>CM073439.1:10002500-15002500 GCA_037074515.1 Mimosa bimucronata | reverse complement strand
TGTTTTGACAAGTGGTGCTATGTATATTATTCATCACTGCTGAAAGTTCGATCCATTGGAAAGGGGGCTGAAAATTTTGATGAGGGTGAGAGGAATCGTGTTATTAGGGTTGATGGTGATTTCTTAACTTTTAATTATTTTAAGATAATTAAAGGGTTTTTGTATTCTTTAAAAAATTTAAAAGCATTTGAATTTAAATTTTGAATTTTGAAAAAGAGATCTATAGTGGATAAAATACAAAGGAATTGAGAAAATCATGAGCAAGAGATACTCAAAATAGTTACCTTGAAAGTTGTGGTATGAAAAATCAAATAAATTAATATTTTACTAGTTAAAATATATTTTTGGTCCTTATAATATAACGGGGATATGTGCTAGAATTGTTTTTTATCTATAAAAATATTCTTTATAAATATAAAAGTTAAAATAAATGTTCGATTAAAAGGATATTTTGATCCAAACAAGCTTTTAAAATTAAACTTAATGATCAACTAAATATTTTAATTTTAAGGGAGATTTATATAAGTTTCAAAAATAGATGAAATGTTTCTTTAATTTAAATAAAATAGGGGGGGGGGGGGGTGAGTCTATTTTACTCATATTTATCTTATATTTGACTCCAAGGAATATCTCAATATAGATTTGCAAAAATTTGTATTCCAATTTTTTTTATATATATAAATGAGAATCTCCACACAATATTACAAGGAATAAATTAAGCCATTTAATTTCTAATTAGTTACCTAAATGGATCAGAACAGAACTAACCTATAAGATATGTCATAATTACAAATCGGAGAAAGCAAAAGAAATTTTTTTGTTTGGCTTGGGCAGCGTTTGACTTTAATTAGGATAAAAGTATTATATTTAATTTAAATTATTTTTTCTCAAAATTTTCTTACTAACAACGGTTCTAAATTCACCATCACGTGAGGGTGATTTAGTGACCATGCTTATAACGGGGTTGGAATGAGTGACTCATTTTCCTCTTAAAATCATATAATCACCGTTAGATATAAAATAAAAGTTTTAAATTTTATAAAAATTTTATTTAACATTTTTGTAAATTAAAATTTATTTACTTTTATAGCAATTATGAACTAGGTAGATAAGATTTTAAGAGTTTATTTATATTTATAGTAATAATTTAATAGAACATTAAATCTAAATGATTCAATTTTTAAGAAAAAAGGAGGGAAGGAGAGAAGCTCAACCCGACAAGAATAACATGCTTACTATTTAACTAAATGTAATAATGTATAGATCATTTTATTTAAAACTTACATCATCTAAATTTACGTCTTCCGCGCATCGCGGGGGGTTTATAGTCTTGTTATTATATGTAGGAGAAATGAAAGTTATTGTCCCGACAATTATTCCAGAACAATTACTAACCAAAATGAATTTGATCTTCGAGATTTAGCAAAAACTTCTATCTGATCCTATAACGTCTCAAAATTCATCAAGTCAATATACCCGTTTTGCTAGGCTTCTAGATGAACTAATTAACCTCCTCAAAGTAAATGTCAACAAGTAAAATTGATGAACTCAAATGACTTTATCTTAACCAGACCTAAGATTTTAACTTTTGGATTGTATTTTACTTTTTGGTATCGATATATTTAATCTTGTAATTGAAACAAAATATAAATCTTATATTAAACTATCCTATTCATGGTCGTAAAATCATTGCAATATTTTTTAATCTCCCAGTGGAACTATTATAATCCAAAGCTACTAATTTAACTGTTAAACATAACACTTCTTAATTTCTTTTTCATGTTACTTACACTCATTATTTCCTTTTTTGGGGAAAATCTCTTATATGGCATCAAGTATGGCATGTATATATTTAACAAAATTCAATTGTTATATCGACATATGCTGACAATTTTATTTACAAAGAAATCTTATATCGCATTTTTTCGGTGTCACAAGATGATAACTGGCCTAATGGGCGGTGATCAGTTACATCATTCCAGAAAATTACGCCTAATACTTTAAAGGAAAACACGGATACTTTTGTTATTATTATTTTTTTCGGTCAACACTTTAAAAAACAGATAATTTTTTTTTGGTCTGAAATAAAAAACAGATAATTGGCCGTTAATAAATTTGAAAAATTAAAACTTTTAAAGACTATAAAGTTAAAAGCGATTCTTAGGTGAAGCTGGTGCACCACGTCATTTAAAGTCAGACTAATCACACGTAAATACATAAGGTTTAATGTGAAATTTTTAATCTGATTTGACACCCTAAAAAGTTTACTAACAGAAAAAAAAACTTTTTAAAACTGATCCAAACAGAAATCATCTCACTTTTTTCCTTGGTGCAATGTAAAATTGTAAGCATTCTAAACAAGCATTTGAAAACCATATTTCTATGGTGCACACAGTCTTACCTCAATCATTGTTTATTGTAATTCCTGCAATTATTGTTGCAGACTTGAATTCACAAATAATGATATGGGAAGACTCGTATCATGAATACACTAAAATAAAATCTTCAACGACTCTCAAGCTGCCTTTTGAAACCTGAGTTATCTTAGGTTGTTTGGATCATATTAATAGTTATCCTATTCCACTGTTTTGGAATTTTATGTAAATTCAAAGTATATAATCTTCCATCGGTAGATATTCCCATTTTGATATGGTCTACTTGAGGTTGAGGGATTCTCTCGTAGTCTTCATATTAATAGTTATCCTATTTAACACATGGAATGGCTTTATATATATATATACAAGAAATGGCCTTTTTTAAAAACAAAAACATAAAACGGTTTTTATTCAGCCACTGTCTATTGACATCATAGGCAATAAAATAACGTGAAATTAAAATAAAGTGATTGATGATTCAATCCACATGCAACTCCCTAGTGCCTCCCATGTTCCGCCAGACAACCTCAGTATTTAACTATTTATATAAACAGGGGTTTAAATAACATTTTAGTCACTATAATTTGAATCAATTCTAAGTCAATCCCTATAATTTTGACTAAATTATAATTGCAGTTCCTACACTGAGACTCATTACAACTCCATCATGGTAATTTAAATCCTTTTTAATTTATTTCTTATATGTTTAAATTACCTTTCTCTTATTAGCATAGCACCAAAAAAATTTCATGTGTTGTCTATATATAGTTCAAAAATTATATATTACTTTAAACCAATTGAAATTAATCGCTTTTATGTTGTACAGTATAAAACTATTCTCACATACATTTACTCAGTACCCCCTCCTCCGATCCTAATTATAAGATCAAGTTGATTTTTTTGTGGTGGTTAAGGAAGCAAAATAGACCACTAAATTTTAATATATACTACATGTAATTAGATTATACATTAGTTTATAAGTAAAATAAATTAATTTTGAGAAAAAAAGTATAAATATAAACAATTTAAAGTAAATAATTTTACATTCCAAGTATCTTCAAAAAAATCAACTTGATTTTATAATTAGGATACGGTGGAATAAAACTTAAGATAATTCTATACCATTAGTTCAATCGGCCATTTAAGTCTTGCAGGGCATAATTATTTTAACGATTTAAAAAGAATTAAGAAATTTCTGTTAACAAAGGTAGGATGTAGCCAGCAAAAGAAAAAAAATAAGGATGAATTTATGGGAAAAATAAATGGTCATCGCCATTAAGCTTAGTGAAAATATCAGCACTACAAATTACTATTTCTTACTTAAGTTATCAATTTTCTAATATATATATATAAATTATACGTAATTACGTACTTGTTGTATCATTAATGCCATTATTAGTGCATTACAATTACAAGCAAAGTGTGTGTTTCTAGAAGAAAGATCAAACTCATAAATAAAGTCCCTACCAAAAAAAAATATGATTTTCGTGGGAATTTAATCTGAAGCATAGGCTTGCTTTTTCCTGACAAAGCACGTGGTGCTTCTAGAAGAACTATTATGACCTTCATATTCCATCGCATATAATCACACAGATTAGATTAATTAAGATAAATATATCTGAAATAATTTTATTTTCTTTAGTTCACCTTTATTTATGATTGAGTATATAAGAAAGAGAAAAAAATGTGATAATAGTATTATAAATGAATATAAAAGAGAATGTGAATAGAGAGAATAATTATGGGTAAAGTGGGAAAAAAACTTATTAAATGCTTTGAAAAATTTAACCAAACTCTTATAAAAAGAGACAAAACAATTCAAATTTTTTACTCTTATGTATAGGGATCAAGGGAGTAATTTGGACGTTAATGCATTTTCTAATTCAAGATATATTACACTCCATTCCATTTTTTAATAGATATGCTCATCTCTTCGTTGTTTGATTTCATTTTATTATAATTCTAATAAAATATAAAATAGAGTTATAAATATAAGAAAAAACGAAAGCCATGGTTTGTCTTACTAGTTCGAGTATGAATTTAAACCTTTTTTTCGGCTACGACAAATTTAAAAAGATTTTTAATCACAAAAAAGGGTAAAGGCATAACTGATCAATTTTTTTATTTAAATTATATATATAACACACAAAATATGAGTTTTTACAAAAAAATTGTGGACACAAGTTCTATAGAAGATGTTTGTATCAGGAGGGGAAGCTACAAACCTGAAACCAGAATATTCAATTATTCGAATGCCTGATAACAGGAATCAAATTAGATGTTAATTGCCCGTTAATATATATATATATATATATATAAAAATAGACAATGAACAAAGAGTGAGGGAGTGGAATGCGTACCTTCACACATCACTTACCCTAATCCTTATGTCTCCAACATGATGTAAAACTCCAACTCAAAAATCTGAAAAATATGCACCTACTTTGTATCTACACTTCAAATCATCATCATCATCTACTAATTTCATTAATGAACTCCAACTAACTCAATGAAAGCATGTTTTAGTTAAAATAGTCATCTAACAGACCCACATATTTAGAGTAACTAGCCTCTAGTTCTATCTTGCCATAACACCTTAGTCACGCACACACTTATATGAATACACATACCTCGGCATCTCTGAATTCTTTAAAGGTCCAATCCCGACTCATATCAACAACAATCACTGGTAATGATAAAGTAATTACTTCGGTCAATGACCCAATTAAATCTCTAGCATCAACTCTTCCAACCATAAGTTCCATTAGATGATTTCAATTCATTTAAAGCTTTCCTTTCTTCTTCCCAAACCGTACTGAAACAGCCTATACATTATAACGAGGGCATTGGGTTAAAAAGTCAGCGTTCATTCTCATTATAACATTGTACCGAACTGAAGCATCTAACAACAAAAGACATTTGTTAATAACTATATATCCATAGAGAACTTATTTCTCTCCTTAATCACATTCCTAATATGTGTGTGTATCAAAATTAACTCTTCTATATTTTCTAGTTAAAAAGAAAAACTGAACCTCAATAATTCAAATAAACTTCCCCTGTTTGAGACTAATAAAGAACCTAATAGAAAAATTTCTGACAGTGACCATTAAATCTGTAAAGCCGTATAATAAATCTCCCAATATTAAACCTTCATTCCAACCAAAACCTAGCAGAGCATGCTTTCAAAGTTTCTAGTTTTCTAGTATCACAGCTTAAACAACTAGAAATCACCAATTATTCAGACCATATTTCCTATAGCAATTGGAGTAGATGAACACTTTGAGCTAACACAATTTCATGGCAAAATCCACAACAGAACATCATACTCAAATTTCCAAAACTATAACTATTCAACCGAAACATGAATTAATCCCCTTTTATTCCTCTCATTATTTATTTTTCCTCAAATGAACAGACTAATCGGACATTATACCACATAGAGTCACAACTTCAAAATTTTCCAAAACTCCCTAAACTCATAAATATCCAACATGCACAGCAGTAAGTTAATTCTATGTCAATCCTATCAGCATTATCACTGAAGAGCAGAGCAACCATTAAACAAAAACCAAACCAAACAAGAGCACCCTCAGATATTTCAAAGATCACACATGCAAGCATATAAATAAACTCTAGGGTACTCATGGACACTTATAATCACAAATTTCATGGGTCAGGGTCAGCATTTAGAGAAATTCGGCTATGAAGAGCACTTTGAACAGAGGGGAATGAAATCTGAACTAAACACAAAATATGCAACCAAAATTCCTTAGGAAAACTCAAAATCTTAGCTCTACCTTACTCCCAAATATGCTTAATTGAACTTACAGGTAGATTCAGACCAAAAATCAGAATAAAGAGACTCGGATGAACAGTAGCTCCGAGCAGAACAATTTCGAAATCCATGCTAAAACATCATATAAGCTCAAATTTCTTTAAGGGGGATTCGTCTACTATGCCTATGCTTCAATTGAATCAGTTCAAACCCCCAAAATAACACAACCCATTATAATTCCCACTCACAAACGGTGCTAAACGAAGAGACAAGAGAGGAGAGACGAGGATCACCCAATCTAGAATCTGGTCTTGCACGCATCCTAGGAGGTCTTTGCCGCCGAGAGTCGTCGCCGTTGCCACTGAATCTCGCCGTAAATTGCAGAGAACGGAGAGAGTAAGAGAGAAGGTGAGGAACAGAGGAAAAATCGGGGTGAGAGAGGGAATAGTAAGGAACACAGGAGAAGGGAAGTAACAGGAAAGAAGGGGAAAATAACTTTTGAATGTTAAAATTTGGGGTAATTAATTATAGGTTCGTGTAAGGGATTTAATTAAGATGAGGTCCTACGAAATCACCTAATTAATATGAGGTTCCACGAAGTTGTTATTGCAGGTCAAAAAGTTGTTATCGCAATGTCACAAGTTGTTACAAATCAAGAGTGATTTTCACGCCACAAGTTGTTATGATAGGCCAAAAAGTTGTTATTGCAGGCCGAAAAGTTGTTATTGCAGGCCGAAAAGTTGTTAGTGACGTCACTAACAACTTTTCGGCCTGCAATAACAACTTTTCGGCCTGCAATAATAACTTTTCGGCCTGTCATAACAACTTTTTGGTAGGGACCTCAAATTAATTAGGTGATTTCATGGGACTTCATCTTAATTAAGTCCCTTACACGGGACCTGTAATTAATTACCCCTTAAAATTTTGCCACTTGGTTATAACTGAAAAATTTTTCAAGTAGGGGCAGATTGACATTTTAATTTCCTCCTATTTTCTCCTTTCCCATTGTACCCTTACTTGAAATTTTAATTACCATTCCTTTGTACCTTGATCTAAATTTATTCCTAAAAATAAATTCTCTAAATATGTTGTAATCCCCAAATTTATTTATAAGGTTTTTTAAATATTAAATAATATCCCAAGATTCTAAATAGTTCCTTATTAACTCTTTTTGAAATTTGGGGTGTTACATAATCTAACGGCAGTAATTTGGCATGGATATAGGTTAGGTCATGCCAGATTTTTGCTAAATAAACCTGAGTCTGAAATGAGGGAATAAATCTTACTTACGCTTGGGTGTGAGCCCGAATGCATGTTTTTTTTCAAACTCAGGCATGAACCTTCGAAAGGCTTGTTAAGGTTTGAAGCTTTTTTAAAGACATACTTACAATGTAAGCTTTTAAATAGGCTTCACATTTTATGTCTTAAAGTCTACAAGTTCATTTTAAGCTTACTGTAGCCTACATAGATATAGACTTTTGATCGGCCTAAAAGCCTACATATTTACAAATTGTAAGCTTTAAATATATTTTGAGACTATTTAAAGCCTTTATATAATGAAAGTAAAATATGATTCAATAGCATATTATTATAAATAGTGTACAAAAGGATCATATTCTTATAAATAATTATATTAAAAAGGATATAAAATTTAAGAGTCCAAAAAAATATCACACAGAAATATTTAATATAGTGTATATATGATATGTAATATGATTTTTTATGTCATTTTTTAATATTAAACAGGCCAGGCTTACATGCCAGGCTTTCATGAAATAGGCTTGGCCTATTTACACAATTAGGCTAATAAATATGTTTTGGGCTTGCCTATTTGAATAAGTCAGGCCAAGCCTTAACCAGGCCAGGCAGTAGAATGCCTGATAAAGGCTTACCCTATTCCCAACCTTAGCAATTTTGGGAATTCATCCCGCTTGTAACATTGAAATGTTAACATCTATTTTTCTAATTTAAAAAAAGTTCCTTGGTTGGCGGATATTAAAAAAAAAAATTATCTAAGTTATCTATAAAAGATTTGTATTCATTGGAATTGAAAAAATATTCCTAGACGAAAACTCTTGTAAGTCTAAGTAAATGAAAATAATAGGGTAAGATTTGAAGAAAATGTTACGAATTTAGGTCACAAAATGGATTAAAGTTTTATCCTCCTTCTGATGTTAAACAGTAAATAATATATTTATCTTTTTATTAAATTAAGTATATTAGTTCCAATTTAATCGATGTCCCCGAAGGGACTAAGTGTATTAGTTAACGTTGACAAAAATTAGACATTTGTAATATATTTTGAATAAAAACAACTTCCCAAATAAGTCTTATAAGAAGAGCTGAAGAGAGTATTTAATACCAATATATTTCCTAAATTAGGTTTTATAATTTCAACATGAGGAAGTAAAATATGAAATATTCATATTCAATTTACTAAGGGCAAATGTGCAATTTTACCAAAGGATTTTTATCCAAATAGCGCTAGACGCAAAAAAGAGTTGAAAGATGCTTAACTAAATATAAGGTTTTAAAAGTGGTGCAAATTTATCAATGACGTCATCTACCTCCAAACAACCGTTAAATGGGTGACACCTAGTGACACATGGCTTCCGACGTGTTGTTCAACCTGGTGAAAGCACTTAGCTAGCAAGTGAAGCTGGAGGTCCTCACCAACACATTTGTACTCTGCCCAATGGGGATATTCCACCTCAAATAATTTTATCCTACATGTCATCCTACCAATATCAATTAATTTGTTGTTTTTTAGGAAAAAAATTGCCTTTTCCATTGACTGCCCCTCACCCCTCTTTCTCTGTTCCTCAGATTCTATCCCTCCCCTCTCTAGGCTCATCCCTCACCGTATGCGACATCCCTGTGGCTGTGGATGAATTCACCACCATTCCCTTTCAGTTTACCACGCAAGCATTCGGATTACAATGAAAGAACAAAGACAAACACTTCACAATTCGACATTGCAAGAATCATCCCAACATTAAATAGAACAAACCCTAAAAGCTTAGAATCATCCCAAGAACAACACTTCATATTTTTTATATTTTATTTTTTTGCCAAGGGATTACAATTAAAAATTTCTCAAAGCAAGAACACCAATCTCTACCAGCATCAATCCATCCCCCATCTCCCATATGTGGATCACATAAAACCCAGAAGAGTAATTATTAACGGGAGGCGACCACTCCAGGTGTCTCCTCCCACAAAGAGCCGTCAAAGAAAGACTCCAATTAATGACTGTGAGATGTATGAGAAGGTGAGAGTGAGGGGATGGCCGGCGGGAGGGGTTTCAAGGAGAGAAGGGTGGTGTACTTGAAGAAAGAGAGAGTGACTTTTTTGTTAGGGTGCAGCAAGGAGGTAAATCTGGAAGGCGGAAGAAGAAGAACTAGAAGAAGATGGATTGATTCCTGTTTTGAATCTTTAAGTTATTTTCCGACAAAGAGCTTCAATTAGCGATTAGGGGCTATGCAAATCAAGAATTGTGATACACTGATATGATGGGGATGATGCTTTTTTCTTTTTCTTTTTTCTTTTTTAAATCTGACTTGGCAAAAAAGAAAACTGAGGTGCCATGCCACGTAAGCGTCAGATGTCATCTATTTAACGCCATTTGGAGGCAGATAACGTCATGAGAAAATTTCACTTTACCCCATAATAAGGAATTAATCTCAGATTCCCCCCAAAACATTCTGAAATTTCACTACACCCCCAAGGGATTAAAGTGAAATTAAATGTTTTAGCTAAAATACCAAAATGTCATTATTGACTTAAGTTCAAACGTATTGAAAATTTCTCATATATATATCTTAGAAATTCTACATATATATCTTAGAAATATAGTTGTGAAATTTTAGACGTTTTAGTGTTGGATTCTATGATTTTTTATACTTGAAAATACACACATTGATGTTGAAAATAAGCACAAATGTTTTAAAAGTTCCCCCATATGTGTCTTAGAAATTTCCCATAAATGTCTTAAAAATTCTCCATATGTGTCTTGGAAATTTTTCATATGTATCTTGAAAATCCAGTAAGAACATTTTGGTCTTTTAGCTGAAACATTTAATTTTACTTTAATCCCTTGGGGTGCAGTGAAATTTCAGAATGTTTTGGAGGGAATATAAGATTAATTCCTTATTATGGGTGTAAAATGAAATTTTCCCTAACATCATTGATAAATTCACACCACTGTCTCATTAAACACCTTCCAACACATTTTTGTACATAATGCTATTTGATAAAATCCTTTGACTAAATTATACCTTTACCCATTTAGTAAAAGTTGTGTAGAAGAATAGCCGGGTCAATTAGTTTTGAACCATTTGATAAGACTTGAATATAAACTGATAGTTATGTATGAAATAATTATATTTTTATAAATAATAGTGTATAGTAAGATAATGTTACTCGCATTTCTTCAAAATGCCACCACCTCAGAAGTTTGAAGAAGTCTCAGTTCCAATCTCCAAGAGAAATTCTATACGGAAGTTGAAATCTAACCTATGAATGCTATTCTATCAAAAAAGAAAGAAAGAAAAAAGAAAAAGTTATAAATGCTATTATTATTATATTCCTATCAAGAGGACATTTCCAATATATTCTATATAGACCAAAGAAAACCTTAAAACTCATTAATTGTACCTTGAAATTTGACAACTTTTCAACTTTTAATATTTACTTCTCAACATGAGAACAAAGTCAATAATAATAAATAGAAGATAAAGTTGTACATTCATACAAAAATTTAATGACATGTCTTATAAATATGATCAAATAAAAAATTATATCTCTATCCTATAAATAGGTCTAGATAAATATTTTGTTATAAACAGATATTATTATTATATGTAGGAGAAATGAAAGTTATTGTCCCGACAATTATTCTAGAACAATTACTAACCAAAATGAATTTGATCTTCCAGATTTAGCAAAAACTTCTGTCTGATCCTATAAAGTTTCAGAATTCATCAAGTCAATATACCCGTTTTGTTAAGCTTCTAGATGAACTAATTAACCTCCTCAAAGTAAATGTCAAAAAGTAAAATTGATGAAGTCACATGACTTGATCTTAACCAGAGCTAAGATTTTAACTTTTGGATTGTATTTTACTTTTTGTATCGATATATTTAATATTGTAATTGAAATAAAATATAAATGTTATATTAAACTATCCTATTCATGGTCATAAATCATTGCAATGTGTTTTAATCTTCCAGTGGAACTATTATAATCCAAAGCTACTACTTTAGCTGTTAAACTTAACACTTCTTAAGTTCTTTTTCATGATACTTACACTCATTATTTTTTTTTTGGGAAAATTCCAAATAAATACCCCTCAAATATTAAAAGGACAAAAATATACTTCTAATATACAAAATGACATAAAAGGGATATTCCCAATTTGGGATAAACAATTTTAAGGCAAAAATACCAAAACACCCCTGTCTCCATTTACAAGTGAAGTAGTTAATAGCTATATTAGAGTGATTAATCGATATACTGAAGTGGTTAATTTCTATTCTAGAGTGGTTGACGACTTTCACAAATATAAGAGTATTTGAGCCCAACTAATGAATCAGTGAAGTAGTTAATGGCTATACTGTAGTGGTTATTCGCTATACTGAAGTGGTTAATTGCTATATTAGAGTAGTTAACAACTTTCACAAAAACAAGTCTAACTAATGAATCAGCGAAGTGGTTAATAGTTATACGAGAGTGGTTAATGGCCATACCTGAGTGGTTAATGGAGACAATGGCATTTTGTTCTTTTTGCCTTAAAATTGTTTATCCCAAATTGAGAACTATCCTTTTTATATCCTTTTATATATTTAAGGTACATTTTTATCTTTTTAATATTCAATGGGTATTTACTTAGAATGTTGTCTTTGGGTAGGTGGCATCAAGTATGGCATGTATTTAAAAAAGTTCAAGTGTGATATGACATATCCTGATAATTTTATTTATACAGAAATCTTATATCGCATTTTTTTGGTGTCACAAGATGATAACTGGCCTAATGGGCGGTGATCAGTTACATCATTCCAGAAAATGACGTCTAATACTTTAAAGGAAAACACGGATACTTTTGTTGTTATTATTATTATTATTATTATTATTATTTGGGTCAACACTTCAAGAAACAGATAATTAGCCGTTAATAAATTTGAAAAATTAAAACTTTTAAAGACTATAAAGTTAAAAAGAATTTTTAGGTGAAACTGGTACACCACGTCATTTAAAGTCAAACTAATAACACATAAATACGTTCTGTCTGATGTGAAATTTTTATTCTGATTTAACACCCTAAAAAATTAACTAACAGATAAAAAAAAACTTTTGAAACTGGCCCAAACAGAAATCATCACTTTTTTCCTTCCTACAATGTAAAATTGTGACTTGTGAGTATTCCAAACAAGCATTGGAAAACCATATTTCTATGGTGCACACAATCTCACCTCAATCATTGTTTGTTGTAATTCCTGCAATTATTGTTGCAGACTTGTATTCATAAATGATAGGGGAAAATAGACTCGTATTATGAATACAATAAAATAAAATCTTCAACGACTCTCAAGCTGCCTTTTGAAACCTGAGTTATCTAAGGTTGTTTGGATCATATTAATAGTTATCCTATTTAACACATGGTATGGCCTTTTTTTTAAGAAAAAATTTAAGAATAAGACTATCGAATTACATAAAGGATACTTTGCTACACCGAAATTTAAAAATGACCAGTCAGTGCATTTGATTGAACTGTCCATACCCAAATTAAAATGAAAAGATTGAAATGCCATTGGTTCAAATATTATATTTTATTTTAAATAAATGGCTCCCACCACCGCTAGAGCTCCGGCGGCCGCACCCCGGCTGCCACGTGGCTACCCCACACCCCACCACATGGCAGTGTGCCACACTGCCACGTGACATGTTGGGGGCAAAATAAATGGGAAAGTGGAGGGGTTGGAAATCGAACCCACCTTCTCCACATGTTGGCTTGGTGGTTATATATGTTACAAACAATATATATTTCATGTTTTATTCGTTCTCAGAATCGTTTAAGGGATTCCCAACTTCTTATAAAGGATTACCAGCTTTTGTTAAGGGATTACCAACATGTACATTAACATTTACCAATTTCCAAAATACTTTACCAAATCTTCTTCCTAGTTACTAGAAACGTTCAAGGGATTCCCAACTTCTCATAAGGGATTCCTAACTTTTGTTAAAGGATTACCAACATGTTCATTACCATTTACTAACTTCCAAAATACTTTACCAAATCTTCCTCCTTGTTACCAGAATCGTTCACAGGATTCCCAACTTCTCATAAGGGATTACCAACATGTACATTACCATTCACCAACTTCCAAAATACTTTACCAAATCTTCCTCCTTGTTACCATAATCGTTCAAGGGGTTCCCAACTTTTCATAAGGGATTCCCAACTTTTGTTAAGGGATTACCAACATGTACATTACCATTTACCAACTTTCAAAATATATTATCATTACCATTTACGTTTCTGGTAACAAGGAGGAAGATTTGGTAAAGTATTTTGGAAGTTGGTAAATAGTAATGTACATGTTGGTAATCCCTTATAAAAGTTGGGAATCCCTTATGAGAAGTTGGGAATCCCTTGAACGATTTTGGTAACAGGGAGGAAGATTTGGTAAAATATTTTGGAAGTTAGTAAATAGTAATGTACATGTTGGTAATCCCTTAACAAAAGTTGGGAATCCCTTATGAGAAGTTGGGAATCCCTTGAACGATTCTGGTAACAAGGAGGAAGATTTGGTAAAATATTTTGGAAGTTGGTAAATAGTAACGTACATGTTGGTAATCCCTTAACAAAAGTTGGGAATCCCTTGAACGTTTCTAGTAATAAGGAGGAAGATTTGGTAAAATATTTTGGAAGTTGGTAAATTGTAATGTACATGTTGGTAATCCCTTGAACGATTCTGGTAGCAAGGAGGAAGATTTGGTAAAGTATTTTGGAAGTTGGTAAATGGTAATATACATGTTGGTAATCCCTTAACAAAAGTTGGTAATCCCTTATGAGAAGTTGAGAATCCCTTGAACGATTCTGAGAACGAATAAAACATAGAATATATATTGTTTACAATATATATAACATACACACATGTTGGCTTGGTGGAGGGGGTGGGTTCGATTCCCAACCTCTCCACTTTCCCATTTATTTTGCCCCCAACATGCCACGTGGCAGTGTGGCACACTACCACATGGCGGGCGTGGGGCTGCCACGTGGCCGGTGACCCCACTGCCACGCGGCAGCCAGGGGGCGCCGGCCGTCGGAGCTCTGGCAGTGGCAGGCACCTCCGAACGGTGGTGTGGGCCATTTATTTAAAATAAAATATAATATTTGAACCAATGACATTTCAGTCTTTTCATTTTAATTTGGTTATAGATAGTTCAATCAAATGCATTGACTTATTCTTTCTAAATTTCGATGTAGTATAGCATCCTTTATGTAATTCGAGGGTCTTTTTCTGGAATTTTCCCTTTTTTAAAAAACAAAAACATATAACGGTTTTATTCAGCCAACTGTCTATTGACGTCATGGGCAATAAAATAATGTGAAATTAAAATAAAGTGATTGATGATTCAATCCACATGCAACTCCCTAGTGCCTCCCATGTTCCGCCAGACAGCCTCAGAATTTAACTATTTATATAAACAGGGGGTAAATAACATTTTAGTCACTATAATTTGACTTAATTATAAGTCAATCCCTATAATTTCGACTAAATTATAATTGTAGTTCCTACACTCAGACTCACTACAACTCCATCATTATAATTTAAATCATTTTATAATTTATTTCTTATGTTTTTTTAAATTACCTTTTTCTTATTAGCATAGCACTAAATAAATTTTATGTGTTGTCTATATATAGTTTAAAAATTATATATTAGTTTAAACCAATTTAAAATAATCGCTTTTATGTTGTACAGTATAAAACTATTCTCACATAGATTTGCTTAGTACTCCATCCGGTCATAATTATAAGATTAAGTTGACTTTTTTTTGTTGAAATTAAGAAAGTAAAATAAACCACTAATTAATTTATACGTTAGTTTATAAGTAAAATAAATTATTTTTAAAAAAATATAAATATAAATAATTTCAAATAATTTCTTTTGCATTCTAAATTTCTCCAAAAAAATGAACTTGATTTTATAATTAGGACGGATGGAGTAAAACTTAAGGTAATTCTATACCGTTAGTTCAAACGGACATTAAGTCTTGCAGGGCATAATTATTTTAACCATTTAAAAAGAATTAAGAAATTTCTGTTAACAAAGGTAGGAGATGTAGGCATGTAGCCAGCAAAAGAATCTAAATAAGTATGAATTTATGGGAAAAATAAATGGTCATCGCCATTAAGCTTAGTGAAAATATCAGCACTACAAATTATTTCTTACTTAAGTTATTAATTTTCTAATACATATATATAGAGATATATATTATACGTTCTTGTTGTATGCATTATTAGTGCATTACAATTCCAAGCAAAGTGTGGGTTTCTAGAAGAAAGATCAAACTCATAAATAAAGCCCCTACCCAAAAAAAAATGATTTTGGTGGGAATCTAATCTGAACCATAGGCTTGCTTTTTCCGGACAAAGCACGTGGTGCTTCTAGAAGAACTATCATGACCTTCATATTTCATGGCTTATAGTCCATCTAATCCTAATTATAAGATCATTTTGATATTTTTAGAGAAATTAAGGATATAAAATTAATCATATTAAAATGTCTATAATTATCTTTTTTCTCAAAATTAATTTATCTTACTTATAAATTATCTTATAATACAATTACATGTAAGATAAGTTAAAATTCAGTGATTTATTTAACTTTCTCAATCTCCACAAAAAAATTAAAGTGATATTATACTTAGAACTCAATAATTTGGAAGTTAATGCATTTTCTATTTCAAGATATATTACACTCCATTCCATTTTTTAATAGATATGCTCATATCTTTGTTGTTTGATTTCATTTTATTATAATTCTAATAAAATATAAAATATAGAGTTATAAATATAAGAAAAAATGAAAGCCATGGTTTATATTACTAGTTAGAGTATGAATTTAAACCTTTTTTTTGGGCTAAGACAAATTTAAAAATATTTGTAATCACAAAAAATGGTAAAAGCATAACTGATCAATTTTTTTTATTTAAATCATATATAAAACACACACAAAATAAGTTTTTACAAAAAATTGTGAACACGAATGCTATAAAAGACGCTTGTACCGAGAAAAGAAGTCACAAATGCATACCTTCACATCAGTGTACCTTCACATCATTTAGACTTTTCCCTCCACTCGCCTGTTTTTCATTATTTTCATACTCACTCACTTATCCTTTTAGAAACTTTTGGGAGCTAAAATTACACATTTTTAGCAAAAGAAATAAAGTATGACTGTGACGGCCATTAGTGTTAAATGATAAAGACTATATTCATATTAAGTTACTTATGTTTATTACATTAAGTTCTAGAATCACATAAAGTGAGTATCCTATTTATTTCACATTGATTTATATTATTAAATGATAATATTTCATAAATAATACATATGATCGCATATGATTGAAGAACTTTTACGAAATTGGTATAAAAACTTGACATAATTCTTGATCAAGTCAACATTGTTAAAAGTGAGCTTTGTTCCAATATACTTTTACAAATTGAAACTCTGGTAAAAATCAATTAGTGGGTGTTATTTAGACTGGATGGATTTTGTAAAGAATGAGTTTAGCATAAATTTGTTTTGATGATATAAAGAAAAATCAATTTCAAAATGTTTAAATATACAAGTCAAAAGACATGCAGATTGGTTTTACAGCGTGATTTTTGGGGTAAAAGGTGAACTGCCTTAAACTATGGCAAATATAACTTTCATCATCCAACTAGTTTTCTTGGTCTGAAATCTGAATAGATTTTTGAGGCTTGATAATGTTACCCCAAATAAGTTATACATCTTTTAGTAGATGAGTCATGGTAAGATGTAGAGATCAATGAATGAAATTCACACTTAATTGAAGAAATTAAAAATCAAGTTGTAACTGGGTAAGAATTATAAAAACTAAATGATTAATTTTAAAAGAAGGTAATAAAATAAAAAACGACAAATATAGTAAAAACTAACAATGACTTTAACCCCTGTTTAGCTGTAGGAGAATTTAATTAAAAAAATTTAAAATTTTAACATCACTTTTCCATTTTTTTAAAGAGAAAATTACAAAAAAAAGACTCTCGAATTACCAAAAGGATACTTTGTTACAACGAATTTCAGAAAGTATAGTTCAGTACAATGACTGAATTGTCCAACCCCAAATTAAAAGAAAATGTTTAAAATATCCTTTGTTTAAATTATTATTATTTTAAAGTAAAGGGCCCCACCACCCCACCACGTGGCGACGAGCCCACATACCACGTGGCTCTTTAAAAAAGGGGGACTGAGGGGGTAGGATTTGAACCCACCCCCATAGGCTTGATGGTAAAAAGCCTTACCACCAAGCCACCATAGTCCTTGTTATATATATTGTAAAAAATATATATATTCTATCTTTCATTCTTTAATATTTTACCAAAAACGTGTAAGGAATTTCCAACTTTTCATAAAGGATTACCAACATGTATATTACCATTTACCAACTTCCAAAATACTTTACCAAATCTTCCTACTTGTTATTAGAAATGTTTAAGGGATTCCCAACTTCTTATAAGGAATTCTCAAATTTTGTTACGGGATTACCAACATGTACATTATCATTTACCAACTTCCAAAATACTTTACCAAATCTTCCTCCTTGTTACCAGAAATGTTCAAGGGATTCCCAACTTCCCATAAGGGATTCCCAAATTTTCTTAAGGGATTACCAACATGCATATAACCAACCTTTATGGGGCTGCCACGTGGCATGTGGGCCCGCCTCCACGTGGCAGGGGTGGCCCCCGCTGGCAGCCAGAGCTCCAACGTCCGACAGTGGCTGATGGTGGTGGGCCCCTTTACTTTTTAAAAAAAATTATTTGAACCAAGGGTATTTTAGACATTTCCTTTTAATTTGGGGTAGGACAATTCAGTCATTGTACTGAACTGTCCTTTCTAAAATTCGTAGTAGCAAAGTACCCTTTTGATAATTCAAGAGTTTTTTTTGGAATTTTCTCTTTTTTTTAAGAATTTATTTTATTAAAAATTCCCCATCTCCTCCCATCTCTTCCAATCAAACAATCCCAAAAGTGACTTTGCCATAATTAGGTTAAGTTAATGGGAGTTACGTGTAAGATAAGTAAACTTGGAGGTTTTGAAGATTTCTTGGAACTTTGGAAGTGTGGGACTTGAGTCTATGTCATGATATTTAGTTACTGCCTTATCACTCACGTTGATCAAGTCAACGTTTACTATTATTCTTTCTTATCTTTTATTTCCTTTTCCCTTGTTTATTGGCCGTTTGTCTATTCTTTCTTATCGTTATCATTTATCACCGAAATTCCCACTTGCTCCTCAATCATCGCTCCAAATCAATGTTTTCAAAATGAAAAGAAAAAAGTTTGGAAACTGATTTTGTGACAATTTTTATTATATCGTTCAGATATACATTTTGAAATATTTTTACAAAGTTAAGCCTGATAAATTAATTAAATTTTAGGAATAATTATTTTGATAAGGGGGTGGATGTGGAAATTGATTTCGCCTTCACTTGCATACCAAAAACATAATGCATTTCAATATATACAATGAAAAAAAAAAATATAAGTTAACTCTTTAGTTTTGAATTTAGCTCATTTCCAACTGTTAAGATACTTCTCACATTTCATTAGTGGTTACTAAGTTTCCAGTAACATATCTAATAATTCATGCTCAAAAATTTGTTAAGGCAATCCACTCATTTCATTAGCGATTACAAAATTTGCTTTACCAACTAGCAAATTGATACTTTCAAGTCATTCACAGGTTTTATTTAAGACGTTTTGGGAATATTTTATCAAAACATGTGAATGACTTGAAAGTGAATATTTGCTATACTTGGTAAAATATGGTAAGGATTCACTAACGAAATGTGAAAATGCCTGAGAAAAATTTATGAATAACTTGAAAATGTAGATTTGACTTGATAATTACTAATGGAATGTGAGAAATACCTTAACAATAGATGAAAATAAGTTGGAGTCAAAACTAAGGAGTTTACTTTTTTTTTTCCCACGTTGCAAGTGTTTTTAGTACAATCTCTAGACAGATGGTTGTGAACCTTTTTAAAAAATTATTTAAGGCATTTCAGTCATTTCTCTTTTATTTTATGTTGTTCCCTTCAATTTCAAAATTTCATTGGATTTTGTTACTTTTTATGTCATTTACCTCTCTATCCTTTTGTAATCTTCAGGGTCTTCATATAGGTTCACCCAAAATTATACTGCCGAGGAAAAATGTGGTAGGGTGATTTATACACCTAAACTGTAGTTTTGGTAAACAAAAATTGGTTGCGGGAAAAAAATGAGTGTTTGTACGTTGTTTTTTCCTTCTAAAATCATGATTTTGATTTTAGAGATCATGATTTTCTAGAATATTCAAAACATACCGATAGGGTTTATTGGACTAATGGCTACTTGATCAGTGATCACCACTAGTTCAAACCATGTTGATGTATTATAAAAATAGTAATTAACAAAATTACATAAATTAAGAAAATGGGTAGCCAATTCATCCACTTAAATGTACCCTATAAACCTATGAATAGTGTTATATTCCTACTGTAATATAAGGCTCAGCAGATTAATTATATTTGATGATATTAAATAAGTTAAGTAAACTAGTTAATTATAATATATGTTATACAATCTCTTTAAAATACTTTATAAATAATTAGATAATACATCAACTTGTAGGTTATGCAAATTAGTTTAAATCAATTTATTTAACTTCATTAATATTCCTAACACTTTAAATTAAAGATCCAAACATGGTAAGTTAAAACTTGAAAAACAAAGTGGCTACTAGAGAGACAATCGATTTGACTGCTAAAATAAAAAAGGATATGGTTTAGCCGTTTTTGAGTCACACATTTATGGAAATATTGGCCGACCAATTCCTTCCTCATTTTCCATGTCTTATCCATTTCCCTTACTGTAGGAAGGAGAAAATTAAAAAGGGGAATGCATGTTTGTTTAAACCATCTTATAATTGAAATGATTTTCCGATCCATTGCGAGAGATAAAACATCTGATACGAGTTTTATTTTGTAAACTGAAAATCTATTTGGTTCAAGTATTTATTCTTGTCCCGACGGTAAACATCTGCTTGAATATTTTTAGTTCATAATATACGTAACTTGAAGGTTTTTAATATTTATTTTATTCTTTTTACCGTATCATTAATACTTAAATTAAACTCTTCTTATTTTTCTATCTTCTTATAAATCTTATTAATACGGCTATAGGAGTTTAAAAAATGTGTTGATTTAAAATACTCCCTTGTTTCTAAATATAGGAGAATGCCAAATTTTTTTGTCCAAAATATAAAAGGTAAGATGCAAAAGTCAGAGTAATAAATGTATGTTTTTTATTTTTACCCTTATATATTAATAAATGTAAGGAGGGGGAAAGAAAATGTGTATAATAAATGAGTAAGGGTAAAAATGAAAAAAATTGTTAAATATACGCATAATTAATGATTTCAACATGTTTTATTGGTATGTGTAAAAATGTTGACTACCTCTTATAACAATGATCGGAAAGAAAGAAGTATATGTAATAAGTCAATTATCATTAACTTATTTGTGTCAGTTAATTGAAAGTGGCGGGGACAATACTCCCAAACACATAATGAGCCATTTGTCAAAATTAGTTTGAAAATATGCATCAAATATTTAGTATCCAGCACAAACATAAACTAAGTACGTCAACATGATCCAATAAAAATAATTTAAGAATACTGCTATTTTTTATAATTAATTGATATAACTAATTTTTTTAATTTATATATGCAAATTAAGTTGTCTAGTTTCTATATGAAACATCAAGGTATCCCCCACCCGACTGGTGAAAACTAATCCTTCACTGAATTGTAGGCACCTCAAAGGGTGGGGACAGCTGGCCTGGGAGATTTAATAATTCTCCATACCCAACCCTAAGGATCGAACCCTCGACAGTTGGTTAAGGGTGAATGAGTCCCTTCCACTCTACTCCATCTCTTCTATAATATAAGTAACATGATAATTTTTTTGATCCACATTATAAGAGGTATAATGTAAAAATCAATATAATAAATGATTGATTCCCATTTAAAGATGATAGAGAGTGTGGATGTACTATAATAAATGTTATAAGGGTAGAAATCAGAAATCAAATTAATTTTACCCATAATAAATGAATCTACTATGTTTCTTTTGATGGTGTAAAATGGTTGACTGCTTCTTATAACATGAACATGAAAGAGCATAAGTAATTTTCATGCATTAAATTAAGTAACAAATTAGTAGTAATAATCATATTTGTAATAAGTAATTTACACATCAATGACCTTAGAAAAGAGGGAATATTTTAAAAGTGCAGGAGGAGTGATTATCTATAGGGTTCAACTGTAGAGGGAGATAGAGTTTAAAGGGAGAAAAAAGGAAAAAGAAAAAAAAAAGTGTAGCATCGAAGTTGTCTTGTCGGGAGGTGGGGCCCACCATCTATGATAAGGGTTGTGAGTGTGTCAACTTGAATGTAGCGGCATGCTCATCGTTCCACATCATGTTTCAAGTGTTCCTTCTAGAACACTTGCCCAATTGCCATGACTTTTTATCATCTATTTGTCCTTGTAGGGCTAACATAGAGTTTTTTATGTTTGCTCTTAATTTTAGTTTTGCTCTTTCAATTTGTTAAATTAATGATTTTTTATCACTTAGACTTTATTTCATTTAAAACGTTGATCCTTATAGTAACAAAATTCTGGATATTTTTTTGCCAATAAAAGAATCAAAATTGTTTGTTTGAAAATTTGAGGGATTAGAACATACATGAACCCACCAACGAGAGTTGGGTCTAATAGAATAGACTAGCCTACTGCAATGTGATGAACTACGGTTTGAGCCTTTGTTGGGAGATGTACTTATATTTAATGTTAGACTAGTGTTTCGAATATGATTACTTCTAATAAGAGGATATATATTCTTAGCAGAATACACACACATATATACTATATTAGGTCTTTAATACCACTCTGTTCCTATTTATAAATCAACCTTATCTAATTCACATGTACCGAGGAAATGTAATTAAGTCATTGGAAATATATACAATTGACCAATATTTCCAATTCTACCCTATTTTAAAATGAATATTACATTTTCTTTCTATTTTTATCAACATTCTCTCTCACATTAACAAAAAGTAAAATTGTACTATTTACATTAATTGCTCCTAAGGTCGACTTATAATAAGAAACAAATTTTTTCTACAAAATGGACTTATAAATAGGAACAGAGTGGTAAATGACTAAGTTGATTTTTTTTTTTTGAATATTAATGAAACAAAACGAATTACATAATCATAACTTACCTTACATGTCAATAAATTATAGATTTAATTTTTTATAAGTCATAAATTAGTTTTGTAGAAAAATGATTATAACAGTACTCTTAACGGATTTCATGTACAGTGCATATACTCGAATACAAATATTATGTTGAGTACAATTTTTACATACAATTCCTTCCCCGATTCTCCTTAAACATGTGATATTTGATATTTCTAAAATATAATCCATGGACGGTTTTGACTAGAGCTGGTAATATGGGCGGGTCCGTCGGGTTCGGGCCGGGCCCAAAAAAACCCGTGAAAAAACGGGCTGGGCCCAACAAAACCCGTTTTGAATATGGGCTTGATTTTTCGACCCGGACCATATTGTTCGGGTTTCGGGCGGGCCCAAAAAAGCCCATTTTTTAAGCAATTTTTTATCACTTTTTTTTTTCTTTTCTTCGAATGAGCCCCTCGAGGATCGGGGTTTACAATATAATTATAATACAAATATACAACATAAGATTATAAATTCAAGTTCAAAGTTTTAACTTTTAACACATTACAAATAACAATAATGATAGTAAAACATAGAATATATTGTTCAACTTCAAATATTCCAAAATACAACAAATCCCTACACATCAATGAACCACACAATTCATTTGCCTAATAAATTAATCATCAAATTAATTCTATTATAACAAAAATCTTAAGTAACAAATCTGCAGTTTGTTCCACATTACACAATATCAGCACTTTAATATATAGTACATTACATATCTCAAATTAATTATTTATCCCAAGTTTCATTGGTTCAAAAAACATTTAGAGCATAAAACATAGAGCTTTTAATAAGAAAAATGATATCAAATTCGTACTGTCATCAAATGAAAAATCTGAATGATGAAAATTATTTTCTAATTTAACACTATATCCCTATAATCTTCTATTATCAAAACTCAAAACATACTCAAAATTTCAACCCAAAAATTTATCCAAATCAGTGCAAAAAATGGCATAATTATAAAGACAAAATTATACATAACAACTTTCATGAAAAAAAATTTCTGAAAAAAAGTACACTTAGTTACCTATTTGAACTTATAAGATAGAATTTTAGACTGCAAAGAGAGAAAGTGCTGCTCTATTTTATTAATTTTTCTTTTTTTTAGTCTTTACATTCTTCTTTTCCGGCTCTCTCTCTCTATTTTTTTTAATATATATACATATATACAACAGAGGAGCACGTAATATGTGTGTGTATTCCTTTTCCTTTACTTTCTTTTTCCTACATTTGTAATTTATATATATATATTATTTAATTCTCCTTCCCTTAAACAAATCAGATTTTGGGTAAATAGCATTTACTCCAATAAATATTCAATAAATCTTATTTATCATAAATAATTATTTCTTAAAGCTGTTTAAATTATACTAATTAAAAATCAGGATGTTACAACCGAGATTAATCCATTCTAACTATGATTGTATTTTAAAAAAATTATATCTTGTCATTTTTCTATCATGGTTAATGTTTTATAAAGTGATGTTGTTCTCTTTTAACCATGGTAGAGCTTCTTATAAAGTGTAGTTAAATTCTTTCTACCATAGTTAAACGATCAACCTGATATTTATTCCAACATGAGAGTGAGATGAAGGAAGGTGAGTGACTGAGTGAGGAAGTTAGGAAGGGAAGGGTATTACTTTAGACTATTAGGGTTTAATTTGATTTTGTTTTAAAATAAAAAAAAGAAAGAAAAAAGGGAAATGAGTTCGGGTTAGCCCACGGGTTTAACGGGTTAGCCCGTCACGGGTTCGGGTTTGACGGGTTCGGGCCCAAAATACCCATTTTAATATGGGCCCTATTTTTTCAAACCCATAACCATATTTTTTTTACTGGTTTTGGGTTGGCCCACGGGCTTCGACCCGTATTACCGGCTCTAGTTTTGACCTCGATTGCTTGCAGGTTCAATATATCTCTCCCTCACTGCCCCACCACACCACAATTACCCCTTTGGTCCCATTTCAGTCTTTTCCCACTACCACACTTTGCTTCCAGGCTTCGTTTCCTCTTTCTCTTAAATCTTAATCCACTGCTGCTTCTCTTTTGAGTGCGTCTCCACTGTTTCTATTAATCTCGCAGCCAGATTGTGTCACTTTTTGTGGAATAAATTTACCTTATTTTATTTTTTTATAAATACCCATTCTTCAATACTCTCTCTCTCTCTCTCTCTCTATATATATATATTAATTAAAAGTATTTCGTTTTAATTAATCATTGGCTGAATTTTGAAAAGCATGTTTTACAAATATAAACATCAAAAGCTTCTTAATTGAACTTTGTTATTACTTTTTTTTTTTGGCCAAGGAGAACAGCACTTTTTTGGCCAATGAGACCCGCACTTTGTTCTTTTTCTGGTTAGTACTGTATAGTTGTCAAAATTATACAGAAACAAAGTGCGATCATGTGCGATCATAATTAAAAGCCACTTGATCCAAAAGCGACCGACTTAAGGTCAAAATTAAAAGAACAGAAACAAAGTGCGCTCATGTACTGACACATCCACTTGACCAAATTCCGGCTTAGAGCCCTAGAATCACCAAAACTACCAACTAATTATTAAATTAAGTGAGTTTCTTTTTTTAAATCATTTTTAGCTGAAAAAAATGGATCCGTAAATATAGTTAATCAAAAATAGTTTAATGATGTCGGTTTAAATCTTCAGAAAGAAGTTCAAAGAAAAATTGGTGGAAAATTTTTGTCATGAACCTAATATGTTTTTATATTCATATAAAAAGTATCTACACTCTACCGAGTTTCAAATACAAAAAATATGAATGCTCGAATTTAACTCCTTTTAATTAACCAAAGAATTCTGTGCTGATTTTTTTTTTTTTTAAAAAGTGAGTTGGGAATTTTCAGTTATTAATATGGAAGCAGCAGGTATTTGCAAATACCAGATGCAGGCCCACATGGATAGCAAAAGTGGAAATGAAAAACTCAATCAAACATCGCAACTGACAACTGTGGGCACCGGGCACGTAAAGATATATACGTACATACAAAGAAAAGAATAATAACAAAAAAGGGTTAATATAATACAAAATCATGAAATTTGTCCCCATTTCATTTATAGTACCTCAAATTTTAAATAATAAGGTCTTGACCTTTAAGTTTCATTTTACTCAATATATTGGTCCCTATATTATAATAAGAATCTCGACCATTTTACCTTTAAAAAAGAGAAATTTTTAGATGAACCCGGTTTGACACATTATTTATAGTTTCACCAATCACAAACGAACACGTAATGTTTAAAGTTAAGATTTAATATGACCGAATGCCCTCAAAGAATTATCCTCCCAATAAACAAATTATATATCTCTTTTCTTCTGTTTTCTTAATTTGCAAATTGAAAAGGTAAATTTTTCTATGAACTAATTCTTTTAGAGCGTATAGTCAATCTCTACATCATATATTAAGCATTTATTTGTAACTAGTGAGGCCACACAGAGAGACCAAAAATTTTTAGTTTAGAATTGGAGGGATCAAAATAAAGATAAAGCCAAATTAGGAAGACTGGAAGGATTTTTTGGCCAGGGAAGACTTGAGATTGTGTCAACCCAATTAAAAAAAGAATATAATAATAGTTGGATAGTTAATTGATTAATTAAAAAGGAAAAACTACCAGCCAAATTGGGCCTACAGCGGAACCTCTTGTTTTGCAGTGGTCACCCCCAAGATGGAGTTGTCTCTTTCAATGTGCCTCTCTCTCTCTCTCTCAAAATCCCCCAAAAGCCCTTCCTCCTTCTAGAACCCCAAATCCCAATCCTCATTTCATTACATTGCATATCCCTTCTTCGTGCTTATCCTCCCTATCTCTCATTCATTCCTCCCCCTATAAATTTCCTTCCACTTTTCCTTCTTCGCTCGCATTTCCTCTCTTTTCTCCTTCACTCTCAAATTTCCCTCTCTCTCTCTCTCTCTTCAATCAATCTTCCCCATCTCAGATTTCTCAAACCCTTCACTTCTTCTACTTAATCCATTCATCCTTCAATCAATCTATCATGGATCTGATTTCTGGATTACCAGACGAAGTAGCTATGGACTGTCTGGTTCGTATCTCCTACGAACAATTCCCCACCGTCGCTTCAGTTTGCAAGAACTGGAACTCTGAAATCGAATCGCCGGAGTTTCGCCGGCGCCGGAGTCAAACCGGTCAAACCCAAACACTCATCGTGATGGCACAATCTCGGGTCGATCCCAACAAACGGGTCGGGTCATCGGCAAAGGGCCCGGCCAACCCAATTTACCAATTGAGTGTATTCGAGCCGAATTCGGGACGGTGGACCGAGTTACCGCCACCTCCGGGTTACTCCGGCGGGTTGCCGATGTTTTGTCGGATCGCCGCCGTGGGGTACGACCTTGTTTTGATCGGCGGGTGGGACCCGGAATCGTTCAAGTCATCAAATTTGGTTTTTGTTTATAATTTTATGTCGGCGAAATGGCGGCGTGGGGCCGACATGCCAGGTGGGCCCCGCACGTTCTTCGCGTGCGCGTCGGACTCCGAGCGCGTGGTGTTTGTCGCAGGCGGCCACGACGATGAGAAGAACGCGCTGAGGTCGGCGATGGCGTATGACGTGGCGAGCGATGATTGGGTGGCGCTTCCTGATATGGAGAGGGAGAGGGATGAGTGTAAGGGAGTTTTTAACCGTGGGATGAGGAAGTTTCTGGTGATTGGGGGTTATTGCACGCAGATGCAAGGGAGGTTTGAGAGGAGTGCGGAGGCTTTTGATGTTGCCACGTGTAAGTGGGACCCGGTGGAGGAGGAGTTCTTGGGGTCTGCCACGTGTCCGAGGACATGCGTGGACGGTGGTGATGGAGTTGGAGGGAGAGTTTATATGTGCAGGGGTGGTGATGTGGTTGCATTGGAAGGTGACACGTGGGAAGTTGTGGCGAAATTGCCATGTGAGATAAGAGAAGTGGCTTATGTGAGTTCTGGGTTGGAGGGGACGCTGTTGGTGATTGGATCAAGTGGGTATGCTGAACCTTATGTGGGCTTTGTGTTGGACCTTAAGAGTAATAGTTGGAGGATGTTGGAAAGCCCAATGGGCCATACGGGCCACGTACAGTCTGGGTGTGTCTTGAAGATTTAAGATTCAAACTCATACTTGGTCTCTATATTGTAAATATGCAAAATTTTGGCATGTTTGACTTAGTTTGACCTTAAAAAAAGAGCTTGTATTAAATCTATAGTGTTCAATTTTAAATACAAATACCTTACCACAAAAGTTTTCTATTCTTGGCATATATTTTTTTGGCACGCCAAAAAAGAGCTTTTTCGGCTCAATTTTGGCATGGTAAATGATTTGGTCTTTGTCTCTCTAAGCAAAAGAAAGAAAGATTTGGTTTTGGGCCATTGTTAAATCCTTAACAAGCAAATAGTTAGGGATGCTCGAGGTGCCACTGATGCAGAATATTGTAGTGTTGCAGATGCTGTAGCTGATATAATTTGGATTCTATCGCTACTTAGGGAGATGCATATCATAGTTGTTGACACACCAATATATGGTGTGATAACTCTAGAGCAGGTGCACTTGCTGCCATCTCTATTTGTTAATTTGTGACTGATTCTGCAATTTTCAAGCGAACGGAGCACCGACAATGGCAGTTGGCTCCGGTACCATGCCAAAATCAGAGAAAAAACAATACAGATATTTCTGTAAAATGAATATTATTGATCTCATCTCAAATGACTCTACAACTCAGGCTTTTATACACTGTAGACATAGTATATGAGAGCCACATGTATCACATACAGTTTGACCTTTTGACTAATTGTAACAGAATAACAAAATATAACAAGATACTGTTTAAAACTGATTACTCTAACATTTCATATTCAAATAACTGATGAACTTAAGCCCCAATTTAAGTCTTGAAAGGAACTCATCTCAAATCTTAATTTTTTTTTTAAAAAAAGAAACTCATGAATTGATATGTTTTGGTTTTGTATTTTTTTTGGTCAAATATGTTTTGGTTTCGCTTAAGGATATGAATCCTGCAAGGCTTCCTCCAAATTTAGTTTGGGATCATTTGGGCTTGCTAGGCTTCGAAACATATTCCATTAAAAGCCGTTGACTTGTTGAAATGGTTAGGCCCCATTAAAACAGATTTCATAAATTTGTACTTGTGGGTTTGTTTATTTATTTGCGGTTGCTTCATTTCCTTCAATGATTTAAGTAATTAGGAGTAGTAAATATTTATTTTGGGTTTTGTATTAGTAAGTATATACCAATTAGTTCAATTGTTAATACAATTTAGGTTAAAGTATACATTTGATAATTTATATTTGAATATTCATTTTGATTCATTAAGTTTGAAAAGTACATTTGTAATAATTTTTTGTCAATATTGTCTTAATTTAAAGGAAAATGCTGACTCCACATATTTATTATTATTTTTTTAGTGGAATGACTTCACATATTTAAATGATGACTATGTAGTTAAATGCTGAACAAAATGATTTTAAATTTTAATAATTTAGTATAGTCATTTTATAGTTTGACCTTGAGTGAAGAGCTTGCACTAGATTCATTGTGCTCAATTTTTAAATAGAAATACCTTACTGTAGAAAATTTCTGTTAACATCTATTTTTTGGTCCCTCACCTAGAGAAAAGTGAAAACTAATACAGGGATATTTGATAAACACTATGGTTGGTTACCAAATAAATGATTTGGTCATTGTCTTGTAAAGGGAAAAAACAAAGGTATATACGTGATGAGAGAGAGAGAGAGTTCTCGGAGTAGGGAAAGGACAAACACATCAGCGACGGCTGACAAGAGTGTTCAGGTTGTTACGAAGGAGGTGGTGAAATCAGCGGAAGAGGTGGATGAATTGGATCGAAGTAGGAAAAAGTATGGCAAAGGTGAAGGAGGAAACCTGCAAGGCCGTCCCTTGGTTCCACATGTAGAAGACTGGATGAGTGAAAACCCCCTTGGGTCAAAGAAGGAGAGGGATAATGAGTAGTCTGGATATAAGCACGTGTGTGTGAACGTGTGTGTTAACTAAACCCCTTGGGAGGAAGCAAATTGTTTATTCATTGAGGGGAATGGGACTGAAGCCAATTCGAAATTGACAATGATGGCAACCCAACCTCTGTGATTAGTGATCCCATGAAGGAGGTTCAATGGGTAAGAATAAGTTGTTTGTCAGTTTTGCTAGCACTAAATTAATTTGCTAGTCCATTCCTATGGTACCGGAAAGTGCTAGATTGCATTTTTGGTGAGACTGAGTATAAATTCTTAATGATTTCATAATCCTACGGGATGGTGTATATTGCAGGTACATTTCATGAAATCACCTCTACGAATGTAGAGCGGGGCCGCTCCAATGAAACTTGAGCAAAGTTTCTAGAGCATTCGTTATGCACCAGGCACGCTCACGGCCGACTAACAGGCAAAATCGCCGTTAACAGTGGAAATGTGGGGGTATAATCTGGCTAGTAATACCTCTAGTATACGCCAAGAGGTGTGAGTTCATAGTCCATAGGACCACTGACATTTCTGTGTACTAAGTATTATTAGTCTAGGTCTAGTACATAGTTCAGAGGATCACTAGATACAATGATTATATCCATGTGTATAACTCAGTTAATGAGGACCCTATTTGACACATGTGGGGGATTGTTGGAATTTTAAGAGTTTTAATGGGCGTGTCAAATTTGGAGAAGTCCCACATTGCTTGAAATAGAGAGGAGATAAGGGTATATAATGTACCTTGTGTCTAGGGGTGGGAACAGCCCAGGCCAGGCCTGTGTTGTGAAAATGAGGCCTGAGCCTGGCCTGTGGCCTATCACAGGCCATTTTGCAGGCCTGAGCCTGGCCTGTTGACAGGCCTGGCCTGTTGACAGACCTGGCCTGTTAAGAGGCCTGTTAATTTATACAGGCTAACAGGCCTATATATCAAACAGGCTAACAGGCCACAGGCCAAAATGTTGCAACAGGCCGAAAACATGCCATTATTTTAACAGGCCCTAAACAGGCCGTAAAAACAGGCCTATTACTTTAAACAAGCATACATTAATTAAAACACTCCATCTTGTCCAAAATACATAAGTTTTGCCTTAGAAGCATTAAATCCATCCAAATGAAATCAATACAGTCATTATAAACAAGAAAAAAAGACAATAATAGCAATGACAAAAGACTATAATGTTCAAGTCATTAAGAAATAAGAAAAAAGGCAAAAAGCCACATCCTTAAGCAAAATCTCCATCAGCTAGTTGGTTAATCAAGTCTTCAAAATAATTTCTTCTTCTTGCTCAAGCACCTTCAAAACATTAAATTAAATATATATTAAATCATAATTCAATGTAACAACTAAATGATATAATAAATGCTATTATTTTTAACAATGAAAGATTTGTACCTTTGGTTTCTTCTTCAAACCATACTTGTTGCGAAGCCAATCCCCACCACAAATGAGTGCTTCAATAGATTCTGCATTTAATTTAGAACGATATTCATCGATAATTCTACCTCCAGCACTGAAAGTGGACTCTGATGCTACTGTTGAGATTGGTATAGCTAATATGTCACTAGCCATCTTAGATAAAATTGTATACTTATGACCATTATTTTTCCACCATTCCAAAGCATTGAAGGAATTGGAATTGCCCTCAGGAATGTAGACACCCTCCTCAAGGTAAGCTTCCAACTCAGATTTCATTGGGGGAATTGCTTGCTTCTCACGAACAATGCTCATGATTTGATCAAATCCAGTAACTATGGAAGAACCAGGTGCATTGGCAGAAGAGTTAGTGATAGCATTATCAACTTGCTCACTTGTAGTTGTCTCCTCCTTATACATGTCAACATAGTAATCATACATCTTGTATAAAGCACTCACCACTTTATCTACATTCTCAGAAGCCACACAATCAGGCTTATATATCAAAGGAAAGCAATAATTAACAACATATAATTTGCACCTAGGATCGAGAACACTTGCAATGGCCATTACCAAATTGCATTCTCCCCAATATTTGTCAAATTTTTCTTTCATTGAGGATGCCATCTCTCTAATAAAGAAATCATTATCTTCTGTGGCATTGTCAATTAGTTGTTTCACTCTCCAAACTTTAGGAAGATACAAATTTGCAGTAGGATAGTCACTTCCTGATATGACATGGGTGTGACTACATTGAAAACTTCTAAAAGTTTACAAATCTTCTCAACCTTAATCCAATCCTCTTCTGTAGGTGCGTAGGAGTAATGTGGCTCTCTTTCCTTATAATCAGGAAAGACAACCTTGAACTTCAAAGCAGAAGACAACATTTTATATGTAGAATTCCACCTCGTTGGACAGTCAATAATAAGTTTCTTCTCTTTTAAACGTTTCTGCTCAACAATATCGCAAAAAGCTTTCAGTCTTGAATCATTATAATTGATATATTTCACACTCTCACGGACATTATGTATAATGTCCTTACTTCTACCAAGGCCATCTTGCCCCAATATGTTGAGTATGTGTGCACAACATCTAATGTGAAACAAATTACCACTTAGAGGTAATGAACTACTAAGTGATAAAGTGTCTTTAAGAGCCCTTAAACAAGAATCATTGTATGAAGCATTGTCAACCGATACTGAAAACACTTTGTTTTCAATGCCCCAAGCTTTCAAACATTTGAATATAGCATCTGCCACATCGATTCCCCGTCTAGGTGCAGGAACTTTCACAAAACTCAAAACCCTCTTTTGAAGATTCCACCCCGCATCAATAGAATGCCCAGTAATAACCATGTACTCAATAACTTGGTGACTTGATTTCCACATATCAGTGGTCAAACTAATCTTACTCACACCTTATAATAAAGTCTTCAATTTTTTCTTCTCTGACTCATATATGGCCAAGCAATCACTTCTTGCGGTCTTGCGAGTGACTTTTTGAAAATCTGAATTTGCATATTGGAAGCCCCACATCCAAACTTCATCCTCAACAATGTTAAAAGGATGCTCATGTACCATGATTGCAGTAGCTATTATTTCCCTCAACTTTTCATTACAATATCTTGCACCCGGTGTCACAAATGGATTAATGCTTGGATTGGCAGGTTGAAATGGAATGGTGGATTGGCTTACTTTTGTATTTTTCAACTTCTTTTGGTCACAATTTTTGATATGTCTCCAAAGATGGCCAGTGCTAGCTCCTTCCCCATCATATGTAAATTCACCATGGCACCACTTGCAAACAGCTTTAACCCCCTCAGCCTTTACAACTTCATCAAAATCAACCCAAACAGCCGAGGTTTTTTTCCTATTTTTCTTTATGATAGTACCATCAGCATCACTTTTCTTATTTGTTTTCTGACTAGAATCTGTAGGTACTGGTTGAACGACCTCAGTAGTAGTTGGAGGATTTGAATTGGAAGACATTGTCTCACTTACAAATGGAGATGACATTAACTAAGGCAAGATTAAGCACAAGTACATTAACTAATTAGAACAAGAAGTGTGCCAGTACCAAAATCAACTAATAACATCAACTTTTGAGACTCTAATAATGACGTTTCAGGATTCAGTATGATCATTATATTGCAGAACTTAAAGTAATGATTATTTTGCCTAATTTCATGTCTAATTTACTATCTCATTATCATATATGATACATACAAATTAAAATAACAAAAATATGAAGCACCTACTAATTAGAAGATATGTCTCATATTAAAAGATCGATCAAACGTTATTAAACAATTCCAGTGATGAATTAAATAAAAAAAGGGGCCGAGAAGCATAGAGCAAAAACAAGACATTGGAATTAACAATGGATATGCATTATTTTCATGCTGATAATTAATTACTTTGTATTCTTAAAGTAGTTTCCTATACCCATTGATTTCATCGCTTGTTTTTAGTAGACATTATGTTTTAAATATTATGGTTTAGAACACTTAGCTAACTATTAGAACACTTAGCAATGGGGATGTGGCTAATGACCAATATCATCGCCACAAGGTACGAGGATTGTTGAAAATTAACCATCAAAATTTGACTTTGAGAACAATTTTATTAAACCCAATGGGATCTCATCGGTAACGTCACATTCATGCAATGGGTTTAATTTAAATAAAATATATTAAGCACAAGATTAGGAACTGAACAAGATTAAACAGAACTGAACAATTAAAATACTACCAGAACTTGACAAGATTAAAGTAAAACAGAACAAGATTATGGAAGAACTGATACAGATTCATACCACACAAGCAAAACAGGACAATTAAAATATACCAGTGAGACAAACCAATACCACCAGAACTTGACAAATAAAATTGAATAAATAGCAAGAAGAAATAACTGATATAAAAGAAGAAGCAGAAGAAGAACTGATAAGGAACATTAAAAAAGCAAGAAGAAGAGCATACCAAGGATTATTACTGAAGAAATGTTGAAACACCCACCCCTCACCAATGAAGCTCGAATGGAGTTCTGAAGAAAGAAGAAAATGCTGAATCGAAGAAGAAGAGCGTCAGCGAATCGAAGAAAGAACTGAAGAAAATGATGAATGGAGTTCTGAAACTTCAATGGAGTTCGAAATGGCATCCGAATGGATCTTGAATCTTCAATGGCGTCAGCGTCTTCTTGTTCAATGGTGTCGGCGTCCGAATGAATCTGTGAATCTTCGATTTCGAACAAAAAATCTGGGGCTTTGGGGCTATGAATCTGAGACTAGGAGGGAGTATGAATCTGGGGCTTTGGGGGAGTATGCGAATCTGGGGCTTTGGGAGGAGTATGTGACTGTGAGTGTGACGGCTGGGAGTGGGGAGTGAAGTGAGAATGTGAAACTGAAATCAAAAATTGAAACCCTAAAGAGGAGAAAAACCTAAGGATACCGTAGTAATTTCATAGTAGCTAATTATAATATTATTTGTAATAAAAATAAATGTTACAATATAAAAATAAATCAGATAATATATATATTGCTTAACAGGCCGGCCTGACAGGCCTAACAGGCTTATTTTTCAGCCTAGGCCTGGCCTATTAAGCTAAACAGGCCACAAAAAAAGCTTGAGCCTGAGGTTGGCCTGATAATAAACAGGCCAGCCCAGAGGCCCCTGGCAGGCCGGCTGGGCTATTCCAACCCCTACTTGTGTCCTAGCACAAGTAAATGAGCCTAAGGAAGAGTGGGCCTCGCACGCACAAGGATAGGTCACTGAGAGGCAAACGTAGTGAAAATCCGGTGATTCCCCCCGGGCGCACGTGGTAAATATGGACCGGGCACTTTTTACTTAAACGTTTTGCGAAAAATACAAATAAATACTTTTAATTAAATGGCTTACCGGAAAACCTTATATTTTTGGGATTTCATTTTTGAATACCTTAAATCTTTGGTTACATGGGCATAAGAGGATCTTAACATCCGGATTAATTTCCTAAACATTCACATCAATGATGGCAACGTTCAGATCTTCTTCTATGCTTCAAACGTTCACAAAACCGTTGGCTTTATGGTGCCAACATTCAAAACCGATGATGTGAATATGGTGGTGATCGTAACTGAAGATTTATGGTCATCAATGTGTTTAAAACGAACCCAACATTCATATGCGTCTACCTCCTATAAAAGGCAAGGTCTGCTGAAGGTTCAGAGCACCAAGCTCTTGAAATTTCGAGCTCCTTCTTTCTCCTCCTCTATTTTGTTTCCTTGCTGAGTTATTATATCCTTTCGCTGTTCTGTTCACCTTGCTCTTGCAGAGAGGATCTGTTTAATCCTAAGGAGTGTCGCATCCAGTATTGCCGGTGGTTGAGGAATATCTCTATAGGACAGTGTCCCAGAGGACGCGACTTAGATTGTTGTGGTTCTGTATGTGTTGCCGTCAACACCACCCACTGCTCGTCGTAAAAAACTTTAGGAACAGTTCTTTCTTATCTCATTAAAAAATATAATATTCATTTGGTGTTGTGTTATGGCACTGTCTAATTTGTTTGATTTTTGAACTTTACTGGTATCTTAGAATCATTCAAAACTTGTGTGTGCCAACCACTCCTCTCTCAAATGTTTGCTAGCCAAATTGCTCATTCACCCTTTTTTAAAAACGTTCATTCTCTAAAAAATTTTTATCAGTTAAACTTTCCTTGTGTGTAGGCAGCTTTTCCAAAATGAATGATCTCCATGATAAACATAATCATTTATAAACTTGTTTGACTTGCCATATTATACTTTCTCCTGTCCTCATTATAAGAGCTCACTATGAGTTGTATAAATATTTAATGCATTCTTACCATTTTTACACTTAATTAATTATAGGGTAAATGTGCAATGAACACGATGAACTAATTTTGGAGTTGCGATAAGCACCCAAAGTATTTAAGGGTGCAATTAACACCCTGGTGTATTAAAAACGAGGCAAAGAACACTACACCATTAGTTTCCCTCTTCTCCTTCACACCGTCATTCCCTCTTCCCTCTTCCTTCTATTTTTTCATAGAACTCTCACACCTCTACTTCCTAGTATCTTCTTCCTTCTCTCATTGCTCACATGGCTCCCGCCAAAAACTCTCACTTCTCTTTCCGATGAAAACACCTCCGAGACTCTCTCGCTTCCTCTGCGACTAAGATGAGCGGCCCACGGTCGCCTACAACCAATTCAACAGTGATATCCCCATCATCTCTATCGTCAACTATGTTGGAAATAATATAACAACGTCTATTCTTACATTTATGATATTTCTCCATATTTTTTCAATTTATACTTTCTCTCATTATTACTCTATTTCTCTGTAAGGGCATAGTTAGAAAAAAATTTATTTCTTACATATTTATTACTTTTAACTAATTTTAACTTTTTTTCCTTAAATTGCATAATTTAGTTATAAATTCTTATAATAAGTCAGGAGGCAGTATAGTACCCACTAGGAAAAGGAAAACTCAATTAGATTGACCATTAATGCTCTGTCGTACAAAAGGGTCTAATGGTCAGTCAAAAAGATAATACCACTTTGTCATTCGTGCGGCTGCATTAAAACCCACAACTGCAAAATTTTAAAAAAGCCAATTAGCTTAAAACATTAAATAGATAACCAAAAACAATGTGTTTATCAAAGGAAAGAAATTGCTGCAATACAAGTTTTAATGAGAGAGAGAGAGATTGCATGTCATTGTTAAAAATATGAATTTACCTTGAAGGTAACGGGTATCCCACCAGGGCGAGATTTGAAATTTTGATTGAAAATGGTGCTTGGCAGTTAAGTCGTCCCATTCCAAACTCTTCCACCATTCTTGCTCTCCTTTGATAAGTGTCAGTTTATGTTTTGCAGAGTTAGAATGAAGTGGTAGCTTTTTCAGCTTTGGACAATTTGATATTCCGATGGTTTTAAGAGAAGGGAAAGACAAGGCGGTCTTGTGGATACTCTGAAGGTTTGGCAATCCATGTAGAGTGAGATTTACAAGAGAAGAGAATAATGTCGAATTAGAAGAACCCACGTTCTCATCATCTTTGGTAGTTGCATCTTCCTTTATCACTTCTTCCATTGAGTCGCCACCAATAATGATAAGTACCTGAAGAAATGGAGCATACTTGAGCCATGTCACGTGGGTTAAGGAATGGCAACAAATGATAGCCACAGATTGAAGCATGGTTAGACAATAAGTGTCATAAATACAAGAATCTTCCACTCTTGACAATTGCCACATAACAAATTTTTGTAGGCACTTCATTTTTGAAATGCATGCCAATAATGAAGACATCTCAATAATGGTGTCCACTATGGAATAAAGACAAAGAGCACGAATTGAACTTCGCAGTTTATCTGAGTATAGTAACTTGTTGAGGCCATTCTTTGTGTGTATTTCAACATTTAGTTCCTCAATTTTTGGTAGAGATTCAACCTCCTCTAGGAATTCTTGCTCTGCCATGTCAGTTCTAGGATAAGAACAAGCAACTCTAAATACTCTTAACTGTTGAAGATTTGATATCACTTCCAATGGAATACTTGCAATATCACTCCTTTCTAGGCGCAAATTGAATACCTTCAAATTTTTCAAATTCTTCAACTCCTTGGGAAACTCAGTTGCTTGTATACGCAAAGAAAGATATTCTAATAGAAATAGCCCACCAATTTCTCCAACATTATACAAATTGTTAGCATTTAGTTCTAATACCTTTAATTTGCTCATGTATTTGATGTTTTCCAAACCTTTTATCTGACTGCACCTCACCAGTAAAGTCACCAGATTGGGACAAGTTATTGGTGGCACACATGTTTCCCTTTGAGCCATGAATGAAATCCTCTCGACAACTTTCCATGTTTCAACATCATAATGGGATGCTGTGATTTCATCTTCTTGCACAATAACCTTTTTAGTTCTTTGATCTTCATCACAAGCCAGCCATAATGCCATGTCTCGTATGACGTCATGCATCTTAAATGAACGTCTCATAACAAAATCATTTTCGATGCTCTCCAACAAACAGCAAAGCTTTAACTTTGCAATCACGGAATGACCATCATTACGAATATCTTGTATGCTTCCTGTCATATCGTTACAAAGAAGCCCCTCCCATATCCACTTATCAATGATATCATTGACTTCAATTTTATAATCTTCTGGATATAATGCACAATACAAGAAACATTTTCTGTGAACATCACTCGGTAATTGATCATAGCTCAACTTAAGGATAGAGAAAACACTTTTCTCCAAATCTGAAGTAGTCCATAGAGAACTTGTTAATCTTTTTGTCGAGCCCTCCCATGCTTCAACGCTTTCCACACCAGCCATGGCACCTCCTACCACAATTAATGCAAGTGGGAGCCCTTTACACTTTGAAGCCATTTCTTTTGCCAGGACATTGATCCGAGGGTGTGAGTTTAAAGTTTCCTCACCAACTTTCATACGAAATAACTCCCATGCTTCCTTTTCATCTAAAAATTTTACTTTGAATGATTTTTGAGCTCGCATTTTTGCACATACATCCTTCAACCGTGTTGTGAACAACACTTTGTACTCAAAGTCAGTGTCTTTTGGACATGGTACCCCCCACAAGTTTAAGTCTAGTCTCTCCCACACATCATCCAATAATAAAACAAATTTTTTCTGCTTCAAGACACCACAAATCTTTGAAGACTTTTCTACTTCATTATTGCAAGAGCTCCAAATACTATCTTCAATCCCTACCGATTTTCTTATATTGTCCATGATTCTATACAAGTTAGGATCTTTGGATACCACCACCCAAATCACAAAAAAATCTGGCCTTCTCTTCCCAAGTTCATTGTTAATTTTCTTCAATAAGGTGGTCTTTCCTACGCCTCCTGTCCCATATATACCAATGATACCAACCTCACTTGCTTCAATACTATTCCATACCTCATCAAATGCAGAATTTTGCCCCACCGTCTCGTCTAGAGGTATTTGATCAATCGGTTTATGTGGAAGCTTGTGAGTAATTTGATCATCCTTACCAAACCTTTGTCCCTTGGTGGTTAGATCATCTACTACAAGGAGCATTTTGGCAACTTTCTTTCCTAACTTGTAGCTTGACTTGCAATTCTTCGGACAACATTTTCTTAGGCATATGTTTTGGACTTCTTGGGCTCCTTGAACTTGAATATCTTTTACTTCCTGTGAATATAAAATTCTTGATTAGTTCGATATTTACTTTCCCTCTTTTTCCCAAAATCATCTACAAATTACTAAGCACACTTCCAAATCAAGTTTTGATATGCAAGGTTAAGACACATTAACCTTACCTGTAAATAACAATTTCTAACAATGTGAAGCACCAAAATTTTTTAAGACAATAAAAGTGTGTGATGCAAAAAAAGAAGGAAATTTAACAGTTTCAAGGTCCATTACCAAAGCAATCGCCATAGTTTCATTGGCAGCATACATAATCAAACTGTGTGGCCAAATACAAGCTTTATTTTTTCTATAAATAATAATACAATCTTCATTACATATTACTCTCGTCTCGGGCCATGGGTATTTTTAGGATTAAAAACAGGAATTGTTCTCAACATTTTGTAATATAACTGATAACATGAAACACAAAATCCTTTTAAAGAACACCCTATGTTACGCAGTTATTAAGGGAGTATAGAGTTTATTCACCAAATAAAGATTTAAAAGAAAACAATTAATGTGAGAAATAATATTTTTTTTGAGTAGAATGTGAGAGATAATATTGTGTGGGAGAGGGGGACATTTGCTTAGGTTATGCCAAAATAGGTATAAACCTATTTTGGCACAACCTAAAGAAACATTCTTAATCATACCCGTTATATTAATTTACAAGGACTATATTCCAAACACATCAAGGGTCCGTTTGGATTAGCTTATGAAGAATAGTTTCTAAAAGAAAAACCTGAAAAAGTGCTTTCAGAGAATATATTATGGGGAATATCTTATGAAATTATAGAAAAAATAGCTTCTGACAAAACCTAGGTTTTCTGCCCCAAACATAAGTTTGTAGACTAAAAAGCTATTCTTAAAAAGCTGTGAGTGTTTGTCTAACTTAATCAAAACCTATATTTTGATAGTTAAAAGCTATTCTGAAAAAGTTGATGGTATTTGTCTGTTCTAATTCTGAAACCTAGGTTATGTGCTTTTTTAGGGGTTGCCAAACAAGCACTAAAACTTCGTAAAATGTACGTGCAATGCATTCAAATCCTATCAAGGATTTTATAACCAAAATGGTTAATATAACTTTTAGTCCTTGAATTTTCAGTCAATTTTGGTTTTGGTCTCTAAACTTTAAAATTGAATGTTTTAGTCCCTGAATTTTCGGTCAACTTTGGTCTTGATCCCTGAGCCTTAAAAAAACTTGAAAAAACTTTAAAGCTCAGGGACTAAGACAAAAAATAACTGAAAATTCAGGGACCAAAACTAAAATTGACCGAAAGTTTAGGGACCAAAACCATACAATGGAGTATTGTGTTTTACATTAGCAAAAACAACTTAACACTCAATTATCTCATACATCTAACATTCTTGCATCAAGTGTTTCCTTTCAATTAATAAATTGTAGTTCCAGCCGTTAATGTTGAAACCATTAGTTTTATTAAGAGAAAATGCCAACTGAACATTTTGAATGATTAATCTGTAATGAAATTATGATATATTGATATTTAAATTTAAAATTGCAATGGAAATAAAAATATTTAGAATAATATTTAATGAAGATGCACATTCAACATCAACGAAACATTGTATTAATGGTTAAATATCAATTTGGCCAATGAAGTATTGGCTAAGTATCATATGGCACAATTATTAATAAAAAGACTCTTGTATGCCAACCAAGTTTTTAAAATTGAACAAAATGGCCAACACCATAAAAAATCTATCAAAACGTCCGTTAAATGCATACCATGTGTGCACACATCACTCTTCCACCTTATCAGCTTAGGGATGGACTTAACGGACGTTTGTCTAGATTTGACAGTGGCCATTTTGTTCAATCTTAAAATTTGGTTGGCATACAAGAGACTTTTATTAATAATTGTGCCAAATGATACTTACACTACAAAAAAATCAAATTACCGACGGAATTACTGTCGGTAATTTTATTAATTATATTATTTTATAAATAAATTATTATTTTAATTTATAAATAATATATTAAAATAATTAACCCGACGAAAAATTCTTCAGTAATTTTATTAATTATATTATTTTATAGAAAAATTATTATTTTAATTTATAAATAATATATTAAAATAATTAATTACCGATGGAAATTCTGTCGCTAAATTTACTAACGGAATTTCCGTTGGTAATCTTATTAATTATATTATTTTATAAATAAATTATTACTTTAATTTATAAATAATATATTAAAATAATTAATTACCGATGGAAATTCTATCGGTAATTTTATTAATTATATTATTTCATAAATAAATTATTATTTTAGTTTATAAAAAATATATTAAAATAATTAATTACCAATAGAAATTTCTGTCAGTAAATTTATTAATTACATTATTTTATAAATAAATTATTATTCTAATTTATTAATAATAAATTAAAATATTATTTTATAAATAAAATATTATCTTTATTTATTTTAAAAAATATTTTATAAATGAATGATATTTAAAAAATATTAATAAAAATTAACATATACACATATATAGATATAAATTTTTAATAAAATTAATTGTAATATTTTAATAAATAATATGTTATTTTTCATAAATATTAGTAAGAAAAATGAAAAATAATTATAATTGAATAATATATGTAATAAAATAATTATAAAAATAATTTAATAATAATTATAATTATTATAATTTAAATATAAAATAAAAATACTAAATATAATGTAATATGTATATGAATGTAAAAGATTATTTATATAAAAATAATAGGATTATTAATATGTAAATTATATATTAATAATTTAGATAAAATATAATTATAATAGTGGGAGTTTGAATATTATAAATATAATAGATTGCAAATAATATTACATGGTCTTCATAACTCAACTGGTTAAGGTTTCAGCATGAGCACAGGAGGTTGCGGGTTCGATTCTCAGCTCTGCCACAATTGAAGACAATTTGTGGAGGCGACACGTGGTGACCACAAAGAGAGACATGTGGCATATAATTTAAAAAAAATTTAAAAATTTACTGTCGAAAATTATGTCGGTTATAATAATATTTTAATATTTTATTACAAATTAAAATAATAATTTATTTATAAAATAATATAATTAAAAAAATTACTGACGAAAATTCTGTCGGTAAAATTACCGACGAAATTCCATTGTAAATTAATTACTAACGGAGGAATTTCAGAAGGAAAAAGTTCTGTTGAAAAATTTTTTCCGCCGGAAATCCGTTGGAAAACTGAAATTACCGACGGAATTCCGTCAATAAATTCTGTGTTTTTTTGTAGTGTTAACCAATAGTTCATTGGCCAAATTGATATTTAACCTTTGTATTAAAATATAGTAAATTTTAAGCATGCTTATTTGACATCATTTAATTACAAAGTTATATCATTAAGATTTGTATATGTTTTTAATAAAATTAATGATGTTTGTATTTAGGAGCAAAATCACACTTAATGAAGTAAAAAACTAAAATAAAACTTCATATAAATTTAGACGAACAAACATATATAATCTTTACCTTAAAATATCTTAAGGATTAAAGTTAATGTGAGACAAGTAGTTGCATGATGGGATACCAAAAAAAATGCATGCATCTATATAAGTCAATCATGTACATATATATGTCAACAAGGACTGGAATGTAAACAATTAAAACTATTAAAAATAGCATATAAACAAGTGAAATATACATGTGAACAACATGAATTGAATAAATGAATTTCCACTGGCCGAAGCAGCACATTCATAGCTTGAATTACTTAATTAACAACATTATTCATGTTTAATTTGAAAAGTAATCCATCTAATTCATGAACATAAACAATAAATTAAATAAAAACACCCTATAGTTAATAAGAAAAAGAAGAAGAAAAAACAAAAATAGATGTAATGAAGAGTACCTCTTGAATGTCTTGGATTCTTTTGAGCCAAACACTCACTTGTTCTGACCTTTGCATCTCTCCAGTCTCTTCATCTGCTTTAATTTGTACTTCCACATCATTTTTCATTGCTTCAACGTTGTCCCATTTGTCTTTCAGAGACTGCAGATTCTCTTCTAAGGAAGTAATCAAGTCAACTTCTTGTTTGGCACAACTACACAAATATTTTGTTGTGTCCCATATTATATCTCCCACTTTCTCCATATCTTCCTGAATCTTTCAAACGATGCTAAATTCGCGTTCATCCAAAATAACAAAGCAAAATGTTTCAAGTTAGTTCTTTTTCATCCAAAATAACAAACCCTATGGGCACTATGGTGCTTAAACTGGATCAGGCAGTCCAAAGTCCCTCAATTTCTCACTCTTCATTGCTCTAAAACAAATTCTCATATTACTCACGGAAAACTAGCAAATCAGTAAGTGACAAAGCATGAAAATGAAAACAACCCGAGCTAACGGATTGCAAACAACGGCTAAATCTCAAGCACTCATCACACAACAAAATCAGAAAAAATTAGTTAGGGAGGAGACGAACCTTGAGCCAAAATCAAACGAACTCAAGTTGATGATGTCTGAGTCGCTTGACGGCAAAACAAGTGACATTATTTGTGTGGGTGAGAGAGTGCTCGAGACTTAAAACGAACAATTGTTTGTGTGGGTCATACCATCCTTTTCATATGATGTTATTTTTTTTCCCTACCAAAATTTTGTGTTCTCACTTCTCATCCATGGAATGGATTTAGTACCGATATATTTCCTAAATTAGATTTTATAATTACAAGTTTACAACATGAGGAATAGATTGGTGAGGCCAATAATGAATGAAATTCACACTTGATTGAACTGGGTAAACATTTGTTCTAATAGTTGGGGTAACATTGGTCTCTAAATCAGATTTCTACAACCTGTAAATTAATTTAAAGACCAGTGAATGGAATCCACACTTAATTGAAGAAATTAAAAATCAAGTTGTAACTGGGTAAAAATTATAAAAATTAAATGATTAATTTTAGAAGAAGGTAATAAAGTAAAAAAAAAACAACAAATGTCGTAAAAACTTACAATGACTTTAATTTAATCCCTGTTTGGATGTAGGGGAATTTTATTAAATAAATTTTAAATTCTAACATCACTTTTTTATTTTAAGAATTGATTTTCTTAGAAACTCCCATCTCCTCCAATCTCTTCTAATCAAACAATCCCAAAGGGCTTTTGCCATAGGTTTAGTTAATGGGAGTTTCGTGTAAGATAAGTAAACTTGGAAGTTTGAAGATTCCTTGGCAATATGGGACTTGAGTCTGTGTCATGATAGGAATATTCGGTTATTGCCTTGTCACTCGAGTTATCAAGTCAACGAATACTATTATTTTTTTGGTTAAGGGTAAAAAATACACATATGATTTTATCAAAAATTCATTCAACACCAAATGTTTTTTTAGACTAAAAATATATGACCTTTCAAATTGGATCAAAAATACACATTTATAGTTAAATTAGGGTAAAAAATATACATGTGATTTTGTAAAAAGGTTCGTCTAGCACCAAGCGTCGCCTTTTAAAATATAACAATAAATGTGACTTTTGATCCAATTTGAAAACTCATGTGTATTTTTGGTCCAAAAAAAAAATTTGGTGTTGGATGAACTTTTGACAAAATCATATGTGTATTTTTTATCCTTAACCCTTATTTTTTCTTATCTTTTAATTCCTTTTCCCTTTTTTTATTTTGACTGTTTGATCATTTACAAATGAAATTCCCATTCGCTCCTTAATCATCGCTCCAAATCAATGTTTTCAAAATGAAAAGAAAAAAGTTTGGAAACCGATTAAGCCCTCCGGTTCATGATTCATTATTAATTAACTCAATTCTTATTTTGCTCCGTGACAATTCTTAAGCTATCTTCTTTTCAGGAGAGGAACCTTTCATCTTCTCTCCTCTTCCACCTTCATAACCATTAGATCATCAATTGAATAGATCAAATCTTGATCATTCAATTGATGATCTAATGATTATGAAGGTGGAAGAGGAGAGAAGAGGAGGGAAGGGAAGAGGAGAGGTTCCTCTCCCCTTTTGGATATACATTTTAAAATATTTTTATAAAGTTAAGGCTGATAAATTAATTGCATTTTTGGAATAATTATTTTGATAAAGAGTGGATGTGGAAATTGATCCCACCTTCACTTGCATACCAAAAACATAATGCATTTCAATATATACGATGAAAAAATATAAGGTAACTCTTTAGTTTTGAATTCAGCTCATTTCCAACTGTGGCTAAGGTACATCTCACATTTCACTGGTGGTTACTAAATTTCCTTTATCAAGAAACATATCTAGAAATTCACATTATTCACAAGTTTTTTAAGACAATCCACACATTTCATTAGTGATAATAAAATTTATTTTACCAACTAGTAAATCGATACTTTCAAGTCATTCACAAGTTTTTTAAAGAAATTTCGAGAGTATTTTATGAAAACTTGTGAATGAATTGAAAGTGACTATTCACTGCACTTTGTAAAATATGGTTAGGAATCACTAATGAAATGTGAAAATACCTTAGAAAAATTCGTGAATAACTTGAAAATGTAGATTTTTCTTGATAATTACTAATGGAATGAGAGAAATGCCTTAACAGTAGTTGAAAATGAGTTGGATTTTTTTTTGTCAAAAAAAAAAGGAGTTGGATTCAAAACTAAGGAGTTTACTTTTTTTTTTTTCACATTGTAAGTGTTTTTTTAGTACAATCTCTAGCTTGATGGTTGTGAACCTTTTTAAAATATTATTAAGGGCATTTCCGTTATTTTCCTTATATTTTATCTTTCACCTCCAATTTCAAAATCTCATTGGATTTTTTACTTTTTATCTCGTTTACCTCTCTATCCTTTTTGTAATTTTCAGGGTCTTCATATAGGATTCACCCAAAATTATACCGCGGAGGAAAAATGTGTTAGGGTGATTTATACACCTAAACTGTAGTTTTGGTAAACAAAAATTGGTTGCGGGAAGAAAATGAGTGTTTACGTTGTTTTTTTCTCAAAAACCATGATTTTGATTTTAGAGATCATGATTTTGTAGAATATTCAAACAGATCAAATTGATAGGGCGTATTAGACTATTAACTACTTGATGAGTGATCACCACTAGTTCAAACCATATGTATAGTGGTACATTCCTATTGTAATATAAGGCTTAGCAGATTAATTATATTTGACGATATTAAATAAATTAAATAAACTAGTTAATTATAGTAGTATATGTTATACAATCTCTTTAAAATACTTTATAAATTATCAAATAATATACCAACTTGTAGGTTATGCAAATTAGTTTAAACCAATTTATTTAAGTTCTTTGATATTCCTAATACTTTAAATTAAAGATCCAAACATGGTAAGTTAAAAACTTGAAAAACAAAGTAGCTACTAGAGAGACAATCGATTTGATGGCTAAAGTATAAGGCTATGTTTGGATTAGCTTTTTTAGAATAGTGTCTAGGAGAAAAGTTGAAAAATAGCTTTTGAGCAGAATTTTTTTTTTTTTAAAAAATGGTTTTTAATAAAATGAGAGTGTTTAGATAGTTGTTACTAGAATAGTTTTTTTGTGTAAAGTACCAAAAAAGTCATTAGCTAGGTATTTACATTTAAAGGAAAAAATTTATTTCAAACATTTGAAACATCAATGATTCAGAATATTGAGAGGACCCTGGGAGAAATGAATTAGAATAATGGGTAACAAAATTTATTTCAATGATTTAGAATATTAAACACTCTAAATTAAAAAAAAGGGGGGACACTGGGAGGAATGAATGTGAGTGAGAGCGGAGTGAAGAAAGAGAGGAGGAAATATAGGGATAGTTTTGGATGAGAAATTCATTATCCAATCCATTATTCAACCAACCCTACAAAAAGTAAAAAAAAAAAATAGATTTTTCATAAACTATGATTTTAGCTCCCAAAACTGTTCAAGCTTGTCCCGTGCCGAAATTTTTCGGGACGGGACAAATCGGGATAGGACAAAATAGGGGTTCGGGAGGGATGGGACTCGGGACGGGGTCGTCCCGATCCCGTCTTGTCTTAAATATATATTTTTATAATATATATATTTTCACAAAATATATAGAAAAATCTAATTTTTTAGACATGGTCTTGATGGGAAATAATAGGAAAGTGAATAGGGTAGGGAATAGAGAATGAATAAAGTGATAAAAGATGCTGTGATTTTGATTGTGGTTCACTGGTTTTGTAGAAATTAAGAAGAATCTGTAAGTGAAACTGTAGAGATAAATTAAAAAATTGTGCTCTTCTCTATTTTATTTTTTCTTCTGTCTCTCCCTTCTTCTCCCTCTCCTTTTTACTCGTCCCTCTGCAGTAGCAACTCTACAATTTTTAATTTATAAAAAAAATAAAAAATAAAACATTAAAAAAATAAAAAAATAATTCGAGACAATCCCATCCCGTCCCGTCCCGCCCTATCAGAACCGGAATAAATTCAGAAGGGGACGGGATACAGGACGAGATTCTCATCCCGAACACAATTTTCAAGCCCGTCCCGTCCTATCCTATCCTGTCGTAAACACCCCTACCCAAAACTATGGGTTTAAGTGTTTAATTGTAAAGGTATACAGAGTTTTGTTTTTGGGCGGAGAAAAAAAAGGTGTAGCATAGGAGTTGTCTTTTCGGAAGGTGGGTCTCACCACAAATGTACACATCATGATGACTGTGTGCGTGTGTGTCAACTTGAATGCACCGGCATGAAACCTACTATCATTAGTCCTGTTTTTTATTATAAATTTAATTATTAATTTAAGTATTATAAATTTTTTATTTTTAAATATAAATTTAGTTTTAAATTAATTAATGGAATTAAAGGTCATATTTGTTTGAAAGTATGGATGGTGGATCACATCTATCCCAAACTTATAATAAGAAATAGTGAGGTATGTTTTTATATTCATATAAATATACACTGTTCCGAGTTTCAAATACAAAAAATTAGAATGCTCGAATTTAAGTCCTTTTAATTAACTAAATAATTCCGTACTATTTTTTTTTTAAAAGTGAGTTGGGGTTTTCAATTATTAATATAGAAGCAGCAGGTATTTGCAAATACCAGATGCAGGCCCATACAGATAGCCAAAGTGGAAATGGGAATAAACATAGCAGCTGTGGGCACGTAAAGATATACTCATATGTTCTTATTTATAAGTTATTTTTAATATATTTCGTATAGACTCAGAAAAGCCTTAAAACTCATTAACTTATAACTAAAATGCAACAAATTTACAACTTTACCCATATTAATTATCCACTATACCACATGAAGATAAAGTCAACACATAATAAATGAATGGTAAACTTGTACAATCATACTCAATGTTTAATTAGGTGGCTTATATATAGGACCAAATAAAACTTTTTCTTTCTGCCCTATAAATAGGACCAGAGGAGTATATATATATGTACATACAAAGAAAAGAATATTAACAAAAAAGATTAATATAATAACAAATCCCGAAATTTGTCCCCATTTCATTTTTAGTATCTCAAATTTTAAATAATAAGGTTTTGCCATTCGAGTTTCATTTTACTTAATATATTGATCCCAACATGTTAATAAAAATCTGGAACATTTTGCTTCTAAAAATGTGAAATTTTTAAGTAAACCCTATTTGACACATCATTTGTGATTTCACCAATCACAAACAAAGACATAATATCTGACGTTGAGATTTTAATATGATCGGATGCTCTAAAAGAATTATCCGGCCAATAAATAAATTTTATACCATCTTTTCTTCTATTTTATTAATTTTGCAAGTTGAAAAGGTAAATTTTTCTATAAGCTAATTTTTTTAGAGGGTATGGCCAATCTCCACATCATACATTACATATTTATTTGTGACTAGTGAGACCATATAAACCATATGTCAAACCATCTTCGCCTAAACAATTCTCTCCACAAAGTGACCAAGAATTCCTGTTTAAAATTGTAGGGATCAAAAAATAAAGATAAAGACAAATTAGGAAGACTTAAGGATTTTTTTGACCAGAAAAGAATTGAGATTGTATCAATCCAATTAAAAAAGAATATAATAATAGTTGGATAATTGATGAATTAATTAAAAAGAAAAAGGAAAAACTAACAGTAAAAGTGGCCCTACATACAGCGGAACCTCCTGTCTTGCAGTGGTCACCCCAAGATGGACTTGTCTCTTTCAATGTGCCTCTCTCTCTCAAAAAATCCCCCAAAAGCCCTTCCTCCTTCCTTCTAGAACCCCCAAATCCCAATCCTCGTTTCATTACGTTACATTACATATCCCTTCATACTTATCTTCCCCGAAATCATTCATATCCCTTCCCCTTTTCCTCCCTCCCTCACATTTGCCCTCTTTTCTCCTTCATTTTCATACTTCATGCGTGAACGCGCTGTGGTCGGCGCTGGCGTATGACGTGGCGAGAGGTGATTGGGTGGCGCTTCCTGATATGGAAAAGGAGAGGGACGAGTGTAAGGCTGTTTTCCACCGTCGGATCAGGAAGTTTCAGATGATCGGAGGTTATTGTACGCAGATGCAAGGGAGGTTTGAGAGGAGGGCGGAGGCGTTTGATGTTGCCACGTGTAAGTGGGACCCGGTGGAGGAGGAGTTCTTGGGATTGCCACGTGCCCGAGGACATGCGTGGACGGTGGTGATGGAGTTGGAGGGGGAGTTTACATGTGTAGAGGTGGTGATGTGGTGGCATTGGAGGGTGACACGTGGGAAGTTGTGGCGAAATTGCCATGTGAGATTAGGGATGTGGCTTATGTGACTGAGTTCTGGGCTGGACGGGGTGTTGTTGGTGATTGGATCAAGTGGGTATGCTGAACCTTATGTGGGCTCTGTGTTTGACCTTAAGAGTAATTGTTGGAGGATGTTGGAAAGCCCAATGGGCCATACGGGCCACGTACAGTCTGGTTGTGTCTTGGAGATTTAGGATTCAAACTCATACTTGGTTTCTATATTATAAATATGCAAAATTTTGGCATGTTTGACTTAGTTTGACCTTAAAAAAAGAGCTTGTATTAAATCTGTAGTGCTCAATTTTAAGTAAAAATACCTTACTACAAAAGTTTTCTATTCTTAGAACATATTTTTTTTTTGGCCTACAAAGCGAACGTGGTGATATTGATAAACACAATGGCAAATGATTTGGTCTTTGTATCTCTAGCAAAGGAAAGAATGATCTTGTTTTTGTCCATTGTTCAACCCTTAACAAGCAAATAGTTAGGGATGGATGGTATGATGTATGGATCACATCAGTTTTATTCTTCAAATAATTGATGAATTTAAGTCTTGAAAGGAACTCATCTCAAATCTTAATTTTTTTTTTTTAATGAAACTCCTCATCAATTGATATGTTTTGGTTTGTTCAAGGATATGAATCCTACAAGGCTTCCTCCAAATTTATTTTGGGCTCACTTGGGCTTGCTAGGCTTCCGAACATATTCCATTAAAATCTTTTGACTTGATTGAAATGGTTAGGCTCCATTTAAACAGATTTTATAAATTTGTACTTGTTGGGTTATTGATTTATTTGCGGTTGCTTAGTTTCCTACAAATGGAAGTTTCCTGTGGGGCTCGTTCTTCCACTGTCTCAATCCATGACTTATATAGGCTTTGCTGACAAAACCAGCCCAAATAATAAGGCGTTACAAAAGAATAACAAGAATTGGTGTAAATTGTTAACAATATTTGAATAAAAATATAGTTAAAGTATATTTTTAGTTCTTTAAGTTTTGCATCACATATCATGTTGCTCCTTTAATTTTGAAGATTGCATTTTTAGATTTATATTAATACCATTAGTTTTACTTAATGGAAAATAGTGACTTAACAATTTTATAATTAAATATAGATAAAAATGACTAATTTTCAAAATATAAAATTTATCATACAAAAATAATTACAATATAAGTATATTTTATCAACATTTAACCATAAAATCAACATTTAAATTTGTTTAACCAACATTTTTTGTTAAATAAAATAAAGTGATATTAGCACATATTTTTCAGTCCCTTTTAGCTACAAATACCTTAAAATATTTATTCCTCGGTAATTTTGAACCGTGCATCTAACTCTTTTCTTAATCTTCTTTTAGATGGACTTTGATTTATTCTTTACTAATGCTTGTTTTGCTTTCATTCATTTGTTTTTGTCTAATCTCACATTTATGACCATATTTGGTAGGATAGAATTGGGTTTATGGATTTGGAAATAGAATCCAATTCCATACATTGAGTTTGACTCTGGTATGATGAAATTTGATGAAAATTCCATTTTCATGTGGAATCTAATAAGCCTCAATTCTATTAGATGGGTTCCATCAAAATTGCTCATTTTCCCACATTACCCTTCATTCTCTCCCCTTTCCTCCTAATCAAGCTTCCTCCCCACGCTTCCTGTCACGCACCGCTCCTGATTAAATTAAAAATGCCGAGAAAATTGACCGGGATCTCCCGTGACATTCCACCACGGACAACTTTCACCGCCCACCTTCTTCCCCACCACCGGCGTCTTCCATAGCTGCCACCGGCCTTCTTCCCCACCACTGATGACTTCCATAGCCGCCACCGCAACCTTCTTCCCCACCACTGAGTCACTGACGTTCTCCAAACCTGTCGCTGACGACTTTCTCCCCCACCTCCGACTGGTTCCAAAGCCACCGCCACAACCTTCTTCCCCACCACCGCCGGCTTCCAAAACCTTTATCACAACCTTCTTCCTCAACACTGGCATCCTCCATAACTGCCACTGCTGATTTTCTCTACATTGTGTTCGTTCGAAGAGGGAGGGGCACTTGAGGAGATGATGACAGGAAGGGAAAGGCATGATTGTTCAACTTCTAAATCTGGTTTTGAGTGAGACAATTTGGTAAAGATTTGAAATTGGTCTTCTGTTCTTACTCCATTTAATTTCCAGATCAGGTTGTAGTGGCTACATGTGGGATGTGGTGGTGTTGTACACGGTGATGGTTGGGTTGAAGGTGGGTGGCAGTGGGTTCTTGGGATTTGGGACTGAAAAAATGTTAAGGGCATTGTAGTCTTTTAATGAGGGAAGATACATATTATACTCATTTCCATAACATATAAAGCATACTTTTATGCCTCATATTCATATTCATATTTATATCTATATCCATTTCCAATTTTATTAAAATCAATTCTAATACACCAAACGAGTCCTATAAAAAAGTTAGAAATCGGTATCATACAAAAGATTAACATGCATGAGTTGAAGTTGGAATTATAAAAGTTACAAAATTTGAAACAATAATGATCCAGTCATTTTGTTCTGGAAAATAAAAATTGTTTTTTATGCCTTGAAGTTTTATTTAGAGTTTGATTCTTGATTTGATATGTTTGCTGCTCATGTCTGGTCAAGAATGTTAATTTTTTTATTTTTTATTAGCACTACACGATGAGAAAATGGAGGATGTAACGAAAAATGGCATCTGAACAAAGATGTGAAACTATTGTAGTAATTTCCCAAGTGATAGAATCCTTGGATCGTTTTTTTTTTTTCGGGTTCACATGAAAATGCACATAGAAATAGAACAAGTTTGAGTGCCCAATCACTCAAATCAAACTTATTTTTTTTTTAAAATAACTTATACATCATAAAAAATAATGATAATATCTTAATTATTATTTTTAGAAATAATTTCCTGTGTAAAAATCATTATTTATAATTTTTAATTTGAAATATACGAATGTTAAAACTTAAGATTGTATTTAAATATTACATCTCGCATCGATGTAAGGGTGTGTAAATCCCCAGTATGGCAAATAAAAAAAAAAGTGTAAATCCCTGGCGTTCAGTCCAACCCAATCCAACATGAAGTGGTGCAATACACCTCGGTTGGAGTGGACGCTATATAAATGAATTTGAAAATAGTTTTTAAATTAAATGCTTTTTATTTCTTCTAAATGTTGTTCGAAAATATTAAAGGTTTGTGATATAATTGCTTAAATATTTTTGGATGAGTTTTATATGATTAAAAGTTTTTTCTTTTTGTTTAAATTGTTTCTATTAAGTTGAAAATCTTACTTCTAATATTGAATAAAAAGAAGCAAATCAAGGTTGTACGCACCATATGTACTCATCAGTTCAGATAGTGTAAAATGTAGAACCTCTAGCCCAGCCTAACCTTGGGTTGGAACTCAACAAGACCGGATCGCAGGTTGTCTTGTTCAGCCTGAAGCCTTCTGCAGATCGGACCGATGACCAAAACAGTTCAGTTTGGTACATACCTTTATCAGTGATGGGTACTATGGTGATCAAACCATGTCAGGTAATCTAAAGTTCCTCACTTTCACACTCTTCCATTACTCTAAAACAAATCCTCAGATTACTCACAAAAAACTAGCAAATCAGAAGTGACAAAGCATGAAAATGAAACAGCCAGAGCTCATGGATTCCAAACAATGGAATAGCATTTATAACCCAGGACAAGGAACAAAATTTGGCTGGACCAAATTTCATTCATCCTGAAATTTCCTACTATATGCCAGACAAAGCAACTAACATTCTCTTTATAATATATCTAAAATGGCAAGAAGTAGGAAAAAAAAAATGTTTCAAAGTGTCGATAATGAGCTACTTAAATCCCTTACTAAAGAATGTAATAACATTCTCAAATAATGTATGCCATATGTATCCATGAAAAAAACAATAAATAATATAATATATAATAAATAATATTGTTAACAAATAAATTTAAACAAACAAAGAAAATAAACAAAAGAGACTTCGTTTTATAAATTTAAAAGGTAAATAAAATATCAAATCGTTGATGGAAACGGAAAGAGAGGGATTCAAACCTCGATAAGAATAAGTCGTGCAACACAATAGCAAATCAAGGGAGATTATGTGTGACTCAACCAAATTTTAAAAAGGTTTTATGTATTTTTAAATGGGTTAAAGGTCACTGTTACTCTGGAAGTGTATAAGATGGATCATATATGTTCTGAAAGTTTGTTAAGGCTCAATGTGGTTCAGAAGTGTGAAAATCGTATTCACATATGATTAACCGTGACCGTTTGTGTAGCAAAGTGGCGTTGAAAAAGAAACCACGTAGCAACTTATGAAATACGTGGCAACTTATTTCAACACACAATGATTCTCTTTCTTCTTCTTACTCTTTTTCCTCACCGCCTCACTCTCACAGTCACACTCTTCTCCTCCTTCAACCTCTCCTTCAAACTATTCAACCAACTCGACACCACCTCATCGCCCACCACCACCTTCAACTACTTCGGCAGTGACACCATCTGGGTTTAATGCCAGCCCACTGAATCCCTCCCACTCATCATCATCATTGGCATTTATGGATTGTCATCATCCTCCTCGCTAAAAACAAAACAAAAGAACCCTCCCATTTCATCATCATCACCATCTGTCTTATTCAGGAAGGAAGAATGCAAGAAAAAAAAACTTCAAAGCTATATCAACAACTCACCAATCTTGAGGAGAAAACAAGCAATCTGAATAAAACAACCTTCTCCCTCTTCATCATCATTGGCATCCGTAAGTAACCCCAAATAAGATCAAACCAACAAAATCAAAGATGAGTGAAACTGGAAACTCTAAAATCCTAGAATCAGATCAACAATTAACCACTTTATAAAAGAAAAAACTAATAGAAAATAGCCTCTGCTCTTTGATTTTCAAAATCGCAACTTCGGAGAGAAATTAGCTCTTCGTACTGTCCAGTGATAGCGTTTCTACGTTCAGCGCCGATGGTGGTGGAGCTTTAGAATCGTCGCATCTTAGCTTTGATTCTTCACAAATCACTGATATAGGGCGAGAAATCTCCAGAGAGCATGACAGGCAGAAAAGCAAGAAAACAGGACAAAGCTTTTAATTTTTACTTCCTCACAGCCTTAAGACCACCAAATTAAAACAGAACCGTACCTTGGATCTTCAGCTTCTTCAAGATTCCATTTATGCGTTTCGAATCCTTATGGGGAAAAAATATATCTTCATAATCAAAGGTAGATTTTTTTTTTTCCTCTTTCTTCGAGTGGGTAATCTCTGGAAACTGTAAAATCCGATTCATAGAAATCTGCTGATACAATCTTCCACCGATATCTACATCTTTTATGAGGGAAGGTGAGTCCAGACACTGATTTTGGGGTTGTGATGAGATGAGGTGAAGGGTGGTTGTGGGAGGGGGTGGCTGGAAAGTTCTGCAAATTTTTTCTCAAAAAGATGATCGAACAAGGAGGGGGAGAGAAAGAGCCACGTGTTTTATCCAATGCCATCATGCTAGAGTAACTGTCAACGTTAACATCCATGAAAATATGTGCAAATTGAGACGATTGAGGCACATTGAGCTTCAAAAAAACTTTCAGAGTATATATGATTTATTTTGTACACTTTCAGGACAACCATGACCGATAACCCATTTTTAAATTGTTATAAAGCTTGGTATTAATTGTAAGTTTATAATTCACATTTCAATATCAAGGGATTAATTAAAGAATGGTAAGTTTATAATTCATATTTCAATGCAACATCAAGGAAATTTGGTTCGAGAAACTAACTAAATATTGGAACCGTCTCTAGTAAAAGTTCAAACTTTGGTTCATTTGTGAGAGTGAAACAATATTTCTCAATTTTTTCCCCGCTATCATCATATGCGCTCATGCCATGTCCATAAATAAGGCCGAAATGCATAATCCAAGCCCATCACTAGTTGGCCTTTATTCTTTCTTAAGTCTCCACATTTTTGAAATAATTTTCAAAATAATAAAAAATTATTCCAGTACCCATAAGTAAAGAATTTGTTTTAAAACAGATAATGGCCGAAAAATAATGTTTGGACAAATTTTTTAACCTTTTTAAATTGAGGGAAAAAATAATCTTACAAGTTTTGCTAGACAGAAATATTTCTACTGAAAGTAAAAATAATCTATCAAAAATATTATCAAATACTAAATATGAGCACCTCTCAGAACAAAAATTTAAATATTCGTCATGTAACACCTAAATTTTTACTACTATATTATGACATTTTAATTGATTTATAACCACTTCTTAATTTCAGAAGCCCAAAAATACGAAAAAATTTAAAACTTTTTCTTTCCAAAGTATAAATCAAATTTCATTTCTTTCAAATAGGATTTTCGGACAAATTGGAATATCTTTAAACTTTCAATAAAATAGAGTGGTTATTAAAACAATTAAAATAACTCGAATTATAATGCTTGGGGATTCAAATCCCTTACACTATATTTACATATTCTTTAGATTATGTTCTATTTATCTATTTACACCTATTTTACTATACTAATATATTGGCGGGTTATCTCGATTGATAACCCTCTTATATGGGTATGTAATTCTATTATTTATTAAGGGTATATCTACATATGCAAATATATATATATTAATTACTAGACAAGCTTCCAACTTGTCTTTATTATTTAATCATACAACATACACAGGTAAATAGGTTCCTAAAGTAACTACCTACAGGGTACAAGACAAAGCAGGCATTCCTGCCCCTTCACATTACCTTACTTCTTTCCCAGCTAGCTACTCCCACTCTGCTATACTGAAAACGTTTTGAAAAACAGTGAGATTGGAAATCTCAATAGCAGTTTATTTCATATCATGTGTGCACTTATATATATACTTATACATCAACTTTATAAATCTGTACATATAATGAAAGCATTTATCCTTTTATCCCAATACCTGCAGGATTTTCCAATTATAGCCCTCACGGCTACTCAATAACCCTCACGGTTATAGGAATTTAATTGTAGCCCTCACAGCTACTCAATAACCCTCACGGTTATAGGAATTTACTTGTAGCACTCACAGCTACTCAATAACCCTCACGGTTATAGGAATTTACTGGCAAAGGGGGAGCGACCCACCTAGGCCTTGGAGTACTCCATAAATATCATCAATACCATAACAGGAATAATGCCCATTTAAATGCCACAGATATTACAAAATTATATATAGAAATTTATATATGAATTAAACTACTACCTGGATACCCGAGCTATTTCCTGAACCAGATCCTTTACTTTCCACTGTCCTGGTGAACTCATACCAATATCAAAGCCTATCTACAGATCATATTATAATAAGAGTAAGTTAATAAATGTAATTCTATATTTATACTAAGCGTCTCTCTCGAGTCCTAATGTACTTGATACTACCCCTATCATATATATTTCTTTTGGTATAACTTATACTGTTTTGGTACACCCTTTCCTATATTCTTCTCATGCTATTAAATCAAATTCTTAAGATTTAACTAATCAATTCTTCGGCGATCATTTCTTTGAGCTCTATGTATTTCAACCCACATTACTTTCTTTGCTATTTTGAGCTCTTCTTTATGGTCTCGAGACCGGATAAAGACTCGTGTCTAATTTGAAACTTTCCATATTTGATTAACAATACAAACCACTCATTAGCACATAACAATCAAATTGAAATTCCCTCAAGAACATAAACTCGAGTTTCTCACAACATGTGAGTTTACTCATATACTCCTAGAACTTCACTATACAACTCTTTGCTATATCCAAATTATAAGCTAGGAATAATGACCACAGTCAGATTCTATATTTAAATAACTTTTAACCCAATTTATTATCTTTAATATATGGTACATCTAAATTATAACATACAATTAGTTTCAAACTTCAATAATTTAGTCCTATCATATGAACCAAATTATACCATCTAAGTTTCTATTCTCTATTTAATCATTTCCATAGTTAATAACACTTGGAAACAAAATTCATTACTTCGGGCCAATTAAAAATATCCAAGCCCAAATAAATCCCTAACTTTGAAATTCTTCAATTCACACATATATGATCTTATCTTAAAACCGCACATCCTATTCAATATCTAAACCGCCTCATCAGCAAATTTTCAACTAATTTGAACTTCAATAGTCATTTGATGGTGAATTCCCATCTTAATGACCTTGTTCCAAAAATCCTTTCTGGTACTTCAAGTGGCAGCAAGGAGGACAAATATAATAAAACTCCATAGAAAATACTAGAAGCTCTGACTTCTTTATTTATCACTCCATCATGAACTAGACATCTTAAAGTGTACTTTATCACCTCAATTTACCTATATACCATTTAAGTTTAACAAGACATCTTCATAGAAATACTGGATTAATTTTGAGGTCCTAAAAATGAATTTTGTGGCTAAGAGTCAAGCCCTCACAAGTTTCAACCAAGATCATATATCATATACTTAAAACCTCAAGGCAGTACTTTATTTCTATTTTCAAAGTTTAATCACTATTCAGCTCTTGAAAATATGTAAACAATAAATTCTCAAATCAGTTTCAACTTCAAATTCCTTGTCTTCAGCAAATACGCACGCTATAATAATATAAACACCTTATACCACTTATATCAAATGCTTTTTAACGTTTAGTCTTCATTTAGCATTTTTATCAATAAGGCTGAAACTTTACTCACAAAACAGGGGATTGTGCGAAGACTAATCGCAAATCAGATCAATCCATTACATGCAACTCTCTATTTTAACTATACAAGCTTTAATCCTTACCTATTGTTCATTTAATCTACTTAAACTCATTTTATAAAAATCTCCAATGAATCTGTAAAATACCAGAAAAAGAGCAGGGAATTCAGTTTCGGAAATCACCCCATACAGCGAGAATCAAACATGAAATCATCAAAAATGAACTTTGATTTACTCATTCTTGCTTCGAATATCTAATTTAGTTAGATTATGGTACAAATCAAAGGGTTCCAACCATGAACAGTGATTGATCAGGAGGAAATCTATGAGTAAGAAATGGTAAAATCAAGGACAAAATCTCACATGCAAGCACGATTTCTTTGAGAGAGAACTTTTCCTTAAGCTTAATCTTTATTTTAATTGGTAGAATTTCCCCAAAACCCCTAAACCCGATCAAACCCCTCTCTCAAAAATGACCCTAACCGAGAAACAAAGAGTAGGAATAGGAAGAGAATATTCACCTGAGGTTGAATCAGGTGTTGCATGGACGATCACTCCTCACCGTCGCTGGACATCGCCTCTCATCGTTGTTGCCATCGCCGTTCATCGCGGGAGAAGGGAAAACGAGAGAGAGCAGAGGGAGAAAATGAAATGGAAAGAGAGAGAAGAGGAAAGTGATGGTGATCCGGATGAAGGAAAATTTTATTAGATAAAATTACCCTCTTGCCCTTGCAATAATACAATATTATAATTTTGCCATATATATTTTCTATTACTTACCGTCCAATTTAAGCTACCTTACACTATTAAAAATACTAATCCAAGTTGAATCCCTAAATAATTTACCCAGATACATTTTTGTATCCAAATTAATTTATAAGACTTTTTACTAATAAAATAAATACCCGGAACTCTAAATATTCCCTTATTTTCTATTTCCAATTTTTGGGGTGTTACACGTCACATACTAAGAAACATATTAACCCTATTAAAGTTGTCTGAAAATTTTATTCATAATATAAAATTAATTTTTTATTCATGATGTTGTAAATAAATAACCCATGTGACTAGATTCAACATAACCAAGTGTTCTTCCTCTCACATCAACATACTAGCTAGGCACAAATTAACAGATCAAGCCCCACCAGTCCAGACATGATTGGAATCGAGGTTGATTTTATTGTGTAGTTTCTATACATTCAGACATCATCGGAATCAGGTGATAACTATTAATCAGAAGAATTGAAGAACATTAATACCCATTAGAAGAATTAGAAGAGATGAACAGCAATATTCATTACATTTTCTTTACATTCCAGGCATGAAACAGGAATCTATCATAAACAATTTCGTAACATTCGAAATGCAAAAAACGCACGGACATTGTACCATTGCTGGGAAACATTCATAACAATGTACCAATGTATGTAGTCTTGAGGAATTCTGGAATATCTAAAATCAAAATGTAAAAACCAAAGATGCATACCATTACAAGTAGTCATTTCATGCAAAGTGATGATCAATCGATGAAGACAACCTTCACTCAACTTAAATCTACAGAATAATTCAGGAATGCACACCCATTGCAGGAATAGTTCGATGCAAGATGATTCCGTCGAAAATGTTCAGTCAACTCCTAAATAAAAGAAGACTCTGATTAAAAATGGACTTCGACACTAAGAAAAAAAGAAAATCCTCCATGCCCTTTATATACATAAAGAAAACAAGAAAGAACCATTAAAGACAAATATAGACTCATCAAAAAAATGAAACTCATTAAACCTTAAAATAATTTATACCGAAGAACTTAGAATAAAACAGGGGAAGTTGAGCTCAGTCATATCTTGCGGGAAATAATGAGCCTAATCTTCTCTCTAAGTGGTCAAATGCTCTTAGGGGAAGGTTTTGCCTTTCGTGATAGAAAGCTTGTAGTTCTTTCCATCCTTTTCAAGCTTCATCCAAAACACAAAGTACTCTGATTCCGTCCATACACTTGTAGCATATGTTTCGTGAATTTCGCCAACCCCTTTCCGTATGCAACTGAAAAGAAAGGGTCTCTCATTACTTACTTGGTTCTTGAATGTTTGAAAACCATCTAACCTTATGCGTTTCTGGTTTATTCACCACATCCAAATATTGGGATAACCGGTGCATCAGTTGTAGAGACTTTGATTGCATTAAGCAATCAAACTTCTACCGGCAACCGAATGTCTTCATCTTCTTGCATTCTCTACTCATCATTAGCTTGACTCTACGCCATCATTGATATGAAAACACAACGGCACGAAAATAGAGGAAATTGGGAGAAGACGGTCATGAAGATGAATGAGAGGAAATTTTAACGGGAAAAAATGAAACAATTATTAGCTCCAAATTTTAACTAAAAAATTCCTTAAACCCAGATGAAACACAGTCCACCACCAGTCTCTTTCGACAACTACAACTACTGATCAAATCCAATCCACACCCCTAGACTCAAGCAGTATCATTCCCTTCCTCATTTTCGAATCTATTTTGACGGAGGTGGAATTCGAACTCACATATGCTTTAATACCAAACCTTATATACGAAGTGTCAACGATCAAGCTAAAAGGTTAAGTTGGTAACAGAGGCGCCTCCCAATTTCTTTAACTCAGATCAAACATGAGTTTACCAGTCTCCTTTGACTTTGTGGACCACCTGACTGAATACAATCCACACACCCTAGATGCGGGACGTATTGGAAACATAGAAGAAAATGAATAAATTGAACCAAATAATTTTATAATCTTTTATTCTTTATTTTATGATGTTTGAAATATATATATATATATATATATATTTATAAACATTATTCAAATATTTTATATCTATGAGAATTCAAACGATTATTAGGATGATTTATAATTCTAAGATTTTAACATGAATTTAAATTCATAATATTATATTTTACAATTCTTAATAGAATATTCTGAATTTAAAATTAGACTACAACGTAATTCTTAAAATTAGAGGACCTTTGTAATTTTGAAACAAAATTTGGGTCATAATTAGATGTATAATAAATATTAGTCATAATTAAATATCTAATCTTTTAGGTAAAATACGTTCTTATATTTTTCATTCTTCTTCTAACCTTCTTCTTTGAGGTATTCCATCTACACCTTCCCTTTAGTTAATTATGAAAAACTTTTTAGGGAGTGTACTAAGAATTACACAGTTAAAACCCTGAATTGATAATTATTACTCCCTCTGTTCCTAATTATAAGGCTTATTTACATAATTTGATTAAATTAAGGATGTTGGTTAAATTCATTAAAATAAAATGATATTATTAAAATACCCTATCTTTAAGGAATATCAATAGGAATAATATAGAAAAATGTTGAAATAAATTAAAAAGAGGTCTTGTATTTCAGAACGAACACAACTCCTCGTTGAAGTCCTATATTTAATAACATAGGAAGTAAAATATACACACGGATGATCTAACAAATACAAGATAGTTAAGACATGAATTTCCTTTTGTAAGAAATGATTATGCATGGAGTTATATTTATTTGTACACAGGTTGTACAAATAAATATATTTATTATCTAGTTCAACCCAATTTAGGTAGGACTAAATATGATTCTAACAATTTATATCAAATTCCCTATTTCCATCAACATTTGAGATATAAGAAAAGTTTCCATGTGTTACATCTCATAAAAGAAGCCTTTAGGCTTAAAGGATTAATGGATATGCCTTTGTCAGGAGTAAAGCAGCTGTAGCAAATTGTAGGGGTGTTCACGGGACGGGACGGGACAGGGACGACCCCGTCCCGAAGAAAAGTGTTCGGGACGGGGTTCCCGTCCCGTCCCGAACTTGTCCCGGTCTCGATCGGGATGGGACAGGCCTTGTCCCGAAATTTTTTCCCAATTAAAAAATTGACCCAAAAATCTTTTTTTTTTTGCAGAGCAACACACTTGGTGGGTGATTTTATAGCATAATTAAATCTCCTCCAGTGCCGTGAGCACTCCATATTAATATATAATAAAACAAAAACATAATAATTAGAGCAAAAAAAGTAGCAACAACTACACATTTAAATAGAGTTTGAAAAAAATTTCAAATGTGATGTGTTACACATAAAGCATAGTGGCAGCGGACAAGAAATTTGAGATCAATGAATGGTTGGAATTTAGTTTAGAAGTTAGAGTTATATATATTTTTTTAAAAAAAGTCATATATATTCACACATGAGACATATGACACATGTATTTTTTTTAAAAAAAATATGAACATACATATATATATTCGGGACGGGACGGGATCGGGACGACCCCGTCCCGAGAATTTTCGGGACGAGACTGTCCCGTCCAGAAATGGCCGGGTCGGGACGGGACAATGTTGAACAGCCCTAGCAAATTGTTATGACAGGGTGGAATATCAGAAGCGAGCAATACTATTTTGTGCTTGGAATAAGCCTTCTGGCCAGCCAATATTAGGTAGATAGATAGATAGATATTAGAAGCCCAAATTTATCGTCTCGGTTCTGGCCATCCTATACCAAAAAGTTTGTAGCATAAAATCCTGCGATCGGGACGAGAGTTGGGGTCAATAATCCCGGTTTCAGTTTCCAATTTATTTTTTGATGCTTTTTACAGTAAGGGTTTTTTATTTAAATTTAAAAGAAATCAGAGGCAACATGTGTTAAATGATAATAACTTGGTAAAGAGATAATTATTTTATATCTGTACATTTTTTTTTTAAACTCAAGCCCAAATAAGGGTTTTTTTTGTGATAGGGGTTATTGATTTAAATTTGATACCAGAGTAATGCACCAATTTTACATAAATAGGGAAGCGAGAAAATTGAAATAAAAATAAATAATAATGTAACAAAAAAAACCCCAAAGGAAAATATCCAATAGATTGATCATTGCTCTAGGGAAGAACGAGCTTGTGCTCTCCCGTGCATTGCACGTGGAGCTGGTGATTGCAGGCTATATATAACATTACGTAAAGGTGAGGGTTATAACATATTGTATTAGGAATAATTTAAAATATGAAAGTTCATATATTCAATACCAAAATGAAAATGAATCAAATGGTTATAGTAACATCAAGTCCGAAATGAGAGGAAAAAGATAACAGGTGTTGACATTAACATGTTCATAGTATCTAAGAGTTTACATTCACAAAAATCTCACCATAAACAACATTAGTGGTTTTGTTGATAACTCCATTATGACCATGTGAAATAATTATTCTGAGACCATCCATGCTCTTGACTCTAGACAAAACAATATATAGTTGGCCATGATAAAGACAGGCTTAAGGAGAAACAGTCCAAATTGCCTAAGTGATTGGCTTTGACTTTTGTTTACGGACATTGCAAATGAAAGAGCTGGTGCTACCCTGTGCTTTGCATGGGAAGCATTGAATTTAGGAGCGTATAAACATGAAAAAACATGTTATCTACAATGAATAAATCGATATAAGCCACTATTAAATATCAATATAATTGTTTAACAAATAATTTTAGAGATAAAAAGAAATCAGAGGCAACATGTGTTAAATGATAATAACTTAGTAAAGAGATAATTATTTTATATCTGTACATTTTTTTTTAAAAAAACTAAAACCTTGTAAGAAAAAGAAGCTCACAAAATAAAATATATTTCATAAAAAAAATCTTTGAAATAAAGGCTTACGTTAGTTTACGATGTTTATAATATGTATTTATTTCTTTCTAAGATGAAATACATGCATGATTACTCGTACATTTATTAGAAAATTTGAAGCCTTATTTTGATTTGCGTCATTTACAGCATAAATTTCTATATATTGACAAAGAAAAAACCGTTTGATGGACTATTGACTAGTGAGATAACATGATTAAAAATTTTCTATCTACAGGTGATCAAAAGTTATCTTTGAAATAACTTATTTTAGAATTCCCACTCATAAATTCTACTTAAACGACTTTGAAATCTCTTTTTTTATAAAAAAATTTATTATTATATGATTAATGTATTTTAAATGTTGTATTGATTAAAATTTTTTTAAGAAATCAAATATTAACCATTTAAATAAGATCTATATAATATACATTTATTTAATTAAACCATATTATAATTTTTTAGCAACATTTTATACACATAATATTATTATTTTGAAGAAATCATTTAACCTTATTTTTTTAACTTACATATCTCATTAATGAGATTGAAGCACCTCAACAAAAGAAAGAGAAGAAAAGAGACTCTTTTTACTTTTCTTGTGTCAGCAAATTTGAAGAGGTTGAAAAGTGACGATGGTTGAAAAGTGACGCGGTGACAAACTATTAACCTCTAGTTTTTAAACCAATTTTCTATTAACCTTTGGATTTTATCATACTCAATGTCTCACACTCCCTCACCATGTCCATACCTAAAAGCTGATCTTTTATTGTCCCGACTCCCGACGCCCCCACCCATTCATATTAATCCAAACCAAAATTTTATATGTAACTAAAAACAAAAGGACGTATGCAGCGACCCAATTGCAAGTGTATTGGAGTTTCCTTCTTAAATCCATCTTCAAAGCCCATTTCTGCATCTGAAATTAGAAAACCAAGTGCAGCTTCAAGGTATTTGTCATGTATAGAAAATATGGGGGCAGCTATAAAGAAAGGTTGGACTTTTCGAACTGTACTTCAATCACATGATGCAAAACCCCAGGTTAATGTCCAATAGATATTGTCCCCATTTAAGTGTAGAAAATATGGAAAGAAAGGTTGGACCTTTTTTATTTGTTCAATTAAATAAAATAGTATTATATATGTTCATTTAAATACAAGATTTGTTGGCAAAAAAAAAAATTTAAATACAAGATTTAAAATTTAACTGTAAAACAATAATTTAGGACAAATAAAAATAAATACATATAACAGTGCTTACATATTTATTTCCATCAAGTTGGGTTTTAAAAGTTGAAATGGGAAGAAAGAAAAGAGTCTGACAAAAAGTCTTATTTTGGCACAGTCACACACCATTAATATTGAAAACGCGTTGCGGGCTTGCAACTGTAATATGTAAATTCGCATGCCCTCACCCCATCAGTCACCTTATAGGAGTGTAGGATGATATTAATTATATATAAAATATGTAAAAGATTATATATAACATAGAAAGGATGGAAGGTGATAGTAAAAACGGTTGTACAGAACTGTAAATTGCAAGATACTTCTATGATACTCCCTTCGTTCCTATGTGCTAGAGCGCAAAATGATTTTGAAACATACTCCCCCCTTCCTTATCTCAAAATATAAAATTTTATTTGAGTAATAAATGTGTTTTTCCCTATTTTACCCACACATTCTCTTTCATCATCTATTAATAATTATCATATCTCTTACTCATTCATAAATAAAGACGCTTTTAAAAAAATGGTATATTCATCCACATTTATTATTTTTAACTAATTTTAACTAATTTTTTAGGAAACCACAATTTAGTTAAAAAGACCTTATATATTAGGACGGAGGGAGTATTAAAAGTAGTTAACATGATAAATATGTCCAAAATAACTTTTATTTTTCAATTTTCATGAAAAGTGAAAGCAAGAGAAGTAATGGTAATAGAAATGAGAGCCGGTCAAATATGAACCATCCATGTTAAATATGCACAGTCTATATTTCATTATTTTTAAAATGATTTTTATGAGTAAGAAATTACTTTTTTTAAAAAATGATAGTTAATGATTTTGACTAAATGAGAGTAACCACATTTATTATTTTAATTTACATCAATTATTTGAAAATTGAAGGAGTCAAAAAGTAATCTTTTTGAATATTTTCTATAATTTACAGGTATAACAGATCATGCACTATTAGGTAACAAAATTTCTCATCATATTAAGTTCAACAACTCCCAATTGAAAAAAAAAAAAAGCCTACAGCCCCCACGTCAGGCTTTCTCATGCCTCCAGGTTTGCAGCTGGCTTATGCATCTCTAACCTCCATGTAATACCCATTCACATGTGAGATTAAATATTTTCTGCAGTTTTAGTAATGTGAACACACTGTTCCTATCATTTTGCCTACTCGTTGAGGAGGAGTAGCTGACAAATTGTATGTATGATTGTTGAAGTTTTCTTTCATTTTGCCAATGGATAGGAGACCGTGCATAGCAAGATGTTCATTGCCTTGGAAAGATAAGGTAAAATTAATTGTAAAGGGCTCGAGTCATGATCAAGAAAAGTAGAGGAGAGAGAGGGTTTGAGCAACGTTGGGTCATTTGATATGTCCCTGTATGGCCCGTTTAATTGTGATCCAATTTTAGTTTACCCCCTTAAAACAGTTTAAATATCAAATATCTCCCACAAAATTTTGAAACATCACTGTACCACTTTGTTTCTTATTATAAGTCTAACTATCATAAATTTTTTATTCAAAAATATAAGTCCACTTTGAGATCAATTAATGTTATTATGACTATTTTACCTTTATGTTGGAAATAGGAAAGATGAGAAAGAAAGATTATAATGTATAAAATATTATTTTAACACCTATTCTTAAATAATGGTATAGTTAGAAATTTTTTTGAATATGACATATTTAATGCTATAATTTCCACTCTTTGGTATGTGAGAAGTAGTTATGGTGGACTTATAATAAGGAACAGAGTGATATTTTAAAAGAAAATGAAAAAAAAATCATGAGTGTGAAATCACTTAATTATCCCATTCCAAAAAAAAATCACTTGATTACCTTATATCATTTGTAAGATAAATATTCAAACAAATATAAGAATTTTCACCACAAACTAAGGTACTTTCAAGTTTTAAGACAATAAGTGAATAAAAAATAATACTGTCTTTGTTACCAACTATAACTTTAAATTTATGAATATATTTGTCCTAAAATATAAGCTTCATTTAATGTTTATTGTACAAAATAATACCTTCAAAATTATCATATTTCTCATACAAACAATGACATATATTTTTTTGTAAATATTTTTTTTAATCATTATTTTCAGTTCATTTATTCTAAATCCAAGTTATTGGAATGATGTAAATCGGTTTCAAGAATCTGGTTGAAAAGAAAGGCCTAGGAGAAATTATCAAACAAAGGGTACACTATGACTGCAATGTTTAAACTTGAATGTGCCTGCTGATCGCATATTTATCTTTCCTGAAGTATTATCTATCAATTATATATTCATATTGTTTAATAAATAAGTAATATTTTTTTTTTGGGCCAATGATGTAATATTATTATATGCATACATTGTTTTCAAAATAAATAACTTTCATTGACATTTGCATGCCTACCCCTAATGAATACTACCTATCAAGCTACTTGACGTCGTTTCCTATTGACTCAGCTATGGTGAATTGGTGACATTACTTTCAATTCAAGCTAGAGTAAAAAAATTTGGAGGCTTAAGCTAATATCCATAGAATTATTTCTGAACGCTTCGTCACCCATTATTTTTCATGGGGTGTGTTTGTTTGGATTGGTTTGTGAAAAAGTGATTTATATATAAGTCAAATTGAAAATAAATCAGATTGTGTAATGAGATTTATGTTTGGATCGGTTGTGAAAAAAATGACTTATAATTGACTTATTTTCTGTAAGTCAGATTGTGTATATTTGGGTAAGTTGTGATTAGATGTGAAAAATAGTTAAAAACTTGTGGGCCCACTTTATAAGTGACTTATAAGTGAGAAATAAGCTGTTTTAAATAGCTTATACTTATTTTAACTTATAAGTTATAACCAAACATGCTCGATATTATCTTTTAACAACACCACTTTCAGCTCTTTAAGCTCTTTAACTTGGGGACTTTCCTTCTTTTTCTTCTCTGCTCACTTGTGATGTTCATCATATTCAACACCACTTAAGTTAATATCAAATGTTTTTTTATTAATTAATATATATATTACTACATTAATAAATTTAATTATCAATACTGGCGGTCAACCAATAAAATTTGTAATTTTTGGAAAATGGATTTAAATAATGTATAAGTTTTAAAAACTATAATTTCTTACTTATGAATATAAATGCTCGGTCATGTGTATATATGTGAATGCTCGGTCATGTGTATATACTATAAGTACTATATTAGTGACTTAAAATCAGATATTATATATATGATTATTATTTTTTTTTTGGCAACGGATGGAAGAACGTGCATAGCAGGAGTGTATGTGGCATGTGTCTAATCATACGGCCTCTCACCTTTCTGTCCACATAAATCACCCCGGTCACTCCATGCCACCTCCCCCTTCCAACTCTCTCATCTGCAACACTTTTTTTTTTTTCAGATTTTGCAAGTAAACTACAAAATGCTGAGATTTTGAGAGGAGGGTCCAAAAACATTTATATTTATACTATTCCAAAAGAAATCCGATTTGAATCATCCCACGGAATGAGTAACAGAGTAAGGAAGAAAAGGGAGATCAAAAAATTCCTGATTGCCTCCTCTCCTTACTCATTGACGCTGAACATACATATAAAAGAAAATGAAGAGCAAGATGACATTTTTCCAGCCCAGAAAACACGACGGAGAAGGAGGTCGATCTTCGTTCAAGGCAAAATCAGTTACAACAACAAAAGCAACCACAAGTTGTTTTCATCGGTCACATCCTCAGTAACTTCTCTTGATGGTTGCATCCTCATCTGAACAGCTCTTTCACGGTTCGTGTCATAACAACTTCCTCCCCACCATCATCACAAAGACGCCTCATAGTTGCTTCTCCTTCACCAATGATGAAAGATCCTCCCATTGTCCCATTCAGAGACAATATGTTTCTTGGTGATTATGTTTATCGTGGTAAGCAAAGCATAGAGACAATCTGTTTACTTCTTACATTCAAGATAAAAAAAATGAACATTGATCAAATAGAAAAAGGAGCTCCACCAAAAAAAAGAAAAGAAAAAGGAAAAAGAGATTTGTGGGAGTCTTATGATTTTCATCCATCAAATGGTTTCTCAGTTTACCATCTTCTCCCTTCCCCTTGTGATAAAAAAAATGAACATTGATCAGTTAACATTGATATGAGTGTTTGCTGTAGAAACGAAACATGAGGGTGAAGGAGGTAGCCGTGGGTGAGGGAGACGCCATTCAAGATGATATCGGTGATGAGGTTATGGAGAAGCTTTAGGGTGAGTTCTAGTTTGAGGTGAGTATGGATCTGAATAGGGATGAAGATGAGTTAAAAAATAGATGTTCTTTATATTTAAGTTGTAAAGGTGAAAAGCATTTGAATTTTGAATCTCCCTCCCAAACACAATGAAAAGCATTTGAAGCTGTACATAGAGCCGATACTGTTCATCGGCTCTATGAACAGGGAATCGTAGAGAGAAGCCACTCAATGGCTCGGCTCTGTGAACCGTATAAACCAAGAGATTTATAAGATATATAGATATAACAAAAATTACTAAGTAAATATGTTTTCACACGTCATTTGTGGTTTGATCAATTACAAATAAATATATAGGGTTTGTCATTTGTGGTTTGGCTAATCACAAATAAATATATAAGGTCTGATGTGGAGATTTGATGAGGCATCATGAAAAGTTAATTGACAAATAATTTTTTTCAACTTGTAAGATATAAAAACACAGAAAACATGAGGTAAATTTTTTATCAGCTAACTAATTTTTTTAGGATGCCTAATCAAATTAAAATCTCAACGTCGTATTTTATGTGTTTGCTTGTGATTGGTCAAATTACAAATAAAGTTGTTGGATATTATTAGTTTTGATGATGTCAAATATAGATTTAAATATAATGAGTACAAAGCTTGTGTGAAGTGTTTATCTCCTACTTTGACTAACTATTATTTTATGTGACTATCTTGTATAGAATAGTTATAGATATATTGGAGCTATTATATTTTTTTTATGGAAAATGATAAAAAGAATAAGAATATAGATGTCAAATATAGATTTAATTATAATATGCAAAAAGTTTATATGAGGTGTGTAATTCCTACTTTGAATGCTGTGTGGTTATCCTGATAGCAATATTGGAGTCTTTGGTTATGTAGAATGATTACTAATGAGATTGAAGAAGATTTTAATGATTAAATAAAGAATCAAGTTATTAGATTTGATATTAGAAGTTTCTATAATCAATTGGAAGTTAAAAGAACTTAAATGAAGTCCAAATCATCAAACCATGAGTTCCCATGCATAATCGATCATAACAGAGTGCTTGTGATCGATCAGAGCATCATAATCGATCAAAGCATGTTAATCGATCATAAAATAGTGTTTTGCAGTCGCCTGATCGATCATGAAGCACTCCCAATCGATCATAGGGTGCTGATCGATCAGAATATGCATGTGATCGATCAGCCGCAAACTCTGGTTTTTGTTCAGTCTGACCCATGTCTAGTATTTTGATCATATCTCATAGAATATAACTCCGAATTAGATGAAACTTATTTTTTATGAAACTCGACTCCCAACACGGTTCATGGACATAAATGTCACCCTCAAATGATCTATATCCAAGGAGATATAAATTTTTCAATCTGCCCAATATTTCCACATCATGCATCAGACAGGCAGTCATGTTTTGGATCAAATCTTTCAAAATACAAATCCGATTGAGATAAAACTTGTTTCATATGAAACTAGACATAGTACCAATTTTATAAACACAAGTTTCACTTTAAAATCTTTTAAAATGAGAGAGATATGAATTTTCAAAGTTTTCTCAATAAATTGTATTGTACATGAGTTTGACTGTTACGATTTTAATTATAACTTTTGAATCTCAATGAGTTTGGCAATGATTTTTTCTTCATTAAAAACTAGATTGAATTAATCTTTCCATGGATATATTATATGCTAGATTGGAGTTAAATTGAGAGAGTTATAATTTTCCAAAGTTTATCTTTAAACTAAACAATATCCAATCGATCAGTCATAAGTATTAATCGATCAACATTGCCTAATCGATCAGGATGTCCTATGATCGATCAGGTGAGGCAACTGTACATGTAATTAACTTGAAGTAATCCAAGCATAGTCGATCATAGATGTCTAATCGATCAGGATGTCCTGTGATCGATCAGGCGAGGCAATTTTACAGGTTCTAATCTAAGCCTAATCTAAGCATGATCGATTAAGGAAGCATAATCAATCAGGGCCCCCTGTGATCGATTTGGTGTGATATTATCTAATCTCATATTCAAGTGATGCAGGTCATGATCGAAGCCTAATCTATGTGTGATCGATCAGACAACAGAAGATGTGATCTAATAGAGTCTTATGATCAATCTGGTGATAGATTTGAATATTAAGCTTTTTAACACAGAATGTGTCAGCCCTACTTTGGGAAGAAATTAAGCTTCCAAGAGGAATTGTTGTAAATAAAAAAATCTCCAACCCAGATGCCTGTCCTAACTCGTTCATTGCCTGTCCTAACTCGTTCATTTATTTCACGAAGAAGCTCAAATGCGTCTTCCACCCCTAGCTCATCAACAGGTCTTCCACCATCCAAATATGATGCAACTATGTCACGCTGCAATGGTGAATGTTAAAATGTTTAAAGTGCCTTGGACCAAAGTATGCCACACATATTGGGACAATATTTTTAATGAAAGGCAGCTATCATAATAAAATAATTAAGTCATTAGACAATCGAAATCCTCACATTGTACTTAAGAATGTAGAATGATGTATCACTAGCAATTGTCACTAGATCACCACTATCAGCCCAGTAGAGGTTCTGTCAACACATAATAAACAAACAAAATAAAACTACAAATAGAAAGGAGGAAAAAACAGAAATAATTCATCACTTAATGGAAGTGTAAAATCCTTCCTATTAATCGATAATTAACCTCTAATAAACGATCTCTATCAATCGTAATCATAATTAACAACACTAACTATGATAGGAAAAAGATTTTCGTGCGATTACAACAATACCCCTATCATAGTTAGAAAAAGATTTGCCTAGCAATTCGAATGATCATCCATGATAGAAAAAGCAAGCACATATTCTAACAATTATACTATCATGGATAATTTACCCTAACTATGTTAGAAAAGAAATCTCCTAACATAGTTAGTAAAAATTTATCTAATTAACAGTTAATAAATGGTTTAACCATGTTAGATAAGGAGCCTTCTAACACGGTTATTAGAAATACACCTATAATCCTACTTCGCATAAATCAAGCATTAATACAATTAAAAACTAAATACAGTCATCCAGCGTACACAGGTATTCGGAAAAATAAATGCACGGAAGCGTATGCAAGCCTATAAATATGGCAATATACAGTTCCAAAATAACTTTACCGGCCAACTCATCGGTTCCAAGTGAACCGGTGGGCCCCATTCCCTTTTCCTTCGCCCTGATCTGTACATGATCACCTGCAAAAATGTAAATAACCACGGGGTGAGACAAACATGTCTCAGTAACCACAACTCAACTCAATACAAGAGTGTGAGTGGGTTAGCAAAGGGCCTAAAGAGTACCACATAAAAATATTTAAACCACAAGTAATATATATATATATACACCACCATATCATCAAAAGTATATCCAGACAATCATGCAGAACTTCGTAACTAAAAATCTTTTACAACCTCACGGTATATCATTTTATAAAAGCAGTTCAAAATATATTTTACACAATCATCCATAACGTTCGCCCTGCGAAACGTTAGGTTGTCCCCTACAATTAGGTGGACCAGAGTGGAACTCGACGGGGATCTCAACCCGTACCCAAAACCACGGAGAAGTGGAACTCGATGGGGGCTACCCATACCCAGCACCACAACGGGGGTAATGCTCGATGGGGGCTACCCATACCCAGCACACCGAAAGGTAGTACTCGATGGGGGCTACCCATACCCAGTACACCAATAATATAATTAGTCACTGTGGGCCAACATGGTACCTCATCACGTGATGGCAATAGAATCCAGTGCATCGATGCTAAACTAACACAACAATACACATATATGCAATACCAACAATTAGGCACTTGGCCTATCCAGTATTTTCACCAATATGCATCATGCTACAGTTTCAAGTCCAATGTATAAAAATATTCCAGTTTCAACTATGTCCCAATCACAAATTTTGCCAGTTTACTAGTAATATTCCACAAGATATTATTTTATTTTATATATATATATATATATATATATATTTTTTATATGAAAATAAAAGGGATTTCAAAGGTACCCAATAGGCTTTTTAATATAAACATAGCATTTAAAATTTCAACTTGTGTACCAGTGGCATAAACATACGTAAAAAGGGATTTTGAGAAAATCCCAACTAACATCACACGCAATCAGGTAGTGAGATGAGAGTGGTTACCTGAACTGGCCCAAAAACAATAATTATACCGTAATATGCGATCTTCCAGTTCAGTTCAGCCAACCTACACCCAACGATATGGCAGTTGTGTTCCGCTAATACACGTATGACAGAGAATATATCAATTCATGTAGCTCATCCGCAGAGCAACCAATCTCATCTAATAGAACATGGTAATGTGGAAACCTCGTGGTTCCAATCATTCCAGCATGTGCACACAAGTACAACTCATAATTTTAGGGATAGCAAAGTTTGTTACCATTATCCAATTAATTTATTACAATTCTTTTAAATCCATAGACTCTATTAAACTTCCATCAATTCTTCATTAGACCTATTAGAACCATTATTTTGCCTTTAAGCCCAAAATAGCTCATCATCCAAATTTCACTCAATTTTAACAGTTCACCCATTAATATCAATTCATAACAATAATTAACTACAATTATTTTGAGTCCATAATACTCTATTAAAATTTCCTAACCACCTTTCCTTCATCATTCAATACATACAATTTCCAAAATCACCCCTAAACCAATTTCTCATTGAAATTACCAAATCTATTTCAATTTCATCAATCTATAATCTCTTACTAACAACAATAAACATTTTAGAATATCCAATTCACCCCATACTCCTTATAATCCAAATTCTCTCTAAATAACCTTCAAACATATGCCCACTTCCCCACATAATTCCTTTAAATCATCTTCTTTCGTAAACAACATAATATATTAAAACAATCTAATCCTCCCTTAAACATCCTATCCTTCTTACCCAACGCTATCTAACCAAATTAAACCAATTACCATCACCATAACTTCAATAAACATATTAGGGAAATCAATTCACTTCAAAACATCATTATTTCCCCAGAAACACTAATTTTTCCTTCTTGCCTCATAACTTCCTACAATTACTTAATTTCTTCCATAATTCTTTCTACAACAAAATTCTTCATTAAATCTACTTCAAACATAGTCAAATATTCACAATTAATTCATCCCACTCATCTTCCATGTTTAACATTCCCAAAAGCAACACTCTACTTCCCCTAAAACACCTAAAAATCCCAATTTTCAACAAAATTCTAAATCAACTCAATAACCCCAACCAACATTATCGTTTAACTCCAATAACCCTCTAGAATCCATAAATCAAGTTCAAAAGCCCAAATTCAAAGGATTTCTTGTCGTAAACTTAGCTTAATTAAACTTTAAGCAAGCAAAATCTGACCTAGGGCTAAATTAAACCAAATTAACTACATCACAATAATCAATTAGTCTAAATAAACATGTAGCACAAGGCAATTGCCCCAATCAAGCCAGAAATTCGGAGAATCAAACAAACCCTAAGAGTTTTCAATTGAAAATCAAGAACAAGAGAGGAAGGAATCAAAGGAAAATTACCCAATGTTATCAAGCTTCCTAGGACCGCCAGAATCTCGCCGGAAACGCCATGAACCACCCCCAAGATCGTCGGCCGAAATGACACACCACCATCCTCTCTTTATCTCCCTCATTCGCGGCAGACGAGGATGGAAGGAAATGGGGAAAATGGAGGAAGCCCATCAGCTTCTTGGCCAGCATTGCCGTCGACGGCGACGGCGACGGCGACGCACCCCAGCCAGCCGGCCAGGACGAAGAGGGAGGGAGGAGCGACGGAGAGGGAGAAGAGAAGAGGAATGTCGATGGTGGGGGGTGTGCACGACGGGAAAAGAAAAAAAAATGAGGAAGGAAAGGAAAAGGAAAGGAATAAGAATAATAAAAGAAAATAAGGGAATGAATTTACTAATAGGCCCTCAAATCATTAAAATAAGATATTTTTCATTATGCTAAACTCTCCATTTCACTTTCTAAAAATTCTCTTTAAATATGCAATACACTTTTCTTCTATTAAGATCTCTTTTGGATATGAAAATAATTTCTCCAACTCCAATTTTCTCAAATTAAGGAAGAAATTATGCCTTTATAAATCCCTAAAATACTTCTATTTTTTTTTCGAATTCGTTTATATAGCTCTTAAAATTCCTTAATTAATCCCAAATTAATTCTTAAATTACCACTAATCCTTAATTAAATTGTTGGGATGTTACAGGAAGCACCTACTTTCACATTAACATCAATGAGACGGATTAACCTGCATTCACTCCAATCATAAAAACAAATGAAATCATTTGAGCACATTGCTAATAAGGTGCCGCCAAATAATCGTTCCGCAGAAAAAGTTGGTCGAATACTCTTCTTCTCCTGAAATCCATTCGAAAAAAAGTTGTTTCATTTAGCAAATGCCTAACATGATTACTTTGATAATTTTCAAATAAATTGAAGAGCTAGAACCACGGCAGGAAATTTACTGGTACTATTGGCAACAAAAGCAAACATGCTTGTCAAATAGTTCAGCCATAATGGTTCACATGAGAAAAACAACAAGCCAGCTTAATTTTATCAAAACATTCTTATTTAAAACAATGCAGGAGTAAAAGAATCTAGTTTGCTTTCCTCGTTTCAGATATTAGCAAGAAAATGTTGGCTACTACCAACTTATTTAAGGAATTACAAACCTGGAAATTTTTTGAGAAAATTTTTATCTTTGATATACTTTCCCTGACAGCATATTCTCCGTCTGAAGACCAAACAATTTCCAGTGCAGAACCAAATGACCTATTTCTCCATGCCAGTGAAGTGTATATAATATACTCACCATCTCCACATACAGCAACAAACCTCCCATTTGGATTGTTCTTTAAACTCTGAAATAATATTAGCAGAACACAAGTTCACCACCACATACACAAAGAAGCAACCGGTAACTGAAATTGCGCATGAAAAACAATCAATCTAAAGCTCATTTCTTCCGCAAAAAAAATTGAAGACAACAAAAGAATAATTCCCTCCACCCATAAGATAAGGCAAGTCAAAGATATCACTTTCATTGTCCTTGAAATACAATGTCTAACATCACATAATATAGCCTATGTATGGTTGGACCCATTATTATCTGTACCAAGAAATTATATTGCATTCATACCACAGATCTAGAAAACAAAAAGGTTCAAGTTATCATATATAGATGCTCATACATCTAGAAAACAAAAAGGTTCAAGTTATCATATATAGAGGCTCTCACCCTTGTGTGAGCATCTAATTAAGTGAATATCATTATTTATTCTTCTCTGATCACTCTTTGATTATTCATTGAAGTCATTTTAAAACAGAATGTTGATTGAAAAGGAAAATAAAACTGAGAAGCATCTCAAAAGAATGCAGTCTAATATAAAACCATGATTCCAACTCACTTGTGGGTAGAGATCACATGTACCCAACTCCTTAACAGCCAACGGCAATCTTTCTCCATCAGCAACCTGAGAAGCAAAGTAATTGTATGCGACTCAGGAAAATAAACCTCTTTACCCAACTAACATTTTAAGAGTGTAGTAAGCAAGTTTTACAGAAAGGATAATAAATTTATGTCATAATAAAGCCTAATGTTATGTGCCCAAAAGTCAACTCTAAATCAACATAAAAGATTTAAATAACAATCATCAAGTGTATTCAAATTTGAATGGCAAACATTTCATTAAAACAGATAAAAAAAAAAAATACAAGGTTTAATTTTTCAAAAGAGCAATGAGGCTTCAAAAAACCAGGTCAATTAAATAGGGTTAAAAAAGGAGATGGATCGATGATATATAGGCTCAATTTTGCAGTTACGCCTTGCTAAAAATCATAACGGGGGCAAGGGTAAATTAAATACTATTGATATCAGGCTGCATGAGACTCAATGCAGGAGTTACGGACTTTATTAGACCTCATTACATCTCCAAGATCCCGAGTCATTAAAATTAACAGGAACCGCATGACTACTCCAGGAATCCTCTGATTTGACTTAGGCGAACTAGATTTGTATATATACTTTAGTACTCTAAAATTTTAAGTTCCAAGTGATATATATATTGATCATACAAAACATATAAGAAATAACATAACCATGGTAATCATGCTTTTCAATTTATCTTCACATGTAGAAAATGAGCCCAAACCTCCACATCTGCCCCTACACTCTTTATATTGACTGTCTGAATTTCATTGTGTTTAGCCCAAATAATTTTCCCAGTAAAAAATTAAAAATTTAAAGAATCAGTGAACCTAGATGGGCAAAAAATTTAAAGAAAAAGCAATTTACAAAACTATCCTGGTGCTTAGTAAAAATAAGCGCTAGGATAGGTAGGAATATTATAAAAAAAATAAAAGCATATATAAACCTATCCTGGCGCTTACAGAAAATAAGCACTGGGATAGGTCTATCTTTTTTTTTTTTTAAAAAAAAAGAATATTAAACCTATCCCGGTGCTTACACGAAATAAGCCCCGAGATAGGACTATCATTTTAAAAAAATAAAAAAAAGGGAAAAGAGAGGCTATCCTGGTGCTTAGTATAAATAAGTGCCGGGATAGGTAGGAATATTTTAAAAAAAATTAAAGCATATTTAAACCTACCCCGGCGCTTATAGGGATAAGCACCGGGATAGGTCTATTTTTAAAAAAAATTAAAAAGAGAGGCTATCCCGGCGCTTATTTATAATAAGCGCCGGGATAGGTAGGAATATTTTAAAAATAAAACAAAAGCATATTAAACATATCCCAATGCTTACATGAAATAAGCGTCGGGATAGGTCTATCTTTTAAAACAATAAAAAAGTAAGGAAAAGAGAGGCTATCCCGGCGCTTAATATAAATAAGCACTGAGATATGCTTGTATCTATACCGGGCGCTTTGTTTATAAGCTCCGGAATAGGTCATCAACCCACCAACACCGGCGCTTACATCTGTAAGCGTCGCAATATGGTATTTTTGTAGTAGTGTTTATAAAAATGGTTTAATTTGTTATTATAGCTCAGCGTTTAGGAATAATTATTGATTAACTTTATTTGACCCAAATCGATTTGCAGTTTGCAATTTGACTTAGTGGTAAATGTACTCCCATATATTTTCTTAAGCAAGAATAACTAGTATTCCATCTCTAAGAAGCATTTGATCATTAATTTCACCAAAATCCAATCTCATCAAGTCATTCCTCAATTATTGAAAAGACCAAAAAGAGTGGGTTAGGGTTTATTTTCATTGCATTCACTAGTAGTTTGATCGAAAAAGAATCATTTTTAAAACCCATTTTAGTGTTGCTTTTGATGCTCAGTCTCGGATTCCAAATAAAGAGGCCCACGAGAAAATCGACCTGAGTTGTGTTATATTATATAATTTAGTATTTGGAATTTATCCCAAGATGAATAAAGGTGTTAAATCACTGGGTTCACACAAGAATGCCTCGCCATATGAGATGTGAGAAGTGGTGTGTGTGAGTGTAGGGTTATGTTCGCCATAAATGCTATTGCAAGCGCACGGGTCAAGTTTAGTAGTAAAGTGACCGGTAAAAAACAGTCGTTTTGCTTGGGCTATGTAATAAGCAAGTTCACCAAGTTCATAGCATTCCAAATTAACAATGGGCAAAAGGCAAATGGTTTAATAAAATTTAAGTGATTAAAAATGGCAAATTGCAAAAGAAAATGCTTGGAATAAATTCAACACAATTGGACAAGCCTAAACCTATTTATCCACTTGTATTTCATGATACCCAATTATTCCTTCCCTAATGATAATTAATACCTATTATGTTGTTATTTGAAATCTCTTATGTTTAAATAGCTCTCTCAAATCTATTTAAATCTTAATTGAATTTAGTATGCATAATCTCTTACAAAACACTATTATCAATTAATCTTTTTAATCAAACCACCTCAATTTTACAAAACTTGGTTAGTGAATATCTCTATCTCACTAACATACTTCCAATCCTAAATTAGAATTGCAAGATAAGATTGGATTTAATCTAGTTCTTTTCCTAATTAATGCTCTCTCAAGCCACTAATTAATCAAGCAAAAAATCTAAATGTTGGCCATCCACTTAGGAAACATTAAGTATAAATTAAACACACAACATAACATTAATTAATTAGAAAAGGAAATAGAGTTTAGGTATCAATTCATCATATAAGTTTTAAAATAGGCCTAGAAGATAAATTTAGCTCGATATATTGGAATTGGAAGGAATTTCAAGTCCAAACAATTGAAACATGTTCAAAGCCATAGACAATACAAGAGATGGAAGGGAAACGAGGACAAAAGAAGAGAACCCACTGAGAATTTCCCCAAAAAGCTTAAAGGACCTCCTTCTCCAAGCTCCCAAATCTTCCTCCAACCTCTCAGCCTCGCGACTTTAGGAAGACGAAGAAGATGAATGGATGCCCTGTGAAGATGAGCCTGTGAAATCTGCAGCTTCCTTCCTCTCTCCTCATGCCTCCTTTCTTTTAAGCTCTCGGGAAGTGATAGATGAGATGGGCCTAGGGCTGATTCTTGCTTGTGGCACCCTTAAAAACCACCCGTGAACCTCTCTTTCAATCCCTTTTATTTCTTTTCTTTTTGTCCTTCATTCAAACCGGTGTGCTCTTGCTATGTGGTTCAAAGTGTGTGTTTTGACTTTTGAATCTTCCTCATCATATCTCCACGTTCACCGTGAATCTAGTGCCAAATAGGAAAACAAACACAATAAAAAGAAAAGAAGTGAAAGGAAAAGAAATTAAAATAAGCCAAAGCATTATTTGTTCTTTCTTTCTTTTCTTTTTTAAAACTTTCAAAACTGAAATTAATTAATCTACTTTGATTTTTAAGTAAGACATTTACAACCAAATCCCCAATTCATTCACCAAATTGGTATCTCATCAAAATCTCAAACAGATCCCTTTTATTTTGCATTAATGACTCCCCAATTATACCAAAATATATATCAAATTTAAACAAAAATGGGGAGTCATCAGGTTGAATGAGATGAGGATGTTGGCCATTGGATCAAGTGAGAGTGCTGAACTTACATGGGATCTATCAATAAACTTAGTAATAGTTGGAGGATGCTGTAAAGCCCAATGGGCCATGCAGGCCACATCTAGTCCGGTTGTCTCTTGGAGATTTAGGATATAAACTCATACTTGATTTTTACAAGTAAATAAGCAAAATTTAATTTGGCTTGTATTAAATTTTAAATACAAATTACCTTACTGTAGAAATTTTCTGTGATTGACATATATTTATCGGTCCTTCTCTAATAGAAAGTGAAAAGGAACAAAGAGATGTCGACAAATACAATGGTTACAAAGCAAATGATTTAATTTGGTCATAATCTCGTTAGCAAAAGAAAAAAGGTCTTTGTCCAATGTCCATTCCATATGTTTGGTTCTTCTTAAACCATATAAGTGAAGCCAACTTTGAATGTCATAACGAAACTCCCATCAATTCTATATGTCTTGGTTTTGTTTAAGAATATGAGTACTACAAGGCTCCATCTAAATTGAGTTTAACCCACTGTTTGCTAGGTTTCCAAACGGATTCCATGATTTTTTTTTTACCTGCTTGAAATGGTTCGGATCCATTTCAATAGATATTATATACAATTTATATGTTTGGAAAGTTCCTATCCTCAAAAATTTTATATCAGTTAAACATTGCTTGTATGTACACAGCTTTTTCAAAATGAATGATGATGTCTCTGATAACAAAACATATTACTATATTATTCCCACTAAGAAAAGAAAATATTCAATCAGATTGACCATTAATGCTCTGTTATACACATGAGTATAATGGTCAGTGAAAAAGTTAACACCACGATGTCAATCCTGCTGCTGCACATACATGCGTAACTGCAAAATTTTAAAAGATCCAATTAGCTAAAAACATAAACAATTGCATGAAAAAGCAGAAACAATTGTATGCATGCATAATCATATGATGACGTTGGCTATTTTTTTTTTTACCATTATATAAATAGATAACAAAAAACAATGTATTTAAAGGAAAGAAACTACTGCAATACAAGTATTAATGAAAGAGAGAGAGAGATTGTGTGTTAATGTTAGAAATGTTAATTTACCTGGAAGGTTAAAGGTGTCCCACATGGCCGATGATTGAAATTTTGATTGGAAATGGTGCTTGATAGTTAAGTCATCCCATTCCAATCTGTTCCACCATTCTTGCTCTCCTTTGATGAGTGTGAGTTTATGTTTGGCAGGGTTAGAATGAAGTGGTAGCTTTTTTAGCTTTGGACAAAATAATATTCTGATGGTTTTTAGAGAAGGAAAAGACAAAGCGGTCTTATGAATACTCTTAAGTTTTGGCATGAGAATTAGATGGAGATTCACAAGAGAAGAGAATAATGTAGTAGAAGAAGAATCCACATTCTCACCTTCTTTGGTAGTTGCGTCTTCCTTTATCACTTCTTCCATTGACTTGCCACCAGCAATGATAAGCACTTGAAGGAATGGAGCATACTTGAGCCATGTCACATGGGTTAAGGAATGGCAATTTATGATAGCCACAGATTGAAGCATGGTAAGACAACAAGTGTCATAAATACAAGAATCTTTCACTCTTGACAGTCCCGACATTAAAAACTGATGTAGGCACTTCATTTCTGAAATGCGTGCCAATAATGATGACATCTCAGTAAAGGTGTCTCTGATCGAAAGACGGAGAGCACACATTGAACTTTGCAGTTTGTTTGAGTTAAGTAACTTGTCGAGGCCATTCTTTGTGTATATTCCAACATTTAGTTCCTCAATTTTTGGTAGAGATTCCACTTCCTCTAGGAATTCTTGCTCTGCCATGCCACTCCTAATACGAGAAGAACAAACAACTCTGAACACTCTTAAATGTTGAAGACTTGATATCACTCCTAATGGAATACTTGCACCCTGTGCTAGGCTCAAATTGAATACCTTCAAATTTTTCAAACTCTTCAACTCCTTGGGAAACTCAGTTGCTTCTATTCGCAAAGTAAGATATTCTAATAGATGTAACCCACCAATTCCTCCAACATTATACAAATTGTAAGCATTCAGTTCTAACACCTTTAATTTGCTCATGTATTTAATGTTTTCCAAACCTTTTATCTTTCTGCACCTCACCAGTAAAGTTACCAGATTGGGATAAGTTATAGGTGGTACACTTGTTTCCCTTCCCCTATCCATGAATGAAATCCTCTCAACAACATTCCATGTTTCAACTTCATAATGGGATGTTGTTATTTCATCTTCTTGTACAATAACCTTTTTAGTTCTCTGTTCTTCATCACAAGCCAGCCATAATGCCATGTCTCGTATCACGTCATGCATCTTAAATGAACGTCTCATGACAAAATCATCTTCAACGCTCTCCAACAAACAGCAAAGCTTTAACTTTGCAATCACAGAATGACCATCATTACGAATATCTTGTATGCTTCTTGTCATATCGTTACAAAGAAGCCCCTCCCATATCCACTTATCAATGATATCAGTGGCTTCAATCTCATAATCTTCTGGATATAATGCACAATACAAGAAACATCTTCTGTGAACATCACTCGGCAATTGATCATAGCTCAACTTAAGGATAGAGAAAACACTTTTCTCCAAATCTGAAGTAGTCCATAGAGAACTTGTTAATCTTTTTGTCGAGCCCTCCCATGCTTCAACGCTTTCCACACCAGCCATGGCACCTCCTATGACAATTAATGCAAGTGGGAGCCCTTTACACTTTGAAGCCATTTCTTTTGCCAGGACATTGATCCGATTGTGTGAGTTTAAAGTTTCCGCACCAACTTTCATACGAAATAACTCCCATGCTTCCCTTTCGTTTAAAAATTCTACTTTGAATGTTTGAGCTTGCATTTGTGCACACACATGCTTCGATCTTGTTGTGAACAACACTTTGGACTCAAAATCTGTATCTTTTGGGTGGGGTACCCCCAACAAGCTCAAGTCTAGTCTCTCCCACACATCATCCAATAATAAAACAAATTTTTTCTGCTTCAAGATACCACAAATCTTAGAAGCTTTTTCTACTTCATTATTACAATAGCTCCAAATACTATCTTCAATCCCTACCGATTTTCTTATATTGTCCATGATTCTATCCATGTTACGCTCTTTGGATACCACCACCCAAATCACAAAAAAATCTGGCCTTCTTTTCCCAAGTTCATTGTTAATTTTCTTCAATAAGGTGGTCTTTCCTACGCCTCCTGTCCCATATATGCCAATGATACGAACCTTATTTGCTTCAATACTATTCCATACCTCATTAAATGCAGAATCTTGCCCCACCGTCTCATCAAGAGGTATTTGATCAATCGGTTTATGTGGAAGCTTGTGAGTAATTTGATCATCCTTACCAAACCTTACTCCCTTGGTGGTTAGATCATCTACTACAGGGAGCATCTTGGCAACTTTCTTTCCTAACTTGTAGCTTGACTTGCAATTCTTGGGACAACATTTTCTTAGGCATTTGTTTTGGACTTCTTGGGCTCCTTCAATTTGAATATCTTTTACTTCCTGTGAATATAAAATTGTTGATTAGTTCGATATTTACTTTCCCTCTTTTTCCCAAAATCACCTACAAATTACTGAGCACACTTCCAAATCAAGTTTTGATATGCAAGGTTAAGACACATTAACCTTACCTGTAAATAACAATTTCTAGCAAAGTGAAGCACCAAAATTTTTTAAGACAATTATGATAAAAGTGTGTGTTGCAAAAAAAGAAGGAAAAGTTAACAGTTTGAAGGTCCATTACCAAAGCAATCGCCATAATTTCATTGGCAGCATACATAATCAAACTGTGGGCCAATAATACAAGCTTTATTTTTTCTATAAATAATAATAAGGTTAAAGATCATATTTGCCCTTGAAGTGTACAAGGTGTATCATATCTGCCCTTGAAGTATTTTTGGATCCAAATGTGCTTTCAAAGTATGAAAATGAATCAATTTCGCTCTTCAACCGTTAAAATATTAATGGTCAACGTACATTATTTAACAGTCAACGTGAGTTTTTTAAAGGTAAAGGGTGAAATTGATCCATTTTCATACTTCAAGGGCCATATCTGGACCCAAAAATACTTCAAGGGCAAATATGACATTTAACCTATAATAACACAATCTTCATTACATATTAATCTCGTCCTGGGTCATGGCATTTTTAGGATTAAAAACATGAATTGCTCTCAACATTTTGTAATATAACTGATAACATGAAACACAAAATTCTTTTAAAGAATACCCATTGTTAGCAATTATTAAGGGAGTATATAGTTTATTCACAAATAAAGATTTAAAAGAAAAAAAATTAAGGTGAGAAATAATATTGTGTGGGAGAGGGGGGCATTTGTTTAGGTTGTGCCAAAAAATTAATACATCTAACACTCTTGTATCAAGTGTTTCCTTTCAATTAGTAAATTGCAGTTTCAGTCGTTAATGTTGAAACCATTAGTTTTATTAAGAGAAAATGCCAACTTAACATTTTAAATGATGAATCTGTGATGAAATTATGATATACTAATATTTAAATTTATGGTAAATGTCCATTTTTACCCCGAAAATAACTGCAAAGGAACATTGAGTATCCATAAGTAACTTGAGGAGCATATTTACCTCAGAAGTGTCCAAATCGTAGCAAATTTCCCCTACCATTTAAAACATTAATTTTGACAATTATCTTTGACCCACCAATGCTGATGTGACTTTGTCACAATGCACATGTCATCGTTGGTCCATGTTTGCCCCAGGAATAGTCACCAATGAGTGTTTTTGCTCCGTAAGTAATTATCACTTTAAATAACGATCCGGACAATTTTTTTACGATTTGGATACTTCCGGGGAAAAAACCGCTCATTGGTTGTTACTTTCGTAGTAAAAATGGACCTTAAAATGATGACATGTATATAGTGATAGAGGCACATCAGTATCGGTGGGTCAAAAAGTAGGAATTAACGGTCAAAGTTAGGGCCTGTTTGTTTTCTTAACAAAACCTAGGTTTTGTTACCAAACCTAGGTTTTAAAACCTAGGTTTGAAATGGTAGCCAAACACTTTTTTCTGATAACCTAGGTTTGTACTCAAAACCTAGGTTTTAAAACCTAGGTTTAGACTCAAAACCTAGGTTTTAAAAAAGGTAACCCAAACACTTGAAAAAATATGAAAAGCTATTTTGGATTGGAAACCTAGGTTTTGGTTGCCAAAACCTAGGTTTTGAATAAGCTACAATTTTCTCCTTCTGCACAAAGTACAAGGTAAAAAAAAAGCCATCATTACACATGTCATATTGAAATACCTAAAATGCCCTTATTCTCTCTCTTTCCCAACACATTAAACTTATGTCCTTTTTAGTAATTTACACAGAAAAAACTATTCTCACAACAACCATCCAAACACTCTCATTTTTACAAAAGCTACTTTTTCTAAACATCAGCTTTTTTCCCAGAAGCTATTATCTAAAAGCTAATCCAAACAGGCAACTACTTTTTTCCAACTTTTACGCGAATTACGAGACAGAAAACACCATCATTACACATGTCATATTGAAATACCTAAAATGCTCTTATTCTCTCTCTTTCCCAACACATTAAACTTATATCCTTTTTAGTAATTTACACATAAAAAAAGCTATTCTCACAACAACCATCCAAACACTCTCATTCATCAAAAGCTATTTTTTCAGCTTTTTTTCAGCTTTTTCATAATCAGCTTTTTTTTCAGAAGCTATTCTCCAGAACCTAGGTTTTGGTTACCCAAACAGGCCCTTAATATGAGACAAGTAGTCGCAGGGATCGGATACCAAAAAAGCAAATGCATCCATCTATATATGTCAATCATATATTTCAAGTTGACAAGGACTGGTATGTAAACAATTAAAACTATTAAAAATATCATATAAACAAGTGAAATACACTTGTGAACAACATAAATTGAATAAATTAACTTCCACTGGCCGAAGCATCAAATTCATAACTTGAATTACTTAATTAACATTATTCATGTTTAATTTGAAAATTAATCCATCTAATTCATGAACATAAACAATTAATTAAATAAAAACACCCTATAGTTAATAAGAAAAAAAGTAGGAAAAAACAATAATAGATGTAATGAAGAGTACCTCTTGAATGTCTTGGATTCTTTTGAGCCAAACACTCACTTGTTCTGACCTTTGCATCTCTCCAGTTTCTTCATCTGTTTTAATTTGTGCTTCCACATCATTTTTCATTGCTTCAACGTTGTCCCATTTGTCTCTCAGAGATTGCAAATTCTCTTCTAAGGAAGTAATAAAGTCAACTTCTTGTTTGGCACAACTACACAAATATTTTGTTGTGTCCCATATTATATCTCCCACTTTCTCCATATCTTCCTGGATCTTTCAAACGATGCTAAATTCGCATTCATCCAAAATAACAAAGCAAATGTTTCAAGTTAGTTCTTTTTTTTTTTTTTTTCTTTTTTTTTTTTTTTTTTTATATATTTTGTAGTTTTATGCTTGCATATGTGTAAATCCCCTTTGAAAATGAAAGAACACCACATGTATAATTTTTAGGTCTTACAATTTACATCACACAACAAGAGATTGAAATATTCCTGAGTTGGTAAAACAATGGATGCATTTTATGGGATTTGAAAATATTATTACTCGTTAATTTTGAACCATGCATCTAACGCTTTTCTTGATCTTCTCTCAGATGGACAATGATTTATTCTTAACTAATGCTTGTTTTGCTTTCATCCGTTTGGTTTTGTCTATTAAAAGTTAGAAATCGTCATCATTCAAAAGATTAACAAGCACGAGTTGGAGTTGGAATTATAAAAAGCTACAAGATTTCTTTTAACCAATAAAAAACTACAAGATTTGAAACAATAATGATCCAGTCATTTTGTTCTGAAAAATAAAAATTGTTTTCCGTGCCTTGAAGTTTTGTTTAGAGTTTGATTCTTAATTTGAAATGTTTGATTCTCAGGTCTGGTCAAGAATGTTAATTTTTTTATTAGCACTACATAAATTAAACTTATTTTTACCAAAAATTATTGGGGTGATTAATTATAGATCCCATGTAAGGAACTTAATTAAGATGAGGTCCCAAAAAATCATGAAGTTAATCTGTGGTCCTTGCCAGCAAGTTGTTATCGCGTGCTCATTAAGTTGTTATCGTCAGGCCAAACAGTTGTTATCGCCTAATCAGTAACAACTTTTGACCAGGCGATAACAAATATTTGAGCTGACGATTAGGGATGTGGGAATAGGCGAGACCTTTATCAGGAGGCTATGGCTTAGCCTAAAATAAGCCTAGGCTGCTTATTTAGTAAATAGGCTAGGTTCATAATCATGCCTAGTGTTAGGATTATTTAGGTAAATAGGCCATGCCTTTTTTCATAAGGCCTATCCTTCAAACCTACATGCCTGACATATTTAATTATTTTGTAATTTCTATTATGATATATAATATAAAATAAATTATATAAATTAATTATAATTTTACTAACTTATCTAGTTTTATAACCATAAAATCTTTTTGAGACATATATATGCGTTTTAATATGTTTAAAGGGTAATATATGGAATTATAAGTATAAACTTTGAAGCCTATTTAAGAGTCTACATTTGAAGTAGGCTTTTAAATAGGCTTTCAAGCCTTGTTAGGCCTTTTAAAGGCTCAGGTTTTAGGCCCAGGCTTAAGTTTTACATTTTTAATCAGACACAGGCCTATTTAGTTGAAGCCTACATAAGCCTGACATATTTCCACCCCTATTGACGACTACAACTTTTGGCTAGACGATAACAACTTAGGGCCTGACAATCACAACTTTTAAATTGTTGTTCAGTATTTTTGAGCTACCGATAACAACTTAATGATTAATGAGTAGGCAATAACAACTTCGTGGGACCTGAGATTAGTTTTGTGATTCGTGGGACCTCATCTTAATTAAGTTCCTTACATGGAACCTATAATTAATTACCCCAAAATTATTTATGCATAATCTAAAAAAGTGATAATCTCTTAATTATTAGTTTTAGAAAAAAATTCCATATGTAAAAATCCTTAGTTATAAGTTTTGAATTTGAAATATAAGAATGTTAAAAATTAAGATTGTATGTAACCATTGCATCTCACATCAACGCAAGGGTGTACAAAAATCCCCGGTGTTCAGTCCAACCCAATCCAACATGAGGTGGTCTGATACACCTCAGGTTCAAGTTGACTCTTTTTTTGTTATACAACTGGGAATACACCCAAGGAGGATCGAACTCCCTTCCCCTCCCCCCACTAGCCTCACCAAGGAGGCATAATACCAGCTGATCTGATGATCATTGGGTGGTTCAAGTTGACTCTGAATGAATGAATTTGAAAATAGTCTTTAAACTAAATGGCTTTTATTGTTATTAAACCTTTGTTGGAAATTCTTCAAGATTATAATTAGATTTTTTAACATTTTTGGACGAGTTTTATATGATTATAATTATTTTTACTGTCTAAATTTTGTTTAGTAAGTTGAAAATCTTACTTCTAATATTGAAAAAGAAGCAAATTGATGTTTAACACTATATGTATATATCTAGATCCGTCCCGATAGTATAGAATGTAAAGATATGGATCCTCTCCTTTTACCCTTCATCTCCTTTTCTCTCATTTTCTCTTTTGCACCATTGGAGCTTTTAATCCAATAGTCTAGGTTAAATAATTTATAAAAATGAATATATTTATAATAATACTAAAAAAATCAAATTGATCAGTCAGGATTTTTTTATAAAATTTTGATAAATTAAACTCATTTATGTGATTTTAAAATATTATTATAATTATATTTATTTTTATAAAAATATTAGCTATCAACGTGATCCAATTGTATGAAAGAGAAAAGGATGCAAAGGTTTGAAGGAGCAAAGGAAAGATTCCATTCCAGAGTGTACAGCCTCTAGTCTAACCTAATCTCAGGTTGGTATTTGTCTATTGGACAAGACCGGATCACGGATTGTCTTGTTCTGCCTGAAGCCTTCTCCAGATCATATCTTCTTCTGGTCGGACCGATGAGTTGATGATCTAACACTTTTCGGTTCAGTACTTATTATAAACCCTATAGGCACTATGGTGCTTAAAGTTCCTCATTTTCTCACTCTTCCGTTGGTCTAAAACAAATTCTCAGATTATTCACAGAAAACTAGCAAATCAGAAGTGACAACGCATGAAAATGAAAACAATTAGAGCTCATGGATTGCAAACAACGGCTAAATCTCAAGCACACATCACACAACAAAGATCAGAAAAAATTAGCTATGGAGGAGACGAACCTGGAGCCCAAATCAAAGGAACTCAAGTTGACGAGATCTTGCTTGGCGGCAAAACAAGTGATTATTGGTGTGGGTGAGGGTGCTGGAGACTTTAAACGAACAATTATTTGCGTGGGTCCTACCATCTTTTTCATATGATGTTATTTTTTTCCCTACCATAATTTTGTGTTTTCACTTCTCATACATGGAACCCACTAGCTAGATTCCATCCTACCAGGCTCATCTTTATTTTCAATTTCCACGGCCAACTTAAGTGAATGTTTCTGAAAGAGCAAAAGTAAAGTTTTAGTAACAGCGTAAAAGTTGAGCATGAAAACATGCACTTTTTTTTTTTTTTTTTAAAGACACTGTAAAGACTCTCACAATATATAAAATTGGTAAATCCATAAATGGAGTTAGTAAAGAGAGGTCAAGTGTTCATGTGAATTTAGTAAATGTATAGAGAAAATTGGCAAACCCATGTAAATAGTTGATAAATCTAAATGCAAAGTTGTTAAAACCTATAAATAGAGAGTTGGTATTTGTTTAGATGAATTTGGCAGACATTTATAAAAAGTTGGTAAATTTCCGATACTCACCAAAGGTTATATTAATTATTTTCTTTAAATTTATTAAAGGACAAATCAATCCATGACACTTGTATATGTTTTCCTGAACTTAACGCACCTTACTCTCCTTATACCATTTCAATAGTTTTTTTTTTTAATTTTTGTATTTTGCCCTTTTTTTACGTAGAAACAGTAGCATTTAAGAAGCTCTAGCATATGGAGGTAAAATAAAAAATCTAGCATATGAAAATTGTTCAAAGGGATTATGCCAACAGCTGAAGCATTATATTGGACTCATCAATGAACCACAAAGCTAACCTAATTTAGGCCCTCAAAATTAAGCATCAAGTTATATAGAAGATTATTAATACAACGGAATGAAGCTTATTACAACTTTTAAATCAGACGTTCAATATTCAAAATCTTACAACTTACCACAGAAATTTTAAAAGAGAAGTCTATGAACACACACACACATATATATATTGGCCAATGCTCTATTTTGTCAAACAGAAGGATGTAACAGAATCAAAATTTATGCTAATAATTTGTAAGGCGAAAGGATCAGATAATAACAACAGCAACAATTCAGGTGTTATATATCTTTGGACCTATATTTTGAACAAACAATAGACATGAAGCCTCAAGGATGAGAAATCAACGTTGAAAACACCGTCAAGCATGATGAGAAAGCCACTGTGTCATTAATACAGAGCCAATAAAAAACAGAACAATTGAAATATTGTGAGCAAATGAAGTATGTGTCTAACATTTGTACAGAAGAGTGGAAAATTCAGTATCATATGGTCCTTTTGGATTTGATTAACAGAATTGATCATTTCTATTTCATCAGATATGAACAGACAAACCATTTAGGAAAAAGAGTAATGCACCAAGCGTCTAAGAAAACCAAATTTATGGCATATGTATCTGCAGAGTCAAGCTTTCAAATTGGAAGACCTTATATATACGTTAGTATGTTACATAATTTTTTTGGCCTCACCTTTTTTCCCCCTCTAATGTCCTCACCTTGTTACAAGATATAATTAAGTTTATGGTAAAGGCAAAGGAGCATAATACAACATTGAGTAATAATACAGCTCGTCCACGCCCTGAAGATGTAACAGATAGGCAAATTGGTGAGGATGTCATCCAAATTCATGTTGATGGAGCGTTCTCTCGTTCATCATGTGCTGCTGGATGCGGGGGATTATAAGACGGTCTGATGGTACTATTGTGGAATCTTTTTTGAGTAGAATGGAAGCCAATTATTGCTTTTCTGCAGAGGTATGGTTACGCCGAGCATGTAGAATGGAATGCAGGATTAAAATCAAACACATTTAATCTATGTCTATGCACTTAAAGAGAATTAACCATAAGAGACAACTATTAACCATGTGAGACAATTAACCATAAAAATAAAAGGGATCTATACCTGCTACATGGTTTAAACATGAAACAGGGATCTATACCTGCTACCTTAACATATAGGATACATTACAAGGTCTTAAACTCATCTAACTCTTTAGCTCAAATACCACCAGATAATGGCCAAACTATAATCTTCTTGATAGATCAAAGTCATGTTAATTTAACAATCCCCAAAACTATTATGTGGAATGACGTTGAGTTACCTGATGATTGGACTTGAGAAAAGGCTTCAAAACCTGCCCCTTGTCCAATAAATCAAGTAGGCAAAGTTACCCAAACAACTGATGGGACTGTTAAATTATCATTTGAAAGACTTAGACGATCTTGCTCTTTCAGTGTTAGATCTGCTTCTTTATATGAAGACTGTAGATCTAATATAGAACCGGCAAGGCATTCTTGTTCATTTTCTAAACCTCCTTCTATCATTTATATGCCACCACCACCACCCTCAACAATTCCCAGAAACATTCCCCCTCAAACAAATGTCATAATTCAAGGAGTTGATAATTTGTCTAATGTAACACCTTATCTTTTATTACTATATTACTGTATTTTAATTGAATTATAACCACTTTTTAATACCGAAAGCCCTAAAATATGAAAAATTTTAAACCTTTTTCTTTGGAAAAATGTTCCAACCTTATTATTGTTGGAATGGGCTTTTCGGACTAATTTAAAATACTTAAATCTATTTATAAGGTCCAGTGGTTATAAGACAATTAAAATATTAACTAGATTTGCCTTAATATCGGTCTAAGACTTAATAACGATTAGCGTGGCTTAAAAATAAACTAGAGGAACAATCTCGATCGACGATCCTCTTTAACTGCAGCTATCAGCTTACTGCTCATTAGTTATGTACTTATGCTTGTCTTTTTGCTTATCTTTCATATTTACAATATATACAACTAGGCCCAAAATATTTATCATAATACACTAACAAGCAGGCATTCCTGCTTTCTTCTACTTTACCTTACTCTCCCAAAAAGTCTATCTCCTGCTAGCTTATCTGAAAAGCAATGGTTCAACGCAGTTTATCTCATTAACATTTATTCTCTTGAATATATATATTCTGACATGTATGCATTTTATAAATCAGTGCAAATAATGACAGTTTATTCCTATTAATCTGTGTGCGATCCGCACCTACCAACCACTAGTAACAATACATTCGTTAAGAGTGGAGGCTATACCTGCAGGATTTCTCGTTATAGCATTTAAAACTATAACTAACTGGTTGGGAAAAGAGGTGGCCAAACCCCTAAACCCTGGAGTACTCCAACTGAGGAATAAATACTTATCAACTAAATGCAGCAGAAAATATAAAATGATACATGTAACTTTAATTTGTTACTGAAATAAACTGCTACCTGGTAGGTGATTACTCTTCCCTGTAATCCTTCTCTTCTTCGTACTCTGGAGATTCAACCCCACTATCTTGTCCTATAAATATTTGTAATATAGAATAATATATTAATATCTAAACTTAGAAATAATAACTAAGCGTCTCTCATATTCCTATCATACTACCCCTCGCTATTTCTAATATTATTAAATCTAAATTCCTAGCTTAGTGGTTAATTAGACCATTACTAACAAACATAGCACAATACAATTAATACACATACAATTACAATTAATTCTCACAAGTAGCCATTAATATCTACACAACACAAACATTAAACCTAACAATATGCTTACTATTCCAAATTAACTAACATCTCTTATCCATCAACTAATAATTAAATGACTTACATTTACTATAACTTATAAATCTTCAAATTCATTTTACAACCTTGTCCTAATCTTTGAAAATCCTTAGGCAATAAATTAATTTCCAACCAACTTGCCAATCCTTAACTTGAAACTTCAATCAATAATATCAATAAGCATTTCTTTCTAACACTAACAACATTTTAACTTCCCACTTCTTTCAAATAAATTCCTATTTGATTAATATAATCATTCCACTTATACCTCCCATTTTAACACCAATTTGTCCCAATAAGTCCAATCAGCCAGAGCATCAAATAAGCAAGAATTGCACCTTTAAAAAAACCCAATATTAATCAACTATATTTAAACAAATTCAATTCATCTTCCAGAAGCAAAACAAGAAATCAATGGCCCTTTTTCCTCTTTTGGTCGAACAGAACAAGGAAGCCATAAGGAAAACAAAATCCAAAATCAATCAATTAAAACTTCACAGGTAGGAGACATCAAGGATTGAAACCTCAAGATCCTATCTCTTTTTCTTTTTCCTTTGGCCAGCAGAACAAACAAGGAAAGAATACAAAGAATTCTCTAATTCCATACTTCCCTAGTTTCACCTATTCCTTATGCTTAACACATTCATATATCAAAGAGAAGAACAAAATAAAGCATCACAGAAACAAGAATGATATATTTTAATAGCATCCTAACAGTCAGCTCTAAGCAAACCATTCCAATTCATTCCCCAAAATATAGGATATATCAATAGCCATTCTTCTTTTTTTTTCTTCTTCGGCCAGCACAGAGGAACCACAGGGAAATTGAGCAACAATTCAAATCAGTCAAGAATTCATCAATTCATACGCCTAAACATCCATTCTAGCTCCCAATTCATGTGTATATCATTTCATAAATTTTCTTCTCTTCTTGGCCGAACCAAACGCAGGAACAGGGGAGAAGAAAAAAACTTCAAAAATTCTCTAAGCTTCAATAATCCACATTCAAGGCACAAGCATGTCTAAAATAACTCATGCATCAGACTAATCGAGCTTCAAAGCAACAAATACTTCCAAAATCCCAAATTCTTGCCGTGGTGAACAGTACCCGCCGGCCTTCCTTTAAAAAAATTGGCCAAATCAAGCTTCCTACTCTCAATCTGCTCCAAGATTATGCTTGTTCAAGTCCTCAGCTTCAATTTGATATATTTTGAAGCTCTAAAACCTCATAAATTTCGAATGCCCCTACCCCCAAATCGCTCAGATTTCGCGAGAGAAAGAGAAGAAAATGAGGGGAATATGCTTACCTAAGGTTCCTCTAGCTTTCTTGCTTGTTTTCCCTTGCACGTGGCCGCCGCTCGCCGCCGTCGAAGCCGCCGTCGCCGCTGCCAGAGTCGAAGGAACGGAGGGAGGAAAATGAGAATGGTGAGTGATTTAGTGTGTGTGTGTTTTTGTGTGTGAGAGACGGTGAGAGAGGGAGAGTATAATTAATTATATATATGTATTTTTTTTTTTTTTATATACATATGTGTGTGTAAAAGCAGAGGGAGTAAATGAATTAGAATGACTAGAAGAGTATGGAATCTTGTAGAATGGGACACGTGTAGTGTATGGTAAAAGAGTGATCAGATATTTATTTTTAGCAGATAATTTACTATCTTGCCCTTCCCTTTTTAACTGAAGATATTTTCAACTAGGGGCAGATATTGTCTTTTTAATTTCCCAATTTATATTTTCTCTTAAATGGTAATTTCATTTACCATTTTCACTTACAAATAAATCCGAAATTTGTCCCAAAATAATTTCTCTAGGTATGCTTTTAATTTCCAGATTTATTTATAAGACTATTTAAATATCAAGTAATACCCCAAGATTCCAAATATTTCCTTATTTCTTATTTTTCTAAAATTTGGGGTGTTACATCTAACATTCTTCAAACTAGTTATGAAAAAGCTGAAGATTCATTACCACCACAATCTCCAACTTATTCATCCATAAATGTAGGGGAAGCCTATGAAACTTCGTGTCTAAATGAAGGAGAAAATTTCCATCCCATTAACGTTTTAGAAAAACAATTCTCTATCGATAAACAAACTCTTAGAGAAGACTTTTATTCTGAGGAAAACAAACTTCAGAGAAAATGGTTTTTCCAAAACATTAAAGGACCTGACAGACAAAATATTCAAAATAAATTCTACAGATTTCTTGAAAACATGTAAGAAAATATTCTATTTTTTGACTGGTTCTATGCTTATGCCCAAACCCAAAACATTAAATACCCTTTTATAAACAAAATAAACATGACCAAAAGAGAATGGAAAACCCCAGATGGCTCAACGATTTCATCCAAATTACCTCCTCCCAAAACAGTGCAAATTCCTCAACTAAAAGATGACCAAAATAACCCCCTACTTGCTGCACCCTTCAAATATAAAAATTTAAAAAACCCAATTGATCCCGTAGATATTAAGAATATCTTAGAACAAAATAATTATACTAACCAATACTTACAGACTCTAGGTTATTATGTAATCCAAAAAACAGCTCCTCTACTTGACGCTAATAAATCCCTAGTTCCTAAATTAGAAGCCCCACTCTTTAAACCATTCCAACTCAACCCAAGGATTAAATCAGAATTTTTAAATAACATAACTGAATTATTAAAACAAGTTGAGTATAAAATCAGCCAATTACAATCTGCCGTTGTCCCTGACACGTCTCAGACTCAAATGTCCTCATCCTCAAAAAATGTAATGAATATTGAAAAGGATTATGAAACAGAATCTAAACTTTCCGACTCAGTCCCACTTCAGATCAATAATCAAAATTGGAAAAAACCTTCTAAACTTTATTATTCAAAAGCTTCGCCTCCTGATATATTATTAGAAGAAAGATTAAATCAGAATTTTAAATCATTTAGTGCTGATCATATTTATGAATGAAACATAGATGGTCAAAGTGAAACCAATATTTTACAAATTCTCCAACAAATGACAATGGTAAGTACGGCATACCAAACTCAAAACAATGCCTCAGATGAATCCATTACCAACCTATTAGTGGCTGGATTTTCTGGACAACTAAAATGATGGTGGGATAATTATGTCTCCCCTGAGGACAAACTTGCCATATTTACCTCTGTAAAAACCGAAGCAGATGGAACACCCATCACATCTGATGGCTGTTCTATTCCTGATTCTGTAAATACTCTGGATTTTACAATTATTAAACATTTTATTGGAGACCCATCTATTTGGAAAGATAGATCAGCAGAACTCCTCTCAAATCTTGAGTGCAGGACTCTATCCGATTTTCGTTGGTATAGAGGTAGCTTTTTGCAAAGAGTACTTACAAGAGATGATGCCAATCAACCGTTTTGGAAAGAAAAATTTCTAACTGGATTACCTAAATCTTTAGGTGATAAAGTTAGAGAAAAGCTTAGAAATCAGCATGATGGCAATATCCCTTATGAATACTTAAGTTATGGACAATTAATTTCTTATGTCCAGAAGACTGCTCTTAAAATTTTTCAGGATGACAAAATTCAAAAACAACTTGCCAAAGAAAAAGCTACAAGGAGTAGAGAGCTGGGCACATTCTGTGAACAGTTTGGCTTTCCTGCTTGTAAAAAATATAAGCCATGTAAACCTATGCAGTTCAGAAAAGACAAAATAGATTACAATAAGTATAAACAAAAACCAACCCCTAGGTTGCCACACATAAAACCAAGATCTAAACCCAGAGATGGTCCTTCCCAAACAAAAATAACATGTTTTAAATGTGGGAAACAAGGGCATATTTCAAAATACTGCCGTTTAACTTGAAAACATAAAAAGATTAGGAATATTGACCAACCAATTCTTGATCAAATTAATAATATTTTACTAGATACTTCTGAATCTGAAGCAGACGATACCAAAAGCTCTTCAGAAGATATAAATAATATCCAAAATGATGATATTAAAGAGTCATCCTCTTCCATTAATGTCATTACTAAGGAACAAGATTTACTCCTTGATATTATCACCAAACTTCTTGATAATGAAAAGGGCGAATACATGTTTAAATTTAAAGAACTTCTCAATAAAAACCCCGGTTCTTCGAAGAATAAACCATCTTTAATCTCAAATAAATATGATTTGACAGAAACAATAAACTGGTTCAAACATTCTGTTAAACCTGCAACCTTACAAGACCCCTAGCATGAGATACATAATCTTAAGGCTGAGGTCTCTTACATTAAACTTCAACAAGAAACACATGCAGCTGCAATATCCCAAATTCAAGATATTCAGCTTCAATCCCATAAATCAAATGAACAACAAGCCCTTCCAGAACATGATACTGATGAGAAGCATGATAAAACATTTATTAACTTAATCTCTAAATTATTAATCCCAAAATTTCATATCCTTGCTAAAATTATTATCAATGATGAGTTCGTTCTAGAGCAGCCTGTTTTGTTTGATACAGGAGCTGCTTCTAATTGTTTTAATGAAGGCATCGTCCCTACAAAATATTATGAAAAAACAACTGAGCGATTTAGTCGTGTAGCCCAAACACCCCTAGATGTCAAATATAAAATCACAAATGTTGTTATTGAAAAAGAGAGTTTTGGCGTTCAACAACTATTCATATTAGTTAAAAACATGGGAAATCAAATTATCTTAGGACAACCCTTTGCCGGTTCCATATTCCCATATCTAACTAGTCAGGATGGAATTTCTTTTGAATACTTAGGAAAAACAATTACATTCCCTTTTACACAAAATCCTAGAATTAAGGAATTAAATCTTCTTTCTTCAAAACAACAGCAAATAAACTTTTTAAGAGAAGTGAAGAACACCTAACCGTTGGGGTTATGTCGGAGCAGTGCCGCCTCGGGCCCACTCTTCAAGAATTTTAGGGATCAAGAGGATAGTGGGAGCTACCCCCGAGTGTCGTTCTCTTGAGGAGCCTAAAATGCAAATGATAACCTAATAGCTAGATGCAAACTTGACAAAGCGGGTAAAACATTTTTTTGGATATAAAAGTTATGTGAAAAGTGTTGTATGTTCAAGAAAGAATTGAGATTGGATTTAATGGGAGATTTGGATTCAATGGGATGGAGTGACCCTTGGTGAATAGAGACTTAAGACAGTCATTGCTTCAATTTGTTTTCATATTCAGAAGGTGAAGTAGAGATGTGCTGAGTAGCTTTGTTTGGCTTCTATGGCTTAGATCTCTGCTTAAGATGTAAAAAAAAGAGTTTTTGCTTTGTAGTTTCATTTTTTGGTACTTTACTACTATGCATGAGACCATCCGTGAGATGTTTTAGGCCATAAGTCCAAGGGTTAGGCAGGCGACTTACCTCACGCAGTAGTGTATAATAGTTAAAGGCCCATACAGTGCCTAGAAGGCAATCTCTCATTTTATTCCAGTCTTTTCTTACTCTTCATTTCAAAGTTTACTTACTTAAGCAGGTATTTAATTCATAGAAGTCAAAACATTGTTAATCATCACACCACTATTGACAATATGTTTAATGAATTTTCAGACTCACTGCTGGCCTAGCAGAGTTTGGCCTTCATAATGGACCTGTTTATTTTAATTGCTATCCAGATCGGATGGTAGAATTAAAAGATGAAAATGTCCATGAGATGTTAAAACTTAAACTAAAACTCCACTGTTTAAACATGAAACGAGGGTCCATACCTGCTACTCTAACATATAGAGTACATTATAAGGTATCAAACTCATCAAATTCTTTGGCTCAAATACCACCAGATAATGGCCAAACTATAATCTTTTTGACAGATCAATCTCATGTTAATTTAACAATCCCCAAAACAATTCTATGGGATAATGTTGAGTTACCTGATGATTGGACTTTAGAAAAGGTTTCAAAACCTCTTCTTAGTCCAATAAATCAAGCAAAGTTACACAAACTGCTGACGGGACTGTTAAATTATCATTTGAGAGACCTAGAAGGTCTTACTCTTTTAACACCAGATCTGCTTCATTATATGAAGACTGTAGATCTAATGTAAATTCTGCAAGACATTCTTGTTCTTTCCCAAAAACTCCATCTGTCATACACATGCCTCCACCACCACCAACCAATCCTAAAAACATTCTGTCTCAATCAAATGTCTTAATTCAAGGAGTTGATATAATTCATCTAACATTCCTCAAACAAGCTATGAAAAGGTTGACGATCCTCCACAATCCCCTACTTATTCATCCATGAATGTAGGTGAACCTTTTGAGGAAAAAGGCTTCCAATTCTATTAATGTTTTAGAAAAACAATTCTCTATAGATAAACAAACCCTTAGAGAAAACTTTTACTCTGAAGAAAAAAAAATTCAGAGAAAGTGGTTTTTTTTCAAAATTTTAAAGGCACAGACAGACAAAACATTCAAGAAAAATATTACAATTTCCTTGAAAATATACAAGAAAATCTCCCATTCTTTGATTGGTTCTGTGCTTATGCACAAACTCATGATATTCCATATCCTTTCATAAACTACATCAACATGACTAAACGAGAATGGAAAACCCCAGATTGTTCAACAATCTCCTCAAAATTCCCTCCTCCCAAAACTGTACATTTTCCTCAGCTAAAAGATGACCAAAACAATCCTCTCTTAGCTGCACCATTTAAATATAAAAACTTAAAAACTCTGATTGATCCTATAGATATTAAAAACATTTTAGAACAAAATAATTATACCAACCAATATTTGCAAACCCTTGGTGAATATATGGTTCAAACCATCATTCCAACTCCTGACCCTAAACCAACTCAAAAATTAGAAACACCACTCTTTAAACCATTTCAACTTAATCCAAAAATAAAATCAGAATTCCAAAACAAACGATCTGATTTATTAAAACAAGTTGAGTCTAAAATGGTACAATTACAACAATTACAGTCTGTAGTTGTCCCTGACACACCACAAACCCAGACATCCTCATCCTCAAAAAATGTAATGAATATTGAACAAAATTCTAACATAGAATCCAATTCTTCTGACCCAATTCCACTTCAAATTAATGATCAAAACTGGAGAAAACCTTCGAAACCATATTATCCAAGAACCTCACCCCCTGATATCCTTTTAGAAGAACGATTAAACCAAAACTTCAAATCCTTTAGCGCTGACTTTATCTATGAATGGAACATAGATGGTCATAGTGAAACCAATATTCTACAAATCCTTCAACAAATGACAATGGTAAGTACGACATACCAAACCCAAAGCAATGCCTCAGATGAATCCATTACCAACCTCTTAGTAGATGGATTTTCGGGTCAACTAAAAGGATGGTGGGACCATTATCTCTCCTCTGAGGATAAACTTGCCATATTTACCTCTATTAAAATTGAAACAGATGGAACACCTATCTTAATTGATGGATGTTCTATCCCAGATTCTGTAAACACTCTAATCTTTACCATCATTAAACATTTTATTGACGTTCCATCCATTTGGAAGGACAGATCAGCTGAACTCCTTTCAAATCTTAAATGCAGTACTCTATCCGACTTTCGTTGGTATAGAGATAACTTTTTACAAAGAGTCTTAACAAGGGATGATGCCAATCAACCTTTTTGGAAAGAAAAATTCCTAACTGGATTACCTAAATTATTAGGTGATAAAGTTAGAGAAAAACTCTAAAACCAACATGATGGCAATATTCCTTATGAATACCTAAGTTATGGACAATTGATTTCTCATGTCCAAAAAACTGCTCTAAAGATTTGCTAGGATGATAAACTACACAAACAACTTGCCCGAGAAAAGGCTACTCAAAACAGAGAGCTAGGTACGTTCTGTGAACAGTTTGGCTTTCCTGCTTGTAAAAGAAATAAACCACCCAAACCTCGGCAAACCAAAAATAATAAACCCCACTACTCTAAACGAAATACAATTTCTAAACCATCATACTATAAATCCAAAGAATTCCACAATACTTACAAATTAAGACAGTCCAAAGAAACTAAGCCAGATGAGAAAACTTCCCAAGACAAAGTAACCTGTTCCAAATGTAAAAAACAAGGTTACATTTCATAATACTGTCGTTTTTCCAAAAAAGTCAAGAAAATTAGAAACATTGATCGGCCCATTCTCGATCAAATCAATAATCTTTTATTAGAAACTTCTGAATCCGAATCTGAAGGAACTAAAAGCCTCTCATATGATATAAACAACATTCAAAATGATGATATCGAAGGATCTTTATATTCCATTAATGTCATCACAAAAGAACAAGATCTACTCCTTGACATTATCACCAAACTTTCTGATAGTGATAAGGGTGAATACTTGTCCAAATTCAAAGAAATTCTCAATGAAGCTCCTAGCACTTCAAAACAAAAACCGTCCTTAATCTCTAACAAATATGATTTAACAGAAACAATAAACCGATTCAAGCATTATGTTAAACCAGCAACTTTACAAGATCTTCAGCATGAGATACATAATCTTAAGGTTGAAGTTTCTTATATCAAACTATAACAAGAAACCCATGCGGCTGCCATATCTCAAATTCAAGATATGCAGCTCGAATCCCACAAACTAGATGATTCCCAAGTTCTTCCAGAACTTGATACTGATGAAGAACATGAGGAACCATTTATCAATATAATTTCCAAAGTTTTAATTCCAAAATTCCACATATTTGCTAAAATCATAATTAATGATCAATTCATATTAGAACAACCTATTTTGTTTGATACAGGGGCCGCTTCTAATTGCTTTAATGAGGGTATTGTCCCTACAAAATACTTTGAAAAAACAACTGAAAAATTTAGTGGTGTTGCTCAAAAACCTCTAGATGTCAAATACAAAATAACCAATGTTGTCATCGAAAATAAAGGTTTTTGTGTTCAACAGCCATATTAGTCAAAAATATGGGAAATCCAATCATCTTATGCTAACCCTTTGCAGGGTCCATCTTCCCCCATATCTGACTGATAAATCTGGTATTTCTTTTGAACATTTGGGAAAAACAATTACCTTTCCTTTTACACAAAAACCTAAAATCAAAGAATTAAATATTTTGTCCTCAAAACAAAACCAAATAAACTTTTTAAAAGAAGATATTTCCTATAAACATCTTGACTCAAAATTAAATCAACCACAGATTAAAAAACGAATCCAAGATTGCCTGGATAAAATCCACCAAACCATTTGTGCGGATCTTCCTACTGCTTTTTGGAATCGTAAAAAACATGTTGTTGATTTACCTTATGAATCAAACTTTTCTGAAATAAGAGTTGGGATAGGCCCCCTGTCATTTAAATATTATTTAAAAAATATCTAAAACCAATTTTAAAAATACTAAATTCATTTTATAAAAGGAAAAAGAAACATAAAAATACCTATTTAGACCAATCCCAACGCTTACGATGTCAAAAGCGTTGGGATAGGCCTACTTATCTATTTTAAAACTGTTTTCCTATTTTTAAAAAGCCTGAGTGTATTTTTAAAATTTGTTTAAATTTTTTTAAAAAATATTTAAATACGTTGCGGCCTGTGATTTAATTTTTATTTAAAAAATATCTAAAAATAATTTTGAAAATACTGATTCTTTTTTAAAAAAGGAATAAAATTTAAAAATACCTATTTAGGCCTATCCCAATGCTTATGCCATCATAAGCATTGGGATTGGACTACTTATATAGTTTTAAATTGTTTTCCTATTTTTAAAAAGCCTGAGTGTATTTTTAAAATTTGTTTGAATTTTTTTTGAATAATATTTAAATATTTTGGGGCCTGTGCTTTAATTTTTATTTAAAAATATCTAAAACTAAATTTAAAAATACTGATTCTTTTTTTTTTAAAAAATATTTTTTTAAAAAATACCTATTTAGGCCTATCCAAACGCTTATGGCATCATAAGCGTTGGGATAGGACTTCTTATATATTTTTAAATTTTTTTCCTATTTTAAAAAAGCCTGAGTGTATTTTTAAAATTTGTTTGACTTTTTTTAAACAATATGTAAATACTCCCAACGCTAATAAATTATTAAGTGCTAGGATATGTTTATACCTATACCATCACTTTTTTTAAAGCACTAATATAGGTCATATTATACCTATCCCATCACTTGCTTTTTGTAAGTGCTGCTATTGTTGCACTGCAATAGAGTATTTCTGTAGTAGTGTTAGTATGAAACAAAATTAAAGTATGAAACTATAAAAATTGATATTAAATGATGAATAATGTATTTTAGATATAATACATCAATTGTATATGTTTTGGTTTTGTTTTAAGAATATGAATGCTACAAGGCTCCAACCAAATCCAATATGAGTACGATATTAAAAAACAGTCGTCACCCCAAGATGCATCTCTCTCTCTCACTCACTCACCCAGTCACACACAAAATCCCCCAAAAGCCCTTCCTTCTTCTAATACCCCCTAATCCTAATCCTCACAGTATATCCCTTCATGCTTATTTTTCGATTCAATCCTCCACGGCTCCATCTAAAATGAGTTTGGGCTCACTTGGGCTAGCATTTCGCGCAATTTTGAATTCATCTCTCTTTCTATGACATTTTCTCTCTTCATCTCTCCTTCTTCCTTCAGTCTCCACACTATGGCTTCCTCACGGGTCAAGCTTCTCTCATCTACCCTCTTTATCACATTGGCTTTACATCAAATTTTAATGGCATTTCATATTTCATAAAAATATTATTATTATTTTCCTTAAAAAAATACATTTATAAATTGAAACTGCAAAAATTTGACCTAAATAGTTTACAATTGTAATAAAAAATTAGAAAAAATCTTCCTTATAAGAATAATATTCCACAGTTTAGAACTGTTGAGTTCAAACTTCAATAGTTTAAATTTAATTTTTTATTTTTATATAAAATTATAATAAAATTTTTATTAAATGTGTAATATGGACCATCAAAATTTGATCCAAGGGTCATGAAGTGGTAGAGGAGGGGTAGAGGAGAGGAATGATGGAGGAGAGAAGCTAATGCCCCGTTTGGTACAGAGAATTATTTTTTATGGAAGTAGAAGTGGAAATAAAAATGGAACTAGAAGTGGAATTGGAAGTGGAAGTGGGGTTTTAAAGTGTGTTTTGGTTTGTAAATGGAAGTGGGTATTTTTTTATTCATATATGTAAAAAAATATGAAACTCCTAAAATGCCCTTCCATGAAAAACAAAATTCCCAAGAAAACTCAACCATCATGAATTCACTATCATCGACGGGAACATAGGATGACTGATGGCATCTTCTAGACAAGATTAAATCACAAAAATAGAGAAATCAAACTAAAGAATCATTGTATTTAACAAAAAAAAATCTGAATCCCTGAGAAACAAGCTATGCTTAGGAAAATTAGGGCAAAAAATGGAATCTGATTTTCACCACAATCGCTGACAAAATCTCCCGCTTGCCTTCCTGAATCTCCATTATCAGTTGTGAAAGTTTGTTCCCATCAAAGATCTAGTCCTTGTTGTCACTCATTCACTCATCTTTGCTATCCATAAATTCGCTGTCGAAGAAGCTTCGATGTCGGCAACGAGCAGTAAGGATGAGATCGAAGCTCTGAGGACATCGGACTTCAATGAAGGAGATGATGAAGCTGTCAACACAAATCAAAGAGGGTGAAGAATCTCATCCACCAGTCTTCCACTATAACATCTTGTCATCCATGCTGTCGTCTGCCGCCATCGAGTCCCGTCTTCCGCCGCTAACGACCTCAATCGTCCACCACCGCTGACCTGCACCATCGACCCCCATCATTCTCATGGGGTTTAACGTTGTTTCAGGAAGAAGGGAGAGGGGAAAATGGGTCAAGCTTCAGTTCCATGGGAAGTGGAACTCCCTTCTTTTGGGGGGACTGATGGAAGTGACTTCCATCATTTTTGATGGAAATCAGTTCTCCAGGGAAGTAACTTCAAATGCACCAAACACATAAATATTGTGTTTCACTTCCATTTCTATTTCCAACCCCCTCACTTCCATCCCACCAAACAAGCCGTAAGTCTCTTCCTTATCTCTCCTAGAATCATCCACATGTCCAAAGACCTACATGGATAGTGGTGATGGAGGGAGAAGTTGCACTGGGTGTAACATGTAACCTGTGCACTGACCAATGAGATTATGCCATGTCAAGAAATTAACAGTGAACAGAAACCCAAACTGGACCAGGTGGTCAGACCGCAAACCACCTTCAAATCAGGTCCAGGTGAGGCTTTGGCCCGGGAGGGTAGTTGAGTCGGTGGATGACCAGTTCAACCCGCCCAAAATCGGGAGGTTGAACCGGTTCCCTATTTTTATTCCAAAATGTGATTTTTTTATTTTGTTATAATTCACATAATTACCAACTTTCAATTCACTTAATTTTAAAACAAGGAAACTATTATATTTTAAATACTATTGTACTTGCATATGTTTAATATTTAATTGTTATTGCTCTTAGTATTTGTGTTTTAGTTTGTGGATTGTAAAATAATATTTATTTTCACTTGTAATCAACTAATATTTTATATTTTTCCCTCTATAGAAATATTAAAATATTCATGTTTGATGAATCATGCATAGTTATCTATATTTACATTTTGATGATATTAGTGATTATTAATGTTAATATCAATAAAATTTTATTATTTTAACATAACCAGTTCAACCCCGATCCGATTATTGACCCTTGCACAGTACCTCGTCCGGCTCGATATCAGGTTTGATTTTTTGAACCTTGGAAAGTAAAGATAAGCTTTTTTTAAATAATTTTTGTCTAATATTTTGAAATTAAAGATAAGCTTTTTTTAAATAATTTTTGTCTAATATTTTTGGACTAGGAAATTGTGACCAGGTCCTTATCTCTCCTCTGAAATCACTTCTCATCTTACACCTTCAAGTCTTCAACCTTCATCCCCGCCCGTCTCTTCAATTTTTTTATTGAAAACTTCCTTCCCTCCCTCTATTACTGCGCTATCCCCGTGCTTCAAATAAAACACTCAGCTTCTCCTTCTTCTCAGCAGAACCAGCTAGTGAGAAACATGAGCAACTGGAAAACTTGACTTCGACCTAAAAGACCCACCTAGGTAAACATGAAAAAAATCAATAAATATATAGATTCCCCATGTGAAATGATAATCAAAATATCATCAAGTACTTTTATTTATGAGATTTACATGGTTCTAATACGGCAAGTTGTAGAAGAAAACAAAAGCAGAGGTAAAAATTCCCTGGAAATTAAAATATAAAAGCAGAGGAGGCAGAGGATAAGAGACATGAGGATGAGGAAGAAGAAGTAGAAGAAAAGGAAATAAGGGATCAAAATGGAGGAAGAACAATAGGTCGGTTCACGAGATTTGAAGCATTTAATGATAATGGGGATAGCCATGAAGAGAGAAGCGGAGTTTTCTGGTGAATGTAGAGATGGGGGGCAGCAATGGAGGGAGGGGTGGAATTTTTCAAGAAAAAAATGAAGAGAGAGATGGGAAGAGAGAGATGGTGACGCAAAGATGCACGAATTTCCAAAGACTGAAAAAATATCAGAGATGGGAAGTAGTGCCATGGGGGCATCACATAACATAAAATTAAATGAGCTGTTTTGTCTTCATTGGTCAGTTCATTGGATGTGCACAGATTATATGGTGCATCCAAGAATTTCTCGAGGAAGAATTTACATGTGCAGGGTGGTAACGTGGTGGCATTAGAAGGTGCCATGTGGGAAGTCGAGTAATTCTTAGGTACTCTGGGAGTACCAGCACACCTGAACGTTGCCCAATGAAATCAACACATGTGTAGTACTTTCATCCCACATGGCTGCTTACATGTCCCACTTCATTCTTTTTATTATTTTAATGGCACTTACATGAAAAGCCGTGCATTGTCATAGCTCATTCTCTCTCCACTGCAACACACCCCCCTCCCCACCCAAAAAAAGGCTTTGTACCGCCTCCCCCCTTCTCTCTCTCACTCATGTCCCCCCCCAAAAAAAAAAAGGTTTTTGGCCTGTCTCCCAAAAATTGAAAGTATTAAATTATATATGTAATCTAAATAATCAAATAAAAAACTGATTAAAGAGAAAAATTAACTAGGCTTGCTTAAAAATAAAAAAGTAGGAAGATACAAAAATAAAACATGATATTAACAACTAAATAATGCTACTACCCCCGTCCTAATTATAAGATCTAGTTGACTTTTTTTGGGGAGATTAAGGAAACAAATTAGACCCTTAAATCTTAATATATGCAAAATGTAATTAAATTATATGATATTTTATAAGTAAAATAACTTAATTTTGAGGAAAAATGATAAATATAAACAATTTAAAGTGGTGAACTTTGCATTCTTAATATTTCAAAAAAAATCAACTAACACACATCCCATTCAAAAAAAAAAAAATTATAACAGTTACTTGACTAAATTTGATAGAATGAAGAATTTACATAAATTATTTAACTATAAAATAAAACATGATATTACTGATTAAAATGAGGAAGATTAATTACAAATCCTGTAGATGGAACTTAAGCTAGGTCTCATAAATCTTCTAATTAACTAAGGTCTCTTATTAAACCACAGACCAAGAATATATCACAAACCAACTTAAATCATAAGCAAAACAATAAATAACTAAATTTTATGTATAAAGATGTCTTGTATGTTTAAACATCTATCCCAAATTAGATAAATTAGATTTCTATGGAAAATTTCAACTTTTCCCTTTAATATATTCATATAAATGGTAGAGTTGATACCAATGGCAATCCCCTTTATACACACCCCGTATAAAATGGGACAAAAGGTGTTTTTAATTGGAGACCTTAGTTTGCTAAAAAAAAAAGAAACCTCAGTTTAATTAGGGAATTTATGGGACTAAACCTTAATTAAGTTCCATTCATAGAATTTGTAATTAATCTTCATTAATTTAATTAGTAATATCATGTTTTATTTTATAGTTAAATAATTTATATAAATTCTTCATTCTATCCAATTTAGTCAAGTAGCTGTTATAGACTCCTTCCGTCCCTATATATAAGAGTAAAAAATTTGAATGGTTTTGTCCCTTTTTATAAGAGCCTGTCACAATTTGTCAAAGCATTTAATGAACTTTTTCCCATTTTACCAATCATTATTCTCTTTATTCACATTCTCTTTCATACTCATTTATAATACTATTATCACATTTCACTCTCTTACATAAATAAGGGCTGGGCAAACTTGATAATGTTAGAATCTTAAGTTTTGATGAAGACTGTGAAAGTGCTGGCTGTCACCCAAGAGGGGGGGTGAATTGGGTGATGGGATAAAATCTTATATTCTTTTGAAATTCTTTTCTTTTCTGAACCCCAATGAAGGTTATCGTTAAAAACTTGTTAAATGCACAATCGATATACTGGAAATATAAGAGAGTTAAGGGAAGAGATAATGCACACAAGATTTATCCTGGTTCGGTCAACCCAGACCTACATCCAGTCCTCAGGCTCCACCTGAGATTTTCCACTATCTTGTTTAAACCGGGCACAAGAGAAGCCTACCACAGGTTTTACGAACACAGGTTCACCTGTCAACCTTATCCACTGGTTTTACGAACACGGGATCACCAGCCAACCTTTACAGAGTTTTAGAAACCTTCTAAACACTCCCCCTTACTACCCGTAAGGTTATAACCCTGTTCTTAAAGCACCAAGCTTTAGAACAGCCTCAAACAATAGAGGATTTTATCAAAGTAATAAGTTCACTAAATTAACAGATTGTGATAATCACTGAAGTACAAAAGATGTATGATGAAATACAAATCAGAGCTTAATAATCTGAACAATGTGTGCTCATACTCTTCTTTTCTATGCGCTCAAACCATCATTTCTGGGCTCACTGATATATAACTAATATTCTGTGCAGAGCCTCTGTTTTCATTGTTGTTAGCGTATATTCATCGTGTGTGCGTCTATTTTTTTTTGTTTATCGCTTTTTCTCTTTGATGTCTTCAAGTCTTTATATATGTTTTGATGAATTTCTATCCGTTGGAGACTTGGAGAACTAGCCGTTTGAGTATTTCTTTCTTCTCGTGCTTTGGCTAAGAGAGATGGAGACTCTGAGTAACGGTAACCTGCTGCTACCTACTCCTGTACTTGCTGTCAGCTTTTTCACTAGCGCTAGCTCCCTTTGCTATCGCTAGCTTGACAGTGTAAAATCTGCACCTAGAAACAATGTATTAGCTCAGCACATATTGTGCTATCGATAGCTAACAAAGCTATCGCTAGCTTCATAGTGTAATTCCAGTACTTAGCTTAAACAGATAATCATATAATGCACAACAGATGTTATCGCAAGCTTAGTCCATTAGCTCAATGATAAAGACTCTATAGATAGCAAATCATGCTATCGCTAGTAAATCGTGCTATGGATAGCAAATCTTGCTATGGATAGCAAATCGTGCTATGGATAGCAAATCTTGCTATCGCTAGCAAATCTTGCTATGGATAGCAAATCTTGCTATAGATAGCAAATGATGCTATGGATAGCAAATCTTGCTATCGCTAGCAAATCTTGCTATAGATAGCAAATGATGCTATGGATAGCAAGTCATGCTATGGATAGCAAATCATGCTATAGCTAGCATATTCTTTTAGTTCAATGATCAGCGATAGAGAATTTGTTACCTATTAGATTTTACTTATTCATTGCTGAGGTAACCTACACTCTTTTACTTAGCCATTATGATTATGATTCTTATCTCAGTTTATTCCAGACTAAGTTACATGCTGTTATGTACGCAATTTGAGCTTATGGACATGTTATGTGATCATATATGCAATGCTTCAATCACAGTAAACATAATTTAATAGATAGTAGGAGATAAACACTTTATACACACTTTTTGCTTCTTACATTTATCTTTATATTTGACATCATCAAAACTAAGCATATCCAACATTCTCCCCCTTTTTGATGATGACAAATCTATCATGAAAAATATGTATGATAATGGGAACATTAATGTAATACATTTATCATGCTTTTCTTTCCCCCGATTTATGATATTTTTCATGCGTATCTTCTCCCCCTATTTGACATCAGCAAAAAGTTTGTAACAAAGTTTCTCGCTCCCCAATGTAACAAAAATGTAAGGGATATCAAAAGTTTGTTGAAAACAATAAAGTTCTTTAAGGAATCCCAAATGTAAAAATATTTGACTCTATGTTTTCTGAAGTTTTGCCATAGATATGCAAGATGTTCAAACAAGGCATACAGATTTGACAATGCAATTTATCAAAGAAGCATTAAATGAAAATTGAGAAAAGAGTTTAGAAAGTGCTCATTTATATTTGGCAAAAGAATTGATTGATCCATGAAGCCTAGTGCCTTCCTCTCTTGATCTGCTGTATCTGATAAGCCGGTATTGATACCAATTGTTATTGGGAAAGTGTAAGCCGATCAGTGGTTCATTGTGCTTCTGCATCAATCCTCAGAGTTAATGATGTGTCCGTGTGGAATATTGAGGGATGCTCTTTCCCAGACTAATTTCTCCTGTCATCAATGTTTATCTTTCTTGCAAGGAGAGGGGTTAATATAATCAAGGATTATCAAAAATTGATACCAAATGTAAAGAAACCTTAATGTAAGATAACATCATATTGAGATCATGAAAGGAATCTATACGAGGAATCATCTTTATCATCAAAGGAGATGAGCTTTAAGATATACACATGTTAAATTTGAAGATCCCCCTTAATCTATGCATTCAATTATTCCAGTCAAACAGGATATAGTAGGTTAAGATCAAGCGGCAAATCTGACAGCAAGATATCAACATAAGTCTTTTTATGACATGATCAGATTTACGCATTCATAGCCATATTCAAATCATATTTTAAGCATGTAAATCAGATCTAGTTAGATTTAAGCACATAGCAAGCAAGGATGCATAAGTGAAGGCTACTATTAGAATAAAACTTTGAGTCACCAGTTTCAAAAATATGAATGAAGCAGAAAGCCAGAATTAGCTACTGATGAACCAAAGAAATTTGTGTTCAGGATTTGTCAACAAAATCAAAATAAAATTCAGTCACAGATTTCTGGAGGTTGCAATCAAATTTGAAATGAATTAACTTGTAGAAACAAGATTGCAATGTCAGTATAAACAAAAATCAAGAAATCTGAGTTGAGGTATTTGAAATATTGAAATTGATTTGTCCATTTTTCCAGGTACAAATATGTCAAGTTGAGTCGTATATAAGCAAAATACTGATGGCAAAATCTGACACCAAATGGGCATCTATTTTGAACAGACTCTGATATGCAATTTTAAAATCAAGCTTGCCAAGTGGTGACAACTAAATTCAAACACCAAAATAAATTTTCAAAATCTCAGTGCATATGAGATTAATTTATAAATTTTAAGACAAATCATTTGCAGAGAGCATAGTGATAACACAGAGCAGAAAACAAATATCAAAACAGCTCAGAGATATAGTGGATAAAAACAAACCAAAAACCATGTTCTATCCATAGGCTATGAAGCTGGATCTTCTGGACTATCGATAGTATGACTGCAATCGATAGCTGCTTCTCGTTCAATTGATGGACCATGAAGCTATCGATGACTGAGCACCAAGAAGACTACTTGCTATCGCTAATAAGAGCTGCAACCTGTGTCAGGCAACTTGGTACCCATCCTTGGGTCCTCATAATATTAGTTGCAAAAGCTCCTAAATCTTATGCAAATAAATCCAATTAATAGCAAGAGGCAAAATCTTCCCAAAATGATATTTATCAATTATAAAGGGTGAGGGATAGAAATGCTCATTTAAGATTTGCTCAATCAATGATAGCCTTTAATCCTTTTTCATAACCTGTAGAATCATACTCAAAATACAAGCTTGTTTTGAAATCATTAGTATAATTCATTTTTTTTTGGCAAAAGTATAGAAAACTCAGGATAAGGTTTGAAATAATTTGCTTATGCTTTTATGTATAAATTCAAATAAAAATATTTTCCATAAAGCATAAAAGACATTTGATAAATAACTTTCTCAGCATTGGTTTACGATATCATGAAGTATAAATGAGATGCAGATTTAAAGTGTAAAATCATTTTTCAAACGTTTTAACATCCAATGCTCATGTAGGAATCTGTGCTTTGTTTCCTATCGCTAGGAGAGGAGTTAGCGATAGTGGTTGGCAATATTGAGATGGAAGTCAACAATGAAGAAGATATGCCAAAATGCTTCACCTTTTAAGGATTAGAGAACATATCCAAACTCTTATGAATAATAGCATTACAAAGAAGGCTTTGTGCTATAGACATGATAGACATAATGACTTTGATATGCCTTAGAGATTTTCTTGACCTTTAGAGCTGTGTTCAGAGTGATATGAATATTCAATATTAGGATAAACACAAGACTCTAGATACTCTGAAATGATAATGACTGATAATGCATTTGAGTAAAAGGATGAGGGATGGATTTTTGAATAATGAAGTACACACTCATTTGTCCAAATAACTGGTCAAGAATTTAAGCATTTGTCATGGAATAGATTAGCACAGATTAGGCACTACACAGCATATAGAAGTTAGAAGAAAACTTTAATGCATCAGTTTGAAACATCACCTTCCAAATTTTCAAAGATAGTTCAAATGCAATTGAGGTGAACATATTTTTCAAAATGCAATTTTATAAACATGCTGAGTTGAAATCTAAACAAATTTGAATTGTGCATTTTATAAATTCCACAAAAGATAAACTATGCACAATTTCAAATTTTTCAGTCATATAGCAATCTGACAGATATTTCATGACAGTAAAAGATTGATTGCTAATGAGATGGGAGACAAGTATTCATTATCCAAACAAAATTATATTCATTCAAGATAAGATAAGAATGATATCACCATAACTGCACTTGTTTAGGCAGAAGCTTGCTATCGGTAATGAGAGTGGCTATCGCTAGCAGGCATGATCCCACAGTCTCGGACAGGCTCATCACTTCTCTTTCCAACTATCGATAACGGACCTTGTTATCGATAGTGCTTTTGATGGCAATCAGCTCAATCTTGGCTCTTGTCCAGCATATGCTAGCGATAGTGAACTTCACTTATTGATTGGTCAGTCTGAGCTTGCCCATGCAGTAGCTTGATTTAGGCAGAATAATGTTGATATTTTCTTTTACAGGTTCAACACCAAAATCCAAGCATGAAGTTCAGCTCATCAAGACTTGAGTAAATTTCCATATAGATCATAGTCTTGAAGCTTTCTCTCCTTGTTACCCTTGTTTACCTCTACCTTAGGTACTTGGAGGATTGCTTTGGCTCACCCAAAAGGGTCTAATAAGCTTGTGCTTGGGTAGCCACGTTCTCTCATGAGAGACAGAATTCAAAAATCTTCTTCTTGATGTATGAGGAATTCTATTTCTCTTGTTCTCCTCAAGGTAATTGAATGGTACTTTGTGGTAGCTCATTCTTGAGGTAGAACTTGCTCTTCTTGTTGCTGTCCACTGCTTCTTATGATTTGTACCAACAATTGCAGCAATGGCTTTTCCATGAGTTCTCCTTCTGTATGTAGATTCTGTGAATCTTTTTCTTGAATTATGAGAAACTCTTGGATTCTTCTTTGTCACCTTTGTACCATGATGTCCATTTCTTTTAGAGCTAATCTGCACAGATAAAGTATTAGATGGACATTTTGGTACCCATTTATATTTGGGTCCTTCATTATTAGCCTTGGACCTTACATGTCCTTTTGGAACCCAAATAAATTTATTTCTAACATTTAAATTTCTTCTAATATAACATGTGTGAGAAATATGACCAGATTTTCCACAATAATGGCATATAATAGAATGATGTGCAACATGAGATTTTATGCAATTATTGTGATGGCCAGAGGAACACAAACTGTTTTCATTCAAATGATCTTTCTTCCCAAAACGTTTTCTAGCATGATTTAAAACATTTTCAATCCTTGAAATATGATCTGTGATAGGTTGTAAATCAGTTTTATGCAGATCAAAATTGTTTTTCTAAAAAACACAGGAATTGGAACTGTATACCATAGATGCATCTTGAGCTCCAGAGGATAATTTTGCAGATTCGTTCATGTAGAGCTCTTGACAGTCATCTTCCTCTTGTCCTTCTGTGTTGACTAAATCTTGGAAGGGCTCTGTGATCTCTCCTTCTTCAGTCTCAGCTTCCAATTGCTCATCAACCATAGATATGCAACTTTGAAATTCAGATGAGCTGTCAACACTTCCAACTTCAACAAGATGGTCAGAGGTATATATAGACTCCAGAGAATCCCAAATTTCTTTAGCACTAGAGCAAAGTCTGATTTTCTGAAAATCATTTTCAGTTAAGCCTTTATGCAGAATTTGCATTGCTCTAATGTTTAGAGAAAACATTTTCTTTTCTTTCTCAGTCCAATCCATTCTTGGTTTGAAATCAAAATCATTTATAAGAACATTCCACATATGGTAATCAAATAATTTTATAAAGCATTTCATCCTAGCTTTCCAAAACATAAAATCAATATTTTCAAGAAGAGGTGGAATGGTATGATCAAAACCTTCAGTAAACATATTATACCCAAAATCAGCCATGATCTTTTCACTTGAGATCGTTGGATCCTTTAAACAAGTGACCTGCTCTGATACCAAATGAGAGTGCTGGCTGTCACCCAAGAGGGGGGGTGAATTGGGTGATGGGATAAAATCTTATATTCTTTTGAAATTCTTTTCTTTTCTGAACCCCAATGAAGGTTATCGTTAAAAACTTGTTAAATGCACAATCGATATACTGGAAATATAAGAGAGTTAAGGGAAGAGATAATGCACACAAGATTTATCCTGGTTCGGTCAACCCAGACCTACATCCAGTCCTCAGGCTCCACCTGAGATTTTCCACTATCTTGTTTAAACCGGGCACAAGAGAAGCCTACCACAGGTTTTACGAACACAGGTTCACCTGTCAACCTTATCCACTGGTTTTACGAACACGGGATCACCAGCCAACCTTTACAGAGTTTTAGAAACCTTCTAAACACTCCCCCTTACTACCCGTAAGGTTATAACCCTGTTCTTAAAGCACCAAGCTTTAGAACAGCCTCAAACAATAGAGGATTTTATCAAAGTAATAAGTTCACTAAATTAACAGATTGTGATAATCACTGAAGTACAAAAGATGTATGATGAAATACAAATCAGAGCTTAATAATCTGAACAATGTGTGCTCATACTCTTCTTTTCTATGCGCTCAAACCATCATTTCTGGGCTCACTGATATATAACTAATATTCTGTGCAGAGCCTCTGTTTTCATTGTTGTTAGCGTATATTCATCGTGTGTGCGTCTATTTTTTTTTGTTTATCGCTTTTTCTCTTTGATGTCTTCAAGTCTTTATATATGTTTTGATGAATTTCTATCCGTTGGAGACTTGGAGAACTAGCCGTTTGAGTATTTCTTTCTTCTCGTGCTTTGGCTAAGAGAGATGGAGACTCTGAGTAACGGTAACCTGCTGCTACCTACTCCTGTACTTGCTGTCAGCTTTTTCACTAGCGTTAGCTCCCTTTGCTATCGCTAGCTTGACAGTGTAAAATCTGCACTTTAGAAACAATGTATTAGCTCAGCACATATTGTGCTATCGATAGCTAACAAAGCTATCGCTAGCTTCATAGTGTAATTCCAGTACTTAGCTTAAACAGATAATCATATAATGCACAACAGATGTTATCGCAAGCTTAGTCCATTAGCTCAATGATAAAGACTCTATAGATAGCAAATCTTGCTATTGCTAGCAAATCTTGCTATAGATAGCAAATGATGCTATGGATAGCAAGTCATGCTATGGATAGCAAATCTTGCTATCGCTAGCAAATCTTGCTATAGATAGCAAATGATGCTATGGATAGCAAGTCATGCTATGGATAGCATATTCTTTTAGTTCAATGATCAGCGATAGAGAATTTGTTACCTATTAGATTTTACTTATTCATTGCTGAGGTAACCTACACTCTTTTACTTAGCCATTATGATTATGATTCTTATCTCAGTTTATTCCAGACTAAGTTACATGCTGTTATGTACGCAATTTGAGCTTATGGACATGTTATGTGATCATATATGCAATGCTTCAATCACAGTAAACATAATTTAATAGATAGTAGGAGATAAACACTTTATACACACTTTTTGCTTCTTACATTTATCTTTATATTTGACATCATCAAAACTAAGCATATCCAACAGACTGACCCCATATATAACATAAGTAAATAAGCACAAGCCATCTTTAGATTAAACAAGTAAAATCTGATGGGTAACAGATTTCTATCGCTAGAGCTAAAGACTATCACTATTGAAAGGATCAACTATAACAAATGGAAACTTAGCAGAACAACTCTAAGAATAAATATCTCTATCGCTAAGTGTATCTCTATAGCTAATAGACAGAGCCATAGCAAATGAAGACTTAGTAATATCAAAGTTAATATCTATCGCTAAGTCATTCCCTATCGCTAAGAAAGATCCTATCGCTAGAAACTCTCATTAAGAACATGGATAAATAAAAGGAAGAATAACTAGCTGAACAATGAACCATGTCCTTGAGCAAATGAAATCAGCTAGCGATAACAGGTTAAGCTATCGATAACAAAGTGCTTCAGATAATGAACATTCAGATAGCTAGTGCCTGAGAGGAAGAATTATCTAGTGATAACATAGTTGCTAACGATAACACATTCAGCTATCGATAATAGGATACCTTGAAATACCTTTGAATAATCATCTCAGTATCCTTAAAGCTAATAAGCAATCAAGTAACTAGCGATAATGAGATTAGCTATCGATATAAAAATGCTTGCTGATTTGATATAGCTAGTACGCCGAACAATTGAACCAAGAGAACATACTAGCCTAAATATCTATCATTAAGAGTATGCTCTGATAACTTAGACAATCTTAGCTGATATATATTGTCTCTATCTAATTGAGCTAATAAACAAAGCTTGCGATAGCATCTGCTGTGCATTATATAGTTACTTGTTTAGCTAACAGCTCAAGTGCAGGAATTATACTATGCAGTTAGCGATAGCAAAGCATGCTAGCGCTACTGAAAAAGCTGCTATGCAGGTACAGTTTGTATGGATGCTCAGAACGCTGAGTCAATCTCTCTCTTAGCTCACCCTACACAAGAGTAGTTGAAGCTAGAGCAGAAAGTTAAGCCCGATGAAGAAACTGCATTAAATGCCAACGGCTATAAGCTCTCAACGACTAAATTCAAACAGCTTCTTGAAGTTGAATGCTAGGGCAAAATCTGAAAAGAGATATAAATACAGAACTCGAGCATTTATGAAAAGACGACGAAAAACGAGAATATTCACGAACTCATTCATTGCTCTCTGTTTTCTGTATTCATTGTTTTCTAGATTTATCTGTACTTAAGTGTTTATCAAAATCAGTTCATTAAGTGAACGTATTTATTGAAATTCTCTACTATTTGAGGTTGTTCTGAAAGCTTGGTACTTTAGAACAGGGATATTACCTTACAGGTAGTAAGGGGGAGTGTTTAGAGGGATTCTAAAACTCTGTAAAGGTTGACAGGTAAACCTGTGTTGTAAAACCTGTGGTTAGTGGAACCCAACAAGGTGTTGGAGAACTGGACGTAGGCAGAGTTGGCCGAACCAGTATAAAGTTTTTCGAGTTGCATTTATTTGTTATCATAATAATTTTTGAAAGCACCATTCACCCCCTCTTGTGCGATTGCCTTCTTTCAGATAAAACAAAATTATTTCAGACATATTTATCTCTCTCAACTACTTCCTTAATCTGTGTTATTTTACCTATTGGGCTCTTATAATAAGGGACGGAGGGAGTATATATTTTTTTGGAATGGGATGTGTATTAATTATATAGTTTAATGATATTATTTAATTGTTAATATCATGTTTTTTTTTGTATCTTCCTATTTTTTTATTTTCAAGCAAGCCTAGTTAATTTTAATCCTTAATCAGTATTTTACGTTTTTATTTAATTATTTAGATTACATATATAATTCAATACTTTGAAGTTTGAATTTCTGGGAGACATAGTCCAAAAACAATTTTTTGGGGGACATACATGGGTGAGAGAGAAAAAAGGGGGGGGGGGGAGGCACTGAGGCGGTACGAAACTGGTTTGGGGGTTGTAGTGGAGAGAGGATGAGAGATATAACAATGCACGGTTTCCCATATAAGGGCCATTAAAATAATAGAAAGAGTGGAGAGGGACATGTCAGCAGCCAAGTGGGATGAAAGTACTACACTTGTGTTGATTTCATTGGGCAGTCTTTAGGTGTGCTGGTACTCCCAGAGTACCTAAGAATTCCTCGTGGGAAGTCATGCGAAATTGCCATGTGAGGAGAAATTTTTGTGTAGCATGCTGTCTAATAATAAACAAATACTTTAAACATATTTTAATTTGATGTGGGGTCTTGATTTTTAATAGAAAAACACAAACTAAATGGAGCCCCGATTTTTTCCAGAACATAGGTGTACATTATATTTTTAAATTCATTTTCCCCTTATTTAAGTATCACACCATATTAAAATATGTTCGGGATGTTTGTTTATAATTGGTTGGACTACAAATAACATGACAGATTAGATGATATATCTCTATTTTATCATGGTATTCTATATATTAAGTAGGGCCTAATTGTTACATTTTATTTCAAGAGTGATTAATTTTTTTGGATGAGAAGGATTACATCGTATTTAATTTTGTGCGGAAAATGGAAAAAATGGCTGAAATTTTTGTTACTGAGATTTGGTGAAATTTAAAGAAAATGGGCCGCAAATTTTGAAAAGCTGCAGAACAAATTTGGGGATGACTACAAAAACGGCCCAAAACTTCCAGAAATTGCAAAAACAACTCAAATTTCGAAATAAAGTGTCTTTAGGGTATTCAGAACCAAATTTTCGAGCTAGAGATTCATTTGCAATGGCGTGCTCTATCTCTCTCTACTCACTTATTATCATTTTTCATCAAGAATCACTATTTTTGATCATCAACCATCGTTTTCCACGATTTACTACTTTCCTACTATCATCCATCATCTTCTTCATCTATGTTCACCGTTTCTGCATCTTATCTTTCCAACCAACCTTCCAATCATCCATCATGACGGCTTGGTGTTGGAGAATTGTTGTATCATTTCTTTACTCTATGAGTGGCTAATTTTCTCATACTTCTTAGAGGGGAAGATCTAGCTTGAGTAATGGAGCTTCATATTAGGGTGTTGTTTATTTTTCAACCATTTGCCTAATTATATTTCAATTTCCTATATTAGGTTTTCTTATATGATTGTGGACTTAAGACTTGTCGTTGAAATTTTCTATGTGGATTGATTAAACTTGTAATAGTGATTGATATTTGTAGCTTGATGCTTGGATTTCTATTTCTTATTCTGAGTTCAATGCAATTATATTATTTGAGCTTTAGCATTTGCCTATGTAAGTATTTACATTTAGAGGACCAAGTTATTTTGACCAATTTCAAATACACGACAAGTGGTTTATAGAAATGGTTTAATTTGTGATTATAGCCTAGCATTTAGGAATAATAATTGATTAAATTCATTTGACCCAAACCGTATTTGCAGTTTGCAACTTGACTAAGTAGTAAATTTACTCCCATATCTTTTTTAAGCAATGATAGCTAGTATTCCATCTCTACGGATTATTTCATCATTAATTTCACTAAAATCTAATTTCATCAAATCATTCCTCAATTATTGAAAAGACCAAAAAGAGTAGCGTAGTGTTTATTTTCATTACATTCACAAATACTTTGATTAAAAAAAAAATCATTTTTAAAACCCGCTTTAATGTTGCTTTTAATAGTTAGTTTAGCCTCTAATTCCAAACAAAAAGGTTCCACAAGAGAACCAACCGGAGTTGTGCTAGATTGTATAATTTACTATTTTAAATTCATCCCAAAGACGAATAAAGGTGTTAAATCGCTAGGTGGATGATAAGCTCCTAAATTTCACATATTTAACCATATTTGTCCCCATTTTTGTACATATTTTTGAAAGTGATGTTTTGAAATAGACATAAAAATTCAAAGAAAATCCGCAATGAAGAAGAAAGGGTTTGTGCATGAAAATTACAACTTAATGGTTCTTTGCTTAAAAATTTGCATGTGAATGTTGTTAAATTTTAAAAGCTCATCAACCCTCTTTCAATATTGTATAGGAAGAGGTGATAAAGAGAAAGAGCCAAAGAGATGCAAGGCGAGCTGGAATGAAGAATGAGAGATGACAAAAAGGCAAGGAGCCAGAAGTGAAGTGACTTCACCCACGACGAGTGAATTCATTCTCTGGAGGCAAAAATTCATGCTTTCGCCGTGACTTCGCCGCGGCGAAATCACCTGAAACTGCACGTTTTGAGTAATTACGTTGTCTGAATGTAATAAATGAACTTGAATGCGAACTAAAAGACACACAGAGCATTTAGGGCACATTTTGGATCATTTTGGAGCTAAAGGAGAGAGTTGGGAAGAGCTAGGAAGCTTGGAAAATCTTGGAGAGATTCAAGTTGTGATCTTGGTTTCTTTTCTTCTTCCATTTTTCTCTAATTTCTGCCATGTCTCTGATTTTTATTTCTGTTTTCATTTCTTATTTACTCATGTGTAACTAAAACCCTATTCTAGGGTTACTTTGAACCATTTGATGGATTGACTCTTGTACTTCCTTCCTTTGATATATTTAATGAATGTTTATGTATGGATTTTCATCTTGCTTTAATTTATACAAGTGCTTGATCACCACTTGAAGTGTTAAATGAAGTATGACTTGAGAGAGTATATTTTGTTTTAGAACTTGGGGGAAATCATGTTAGACTTGAAATTTATGATTTTAAATGGATGGTTTGTTGATAATATAGAGATATAATTATTGACCTAACATTGTTCATATAAGGTTGGTGGAACATTTATGGCTAGCATTAATTGTTGCAAGAGATTGTGCAATTAATGCTAGTAAAAATTTGATTTTGACTTGAGAGAGCTTTTTCAAATGAAATTGAACCTTGAACTCATGCATGAAATTCATTGGGTAAGGAAAAGGGAAGGAATTTATTGAGTCTTGAAGTTAAATGGGGAAAGGTAACCCTAGGTTTTCTCATCCAATTTGCCAAGTATTTCTACGCTATTTTTCTTGTTCAAAAATCTTAAACTAAAAATCTCAAAAAGAAGTAACCTTTTAGTAATTTAATTTTACATGCTAACTCTTCAAAGCAAAATCTTGTTTAGCTCAACTTAGTCTAATATACTTAGCCTTCTGCTTGATCGCATTTGTAACGAAATCCCTGTGAGAACGATACTCTTTTTATTACTCTATTACTTGATGCGACCCGTGCACTTACGGACCGAACAAGTTTTTGGCGCCGTTGCCGGGGATTTGGCAACAAATCCTTTGGTCAACCTTAGGCTTAGTTATTGATTTCGCTTGAGCTTGTAATTATATACTTTTCTTTTAATTTCTCTTCTTGTTTATAGTTACCTTTGTTTAGTGTGATACTCACTTGGTTGTGCTTCTTGTAGGTACCATTTCGGTTTATGCAAAGCTTGGAGTTTGGTAGCTTGGAAGTGGTACTTGAAGGAGCAAATCTCTCTAACGAGGAAGTAGAAACTGAACCTGAAAGCATGGCTGATGATGAATATGACCGGGCTACGGTCAATGACTTTGCTAGTCGGAATATATGAGGTGCTCAATCTTGCATTCGGATGCCGGAGATGCAAGCACATACATTTGAGATTAAACCGGTGATGATTACTATGATGCAGTTGAATGGGCTATTTCATGGGATGTACAATGAAGACGCCAACAAACATTTGATATACTTTCTGGAAGTATGTGGGTCTTTTAAGCAGAATGGGGTTCCCGAAGATGTTCTCAGACTTAGACTGTTCCCTTTTTCGTTGCAAGACAAAGCAAGAGAATGGTTTGACAATCTACCGGAGGGATCGATTACTTCTTGGGCCGATCTTGAGGCAAAATTCAGAGCCAGGTTTTTCTCTGATGACAAATCTGTTGAAGCTAGAGAAGCATTTCTGAGCTTTAAGCAACACCCGGATGAGCACCTCTATGCTGCGTGGGAGAGGTACAAGATGTTAATGAGGCAATGCCCTAATCATGGGGTAGATAAATGGGTGATACTTCAAATCTTTTGTACTCATCTGAATGCTCAGTCTAAGACGATGGTTGATTCCATGACCAATGGAGGGTACAGAAATATTCCTGTTAATGAAGTTTTTCGACTCTTAGACCAATTATCTGCCAATAACTCTCAAGGGACTGATAGAAAGACTTTACAATTAATGGCAGCACCTAAAGAAGATGCTCCCTCGTCCGCACAACTTGCAACCCTTATTTCTGCAATCAATAAACGTTTTAATGTGATAGAAACTCAGATGCAGAGGGGTAAATCTCACGGTGTACATGCTGTACAATCCACCCCAATTGTGTGTGATCAGTGTAATGATGTACATTTTCCAGATCAGTGTCTACTTTATATGGCTTCTGAGTCAGTCAACTACATGGGCAGATTTCAAAATCCACAGAACAATCCATACTCGCAGACCTACAATCCTGGGTGGAGAAACCATCCCAACTTCTCATGGAATCAAGGGCAAAATGTTAATCAACCGTCCTCTTCGGGTGCCAAACCTTCTCATCCTCTAGGTTTTCAACAACAACCTAGGCAAGCCCCTGTCAAGGAGGAGGAATCTAAAATGGAAAAGATGATGGCTCAGATGTTAGCTGGACAAAAGGCTCAGAGGGTTGAGACTAGAACAGCTCTTTCTCTTCATGAAACGGCCATTAAAAATCTTGAGGTGCAAATGGGGCAACTGGCCTCACAAATGAATGCTATGTCAAGAGGTAATCTCCCGAGTGATACCATTCCTAATCCTCGAAAGGATGGTAAGGAGGAGTGCAAAGCTATCACATTGAGAAGTGGGAAGCAGGTAGCTAACATGCCTCTACCTCATTCAAAGAGTGATGAAGTTGTTGAAGAGGTTGTTCCGGATGAGGATGACAAAGTTGATGAGGAGATCATAGTTGAAGAGAATGATGGCATCAAGAAAAATGTTGTTGAGCAGAAAGATGAAGCCAAAGGCAAAAAGGAGGGTGATGACAAGAAGAAGCTACAAGAGGAAAAGCCAAAATATGTGCCTCCACCTCCATTTCCTCAAAGGCTTAAGAAGCAACAAGAGGATGGTCAATTCAAGAAGTTTCTGGATATGTTCAAGCAATTGCAGATCAACATTCAATTTGCTGAAGCTTTGGAGCAAATGCCAAAATATGCCAAGTTCATGAAGGATGTGCTCTCAAAGAAGAGAAGATTCAACGAATTTGAAACAGTGGCTGTGACTAAGAGTTTTACTGATGTTATCAAGCAATTCCCCCCAAAGATGAAAGATCCGGGGAGTTTCTCTATTCCATGCCACATTGGAGACAAATTCTTAGGCAAAGCTTTATGTGATCTTGGGGAAAGTGTGAATTTAATGCCTCTTTCTGTTTTCAACAAGTTAGAGTTGGGTGAAGCAAGACCAACCACTGTCACTCTACAGCTTGCAGACAGAAGCCTGTCTTATCCACGGGGTATTATTGAAGATGTATTGGTGAAGGTGGATAAATTCATTTTTCCTGCAGATTTCATTGTACTTGATTTCGATGCAGACAGAGAAATGCCCATTTTATTAGGAAGGCCATTCTTAGCAACGGCTAGAACTCTGATTGATGTAGAAAAAGGTGAGCTCACCTTAAGAGTTGCAGATGAGCAAGTCACCTTCAATATGCATAAGTTGATGAAGTCTCCTACTCAGTCAGACCAATGCTTCTTTGTGGATGTTCTGGAGAAAATGGTGCAGGAAGGATTTAATGAGTCTAGATGTCATGATCCTGTTGAAGCAGTTTTACTTGGGCTAGAAAATGAGGGTGTTGACATGCAGGAGTGTTTGGCTATTATGGATGCATCAAAGCCTTATCCTAGGGGTCGGGTGCACTTTGAATCTCTAGACTTGACTTCCATTGATAGACCAACTCTGAAATCTTCTCTCAACGAACCACCATCTCTTGAGTTGAAGCCTTTACCCTCACACTTGAAATATGTCTATTTGGGGGCTGACAATACTTTACCAGTGATCATTGCGTCAGATTTGTCAATGCAACAAGAGGAACAATTAGTTGAGGTTTTGAAAGCTCATAAGAAAGCCATCGAATGGACTATTGCAGATATCAAGGGTATTAGCCCTTCAACCTGTATGCACAAGATTTTTCTTGAGGAGAATCATAAATCTTCCATTGAGCATCAAAGGAGATTGAATCCTATTATGAAAGAAGTTGTGAAGAAAGAAATCTTGAAATGGCTTGATGCGGGCATTGTATATCCTATCTCTGACAGCTCTTGGGTGAGTGTTTGCCATGCGCCGCAAGTGCACGGGTCGCGCCAAGTAATAAAATGATGAGTAGAGTATCGTTCCCACGAGGATTTGTCCAAAACCCGGTCAAACAATGATTGTCACACTCTCGCCCAATTTGAGAGATACAAATGTTGAGATTTAAAATGAAATAAGAAAATAAAAGAAAGTAAAATTATAAACAGGTGATTCTCCAACCTCAAGGCTAAAATGGATCCTAAGATTATCTCTCCCCCTTGTACTTCTCAAAACTCAATTAACCTCCTCTCAAAGAAGCTCTCAACGACACCTTGTGCTAATCTAGGGTTCATTGGGTACTCGTAAAAGCGCTCTCGTGTCAAGAACAAGTGTTTAGTCTTATTTAAATTGCACAATCTCTTGCTACAAGCTAATAAGACCCAATTTTAATGCCCCAACCCTAATGTGACTATGCAAGGCTAGCAAGTATATCTCTATCTTACCAGCAAAACCATCCATTCGTCATGCAAACTTCCGGTTCCTGCACTACTCTACCCAAGTTCTACACTCAACCTAGCTCTCTCGAGTCATAAATCAAGGGAACCCAACATCTAAATGGTGATCAAGCACTTAGAAGCATTAGGAACGGGGTAAAATAAACACATAGATATTATTAATCACAAATTAAGAGGAGGAATCAAGAATCAATACATACAAGGGTTCAAAATAATCCTAGAATCAAAGTATTTAGCTACTCATGTTCTACAACTCCTTAGGAGCATACATATATACATTGAGAAACAAAGAACAAGAGAAGAGAATGAAGATGGAAGAGATAAACCGAGAGAGGAAGCCCAAATCTCTCTGAAGCTCCGAGCCCTAGCCAAATCCCACCAATCTCCAAGCCCTAGCAGAGCCAAACACCTCCAAAATATGCCCAGAAGTCAAAGAATGAGGGCTCACAACGAAGCCCTAGCTTTTATATCAGTTAAAACGCGCCCCTGTTCTGTCCAAAACGCGCAGAAACACACAGTTCGCCGCGACGAAGTCCCAAAAGTTCCAGAGATGAATTGCGCTCTCCGCGGTGAGATCACGGCGAGAAAACCAAAATAGGGGCAGAGGCAGATGCACTTCGTCGTGACTTCGCCGCGGCGAGGCCACGGCGAAGTCTCGTTGATTCTGTGCTTTGCTCTGTTTTCTTTATTTCTTGGGCTGATCTTTGGCTTCTTCTTATTTTTGTTCAATTGGGAGCTTAGTGGAGGGCTAAAATCTCTTGTTTATTGCATCAAATTATTCCTACAAAAATTATATACAACAACATAAGGAACTAACTATAAAAACAATCAAAATCTACATAAATATATAATAATGTGCAACCGAAAATCAAATGAGCATTTTTCCTTCTTGAGTATCCAAAATGTATAAATAATAGACAAAAACTCAAGACAAATATACTCAAATAATCATGAATTTCTAGGAGTTATCAGTGAGCCCAGTCCAATGCGTCCCCAAAAAGGGCGGCATGACTGTAGTGGCTAACACTCACAATGAGTTGATTCCCACTCGTACTATCACAGGTTGGAGAGTTTGTATGGATTATTGCAAGCTGAATGCCGCCAGCCGGAAGGATCATTTTCCTCTTCCCTTCATTGATCAGATGCTTGATAGACTGGCTGGAAAGGAATTCTTTTGCTTCTTGGATGGTTACTCTGGATATAATCAAATTGCAATAGCGCCGGAAGATCAGGAGAAGACCACTTTTACATGTCCATATGGGACTTTTGCATTCAAACGCATGCCGTTTGGCCTATGCAATGCACCGGCGACCTTTCAGAGATGCATGATGGCTATCTTCTCTGATATGATCGAGCATTCTATGGAGGTCTTTATGGATGACTTCACAGTTTTTGGGGATTCCTATGATGGGTGCTTGAACAACTTAGCCAAAGTGTTGAAAAGATGTGAAGAGACTAACTTGGTCTTGAATTGGGAGAAGTGTCACTTCATGGTGAAAGAAGGCATAGTTCTTGGCCATCGAGTGTCCAAAAATGGCTTAGAAGTGGATAAAGCAAAAATTTCTGTGATTGAGCAACTTCCCCCACCCATTAATGTCAAGGGTGTGAGGAGTTTTCTTGGCCATGCCGGCTTTTATCGCCGCTTCATCAAGGACTTTTCAAAGATAGCTAAACCATTATGTGCATTGCTTGAGAAAGATGTTGAATTAAAGTTTGATGATGCATGTATGAAAGCATTTGAAGAATTAAAGAGAAAGCTTGTTTCTGCACCAATTGTGATGGCTCCCGACTGGTCTTTGCCCTTCATTGTGATGTGTGACGCTAGCGATTATGCTGTGGGTGCTGTTCTTGGGCAAAAGAAAGACAAATCGTTCCACCCAATATATTATGCTAGTAGAACACTTGATGATGCGCAAGAAAACTACACAACTACTGAGAAAGAGTTGCTTGCAGTAGTGTATGCCTTTGGGAAATTTCGGGCATATCTTGTGGGAGCTAAAGTTACAATGTATACAGATCATTCAGCCTTGAAGTATCTTTTCAGCAAGAAGGACTCCAAGGCACGGTTGATTAGATGGGTGCTTTTATTGCAAGAGTTTGACTTGGAGATTATGGATAGAAAAGGCACGGAGAACCAAGTGGCAGACCATTTATCTAGAGTGAGTACTGATGATCTACTAGAGAGTGACAAAGAGATTGATGAAACATTTCCTGATGAGCAACTCTTCAGTGTCAGTCATACTATGACTCCTTGGTATGCTGATATTGTCAACTTTCTGGTTTGTGGAATCATACCTCATGATTTGAAGCCTCACCAACGAAGAAAGTTTTTGCATGACGTTAAGTTCTATCAGTGGGAGGAGCCTTTCTTGTTCCGTCAATGTGCCGATCAAATGTTTAGACGCTGTATACCAGAATTTGAGTAACAAGAAATTCTAAGCTGTTGTCATTCTTCCGAATATGGAGGACACTTTGGAGGCAACAAAACTGCTGCTAAGGTTCTACAGTGTGGCTTTTATTGGCCCTCTCTGTTCAAAGACTCTTATGATTTTGCTGTGAATTGTGATCGATGCCAAAGATTGGGAAACATCTCTAGACGGAATGAAATGCCTCTGAACAACATGCTGGAAGTGGAATTATTTGATGTGTGGGGCATTGACTTTATGGGACCTTTTCCCACGTCTTTCAATAATCAATACATCTTGGTTGCCGTTGATTATGTCTCGAAATGGGTTGAAGCAGTGGCTTTACCCACTAATGATGCAAAGGTGGTGGTGAAGTTCTTGAAGAAACATATTTTTACCCGTTTTGGAGCCCCTAGGGCCATTGTGAGTGATGGAGGTACTCATTTTTGCAACAATCAGTTTCAAGCCCTTTTGAAGAAATATGGTGTGAGCCACAAGGTTGCCTTGCCATACCATCCTCAAACTAATGGCCAAGCTGAAATCTCCAACCGGGAGATCAAGAAAATCCTTGAGAAAACCGTGGGCACCACAAGAAAAGATTGGTCCATTAAACTTGATGATGCATTGTGGGCTTATCGAACGGCATACAAGACTCCCATCGGCATGTCTCCATATCAGCTTGTGTTTGGGAAGGCCTGCCATCTACCGGTGGAATTGGAGCATAGTGCTTACTGGGCTATCAAAAAGCTCAACTTTGATGCAAAGGCTGTGGGTGAAAAGAGGCTCCTTCAACTTAATGAACTTGAAGAATTTCGGTTCAATGCTTATGAGAGTTCAAGGTTGTACAAGGAGAAGACAAAGAGGTGGCATGACAAGACGATCATCTCCAAGACTTTTGTGCCAGGACAACGAGTGCTCTTGTTTAATTCTAAGCTGAAACTATTTCCGGGAAAACTCAAATCCCGATGGTCAGGACCGTTCACTGTGGTCCAAGCACTTGACCGTGGTGTGGTGGAGCTTGAAAGCAATGATGGAGAGAAATTTAAAACCAATGGTCAAAGACTGAAGCATTACTGGAGTGGTGAAGTGGATCGTGCATCGGTCAAATTACCTCTTTCTGATCCTTCTTGAAGCAGAAAGAAAGTCGGGCTGAGGACTTTAAACCAAGCGCTTCTTGGGAGGCAACCCAAGCTATGAACTTTTTCTCTTTACTTTAGTTTTCAAGTCATTTCTTATTAGGTTAGTAGATTTATCCTTGTTCTTCCTTTTTGTAGGAGGAAAGGTGGTTCATGCAAATTATGGATGGAAGAAAGAGGAGGAAGGGCATTGAAAGTTGGAAGTTTGAAAGCAAGAAGTGAACTGCAAAGGGGAGTATTCTTACAACACAACTATGCATTATTTTATCCGCTAAATTTCACTGAATATCCACTTGATGAATTTTTGATGTGTGCTGTGAGAAATTGTGTTTCTTGGGTGATTGATTTGACAATGTTGATTTGCATTGATGTATAATGCTGCTATAGGTTGGATTGTGTTCTGAAAAAGTTTGCACATTTTAGCATTAAGCGTGGTGATTATGGAACTGTAACTTTTTGGTGATTTTGGTGAATTTTGTGCTTTAAATGAATTGAGTGTTAATTTGAAAATCCTGGGAAGTCTGGAGCCAAAAACTGGAATTTGGCAGAGAAGAATCAAGCTCGCTGATAATTCATAAATTCAACTAATTAAAGTGTGCATTTTGAGCTTAAACTAGTGGGTTAAATTGTGAAAATTGCATTATATATTGATTAATTTAAATGTGCACTTAATTAGGGAATTTTGGTTTAAAGCATATGTTTCTTTGTACTAATTGTAAAAATTCCAGATTTGCACTTAATTTGCTTTCTTCTTATTTCTATTTCACAAGGACAAAATGGGAATTAGAAATGAAAGGGGTAAAAACGCAATTTTGGAAATTGAAGGGCCAAAAGCTGTAATTTACGATTCAAGAGGGCCAAAGGTGAAATTTTCGCTGAAAGCAATGGCTTCAGCCTTGAAGCCCGATCACACCATTGAAACGCACTGAGGAAGAGCAAACGCGAAGACCAACGACGAAGACGGAGAACACGAGGAAGTAGTGGATTATGGGCAACCATTCCAGGCGTGCCAAGATTTTCAGAAGTGAGGGGGAATCAAATTGATGGCCGACAATGGAAGAAGTAGAGAGCAGAAAACACGTGAAGCAAAGACTAGGGCAAGAGAAGGAAGTGTTCTGCGAAGGCAAAGAGAGATCAAGAAATCAACATTTAAATTTCTTCTATGGTGTCCATGACAGATTTTATCGGGGGGAGTGCTATCGTGGGCAAGCAAAACGGCCAGATGAAGTGCTGAATCGGAGGGAAGGAATTAAGGAGGGAATAAGCATTTGGGGGTTGGATATATAAGAGTCCAGATTCATCCATTGAAGGCATTCCTTCGTTCCATTCCCATCTCCATTTCTGTCCTCCCATCTCCTCCACCAAATTCACTCATCTCCGCCATTTCCCTTCACCATTTTCATCACCATTTTTGAATCTGAAACAAATTGAATCACCCGGGGACATGTGCAAAACCGAAGCAATTGTGGTTGATTCACAAGCAATGCGGGGCTAAACTTCAATTTCTCTCCAAAGATGAAGCTGGATCCGAGTTCTGAAGTTCTTCAAGGGAGTTTCTTGCCATTATCCTTTAGATTTTTAGTTTATACATTGATGTCTAGTTGAATAGATGTAGAAACTGACAAGAACAATAGTTTTGTTCTAATATTTTGTGAATTGGATTATGGCATTCGGATTTGTTCAATGTTAATTCAAGACATCATTGCTTGCTTCTTAGTAATCTTCAATTTCATAACTCTATCTAGTTGTTTAGATTGTGAAATTTGGATGAAATATTCATAGTTACCTAGTTGGAAACTATTTGCAATGATGAATTAGCTTGAGTGAATTCTGAATTTTAGCAAGTCAAATTTTGTTAGTTGGATGAATCCCTTCTACTTAGTTAGTAGATGAAATTCTTGTGATTAGCATAACACTTGATTTGGAGAAACTATATCATTGTGCTAAATGGAACAAGGAAGGTTTAGTGGAATCCTAGGAGAGAAATTTACCTTATATCATTTTCTTTTACATTTCATTTCTTCACTCTTCAGTTTTAAGCATTTTCTTCACTAGAAAATATAAAAAAAAAGAGAATTAGAATAGGATTAGACTAGTTCACTTCACTGAAAATTTGGATTGGATTTGTTTCACTTTGCGATTCGATCACATATCTAGCCAAGAAAGCGAGGAAATGACCTAGGTTATTCTCCACTACACTATAGGAGTTTAATTCTAGTATTTTGGAAGCCTAACGACAGGGTTTTTTCACTCGCCGTGGACTTCGCCGCGGTGAAACCCACGGCAAGCTGCTCATGCCTCTGCCCTCATTGGCAATTTTCGCTGTGGGTTCGCCGCGGCGAAACCCACGGCGAACTCCCTCATCCTCTGTTTTGTTTACCAATTCTCGCCGTGCACTTCGCCGCGGCGAAGTCACGGCGAGCTCATCCTTTCTCTGTATTTCAATGCACGAAGAGTCATACTCTTTCAGTTTTCATTTAACCCCTTTTTAATCTGTCTCACGTTTAAGTCCAAATGCATTACACCTTTTCACATTTCCCTCTTGTCTTTTCATTTTAGTTTTAACCTCTCCCACATTTCACAAACCCTATTCCCATTCTCTATATCATTTTCCCTCTCATCTCGCCGTCTCTCTCGCTCTCCTCCTTGTTCTTCGTCTTCCTCATCTTTCTTCGCCAATCCATGGTACCCATTGCACCCACACTCATTATTTGCCTTGGTTCTTCTCTTCTACCTCGTTCTCAAGCATTCCCAACGTTCCCAAAGACCCTAGTGGAGATTTTCGGCCCTCTTTCCCTTCTCCAAATCAGATTGTGATTTCGTCTTCATATCTCCCCTTTGTGGTACGATTCCTCAACTCTTTTTCTTTTTCTTTGTTAGAATCATGTACATCTTGAGGGTATTGAAGAACTAGGGAGATATTGAGTTTGATTGGGTTTGATAGGGATGAACAGGGGAGATAATGATTTTTGCATGTGAGTTTTGCAAGGGTTATATAGTTTTCTCATTCTGACCTGGTGTTTAAATTTTGGGGGTAGTGCAAATTGAATTTGATATGGGTAGGCTTGAAAAGTGGGGACCACTCTGAATTTCGTCTGAAAATCTAGGCCCATGTGTAGTCAATTTACACTAGCTACATGTACATGAAACATTTTGGTTCACACCTGGAAACTCTGTTGTGAATAAAGTAGATTCTGTGGTCCCCTCATACCCCAGTGTTGGTGTTGCACGGGGCTTTGTTTTTGGAGTTATTGGGCTTTTATGGGCCATTTTATAAGGCAGTGAGGCTTAGGATTAGGCTTGGAATTTTTGGCTGACGTGTTAAAGGATTACATTAGTTGAAGTTTGGGGGTCAGGCTCTTTTGTTGGACTTAGTTTAATAGCCTTTTTGTTGTGATTCAGACTTTGTTAGGGTAGTGATTGTGTCTCAATTTTTATGCTCATTCAATCCGTTTTGTCTGCTTTTGGATTGTTGGTTGGCTCCCTTAGACCATGCCTCGCCGCAAGATGTTAGCTGGAAGGGGTAAAAGGTCTCAAGAATCATCCTCCAGCCAACCACAAGATCCTCGCCCTCCATCCAAGAAAAAGAGCAAAGCCCCAATGGATAAAAAGAAGATCAGGCCACTCCTTCAAGAGCGCTATTTCCCTGAAACACCTCTAGTCCCTTTTTACAAGCAGGCAACATAGCACTATCATTTTGCCAAGCTTTTGGGCCCGCGCCAGCGGGGCAATGAGACACTGGTCCGGCACTATTATACGCAAGCTGAAACGGGGTTGATTGAGAACATACTGGATCCAAGTTCTCGTCACGTGCTATCTCGCTTTATTACTCCATCCGTCATTAAGGATTTTTATAGCCTTCCCACTCTCCCCTACTGTCACTACAAGCGTATTAAAGAAGAAACAGGGAAGTACCCCTTTGGTGACATGTCTAAGACGCTGGTCCTTCAAGGAAAGCCAGGATGGTTCCAAAGGACAGGGAACCAGCAGTACTTGAATAGAAAATACTTAACTCCAGATGCTAAGGCCTGGCTCCATTTTATTTGTTTCAACGTGATCCCTACAGCACATTTGAGTGATCTGACCAAAGAATTAGCCCTGCTAGTCTATTGCTTTATCAAGGGGTTGCCCGTTCAGATAGAGGTCATCATCTACAACAGTATCCTTCACAGTGCTACCACCCCTAGAGAGGGAGCAGTCCTGGCGTTCCTGCACCTTATTTCTGATCTGTTTGCTGCTCGGGGTGTGGATGACCCTGATGATGACGCCCATTTTTATCCGGTGCCCGATTTTGACTATGAGGCACTAAAAGGGGTTGAGGTACCTGCTGTTCCAGCCTCAGACCCAGATGTGCCAATGCCGGATGCAAACTCTGACAGCGCCCCAGCCAAACGTGGTGAAATGAGGAGGATGATTGACCAATGGGGTAATCAGATGATGCTTGAATGGAAGCACCAGCGGGCTGAGAATCGCCTCTTGCGTAAAATGGTTAAAAAGATGTCTCTCAAGCTGAAAATAGAGCCATCTGAAGATGAGGAATTGGAAAATCGCTGGAAGGGGTCGGAGGAAGTCCGGGAGAGAAGCGAGCGCGGTAAAGCACCAGTGGTTGTAGATGCCGATGTAGAGGAGGATTCTGACAGGGATGAGGATGGTTCAGAGGAGAGCTGGCAGGAGGGCAATTCTTGGGATGAGGATGATAACTGACCGCTATTCTCTTGTTTTCTTTTTATGGTTTAAATCTTTGTTTTTAGGACTTGAATGTTAATTTTGATTGTAATAATTTAAACTTCTTTCTGTTAAATACTTTTGATTGTGACCTGTTGAATACTGAGGATGTGTGAACCAGTGAATATTTTGGTAGTGGATTTCCTAACTGATGATTTTCTCTTTGCATCATGTGAACTGTTATTCTAGTTAGCTCTTTTTGCATCTGATTTAGCTAACTTTCACATAGTTGCCTTTGATTCCACTTGGTACATATTACATCTCGTACAGGTATTTTTGAGCCTTTCATGCTACAATTTTGCATGAAAGAAGGCCCTTATTTTTCCCTGTTGACAAGTGAGGACACTGTCAATTTTAAGTTTGGGGGTGAGGGTATACTTTTGATACTTTTGACACTTTTGATTTTTGAGGACATACTTTTGAAAAATTTTTGTGGCTGAAGCAATATTTGCGAAATTTGATCTTTTCTGGTTGAAGGTTTAATTAGGTTGATTAATTATTCCTTATGATAAATGCATGATCCAATGATAGAAGAATTGCTTTGGTAATATGTTTGGGAGGAAATGGTGGTCAATATGTGTGGGTGATTGAATTGCATTTTAAAGCTAAATTCCTAGCAAATTTTGGGAAACAATCTATTCACAAGAGATCATGGAATGATTTGAATGTTTTTGTTAGGGGATCTTGTAGCAAATTGGCATGTATTTCCTTTCTCGACTTAAAAGCTGTAGAACTCATTTTTGAACTTCTCGAAACAAATCGGTGTTTTCATACATTGTTGAAAAATGATTTGGGCATTCATTTCAATGAGATTGAGCCTTTCAAGCCAACCCGTGACATAAATCCAATTGCACCCTTTCTGAACCTTATAATGAAAAACCATATGAGTTATTATTTTTGGAACCACAATATACCTTAACCCGAGTAACCTGAAAAACCATGAAATACCCAAATCTTGAAGATAATTGGCAATGCAAGGGTTGGATGACTGTTAAGTGTCATTATGATACAAAAGTGGTGAAGGAACATAAATGGTGTATGTTGGTTCTCAAACAGTTGCACTCTAAAGTCATCTTAAAAAAAAAGAGAGAGAAAAGAAAAAGGAAAAGAAAAGAAGAAAACAATAAGGTATTCCAAAAACCTCAATAAGACTTAGAGTACAAAGACTTTGATTTGAAAGAAGTTTGGGGGAATAGTTGTCTCATGTGATAAGATTGCAAAATGAAAGGAAATGAGGGAGATGCAAGAAGTCAATTATCTCAAGATATTTGAATCCCTATTTTGGCCCTTCTGTCATTTAACCTAACCCCAAGGCCCCATTACAAGCTTATAAAGTCCCATTGATTTTGAAAGTGTATGGAACCATTATGCTGTGTAGAGAAAGGAGATTCTGAGCTTATTAAGTTTTGAGGTTGAGACTGCTTTATACAGGTTGAAATGTCGCATTTAATCTTGGCAATTGCAGGATAATTGTTTTATGACTCTGCACACACACACTCTTAAAAATTGATAGGAACTTTGTTTTAACCTGTGACTCTCGCATTTACATCTGTTCCACTTCTTTCCTGCTGAATATAAGATTTTGAGCAACCAATGAGGAAATCATCATGTGTGGATACTGAGGGGATAATTATTGAATCTAATTCTTTTAATGCCTGCGTTGCTTGAGGACAAGCAAAAACTTAAGTTTGGGGGAGTGATAAGCTCCTAAATTTCACATATTTCACCACATTTGTCCCCATTTTTGTATATATTTTTGAAAGTGATGTTTTGAAATAGACATAAAAATTCAAAGAAAATCCGCAATGAAGAAGAAAGGGTTTGTGCATGAAAATTACAGCTTAATGATTCTTTGCTTAAAAATTTGCATGTGAATGTTGTTAAATTTTAAAAGCTCATCAACCTTCTTTCAATATTGTATAGGAAGAGATGATAAAGAGAAAGAGCCAAAGAGATGCAAGGAGAGCTGGAATGAAGAATGAGAGATGACAAAAAGGCAAGGAGCCAGAAGTGAAGTGACTTCGCCGTGGGTTTCGCCGCGGCGAACCCACGGCGAGTGAATTCATTCTCTGGAGGCAAAAATTCATGCGTTCGCTGTGACTTCGCCGCGGCGAAGCCACGGCGAAATCACCTGAAACTGCACGTTTTGAGTAATTACGTTGTCTGAATGTAATAAATGAACTTGAATGCGAACTGAAAGACACACAGAGCATTTAGGGCACATTTTGGATCATTTTGGAGCTAAGGGAGAGAGTTGGGAAGAGCTAGGAAGCTTGGAAAATCTTGGAGAGATTCAAGTTGTGATCTTGGTTTCTTTTCTTCTTCCCTTTTTCTCTAATTTCTGCCATGTCTCTGCTTTTTATTTCTGTTTTCATTTCTTATTTACTCATGTGTAACTAAAACCCTATTCTAGGGTTACTTTGAACCATTTGATGGATTGACTCTTGTACTTCCTTCCTTTGATATATTTAATGAATGTTTATGTATGGATTTTCATCTTGCTTTAATTTATACAAGTGCTTGATCACCACTTGAAGTGTTAAATGAAGTATGACTTGAGAGAGTATATTTTGTTTTAGAACTTGGGGGAAATCATGTTAGACTTGAAATTTATGATTTTAAATGGATGGTTTGTTGATAATATAGAGATATAATTATTGACCTAACATTGTTCATATAAGGTTGGTGGAACATTTATGGCTAGCATTAATTGTTGCAAGAGATTGTGCAATTAATGCTAGTAAAAATTTGATTTTGACTTGAGAGAGCTTTTTCAAATGAAATTGAACCTTGAACTCATGCATGAAATTCATTGGGTAAGGAAAAGGGAAGGAATTTATTGAGTCTTGAAGTTAAATGGGGAAAGGTAACCCTAGGTTTTCTCATCCAATTTGCCAAGTATTTCTACGCTATTTTTCTTGTTCAAAAATCTTAAACTAAAAATCTCAAAAAGAAGTAACCTTTTAGTAATTTAATTTTACATGCTAACTCTTCAAAGCAAAATCTTGTTTAGCTCAACTTAGTCTAATATACTTAGCCTTCTGCTTGATCGCATTTGTAACGAAATCCCTGTGGGAACGATACTCTTTTTATTACTCTATTACTTGATGCGACCCGTGCACTTACGGACCGAACAAGTTTTTGGCGCCGTTGCCGGGGATTTGGCAACAAATCCTTTGGTCAACCTTAGGCTTAGTTATTGATTTCGCTTGAGCTTGTAATTATATACTTTTCTTTTAATTTCTCTTCTTGTTTATAGTTACCTTTGTTTAGTGTGATACTCACTTGGTTGTGCTTCTTGTAGGTACCATTTCGGTTTATGCAAAGCTTGGAGTTTGGTAGCTTGGAAGTGGTACTTGAAGGAGCAAATCTCTCTAACGAGGAAGTAGAAACTGAACCTGAAAGCATGGCTGATGATGAATATGACCGGGCTACGGTCAATGACTTTGCTAGTCGGAATATATGAGGTGCTCAATCTTGCATTCGGATGCCGGAGATGCAAGCACATACATTTGAGATTAAACCGGTGATGATTACTATGATGCAGTTGAATGGGCTATTTCATGGGATGTACAATGAAGACGCCAACAAACATTTGATATACTTTCTGGAAGTATGTGGGTCTTTTAAGCAGAATGGGGTTCCCGAAGATGTTCTCAGACTTAGACTGTTCCCTTTTTCGTTGCAAGACAAAGCAAGAGAATGGTTTGACAATCTACCGGAGGGATCGATTACTTCTGCTTGATATACTAAGCCTTCTGCTTGATCGCATTTGTAACGAAATCCCTGTGGGAACGATACTCTTTTTATTACTCTATTACTTGATGCAACCCGTGCACTTGCGGATCGAACAGTGGACACAAGAATGCCTCTCCATATGAGATATGAGAAGTGATGTGTGTGAGTTTAGGGTTTGATGAGACAAATATGTTGGTGATTGGATCAAGTGAGTATGCTGAACTTACGTGGGCTCTGTAAATAACCTTAAGAGTAATAGTTGGAGGATGTTGGAAAGCCCGATGGGCCATGCAGGCCAGGTCTAGTCTGTTTGTCTCTTGGAGATTCAGGATTTAAACTCATACTTGATTTCTCCATGTAAATGAGCAAAATTTTGGCTTGTTAAAATTAGTTTAACCTCAAGAACAGAGATTATATTAAATTTTAAATACAAATTACCTTACTATAGGAATTTTCTGTGATTCACATATATTTATCGGTCCTTCTCTTACAGAATGTGAAAAAGAACAAAGATGTTAACAGGTGTACAATGGTTACAATGCAAATGATTTAATTTGTTCATCGTTTCGTTAGCAAAAGAAAAAAGTTCTTTGTCCAATGTCCATTCCTTATGTTTGATTCTTCTTAAACCATATAAGTGAAGCCAACTATGAATGTTATAATTAGGGGTGAGTAAAAACGGAACTGGACCGAAAACCAAATCGAACCGAACCGAACCAAATGGTTTTCAGTTTCGGTTTTATGGTTCGGTTTCGGTTTTCATTTTTAGCATTTTCGGTTTTGCGATTTGGTTTCGGTTGGTTTTGGGTAATAATTTTCAGTTTGAAACAAAATACTTATGATTAAAAAAAAGCCAAGAATAACACAAAAAACCCAAATGCATGTCCTAGCTCAAAGCTCTTCAGTCCAAAAAAAAAATAGCCCAAACTGCAAAATAAAAAAGGCCCAAAAAATTATAGTATTTTTTTTCATTTTTTGTTGTATTTTCATATGGGGCAATGGCCCAAACTGCAAAATAAAAAAGGCCCATAAAAGAAACTGAAAAACCGTAAAAACTGAACCGAAAATAATTCAGTTTTTCGGTTTTCCTTTTGGCCGTTTTTCGGTTTTCGGTTTTTCGGTTTTGAACCGAAAACCAAACCGAAAAACTGATACTCACCCCTAGTCATAACGAAATTTCCTTCAATTGTATATGTCTTTGTTTTGTTTAAGAATACGAATACTACAAGGCTCCATCTAAATTGAGTTGAGCCACTTTTTTCTAGGCTTCCGAACATATTCCATGAATTTGTTTTACTGTTTGAAATGGTTAGGATCCATTTCAATAGATATTAGTATATACTCCCTCCGTCCCACAATATAAGGTCTTTTTAACTAAATTGAGGGTTCCTAAAAAATTAGTTAGAGTTAGTTAAAAACAATAAATGTGTAGAAAATATATCATATTGCCCTTATTTATAAATGAGTAAGAGAGGTGGTAATTATGAAAAGAAGATGAAAGAGAATGTGTGGGAAAATTAATGCATGGGTAAAATGGGAAAAAACATTTATTACTCAAACATAGTCAAATAGGACCTTATATTATGTGACAAGATCATTCAAAAAAATAGACCTTATATTATGGGACGGAAGAAGTACAATTTAAATGTTTGGACAATGATTCCTCATTTTATTTTATTTTTAAAAGTTCCTATCCTCAAAAAAGTTTATATTGCTTGTATGCACGCAGCTTTTTCAAAATGAATGATGATCTCTTTGATAAGAAAACATATTACTATATTATTCCCACTAAGAAAATATTCAATCAGATTGACCATTAATACTCTGCTGTACACATGGGTGTAATGGTCAATGAAAAAGTTAATACCACGATGTCAATCCTGCGGCTGCATTAATACGCGCGGCTGCATTAATGCGCTCAGCTGCAAAATTTTAAAAGAGCCAATTAACTAAAAACATAAACAATTGCATGAACGAGCAGAAACAATTGTATGCATGCATAATCATATGATGACGTTGGCTATTTTCTTACCATTATATAAATAGATAACAAAAAACAATGTGTTCATTAAAGGAAAAAAACTACTGCAATACAAGTATTGATAAGAGAGAGAGAGAGAGAGAGAGAGAGAGAGAGAGAGAGAGAGAGAGAGAGAGAGTTTGTGTTAATGTTAGAAACATTTATTTACCTGGGCTATCCAGAACGAACAAGATTTGAAGTTTTGATTGGAGATGGTGCTTGATAGTTAAGTCATCCCATTCCAAACTGTCCCACCATTCTTGCTCTCCTTCGACAAGTGTGAGTTTATCTTTGGTAGAGTTAGAATGAAGTGGTAGCTTTTTTAGCTTTGGACAAAATTTTATTCTGATGGTTTTTAGAGAAGGGAAAGATAAGGCGGTCTTATGAATACTCTGAAGTATTGGCATGTCATATAGTTCGAGATTCACAAGAGAAGAGAATAATGTACTAGAAGAAGAATCCACATTCTCACCGTCTTTGGTAGTTGCTTCTTCCTTTATCACTTCTTCCATTGACTTGCCACCAGCAACGATCAGCACTTGAAGGAATGGAGCATACTTGAGCCATGTCACATGGGTTAAGGAACTGCAATTACTGATAGCCACAGATTGAAGCATGGTAAGACAATAAGCGTCATAAATACAAGAATCTTCCAATCTTGATAGTCTCGACATTTCAAACTGATGTAGGCACTTCATTTCTGAAATGCATGCCAATAATGATGACATCTCAATAAAGTTGTCTATGTTAAAAAGACGGAGAGCACACATTAAACTTTGCAGTTTGTTTGAATTAAGTAACTTGTTGAGGCCATTCTTTGTGTATATTTCAACATTTAGTTCCTCAATTTTCGGTAGAGATTCCACTTCCTCTAGAAATTCTTGCTCTGCCATGCCACTCCTAACACGAAGACAAGCAGCTCTGAACACTCTTAAAAGTTGAAGACTTGATATCACTTCCAATGGAATAATTGCAATACTTCCCCCTTTTAGGCGCAAATTGAATACCTTCAGATTTTTCAAATTCTCCAACTTCTTGGGAAACTTTCTTGTTGGTAAACGCAAAGAAAGATATTCTAATGAAAATAGCCCACCAATTTCTCCAACATTATACAAATAGTCAGCATTTAGTTCTAGCACCTTTAATTTGCTCATGTATTTGATGTTTTCCAAACCTTTTATCTGACTGCACCTCACCAGTAATGTTACCAGATTGGGACAAGTTACAGGTGGTACACATGTTTCCCTTCCCGTATCCATGAATGAAATCCTCTCAACAACATTCCATGTTTCAACACCATAATGGGATGTTGTTATTTCATCTTCTTGCACAATAACCTTTTTAGTTCTCTGTTCTTCATCACAAGCCAGCCATAATGCCATGTCTCGTATCACGTCATGCATCTTAAATGAACGTCTGATGACAAAATCATCTTCAACGCTCTCCAACAAACAGCAAAGCTTTAACTTTTCAATCACAGAATGACCATCATTACGAATATCTTGTATGCTTCTTGTCATATCGTTACAAAGAAGCCCCTCCCATATCCATTTATCAATGATATCATCGAAGACAATCTCATAATCTTCTGGATATAATGCACAATACAAGAAACATTTTCTGTGAACATCACTCGGCAATTGATCATAGCTCAACTTGAGGATATAGAAAACACTTCTCTCCAAATCTGAAGTAGTCCATAGAGAACTTGTTAATCTTTTTGTCGAGCCTTCCCATGCTTCAACGCTTTCTACACCAGCCATGGCACCTCCTATCACAATTAATGCAAGTGGTAGCCCTTTACACTTTGAAGCCATTTCTTTAGCTAGGACATTGATCCGAGGGTGTGAGTTTAAAGTTTCCTCACCAACTTTCATACGAAATAACTCCCATGCTTCCTTTTCATCCAAAAATCTTACATTGAATGATTTTTGAGCTCGCATTTTTGCGCACACATCCTTCAACCGTGTGGTGAACAAAATTTTGTACTCAAAATCAGTGTCTTTTGGCTGTGGTATCCCCACCAAGTGCAACTCCAATCCCTCCCATACATCATCCAATAATAGAACAAACTTTTTTCGCTTCAAGACACCACAAATCTTTGAAGACTTCTCTGCTGCATTATTGCAAGAGCTCCAAATTCTATCTTCGATCCCAACCGATTTTCTTATATTGTCCATGATTCTATCCAAGTTATGCTCTTTGGATACCACCACCCATATCACAGAAAAATCTGGCCTTCTCTTCCCAAGTTCATTGTTAATTTTCTTCAATAAGGTGGTCTTTCCTACGCCTCCTGTCCCATATAAACCTATGACACCAACCTCATTTTCTTCAATACTTTTCCATACCTTTTCAAATATATATTCTAGCCCCACTGTGTCACCAAGAGGTATTCGATCAATTGGTTTAAATGGAAGCCTGTGAGTAGTTTGATGATCCTTACCAAACATTTGTCCCTTGCTGTTTAGATCATCTACTTCTGGGAGCATCTTGGAAACTTTCTTTCCTAATTTGTAGCTTGACTTGCAATTCTTGGGGCAACATTTACTTAGACATTTGTTTTGGATTTCTTGGCCTTCTTGAACTCGAATCTCTTTTATTTTCTATAAATATAAAAATTGTTAATTAGTTTGATATTCCTTTCTCCCTTTTTTCTGGAACCTTATTTGTACAAAGTAAGCTAATAACTAATTTTGATATGTCAGATAAGAACATGAAAATCTTTATATAAATGAGCGAAATATATTTTTGGCCAAACATAATTGACATTTTCTTGACAGAAAATTATGAATGATATTGTTGAAAATTTTATTTTGTATATAAAAAATAGATAATTAACCTTAACTTTAATTTGTGATAAATGATTTTGCTAAATCCATCTTAGTCTTAATCATCCTACGATAAATACTTAATGCATAGGTCAGTTAATTAGTGGACGATCTAAGCATTTTCTCTCAAAGTGAGGCACAACATATTAATTATGACAAATTACATGACACAAATTCTGATGCTAAAAATGAAAATTTAAAAGTTTCAAAGCCCAACACTAAAACAACTGCCGTGGCGTCAGTGGCAGCATTTATATATAACATGACTGTGGACTAATGATACTCTATTGTTACACTTGTCAGATTTATTTAGTAAAAAAAAAAAAAATAGTTTGAACATTAAAAACTGAGGAAAATAGTTACAGTTAGTTATGAAATCCCTTAAAAGATTCTACTTTTTCAATATATGCCTATAGTTAAATATATTTGACTCTCTTAATTACGGAGTAATTTTGTTAATTTTTAGGGTTATTTATAGGGTAATAAAAACATGAAGTACTCTCATTATTTTTAGCAAAATGACTTATAAAATGAACTTAAAATTATCTTTGAAGATATGTTATAATAGGCAATTAAGAAGTATGTATCTTGTTCACCAAAGCTTTTTCAGAAAAATTAATGTGAGACAGTTTCCCCGGGGAGAATATTTGTTTAGGTTGTGCCAAATATTAGTTGCTAGGGATGTTAATCGTACCTCTTACATTTAGAAAGGACTACATTGGAAACATATTACTCCCTTCCGATTCTAAATACAAGATATATTTGGGAGTTGGTTTTGGTCTTAAATATTGGATCTAATTTTTTTCAATTTCTTCCCAAATTATCCCCATTGGTACTCCACCAACAATAATATGATAGAAATAGAACAGACATAATAACACAATAATATGTCTACACAGCAGAATTTAGTGTACCTCTAGCCATATCCCAAAACTTTGAATCTTCAAACTTAAAATTGAAATAAGCGTGAAAACTTACAAGGACTCTTCTGACTAGATTTTAGGTATAGTGATGGTTTGTTTTTATTTTAATGCCAGAAACTAATGCAGGGAACCTTTTAAATAAGCAAGTACATAGGCATGTATGTACTGCTTGAAACAATGACCTTTATTATTAATAATTTCTCATCAAAACTAGTAAAAATATGTTGGTCAAAAATAAAATACCCTGAACCAAAAAATATAATAACATGCGGGCCACAATAGGAGATATTCTAATATATATATAATTCATAATAAATAATATAAAACTATTATATATATAATAAACAATATAATATATGTATATATATATATAAATATCTAACATAATAAAGTAAGAGATGGGAAAAGAAATAAGGGTAGATGATTGAGATATTTTAAGAAAACACAACATACAAACTAACATAACTAACACATCCTAAATTTAATCTAATTATTAAATATACCTCCTATATTTAGAACCGAAAGAGTAAAACTTTTTTGAACAATAATGTGAATAATTCTAGCATTTAAATGCTCCCAAGCGTTTTACACACTAAAAGAAAAAAAGGAGATAAACATAAAGAGACTATTTAGTTCTATGTTTTGAATAGCCAATGATATATGGTAAACAAGGATTGAACTGGGAAAAACTAGAATCACAAGAGAGGATCATCCAAGGAGTAAAACAACAAAGACTAACAGCATGTGTGTTTACCCATTCTAAAAAAAATTATTATGTTTTCACAAATAAAAAAATTGTTTTGGAACCCATTTTCAATTAACTGTTTTTAAACACAAAAAAACAAGATGTTGTTTTTAAAATATCTATATAAATATATATATATATATATATATATATATATAAAAATTTAGATATTTTTTTAGTTTTAGTTGTTTTGAAAAATGCGAAAATATTTTTTCTACTTGAGGGTTTGAGGATGTATCCATCAACAATACCACATCCCAGATTCTCAGCCGATGGCCACCGTTATAAAACCGATGGTGAAGGTCACTAATACTTAACTGACGGAGAATGTGACATCACCTACAGAGTAGTAGCCGCGACATCACTGATGATGGCCATTGCCCCATAACAAGGTTTTGAGCATAATTACGCTCTAATATAGTCTTCCCAATGTATGCCCCATAACAAGGTTTTACTAATTTATCTTTAACATTGTGCCATGTTCATGGATTTCACTCGCTCATAGATGGATTGACCTAGTTAAGTAAAAAAACACTACTTTATATTAGCATAAAACTTCTTTGAGAAATAAATCTTCGAAATATGACTAGATAGCCGTTACATTGTATTCATATTGAACCAACTATTTTAATTTGTTTCAATTATTCTCCTCTGCTTTTTTTTTTTTAAAAAAATATGAATTTTCATATAGACTATTGAGTCAAATACCAACATATAGACTCTCTCTCTCTCTCTCTCTCTCTCTCTCTCTCTCTAACTGTATATATAGTACTACTCTGCCCGCGAAATATCATACGCACGTGAAAACTTAATTCGATATAAGTTTAACACCTTAATGAAAATTTAAGAAGGGCTAAATCAATTAGCTTGGTTTGAACGGCAATTTTTTTTAAAGTTTCTATCACCTTAGATTTCTGATAACAAATTTAAAATTAATTCATGAAAAACTATTGAGCTACAAATCGTTATAACTTAAATTAGTTAATTTGGAAATCATCATAATTCATGAGCAGAAACAGTCAAGTAAACAAAAACATTACTACATATACATAAAATAATAGATGTAAGTAATAGTACCTCTTGAATGTCTTGGACTCTTTGGAGCCAAACACTCACTTGTTCTAACCTTTTCATCTCTCCGGTTTCTTCCTCTGCTTTAATCTGTGCTTCCACATCCTTCTTCATTGCTTCCAGGCTTTCCCATTTTGCTTCTAGAGATATGAGATTCTCTTCCAAGTCACAAATAAAGTCAACTTCTTGTTTGGCGCGACCACACAAATACTTTGTTGTATCCCATATGATATCTCCCAGTTTCTCCATATCTCCCTCCCACTTTTGATATTTCAAACTATGCTTATCTTGCATTCATCCAAAAACATGCAGCAAAATAGTTAAGTTAGAGATTGTTTTTATAAATATTTTGTCATTTTGTATGTGTATGTGTGTTTTTATTACTCCCTCCGTCCCTAAATATAAGCTTCAAATATAAGTTAAAAGCAATAACTATGTGGGGAATCTAATTTATTTTTTAACTATACCCTTATTATTAAAGATGAAAGAGAATGACAAATAAGAGATAATAAAAGTGAAAGAGAGTGTATGGGGAAAAGATAAACAATGAGTAAAATTGGAAAAAATGTAATAAATGTTTAGTCAACCTTAAAATGAAGCTTATATTTTGGGATAAGCTCATTCACAAATATAAAGCTTATAATTAGGGACAGAGGGAGTATTATCTTTTTCCCCTTAAAATTGAAAGAGCACCACATGTATAATTTTTGGGGCTTACCTCATTCAACAAGATATTGCAACATTAATGATTTGGGATGATAGTAATCGATGCAATTTATAAAATTTGGAATCATGATGATGATTCCTTTCTTTAATTTTGAAAAAAAAAGTGATGCATCTAATTCCTTACTTGATCCTTTTTGTCCCCTTTCAGATGGACATTGATGATGCTTTGATTTCTTTCTTTTTCTGTAAGATAATGGACATTGATTTATTCTTACTCCTGTTTTGGTTTTATAATTAATTAATTAATTAATTCTGCTTTAACTTTTGTCTGTACTCTCATTTAGTTTAATTCTTTATTTGATGCTTTATTTTACTAGATGGTCTATTTTACTGGACAAAGTGCGTTTGATTGAAGGAGGAAGATTGGAAATAGAGAGAGTGGAGGAGAGACGAGTAGTTTCATCAGTGGGAGTAGAAGAAGTTTGATCCATTTTAGAGGGATTCTTCCTTACTCACCTCACTAACAATATCTATACTCTGTTCTTTGGGAAGACGGGTTGGCTCTAATACCACATGGGTCGAGTACTCTATTAATATGTTGAGTCTCAGTATGGAGATTCTATAGATCATTCCCATTATGTCTTTTCATGGCACCTCTTTTCCTTAACAAACTTAGGGTATCATGATCGCATAGAACTTCATACTAAAATCATACAGATTAGTAATAATATCTACCCAAATGGATCATATCATATTTCTTCTGATGCACAAAGCCTTCACATAAAGCAAGTGCAGAGCATAATGAAATCTCTGAAAGAGTTAGAAGATAGATATTGAAAGATAAGCTTTCAAAAAGAAAGAGAAGCGTTTAAAAACACATGCTTATATTCATAGTGGATAATGCTTACAAACTTCTACCTATACAAGATAATAGGACCCATCTTATATAATGGACAGTTGACCTAACTAGGGTAACAAAAGCAATCTGGTAAAGGGTTCAGCCAGTCAGATTGAGGCATATAGTCCTTTTTTAACTAGTGGTTACTCTGAGAGGGTAAAGCAGTCGTGAATGATTATCACATGCTGCCGACACAACCACTAATTATTTAAGTATATTATAGACTAACGCCTGATATTGACAACTACCTGACGTTTGACACTGATATTTAAAGTCAAGGAAATAAAGGGCTGAAACTAAAGATAGTTTCTGACACATTTTTTTATTCTTGGGTACATGATGTCATAATGACTGCATGATGTCATAGTGACTAATAGTGGTGGTCTTCTCTTTTGACTATCCTTTGCAGATGGGTTCATGGCTAGGTGACATTTAGGATCAAGAGAATATGATTCATTGGCGCTATCATCAAGGTCTTAGGAATCTTGGTAGAAATTATTCCAGAATGGATCTTGTGAGGAGGGTAGACAATTATCATCAGACGCATGGGCTAAAGATTTTGGGTCTGGATTAATTCTTGGGCCATAATTAGGATCCAGTAACTGCAAAGTTTGTGGAGAGAATTCTTGTTCTCGGGCCTTCTATACCAGACACGAGGATTTCTTGGGACAAAGGGTCGATAAGGAATTAGGCCAATAGAGGTGTATGTTAATTCCTGATCAGTATGTGGATAATTGTTGAGATTATGGAGAAAAAGGTACAAATTTTTGAGAGTCTGTTCCTCATATTGTGGCCAGTTAGTGTAAGAGCTCCAGTAATGAGTTTGGCTTGTTGCATATAGTCTTCCTTCATAATTTGTGTTGTAGGGACGATGAACCACAAAGAAACACTTGAACCTTATTTGTTGTTCTTTAAGAACCTCATAAACTCTGTGCTGTTCAATGATGTCTTTAAGGGTAGACCTCCAAGTATTGAGAGGAGCAAACCAGCTGAACATCTTCTAAAGTTCATTGCCAGTATTGGCTGAATCACAAAGATTGTGGTAGACGTGAAGTAGCTCTAGTGAAAATGTTGTGGCATAATGTGCTGAAGCACACCAGATGTAATAAGACAATTCTTCTGGAATAGATCCCCAAAAGTTAAGGACACATATAAAAGGTTTCTTAATATCAAAGATACTCGTAAGGGGAGAGTTAATCTCATTGGGTCTATGTGTCTTGATTAAGGCATGAAGCCAATAGAATAGATGTCTTTTGGCTAACCTTTGGATTTGGAAAGGATTGGTAGGAATCTGGTCACAAGGGGGAAATTGATGATGATCGGTGGATGATATGTATTGGATCAGTAGAGGAAAGGAAGTCATTTTGGTGAGGGTACATATGGTAAGGGGTTTCTTAGGGGTAATTAATAAAAAAGATTTTTGAAGGTTTACTGAGGAAATATGCAAGAGTGTTCTATTTTCCTTTGATATGTTTGACCTTGAATTTATAGCGGGAGAACTAGTTTTTCCATCTAAGAAGCTGTAAGTCTGGAAGAGTTTTCTTTTTAGTTTCCAGCATGGATGGGAAAGAGGTGTTATCCATTTCTACAGTAAATTCATATGCAGTAAGATGAAAGTTGAATTTTTCAATGTCTCTTCGACTGCAAGAATTTCTTTATACGTGGTATGATAGCGTTTCTCAGCTTCTTTAAATTGTCCACTAGCAATCCTACAGTAGTGTCTTTTCCCATCAATCTCTTCAAGAAGGACAACACCCCAATAATGGTCACTGGCATTAGTTTGTAGGATACGTTGTTCGTTTCCTGGAATTTTCAAAGGTGGTGGATTTTGAGCAATTTGTTTTAGGTGAGTGACAAATCCTTGGATTTGTATGTTTTTATATGCCTAATTTGAGGCATTTAATTAACATAATTGAGATGTAATATTGGTCCAAAAAGTGTTTAAATGATCATATAGATCCTTAGGTTAAAGTAGCATGAAAATAGGATTAATATGCCATAATTGAAGATCAATTAGCATTAGTTGATTTTTAGGGCATTTTGATTCTTGTATTTTGCATATTTTATTTGTAGGGTCATCCGAGGACCAAATATGAAGGATTCAATATGAAGAAGAATACTTGTAAGAGGAGAAATTGGGGCTAAAAGCTGAAATTTCATGAAAAAAGGGAAAATACAAGTTTATGGGTGAATTGTAAAAATTACAGAAAAGGACTTCGAAATTTCCAAATTACAGAAAATGACCTAAAATTTGAAAATTACAGAGAAGTCCCAAGGCAGAGAACATGTTAGTTCGCTGTGGGTTCGAACTTCCCCTGAAACAACCAGAAGCAATGTTTGCTTACCGTGGCCTCGCCACGGCGAACTCATGCGTATCAGCAACACATCAGACGCGATTTTTGGGGTCCTACATGATACCCACTCACTTGGACCAACCCTAGACCATATATAAATGAAAATTGAAGTCTTAAAACTCAAATTTGGAGCCACCACTCACTTCCTAAATCCTGCTCAGTCAGCCAATCCTCCTGATCTTGAATTGAGATTGGGTCCGCCAGGGATGGAGGTCGAAAACGACCACCCTAGTAGTAGAAATTTTGAACCCAACTATCATTTCTCATCTCCATCTTTATCTTTCTCACTTCCTTCCACCCAAATCTATGTCCTCTTTCCTTCCCACCTTGGTTGTTGTTCTTCCCATGGAGAGTAGCAGCTAGGCTTCCCCATTCTTGATGGAGGGAGCCAAGGGATGAGCTTGAAGCTTGAATATATGAGTTTTAGTTCTAATCCTTCTTCCTCTTGTTGTATTTATGCTTTTCTAGGGTTCTAGGGGCATATTTATGACATTTGGTTGTGTTCTTTATTTCTACATGTTGTATAAGGGTTGGAAACTATTTTATGTTGTTTCTTTCTTGTTGAATACTTGACATTTTGCTACATTAACTTTGAGTTTGATGAAATTTATGGGTTCATGATTTGTTATTTTCTTTGTGAAAATTATGTGCTAATGCAAGGTGGCTTGGTTAGTGGATTAAAAATGTTAAGTGGTTTTGCATGAATGAAATGGCATAGGAATTAATTAATTATGTTTAGATATTGGGTAAACACTCTTTTCAACCTTAATCTTTATTTGAGTGGCCATCAATGAGTTACGATTAATTGGGAATTTAAGTGCAATTGTGGGGTGGCCCAAATTGTGGATTATAAGTTTTACATAATTAATTGGTTCTTGAATTTGTCAAATTGCATGAGTGGCATTGGACTTCAATCCTAGAGTCTTAATTTGTTATGTGGGGTTCCAGTAATTAATTAAACCCTAGGATTAATTAAGTGGTAATTCAGGGTTTCGGTTGTTGGATTAGGAGCCCCTTACAATTAACAAATTCACTTTGATTTTGAGCTTAATCAACTTAGGTTAAACTAAGTAATGTGCGGGGTTCCGGCGTTAATTAAGTTAATCTAAGCCTAGCTTAGAGGGGTTCCTCTAGGGTTCTTTTGAATATCAATAATTAACTCCCTGAAAATCTTTTGAAGTAATGAATCCTAAAGTTGTCATTCATCAAGAATGATTTCATCTCCATTCCCCTCCAAATCTCACTTTTATCTTATTTTTGTTTTAAATTTGAACATGTCACACCTTTTGCATCTATTCTATACTAAAAACCAAAATACAATACTTTTTACCCTTGTTTAATAGTTTGCATACTAGTTACTAGGTCATCTTTTGCGTTTAGGCTCCTCAAGCGAACGACAACCGGGGGTTAGCTTCTACTATCCCCTTGGTTCTTATTTTCTTGAAGGGCAGACCCAAGGGCGCGCTACACGCACACACACTCAAAATTGGTGCTCTTCAGTGAGTAACAACTTTTGTGTGAACCGGAGTCCATGATGGTGGATTCTTTTTTAGCAATTTGGACAGCTAGCTTGTATGTCTTGTTACATCAGGGTTAAAATCACGCAAGTAATTAATGATCCCTAGAAACTGTTGAATCTATTTTACCGACAGATTGTCATCAGGGAAATCAAGCAAATCTTTGGCAATGCGAGGGCCTGGTTAATAAAACCCATCATGAAATATCATACCCAGAAATTCAATTTTTTCTTAGGCTGTGAAGCTTTTCTTTGAAGAAAGCATGATTCCATACTGGGCTATTATCTTGGTGAATTGGACTAAAGGTTGTTTGTGGGTTTCTTGATCTGGTGAAAATAATAGGATATCATTAATATAGATGAGTGTATTATTGAGAATGGGTTCAAAGATTTTGATCATGGCTTTTTGAAAGAGGGATGGGGCAACCTTAAGTCCGAAAGGGAGGACTTTCCATTGGTATTGAGCATCTGGAATGCAGAAAGCAGTTTTATACCTTTTATCTGGATGAATACCAATATGCCATAATCATGCTTTGAGATCAAATTTTGAAAAAACTTTCGTAAAGGAAATTTATCATCTTATAAGAATAGATTAAGAGGCTTGTAATCAATCACCAATATCTTTTTTGCTCTAATTTTCTCAGATCTTTTCTCAACATAAAAGGCTTGACATGCCCAATTAGAGGTGGTAGGTCCAATCAATCCTTGATCCAGCAAAGCCTTACATTCTTGTTTGGCTAGAAGGAGATCATCATGATTCATTCCCGAATGAGAAGCTTTTGTTGGATTGACATCCTTATTTTTCTTGAATGGAAGACTGATAAAGAATTCAGTATTTTTCCACAGAGGAGAAGGATGATGGAATTGGGAATGTCCATCTGTACAGAATTGTAATAGATCATCTTTTATCCTTTCATACTCAGAAGGAACTTGTGAGATCTCAAGGTGCTTGGGAGGTAGTTGACTTGTCCGAGGTTTAGCATATCCGCAAGCGCATGGATCGTCAAAAATAGTATAGAAAAGGTTGTCGTTCCAATAGGGATTAAGGCAAAAGTGGATTAATTATCACAAATATGATATCAATTAGGTTGAATGAAAATGTTTGTATTTTGAATTTTAAATGTACCTAAAATGAAAATAACTTGACAAAAACTAAATCAAAACTTTAATTTAAGACAAGGAAATCTAGGATTATTTATTCACTTTGTACTTCAAGATGCTTAATTTACCCACTTCTAATGATAATTAATGAACATTAAGTTGTTGCTTGAAGTCTTACTCATTTGAATAACTCTCTCAAGCTTACCCAAACCTTAATTAACACTAATATGCATAATCTCTTACTACATATTATGTTAACTAGTCTTTATAAACATCTCACTTCAATTTTACCAAACTTGGTTGATGAATATCTCTATCTCATTAACAAAGTCTCAATTCCAACCTGGAATTTCAAAACAAGCTTGAATTCAACCTAGTTCTTTACTTAATTAATGCTCTCTCAAGCCACTAATTAGAAAAACAAGCTAAGTGTTGGCCACCACTTAGGAGAAATAAAGTTTAAGTTAAATCCATAACATCATACTCATTAATCATCAAAAGAAAAAGGGGTTCAAGTATCAATCCATACTAAGTTTCAAAATAATCCTAATATAAATTAACTACTTAGTCATAATTAAAACCAAAAATCATCCCAGTAACAACGCAAGCCACAATCGACCAGATAATAAAATTAGAAAGAAGAAAGAAAAGGAACAAGAAATTTAGAGAGCTCCTCAAAAATTCCAGTCCTCTCCTTCCTTCCTTGGTTCACTCGTGCTTCAACTCCTTTGAGGATGGATGATGAACTATGAAGACGCCCAGCCACTTCTCCTCCCCTCTCTTTGATTTTCGCTCCCTACTGCCCAAGAGGAGAAGTAGCTGAAGCTGCTGAATGAATTCCGTAGCTCCTCCCCTGTTCACACGCCCTTCTCTCGCAGCGCCGAAAGAAAATAATGAAGATTATGATGCGGCAGCTCCCCTCAAACCCCGTGAATGCCTTCCTTTTGATTTTGATGCTTTTAGGTTAGAAATCTCAATCATCAAAATGTTGCCGTCACACTAGATGGAAGGAAAAAGGCACACTTATTATTATAATAGATTAAGAGAAAAGCAATATAATAATAATAAAAACAAACCCACAACCACTTACTGTAAAGAAAAACTTTGAAAGGCCTTTTTGTTTCAATCCTAAATTTGACCATTTCCATTTTAATTAGAATCTACAATATTTATTTAAATCCCACAAATAACCTACCAAATTGATATCTTATCAACTTATTAAACAAATCCTTTAATTTTGCATCAATAAGTTCCCAAATATACGAATGTATATAAAATGTAATTAAAAATTAGGGAGTCATCAGTAGTGAATGGAGGAAAAAAAGTTTTTGAATTTGAGACCCTGGGGAAAAATGGATAAATGTTAGGTTCGATAGAAGGTATCAAAACCAAGGAGAAGATCCTTGTCAAGAATGTAACTGCCTAGAATAGTGACCCATGTGAGACATCCTGGAAAAAATTTTATGCCAATCTTTTTTCTGGAAATAAGTTTTATGTGGATAGGATCCTGATTGACAATGGTAATGAATGATTAAGAGGAGCCCAAAATTCTTTAGGCAGAAGGTGAGGTTTGATAATGGTGGCACAAGAACCTGTATCAACAAGGGCTGTAGCATTGAATGGTTTGTCATATTTGGAAAGTAGGACTTTGATTTGGATAGTAGGCCTGTGGATAGTGTCTATTTGGGATATCCCTTTGGATTGAACTGAGGTGGAAAAACAATGAAATCGTTGGACCCAAGGTATCCAATGTGTCTATCAAATGAATTTGGATCAGAGTCTGAATCAGAGAGAGGGAGAACATATTAGGTGTCTGAATCTTCTTCAGATTGTTCTTCAAGAATGCTTTCAATGTCACCATTGTCTGAGACAATATGGCTGAAGGATTGGAGCATTTTTACACCCCCTTTGATTTTTCTTGTTAGGACAGGCTTTTGCAAAATGTCCTTGTTTTCCACAAAGGAAACATTTCCCGAATTTAGAAGATCCCTTTCGTTTTTTCTTGAAATATCTATATTTAGGGTGCCTGGTTCTTCTTTTTCATTCAAGAGGACTGGAAGACTTATGTTTCTTGAAATGTGATTTATTCTTTGTGGCACAATGGCATGATTCTTTGTCTTTAAACTTGATCTTGAGATAAGACTTATTACATGCTGGTTTAAGTTTGGTTGGCAGGAATGCACAAGAGGGGTGAATTGTGCTTTTTAAAATCAAAACTGAATGAAAGAAGACTTACATTGGTTCAGCCCAATCTTGGCCTACGTCCAGTTCTCCAACCTTTAGTTGGGTTCCACTAGCACTTTAAGATTAAATTAGGCTCTTGAATGCCTTTCCAAGTGACAGCAAGAAGCCTCTCTCTTCACTGATCACTCCCCCTTACAACTTGTAAGATTACACCCTACTCTTAAGATCCCACTATCTCAAGAGTATACCTCACTTAGAAAAATGATTACAGAAAAACTTGTTCACTTAATGAACTGATAATGATACACACTAAAGTACACACTGAAGTACAATAATCACTTAATGAACTTTGTAAGGATAAGTATTGAATGCAGTAAGTGTTTCTAGCATAGATAATCAATGTTGCAATCAATGTCTACAACCAACTTCTTCTCAGTGGCTTTTTATATTCTCTTCTGGAAATTTGCCCGTTGTGAAGTGATAGCTGTTGTTTGTTATGAGAGAAGTTTAATCTGATATAGAGTGTTAGGATTGTATTCTGGGAAGCATTAACTCCATTTTACTTGTTTTGATTCAGTTTATCTCTCTTCATTAATTGCTGGAAGTAGTTGGTGTGTCCAACGGCTCTAATGACAATTTGTGTGCCAACAATAACTTCCTGAAGCAGGTCTGAGTACTTTCTGCACTTGAAAGCTTAAAATAGACTGATCCATTAAATTTGAATAAATCCTATCACCACTTCGATCGTAGCCTTTGATCGATCATAGGGGTTGGTTTCCGATCGATCACACATCAATTACACATAGCTCACAGCTCAAGTTAGAGAATATACTCGCCTGATCGATCACAAGGGAACCCAATCAATTACAAATAGATTATACTTAGATTACATGCTTCTCTGATCGATCACTCAACATACTTTAATCGATTAATGTTCTCTGATCGATCAACCTTAGATTATGTTTGGATTATGCTTTGATTCCTCTGATTGATTGAGGGAAAGGCCTAATCGATTGGGCTTATCCAATCAATTAAACTATGTCCTTCTAACTTCTGTGATCGATTAAAGCTATTTGATTGATTAGACTAAGTTCTCTTAATTTCTCTAATCGATTAGACTAAGTTCTCTTAATTTCTCTGATCGATGAGACAGAGTCCCTAATCGATCACAGGGGTCTCTAATCGATTAGGCGACTATAATCCTAACTTCTAATCTGAACCTGATGTGATCCTGATGGATTAGGCTCTAAGTTTCTTAGCTTGTAATCTGAACCTGATCGATTAGGAAACATTCTAAATTTTCTATTATATTGTTACTAAGATATCCCTGATCTTTTACCCTACCTTTCTTTATGCCTAAGTTATGTTTAGTTATCATCAAAACTCATTATTCTAACAACTGTTTTAAACATTTTTTGCTGCTCACAAAGTTTATCCAATGTAGCCAAGGCTAGCTGATAAATTCCTCCAAGAGTAATATGAGCAATTGTTCGTACAGCAAGTGCACGGGTCGCTCCAAATAATAAAGTGATAAGTAGAGTATCGTTCCCACAAGGATTTGGTTCCAAAACCCGATCAAACAATGATTGTCCCACTTTTGCCCAATTTGAGTTAGCCAAATATTAAGATGGAAGAGTAACTATGAAGTAAACCTATGCTAAATGAAATCAAAATTATAAACAAGTGATTCTTCAACTTCAAGGAAAAAAATGGGTCCTAAGATCATGTATCCCCCTTGTACTTCTTAAAACTTAATTAACCTCCTCTCAAAGATGTTCTCAATGAAACCATGTGCTAATCTAGGATTCACAACTTGCTTGTAAAATCTATCTCAAGTCAAGAACAAGTGTTTGATCTCATTAATCGCTCAATCTATTGTTACAATTAATAAAACCCAATTTTTAAGCTCCAATCCTAATGTGACTATGCAAGGTTAGCAATTATATTTCTATCTTACCAACAAAACCATTCATTCATCATGCAAACTTCAAGTTCTTACACTATTTTACTCAAGTTCTACACTCAATCTAGCCCTCTCAAGCATCAATCAAGTGAACCCAACATCTAAATAGTGATCAATCACTTAGAAGCATTAGGAGAAGAGTAAAATAAACACATACATCTCATTAATCACAAAATAAGAGGAGGAATCAAGAGTTAATCCATACAAGGTTTCACAATAATCTTAGAATCAAAGTATTTAGCCACTCATGTTCAACAAATCCATGAGAGCATACATATACATCAACACAAATATAGAACAAGAGTAGAGAATGAAGATGGAGAAGATAAACCAAGAGGAGACATAACACCACCATCAACAAATCCTTAAGAAGAGGAAACTGTTCTTCATAAGTTTCAGATTTCATCATGGCAATACAAGGAACAGTAGGAGCATTATAGAGTGATTGTGGTGTTATGACAGGAGAAGCTTGAGAGGGCTCGCATTCTTCTATAATAAGGAAAACACTAGCAGCTAGGTCATCATGACCTAGTTCTTTGAGTAAATCCCAGATGGTAAGATCTGATGAGGATTCTTTTGGAGCAGGAGGGGCAATCCACCGAGAGCCTGATCCATCTTGATCCGGTTTTCTGTGGTGGGAGTGAGTGTTAGAGCATCTGATCCTAGGCTTGGTGGTTTTGTTGGTGTTACCATAAGTGACCAGATCTCCATCATCAGAATAATCCCAAAAACTGGAATATTGGCAGTCACAGTATGGTTCACACATCATATAATCAAGATCCCAGATGAAATGACCATTAAAATGAGAGACAAAAACAGGCTTGCCATTATCATGAAAATGGTTGACTGGGGGTTTTTCTTTGCTCTTGTAGACTAGATGGACTAGAGATACCAACTTTGGCGTCTGAAGAGGAGGGGCCAAAGAGCATATTCTCTCTAAAGGAGTTCCTTCAATTCCAGATTTCTAGAAAAGAGTTCTGACAGTACCATCAGGCATGCAGGAGATTTGTGGAGGAGCAGTTGTATGAACATCTCTGGGAGTAGAACCAAATTCCCTTTCATAATTTGTAATCCAATCAAGAGGAACTATTTTAGATAATTCCTGGTTGGTAATTTGTCTAGGTATATTGACAATAGCCAGACCATGATCTCTATTAGTAAACATGAGTAACACATCACCGGTGGATTATGGATGCTGGAGATCCAGAGCATGATTCTAGACTTTATAAATCAACTGGTGGTGAAGAGTGGCCATGGTGACTTGAGGATTCTATTCTGCTCCAACAATCTGGACTTGTATTTTAAGTTTGGTGGAGAGGGTTTCATCAGTAAGTTTCATAGTAAAGTCAGGAGCAATGGCCAGAACTAGGCTTCCATTACTAAAGGTAGTAACAAGGGCACCAACCAAAGCATGTTGGTATTGTTTAAAAGAGGTGTCAAGGAGAGCAACCTTGGTTGAGATAGGTAGGCCTTTTTTAGTATGTGGAGTAAGGACTAGGCGAACAGCACCTAGATGGAGATGAGTATATACCTGTTGAATATAAGAGTTGATGAGGGTTTGAGGAACTTTAAGGGTGACAAACTGTTCTTGAGAGGTGGCAGGAAGACCACACTTGTCTAACTTGGAACTTTGAACTATTTCTTTTATAGGTGGGGTATTTCTAGAGATTAAGGTACAGAGATGGTTGAAAGCAGAGCATTCACGATGGTATAAAGATTAAGGACTTAACACAGGCATTTTTATAGGATGTACATGAGCATTATCTGGGATATGAGTAAATTCTACTAGATAGTCTATTTTATTGGACAAAGTGCATCTGATTGATGAAGGAAGATTGGAAATAGAGAGCGAAGGAGAGACGAGTAGTTTCATCAGTGAGAGGAGAAGAAGTTTGATCCATTTTAGAGGGATTCTTCCTTACTCACCGCACTAACAATATCTATACTCTGCTGCTCTCTGGGAAGAGTCAAAATAAAATACCTTGATGCTAACACCAGGATTTTATTTTGCTATTTATGCTTCATTCTTAATTGTTTACAGTGTTCTTTCCTTTGTAATTCTCAAACTTTATCATCCAGTTTCTTATTAATATAAGGGAGTATTATTCAGTTCAAAAAAAGTCAACAATCACAGTATTTTTTAATTAGCATTACAAAGTAAAAGTGATCAAAAGTACGTATCTAAAGTCTAATTACCAGACAGCTCTGGGACATTATATTAGTACTGTTAGTGTTATCCTTTTGTTTGCCATTAATAAAGGATTGTGGATTTTACATTTGTACTAATCCTTACTTCAGAATTTTCTGTACCGGAAACTTTTAATTATTATCATCCATTTTTGATCCCTCAAATAGAAAATTGAGGCTGGCTAATTCTCACATATTTTATGATATTATGTACAAGGTATTGACGCTTGGAGGGGTCTTATTTTGAGTTTGGAGTCAATGGGCTCTCTACTCCATTAAAAATACTCTATTACATATTTTTAATTTGTAAGAAAATAATTCCATATTGATTTTTAACAACCCACGTACATTTTTACATTTGTTTTTTCCCACATGATATCTTCCAGTTTCTCCATATCTGCCTCTCACTATTGATTCTTCAAATTAATTATGCTAAGCTCCACCCACCCATCCAAGATCATACAGCTAGCAAGTTTAAGTTAGATCTTTTTCATAAATATGTGCCTTATATTTTTGTGCGTTTTCCCTTTCCAATGAAAGAACACCAGCACATGTATAAATTTTAGGGCTTACCTCATACAACAGGAGATTGCAACATTCATGAGTTAGCACTATAATCTCAGGATTTGAAATGATAATGATGCCTTTTCTAATAATGAAATAAAATTGAGAGAAATTCTTGCTTGAACCCGGTGCACCACATCATTTGTGGTCTGACCAATCACAATTAAACACAATAGTCTGACGTAGTATTTTTAATCTGACTTGGCACCCTTAAAAAATCAGCTATTTGACAAAAATATTTTTTTCAACTTGTAAAATAAGAAAATTTGAAAACCTGAGATTTACATTTTTTTATGTGCTAGTTACTTTTTTTTATGGTGCCAAGTCAGATTGAAAATCCTACGTCATACCTTATCTGTTTACTTGTGATTTGTTAAAATACAAATGACTTTGTGCACAGGTTCACACAAGAATTTCTCATAAATTGAAGCACATAATTCCTTGCTTGATCTGTTTTTAGATGCACATTGATGTTTCCTTAATGGGTTTTCTTTTGCTTTTGTCTATTCTCACACCATTAAATAAGCAAGGAATCATCACACACAAGATGCCTTTATTCACGAGTTGGCATTACAGAAGCTAAAAGATTCGGATCAATGAGTCTTATTTTGTCTTTAAAATTAACCTAAAAATTATGGTTTCTATGACTTTTATATGTACCAATATAGGCATCTAAGTTCTCATTTATTTTGGACTCATTTCCCTAGCTATTCTTAATTGCAATCGATCTTATATTAAAAACAAAAACCGGGCGGGAGAACAGAGAAAGAAAGCTATCCCTTCTTGCACATGTTCATGTGGCTTTTTCTATTGTTTTTTAAAAAACAAAAAGTCTCTAGTTCAAGAAAAAAAAGGAAAAGTCTAAAAGATCACCTGTTCACATTAAATTTCCATACAACTCCCCACTTCTTTGTTTTGACGAACAAAAATCATGCATTATTACGTATTTACGTTCATGAGCCAGGGGTCAACGAACAATACTCTTAGATCATTTCATTATTAATTAGAACCTTTCATGCAAGCAAATAGATTTCATATGAGGAGAGATTGACACAATGGAATTTCACCTTTCATGTGATCACATCACCTTAAAGGATCCAGATCAAAGTATGCATACATTATTGGAAACAGGAAACACCGCAAAAAGGTGGTAAAAAATTAACCAATTATTTGGACCAATTTTACCACCTATAATTTGAATAATCGATCTTACTAGCTCAGTCTTCTATTTTCAAAATGCTACATAGAATATCATATAGCAAAATGTAACTGACCCTACGCGCTAGACAGTTACACCGTTATACCACTTGCAAGATGACAAAAATTGGCACTTAATACCACAATACCAGGAAATGGGAACAATTGATCTCCGCAATCTCAACAAGGCCTTCATAACTGAAACCTGCATTTTTAGTTCAATTAAGCAAAAGTGATACTGTAACATAATAAACTCACAAAAATAAGGAAAAAAAAAAGAAGAAGAGAAAAGAATACTATTTGGTTTCCCAGCAGCCACTCAGGGATATGAAATGCATCTATCAGCACGATGCGAAAGAGCAATGAGGTAGTGCTGTCAAGGAGCCTACCGTTTGTTCTATATTTCTATATGTTAAATACTTACCTCGCACATAATAGTACACTGCCTTTTTTGGGCCAATAATCATACTGAATTTGTACATGTAAATAAGCAAAATTTTGGCTTGTTTAAATTAGTTTAACCTTAAGAACAGAGATTGTATTAAATTTTAAATACAAATTACCTTACCGCAGAAATTTTGTGTGATTGACATATTTGTCGGTCCTTCTCTTACAGAAAGTGAAAAGGAACAAAGAGATGTTGACGTACAACGGTTTCAAAGCAAATGATTTAATTTGGTCATCGCAGCAAAAGAAGAAAAAGGGTCTTTGCCAATGTCCATTCCTTATGTTTGGTTCTTCTAAACCATATAAGTGAAGCCAACAATTTGAATGTCATAACGAAACTCCCATCAATTTTATATGTCTTGGTTTTATTTAAGAATACGAATACTACAAGGCTCCATCTAAATTGAGTTTGAGGCACTGTTTGCTAGGCTTCCGAACATATTCCATGATTTTTTTTCACTTGTTTGAAATGGTTAGGATCCATTTCAATAAATATTATATACAATCACTACTACAAAAAGTACTTTTAACGTCACAAATTTTGGGGGTTTCCACGTCACTTTTTCAGGGGACATTGAATCAAATGACATGGAAAATGGACTTTTAACGTCACATAAACAAGTGACGTAGAAAGTCAGAGAATCAACGTCACACATAATATTATGTGTGACGTTGTAAGTTGCTCGGAGAAACCACGTCACACATAATATTTATGTGTGACGTGGTTTCCAGGAAACCACATCACACAAAATATTATGTGTGACATGGTTTCTTTTTTTTAAAAAAAAACGTTTTTAATTTTTCTATTCCCCGTTGATATTCAGCAATTTGAGAACAAAAACCAATAGCAAACCAATTTACAAGACTTATAAAACATTTTGGCAAGTATGCAATATTTGCAGCAACTACAACGTAACAACATTTGCAAACCAATTTACAATTGAACATTAAACATTCTATGGCAGACCAATTTACAAGACTTACAAAACCATTAAATATTCTATGGAATTTTTTGCAATTTACAATTGAGAAAAAAAAGGCAACAGATTTAATTATCAGGAAAAAAAAGGAAAAGAAGGTACCTGGATGAAGTGAAACTGCGAACGGAGGCACGATTGAAATTGCTGAACCCGATAAGAGGAAAGCAGAGCTGAAAAAAAACTTTGAACAAGTAAAAAAAAACAACTCGATATTACCAGAAAAAAAAAAGAAAAAAGAAAAAAAACGCACCTTGCAGCTGTGGGAGCTGGGGGGTGGGGGGAGCTGAGGGCGCTGGGGTGGGGGAGCACGAAATGAATAAATGGGGGGGTGGGAAATGAATAAAAAAGGCAGGGGAGTTTTCTACGTCACACCAAAATTTTGGTGTGACGTGGAAAACTAGGGGCGGGAAATGAAAAAAAAAAAGGCATGGGAGTTTTTCACGTCACACCAAAATTTTGGTGTGACGTGGAAAACCACTTTCAACGTCACACCAAAATTTGGTGTGACGTTGAAAGTGGTTTTCCACGTCACACCAAAATTTTGGTGTGACATGAAAAACCACTTTCAACGTCACACCAAATTTTAGTGTGACGTTGAAAGTATTTGGTGTGACGTTGAAAGTGGTTTTCCACGTCACACCAAAATTTTGGTGTGACATGAAAAACCACTTTCAACGTCACACCAAATTTTGGTGTGACGTTGAAAGTATTGGGAGGGGCGGGAAATGAAAAAAAAAGGAGGGGAAGTTTTCCACGTCACACCAAAATTTTGGTGTGACGTGGAAAACCACTTTCAACGTCACACCAAATTTTGGTGTGACGTGAAAAGTTTCAACATCACACTTAATTTTAAGTGTGACGTTGTTTCTTTCCTGTATGTTTTCAATGTCACATTTTTAAATAAGTGACGTTAATTGGTGACATAAAAAGGGCTTTTTGTAGTAGTGAATTTATATGTTTGGACAATGATTCCTCTGTTTATTTTATTTTTAAAAAGTTCCTATCCTCAAATTTTATATCCGTTAAACTTCGTGATGCAGAACAGGAAGGGGAAAATGGAGATGAAAGGGGATATAGAGATAAGGGAAGGGAGAATTTAGAAGAAGAGAGGAGAGAAAGAGATAGAACAAGAAGAAAGAGAGAGATAGAAGAGAGACATAGACAAGGAAAAACTGATATTATTATTTCAAATTTATAAGACGTACAAAGTAAATAGTTGAGGTATTATTTATAGGCCTCAACCAAACCTTAGGAATTGATGACAGAATATTCTAGAGACGCAAATCATAATTAATGCTGATTGATGACAATCAAATCAAAATAAAACTAGAACATTCTAGAAATTAAAACCAAATGCAAATCATAATTAATATTATTTGAAAATAACTATTTCTCTAATAATGATAATTATAAAGAATCTCTTGAAATCTCAGCAAATGATAATTTCCTAATTTCCATATCCCATCATTTTGCTTGTATGTACACACCTTTTTCAAAATGAATGATGATCTCTCTGATAACAAAACATATTACTATATTATTACCACTAAGAAAAGAAAATATTCAATCAGATTGACCATTAATGCTCTGTTATACACATGGGTGTAATGGTCAATGAAAAAAAATAAGACAACGGTGTCAATCCTGCGGCTGCCTCAAAACGCCCAACTGCAAAATGTTTACGATGTGAAAAAGTTTAGCTAAAAACAATTGTATGCATGCATAATCATATGATGACGTTGGCTATTTTATTACCATTATATAAATAGATAACAAAAAACAATGTGTTCATTAAAGGAAAGAGACTACTGCAATACAAGTATTAATGAAAGAGAGAGAGAGAGAGAGAGAGATTGTGTGTTAATGTTAGAAATGTTAATTTACCGCGCATGCTTAGACCATGCGAGGGTTGAAGTTTTGATTGGAAATGGTGCTTGATAGTTGAGTCATCCCATTCCAAATTGTCCCACGGTTCTTGCTCTCCGATAAGTGTGAGTTTATGTTTGGCAGAGTTAGAATGAAGTGGTAGCTTTTTTAGCTTTGGACAATTTGATATACTGATGTTTTTAGAGAAGAGAAAGACAAGGCGGTCTTATGAATACTTTGAAGTTTTGGCATGCCAAATAGTTCGAGATTCACAAGGAAAGAAAATAATGTAATAGAAGAAGAATCCACATTCTCACCTTCTTTGGCAGTTGCTTCTTCCTTTATGTTTCTTCCATTGTCTCGCCACCAAAAATAATAAGCACTTGAAGGAATGGACGAGCATACTTGGGCCATGTCACATGGGTTAAGGAAAGGCAATTAATGATAGCCACAGATTGAAGCATGGTAAGACAACAAGTGTCATAAATACAAGAATCTCCCACTCTTGACAGTCCCGACATTGCAAACTGATGTAGGTACTTCATTTCTGAAATGCATGCCAATAATGATGACATCTCAATAAAGGTGTCTATGTTATGAACACGAAGAGCACACATTGAACTTTGCAGTTTGCTTGAGTTAAGTAACTTGTCGACGCCATTCTTTGTCTATATGTCAACTAGTTCCTATTGTGAAAAGTGTGTAATAGATGTGGGTGTGTCAAAAGAGAAAGAAGTCCCACATTGCTTAGTTTTATGGGAGTACTAGCCTATATAAGTTAAAACTCTTTATGGGCTTGTAACATGGGCTTGAGAGAGTAGTGGGCTCACAAGCATGACAATGGGCCATTGCTTAGTTTTGTGGGAGTACTAGCCTATATAAGTTAAAACTCTTTATGGGCTTGTAACATGGGCTTGAGAGAGTAGTGGGCTCACAAGCATGACATTGGGCCACCTTTGGGAAATCCAGTTGAAATCCGGCAATTTTCCCCTGCGCACGTGTAATATGAGGTTTGGCACTTTTCTCAAAAAATATTTTGTTGGTTTTCAGAATATTTTTATTTATTTATTTATTTAATGCTTACCTGAAAACCATGTTTTTTGGGCTTCAAAAGTTGTGAGCCTTTTAGATCCGAAGATGTGTGTCTGTGGGTGGACAGTTAGGTCCCTGAACGGTTTTACCATTTCTTCCGAGTCGCTACATACCCGTTCTCCTCAGGCGTGTACGTTGGATCTAAGGGATGTGTCCCTCTGTGCATGTGCCTTTCCTCGTCTATAAAAAGGGTGGGGTGTTGTTCGCACCGCAAGTGCACGGGTCGCGCCAAGTAATAAAGTAATGAGAAAGTATCGTTCCTTCAGGGATTTGCTTACAAATGCGATCAAACAGAAGGCTTAGTAAATTAAATTAAGTTGAGTGAGATCAATTTTTGGTTTGAAGATTTAAAAGGTAAAAGATTTCTATTTAAAATTCTAATTCTAATAAAGGTTTTAATCACGGAGATTATAAACCCAAGATGTGATTTAGAAAATATGTGTCAAGACAAATAAAAAAATTAGGGTTACTTATCCCCAATTGACTTCATAAACTAGCAAAATCCTTTCCTTTTAGCATTATAAAGAATTAATGTGTGAGTTCAAGGTTCAATTTCATTTGAAGAAGCTTTCTCAAGTCAAAATCAAAATTATACTTGCATTAATTGCACAACCTCTTTGACAAATCTCTGATTTGTAATGCTTTTATATGCTTAATTTAAGGAAATTAACATGATTAAGATGCAAGTTTGGTTCAATAATGCTAAACTGAATGTCTTAAACTCTCAAGTGAGATGAGTATAAAATTAGGATTAATTAGCCATAATTGTAGATTAATTGCATTGATTAATTTATAGGGCTATTTGATCTTGGTTTTGTCTTATTTTTACTTACAAGGTCGAGCAAGGACCAAAGATCGGATTCCGAGCGAAGAAGAAAGCCTGTTCAAAGAGGGCAGAAACATCTAGAGTTCCACGGCGAAACTCACAGCGAAAACACCCCCAGGAGGCAGAGAATGATGTAGCTCGTTGTGGCTCTCGCCGCGGCGAGCCAAGCCAGAAAGAACCAGAAGCATCATTACGAAGCCGCAGAGAACTACGCGATCTGCAGAATTTCAGCTCGCATTTTTCGGGCCCAATCCGAATCTAACTCAATACCCACTCACTTAACCCGACTTGGGGGACAAAAAATTCGAAATTTACACCCTATTAGGGCAGATTTTGGTCCACATACATTTACACCTCCCAAGCCCTAGCTCTCTCTTCTCCATTTTCATCTTCATCTTCCTCATCTTTCTTCCTTCCGCCTATGGCTTCCACACCTTCCTCTCTTCTCGTTGGTTCTTCCATGGAGAGTAGCAGCTAGGCTCCACCATTCTTGGTGGTGGGAGCCAAGGGATGAGCTTGAAAGTTGAATAGGGGAGTTTTTCTAGTTCTAATCCTTCCTCCATTTGTTGTATTTATGCTTTTCTAGGGTTCTAGGGGTGCATTTATGGCATTTGGTGGAATGTATTAATTGCATTTGGTTGAAGTGCATTTATGGCACTTGGTTGAGTGCATTGATGTCATTAGGGTTAGAAACTATGTTTATGTTATTTCCTTCTTGTATAATGCTTGACATGGCTACTTATTAACTTTGAGTTTAATGAAATTTATGGGTTCATAGTTTTGTTATTCTCTTTGTGAAAATTATGTGCTAATGCAAGGTGGCTTGGTTAGTGGATTAAGAGTGTTAAGTTATTTGCTTGAGGGAGATGGCATAAGAATTAATTGGTTGTGTTGAGATATTGGGCAAACACTCTTTAGATCCTAATTTATTGTATGGGTGGCCATCAATGGATTAAGGTTTAGAGAGAAATTTAGAGCAATTATGAGGTGACCCAAATTGTAGATTTAAAAGTCTTGCATATTCAATTATTTCTTGATTTTGAACTTAATCAACTTGGGTTGAATTAAGTAATGTGCTGGGTTCCGACATTAATTAAGTTAACCTAAGCCTAGCCAGAGGGGTTCTGATAACTCGTGGAAATTCATGTATTGTCAGCACATTTTCCTTGAGGTTTTATTCAATCATTTATAATTTTTGGATACTCAAGATAGGAAAATGCTCATTTGATTTTTGGTTGCACATCATTGTTTATTTATGTAGATTTTGATTATTTTTATAGTTAGTTTCTTATGGTGTTTTATGTAATTTTTGTAGGAACATTTTGACGCAATAAACATGAGATTATAGCCCCTCCACCAAGCTCCCAAGTGAACAAAAATAAGGAGAAGCCAGAGCAGCCCAAGGAATAAAGAAAACAAAGACAAGAAACCAGAGAAGACAGGCCACGGCGAAACCCACGGCGAGAGGCATTGGTCTCTGCCCTATTTTGGTAGCTCGCAGTGAACTCGCCGCGGCGAAAGCCACGACGAGCTCCACTCATTTCTGTAATTTTTTGTGGTTCGCCGCGGCGAGACCCACGGTGAACTTCGTGTTTTACTGCTTTTTGATAGCAAACGGCGGACTGAATTAAAATAAAAGCTAGGGTTTCGAGTCCAGTCTTCATTCTTCGACTTCTGGGCATTCTTGGGAGTGTTTTGCTCTGCTAGGGCTTAGAGCTTCGAAGAGATTTGGGCTTCCTCTCTTGGTTTATCTCTTCCATCTTCATTCTCTTCTCTTGTTCTATTTTGTAATGTTGTATATATATGCTCCCATGGAGTTGTAGAACATGAGTAGCTAAATACTTTGATTCTAGGATTATTTTGAACCCTTGTATGTATTGATTCTTGATTCCACCTCTTATGTTGTGATTAATGATATCTATGTGCTTATTTTACTCTTCTCCTAATGCTTCTAAGTGCTTGATCACCATTTAGATGCAGGGTTCACTTGATTGATGTTGGAGAGGGCTAGATTGAGTGTAGAACTTGGGTAAAATAGTGCAAAAACCTGAAGTTTGCATGGATGGATGGTTTTGTTGGTAAGATAGAGTTATACTTGCTAACCTTACATAGTCACATTAGGGTTATGGCTTGATAATCGGGTTTATTAAATTGTAGCAAGATATTGTGCAATTAATAAAACTAAACACTTGTTCTTGACTTGAGAGAGCGTTTACAAGTACTCTATGAACCCTAGATTAGCACGCGGTTTCGTTGAGAGCTTCTTTGAGGGGAGGTTAATTGAGTTTTAAGAAGTACAAGGAGGATAGATAATCTTAGGACCCATTTTATCCTTGAAGTTAGAGAATCACTTGTTTATAGTTTTATTTTCATTTAGCATAGGTGTATTTTCATTGTTAATATCCAATCTCAACATTTGTGTCACTCAAATTGGGCGAGAGTGTGATAATCATTGTTTGACCGGGTTTTGGACCAAATCCTCGTGGGAACAATACTTCACTCATCACTTTATTACTTGGAGCGACCCGTGCACTTGCAGCGCAGGGCGAACAGGTTCCTCTAGGGTTCTTTAGAAATCAAATTAAACTCCCTAAAAATCTTTAGAAGCAATGATTCCCGAATCTCTCATTCATCAAGAATGATCTTTATCCCATTCTCATCCAAATCTCACTTTTAATTCCTACCTTTTACTTTACTTTTTGCACATACCAAACTTCATACTAAAACCAAACAAAAATGCTTTTTACCCGCTTTTTCAAGTTTACATATTAGCTATTAGGAATCATATTACACTAGGCTTCTTGAGATCGACACCCAAGGTTAGCTTCCACTATCCCCTCGGGTTTAATTTCTTGGAGAGCGGACTCGAGGCCGCACTGCTATGATACAAACCCCAATTGGTGAGCTCTTCAAGTGGTGCTTAGTTGCATCTAGTTGCATTTTAGCTTAGTTGCATCTTAGTTTATCTTTCATCTTTGCATATCGTTTTTTGAAATACCTCTAACAATTGGTATAGATGCTTACTCTTTGCATTTTCTTGGCTCACTGACTTACTATTGTGCTTGGTTGCTTTAGTGGTATTTTTATTGTACTAATTGTGAATTCCTTTGATGGATATTGAGTGCATGAATCTATCCCCCAAGTCACATTCTTGTTGCTTAAGCTTACTTGTGCATAGCATACTTGCTCTGATTGATTCGCACTAGTTTGAATTGTTATATTACGCTTTCACTCAACTTGTTTTAGCTTCTAAAAATTCTGCAGTTGCATTTTGTTCAGTGGCAGAATCAGCCACTCCTCGCCGTGCACTCTCCCCCACAGCGAAAAACTTTTGATTCCTCGCCGTCACCACGCTGCGTCGAAGAGATGGTGAGCTCCACCTGTGTCAGCCTCTGTTTTCGCTGACTTTCGCCATTCTTTGATCATTCTTGCTGCATATACACCTCATATTCACACCATATTCATACATACACACGTCATACACTTCCATACTTCACATACCATTGACTTTCACTTGACTTTTGTACATTCTAAGTCTTGGTTGCTACTGATAGTCCACTTGTTGTCTGTACTTTGTGTGACTCAACTTTGACTTGCTTTTGATTTTCTTCTACTTGTTTATATCTCATTGTGCATGCCTAGAGGGAGAGGTAGAAGGAGAAGAGGATCAAACCTTCTATCCTTAAACCTTGGGATTAAGCTAAACCATAGCCAACTTAGGAGAGCTAACCAAGGAGGCCGCTCCAGCCCTATTTTAGAAGAGTCCTTTTTTTGGGGAGTATAGCAGTCCCTCTCATTCAGACACTGAAAACGCCATCCACATAGAAATACCTCTAGATATCCCTATGGCTCACAGACCACCACCCAATTGCAATAATGGAAACAATGGTGAGGGTGGGGGAGTAGGAAATAATGAAATCCCTAGGAGGTGCAGTATTAGGGAAGTTACCTCGAGTGGTGCCAAATACGATCCATTCCAAACTGCATATCATGCTCTAAATGCTGATTTTGAGATAAAAGGACCACTAATTGCAGCGTTACCTCATTTTGCAGGATTGGAAGGGGAGGATGCATATGGCCATCTATATGGGGTCTACCTTGCTTGCACAAGCATGAAACCAGCTGAAGCGAATATTGACGATGTGCAGTTGAAAGTCTTTCACTTGTCACTGGATGGAAAAGCCAAAGAGTGGTTTAGACTTCTACCAAGACATGATGAGAACGCCCTCACTTCTTGGGCCAATTTGAGGAGGGCATTTCTGGAGCATTACTTCTCGGATGTTAAGACCGAGGATTTGAAGAAGGACATCTATTCCATCAGACAAGATCCTTCTGAAAGCTTTTATGAGTATTGGTGCCGTTTTCAAGAGATATTAGCCAAGTGTCCCCACCACCAGATTATCGATGAACAGTTGATTCAATACTTCCACAAGGGGCTCTTTCCTAATGAGAGAGGCATCATGGATGCTAGTGCCGGTGGTTCTTTGGAAGACCTACCCACCGAATAGGCTTGGGCTATGATCAAGCTAAGAGCCAAAAACACCCAACAATACAATAGAAGAGGTTCCAAAGGGGTGTTTGAGTTGAGCTCCAACCCACAACAAACAAGGAGAATGGATTCCTTAGAGGCCAAGGTGGATACTTTGAGTTCCCAACTTACTTCTCAACTTGCTTTCATTACTTTAGAGTTGAGGAACCTTAGCATGCAACAGTGTGCTCCCACTTCCTCTACCTCCAAGGCCATAGTTGCACCAAGTTGTGAGCATTGTGGTTCAGTGATGCATATCAGTAGCCTTTGTCCTAATGAGCCGGCGGATGTTAGTGCTATATACCAGGGGAGGTCTAGCTCTAATCCGAACCAAAAATGGGATCCCCATAGCAATACCTACAATGAAGGGTGGAGTTCACACCCTAACTTCCGGTGGAGAGACAATAACAATAATTCCATGACCAATTACAAGGGCCAATCTTCTTCCCCACGGTCCTTAGTTCCCTAAGATTCACCAAGAGGGGATGATTCATGTGATCGGATTCTCAAGAGCATACAAAGAATGCATATGAATGCTCTCAACAATGCGAGGTTTGCATCTCTTGAATCCAAGATGGAGCAATGGGAGACTAGAACCACAGATTTTCAATCCTTTGTGACCCAATTATCGGATGGTTTGAGTGACAAGCAAGCAAGGACAAGTGGATCTTCCCCCTCTAATACTGTGATTAACCCAAAGTCCATTAATGCCATCACCTTGAGAAGTGGCAAGAAAGTCAAGTTCCAAGGCTATGAGGGTGATGAGTCCGATGTTGATGAAGAAATTGTTTGTGATACACCACCTTTGGGTATGGGGGAGTGTTCCAACTCCAAGACCATAGAGGAGAGCTCCTTGCATATGCCGACCCCTTGGTCCAAAGTGAAAGCAATGAACAGAGAAAGCTCCTAGCTACCCCACCTTCCACAAGAAGAAAGAGAGAAGTTCTCTTTGAAACACAAGATTCACCCAACCAAGAGCCACAAGAAAAAGGTAAATAGGTAAAAGTTTCTGACCTTCCTTTTCCTCATTTATATTTGGCTAGTAAAAGGGTTGCGGATGATAAATGTGATAAAGAAATGTTTGACATGTTTAGCAAAGTAGAAGTAAACTTGCCTCTCCTTGATTTGATAAAGAAAATGCCCAAGTCGCCAAAGTTTTTAAAGGATTTATGCACCAAAAAGAGGAGATACAAGTATAGTAAAAGAATTCAACTGGGGTCTAATGTTAATGCTTTATTTAAACCACAACTACCTTTGAAATGCAAAGACCCGAGTTCTTACACTATTCCTTGTATCATAGGCAAGACCACCATTTTAAATGCCTTATTAGATCTTGGTGCTGCTATCAATGTCATGCCTACCTCTATTTTTGAGTCCTTGGGTACCCAATCTATTCGGGACACAAGTGTGGTTCTCCAACTTATGGACTGAACAATTAGGTATCCTAAAGGCATTTTGGAAGATATTTTGGTGCAGGTGAAAGGCCTTGTTTTTCTGGTCGATTTCTACGTCCTAGACATGACAATTGACAACCCTAGTGATAGTACTTTGATTCTTGGCCGACCTTTTCTTAGAACAGCCGAAACCATCATTGATATGAAACAAGGTACAATAACTATGGGAACTATGACCAAGAGGTCAAATTTCTGTTTTTTGAGACTACGCGCAATGCTAGTGATGATTGTACTTATCTAGGCATTAGTGCAATTTCTTGTGTGGATGATGATATTGATGAGTTGTGTGATGCTATGTTTGTTGATTCATTTAAGCATGTTGAACCATCATCTGTTATTTCCCCCTCCCATACTTCTTCATTTTGTTATTGCGTTGATGATGTGCCTTATCTTGCTTGTATTGAGATTAAGAGCTGGCTTTCCACTTTGCATGATTTTGATGCTTCTACTTGCTCTTATGATAATATATCTGCTCACCCCACATCTAATGGTCTTGGGAAAATTTCCATTACTTGTGATGCAGGTTCTGCTGATCACCTAGGCCTTGTTATACAAGCTACACCCGTAGCTTCACCTACGATGGACACTTGCTCACTCTTAGGAAGTGGAGAAGTCACAGCATTTGTAAATGCACCTATATCTCCTTCCCCACTTTGTGATGACACCATTTTGCCACTTGCTGCACTTGAACTTCAAGAGTTGGTACCGTCTGTGGTAAAAACCCCAATTGTGGATCTTAAACCCTTACCTCCTAACTTGAAATATGTGTTTATTACTGATTCTGATAAGTTTCCTGTTATTATTTCAAGTGCTTTATCTGATGTTGAGGAGGGTAGACTAGTTTCTCTGCTTAAGTCTTATAGGGGTGCAATTAGGTGGTCTCTTGCTGACATTCCAGGGATTAACCCCTCAGTTTGTACTCATAGGATCCTCTTGGAGGAGGGTTCTAAGCCTATTCGGTAGCCGCAGAGGAGACTGAATCCTCTCATTCTTGATGTTGTGAGGAAAGAGAAGCTAAGCTCTTGAGTGATGGGATCATTTTGAAGATGGCAGAGAACGCACAAGAGGGGGGTGAATTGTGAGTTCTAAAAATTAAAACTTGAAAGCTTAAAAGACAATCCTTTATACTGGTTCGGCCAAACAATGCCTACGTCCATTTCTCCAACTCCTCGTTGGGTTCCACTAATTCCACAGGTTTTACAGCACGGGTTCACCTGCTAACCTTTACAAACGAGCTTTAGAAACTCCTCTAAACGCTCCCCCTACAACCCTGTTCTAAATTCCCAGACTTTAGAACAACCTCAAATAGTAGAGGATTTCAAATAATTAGTTCACTCAATGAACAGATTTTGATAATCACTTAAGTACAAGTATTCTCACAAGGTGAAATAAATACAAAGAGCTTTTATGAGCAAAGAGTAGTTAACAATAATGAATGTAAGATTTTTCGGGGTTTTTGTACACTACTTCATAAATTCTCTATTCTTGTATTATATAGCTCCTTCACAGAGTCCCCTTTTCTTTCAGCTTCAAGAGTCGTTTGAATCTCATCGTTTTGAGTTCCTAGCCGTTGACATTTAATGTTGTTCTTCATCTTAGTCAACTTCCTTCTCTTGCTTCATTTAATTTTATGCAGAGGTTGAGCTAAGAGGAACAGAATCTATGATTAACGATCACCTGCAACATTGTACTTGCATAGCAGCTTTTTCAGTAGCACTAGCTCTCTTGGCTATCGCTGGCTTCATGGGGTGAGTCCTGCACTTAGCTGTTAGTAGAGCAAGTATTCATGTGAAGTACAATAGGTGTTATCGCTAGTGAGCTCCATTAGCTCAATGCTTTAGCTATCTGATGCTTAAGTTATTGCAGAGTGTTTTGCTATCGATAGCTACATTCGTTATCGCTAGTGACCACTGGTTCATACTATCATTATCTAAGTTCTTTCAACCAGTGTCTTACTATCGATAGTCTCTTCTATTATCACCAGAGAATATGTCTGCTAGTTATCTGTTAGCTATATAAATCTATTTCAAGTATTCTATTATCGATAGCTAATCACATTATCGCTAGAGATTATGTTATCGCTAGCACTTGTTATGACTTTCTTTCCCTGAGGTTATTTATGAGCCCTTAGTGATAGGGACAAAGCTTAGCGATAATGATAGATTGTTCATTGCTTAGACTAGCTCAATCCATTCTAGCAATAGTGAAGACCTTAGCGATAGTGGTATTGTCTTCAAATTATAGCTAAGTCTTCATTTGCTGATGCTATCCTATACTCTCTATCTGTTAGTGATAGGTTCTAACTTTAGTGATAGTGTTTCTGTTACCTATAAGATTTACTCGTTCATTGTCAAGGTAACCTACACTCTTTTTAACTTAGTCATATCTCATGATTGTTGCTTTAATTCATTCCAGACTAAGTTGTATGATATCAGTTCATTTTACTTATGTTGTCTATGGATTCAATCCTCATCAAAACTTAAGATTCTAACACATTTATCCTATTTCTGATAGCAAGTGGGTGTCACCGGTACAAGTAGTACCGAAGAAGAGTGGAATTACCGTTATCCAGAGTGACAACAATAAGCTTATTCCCACCAGAGTCCAGAATTCTTGGAGAGTATGTATAGATTATAGGAAGCTTAATTGCTCCAATAGAAATGACTACTTTCCCTTGCCCTTTATTGATCAAATGCTTGAGAGGATATCTTGTAAGTCTCACTACTACTTTCTTAATGGTTTCTCTGGGTACTTCCAAGCACCAATTGCACCGGAGGACCAAGAGAAAACCACCTTCACATGTCCTTTTGGTACCTTTGGTTATCGCAGGATGCCTTTTGGACTTTGTAATGCTCCTGGTACTTTTCAAAGATGTATTATGTCTATTTTTAGTGATTTATTGGAGCATAACATGGAGGTGTTTATGGATGATTTCACTGTTTATGGTTCTAGCTTTGATGAATGCCTCTCTAGTTTAGAACTTGTTTTGAAAAGATGTTTGGAAAAGAACTTGGTTTTGAACTATGAGAAAGTAATGAAGAGAGAAAGCTCCAACTCCAAGACCATTAAGGAGAGCTCCTTGCCTATGCCGACCCCTTCAGTCCAAAGTGAAACAATGAAGAGAGAAAGCTCTTAGCTACCCCACCTTCTACAAGAAGAAAGAGAGGAGTTCACTTTGAAACACAAGATTCACCCAACCAAGAGCCACAACAAAAAGGTAAAGAGGTAAAAGTTTCTGACCTTCCTTTTCCTCATTCATACTTGGCTAGTAAAATGGTTGTGGATGATAAATGTGATAAAGAAATGTTTGACATGTTTAGCAAAGTAGAAGTGAATTTTTCTCTCCTTGATTTGATAAAGAAAATGCCCAAGTCGGCAAAGTTTTTAAAGGATTTATGCACCAATAAGAGAAAATACAAGCATAGTGAAAGAATCCAACTAGGGTCTAATGTGAGTGCTTTATTTAAACCACAACTACCTTTGAAATGCAAAGACCCGGGTTCTTACACTATTCCTTGTATCATAGGCAAGACCACCATTTCAAATGTCTTATTAGATCTTCGTGCTGCTATCAATGTCATGCCTACCTCTATTTTTGAGTCCTTGGGTACCCAATCTATTCGGGACACAAGTATGGTTCTCTAACTTGCGGACCGAACAATTAGGTATCCTAAAGGCATTTTGGAAGATATTTTGGTGCAAGTGAAAGGCCTTGTTTTTCCGGCCGATTTCTATGTCCTAGACATGACTAGTGACAACCCTAGTGATAGTATTTTGATTCTTGATCGACCTTTTCTTAGAATGGCCGAAACCATCATTGATATGAAACAAGGTACAATCACTCTGGGGACTGGTGACCAAGAGGTCACATGTCTGTTTTCTGAGACCATGCGCAATGCTAGTGATGGTTGTACTTATCTAGGCATTAGTGCAATTTCTTGTGTGGATGATGATATTGATGAGCTGTGTGATGCTATGTTTGTTGATTCATTTGAGCATGTTGAACCATCATCTGTTATTTCCCCCTCCCATACTTCTTCATTTTGTGATTGCATTGATGCTGTGCCGTGTCTCGCTTGTATTGAGATTAAGAGCTGGCTTTCCACGTCGCATGATTTTGATGCTTCTACTTGCTCTTATGATGATATATCTGCTCACCCCACATTCAGTGGTCTTGGCAAAGTTTCCTTTGCTTGTGATGCAGGTTCTGCTGATCACCTAGGCACTAATATGCAAGCTACACCGATAGCTTTGTCTATGGTGGATACTTGCTCACTCTTGGGAAGTGGAGAAGTCACCGCATATGTAGATGCACCTATATCTCCTTCCCCACTTTGTCCCCAATTATAGATCTTAAACCCTTACCTCCTAACTTGAAATATGTGTTTCTTGCTGATTTTGATAAATTGCCTGTGATTATTTCAAGTGCTTTGTCTGATGTTGAGGAGGGTATACTTGTTTCTCTTCTTAGGTCTTATAGGGTGTAATTGGGTGGTCTCTCGCTGACATTCCAAAGATCAATCGCTCGGTCTGTACTCATAGAATCCTCTTGGAGGAGGGCTCCAAGCCAATTAGGCAACCACAGAGGAGACTGAATCCTCTCATTCTTGATGTTGTGAGAAAAGAGATAGCTAAGCTCTTAAGTGCTGGGATCATTTATCCCATTTCTGATAGCGAGTGGGTGTCATCGGTACAAGTAGTACCGAAGAAGAGTGGAATTATTATTGTCCGGATTGACAACGAAAAGATTATTCCCACCAGAGTCCAGAATTCTTGGAGAGTGTGTATAGATTATAGGAAGCTTAATTCCTCCACTAGTAAGGACCACTTTTCCTTGCCCTTTATTGATCAAATGCTTGAGAGGATCTCTGGTAAGTCTCACTACTTTTTTCTTGATGGTTTCTCTGGGTACTTCCAAGCACCAATTGCACCGGAGGACCAAGAGAAAACCACCTTCACATGTCATTTTGGTACCTTTGCTTATCGTAGGATGCCTTTTGGACTTTGTAATGCTCCTGGCACTTTTCAAAGATGTATGGTGTCTATTTTTAGTGATTTATTGGAGCATAACATGGAGGTGTTTATGGATGATTTCACTGTTTATGGTTCTCGCTTTGATGAATGCCTCTCTAGTTTAGAATTTGTTTTGAAAAGATGTTTGGAAAAGAACTTGGTTTTGAACTATGAGAAGTGTTATGTCATGGTGGATAGTGGCATTGTTTTAGGTCACTTGATCTCCCAAAAGGGGATTGAGGTTGACAAGGCTAAAATTGAATTTATTGCATCTTTGCCTTATCCTACCAATTTGAAAGAAGTGAGATCATTTCTGGGGCATGCGGGGTTTTATAGGCGTTTCATTGCTAATTTTTCCAAAATTGTATTACCCATTTCATCTTTGCTTAAAAAGGACTATGATTTTGTGTTTGATGATAAATGCAAGTATGCCTTTGACACACTGAAGTCATCCTTGTTTTCTCCTCCCATTATTAGTGCACCTAATTGGCAATTGCCCTTTGAGCTTTCATGTGATTCATCTATATTTGCGGTAGGAGCCATGCTTGGTCAGAGAGTTGACAAGGTCCCTAGGGTCATTACATATGCATCTAGGACATTTGATTCTGCACAAGTTAATTACACCATTACTGAAAAAGAGTTATTTGCTATAATTTTTGCACTTGACAAGTTTAGATGATATTTGATAAACTCTTCTAGGGTAGTATACACTGACCATGAAGCTGTGCAGTATTTGTTTCAAAAGCCCCAGTCTAAGGCTAGACTACTGCGATGGGCTCTTCTGATGCAATAATTTGATGAAGGATCAAGGATCGGGCAGGAGCTGAAAATCATGTGGCCGATCATTTGAGCCGCTTACCTCCCGACACAAGGGGAGTTGATTCTTCTTACCTTTGCATTGATTCTTTTCCCGATTCTACTTTATTTACCTTGGCCACTGTTAAGCCTTGGTATTCTCATATTGTGAACTATCTTACTGCTGATGTGGTTCCTTCTATGTCTCATTTCCAGGCTAACCAATTGAAGAGGGAAGCCAAGTACTACATCTGGGATCTGCCTATCTTGTGGCGCTTGTGTAGTGACCAGATCATCTGTCGTTGTGTTCCAAATGATGAGATCCACTCTATCCTTACTCATGCTCATTTTTTATCTTGTGGTGGTCATTTTAGTGCTAAAAAGACTGCTAGAAGAGTGTTAGAGTGTGGATTTTTTTGGCCTACTTTGTTTAAAGATGCATTTATTTATTGTAAGTCTTGTGAGAAGTGTAAACAATTTGGGAATTGGGGTAAGAGGCATGAAATGCCTATGAGGCCTATGCACTTTTGTGAGATTTTTTATGTGTGGGGCATTGATTTTATGGGACCCTTCCCCCTTCTTGTGGATTTACTTACATCCTGCTTGTAGTAGATTGTGTGTCTAGATGGGTTGAGGAAATCCCAACTAGGAAAGATGATGCCGCTACTGTTTCTAGATTCTTAAGTTCTCATATCGTTTTTAGGTACGGCATTCCTAGAACTATCATCAGCGATCAGGGCACAGATTTCTGCAACCGGATCATCCAATCCCTTCTTTCCAAGTATGGAGTCACTCACAAAGTTGCTACACCCTACCATCCCCAAACCAATGGGTTACCTGAAGTTTCAAACTGAGAGGTGAAGCGCATTCTTGAGAAGATAGTGAAGCCATCGTGCAAAGATTGGAGTGATCGATTGGAAGAAGCTCTTTGGGCATATAGGACGGCCTACAAGATGCCTATTGGGACATAGCCCTTTAGAGTTGTCTATGGGAAGTCTTGCCACCTACCTATGGAGTTGGAGCATAAATCATATTGGGCTATCAAAGCTTGAAATGCCGATTTGGAGTCTTCCTTGACCAATCGGATGGTGCAGCTCCAAGAGCTTGAGGAATTGTGTAACACCTACTTCTAGGACTCATTCCCAAGCCTAATAATCTTTGGGAATCATATTCAAGCTCATATGGGACTTAGAACATCAAAACCACAACTTTTAAAACTTTTCTTTATTTCTGGAAAAATGCTGAAAATGCGGAACTTTTCCAGCAACTTTGAAAAAATCATAACTAATTGTAGAAAAATGGTTTTGACTTGGTTCAAGTCTCAAATTAAAGCTTGAAGAGACCTCTTTCTGGGACAAATATCAAACATAATATGCATCAACCCAGGTGATACAGATATTTGATTTTCCCAACCTGCCTTCGTTTTCACGCCCAGAAATATTGGCCTTCTTGCGTGATTTTTGGATTAAGCTACATAACTCCAATTTACTTCGTTTTTGGGTTTCCAAAAAGCCCTACATGTCTATTAATTTACATAAAAATTCCAAAGCTAAAGGAATTCATCTTCTATCTCGAATAATATCAACAATAGACATTGCACAGAATGGAACCCAGAAAACAGCATTTCATTTGCATGAATTAAAACTTGTTCTTAATGGCCAAGAATGACCATATACATACATAAATCCAAAAGGATAACATAATAACAGCATAATCAAAAGCATCCCAACAATATTACAGATTTATCATGAGTTCAAAGATGCATAACAAAAACAAGAACATTGAATTCTTCATCTTGACTAGGCTAGCTTCTTCTCTTTCTCCTTTGATGAACTTGCTCCTAAAATGGTTTAGATTTGGGGGGGGGGTGAGATTTTGGGGAAAATCTCAGCAGCACAATACTCAACAAACAACCATGCAAGTTTAACATTGGACAAGATATGGCAATACCAATAACTTATACATGTGAGCATTTATGTTCTTAAATAATAACATATGGCCATAGCATTATAAGAAACACATAATCACTTCAAACATGATTCATCAAGGCAGCCAAATACCACATCACAATATTGAAACAATGCTGGAAATGTAAGAGAGTAAGTACTACCTTAAAGCTTTACAATTTCTCTTGGAGTTCTAACCTTCAAGGCTCCTCAAGAACACCCAAGAACACTCAAAAATACTCAAGAACACTCCTCTTTCTCTCACTTTCTTTGGGGCTACGAATTTTGGTGTGTAGAAAGGGGATTGAAGAGGTCCTATTTATAGGGGAAATGAGGGCAAAGATCACCCCAAGCCACTTCACACATTATCCAATAGAATTGATACTTCTCTTGCACTTTATCCTACCTAATGCTCCACTCATGCTTTCTTTTCCTTTCTTGCTTTTCTTTCCTTTACCTAATGCTCCACTCATGCTTTCTTTTCTTTTTCTTTTCTTTCTTTTCTTTACCTAATGCTCCACTCATGCTTTCTTTTCTTTTCTTGCTTTTCTTTCCTTTACCTAATGCTCCACTCATGCTTTCTTTTCTTTCTTTTCTTTACCTAATGCTCCACTCATGCTTTCTTTTCTTTTCTTGCTTTTCTTTCCCTTACCTAATGCTCCAATCATGCTTTCTTTTCTTTAATATAATTTTATGCTTACAATTCCTTATTTATTTATTATTTTCAAAATAATTCATTCTTCATGACATGTGGTGCCAACCTAGGCTCCACAAGGAGAAATTACTATTTCTCATGGGCTAAGGTCTTAGTCCATTTTCTATGCCCAATCTTAAACTAGATGGGTTTCTAAGCAAATAATGGGCTAAGGTCTTAAGTCCATTTTCTAAGCCCAATCTCAAACTAGATGGGTTTCTTAGCAAATAATACCATGCAAAATTCTACTTAATTATTATAAATTCTTCTTAATGTTTTATGAGAATTCTTAGGGAAGATTATCAACAAATACTTAAACTTCCTCATGCTTTAAATTAATGCCTATAAAATGTAATTTCCAAGCTAATAAAAATTGGGACGTTACAAATTGCGGTTGCATGCCTATGAGAATGGGCTAATCTACAAGGATCAGTTGAAGATGATGCATGACAAGCATATCATGAAGAAGGACTTTAAAAAAGGGGACAAGGTGATGATGTTTAAGGCGAGACTCAAGATCCTACCGGGAAAGTTCAAGTCTAGGTGGGAGGGTCCATACCAAGTTGTCCAAGCCTACCCGTATGGTGCATTTGAACTTCTAGATGGCGCTACCGGATCAAAATTCAAAGTCAATGGCCATTTGCTCAAGCATTACCACGAACCATCTCAACCACCTTAATCTTGAGGTTGTTCCTTTTCTCTTTTCTTTCTCCTCTGCTTTATAACTGACATATGTTTTTGAGCTAAGTGTCGGGGAGGGAACTTGCCAGTAGAAAAAGTAGTTGTAGTTGCTTTTAAATTCTTATGCTTGGTAATAAAAGCTTCTTGCTCACCACACTTGATTTCTACATGCTTTGAAAATTTCATTAGTGTAACCTTTTGACTCACTCTTGCTTCTCCCTATTTTTCTTTTGGTGTTGATGACATGTTGTGCTTCGATCTTGAATCGGACTTCACAACTTTCCACTTCACCCTAAGAGTTGAGTTAGATTGGTATTTCCATATTTTTGCTACATTGAGGACAATGTAGGAATTAAGTATGGGGGAGGGATGTGCTTCATAGTGGGTGAAGTGGGTAACAAATCATTGCATCTTGGTTATGTTTCTAGCTTAAAAAACTTGGAAAATTTTGAAAAATTCCACTTTTGTTCCTCTTTGGACTTGACATGATATTCTTGGAATTGTTTTGGCAATATGGGAATTGTTTCATGCTTCCGGATGTGTGTTGATGCTTTTGACTTATCTTCTTGATTGGCACTTTGTTGATTGGAATTGATGCTTTATGGTTGAATCTTGGTTGTAGTTGATCCTTGTTTATGAGTTTTGGAGAATTAGCCATGTCGAGAGGTTTATCTGAGCCTGATTGTTTATTCTTGTGAGATATCCACTTGGTTGCCATTCTCTAGAACTTTTCTGCATTCTTGGTTGAAACTTATTGCATGTAGTGTAATGAAGCATGATAAAGGCACTCATTTCATACCATATCATCACAAACACAAACTACAAACACTCTTTCCATTTGCCACCCCATTGAGCCATTCACTTGATGTTTTGCAATTAATATGCCAATATTTGGAAGGTTGCATCATTGCCTTTGGTTGTATATAAGCATGCCATGTATAGAGAAAAACAAAAATACAAAAAAAGAAAAAAGAGTGAAAAAGAAAAAAGAAAATGTGAAAAAATTGAAAAATTGTAAAAAAAAAAGTGCAAAATAAGGCATGTGTGGTTACTAGCAAGTTGCAATTGGTGTTTTGAGTTGAATTAGGCATTTAAGCATGCACAACATCATGTTTCATTCATTTCATCACACCATGTATCCATTCCATCATTACAACCCCAAAAGCCCTTTTAATGCATTACACTTCTTGTGTTTAAGTAGAGATCTTAGAATTCTTACAAGCCTATGGTGGAGAGTGCTTCAAAGTGGATCTTGAGAGTAGAAAATGAACCCAAAATGGTGAGAAGAGTGAAACACTTATCCTTGAGTGACTTTCCCTTTTGTTTATCCTCATTGCATTCACTACACTCATTGTTAGCTCTTTAGCATCATTTCATTCCTCATTGCTTGTTGCTTAGGTTGGTTATCAATTTGCATTAGCTCATATTCATCTAGCATGTTGAAGTTCTCATTTATGCCTTACTTACCATTGTGCTTAAGCTTTAAAATTTGTCTTTGTCCGGGAGTACAAAGGTTTAAGTATGGGGGAGTTGACAAATCTTTGATTTGTAATGCTTTTATATACTTAATTTGAGGCAATTAACATGATTAAGATGCAAGTTTGGTCCAATAATATCTAATTGAATATCCCAAACTCTCAAGTGAAATGAGTGTAAAATTAGGAGTAATTAGCCATAATTGTAGATTAATTGTATTAATTAATTTATAGGGCTATTTGATCTTGGTTTTATCTGATTCTCACTTGCAGGGTTGCTCAGTACCTAAAGATCGAACCCGGGACGAAAAAAAGGCCAAATAAAAGTGGTAGAAAAGAAGGATGCAGCGGCGAGCAAGCTTCAATTTTGGCAGAGAAAAATGTAGCTCATCGCGGCGACCCTACGGCGAGAAGGTTCCAAAAGTTCCAGAAGCAACAGCAGCTCGCCTCGGCGAGCCTGCGTTCTGCAAAAATTTCAGTTCTCGTTTTTTGGGCCTGATTCAGATCTAACTCAATACCCACTCACTGACCCAACTTGGGGGACATAAAACATGAAAGACACCCCATTAGGTCAGATTTGGTCCAAATTTTATACCCTCCAAGCCCTAGTTCTCTCTTCTCCATTTACATCTTCATCTTCTTCATCTTTCTTCCTTCCACCCATGGCTTCCACACCTTCCTCTCTTCTCGTTGGTTCTTCCATGGAGAGTAGCAGCTAGGCTCCACCATTCTTGGTGGTGGGAGCCAAGGGATGAGCTTGAAGCTTGAATAGGGGAGTTTTTCTAGTTCTAATCCTTCCTCCATTTGTTGTATTTATGCTTTTCTAGGGTTCTAGGGGTGCATTTATGGCATTTGGTGGAATGTATTAATTGCATTTAGTTGAAGTGCATTTATGACCCTTGGTTGAGTGCATTGATGTCATTAGGGTTAGAAACTATGTTTATGTTGTTTCCTTCTTGTATAATGCTTGACATTGCTACTTATTAACTTTGAGTTTAATGAAATTTATGGGTTCATAGTTTTGTTATTCTCTTTGTGAAAATTATGTGTTAATGCAAGGTGGCTTGTTAGTGGATTAAGAGTGCTAAGTTATTTGCTTGAGGGAGATGGCATAAGAATTAATTGGTTGTGTTGAGATATTGGGCAAACACTCTTTAGGTCCTAATTTATTGTATGGGTGGCCATCAATGGATTAGGGTTTAGAGAGAAATTTAGAGCAATTATGGGGTGGCCTAAATTGTGGATTTAAAAGTCTTACATAATCAATTATTTCTTGATTTTGAACTTAATCAACTTGGGTTAAATTAAGTAATGTGCGGGGTTCCGGCATTAATTAAGTTAACCTAAGTCTAGCCTAGAGGGGCTCCTCTAGGGTTCTTTAGAAATCAATTAAACTCCCTAAAAACCTTTAGAAGCAATGATTCATGAATCTCTCATTCATCAAGAATGATCTTTATCCCATTCTCATCGAAATATCACTTTTAATTCCCACCTTTTACTTTACCTTTTGCACATACTAAACTTCATACTAAAACCAAACAAAAATGCTTTTTACCCACTTTTTCAAATTTACTTATTAGCTATTTGGAATCATATTACACTAGGCTCCTTGAGATCGACACCCAGGGTTAGTTTCCACTATCCCCTCGGGTTTAATTTCTTGGAGAGCGGACTTGAGGCAGAACTGCTCCGATACAAACCCCAATCGGTGAGCTCTTCACCTACCTTCTTCTGAGCCCCAGTTAAATGCCTTCTTCCACCTCCGCTAACGATGTTTTAATGGTAAGAACCTCCGATGTCCCATGTAAACATTTTTCCTGCAACGATTTAGTTGCATCACTCCAACCTTATCGGGCCTTCATGTTATACAATTTAAGCACTGCACTCAACCTTGTGTATTTGCTGCATCCCATATACAAAGGCGTCTCTGCATCGCTCTTCAGTGTCTCAAACATTTTCGGATTCTCCTCACCCACCACGTTCAACATTTCTTCAAGATCATCACTCTCATCACACATGTCTGTGTCAAACACATTCGAAGCGCTACTAACATTAGGTACGCGGTCTCCGCATTCATCTTCATAGGTCTCACCGTTCTTTGTCCATCGTGTATAAGACGGATCGATTCCATGACAAATTAAATGACCCAACAATTCAAGAGGACAAATACGTTTTCCATACAAACACGACATACAGGGGCATACAATTCTGTTAGGATTCTCTGTATGCTCAGCAGTAAATTCAATAAACTCTTTTGCTCCATCTATATATTCCCTTGAACACCGATCACAAGACATCCATTTCCGATCCAACATGGTAACATACTAAAGAAAAGTGGCGGTAAGATGTACTGTAACACCTTAGCTTTTATTACTATATTTGAACATTTTTAATTGATTTACAACCACTTATGCAAATATTAGTTAGCCGAAAATACCAAAAATTTTAAACCTTTTATTTGTAAACCTTACCTCAATTATACTTTTACCAAAACGGTTCTTCATACCAATTGGATCATTTTAAAACCATTATAAACCAAAGTGGTTAGTAAAGCAATTAAAATGTCTTGTTTACCCAAATAACTAAATCCTTCTAACCTTGTCCTAAACCTAGCATTTTTATATCGTCTATAATTATACGGTCCTAGATTAAATACCATTTAACTACTTACGTTGGCGGGTTATCTGGGTGACAACCCTCGTATCTGTACATACACTATACGGTTTAGGTACTATTTACATATATACAAATATACAACCTTATAGTAATTATAATAGAACTTAAAGTTTGTTACCTACTTAGACCTTAACCATACCCCAAAATAACTAAATCAAAATAGCAAAGTAACTATACACATCTTAGCAGGCATTCCTGCTTGCTTCCGATTACCTTCTTCAAAATCAACTGTTCTCCAGCTTATCTGAAACAGCGGTTCAATGCAGTTTATCTCATTAACCATAAATGTTATATGCGCGTTACCATGTAATAATTTTATAAACCTTTTACAATCATCAATAATTCATATCCTATTAATCTGTGTGCTAAAAGCACCTGCCAACCACTGATAACAATATATTCGTTACAGTTGAGGCTTTACCTGCAGGGTTTCTCGTTATAGCACTTAAGGCTAAAACGTAACTAATCTCGCAAAGGTGTAGCTAATCACCTAAGCCTTGGAGCTCCAATCATGAAGGAATAGAATTTATCAATTGAAATGCAACAGATATTATAAAATTATACATGTAATTAATTTGTTACTGAAATAAACTGCTACCTGGCTTCCAATTTACTCGTAACTCGGTGCTTCCTCTTCCCAAGGTTCGGAAGATTCAACTCTACTATCTTCTCCTATAATTACATATAAATAATAACTTAGTATTTATATACTAACTGGGAATCATTCAACGTCTCTCATGTTCCTAAGAGACTACCCTTCCCATTCTTAATATACATTTAAATCCTGATAAGTTACTAGTCACACAATCATAAACAAACATTCGTACAATGCACACAAACACCAACACCAACTTCAACCCTTAATCATATCAGAGGAATTAGCACAACAAGTACATACACACCTATCATCAATCAACACACTCAAGATCACCATTACATGGCAATCTCTAACAAAACCATTTTAGCTTAATCAACTTAAGGCTTTCTTACCAAGTTAATCCTGAAAATTCCTTTCCTTATTCTACTTAAACTTTCAGCTAACTTAGCAGAGAAGAAAAGGATAGTTAAAACAATTTATAATTCAATTACCAATTAATAATTGTCAACAAGTTTACTAAAGTCAAACATTAAAATTTTCTTCTCTTCCTATTCTTAAACCAGCAGCCAAACAAAGCAAAAGAACAGAAAGAACACTCAATCACAATAACATCACACACATAACACTCTCATAAAAAGAATTCCCTTTCAATTTCAATTATCCCAAATTAGAAAAACCAAACATACAAAATATGCCATCATTAATTAAATTCCAACTTCAACATTATAGCATCTCAGCTCATGGGTATCAATTAATTAGAGACATAGAAACCAATTTTCTCTAAACTTTTCCCAACCATTCGGCCAAAACAGAACAGGAAACAGAGAACAAAGATTCAACCAACACAACTACTAATCAGATTAAATCAACAACCACCAACATTTTCAGAGTATCATATATACCAATTCCATTTAAAACATGTTCAGCATCACCCAAAGATAAAGAACAAGAAATCTGGCCGAACAACCAGTAAGAAGGAAAGGAAATTTGAACACTTATTTTCTAACACTATCAAACAACTTAGACAAGGAGATTAAACCTTAAATCATGATATAATTTTCTTCACCACTAGCCATTATCGCCGACGGCAGAACAGAGAACAGGGGAAGAAGGAAAAATCTCAACAAAAATCACTAGCTTCAAAAATCAGCATACAAGACGAAATTAGAGCATTAATCCTACTCCTAAACAAGATTAACTAAGCTTCAAAGCAAGGAAGCTCTGAAATCAGAAAATGGCTTCGAGGTGAACAGTACCCGAGCCCCTAAATCGACGGAAATCACCCCAAAACTTCATCCCCTTACTAAATCACCTTAGGAATACTCTTACCCAGGCTCTAAGCTTCAGTTCTATGGGATTAGAAGCTTGTAAATCTCCCAAATTTCGAAGTCCTCTTCCTCCCATTCAGACCCGAAATCAGCGAAATAGAGAAGGAAAATGAGGAAAAGAAGCTTACCCAAGGTTGGCTTCAATGTCTTGTGCGTGTTGCTCCTCCTTGCTCCGTTGTTTGCCACTGATTCCGGCCGAAACCCGCCGTCCGTCGCTGAAGAATGAGGGAGACAGGGATGAGAGAACGAGAGAGAGTATTGAGAGTGAGAGAGAGTGACGGTGAAGGCTGATGAGGGAGTATATAAATTTTATTTCATCACATGTGTTTATTTGAAGGGGATAAGGATGACAAATTTTTACCATTTTGCCCTTGATTCACCTCAAAATTACCATATACCATTCACCCTTTTCCCATTCTACCCTTCCATCAAATATTTAATTACCATTCCCAATAAATTTTAATCCAAATTTAGTCCTTAAATAAATTATCCAGATATATTTTGGTGTCCAAATTTATTTATAAGATTTTTTGAAAATTAGAGTAATACCCCAAAATCCCAAATATTCCCTTATTCTCTCTTTTAAAAATTTTGGGGTGTTACATGTACATCATGAATTACTCATTAGGTAGCCACCCTACGATGTTACCTTATTTTCTTAACAAAAAATCGGCAGCATAACGGCTACAAAATGAACGTTCCCATGCTCAAGGCCCTCTCTTTTTAACATAGAAATGGATAGCAAACTATATAAACAGAATCAACTCAATATATTTCCACAACCCACCACAATAGAATTCACAAATCATATATTTATGGGTAGAAAAACATAGTTACAGCTCACATATCCAGTTCCACAAGGCCATAATCTCATAAATGTAAATTAACATACCACACATTCTAAGGATCTACCATAAAAATGTACCTTATTAGATTCTTTGAATTGACTTTCGGTGGAGATTGTTAGAATCTTAAGTTTTGATGAGGACTGGACCCATAGATAACATAAGTACATAAAGTAAAAGTTACCTTTGAATTAAACAAGTAAAATCTGATAGGTAACAAATCACTATTACTAGAGCTCAAGACTATCGCTAATGAAAAGCCCAACAATAGCTTAGCTGAAGTTAAAAGGAAATATCTCTATCGCTAATAGACAAAGAGCCATAGCAAATGAAGACTTAGAAATAAAAAAGTTAATATCTATCGCTAAGTCATTCACTATCGCTAGAAGTTCATTGAGAACTAGGATAAATGAAAGAATGAACAACTAGCAGAAATATAAACCAAGTCCTTCAGGTAATAGAATCAGCTAGCGATAACAGGTTTAGCTATCGATAGTAAAGTACTTCAGATAATAGACATTCAGATAGCTAGTACCTGAGAGCAAATGAATTAACTAGCGATAACATAGTTGTAACACCCCAAATTTTAGAAAAAGAGAAAATAAGGAATTATTTAAGCTTTAGGAAATATTATTAAAATATTAAAAAGCATTAAAAATAAATTTATGATGTTTTAGGTATTTTTAATAATTTTAAGGCTTATTCTATTTAAGAAACAAAGAAGAATTAACTAGAAGATAAAACGTAATTTGAAGAAAAAGGGATAACAAGAATATAGTTGAGGTTTTAGAAATGTATTCAGAAATTAAAAAGCCTTATAAATCAATTTATGAGGCCATGTCTATTTTTAATAATTTTTAAAGTTTATTTTCTTTATTAGTTCAGGAAAAATAGTTAGGAGATAAATTTAAATAAGGGAATATTTAGAATCTTGGGGTATTGGTTATTAATTAAATAGTCTTATATATAAATCTGGAAATTAAAGCATCCCTAGAGAAATTATTTTGGGACAAATTTCAGATTTATTTGTAATTAAAAATGGTAAATGAAATTACCATTTAGAAGAAAATGTAAATTGGAAAATTAAAAAGACAATATCTGCCCCTAGTTGGAAAATATCCTCAATTAAAAAGCGAAGGGCAGAATAGTAAAATACCCATACAACAAAATATCACTCTTCTCTTTAATTACCAGCCATATACGTGTTCCACTCTCCTCTTATTTTCCCTAAAACACTCCCTTTCTCTCCACATACATACACACACACTCTTAAAATTAAATTAAATTAATTAATTAAATTATTATATACTCCCTCTGCCAGAATACACACACGATACACTCCCTCTCTCACCAAAACACACTTCCTCACTCTCTCATTCTCTCTTCTCTGCCTCTTCGAAGTAGCGGTGGCCACAGCCAGCCCAACGACGGCGGCCGGTGAAGAGCTCGGAGATTGATTAAAGGTTTAGGTTCGGAGCAGTGCCGCCTCGAGTCCGCTCTCCAAGAAATTAGAACCCGAGGGGATAGTGGAAGCTAACCCTGGGTGTCGATCTCAAGGAGCCTAGTGTAATATGGTACCTAATAGCTAAAATGTAAACTTGAAAAGGCGGGTAAAAAGTATTGTATTTTGGTTTTTGGTTTAGAAAAGATGCAAAAGGTATGATATGTTCAAAAGTAAAACAAAATAAGATAAAAGTGAGATTTGGAGGGGGATGAAGATGGAATCATTCTTGATGAATGGAAACCTCGGGATTCATTGCGTCTAAAAGTTTTTAGGGAGTTTTTGTTGATTTTCAAAAGACCCCTAGAGGAACCCCTCTAGGCTAGGCTTAGGTTAACTTAATTAATGCCGGAACCCCGCACATTACTTAATTTAACCTAAGTTGATTAAGTTCAAAATCAAAGTGAATTTGCTAATCGTAAGGGGCTCCTAATCCAACAACCGGGACCCCGAATTGCCACTTAATTAATCCTAGAGTTTAATCGATTACTGGAACCCCAAATAATAAATCAAGACTCTAGAATTGAAGTCCAATGCCACTCATGCAATTTGACAAATTCAAGAACTAACCAATCATGTAAGACTTTAAATCCACAATTTGGGCCACCCCACAATTGCACTTGATTTCTCAATTAACCCTAACTCATTGATGGCCACCCAAACAAAGGCTAAGGTTGAAAAGAGTAATTACCCAATGTCTAAACACAATTAATTAATTCCTATGCCATTTCATTCATGCTTCACCACTTAACATTTTTCATCCACTAACCAAGCCACCTTGCATTAGCACATAATTTTCACTAAGAGAATAACAAAATCATGAACCCATAAATTTCATCAAACTCAAAGTTAATATAGCACAATGTCAAGCATTCAACAAGAACAAAACAACATAAAATAGTTTCCAACCCTTATACAAAATATAGAAATCAAGAACACAACCAAATGTCATAAATATACTCCTAGAACCCTAGAAAAGCATAAATACAACAAGAGGAAGAAGGATTAGAACTAGAAAACTCCCCTATTCAAGCTTCAAGATCATCCCTTGGCTCCCACCACCAAGAATGGTGGAGCCTAGCTGCTACTCCATGGGAAGAACAGCAACCAAGGTGGAGGTTGAGGAACCATGGAGGATTTGAAGGAAGAAGGTGGAAGATGGAAGATGGAGATGGGAGGAAATGAGAGAGTTAGGGTTTGGGAGTGAGTGGTGGCTCCAAATCTGCCCTAATGGGGTGTATGTTTCGTGTTTTATGTCCCCCAAGTCGGGTCAAGTGAGTGGGATTCTAGTTGGATCCGAATCAGGCCCAAAAACGCGACTGATATCTGCAGAATTCGCGCAGTTCGCTGTGGACTTCGCCGCGGCGAAGTCACGGCGAACTCATGTGGCCTCTGTTTCTTCTGGCTTTTTCGCCGTGGGTTCGCCGCGGCTTCACTTTGTTTCTACTCCTTTGTTTGGCCTTCTTCTTCATCCCGGGTCTGATCTTTTGGTCCTAAGCGACCCTACAAGTGGAAACAAGACTAAACAAGGATCAAATAGCCCTATAAACCAATTCATACAAATTAATCTACAATTATGGCTAATTAAGCCAAATCTAACACTAATTCCACCTGAGAGTCTAAGTTTTATGTTAAGCATTATTGGACCAATATCGTATCTTGATCATGTTAGTTGCCTCAATTTATGCATATAAAAACATACAAATCTAAGGATTTGTCAGCCGGCGACGGAGCAGCGAGGAAGACGCACGTAGCTTGGGTCATTCCTAGGTGAGGAATTTCTTCTCATTTTCTTCTTTTCTGACGCGAATTTGAGCGAGAAGGGGAGGGAGGATTCGAATTCTTGGATGGTTTTTAAAGCTTCCAAATTCATAGAAATGGTGCTTAGGCCTTGTTCTTGACTGATTGGGTGTTGATTTTGGAAGGAAAGTCGAATTTGGTCGGATTGTTCAAATTTTCTCCGTCGGGTTACTGTTCACCCGAATCAAAATTTGGGATTTTTGGGAATTTGTTGTTTTGAAGCTTAGTTACCCATGATTTCTAGCAATTCTAAGGTTATGGAACGGATTATATGTTGATCATTAAAGGATAGGGAATTTTTTGAACAATTTCTTGCTTCCTCTGTTCGTGTGAGCTGTCGGCCAAGAAGAAGAAGATTTTTGAAGTAACATATATGTATGAAATGGAATCAGGAATTGAGGCTTTAGGTGTGTGGATTGATGAATTCTTGATTTGTTTGATTTGTTGCTCAATTTCTTTGCTTTTGTTCTGCTGGCCGAGAGGAAGAAAATGAAAGAAAAGAATTTTGGGAAACCAAAATTCTTGAGATATATTTGTTGAATCTTATCTCTGAATTGTGTGTGATAAGTTTGAGCTATAGTTGCTAACTCTGTTCCTTCAATTTTCTGTTCTGTATATGCCAAAGAGAAAGAAATGGCCATTGATGTTTGTTTTGTTTTGGGAGATGGATTGGAATTTTGCTTATGTATGGTTGATTAATATTAGGTTTTTAAAGGTACAATTCTTGCTTATTTAATGCTCTGGCTGATTGGGACTGATTAGGGGAAAAAGGAAAAGGATGATTGAGGATGATTGATAATATAGGGATTTAAAATCCAATCTTTGATTGATGTTTGGTTATTGACTTCAATGAGGGAAATAAAGGAAAGAGGTGATATTAGCTAACAAAGAGTAAATGAAGAGGTATGGAAGATTAGATTGGTGTTTGGAATTTTGTTAGGTGTTGGGTTAAAATGTGAATTGAATGGTATTTCAAGTGGTTCTTTAGGAATGGTATTGATCGAATTTATTGGATTAAATTAGTGTTAAGATTAAATCTTAAACTAAGATGGGATTAGGTAGATGAAGGGAGCTGATTGGTAATTAATTGAACGAAGAGGAAATAGAAAATTAAAGCTATTGTTTGATTGAAAGTTTTAGGTACTAGAGTTATGATATTTGGTTGTTTTGGTTGCTGGTTTATGGGCAAAGAAAGGGAAATAATGGTGTTAGTTGATGGGAATTGATTTAAAAGAAGTTGGGAACTTGATTGGTTGTTCTTGGATTTGTTAGACTTGGTTTAACATGTAATGTGAGTTGCATTTATGGATTATTGACTTGTCATTGGTGTGAGGGTAAGAGTTGAATTCTTTTGGATTATTATTTTAAAGGTTGTGAATTAAGATTATACTTGCAATTAGGACAAGATTAATGGGGTAGTAGGAAATTTATTAGTGATTTATTAATTTAAACTCCAAGTCAATGTATGGAGATAGGTTAAGAAGTTTGGTTTGAAGGCTAATTCATTTCTTAAGAATTTCCAAGGATTAGGAAAGCATCAAGTTGAATGTAAAGACTAACAAGTGGTAGTGAATATGAGTCATTGAATTATTAATTGATTACTAAGGAAGATTAGTTAATATGAAATAATAAGAGGTACTTTTGTGCTTATGTTATGTATTGTGTATACTAATTTTATTTGTGTATATTATTTTGTGTTTGTGCAATATGTATTTTGAATTAATATTGATTTTCAAGCTTATTAACTAGTTAAAGACCAATATACTGAACTATATGAAATTATTGTGGCATTGGCTTCCAATTAAATAAGAAATGTATTATTATAAAGTTAGATTATTATTGGATAAGTTATAATGTTAGTTTGTTCTATATTCTATACAGAGTTGTATTTATAAAAAACCACTGGTCAAACATTGAGAATAAGAAAGATTAATTGGAATAGAACTTATATGATGTGAGTTTGATTTAAAAGTGATCAAGATATTTGTATGTATGTGTTGTAGATGTGGGTATTGTTGATGATTATATAATGCCAGCTAATGATATTATGATTAAGGTAGAGACTAGGATTTAATCCTATATTAGATCTAGAAAGGGGTAGAACTATAGGAACGTGAGAGACGTTTAATTATTATGCCTAAATTTAAACATTGATATATTATTCCGGTATTATAAATATTGCTAGGACAAGATAGTGGGATCGAATTCCCAGAATACGTAGAAGAGAAGAAATACAGTGAAGAGTAAGCTCAGGATACAGGTAGCAGTTTCATTCAATATCATTTATCATGTATGATAATTGCATAGCATGTTTTATAAATTTATAGTAGCTTTAACCTTGTCAGAAATATTCATGGGATCCGAGTACTCGATGACTAGAGGGCTAGCTACCCCTAGTACAGTTCAGTTATGACCGAAAGGTTATATTCAGGAGGTTAAACCTCACAGTAGTGCCTTAAGTGCACTAGCAACAAGGTTAATGTTTACTCGTATGGGATGAGTGCGGGGGCTCACAGAAGGGCAACATCCCTGCCCATACAGACATGTTTTTTTAGTTATACATATTTGATAATTATTATGCATGGTAATAAATGAAATGAACTGCGTTAAATTGCTGTTTCAGAGAAGCTGGTAGATAATAAGATGATTGAGATAAGGCAGGAGTGCTGGAGGAAGATTAGATGAAGAATTTAAGATTATGTTATAAAAAGTAAGGTTAATTGTATATGATGTAATCTTAAATTTTTAAATTAATAATAGAGAGCATAGAAAATGGAATTGTATAAATTTATAAAAGGATTTAAATTTCCTAAGTAATATGAATTTAAATTAGATACCCTAAGAGGGTTAGTTTACTTTTAATTGTTTTAATAACCACTTTATTTTATAAAGAGTTTTTTTAAATTATTCAATCTGTCCGGAAAGCCCATTCCAACTACATTAGAGTTGGAACATTGCTTGGAAAGAAAAAGTTTTAAATTTATTCGTATTTTTGGGCTTCTGACATTAAAAAGTGGTTATAATTCAATTAAAATATTATAGTATAGCATGAAAATTCCAGACGTTACAATAGTTGCTAGCGCTAATACGTTTAGCTATCAATAACAGGATACCTGAATTTACTTAGAATATTCATATAACTATGTATCCTTAAGCTAACAAGCAATCAAGTAACTAGCGATAATGGGATTAGCTATCAATAGAAGAATGATTACTAATATGATATAGCTAGTACGCTGAACATTGAACTAAAAAGAATATGCTAACGATAATGCTCATGTCTATCGATATAGAATGCTTTGAAAGTTCCTTAGCTGATATATTGTCTCTATCTCTTTAAGCTAATGAAATGCACTATCGATAACATCCACTGCATGAGTACTTGTTTTAGCTAACAGCTTAAGTGCAGGACTAACACTATGCAGTTAGCGATAGCAAAGCATGCTAGCGCTACTGAAAAAGCTGACATTCAAGTACAAGTAGCAGGTAGCAGTAGGATAACGTTACTCACAGTCTCTGACTCTCTTGTCTTATCCTCTGCAAGATTAGTTGAAGCAAGAAAATTATCAACGGCTGGTTCTCGAAGTCTCCAACGGATAGAAAAGTATAACATCATATATGAAGACTTGAAGACATCGAAAAAAGAGTAACGATGCAAAGATGAGATTTTCGTGAATGACGATGAAAACAGAGGGTCTACTCAGAATATCAGTTACATATCAATGAGCCCAGAAATGAAGAAATAACTATGAGTTGAGCGCTATAGAATAAAAGAGCTAGAGCAACCATAGTAAAAATCATTACGCTCTTGTATTTGTATTTCTTCACATACATCTATGTACTTAAGTGTTTATCACAATCAGTTCATTGAGTGAACATATTTATTGAAATCCTCTACTGTTTGAGGTTGTTCTAAAGCTTGGTGCTTTAAGAACAGGTTGTAAGGGGGAGTGTTTAGAGAGAATTCTAAAGCTCTGTGAAAAGGTTGACAGGTGAACTTGTGTTCGTAAAACCTGTGGAAGCCTTCACAAGTACCCGGCCAAACTTGTGGGTTGTAAAGGCTTCTCTTGTGCCCGGTTTAAACAAGAGGGTAGTGGAAATCTCAGGTGGAGCCTGAGGACTGGATGTAGGTCTGGATTGACCGAATCAGGATAAATTCTATGTGCATCATCTTTTCTTTAACTCTTATCTTCAGCATATATCACTTACATGCATTTATGTTTTTGATTTACTTTAAGTGATAATCAGAAAAGGTTTTCTAATATTGGTTAAGGTATTCTGTGAAAAATATTTAGAGAAATAAATTTATTCTATCACCCAATTCACCCCTCTCTTGGGTGACAGCCGACACTTACAGAGATCAAAATGTGGGCCAAACAAATGCTTGTTGAAATTCCTACAAGATATAAAACAACCACTCGTTGCCAAATCGAAGCCGCTACCAGCTAAACTCCTGCTAAGCATTTTATACCTCTTTAAAATTCATTCTATTGTTTCTAAATTGTTATCCAAGTATTTCCAAACCTACTTTTAATTGATAAAGTTACTAGGTTTATGATATTAACAATCTCAAGACAAACATAAAAATAAAATTCATCTTAACTCAACTTTAACTTTTCATATTCAAAACACTTTGATATTTTAATGTCCTTATTGCACTTCTAAGAACTCCAAATTAAACCATTCAACTATTAATGACTTCATAAGCTATATTATGTCTATTTCTTGTGATAATTTAACGTCCTTATTGCACTTATAAGAACAATCATATATTCTTTCCATTCCCTGTTTACCACAGCATTAATAATCATTTAAGCATTTCAACACATGTTTCAAGTATCTCAAACGATCACCTATAATAAAGAAACATCAACAACATAATACTTATTTAAACTTTCTCCTATCTACTATTATATTTAATTTCTTCTTTGATCTTCCAACTCAAACCTTTTTAAGTTTAAAACATGAGCAAATTATTCATCTGTCCTATTAACACTGAGTACCTTAAACAAGAGGAAAATCGAATTTAGTATCACCCATTTCATTAGAAAATATAATATGATCTTTACTAATCAAATTCTTCGTAAATAATGCCAAACTCCTTTATACCTAATTAATTATTCCAAAACACTCCCTAAAAGTTTGTAAAGTCTTTTCAGATTTGTTGAACATTGAAGATTCATAGTAGATCCTAAATAGGTTTCATATTCCTTATTCCGAAACAACTATAACCAGAAATTTAACACACTTATTTCAAAAGAAACCATTATTAAAGAACAATCTCTTACCCTTCCTACTTATGTGATAACCTCTGGGAATTCATGTAATGTTAGCACATTTTCCTTGAGTTTTATTCAATCATTGATAAATTTTGGATACTCAAGATAGGAAATGTTCATTTCATTTTCGGTTGCATATCATTGTATATTTATGTAGATTTTGAGTATTTTTATAGTTAGTTTCTTATGTTGTTTTATGTAATTTTTGTAGGAACATTTTGATGCAATAAAAAAGAGACTATAGCCCCTCCACCAAGCTCCTAAGTGAACAAAAATAAGAGAAAAGCAGAGTGAAGTACCAGAATAAAGGAGACTTCACCGCGGCAAAGTCACGGCGAACAACATTTGCCTCTGCCCATTTTGGATAGCTCGCCGTCATCTCGCCGCGGCTTTGTATCTCTCAGTTCTGGAGTTTTTGTGAGCTCGTCGTGGGCTCACAGCGGCAAAACCCATGGCGAACTGCTTGTTTCACTGCGCGTTTTGACAGAACAGATGAGTTGGAAGGAAATAAAAGCTAGGGCTTCGAGCTTATTCGGCATTCTTCGACTTCTGGGGCATTTTGGGAGTGTTTTGCTCTGCTAGGGCTTGGAGTTTGGTGGGGATTTAGCTTGGGCTTGGAGCTTCGAAGAGATTTGGGCTTCCTCTCTTGGTTTATTCTCTCCATCTTCATTCTCTACTCTTGTTCTATTTTGTAATGATGTATATATATGCTCTCATGGAGTTGTTGGACATGAGTGGCTAAATACTTTGATTCTAAGATTATGTTGAATCCTTGTATGGATTGATTCTTGATTCCTCCTCTTATTTTGTGATTAATGAGATATATGTGCTTATTTTACTCTTTTCCTAATGCTTCTAAGTGATTGATCACCATTTAGATGTTGGGTTCACTTGATTGATGCTTGAGAGGGCTAGATTGAGTGTAGAACTTGGGTAAAGTAGTGCAAGAACTTGAAGTTTGCATGACGAATGGATGGTTTTGTTGGTAAGATAGAGATATACTTGCTAACCTTGCATAGTCACATTAGGGTTGGAGCATATGAGAATTGGGTCTTATTAACTTGTAGCAAGAGATTGTGCACTTAATAAGACTAAACACTTGTTCTTGACTTGAGAGAGCGTTTACAAGTACTCTATGAACCCTAGATTAGCACATAGTTTCATTGAGAGCTTCTTTGAGAGGAGGTTAATTGAGTTTTAAGAAGTACAAGGGGGATACATAATCTTAGGACCCAATTTATCCTTGAAGTTGGAGAATCACTTGTTTATAGTTTATTTTCGTTTAATTTTCTTAGTTAATTTTTAAACTCAACATTTGTGTCACTCAAATTGGGCGAGAGTGTGACAATCATTGTTTGACCGAGTTTTGGACCAAATCCTCGTAGGAACGATACTTTACTTATCACTTTATTACTTGGCGCGACCCGTGCACTTGCGGTGCAGGGCGAACATTATGTCTGTAACCATATTACCATATAATTACTAGTTTCAGTTTTAATCCAAAAGAAACAACCTCAATTGCATTGTTAAAGAAATCATAACACCCATAATCAGAGTAAGAAATGATTATTTAACCTGAAATTACATGCAACCTCAATAATAGCTTTTTTTTAATAAATATACAGCTTTCACCCGTAGACATTGAACCTTAAACGTAACAATGAGAAGAATCCAGAACAAGTCATACCACTTCAGTTTCGAAATCACATGGATTCATGTAGAACACAAACATGCAACGCAAAGCATCCACTCTATCCTACTCTTTTGTGATTCTAAACAACATTTCTCATAATTCTTGGTCGAAATTCGCAACACAGCAACAATTAAAAAAATTCCAAAACATCCCAAAATGCACGGACAGAAACAGAGTAGAGACTTCTGAAAAACTAAAATTATCATAAGCTAGCCTGAACAAAGTAAATGGAAATAAAATAAGCAAAGAAAATTACCTGAACAAAGTGAATGGAAAGGAAAACGAAGAACAACAACGCGGGCTTGGGGAAAATGAAGCTGAGGGATTTGGATGAGCTTGAGGTTAGGATGAGCTTGGGGAAAACGAAGAAGCTGAGGGCCAGATTCGGGGAAGCTTGGGGCGGAGCTGAAGGGTTAGGGCCGGAAGCTCGAGTTGTGAGCTTAGGGTATTTCGATCTATGAGCTGTGAGCTGAGTTAGATGAGCTGGAGAGAAATGAAAATAAATTCATGCCACCAGAGCTTTGAGCTGAGCTGTGGGAAAAAGAAATACAGCCTATCCCAATGCTTACTAATTTATAAGCGTTGGGATAGGGCCCATTGCATTTAAAAAGTATTTAAATTTTATTTTTTAATTACTTTGCCGTATTTTAAAATTCCTCAGTTTTTTTTAATTTGAATTAAATATTTTTTTAAATAATTTTTAAATTCCAGGGGCCTATCCCAACACTTATATAGTCATAAGTGTTGGGATAGGCCCCCTTTTTTATTTTTTATTTTTTTTCATTTTTTAGAAAGCCTGATTGTATTTTTAAAATTTGTTTGAATTTTTTTAAAACAACATTTAAATACTTTGGGGCCTATGATTTAAATTTTATTTAAAAAATATCTAAAACTAATTTTAAAAATACTGATTCATTTTAAAAAAAGGAAAAAACATTTAAAAATACCTAGTTAGGCCTGTACCAACGCTTATTACGTCATAAGCGTTGGGATAGGCCTACTTATATATTTTTAAATTTTTTTCCTATTTTTAAAAATCCTAAGTGTATTTTTAAAAAAATTTTGAATTTTTTAAACAATATTTAAATACTTTGGGGCCTATCCTAACGCTTATAAATTATTAAATGCTAGGATATGCTTATACCTATACCATCACCTTTTTTAAAAACGCTGGTATAGGTCATATTATGCCTATCCCATCAGTTGCGTTTTATAAGCGCTGCTACTGTTGCGCTGCAATAGAGTATTTCTGTAGTAGTGATTACACCTTCTTATGGTGAAAATTATCAGATCTTGGCAGCCGCAATTGGCCATTATCTCAACTTTGCTCTCATCGACACTTCCATGAGTAGCTAAAGCAACCATATTCACTAAAGAGATGGAAGAAGCTTGAGTTCAACAGGGGAGTTAATATCTTATCTTTCAATTCTTTGTATTTATTATGCTAGATGCTAGGTCTACTTTATTGAATATTTAGATTAGTCATTTGAGATCTCTACGATGGAGAGATTAGATATTTTTTAATTTGCTTCAATCATTTGCATCTTTGCTTTTAGTATATGACATTTATTGTACAATTGTACCAGTTAGAGGTTATTTAATTATGTTATAGAATATTTTTAGATCTGTAACATCTGGTCAGTTTACATGTATGCTTTTGATTATTTTGAATTAGTAAAGGCTAGTGCTTATTATGTTAAGAATTAGAGGAACTAGTATTCAACTGGTCAGGGATACTAATTTATCTAACCCTAATGAGTTCAAGAGGTCTTTCCACCAATATTGATGAACCTATTATAACTCATATATTCATTGAAGCCCTGATAGTAAACTCCATTGATTTAGGGAAGCTTTTTAGAACTAGAACTCGTTACTTTAATAAATAAGCAACTTATTCACCACCATTCCACTTAGCTCATTTTGAGTCATTTGCATATTAGCTATTAGGTGACTAATTCACAACAGTTCCTTGAGAGAACAATATCCGGATCGTATTTACTATGTTCCTTGGATTTAAATATTCTTTGAAAAGCGAAATCCAAGGTTTAAAACTGTTTCGAAATATAATAATATTACTTAATATATTATATTTAGAACTCTTCAACAGTTCGCCCACCAATAGGGTACTCACATCAGTAGGATTCGAACCCCCAACTTTATTGTTATTAGCCAACTCCTTTATCAACTGGACCAATTTATGCTGTGAATGCTAATTTTTTTATTAGCACTACATGATGTGAAAATGGAGGGTGTAAGGAAAAATGGCATCTAACCAAAGATTTGAATAACTTCCCAAGTTGTAGGATCCCAAGATCCTTTTTTGGGTCCAGATGAAGATCCGCATAGAAATTTTGGGCGCCAAATTAGGATCATTGAAATCAAACTTATTTTTTTAAAATAATTTATACCTCGTCAAAAATAATGATAATATCTTAATTATTATTTTTGAAAATAATTTCTTATGTAAAAATCATTAGTTACAAATTTTAATTTGAAACATAAGAATGTTAAAACTTAAGATTGTATTTAAACATCATTACAAATCATATCAAGGTAAGGGTGTGCAGAACCTCATGATCAGTCCAACCCAATCCAACATGAGGTGGTCCGATACACCTCGGGTTGAAGTGGACTCTAGATGAATAAATTTAAAAATAGTTTCTAAATCAAATGCTTTTTATTGTTGCTCAACGTTGTTGGAAATTCTTAAATATCTATAATAAGGTTGTTTTCAACTTTTTCGGACTAGTTTCGTATGACTATAAGGTTTTCTCTTATTAAATTGTGTCTATTAAGTTGAAAATCTTACTTCTAATACTGAAAAAAAAGGAAGCAAATTGAGGTTTTACACTATATGCATCTAGATAAGTCCAAATATTGTAGAATTTAAAACATCCCGTCCAGCCTAACCTCAAGTTGGAACTTGACAAGACGGATCACAAGTTGTCTTGTTCAGCCTGAAACCTTCTCACAATCATATCTTCTCCAGATCGGACCTCAAGTTGATGACCAACATGGTTACATATACACCCTTATCAGTGATGGGGACTATGGTGCTCAAACTTGGTCAAGCAATCCAAAGTTCCTCACTTTCTCACTCTTACATTGTTCTAAAACAAATTCTAAGATTAGTCGCAAAAAACTAGCAAATCAGAAGTGACAAAGCATAAATGAAAACAACCAGAGCTCATACATTGCAAACAATGGCTAAATCTCAAGCACACATCACACAACCAAAAAAAAAAATTAGCTAGGGAGGAGCCGAATCTGGAGCCAAAATTAGAAGAACTTAAGTTGATGAGGTCTGTGTTGCTTGACGGCAAAACAAGTGACATTACTGAATATAAAAAAAATGGTAAAATATCATTTTGACCAATAAACTATTAGCTAAATATCATCTAATACAAGTATATCTTCATGATAATTTTGAGTCTTTTGTGAATGATAACTGGTCTGCCGAAATCCCATTGGGTACGAATATGATGAGGTTTATTGGTGCTATTCGAGATAGTAGTGGTGAATGGCTATATGACACTGATCAAATTAAGAATTTGGCTGCTAATTATTTTGCTACTTTATTATCAAAGGAGCAAAAGGTTAGAATTCCTGTTAATTGTATTTTCTCATATCCACCTATTTCTACTAGCTTTTTGGAGGGCATTGCAGAGATATAGGATATGAAGAAATTAAACAGACCTTGTTTAGTATGGGAGCACTTAAAGCACCGGGTTTAGATGGTATGAATGCTTTGCTTTATCAAAGTCAGTGGAAGGTAGTGGGATCTTCTATATGCTCCTTTATTGCAAAGCTCTGGCATGATCCGTCTCTTATTGCTGATATTAATTCTACTTTTAATGTCCTTATTCCTAAATGTGATCACCCAGAAGAGTTAAGAGATCTTAGACCTATTGGCTTATGTAATGTGATTTATAAAATTATCACAAAAATTATTGCCAATAGATTGAAGCCTGTTATGCACCAGATTATTAGTCCTACTCAATGTAGCTTTGTGCCAGGTCGGCATAGTTCAGATAATATTATCATTGCCCAAGAAGTGATACATTCAATGAAGAATAAGGAGGACAAAAAAGGTTTCATGGCCATAAAGATTGATTTGGATAAGGCATATGATAGATTAAACTGGAATTTTCTTTTGGATTGCCTAAAAGAATTGAATATCCCAGCTCATATTATTGACATTATTTCTAATTGTGTCACTACCCCAAGAATGCAATTGTTATGGAATGGTGAGAAAGCTGGTAGTTTTTCTTCCATCAAGAGGAGTAAGACAGGGGGATCATTTATCTCTGTATCTTTTTGTTATATGTATGGAGAAATTGGCTCATATAATCCAGGAGAAAATCAAGAAGAAATTATGGAGCCCTATTACACTTTGTAAGACATGTCCTCTTCTTTCACATTTGTTTTTCGCTGATGATATTATTTTTTTTTCAGAGGTATCTCTTCAACAAGCAATTATCATTCGTGAATCCTTGGATGATTTCTGTGCTAGCTCTGGGCTAAGAGTGTATACTAATAAGACATGTGTCTTTTTTCTAAAAATGTGAATCACACAAGAAAAGAAGAAATAAGTTCTACCCTTGGTTTCCAAATGGCTGCGGATTTGGGTAAGTACCTTGGTGTTAATATCAGCGATAGCCTCAGAAATTCCAGGATATACGATGCAAACGACGTCTATTCCTCAATCCACATGTGAATACATTGAAAAGAAAAATCGTAGCTTTTTATGGGGTTCTACGGTATCACAACGGAAGATGCATTTAGTGGCATGGGATCAAGTATGCAAATCAAAAAAGCATGGTGGCCTTGGTTTGAAACATCTAGGCTATCAAAATCAGGCTTATATATATGTCAAAGATTGGGTGGCATCTAATAAAGAAGAGAGACGAGTTGTGGGTAAAGGTTATCCGAAGCAAATATAATTGTGGAGGAGATCTTCTACCTAATATTGACAAAGAAAAACCGGGTTCGAATACATGGTCAGGAATAAAGAATGCTTGGGAGTGTGTAAAGAATGGCATTACTATGGATCGGTCCCAAAATACTGTTACTTGGAATCATGAGCGAAGCGGAGTGTTCTCAGTGAAGTCCACTTACAATATTATTGCAGATGAACATTCAAATCCTGATAGAATCTAATCTTTGGTTTGAAAACTTTCAACTCTGCAAAGGTGTAAAACCTTTATGTGGTTAGCTATAAAGGACAAACTATTGACGGATTCTAATAGGGCTCGACGAGGTATGTGCACGGAGGTAGCTTGTTCATAGCGTGATGCAGATTCAGAGACTTTAATCCATGTTCTTTGTGACTGTCCAGAAACAAGGAATTTATGGCTGTCATTGATTAAGCCTTCTTCTATTCAGCAAATGTTTTGCATGTCCCAACAACAGTGGCTTCGATCTAATACTATGTACCCAAGGAATTTTCATGAAGATGGGTGGAGTGGATGTTTACGACCATCTGCTGGCTGCTTTGGCAACGTCATAATGGTAAGATCTTTGAAGGGAAAGTAGTAACTAGTGATGCGTTACTGATGCGGGCAAAGATCTTGATTTCGAATTTACACCAAGCTACTCAGAAACTTCGGGGCATTAATTTGAATGGACACTTGGTTCGCAGCCCGGTGGTGAAATGGAAGCCTCCAAATCATGGCTAGGTCAAGATTAATGTTGACTGTGCCTTTTCATCTAGTAATGGTGTAGGATATGGTGGACTGCTACGTTGCGAGATTACATGGGATCCTTTATAGAAGGTTTCATGTTTCATCCTAATGAGGGGGATAGTCTGTCGGCAAAATTATGGGCACTAGTATTTGGTCTTAAACTTGCATGGAGCAGAGGGGAGCGTCGAGTGATTGTAGAAACAGACGCGTTTAGAGGTTATCGAGCTCATTAATCAAGACAATATTTCCCAACATAAGCATGCTTCTCTGATTCAGGAGGCAAAGTTTTGGATTGCTAGACAATGAGAAATCAAGGTACTTCACATTATGAGGTTAGCAAATTCTGCAGCGGATCATCTAGCTAAACAAGCTATAGGAATTATGCCGGGTTTTCAAGCCGTTCTTCAACCGTCGGATGCCCTATGCAGGAGGATTGGAATTGTGTCCGTGATTCTGGTTAATTTGTTAGGGAGCTTTCTTTAATTATAAAAAAAAAAGGTATTTTATATGCAAACAAAATTTCAAATTTGAAAGGCCAACGCCAGAAATCAACACTATATTTTTAATTAAAGAGTGTTTTTAGAACATGAGAATACAATAAGGGGGGCAAAAAAAAAAAACTCAGATCTCTCCTTTCTCTCTAACTCAATCGCACAGCCTCATCATCATCACCTAATTATGCTCACACTTCACTTCAGCCTTTTCTTCTCCTCGCAAGCTTGAGATCTTTTCGCGTGGTGTACGTCACCGGCTGCCACGACGACAAGAAGAACGTGCAGAGGTCGGCGCTGTCGTATGACGTGGCGAGGGATGATTGGGTGGCGCTCCCTGATATGGAAAAGGAGAGGGATGAGTGTAAGGCTGTTTTCCACTTTGATGTTGCCACTTGTAAGTGGGACCCAGTGGTCGAGGAGTCCTTGGGGTCTGCCACGTGTCTGAGGACATGCTTGGACGGTGGTGATGGAGTTGGAGGTAGGGTTTACATGTGCAGGGCTGTTGACGTGGTTACATGACACGTGGGAGGTTCTGGCGAAATTGCCCTGTGAGATGAGGGAAGTGGCTTATGTGAGTTCAGCGTCGGAGGGGAGTACGTTGTTGCCTTGTTGGTGATTGGATCAAGTGGGTATGCTGAACCTTAAGAGTAATAGTTGGAGGATGTTGGAAAGCCCAATGGGCCATACGGGCCACGTACAGTCTGGTTGTGTCTTGGAGATTTAGGATTCAAACTCATACTTGGTCTCTATATTGTAAATATGCAAAATTTTGGCATGTTTGACTTAGTTTGATCTTAAAATAAGAGCTTGTATTAAATCTATAGTGCTCAATTTTAAATACAAATACCTTACCACAAAAAGTTTATATTCTTAGCATATAATACCTTACCACAAAAAGTTTATATTCTTAGCATATAGTATTTGTTTTGGTCCGCAATTGATAAACACATTTGGAAATGATTTGGTTTTTGTCCATTGTTCAATCCTTAACAAGCGAATAGTTACGGATGGATCGCGTGATGTATGGATTACATCATTTTTTTCTCAAATAATTAATCAATTTAAGTCTTGAACGGAACTCATCTCAAATCTTGATATTTTGTTTTTTTTTAAAAAAAGTTCCTCATTGATTGATATGTTTTGGTTTTGTTTTAGGATATGAATCCTGCAAGGCGCCCTCTAAATTTAGTTTGGGTTCACTTAGGCTTGCTAGGCTTCTGAACACATTCCATTTATATTTTTTGACTTGTTCCAAATGGTTAGGAATTTGTACTTGTTGGATTGTTGAATTATTTGCTGTTGCTTCATTTTCTATAGTGATTTAATTAATAATAAGGAAAATTTATCTTTAGTTTTGTATTAGTAAGTTCATATCAACTCGTTCAACTGTGAATACAATTTAATTTAGGTAAAGGCCTACATTTGATTCTTTATATTTGCATTAAGTTCTATTTTCATCTTAACATTTGAAAAAAAAAAACTTTAATTCTTTTTTTTTTTTTTTGTTAATATCATCTTCATTTAAAGAAAAATGTTGAATCATTAAATAATGACAAAATATGTTTTAATTTTAATTCTTAAGTATAGTATTTTATCATTTGACCTAAGAGCTTGTATCAAATTCATAGTGCTCATTGTTAAATAGAAATATTTTACTATTGAAATTTTCTGTTAACATAAATTTTTTGGTCCCTCACTTGGAGAAAGCGAAACCAAGTATAGAGATCTTTGATAAACACAATAATTTACAAACAAATGATTTGGTCATTGTCTCATAAGAGAAAACAAAGGTCTTTCTCCAATATCCAATTCTTATGTTTGGTTATTCTTTTTTTTTCCCTCTCACAATGTCTTTTTATATATATATATATATATATATTTATAAAGGCAACTTTATACATAAGTAAACCCCTTTGTTCAAGTTTATAAAGAGGCTGATGTACAACTCACTACAACGCTCTTAAACTTGCTCAAATAGAACTGATGTGGAGAGGGAAAGGGCAGAAATAGAGTAGGGAGAGAAAAAAAACAGAATCGAGGAAAGGTACAGAGATGAGATAATGAGCCAGAATCTTGAGGGGGGAGCATAAGGGAGATAAAAGAGAGAATCATAAACCATCATATTTTATTTTTATAAAGTAAGTCGATACATTAGAAAAGATGTCTTATTAATAGAGTAAAGGTAGTTAAGCAGCTTGTGAATACAAAATAGAGGATCATTTTACCTCTTGCAAGAGATAACTTGCAAAAATAATATAATTCTCTCACAAGAAAATCTTGCAAAAGATAACTTGCAAAAATAATACTTCTTCTGGTCGTAAATATAATATCTATTTATCTAATTTGATTAAATTAAGGAAGCTAGTTAGGTTTGTTAAATTACATAATCTTACCAAAACATCATATTTAACATGTTACATATATATATATATATATATATATATATATATATGTTTGGACTCTATTTTGGTCGAACCGATAGACATGATGCCTCAAGGATGAGAAATCAACGGAGAAAATACCATCACGCATGACAAGAAAGCCACACTGTAATTAATACAGAGCTATTTAAAAATAGAATAATATCTATAGAAAGATACAGAACAATTGAAATATTGCGAGGAGATGAAGAATGTGTCAAACAATTGTACACAAGAGGGGATATTTCAGTATCATATGGTCCTTGTTGGCTTAAATTTACGAGAATTCTTCATTTCAGTTTTATCAAATATGAACACACAAACCACTTAGGTAACAGAGTAATGCACCAAGAGTCCAAGGTACCTAAAATTATGGCATGTATTTACAGAGTGAGACTTTCAAATTGAAAGACCTTATATATACATTAGTACGGGACATAAATTTTTTGGCCTCACTTTGTTATTTTTCCTCTGATAGAAGATACTATAATTAATAAGTTTACATAAATAGGGAAGCGAAAAAATTGAAATAATAAATAATATTGTAACAGAAAAAAACCTCTCCAATAGACTAATCATTGCTCTACGGAAGAGTGTAATATAAATTACGAGTTAAATTTGTTTTCCAATGTCATTTGTGGTTTGACTAATCACATAGGTCGACATGGATATTTTAATATGATTGCCAACCCTAAAAAGTTAATTGGCAAATATTTTCTTTTTCTTTTTCAACTTGTAAAATATAAAAACACAGAAAACATGAGATTAATTTTTTTTATTGGCCAACTATTTTTTTGCCTAATCAAATTAAAATATCTATGTAATATTTTACGTGTTTATTTGTGATAGGTCAAACTAGAAATAACAGATGTGGCAAACTGGATTCACATGATAGTTTGTTAAAGTATAATGGTCAATTAAAAGTTTTAATAAATAGGAAAACAATATAAAAAGCAATAAGAATAAATTAATAATACTTCCTCTAGTCCTAAATATAACACTTAATATACTTGGTTTGATTAAATTAAGGTATTAGTTAAATTGTCAATATGACATTATAAAACAATATAATCATCTTCCCTAATCTCGTTTCTCCCTTCTGTAACTCTTTTTGAAGGAACATCACTAAAGATGGGAGAGGATTTTCTCCTTTTCCCTCCCTCTCCTTTTCTCTCCTTTTCCCTCTAACAACCATTGGATCTTTGATCCAATGGTTCAGATTTAATGTTTTTATAAAAATAAATATAATTTTAATAATATTTAAAAATCTCATAAATAAATTTGCTCTATCAAAATTTGATGTGAACTGTTCAGAACTGTAAACTACTACTATAAATTTAAATTTTATTTTTTCATTTTTTTTATTACAGTTGTGAACTGTCCAAAATTTTCACAGATCAAATTTATTTATGAGATTTTTAAGTATTATTAAAAATGTATTTATTTTCATAAAAGCATTAAATCTGAACCATTGGATCTTTGATCCAATGGTTGTTAGAGCCTTAGAGGGAAAAGGAGAGAAAAGGAGAGGGAGGGAAAAGGAGACAATCTGGACCCAAGAAAAATAATAAAAAAAAACACCAGAAGTATACTTATGTGGGCTTTGTGTTGGACCTTAAGAGCAATAGTTTGAGGATGATGGAACGGGGCAACGTACAGTCTGGTTGTGTTTTAGAGATTTATTTGAACTCATACTTGGTCTCCATATGTAAATATGCAAAATTTTGGCATGTTTGACTCTGTTTGACCTTAAAAAAGAGATTATATTAAATATACAGTGAATGGGCAAAAATACCCACATTAATTTGTCAAAAGTGTATCTGACACCATATTAAAATTTTGGCACAAAAATGCCTATGAAAATTTGAAAATGAGGTAAAATTACCCACGATAATATTGTGTTATTACCTTAAAAATTTATAGTACTTTTAATCAACAAAAATTGTTCCTCGATTCCTCTCTCCATCACCATTGGCGCACTCACAGTCTCGCTCACCATAATTTTTCTATCTATTCTTCAATGGCAAACTTTTCTTGGACTTTGATCTAAAATAATGGAAACACAACTAGTCCTTCCATACCCTCAATTTGCACTTGATTGCTATGAGCCTGACATGTCCCCCCCCCCCCCCGGTCACCAAGTCTGGACCATCATGATCGTTGACAATCCTACATCAAAGGCATGTTTATCATGAACACTGTCACGCCTATTACCCACCAAAATTTTAATATGATGTTGGACGCACTTTTAACAAATTGATATGGATATTTTTGGACCAAATTTTTAATATAGTGTTGGACGTACTTTTAACAAATTAATGTGGATATTTTCACACTAAAGTTTTAATATGGTGTTGGGCTCACTTTTTAACATGGGTATTTTTGCCCCTTCACCCATCAAATATATAATGCTCAATTTAAATACAAATACCTTACTACAAAAGCTTTCTATTCTTAGCATATATATTTTTGGCCCGCCAAAGTGAACATAGTTATGTTGGTAAAGACAATGGTAAATGATTTGTTCTTTGTCTCTCTAGCAAAATAGAGAAAGATTTTGTTTGTTGAACTTCAAATTTTGATGATAATCAAACATGACTTAGGCTATGAAATTGTGGCATCTTAACTTAGAAAAATGTTTTGAAACAAGTTCTTAAACTAAGTTAAGAAGCAATCAATAGCTCCCAGCGCCAATCGGTTAACATCAAGTCTCCACAATCGATGGCACATCGATTGCCTATCGATTGCTTGGTTTCAATCAATAGACAGATGGTTCAAATCAATTGTTTGCTACATACATCGATTACATACTTTAAGTTTTCAAAGTGATCAGAAAAGACATCAATCGATTGGAAGAAAGGCAATCGATTGGCAGCAATAATTGACACGTAATCAATTGATACTTCAACTCAAAAAAATCTGAAAGCAATCGATAGGCTGTTGAGCAATGATTGATGACAAGCAATCGATTGGGAAACTGAGCAATCGATTGACATATTCTGATTGTATTCATTAACTCACATTTCCATCGACTGTTGCAGGTAACAATATGAAGAAAATAGCACTAATCTGACGGCAATCGATTGACAAGCTGAGCCAGCAATCAATTGGGACGTTGAGCCATCGATTGACATGAAAAGATTTCAAAATTTATTACTCTTCTTATGTCTAATTAATTTTATATTTGGAAGATTTTACAGGTTTCATTTCATGAAGTTTATGATAGACACAGAGCTTAACACAGAAACAGAAAGAGCTGTGAGCGATAGCTTGGCCTCACAAGAGAGAAAAAGTAACTCAACACTAAACCTACACTAAATACTACTCCTGGAGCATTAATTGCATCTGCAAAAATCAACACTCTCCAAACTATCATCTCTCAACGGCTAAGATAGAGAAACTCAGGACAACGGGCAAATTTCTCTAAGAAACTATAAAAGCATTTGAAGCATAAACTTGGTTAGTGGAGAGAATTAAGTGCTATCCAACTACAATCTCTTACTGCAATCAATTCAAGTTTTCTGAGTTCTCTCATATGTTCTTGAGACTGTATTTTCTATCAACTTGAGTGAGTGAGTAAGCTTGTAATTCTATAAACTCTTTCATTTCATTGAGTGATTTTCTTAGGATAGTGGGATCCTGAAGGAAAGGGTTGTAATCTTACAAAGTGTAAGAGAGAGAGAATTCGGTGAGATAGTAAGATCTTACTGAGAAAATTCTCTGTAGTGTAAAGGTATTCAAGAACCTATTGCAATCCTGATTCACTAGTGGAGCCCAATTGAGGTTGGAGAATTGGATATAGGTCAGAGTTAGGGCCAAACCAGTATAAATTGCTTGTGTTTGATTTTAGTTGCTTAAAATTTTTGAGATACACAATTCACCCCCCCCCCCTCTTGTGTATTTCCTACCATTTTCATGGTTTTTGTCCATTTGTTAAATCCTTAACAAGCAAATAGTTAGGGAACGATGGAGTGATTTTGGGAATTGCGTAAATTTTATTCTCATATAATTTACCAGTTTAAGCCTTGAAAGGAACTCATCATATCTTAAAAAAAACTCCTCGTCATGGTAAGTTTTGGTTTTCATATCCAAACTCAATTTGGATGGAGCCTTGGAGTATTCATATCCTTAAAGCAACCCAAAACACATACAATAGATAAGGAATTTCTTTCTTTGGCCAAAAAAAAGGAGTTTCTTTACACTATTCAAAGTTACCTTCACTTAATTTACGGTTTAAGAATAACCAAACATTGGACATTGTAAGGGGAAAAAAAGAATAACCAAACATAACGATTGGATATTGCACAAATACCTTTGTTTTTTTTATGAAACAATGACCAAATCATTTGTTTGATAACCATTGTGTTTATCAAATATCTCTATATTCGATTTTGCTTTCTCTAAATGAGGGATCGAAATATTTATGTTAATAGAAAATTTCTACAGTACGTTATTACTATTTGAAAATTTCTAAAGTTGTAAGATCAAATCCTTATTGAATAAATTTTGAAGCCAAAAGTTATAACTTTTCTCCGGATATTTCTGACTGATGATGTTTGGCTCAAGGGAGGTCTGATAAGCAGCAACCACAAATAAAGATCACGAACAGTGAAAGGACGGTGGCAATGATAGAGCTTCAGCAACATAAGGGAAGTAGGGCCTGGCTCTGATACCAATTGATACGGAACGGTAAGGGGAAAGGGAGATGAATGAGGATATATGAAAATATAAGAGACATGGGAAGGGAGGATTTAGAAGAAGAGAAGAGAAAAAGAGATATAACAAGAAGAAATAAGAGAGATAGAATAAGGGAAACAGAGATAAAGGAAACTGATATTATTATTCAAATTCATAAGACGTACAAAGCAAATAGTTGAGGTTCTATTTATAGGCCTCAATCAAACTCTAAAAATTGATGACAGAACATTCTAGATATGCAAATCATAATTAAGGCTGATTAATGATAATTAAATCAAAATAAATTTAGAACATTCTAGAAACCAAAACTAAATGCGAATCATAATCAAATGCTAATATGGTAATCTTCAAATCTCCATGGAATATTCCTTATCCTTTTGTGATTCCCATCACTATTTAAGACAGATAGAAATGAAATGAAACAAAACCAAAATCATTATAATACATAGGCACTGAGGATGAAGTGTGGGAAGTTAAACTCTGGCATATCCTGCGGGATATACCAGAGTCTGATCTTCTCTCCTCTATCAAATGGTGCTAGGAATTCTCTGAAGGTTCGGCATTTTCTTACATATAGCTTGAAGTTCTTGCCATCCTTTTCCAATTTCATCTCTAAATAATCACCATTCCTTCCATAGACCTAAAGCCTGTTCCTTATGAATTTGTTCAAACCTTCAATGTCTGAAACAGAAAAGCATGGGTCTTTGACCACGGATTTGGTCCGTGAATGTACATACACCAATCTTAGCCTGTGCGTGTCTTCTTTATCCACACCATCCAGGTGTTGGGATAGCTGGACAATGAAAGGGATCACTTCTGCATCAGTGGGTGATTGTTTTATTGCATTCAGCAATCTTCGTTCCAGAGGCAAACACACATTGTCAACTTCTCTCACATTTTCTTGAATTTCTTGTTTTTGCGCCATTTATGATCTATATGAAAAAAGCAGAGTCTTGGAGAAGACGAGTGAGAAGAAATATCAATGGGAAGGAGGGAAAAGACGAGTTCATAACAATCAAGCTAACAAAGTTATAAAACAGAGAAAGTAAGGGACCGAATAATTTTTCCAAGGTTTTACATGCTCAACCGACTAAAATATTTCTTTTTTGCTAACGTTTTCTTTTTGTTAAGGTCAATTGTCTAAAATATTAGGATAATTTTTAACCATAAATTTTAATTGCTTAATGTAATAATAAATTTAACATTAGAGTAAAACCCATGTCCTAAATTAGAGGACTAAAACCAAATTTAAATTATAATCATAATATTATATTATAAAAATATACATAGTTTATAAATATTAACACATATAACATAAACAAATCATTGTTTAAAGTCTCAATGAATAAAACTATTGTATAAAACCAAATAAATCAAATCATTTTCTATACAAGAATAAAACTGAAAAATAATCATTAATTACCATGTCAGCGTTTTATATTTTGGGATATAATTTTGTTCTATAAATTTTTTACATTTTAGAGTGGAGGCACCATAATTCCGTGATATTATTCCCAGTTCTAGGTTAAAAAAATGTATTATATTGACTTTATAAGATTTTTAATATAAGATCTTTTTGACCTTTTTTTTAAATATTAAAAATATAAATAAGCCATTTAATCATATCATATGTTATGTATTATTAGATTATATGCTAATTCATAAGTGATGTATTAAAAAACAAACTGTGAGTAAACTAGTTGAGAAAAATGTCATAAGTCTGTGTGAGTAGTCAAACCAAGTTCAACTCAGTGGCCTAATAAAATGCCTAAATGTAATTTCTAACACCGCATGTATAGTATATGTTATAATAATAATCTATTTGAATATAATTACCATAAAAAACAGTAAATCAATTTAAAATTTTGAACCTTGTGACAAATTGACAAGGATCAAATGGGCATATTGTGTTTCATGTGTTTTTTTAAGCTTTTTTTTTTAAAAAAAAAAAAAAGAAATTACCCTGTCAACCCTAATACAACAAGTTACCCCGTGTTAGGCCAAAGAACCCTAGATCTGGCTCCTTTATAATTCTTGATTCACCCGACTAACAAGCACCTGGATCACCAGTTTTCAAGTCAACCTGACTGGTTCAAGTCAAATTTCAATACTTTGTTCTTTGAACAAATTATTTTAGAGAAAAAATTATGACTGATTAATTATTAGTAACTCATTTAATTATCTAAGGATATTTTTATAAAAAAATTTAATTAGGTTTTTAAATTAAGGATTGGAGAGAGTAGCTATTAAAAGGTTAGAATTAATTCGTGGTGAAGTATGTTGGAATGCTTAGTAGCTAAAATACAACATGGGAAAGGGACAAATAAATTTAATTCATTGTATATTTTTGGAAGAAAGACAAATAAATACTGCAATTTGTACAATTTTGAGAATGTTGATTGACATAAGTGAAGAGATTCAATAAACTACAACGAATATTAAAAAAAGAAAAGGAATGGATAAGGGGCAAACAGTTCAAAAAAATCAAGATAAGGGGTAAAACAATCAAGTTTTTAGCCTAGCGCTGCATAATGTTATGTAAAATGATTATGGATATTATATGAGAAGAATCAATAAGTTAAGGTAGAAATTATTCAAATTTTTATTAATATGTTTGGCTTAGGGCTTAGGAAATAAAATTGTTAATAACAATGGGGGGCATGGATGATCACGAAATTTAATTAACAGCATGAATTAACAAAGTTTAAAGAACAAAGTTATGCTATACTTTGGTAAAGAATATCTATGCATTGAATCTTTCAAAACTGTAATGAGAATCTGCATTATCATTGGAAATTAAGAGTTAACCGAAACCTTTAAGTGTTATTTAAGACTTTGTTAATTCATGGTGTTAATTAAATTTCCTATTAATCTATGCCCCTATATTGTTAAATGAGATTCATTACTTTGGTATTAATTAACATGTAGATTCCTAACAACTTTTAACAGCACTAACAAAAAGCATGAATTAACATTCTTCATTTTGGTCGATATATGCATAGATTAAATTCAGTTTTTACGTAATAAAAATAACTTATAACGTCTTATGTGATTGACACAAACTTTTAAGGTCATAAAATTAGAGGAAATACCTTTGTAAGTCTATATCCATCTTTGAAAGCTATCATGCATACATCCAATAATCAGTCCATCATAGCATCAAAATTCATAATACAATAACTAAAAGCATCCATACTTTTGAAAATTATTGTGCAATACTTAAAACACATTTTTGAAAATCATCAATACTCTTGAAAAACACCACACACCACTTAAAAAAAATCATTACCCACAATTTGAAAGTCGATTTTCACAATAATTGGAACCAACAGAAGCATACTGATAAATCCAATCAACTGCAACCAAATGGAATCAAATCTCCTATCAAAATGAGGCTTTAGCAAACAACACCAAAAATCTTAAAAACTCCCAGAAGGCCTCCTACCTAAGTTGCCAGAATGGACTGGTCTCACTAAAGTTGCAACAGTAATACAGTAATCCCAAAAATTCAATATGCAAATATGCGGAAGTAGATTAATAAACATGCCTAGTCAAAGTGTGTTGCACAGGAACGTTCAGTACCAGAACTAAACCCGTAAAATATTGAGAGATCAGGTTAAGACAATGTCTCAATAACTCACTTCCTACTTGCCCTACATGTGCCTGTGTGCTAGTAAGGTGCCATGTGGGACCTATATCATTTAAGTTCACGATAAGGCAACAGTTATCATATAATAATTATGTGTGGTGAAACCAAAAATCATTGAAGCCATATAATCATATTTCCAAATCATTTTGCAAAGCATGAATATAATCACCTTTGAAGAGGACAAACCACAATTTGATGGAGCCATTACAAAATCCACGACATGTAATCATTTGGAACCAAGAACTATTGTCGACTTATCCTCCAGAGATACAACTAACCAAAAGCCATCTAGGGGCTATTAGGGGCCTAATCACGTAATAGAGTGGAACCCAATAAACAGTACACAATCAAATAGCATGCAACTAATATACAACCAATATGCAACCGATTTATATTCTTTAAAACATTGGCATCTAGCTGCAACATATTTCCAAAATATCATGATATGTTCAATTTTAACCAATACACATTTCAAATATGCTCAACCATAAGAAGCAACCTTTCATTCATATGAATCCCACAAGACAAGTTATACAAAGTAAGCATTTCATAACTTGCAACATCGCATGGTATATTTACAAATTTCTAAAACATATATATAGTCAAAGATCTTACCAACACAACACATACATAAAACAAGAAAAATGATTACCTCATGAAGCCAATGATATTTTACCAATAGTGAGTATAGCCCCGTGCTCAAACATTAGTGGACTCATTGCGAGCACCAAACTCCAACAAGAGTGCCTATTTTCGAAATTACACATCAAAACCCTGAGATTTCAAAACTTTGTAGTGCAAAAATTTATTCTAAGTTAAAATCCAACAACCCAAAGTATTTAAAATCATTTATAACTAGAAATAAGTTCATTGAAAACACAAAATCCCCAAACCAAGTAAAATTTTTGACATCTAAATCAAACCCAAGAAACCCAAACTTTAATATAGCCAAATTAAAACACAAACCAAACATCTTCTCTCAACAATATACATCATTACAATAGCTTAAAAGTGTTCAAAAATGAATTAGAAACTACGAAACCACAAGTTCAAGTCATATTTTTGAAAACTTAGAAAACCCCCCAAAACTTCAAAGTGGGAACTTGAAGAAATTGAAGAGAAAGGAAGAGAAAGATGCAAGGAGATGTTTATCCCCTCCAAAATTTCACGCCTTAGCTGTAAAACCCCAAAATTTGAAAAATAGATATAAGGAGTTCTTTAAGGTTTTGGAGTGCTATTAAGATATTAAAAATCCTCATAAATAAATTTATGATGCTTTAGGTATTTTTAATAAGTTTTAAGGCTTCTTTTATATGGAAAATAAAGGAAAAACAGTTGGAAGATAAATTTTCATTTGAGAATTTTAGAAAAATTATTTTGAGGCTCAAAGAAACTTATGGTTAAGGAAATCCCTAAATTGATATAAGGATTAATTTTAGAAACTTACTTTTAGAAAAGGGACCAAAATTTTTGAGGAATTATATTAATTTAAGTGGTGATTTTGATGTTAATAAATGAAATTAGGAAGTTGCATAAATAAAATTCATCAAAATGGAAGTATTTTAGGGATTTTTTAAGGCCTATTTTCTCGCTTAATTTGAAAAAACGAGAGTTAGAGAAATCATTTTTAGACCCAAAAGAGATCCTAGTGAGATGAGATATAAGTGGGTATTTAAAATAAATTTTTGAAAGTAAGAGGAGAATTTTATCTTAAAGGAAACTATCTTGTTTTGAGGATTTAAGGGTTTCAAAATTACTTTTATTTTTCTTTTATTTCTATTTCCTATTCTCTCATTTTCATCTCATTATCCCGTGCCCTCCCCATTCATCACCGCCATTCCATTCTTCTTTCTCTTCCCTTCAGCATTGAGAGAGAGTGAGAGAGAGAAAAGTGAGCAGAAGGGAGACTACTGCAGCTGTCATCGGTGGCAACGGTCAACTCGTGCAGTCTCTCTCCTCTCATCCTTGCTTTTCGCTGGCGCCAACTAAGAAAGAAAGAAAGGGGGTCGATGGGATTTGGGAGAAGATTGGGAGGACTGTCTGAGGGGTGAATTTATTGCGGATTTAAGATTGATTTGAAGCCCTCTAATTCCTAGTAAGTAGTTCCAACCTCATTCGTCTCTTTTTCCTTTCATTTGGGTTAGATTTCAAAATGCAATGGTTAAGGCTTTTTAGGTGAAATTCAATTGGGTTGCCTCTTGGAAGCTTTATATACTTTAGATCGTTCTTAGGAACTTATCTAAAGTTTGAAAATTCACGTGATTGTGGCTGTTTAGAATTAATTAGAGGTTTAGATGGCATTAACTTATGCATTTAAGGTTTATGGAATTGAAATACTTCACATATGCTTAACATATCCATTTTAGGTGTAAATAATGAGGATCAAAGCAAGAACAAAGTGAAAAAAGAAACTTTTGCAAAATAGTAAATTTCTGCAAAATAGGAAACTTCCGCAAAAAAAAAGAAAATTATTGATTAGGAAACTGGACTTATTGATTGATTGAGCATAATGGATTGGCCTTTAAACTTACCTAATTGGTAAAATCAATAAAAATAGGAAACTTCCTATTTCAATTGGAGTGGTTGATTGATTGATTTTATTTGCCAAAAATATTTTCTACTTGTTATTTATACAATAATAGGCAACCCTAGGCTTGATTGAGGTTAAAAAGTTTTCTAATAGATTATTCTAATTATCATTTCCTATTTTGGCTAGAATTCTTGAGATTGAGTGATTGGGTCTTACCCAAATCTTTCCCATTTGTTAATCTTGGTAAAATAGGACACCCTAAGCAATTTGGAAAGTTTTAAGTTGCCTCTTGTGCTATAAGAAGAGGACCAATGAATTTCCTCTTATTCTTCTCTCAATTTTCACCCACTCCCCCTCTTCTCTTCTCTCTTGGCTAACATTCCATCTATTCTCTCATCCATCCCATAATTATTCATCAGTTCTTCATGGAATTCAAGTCACAGCTGCTCTTAGATGACTTCTTCTCCTCTTTGATGAACTAATTCGGCCAAATGCTCTCTTGGACCATGGGATGACTTGAAGCAAGCATTGAATCCACTTTAGGGGAGGTTTTCTAGTTCCAATTATGTAGCAATCAATTTTCATACATATCTTTGTATATTTGTTCCTCTTATGTTCAAACTTCATTTGTGGTTGAGACTATGGCTATGTAATTGTTGAAGTTCATCTGTGTTTGTATCTTATCTAGTTTGGTTTCATCTATTTTTTCAATTGACATTATCTTTATGAGTGCTTGTTGATTTTATTGCTTATCATTGTGTGTGGTGATTTAGTCCATTTATCTTGTCTTGATTATGTTGTTTAGATAAATTATTTGGTTAAGCATGTTCATGCTGACTTTCTCTTTTTAAGTGCTTAAATAATACCATCAATTTATCTCACCTAAAGAAACCATGTTGTTGATTCAACATAATCATATGAGCATAATTAGGTAAAGTTTTGCAAGTATGTGGATTTGATTATAAGTTAATATTGATTAGCTATTGGATTTGAAGGATATCAAATAATTTGGATGGGACCCAAGTTATTCTATCTATTGAAACCTATTTCTAATTGATGGTTAGATTATAATTAACCTAGTTGGTCTATTGAGGTTGAGTGGATTGTCACCTACCTATTCCTTCAATTAAGACTTGTTGTGTTTACTTGCATGAATTTGGCCTAATTATCCTTTTAATTCCCCAAGAGTGTGAAACATATGCTTGTCATATGTTCTCTAGCCAAGAGAGCATCCCATCATTTGCATTTCATCAACTATCCATGTTTATCATAAACATACCAGAAATAAGTCTTTACATTTGTTTTATAAAAAAAATACCAAAAATACCTACTCTTAACCCCCGATTTTATAGATTTTACATGCATTTAGTTTTCCTAGGTTAGTTCATTAGACTACTTGAGAGACGATCTGGGATCGTATCACTGTGGTGTAGTCATTGGTGAAATAATATTTTGAATTTGAAGTCCAAGGAGTATTATGAAAGGCTAAGATCATAGGGTAGCCTAAGGACCAAAAGAGGAAGAAGTTTGTATGAAAAAATTGGTTGAGTAGTAGAGTGAGGTGCTCATAAGGAGGCAATGAAAGCACAAAAATCCGACCCCAAAATTTTGTACATCTCGCTATAGTGAGCAAAAATGCTTGCCATAGCGAGAAAGATAGAAACTTGGGCCGAGCTTACTGTACATCTTCCTATAACGAGCTAAATTGTTTGAGAATATTACCACTAATTATAAATTTCCACTAATTACCTAAATTACCATTGTTTATCATTTTTAAATTTTAGTGTTATTACAAGCAACTTTGAATAGTATAAACTATAAACAAGCTCCTTATCTGTGTTTTGGTTTTCTTTAAGGATATGAATATGAGTACTCCAAGGCTCCATCCAAATTGAGGATGGCCTCACTTGGGCTCTTTGAACATATTCCACTATTTTTTTACTTGTTTGAAATGGTTAGTAAGTTCAGATCAACTTGTTGAATTGTTAAAACAATTTTAATATAGGATTTGAAACAATGATTGCTTTCTTTAGTTTTTTTCCCTAAAAAAAGGTACCTTGCCTCAATATGTTATATATGTTAAACATGGATTGTGTTTTGGACATGGTCAAGTAGGAAAGAAAGAGATTGTGTATTTGTGTGTGTTCGCCACGTGCCGCAAGTGTACGGGTCGCGCCAAGTAATAAAGTAGTGAGTAGAGTATCGTTCCCACGAGAACTTGTCCAAAACCCGGTCAAACAATGATTATCACACTCTCGCCCAATTTGAGTGATACAAATGATGAGATTTAAAATGAAATAAGAAAATAAAATGAAGATAAAATTATAAACAGGTGATTCTCCAACCTCAAGGATAATATGGACCCTAGGATTATCTATCCCCCTTATACTTCTCAAAACTCAATTAACCTCCCCTCAAGAAGCTCTCAACAAAACCACATGCTAATCTAGGGTTCAAAGAGTACTTGTAATGCTCTCTCGAGTCAAGAACAAGTGTTTAGTCCTATTCTTTGCACAATCTCTTGCCACAATTTGATAGGACCCAATTATCACACTCCAACCCTAACGTGACTATGCAAGGCTAGCAAGTATATCTCTATCTTACCAACAAAACCATCTGTTCGTCACGCAAACTTCCGGTTCTTGCACTACTTTACCCAAGTTCTACACTCAACCTAGCTCTATCGAGTCATAAATCAAGCGAACACAACATCTAAATGGTGATCAAGCACTTAGAAACATTAAGAACGGGGTAAAATAAGCACATAGATATCATTAATCACAAATCAAGAGGAGGAATCAAGAATCAATACATACAAGGGTTCAAAACAATCCTAGCATCAAAGTATTTAGCTACTCATGTTCTACAACTCCTTAGGAGCATACATATATATATTCAGAAACAAAGAACAAGAGAAGAGAATAAAGATGGAAGAGATAAACCGAAGGAGGAAGCCCAAATCTCTCTGAAGCTCCGAGCCCAAGCCAAATCCCACCAATCTCCAAGCCCTAGCAGAGCCAAACACGCCCAAAATATGCCCAGAAGTCGAAGAATGAGGGCTCACAACGAAGCCCTAGCTTTTATATCAGTTAAAACACGCCCCTGTTCTGTCCAAAACGCGCATCAGACACGAAGTTCGCCGTCACTTCGCCGCGGCGAGAGCCACAGCGAAGTCCCAAAAGTTCCAGAAATTATTACAGCTCGCCGCGGCGAGCTCACCAAAATAGGGTTAGAGGCAGATGCTGTTTGCCGTGACTTCGCCGTGGCGACGCCACGGCGAAGGCTCGTTGATTCTGTGCTTTGCTCTGCTTTCTTTATTTCCTTGAGCTGCTTTGGCTTCTTCTTATTTTTGTTCAATTGGGAGCTTGGAGGAGGGCTAAAATCTCTTATTTATTGCATCAAATTATTCCTACAAAAATTATATACAATAACATAAGAAATTAACTACAATAATAATCAAAATCTACTAAATATACAATAATGTGCAACCGAAAATCAAATGAGCATTTTTCCCTCTTGAGTATCCAAAATGTATAAATATTAGACAAAAACTCAAGACAAATATACTCAAATAACATGAATTTCTAGTTGTTATCTCACCCCCAAACTTAGACTTTTACTCGTCCTCGAGTAAAACAAAATATGAGATGTTAGATTGATGAAGTATCCAATTACTATGCATGCAGGGAGTTTCCTCATTAGTTGCTCAAGAAGATATATTCAATAGGAAATGAATGGAATATTAAAGAATGCAAAACTCACACATTAAGAACAAACTTCCCAACAATTATTAAGTGTGTGTGTGCAAAGCCAGAGAACAATTCTTCAGCAAATGTCAAAAAGAAAATTGCAACATTTCAATATATATTAAGCTCTCTCAACATTCAAAACTTCATATGCCTACTCTCTTCCTCTCTCTCCATCAAAGGAATTGCTTACATGAATTCAAAATCAATGGGACTTTATAAGCTTGTAATGAGGCCAAGGGTTAAGGTTATAGAAAGAAAGGTATAAAGAGAATTCAAATATCTTGAGATAAATGACAATACATAGCTCATCTTTCTTTTCTATCCAAAATTCCCTTCCAAAATTCAAACCACTCCCCCAAACTTATCTCAAAATGATGTATGTGCACTCCAAGTCTTATTGAAACTAAACTCTTTTTCTCTTTTTTTTTTATTCTTCCTTTAACTTGCAATGACTTTGGAGTACAAGCTTTGAACATCATGCACCACTTACATTCCCACACCAATTTTTGTAGCAACCATCCAATACCTTCTACCAATGATTTATCAATTATCTCAAAATTCAGGTAGTTCATGGTTTTTCAAGTTGCTAAGGTTAAGGTCTATTGTGGGTGCCAAAAAGAAAATTCATATGGTTTTTCATTATAAGGCTCAAAGAGGGTGCAAAAGGAATTACTTCAAGGGTTGCTTGAAAGGCTCAAATGCATTTGAAAAGAATGCCCATATCATTTTCCAAACTCATGTAAAAACCATTACAAAGCCTCAAGAGATTCAAAGATAGGTTCTAGAGTCTATCAGTTGAGAAAGAAAATATACACTCAAATATTACAACATCTCCAAACAAAAGCATCCAAACCATTTCTAACTCTGTGCAAGATTTGGTTCAGAATTGTCAGAAAGCCAGTCTCAATAATGCAAATCAAGCATTCAAAAATATTAACCAAAATTTCCTCTCAAACATATGATCTAAGCAACCATCTATCATTGGATCCCACATTTAGTTCAGTGGATACTGAATCAATCTAAATCATGCTTATTATAAAATGACAAGTAAATGTCCAAGTTTCCAAAATTGAAATTCATGTCAATGTTAACCAACAGTTTATCATCAATTCAGTCAGTTCTAAGCAAATTGGAAATGCAAGAAACTTCCCTGTAAATGCTCTTTTGTGCTCCAAGCTTGCTTTCCTTTGCCTCATATTAATTTTGATGATAAACCTTGAAAATGCTCAAAAGAGGTCACACCTACTAAAGAACAACAACAAAGAAAATTATTAAACTTTTAAAACTTGGGTTGCCTCCCAAGAAGCGCTAAGTTTATAGTCTTCAGCCAGACTTTCTACTTACTAATCATACGTATCAAAAACAAAAATCACCTTGTCTTCATTTCTTTTCAAAAGACAAGGTGTCAGAAGAATTGGGAATTCATTTATACAAGAATTACATGACCCCTCAATCAAGAGTGATTTCAAGGTACATGATTCAATATGGCACAAGGTTGAAAACCCAATAAAATCTACCTGACTCCCATCAGTAGGAGCCAAGCTTTCAGTAGGAGGACTTTGAACATAAATTGTAGGGATTTCAATGTTGTTCTCTCCCTCTTCAATTTCTAGCACACAATCACCCACAAAAGTAGTACAAGACATTGACAGCACATTATCACTTCCCACAGACAATTCCTCACTTGAAATGGCCTCTTCCACATCATAGTCATTTGAACTATTAATGAAAACACCATTTTGCTTTAAAGGCTCAATGGTTGATGCCATTTCATTTGCCCTAGATGCTAAACTTTCAAGAGCTAATTCATGTTCATTCAATTTCTCTTTTGTCCAAGCTCTTATTTCATTTTGATTATCCAAAATACGCTGAAGCATCTCCTCTACAGTGGGCTTTATCTTATGAATGGGAGTGATTTCATCTAAATGATTGGGTGAGGATTGATAACATGATGCATATGAAGGAAAAGAAACATTTAGATCCCAAGGCAATTCATGTTCATGATTCCAACTAGGGTTAAAAGAATTATCATGCCAATCAGTTTGTATCCTAGCAGAATCATCCCCTACATAATCCAATGATGAGACATGGGGGCATTGATCAATATAATGATTATCTCCACAAAAATTGCAACAAATGTACTCATATTGAATTTCAAAAGCATTAGGATCATAGCAAGAAGGTAGATAATCATTATCCTGTTCAAATTCATCACTTGCCCCAGTAGTCCACCAAGGATAATCCATAACAAAAATTAAAAGAAAATAACTAACAAACAAAAAGACAAACAAAGAAAATAAATATACACATGGACACAAGAAACTAAGCTACAAGAGAAAAACAAACACACAAACAAATATATACAAACTCAAGCTTAAGCTACTAGTGCTCTAACCAAGGTTGACCAAAGACGGTTTTGAGAAACAAATCCCCAGCAACGGCGCAAAAAACTTGTTCGCCACGCGCCGTAAGTGCACGGGTCGCGCCAAGTAATAAAGTAGTGAGTAGAGTATCGTTCCCACGAGGATTTGTCCAAAACCCGGTCAAACAATGATTATCACACTCTCGCCCAATTTGAGTGATACAAATGATGAGATTTAAAATGAAATAAGAAAATAAAATGAAGATAAAATTATAAACAGGTGATTCTCCAACCTCAAGGATAATATGGACCCTAGGATTATCTATCCCCCTTATACTTCTCAAAACTCAATTAACCTCCCCTCAAGAAGCTCTCAACAAAACCACATGCTAATCTAGGGTTCAAAGAGTACTTGTAATGCTCTCTCGAGTCAAGAACAAGTGTTTAGTCCTATTCTTTGCACAATCTCTTGCCACAATTTGATAGGACCCAATTATCACACTCCAACCCTAACGTGACTATGCAAGGCTAGCAAGTATATCTCTATCTTACCAACAAAACAATCTGTTCGTCACGCAAACTTCCGGTTCTTGCACTACTTTACCCAAGTTTTACACTCAACCTAGCTCTCTCGAGTCATAAATCAAGCGAACACAACATCTAAATGGTGATCAAGCACTTAGAAGCATTAAGAACGGGGTAAAATAAGCACATAGATATCATTAATCACAAATCAAGAGGAGGAATCAAGAATCAATACATACAAGGGTTCAAATCAATCCTAGCATCAAAGTATTTAGCTACTCATGTTCTACAACTCCTTAGGAGCATACATATATACATTCAGAAACAAAGAACAAGAGAAGAGAATGAAGATGGAAGAGATAAACCGAAGGAGGAAACCCAAATCTCTCTGAAGCTCCGAGCCCAAGCCAAATCCCACCAATCTCCAAGCCCTAGCAGAGCCAAACACGCCCAAAATATGCCCAGAAGTCGAAGAATGAGGGCTCACAACGAAGCCCTAGTTTTTATATCAGTTAAAACGCGCCCCTATTCTGTCCAAAACGCGCATCAGACACGAAGTTCGCCGTCACTTCGCCGCGGCAAGAGCCACGGCGAAGTCCCAAAAGTTCCAGAAATTATTGCAGCTCACCGCGGCTTCGCCGCGGCGAGCTCACCAAAATAGGGGCAGAGGCAGATGCTGTTCGCCGTGACTTCGCCGCGGCGAGGCCACAGCGAAGGCTCGTTGATTCTGTGCTTTGCTCTGCTTTCTTTATTTCCTTAAGCTGCTTTGGCTTCTTCTTATTTTTGTTCAATTGGGAGCTTGGAGGAGGGCTAAAATCTCTTGTTTATTGCATCAAATTATTCCTACAAAAATTATATATAATAACATAAGAAATTAACTACAAAAATAATCAAAATCTACTAAATATACAATAATGTGCAACCGAAAATCAAATGAGCATTTTTCCCTCTTGAGTATCCAAAATGTATAAATATTAGACAAAAACTCAAGACAAATATACTCAAATAACATGAATTTCTAGGAGTTATCAGTGTGCCAGTAGTTTTTCAAAGAATGAATGATGATCTCCTCGATAACAAAAATAATCATTTATGGATTGGCTTGAGTTACCATATCCTTTCTGTTAACCGTTGGAAATTTAGCATATTTCATATAAGCTTCACATGTTAATGTTCATACTTGCTTGATAATGTCTTTAATTGAGATAATAACTTGTGAAAATTGTGTACTTTCTCTTAGCATATTATTCAAGAAACTAATGGAATTCTTCTCTATTTGTTGGGGAGAAAACCAAAAAGAAGAGGAGTTTGAAAGAAAGCAAAATAGTGGAGCACCAAAGCAAACGAAAACAAAGGCTTCCCTCTGTATGGTCTGTTGAGGCGGACAAATGTGTTCACCGCAGCAGATGAAAGAATAAGCAGATAAGTTGCTCTGTTTAGTTTGCCGCAACGGACACATATGTCCACCACGGGGGACGTTGTCGTACAGTGACGCATGTTACCGATGAAACACAAAAAAAAATGGGATAAAATATTTAGGGTTTGGCTGAATACGGGAATACAACACATGCTTCTTTTTCATTTAAAACTTCTACTTTGAGTGAACGTTGAGCTTGCATTGTTGCCACACTTCCTTCAATCGTGTTGTGAACAACACTTTGGACTCAAAACAGTATCTTTTGGATGTGGTACCTCTGCCAAGCTCAAGTCTAGCCTTTTCCATTCATTGTCCTATAATAAAACAAATTTTTTCCGTTTCAAGACACCCAAAATCCTTGAAGATTTTTCTTCTTGATTGTTGCAATGACTCCAAGTACTATCTTCAATCCCTACCGATTTTCTTATATTGTCCATGATTCTACCCAAGTTAAGATCTTCGGATGCCACCACCCAAAACATAAAAAAATTCCGGCATTTGCTTCCCAAGTTCATTGCTAAGTTTCTTCAATAAGGTGGTCTATCCAACGCCTCAGGTCCCATATAAACTTATGAAACTGACCTCATTTGGCTCAATACTATTCCGTACATTATCAAAAACAAAATCTAACCTCATCGCCTCATCAAGAGGTATTTGATCAATCGGTTTGTGTGGAAGCTTTTGAGCGATCTGATAATCCTTACCAAACCTTTCTCCCTTGGTGATTAGATCATCTACTTCAAGGAGCATCTTGGCAACTTTCTTTCCTAATTTGTAGCTTGACTTACAATTGTTGAGACAACATTTTCTTAGGCATTTGATTTGGACTTCTTGGGCTCCTTGAACTTGAATATCTTTTATTTCCTGTGAATATGAAATTGTTGATCAGTTCGATATATATTTTCCCCCTTTTTCACCAAATCATCTACAAATTAAGCACATTTTCAATTGAAGTTTTGATATGTAAGGTTAATACAGATTAACCTAACATGTGATGAACAATTTCTAGCATTGCGAAGCACCAAAATTTGTTTAAGGTACTTACGATAAAAGTGTCAGAATTTAAAAAGAAGGGGAAAAGTTAACAGTTTCAAGGTCCATTACCAAAGCAATCGCCATATAGTTTCATTAACAACATAAACATAATCAAACTATGTGTAACACCCCAAAATTTGGATTAGAGATAATAGAGATTTATTGAAGGTTTTCTGGTGTCATTTAGGAATTAAAAAGTCTTATAAATAAATTAATCAAATAAAGATGTATTTCTAATAATTTAAAGGTTTATTTTCTTCATTAATTAAGGAAGAATAATTAGAAGATAAATTTTAATTTGGGAACTTTAGGAAAATTTATTTTTAGGCTCAAAAGAAATTTATGGGTATTAAAATCTCTAATATGGTATAACAATTATTTTTGGAAAATTATATTTTCAGAAAAGGGATCAAATTAAAAATAATGGAAAGATTAAGAATAGGGATTAAACTGAAAAGAATACAAGTTGGAAGGGCTGAAACAAAATTAACTCCTAACCCCATTATAAAATCAGACCCTCCTTCTTCATTCCCGTCCCATTCTTCATCTCCCTCGATTTCTCTCCTCCCTCTCCTTTGTTCTCTGCAAGTTCAGCGGCCATGGGAGCTTTGAAGCGGCGCCGTCGGCGGAAACGCCGGCCTATGTGCCATGCAATCATAGATTTCGACTCTGGTGAGTCTCCTCTATCCGATTATACCTTTTTTTTCTTTGCGATTTGAGAGTTTTGAGGGTTGGGATTTTTATCTAAGTCTGGGATAATGGAATTTTTCACGTATTAAAAGCCTACATCATGATCAAGCGCTGCAATAAGCCTTAAATCGGAGTTTGTATGAAAGATGGTGGTTGGATTTCTGAAATCTTTATTTCAGGTACTGTTCACCGATGAAAAATCCGCCGGATTTCGATATAAGTCGAAGTGAATCAGTATTTGGATTTAGTTAGAAGTAGGTTAGAGTTCGGTAAAGTTGATTTTTTGGCGTTGCATGTTTTCTTTTTGTTTTTGTGAAGGGATTTGGAATTAAACCCCTATGTGCTCTGTTTCGATTCTTTATTGTTATGGGATGAGCTGTAATAGTCTCTTGATTTGAAGCCTTTAATATATTAAAATTGTGAAGAAAGGTGTGAACTGATTTTGAAACAAGAAAATGATTTGTGGGCTTGTGCGGCTATATGGATGTATGTGAGATTAGTTTTATTTTGATGATTAAAATGATTAGGAAGTGGGTAGAAGCTGATTTACGAAGATAAATTATACTTGCTACTGTTATTACTGATATATTTAATGGGTCAAAGACTATAATTTTCTGGAGTTAAGCATTAAAATGTGTTGGAATTTGTTAAGTTAAGCTTAGGATTCTTGTTTGTTGATGGGTTTAATGCATTGAACCATGTTGATGGGCTCAAGATTGAATAAGTGGCTAACTGTTAATAGCATGTGAGTTTATTAAAAAAATGATTGTGTTTGGAAAACTGGAAATATATTCCAGATTATTAAGAGCAGTTTCTTGGAGGTTTTGCAGGATTAAATTAAATATGATCTTTGTTACTGATTTAAGGTTCTCAAATATTACATAAGTATTTCATAGTGTCTATGGATGATTGGAGTTTGTGAAATACTAATCTAAGTATGAATTTAGAATTTGAAACTGATTTAAACTTGGGTTTCAATGCCTTCAAGTGAATTTTGGTAAGATCTATGTTGCTGTTATTGATTCAAATGATAAAATAGAGGCAAATGTGGATATGAAATGAAATTTACAAAATGATGATTGGGATTAATGGATTTTTCTTAAGGATATGGAATTTATTTCAGAATTTGATAATGAGGATGATTATATACTTTGGTTTTGGCTGGAGGATTTTAGTCTTATCAACTATTAAGATGTTCTAAATTTCATTTGAGGGTGGTAGTTATATTTTAGTTTTGGGAGTTGAGAAGATGATAAGAAAATAATGTTTTCACTCTACTGATTAGCGCTTTTTAAAGTGGATCAGAAAATAATTGAATCGTTGGGCAAGGAGTCCAATATGATTAGGCCTTAAAAGTTAAGTGTAAACAATTGAAGGAAGTGTAAGACTCTTAAAGGAGATGAAGGTCATATGTGACATGTTTCTTTGGGTTCTCAAGGATATTTGAGACTTGATAATGATTTAGCAAACTAAGGAACCAAGATTCCTCTTCTCTGTTTCTGTGAGCATGTATTAGCTTTGTAATAACTTGGGTTTAGGGATTAAGTTTAAAATGTAATGAAATTTATTTGTCTGTTGCTGCTGTGGATGGTTGTGATTTGAATTATTGAGAAATAAAAGATATAAAAAAAATGAAACGTGGGAGGATCTATATGAGTACCCAACTAGTTATTATGATGTGGTTTTTTTTTTTAAAAAAAACTGTCTTGAGGTATTCAAGTGTTAGATAAATGTTGTTGAAGTGTTTAATAGTCAAACATTGAGAATCAGAATGATTTATTAAAATGAATTAATTATAAGTGACCTTTCAATCTTAAAAGGGTCAAGATAGTTATAGTAAATATAAATTTTCATAAGATAAAAAAAAAGGGATAGTATCAAGTACACTAGGACCCGAGAGAGACGCATAGTATAAATATAGAAGTACATATATTAATTTACTCTTATTATAATATGATGTGTAGATGGACTTTGATATTGGTATGAGTTCACCAAGACAGTGGAAAGTAAAGGATTTGGTTCAGGAAATAGCTCTGGTGTCCAGGTAGTAGTTTAATTCATATATAAATTTCTATATATATAATTTTGTAATATCTGTGGCATTTAAATGAGCATTATTCCTGTTATGATCTTGATGATATGATATTGATGAGATTTATGGAGTATTCCAAGGCCTAGGTGGGTCGCTCCCCCTTTGCCAGTTAAATTCCTATAACCGTAAGGGTTATTGAGTAGCTGTGAGGGCTACAGTTAAATTCCTATAACCGTGAGGGTTATTGAGTAGCTGTGAGGGCTACAGTTAAATTCCTATAACCGTGAGGGTTATTGAGTAGCCGTGAGGGCTATGGTTGGAAAATCTGCAAGTATTGGTTTAAAATGGATATATGCTTTCATTATATGCACAGGTTTATGAAATTGATGTATATGTATGTATATATAAGTGCACACATGATATGGAATAAACTGTTATTGAGATTTCCAATCTCACTGTTTTTCCAAAATGTTTTCAATATAGCAGAATGGGAGTAGCTAGCTGGGAAAGAAGTAAGGTAGTATGAAGAGGCAGGAATGCCTGTTTTGTCTTGTACCTTGTAGGTAAATACTTTGAGAGACTATTTACCGGTATATGTTGTATGTTTAAATAATTAAGATAAGTTGGTAGCTTGTCTAGTAGTTAATATATATTTTATATATGTATATAAATCCTTAAGGAATAATAAAGCTGTATACTCATATAAGAGGGTTATCAATCAAGATAACCCGTCGATATATTATTATAGTAAGAGAGGTGTAAATAAATAAATTGAACATAATCTAAAGAAAATGTAAGTATAGTGTAAGGGGTTTGACACCCCAAGCATTATAAGTAGAGTTATTTTAATTGTTTTAGTAACCACTCTATTTTATTGAAAGTTTAAAGATATTCCAATTTGTCAGAAATCCCATTTGAAAGAAAGAAAATTTGATTTAATACTTTGGAAAGAAAAAGTTTTAAATTTTTCGTATTTTTGGGCTTCCGGATTTAAAAAGTGGTTATAAATCAATTAAAATGCTATAATATAGTAGTAAAAATTTAGGTGTTACAGTATGGACCAATAATACAATCTTCATTTTTTATAAATAATAATACAATCCTCATTACTTATTTCTCTCGTCTGGGGCCATGGGTATTTTTAGGATTAAAAACATGAGTTGCTCTCAACATTTTGTTATATAACTGATAACACGAAAGACAAAATCCTTTTAAAGAATACCATATGTCAGACAATTATTAAGAGAGTAAATAGTTTTTTCACCAAAAATTTAAAAGAAAAATTAATGTGAGAAATATTATTGTTTGGGTGAGGGGAACATTTGTTTAGTTGTGCCAAAATAGGGTAGAAACATTATTAAACATACAGGTTATATTAACAAGGAAATACATTTGAAACATATTAAAACTTCGTAAAACGTACCTGCGATGCATTCAATACCTATCAAGCACTTTACATCCTAGAGAAACGGGGGAAAACAAAGGAGACAATGGAGTCTTGTGTTTAACATAAGCAGAAACAGCTTAAGACCAAATTGTAACACCTAAATTTTTACTACTATATTATAGTATTTTAATTGATTTACAACCACTTTTTAATTCCGAAAGCCCAAAAATACGAAAAATTTAAAACTTTTTCTTTCAAACAGTGTTCCAACTTTATTGAAGTTGGAATGGGCTTTTCAGACAAATTGAATAAATTTAAATTTGTAACTAAAGTAGAGTGGTTATTAACCAATTAAAAATGACTAAGATCCTATTATAGTTTTTAAATCTATTACTTAGTGTATCAAGAACTTGTTTTACGTATTCTACTTATACTTCTATTATCTTAAGGTTGGGTTGGTATCTAACCATATCTATCCGGCCTATTATCAGAATATTGGGGTCATCGCGGTCGATAACCCGTTACTTGCTTATGTTGTTGCTATGGTTTAGGGATACATAGATACAGAGAGTTATATACTCTACAAGCTTCCAGCTTGTGCTTCCCTATTCTATATATAATATATATATACAAGCACTAACAAGATAGATATTCAAAGATGGTACAAAATGTAGCAGGCATTCCTGCTTCTTCACAACTACCTTATCCCAAGAAACGATCGCCTCTTGCTTAACTGAAAAGCAAAGGTTCAACGCAGTTTATTTCATACATACTTATTATCATATACACTCAAATACACATATTCATATATAATTCAATTCTGTGCAATTAATGAAAGCATATATCCATCCATATTATTATAGCCCTCACGGCTACTCAATAACCCTCACGGTTATAGGAATTTATTTGTAGCCCTCACAGCTACTCAATAAACCTCACGGTTATAGGAACTTAATTGTAGCCCTCACAGCTACTCAATAACCCTCACGGTTATAGGAACTTAATTGTAGCCCTCACAGCTACTCAATAACCCTCACGGTTATAGGAATTTATTGGCAAAGGGGGAGCGACCCACCTAGGCCTTGGAGTACTCCATAAATCTCATCAATATCATATCATCAATATCATAACAGGAATAATGCTCATTTATTGCAACAGATTTGTTTCCAAAACAATATATATATATACACACAATATTTATGTTATGAAATAAACCGCACCTGACTTCAGAAGTTATTCACAAGCCGGTTCCTTTCCTGCCCGACGACCCCGAGGTCCCAACACCACTATTTTGTCCTAAAATTATTCATAATACATAAATAATATAAATATCCGTGCTTATTCATGAAACTTCAGCGCCTCTCTCGGTCCTAATATGCTTGTGACTACCCCACTATTTATATCTATGAATCATTATAATTTACTATAACTATCTTGACTATTCAATATTAAAAAGATCACTTGTAATTACTTTACTCCAATTAGTATTTCTTATTCTCAATGTTTGACTAATAATTTAGTCAATTCTTTCGAACAATTTAAGAAATCCAAAACAACTCTATAATTAGCTTTCGAACTTGCACTATTATAATCTTAAACTAGTCAACAAAAATACAATATATATATATCAACCCTTATTATATCCATTACAAACATACTAAGTACAAAAATTGCAGCCCCCATAACAAGATTTATATCAGTATTGATTTTCAATAAACATCCAGTGTCCATCTAACACAACATTACATCATCCCACTGATCCTTTGAAATATTTTAAATCTCTCTTGTATCCTTAAAACATAGGTTCACAAACTATAAATTTCAAATCAGCAACTTGACGTGTTTGTAATATCCAATTTAAATAAACACCTCTTAAGCTATAACCAATTATAAATTTTAAAATTTCAAGTTTCAAAAACTATTTTAAATCATCTATTTCCAAAATTTAGCACTAAGAAACAAACCAGATAAATCAGCAATGTTCCAATAGGATTTTATCCTCAAAATGCTAAATTCCAACAAGAAATCAGATACTACCTATCTTACATACCTTTTAAAATTTCATACATCTCATATTCTCCTTACACATTGATATTTATAATACTATTATACTATTCCCATGGAAAAATCAAATGAAACCCCACATACCCAACTTCATATATGTAATATTTAAAAGTTATATTCATTCTTCAAGCCTTCATAAAGCCCTCAACCAATCAAACAGTGACATATATCAGCAAAAGACAAGTAGCCTTCATTTCGGACCACTATCATACATAGACACATGCACTTTTATCTCTCTTTTCTAATACTAACAGAACCTATAGTGTCATGATCACGACAAAGCATCAATTATATTCTTATAACCTTTGTTTTTCATCAACCAACACCAAGAGCATTTCAGCGCATACTCAACAACACCGTTACACATCCAGGTTTAATATGAATTTCCAGGTTTTAAAGCACACATTAAACATTCTAAAGTTTACTTAAATCAGTTAAAAATGACTCATTTAGCACTTAGGAACCTCAAACAAATGTCAAAATTAGATTTCTAAGCTTCATAGTTTGATTTTCGAAATTTAAACTACTTCCTTCAAATCCATTTAGAGTTTGTAATTATGAACTATATCTCAAGCATTGATTAACTAATTATTCTACTTTCACCTCCCACTGCCGACACATTCAGTTCTTGATTAATTATCATAATACCTCTTGGAAATTAACCTCACATGAGCATTTAAATCACCTTTAACAAATCTCAAATCATATACCTTCTTCCAGAAAATCCAGCAACCATAATGAAGTTTAAACCTACATTTTAAAATCTCTATGCTTAGTGGAGACCCCATTTATAAAATAATCTCTTTTCTCTTTAATTCAACACCCAAAATTCATTTGGGCTCATCCCTCAATATTTCATCTTGCTGAACCAAATTCAAGAAGCAATTATACCACATAGTATCTAATTATAGATCCATATCTACACACCACACTTCTTTGGAAACTTAAAATAAACTAATGATTTCAATAATTACGCAGCTCCTGACCATGGAACTCAAAGCTTAAATTCAAACCATTGATGCCAAATACTTACAGAATCATTTCTATTTCAGTTTCATATAAACCATAAGCTTTGTTTACAACTAAATGAATCTCCTGTTTCGGTTAGCTAAAGAATTCTTTGAAGAATCACAAGAACTCCATATATCCAATCTATACTGCCTTTTCATTCTTTAATTATCCTTAAAATCTCTCCCAAACTAGCAAATCAAACCATACCGAGAAAGAGAAATCAGAAACTCCTAAACTCCCCACAGTTTCACGAAATGCAATATACACAACCCATTTTGATTATATATTCACCTTATCATTAATAGAACAAAATCAAACGGACAGCACCAAACAGAGCAGAAAATCGAACAGAGGGAGAGTAAACAAAATTGATAACAATTTCAAAACCCCAAAAATTAACATGCAATCAAATATATAAATTCTTTTACATCTTCCTCGTGGCCCAATCAGCACCAAGAGGCCGAACAGAACAAGAAATCGAACTGAACAGGGAGAAGAACAAAGAAAGAGAACAAGAATTTCAACATGCAAGATCAATACACTCTTCCTTCCTAATCTTAAATACGGTACTTCAGAAATTTTGGCCCCTAGAACCCGTCAGTTTCGAATGAAAACAGGGGAGGAAGAAAGAAAAATCCAAGAATCCCAAAAATTACACAAATCAACATGCAACGCAATCTATTAACTCAATATTACTTCTAACCAAGCTTAATTAAATTTTAGTTCAGTTCTCACCCCCAAAGTCCTCATGAACGGCGACGGATGAACAGTAACAACCAAGAATCAGAATTCGAATTCAACCAAGAACACCATACAAGCTCAAATTTCTTTAGGGGAAATCAATGAATAAACACTAGCTTTTAAGTTAATCACTCAAAAATCCCAAAAATCTCCCAAATCCAATTCGAATCCTCTCTCCAAACGGCAACAAACGAAGAAACAAAGGGTAGGGGTAGGAAGAGGAGGCTCACCAGAACTCGAATCCGCCCTTGCATGTGTCATTGGAGCCTCCGATCGTCGGAATCCCGCCGTCGAGATCGATGGCCACGCTGGAATCAGAGAGAAAACGAGAGAGAGAGCCCGAGAGAGATGAGAGAAAGTGAAGAAGGAAGAGAGAGAGAAGGAAGACGGAATGGAGAAGGGAGGAGGAAGTATTATCTAAGAGATTAGGGGAAAATTCAAGTTCTGACTCCTAAATCTTTCGTCTTTTCGATTTAATCCCTAAAATCCACTTTTTGCTATTTTCGGTTTAGTCCCTTCTTGAAAATAATTTCTAGAATTAAATCCTTGTATCTAATTAGATATTTTCTTCCACCATAATTTACTTTAAGTCTCAAAATAATTTACCTAATAAATTTATTTATAAGACTTTTTAATTTCTAAATGACACCCCAAAACCTTCAATAAATCCCTATTATCTCTAATCCAAATTTTGGGGTGTTACACAAATTATCACATACATCTAACACTTAATTTGTATCAAGTGTTTCCTTTAGATCAATAAATTTTATTTTCAGTAATAAACGTTGAAACCATTTGTTTTAGGAAGAGAAAATGTCAACTCAACAATTATACACAATGAATTCGTTATGAAATTATGATATATTGATATTTAATTTTAAATTGCAATGGAAATTAAAAATATTCAGGATAAAATTAACGAAGATGCACATTCAACATCAACGAAACATTGTATTAAAAATATATTTAATTTTAAGCATGTTTATTTGACATCATTTAATTACATCGTTTTTTTTTTATAATACAAAGCAAATCAAACTACTCTGTAACCGTACAGAGCTTACATCATAAGACAAAAACATCATATCCTCATGCAAAGCCTCACGTATGCTTTCTGGAACGTCAACAAAACACAAAAAGTCAACTTGCATATCCACCGCTTGAACCGCTAATACGCCAGCCACTGAATTCTCATCTCGAGAACACACTAGCAGATCCATTCTCTTAAATCAGAAAAACTAGAGAAAATCGTCCTTACAGCTTGAGGAATTAATCTCGACCAACACCCTCACACTAGCAGGACAGTCCCTTAAAACATGAAGTAGGGTCTCCTGATCATTTTGGTAGACCTCGCATATACTCGAATTTCGTGAGGCCACAATCAAACCGCATCACATTTGTAAGAACCGTATTGTGAAGGCACAGCCATAAGAATACTCTAAATCTTTGGGGTACCTTTAACTTCCAAGCTAATCTCCAATCTCTTGGAGCTCCACCATCGAAGCTTCCCGTAATATGCTCATATGCAGACTTCAGCAAAAAAATTGCATCAGAAGACCACTGCCGAATTGGGATATCATCATCACTAGTTCCCTTCACCCTCACTCTCCATGATACCATCCAAAACTGTTTTCCAGTTTTCCCTGATGCCCCTCCAAATGTTTGACTCAACTTTGCGTTTTCCAACCTTCTGGATCAAATCAGTCCCACCACCATATTTCTCCCTTGCAAATTGGACCCAAAGACAATCGCATCTATTAATCGAAGCCCAGCCCAACTTAGTCATATAGGCTTTGTTTTGCTGCCTTGCCTTTCTTAGACCCAGTCCCCCAACCTCCTTCCTACTGCAAACTCGCTCCCAAGACACCGCATGTAATTTAAGAGACATGGGATAACTCCTCCAAAGAAAATTCCTGCAATGTTTGTCAATCTCATCACAAGTAGTGATCGGCAACGGAACTGTTTGCATGGCAAAAGATGGCATTGCAGCCACCACAGAAGAAACAAGGATCTGACCGCCGCTAATGATAATGTACTGGCCTTCCAACTAGATAGACGAGCATCCATCTTGTCTACGATGAATTTATATGTCAACTTTGTAACCTGATCATGTAACACTGGCATCCCAAGATATTCCCCCAGGTTGGAAGTCGGAGTAAAATTCAGAAAATCGCTAATTTCTTTGGCCCTATTATGATTAATATTCTTCGAGAAAAAAAAATATCCTCAATTTAACCTCATTAACTTTTCGACTTGAGACTACACAAAAATCATCCAGAATAGCTCTCACTATTCCTGCCTGCTCCATGTCCCCCATGAAGGCCGAAAAGTATTAGCCGCCGTTCCATTCCAAACTAGTTTCATTACCGAAGTAGACACACAACTTTGAATTACCTGCTGCATATTCTCCAGCAAAGATATCTCCTTCAAACAGTTAAAGATAAAATCCCAACTGATCCGATCATATGCTTTCCCCAAGTCTATCTTAGTTGCCATGAACCCATGACGCTTCTTTATCGTACGCATAGAATGGATAATTTCCTGAGTGAGGATAATATTATCAGCGCTCTGCCTCCCTTTCACAAAACTACACTAATTTGGAGCCACAATGGTTGGCGAAACAGGTCTTAGCCTATTGAAGAGCTCACCGACTCTCTTTCGAGTGTGTATATGCGTGTAGCGTGCCCTTGGGTCCGCTCTTCAAGAAAATAAGAACCAAGGGGATAGTGGAAGCTAACCCCCGGGTGTCGTTCGCTTGAGGAGCCTAACGCAAAAGGTGTCCTAGTAGCTAAGATGCAAACTAACAAAAGCGGGTAAAAAGTTTTGTATTTTGTTTTTGATTTAGAAAAGATGCAAAAGGTATGATATGTTCAAAAGTAAAACAAAATAAGATAAAAGTGAGATTTGGAGGGGGATGAAGATGGAATCATTCTTGATGAATAGAAACCTCGGAATTCATTGCTTCTAAAGGTTTTTAGGGAGTTTTGTTGATTTTCGAAAGACCCCTAGAGGAACCCCTCTAGGTTAGGCTTAGGTTAACTTAATTAATGCCGGAACCCCGCACATTACTTAATTTAACCTAAGTTGATTAAGTTCAAAATCAATATGAATTTGCTAATCGTAAGGGGCTCCTAATCCAACAATCGGGACCCCGAATTGCCACTTAATTAATCCTAGAGTTTAATCGATTACTGGAACCCCAAATAACAAATCAAGACTCTAGGATTGAAGTCCAATGCCACTCATGCAATTTGACAAATTCAAGAACTAACCAACCATGTAAGACTTTAAATCCACAATTTGAGCCACCCCACAATTGCACTTGATTTCTCAATTAACCCTAACTCATTGATGGCCACCCAAACAAAGATTAAGGTTGAAAAGAGTGATTACCCAATGTCTAAACACAATTAATTAATTCCTATGCCATTTCATTCATGCTTCACCACTTAACATTTTTCATCCACTAACCAAGCCACATTGCATTAGCACATAATTTTCACAAAGAGAATAACAAAATCATGAACCCATAAATTTTATCAAACTCAAAGTTAATGTAGCACAATGTCAAGTATTCAACAAGAATGAAACAACATAAAATAGTTTCCAATCCTTATACAACATATAGAAATCAAGAACTCAACCAAATGTCATAAATATACTCCTAGAACCCTAGAAAAGCATAAATACAACAAGAGGAAGAAGGATTAGAACTAGAAAACTCCCCTATTCAAGCTTCAAGCTCATCTCTTGGCTCCCACCACCAAGAATGGTGGAGCCTAACTGCTACTCCATGGGAAGAACAGCAACCAAGGTGGAGGTTGAGGAACCATGGAGGATTTGAAGGAAGAAGGTGGAATATGGAAGATGGAGATGAGAGGAAAATGGGAGGCTAGGGTTTGGGACTCCAAAATCTGCCCTAATGGGGTGTGTATTTCGTGTTTTAAGTCCCCCAAGTCGGGTCAAGTGAGTGGGTTTCAAGTTGGATCCGGATTTGGCCTAAAATTCGCGAACTGAAATTTCTGCAGAACGCAGGATCGCCGTCATCTCGCCGCGGCGGGGTAACAATGCTTCTGGACTTCTGGGCCTTCTCGCCGCGGCGAAGCCACGGCGAGCTCATGTCTTCTCTGCCAAAAGTAGGGTGTTGTCGCCGTCTGTCTCGCCGCGGCGAGGCCGCGGTGAACTCTCTTCTTCTCTGCCCCTTTGAAAAGCCTTTCTTCTTCGCCCGGTATCCGATCTTTGGTCCTTGCACGACCCTGTAAGTAAAAATAAGACAAAACCAAGATCAAATAGCCCTATAAATTAATCAATGCAATTAATCTACAATTATGGCTAATTAATCCTAATTTTACACTCATTTCACTTGAGAGTTTGAGACATTTAATTAAGCATTATTTGACCAAACTTGCATCTCAATCATGTTAATTGCCTCAAATTATGCATGTAAAAACCATACAAATCAGAGATTTGTCACCTATTTGAAATAATTTGTGATGATTTTATAAATCACATTACATTACTGTTCGCCACGCGCCGCAAGTGCACGGGTCGCGCCAAGTAATAAAATGATGAGTAGAGTATCGTTCCCACGAGGATTTATCCAAAACCCGGTCAAACAATGATTATCACACTCTCGCCCAATTTGAGTGATACAAATGTAGAGTTTGAAAATGAAATAAGAAAATAAAATGAAGATAAAATTATAAACAGGTGATTCTCCAACCTCAAGGCTAAAATGGGTCCTAAGATTATCTCTCCCCCTTATACTTCTCAAAACTCAATTAACCTCCTCTCAAGAAGCTCTCAACGACACCACGTGCTAATCTAGGGTTCAAAGAGTACTTGTAATGCTCTCTCGAGTCAAGAACAAGTGTTTAGTCCTATTCTTTGCACAATCTCTTGCCACAATTTGATAGAACCCAATTATCACACTCCAACCCTAATGTGACTATGCAAGGCTAGCAAGTATATCTCTATCTTACCAACAAAACCATCCGTTCGTCATGCAAACTTCCGGTTCTTGCACTACTTTACCCAAGTTCTACACTCAACCTAGCTCTCTCGAGTCATAAATCAAGCGAACAAAACATCTAAATGGTGATCAAGCACTTAGAAGCATTAAGAACGGGGTAAAATAAGCACATAGATATCATTAATCACAAATTAAGAGGAGGAATCAAGAATCAATACATACAAGGGTTCAAAATAATCTTAGAATACAAGTATTTAGCTACACATGTTCAACAACTCCAAGGGAGCATAAATATATACATTCAGAAACAAAGAACAAGAGAAGAGAATGGAGAAGGAAGAGATAAACCAAGAGAGGAAGCCCAAATCTCTTCGAAGCTCCAAGCCCAAGCCAAATCCCCTCCAAACTCCAAGCCCTAGCAGAGCAAAACACCCCCAAGAATGCCCAAAAGTCGAAGAATGTCGGGCTAGATCGAAACCCTAGCTTTTATATCACTTAAATCTGTCAAAAAACGCGCAGCAGAGCACGCAGTTCGCCGTGGGTTCGCCGCGGCGAAGTCCACGGCGAACTATGATCGTTTCTGCCTCTTTTTGGGGGTTTTGGCTCGCCGTGAGTTCGCCGCGGCGAGCTCACGGCGAACTGGGACCTGTCGGTAATTTTGGAAATTCAGGGACCTATCTGTAATTTGGGAAATTCGAGGTCCTTTTCTGTAATTTTTACAATTCGTCCAGAAACTTGTATTTTTCCTTTTTTCTTGAAATTTCAGCTTCTAACCCCAATTTCTCCCCTTTTCAAGTGTTCTTCTTAATCCGGGATCCCTTGGTTATTGTATCAAAATATTCCTACAATATTTACATAAAACAACATAAGAAATTAACTACAAAAATAATCAAAATCTACATAAATATACAATAATGTGAAACCGAAAATCAAATGAGCATTTTCCCTCTTGAGTATCCAAAATGTATAAATAATTGACAAAAACTCAAGTAAAATATACTCAAATATCATGAATTTCTAGGAGTTATCACACCCCCAAACTTAGACTTTTACTCGTCCTCGAGTAAAACACAATATGATATTTTAGATTGATGAAGTATTCTCTTACTATGCATGCAGAGAGCTTTCCTCATGGGTTGCTCAAAAAGATATATTCAATGGGAAAGCAATGGAATATAGAAGAATGCAAAACTCACACATTAAGAACAAACTTCCCAACAATCATTAAGTGTGTGTGTGCAAAGCCAGAGAACAATTCTTCAGCAAATGTCAAAAAGAAAATTGCAACATTTCAATATATATCTAGCTCTCTCAACATTCAAAACTTCATATGCCTACTCTCTTCCTCTCTCTCCACCAAAAGAATGTTTCTTACACAAATTCAAAATCAATGGGACTTTATAAGCTTGTAATGAGGCCAAGGGTTAAGGTTATATAAAGAAAGGTATAAAGAGAATTCAAATATCTTGAGATAAATGACAATAAGGAGCTCATCTTTCTTTTCTATACAAAATTCCCTTCCAAAATTCAAACCACTCCCCCAAACTTATCTCAAAATGATGTATGTGCACTCCAAGTTTTATTGAAACTAAATTCTTTTTCTTTTTCTTTTTCTTTTTCTTTTCTTCATAAACTTGCAATGACTTTGGAGTACAAGCGTTAAACATCATGCACCACTTACACTCCCACACCAATTTTTGTAACAACCATCCAATACCTTCTCCCAATGATTCATCAATTATCTCAAAATTTAGGTAGTTCATGGTTTTTCAAGTTGCTAAGGTTAAGGTCTATTGTGGGTACCAAAAAGAAAATTCATATGGTTTTTCATTATAAGGCTCAAAGAGGGTGCAAATGGAATTATGTTAAGGGTTGGCTTGAAAGGCTCAAACGCATTTGAAAGAATGCCCATATCATTTTCCAAAATCATGCAAGAATCATTACAAAGCCTCAAGAGATTCCAAGATAGGTTCTAGAGTCTATTAGTTGAGAAAGAAAATATACACTCAAATACTACAACATCTCCAAACAAAAGCATCCAAACCATTTCCAACTCTGTGCAAGATTTGGTTCAGAATTGTCAGAAAGCCAGTCTCAATAATGCAAATCAAGCATTCAAAAATATTAACCAAAATTTCCTCTCAAACATATGATCTAAGCAACCATCTATCATTGGATCCCACATTTAGTTCAGTGGATACTGAATCAATCCAAATCATGCTTATTGTAAAATGACAAGTAAACGTCCAAGTTTACAAAATTGAAATTCATGTCAATGTAACCAGCAGTTTATCATCAAATCATTCAATTCTAAGCAAATTGGAAAAGCAAGAAACTTCCCTGTAAATGCTCTTTGTGCTCCAAACTTGCGTTCCTTTGCCTCATGTTAATTTTGATGACAAACCTTGAAAATGCCTAAAAGAGGTCACACCTACTAAAGAAAAACAACAATAGAAACTATTAAATTTTTAAAACTTGGGTTGCCTCCCAAGAAGCGCTAAGTTTATAGTCTTCAGCCAGACTTTCTAATTACTAATCATACGTATCAAAAACAAAAATCACCTTGTCTTCATTTCTCTTTGGAAGACAAGGCTTCAGAGAAATTGGGAATTCATTCATATAAGCACTACATGTTCCTTTAATCAAAAGTGACTTCAAGAAACATGCTTCAATGTTGTACATGGGTGGCTCCAATTTAATTGTTTCAAAATTATCTCCATTAGCCCCCAAATACTTTGAAAACCCAATGAAATCTACTTGACTCCCCTCAGTAGGAGCCAAGCTTTCAGTAGGAGGATTTTGAACACACATTGCAGGGATATCCTCTCTATGCTCTTGTTCCCAATGACAAAAATTAGGCTCCTCACTCGAAACCTCAATTGGAAACTCAATGATGCTCTCTCCCTCTTCAATTTCTAGCTCACAATCACCCACAAAAGTAGTACAAGACATTGACAGCACATTATCACTTCCCACAGACAATTCCTCACTTGAAATGGCCTCTTCCACATCATAGTCATTTGAACTATCAATGAAAACACCATTTTGCTTTAAAGACTCAATGGTTGATGCCATTTCATTTGCCCTAGATGCTAAACTTTCAAGAGCTAATTCATGTTCATTCAATTTCTCTTTTGTCCAAGCTCTTATTTCATTTTGATTATCCAAAATACGTTGAAGCATCTCCTCTACAGTGGGCTTTTTCTCATGAATGGGAGTGATTTCATCTAAATGATTGGGTGAGGATTGATAACATGATGCATATGAAGGAAAAGAAACATTCGGATCCCAAGGCAATTCATGTTCATGATTCCAACTAGGGTTAAAAGAATTATCATGCCAATCAGTTTGAACCCTAGCAAAATCATCCCCTACATAATCCAAGGTTGAGACATGGGGGCATTGATCAATATAATGATTATCTCCACAAATATTGCAACAAATGTACTCATATTGAGTTTCAAAAGCATTAGGATCATAGCAAGAAGGTAGATAATCATTATCCTGTTCAAATCTATTACTTGCCCCATTAGTCCACCAAGGATAATCCATAAACAAAATTTAAAAGAAAATAATTAACAAACTAAAAAGATAAACAAAGAGAACAAATATATACATATGAACACAAGAAAAGAAGTAAAAAGAGAATAACAAACACACGAACAAATATATACAAACTCAAGCTTAAGCTACTAGTGCTCTAACCAAGGTTGACCAGAGACGATTTTGGGAAACAAATCCCCGGCAACGGCGCCAAAAACTTGTTCGCCACGCGCCGCAAGTGCACGGGTCGCGCCAAGTAATAAAATGATGAGTAGAGTATCGTTCCCACGAGGATTTATCTAAAACCCGGTCAAACAATGATTATCACACTCTCGCCCAATTTGAGTGATACAAATGTAGAGTTTGAAAATGAAATAAGAAAATAAAATGAAGATAAAATTATAAACAGGTGATTCTCCAACCTCAAGGCTAAAATGGGTCCTAAGATTATCTCTCCCCCTTATACTTCTCAAAACTCAATTAACCTCCTCTCAAGAAGCTCTCAACGACACCACGTGCTAATCTAGGGTTCAAAGAGTACTTGTAATGCTCTCTCGAGTCAAGAACAAGTGTTTAGTCCTATTCTTTGCACAATCTCTTGCCACAATTTGATAGAACCCAATTATCACACTCCAACCCTAATGTGACTATGCAAGGCTAGCAAGTATATCTCTATCTTACCAACAAAACCATCCGTTCGTCATGCAAACTTCCGGTTCTTGCACTACTTTACCCAAGTTCTACACTCAACCTAGCTCTCTCGAGTCATAAATCAAGCGAACAAAACATCTAAATGGTGATCAAGCACTTAGAAGCATTAAGAACGGGGTAAAATAAGCACATAGATATCATTAATCACAAATTAAGAGGAGGAATCAAGAATCAATACATACAAGGGTTCAAAATAATCTTAGAATACAAGTATTTAGCTACACATGTTCAACAACTCCAAGGGAGCATAAATATATACATTCAGAAACAAAGAACAAGAGAAGAGAATGGAGAAGGAAGAGATAAACCAAGAGAGGAAGCCCAAATCTCTTCGAAGCTCCAAGCCCAAGCCAAATCCCCTCCAAACTCCAAGCCCTAGCAGAGCAAAACACCCCCAAGAATGCCCAAAAGTCGAAGAATGTCGGGCTAGATCGAAACCCTAGCTTTTATATCACTTAAATCTGTCAAAAAACGCGCAGCAGAGCACGCAGTTCGCCGTGGGTTCGCCGCGGTGAAGTCCACTGCGAACTATGATCGTTTCTGCCTCTTTTTGGGGGTTTTGGCTCGCCGTGAGTTCGCCGCTGCGAGCTCACGGCGAACTGGGATCTGTCGGTAATTTTGGAAATTCGAGGACCTATCTGTAATTTGGGAAATTCGAGGTCCTTTTCTGTAATTTTTACAATTCGTCCAGAAACTTGTATTTTCCCTTTTTTCTTGAAATTTCAGCTTCTAACCCCAATTTCTCCCCTTTTCAAGTGTTCTTCTTAATCCGGGATCCCTTGGTTATTGTATCAAAATATTCCTACAATATTTACATAAAACAACATAAGAAATTAACTACAAACATAATCAAAATCTACATAAATATACAATAATGTGAAACCGAAAATCAAATGAGCATTTTCCCTCTTGAGTATCCAAAATGTATAAATAATTGACAAAAACTCAAGTAAAATATACTCAAATATCATGAATTTCTAGGAGTTATCAATTACACAGGCTAATAGGCGGGAAATCACAAATATTTTGAGGACTCTCTACTTTAGGAATCAACACAATATGAGTTCCATATTAATTTGGTCAACCAAAGCTGGGTTAGCAAAAATAGAACGTACCATCTTAATAATGGAATCTCCAACCGTCTCCCATTGACTCTGAGAAAACAGAAGATTCAATCCATGAGGGCCTGGTGCCTTTAGCGGACCCATATCAAATAAAGCTTGTTTAACTTCACCATCACTAGTAGCTTGGGCCAAGTTATGTGAAACAGACTCCTCAATAGGAGGATAAGAACAATCATAAATAAGATTACCTCCAACAGACACGGATGATGAATACAATTCCTGAAAGAAGCGGCTTCCATGCTCCCTTATCTCCTTTTCATCATACGACCACTCCCCATTATTAACCATCAAAGCTGAAATAGGATTCTTCTGACACCGACAATTAGCCATTGAATAAATATTTATTATTTCGATCACCTTCAGTATACCATTTAGATCTAGAATATTGCATCCACATCATTTCCTCTTGCATCAAAATCTTTTCTAATTCTTCCCACAAATTTCGTTGGGCCTTGTTTAAGTTCTTAGAACAACCCACAGCAGCAATTTTCTGATTCAGATCATCCAATCTTCGCAGCAACTTTTCTTTGGTACGTTGAATGTTTCCAAACGTACATCTATTCCATTTTGATAGATTACTAGTAAAAGCATCAACCGAATCACACAATTATCAAGCTTATTCCAATGATCTTTAACATATCTTTGAAAATCCACATGAAGCACCCATGGCTCAAAGAAGACATCACCTGTCTCAGACTTAAAAAAAAGGTGTCGGTAGCCACTTTTGTCTCCAAAACTTCATTGCTTTTGCTTTAAGTGTCAAGCGTCAGTTGTCAGACGCCGACCTTACATATTTAATAACCATGTGTCTGTAACATATTGTGTGTTGACATGTGTCTATAACATATTGTGTGTCGGCAGCACGTGATAATCATTCACGACTACTTTATCCCCTCAGACTAACCCTGGTTGAAAAAGGATTATATGCCTCAATTTGACTGGCTGAACCCTTTACTAGAGTTACTCACTTAATCCTAGTTAGGTCCCCCGCTCATTATATAAGAGGAGTCCTCTTATCTTGTAAGGTATCAGAAGTTTGTAAGGATTATCCATTGTGAATATAAACATGTGTTTCTAAACGCTTCTTTTTCTTTCTGAAAGCTTATCTTTCAATATCTATCTTCTAACTCTCTCAGAGATTTCATTATGCTCTGCACTTGCCTTCTATGAAGGATCCTGTGTATCAGAAGAAATCTAACATGATCTATTTGGGTAGATATTATTATTAATCGGTATGATTTTAGTATGAAGTTCTATGCGATCATGATACCTTAAGTCTGTTAAGGCAAATGGATGCCATGAAAAGACATAACGGTAATGATATGTAGAATCTCCATATTGAAACTCTACATATTAATATTTTGGCAAATGGAGAACAGAAGCATTAGTGAATAATTCCGACCACCTTGGAGAAATTAAAACTCTATCAATCCGGCTCTGACTAGACCCATTCCCCCATGTAAACTTTGGACCACAAAAACCAATATCAAGAAGACTGTTTGAGTCAATCCATCGCCTAAACAGTTACATCGTTTTCATTTAAATTCGTTGAGTGTATTATTTGTTAATGAAATTAATAAGGTTAATATTTAGGGGCTAAAACACACTTTATAAAGTTAAAAAAAATTAATTTCCACTGGCCGAAGCACCACATTCATAACTTGAATTACTTATGTTATAAAAAAAATACCTTGAATTACTTAATTAACAACATTATTCTTTTTTTTTTTTTTGAAAATTATCTAACTCATGAACATAACAATCAATTAAATAAATAAAACAGCCTATACTTAATAATAAGAATTGAATAAGAAGAAACAATAATAGATATAATGAAGAGTACCTCTTGAATGTTTTGGATTCTTTTGAGCCAAACACTCACTTGTACCTGACCTTCTTCATCTGCTTTAATCTGTGCTTCCACATCCTTTTTCATGGCTTCAACGTTGTCCCATTTATCTTTCAGAGACTGCAGATACTCTTCTAAGGAAGCAATGAAGTCAACTTCTTTGTTTGGCACTACCACACAAATATTTGGTTGTGTCCCATATTATGTCTCCCACTTTTCCCATATCTTAATTAATGCTTGTTTTGCTCGTTTGTTGTTGTCTATTCTCACATTTTTGAAAAAGTCAGTTGGAACATGAATTAATTGTGTATACATATACACATATATCTTAAATTTGTTTTTCTATCACAAAAGTTCAAGACAATTTGAGAAGGCCCACCTTAACATTATATACCCTTAATTCATCTCTCAACCTTTTGAATGTAGGATTTGTTATCTTAATACATCATATAAAAGATTAAAATGCACGAGTTGGAGTTGTAATTATAAAAGCTACAAGATTTGAAACAATAATGATCCAGTCATTTAGTTCTGAAAAAAAAAAATTGTTTTTTATGCCTTGAATTTTTGGTTGAGTTTGATTCTTAATTTGATATGCTTGCAATGATATTTTTTTTATTAGCACTACACGATGTGAAAATAGAGGACGAAAGGAAAAATGGCATCTGAATAAAGATATTGATTGCAATTGATTATTATATGTTTTTACCCACAAATTATAGGAAATTATCACTTATTCTAGGATATTACATAGAGATTTATGCACTATTTGTACTTAGGGTTCAATAACATTTACAGTTTAAGTTCGTTGTGGTACACATGACAGCCAAGCGAAGGCGAAGTGAAAATCAATGAATATCCATCTCGTTAAATCAAAATCCCTCTTTATCCAATTTAATTTGTTTTTGAATATAACACCTTTTTCAAGCCAATTTTCATACCAAAAATCGAATACAATGTTTTCAACCACTTAACAAGTTTTTCATTAGTTACTAAGTCATCAAAGACAGAGACCATCTAGTGAGAGAATGTCTAGTGAGGGAAAGAGTGAGCATTCTGATACGGCAACAAACCATGGAACAACCACTGATGAAGGGAAAGGGCTTTCGAAGGAAGAAGATGACTTGTTGGAACGGAACGTTAAAAAGATGCCTGAGGATGTGCAAATGCGAGATACTGAGAAAGGTGAGGGAGACAAGGCTTTGAACGATGTCAACATAGATGAAGCACCACCCACAGGTCCTGGGGGGGCCTACTCAGTCCCACACCCAGCCTAGCCTATAAATCAAAGCTACTGGGTGAAGAAGAAAAACTCTTTGAGAAGGATTTTGATGAGCAATTAAAAGAATGGTTGAAGGAAGAAGAGGAGTTAGCATCTGCTTTGTCGGAAGAGCAAGCAAAAATCCTAGAGTCAATTCCCAAACTCATTATTTCTAATGATCGCTTGAAAGAATTATGCAGGCCTTGGAAAGATGCCTTGATTGTGACCCTCTTGGGCAAACACACAAACCTGAACATGATGCGAGATAGGATATATTGGCTTCTAAAATAAAAAAATTTTGAGCTTATAGGTTCCCTAACAGCTACTATGTGTTTAGGTCTAGTGACAAAATGCTATATGCTAAGCTTCTGTTTGATGGACCATGAGTGATACAGGGGCATTATCTGGCAGTCCAAACTTCAACCCATACTCCAACAAGATCCGTAAAGTGGCAATATGGGTGAGAGTTCCCACTTTACCAATGTATACCTACTCCGAAAAATGCATGTGAGAGCTGGAAATTTAATAGGAAGGGCCTTAAAGGTGGATTTAAACACACTAGCTCATAAGGAGAACAAGGGTCATACTGTTTCAAGGGGGAAGTTTGCTCGGGTTAGCGTGGAGATTGACCTCAATAAACAACTACAATCCAGATTTATGCTTCGTAGGAAGATATATCCAGTGGAATATGAAGGATTGGACGTTATCTGCTTTAATTGTGGCATGTATGGCACAACCAAGAGCAGTGTCACCTAAACTCCCAACCAGGGCCTGCAAGAAAACGTACCCAAAAAGCAGATAATGACAAACATCCCCAGTAAAAAGCAACAAATAATTTTCGACAGAACATGAAAGAGAACGGGATGCCTATGGGGTCACGCTTTGACATTCTACAAGAAGAAATCCTTGAAAAAAGCTCACAGGCTGCAGAGAACTCTTTCAGGAAAAAGGCAGCTACTACACACTTTTAAAAGTAGAGATATTTCAGCCTCCCACTTTTATCATTTTTCAATGCTTCTCATGGCTTCTGCCTTCTCGTACTTTTTTTTTTTTTGGTGTTTGTCTTTTATTCTTCCTTCATTTCTTTTTCCATTACTCTTTCTTCCTTCCTTCCATGTCCTCACGTTTCTTGAAGTTCTAAGCGCCTCTTCCCCCTTCATCCAAAAACCATTATCTCACCCTCAACAAAAGTTCCCATCTTTTGTCCCATTTGTTTCAATGTATAGCTTCTTCTTCTGCTATTGATTCTCTTCTTCCCCTTCCTTTCTTCTTCACTGATTTTTCTAACCCCTTCTCAATCGAACAAACCCTGGAAATTATTTTTTTCGCTTGTCCCAAACGACTCCATTCAACGACAAGAGGGCGAATTTTTTAAAAACCCTCCAACTCGAATATTCCCCGGATTGATTCCTCCAGCAGGTGATGGGTGAATTGGCTCATTCTCTTCCCCTGGTCAGTGGGCTTGTTCTAAATCCTTCTCTGGTTTATAATTAATTAATGTTTCCTTTAATTTCTTTCTTTTTTATTTTTCTTTTAGATGAACATAGAGGGGGAGGTCATAAGCGTCTATACCGTAAAATCGATTTTGGACGGATCGGATTTTGCGGTTTTTTCTTCTGCAGTACCTCGAGTGATATGAGCGCACGGTTATGAATGAGAGAAAGAAGTGAGGAATCCTCTTTTCGACTCTTTTGGATTAATTGGTTTCATGTTACGTCAATTTGAATTTGCTCGATCTATTCAGAATGTCACTCCACGGAATATATGACTCATGCTCCCTTAAGTTCTTTAAATTCCGTGGGTGACGCTACGGCGCTGAAATAACCCATGCCATATTCCCAGAATCTGATGATCAAGTCAATTCCATGATTATAAGTTCATTCCATATCGGACCAGACTGGAATAGGGTTATATACATTCTCATTATGAGGAGGGGTACATGCTTTGCTGGTTTATAATTAATTAATTCTTCTCCTTTAACTTTTTTCTTTTCCTTTTGTCTGATCTCTCAGTTAGTTTAATTCGTAATCTGATGCTTGTTGGTCAGGTCAAGTAAACAATCATAATATTTTTTAATTAGCAATACAAAGTAACAGTAATCGATAGTACCTATCTAAATCTAAATCTAAAGTCTAATTAATAACCAGACAGCTCTCGGACATTATGTTGGTACTGTTATCCATTTGTTTCCCATTGACAAACGATTAGTGAATTTTACAACCGCACTAACCCTTTGGAATTTTTCTGTAGCAGAAATTATAATTGTTATCATCCATTTTTTGTCCCTCGCATTGAAAATTGAGATTGGCTAAATCTTATACATAATTATGTTTTTAGTCCAAAAAAAAAATACATATATTATGATATTATGTGCCAGATATTGACCCTTGGAATGGTCATATTTTGAGTTTCGAGTCAATGGGCTTGCTAGGCCATTAAAAATATTCTATTGCATACTTTTAACTTGTAAGAAAATAATTCCATATCAATTTTTAATAATCCACACATTTCTACGTTGGTTTTCTCAACTTCTTCAGTATGTGCTTCCACATCCTTCTTTACTGCTTCAAGCCTTTCCCATTCGGCTTCCGGAAAATGCAGATTCTCCTCCGAGTCATAAATAAACTCAACTTGTCTAGTGCAACCACACAAGTAGTTAGATTTGTCCCATATGATACCTTCCAGTTTCTCCATATCTGCCTCTCACTTTCGACCCTTCAAATTAATTATGCTAAGCTCTCATTCGTCCAATATTACACAGCATCAAGTTTAAGTTAGATCTTCTTCATAAATATTGTGCCACTTTGTGTGTTTCCCCTTCCAAATGAAAGAGTACCACCACATGTATACAACAGGAGATTGCAATGTTCATGGGTTAGCACTATAATCCACTGAATTTGAAACGATGATGCTTCCCTTTTTTATTGATGAAAAATAAATTGAAGCATATTTACTTGATCTTTTTTTTTTTTTAATATGCACATTTATGTCTTCTTAATGGGTTTTCATTTGCTTTTGTCTATCCTCACACTGATAAACAAGTAATCAGCACACAAAATATCCCTTTTATTCACGAGTTGGGCACTACAGAAGGTACAAGATTTGTAACAATGAGTCTTGTTTTGTCTTTAAGATTAAGTATAAAATTATGTTTTCTCATTTATTTTGAACTCATTTCCCTGGTATTATGCGAGGAACCTTTGTATTCTAGCTTTTCTTGATTGCAATTGACCTTACAGAAGAAATAAAACCGGGCGGGGGAACACGGAAAGATTGCTATATCCCAATTTACAATTTTTTTTTTTGGAAAAAAAGTCTCAAAGACCACCTGTTCACATTAATTTTCCACACACTCCACCACATTCTTTGTTTTGTTGAACAAGAATCATGCTTTATTACGTTTATCAGCCAGAGCCAGGGGTCAACCTACTCTTGGATCATTTACTATTAGGACCTTTCATGCAAGCAAAAAGATTGTCGTAAAAGGAGAGAATAACACAATGGAATTTCACCATTCATGTGATCACCTCACCTTTAAGGACCCAAATCGAAGTATGCATGCATTAATAGGAAACAGTAAACACCGCAACAAGGTGGGAAAAAACAAAATATCTTACTATGTATTGTTAGACATTATACCGTTTGAAGAGCTCGAGCCTTGAACAATATCGTCTCAATGGAAAAAAGTTCTGGGAAAGAATCTTTATTTTTTGCTATGAAAGGTCCAGGCTCCAATCCAAAAGAATGTATTAAAAAAACAAAAAAAATTGGACCAATTTTACCACCTAGAATTTAAACATTCAATCATCACTAGCGCAGTTTTCTACTTTCAAAATGGGATAAGCCTGTGGAGGTAAGAATCCTCAGAAGAATGCGATATAGAACATAATATGGCAGAATGTAACTCCTACGCTAGACCGTTATACCGTTATACCACTTGCAAGATGACAAAAGTTGGCATCCTAAAACCACAATACCAGGAAATGGGAACAATTGATCTCCACAATCTCAACAAGGCCTCCATAACTGAAGCCTGCATTTTAAGTTCAATTAAACAAAAATGATAACATAAAAAACCCCAAAAACAATAGAAAAAAAAAAAAGTAAAGAAAACCATTTGGGTTCCAGACAGCCATTCAGAAACATGAAATGCATCTATCAGCACGATACAAAAATGCAATGAGGTAGTGCTTTCAAGGAGCCTATCCGTGGGTTCTATATTTCTCTATGTAAAATACTTACCTAGCACATAGTAATACACTACCTTTGCTTTCTAGTATATGGTCCGATTCACTAATTTAAGAAGATCAAAGAAGCTAAATAAATTACTTTTTCAAGAATATATATTTATCATTATTCTCTAAAATAATTTGAAGTATATCTATTTATCATTATGATCAAGGTTATCAAACTCGTGAGTTTAAGTAAACTCATGAAAAGAATGTAAAATCGGATCGTAAACTCATAAGAGCTTACCTTTATTAATAAATACATGTTTCTAGTATATAATTAGATAAGAAATACAAAAATTAACAATAATTTGACTTGAATATATTTTAAATATAAATAATTGATATTAAATATATCAACGTTCAGACTTTATCTAACTCAATAAAGAAATTTCTATATGAAATTTATATGTAAATTCATTGAATATGGTCAAATAAAAATAATTAACATAAGATTTATAATAAGTTAACACGATTTAATGTAAGGTAGAAACGTAAAAACGGTTCAGTTCAAAAAAAAAAAAAAAAGAAAGAAACGTAAAAACGGTAAATTCGGCATGTAAACTCGTGAGTTTTTACCGAGTTTACAGTCAGTACGAATTTAATTGACTCGTAACACGTTTTGATTAGGTAGAGCTGTAAAAACGGTAAAATCGGAGAGTCAACTCGTGAGTTTGACAACAATGGTTATGATTAAATGATACACAAATATTTCAAAGAGCTCATATAACATATACTATAACAACGTAATTTGTTTACCTTCTTTTATATCCCCAAATTAGTAAATTGGGTCTTCTATAAATACCGGAGGTAGAATATATCAGTCTGACAAAACAATATGATTATATATTGATGACCAATTATTTCTTTTTTATTCCAATTGATGTCCATCTCCATTGATGTTGATGTAAACATATTTATGACTTTCCATATTTGGTAAGCAAACAGTACCAATATTGGTTGAAATTTTTAAATGCAAACAAAGAGACATAATCAGGACATTCAAGTTGAATCCAATATAGTGTTCTCTCTTATTCTTACCTCATATACATCTACAGAAGAGCTGGAACTGATTGTCTTGATGAGACCTAGTTATGTGGAGTGAGCACTGTCAACAAAAGAGAAAACAAAGTTAAGGTTCAAGAAGCAACTAATATAAATAAACATCATTTGAAGGTCAATAATCTAATGAGTGGACAGTAACAAGACAACTAAAAGGAAATGGTAGCAGAAATTCAATAATCTACAATATGATCAAGGAGGAGAAAAACACTTGAGTGGACAATAAAAAGTCAGTCAAGTCAAAGCCAGCTCAACACTTTCTGAAAATAATTTTTTATATCCATGGATTTATCTTGATTTAATCCTGATCTTATAGGCAGCAGCTAGATATACCAAAAATATTTAGCATCAGTCACATCCAGTTGAGTATAATCCTGAACAAATTAATCAATTATATGAAGTAACTTAGGAGCCAATCAATACTTATCCCAAGCCAAAGAGTGAAAAAAAAATTATAAATTATATTGGAGTTATTTAGAGTATATGACGAGGCAACTAGAATGGGAGGGCTTTGGCGGCAGAGGTAGTCAGTCATCGTAAATAGTAAGGTGTCAAACTGGGAGTTAGAGACGGCACTTCAGAAACAATTAATCACCAGAGACAAAATTTGGATTTTTCACACTGCCCCAACAAATTGCTTTTAGGTTGACGGGGCTCCTTCAGTATTCGTACCCCACTCTTCCTCAGCCTCGTTGCCATTGACAAGTACGGCCCCATCTGTAGAATCAGCATCCACCACAACTGCCTCCTCTCCATTTTGTTCCTCCTGCTTTTCCTCTTCATTGAGCTCTTCTTCATTCTGTTCAACCAACTGCAACAAAATGACAACAAATTACACTAAACACCACTCTACGGCCAACTCTAACCTTTGTGAAAATCTACATCTCCACACACCAAAAATTAAAAAAAAAAAAAAAAAAATACTTCTTATTTAGTAAATGAATTTTATTTTATTCTTGTGAACTGATTCATGAGAGGTCATCTCTTTAAGTAGTATACCTCATGATTAGAATCTCCATTCTCAAGAAGCTCCTCCTCCTCTTCAATCTGCATGTTTCTGAAAGCGTCAACAAGGGTAACATGCGACTTTTCAGCATGCTTGACATACTCCTCTGCTGGAAGGTAAACGCCCCTAATATGAAAAAAAAAACAAAGAAAATTGAATATAATTCTTATGATTTTTAAATGCTTTGAATAAGAACAAACACAACCAAATATAAAACATTGAGCACTTTCAGACTCTGACCTTGTCTCTGCAGCTTTAGATTCAACAGCAACTGCAACTTGCCAGTCTTCAAACAAATTAGGATACTCTTCAGGATCAGCCAATGACTCGGCAGCTTTGGGGCTCACCTGCTCATAAAAGTGTTGACATATTTCTCAGGAAATATACAAGTTATCTTTAACCAATATGTTTTCTGTTCAGATGTAGAGGTGCTTGAGAATAAATTCTACATATGATAACATATAACATCAAGGCAGTTTTGCTAAACAAAAAATATGATACATATGAATTAGATATTACCTTGTGGAGATCTTTTCTCCAAATTGCTACTATCTCTGAGACCTTGCTTGGGAGATAAGACCGTGCCATCAAGGCAGCTTCAGGAATCCGATTGCTGCAAAGGCATGAATGCGCTATGTAAAAACACATTCTAATCCAAATAGTTCCTTACTTGTGCTAGTAGTTTTTGGAAGCAAAAGGGCACAACTATAGAAGATTACCTCTCTACCAACAGTTGAAGGCAGTCTTCAAGTTTACCCAACATGAACATGCATAGGAATGCGACATTGTTCTTCCCTTGCTCTTTAGCAAGTGTTGCAAGATTTGATATTCCCTCAGCATCTCCTAAAGAAGAATACAGCAGCAACAATCCACTCAAATCCATTGCATTCTTTAAACATTCTTCAGCCATTTCCAACTGCAATAACAGAAAATACAGCAAGCTGCAGTAAACAGAAACTCCAAACAAGCATCATACACTCTAATATGCATTAGAATGAGCATTTAAAACTAAAAGCATTTGAACACAACTTGTCAGAAACTGCATGCTCGGTTACTTCTTGCACTCCTTAAGGCTCAAATTTTCTTATTATTTAGTAATTTATGGGGAGGGCCGGCTTGGCTCAGCGGTAAGCTTGCTAGCCGTAGGGTCTGAAGTCGCCGGTTCGAATAAGCTTTTTTGCATAAAAACAAGGGTAAGGCTGCCTAGTATATCCCCTTTCCCAGCACCCCCATCAGGTGGGGACTCGAACTGGGTTGGCCCTTTTATTTAGTAATTTATGGCATATTTGTTTGAACCTTTTTTTGGGATTAAAACCAAATGCAAATTAGTAATCAGAATATGTGAAGGACATTATCAAAATTGAACAAGTAAGGACATTTATGGCACATTTGTTTGAACCTTTTTCATGAAAATCCCACTTTTTGCAAAATTTCACATTGCGTGTTTAAGCTATTAAAAGTAATCAGAATATGTGAAAAAGCAGATTTATCATTATTTTGAGAAGCTACTTTGAGTAGGTTTTGAAAATAAATATAGAAAATGAGAGGAAATGTTCATAAAACATCGGAACACACAAAGATATAAAATTTGGAAATCACTCAATAATAATCATGTTTATAAACAGAGATACACACAGATATAATAAAATTTGAAAATTACCGAATAATATATCATTTTTTGGGATTAAAACCAAATGCAAATAGTTCTACTTTCTACAAAGTCCCTAAGCAATAAATCACTTCTCACAATGTTGCACTATACAAACAAGTCCATAAAGATGCAATTTACCCAAGGATTGTAGATAAGTAACTGATTTTTATGAAATACCTAGGCAATAAATCACTTCTCACAATGATGCATTAAACAAACAGGCCCTAAAAATTCAATCAACCAGAGTATTAAATAAAGGAGATAAGAAATAGTAACAACTCATTTCACTTGAATAATACCTTTCCAGCAGACATAGCCAATTCTCCCAACTGCTTCCATTTAGACTCACTTTGCACTTCTGTTGCAATACTCTGCAAAAGGAATATAAAAGTTACAAATACACTAATCAAGATATAAACTGGAATTAAATTTCTTCCATAAAGACAGGAAAATTCAATGCCCAACTTAACCATTTTACAGGTCTATACATTATATCATTGCATTTACATGAACTTACCTTTGCCACATCCAGTCTCCCAAGCTGCATGGCTAACTCAAATCTGTAGTCAGGGTCAGTAGCTACTTCAAGGGCTTCCTCTATCATCCCGCGGGACTCCAGGAAACGAGCCACACTATCATTTGATCACATTTACAAATATAACAGAGATGTCATTTGGCCACCAAATTTTAAATCTATGGGAATAATGGGCACCACCATTTTGCATAAAAGTAAGGAAAACGTAGAAGTAAATTATACAAGCTTATTATTGAGGTTTGGAATCATTGAGGCATGAAAAGCAAAAATATGTTTAAGTAGTACAGAACTGATAGTATATATTCACATAGCTCCGCACTAAGAACGCAGGATACAGCCCAGAATAAAGATCAAAGGACATCAGACACAGAGCAAATAATAAGAAAATATCCCACTCTCTAGCAATTTGGCAAAATTAGCATGTACATTCATTTTACTCAAAAGATTTTTAAAAAAAGAAAAAAGAGAGCATCTGCAAGGAATTGCATAAAGTGGAGTGTAAAGCACTGTAATTATCTGCTTTACATAGTTTTACGAAGCAAGGTTGTATTACTTAAAGCATTGTTCTTTCCCTAAATCAATGCAATTTCTCGCCCAAAAAAAAAATGTTTATTCCTCATACGGCAAAATAAAGAAAGAAAGAAAGAAAGAAAGAAAAACAAGAAGAAGCTGAAGTATACAAGTATCGCTGTTAGCCTCATACCTATTTTGGTGCTCTTTAGGGATCGAAGGTAGAACTTCAGCGGCCCTACCCAAATCACCACGCATTACAAGAGTCTTGTACTCAATCAAGCTCAGAAGCAATGTGTAAGCCATGACACTAACAAAATAAAAATAAATAGAAATAGTCAATATGACTGACAGTTATGCCTTCAAATAACAAAAACCAAAGGACCACTAACTTGAACTCTTTGTCTATCAGATAGACACGGCTTTGGCTAGCAAGATATCCCAACAAGTACATAGGACGATCCAAATGAAACATTGTAGTTACCTAAATCATAATATTAAACACGAATAGACTGCATAAGATTCAAGAAGTTTTAAATTAAATTAACGCACTTATTTCAAGCATAGAAGAGGCAAATTTTGATACCTCACCACCAACACAGTAATTAAGCTTCCAAGAGGAATTGTTGTAAATAAAACAATCTCCAACCCAGATGCCTGTCCTAACCCGTTCGTTTATTTCATGAAGAAGCTCAAATGCATCTTCCACCCCTAGCTCATCAACAGGTCTTCCACCATCCAAATATGATGCAACCATGTCACGCTGCAATGGTGAATGTTAAAATGTTTAGAGTGCCTTGGACCAAAGTATGCCACACATATTGGGACAATATTTTTAATGAAAGGCAGCTATCATAATAAAATAATTAAGTCATTAGACAATCGAAATCCTCACATTGTACTTCAGAATGTAGAATGATGTATCACTAGCAATTGTCACTAGATCACCACTATCAGCCCAGTAGAGGTTCTGTCAACAGATAATAAACAAAGAAAATAAAACTACAAATAGAAAGGAGGAAAAAACAGAAATGATTCATCACTTAATGGAAGCACCTACTTTCACATTAACATCAATGCGACGGATTAACCTGCATTCACTCCAATCATAAAAACAAATGAAATCATTTGAGCACATTGCTAATAAGGTGCCGCCAAATAATCGTTCCGCAGAAAAAGTTGGTCGAATACTCTTCTTCTCCTGAAATCCATTCGAAAAAAAGTTGTTTCATTTAGCAAATGCCTAACATGATTACTTTGATAATTTTCAAATAAATTGAAGAGCTAGAACCACGGCAGGAAATTTACTGGTACTATTGGCAACAAAAGCAAACATGCTTGTCAAATAGTTCAGCCATAATGGTTCACATGAGAGAAACAACAAGCCAGCTTAATTTTATCAAAACATTCTTATTTAAAACAATGCAGGAGTAAAAGAATCAAATCTAGTTTGCTTTCCTCATTTCAGATATTAGCAAGAAAATATTGGCTACTACCAACTTATTTAAGGAATTACAAACCTGGAAATTTTTTGAGAAAATTTTTATCTTTGATGTACTTTCCCTGACAGCATATTCTCCGTCTGAAGACCAAACAATTTCCAGTGCAGAACCAAATGACCTATTTCTCCATGCCAGTGAAGTGTATATAATATACTCACCATCTCCACATACAACAACAAACCTCCCATTCGGATTGTGCTTTAAACTCTGAAATAATATTAGCAGAACACAAGTTAACCACCACATACACAAAGAAGCAACTGGTAACTGAAATTGTGCATGAAAAAACAATCAATCTAAAGCTCATTTCTTCCACAAAAAAAAAAAAATTGAAGACAACAAAAGAATAATTCCCGCCACCCGAAAAATAAGGCAAGTCATCGATATCACTTTCATTGTCCTTGAAATACAATGTCTAACATCACATAATATAGCCTATGTATGGTTGGACCCATTATTATCAATACCAAGAAACTATATTGCATTCATACTATAGATCTAGAAAAAAAAAAGGTTCAAGTTATTATATATAGAGGCTCTCACCCTTGTATGAGCATCTGATTAAGTGAATACCATTATTTATTCTTCTCTGATCACTCTTTGATCATTCATTAAAGTCATTTCAAAACAGAATGTTGATTGGAAAGGAAAATAAAACTGAGAAGCATCTCAAAAGAATGCAGTCTAATATAAAACCATGATTCCAACTCACTTGTGGGTAGAGATCACATGTACCCAACTCCTTAACAGCCAACGGCAATCTTTCTCCATCAGCAACCTGAGAAGCAAAGTAATTGTATGCGACTCAGGAAAAAGAAAAACCTCTTTACCCAACTAACATTTTAAGAGTGTAGTAAGCAAGTTCTACAGAAAGGATAATAAATTTATGTCATAATAAAGCCTAATGTTATGTGCCCAAAAGTCAACTCTAGATCAACATAGAAAGATTTAAATAACAATTATCAAGTGTATTCAAATTTGATTGGCAAACATTTCATTAAAACAGATAAAAAAAAAATACAAGGTTTAATTTTTCAAAAGAGCAATGAGGCTTCAAAAAATCCAGGTCAATTAAATAGGGTTAAAAAAGGAGATGGATTGATGATATATAGGCTCAATTTTGCAGTTATGCCCTGCAAAAAATCATAACGGGGGAAAGGGTAAATTAAATACTGTTTATATCAGGCTGCATGAGACTCAATGCAGGAGTTACGGATTTTATAAGACCTCATTGCATCTCCAAGATCCCAAGTCATTAAAATCAACAGGAATCGCATGACTCCAGGAATCCTCTGATTTGACTTAGGCAAACTAGATTTGCATATATAATTTAATACTCTAAAATTTTAAGTTTCAAGTGATATTGATCATAAAAAACAAATAAGAAATAACATAATCATGATAATCATGCTTTTCAATTTATCTTCACATGTAGAAAGGGTTAAGGAAAGAAATGAGCCCAAACCTCCACATCTGCCCCTACACTCTTTATATTGACTGTCTGAATTTCATTGTGTTTAGCCCAAATAATTTTCCCACTATTGTCCATGCTGGCCACAGGCACTTCGCGGCCCAGTTTGACCATGATAGTTCCCTCATCATAGCCAAGCACAACCCTGTGGAGGAAGAAGTTTTGATGCTCTATGTCATGAGGGCAAAATGAAAAGAACCTTTTGCAGCTTAAAGATAATTAAAAGTGAAGGAGAATATCTTCTGATGGAAAGATTGAAGCAAACAAGTTTTGTTATACACATTCCTCAAATTAGTTATCAAACATGCAGACTTCATAAAGAAGACTTGACACTGCCATCCCACTGTACATGACTTCACGGCCAAGGAAAAAATCACTCCATAAACTACAGGCAAGAAGACTCACCGACGTGAACCTTTAACGTATCCAATAGCCCAAACTCTTTCAAGACCATAATTCAATGTGTTCTCGAGTCTGTAAGTGCAACAAATCAACATAGAAGATTAAAATCAATGGTCAATATAGCATTAATAATCTTAATTAAGATTTTATATGAGTCTACCATCTTATAGAAAACACCAAGGCAAGCAATAAAATTTAGGAGAAAGAAAAAGAATGGGTAACACTGTCCAATTCGGAAATCTCCAATTCAAAACGGTCTCAAGTAAACATCAAATCTAGACAGTTATATCCATCAAATGAAGAAATGAACACCTTCAAAACTTAATCTAAATAATAGAAGTGGCCAAAAGCAACATATGAAGAAGGAACTGCAATGTCATGATGTTCAGAACCAAAAGATAAATTGGCAAAGACTCATCTAATAAAGGTCTATCAAGACAGCATTGTCCAAGCCACGGTAATAATAAAGTAGAAAAACTAATGCGTTTTCTTATAGAAAAAACCCCTGATATAAGAGTGATCACATGGGAGCAAAAATAAGCGATGAATATGCATATCAAATCAAACAATACCTATACGTTGTTGAATGCCATATGCGCACTGTACCATCCTCTGAACCAGTAATAATTATAGGAAGATCAGGATGAAAGCACACAGCAGATACATTGTGCGTATGACCTTCAAGAGTCTGGACACAACTTTTAGTCTGATAATCCCATACCTAATTCATAGATTTTGCCAATGAAAATATTTCCAATTTATTACTCATACATATTATATATCACAGTTCTGTAGATAAGAACAGAGGAATCAGAAAAAGAATGCAAACCTTAGCAGTGTGATCATCAGAACCAGTAATCAGATAAGGCTTGTCACCACCTGTAAAGTAATCAACACAATTCACTCCTTTCTGATGGGCATCCAATGTAAAATTGGGGTCTGGAGACCCGAGATTCCAAATCTGGAAAGGGAAGACCAGAGAAGCATTATATCATACAAGAATGGATTTTAACAAAGAATATGCCCAAAAAAATTTTCAATAAGGCACTGATACCTTTATGGTGCGATCTAGAGATGCACTGGCAAATGTATTGGTGTCTTTGGGATTAAATGTCACTTGCATGACATAATGAGAATGACCCTCAAATATCTGAGTACAAACCCAACCTTTCTCCCAATCCCAAAGCTTTATGAGCATATCATCAGAAGATGACAGGACATAAGGAAGGGTAGGGTGAACTGCCACACACCTTATGTAATCTGTATGTGCTTCAAATACTTTAACTTTATCCATTGTGTTGTAATTATATACACGAATAAACATATCATCTGCTCCAGCAACAACCCATTGCTTGCGTGCAATAAATTTGGCTGATCTAACTGAAAAATCACACTGTAATTTAGCCCCAAAGCAGTCTTCTTGAAGCAAGAAAAAATCGAAGAAAAGGTATTTCTTTGGATCATTCAAGAAAAATATGGGAAAAATCAATATGAGAGAATATGTACCTGGTAACTCAGTGACTTCAAATGACTTTGCCATGGTCTGAAATAGCAGCAAAGACATTTCTTTTGAGTGCATGTTTCAGAAGAAATCCCCATAGAAATTGATATAACTCCATTTATGGAAGACAGGCTAGTGAATGACTTGAACATATATACATGAGAAATTTAAAAACAGGAAACTGAAAAGTTTTAACACCAATCAGTAAATTCCTATGGCACAATTTCAAAACCCACTTCAATCCAAATAATCACTTGAAGGCCTCTTTTTATGGTTCTTTTTATGATTATAACACACTGCAAACATTATAAATATACAGTTATGACAATTGGTTTGTTGGTCATGTTCAATGTCTGCTTTACATATTGAATCAAACTCAACCTTAATTCATTCAAGACGTTCACTCAGTCTTGCAGAATCAACTCTGAGTGCCAAGGAAGGCATATCTTTGTATATGGCATAGGCTATACATGGGGCTAGGTTGCATGTCCCCAAACTACGACCATAATAATGAAACTCTATTCTTAAATGTCAATTTATATAAACAGTACAACAAACAAAAACCATGGATTATTATGAATACTGGTACATTGTTTATTTTGGTGAATTGATATTAGTACATCTAAAAGAACCATTTCATTTATCAAAGTAAAACGTTAATTCATCTTATAAGTAAATGTAAATGATTCAACTGATTAAAGAAAAAATTTTAGTGCAGCGCCAATAACAAGATTTTAAGATGTACATCCACCATCATAATTCACAATTGCATAATTTTTTTTTTTTTTTTTGGTAATAACAATTGGATAAAGTTCATGTAAACAATACACAGTATTCGATTGCTATGATGAAATTGATTAGAGGTAAAGCTTTCACCATAGTGCCCACATCATGATTTGAAGTAATACATCCACCGCCAGCATTCACAATTAAATAAAAGTACATGTAAACGTTTCACGGCATTCAATTATAACTTCACATACCTGAGACTGGTAGTTATAAATACAGACAGATCCTGAGTATAAACTTGCCAGAATCCTGCATTAACATTCGTAATATCACATTATTCATGCATACGTTCAACACTCGAACCAGTAACTATGAACCTACAGCTCTAGGAAAACTGAATAAGATCTAGAGTAGGCCCCTATAACAAAAATTGCTATTATTGTCATAATACACAGAATGCTACATTGGAGAAATAATTAATCGATGGAAGCAAGTGGATATGCAGCCTTCTCCATAGAAAAAAAAAAGGAACTTTTTTATTGACAAAAAAGAAAGAATGAATGAATGAATGAATGAAGAAATACCATGGTTCTGTTGGATGTAGATCCACGGATTTTACCCTTTCTGATCTTTGCGCAAGCTTTCTCTGATCCAGAAATGTCAAAAAAAAAAAATCAGCTAATTAATCAGAAAGCTAAACACACAAAGTGTGCTTGGTTGCTGAGAAATGTTAAGTGAATAAAGAACACTTTTTTTTTTGACAAGTCAATCAAACATTTCTGAGCAACCAAACAAATCTTCAAGGAAACAATCGCCAAGTAGCTCATAGATAATGATTGAATCAGTAGGAGAAATATGAGTACCTTGATCTCGAGTCTGAGAGGCTGCAAATGCACGTAAATACAACAAAACAATTCACTATTACTTCCCATTGCAATAAAAAAATCAAATAAACTAGAAATGAATCAACAACATGATCAGGAAACATCAAATCGAAGCGAATTCGTTCCAGATCTAGGGTGATTCAAAGAAATTCAGAATGCAGAGTAGCCTGAAAAAGATTGGATCAAAGAGAAAGCTCACCATTTTTACGGATTAGAGAGTTACTAGCTTCGGAAGAGAACAAATCTTCGGAGATCAGAAACCGAATTGCACGAAGCCAATATAGATCGATCAAGCTCAGAGAGATATGAGAGAGGGAGACAAGTTTTTGTATTGCAAGATTGAACTGTGCAAATATTACGTTCGAAGAAAAACGGGAAAAATGCCCTCAAGTCCCTTATTACAGTAAGATCCCTTGAAACTCCAAATCTTAAAAGGTAAATTATGGATATTAAACTATAAATTTATCTGTGCGTGTTTGGATTGACTTGTTATTGGAAAATAAATCCTTATTTTTAATATAAGAACTTAAAATGAAAAGATTATTTTGTGTGTGTTGGTTTTGGTTTATTGTTAATTAGACTTATAACTTATAAGTTAAAATAAGCAAAAGGAGAAAAAAATGAGCTTATGGAAGAAGTATAACTACTTATGGAGATGAAGCCCACAAATTCTGATTTATTTTTCATAGTTAATCACAACTAAACCAAACATATATCTCATTACACAATCTGACTTATGGAAAATAAGTCACTTATAAGTTATTTTTTTCACAACTAATCCAAATTTAAATCTCATTACATTATCTGACTTATTTTCAATCTAACTTATTTTCAATCTGATATATATATATAAGTCACTTTTCCAATCGTTAATCCAAACACACGTTTTTTCTATTACTTTTACCGTAGAAACTATGATAAATTAATCTTTTTGAGATTATAATATTTCATATATGCACAATTGAAATAAACTTACTAGTTGAACAATTATTTACTAGTTGAACAATTATTATGCTTGAAAAAGTCATACATATTATAGAAGAGTAGTAAGTTAACAATGCATCTTAAGTGTTTGAAAGGTATCCAAAAGAGGTGAACGACTATTGAGTGAAATGGGTGAACTTTGTGTACAAATGATGAGATGTGAAGCTTAGAGTTAAAAATAAGTTGGTAATGTTATAATTAATTTTTATAATTTATTTATTTTTTATTATATATCATTATAGAAATCACAAAACAATTAAATAGGTCAAGCTGGTTGGTTAGGTTTTACGAAAAAAGGCCTGACCTCTTTACCTAAATAAGCCTAAAAATATGTCTAAATATGACCCTAACCTATTTACTAAATTGACCTAAAAATAGGTCTGAAAATAAGTCTACCTATCTGCTAAACAGGCCAGGCAATGTTTGTTGTACGCTAAGCCGTAGACCCTGATAAGAGTATAGCCTATTCCCATCCCTACTTCTAATGCTATAATGTAAATGTAAAAATTAGTTTTTTTATACAATGTAAAATTTAGTTATTTTTTTATACAATGTAAAATTTAGTTTTTGATACTTGTTATGATAGTTGTTAATATAGTTTGAGAAATTACCAACGAGCAGTTGGTCGAGCTGGTAAGTAATATTCGCTTCCTAAGAATAACAATGTGTGTTCGAATAATGGGAAGCACTCTCATTTGGAGAAGGGGTAACCTTGCCTATGTGGGCAGTACTACTACCCCTAAGTCCATATTAGTTGGTTGCCACTATGCGCCGAATTACCGGAAGGTGTTTAACAAAAAAAATATAGTTTGAGAAATTCTTAAAGAAACAAGGTTTGCCACGTCATTTGTGATATCTTTAATCACAAGCAAACATGTAACATCTGATATAGATATTTTAATTTGATTAGGCACCCCAAAACAATTAGCTGTTAGATAATTTTTTTTTTTCAAATTGAATAGTTAAGAAAACACTGAATAATTTTTTATTTGAAAAATAATTTTTTAGGGCACCCAGTCATATTAAAATATATACATTAGAACTTATATGTTTGTTTGTGATTGAGGAGACCACAAATGATGTGGCAAACTAGGTTCACTTAAGAATCTCTCATATAATTTTGTTTAGTTGTTAATAACAAACGTCTTACGTGTATTGATATCACTTGTTAATAATAAATGCAATTGTTAATTCAAACACTTTAACTTGTTAATAAAGACAATCCTACTTGTTAATGTTCTTCTTTGTCTATTGGGTAAAAGCAATGAGACAATTTCACAATTATATTATATTACCCTCAAGTCCCTAGGAATCTATAAGTAATTTTGAAATTTCAAGGGATTTTATAGCATTAATTAGGACCTAAGTGCAATTTACCCAAAAAAAACAAAGAGGTGCTTTGCAATGAATGGATAAATTTACGAAAATGCCACTGTGGAAAATTGTCCTACGGAGATAGATGGTTGATCAGATGGGATGATTAAATTGACGGCGGAGATTAGTCGGTAGAAGAAAGTGGGGTCACATGTTGCCACGGTGGCTCCGTGTTCTACTAAGGACTAAGTAGACGTTGGGCACCACGTAGGAAATGCCAAGTTTAAAATCAGTTATATATATTCCTTATCTTTTTGGTAAGGCTAACAGAAATTAATTATTTATTTTTTGATATTATATCAATGATTTTAAGTTCAAAAATTGAGACAGATTCCGAAGATTAATTTTAAAAATGTTACCATAGATGTCAGAAAATTAAATACTCATCCCAGATCCAGTCCTAAACATACATAGGCCTTTTTAACTTAATTTTAATTTGTTAAATATGTTGGTTAAGTTGATTGATACCTATTGTATTTGGATGAATACAACTTTTGGTCATTGAACTATTATTTAATTTAGGTTTTGGTCCAAAAATTTACCAAATAATCTTTAACTATTTTCTTCCACAATATCTTCCTTTGAGCTAAAAATATAATTTTTTCAAATTATTTTCCTCAAAATAAGGGAGAAACTAAACTTTTAAAATTCTCGAAAAGCCCCAAATTTCACCTTTTTTCTAAACTATAAGAATATATGCGTATTATATATATTATTTAATAACAATAATGTTATTTTTAGTAATTTTTCATCTAAATTTACTTTTCAAAATAATCATCCAAAAACATATTTCTAAAAGTCAGATTTAAAAAAAAAGGTCACTTCTATCATTACAAATCTAAATATAAATAACTTCATATAATATGACTTTTATCCAATATTATTTTTAAAAAAATCATATTAAAAAAAATCACTTTTTAGGAGTGAATCGAAATACACTCATTATTATCTCTGCCATCTACAAACATCCCTAACTGCAGTGAAAATGCTACTCGGATTTTAACTTTTAAGTTATATGATTTCTTTTTGTCATTTTTTTAATATTAAAATTTATCATAACGACTAAAAGTAAGATTGACTTCTACTTTTATTTTTAGTATTTGTGCTTCTCTTTACTAAAAGTATTTCAAAAATGTCAACTATGTGTGTGTTTAGATTGGTGGAGATGTGACTTTTTTTAATCTCATTTTTTGAAAGTAAGATTGAATAAAAGTTAAATTATGTGATGTGATTTATGTTTAGATTTATCATTATAAAAGTAACTTTTATCAATTTGACTTTTAAAAACATGTTTGAATGGTTATTTTAAAAAGCAAATTTAAATTAAAAGTTACTAAAAAAGACATAATTCTTGTTAAATAATACACATATTGTTATAGTTTAGGGAGAAAAAGGTGAAATTAAAATTATAAGAAATTGAAAGTACTAAAATTTTAATGGATAAAAAATGCATATAAATTAGAAATCATATAAATTTAAATTTGCACAACTCAATTACATAGTTAGTTTGGATCACATGTCCCATACAATTTTTTAATTAAATAGATAAAAAAATTCTAGGATCATCCATATGAAATAAATGCAGTAAAAGATAATAATCCCTAAATGGTAGAGAAACAAACTAATTGAAATCCCAGATTCTAAATAATAAATAAATCCATGTAAAAAAAAAAAGAAATGCCAATTTTTTACTCACCACCTGTTTTTGCCCATAGCGTTTTACTCATTACTCCCTTCATGCTTACAAATAGGACCTAGTTGACTTTTTGAAGAATCCTAAGAAAGATAAATAAGTTTCTTAAAAATTGATTTGTTTCAATTTTTTTCTCTAAACTAATTTATTTGACTCATAAATTAAAATATAATCTAGTAATATACAAAATACATTAGAATTAAGTCGCTCATTTAGCTTCCTTAATTTCTCCCAAAAAAATTTAACTAGGTCTTATAGTTAAGAACTGAGAAATTTTTTTTTTTTTGGCCAGGTGTTTTGCTCACTGTTACCTAATGCTCCCCTGTGGCATTTGATTTTATTTTATTATTAAATATTAAATATTAAATTGCATGAGAGAGTATGTAATATTTTATTTTATTAGATTAAATGCCTTCTCTCTCCCCTCCCTGCGGCACGACTGCTTTTTTTTTTTTTTTTTGTAGAAGCAACTTGTTGCCGTGCGATTGAATGATAAAAAGCGTTGGCAAAAAAAAAAAAAAAGAATGATAAAAAGCTGAATTGCAGCTATCACGGCCCAACAGCACGTTTGGTGGCCCAAAAGCCATACCAAACACACATAGGATGAGACTTTTTAATAAAAAATGTTTGTGTTATAAATGAAAAAATACCAGTTCAAAAAAAAAATTGAACAAATACTACTAAACTATGTGATTATTGCTCATCTAATTTAATAGCAACTATATATATAAATTTCTTGTTGTTGTATTGAAGGTTCATGCACAAGAAGTGGGATACATTTCCAATCAAGGAATGTTTATTAAGTAAACACCATATATCACAGCACATTACACCATAAACACGCGATAATGAAGGGAATACATGAAATAAAGTGAACATCTCCCAAGCCTAACTTGTCCCAACTATGAACAAGTGAAGCTAATTATTTCTTAAAAACTATATATGTTTATTATACAAAAAAGTTGTTTATTCTTATCTTTAGATCTGTTGATGAATTCACTTCACCTAAAATGAAAAGTGAGATAGACACATAAAGGCTTCAATCAGTCTTTTTCTTAAGTCTCTGGCTGAATGTCATACAAAGTGACTTTTTTCCCTTTCAAGGCCATGCTTGCTAGTCTTGTTTGGAAGCATGAAGGTTTTGAGAAGAGCAATCAATCTTCACTATGATGAATCCTTTGTCACAACCAAAAGCAAGCCTGTAGGGAATCATGTTCAAAAAACTTAATTAGTGATGAGAATCGTGGTTAATAAGTATAACAATATTTTGAGCTCTGCATATTGTTTTGCCTTGGTCAAAGAAATGTTAAAAGAACTTACTGGTGTGATCCTTTCTTGTATCCAATACTCCATACCCTCTCTAGATCAAAGTTCAATGTAGTTTCAAGCCTGCAAGTAAAATATAACAATTCATATACATTCATAATGCGGGTCAGGCCTATTAACTTCGGCTCGGGCAATAAAGTGGGCCATAAAAAACAACCCATGTCACAACCCAATCTGAGATAACCGTTATAAACATAAGTCCAAAGGAAAAACACATGTTGGGTCAGAGAATCTCTTGCATTAACCTCATTTCACTTGTGAGACTTCATGATGTGGGATTTATATTAAAGACAACGGTCAGGCATCTTGTCACATAATAAAAAAAATATCAAAACTAAAAAGAGAAGAGACCAAGAGAGGTATACTAATTGTGAGTTACCTGAAAGTGACAGAATTCCACATTTTAACAGTGTTATCCTCTGAAGCTGTGATTATTACAGGAAGCTCAGGATGAGTGCAGACTGATGTAACATTGTTTTTATGTCCTTCTAATGTTTGTACAACATTTTCAGTGTGATAATCCCAAACCTGTTAAAAAAATGGATTTAAGTATTGGAAAAGAATCTCTCAGATCCTCATAAACAATGAAAATAAAGATTAATTTTACTGACATACCTTAGCTGTGTAATCATCAGAACCACTCAACAAAAGTTGTTTGTCACTGCTTGTGAAATACTCAACACAATTTACCCCTTTCAGATGTCCTTCCAAGGTATATTTTGGAGTTGAAGAATTTAGATTCCAAATCTATACAAGAGAAAAGATGCACAGTTAAAACAAATTAAAGTGAGTTAATGAACTGAAAATTTGCAGTCACAGATTTACCACTATAATACTATTAGAATATATCAAGTTTCACATCCATTTATTGGTATGAACTAAGGTATAGAGGCTTGAAAAGTTTAAATTAAGCTATCTTGATAGAATAATAAACGTAATATGTACCAAATTCACTAAAATCTAACCAATAGATACCTTCAAAGTTCCATCAAGGGAAGCACTTGCAAAGGAAGATTCGTCATTTGGGTTTAATGCAACTTGCATCACATAATGAGAGTGACCTTCAAAGTTCTGAATGCTTGACCAACCATTAGTCCAATCCCAAACCTTAAGAACTTGATCATCAGAAGCTGATATCACATATGGCAGAGTAGGATGTATAGCCAAACTCCTTATGTAATCCTTATGAGCCTCAAATTCTGTCACCTTCTCTGTGTTTTTGTAATCGTACACGCGGATAAATTTGTCGTCGGTTGCAGCAACAATCCAGTTTTGACGAGCAATGAACTTGGCTGATCTCACTTCAATATTCAAACAGGGCACACAAAATTAACAAAGCATAAGGTGACTAATTAGTCAAGTGTGAAATAAAACACTAAGTATGCCGCATGATATGTATAATTCCTTTTTACCTGGTGATTCACTGATCTTGAAAGACTTTTCTTCAGTCTGTAAAAAGATCAAAATTTTACTATAATTTTAAGAATGAGAAATTCAGATGCTAATAGACGTGTGAGCTTTTATACTTACCTTGGTATGGTAATTCCAAATGGAAATGGTTCCTGAATACAAACCAACTAGAACCCTGCATGAGAAAATTTTACCATTTACAACAACTTGGTCAGATAATTAATCTTGTCATCTGGGACATTTTCCCCTACTCTGAAACTTTTGAATTCATGTTCTAGATTTTTATTATTGGTGTAGAATAATATTAAGAAGGTAGGTGAATTGGATGTGTTATTACCATGGTTCAGTTGGATGCAGATCAACAGACTTCACTCTCTCTGAGTTCTGAACAAATTCATTCTGATCCACAGAAATTTTAGCAGCATAATGTTAGAAACTAGAGGTTTTATATTTAGAAGCAAATTTTGATGAATATATTATTAAATATATAAGTAGAAGTGGACATAGTTCGGGGGGAAAAAGCAGTACCTCAATTTGAAGGGAGAAAGCCTGCTTGGAAAAAATCATAAGCCAAGCGAGGAAAAAACAAAAAACGAACGAATTAGTCCATGGTTGACAAAAGAGAGATTTTTCTTTTTCTTTTTCTTTTTCTCTTCTTGTGTTTTCTATGGAGGCAGCAATTTTTATTATGGTGTGGGTGAGACAAGATTTTACTGTACGAAAAGACAAGCCCTATTAGGTTTATGTTTCATATTTCATATCGAATGATTGGAAATGGATACGTTAACCTTAAAAGACAAGAGCTCTTAAAACTGATGATGTTTTGTGTTTGTGGTTGTTTTGTGTGTGTGTGTGTGGGCTTGGTGGGTCTGAGTTTTTTATTGGTTAAATGCAAATACAAAATCTCACCCCAAAAATTAGTAAAAGTAATGTTAAGAATATGTAGAATAATGATGACATACCATTTTGAAAAGGTAGATGTGTGAGAACAAATATGATTTGAGAATACCAAAAAAGAGATTAATACAAGAACTCACCCAAAAAATTAGTAAAAGTAATGTTAAGAATATGTAGAATAATGATGACATACCATTTTGAAAAGGTAGATGTGTGAGAGCAAATATGATTTGAGAATACCAAAAAAGAGATTAATGTTGCTTGAAGTTGCAATGTGGGATGACAAAGAAGGAGGTGAGCTATTTATATATAAATATTTATTTATATTTTTGTGTGAGCTGGAAAGAGAAGCTTCATTGTTAAGGAATAAGGAATTATGGTCATTCTTGGTTAGTTCGTTAAAATTGACAAAAAAACTCAGAATAGTCTTCCATGCTGTGTCATCCAATGCATTTGCGTCCGCAGATTGGTATTGCGTGTTGGATTGGACGGCGGAGATGAATTATGAGCTTCCAAGCTCGCCATAGTTTCACCGCAAAAGACAAGGGAAAGAGATAAGAGATATATAGGGTTCAATGAATCAATCATGAACTTCAACACTTAAGCACGTTTCGTTTTGAATATTCAACGTTCAACAAGTCAATTCCTTAACCCTCTTATTTCAGCAGTATTTTAGTTTTTGGGTAATGCTACACATTTTTTTAATTATATATTCAGTCGATTAATTTAATGAAAGTTAAATATATTTACTTTAAAATATTTATATATATAATTTTATTCTAAACTCAGATTTATTAATATATTGATATATAATATAATTATTTTAGAACGATCATGCTATGTACTACAAATAGGTATTTTTATTAATGATTAGGGTAGTTCTACGTTTTAATATGGTGCCTTAATTTTAAAAATGTATCTCTATAGTCTATAGTCCTCTAATCCTGATGATCATTGATAAAGAAAGTTAATATTGAGATTCTAATGTAGACAAAACAGTGTTGAATGCTAACTTATTAAGTTTAATTTTAAAAATACTTATAGTTATTATAGAAGACCATCATTTAAAATTAACAATTTTTACTGGTAAATGAGTACAAAACCCGTTTTAGAGTTAAAGGATTAAACCAAAACCTCAATCCTATTGCATAAATTTAAATAAAAAGCACAAATTATTTTTTAACAGACTAGACATTAATTGCGCTCCGGCATCACACAATCTTTGACTGATTGAGGCAAATATGTAAACAGATAAACAACCCTCTTTTAATCGTGAATATTTTATATGTGTGTGTATATCAGTAATGGCACATTTTCTAGATTTTATTATCAGTATTCGAGCAACCAACTACTCAAATTTTCTTAAATTTTGGGGTTGATGGCTTCCTGTAACATCTAAATTTTTCCTACTATACTATAGCATTTTAATTGAGTTATAACCACTTTTTCAGTGCCAGAAACTCAAAAATACGAAAAATTTAAAACTTTTTCTTTTCAACATTAATCAACCTGCTTTCTGTTGGAATGGGTTTCTCTGTCAAATTGGACAATTAAAATTTTTTACTAAAACAGAGTGGTATAAAACAATTAAAAGTACAATAATCCTCTTAAAGTATCTATCTCTTATTTATAGTATTTGGGAAGTTTAAATTTCTTTATACGTATATACATTTCCATTTTCTATACTTCCCGCTATTAATTTGATAATTTAATCTTATATCATATGTAGACAATACTACTAAAACATTCAACTACCATAGTTCAGCAAACATTCCTGCTTTCCAAAATATCATCTTATTTTCTTCGTATCATCTTCTTCCAGCCTTATCTCAACTATCTTACCATCTACCAGCTTATCTGAAAACAGCAGTTCAACGCAATTTATGTCATTAACTGTAAATTTCATGCATGCATTGTCATGTATACATTTTATAAACCTTTACAAATAATGATATCATTTATCCTACTAATCTATGTGCGATCTGCACCTACCAACCACTGATAACGATATCTTCGTTAACTAGTGGAGGCTTTACCTGCATGATTTCTCGTTATAACATTTAAAGTCATAACGTAATTGGTCTGGTAAAGGGGGAGCGGCCCACCTAAACCCTGGAGTACTCCAAACATGAAAGGAATAAAAGACTTACCATTTAAATGCAACAGTTATTACAAAATTATACATGCACTCCAATCACTATTATTTCGATGTAATGAGATAAATTGCTACTTTACTTATTTAGATCTTAGTCCTGTACTAGCTCCTTTCCTTTATATTATTTCGATGAACTCCAATCACTATTCAGAACCTATATACATATATAAACTTATTAAAATCCCATTTATAAATTATTATACGAGTCTCTCTCGAAGCCTAACTTACTTAATACTACCCAAAACTTGTCTTCTAGGAAAATTATGTTTTGCCCATATTTATTTAGAATTATAACTATCCAAGATACCTTAATAATTTACTTATATTAAACATTCTTATTCTCAATGTTTGACTAATAGTTTCTATAAAACTTTTTTGTAAAGACACCAGTCATTCACACATCTATGTATATATTTGTTTTCTATTTATTACAAAATCTCAAGAATAAATCAATCAACAATGTAAATCAAGCCCAAGTAATTCAATTTATTAAAGAACATTACAAATCATCAGTCATAATTTCTTACTTTCATTTAAAAATAACTCAAGAGGTCTAGTACTATTTACCATGAATCTTACTACTAAATTAGAGCCTCTAACCTTTCACACCTTTATGACCACTTTTCCAATTCATATCATCTAACATAATAATAATCTAAAAGGTTAAAGATTCATCAACTACAGTACACCGATATACTCTTCTCCTATCCTAAAGACTATTCAGATCATCTACCATAAATCATATCACCATAAATCATTAACCTTACATCATCTCTAATCTTACACCTAGATTCAAGATAAATACATAATTCATCTCTTTATTGTTTCTAAGCAACCTTTAAACCATATAAAGATAACCTAACATGTAACCCATCTCATTCCTATCACTCCTTAGCCCATTCAAAATCTCAATTAAGAACACTTAACTTCCCCTTTTCAAAGATTAAATCCAAGGGTTTCCAAACTCAACTATTTCTTATTATTCCTTTTCAACAAACATCCTCTTAATAACCTTACTTAACTTACAAACTATATTCCTAATAAGCCATCGCTTATTGTTACACCAAGATCAACCTCATTATATAAAGCAAAATGTCCACTTCAATCCATTTAAGAACTTCACAGCCACATATATACACAATAACATCTATGCTTGATATCCTATTATTTACTTAAAATCTTTAACATTACTAAACATAAACACAACCATTCAATTCTAACAAAATCACCATAATCCAATCTTTATTTCAATCTCCTAATGCCTTAATCATCAGATCTCAAACTAAAGCTCAAACATCAACACTTCCAATCCATTTCATTTCATCTTTTTAAGCAAATCATAGCACCAATAAAAACTTGGAAATTTAGTCTATATGCCATCGCTGTATTATATTCAAAACAAATCCTAATAGAACATACTTCCAAAATAACCGGTGCTTCTCAACTTCTCATTGAACAACAATAATCCATCAGAACAAGTGACAAACACATCAATCATCTTCTTCTCTACTCTTCAAGAAACCTTAACCATCGAAAATATCCATCCAATCTTTAGAAACATAAACCATTAAGGTACAAAATTAGGTCCAACTTCAAACTCATACCTCCATTAACCAATTCTTACCTATTAAACAAACTTGAGGTGTGCATACCTAATGTACACTTTTCCATATAATTCAATACATCAACCATCTAAGTGGAAACCAACATTAATCCTATATGAGTCACAATTTAAATACCAATGAAACAAGACATAAACCACAACTTCCCGTACCAATTTAATAAGCCAGAATCAATTCAATCACCTAAAAATATTCTCTTTAATCTGTCTAGAATTTCTCTACCACAACCGCCTATACATATATACCACAATCATTTCTTGTAGAATCAATTACAAAAATAGGACATTAAATCAATTCAACTTCACAACACTTACATCACCACAAAACAGGAATAAACAAAATTCAAACCATATCCTTAATTATTTAACTATAACGATCAATAAAGGTCCTTGACAATTACCATAAGTTAAATCATGCTCTATAAGTCAACTTTTTTCCCTTGTTTCTAAAATCAATATCTTACAAATCTAATCCTCAAGCCAACTACGCCCACTAATCCACCCCTAACCTTGATATTAATCTTTATATTTCATCTCTAATACATATGATCTATCTCAACATCTTTCAAGCTTAAATCCTCATAACATGAACCATAAACAGAGCATAGATTTTCAAATTATAAACCTCAAACAATTGGTAAGAATTAGATTTCTAAACTTTATAAATTTGATTTCTAACAACTGAAATTTGATTAATCCAAACCCAATTAAAGCCTAAAGCTATAAACTAAATCTTAAACATAGTTACTAGATGCTTGGAGTTAAAATAACAAACTCAAGTCAAACAATAATTATTTTTACAGCACCCCAACATATTTCCGCTTTCCTTAATCATATTTAAACCTCCATTTATACAGTTCCTAACTAAACTTCTTTTTAATTCATTTACAACATTTACCTAGAAGAGTCAAACTGAATAACAACAAAGAAAACAGAACAATTCATAGGATTAATTTTGAAATCCCAATTGCAAAGCCAAAACAAATCACTCAATGATCAAAATAGATCCTATTACATTCCCAATCAACACTTATACCCCCTCTTGATCCTGTACAGCCACAGATTGAAGGTTCAAGAACCATGAACATTTTAATAAACTTGAAAATTTGTGCTAAACATCAATCAACCATAAATTATCAAACATCGACTTCATTCTTCCTTCCCCTATTATTAAAGCTGTCGGCCAGAACAACAAGAACAAAGAAAGATTGAACATTTAACAACAAAATCACAAGAACCCATTCCTTAATGAACCACAAATCAGTGGCATAGAGGGTAGCAATATTCGAATAATCAGGGAAAAAGAACAAGAACTCGACAGAACAGGGCAGAGGTAGAGGAAAAATTATTCAAAAATTCCTAAGCTCCATTTTTTATAAGATAAGGATAAAAAAGGATGCTTAAAAACTACATGGCACCATCTCTTGCTTCACCAGCTCTTCTATCTCAGCGGCGGGTTCCACAAAGTTAACCACACCGAGACCCAACTCATGCGCATGCTTTGCCAACGTGTCAGCCATCATGTTATGCTCCCTGCTGCACCACACTATATGTACCTCCTACTCTTGTCTCAGAAGATCAAAAATTTCAAAGATCAGCGATGATTCGACCCCTTGATCATCTGCGTGGGCGTTCACAACCTCAACCAATTGTAAGCAATCAGATTCTAAGACTAGTATTCGAACTCTGAAGTCCCAGCTCCACTTCAGCCCTACTACCATGCTCCACTGTTCTGCCTAATAGCTGTTCCCTTTCCTAATATTAAACATAAACTTACCTTTCACAAAGCCTCTATGGTCCCTCAAAATTCCACCACACGCACTTCGACTTCGCTCTCCCAAACAAGAACCATCTACATTTAACTTAACATATCCTTTATCAGGGCTCTGCCATACTCTGTTAAAACTTCTGGGATTCAATTGATCTGACACCCTGTTACCTCCCTAGCTAAGCCAAGCTCTTGTTTTCATAATGATGGACGAAGAACTTGTCTCAACATCGTTAAAAATACGATTGTTTCTACTGATCCACAATTGATAACAAATAATTGCAAACCAACTTCTCCATGCAAACTCGAATCCTCTCTCAAAATCAATACTCAAATCGTCAAGAATAAAGCCTAAGCATCATTTTTAGAAAATTCATAAGCTTCAAAAGCCCTCAGAAATTCGAATCATCCTCCCCCCAAAACTCGCTCAGAATCGAATCAAGAAGGAAGGGAAAACGAAGAAGAAAGGCTTACCCAAGGCCAACCCACACTTCGCATGCACTTCCACCCCTTCATGCTGCCGTTCGCCGCCGATTTTGGCCAGAGCCGCCGCTAGAATGACGAAGAAACAGAGAACGAGAGGTAGAGGAACAGAGGGAGGTCGAGACAGAGAGAGAAGAGTGATGGTGAATAGGAACACATGGGAGTATACATGAAGGGAGGAATGAAGTAGATATTTTAAATAGGTATTTTACCATTTTGACCTTCCTTTTACAACTGAAGATATTTTGAACTAGGGACAGATATTGTCATTTTCATTTCCTCTTTATCATTATACCCTTCTTTGAAAATTTTATTTACCATTACCATTTTCAGATAAATCTGAATTTACTCCCAAAATAATTTCTCTAGATATACTTTAACTTCTAAATTTATTTATAAGACTTTTTAAATACTAAACAATATCCCAAGGTTCTAAATATTCCCTTATTTAAATTCATCTACTAAGTATTTTTCCTCAATTAATAAAGAAAATAAGCCTTAAAAATTATTAAAAATACATCTGGCCTCATGAATTTATTTATAATGCTTTTTAATTTCTAAATGCCATCCCAAGACCTTAAATAAATCCTTTTTATCTCTTTTTGAAAATTTGGGGTGTTATAGTTCCCTCCCCTAAAAATAATTTCGTCCTCGAAATTCAGAAAAATTATCGTATTGCTAAAACTTTCTACACCATCCTATATCCTAATTCAATCTCATTCTCTTGAAGGTCCATACCTTCTACCTGCTTATTATTTTTTCCTTATAATTTCAGGACTCTTCATGAATTTTTTTCTTCGATTGCTAAACAAATCTCTATGGACTTCCCTGTCCATACTTATTAACATTTCTATAGGCCATATAGGTCTATTGGGAAATCTGGAATAAATAACCTTGAGTGAACATGAGCTATCTCTTTATTACTCTTGGCCAATCTTTCTCACTACATTGATATAAAGTTTTACCCTTCTTACCTTGCCTCGGCTGCTTTTTCTATCTAAGGGAAAACAAATACCAGTGCAATTAAGGATATTTTTTGACCAAATTCTACCTCTACTTTAGGCTATGCCTAATAACTATTCTGTAAATAGTCCTTGGCATTATACCTGATAAATGCCAAATCATATGGTAACCTTTCACAAGGTTTTTCTCTTAACTTGAAATTCACACTTCCACCTACTCACAACTTTATAAGAATACATATACACCTCCCCAAAATTTTAAACCTAAAACATATTCTCCTTCTCCATTTTCCTCACCCACCCACCCCCGGCTTCCACTCTGTGGCCGCTCGCAAACTCCGTCACTTTAACTCCCTCATCCTTGTGTCAGCAAAGAATGCGGTTCGTTCTTCCTTTGAATGCCCAATCCTTGCTAGACTAGAGGCAAAGCTACAGACAGCCTCGAATGTTTTCCCATACGTCAACCATTCATAGTCTCCCAATGACAACTTCTCAAAAGACCTTCCACCTTCAGTTGTTTCAACCTCCCTCCCTATCAATTTTCGAATCCCAAGCAAAAATCTATCTCGATATGCTTCTTACAAGCGTGCTCTTAAAGTTCAGGAAGCGTATTTACATCTTTCCACGCTGTACTAACTGAGGAATAAAACCGATTATTTCGAATAGCTTACCCAGGTTCACCACCAACATCAGCGGGCACACCACGTATTTTCCGCTTCGAGAGAATGGGGATTTTTCCCAAAAAAATTAAAAATAATAAAATGGGGCCAACGGAAGTTTCATTTAGTTGAGTTGACGGATATGTCATTTTTATCCTATTTTGTGAAGTTTATGGATACTTTGCACCATAAAGAAGTGAAAGATGTTATATGCATATTGGAGAAAATACATGGTCATTTTTTATCCTTTACCATTTTTTAAACTTAGTCTCTGATTTTTATATTAGTCCCAGTAATTTTAACCCTTTAAAGTTTTTTTTTTATTAATTTTAACCAGTTAAAGTTATACTCCCTATGTTTCAGAAAATAAAATTATAACTACTAAAGTTATTTTTTTAAAAAAAATTAAGACTAGTGTTTTCTCGATTACAGGGACTAATTTTAAAAGGTTAAAGTCTGGAAAACTGAGAAAAAAAAATTCATTGGTATTAATAACCTAAATTAAAATATTAGTTCTTGGTGCCAAACGATCTCTTGGACTGATTGCAGGAGAAATTTTTCTTCCTCCCCACAAGTCAAGAGCTCCAAACAGCGCCAAAGCAGAAAGTATTAGATTTTAGTGTATGCAAAGCTTGTACTTGCAGAATACCAATGCTTTCTCTTTTTAAATATTTATTAGTTTTTTCTCACTAATAAAATTTCCAACGGACCTTTTCCCAATTTTTCATTAAAACTATAATAACTTATAGTCAAAATTCAAAAACTAAATTTCAACATATCAAAATTCTGAGGGTTGATGAATTACACTGAGGTGAGAGTTGAAATTTAGAGATTGAGTTATAATTGAGGTAAAAATATAAAAATCAAATCATTAATTTTCTTTCTACACTCTTTAGTCATGAATACAATACATGTTAATATAATTTGATTAGACTATGGATATCAGTTAATTTAGTTAATACAATATCTTTTTCAAAAGCACTCTAATCGTTTTTCTTAATTCTCACCCCTCTTAATTTTATATTTTATATTAAAAATAGATCAACTCCTGCAAATTTGAGGAAATTTTCATTTGGTGCGCATTTTTCAGTTTTTACTTGGATTTGAATGTTTAAGTCATATCGTTATTAATAGTGATTTTATTGCAATCAATTTAACCATGTCCAATGGGCTGTCAACCAATTTGATCAAACATGTCAATGGATATTGGCCCAATATTATTAAAATTGATGATCATTTATCTGCAAAAATCACTTATCTTTTGATTTTGGTTAACACTACTGCTACTACAAAAAACACTTTTCACATCTCTTTTTGGTGGGATATAAATCTGAAAGAAGTAGAAAATCGAAACTTTCCACGTCTCATTTAAAGTGCTCACATTTAAAATGAGAGCTGAAAAGTCCCCACTTTTCACGTCTCACATTTAAAATGAGATGTGGAAAGTGATTGCAGAACTTTCCATGTGGAAATTTCTCACTTTCCACGTCTCTATTTTGAATGTGAGACGTAGAAAATACTTTCCACGTTTCTTATTCAAATAAGAGATATGGAAAGTCTTTTTAAAAAAAAAGAATATTTTTTTAATTAGGCTGATTAATCCTAATAAAAAAAAACTCGATATTTTATCGGAATAATAGAAATATAACACTTAAAATGAAAAACATGAACTAATTTTATTATTTATAGCCAAACTAATATTACAAAAATGTTATACAATACAACATTGATCTTAAAATATGGGATTCTTAGCAAAAAGAAAATAAAATAAAACTAACTATAACAATTATAAATCTTAAAAGAAAATATTCTCATACTCCCTAACAATTAAGGCACAAACCGACTCAATAAAGATATCTATAATAGTGCTAGCACCAAATTCCTTCCTCCGTTGTAAGGACTGCAACATCCTGCCGCTACTCATGCTCAAGTTGCATTCATCAGTACACTTGGAAATCAATAACTATCAACAAACAGATATTAGAACAATTCAAACTCCAAATATCCAGATTTGAATATAAAAATGCCTGCATGCAATCACAAGCACAAGTATACACAATCCAGAAGGAAAGGCACCCACCTGTTATCTCTCAAAGAATTGTCTACTAAGGAAGGCTGCTTGAAGAGCTCCTCTGCTTGAATAAATTCTGCGTTCCAAAGTACAGCTGGATCCTTTGGAATGCTAGCTTGCACACTATATAAACCTGAACCGAGCAATTACCATCAAATTCCTTTTGTGCATCTGCACAAAAAATAAAGCAAACTAGTCCATATTAAAAGTAAAATGAATAGCTAAATCAAACTATTAATCTCAAAAGACAAGTGAAGGTATATGAGTAATAAGAATATATTCCAAATTTACTGAACTTATAATCCAGGATTTGTAAAATCCATTACCAAGTGACTCCATAACCTCAATTGGAAAATGGAAAATTAATTAATCATAAGTGGAGTAAAGAAAATATGACCCCATAATATATTTTGTAGCACATTGGATTAGAGTTTTTAGCAATATAAACAGAGCAAATCCACCCAAACATTTGCAGAGTTGAGTAGAATTTTAAGGCATAATTTTAGTTCCACAAGTGCAGCTCTAAAGGTAGCCCGATATAACCAGGAGGGTGTGATGTACACTGGAATCCAACCTGGCCAAGATATACAACAGGAGTACTCTAATGCCCGTAGACACAGTCAAAGTGAAACAATCCAGAGCAACCTGTGTTTTCTGCAATTTTCTCTTAGACTTGCACTGTTAGTTTATTGCTAATTTGAATATATTTTGAAGGGGATATCTATCACAATCTAAAGCAACCTGTGTTTTTAAGGGTTGCAGAGTGATCATACCTGCAAGCTTTGAACAAACTCCTGCAGCAACCTATATATATATATATAAACTTTCACCTACTTATAAAATCACGCATGGAGAATATGAACAGAAGTTCTACCAAGATTTGTATTGAAACAAGAAGAAAAAGAAACATTTACCTCTTCGCAGCATCAGATGACACCATATAATTGCGACTTAGCCATTTGTAACATACCTGAAAAATGTCACAGTATATTTACCAAACAAATTATTTTAGTGACCATAAAAACGGGAAAATAATTGATTCACTCTCAGTATACTCTAGAATTTCAAGTTATTTAGACTTATAATATTCACTATTCAGTACTTATGTAATGGTTATTCTAGGGGAAATTATTTTAGATGCCGATGAATACAAAACAGCTAAGAATAAAATTGAAGGCAGAGAGATCAATAATTCTAGAATATGGGACTAATATCAGTAATTTTCAAGTGAATTGCAACCAATTGAAATTCTTCCTTCTTTCACTATATACACATAAATATAGAGATGATTTGATTTCCTAACAAAACCACAATGAATTAATCGATTCAATTCAAAGAAATCAAGAAATTAAAGATGAATCCCTCCCAAAACCTGCTTACACAGATCGACCAAATGGAACAAAAGAAAAGCCGAAGACGCATACAACTTCATGCAAGTGAAACCAACAGAGAGAAAAAAATGAAAGCATAACATTGATCTATCAGGGGATTCATAGCACGTTACCTTATTTGGTTTGCTGCAAAATGAAAGCATAACACCAATTAACTATTGGCATACCTGCTCTAAAAATGAAAGAAACAAGACACATACTCATTAACAAATTCACGGGGAATAATGTTCAACACCAGCTCTAAAAATAGTCGATAATTTTGATCACCTATCAGGACAAAATGCTCAAAGCCCTACCAGATAAAAGGATTCCCGACTAAGCTAAGCCATTTGTTCCAGAAAAAAAAAAAAAGGGAAAACAGACTAATTTCTGAAGAAGGTAAGAAAAAGAGATCGAACCTTGAGGAATGAAATGGAAGAGAGGAGAGGAGCAGGAACCCAAATAATATCTATATTAAAATAAATTAATTGTATTTTTAATAAAAAAATTAGACATTTTGATAAAATTTTGTTAAGATATATGAGATATTTTAGGGCCTTAAATATTTCTATTATTTTGTATTAAAGATGAAACTAAATTTAATATGAGAATGTTTTATTATACAAATAATTATAATTTTTCCCCCATAAGCAATGCAATGATGCATAAAAATATATTAATATTATAATTAATAACAGTTTATAATGATTAATTATATTTTGAAAATTTGAAATATTGTCTGTTAACCTATTAATAATTGAACTAAATAATATCTTATAACAAAAAATTATACTAAAATAAGATGATAAAAAACTAATAGTTCTAATATGGATTTAAATAAGATTATATTTCAAATACGAACATTGAATAATTATTGTTTTTCCAATGTATTATAAATTTTATACATCTCAACCATTTGACGTGCTTTATCGGTTAAGTATTAAATTACATATGAGTTTGGATTTATTAAATGAATTCTAATTAGAAAATAATTACTATTTTTTATCGGTAGGTGGAGGAATCTATACATAAAATATAATAATTATATTTTTAAAAATAAATATTCGGGACCGGAAAAAAAGACGGTACGAAACAGTGCTCGTCCCGCGTCCCATCATGTCCCATTAATAATTTTGTCCTCGTCCTGCTTTTGTCCCGTCCCATATATTTCGGTACGGGAAAATTCCGTCCCAAAATGACCTGGATCAGAACGGTACGGTCGGAACGGGACGAAAGTGAACACCCCTACTGAAAACAATCTCCACCACCTCCAGAGCTTACATCACAAAAGCCAACAAAGAAATCACAAAGGTATTTAAACCCTATGTCGGAAACAAATACGCATCCACCATCGCCAGCGTACTTTCTTGTGCCTTCGCATTAATCCCTTTGCTTCTAGTTTCACTCGTCTTCAACAAAATCAAAGCCTATTTCTCAATCCAAAAACTATTAATCTTCGTCCAGATTTACCTCTCCATCTACTTCTCAATCCTCTGCATCTCCGCCCTCATCACAGGGCTCAAACAACTCAAATTCTTCTACTCCACATAGCAATCTTGAAGAACGAGGAAGAGTCTGAACTTTTTATTTTTATTTTGTGGAAGGTTTTCCACGAATCTATGTCCCCACAAGTTTTCTACGTCTCCTAAAATTTAATAGTCTCATTTTTTTTTTGGAAATCTATGTCTCACAAAATTTGTGACCGCTTTTTTTTTTTTGGAATCCATATCTCAGAATTAAAAAAGAGATGTTGAAAGGTTTTCAAATATTTACAATTTTATCACCGTCTTTTTCCTACATCTTATATTTAAAAAAGAAACGTGAAATGGGGACGATAATACTGTTTTTTATAGTAGTGTTAATAATGCCTTTCATATCTTAATCATGTTCCATTGTTCCCTTGACACAATCTTTTATTTAACAGTTTTATTCAAGTATTACAAAGTTTAAGAGAGATCTTACAATGCTTATCATCAAGTCTGTATCAAAGGAAGGAATAAATTTTAAAAATAATTAAAAACCTATGTAATTGTAATAAAATTCAGAAGTAATTCATGTGTCACACAATACACACACACATAGTTTGCACAAACAAAGACATTAATAGTTACATATTTACATATAGGGGAAGTTGATTTTAATTTCTAGACACCCACCAGAGTTTAGAAAGACTATATTAATTAAAAGAGGAAATACTTCAGTCCAAATTTTTTTTTTAAGAGGAAATAATACACTATATTAATATAGCAATGATCACCCAAATGTAGTAATATTTAATTACAAAAATAATTTACACAAGCCGATCTTATCTGTGAATAATTCTATATTTAACCATCATCAATGATGTAGAAATACACAAAATTGGTGTAAGCATGTACAAGACGTAAGAACTTCTTCGTACATGGTTGTAAACTTCTAGAATTTAATCAAGTCGTTAAGTTACTATAAAATGTTTGCTTCCAAAATATTGATAAATAAATATCTTGTTAGATCTTTTTTAAAATGGTAATATAGTAAAAAAAAAAAGCTTTTTGTAGTGGCAATAATGAAATTTATTATCTTCTAAAGAAATGATCGATACATAAATATCCATCTTTTCTAAATATACACGCATACACATGATCGATAGATGACGCCAACGTCACTGTGGATGTTAATTAATTCACACTATGATTAAATAAAGGTGAAATTGTATTTAAGCTCCAAATAAGACAAATTGATGTTGCAACAACTCTTGAAATTTCAAAATTATTAATAGATCTTAAGGGATCTGTGTGTAATATAATGCAATTATGAAGTTATTAAATTACCCCATATGTTAGTTATTAATACATGTTACGATAGTTGTTGATATAGTTTTGTTTAACAAATATCATGAATATATTGACATCAATATCAATTGCTAATAATAAGTGCAACTGGTAATCAAGACACCCTAGTTTATTAATAAAAACACTCATACTTGTCAATATTCTTCTTTGTCTATTAATAAAGGTAAAGAGATAATTTCGCGATTATATTGATTTATATTTTTTATGTCTTTTAAGACCTATTAGTAATTTTGATATTCTAATGGACCTTATATTACTAAGTTATCTTACTTAGGATCAAAATGTAATTTTCCCTTAAATGGACCTTCTATATTATAAAATATATCTATAATTCCAAATAATGACCATGCACTTTAAGTTTTTTTTTATCTGATGTGTGTATAAATTTCTAATCGAACATTTAAAATTTGCGAAAGAAAACCTTTAATATACGAAACAAACTTTAAGCATTCAATTTTCTCTGCATAGCTTTTAGCCATGAAGATGGCAACTAAAACAAAAACCCTAATCTTAAGGGTACGTTTTGTCCACTTCCGTTCTCTAAAGCTCCAAATAAACCATGGTTCAACCTCGAAGCTTGAAAAGTGAAATTCATACTCTAAAAGCCCTTTGTTTTGGTGATAATGAAATTCATTATCTTCTAAAAATGAATGATATATAAATATCCTTTTTACAATATACATGCATGTATGACTCGATCATCACTACAGAAATAAATTTATATATACCAGTATATATAATATTGATTAGCAAACATTTTCTATAATAAAATATATCTATAATTCGCTACATGCTTGTATAAATTTGCGAAAGAAAACCCTTAATAGCGAACAAACCTTTCAATATTCACTTCTCTCTATTTAGCTTAGCTTTTAGCCATGGTGATAGCAACTACTATAACACAAATCCCAATCTTAAGGGTACTTTTTTTCCTTCTCCTTTCTCTAAAGTTCCACATCATGGTTCAACCTCATAGCATGACAAGTGAAGATAATTTCGCCATGGCTAAAAACTATCTTGAGGCATTCGGATACCTAGCCAAGAATAATGACGACTCCAAGAACCGTCTAGAAGATATTGAATCAGCAACAAGAAAGTTCCAAGAATTTTATAAACTTAATGTTTCTGGGAAACTTGATACTCAAACCATAAAGGCAATGTCAAAATCCAGATGTGGAGTGCGTGATGAAAATAATTCTCAAGGACAACAACAACGTCCTACATGGCCTCCTGCCAAGAGACATCTAACCTACACATTCATCAAATCCAACATTGAAGTTAATGTGTCCCTCGACACATTAAGAAATGTTTTCCAACAAGCATTCTCACAATGGTCTCAAGTCTCAAGTTTCACATTTGCTGAGGTGGAAAATTTAGCCGTATCAGACCTCATGATCGGTTTTTACCGCGGTAATCACGGCGATGGTTTTCCGTTCGATGGCCCAGGACGTGTGGTGGCACATTCTTTTCCACCAACAGATGGGAGGCTTCATTATGATGGTGATGAAGAATGGAGCAGTGATGTTCCACCCCCTGACTATTCATATGATTTGGTTTGGGTGGCGATTCATGAAATAGGGCATCTTCTCGGACTTAAACATAGTAATGATCCCAATGCGATCATGTATGCTATAATTGAACCTGGAAAAAATAAGAGGACTTTGAATGCTGATGATGTTGCAGCCATAAAGGCCCTATATCCTCATCCATGAAATTATTATTGCAATGAAACTATTCATATAAATATGAATAAGATATCTACATTATATTGAAACAATGACTATATTTGAATGTCATGTATATTTATGCACAATATATCCTATGAACTGTTTCAAGATCCCACTCACGACCACGCAATGAATTGAACAGTTTTGTAGCAAACTTTTGGTGGCTCACCACCTCTATCAACAAGTGTGTTTTTATATATTTGAACTTTTGTTCTTCTATAATAAGAGCGAGATCACTTGCCATCTTTATTAACTGCTTGTTGGTATATATATTTGAACTTTTGTAAGCCCAAATAGCGAGCGCGCGCACACATATCCTTACAAAACCATTTACTTCAGAATTTGAACGGCTGATTAAAGAAATATAATTAATTGTGCATATATGATGCCCCACAATCAATAGTTAGATACTAATTCTATCAACACGTAGATATCGCCGAAGTGGATAATGCCTTTACCAATACTCACGATTTGATTCAAACACATGGCATCATGTTTAAAAAGATCAATCAATTATATATCTACCAACTGTATCGGATTTTATTGATTTAATCCTTTTTTATGCACATACAAAACCTCTTAATTAGGGTCCAAAGCCGCTACATGCCTAAGAACTTTCCTTATCTCTTTAATACCAATTTTTTTTTATTAAAATTCATTTTTTCATCAGGCAAAAGCATCCTTCTACTAGATGCACAATCTTGTTCGAGGTATTGTCAAACATCAAATATGACAAGTTTCCTCAAACGGTAAAAATCCATTTTAACTACTACTTCATATATATAGGTTAAGCAAAATAATAATAAATGCTCTTGAGCCCAACAAAAAATATTCATTAATAAGAACTTTTTCTGATACTCCAATTTTTATAAAAATTAATTTTAAGGCTTAAGTATGCTTTTAGTCCTTTATGTTTATACTAAGTTTCATTTTAGTCATTTATGTTTGAAAAGTACACTTTTAGTCCTTTATGTTTATACTAAGTTTCATTTTAATCCTTTATGTTTGAAAAAGTATATTTTTAGTCCTTTTTTTTGCTAACATCGTTAGTTTCATTTAACAGAAAATGCTGACTCATCAAATCTAAAAGGTGATTCTATAACTAAATATAAATAAAAATGACTAATTTTTAAAATATAAGAATGATTATACTAAAAAATTTAAATTCAAGCATTTTTTGTACACAATTAATTATAAAATTATCTTTTAGATTTGATGAGTCAGCATTTTCTGTTAAGTAAAACTAGCGGTGTTAGATAAAAAGGATTAAAAATGTACTTTTCAAACATAAATGACTAAAATGAAACTTGAAGCAAACATAAAGGACTAAAAGTATACTTTTCAAACATAAATGACTAAAATGAAACTTGACGCAAACATAAAGGACCAAAAGTATACTTTAACCTAATTTTAAATAATTTATTTAGATTTAAAAAGGTAGTCATCAGTTAAAAGTTATGAGTTGTAAATAAGATAGTAAATTTTTGTTAAATAAAAATTTACTTATTGTTAATAGTATTTAGAAGGAAATCAAAAAATGATAGAATTTGGTGCTTCTCATTACTAAGCAATGAAATTGATTTTAGCCCGTGTGACTGTATACTTGAATATATATACAAAGCGCTAATCTATTTGCGGATATATATACTACACTTTGCTTAATTGTACGTAGTTGAGTAGTGGACCCTCACCATATTTCATACACACACACGACTAATAATTATATAATAATTATATGTGACTCAATTCTCATTGTAACACCCCAAAATTTAAAAACTAGATATAATGAATTAATTAAGGTTGTGGGAATGTTACTAAAATATTAAAAAGGCATTAAAAATAAATTTATGTTGTTATAGGTATTTTTAATAATTTTTAAGACTCATTTTCTTTAAGAAATAAAGAGAAATAATTAAAAGATAAAATTTAATTTTCTAGATGAATTTAAACAAGGGAATATTTAGAACCTTGTCATATTGCTTGATATTTAGAAAGTCTTATAAATAAATTTGGGAATTAAAGTATATATAGAAAAATCATTACGGACTAAATTCAGATTAAATTAAAAAGGGAAATGGTAAATAAAATTTTTAAAAAAGGGTAAAATGAGAAAGAGGAAATAAAAATGACAATATCTACCCCTAGTTGAAAAATATCTTCACTAATAGCAGAAGGGGCAAAATGGTACATAACCTATTTAAAATATCTAATTCCTTCCTTCTCTTCTATATACTCCCACGTGTCCTCTCACTTCTCCCTCACTCTTCTCTCTCTCAAACCCGATAACCCTCTCTTCCTCACCTCTCTCTATTTTCCTTCGAACATCACCCGTGGACGATGGCCAGAATGGCGGAGATCGACGGCGATAAGCGATGAAAAGACAAGGAAAACGTGGATTGGCCTTAGGTAAAGATTTTTCCTTCGTTTTCTTCCTCTTTTTGGTCCAATTTGAGAGGTTTTGAAGGGGAATTGATTTCGAGTTTGGGGTTCTTAGGGATTGTTAAACTGATGAAATTGAAGCTGAGGCTTCGATTAAGAACTTTTGTGAAGGATTTTGAGTAAAGGAGAGGTATCGGTGAGGTTTTCCCCAAATTTCTTTCTCGGGTTCCTATTCACCTGCCACTGTTCTTGGTGGTTTCTGGGTGAGCATATATTGAAAGCTTAATTAAACGTGATTAGGAGTGGGTTTAAGGTCATAGAGTGCTTTGTATGTGGGAATTTTGGGTTCGTCATTTCTGCCCTTCTTTTCTCTGTTCCGCCGACTTCTTTGTTCGTTGAATTTTTGTTTCTCTGTGGCATTGTTTCTGGGAATGATGAAGGGAGTTTGAGGATAATGAAGAGATGATGGTGTGGGTGTTGATTTTTATTGGAATGTTAAATTGTCCATTACGTTTTCTTTTTCTTGCTCTGTCGTCGAGTTCATAACAGGGGAAGGGGAGTAATAAGGGGCTGTTTTGGGGGATTCTGAATGTTATATGGTATCTCAAAGTATTTAAATTAACATTAGAATTTATTAAGATGATATGAGGTGGCATATGTCTGGCCAAATAGTCCCGTATGGTACATATTGAAGTTTAAAGATTATTTCAAATCCTTGTGAAAATGAAATTGGTTTACTGGGTGTTTATTAAAGTGGGGTTCATATACACGGTGTATCACATCTTCCCCAAAAGTTTTTTTGGGTCCAATTTTGCCCCGGAAGTGTGCAAAGTGGATCATATTTGCCCTTTACCGTTAAAATTTTTTTACCGGTAAAGGGCGAATATGATCCACTTTTGCACACTTCCGAGGCAAAATTGAACAAAAAAAGGGTAAAGGGCGAATATGATCCACTTTGCACACTTCCAGGGCAGATGTGATCCACCGTGCATACTTCCGGGGTAAATCTGATCTTTAACCCTTTAATCTAGAGTGATTATTTTAAGGACTTCTGTAAGAATGGTTTCTATATTATTCGTATGGTTTAATTGTTCAAATTTGATTTGGAAAAATAAAGAGGGAAAGAGGGTTTATGTACTTTGATTTTCACTTGATTAATTTCAGTTCATATTCTAATTGAAGTTTAGTATATCTAAATGATATTATAGTGTGGGTGGAAGTTATAAATTTCTAAAAGTCTGGATTTATTTCTGTACTTGGTTCCATATCCGATTGCTCTATATTTTTTATAATAGGAAGTAATGATAGAAATAGAAATTAAATTTATATATGGTTTGTTTGTTGGACTAAATGTAATAAGTTGAAACCTCTGTTCTATTTTTGTTCTCTTAAACAACATTTTCAGTGACAACAGTGAATCAGTTGTAAGCTGTAATTATGATAGGATTAAAGTTATACTGTACAAGAATAAGGAACTAATATAAGGTAGAAGATGGTAATGTTTAATAGATTAATTATGATTAAGTCATTGTGATTTTTATATTTAATTTCGGAAAAGATGATAATGAGAATCAGAATGATTAATTGAAATGAATTATTTTAAGTGACATTTTAATTATAAAAAGGGTCAAAATAGTCAAAATAAAACCTACTTATATAAGATATAAAGAATGGGGTAGTATTAAGTATATTAGGACCCGAGAGAGACGTGAAATATAATTAGAGAAATATATATATATTAACATACTTTTATCATAATATAATGTATAGATAGGATTTGCATGGTGGCATAAGTTTAGCCAAACAGTGGAAAAGGAAGGAGTTGGGTCAGGATGGAGTTCTGGTATCCAGGTAGCAGTTTAATTCATTAATTATTAACATTAAAAATGCCATGTATAATTTTGTAATATCTGTTGCATGTAATTGATAAGTTTGATTCCTTTCATGTTTGGAGTACTCCAGGGCTTAGGTGGGTGACTCCCTCTTTGCTAGATCAGTTACGTTGTAGCTTTAAATGTTATAACGAGAAATCCTGCAGGTAAAGCCTTCACCGGTAATGAATATATTATTATCCGTGGTTGATAGGTGCTTATGGCAAAGAGGTTAATAGGATGAGAATTATCATTATTTGTACATGTTTATAAAATGTATATATAACACATTATGCATGAGAATATCTGTATATAAAAGAAATTGCTATTGGGATTTCCAATCTCACCCCCTCCCCAAACATTTTCAGTATAGCAGGTTGAAATAAGCTAGCTAGGAAAGAAGTAAGCCTTTTGGATAGGTAATATGAAGAAGTAGGGATGCCTGCTAAATTATGTACCTACGTATTTTAGATAGTCTGGTTTTTAGTTATTTGGTTACGGTATAGGTTTAAGTAGGTAAAACAAACTTTAAACTTGTTTAGTAGTTAATATAAAATTGTATATATGTATGTATATATCACTACTGAAATGTACAGTGCATGTACAGGTAATAGATAACTCGCTAAGGTAGATAGTTAAGTAGTATATAATTTAGGAAATATATATATAATATAAAGGAATTTTATCTCCCTAAGCACTATAGGAGAAGAGTAACTACATTAAGTAAATTTAAGTTATTTTAATTGTTTTAATAACCACTTTATTTTATAAAAAGTTTTAAGTTGTTTTAATTTGTCAGAACAGCCCATTCCAACAGAAATGAAGTTGGAATAACGTTTGAAAAGAAAAAGTTTTAAATTTTCCGTATTTTAGGACTTATGATACTTGTAAAAGTGGTTATAAATCAATTAAAATACTCTAATATAGTAGTAAAAGTTAGGTGTTACACTCATCGTGTTTATTCTTGATAGGGATGTTTAATCTATGTAAGTTGTGTGTCTCATTCAAATTAAACAGCTAACCTTTGATGAATTCTTGTTTCTTACTTTACAAAGAAAAATAGTTTCTTATTATAAGTGGTAGCGTACGGATCATTGAAACTACGATATGAGATATGACATCACAAGAAATGAACTAAGTATTGCTAGGTTTTATGGTCATTTGCCTCCATAATAAGAAAAATATCCAATACCTTTGATGAATTAGTATTTATTATTATTTATGGTAAAAGGATGATAAAAATAATTAGATCATTATATCCTCAAAAGAATCCTTTCCTAGTGTTTCTTGATGTATATATTCAGACATGGTTTTCTTACTCATAAAAAAAATGTCTAGAGAGAGAAAGTTAATTATATATAAATAATTTAGATCTCATATGGACAATCCAAAATTTCATTTTATATTGTGTATTCACCAAAAGATTTTTTTAAAAGAAATCAAATACAAGTCATCGACGGTATAAATATGTTTATATTCCCTAGTTATCTCTTTGACGAATAAAGAAACAAAAATCCCATGCATAATCTAGTCAAGCAACTATTCATGTAATCCCTTCCAATCAATCTCCCCCCCCCCTTTCTCTCTCTCTCTCTATATACAAACTAACAACTTAACAAATCATGTAAATCAAAATATTAGGTAAATTAGTTAAAAAGTAAATATAATATTGGGGTTTTAATAAGTACAGTTTGACAAAACCTCGCAAACCAAGAACTAGAAATTAAGACATAAACGTTCAAAATGTCTAAAATTGATTGAATTTTTTTTTTAAATTTATTCTTATTTAATACCTATTCATCTCTCTCTATATACACACACACTAACAACTTGTCAAATCATGTAAATCAAAATATTAGGTAAAATTAGTTAAAAGTAAATGCAGTATTGGGGTTTTAATATATACAGTTTGACAAAATCTCACGAACCAAGAATTGAAAGTTGAGATGTTCAAAATATCTAAAATTGATTGGTTTTTTAAATGATATATTTACCTAACTTGATTAAATTAAGGATGTTAGTTTAGTTATCTAACATGTTATATTTTTCCTAATACACCCTTTATCACGTTCCTTAGCTCTATCTCCCCTCTCTTAATTGATTGTTATTGAGGGAGTATCAATAAGGATAATTTAAGAGAAATGGACAAAATTAGAAATATGTATTATATTTAGGATCAAGATTAACCCCTCAAATATTTCATATATTTAAGACTGAAGGGAGTAAGTATTTAAAAAAGATGCTATATATTTTATCTCACTTATTTCTCTTATTCAAATGGGGTAAAATTAAATTGGACAACAATCGTTAGTAATTCTCATGGTATACTTACTTGTAGGGTCAAATTTTTTGACCAACTGGACTTATAATAAATATCATGGTGGTATATAAGAGATATGACTTTATTTTTTTTTAAACTATACCCTTATTCATGAAAATGATGAGTGACAAAGAGAATGAGTGGGAAATAAGAGGAGGAAAATTATAATTAATTGGAGGTAAAAGTAGAAAAAAAGATTGTACTAAATATTTCGCCCAGCACAAATTTCCATTTATATATAAGATCAAACCTATATAAGATAATATTACTTATAAACCAGTTTTGTGATATAGACGAGACGGGGGATTAGCGGGGTCATGACCGTACAAAAAGTTTAACAAGTATCCAAATTAGATGTTGTAGGATCTACTATTTGAGACATTAACTCTGATTAAGAGGCATTTCAAGTGGTGGCACCATAAAGGGGAGGAAAGAAATAGCAAATATCACGTCAAATTAAAGGCAGACAAAAACTAGTTTTGCTACCTCAGCAAACACTTCTCATCGTAATCTTCTTCTTCTTTCGTTACGTCAAAGCAATTTCCACATCATTCTTATAATCTCAAATCAAAGTTGACCTGAAGGACCAAAGTAAGTGGTACATTGCTATTGAGTTGACCTTCACCACCACGTGGTAAATTCCAAGAATATGCTCCACTCTCAAAATTTCTCAAGCTTCCCTTCAACTTCATCTATTACCATATATAGGAAAATTGTGTGTGTGGACCTAGTCAAACATCACTACTACTACACACATATATAAGGTAAATATGTAATTTAGCCAAATGACTTCTACCCAAATAAGTTTTACGTGAGGAGTATCTGGCACAATTTTTTTGACAAAATTACTCTTTTGCTCTTTATTTTTCTTGAGCTTCACCACACATCGGATCCCACATAAGTATTAGGTGTCTTTATTTAATGACCGTTATGAGGTAGATAACGTCATTGGTAAATTCGCACCACTTTTAAAACTTTATATCTAGTTAAACGTCTTCCAACTCTTTTTTTGCTCAGTGCTTTTTGGGTAAAAGTCATTTAGCAAAATTACACATTTACCCTATATATATAGAATGATATAACATAATATAATGCTTCATATCGCTAATGCTTGACGCTTGTAATGGTGTGTGGAATTGTGTCTTGTGCGTTGCTACGTAGTGGATTAAGTGTGTGTAGTTATGATGCGTTTTCTGATTCAATACTTGATTTGAGGTGTCATCCTCGTGTATTATATATGATTAATGCCCTTACAGTATTTCTTGCATCACTGGACACTCTTCTCACTGATATGACTTTATAGCATTACTGATTAATATTACTATATATTGGAAGCCCCGAGTGCTAGTTAAATTGGTGCCAACCGTTTTTTTATTAATTCATTATATACAAGTTATTATGTAAACACGAAGTTGTAAGTTTCTTGTACAGGTATTGCTAAAATAATCCCTTAATTATATGTTCTGATTGTCTATATATTTATATATTTGAAGATAGCGTTAGATATATATGTCTTAATTATCAATATAAGAGCTAGATAATTAATTTGTGTATATTTAAAAAAAAAATAATTTAAACAGTTATTTATAATAAATAAGGGTTGGTTTCACTAAAATATATATCCTTTTTTATCATGTGGATTTGAGTTACCTCTTAATGAAAAACCTTCTCATTAATATACGTTATTAATAAGAATATTTTGGGACAAAAATTATAAATTGAGAAAATAAAATGGATTGAAGTCTATCTTTATATATATATATATATATATATATATATATATTTAAGGCCAAAGTAGAATTCTTGTCCAACTCTTATATTAGAGATTGGCAGAAGTATATAATTTGACCTTTCACAAACTGATTGTCAAGTCGTTCATTTAACCAGTTCACTCATCATATATCACTCTCATGAGGAAATGTTCTCCTCTCCGGTTGTATGCGCTAGTTATAACTGATTGACATTGAAGAGAATAATTAAGTTAGTTTAGTTATTAAGTAAACAATGTATATGACTTTTCCCGAATGTTGTGTTGCTAGTCATAGGTATCTTCCAAATGGAGATAATCCTATTCGAGAATAGAGAAATTGTCAAGTGTTAAATATTGTTAAATATGGACGCCTCTCCCAAACAAGAATTAACATCTTTATTAGCTATTTAATTTCAGTTAGACTCAACCTCGGTTGGTTAATTTTCCTAACTTTTGATCGTGCATTGCACAAAGAGTTTAAAATGGCCTCCATATACGATTATAATTGATTAGATGGTATTAAATTAATACTAGACAAGCCAAAAGTATTTCACATTTGCGTCCATTTTTAACATGCGAATGCAACAATCTCTTTTTATATCAAATGAAACTAGGATTGTGGAACTAAGTATATTGTATAAACTTTAAGATAAGATATTTGTCACTTATGCAAATCTCTGATTACGTTGATGTTGTTGTTACTATTAGGTTATTCTACAATATTAATGGCATGTCATAATAATCTCCCTAAATAAATAAAAAATAAAATCAAAAATTGCTATGAATATTGTTAATACATGAATGGATGCCCATAACTCCAAACACTTAGAATTTCTTTTCCAATAACCTCTAAATGAATGTCTTGCAATATGTCCATATTTACTCGTTTGTAACCATAGCTATAGACATTAATGTGTGAAGGTTTATAAATAGAGGTCAAACATAAGTGCATTTGTATTAAGAAATATAAGTAAATGTGAAATGATCCATTCCTCCATCTTCTAATATTGTCTTGTTATCTCATTTTCTTTCTATCTTTTTTCATTCTTCTTATTTTCATAACACATTATCCGCATGAATTTGCTCTAAATATTTGAGTTATAAAGTCTTTATAAATTAATATGGTCTTATAGTATATGGTAATGTTCTCTGTTAACTTTCCCTTTACTCAATTATCTTTTTTGGTCAAATAACATATATTATTTCATTAAACTAAGGAAAAGTGAGGTACAAAACACAAAATAAAATGTCTACAAAAAGAAAACTCAAATAACAATAAATAAAAACCCTAAAAATAACAAAAATTTAATATAAGTAGGAGGGCAGCCATCGCCGCTAAGAACCCTACCGTCTTAATCATTCCTTCATCAGAATTAGTGGATAGAAAAAAGTCATCACTAGTAGCAAAACCATTGTGGGTAGTGGTTTGTTCGAAGAACCATCTCAAGGGATCCACACCTTTTATCGGCAATAGACCAACCAATTTGGTTTTTAAAGAATTTTCATGAGTAGATCTCACACAAACAAAAAAACCCACAAACACCAACACAAAAGATAAAGATTTGGTAGAAGAAATTCTCATTATCGTTTAAACTCCAAAACCAATTTATTTATGCAGAGACTAGCCTCCATACCATAAAAAACCAAAAGAAAAATGAAAATAAAAGCACACTGATGAAAAATATGGGCATCTCCTTCCTCAGCTGAAATCGGGGAAGGAGACACGGTGAAAAAAAACTCGCACAACGATGAAAGAAGAGCTCCCACCACCCCAAAAGTTAGAGGAGGAGGGGAGAGAAGAGAGCAAGCCCTAACTAATACCTTTTCCCTTTACTCAATTATCTCCTTTATCTAATTATATATATTATTGTTTTTATATGCTAATTATTTTGTTGTTCTTTTATGCATTATAATTTTGTTGTCCCCTCATAATGATGAGACATAATTATTGCTTTCCAACTCTTCTTATAATCCAATATATTACGTCAATGTGTGGGTACATCTGCCAATAGTATGTAGAAACATGTAGAATACAAATTCTAATAAATTACTATTTTATGCCAATACATATATTATGATATTTGTTGATTGTTGATATATGTTTATGTCGTTTAGATTTATCTTTTTTTTTTATTTAGCATTTTACGAGTATTTGTTTATCTTATTGCACTTTGTAATATTCGTCTAATTCGTTTATTATTATAATATTGTATTTACTCATTTTTATTGTGTTTTATATTATTCATTTTTATACTTTTTTAGTATTTTATTTATTTTTATTTGTAGTTATTTATTATATTTATGTTATTTATTTCGTCATTTTATTTTATCCCATTTTAGTTCATCTTGTTATAGTTTTATTTTAAATAATAGTATTTTATATATATGATTATATAGTATGACCTATATAGTTATGAGTTTATCTATTGTTTATATTTGATTATAAATTTTTGTTTACTTAATTTATTTTGGGTAAAGGTGCTAATTTAATACTGTATTATTATGAAAATTGCTACCAGTATAATAAACAATTTCGAGTAGTAGATGTGGTACTCATCAATTAAATCCGTAGTTTAATTAGTAACGCCGTTAGAATTTGTTGACGTGTCATTTTTTTTTTGCCTTTGTGATGTGGCATTTTTTATTATTTTTTATTTTTATTTTATTTTTTCATTTTTCATTTTTTTTGTAACAACAGGCAGATAGGGCTTTTGGCCTCCAAAACCGGATTCTCCCTGTATCTGGTGCCTTTTTTTGAGTCCTGACTTTCTCAACTAGACCAGGTAACTCGGGTTTGGGGGCCAAAGGCCTTATCTGCTTGTTGTCATAAAAAAATTAAAATAAAAAAAAAATACCACATGTCCATGCCACATCACAAGGGCAAAAAAAAAAAAAAAATGCTGTGTTAGCCAATTCTATGTCATTTATATTCATATGCTCATATTTGAATAAGAAAACTCATTTCTTATCAAAATTTATTTTCATTAAATAAACGCAAATGAAGTATGTTATAGGAATAACTCATATGGTATTGGTAAAAGCCGTGCTCAACAATGTTATTGTTACTATATTATTTTAAATTAAAAATTTCTTATTGATGTTTCTTGCATCAAGCTTCCTCAATTAATTTATACCTTATTATCTTAGAGTATAATAATTGTTTTAAGAAATTTGGATGTTCAATATGATTTATTGTTTTAGTATTTTTTTTTTTGCCTCTCTTTAAAAAAAATATATAAATATTTTTTATGAAGTTGTTGACTAGAAAAAGTAATTAATCATCATTAAGAAAATATATTGTATCATCAGTTTATTAATAAATTTAAATTTATGTTTGTGAACATTATTTATGTAAGCTTCATATATTAATCATGATATGATAAATATGATATACTCTACATATATTTAAAATTAAACAAGTTTGATCATCTTGTAATTAATGGAGTTTACCCTGTCAAGTTCTAAACTTACCTCTGTTTCCTTCTTATATGGGGTTTCTATTTCTCTGTTTCTTCAGTGATGTCTCATCAAACAATCAACTCCTAACATAAAGGTAATTTGTTTTTACATTACTAGCATCTACTTTTCGTTTTACTTTTATCTTTCATGTCTTCTCTTCTTTCTAATAAGCAACGCATTATATATAGTTCATTTTGAGTTCCCAAAACTTTTTATTATTGGAAGGCATACAGACATTATGGTTCTATTTTGGTGTTTAAACCTCCCTAAAAACAAAAGAAAAATCAAAAGTGAACAAGATCTATGCCGCTATTTCTCCTACTCTTCAACTTTATACTATTGGGTTGTATTCTAGAATAAGTGAGGCTGGTGGAATGTTGATTTAAGTATGATTATTGGTTAATTTTGTTAAGAAAAATCTATAGTTAGGACTTGAAATATGAGAAACAATTCTTTTATTTTTTTTTCTATTTTTATATGCAAATTTGCTCATTATGATTGAGTTGCCACAAAATTATACAAAAATATATAAAAATATATATGTTAGTTCCTAAAAAAACTTGTGCATAACAACATTGATATAATTCCTGAAGAACTAATAAATATTTTTTTATTATATGGGTTGAAATATGATTATGTTTTTAATATGTGAAAATTATGGACTTACAGTTCAAATATTTGAAATATAAAGTTATTAGGTGATATAAATATTTATATGAAATATAGATTTTCAGAAAGAAAATGAAAATTATGATAAGGCATACCATTTTGTGGTAGATACAATTGTTTTACATATATTATAATTATAAGTCTAATAGTATATGAAAAGAAAATATATGCCTAGAATTAAATATTGTTAAATTTAAATAAAAATCCTTGAAGGATCTTAAATGCCAGAAGCATGTATAAGAAAATCATTTAACACATAATATCTCTTAGAAAATATACAATTTGCATTTTACTTGACCAATAGATCAATTTATTAAATTTCTCAATGATTTTAAAATCATGAATAGAGGTTCCATATAAATATTTGTTTATTTTACTAGTATCATATGTTACAATTTTGTAGAAGAATGAAGTTTTAGCTGGTACACAAGTGGATAATGAATTTGAATAAATATGTGGATACAAAATATATCATGGAGATATATTAGAGGAATACATTTAAGAAGAACATTTGATGATAATGCAATTCGACCTAAATGAAGATATGCTCAAATAGTTGACTTATCGGCCATTTGCGGTCATTACCGTAAGCGTAAGGGTTGTCAAATTTAAGAAAATAGTATAGGAAAAGTGTTGTTCCACAAGGATTGAAATTTGAGCAAATTGATTAATACTAATTGGGCAATTAATTGAAAATGAATAGGAAATTATGTAAGTTGAAATTGGATAGAAATAGTTTGCAATAAGTTATAATTTTAGGACAATAATAAACACACTTGTTCAAGAAATTAAAAGACTAAGGTTACTTATCCCTATTTTTATTTCATGACCTAAATAAATCCCTTCCTCTTAATACCCTAATGAATTAATGTATGAACCCAAGGGTTAAATACATTTGAAAGAACTTTCTCAAGTCAAAATCAAATTTATGCATGCATTAATGCCACAATCTCTTGCTACCATTAATGCAAGCCCTCATTCTCAACCACCCTCATAATGACAATGTTAGGTTAGTAACTATATCTCTATGTTACCAACTAACCATCCATTTAAAACCATAAATTTCAAGCCCAACATGATCCCATCCAAGTTCTAAAACAAAATTCACTTTCTCAAGCCATATCTCATTTAACTAAAGCAAGTGGTGATCAAGCACTTGTAAAATAAAGAGCAAGATGGAAATCCATACATATAAACTCATTAAATGCATTAAAGGAAAGGAAATACAGAGTCAATCCATAAAAATGGTTCAAAGTAACCCTAAAAAATATTTTTAGCTACACATAAATGTATCTAAACCTAAAACAAAAACTGAAATGGAGTTCATAGTACAAGAGAAGAGAAGAAGGAAGAATAAGGGAAATCAAGATGTAAGAATCTTCAATCTCTCCAGGCTTCTCCAAGTTTCCAAGCACTTCCCAAACTCTCTCTTGCCACTCTTAGCTCCCAAAAATCGTGCCTAAGTCTATTCTCCTCTACTCGCTTCGAAAGCCTACCTTAAATGTTTTCTATCAGCTTCAGTTTACTCAAAACGTGCAGCAGAGGCTTCCGCTCCCCGCCGCCTCACCGTGGCGAGGCCACGGCGAGCTGACAAGTGAATTTTGGCAGAACGCTCCTCTCCTAGCCGTGAGCTCGCGGCGGAGAGCTCCCTTGTTCTCTGGTTTCTTTGTTTCTGTACCTCCATCTCTCTGGTTGCTTTTTAGCTTGTCCATTGGTTTACCTCTTCCTACATAAGAAATAGAAAGAGGGTTGATGAGTTCTACAAATAACTTAAGCTAATATCCATTAAGCTCCACATTTCATTCACATATAAAGTTCCTCTTTTCTTTCTTTCTTTCTATTGACTTTTAACTTCTTTAAACCTTTTATTCACAAAATTTATTTACAACAGTGAGGAAAATTGTGATGAAATGAATGAAATATAGGAGCTTATCAATAGCTTTGTATGGAATATGCTTAGAAAATTGGTATACCGATGGACAAAAGTGATGTTGTCACCGGGGGGGTAAAAGTGACATTGTCACTATGTGGAAAATTCAAAATGTTTATATCTTTACCATGAGAAAATGTCATGATATATTCTTTTTCCCTTAACCAAGGTTTTGTTCCACTGGGTTTTCCTAGTAAGGTTTTTAACGAGATAGCTTTGTAAGTATTATGTACTCTTTTTTCTTTACTAGGCTTTTGTCTTATTGGGTTTTTCCTAGTAAGTTTTTAACGAGGCACAATATTTGTTTATGGACATCTAAGGGGGAGTGTTATGAATATTGCTGTGATATGAGTGGATGCCCATAACTCCAAACACTTAGAATTCTTTTTCCTTTAACCTCCTAATAAATGTCTTGTGGGAGTTTCTTATGATTATTGTCATTAGGGTTAATATAACTGTTGGTCCCTGAACTTTCACTTAATTTTGGTTTTAGTCCCTGAACTTTAAAATTTTTGGTTTTGGTCCCTGAACTATTGATCAATTTTGGTTTTGGTCAACTTTCAGTCAACTTTGGTCTTGGTCCCTGAGCTTTATGGACCAAAACTAAAATTGGCTAAAAGTTCAGGAACCAAAACCAAAACTGACCGAAAGTTCAGGGACCAAAACCAAAATTGATCGAAAGTTCATGGACCAAAACCAAAATTGAGTAAAAGTTCAAGACTAAAAGTTATATTAACCCTTGCCATTATGCCCATCTTTACTCCTTTGTAACTAGAGTTATAGACTTTAATAAGTGTGGATGTCTATAAATAGAGGCCAAATATACGGTATTTGTATAAAGAAATATAAGTAAACTAGAAATGCTCCATTCCTCCATCTTCTAATGTCATGTCTTGTTATCTCATTTTCTCTCAATCTTTCTTCTTTCTTTTTATTTTCATTAAAAAAAATGATGATTTAATTTATTATATTTGAGATGCTTTTATAGGAGGAAATTCTAACTTTTAATCCATATTAAATTTTGATCCATAAATTTTATTTCCAATTATCGATTACATTTTAATTCAGAACAATTGAATTCCTAGCCATAATTGATTAAGAATAACTCCGATACATCCCAAAAATTTATTAACTCGATAAATTATAAGCATTGAATTATTTTGATTCAAAATTTATTGTTTAAATAGAGAGAAAATTAATGACATTAAAATTTTTTCAATTTTTTGTAATATAAATTAGACATTATAAGAATATTACTTAATAATTTTCGTTGTATTGACAATGATTGATCAGTACCTATTTCCATCCAGAAATATTATATTCCATTGTTATGAAACCTGTCATCAATAAAATACACATAATTAAATTCTTTCATAAAGCAAAAGCCCATGGGAAGCTCATTATTCCGGAAAAAATATTTGTTCTATCTCCAACCCACAAAGAAGACTTAGATACTGCAAATAAATAAATAAAAAAAAAAATCTTATTTTAGTGCTGGAAAAAGGAAGTGACTTTAAAAGAAAATATATGTCATTATGCAATGTTATATCATTTAGAAAGGAAAAGAATCGAATTCGTGCAAGTTAAACGCTGACCTGATATTGAAATAAAATGAGACTAAAGAAGAGAAAGGTATGTGGGTGCATCTACTCCTTCAATTGTCTTCCATTCTTTTTAAATGGATCAGAATCTGATGCATCCATCATCCTTTTACTTATAAATAATACTCCATTTAAGGATAGGAAGGAGTATTTTTTTATAACTATACATATTGTTATCTCATATAAATTCATCTGTGGGCTTCAATCATACTTCCTAATTCTTCAGTTCCTAAATATGAAATCCAGTTGACTTTTTTTTTTTTGAAGAAATTATGGAAGCTAAATAAGCCATTTAATCATAACATATTTTGTGCATTATTAAATTATATGTTAGTTTATACGTTAAACAAACTTGTTAAGAAAAAAAATTCAAGTAAATTAATTTATAAGTAATTCATTTAGTTTTCTTAGGATTCTCCAAAAAAATCAATTGAATCCTATAAGTAACTCTCTGTCTCCATGTATTAGCATTTGTCTCTTGAGACTTTTTCCCCCATCATGATTTGCATTCCTTATAGTGTTGGTTGACTTGTTTCATCAAGAAAATTTAAGGGAAAGTGACATTTAAGTACCAACTTATTAATTCAATCCTAGTTAGATTTCTGACAAAATTTTCTGAAAATCATTTGCAAATATCGATTTAAATAATATTAAGAGAATCTTAGTTGTAAACTGAGGTCCGTTTGGTTCGCTTAAAATCTTGAGATAGAAATAGAAAATTTGTATTTTCCAACAGCGGTGGACATTTGGTTCGTGGAAGAGGTGGGAACTGATTATGGCCTCTGATCTTCTTATTATTTTGACTAATGAAAGCTTTTGGTTCGTCTTCACAGTCACTTGCTTTGAAGTGAACTGAGCGCCTTGATGCCTTTTCGCCTGGAAGCCCTCTAACCAAATTATGGGTACCTCTTGTGATTATGCAGAAATTTTTGTGAATCTTGTGTAACCACGAGCGAGCTTTTAGGTGAATCTGAAAACACATTAAAATATTTAGAAAGTAAGGCACAATGACCCGATATAGGTGCCCAAATGGGGCATGGTTCAAATTGCCTACTATAGGCAAATCAGCATGAATGACCCGATATAGGTGATAACTTTGTCTAGATTAACAGAAAAATTAGTTAAATGCCATGTATCCATGAGCTACGAGTAAGGTGCATATATAATGGTTAAACATGCAAACTTTTTTGCTTTTAAATAGATGCAGGGTGATGAGTACCGGAGAAGTAGATGATTGTACAAGAAAAAAACTGTCAATCTTTTTAAAATATACATTTTCAAAATAATATTTGTATTTTTTATAAAGGACAATATTGCCATTTATATATTTTTTAACCTATCTTCTCAGCATTTTAATCCTACCAAATATAAATTTTCTTATGAATCTAGTTCAATTGGAGCCCTTTGCTTCTTGCACCGTCCACTTGGAAGAGAAAAACTACACTCGCACTAGGGAGAAACCTTCAGATTATTATTATTATTATTATTATTATTATTATTATTATTATTATTATTATTTTACTTAGTTAGCATCATACATCACCAGCATATGAATATATTTTGATTATAACTGTAATAATATTATTATTACCAATCTATCGATATCCCTCCAACAATTTCTCGAGTTAGAGTCTTGTAAATGGTAAAAATCATGTTATGAATATAATTAACTTCTCTTTCTTTCTTTTTTAATTTCGAAAAAATAATTATTTAACTCTTACCTTTAGAATTAGGGCAGTAAAAAATAGTGTTGCTTTGTACTACGCTTTTTTAGTGCTTAATGCGATCATATCTCTAATGTCAAGTTTAGATTTCAAGAATAAAATAGTAAAACGTCCTATTATTATGACTTGTGCCGTCCAATCTTCTAAATGGATTCTTCTATACTTTTTGATACATTATAGATTTTAAAATCATACTTGGAATTTGGATAAAGAATAAAATAAACAGAAAAAGATAAAAATTATTTTATAAAAACATTGATAGTATAATTGAGAGTTATTAATTAACGAGAAGCACATAATATATGGTCTATATTTTCAACCAAATTTCAGACATCCTTTAAACTTTGTAATTCATCCTTTACACTTTTTAATTTTTCTTCAATTGTTTTCTTTTAAAAAATCCTCGAGTTCAAGAAAAGGTTGTTGTTATTATTTTTATTATATATGACCATCCACTCCTTTATTTCCTTATTCCTTCACGCACACATATAACTTATTCATTACTTATCTGCATATAACTTAAAGGGGTGTATAATTTATAGCTGAGAGAGGTTCATTATTAAGTTAAAAAGATCAAAGGAGCTAGTTGTACATGATCCAAAATTAAGAGTCCTTTTTATAAAATTTAACCATATTTTACAATGACTACTTATTATAAAAACGCTGTAATTAGAACCGGAAATTTTTGTTTTCTGAGAATAAACATGCATTTTGGCCAAAAAAAAGAAAGAAAGAATAAACATGCATGAAACAGAATTTGAAACTCTAGCAAGCATATGTAACCCTAATAATACAAGAAAGCTACTTGACCTCGCAAGTATATAGTGAATTTCATGAACAAGATTAATGGGAGAACAATAAGAATCATTAACTGTTATAAGCATAGTAGAAACTTTTGACTCTGGCTCAGATTCTAAAGCTTGCCGTTATAATTACTGTTCAACTTTTTCTTCAATTTGCCGTTATAATATACAATTAATAAGTGGATCTTCACGGGTAAAATATAGGAACGTTAAAAAGGAAATGTTATCAAAAGAAAAAAAATAAAAAAGAAAAACAACTTCAGCAACGAATTTGTTCCATATGAATTTTGATTTTTGTCGCGGATCTTCAACAACTTGTTCATCAATTCATGAATCTTTTGCGGTCACAATTTAACTACCTATAATGCAATGAACTTCAGAAAAAAGAAACATATAATGAGTATAAAGAGAATGAATATTAAATCTATACAACCGACGAGTGCATAATAACTTTAATTTAATCGGTTGTGTTAGTTTGACTAGTTATTTCAGGTATCAGCTTTAAATTTACAGCTAAAAATAATCTGATTGAGAGATGATTATTATACATACCAAAATAAGTCATGACCCAAAAATTATGGATATATCATAAGTTACTACTATTGCATATGCTTTTCAATTATACTTTCTTAAAAATTCATCCAAACACCGTATTTTTAAATAAATTATAGTTATAAATAATTCTATGTTTAATGTTCAATATTGTCACCAAAGTGTTAAAAAGAAGTTGTCTCAACCGTTACGATGCTAATGTTGATTGTTAAAAAATAAAAACTACCATGGATTATTAATATGTTTAACTGTATTAGAGGTGAGATGAGATTGCTCCTTTTTTTAACACTTCTGTGACAAAATTTATTTTTTTTAAAAAAAAACACATACGGATGTACTCACAACTCCTATACAAATTAAAATTTTGGGACAAATAGGACATTAACCCATAATTTTATTAGTTTTGTTTTGCCCAAGCTAATCCAGGTGCGCCTGAAGCATGTGGAGGCTACTTATGCATGATTGATGCTCTCATAATTGATTTTAATCAAAATATGAGTGCATATTTGGTCGAGGGTCTCATAATAATTGATTTTGATCATATGGTGATTGGTTGATAGTCTTATATATAATTAATTTTAGGCTCAATTAAGGAGGATATTTGGGTGGGAATTGCCAAAATCTTGGTTTACAAAGCTAGGTTCAAATTAAACTCAGAACTTAATTAATGCATACACAGTGCTAGGTCTGTGAGGATGAATCAATTGGTGGTTTGGGAAAAGTTCTTCCAAAGAGAGAATTAAGTGTTTCTATCAAAAGAGAGAATTTTTATGTTAAAAAGAGTGAAATGGAATTAGTGGTATGGGGATATATACGGAATCTATTTTATGATTAGTCTAAGGGATTCTGAAACCAATAAGGTAAGATCAGTGGGCAAATTAATGATGGGATCATAACATTAATACTCTCTCCGGTCATATTTATAAGAGCCTGGCCGCCAAAACACACATATTAAGAAAACATGTGAAAGTAATTAAATGTGTCAGGAATATACATCTTTTTTCAATATTACTCTTATTTATGATGAATCTATTAAAAGAGAGAAATATATGAACATTAATAAATATGAAAGAGAATTAGGAGTAAAATAGGAAAAAAATACATTAAATGAAGAGAAAATGCAAGGTGAGCTCTTATATTTTGGACAAAATCAATTTAAATTCCAAACTCTTATAATAAGGGCCGGAGGGAGTATTATTTATGTTCCTTTTTCACCCTTTATAAGCTGCCATCCAGATGTTGTCATTCCATTGGTGAATCTACAAAGATGAGGATTTAGATGAGCACTAACCGAGAGATTCTTATAAATTTGTTAAATATATTTGAAAATTTAAACACAAAGTTGTTTTGAATAAATTTTTAAATAGATTCAGCCTGACAAATATAGATTGAAATTATTAATTAATAACACATGCGTAAGCATATCAAATACGCTTTTAGTAGCCATTTTACTAAACACGGAGCGCTTGTATATCTTTCTGACTTCTGTGTACTTGATGTTAAAGGGTGTGATGATGATAATTTTTCATGTTGACCCAATTATATATCATAATTAACTTGTGATTAGTTTCATTATTTTGATTTATACATATGTATTAACAACCATAAGGTTATTTAACATGGTTAACTATCAATTGGGGATATAACTGTATCTTATATATATATATACATATTCATATCAAAAGTTTAGAAAAGTTGGATGACTAATATCAATTACACTAAAGTATTTTTTTATAGGAAGGCGAAAGCATTTGTATTTTTTTTTTTTTTTACAGTTATTCAATATCTGACATTATTAGATCAAATTCTAGCAGGCTGATTGCAATAGGGATTAACTTTGGTAAAATAAATATTTTTTCCCTAAGCACAATATTATTTTCAAATCATCTATACTTTTCTTTTTAAACGATAATTAAGTTAATTATTTCAGCTTAACCCAACCATTATTGGTAGAAAGCTTTTATACAGCATGATTATCTTGTTTGATTAATATATACACTTATATAAACAAGATAATTAACATATCTTGTGCTTAGGGAAAATATATATATTTATATGTATATATATATATACATATCTTGTTTATATATGTATATATATTAGTCAAACAAGATAATCATGATCTATAGCGATAAAAGTTTAATTTTCTGCCAATAATATATATAGAGATATAACTCTGAGTTCATTTGACCTATTTTAAGTTTTTAAAAAAGTGACTAAAAGAGGAATGATTAGAAATAGGTAGAGAGTTCAATCAGACAGGGCAAGCACTTGCTTTAGTGGCATTTAGAGCTAACAACTTTATTGCATAGAGGAAAAGACGGCATTCAAAAAAATTATGTAACCAATGGAAGTTTGGTCTTAGGAAGCAGCTAGTTGTCCTTCATAATGTTGTGGTAAACCAATGTTCAAATTCCCCCGGAAGGAAGATGTGCCTACATTTAATATTCCGTTAACCATGATTACCTTTGAAAATAGAATACTTGTACATAACCAATAAAAACCATACAACTTGTGAAATGAGTGTTACTCGTTATAATGATTCCTGTATACATATACACACATTTTTCACCTTCTTTTTCCAAAATAGCATCCACAGAATTTGGAGAACTTGTTCCTTCTTTTTATTTTCTTAATGAATGGAACTTGTTCCTCATTTTGATAATATAAGCGGCCAAATTTTTCGGTGGAAAAGGTGGGCATGTTTGAAAAGGATCTAGTTGACAATTAGATGGGTTAAATATGCCTCTTCTCACGTAATTTCCTTAATAGGGAGCCAAAAGGAAAAGCACTTTTTAGGGTTTGGTTCTTCATGCCATGGAAGAGTTTCTGGAATAAAACTAGAGAAAAATGAAACATTAAATATAAAGCCAACTCAAAAAAAATTAAAGGTATTAGGTTGGAGTTCAATTTAGCAATTTGCTGCAGTTTTCATTAATGATTGAGTTGAGTGAAAGATATCCCATTAATTCTTGGAGTTATCAGGGCAGAAAACTTATGAGAATCTCAAAATGATTCTTCGAAATAGTTTAATTCTTTTGAAATTTTTAGGGACTATTATGAACTAAAAAGTTTTGTGAAATGACCCAATTATTTTGGTCAACGAAATGACCCAATCATTCTTAATGAAACTTGTTGTCATTGATTTATTTGTTGTTGTCATTAAATAGGTTAAAGATGTGGTTAAACTCTTGTTGCAATTTTTATACACATATTTAGCAAGTTCTTTTAAATTAGTTGTCAGTACATTTATTGTAACAGTCAATTTAGAAGTTGTTACTTATTAAAATGTTCTTGTCTTGTTTTTTCTTTGTTCAGATTTCAAATGAAGGGTATGTTGATCATTTAGCTTCATAATTTAATCCCATATCAGTTCTTAAGGACTTTAAAATGATGAAACATTTAGAGGTCATGAATTAGAATTTGCGTATTTTTTACGATATTTTTCTGTATTTCATCCTAAGTAAAATGCCAAAGGAGTAGTAAAATAAAAATATAGAGAAAAAAAAAGTTGAGGATGAGTACATAAATATAATGAAATGAACTTCTTCCACTCTCCTATAATGAACAGTATTCTTGATTTAATCCTTCTTTTGCTTGTAGGTCGTAATTCAATTACTTTCTACTACTTGGCCAAAAAAAAAAATTACTTTCTACTACATATTTCTTTTCTTGTATGAAGGTAGGAAAAATGATAGCTGAAAAATATCTTTTAAATTTTAAAATTTCAGATAGATAGACGATTTGTAATTGTAAATAAATTGTAAATATTATTATTTAATTATTGAAAATCTCTCGTATAGATTTTAAAATTTTAGGAGGTATGAGTATGTCATTTTTTCACAAATTTATGCTATTTTATTACAAATAAGTTTGCTAAATTATGTTTGACACATTCTAGTTGAAAAACAGTTTCTTAAATTAGTATTGTACTTATATCGAAACTTTAGTACGAAATTCTGCGAACATATTTGTACGAAAAATTGAGACAAATTAACGAACTTTTTCTACGTATTGTACTACAAATTTACTAATCAATTGACTATAAAAAGTGCATGGAAGCAGGAAGGGACAAACAAATTAAGATGAAGGCAATGATGAAATTTATTGTTGCACGATGTGTAATTTCTTTGCTAATTAATAATTAAATTTATGACATATCTCTATATTTTAAATACCGAGTCAACGTTTTGCAACTTTGCCCTGAATGATAATAGCATGATTGGGTTCTTCTTTGCATAATGGGGATATTACTATATAAATCATGCCGTAAATTTTCTTTTACATGCAACTTAAATGACTTCATTTTGAAAATTTATAATTATATCCATACTTTACTAGATGTTATGAAATTCCTGTAGAATAGATAACTAATTATTTAATATATCTAATCAATATATGTGTATGTGTGTGCTTTCTCATATCTAAAATATAAAGAGATAAATAACTTATGGACAATTGCACTCAAGTCTCAAGTAATTAATTAGAATAGTAATTTTTTTAAAAAAAATATGTCATTTTCCTTTTATTTATTAGCTTTATAAACTACCTAGGTTTTTTTTTTTTATACAACTACATACCTGGTTTTTTTTTTATAAGGGACACCATGGGGATGACAGAGAAAAACTCAATGAGTTTAGTTTTTTAAAAAAGGTTAAATTGCATAAAACATCCTTGAATTTTGGGACCGTAGCTTTTAAAAGTTTAAATTAACAACCTTAACGCTTCATCTTGTGATCCCTACCATTAAAATTAGCTTTAAGCTTAACGATTTTTATCCTATCAAAATTTTATTTTTTTTATATATACTATGCCATTTCAAAAATAAATCTTTTCATTTGATATATAATTTTAATTATATTATAATTTTTAATTTAAAAATACATAATCAAATAAATATTTTACATGCATTTTAACTATTTTATTTTTTAAGTCATTTTATTTACAATGTACACGGTTAAGATTTATAATTTGTAAGTGATTAAAAATACTTAAAACTATATGTCTGATATCAAGGGTTATTTTTTAAAATAACTTGGTGTATAATAAAAAATGTTAAATTGTAAATTACAAAAGCCATTGATTTTAATGATAATTTTAATTGTAGGAATTTTGAGAATGAAAATATGAAATGTTAATTTTGACTTTCAAAGGTTATGAATATTATGCACATCTAACCCAAAATTTGGGGCCTTTTATGCAATTTAACCTTAAAAAAGGGAAAATAAGGTTATAAATTTCAATGAAGAGATAATGTAAGAATAAAATGTGAAAAAAATAGAATAAAACGTTTTAACCTTTTTTTCAATTGTTAAAATCAAACTCATTAAAATTTTGACTCCCCCCATATCAACAAACACTAATATGTTGAGTAAAATTTACTCAACATCCCCTATATTTTATCTTAATTACAAAAACATCCCCTCTATTTTAAAATTGTATATAAACATTTTTTGAAATTAATATATATGTTACACAAACCCCCATTGTATGTTAGAGATTTTATTTTCATCCATCCAAACTGTAAATTGACCGTTAAGTTTGATTTTTAAGTTTTATTAGGACTAAAATACCTATTTTAATATAATAATTATTTAAACATTTGTATTTGTAAAAAATTCAACCTTAAAAAATAAGAGAAAATAAGGTTATAAAATTTCAATGAAGAGAAAATGTAAGAATAAAATGTGAAAAATATTAACTAAAACATTTTAACCTTTTTTTCAATTGTTAAAATCAAACTCATTAAAGTTTTGCCTCCCCCTTATCAAACAAACACTAATATGTTTGATAAATAAATATGATTTGAAAATGAATTAATATAAATTTAGAAAATAGTATATTAAACTCTTATATTTATGACCAAATCAAACTCATTTACTTGTTTTAATACATAATACATTTTCTTTTTTTAATACATAATACATTTTCTTACCTGTTATATTTAATACATGAGACAATAATATTTTATAGTTAATAAATATAAATATTCGTAGAAAAAATCCCAGGAAAAACTTATTTCTCAAATTCAACGACTATTTTGTTTCCTTTTCTCGTTCTTATGGCCCTAGGCCCTGCGTCAAGTATAAATAAATTCAAGAAAATGTATAATTGATGAACAAATTTAATATGACTAAACTGCCCCTACATGCGATTAACGACAACTACCTACCAGTAACCTCCGCAAGAAAATTACCTGTCATCTTCTTCCTTCTCTCTATAAATTATAACTTCTCTCCTCTCATTGTTCTTCACAGAATCTCAGAAACAAAAACGAAGAAATGGGGTTGAACTCCAATAACAGAGTGGATCATTTTGATTGCCATGAAATCAGTATGATGAGAATCCACAGTCACATGCCTCTGCAAATTCACTCTGTTCGCTTGCCTCCCCACCAAACCACACTTCAAAAACTAAAGAACAGGATCTCTGAGATATTCTTCCCTGATGATCCCTTCTTCAGATTCAAGAATCAAACTTTCCTCACAAAACTTCTTCTGGGCATTCAATTCCTCTTCCCCATCTTCCATTGGGCGCCTCACTATAATCTCCATCTTCTTCGTTCTGACATCATCTCTGGTCTCACCATTGCAAGCTTGGCCATTCCTCAGGTCCCAAAAACACTCCTCTCTCTCTCTCTCTCTCACTCTCTCTCTCTCTATATATATATGTGTATATATATATTATATCTAAATCCAGGATTAATGTTCATCGTTGATATTAGAATTTGATCATTCATGGTGGTTTAGTACCATGACATGTCTCAATCTTCTGAATTCTACTCTACTTATGTAGCTTCCCCTGTCTTTAATTAAAGTTCTCTGCTTCATTTTTCAGTGTCTCTTTATTCTACTCTCTTCTGTCTTTCTTTATTACAAGAGTCCGATACCGAATCACGCATCATTTTAAAAAAACTGTTAAAAGTAGTTAAAAACTATGAATATGCAAAAAATAGAAATTTTTTCGCAATATTAGCCTTATCTATGATGTAATATTAAGAGAAGAAAATAGTAGCATGGGTATAAAAGAGAGTGTAAGAAATGATAGAGAATGAATATATGCACAAACCACCATTTTTTTTAATACAATACTTCAAATTAATTTGGGGCAAAATAGGAATAAATGTATTAAATGAAAAGACAACTTAAGGCATGCTCTTATATTTTGTGCTATACAAATTCAAGATTCTGGCTCTTGTAATAAGGACACGAGGGAATACTTGTGTAGGTTCCCCTGTTTTTAATTTACAGTGCTATGCTTCGACAACAAATTAAACCAGATTGTAAAAAAAAAAAAAAAATCAACTTAAGTTAATTCTGAAATGATTCTTGATACATTGTGTCATTGTGTTTGATTTTTGTAGGGAATCAGTTATGCGAAGCTTGCAAATTTGCCACCCATAATTGGACTGTGTTAGTATCCTCTGTTTCTAGACAATAGCATTTGAGTTTAAGAGAATGTGATAATGTGGTGAATATTTTATATTAAGTTGTGTTTATGAAAATCATGATGCAGATTCAAGTTTTGTGCCTCCATTGATATATTCTTTGCTTGGGAGCTCTAGACATCTTGGTGTTGGCCCTGTTTCAATTGCTTCTCTGGTTATGGGATCAATGTTAAGTGAATCTGTCTCTTATAGTCAAGATCCTATTCTCTATCTCAAATTGGCTCTTACTGCCACTTTCTTTGCTGGTGTTTTCCAAGCTTCTTTGGGTATATTAAGGTATTATATCTATCTCTGTTTTCTTAAATTCATAATTTCAAAAATTATCATCTCTCTTATAAACCATAAAACCTTTATTACAAAAAAAAAAAAAAAAAAGATGATGGATGACATATTGAATGCTCTAAAGTGGTTCTTTTATCTCAATAACAGTAATAGTAATGATTTTTTTTTCTTTTTGTTATTTTTTTAAATCCCTTATAATTCTTGACCATAAAGTTATTTATGAGACATGTAAGAAAGTCAAAAGTGGAGTTGGGTATCATAGAAAGCATAATTATTGAAAGGTTAACTCTTTAGGGATAAACAGTTAATGGACGCGTACATAGTATAAGATGTATAGTTTGAACTAAGCTAAGTTATTTTATAGTGTAACATCCATACAATGAATCCGTTTCTAAATATATGACTTACTTAATCTAATTTGATTGTATTAAACATGTTAATTAAGTTAATTAATATGATATTTTTTCCCCTAAAATATCCAAACCATCTTTCTTAATTCCTTACTCCCTTTTACTTGGATATTGTTGATGGAGAATTAATATAGGTAATTTAAAGGAAAATGACTAGAAAAATGTTCCATACTTAGGACCAAGATCAATCCTTAAATAGGTTTTATATTAAGAATATGAAAGTATAGTCTAAACAAGTCCAGGCCTTGTAATTAAATTGACAACAAACATCTCAATTAAAATCCTTCTTAATCAATTGCTGTAAAAAAAAAAAAAATTGCTGTCATGTTATAAACGTGAATGGGATTATTTCAGTGGAAAAATTTAGGAGGGTTGTATATCTTTAAAATAATAATATAAATTGTTCCATAAAATATTAAGGGTGTTAATTCTCACACATTTAAAAACTAATTGAGGTAAGTGTTCACTTGAATGCTCTGCGGTTGACAATACATAATTTTAAAATGTTTAGTTTCCTGAACATAGTACAGCAATTATTGTAGTGACTTGAAACTTGTGTTTGATAACAACTATGCAGATTAGGATTTATAATTGATTTCCTCTCAAAAGCGACACTGCTTGGTTTCATGGCGGGTGCAGCAATCATAGTGTCACTTCAACAGCTTAAAGGGATACTTGGAATTGTGCACTTCACAAACCAGATGCAAATAGTCCCTGTTTTGACCTCTGTTTTGAAACACAGAAGCGAGGTATATTTTATATAAATATATATATATATATATGACTTCACTGTTCAATTAAAATATTCAACATGTTTCTGACTTTGATAACCTTTTAAGTTAATAATACCTCCCATCCTTGATATACAAACTAGATGGGGTTAGATTTGATCTTAAGTATAATACCACAGTCCACTTTATCCCAAAATACAAAACCATTTTCTCAAAATATCTATATTGATTTACAAAATAAGGGCTTTTATTTTAGGGCAGTTAATGATTAAAGAGGGAATTTTTGAAAAGTCAACTCTTATTCTTAACTATTATTTTTAATATTTTAAAATTAATTATGTAGCTCCTTAAGATAGGGGGAGTGGCAACAAAAAGCATGAGGAGAGATGCACCAAAACTGGCAGTTGAGATACACTGAACTTTTAAGAGTTAAGTTAACCTTAAGAAATCATGATTATGCCATGGAATTGTGAGCCGAAAGTAAGCTGAATTTTAGATATGCTTTACTTTGGAATTATATTTTGAGAATCAAATTCCGTTTTTGTTTTCCTCCAGGAGAATCCAATGATCTTTTTATTTCCATTGTCTGATTCTCTAGTTTTTCAATAAGTGCAGAAGAAAAGAGTCAACTTTAAAAGAAAGTTATATTTTAATAGTATTATATGCTAATTTTCAAATAATGTTCATTAAAGTACATGCGCATCTTGTTCAGTGGTCATGGCAAACCATTGCCCTGGGACTCAGCTTCCTGACCTTTCTGCTGACAACAAGACAAATTGTAAGCTTCTAAGATATATATATATATATATATATATATATATTAAACTGTGATATTTCATATTTTATTACTATTATTTAGCCTGTTAAAATTTGAAATTATGAATTATTGAAACAGAGCTTGAAGAAACCAAAACTATTTTGGGTTTCAGCGGCTGCTCCATTGACATCAGTTATTCTATCAACACTTTTGGTGTTCTGTCTCAGAAATAAAGCTCATGAAATTGCAATTGTAAGAAAGCATAATTTATTTAGGATTTTCAGTCTAAACACACACACACACAACTCTAATCTGTTTTTTCCTATGGCAGATTGGCCACTTGCCAAAGGGCATTAATCCTCCATCATCAAACATGTTATACTTCAACGGTCCATATTTGGCACTTGCAATCAAAACTGGGATTGTCACTGGAATTTTGTCTCTCACTGTAATGTCTTATACCCATAAACTTTTTCATGTCCTTGAAAATTTTGGGGAAATTGGTGAAAAGTCTCTGTATATAAATTTTATTTAAAAAAAAAAAAAAAACTAAACTCAAGTAGTAGTACCTTCTGTGTTATAATCTTGTAGAACATCGGTACTTTCTTACATAACAACGTATTAGGTCCTCTAACCAACAAAATTTTTAAATAGATACTTTTAAATGATTTTCCCGAAAAAGAAATTCCAGATAAACACAGAGTGTAACATAAACTTTTTGTTTCAGGAAGGAATAGCAGTGGGAAGAACATTTGCTACACTTTACAACTACCAAGTGGATGGAAACAAAGAAATGATGGCCATTGGTCTTATGAATATGGCTGGCTCTTGTTCTTCATGCTATGTCACAACTGGTAATGATTTTGACTTTCCTTATACATGACCAAATGAATCTTAGATCTTACTTGTTCTCACATTGAAACCTTCAAAATCTAAAACCAAACAAGCTCTTAGTTAATTCAAAACCATTGGCAAAGTTTGAGAAAATCTCCTTTTTGATACCCAAAAAACAAAACTTGCAGGATCTTTCTCTCGATCGGCTGTTAATGTCAATGCCGGAGCGCAAACAACAGTTTCAAACGTAATCATGGCTTCAGCTGTTCTAGTGACACTTCTATTTCTCATGCCACTGTTCTATTACACACCAAACGTTGTCTTAGCAGCCATTATAGTCTCTGCAGTAATTGGACTGATAGATATTCAAGCTGCATATAAATTGTGGAAGGTTGATAAGTTAGACTTCTTTGCTTGTTTATGTTCCTTCTGTGGTGTGGTGTTCATCTCAGTACCTCTAGGCCTTGGAATAGCAGTAAGTTTTCTTCTATCTCAATTTAGATTAATTAATCACTCTCAGAAATATGTAAAACATGTATTGATTGTTCAATTTGTTCAGGTGGGGATATCTATTTTCAAGATCCTACTTCATATGTCTAGACCAAACACTGTGGTTTTGGGAAACATACAAGGAACACAGATATATCATAACCTAAACCAATACAAAGAAGCTTTAAGGATTCCTTCATTTCTCATTCTAGCTGTTGAGTCACCCATTTACTTTGCCAATTCAACTTACCTGCAAGAAAGGTTAGGGAAAATGGTATTTGTATTGTTGTTTACAACTTAGAGTTTAGTGCATTGGGGATATATTCTCTTTTAGTGATTCTGATGAAGAAATTGTCCTGTTTCAGAATATTGAGATGGGTAAGAGAAGAAGAAGAGCGTGTGAAAGCAAACAAAGAAAGTACATTGAAGTGTTTAATTTTAGACATGACAGGTACATTTTATTGACCAAGATGGTTATGCCTTTGCATTACCTAAATTGACTTACCTAAAGTTGGTGGTAGAGAAGAGATTGATGCATAATAGTGGACACTATTTTTTTGGGTCCCACATGTTAGAAGAATGGCTTACGTTTTGGAAAAATTGGTTAAAGGTCCCTATTTAAAAATTTAATTGGTAAGAATGACTTTATTTAAGAAATCGGTGTTTTGTAGATATTGGGTGTGTTTGGATTGACTTCTGGAAAAATGACTTATATATAAGTCCAACTGAAAATAAGTCAAACTGAAAGTGACTTTTATGTTTGGATGGGCTGTTAAAAAAATGACTTATAAGTCAGTTGAACTTTTAAACATGTTTGGATAGACTTCTTAAAAAATAAGGTTAAGATAAAAATGACCAGAATAATAGAACTAAATTAAGATCATCTATTAAATTTTTGAGTTATGATGATTTTGAGTGAAAAACTAAAATTATCTTTTTTTTACCTTAAAAATTAAAATTATCTGAAAAAATTAAAATGGAAATTTAATTATATAATTATTTGCAAACAAAAATGAAAAGATAATTTAAATGAGCAATGACAAAAATTAATTTAGATTGCTTTCATTTTCATGCACAACTGGCCAAAAAAAAAAAAATTCATGCGTAGACAGAAATATTAATTCGTGCTTTATCAAAAAAAAATAATTCGTGGGCCCCACATTTTCATGACCTGACCGTGAAGAGTGTTCCTCTTTTTTTCGTGAGTCCCACCTATAAGTTCTTTTACACTCAAATAAGTTGATCTGATCAACTTATAAAAATAAGTCCTTTTTGGCCCATAAATTCTTATTTTTGGTAGCCCAGCCAAACACCATTTATAAGTCATTTTTGCATATAAGTTCTTTTGGCAAAAATTAAGTCGTTTTTATTTTTACAAAAATAGCCCAGCCAAACAAGCTGATTAAATATATAGAACATCAGCATTTTTTATATATGAAAACTTATCTTGTCCCACATACCGATGATATTTTCAATCAGAGATGTTTCACCAAGTTTCCCTTACTTTTATGTGTGATGTGTCTATTTGTCTGATAGTCTCTACCAAAAATCTCCCATAAATGGATTCATGTTTAGATGTTATATATTGAGGTTTAAAGTTATTTGGGCTAACATATTATTTTATCAGCTGTTACAGCCATAGACACAAGTGGGATTGACACACTATGTGAACTTAGGAAGATGCTGGAGAAAAGATCAATTCAGGTATAGTTGATATAGCATATCTTTGAGATATAAAGAACATATATAATAAACAAATTTTCCAACTGAGTAGTCATTATGATTGGAAAATGTTGTACAGCTTGTGTTGGCAAATCCAATTGGAAATGTGATGGAGAAGTTACATCATTCAAAAGTTTTGGAATCTTTTGAGGAGAAAGGACTTTATCTCACAGTGGCTGAAGCTGTGGCAGCCATTTCAATTCCTTAATTAAAGCCTCTTATTGATGGCTTTTAAAGACATAGATTTGATATCTTTAGTCTATTGGCTCTATGGAGATTTTGTTCTGTGACAAGATTCTGAAAATCCCAAAGTTTTATGGGATTGTATGTTTTGATATAGCAGGGAGAGATAATGAGAGGCCAAGTCTTGTGGTTTGAGGTGTGATCCTTCTTTGTAGGTGAAAAGAAAAGAGCATCCAAAGGCCAATATATTTAGATATTTGTAGGATTTCATTCCTCTGTAAATTTTGAGAAACGTTGCCTACAAACCATGCTATCAAATAATGTAATTAATTATTCACAAATTTATGAAATCTAATCAAAATTTGTTATATGACCATTAATCCTCCCGTTTCTAAATATATGACCTATTTAGGAAGGTGGTATTGTTTATAAATATAAGATATCTTTATATTTTTATCACATTTCTCTTAAATTATCTCTATTGATCCTCATTAATAATAAACAAGTAAGAGAGGGAGGGTTGGAATAAAGGTAGGTGATTAGGGTGTTTTTGTAATAGAATATAATTTAATTAACTTAACTAATATGCTTAATCTAATCAAATTAAGTAAATATGTCATATATTTACAAACAAAATGAGTAGTACTTAATTGAAAGTAAAGAGGCATTATCGGTTTTGAGGTTACATGTACTATTAAACTCGTAAACGTATGTTTATCAAACAACTTTTATGTTATTAGGCTGCAATACCATTACTAAGAATATTATGAGTTGAAAATTTCTTGGCTCTAGTGTCAAATATTGAAATATTTAAAATAAGGGGGATGACTTGCTTTAACTTCTAAATAAAAATAAAAATACAAAATAACCCATGAGTTTAATTGTGACCAAACTTTAACTAGAATAAAAAACAAAATCCAGTTGAACCGGTGCCTGCAACAATTATTTAAAATCTTGCTGAAAAATTGAGATTAAATTAAGTTTCTCTCTTACAATTAAATTTAAAGAGTTTCGTTTCATTTTATTAAATTTAAAATTGTTAAAATTAGGCATTAGTCAACGCCCAGGACAGTACATTATTTTCACTTTTGAAACAGTCACCAGCTCATATTGGATCTCAGACACATCAAGGGAAGGACAGCACTTAGTTGAGAAAAAACAAAATGGGTTTCTACTTGTAATATGTTTGGATGGTGAGAAAATTAGTAGAGAAAAATAAAATAGTGGGAAGAGAAAATTGAGTGAGGAGAAAGGCGGAGTGTTGATATTATCCCTCAACTTATTTACAATTACATTAATATCCCTATCTAATTTTTACCCCTTTTATTCAAGTAATTCACTAAAAAAATGAATTGATATAAAAGTTTAACACCATAACATTGAAAATTTAAGTTATTTTTACATTTCAAAAAATCAAGATATTAAACAAAATATGTTTTCCCACAAACTGAAATAATAATAAAAATAGAAATAAAATATTACAATGATAGCAATATCCTTTTATCCTGATTTATTAAAATCAAAATAAAATTATATGAAAAAACATAAGCTCTATAATCATAACATAAAAAATTATTATAACTATAATTTATAAGAATTTTTTTCATATAAAAAGAAATACCTACTATTATTATTATTATTATTATTATTATTATTATTATTGTTATTGTTATTAGAAGCATTGTCTGGTCGGCTGGAAACAACACAGTGTAGTGACTATGCCGATGATGCTGATGAGAGGGGTCAAGGGACAATTTGCATAAATAAGATTTCTCTCGAAAATCACTCACATATTGGAGGGAAAATTTGAAGTGAGGAAACCATACGGTCCTGACAGTTTTTAGTTTCCCCCTCTGACCCAAACAAATAAAATTAATTTTCTCTTCCATGTTCCCCTGCATGTCTTCTCACCTAAATTTTCCCTCCATCCAAGTGCTATGGTTTGTTTTGAATATGTATGCTTGTAGCTGTTATAACCTTTCTGATTATGACATGGTTGTTTTAAATAAATGCTAATATTGGATGGTTGGAATGTTTAGATGTCATGTTCACAGAGGAGTAACTAGAGCCGGGAATCCGGGTCGAGCCCGTCGGGATGGCCCTTTTAAGCCCGAGTCCGAGGAGGGCCGGACTTTGATTTTGGGGGCAAAAAAAGGGAACGGCTTAAACCCGTCTAAGAAGTTTTTTTTCTAGGAAATAAAAATTAAAAATGCAAATTATACTATGTTATTTTGTATTGATTTATTTTGTGGTTTGTGAACTAGTTTTTTTAAATATGTTGTGTCATGTGGACATTGTGTCCTTATGGAACATTCTAATATTCTATGTAGTTGTGATATATGACTTCTAGATGTGGTGTATGACTTCTAATTCTAGACTTGTTACTTATGGATCGTATTTATGTTTTTTATTTATGCTTGGTCCCTTGTTTTTTGATTGTCTAATATTTGGAGTAATGAACGATTGTTTCATGTCACTACCTTTTTCTGTTCTATTTAATCTCATTTTTTGAATTGTGATGTATCTTTGCTTTTGTTGTATTTATCTAGTAATTAATTAATTATTTGTGTAACATTGCCAATTTGCTATTGTTAATTAAAAAACCACATAAATTTAGCATGTTCTTTCCTTTTAAGTTTTATATATATACCATTTTTGACAAATTATGTCACTTAACTTTGTTGCACAATTTATATTCAATTACCCATCTTTGTTTCTTTAATTTTTTCGCAGTGCAATTTCATTAATCAAAGAAAGTTAAAGCTCTTCACTTTTTTTTAAAAAAAAAGAGTAAAAGCTCGTCGACCGGCCCGAGCCCGACCTCTTAAGGGCCGGGCTTCAATAAAAGGGTGTATTTTTGTTTGCGGGCTTAAAAGGACTTGGCCCGTTTAAGCCCGCCTCCCCCCCCCCCCCCCCGAATTTCCAACTCTAATTCAAGTATCCAAAATCAACTAGTAATTAATATCTAGAATCTAGAAGTAAGTAAACATTCCTTCTTCTGTTCCAAAATATAAGATTTTTTTATAGAGATAAATGAGGTTAAATGAGCTACTCAATTATAATATATCTCGTGTATTATTAGATTATATGTAAGATAATAAGTTAAATAAACTAATTTAGAGATATTCATACAAATAAATTTATAAAAAATTACCAAATTTTCTTGAGATTTTCCTAAAAAAAATAAACTAAGTTTTATAATATTAATAGTTTAGTAAATATCATTTCAATAAATTTATAAATCAATCAGAAGAGTCTCTCGATGCCTTTTGATTGTATGTACTTGGTGTAGTCTTTTTTCCATCTAACCAAGCTATGTGTAGTCTAATCACCTTGAGCTTGAAACACGTGTTGAGCATTTGAGTGGTTGAGTGTATTTTTTTTCTTTCAATGTGCAGGGGATTCGAAGCAAAACCATCAGTTCTTAACCTTTGGGTCTTCCTCTTCCTTTTTCCCTCTCTAAATCTTCAGAAATTCCATTACTATATGTCATACTACCAGACTACCACCGTGAAGACCTTTCATCCCCATAGCTCCCATATCTTGCAATCTACCGAAACTTCGATCTCATCTTCAGATCTTTCATCCTCTTTACTCTCTCTTTCTCTCTTCTTTCTAGCAAAACCATAGAACACAAACCAACTCAAATCTAGCTATCTTGGGACTTTGAAGCCTCCTCCTTCTCCTCCTCCTCTTCTTCTTCTTCTTTCTTACGGTTTTTTTTTCATTGTCAACATTTTTCTGGTTGATTTAGCGTCGGAGTTTGAGGAGAAAAATGAAACTCGGCAGCTTGTCCCACTCGGCGGGACACCCGAGTTAGATCCGGGTCACCCCGAGTCTGTCCGAGTTTCTCCGAGCTGGTTCTCTCCCGAGTTGAGGACTCAACCGGACCGGCCAGGTGACCGGATCGCCGGGTTCCGCATTACATTGACCATAACTATCTACCTTTATCCCAATCCTACATCTCTTGCTTATTTATTATTCAAAATCTTTTATAAGGATATTTGGAGAAAAATTGAGAATAACTAGGTGTATTATATTTGTGATTAAACACATCTATCCAAATAAATCCTATATTTAGGAACGGATGTGTATAATTATTTTGAGGGAATCTGACCGATCCAATTAATGGTTTAACAAAACGAGAAGATAGAGAAAACAAAACTCAAGCGATGGCATCAATCTAAGTTCTAATACTACCTCTGGTCCTAATTATAAGAACCAATTGACTTTTTTTGGGGAGATTAAGGAAGCAAATTAGACCCCTAAATCTTAATATATGAGAAATGTAATTAGATTATATGATAGTTTATAAGTAAAATAAGGAAAAAAGACAAATATAAATAATTCATTGTAGTGTATTTTGCATCCTTAATTTTTTCAAAAAAATCAACTGGCTCTTATAATTAGGATCAGAGGGAAAAGGTCAATTGGGCTGCATTAGTGCTTGATGATATGAGTCAAGAAATACAACAATACAAGGGACAACAAAGGAAAGTTAAGGCACGTGAGTCGAAAAGCGTTGGGGGCTGTATTTATTTTTTACTGGTAAGGGTGTTTTTCTATGAATGATAACTTAATTAGATAGGGTTGTGTTTTTAACGAAGGTATCTTTATATAATAATGGTTTGTAATTTTTTTTACTCTTTTAGGTTTACTTCCTCCAAAAGTTTGCACTCGAGGATGAAGTGCCCCGTCGAGAAGATGCTATCAAGCACTGGAATGATAAAGCAGTTAAGAATAGGTTGAAGCTTGAAAAGAAAAGCTGCTATGGAATTTTGTTTACTCATCCAGATTTACATGCGAGGCCACCATCCATGTGGGGAACAATTCCAGGATTGGAACACCCTGTGAGTATAGTTGCAGTTGATAAATGTGAGCATGGTTTTGTTTATGTTTCGGTTCTAAAATTTGTTGACATTTTGTAGGAGCTTAAGGAGTTGTATGATAAGTTCAATATAAAATTGAACAATCACATGGCAAATCTGCAAACGTTTGTGCGGGATGAACTGTTGAAGCTACAAAGCAAAATTGTGAGTTCTGGAGGAGAATATGAAAGCTTAAATGAGTGCAATGACAAGGAATCTGATGAGGAGAGAAATGGCAATGCTGCAATTTATGGAGAAAGTGAATATGAAGAAGAAGGTGGAAAAGAAGCAAGTGAAGGAGAGGAGGTTCAGCATGAAGAGGGCAACAATGACATTTATGATATAAATGAAGAGGGTGAGGAAGTGGATCAAAGTGACCAAGATAACGGCAAAGGGAAAAGGTCAAAACCCCAACAACCACAACCAACAAGGAGGTCAACAAGGTTGAAGATTCCAGCAGTAAAATCTCCATTTTCACTTACTAATATATCAAAGGTCAAAGTAGGTGTAAAGGACAAAGTGTTTATGTTGTGCACAGAATGTCCAACAGAGGATGAAGAAAAACGAGAGTAAGTTAATTTTCATGAAGTTTATTGCAGATTAAAATGGTATGTATAGTATTATTTTCTTAGCCTGATCGATGACCTTGTTGTGTTTCATGTTTGTGATAGGGTATTAGTTGAAATGTTTGGGCAGAGTGCAACACGGTTGGAGTTGGAGGTGTTTGGTCCTCGGAAATGGATAAGTAATAGGGTATGTGAAATGTTGCTGTTGAATCTGAATGACAAATATTATGTTAAAAAATGACAACTTTTGTTATTTAATCAATGTGCAGATAATGTCATTGATAGCCCATGTCCTAAATGGTGAACAAAAAGAACATGGTTCTAGAGTTAGGAGGCACATTCTTGCTGCAGATTTTATGGTGAGCAAAATATGTGGTATATGTGGTGGTGAATTGAAATAGCCCTATTTTTAATAGTATATATCATCTAACTGTTTGTAATTGTCCTCTTGGATAGTCATTGTTACTAATTGGCTGTTGTAGGACATCATGATAAATGAAAGGAAGAAATGGAATCTGCAGAAACGCATAAAGGAATTACTACCTGACCAGCTGGGCTATAATGTGGCAGAATGTGATTACATCTTTGGACTAGTGTTAAGGCTTGAACATTGGTTCTGCCTCGTTCTTGAACTAAAAGCACTCAAGTTTTTTGTCTTAGACTCACTTCCAGGAGACAAGAGAAAAATTAAAAAGAAGCATAGGATTGCTGAATATTGTGTATGTTTGTTAACAACTCTTATTAAGTGAATGCCATGATTTTGTAAGCTTAAAAGCAAATGATGAGAACAATATGTGACATATTTGTTTAATGTGTTGAGGGAGAACTTCATTAAAATTCTGAAGACTTTGAAGCCCGATCTAGAGTTATTGGCGAAGGATCAAGCAAAGGCCGAAATCATTTACCCCAACGTTCCAAGACAAGAGAACGTGTAAGATGTTATTGTTTCCATTCATTACGCATATCAGTTTTTTCACAACCAAATTATTTACATTTGCAATTTTGTTGTAGGTATGATTGCGGGATTCATGTCATAACTTATTTGAGAGAGTGGCCCCACATGGAACACAAAAATTGGCCTGAGATGACTATGCCAGATTATACAGCAATAAGAAGCATGCCATATGTTTATAATTCTGCAGTATTTGTAATCAATGTTCACAATGTACTAAACATAGTTTGGCATATATTTTTTATGTAGGAACAATTTGGTAGCTTGAGGAAAGACTACTTGTGGTGGCTTATCAACCATCCAACAAATTCAATCTAGGAGGCTGCAACAAAGTTACTGAAAGTAGGAAAAACTAATGGGAAAAGGAAGAGATAACTTGTCATTGTTAATATTTCTGTTGAACCTGTAATCCATTTTGGCATCCAAGTGTTGTGGCACTTGGGTTTTGTGTTAATGTTGGTGAACTTGTCTTTTGCCAATTTAGATGTATGTAGTCTAAGTAGGGTATGTGAAAGTCCCTTTTTGAGGCTTAGAATCAAGATATTGCAGCCTTGTTGTAATGATGAAATTGTAGTGACATTTTGGAAATTGTTGTCACTTTCATGGCAATAAGGTTGTTTTTTAAAAAAGTATGGTTACTTATTGTATACATGAATTTCCAACACTTATGTGTGCATTTCCAACATAAGTGTGTAGATTTCAAAGTCTCCAGAATTGTCCAATTGAACATGTAAAATATCATGCATTTGGAAGACACATACAACAATATCCAACATGACTCTCGTAATTTCACAAGTCCAACCAATTCATGTTCCATTTCACATATGACGTATCTAAGAGAGTCTGACAAATTTTCAACACATATATGACGAATTTCCAACATAGATATCGTAATTTTCCAAGTCTTAGAAATTGTGTAATCTAAATTCATGCTTGCATTTCGCATATGGATTTCCAAGACAGATATGATATATTTCCAAGACATATATGAACAATTTCCAACATACTTGTGTAATTTTGCGAGTCTGAGATGTTGCATTTCCCATGCGTATGGATTTCCAAGACACACATGACATATTTTCAAGACACATATGATAAATTTTCAAGAGATATATGACAAATTTCCAACATGCTTGTGCAATTTTCCAGGTCTCTGAAATCTTCCTAAATAAATTCATGCTTGCATTTCACATGTGTTCCCAAGACACATTTGACAACTACGTTTCCAAGACACATATGACAAATTTCTAAGACATATATGATATATTTCTAAGACATATATGACGAATTTCCAACATGCTTGTGCAATTTTCCAGGTCTCTGAAATCTTCCTAGATAAATTCATGCTTGCATTTCACATGTGTTCCCAAGACACATTTGACAACTACGTTTCCAAGACACATATGACAAATTTCTAAGACATATATGAAGAATTTCCAACATGCTTGTGCAATTTTCCAGGTCTCTGAAATCTTCCTAGATAAATTCATGCTTGCATTTCACATGTGTTCCCAAGACACATTTGACAACTACGTTTTCAAGACACATATGACATATTTGCTAGACATATATGTTATATTTCCAAGACATATATGACGAATTTCCAACATAGTTGTGTCATTTTGAGAGTCTGAGATCTTGCATTGCATTTCCCAGGCGTATGGATTTCCAAGACACATATGGTATATTTCCAAGACATATATGAACAATTTCCAACATACTTGTGTAATTTTGCGAGTCTGAGATGTTGCATTTCCCATACGTATGGATTTCCAAGACACATATGATATATTTCCAAGACATATATGATAAATTTTCAAGAGATATATGACGAATTTCCAACATGCTTGTGTAATTTTTCAGGTCTTTGAAATCTTCCTAGATAAATTCATGCTTGCATTTGACATGTGTTTCCAACACACATTTGACAACTACGTTTCCAAGACACATATGACGTATTTCCAAGACATATAAGAGGAATTTCCAAGACTTTCTTGCGTTTTTACAACATGATTGTCAGGATTTTGTAAGTAAAAAAATTGAAAGAATTTAGGCTACTTTAATGATACATACTCATCATGGTTGTCATGATCAACATTTTCAGATCTTAACACTAAAGGTACCAGCAACACAAATGATGTCATCTAATATAATATAACTTATCATATTCATATAAGTCATGTACATTTACATAGTTATAACCAAATTTCATCTTGGTACTTAGGTCCAAAAGCCACAAAGTACCATCCTGAAATTCAAAAGGGCATTTACATTTGATTACAGAAAGCCAAAATATATTGTGTTTATGCACACAATAGCTGCTTTCCTAACCACCAAAAATATATAAGTTAGGATACATTCATAACTATGTATGGAGCAGCTATGTTCAACACCAAAATAAAAGCACTATATCTACTACACATTTCAGCTAGGATTGGGGTTCCTGCAAGTCTTCACAGAATGTCCAGCCTCACCGCATCTCGAGCAATGATACACTTTTTTGTTTTGAAATTGTGATTCAATCCTTTTAACTCTTGGTCTTCCTGCTGGACGAGAAGTCAATGGTGGTTTTAATAAGACACTTGATGAGTAGTCATCATATTTGAGGGAGTCTGGCTTAGGGATGTCATATGTCTCAACAGGAATCATGGATTTGTTGTACATTTTTTGCTGACTTGCCAGTAAAAAACAATCCTCCACATATGCATATACATTCCCATGAATCTCTCTTATAGCAGCGCATGCATGTGAGCAAGGTAATCCTGACATCTGCCAAGCTTTGCAAGAGCATTCCCTTAAAGTAAGATTTGTAACACCCCAAATTTTAGAAAATAGAAAATAAGGAATTATTTAAAGTTTTAGAATATTACTCAAACACTAAAAAGCACTGAAAAATAAGTTTATGATATTTAGGTATTTTTAATAATTTTAAGGCTTATTTTCGTTAAGGAACAAAGAAAATTAATTAGAAGATAAAACTTAATTTGGAAAAAAGGGGGATAATCAGGATGTAGTTGAGGTTTTAGAAAGGTAATTAGAAATTAAAAAGCCTTATAAATAAATTTATGAGGCCAGGTGTATTTTTAATAATTTTTAAGGTTTATTTTCTTTATTAGCTAAGGCAAAATAGTTAAGAGATAAATTTAAATAAGGGAACATTTAGAACCTTGGAGAGTTGTTTGATATTTAAAAAGTCTTATAAATAAATTTTGAAATTAAAGCATATCTAGGAAAATTATTTTAGGGACAGATTCGGGTCTATTTCTAGATGATAATGGTACATAAAAATTATCATTTAAGAGAAAAATATAAATTGGAAAATGAAGAAGACAATATCTGCCCCTAGTTAAAAATATCTTCAATTAAAAAAGAAGGGCAAGATAGTAAAATACCTGTTAAAAAAAATATCAGTCCCTCTTTTAATTTACACCACCCACGTGTCCTTATTTCTCCTATTTCCTCCCCATTTCCCTTTACTCCCTCTGTCACCTGAAATCTCTCTCTCGCTACACTCTCTCCCTCTCTGCTTTCTCTTCGTACTTCCAGCGGTGGTCGACGGCGGGAACGACGACTGCAGGCGGCGAGAAACGGCGGAAAACACTCGGGAAGCTTGGGTTAACCTTTGGTAAGTCCCTTTCTTCCGTTTTCTTTCCTTTCTTGACCGATTTGAGCGAGATTTTGGGGGGGATTGATTCAGATTTCAGGGGCTTTTGGAGTCCTTAAATCCATTAAAATGAAGCCTAGGATTCGATTAGCAAACCCTAAGAATGATTTTGAGAAAATAATGTGGCTTTGGTCGAGTTCTCTCAAATTCCCTCCTTCGTTCACTGTTCACCGAGCCTCTTAATTCGATTTCTCTATCTTAAACCACTCTTAAGCTTAATTAAAATAGTTAGAAGTAAAATAAAGCTAATGAATTGAGTGGTATGTTGAATATTCCTGAAGATTTGGGTGGTTCTTGCTCTGTCTGATTTTTCTTTCCTTTTTGGTTTGAATTTCTGTTATCCTCTTTGTTGTTTGATTTTCTGAGGTTGATGAGAAGAAGATGGAGTGATGTTTGATTGCATTTGGTTGATTGTTTTGGGTTGATGGTTATTGGCATGGGAAGTTGTTTAATCTTTCTTTTTCTTCTTGTTCGGCCGGCGGCTTCCATGACAAGAGAAGGGGAAGTTTTGATGTCTAATTTGAATTAAAGATGTGATTTACCTCTCTTTTGTTCTTCTTCCATTCTGCCCTGTTCTCCTCTGTTCTCTGTTCTGTTCGGTGATGGAGGAGAAAGAATGATTGTGATGTCAGTGTGGTGGGTGCTTGTTGTTGTCTTAAGCAAGTTTCTGTTTTGTTTAAGCAATTTAAGTGTTCCCTATATGCTTGACTGCCTCTGCTCTGTTTTGGTCTATATGAAGTGTATTAAGGATGGCTTTTTGTACTGATTTTGATTTCCTTATTCCTCATTTGTTCAATGTTCCGTTCTGCATGGTGGGTGAAATTGGTGACTGTGTAAATGTAAAAGTTTGGAAATTCGATGCTTAGAGAGCACCTTAATGGAGTAGGAAGGTTTTGATATTTAATTAAACTTGTTGTAGTGTTGAAGTTGATGGCTGACTGATATTAGCATGCTAATTGTTCATTTCTTTTCTTTCCCTGCTTATTTGGCCGATTAGTTTACTGTAAACAAGGGGGTCTTTGCTAATATTAGAATTAAACTAGAATCTAATTATATGGGATGGAAGTCCTTTAATGATGATGGGAAATTTATGCTCTGTTCTGATTATTCTTGCTGCCTTCAAGTTTTAATGAATGCTTTTCAAATCTGGAATTTTGGAAGGAAAGTTTAAGACTTGAATTGAAATTAATTTCGATGTTGATAAGAAATATGACGTAGATTGATTAAAAGGTTATCAAAGAATTTAGAGTGAAATGCCTTCTACGATTAGGATGGAACTAAAGATTCTTAAATCGATACTACTTGAAGTTAGAATGTTAGCTCAGTGAGAATGAAGTTTAATTAAATGAGAGGTATGAATGAATTATTGTTCCTTGAGTTTGTTTGGTAATTGAGTTTTGTAAGCTATGTTCTATATGAAATAAGTATGTTGATATAGTTTCTCTTCTTTCTTTAATTGATGGGATATAATTTAATACGAAACATATTAGTGAGAGCAAGTGACTTTAATGTTACTTAAAGTCAATCAAGAATTAATAAAGTGTAAGACTTTATTTTTATTAGTATATAGATTTGTATTTGGATTTCATATATGTACGATTCTTGCTGGGAGTAGTATTTTACAACTGAATTATGATTGACTTGTTAGTTTGGGTTTTCTAATAGTAAATCACTAAGATGAATAATTTAACATGATGTTTAATTTGATTAAGGATTTTTATGTTTGATATGAATCATAAATTCTTCGTTAAAGCGAAAGAATGTTTTATTGCAATGGATCTTGGTCTGTGATTGGTATTTTCTTTATTTGTGTTATATAGAGGAATCATCGATAAAGGACATTTTTAATCTTAAAAATGGCCAGGATAGTTTTAGTAAATAATAATCTCTTTCACATATGTAAAGAATGTTGAGTAATTGTTGATTTTTCCTTTACTCTGTGTTGGTTCAAATATTATTTGTTAAAATATCTATGCAAGTATTATTGAATGTGTGTTATCGAAATTACTGTCTGATTGTGGGGCAATTGGTTGTTGCAATGCATTTAAAGACACTGACTTCAGACTTTAAAAGAAGACCAGTAGACAACAATGGTTGCAGGCTTGTGATTGCTTAATTGAATTGTTAATTGATAATGCTATTTTGAAAATGAATTTCCTGCTTAATCCTGTTCGAAATTCTGTGCTTATGTAGGTAATGAGTGTGAATTATGAAAACATGTATAATGAGAATTTTAATAAGGAATTCTACATGTTTAAATTATAGTGTGAATGTGAAGCTAATTGTGGTGCTTTGGTATGTTTGAATTTAGCCTCAAGTTACTGTTTGATATTTTAATACTAAATGTGTATTTCTTGTTTAAGTATGATTAAAGATTTTAATTTGAGGTGTGAGGAAGCAAGAACAAAGATAGGTTGTTAGTGCTCAAGTATATAATACATATTGTGAATAGTGATCTGTAAGGTTCTTTAATAAATTGAGTTGCTTAAACTTGAAAGTGGTTTCTATTGTTAATTACTTTATTATGGGGACATTTTTCTAGTAACAAAGTTCTTACTTTGATATGTTTAAAGTGTTGTAGTAGGACACCTAAGTGGTGAATTGGATCTTTAAGATATTAAGTAAGTTAACTTAAAATAGTAAAGATACTCTCATGTTGTGCTGTGTGTATATTAATCTGTGGTTGTGCAATGTTTGTTGGTAATGGTATAATTAACCACTAAGTTAGGAATTTAGATTTACTTATATTAGAAATAGAGAGGGGGTAGAGTTATAGGAACGTGAGAGACGTTTGATTATTACGTCTAAGTTTAGATATTAATATATTATTTTGTACCATAAATATTTATAGGACAAAATAGTAGGATCAAATTCCCAGAGTACGTAAAAGAGAAGGAATACAGTGAAGAGTAAGCTCAGGATACAGGTAGCAGTTTCATTCAATTTCATCTATCATGTATTAATAATTGCATAGCATGTTTTATAAATTCACAGTAAACTTCAGGGCTGATAGGTCGCTTTAACCTTGTCAGAAATATTCATGGGATCCGAGTACTCGATGACTAGAGGGCTAGCTACCCCTAGTGTAGATTAGATATAACCGAAAGGTTATATTCAGGAGGTTGAGCCTCGCAGTAGTGCCTTAAGTGCACTAGCAACAAGGTTAATGTTTACTTGTATGGAATGAGTGCGGGGGCCCGCAGAGAGGCAGCATCCCTACCCATAAAGTCACGTTTTTCAGTTATACATATTTACTAATTATTATGCATGATAATGAATGAAATGAACTGCGTTAAATTGCTGTTTCAGATAAGCTTGTAGATGGTAAGATGATTGAGATAAGGCAGGAGTGCTGGAGAAGATTAGATGAAGAATTTAGAATTATGTTATAAAAAGTAAGGTTAATTGTATATGATGTAATTTTAAATTATTAAATTAATAGTAGAAAGCATAAAAAATAGAATTGCATAAATTTATAAAAGGGATTTAAATTTCCTAAGTACTATGAGTTGAAAATAGATACCCTTAAGAGGGTTAGGGTACTTTTAATTGTTTTATTAACCACTTTATTTATAAGAGTTTTAAGTTGTTCCCAATTTGTCTAAAAAGCCCATTCCAACTGTCAGAAGGTTGGTATAATGTTTTAAAGAAAAAGTTTTAAATTTTCCGTATTTTTGGGCTTCCGACATTAAAAAGTGGTTGTAATTCAATTAAAATCGCTATAATATATTAGAAAATTTAAGGTGTTACAAGATTGACCCGCATATCTCCTCCTTTAGGAGGTCTAACCCTAAAGCCAGCCAGTCCATAATCTTCTACATCTATTTTTTCAGACATTTTCACATTTTTCCATCAATTTGGCCTCCACATTTGGCCCCACACCATTTCTCCAATTCTTCATGCTCATTTTACTATTATACATCTTCTTAGCTAATTTTTCTCTATGCTCATGTATCAAAATAGCAACGTTATGCTTCCTCTCACACACAAGCCAAGCATTGAAAGACTCGGCCAGATTTGTAGTTATCTTGTCCCATCTCTTATATGGAAACTTACTCATAGCCCATCGATCCATATCACCATGCGTTTCAAGCCATTCTACCAATTCTGGACAGAAATCCATGAGAGTTGCCATACTTTCATTAAAATCAGCTTCAAGTCTTGCATATGCAATTGAATCAAGCATTTCTAGTGCAGTTTTCTTTTTCTGACCACTGGTCTTCCTCTGTCCCCTGGTGACCCTTAAGAACTCCTTACTACAATTCTCCTTCACATGACGATAGCAAAAGGCATGTCACTCTGAACCAAAAATATCTTGCACTACACTTCTTATTGCACTATGTCTGTCAGATACAATTGTTAGCTCTAATGATCCCGTTATCTCCTTGATGTTTGCTAGGAACCATGACCAATCTTCAGAGTTCTCCCCACTCACAATGGCATATGCTAGTGGAAATAACTGATCCTTTGCATCATATGCTTGTGCTCCCAATAAGGTTCCCCTGTATGGACTGCTCAAATGGGTTTCATCCACAAATATAATGGGTCGAGCACCTTCCAAAAACCCTTTTATACAACATCCGTATGCAATAAAAAGTGCTTGAAACTCATTCTTTGTTGATGCAACATATTTTCCTACTGTATCTTTATCACTTTCCTTTAGCCTATCACAAATTCAAGGGATCAACATATAAGAATCCTTAGGCCGACGATGTAACTGAACCAATGCTTTTTCTTTTGCCCTATATGCTTGCTGGTAGTCGAGGCTCAAACCGTACTATTTTTGCAAGTCTGTTCGTATGTCATTTGGGGATTTATCTATGCGACCCCGCAGCTCGTCTAATATGACAACTGAAGTTAGTGTGCATCTTTTCTTGTGGGTGACAACAAGGTTATCTTGGGCAAAGTGCATGTGCTCATTCATGAATCTTCTTACAACAAGGAATGTATTTTTCTTATCCACACCATATGTTGAAACTTTCCATGGACAAGTATCTACCTTGCACTTGACAATAATTTTATCCTTATCATTCTTCACATAATCATATGCGAAATTGTGTGCAATGCTGTATTTGTATAATGCACTTCTGAATGCTGCAGCATGTGGAAATCTTTAACCAACTGACATCAGCTCATCCTTCCACTTTAAAGAACTCATAACTGGTATTGTACTTGGCAAACTCTCCACAATTAAACTATCTGCATTCAATGCTCTTTGCCCACTTTGTATACATATTGGAGGTGGCACACATTGTATGGGAGATGGTGTGCTTGAGTTGCCTGCCTCAAGTTCCCATATACTTGGAGATACTGATCTTCCAAATGAAGGTACTGCCAAATCATGTATCCTGCAAATACAAGTTAATTGTCATAAATTACAATTGACTTAGTTGAATATACAACTTCTTGTTCAATGAGCAAAATATTATAACAAGCTTCATAACTTACATTTCTATGTTATCCACTTATGATGCTTGTTTTAACTCTTCCACATTCTGACACACAAACACATGCCCATTGGTATTGTTGTAGTCAATCAATTATGCAACTCCAACATCATCTACATGGTCCAATAATGTGTCCCCGGCAAAACTAATTGTGTACTTCATGTTGAATCCACCACTTTCCGGCCACACATATGTTGCTATCAAACTTTTAAGCTCTTCATATGAAATCTCTTTACTTATCATTCTTCCAATTACAATCCCACCCTCATATATCATCTTTCCATCCAAGTTCTTAACATATTTTCCTCCCAGATGGAAGATGCAAAATAATTGTTTTGCACAACTGCTACTCATTCTCCTTGTGTGTTGCTGCACATAATTAATTCCCACATTTTAATGACATGCCAAAATTAAGTCAATTACAAGTTTAGAACTGAAATAGACAATTTAACAACATAACAATTGCATTATATCAACTCAAAGTTTTATAATTTATGGACAAGATAGCTTAACATCAATTAGACTTGCCAGTGATTATACTCAAACTTTCGTTTGGACTACCAATTACATGTGTTCATAATATATACTAAACCCACACATTCTACTTTAACCTTAGGACACATAATGGCATTCACAAGAACATATGCTCCATTTGCAACGCACATATAACAACTTACTACACAAATAACCATATTTACAACATCAGACATTATGAATACATATACATTAGTGCCATTTGAACAACAATTCCGTCACCAATACATATTATTTATAGTAGACATGGGAATTCTTACACACAAATTTCTAAGACACATATGGCAAATTTTCTACACATATTTCACCAACTTATAAGACATAGTACAAGTCTTCATATGCTATACTTTTTCACATTTTCAGCAAATTCCAAAACACTTATTACAAATTTCCAATACATATATGATAAATTTCCTAGACACATTTGACGATTTTCTAAGACATACAAGCAGTCTTCAAAGGCTATGCTTGGTTCCTACTTGATAACTCCCGGGAATTCATGTGATGTTAGCACATTTTCCTTGAGTTTTATTCAATCATTGGTAAAATTTTGGATACTCAAGATAGGAAAATGTTCATTTGATTTTTGGTTGCACATCATTGTATATTTATGTAGATTTTGATTATCTTTGTAGTTAATTTCTTTTGTTGTTTTATGTAATTTTTGTAGGAATAATTTGATGCAATAAACAAGAGATTTTAGCCCTCCACCAAGCTCCCAATTGAACAAAAATAAGAAGCCAGAGCAGCCTAAGGAATAAAGAAAAAGGCAAGAAAACAGAGCAAAGGACCAGAATAAGTGGGACTTCGCCGTGGCTTCGCCGCGGCGAAACCCATGGCGAGCAGCATCAGCTTCTGCCAGTTTTTGGTGTTCTCGCCGTCAGCTCGCAGCGGCGAAGCCACGGCGAGCTATACTTATTTCTGTCATTTTTGGACTTCGCCGTGGGCTCGCCGCGGTGAAACCCACGGCAAACATCACGTTTTGACAGAAAACGACGGACTGAGTTAAATAAAAGGAAGGGTTTCGAGTTAAGCCCGCATTCTTCGACTTTTGGGGCATTTTGGGAGCGTTTTGCTCTGCTAGGGCTTGGAGCTTGGTGGGGATTGAGCTTAGGCTTGGAGCTTCAAAGAGATTTGGGCTTCCTCTCTTGGTTTATCTCTTCCATCTGAAAGAGGCAATCGCACAAGAGGGGGGTGAATTGTGCTTCCAACAAATTTAAAACGATTACAAATAAAAGCAACTCTAAACCTTTATACTGGTTCGGCCAACACTGCCTACGTCCAGTTCTCCAACACCTTGTTGGGTTCCACTAACCACATGTTTTACGAGCACAGGTTCACCTGACAACCTTTACAGAGTTTTAGAATCTCTCTAAACACTCCCCCTTACTATCTGTAAGGCAATATCCCTGTTCTAAAGCACCAAGCTTTAAGAACAACCTCAAACAGTAGAGGATTTCAATAAATATGTTCACTTAATGAACTGATTGTGATAAACACTTAAGTACAGATAAAATCTCTAAAACAATAAATACAAGAAAATCTTCAATCTTCAAGAAGCCGTTTGAATTTAGTCGTTGGGAGCTCATAGCCGTTGGCATTTAATGCAGCTTCTTCATCGGGCTTAACTTTCTGCTCTAGCTTCAACTACTTCTTGCGTAGGGTAGGCTAGGAGAGAGATAGACTTAGCGTTCTGAGCGTCTGTACGAATTATACTTTCTGGCAGCTTTTTTAGTAGCGCTAGGTTGATCTGCTATCACTAACTTCATAGTGTGAGTTCTGCACTTAAGCTGTTAGATGAACAAATAATCATTTAAGGTATAGAGAATGCTATCGCAAATTTAGTCTATTAGCTCAAATGAGATAAAGACAATGTAAGGTATTTCAAAGCATTTTATATCGATAGGCAAGAGTATTATCGATAGAATATTCCTTTAGCTCAATGTTCAGAGTACTAGCTATATCATATCAGCATACATTCTTCTATCGATTGCTAATCCCTTATCGCTAGATACTTGATTGCTTATTAGCTTTAAGGATACTGAAATGTTTATTAAAGGGTGTTTCAAGGTATCCTATTATCGATAGCGAAACGAGTTAGCGCTAGTAACTATGTTAGCTCATTTGACTCATTTGCTCTCAGGCACTAGCTATCTGAATGATCATTATCTGAAGCACTTTTGTTATCGATAGCTTACTCTGTTATCGCTAGCTGATTCCATTTGCTCAAGGACATGGTTCATTGTTCAGCTGGTTATACTTCCTTTTATTTTTCATGTTCTTAATGAACTACTAGCGATAGGATCTTTCTTAGCGATAGTGCTAGACTTAGCGATAGATATTAACTCTGTTATTTCTAAGTCTTCACTTACTATTTCTATTTGTCTATTAGCTGTAGGGATACACTTAGCGATAGAGATATTCATTCTTGTTGTTTTGCTAAGTTTCCATCTACTATCTTTTACTCTTGCAATGGTGATTTGTTACCTATTAGATTTTACTCGTTTAGATCAAAGGTAACTTGCTCTCATTTACTTATGTTATTTATGGGGTCAGTCTTCATCAAAACTTAAGATTCTAACACTATCTTCATTCTCTTCTCTTGTTCTGTTTTGTAATGTTGTATATATATGCTTCCATGGAGTTGTAGAACATGAGTAGCTAAATATTTTGATTCTAGGATTATTTTGAACCCTTGTATGTATTGATTCTTGATTCCTCCTCTTATGTTGTGATTAATGATATCTATGTGCTTATTTTACTCTGTTCCTAATGCTTCTAAGTGCTTGATCACCATTTAGATGTTGGGTTCACTTGATTTAAGACTCGAGAGAGCTAGGTTGAGTGTAGAACTTGGGTAAAATAGTGCAAGAACCTGAAGTTTGCATGGATGGATGGTTTTGTTGGTAAGATAGAGATATACTTGCTAGCCTTGCATAGTCACATTAGGATTGGAGCATGAGAATTGGGTCTTATTAACTTGTAGTAAGAGATTGTGCACTTAATAAGACTAAACACTTGTTCTTGACTTGAGAGAGCGTTTACAAGTACTCTATGAACCCTAGATTAGCACATGGTTTCGTTGAGAGCTTCTTTGAGGGGAGGTTAATTGAGTTTTAAGAAGTACAAGGGGGATAGATAATCTTAGGACCCATTTTATTCTTGAAGTTAGAGAATCACTTGTTTATAGTTTTATTTTCATTTAGCATAGGTTTATTTCTTAGTTAATTTTCAATCTCAACATTTGTGTCACTCAAATTGGGCGAGAGTGTGACAATCATTGTTTGACCGGGTTTTGGACAAATCCTCGTGGGAACGATACTTTTCTCATCACTTTATTACTTGGCGTGACCCGTGCACTTGCGGCTCAGGGCGAACACTACTCCATATTTTCAGCGAATTCCAAGACATGAATGACAAATTTCCAACACACGTATTACATATTTCCTAGAAACATTTGACAAATTTCTAAGAAATAGTACAAGTCTTCAAAGCCTATACTAGGCTTCATATTTTCAGAGCATTCCAACACACGTATGACAAATTTCCAAGACACATTTGACAAATTTCTAAGAAATGGTACAAGTCTTCAAACCTTATACTGGGCTTCATATTTTCAGAGCATTCCAATACACGTATGACAAATTTCCAAGAGACATTTGACGAATTTCTAAGACATAGTACAAGACTTCAGAGGTTTAAATTCAAGAGATGAGAATTTTCTACTTGGGGATAAGCATTTACCTGTACTTGGAAGTGATTCCAACAGCTTGCTTACCACAACACTGATCTCCTTGCCTTCTAAAAATTTTCAAAACACATCAATGAGTGTGCCGATCGCCATGAGTAGATGGAGGGAGAGAACGTGAGGTTGATGAGTGTGTGCTTGAGTGAGTGTGCTGAGCCATATATTGGTTCACTTTCCTCTTTCTTTTCTAAGGGCACAATGGTCTTTGAGGCAATCACAATTATTTTTACTTTGGGGGCTCAGTGAAGTTTCAGAAAGTTGGGGGGAATATGAAATTAACTCACTATTAGGGGGGCAAACTGAAACTTTCACAAAAATGAAAGGGAGTGAGATGGATGGGAGAGGGAGAGTCAGGGGAGAGGGAATGGCCGGAGGGGGCAGGTGGTGGTGGTCTGCCTCGGATGTGATGGCGAGAGAGATGTGTCAGGAAAAAGTGGTGTATGAAGAGAGAAGGAGATAATTTTGGTTTAAAAAAATAGAAAGAAAGAACAATAGACTTTAAAAAAAGGGGAAAAGACAGATAAATCCTTCTCCAATATATTAAAGGACAAATCAGTCCCTAAAGAAATGAAAATCCCATGTCAGTTCTAGGGAGCAATTTGGGATTTGCAAATGTTGGTAAAATGACTCAAATGACCCTTAAAGTTAAAGCAAATAAAGGCATATTGTGAGAAAATGAATCAGCCCCCTCCCTTTATCAAAACACAAAATGAAGACTCTGTAGGAGGCTGAAACGCAGCTGGGTAATGGTGACGGCAAACGGAGTTGACGGGGTAATGGTGGCTTGTGTATTCATCTATTATTTACTCCAAATCTTATTCTTATTCTCTATGCATTTATGCTGAAAACCTACAAAACACTATGTGCATTTATGATGAAAACGTAAAAATCGCTTAAAGGAGTTAGAAGTATGAAAAGATAATGGCCATAAAATAGCTGTGTGATGGACCCATCATGCACCTTCATCCTTATATAACAACTGTGATATATTTATTGTAAGAAATACATTTTAAAATATATGGTTTCTTTTTTTGTTACAAGACATAAATAGCTTCATCTCCATTTTTTCAATTTGATTCATGAGTTGAGAGGTGTTTCTTCTCACGGGTTTTTTTCAATGGGTGTGTGGTTTTTAGATTGAGATGGAATTAAGGTTGTATCTTAAAGCTAAAGAGCGGAAGATAATGGATTTTGGGATGTTTATGGAGTTATGCTTACTTCTGTCAGCAAAAATATGGTTTAACTATAATTACAGAGTCACTGAGTTGTTAATCGCTATGATATAAATGTTAAAACCAAATATGTAGTTGTTAATCAAAGGGTTCAGCTATTGTTGTTCAGAAACTATGTAATGACATTAAAAATGGGATGGAAAGTGATATATTGATAAATTAATCATTTTTTGCAAGGAGGAATGAAAATGATGTTCTGTCAGCTATTGGTGTTCAGAACCTATGTAAATGATGTTTTTTGGTTTAGTGACAAGGGAACATTAAGTGGCATGATGATATTAATGTTAACTTGTCATTGAATATGTAAAAAAAAACTCTATGTCAATGAAGAATGTAATTTTATATAGCTACTTTGCTGTGTTATCAACAAAGAAGTTTAGTTTCAGTTGGACATGGGCAACTGCAGAATTGACAGTTGCTGTCAGCATTACAGAACTTGTTAGTATGTATGACATTGTTGTTAATGCCTACGAATAAGTTGTTAATTCCTACGTTGAAGTTGTTAATGCTGACAGCAACTGTCATGTTTTAAATGATGTTTTTTGGTTTAGTGACAAGGGAACATTAAGTGGCATGATGATCTTAATGTTAACTTGTCATTGAATATGTTAAAAAAACTCTATGTCAATGAATAATGTGGTTTTATGTAGCTACTTTGCTGTGTTATCAACAAAAAAGTTTAGTTTCAGTTGGACATGAGCAACTGCAAACATGACAGTTACTGTCAGCATTACAGAACTTTTTAATATGTATGACACTGTTGTTAATGCTTACGAATAAGTTGTTAATTCCTATGTTGAAGTTGTTAATTCTTGGGGTGACGTTCTTAACTCTTGGAGTGTTAGTCTCATTGTCATTGCTAGCAACAACGTTCTAAGTTGTTAATCACTATTCCTACGTTGTTAATTCCTACGATGGAGTTGTTAATGCTGAAGATGAAGTTGTTAATTGCTGGGGCAAAAATGTTCGCATTACAAGAAAGGTCTAAGTTGTTAATCTCTATTCCGACGTTGTTAATTCCTATGATGGAGTTGTTAATGCTAGAGATGAAGTTGTTAACGCTTCAATGTTAATCTCATTTACATTGACAGCAGCAAATGTGAGTTATAAAACTCTATTCAAACCTTATTCATTCATATAATAAAGTTGTTAATGCTTAAGAGTAAGTTGTTAACGCTTGGACCAAAAATCTCATTCACATTGCCAGCAACAAAGTATAAGTTGTTAATCACTATTCAAACTTTGTTAATTCCTATGATGAAGTTGTTAGTGCTTACAGAAAAATGCTTAAAGTTATTTGTTTTTTCCTAAATATGTTCAAATAGACGTGTGAATAGACTACCAAGAAACATAGCCAAAAGGGAACTTTGTTCCATATGCCATTCACTACAAAATCATTATTCATATAATATACCAAAAGGAAACTTTGTTCTATACTCCATGAAACATAGAAAATGTGGAATGATTACAACTCGTCAAATTATCTCAAAACATGTTAATTTTACAATTACACAAATACAAGTCCTAGAGTAACATAAATAGCAGTCAATCTACAATTAGGCTCTTCTAAATCACTTTGACGTGGTTGGTTGTTGAAGAAGACTCTATCGCTTTGATGTCGTGTAGCTATAACTAAGTACAGTAGGAAGCTCCTTCAACATAAGGAACTCGATCCCAGAGTTCATGCAAGTCCTACGTTTTTAACATCAGATAATGTTTTTAAGTAAAAATTACTTTTTCCAATCAGAATTAAGTAATATACAAATCCAAAACCACTTTCAAAGAAAGAGTCAAAAGATTTGTCTTTGAGAAGAAGAAATTCAAACACCAAAGATAACAGATACCATTTGTTATCGAGTCATGCCGCATTAGCTAAGATTTTCCAACAAGCTTATATCACATGATCTTGAGACTGTCAAATTCGGTCCGAAGAGATATAGCATAACATAATAAGAAAACCTTAAGTAGCCAAGTGCAGCGCGTTGGATCACGTACTATCTTAGCATTTCTCAAACATCCAAAAATGAACCATATTTCTAAATTCCAGATCTCAAATAATACAGAGCCGCTACAAATAAATTCCATTAGGTGTTTCTATAGCACAGGAGCATTACCAAGGACACCAAAGAGCTAATCTGAGCAAATGGAATGCATTTTGTGAATAATAGCAAAGGAGCATTAGCATGGGCATTGTCCTCAGTTGACCAAGTATGCTCGATGACACAAAATAGCACACTTATATGTAATAGAAACACCAGTATCCACATCACAATAAGATGCAAGAACTAATCTGAGCAAATTAAAGGCATTTTGTGAGTAAACAAGGCAACCAAACCATTAAGATTAGAGAATGGCACATTCTGTAACCACTTCTTAATCCGGGTATGATGAGCAGGGTCCTCTTTGGACCTTTTTTTATTGTTCTTGATGTCACATATAGTTTCAAGCATAAATTCCATCTACAAGGGTAATTAAATAATCAGTTCAGGATTCTGTCAAGAAAAAGTGAAGGCAATCAATGATAGTGTATAGCATGCTCACTCTTTTACTGAACATCTTTTCTTGCCCACCACCATCAGAAGCCTTCAACTTGTTTGCCCTATTTTGAACACACGCAATGAAATCTTTCATGGCAGCAGGATCATCAGCCCTTATTTTCATCCCACAGCCTATTTAAACAAGTTAAAGTCAGACAACAGGGTTGGAAAATTATACTCATGTTACAATATAAAATTGATTTTAGACATCAATTCATGCAAAAAGAAACCTGGACAGGGGAAAAAAGAATAAAGCAAGAGAAACAAAAAAAAAAAAACAAATGCACGAGTACTATGATTAAAATACTAAAATGAAAATGAGCACAATTCAATGACAAAATCAAGTTACATTGAAGGAAGTAACTGTATTTTTTTTACAAACAATTAGGACAATATCAAGGAAGTTACATTAATCCTAACTCCTTCGCTCTTTCTTTCACCTCCCCCTTGATTTTCTCTCTTTGGATTACCAAATCAGTTCCATATTCAGATTAATGCAATCTAAACGATTTTTCACATCAATTGAAATATGTTATACTTGCTTCTCTGACAATTGAAGAAATAATAAAGGTCAGAAATGGAAGGAAAAGACTCACTGGAGTAGAAATTGCTACTTGAAAACCGAATCCTCCACATTGTCGCAGGTGAAAAGGCTCCCAGTTTTCATCGACGATTCTCTCTCTCTCACAATTTTCAAGGCAGACAGAGGAGTAATAAAGATGAGGGTGGTGCATGAACACACACACACAACAACGACCGGCGTGGGCAACGACGACAAACGGCAGAGGACAAAGTCTCTTAGGTGCTACACATGAAAATGGCGAACAAAGGTTTGGCAGAGGGTGTCGGGTTTGTGAGGGAAGGGTTGGGTCTGAGGGTAGGGTATGTGAGGGGGCAAATTTGTCTTTTACAAACATATGCAAATCCCAAATTAATCCCTAGGGTCTGACATGGGATTTTGAAATTTTAGGGGAGTGAATTGTCCTTTCCCATATTCAAAGGGATTTATGTGTCATTTTCCCTTTAAATTAAAAAAAATAAAAGCGCATATATTTAGCTATTTCTAAAACAATATTATAAGGAGACAGGTAATTGACATTGTTATCCTCACTCACTAAGAACATGTACAGATTTCTCTAGAAGTGAAGCAAATAATGATGGAGATTTAAATATTTTATTAAACATTTTTATTTTATATTAAAGAATATCGTAGAAAGATGGCAAAAAAAATATATCATAGGAGATACCAATCATCTGGGATTTTGGGATCTGTAATGAGTTTTTATTTTTACGGATTATTTTTACTATGTTTTTTGGTCAATACATTTGAGCAACACAATCTTTATGACTATTTCATTATTTTGGTAGCTTTTTTAAGATTCACCCAATTATATACTATGAAAAAATTATGGGTTCCACAGTAAAGTCAAAATCGAAATCGAAATCGAATCAATCGAGTTCTTTTTGGAGTGAGAATCAACAAGTTCAACATAAAAGTTTAATAAAAGTGTCAGCAATTGGGGAGGCCTACGAAAGCATAGTTGACTTGAGTCAAAGAGTGACGCATAAGCCAAGTTTTTTTTTTGGGACTGAATAAGCGAAGTATTGACATATTGACAGAAAAATGTAGTAAAGTATTGTGAATCTGTGATAAATGTTATCCTATAAATTTTATTCCAAAATTTTATTCCAAATGTGCCGCGGATATATATTCAAAGAATGAATTGTGAGTGTGTGTTTGTATTTGGTAGTTATGAATTATGTATGATAATGATCAATAGATATGCTCTTAACGTGATTTCCAATAACAAACCAATAATTTAATTAGTCTTTCAGTTTGTAACTAATATTTAGTCAATTATTTTTTTTAAAGAAAAACAGACAAATGAGGGCGTTAGTTACATGTATAATTCTTGATAATATTCTCCTATAAAGTGAACTAGAAAAAATGGAGGGAGAAAAACTACTTTGCTAAAAAGAAAACTTGATAAAAATACTTGAAATTTTGGATGTGACCGTAGGGTAGGCGAAAAGCGAGAAAGCGAGGGAAGAAAGGGGGAAGATGTAAACGAAAAATTATTAAAAAATTAGAGGAAATCAAATATTAGAAATGTTATTGGTGACCGGTGAGAATGATATGTTAACTTTTAAGACACACATAATATTTTTACTCTACAAATTATGTATACATAGTAGCATATTACCAATATTCCAATTTACATCATTATATCCTTTACGGATAGATTTTCAATAAATGGCTTTTACAATATTAAAAATTAAAATTATTTTATTTTTATTTATGGGCTATATATATAAATTTACAGTATACAATCATTTGTTTTTAGAGTAAAATATGTTGACCGTTTATTTATATTGTTTTAAGGGAAAATTAGGGAGATTAATTACTTTTAAGGACCTTTTAAAAATAATTATTTAGATGGACTAAAAAATAAATTAATATATTAAATTATCCAACTAACATTCGATAAATTTCTTTTAAAAGATCGTTATGAGTAATATATTAAATGCCTAAAGATCTCCTTTTAAGGTATATTAGTTGTAGGTTTTTTGCTCCCACTTCTACTATGTACAACTACGTTCAATTAACCCATGCTTGTCCTTTTTTTTTTTTCCAACAATAGCTAATTATATATTAAATTCAAAAGAGCTTACATAATCTTAAAAACAACAAAGAAAGGTACAAGATAAACTCCAAATACAGAAAACTACTGAACTATAAAAGCAAAGGATCAAAATGGAATATATAACCCAATCTAAAGAAACTTCAAAGCTTGACACCAAAGAGGCATGCAGCTGTGACGAAGGTCTTAGAGCCTATGTTGTTATGCTCTTGTCTTGTCATACCCGATGGTTAGATTTGGTCATGTCTTAATTGTTATAGTTTTGGGTAAATTTGTCTCAGGACCAAATTAGCTTCAGGATGGGTCGGGGTTTGGGCGAGCCACAGGGCCATCGGGTTTTTGTGTAACTCTAACTTTTATTGCTTTTATTATTGATTGTTATATCTCTATATGTAAAATTGGAAATGTGAATTTTGAAATAAAATTGGTAAGTGTTATATATTTCTATTTTGTTTTTTTAAATAAAAGTGTATTAACAAAAATAAGCTGAAAAAATATATCATTACGTACGCGTACGATATCATTTACGTAAAAATGACTTTCTTTTTCCCTCCTCAGATTTTTGAGGTTTTCCCCTCCATTTTTGCGGTTGTGTGGGCCCTGTTGATTGCGGCAGAGTGGTAATTGCCATCAAGGATTGTGTCTTTTTGGATGGCTCTATAATATGCTGTTTGAAAAATGCTCTATGAGCCTTAGGGATGTCATTGCTTTGTTTTTGGGCCTGCATGTTTGATCCACCTTTTCGGGGATCTTTTCAGGCCAAAACTTATAGGGGTCTTTGACACCTTACTTTTTCCTCTTAGCAGGTTTGCATCACCTAATTGGGTAATCCAACTATTCTTGTACACCTCTCCGCTACGTTCCTCCACTAGGTCTGATTCTTAAAAGACAACGAATTGTGAGCTGCAGGATAGTTCTTCTGCCCTTCCCCTCTCCTGCCCATTTTGTCCACTCTATCTCTATGCGCCTTTTTCGCTGACTCATTGGTCTCACAGCATGATCAGCAGTAGAGCTGGGAATTCTGGCCGGCCCTTTTAAGCCCGAGCCCGAGGAAGGCCGGGTTTTGATTTTGGAGGCAAAAAAAGGGGAACAGGCTAGCCCGTCGTGCCGCCCGTTTAAGCCCGTCTAAGAATTTTTTTTTTCAGGAAATAAAAATTAAAAAGGCAAATTGTACTATATTATTATGTATGGGTTTATTTTGTAGTTTGTAAACTAGTTTTTTTAAATGTATTGTGTCATGTGGACATTGTGTCCTTATGGAACATTCTAATATTCTATGTAGTTGTGATGTATGACTTCTAGATGTGGTGTATGGCTTCTAATTCTAGACTTGCTACTTATGGATATTTATGTTTTTTATTTATACTTGGTCCCTTGTTTTCTGATTGTCTAATAATTGGAGTAATGAACGACTATTTCATGTCACTACTTTTTTCTGTTCTATTTAATCTCATTTTTTGAATTGTGATGTATCTTTGCTTTTGTTGTCTTTATCTAGTAATAATTAATTATTTGTGTAACATTGCCCAATTTGCTATTGTTAATTAAAAAACCATATAAATTTAGCATGTTCTTCCCTTTTAAGTTTTATATATACCATTTTTGACAAATTATGTCATTTGATTTTGCTGCACAATTTATATTCAATTACCCATCTTTGTTTCTTTAATTTTTTCGCAGTGCAATTTCATTGATCAAAGAAAGTTAAAGCCCTTAACTTTTTTTAAAAAAAAAAAAAAAGAGTAAAAGCCCGTCGGACCGGCCCGAGCCCGACCTCTTAAGGGCCGGGCTTCAATAAAATGGTGTATTTTTGTTCGAGGGCTTAAACGGGCTTGGCCCATTTAAGCCCGGCCCGTGGAGGCCCGGCCCGCCTGAATTTCCAGCTCTAGGAGTAACATGGGTAAATTGAATTAGCAGCAGAAATGTTATATGGTCTTATTCATGCCCGGTACATATATGACTGGCAGAGGAATGGCTGCCATGGTGAAATTCTGCTACTCCCTCTCTCTCTCTTCCTAAATATAGGATTTAGTTGACTATTTTGGAAAATCCTAAGAAAACTAAATAAATTATTCAAAAATTGATTTGTTTGAATTTTTTCTTTAAACTAATATATTTAACTTATAAGCTAATATATAATATGATAATACACAAAATATGTAATGATTAAGTGGTTCATTTGACTTCCTTAACTTCTCCATAAAAAGTCAACTGGATGTTAGGAACTGATGAAGTATCACTGGTCACTGCTTAGATGGTTTACTGCCATAAGAATCTGGCATTGATAAGCATGTTTTATTTTTTCAACTGGACAAATACAAAAACTATGATTTTGGGAGATGCCCAAGAGTCTACTGCTCTGGACAACCCTGTCTTCCAGTTGGTCAATCAGATATTCCTAGATAAAGTACTGTGAAAATATACTGCCCTATATGTGAAGATATTTATTATCCGCGACCCTAGTATCAAGGCAGTATCCTTATACACAGTGTTGAACATTTTCTACTCCAGTTTCAGCATCCACACTCAGTCTATGATTCTTAAATTCTTTGTTTAGTCTCTCAAGCATGCCGATTTTAATTTCAGCCTGCATCATGCAGTTGATAGGAACCAACTTTCTTTACTAGTTTTTTCTAGGAAGCCCCTCTTCCCATTGTAAGAGCTTTGTTATTGTGGTTATGATCTGAAATGTATATTATCCACACACATTTGCTGAGGTTCAATTTGATGGCAGGGCACTAATCCTGTAGTATCCAAATTTCCTTGATTCTATCTAGACATTGATGGATCTTTTTTATTTGTCTTAGGCCTATGTGTATCGAAATATGCAGACACATTGCGTCAGTGCTTGATTTCAATTTCATCTTTTATGTTTTATGAGATTCGTTGGTTTATTTCAAATTAGTTTTATGCAAATTGCTACAATTTCTGTTGCTGATCGTGTATCTAGTAACTGATCCCCTTTCATATAAATTTCATCGTCTTTTCCACCATTTGCGTAGCATTGGAATACTAAGATCAGCCTGCTTCTAGTAACTGATCTTGTATCTACAATCCCTTGCTTCTCAGTGATTTTCATTTTTCTCCCCTTCTCTTGTTACTTCATCCTAAATAGGAGTAATTATTATAATAGAGTCTGGAACTATCATCAGCAAAATGAATTGCAAGAGCATACAAAACAAAAGACATCTTTTATCATCCGTCACCTTTGGCCTTTGCACATCAAGGTGGGGTTCATCCCATTATTTCTTGTTTCAATGGATGTGCTCTTGTTCTACGAAGGATCTCGCATGTAGCAAATAGAAATGCAGATTCCAATTGTTGATAAACTCAAGATTGTGATAAAAATTTTCAATTAAAGATGACAAACTACCTGTATACATGTCACTCGATTTTATTGTATTTGAGATTTAGCTCACATTTTTTTTAAAGTAGATGGTGGTTCTGATTATTGAAAATTGTTAAATTGTTCTTTCATTGTATAAGCCATTGTGCACAAGCAAGCTTTGGAGAAAATCAAAAGGCAGAATTGGAAAATACTCCCTCCGGTCCTAATTATAAGACCACTTTGATTTTTTTGACTTTTTCTTCCAGTCCAAAAGAAAAGTAGTTTCAGTCCAAAAAAAAATCTTTTTTTCCTCAAAACTAATTTATTCTACTTATAAACTAACCTATAATCTAATTTCATGTGACATATTTTATAATTTAGTGGTCTAATTTGCTTCCTTAACTTACAAAAAAAAAAGTCAAAGTGATCTTACATTTAGGACCGGAGGGAGTAGCTAATAATAGACTATTGACTTTTTTGTGAGCATCTTGATGAATATCATAGTAACGTAGTGTCATAACAACAAATGACTCCACAGCAATAAAAAAACTTGGCACTTCTTCACAGCAGCCAAGACTGCCACATCAATTTTATGTGCTCAAGGGTCTCTAATATGCATATGAACTTTATATGACAGCTGCGAGTATACATTTGGAACATTTTTGGTAGCATTTTTGAGTTAATCAATTCGTTACAACAGCCAGTATCCTATAGAACCTTTTTTTAGCATCATCCTTCTGTATTAATGTGATACCACAGAAAATATGTAGCAATGAGCATGAATTTGAACTTTACATTTAAGTTATGCTGTAAGATTTAGGGAGATACGTGCAAATAAACTAAAGTTGACATCATATATACGGTTAAAGCAATATTTCTAAGTTTAACCATTGTCATTTTAGATGGGGGCCGCCATTTCTTCACTTTGTCATCTTTAATGTAGACAACTCACTAATCCACAACAATCAACGCCACAAATATCTTCACAACACAGATAAAGTATTGCGCTTCTTCTTCAATTCAGAGACCTCACTCTCTTTCCTTTATAACGACTCCAAAATGTGTTTAGGTCTAGGTTCATCAAGCTAGTTGAAAATCCCGGCCATCACAATTCCTGCATCAAAACAAAAGCAATCAAATTGCAAATATTAAATAGTATCAATGCAGATAATGAACATCAGTTGGGGAATTATCTCGTAATGGGGTAAAACATATTTTAGAATTCATATATGATGCCTCATTTTCAGATTTTCTCGTGAGTCTAATAAGACAATGACTATGTTTAACTCCAAAATTTTGTGAAGTTTCATCAATATGATCTTGACATTACTAGGTCAAATAGCAATTTACTAAGCAAATTCAAACTTCAAGCAAGTACAGATCCGATTCTGCAGCGACCTCACCATTAAGAGACAGGCGTAGCTAGGTTAGCGAGCAACAAATATGTAATACTGAAGTTTGACCTAATGTATTTAACTAAAAAAAAAAAAGCAATACCCAACAATAGAAATCAAAACTGCAACAAAATTTTCAACAAGATCAATAGAGAAAATCAATTGTGGATTTACTAGAGAATGTAAATAAAAAAGAGAATGATTTGAGAGTAGCTAAGCATCAACAAGAAGATTCCATTAAAATGTCACAAAGGATAAAAGGTTACTAGAAAAAATGAAGGGTGAAGGGTCAAAAATGACCATGTACTTATGTCTAAGGTGCATCTGGCACCTTGTACTTTTTTTAGCTCAAAATTGTCCATCAACTTTCAAATTTAGGTCAATAATGACTCTTCCGTCAAACTGGCCCAACGGACGATTCAAATCTGGGCCAATAATGAATCCTTTGTCAAACTGGCTCAACGGATATTTCAAATTCGGGTCAATAATGACTCCTCTATCAAACTGGCCTAATAAAAATTAGATTTTTGTGAAATTCCAGTGTAGGACTTACCCATAAAAAGTAACGAAAATTGGGTCAGTTTGATGGATGAGCCATTATTGACCAAAATTTGAAATATCCGTTGAGTCAGTTTGACCAAGGAGTCATTATTGGCCTAGATTTGAATCGTCTATTGGACCAATTTAATGGAAAAGTCATTATTGACCTGAATTTAAAAGTTGATGGACAGTTTTGAGCTAAAAAAAAGTACAAGATGCCAGATACACCTTAGACATAAGTACAGAGTCATTTTTGACCCTTTACCAAAAATGAACGGGGAAATGACAAAAGACTCTAATTTTTTGAATACCAACAGACTTATAAGTATGATTCTATAATTGTCATTTGTCATGCATCATTACCTTCAATTTCTCAATTTTGGGGATAGTTTTTATTAGTTTGGCGGCTCTTGTAGACTCTCCTCAACGTCAAATCAATCATTAGCCAGTAATTTGTTCCCAAGTAGAATCAGGTGCAGAGGGGAAGCAATCTGGAAGTGACAGCTTACGAGAAATAAAAGAATTACAGAATTCTTGGTTATCCTTTCCTCTTCCTCTTCCTCATAGTCAAAACAAATGGGATTATCAGTTGTCCCTGCTCCAGAGAATTCAGGAACACGAGAATGAGATCGTGTCCTGCTAGCAACTCCCCTGCTTGAAGGTTCAGCTTCACTTGGAGACCTTTTAAATTGAGCCACAATTTCCATAAACTTCTCATGAAGTCTTTTTCCTTGTAAAGGTTCCTCCTTATTCTTGTCCTCTTCATCGCCATCATCATCAAATTCAGCATAGCCAGAGCAACATTACTCTTCTGATTCAATTTCATCAGCCATGTGTTGTTTCCAATTCTCATTCTCAAAGTTTAGTTTCTAGCAGCTTCTTGCCTAGACGGAGTTCTTCCTGCCACACTCGTGCCACTATACATAGCTGCAAAACGCAAAGGTGTCACCTTTATCCATTTATCATCTTAGGTTGATTAGAAACAGGGGACCCACAAATTTTTCACAACAAGAGAGAATCAAACATATTAATACCTCCCTTTCAGTTACGAATTCTGCTCCAAAATATAATGCAGCAAGAAGCAACTCTGAGAGCCTTGAACGTACAAGAAGAGACACAGAAGAGGTTCAATGGCAAAGGAAAAAAAGAAAGAATATGTGATAATAAGTTCACAAATATTAAGAAGAATATAAGCAAACTCCAACTTAAAGGAGATAAACCTCATGGCGGAAAAGTACTGACCTCAACATAGGCCGGGTCTATGAGAAACAAAAGTAGTTAGAATCAATGGAGGAGTTATGGGCGTTGATGTAGAAGGAAGGTACAAATAGCTACGTATCCAATAGAACCATGCCTCCAGCCACGTGTCTCGCCTTGGGCCGTGGATGGTTTCCATGGATGTGATTGCTTGTTTTGATGAAGAGCGGGAATCAGAATTCAAAGGGTTAGGATATACGAGTAATTGGCTACGCTCAGATGGGTGCAGATGAAAGAAAAAAAAAGGGGAAAAGAAGAAAAGGTGGATGCAGATGATTAGATTTGGCTGGAATAGGAAAGGACAGCCAATATTACCACTTCTGTCTTCTGAAAAGGAAGACCCCATTAGCACGCCTTAAAGATTATTTCACCACAATGGCAATTCCTTTATACTATATATATATACACACACACACATATATTTAGATCGGAAAAGGAAGAAAATTATGGTGAAGAAGGGTGGGAAAGAAAATAAATTTGAACCAAGTAGTATTCAGGAGGCTGTGATGGACTCTATTAACACGTTGGAGAGAGGGTAGCCCACATGTTGCCGTTAATAATTTCTTTGATGCGCTTATAATAACTCTTGAAGAGGGCCAAGTCCTTGTGGGTAGTGGCCCTTCAAATGATATGGACCTGGGGATGTTGGTAATTTAGCGGGTATGGGTGTAAGTTACTCCTAGTCCTTATTATAAGGTACCAACTAACAAGTCTATTTGGTCATTTTTATAAGGCACTTGTTAGTTTTAAGAAGCGTTAAATATGTTTTTCCATCCGTACCCATATTTAATAAGGATAGTGTGAGAGAGTAGTAATTAATATAGTATTTGAATTTAGTATAATTTAGCATGGGCAATACTGTAAATCACTTCAATTTTAAGATAAATTTAGTGTTTTGAACCAATTTTGTTGAATGCAAGATTTATTAGTTTTTTTTTTGGGGTACATATGGCAAGCCCCAAGGCTTGAAATTATCCTGTCATGACAGGCTTAAATAGGAGCATTTGGGGCATCCCCAGATTCTTGTAGCATATCCAGCTTTATCTGATCTTCACAAAAATACGGGGCCTCAGTGAGTACCTTCACCCGCTCATCACCATCATGCGCCTTCTTTGCTATCATATCCGCACACTTGAGCCCTTCTCTATGGCTGTGGTGAATCTCTAAATCCCATTCTTGACATATAAAGTTTCTGATTTGGTGGATATCCTCTTTCATCGGATGTGTCTCATCACATTCAACTAGAATCAGGTTCATTGCTTCCATGGAATCAGTATATAGAATTACCTTTTCATGTTTCTCTCGTATGCATCTCTGCAAGCCAGTTTTGATCGCTTGTATCTCAGCCATAGTGCTAGTTGCATATCCAATTTTTTGCTGGAACCCCCAAAGCCATGAGCCATGAGAGTTTCTTGCCACCCCTCCTATTGCACCTTGCTTGTGTATAGTTACGGAGCCATCTACATCCACTCGAATATAGCCTTCCTTTGGTTTCCTCCACGCTGTGGCTTCCCTCATAGGAATTTGTAGAACCTGGTGTTTATATTTACCATTTTCTACTCCTTCCATTAAAGAGAACACACCTCGACGAACAATAGCTTCCGGTGACTCCTTAGTTCCTTCAAAGATCATCTTACATCTGCTTTTCCAAATCAGCCAACAGAGGATTCCAAAAATTCTGCTCCAAGGCCACTTCTTGAAACTCCTTGCTCCTGGGTTGTGCTTGCCATTCCATTGAAGCCAATCCTGCAAATTACCATTAAAAAATCTATACATATAAATTGGGTTAATCACAGATAGCCAGACATTTTTTGCGACCTCACAATCTCTCAAAGAGTGTATAATGGATTCCTCACAATGGCACTCAAAGGGGCACTCATTTGATGTTTGTGGGTTAATTTTTGCTCTCAATTGGTTTGTGGGAACTCTCTCGTGTGAAACTTGCCACATGAAGAACTTTGCTCTTTCTGGGATCTCCCAATGCCAAATTTGTCTCCATAATTGACTGGTTCTGGAATTTGCTTGATTATAAATTAGCCCGTACGCCGAGCTGACATTAAAATTACCATCAGATGAGGCTCGCCAGAAGTGTCTATCAGCCTCCAAGGTGTTTGGGGGAATAACACCCTTAATTTTTTCCATCACCCAAGCAGGTAAAAAATTTCCCCATTTTGGCCAGTCCCAGTTACCACTCGGAGTAACAAAGCTATTCACTGTGTCCTCCGAGTTGATTTGCTCAATATTTCTTTCCACATACTGAATCAAGGGTAATTCTAGAGGTGTCCATAGCTCTGTCCACACTCTAGTGGTGCTTCCATTTCCAATTTTCCTTCCCACATTCTGAAAGAACCTCTCCCATACTGTAGTGATGCCTTGCCAGACTGCCGATTGGTTTCTTTTCCTCTCTACATTTGGGTATTTGCCATCACCACATTCGTATTTGTTTACAAGGAATTGGACCCAAAGTGCATTTGGTTTTGTAAGCATACCCCAGCACAACTTCATAAGAAAGGCTTCATTTTGCGCTCTAAGGTCTCTTATTCCTAATCCCCCATGATCCTTGTCAGCTTTTAAGGTTTCCCATCCAATAAGATGTAGCTTTTTCGTTCCTGGATTCTGGTTCCAAAAGAAATCTCGGCTTAACTTTTCTATCTCCTTTAACACTCCTTTTGGCATTAGAAGGGTTTGCATTTGATAATACGGGAGCGAAGATACCACCGATTTGATGATGACAGTCTTCCCTGCCGTGCTAAGGAATTTCCCTTTCCAGCTAGCCAGCCTACTCCGAGTTTTTTGGACAAGAGGAGCAAACATTCTCTTCACTACCTTTTCATGAAGCAAAGGCACACCCAAATATTTTCTTAGATCTGCAGTTAGAGTTATCCCCAATGCTTGGCTGTAATAAGCTGCTCTGCTTGCATGCACATTTCTAGACACAAACATTCTTGACTTTTGGAGACTTACTCTATGCCCGGAAACGCCACAGAAGAATCGCATCACCTCCCTCATCTCTTCCATTTGATCAATTGATGCTTCACTGAATAGAACTAAATCATCCGCAAAGAACAAATGGGATATCATAGGCCCTCTTGAGCTGAGAGGCATTGGCTTCCAACTCCCTTCATCAACTTCATAATTGATGATTTGCCCTAGTCTTTCCATACACAACACAAAAAGATAGGGGCTAATAGGGTCGCCTTGTCTTACCCCTCTCGAAGGGTAGAATCTTTCAGTTACCTGTCCATTCCACAAAACCCGCATCGAGGCTGTGGTTACACAACTCATGATAAGATTGACCAGGTGGTCGTTCAAATCCAAACTTTGCAATGTATACCTGAGGAAGCCCCAATCTAGTCTGTCATAAGCTTTTTCCATATCCACCTTAACAGCCACAAAGCCATCTCCTTTTCCTCTCTGTCTCATGGAGTGAATTGCTTCCTGGGCTATGATGATGTTATCACAACTCTGTCTACCACTGATGAAGCTACATTGGTTCGGCATGATTAAATGGTTCATTACCCCCATTAAGTCTGGTAGCCAACACCTTGCTCAAAATCTTGTAGCTTACATTGCATAGCGAGATGGGTCTAAATTCAGACAACTTTGTTGGTTTATCCACCTTTGGGATCAGAGTAATGGTGGTCTGGTTTATTTTCCCCAACTCCGACGGGTCCCTCCATATCTCATGGAGTAAGTCACATACAGCCTTTCCCACAATGCCCCAATGGGATTGTATAAAGTGGGCTGGTATACCATCTGGTCCTGGTGCTTTGAAAGCACCCATATTAAAAACTGCTTCTTTTATTTCACCATATGAAAGATCCCTCTGTAATAATCTCTTTTGCGTCTCATTTAGCAGCGGGAATTCGACTGGCCAATTTGACGCTGGGAGAATATTCATATCTTTAGTGTAGAGATCCAGGAAGAAATCCTTCGCCATCCCCATCATCTCATCATGATCCGTAACCCAAGTCCCTTCTTCATTTTGAATCGCTTCAACTCTATTCTTCTTCCTCCGAATTTTAGTAGACATATGGAAGAAACTTGAATTTTTCTCACCAAATTGCAACCATTGACATCTAGATCTTTGGTACCATATCATCTCCTCCTGGCTATTTAGCTTGTAGAATTCTTTCCATAAAGTTTTTTCCAGTCGAAACAATCCATTTGATTCATTTCTCATTCTCGCTTTATCTATCCCTTCTATTCTCTTGATTAGCCTCTTCTTTTTTCGGGGGATGTTACCAACGACGTTTAAATTCCAATTTATAGCCCTCTCTTCAAATAGAGCTTTGCCATTCAACCAAGATTTTCCATCCCAGGATCCTTTCACCAAATCTTTGAAATCTGGTTCCAAGCACCATGCCGCCTGGTATTTGAATGATGTTGGGGTCCTGCTATTCCCTCTATATTGATTCCCCGCAACTACAATAACTCGGTGATTCGAATTAAACCTTAGGTGGTGATAAATTTTATGATGGGGGTGAGATATTTCCCAATCAAAATTGCAGAAACCCCAATCGAGCCTCTCCTTCACACCTTCCTTTTCCCAGGTGAAACGATCCCCTACCACTGGGATTTCCATTAGCTCACAATCATTAATACACATTTGGAACTGATTCATGCTTTGGGAGTTAGGGGCTCCTCCCCCCAATTTATCCTCCAGTGATAAGAACGTATTAAAGTCACCCAGAGCCAGCCATTTTCCGTCACAGTTTGCAGCTATTTTCCTCAGATCATTCCATAAGGGACGCCTTTTTATTGATGTTGTATCTCCATACACAAAGGACACAAACATGGTTTCATTTGTTTTCCTATCCTCAATTCTACAATGCAATAACTGAGTTGATTAAAACAAATAATCTACCTTCGTATCTTGCTCATCCCATATCACCCATATTCCTCCGGCAAAGCCGGTCGCCTCGACTCTCAACCAATTGGAGAAACCTAATTCTCTAACTTTTTTCTCAGCTTTTTCACTACTAATTCTTGTTTCAAAAAGACCCATCACTTGAATATCATATTTCCTAACAATTTCCTTAAAAATCCGAGAGAACGGTTTACCCCCCGCTCCCCGACAATTCCATGAAGCAATTATCATTAAAACATAAATTGGGATAAAAAGTCCACAAGGGACACTTACTGATCAGGAGGCTCCCCCCCGTCATTTGCTCCTCTATTTCTTCCTTTCGATCCATATCTCTTTTTCCCCTCTCCACCGCTCTTCAAATTTGACTGGTCACTCGGCGTTTCTGGATCATTTTTCTCCAAGATCGTCATTTTATTCCCCTGACTATTTTCGTTCAGGTCACCGGTTGCTTCTGAGGTAGATATATTCTGAACGAGGTCAATTTCCGTCACCTCCTTACTTTGGTTGCTCTCAATGATATTGGGCTCTACTTCATTAATATTTCCCTCAATCACCACATGGCTTCTCTTATTTATCATTTTCAGCCCAGTTTTTTTATTTTTTTCTTGGTAGCTTTTTTCTCCTCCTATAGCCCATTTCGGCCCAGTATGACTTTTCACCTTTGAGCCCAGTCCGCCTGCCCTATTGTTTTCTTTCCCCATAGTCCCATATGAGTGCTTTATCATTTGACTTTCCAACACATTTCCTTTTCCTTTGCTGACAAGACCTGTCACATCCTTCCTCTGCACACTACTATTTCCTTCAACCAAAGCTAAAGCTTTCCTCCCTTGAACCTGAGCATTCGTCCTTTCCTCTGCTAAGTCCACCAATTCATTAATTTCTTCTTCTTCCTCATCCCATTCCTCTAACACGGCATACCTCTTTTGGGTAGGAATTGTGCTATCTTTTTTCCCCCCTTTCTGCTCAAAACCTTTCCCATCATAGCTTTTCCTGCTCTGCTCTGATCTTGGGTAGCGAGATCGTACGGAATTTTGAACCAGCATCCAAGGACCGAAGGTTTCATCCTCCGCCGGGAAAGATGACGCCGGTGACATTTTCGGGCTGGGATTCTGTTGGGGCGCTTGCGTGCTTGCCGTGGCTGAGCTGCTGCTGCTCACTTTCCATGGGCATTGCTCCTTTCTATGTCCATATCTCCCACATCCGAAGCAGATCAAACCCAACCCTTCATACTCAATATTGAACAACGCAGCTGAGCATATTACCCGAGGTACCAATTTTTTCTGTAGATCTATTTCCACACAGATTCTGGCAAAGCGACCTCTCTGGACTCTTGTTCTTTCTGCATCAAGACTTTCTATTGTGTTCATGTCAACCTTTAAGGTCTTCCCAATCATGTCACCTAATCTCCACATATACTTCTTTGAGTAACAGTGTATAGGGATATTTGGGATCCTCACCCATGTAGCAATTCTTCCCAGAGGATTATGGAAAGGATCAAAATGTGGTGACCACCTCTGAACCAGTACACTATGTTGAGCCACCACCCAAGGGCCCTCAAAAAGAATTCTCCTGTATTTCAAACCCCAACTCTGATCATCATCGTTGAACTTGACAATATAGTAGTTATTTGGAATGTCAATGAGGTCAAAATCATGGAAACCCCAAAGCCTTCCCAGTCTAGCCTTTAGTTTAAATAAATTGATGTGAATCCCCAACACTGTAATTATCAGCGCATTATTCCATGGCTTGCAGTCCTCATTAAATTCCTCCAGAGTAATTGGAACCACAGGATATATCTTCATTAAATTCTTTATCTCCTCAGAAGGTTCAGGTAGTTCCCAAGTTTGGTCAATTAAGTCAGATAGGAGGGGGTCATCCTCATAATTCCTCCCCCCATGGGCCACACCATTAAATTCATGGCTCTTTCCCCCTAATAAGGAGTCTTTGTACGAAGTTTGGCATTTTGGCATTTCAGGACTTGCCTCTGTTTCCTCTGCTGTTTCATCTACTGTAACCTCCCCAGCTTCAAGCATCCTGTCCGACATAAGACTGTCTTCCTTAATCTCTTTCTTTGTCTTCTTTTTCATATTCACCGTCACTCCTTCCTCAATAGGCCTATCTGGAGGCATTTTCCGGCAATCAGGATCACCCATCAGGACCAAAACACTCCGCTAGCACAGTTTCCAAGAGAGAGAGAAATCCCCACTTCACTCGCTCTAAAATATCATTTTGGTTATTAAATCCTTAGAATCTTTAAGATTTATTAGTTTGTACCTTAGTTTGTACCTTATTATAATAAGGATAAGAGGAAGTATTTGCAAAATGGGGCCCATTTGGAGGAGAACTCTATGGGTGGCGCTGATTCAAACATTGGCTCTCAGCTACAATTTAAATCAAGTGGTTCCCCAATGAAGTGTTTGTTATGGAATTGCATATAAGTGGAACCGCGTTCTTTCCCTGGATTAATTAGGGAGCTTACTGGGAGATACTCTATAAGTTTGATATTTTGGCTTTATTTGAAACAAAAAAGCAAGTGGCATTAAAGCCCGTAAAATTGCTACTAAGCTTGGATTTCTTCATTATCATATTGTTGATTCGGATGGTTTTCGAGGAGGATTATGGGCTTTGTGGAATGAAGGAGAATGGAAGATAATTGTTGCGGATGCATCACATAATTTTATTCATATTTTCTTAGAAGGCAGCAATTTAAGGGGGCCGAAAAGCTTTTACATTTTAATAAGAACTTATTCCAGTCCCATAAGACTCAACTTCCTTGGGTTCTTCTGATAGAGAGACAGATGTGATACCAAATGAGACAGGGTTATATTAATTTATTTGTCCTGAATAATGCTGACCTGTCAATTAATGAGGTAGAGAATGGGTCTATATAATATGGATGCTAATTTAAGCTTCTTGCCTACACCATCTCCAGTCTAGGCAAAACATGGTTGAATCTGAAACTGATGTCACCCCTAGCATCAAACAGTTTGTCAAGAGGAACTATGGTTTCCCAACAGGTAGCAACTCAGAATTCATATATGCAGACTATTCAAAGGCTCTTTTTTCATAAACTAGTCCTGTGCTGCATCAAAGAAGGTGGCACTCTCTGTTTTCCTGCTGGATCAAATGAGAACTTTATTTCAACTGCTAGATTCTTGAAGGCTGAAATAGAAACGATCCCTACCGATGTCAGTGTAGGCTTTAAGCTCACAAGAGATACACTCTATCATGTCCTTGGGGCTGTAAGCAAACCGTGGGTGTATATTTCTAGTCCAACAATTTTTGGTTGACACATTTAATAGCTTTCCAGGATTAAGCAAACCTCATGGCACCATTAGATATGCGATAAAGAAGTTGCTGGGTCTTGGAGATCAGAAAGCAACGACACATGTCAGATGCTAATGTCGAACACTCGAGGATATTGAAAAGTAGATACAAGGTCTTGAAAGAGGTGTTCTTTTCTCTGCTAAACATTTAGTATTTTTTTTACGTCATTTATAAATTTGTGGATGTAATTCTTGAAGAAAAATTAGTTTGCTAAGTTTCCTGAGGAATATACCAATGTTAAGTAATCAGTGCTTGAAATTGCCTGGGAAAAACACGCAATATGCCTTTATAATATTCCCCTTACCATTATACCCATTTTAATAAAGGAATTGAACTACAAAGTAGGTTTTATAAGGACCAAAGGCTGTAAATTTAATTTATGAAGGTTTTATTGGGTAACTAGACAACCTGCTACAAATTAAAGGGAACTCTCCTATGTCGTCAGAGCCCCCAGTTTGGATATTTATTCTCTTGTTCTGGATCAACTGGCATTAATGGAAGAGGATGCTGCTGTAGATACCAACTCTTAGAGCTCTTGTATTGCCAATATTCTTATTGTTTGGAACAGCTTAGAAAAAGTGCCTTTTCACTTTACGAGACAAAATCGACATATGTTTTAACTTGTATAGCACTAATTCACTTAAACTAAGCCAATCCAAACAATCACTAATTGCATTGAGAAGATGATAATAGTAGCTATGATATTTGCACGAGGATACAATTGTGCTCGGTGAGAAACAAATGAAGAACATGAAAAGCTTGCCTGCAAAGTTAACAGCATAGCATCAAAAATTTGGAAAATCACTTTGAAGTCCCAAGGAAGGGAATGTAATCACCAAAATGTCTGACAAGAAGTGAGCAGTATGAAATAACAAGTTCTATAATAGGAAATGACAACAGATCTATGCTACTCACTTGTTATTATAATCTATTGGTGATTACATTTCTTCTTTACAACCTCACAGTGATTTCACCTTGGAAATTCAATCATGAAATTGTACCTTCCAGATGTTCACACGAAGAATTGGCGTGGTGCTAATTTATAGATTTCTCAAAGCTGATAATATTAACTTGTCATCTTGATCTGTGAGTTCTGAATCAAATCTCAGTTTATTTAATAAGCTAGTGAAATCAAGTTGGATGACACATAAATTAATTCCCCTCTACATTTTACTCAAATTAAGTTTTTCTTTTCCCTGTGTAAATTAATTTGCCTTCAAACAGAAACACCACGCACTTCCAGTGGGTTAATCATTGCACATGATGAACATATGCTAATAGGATCTTAGACAGATCAGGAAATTCACAAAAGGAAAATAAAAAAAGAATTACTCACATTAAAGTTTTTGGGGTTTCTTGAAAAATGGTGTACTAGTCTAGTGGGTTGATCTATGTTTGACTTTCTAAGAACCTGAAGAATAGTAAGCTGGAGACAGCTATTCCTCCAGTAGCATGAATAATCATGCAATTCAAGGGCTTTTATCTCTGAGATCATCTAAATTCAAAGCACAGAAACAGATGCAGCTATAATCCCCAAACATGAGGATTCTTCATTTCAACCCATTGTCAATCAAACACCTGCAAGGAACTCAGTTCAATCAAACCGCAGGTACAACAAGCCTATATTTGGAAAAAAATGAAACGGATTGCTCATTCAAATAATATCCAATAATCATCAAGAGGAACAAATTATTGCAAAATAGAACTACAAATCAACTAAAATCATTAATTCAGTTCGATAAGACAGAAGACAACTCAGTTCTGACATTGCAAAAATGTTCAGACGGGTATTGTAACCATAAATTTCAAAGGTAAGAACAATTTTTTTTTAAAAAAAAAAGGGGACATCAGTCACAAAACATATTATGCGCACAAGCAGATCTCTAAATGGCACACAAATCAATCAATTAGTCATATAAATCAACAAAACAAAGTCAGCCAAACAGCCTTAAATGACAAGTTCTTACTCGAACGTAATCGTGTAACTGGTATCTCCCGGAGCTCACGTTTTCTGCACAGATGTTCACCTAATAATGCCATCACAGCAATTCCAGTACCATTCACAATCCACCAAGTGATAGAAGATGGCCAACCTCCATACACAATGCATATAAAAAGATGGATGATGTAGAGGGTGGCTGAGAAATCCAAGCATTTCTTTGATCTTTCAATTAAATAAAGCATATATACAGACCTGCAAAAATAATATTGTAGAGTAAGTACAATACAAAACAGCCATAAAAGATCAAGTTTTTAGGCCAATATACAAGAGATGTACAAAACCCCTTACACCCCATAACTTTTCTTAATCCATCCTCCAAATATCACCCAAAAAATTATAAAACATCATAGAAGAATTGAATCTCCCCAGAAATGAGCACATACGCCTCAAAGTCCAATTCTTGTTTATGTTTCTATAAGAAAACAAAGACTAACTGGTTGATACTTAATAATTAAAAAAGAAAACTCAAATTGTTCATTTCCTTAAAAAGCTGAGATAGTATAGAACTTTTCAGTTCACAAGATATAAGCAAACATAAAGGCCAACCAGGTCTGACAACCACAATATTGATATTCAAGTCCAACCTATTATAGCAAGCAACTCTTAGAAAAATTGACCAGCAGCAGAAAAAGAATAATAAAGTTAATAGCCACAGGGACAAGTGACAGAACAAGTAAAATCCTAGTGGACAATCCATGACTTGATATAACTTTCTTTATGCCCTTCCATGACTTGATATAACAGCCAAAAATGTTTTAGGAAGTGGGGAAAAAAAACCCTTGATTTTAAGTTTCTTTGATTTACTATACCCCTCACTTACATGGTATGGTTTATGGAAGACACCATTTATCGCTCTGTATAAATTACAAACAAACGAGCTAAAATAAAGATCACCAAATACATGACATTAAACCAGAGAGCGAAACCTACAAATTTAAAGACGGTTGCAAACAATAAATGAGAAAAAGGATTGATTGAAGTACTCTAACTTTACTGTTAATCACTAAACATGGCCTCCTCCCTTTCATTTACAATATATTCTCATACTACAATCGAACTTCGAACAAGACACAGGAAATATGCTAATTTTGTAAATAACAAAAGCTCAACAAATCAAGAGTGAAAAGGAAAAAAATTCCATATTACAAAGAACTAAATTTTATGCATTTAATACAAAACAGTTTGTTCTTAAGCACATTAATTTCAAACTGATTGCAGTTATAAGCATGGGGACAAAACAATAAGAACAACCTAATGAAAATCCACACCCACCCAAGTTCAGTTTCACATCTGTATTATGTGAATCAGGTCACAAGCAGTTCAGACTAATGTGAGATATTCTTGGTAGAATTCAAACTACGGAGTAGCAACATTATGGTAAACTCATGTTTCAATGAATGATTTGTAGAGAAGCATAGACACAAAATAAAGTCAAAACTAAGTCATTAAATCTAAACATATTAATCAAAATATAATGAACCATAATCTGATCAATTGCAGCTAATCGATTACATAATCATGAATTAATATCTCAAGAAACTTATAAAAGCAAGAAAGTAAAAATAGTAGTACATAATACTTACCCTGCAAAAGAGCTGAGCAGAAATGAGACAATAACACACCAACCGGTAACGGTAGAAGTAGTGATGGTCACATAATCAAAGAAATATACAAGGCTTAACCGAGATACACGAGTTCCAACAAGTATCAACAAGAACATTCCAAGAGTTATATAATACAAACATTGAAGACAAACAATTTGAGCAACAATCAGAAAAGGGTCCCAAACCACCGCACCATAGAACATGACGGCTACTTCTCACACACACTTGATCTCCTAAACCTTGAAATTGAAATTTTCCAATAAGAATCACAACCTGGATTCTTATAATTGAATAGCACTCAAAAAAATCATCCCCACAAAAGACATCAAATCTAAGTAATTGAAGCCGGATCACTTGTCCTTCAGAAAAAAGTTATCAACTTTTAGGAACCCAGATTCTCATATAGCATCATCAACCTTAAATATATTTGTAATCTTCAATTCCAATCATGGGGTGATTCACCATCAAAACCCGAACTCAGAAACATGTAGATGCTCAGATCTAGATTCTGGAAGCGATAACTGTTTTGACAGTGAAGCGAGTGAAATAGGGTCACTAAACAAAAAAATGATTGAAGTAAAGTACACAAAACAGAAAAATATGAAAAGATTCCTACTTTCTTGCGGAGGCTGATGCAGTAGCGAATTCCCACGAATAGTTTAGACAGGCCTAGGCTTCAGAAGAGAAAATTTGAATGAATAATCTGAGATCAGAGGAAACAGATTATTTGGAACTTTATTTGAAGAGAGCAATTTGGAAACAACGAATGTGCCGTTTATAGCTATTACTCGTCGTTTTGAGACATTTTTGAAATTCGGGTATGAATTTTGAAAGCAGCCTCTATGGTTGGCAATGGCATTGAATTATTTGAATTTATTATATCATTCTTATTTTGTTTTTCAAATATTATAGCATTATACAGTTTTTTTTTATTATAAAAATTTTCTAATAAAAAGTAAAAATAATAAATTATGGGTGGAGTCTTAAACGATAATGAAGGAAGATGGATAGGTGGTTTCAACTACAAACTAACGTCTGTTCAACCCACAATTATAGGACTCATTAGGATTATTAATAACTTGCAATTGTGATATTCAATTGCATTGAATTTCGGTTCATTTAAGGGTACTTGGAATTTAGGTATTTTTTGTATTTGGCAGCTGGGCACATGGAATACTTTTTCCAAAGAGTGTTCTATGATGTTTAAGTGGCCCAAAAATTTAAGTGGCCCAAAATCTCTAGAGGAATTAATGCTTAGAAAAATGCATTTTACATCTTTATTAGAGGCTGTTTCTGGACCAATCAATGACAAGTTCTTTTCAGGATTTATATGTGTTGAACGTGTATAATTTTAATTCTATGCTAGTGTCTTGAAGTGAGTTAAAGCATGTTAAAAAATATGGCACTTATTCATTTTTCTATGCCAGTGTCTTGAAGTGACTTAAAGCAGGGTAAAGCAGGGCATCAAAGTTGTGAATTGTGACTGAGGTGCAACACTTTTGGAGCGAAAAAATAGTGTAGATGGCATAAATATAAAGTACTTTTAGATTTTAGATTTTAGATGTTTGGTGCTTTCCCTCTTTGCAACCTTATGTTTGTGTTGCAGCTGCTTTCTTGTCTTCTTGCGATTTGTCTAAATACTTGCATGCATAGGATGACCTGAAGGGTACTCCTCTCTATATTATAAGAAAATAGGTGATGAGCAGGTGGGTCATTCTTTGCTTGTAGATGTATTTTGTTGGATTAGATGAGAAGGCACACTAAATATGAACAGAACAGAATTTGGGTGGCTGGTTCAAATATTTACCTTTTTTACCATGAAATATTTACCTTATTTACATCCATCCAAGAAGTTGTTTTTCTACTTTGATTAAACTCTAAGTGTCACACATAGAAACTCATGTTACATCTACTGCTATTAATGATTTTCTATGTATTCACTGAATGAAAGCTGCCCATCTCTTTATCTTTTAGACAGTATTGTTAAGAATATTGGGCGGGACTATATAAAGTACTTTGCTGCTAGACTACCTGAGGTTAGATATCTTTTCTTTACTTATCCTTACGTTTGTACATGAGCTAAAAATGCATTTGATGTCACCGTGTGCTTCTTGTTGTCACAAACTGAATTTACTGTCTTTGGAGTGTTTTGAATGTTGAGGTAGATGAATAACTTCTGTTGAAATGTCTAATTCTGTTATGAAAAATTTGGGACTCAAGTGATTGATTAGAAATTTATTAGTGTTTGTTGCTTATCTGCTGCTAGTTGTGAGATTGCTTTGATCTGAATTATCTGTTCACTTGGTGTGTTTGTTTTATGGAGTTGAAGAGATTGTTACATGAATCTTTTGCTGGAATGACCATACAGCATGTGCATTGATTGAGTTGCTGGCTTCGTAAAAAAATCATGGCCCCTAAATTAAGTAACGTGAGACTCCTCTATTTTATCCACGCCACTTCATGTCCCATGATAATGCTAGATGTTCATAATTAAAAATGCGCCGTTTGGATGAGTAAAAATAAAAATACCATGGCCATGGATTTCAGCGTGTTTTAGCCGTTCGATCCGTCAGAGATGGCATTGTTGCATGGCAATCGGTGGGTGTGAAAGCTGGAAAAGAAAAGCATCATCTTTGTAAATGAGGTGCCATTTTAACTAATTTCAGGGTATATCTTAGTTCAAAATGACAGAAAAATAAGCTTGCTATCACCAAAGGTTAAATATCAAATGAGATTTTCGTGGCAAAGATACAGGTAGATCTAAAGCTCAAAATCTGCACTGAGATAGAGCTGTAACTAACTGCAGAGCCCACTGAATGCATCATATAATTCCCACCAATCACCGGTAGTAGCGGTCTCATAGGATAGACGCCTTCAAGTATGCATGATATTATTCCACAATTTCCCTTTTCATGAATGAACCGTTAACACAAATCAATCACTATCAAAATAAAAAAGTGTTATCACTCTCTCAATTGACGAATTCGATATATTATTTACACTAGGCAGGCAAAAGATATCAACTACTCTATCCTGTCCAAGTCATGGTAGGAATGAGTAAATTAAAACCGAAACCAAAAATTGAGTCTAACCCAATTCAGTTTTTTTTCACTTCGGTTAATTCCCTTTTTTAGTTAATTTGGTTCGGTTATATTTTAAGAATTTTAGTTTTCGGTTTCGTTTCAGTTATTAAAAACTTAATTAGATTAAAATAAAAAAACCTAAATTTATATATTTATACTTAATATAATATATTGACTCTTATATTATGATTTTGAGATATTATAACATATATATGACATTATTATATAGTTTTTATGATTAATATATGTTATAATATGTTTATTATATAATATTAAACTCAAAATGCACTTAGTATTTTATATATAATATAAAATTTTGTTTAATAAATAATATAAAAATTTAATTTAAATTCGATTATTTCAGTTATTAATCAAACAAAACCAAAATATTTAGATTTATTCGATTTCGGTTATTTGAATATGTTTCGGCTTGGTATTTAAAATTATACTAGACTGAACTGAATAACCACTCATCCCTGGTCATAGAGGTGAAGTCTTTTCCCACCTCTTCATGCCCCATCTACCCTATCACAACTACAAAGTCAAGTCTTTCATTGGTCTCCTCTCTTAAAAGGATACTGATACCATCCAGAGTGCAAGGTATTCTTTCTCTACTGTTTATACATATGTGCTTGAGATGAGTGTTCAGAATCCAAAAGAATTATAATATATGTCTTGAAAATGTGATGGTGAAAGGTAAGGTTGATATTATTGGTGCTGCATTAAAGTGAATCACATGTTGCATTTTAGGTCCCCCAATTCATTTTATAATGATGCCTTAGTATAACATTTAGCACCCTTATAAGTATATTGCCACAACATTGTCAACTCCATACACATTGTAGAGTTGACAATGTTATGGAAAAATACATGATATACAATAGGAAGGATTGAGAAAGAAAAATTGTACCATTAAAACTATAGTTGAAAAATACAACTATAGAAATCATAGTTCGAATTGAAGCCAACACACCTAAAAAATATCGGGAAGCCATTCATCTTTCATCTCTACCACTATTCTCTCGTAAGTAAGCTTGGCCAAATCTTGTTCAACACCTTTTCAGACAGTAAAAATATTTTGGGAAGTATAATACTTTCTGACGACACACACAGTCCTAAACCTTGGGGCATGGGCAGGTCCATCATTGACAGTGTGATACATGGGCAGTGGCATGTTCGACCTTTGAGCAAACTCTTGTAACCAATTTTTGAACATCAAATGTTCTGGAACACCTCGAGAGATTGATAAATAGTTTATGAGATTAAAGATCATTTGTTCATTAACAGTGTGCTTAGAAGCAAGCTAAAATTGTCAAATAATAAAAGTTACAACTACAACAAACGCATTTTATGTGCAAAAAATCAATAGTAACCAGACATCAACTAAGATCGAGGCATTGTGAAGATTAAGGTGAAGTGACAGTTCTAAAAATACACGGGAGACATGAATGAGAAAGATGAAAAGAAGATGCTGATTAGGGTTTCAAAACCTTTATACAATGATCTTCACTTTTCTTTCTAGTCATTTTGTGGTTTGGATCTTCTCCTTTTGTTCAAAGTATAATTTACAACACCATATTCATATAAGTATTAGTAGTATGGAGTTGACAATGTTATGACAATATACATTATATACAATAGGAAGGATAGAGAATAAAAATTGCACCACTAAAAGTCTAAAACTATATTTGAAAAATACAACTATAGAAATCATATTTGAATTAAAGCCAACACACCTCTAAAATATCGGGAAGCCATTCGTCTTTCATCTCTTCCACTATTCTCTAGTAAGTAAGCTTGGCCACATCTTTTTTGAGAACCTTTTCAGATAGTAAAAACATTTTGGGAAGTATAATACTTTCTGTCAACACACACCGTCGCCCTAAACCTTGGGGCATGGGCAGATCCATCATTGACAATGTGATACATGAATAGTAGCATGTTAGACCTTTGATCAAACTCATGTACGTAACCATTTCGTACATCAAATGTTCTGAAACACCTGGTGATATTGATAAATAGTTTATAAGAATAAAGATCATTTGTGCATTAACAGTGTGCTTAGAAGCAAGCTAAAATTGTCAAATGATAAAAGTTACAACTACGACAAACACATTTTATGTGCAAAAAATCAATAGAAATCAGGCATCATCTAAGATCAAGGCATTGTGAAGATTAAGGTGAAGTGATGGTTCTACAAATACATGGGGACCATGAATGAGAAAGATGAAGAGAAGATGCCGATTAGGATTTCAAAACCTTTATACAATGTTCTTTACTTTTCTTTACAGTCATTTTGTGGTTTGGATCTTCTCCATTTGTTCAAAGTGTAATCTACAACAACATATTCATATAAGCATAAAAAATGTGGAGTTGACAATGTTATGGGCAATATATATTATATACAATAGAAAGGATAGAGAAAGAAAAATACTACCACTGAAACTAAATTTGAAAAATACAACTATAGAAATCATAGTTGAATTGAAGCCAACACACCTCAAAAATTTTGGGAAGCCATTCATCTTTCATCTCTGCCAATATTCTCTCCTAAGTAAGTTGGCCACATCTTGTTCAACACCTTTTCGGATAGTAAAAACATTTTGGGAAGTATAATACTTTCTGTCAACACATACTATTGTCCTAAACCTTGGTGCATGGGCATGTCCATCATTGACAGTGTGATACACGGGCAGTGGCATGTTCGACCTTTAAGCAAACTCTTGTAATCGATTTTTGAACATCAAATGTTCTGGAACACATCGAGAGATTGATAAATAGTTTATAAGATTAATGATCATTTGGGCATTTACAGTGTGCTTAGAAGCAAGCTAAAATTTTTAAATGATAAAAAATTACAACTACAACAACCACATTTTATGTGCAAAATATCAATAGTGACCAGACATCAACTAAGATCGAGGCATTGTGAAGATTAAGGTGAAGTGATGGTTCTAAAAATACATGGGAGCCATGAATGAGAAAGATGAAGAGAAGATGCTGATAAGGGTTTCAAAACTTTTATACAATAATCTTCACTTTTGTTTGCAGATCTTCTCCTTTTGTTGAAAGTGTAATATGCAACACCATATTCATACAAGTATCAATAATGTGGAGTTGACAATGTTATGGCTATTTACATTATATACAATAGGAATGATAGAGAATGAAAAATTGTACCACTAAAACTATAGGTGAAAAATACAACTATATAAATCATAGTCGAATTGAAGCCAACACACCTCAAAAATTTCAGGAAGCCATTCATCTTTCATCTCTGCCACTATTCTCTCGTAAGTAAGCTTAGCCACATCTTGTTCAGCACCATTTTGGACAGTAAAAACATTTTGGGAAGTATAATACTTTTTGTCAATACACACCGTCACCCTTGAAGATGGCAAAACGTACAAGAGGGGGGTGAATTGTGCTTTTCAAAAATTAAACTTTAAAACTTAAAGACAATTCTTTATACTGGTTCGGCCAAACACTGCCTACATCCAGTTCTCCAACTCCTCGTTGGGTTCCACTAAACCACAGGTTTTACAAACCAGGTTCACCTGCCAACCTTTACAAGACAGAGTTTTAGACTACCTCTAAAACACTCCCCCTTACAAGTTGTAAGACTACAACCCTGTTCTAAAGTCCCAGACTTAAGAACAACCTCAAACAGTAGAGGATTTCAATAAATGAGTTCACTTAATGAACAGATTTTGTTAATCACTGAAGTACAGAATAATCTCACTAAGAATAATAAAGCTTTGACCAGTGAGTAGATGAGAAGTAATGAATGCTTGTTCGTCAGTTTGTTCTCTCCTTCATAAATGTTCAAGACTTGGTTTTTATATCTCTTCTCAGTTGCCCTTTTCCTTTCAACTTCATAAATCCGTTTGAATATGTTCGTTGGAAGCTCCTAGCCGTTGGCATTTAATGCTGGTCTTCATTTCAGTCATCTTTCTTCTCTTACTTCATTTAATTCTTGCAGAAGATGAGCTATGAGAGATAGAGACTGTGATTACCAACTACTTGCAACATTGTACTTATGTAGCAGCTTTTTCAGTAGCGCTAGCATCTCAAGCTATCGCTAACTTCATAGAGTGAGTCATGCACTTAGCCTGTTAGCTAAACAAGTATTCATGTGAAGCTCAGTTGGTGTTATCGCTAGTAGAGTTCATTTGCTCAGTGAATACAGATAACATATTAGCTATCAGAAAAGATATTTCAGCAAGAGAATTCACTATCGATAGCTAAACTCATTATCGCTAGTAGCTATGTTATTGATAAGTTATCATTAGCTCTACATAGTAACTTATCTGAATGTCTAAGTATTCTGCTATCGCTAGCTATTCATGCTATCGCTAGTGGCTATGTCTTGTCTGTTATGAGACCCTAGTGATAGAGACATGTTTTAGAGATAGTGATCTTTTGTTTTCTTTAGACTAAAACTATTCCATTTGCGATAGTGAAGTTCTTAGCGATAGGATAGTTTATTCCCAAGACTTCATTAGCTATTATTCTTATCTATCCACCTATTAGCGATAGGCTCTTAGTTTAGCGATAGTATATCTGTTATCTATAGGACTTGTTCAACGTTTAGATAACTTATACTCTTCCTTAGTCATTTACCTTGATTCTTATCTTGAATCTTTTCTGACTAAGTTATATTCTTATTGTTCATTTTACTTATGTTATCTATAGAGTCCAGTCCTCATCAAAACTTAAGATTCTAACAACCCTAAACGTTGGGGCATAGGCACGTCCATCATTGACAGTGTGATATACGGGTAGTGACATGTTAGACCTTTGAGCAAACTCTTGTACGTAATCGTTTCGTGCATCAAATGTTCTGGAACACCTGGTGAGATTGATAAATAGTTTATAAGAATAAAGATCATTTGTGCATTAACAATGTGCTTAGAAGCAAGCTAAAATTGTCAAATGATAAAAGTTAGAACTACAACAAACACATTTTATGTGCAAAAAATCAATAGCAACCAGACATTAACTAAGATCAAGGCATTGTGAAGATTAAGGTGAAGTGACGGTTCTAAAAATACATGGGAGCCATGAATGAGAAAGATGAAGAGAAGATGCTGATAAGGGTTTCAAAACTTTTATACAATGTTCTTTACTTTTGTTTGCAGATCTTCTCCTTTTGTTGAAAGTCTAATATGCAACACCATATTCATACAAGTATCAGTAATGTGGAGTTAACAATGTTATCGCAATATACATTATATACAATAGGAAGGATAGAGAAAGAAAAATTGTACCACTGAAACTATATTTGAAAAATACAACTATAGAAATCATAGTCGAATTGAAGCCAACACAACTCAAAAATTTTGGGAAGCCATTCATCTTTCATTTCTTCCACTATTCTCTCGTAAGTAAGCTTGGCCACATCTTGTTCAGCACCATTTCGGACAGTAAAAACATTTTAGGAAGTATAATACTTTTTGTCAACACACACCGTTGCCCTAAAGCTTGGGGCATGTGCAGGTCCATCATTGACAGTGTGATATACGAGGTAGTGGCATGTTAGACCTTTGAGCAAACTCTTGTACGTAACCGTTTCGTGCATCAAATGTTCTGGAACACCTAGTGAGATTGATAAATAGTTTATAAGAATAAAGATCATTTGTGCATTAACAGTGTGCTTAAAAGCAAGCTAAAATTGTCAAATGATAAAAGGTACAACTACGACAAACACATTTTATGTGCAAAATATCAATAGCATCCAGACATAAACTAAGATCCAGCCATTGTGAAGATTAAGGTGAAGTGACGGTTCTACAAATACACGGGAGCCATGAATGAGAAAGATAAAGAGAAGATGCCGATTAGGGTTTCAAAACCTTTATACAATGATCTTCACTTTTCTTTCTAGTCATTTTGTGGTTTGGATCTTCTCCTTTTGTTCAAAGTGTAATCTACAACACCATATTCATATAAGTATTAGTAATATGGAGTTGACAATGTTATGGCAATATACATTATTTTTTTTTTTTTGCCAACGTTATGGCAATATACATTATATACAATAGGAATGATAGAGAATGAAAAATTGCACCACTAAAACTATATTTGAAAAATACAACTATAGAAATCATAGTCGAATTGAAGCCAACACACCTCAAAAATTTCGGGAAGCCATTCATCTTTCATCTCTGCCACTATTCTCTCGTAAGTAAGCTTGGCCACATCTATTTTAGCACCATTTCGGACAGTAAAAACATTTTGGGAAGTATAATACTTTTTGTCAACACACACCGTCGCCCTAAACCTTGGGGCATCGGCAAGCCCATCATTGACAGCGTCTTACACGAGCAGTGGCATGTTCGACCTTTGAGCAAACTCTTGTAATTGATTTTTGTACATCAAATGTTCTAAAACACCTGAAGAGATTTATAAATAGTTTATAAGATTAAAGATATGTCATTTGTGCATTAGTAGTGTACTTAGAAGCAAGCTAAAATTGTCAAATGATAAAAATTACAACTACAACAAACGCATTTTATGTGCAAAAAATCAATAGTAACCATACATGAACTGATCTCATTTTAATCTTAGCCATACTATCTTGACATTTCAAATATTACAATGAACTCGCGTGGAGTCCTATTATGTGCTAGAAGAAACTCAAAGTAAGTTTGAGTTGAAAAAAAAAACTTCAAAAATAAAAATACTTTCAATTTTTGACCCAAAATATTCTTATACCAAAAATGATCACAATCAAGTTTCTTATTGAAATTGTAATAAAATCATTAATTCCAAAAAAAAAAATGAATGAGACACTTACAGTAAAACATAACTTTTTGAAATTAGGACATACAAATTGGATACCAAAGTAATTTTCCAGCATCAAAATAAATCCTCAACATGAAAAATCACTCGACGGTAAAAGATACTTGAAAATGGAAAAGTACCTTAACAATTATATAAATACAAAGTTTCATAACTTAATTCAGAAGAAATAAACGGATTAAAAAATGAAGGGGGAAAAACTCACGAGAGCTAAAATAAGAAAGGCAAGGTGCTGTGGAAGTTGCAGGTGGAAAAGAAAAAGGAGGGTGACATGAATGAGGCATTGTGAAGATTAAGGTGAAGTTAGCAAGGGTTTTGCAAATTCATGGGAGCCATGAATGAGAAAGATAATGCTGATTAGGGTTTCAAAACCTCTTTACAATAATCTTCACTTTTCTTTACAGCCATTTCGTGGTTTGGATCTTCTCCTTTTGTTCAAAGTGTAATTTGCAACATATTTATATAAGTATCAATAATAGCCCAGGAAAACTAGAAAAGGAAACAAATGTATGAAATTAAAACCAGTGGGTATAATATAGGAAACATTTGTGCAGGATCCATAAAACTAGCTATACTCTTGTGAATGTTGTTGAAGCGTATTGCTTTCTTATTCATAAACGAGAGGTGTGGACGAAAGGACCAATGGCGTTATCGGATCATGATATTTGGGGTTTTGTACTTTCCTCGTAGATGCAAAGGCAAAACAGGAGTCAATGAAATCTAGAAGGTTATTATTATATATCAAAATTATTAAGATTTATTGTTCGCATGTCATTTTCCACCACTTACTTTGAGAACAATTTCAATATTTTAAGCCTTTCATTGTAAAATTTGTCCGGCTCGCCGTATCCTTGAGTCAAGTTGGCCAAATTGCAAGCTAAAAAAATGGAATTTGACTTGAAAATTAAATTAAAGACAACTTGGTGGGCCAAAGCTACAAGCAACCTCGAGGTGTGCCATATAGTCGTAAACTTGACGTTTACTATATATTTAGAAATATAAACAAAAAATTTCAGAACTTAATTCAGAAGAAATAAACGGATTAAAAAGTGAAGGGGGAGAAACTCTAGAGAACCAGAAGAAGGGAGGCAAGGTGGTATGGAAGTTGCAGGTGGATGAGTAAATTGGGCAGAAGAAGAATGGTGAGGTGAATGAGGCATTGTGAAGATTAAGATGAAGTTGGGTCTGCAGATTCATGGGATTCGGCGCAGCCATGAATGAGAAGAATAATGAAGAGAAGATGCTAATTCATGCTCTGAATCCCATGAATTTGCTGAACTCTAACTTCAACGACCTTCACTTTTCTTTACTTAGAGAGTTGATTCCATCCCCTTGCCATTTGCTTATTTAAAGAAGAATATAAATGATTGTAAAATATCCGTATTTTATAAAAACCTTAAACCCCGTTAATTCTACCATGAAAAATCTTAAACCCATTACTTTTTGTCTCCTAATAAATGAGGGCATGGTTTGGAAAAAATTAATTTTTTACATAATTATTATGAGCATTTTTATTTTGAATGGTAAAAATGAAGGAAAAAATTATAGGACGCAATTTAAAAAATGCGTGACTATTTTAAGTTTCATGAGCATTCTTATTTTGAGTGGTAAAAATGAATGACTAGGCAAGTACATTCCATGTATATTTCACAGCATAATTTACTAATCATGTATAAACGATGACCATATTGAAATTTTGAAGAGAAGAAACTAAGGATTTACAGATTATCTTTGTTGGAATTTGAAGGTGTAAACTTGTGCCAAAATTTAACTTGCCTTAATTATGACCCTCTATGCCCAAACTCCTTACTGCTATTTTCATGGCTTCAACTCTCAACTATGGTTAACATGAAACTCTCTCTGTATCCATTTCTGGGAATAAATTAAAGACTTGATAGAGATGCAATGCATGACCATGGGATATTTGAGGAAGAACATTATTAGTGACAAAAGACAATGGTTAATGGTTGGCGGATGGAGAATTGGGGATACCATTTTTTATTAGACCAGAGGTAGGATTTAAAAACAAGAGATAAAATGGTTTAATTTATTAAAAAAAATCAAATGAAGTCAGTCAAAATATTAAATAGCTGTGGCATCGTTAAGTGAAAAGAAGAAGAAGAAGCTCGCACTAAAGAAAGAGGAATTAGACTTGAAATGGTATATTATAAGATTTAGGGAAGAATCCAAATATGGAAAGCTCAGTAATTAATGAAGTATAAGATATTAAGATACTGATACTGGAATAACCCCTCAGTTTTAGTTCTCTTACATAAAAGCCAATTCGATATAATAATAATTATTATAAATATAAAATTATAATTTATTAACTACCACTTTTATTTTGATGGCTGCTGAATTTAAATGGGCTTAGAGACAGATGTCAACATATTTGAAAACTTAATTTATTCATTTCAAAATTAAAATTTATATTTCTTATTCTTTTATAAAAATTTTCTGTCATATTATAAAATTTATAAGTCTAAGTCTCAAATTGTCTTGATAAATTAAATTGTGAGGAAAGCTTCAAATGTACTTTCTTTCTTTTTTTTCTTTTTTAAATTGAGGTTAGTCTATAGTTACAAGTTGGAATAAACGCATAATTTGTATGTATATGCGAAAGTTCATGCCACTAACTTAAAACGCTATTGGACTCAAATATATTTTTGAACTTCCTCTAGTTTTATTTATAAGCCCCATCTTCTAATATAGGGTAGGGCTTTTTCAAAACTTTGCTTTGAAAAAAATCAAAATATTTATTGCAACTTTTAAATTTTTATCCACAATGTCTCTCTCATTTTTTTCTTTTTCTTTTTTTTCAATAATTCTCTCGTCTACTCATTCTACTCATTTTTAAATTAAACACAGTCTTTAATTTTCACTTGACGGTGATTTAACTCCCTTTTAATTTTATATTTTTCATAAGTGTTTTTAAGTATCATAAATTCCCACGTTAGTTATTTTTGAGATTTTAACTATCTAAATATTTATTGATAGGACTATCTAAATATTTAAATATAGAAGTAGCTCAATTAATGAGATTTCCGCTGCCAACTGTAATCATGTATTCATATCTCAGGTTACCCGAAAGATCATATGACGATCTGGAATGTTCACAAATGGATGATTGAATTTTCAGGCTGGGCTCCAACCGTGAAACATATCATAGCAAAAGAAGTTGCAGAATTCCTTAAACCTTATCGCTTAATAAATATAGAATTTATTTCTTAGTACAATGTTGTTGCTCATTTATTTCATTTTTTGAATGTTGTTAGAACTATGTAATCCTCTTATAATTAATATCATTTTGTCTTTTTTTATCAAAAAAATAAAAATAATGAGATTGCGACTCTATGATTAAGACAGCCATTTCATGTCCATGGGTCGCTCTTATAAGTTATAACTTATAACTAGTTATGTCATCTAAGTTTTATATAGAATATCTTAACCGTTTATTTTTCCATAAAAAATTTATTATATTCTATTTCTTTTATAATTTTCACCTCAAAAACATATGAACAAAGTTAACGTATTATTTTGGCCTGGCTACCTTCTAGACTAAACATAGAAATTAATTAAAGCGATATGACGCGAGGATAATACATATTATTTTTGTGCAATATATAACTACAAAAATTAAAGGAAATATCATTTTTCATGCAAGAAATAAACTCAACTCAGACTCAATCTTTCCTCTTAGTTTCAAATCAAGGAGGCGTCAGTGCTGATCCTCAAACACACAAATATAATAAACATTACAATGAATCATACATATAATAGATGAGAATGAGTTAGATAGGTCATGAACTATAAAACAGCACCAAATGAACAAAGTAAAACGACAATAACAAAGCAGCACACTCACACACACATAAGCAACTAAAACCGGAAAGAAAGTTTCAATCTTTGTGGGTTTTGGCGAAGGAAAGTTTTGATCTTTATGCTCAAGCGAATTCAAGGTTAAGAAGTGGAGAAGCACAAAAACAAAATGTGAGAGAGAGAGATCAAGAGAGAGAGAGATGACCAAAGTAGAAAAACATGACTTAGGACATAGACACAGAGTTTTAGAGGTTAGAGATCTATATCTAGTGAGAGAGAGAGACGATAAAGTGTTTAAGTCCCCCAAACTTAGTAAGTCATGACTCATGACTAGTGTTCAAAGACCCGGACCGGTTCAAACGTGAACCGGCCACAATCCTGGTCGAGTGAGCAGTTGAACCGATTCAACCCGCCCAAAACCGGGCAAATCGGCCAGAACCGGGGGTTAAACCGGTTCTATCCTTTTTTTAAAAAAAATTGATTTTTTTATTTTGTTATAATTCACCTAATTACTAACTTTCACTTCACTTAATTTTAGAAATAAGGAAATTATAATATTTTAAATGCTATTATACTTGCATATGTTTAGTATTTAATTTTTATTGCTCTTAGTATTTGTATTTTAGTCTGTGGATTGTAGAATAATATTTGTTTTCACGTGTACTGTAACACCCCAAAATTTAAAAAGAGAAAACAAGTGAATATTTGGAATCTTGGGGTATTACTTTATTTTTAAAAAGTCTTATAAATAAATTTAGATACAAAAATATATCTGGATAATTTATTTATGGACTAAATGTGGACTGATATTTTTAGGAATAGTAATTAAATTTTAATTGGAAGGGTAAAAGGGGAAGAGGTGAGTGGCAGATGGTAATTTGGGGATTAATCAGGGGTAAAGTAGTAAAATTTCTATCATCCTTATCCTCTCCTAAATTACACATGTGATGAAATAAATTAATATACTCCCTCATCACCGTCTCTCCCTCATTTCACTCACACTCTCTCTCGCTCTCTCGCCCCTGTCTCTCTCGTTCTCCAGCGACGGACGGCGGTTTTCGGCCAGATTAGCGGCAAACGGCGGAGCACGGAGGAGCAACACGCACAAGACATTGAGGTCAACCTTGGGTAAGCTTCTTTCCCTCATTTTCCTTCTCTCTTTTGCCGATTTCGGGTCTGAATGGGAGGAAGAGAGATTCGAGTTTTGGGAGATTTACAAGCTTCTAATCCAATGGAACTGAAGCTTAGGACTTGGGTAAGAGTATTCCTAAAGTGATTTTGTAAGGGGATGAAGTTTGGTGGTGGATTTCCGTCGATTTGGGGCTTCGGGTACTGTTCACTTCGATGCCATTTCTTTGATTTCGGAGTTTCCTTGCTTTGAAGCTTAGTTAATCTTGTTTGGGAGTAGGATTAATGCTCTAATTTTGCCTTGTATGCTGATTATTGAAGCTAGTGATTTTTGTTGAAATTTTTCCTTCTTCCCCTGTTCTTGAGCGATGCCGTCAGTGGCTAAGGCTGAAGGTGATGGATTTATGCTCTATGGTTAAGGCTTTAATTGCTTTGTTTCAGTTGTTTGATATTGTTGCTTGATGTTGTTAGACAATAATTGTTCAACTTCTTTCCCTTTCTTGTTGCTTTGTCTGTCGGATTTCTTGTCCTTTTTCCTTGATTTATGTTGAATATGTTCTGATGGATATTACTCTGAAAATACTGGTGGTTGTTGGGATTAATTTGATTGGTTGTTGCATGGTGAGGTTCTACTCTCTGCTTCTTGTTCTGTTTCGGCCGATGAGTTTATGGGAAAATTTTCTAGTACCTCTGCTCTTGATTAATGTATGCATATGAGCTGTGATGTTATGATAATGAATAAGAAATTTGATTGAGGGGAGTATGTCCTGAATATCTGATTTTCTAGTTTAGGATAATTGGAATTAAAAAGGGAATTCCTTTATAAAAGTGTTATGTGTGTGATGTTATTGTGATTGATTATCAGCTGGTTGAGTTTGTTCCTTCTGTTCTTTTGCTTTGTTGGGCTGCTGGCTTAGGAATAGGAGGAGAAGAGAATTTTAATATTGGACTTTAGTAAAACTTGTTGACAATTATTGATTTGTAATTGAATTAGAAATTGTTTTAATTATCCTTTTCTTTTCTGCTGAGTTGGCTGAAAGTCTGAGTAGAATAAGGAAAGGAATTTTTAGGATTAATTTAGTAAGGAAGCCTTAAGTTGATTGAGCTAAAATGGTTTTGTTTGGGATTACCATGAATGGTGATCTTGAGTGTGTTTGATTGATGATAGGTGTGTATTCTTGTTGTGCTAATTTCTCTGATGTGATTAAGGGTTGAGTGTTTGGATTGGGGAATTTATTAATGCAAATGTTTGTGATTGTTCAGTGGTTCTCTGCTTTGTTTAACAAATTAAAGTGTTTAACATGTGGCTGAGTTGTCTACTCTGTTTGATGATGAAAAGTGAATGGTTGAATTTGGTGATGGTGTTCACTGAATTGAATTTAGTTTCTGTGTTTGCTTCTGTCTTACGTAACTTGATGTTTTGTTTTGTTCAATGTTGGGTGCTTAGACAAGAGAAATAATAAACATGACTGGTGCTTGTTTCATTTAGTTTGATTGGTATTCTGAATTGCCTTGTTCAGGTGTAGGGGTGTCGGTGTTCATGTGCATTGTACAATGTTTGTTTATGATTTTATGATTAGCAATCCAGTTAGAAAACAGGATTTAATATTATATGTTAGGAATGGGAAGGATAGTCTCTTAGGAACGTGAGAGACGCTGAATGATTATCAGTTAGTATATAAATACTAAGTTATTATTTATATGTAATTATAGGAGACGACAGTAGAATTGAATCTCCCGAACCTTGGGAAGAGGAAGCACCGAGTTACGAGTAATTTGGAAATCAGGAAGCAGTTTATTTCAGTAACAAATTAATTACATGTATAATTTTATAATATCTGATGCATTTTAATTGATAAATTCTATTCCTTCATGATTGGAGCTCCAAGGCTTAGGTGATTAGCTACACCTTTGCGAGATTAGTTACGTTTTAGCCTTAAGTGCTATAACGAGAAACCCTGCAGATAAAGCCTCCACTATAACGAATATATTGTTATTAGTGGTTGGCAGGTGCTTTTAGCACACAGATTAATAGGATATGAATTATTATTAATTGTAAAGATTTATAAAATTATTACATGTTAATGCGCATATAACGGAATGGTTAATGAGATAAACTGCATTGAACCGCTGTTTCAGATAAGCTGGAGGAAAAGTTGATTTTGGAGAAGGTAATCGGAAGCAAGCAGGAATGCCTGCTAAGATGTGTACTAGCTTACTTTGCTATTTTGGTTTAGATATTTTGGGTATGTTTAAGGTTTAAGTAGGTAACAAACTCTAGGCTTTATTTCTAATTATTATAAGGTTGTATATTTGTATGTATGTAAATAATACCTAAACCGTATAGTGTATGCACAGATACTAGGGTTGTCACCCCAGATAACCCATCAACGTAAGTAGTTGAATAGTAATTAATCTAGGACCGTATAGTTCTAGATGATATAAATAAACGTTAGCTTCAGAACAAGGTTAGAAAGGTATAGTTACATTAGGTATAAATAAGTTATTTTAATTGCTTTACTAACCACTTTAATTTATAACGGTTTTAAAATGATCCAATTGATCTGAAGAGCCGATTCTAATAAAAGTATAATTGAGGTAAGGTTTACAAATAAAATTTTAAAATTTTTCATATTTTCGGCTTCTGATATTTGCAAAAGTAGTTGTAAATCAATTAAAATGTTCTAATATAATAATAAAAGCTTAGGTGTTACATGTACTCAACTAATATTTTATATTTTTCACTCTATAGAAACATCAAAATATTCATGTTTGATGAATCATACATACTTATCTATGTTTACATTTTGATATTAGTGATCATTAATGTTAATATCAATAAAATTTTATTATTTTAATATAACCGGTCTGACCCGGTTCGACCTCGATCCGACCATTAACCCTTAAACCAGTACATCATCCGGTTCGACGTCCGATTCGGTTTTTTAAACCTTGCTCATAGCCACCAATAAAAATAACCCCTTTATTGCTTCTTCAAAACCATCACTACTACGCCATGGAATTTTATGGAGAACAGAGCAAGAAGCAAGAATCGCTGTGCCTGTGTGTCTGTGTGTATGAGAGAGAGAGAGAGAGAGAGAGAGAGAGAGAGAGAGAGAGAGAGAGAGAGAGAGAGAGAGAGAGAGAGAGAGAGAGAGAGAGAGAGAGAGAGAGAGAGTAAAATACCTTATATGGCCGGCAACGATAGAGATGCTTGAAGGCAGATCTTGAAGTGGGAGAAAGAGAGATTTAGAAGGTTTGAAGGAGTAGGCAAAGAGATGTAAGAAGCTTGGAGTTGTAAGACGCGGTTTCTCAGATTTGAAGTCCAAACTTTCTCTCTGGACTCACTTACAGAGTATGGAAATACTAAAGAACAGAGAAGAAAGAAACCGAGAGAGGAAGTGAAAATAACAAATCACATGCGCCAGAGGAGAAAAAGGAAGAAGGGAAAGGGCGAGTACTACCAGGTATGGCCAATGAGAAAGCTCTTAATAGAATCTGAAGTACATAGATAGAGAGAGAGTGTGGGGAAATGAACAAAGGGTGGTGGGTGGGGATGGAGAGGGAATAGGTGAGGTGGCACATGGGATCTCTTATATTATTTTTCCTTTTTATTTTTGTGCCTGCATATCTTTTATTCTAATTATATGCTTTAATTTTATTTTGTTAGCATTATTAGCTACTATATAAAGGCTGATATTGTTAATAGAATAGATTTACAATAGTTACTAGTGGTAACCAAGCAAAATTAATAATCTAATTAGGAGATATAACAATAAAAATATATACCAAAATCAAAATTGAATAAAAGTATAAATAAAAAAATAGGTTTCCTAGTTTTTTTTACAGATTTATTGTCTTAACTAATTTTAATTAATTTTTCAGATTACATTAATTTAAGTCACTAGAGGGGGAATTCCAAGAAATTCCTCTAAAATATTATAAAGATAATCAAACCATTGAAGTACAAAAATCCCATTTCAGACACATGAGAGGAATTTGGAATTTTCAAAACTTATCAAAAGACACAAATGACTCTAATAATTTATGTTAATATTCACAAGTTTAAAACAGGCATTTCCTACATTACCATAACAATTTTCTATTTTAGGCTAACAATATAACTCACATCTTTTTTAATTCTCAATTAACAAAATCAATGTTGAAAACACCCTAATGCTAGTATTTACAAATTTAAAATAGGTATTTCCGACTATATCATAGATATTATCAACATTACATTAACAATAATTCACAACCCACTTCCCTTTTTATCTATGACAAGGCTAATAATGTTGTGTATTGTTAATATATATTAGAAAATTGTGAATGCTAGAATAAAAACTAGGGGTTTATGTATCATTTGAATACACATGGAAATCCCATGTTGCTCTCTTTGGGGATGACTTTAGATTTTCTTAATTCAATGTGTAATTTATCCTTTTACAATTTCAAAGGTATTTTTGTGAGATTTTACCTTATTTTTCAACTATATCCTGTTGTAAGCATAAATATATTAGGCTAAGAAAAGTGACATTTTTTACAAAGACTTTTAACTTTAAGATAGAGAGATAAAATAATTTTAAGATAAAAGTTTTCAACAAAGTGTGCCCACATGAGTGGTCCCCATTTGAATCACAACTTAACAAGCACGCCCTAAAGAGGAGGCACACGGGACATTTTCCTTAAGAAGAAAAAATTCCACATATAGAAAACCAACTAATAAATGTTGTTGTCTTCTTTGGTCAGCTTTTTGAAACATCTTGGAGAGCATAATTTATTACCATCGGTTGGCAGTTGGCACAAGTATATGGGAAAATATCAATACACGCCCTCTATATTAAAACAACTTCAAATGGCCCCCATACAAATCTAAAACATCACTTCGACCCTTGGAGGGTAAAGTGAAATTAAATTGGTTAGTTGAAAGGCAAAAATGACCTTAATGAAGATTACAAAGTTTCCAAGACATACGTGTGCTGGTTTCCAACAAAAACGAGAGTATTTTTAAATTTAAAAAATAATGGAAAACAACACTAAATTAGCATTCAACATTGTGCTGGTGCCCAAAAAAAAAGTGAGTATTTTTTAGCCCAGAAAAAAATGAGAACTAACATTAGAATATCTATCAACATATAAAACGTGTCTTTTCAAGACATATATCAGGAATTTTTGGTATATATGTGCTGGTTTCCAACAAAAACATGAGTATTTTCAAGTCTCATATTTTGCTTACAATCTTCATAATGGTCATTTTTGGTCTTTTGACTAACTAATTTAACTTCACTTTACCCTCTAAGGGTTAAAGTGAGGTTTCAGATTTGTATGGGGGTCATTTGAAATTGTTTGGCTATTGAGGGATTGATTGATAATTTCCCGAAAGTTAATGGGCATTTCTCCATTTACATTTAAAATGCTATATAAATCATCCATTTACTTGAAGGCACCATTATCCTCTAGTAATCTAGTCTAGTTAGCATTAGCATCATATATGTTTTCCTAAAGATTCCGTCTTTCAATTTATCTTTTAGATTTCATGATATGACAGAAACTTTTTATAAAAGAATAAAAAGTAAAAATATTTATTGGAAAATGAATAAATTAAGTTTGAAATATCAAATATGTTGACATATGTATCTAAGTCTGTCCAGATCCAGCTGCCACCAAAATAAATTGGCGTAGTTAATAATTTTATATCTATAATTTATATTATATAAAATGCTTTTATGTTAGAGAAATAAATCTGAGTGGGGTTGGTTCCAGTATCTTAATATCTTATATTCCCTCCGATCATAAATATAAGATCATTTTGATTTTTTTATAGTTTATAAGTATGATAAATTAATTTTTTTTTAAAAAGATAAGTATATAAAATGTCAAGACTGTTTCCTCTTTCTGTAGTGTGTGCTTCTTTTCTCTTCTCTTCTTTTCTTTTTCTTTTGTGTGTTTCACTTCACAGTTCCACAAAAACTGTTAATTTCTTCTTTTATTTTTGTCTACTTTTAATGTCTAATGTATTCAGCATATTTAAACATAAGGTAAAGGTGCAATGAGTATCTTAATTTTAGAGGTCCAATCATCGCAGGTGCAATTAGTACATTGATATAATGTATTAAAAATGAAGCAATTAGCACCCCACTCACATTAGCTTTCCATAAATACATTAGGGTGCAATTACTTTGGAGTGCTTATTGCATCTTCAAAATTAGTTCATGCTGTTCATTGCATTTTTATTCCTGAAATAGTATGATATAATATTAATAAAAAAACCAGTAGCTCTCGGGGAAAAAAAAACAATAGCGTATTCCCCACCGGATTAACTTTTTGTATTTCTTGGTTCAATTATATTTTGATGCGGTTGAGATTTTAATGCATTCTTATGTCCGAGATATAATTAACTTTAAGCTGAGTCAAAGCAGATGAGTTCATTCATTTTTGAGCTTTCCATATTTGCACTTTTTCCTTTATAGTTCTTTGACCTGATTTTACCAATAAAGTAAAATTTCCAGTGTGAGCTTACTCTCTCCTCAGACTGAGCATTAGGGTTTGAATGGAAAATGGGAAGGATAAAAAAGTAGGGAGGAAAATTGGGATGGGAGAACACTTTTCCTTATTTGGTAGGAGGGAAAATGGGAGAGAAGGAGAAGTGGGAAGGAAAATGGGATGGATCCCATTTTCCTCCCATACTTGTAGAGACATCTTAGAAGAAAATTTGTTGTCCATATTTATCGCATGGAGCCACCTATACCTCACTTATTTTTACCCCCTCTGTCTCTTAAAAATCAGAACACCATTTTCTCCTCAGTTGCTAAAAAGTTAAAAATAAAAACACCATTTTTCATAGAACATTTTTTTACCCCCTGCGTAGCTTAAAAATGAGAGTGCCAATTTTCATCAAACAATTGAATACTTATTTTATTTTTTTAAATCAGAAAGCCTCTGCTGTTTATTTGCTAACGCGTTAGTTATTTTTTTTTTATCATAACAATGGTTCAGTTTACTTCCTACGTCATTTTCTTAATTTCGTAAAAGAATTTAATTATTTCATTTTTATTAATTATTTATAATGTTACTTAGTTATAAATTATTTATCTATTTAACATATTCAGTTTAAAAATTTATTCACTTTTTTATTTTATATATTAATAAAGCATTGTGTTGCATTAATGTTAATATATAATTAAATTTTAAAATATTTTCTTGAAAATAACATTTTTCACTCTAACATCTAATTTAATTTTAAATGTAATTATTTTAGCATGAGATAGGGGCATTTTAGTTTTCAAGTATTTGCTCATTTTCTTTCCTATCACTTTTCACTTGCTCGTCTAAGTAAGAAGAAGGATATTATTTCTTCCTACTTCTCTCGTTTCTATTTTCTCTCATCTCATTTTCTTTCCTCCCAACTTTTCCTCACTTTTTTTTTTGAATAAGACTGGATATCTTTTGTTCAAATGAACATTACATCTAACCTCTTAATTATCTACCCTTCTTCAACTCCCACCTGTCTAATGAAAGGTGCTTGTTGATCAAAGGTGACAAAGCTAGCATCTAGACTATGAGAATGCTTAGCTAATTGATCGGCCAAGTAAACATGTTCCCTATACACATAGACAAAATCTACCGTCCAATCCCTATAGATAAGCAACCTAACATCATCCACCAGTTCCTTGAAAGGGTGAGTCATCTCACAGCCTCTCAATACAAGGTTTAGAGCTTCAATACAATCAGATAAAACGACAATGTTTTTAAACCCTCTTGACCAGCACAAATGCAATCCGTGAATGTAACCAAGTAACTCTGCAATTGCGGGAGGAACATTTGTTAACTTGCAGCAGAAACCACTCATCCATTCCCCATGTTGATTTTGAATAAGCCCTTCACAACCACTCTTCCCATCCTCTAATACCGATCCATCCACAATAAGGCGGACATGATTCACACCCGAATCCCTCGATGCATTAGTGACTAATGAATGACCTTCTTTTGTTCCACAAAGCCTCAATACATCTTGATCCGAGCAAGCCTTGAAAAAGCTACGCTTTGGATCACATTTTCCTTCTCCTGTCGTCCCTCCAAAGAGTTGGGTACATCGGTTAGTCCAAATATCCCAACACATATAACCAAATAAAGTAGCCCATGGAATCTTCCTTGTGGAGTTTAACCCCACCTCTTGAGAAAGGTTCCATCTAACCCACTCTGCCCCATCCAAGGAGAAAAATCTACCAAGTTTGTTGGGAGCTACAAGAGATAACCAACAGCGCTTGGCAATAGTACAATCCCTCAGTAAATGCATCACATCTTCTTCCTGCTCACATCCAAATGGGCAGCCTGCATTTGGGTTAATCCCTCTACGAGCCCTCAGCTGAGAAGTGTGAACCCTGTCATGAACAACTAGCCACATGAACGTCTTAATCTTCTCTGGGATTGACCATCTCCAGAGACACCTCCATATGGTATCCTCTCTCCGCGATGTACCTGCAAAAAGAAAACGATATGCAGATTTAACAGAAAAACAACCATCAGTGGATGGTTTCCAGTAAAATTTGTCATTTCCTCTCTCCTCTCTAGGAGGGTGGGCACTAACAATCCGATCAATAATTTGGGGGTTAAACCACATTTGGAGGGCATTTCTATCCCATTCCCCATCCCATCTGACATAATCCGCCACTTTTTCATTATGGTTAATAAAGCTTTCATATCCAGGTATTAGGTCAATAAGGGACACATTCATCTCTGACCAGTTCTCCAACCAGAAAGAAGTGGACTCTCCATTACCGATCTTCTTGCCCACACCAAGGTGGAATTTCTTCCATACGGCACATATACCTCTCCAGGTCAAGGAAGAGTTGATTTTCTTGTTCACAAGAGGAATATCTTTATTTCCACAACCATACTTTGCCCGAAGAACTTGAACCCAAAGCGCTTCCCTCCTACAACACAGGCCCCAACACAGTTTCATAATGAATGCTTTATTCTGTTTTCTTAAGTTTTTAATACCTAATCCTCCCGCCTGCTTGTCTTGGATCACTTGGTCCCATGATAGCAAATGCAATTTCCTTCCCTCGTCCTTATCACCCCACAAGAAACCTCTACTCTGTTTTTCTAGCTCTTTCACCACTCCTTTTGGAAGCAACATGGTCTGCATGTAGTAAGTAGGGAGAGCTGAGAGCACAGATTTAATCAAAGTCAATCTACCAGCAAGGTTCAAGCACCCTTTCTTCCAGCCCGATAACTTCTTTCTAGTCTTCTCCAAAATTGGAGCAAAAGTAACATAAGACACTCTCTTGTGTATCAAGGGGATCCCTAGATATTTCCCCAAATCACTAGTAAGCCCTACACCTAGTTGACTACTCATATGCAACATCCGGGAAATATGCACATTCTTTGAGAAACACACCTTTGTCTTCCCTTTGTTCATTTTCCTCACTTTCAAGCAGGCCTTTAAGCACAGTCTTTAATATGATTGTCGCTGAATTTATTAATTATAAACTTATAATTATATTAATTAGTAATGATTAAACAGAGTAAAGAAAAAACGGAATTATAAATTTTAAAAATATAAAATTGTGTGTGAGAGTGTCAGCCATGAGGTGTACTTCTCTTAAAGGGCCGTAATTATTTAAAAGAAAAAAAATCAGAATACAAAGATACTAATACTAATAATTTTTTTGAATGGAATACTAATACTACTAATAATTGATTGATTAATTGATGATGCTTGTTCTCCGAGCAGCAATTGAGAAGACGAGTCCCAACTTCCACGGGTCCTGCTCTATTTTTCCAAGGAAAAATCGGTCATTTTACAGCAATTTGATTTGGGAAATGAGAAGTTGCCAACAAGGCCATACGGTTCCAATTGATAAAAGATATGGGTTATTGGGCTGATCAGGTCAGAAAATGTTTTGTAGCTCTCTACATGCGGGGATAATATAAACCAAGAGCGTATGGTTGAGTGGTAACCAATGAACAAAAAACAGACCAGACCGTTAAACCTGTTCAACCGTGAACCGGCCATTGGTCCGGTCCAGACGGCCTCTAAAACCGGGAGGGACTTTGACCCGGTAAAACTGGCAAGTCTGGGGGGTTGAACCGGGTTGACCATTTTTTTAAAAAAAATAATTTTATTTTATTATAATTCACCTAATTACTAACTTTCACTCCACTCAATTTTAGAAATTAGGAAACTATAATATTTTAAATGCTATTTTACTTGCATATACTTAATAGGGAAAATTCCAAAAAAAGACCCTCGAATTACCAAAAGGACACTTCAGTACAACGAATTTCGGAAAGGACGAGTCAGTACAAATCTGTATAGTGACTAAATTGTCATTTAACAAATTTAAAGGAAAAGTCCAAAATGCCCCTGGTTCAATTATCTTTTTTTAATAATTGCCCACAGCACCACCGGGCGGTGGGTGGTGGCCCCATGCCACGTGGCGGAGGGCCCCACCCCTCCACATGGCAGCCCCACGCCACGTGGAGGGCTATGGGGCTGCCACATGGCATGTGTCCCTTATAAAAAAGGGACACAAAAATGTGGGGGGTGGGAATCGAACCCACCCCCTTCACTACCACCAGGCCACCAAGTCCCCTCATGATATATATTACAAAAGTAATATATATACTATATTTCATTCTTTTTTAATATTTTCCCAAAAACGTTCAAGGGATTCCCAACTTCGCATAAGGGATTCCCAACTTCTGTCAAAGGATTACCAACATGTACATTACCATTTACCAACTTCCAAAATACTTCACCAAATCTTCCTACTTGTTACCAGAAACGTTCAAGGGATTCCCAACTTCTCATAAGGGATTCCCAACTTCTGTCAAGGGATTCTCAACTTCTGTCAAGGGATTCCCAACTTCTCATTAGGGATTACTAACATGTACACTACCATTTAAACAAGTAGGAAGATTTGATGAAGTATTTTGGAAGTTGGTAAATGGTCATGTACATGTTGGTAATCCCTTATGAGAAGTTGGGAATCCCTTGACAAAAGTTGGGAATCCCTTATGAGAAGTTGGGAATCCCTTGAATGTTTTTGGTAACAAGTAGGAAGATTTGGTGAAGTATTTTGGAAGGTGGTAAATGGTCATGTACATGTTGGTAATCCCTTATGAGAAGTTGGGAATCCCTTGACAGAAGTTGGGAATCCCTTAACAAAAGTTGGGAATCCCTTGAACGTTTCTGGTAACAAGTAGGAAGATTTGGTGAAGTATTTTGGAAGTTGGTAAATGGTAATGTACATGTTGGTAATCCCTTGATAGAAGTTGGGAATCCCTTACGCGAAGTTGGGAATCCCTTCAACGTTTCTGGGAAAATATTAAAAAAGAATGAAATATAGTGTATATATATTACTTTTGTAATTATATCATGAGGGGACTTGGTGGCCTGGTGGTTGGGTTCGATTCCCACCCCCCACATTTTTGTGTCCCTTTTTTACAAGGGAAACATGCCACGTGGCAGCCCCACAGCGCGCCCCGTGGCGTGGTGTGGGGCTGCCACGTGGAGGGGGTGGGGCTTGCTGCCGCCACCCACCGCCAGTGGTGGCTGGGGGCAAATATTAAAAAAAATAATTGAACCAGGGGCATTTTGGACTTTTCCTTTAAATTTGTTAAATGATAATTAAGTCACTGTACGGATTTGCACTGACTCGTCCTTTCCGAAATTCATTATACTGAAGTATCCTTTTGGTAATTCGAGGGTCTTTTTCTGAATTTTCCCTACTTAATATTTAACTATTGTTACTCTTAATATTTATATTTTAGTCTGTGGATTGTAGAATAATATTTATTTTCACGTGTAATCAACTAATATTTTCTTTTTTTCCTTATATAGAAACATTAAAATATTCATATTTGATGAATCATGCATACCTATCTACATTTACATTTTGATATTAGTGATTATTAATGTTAATATCAATAAAATTTTATTATTTTAATATAACCGGTTTGACCCGGTTCGACCACGGTTGGACCTTTGACCGTTGAACCAGTGCTTCGCCCGGTCCGATTTTTTGAACCTTGGTGGTAAGAGTTCATCCAATCTTAACCATGGGTCTCAAGTTCGAGATGTGGGAATTGAGCGTCGTTCTTGGTCAGTTGTTCTCACCTTTTATGGTGCCATCCCGCAACGAATTCGAATTAGTTTGGGCCCCGTTGAGTTCCCCGTGACATTGGGGCTGGCCTAGGATATCGGATGCGTAAGCAAAAAAAATGCGGGGACAGTATAATATTAAATATATATATGTATATTTTGATTTTTGGTACCTCTAACTAATTAAGGATTAAGTAACATTGTTGATGAAGTTTTGGCTATGCCATAACAATTCAACCAAACTCTTGAATCCATAGTTTTGAAACTCGGACCGGTGACTGACCTGGCCAAGGTACTGGGTTGAGTGTCAGTGGGCTAGACCGGGGGTCAACTCGGAGCCAGACTAGTAGTAATTAAAATAGTATAATTTAATTAAAATTCATATTTTGATGGCGAAAAAAGTGATATTTAATACTTAAAAGATATCTAACTACCCATATTACTGTACAAAGTATTTTATATATATGAAATTATTTATTTTTTAACTATTTTTTCTTTATTTATTTCTGAAATATTTCCCTTATTTTATACTGTTGTTCCTCTCTCCAGCGCCCATGTGAATGATAAGACAAGTCTGGCTAATAGACTGACAAACATGGCTTCCCCAAGGAATGAAGCACAGATCCATAAACACGCTCTTCACCTCTCATTCCCTTCAATCTCTACCATTTTCAAATTTCATCAGATGTCTCGTTCTCTCTTCTAAACCTCCAATCTTTCATCTTCTCTTCCCATCTACCCATGCCTCTCAAATCTCAAAACGAGCCCTCTCGTGGTTAAAAGCTCCATCAGCGTAGTAGAGGAACTCTACCATCGAGGTTTATGTTTTGAACGTTCAAGAAGCTCAATCTTCTACTTTTTTTCTTCATCTTCATTTTCTGGTCGCTGGAGTTCTAACATAGAAGCAACTCGGGTGACTTGCCCAACTCGGAAGTCAACCGAGTTAGGGCTGGGTCACCTTGAGTCATCGTGGGTTATTCCGGGTCAGCTTACCCTCAAGTTTGGGGCTCAACCGGACCGACTAGTTGACCGGTTTGCCGAGTTCTGAGTTAGCTATTCCGGTCCAGTCTAGGTTCAATAAATATGCTTGAATCAGATGGAAAACACGTAATTCTCTTTTGTTTGCATAATTTTTTCTAATATTATATATATAAATAAAATAAAAAATAAAAAATTAATATTTATATATAAATATTTATAATATAAAATTGGAATACCAAATATAATGTAAAGTGTGTGAATATAAAAATAATTCAATTATTGATATATTAAATTTTACATCAATAATTAATAAATGTTTGATAATATATTAAGTTAAGCATAATGTAAAGTATATCTAAGATGAAATATGTTTATAATTGTGGGAGTTTAATATTATATATATATATCTCTATACATAAGAGTTTGCAAATATAATCTCAGATTTATCATAGTTCAACTTGTTAAGGCATCAACATGCACACACAAATATTTCATTGGCAATTTTTGTGATAGAAAAATTCCATCGGAAATAACCCTTATGGTTTCGTTGGTAACTTCTTGCAGAAATTTTGTCAGAAATTCCTATGTTGAATTTGTGAAGAAGGGAGGCTGAAATATATAGATGAGAAGGCCTGGTATTTAACGTTAGACTCCATTCGGTTATAAATATATGACCTATTTGGATAGTTGATCTCGGTCCTATATATAAGATATATTTAATTTTTATTTTTTCCCCAAATTATCCCTATTAATGTTCCTCTAACAACACTAACTAATATCACTAACATCCTCAATTTAATTTAATTAATTAAATAGGCCATATATTTAAGCCTTATTTTAAAATAAATATTAAAACTTTCTTATTACAGACAGATGATGACATTAATGATTGTGGGCTTCTATATCACTTAACAAGCTAGTAACGTAAGGACGATGAACCTCATGAAAAAAATGTAAGGATGTTGAAATATATATATATATATATAGAGAGAGAGAGAGAGAGAGATCGTTTCTCTACTAATCAAATTAAAAAAGAAGAAAGAGTTATGCATTTCTAGACTGTCTGTATCTCATCTGAATAGTTTAGATTTGGTTTTAGACTTGTATCTATTAAAATATTTTTAACAGAAACAAATTTATACCACCCAAATGAGATTTAAACAATTTAAATACCCCAATCTTTCCTTACTCAAATTTTTTTGAGTATGGAAAACCGATCCTTGATTAAAAAAAAAAAACAAAACAAAACAAACTTATAGCATGTATATGAGAAGATATTGAGGAGAGAATAAAACTCAAAAACAATAGCTCACCATCTTTTATCTAAATGTGCATAGTTGTTATCATCAATGTTCAAAAAATCGGACCGGGTATCGAACCGGACGAGGCACTGGTTCAAGGGTTAAATGTCCAATCGGGGGTCAGACCGGGTCAAACCGGTTTTATTAAAATAATAAAATTTTATTGATATTAACATTAATAATCACTAATATTAAAATGTAAATGTAGATAGGTATGCATAATTCATCAAATATGAATATTTTAATGTTTCTATATAGGGAAAAAAGAAAATATTAGTTGATTACACGTGAAAATAAATATTATTCTACAATTAACAAATTAAAATACAAACATTAAGAGTAACAATAATTAAATATTAAGTATATGCAAGTAAAATAGCATTTAAAGTATTATAGTTTTCTAATTTCTAAAATTGAGTGGAGTGAAAGTTAGTAATTAGGTGAATTATAATAAAATAAAATAAAAATTTTTTTAAAAAAAGAAAATATAACCGGTTCAACCCGGTTTGTGACCGGGTCGGCCGGGTTGACCGGTTTTCCCGGGTCAACCCGGGTCTTGACCGGGTCAAAGGCTCTCCAGTTCTTTGGTGCCGACCGGACCAATGGCGGTTCACGGTTGAACCGGCCGGTCCGGTCCGGTTTTTTGTTCACTGGTTATCATCATCCAAGAAACAAAATATTTGATAAGCCATGCACCTTTTCTTTCTCTGTTTATCGCCATTTGTGTGAAGAAAACCAAAATCGTGTACAAACTAATTTAAATGAAATACAACTATATTGGCTGTGAAAAAAAAAACGTAGTCATTTTTGTCTGTTTCAATCACGTCACACCACATATTAAATATCTATATCTATGTGTGTGTGTATATATATATATATGATGACTTCCCATTTAACATTGATTTAGGGCTTATTTAGAAGATATTTGGGGAGTCATCAATGCTAATTAAAGGAATTTTGAGAGTTTTTTAGAGAAAATTATGCAAAGTTGTCATATAAGCTTAATTTAATTATTTTTTGAAATAAATATGAAAATTTATTAGAAAATTTGATTGGCATTATTCCCTCACATTTATGCATGATTTTGATAGGTACAAATGGATATTCTAAGCTAGGAAGGAGAAGAAAAGCAAAGGAAAAGATTGGAGAAAGCTGGAGTTTAATTGCTGAAAATTGCCTCTGGTGCCATGGCACTGCACCTGAGTGCCATGGCACGGCGTGAAAATCCCTAAAAATTCTGACTTCGCACATATTCATTTTTTATCCTTTTAAAACACCTAGGGCACGAAAATTAGAGGAGAATCAGCCCCCTTTGAACCCTAGAACCCATAGGAACCATTAGACTCATTGATACACACAACTTTGGAGCTAGGGTTTGCAAAATTGGAGGTTGAGAAGCAAAATTGGAGGAGTTTCTTGCCCTAGGTGATAGATTCTTCTTGTTTTCTTCCATTCTTTGTTACTTTTGTGAATTAAACATGGGATTTCTTTGTATTTTCTGGTTTAATCCATTCATGAGTAGCTAAATCTTTTGTTCTAGGATTGATTCAAACCTTGTATGGATTGAAACCTAATTGTTTCCTTTTCTTTTAGAATTTAATGACTATTTATGTTGATTTATCTTGTTCTTAATGCCTCTAATTAACTGATCACCCTTTAGAGCGATTTGTTCATTTAAATCATACTCGAGAGAGATAGTTTAGATGTAGAACTAGGGTAAATCAGACTAGACTTGAAGTTTAAATCAACTAACGGATGGTTTGTCGGGTAGAATAGAGATATATCTATCGACCTAGTTTTGTCAGATTAAGGTTGGATCTTAAGGCATACTTTCATTAATTTGTAACAAGAGATTGAGCAAGTTTAATGAAAAGTATAGAATTGATTTTGACTCGAGAGAGCGTTTCAAGTACTTTAGAATCTTAGGCAAACATAAATTGTCATTTGAAGACTAAAGGAAGGGAAATTAATTGGGGTTCATGAAATACAATGGTGAGAATTAATCCTAGGCCTAGTTAATTGATAAATTAAATCTTTCTTGTTTGTTTCTTTATTTTTATTTTAAAATTAGTTTTCAAAACCAGTTTCTAAAAGCATTTGATTTGTTCAACTTAATTGAGTTCATTAGCCTGTTGTTTGATTGGGGTTTTAAAACAAATCTCTGTGGGACGATAATTTATTACTATGTTGCGATCTGTACTCTTGCGGGTGAACAATATGTATATATATAAATACAACGGAGACATTAATCAAATCATTGTCTTTTCTTTTTTGGAATGGGCAAAATCGAACCACTGAACGATAATACATATGCCCTACCAAAAAAAAAAAAAACCCTCCTGATGTCAAGAAACTTGTCTTCAAACCAAAGATATAATGCCCTATAGATGTGCCGCCACATGGAAATAATTCTGCACTATTACTCAGGATGTGCCTAAAAAATCTATAGGATATAAGTGAGAGAGAAAACAAGTAAAATCTAAAATCCATAGGCTATATATGAAAGAGAAAACAAGTAACATCTGACGAAGAATAATTAGTAAAATCCACAAGATTGCTATGAATCAAAAGGAAACACCGTTAATTCAATTCAGTTCGAACAAATTATAGTCATTAATTAAGGGAATGAATTATATCCATAACAATTTCAACGGTAACAACACTCTCTGCTTCAACAAAAAGGAAAAAAAAAAAAGAAATACCCATTTTCATATACCTATTTTGATGATCTTGTATTTGATCAAAAAAAATTTGATGATTTTAAATCATCTGGTGGCGTCGGTGATACTAAATCATCCGGTGGTTATGCTGAATCAGCTTTCTCAAGCACCTGAATCATTGAACTCGAACATAGCTTGACAACGGAATGCAAAAGCTCCTTCTTCGGAGAGCCAACAAAGTATGTGAGAATGAATGTTTTGACCTTCTTGCAAGCAGATCCAATCTAAAAGAGGAAACAGATTAAAATTATAATGGAAAGATATAAATCAGAGTTGCTCAATGAACTTACCGCAACATGGAAGATAATGGCGGCAATGATCTTGGCAATAGGTTTGGCAAAAGGAGAGATCACCTTTAGGATATGAGTGATCTGAGGGTTATGTGAATACGTGCTGGCTGGTTAGGTGAGAGAATTTGGGATGGAAAATTGGAAAAACAAATATGGAAGGAGGAGAGTTGGGAGGAGAAGGAAAGAAAGGGACATAAGAGAGAGACATGGTGGGAGATCCTAGAAGAACATGAGATCGATGCCACGAGAGATGAGAGGAAATGGGAAGTGTTTGTGAAAGAAAATGAACTTAAATAACAGATTATGCAATGACGGAAAACAAAAAGCAACAACGTTGTATGGGTGTAAAGAGCGTGACTGACGTGAAAGAAGTGTCTGTGTGAAGAAGAAGTGTCTGAAGTGTAAGGGATGAAAAATTGTAATGAGAAAACTTCCCTTTATTCCCAATTCTTATTTACCTTAATTTACCACATAAATTTTTTTTCATTTATGATCAATTGTTTTCATTAACATTTTATTAAATTCTAAAAATATTTTAATAGCAACATAATCCCTTTATTCCCCCAGTTTCTATAATAAGGCAAAATGATATTAATAAAATGGTAACCTTATAAAGTAGTAATTATAACATGACAAGCAGAAAAATTAAGAAAATTATAAAGTAGTGTAAGGGGAGTCGTAAATATAAGGACACCTTCAAAAAAGTTGAGTAGTGCATATCATTTTAGACCTTTACAAAAAATGATACACATTTAAAGTTTTTTTTTTTTTTTTGTCTGAATTTCATCTCAAGTATTGAAAATTCATGAATACCACAATCAATATTATTAACATAAAACATAACACTTAATGTAAGTTAAAACTATTAATAAGCCTTAAGAAGAAAAATCATATATATTTTGTATCTTCATGAGTATAAACAAATGTAATGCCCAACATGAAAGAATGGTTTATGAAGAGGAGGTAAAAAGCATTTCATGGGTTTTAATTTGGGGGAAAGAATGGAAACCTAAGGGAGCATTTCTGTCTTGGAATGATTTGTTGTCGGATGCTTTTCGTCATTTTTTCTCTTTGAGCGGCATGAGACACGGTGAGAATACAACGAAACATATTTTTTTTCCTTCTTTTAACCAATAAGATAGTACCAATCAATAATTCATCAGTGGTCTTTTTTTTTTTTTTTTTTGACCAGTAATTCATCAGTGGTCTTTAATCATCAACTTTTACACACAAAATCGTGTCATTCCCGCTACAAAGCCTAATTACCTTTTTTATTTATATTAGTATTTATCTGAATTTATAATTAATATTCATTATTTAGGTTGGGTCTTTTTCCTCAAATAATAAACCTCTAAATTACCACTAATCATTCCTTGATATTGACTCTTTACCATTTATGAAAATCACTAGTTCGATTTTTAAACTTCCTTTTTTTCACATTCCTTTCATTCATATCCTTATATTTTGTCTTCAGTTCAAAAAAAAAAAAATATCCTTATATTTTGTCCCAATAAATATAAATATTTACTCAGATAATAAACACTTGTAACTGTGATTTGGACAAATAACTCATTTCATTTTTTTATTTCCTTTGTTTCCTCCCTTCACAACCAATAGTCATGTTTCAAATTTAAAAATATAATTAGGTATTTAATAATCATAATGACTCATTACATAACTTAATATAAGAACATTTTAACTTTTTGTTGGAAGATTTTTTTTGTCGTGACTTTTTGTTGGAAGATTGAGAAATTAGAAAACTAAATGATCTACTTAAATATAACATATATTACATACAATATAATTATCTATCAATTTATAATTCAAATAAATTAATTTAATGAAAAATGTTAAATAAAAATGTTCAAAAGTAATTTATTTTACTTTCTTGATAAAAAAAATTAACTTACCGACCATGGGGAGTCCTTTCACAAAATTCAATAAAATTTAGCAAAGGTCTCCAATTTTTTAATGAAAAACATAGAAAGTACCGTTTTCAAAAAAATTTCAATTATAGATTTTCTCCTATTTTTGGTTTTTGGAATAGTCATAAACTCATAACCACCCATTTTCTGTATTTGCTTACATTATTTGGTTACGCTAATATTTATATCAGCATTAGACTCTACTATCTATTCACGTGGGCTTGAACCATTAATCAATTCTTTGAGACATGAGAGAGATATTCTTATTTTTCGAAAGCTGCTCATATTTTTAAAATACTTACCGTATTTAATCAATTTTATTCTTTTCTCGGCATATCCTCTCTTGACAGTAGAAATCAAAATTCAAAAATTCCATCAGAGAGAGGATACTCTCCTTTTTTTTTTCTCCTTTTCTTCTCATAATCACATCTCACCCTTAAATTAAGAAATGTATGGTTCAGATTAAATATTCTATAAAAGTATTATTATAACATTTTATATTAAAATTTATTTATTTTATCTTTATTGCAATTTGAACTATATAAATATATTTTAACAGTTTAAATCTATATTTTTTTATAATAATAATTTTTACAAAATAACAATTCTAAACTGTTCATTTTTTAAAATCCAATGGTGAATACTAGATTGTAAGAGAAAAGGAGAAAAGGGAAAATGGGACAAATAAAACCCAATTTCACCAGTTCCAACATGATGGATCTTGATAAAGGATTTTGGTTGTTTATACATTTTGAATGCTATGTAATGCTAATATGCTATCCAGTTCTATTAAAAAAAGGGAGAATCATAACTCAAGCACCCTATGGCCACTGTGAAAGTATATGTTTTTCAATTATATATAATTTTTCTTCATGAAATGTAATACCCCTTAAAATTTAAATGTATGTTTTACAAATCTACAAATCTCTTACATGTATATATATTTGAAATTCGATCTTCATCTACCTAGTAGTTAGTAGTATTATTATCATGAGATCGATTGAGATGTTTTTGAAAAATAATTTACTTTTTTAACATATTATTATATTTAATAAATTTCAATTATATTTTTATAAACATAATTCGATTATTTATTTGCTATTAAAATTAAAAAGTATGAGACACTATTTTGTCTTAGCACAAAAAAAGAAAGGATACTAGTTTGATTGGCTCCCCAGGCTCCATGAAGGCCTAATAAATTTTGAGCTCAAATGATCAGCTATCAGGAATCTGTAGAGGCAACACTTGCGCTTCCCAACAAACTCAAGCTCCAAAGTGGCGGCGACGCACAAAAGTAGCGGTATAAGACAAGTTAAATACTTCCTCAGTTCAATAATATAAGATGTAACATAATAATTATTTTGGTTAATAATATAAGAGATAATATGTAAAAGTTAAGATAATAAATGTTTGATTTTCACTTTTGTCCTTCCATATTAAATGTAAAGAGTGTGTGAGTATGCGTAATAATTGATACAGGGGTAAAATTGAAAAAATCACATTAATTTTACCAATAATAAATGAATCCATTATGTATCCTTAGTTTGTGTAAAATTGTTGACTAACTAACCCGGGGTGTGTGGTTAAGTGGAAATGACTCATTTACCCTAAACCAACTGTCGAGTGTTCGATTCTTGACGTTGGGTATGAAGAAGCAATAAATCTCCCGGGCCAGTTGTCCCACCCTTTGAGGTGCCTACAATTCAGCGGAGGATTAGTCTTCACCTGTCGGGTGGGGGATACCTTGATGTTTCATCAAAAAAAAATTGTTGACTAACTCTTATAATGAGGATTGGAAGAAGTATTTTTAAGTCTTGAAATTGAATTTTTTAAAAAACTTTTGTTGAGAAGAGAAGTTAATACCTTAAATTTAAATAGTCAATTGCTGAAATACTAGATCAGAAACCGCCTCAATTACTTTAATTTTTATTTCTCCTCCGATATCCCATGAAGGAATTGGCCATTCCGATTTGAAACACCTTGGCTAAAAACATCAGGATTTTAAAAATCATATTAGTACACACTAGTAAAATAAAAACGATTATAGTTCAGAACCGGAGAAATTAGAGCCTCATCTTGTGGACTGGAATACAAGAGTGTTAGCTAGACATATTAGGCAGAAAAAGAATGAATTAGTGAGGAGATTAAGGGGAATCTAGGATGCTTGCCCGAAGAGTTGAAACCCATTCCTTGAAGATTTAGAAAGAAAGTTGAATGAAGAACTGATGGAACTGCTAAACCAGGAAGAAATACTTTGGTTCCAAAAAGCTACAACAAGATGGCTTAATGATGGGGATCCTAATACAACTTATTATCATGAAAAGACTACCATCCAGAGAAGAAAAAAATTAGAGTAACAACCTTGAAAAATAATGAAAATTCCTGGATTAAGGTGGGAGGGAGGAAGTGGGGAAACAAGTTGGCAAATTTTTTAAAAACTTATTCAGGGAAGAAGTTGTTCATTCTTGGATATGCACAGATCACTCGTGGCCAGAAATACAAAGGGATGAGTGGAAGGCGATTTTGTACAGATATAAAAGAAGAACTACAAAGGGATGAGCGGAAGGCTATTTGTCAGTATGAGGTCTTAAAGCACCTGGTGCTGCTGATTGATTTCTAACCAATTTCATCCAAAAGAACTAGGATGTGGTGGGAGAATGGGTGGTGAGATCAGATAAAGAAATGTGGCGCGATCAAAAAAATCAGACCGGACATCGAATCGGACGAGGCATATGTTTAAGGGTCCATTATCGGATCAGGGTCAGACTGTCGAACTGGTTATATTAAAATAATAAAATTTTATTGATATTAACATTAATAATCACAGATATTAAAATATAAATGTAGATAAGTATATATAATTCATCAAACATGAATATTTTAGTGTTTAAATAGAGGGAAAAATATAAAATATTAGTTGATTACACGTGAAAGTAAATATTATTCTACAATCCACGGACTAAAATATAAATACTAAGAGCAATAACAATCAAATATTAAAAGTATGCAAATATAATAGCATTTAAAATATTATAGTTTCTTGGTTTATAAAATTAAGTGAAGTGAAAGTTGGTAATTAGGTGAATTATAACAAAATAAAGAAATTACATTTTTAAAAAAAGAAAGAAAAAGAGAGAACCGATTCAACCTCCCGATTTTGGGTGGGTTGAACCGGTCATCCACTGGTTCAATTGCTCCCCCATCCAATGCCTCACCCAGATCGGATTTGAGGGTGGTTCGTGGTTCGACCGATCTGCCCGATCCGGTTTTTTCATCTGTAACACCCCAAATTTTAGAAAATAAGAAATAAGGAAATATTTGGAACCTTGGGGTATTATTTGGTATTTAAATAGTCTTATAAATAAATCTGGAAATTAAAGTATAACTAGAGAAATTATTTTGGGACAAATTTCAGATTTATTTGTAAATGAGAATGGTAAATGAAATTACCATTTAAGAGAAAATATAAATTGGGAAATTAAAAAGACAATATCTGCCCCTAATTGAAAATATCTTCAATTATAAAGGGAAGGGCAAGATAGTAAAATACCTGTTAAAAATAAATATCAGATCTCTTTTAATTTGGGCCACACATGTGTCCTGTCTTATATGTTCTTTTTCTTTTTTCTCTTCCATTTCATTTTTCCTTCCTCCCCAACCCGACTTCACTCTCTCATTCTCTCTTCTCTCTGGTTCTGCGAAGCAACGGCGGCGGACGGCCAAATCGACGGCGATCAACGGCGACACACGGCGGGAAACGTCCAAGAAGGCTTAAGCAACTTCAGGTAAGCTTCGTTTTCTTATTTCCTTCTCTTTTCTTGCACGATTCTGAGCGTTTTGGGGGTAGAAGGATTCGAAATTTGTGAGGTTTTGGAGCTTCAAAATACATGAAATTGAAGCTTAAGACTCGAACAAGTATAATCTTGAAGTGGATTGAGGGTAGGAAGCTTGATTTGGCCGATTTTCCAAAGAAAGGCCGGCGGGTACTATTCACCCGAAATCAAACATCTAGGATTTTGGGTGCTTGTTGCTCTGAAGTTCGGTTAATCGGATGCATGAGTGATTTTAAGCATGTTGTTGCCTTGAATGTCGATTATTGAAGGATAGGGAATTTTGAAGCAATTAATTTCCTCCCCTGTTTCTGTGATTCGTCGGCCAAGAGGAGGAGGAAATTTTCCAAATAATATGTGCATAAATTAGAGCTTGAAATGGGTGTTTTGGATGTGAGGATTGATGAATTCTTGGTTGCTTGATTTGTTGCTCAATTTCTTTGCCTTTGTTATGCTCTGGCCGAGAAGGAGAAAAGGGGATTTTGGGGTTATAATTGTTGAGGTGTGATTGTTGACTTCTCCTTCTGCTATAGGTGTGATTTAATTAAGCCCAGAATCTCTGATTTGTTGGTTATCCTTTGTTCCCTGTTTGTTCTTGTTCTGCGCTGGCTGAGTTCCCTTTCTAAGGGAATTATTTGATTCTGTTACTTCCTTTAGTACAATAACATAGTAAATATGAGGAATAGATGAATTTTTGAATGCCTGAATTACGGTTCTTTGTTTCTCTTCCTGTCTCCTGTTCTGTTCTGCCAAAAGAAAAGGAAGAAGGGCCATTAATGTTTTGTTTTGCTTTGGGTTGTGGTGATTGATTGAAGGAGGAAATAGGAAGTTAAAATTGATGTTGTTATTATTGTTGTTTGGCTGTCAGTTTAGTTGCAAGTAAAGGAGGAATGTTAATATTAATTTAATAGGAATGAAATATAAGGGAATGAGAAGTGAATTAGCTAAGCTTGGATTTATTGGACTTTGGTTTGGAATATATCTTGAATTGGGATGCTGAACTTGTTGGTTTTATGAGCAGAAAAAGGGAAGTTATGATGATTAATTGGATGATACAAGAGGAAGTGTTATTGTTGTTTGATTAACGATTTTAGGTGCTAAAGTTAGAAATTTCAGTTGTTCTGGCTGCTGATTTATTGGCAAAGAAAGGGGAAGGGATGATGTTAGTTTGATAGGAATTGATTTAAGAGAAGTTGAAAGTTGAATTGGTTGCTCTTGGATTTGTTGGACTTGAGTTAAATGCAATGTGAGTTACATTTATGGATTGTTGACTTGTTATTGATGTGGGAACAAGAGTTGAGTTCTTTTGGATTACTATTTCAAAGGTTTTGAATTAAGATTGGATTTGGAATTAAGATAGGATTAGGATAAAGTTTTAAGTTGAATTTAAAGATTAATAGGTTATAGTGAATGTAAGTCATTTAATTATTGATTGATAAGAGATGTTAGTTAATTTAAAATGGTAAAGACATTTTGTGCTTATGTTGTATTGTGTATATTAATTGTATTTGTGTGTATAATAATATGTATTTGTGCAATGTTTATGAATGATAGAGTGATTAGCCATTAAGTTAAGAATTTAGATTTTTACTATATTAGAAGTTAGAGGGGTAGTACCCTAGGGGTGTGAGAGACGTTTAAATACTATATCTAAGTTTAGATATTAATATATTATTTTTATTATAAATATTTATAGGACAAGATAGTGGGATAGAATTCCCCGAGTACGAAGCAAGAAAGAATACAGCAAAGAGTAAATCAAGAATCATGTAGCAGTTTATTTCAGTAACAAATAAAGTACATGTATCATTTTGTATTATCTGTTGCATTTAGTTGATAAGTTATTATTCCTCAGTTGGAGTACTCCAGGGTTTAGGGGTTTAGCCACATCTTTTCCCAACCAGTTAGTTATAGTTTTAAATGTTATAACGAGAAATCCTGCAGGTAGAGCCTCCACTTTTTAACGAATATATCGTTACTAGTGGTTGGTAGGTGCGGATCGCACACAGATTAATAGGAATAAACTGTCATTATTTGCACTGATTTATGAAATGCATACATGTCAGTATATATATTCAAGAGAATAAAGGTTAATGAGATAAACTGCGTTGAACCATTGCTTTTCAGATAAGCTGGCAGGAGTTAGACTTTTTGGGGAGTAAGGTAAAGTAGAAGAAAGCAGGAATGCCTGCTTATTAGTGTATTATGATAACCATTTTGGGTCTAGTTTGTATATATTGTAAATCTAAGAGATAAGCAAAAAGACAAGTATAAGTATATAACTGAGAAGCAGTAAGCTGATAGGTAAAGTTAAAGAGGATCGTCGATCGAGATTGTTCCTCTAATTTATTTTTAAGCCACGCTAATCGTTATTAAGTATTAGATTGATATTAAGATGATTCCGATCATTATTTTAATTGTCTTATAACCACTGGATCCTATAAATAGATTTAAGTATTCTAAATTAGTCCGAAAAGCCCATTCCAACTATAATAAGGTTGGAGTATTTTTCCAAGGGAAAAGTTTTAAAATTTTTCATATTTTAGGGCTTTCGGTATTAAAAAGTGGTTATAATTCAATTAAAATACAGTAATATAGTAGTAAAAGATAAGGTGTTACATCATCCATGGGCCCACTTTTGACAAAGTGAAGGCAGTCACAGGTGGTGGGTGTAATGGAGAGGAAAATGGGTAAAATGGTAATATAACATTCACACATAATAGGTTCCAAGTCCTAGGGACCTCAGTTTAATTAGTAAATTTTGTGGGACCTTACCTTAAATATGTTCCTTCTATGGAACCTCTAATTAATTTTCCCATATTTCACAAATCTCTTATATATATATATATAGTTGAAATTCGATTTTCATCTGCTTAGTAGTATTATTATCATGAGATTGACTGAGGTATTTTTTTATTATCATGAGATCGATTGAGGTATTTTTTTTAAAAAAAATAATTTACATTTTTAACTTATTTATTATATTTAATAAAATTTAATTGTGTTTTTATAAACATAATTCGATTATTTATTTGTTATAAAAACAAAAGTAGCCACTAAACACTTAGATCAACTAGCTGTGAGTTGTTCTATTTTAACTAGTGGTCTTAAGTTCGAGCCCTAGGTATGAAGTAGTGATAATTACTTGGAGGTAGCAAGGTTCCCCATTGTAGATTTACATTCTCACGAACCATATTAGTCAATTACTAGATGCGCAGAATACCGGTGGATAAATATTAAAAAAAAAAACTAAAAAGTATGAGAGACACTAGGATGATTGGGTCAGAAGCTTCTATGAAGGCCTAATAACTTTCGACCAAAAATATTAAGGCCTAATAAGTAATAACAACAAAAGCCCAAATGATTAGCTATGACGAATCTGTAGAGGCAAAAGCAAGGCAAGACCCAATAACTCGCACCTCCCAACAACCTCACATCTTATCTTAGTAATAATAATACTACTCCAACTTAATTATAAAAGTCAGTTGACTTCTTTAAAAAAATTAAGGATGTAAAATACACTCATATTAATTGTTTATATTTATCTTTTTTTTCTCTCAAAACTAAAGTATTTTACTTATAAAATATCATATAATCTAATTACATTTCGTATATATTAAAATTTAGGGTCTAATTTGCTTCTTTAATCTACCAAAAAAAGTTAACTGACTCTTATAATTAAGATCGGAGGTAGTAATAATATTACAAAAAATCAAAACATATCCTCCATGTTGATATCATAAGAGGTAGTCAGTAATTTTAATTTAAAAAAAACTTAGTGAAGCAATTTATTATGGGTAAAATTAATAAAATTTTTCAATTTTACCGCCAAGACAGGAGAAGAGAGTAAGATAATTTTAATTTGTGAGAAATAAGAACAAGAAAATTGCATAATAGATGTTGCTTCTTGTTAAATGCACCCGGCTCACGTTAGTATTATTCATCTTTGTCGCCGGGTTTACTCTGCAACTTCTTTTCCCTACTTTCCCAATTCACATCCTCATCTTTCCTTCCTTAATTTTATTCCTTTGTGTTCTAGAAATTGCAGAATTCGCTTGTCTGGGAAGCTCCGTTCTTGTGAAAAAGTTTGGAAATTTGGGTTCTTTCATATCTGGGAACTATCAAGCTGCGTTTTTTCAGGTAAAAGTGATGTGCCTTTGATTTGGGTTTGTTGATTTGGGGGTTTTCCCTTGATTGGAGCTGTAGTTATTGCCTTCGCTTAAGAGAAGTTTATGTCTTTTGAAAGAAACAAAACTTGGTGAGTTTTCTCGGGAAGGGATAATATCACTTCTCTTTGCATGATGAGTAGTTGGAATATTGCTTGAAAATTGATATCTGATGATGATCGGGTTTTCTCATAATATTTTATAATCTCTTTACCTTCTGAAAACTGGGAAGAGAGATTTTTGAGTGCTGATTTAGGAACGGGAATCATTGAGTTGAGATTGAGGAGTTGATGATCTTGCTGTCTTAAAGGGGCTTGCTGTTTGTTCTGTGGATTTACTTCCTAGTAGTTGTATTTCATTTTGAAATGGATGATAATGAGGGTGATGCAAAGTATGCTTCTAATCCATATGATGTGAGTCATGACCGAGGCTATGGTTATTTGAATAGTCAGAAACTTCCAGTTGGGAGTTCTCAACGTTCTCAGCCAGTTAAAAGTGGGTATGCTGAAGATGATAATGATTATGTGGAGGAAGACAACGGAGAACAGTTAGAACAGGAGGAGGAGGAGGAGGAGGAGGAGGAAGATGATGATGGTGATGTTGATATCGATCAAGGTGATGATAACCAAGTTCCCCAGAAAGATGGCGATGATAATGTTGATGACGAAGAAGAAGATGGCATTGATGGGGATGGGGATGGGGATGGGGATGATAGTGATGATGACAGTGCTGCTGCTGCTGATGATGATGATAAGCAGAAACGTTACACTATAAGGATTGGAGATGATTTAGAATCTCATCCAAAAAAGAGAAAGTTGAAGAGTTTGATTTCAGCTTATGAATTTGCGCCTCGTGTACCTGTGCCAGCAGCTGCGGCTCCTGTAGCTCCTAAACCATCATTTGGTGGCAGAAATTCCCTTACTGACTGGACTGAGCGCGAAACATTTGTCCTTCTCGATGCTTGGGGTGAGCGGTTTATTCAACGTGGAAAAAAGAGTCTTCGGTCTGAGGAATGGCAAGAAGTTGCTGAAAGGGTAAAGGAAATTTCAAAAGTTGAAAGGACAGATACACAGTGTAGGAATAGACTTGACACATTAAAGAAAAAGTACAAAAAGGAGAAGGCTAAATTCGCAGAAATAGGCAGTGGAACCAGCAAATGGATTTATTTCAGTAGGATTGATAAGCTTTTGTCCTCTCCTCAACAACAAACTGGTCTATCTTGTGGGTTGGACTCAGGAGAGTATGTTTTCTCGAACCCTCGAGTTTATTTGAACCGTGCAAATGTGTTTGATGAAATGAGGGATAGTCCAGGGAATTCAGAGTCTACTGGCGATGAAGATTCAGTTGGACTTCAACCAAAGAAAAAATGTTCTAAAAGGAACAATGACGAAACTTCTTCCTTCAAGTTACTTGCCGATTCCATTCAGAAATTCAGTGAGATATATGAGAAGATCGAAAATAACAAAAGGCAACAGATGGCAGAACTAGAAAAGATGAGGATGGAATTCCACAAGGAATTGGAAATGCAGAAGCGGCAAATTTTCGAGAAAGTCCAGAACGAGATTGCAAAACTGCAGCAGAGAGATGAGGAGAATGATGAATCTGCTGAGAACGGTATGTAATGTGATGTTTATACATTGTATTTCTGTTTTAAATGTGGCGTTAGTATGTAGAAGGCCAACTGTTGTACTTGTTATCATATTCAGGGTGTTTTGCCCCTTCAAATTTATGATAAGGCAAGACTTTTTGCCAGTGATGTTACATGTTACCGGAAAGTATACCGAAAACTAAATAGTTCATACTGTATTTTTATTACCATGTTTAGGTTCATTCATGTAGCCTAGTCTTTTGCTTATTTCATAAGTAGTTGCCTGTTGGTGGCTTATGGGGGGGAGGTTATTTTCACATTTCAAGCTTATTTGTATTACGTAGATGCTTCTTTTGCAACCATTCTGATTTCCATTTTCCCTTACTGGAGTTTTCATTCTCAGTGAAACTGTCCATAACTGTGTGGATTAAATGAAAAGTGATAAGCTTCTGTTGAGTCAAATGTCTTTGCTACAAGAGACATTTGTGAAAGAAGCAGGCTTGTAGAGCCCTACTTCTTAGAAGAAAGGACCTTTTGTGCCTGTTTGGAGTAACTTCCAATACCAAGGCTCCAAGGATTTCTGGAGCAAAGTAGCCAACCACCTATCCAAAACCCAAAAGATATTTTAACCCATAAAAACATGGTTTTGAAGCCAAAACCTTGGTTTTGGTATAAGGTGGGGAGAATAACTTTCAACCTTAAAACCATGGTTTTTTGACTTTTTCCAAAATCACTTCTAAAAATCAATACAAACACAAAATACTAAGGGTAAGTTTAGTTCATAGAAAGTTTGCGAATTGAATAGAAATGGAATGTTTATAAGTATCAATGTGTTTGGTATGATATTAAGAATATGGGATAGGAATTTGTTTTTAGTATTTTATTAAAAGGAAATAAAAATGAATGTACTGAAATGCCCTCAGAATGGAAAGATGGATGAGTTATGGTTGTGTAGATGGGAGGAGTTGGATTGAATATTGAAGGTATCCCCATTCCATGAAATCTTGATCACTAATCAAAGATTTCAGCCTATGCTAGTAATTCTGTACCTTTTATTCAACTTCACCAATTCAAAGATTTTCAACTTTAGAGGATTTTAATTTGTTTTCTTAGTCTCATCATATGATATAGATCTTTATCTTCTTGTTCTAATTAATGTAGATATTCTGTTATTTAATTCAGTCAAGGAGCCTTTTTCAGATTGTTGAAAAGGGGTATCCTCCAAGTCAACCTATGACTCAGTTTGATATAAATATATATCACACACACGCACATACATTATTTTTTAAAAAAGAATGAGAAGATTAGTATATTTCTTTTGGGAAAATGAAAAGATTGTTTGGTAATTATCAGTGAATGTCTGCCAATAATATGTTTCTTGATTTTCAAATGTTCATTCATGGTTTAACTTCTGACATCACAAAATTCAGTTCTTTCATGCCTCAAATTGCCTAAAAGAAAGGCGTTCAACTAAGCAAAATAAAAAGTTCTCACTTTGATGATTATGTTTGATCCGTAAATAAGATGAGATGAAACAGAGCACAAAATGAAAACTTAGTTTTATAGAATATAAATGTAATGCGCCCTTAAATGAAAAATAACATAAACAACAACAAATGCTTTGAAATAATAATAACATTAATACGATTAATACCATAACTCGATATTTTAATTACATCATGCTAATCTGCAGCATTTCAAAGCCATTTCTACTTTCCTTTTTCGGCTTCGAATGAAAGCACACAAACAAAGGCGAGCAGAGTACTCCGTTGGCGTTGATACTAATTTTCTCACGATATGAATCGGTACTATTTCTTCAAATTTGAGCCTTTACTATAATAATGACACATTTATATTATATAAATTTAAAGCAACAGTTACTTTTAATGTCCCTATCAATTTTTATCAAGAACCGGCTCAGGCTAGAAATGGTAGTCTAGCTGAAAATGGTCATTTCATATACATACAATTTTAACAAAAACACACATTACCATAACAAAACAAAAAAGCCAACCTTTTCGCCCAATCCCTTTGCTTTTTCCTTTTTGGCCAATTCCTTTGCCTTTTCCATAACCTCAGTGTTAGCAAGTTTAACAAACAAAAATAGTGAAATTTAAATTGATACTTTTTCTATCCTGAACGAATGACTAATATATTTACCAAACTCTCTCGAGGTTTCAACTTTTCGTGGAATTAAAATGTTCTTGAAATTGGACAGTAATACAAAATGTGATATAATAAATTCTTTTTTTTTTTTTAATCTTTCTACTTGCCTTTTTTCCCGATCATCCTCTAATTTTAGAAATGTTTATAATCTTTCTTCAAAGAATAAAAAAATTTACTACAAAACATAATTAAGTTGCGCTTACAGGAAATATATGGAAGTAAATTCTTTGAAACAGAAGTTTAATTTTAACTTCAGAAATCGTACACAAATAACCTTCTGCTGCCTAGAGAGAATTGACCTCTTGCCGTCATTTGGGAAGAATACACTACTAGCACTATGAAAATTTCCCTTCCAACACTACTTTCAAAGGGAAACAAAAAATGGGATTCCAAATACCACCACAATATTAATAACAAAATATCTTCAACCACCCACAGAGAGAGCACTAAACCAAACATCCCAGTGGCCACTCTGTCAACCCCATCTCATTCACATTCTTGTACAAAAGTCCAAGACAAAACCAACAAGTAAAATTTATGCGGCGCCTGAATTTTCTGACTTATCAGTCTCCATTGCTTCGGTAGATGCTGGTGGGGCCTGTTCTGTGTTCTCCCCTGCATTAGCTTCCCCATGAGGTGATGGCTGCTGCTGCTCCTCACCACCCTGAGGAGGAGGAGTAGCTGGTGTTGCTGGCGATTCAGGAGTAGCCGGCTTGGCTGGCCTTGGTTTTGTCATAATTGGCTTGGAGAACCTGTCAAAACAATCGAACAGTTGAATCCGGAATGAATGGAACAACTCATGAGAAAATTACCTTGCAACAAAAGAAATGGCACTATAGAATAAATAACCAACTTTAGAGAAGGTCCGATCCTCCCAGACTCCAGAAGTTCACAAGAACAACAACACATGAGAAAATTACCTTGCAGCAAAAGAATTGGCACTATAGAATAAATAAGCAACTTTAGAGTAGGTCAGATCCTCCCAGAATCCAGAAGTTCACAAGCAGCAATTAGGTTCACTTCTCAATTTAACCACTACATCCAGTCACCAATATAAGAACTAGTAAGAGGGTTCGATTTTGGTCTTAAATTTAATATCCTAATCCATATCTCTCACTTTTACCGTTTCTTCCCAAATTTACCTAACTAATAAATTGATGCATAATCTAATGTGTCACATAGGTATTTTAGAGAGATCAAATCATGTTTGTCATTATTAAATAATTTACTTCATTTCTTTATTATACCCAAAATTAGTTAGGTAGCTTTTATATCAAGGACCACAGGGAGAGTTAGCCCTTATATAAGGGTAAAGATATTAGTGACGCAGATAACATTGTGAAACAAAAAACTAATAGTAAACTGCTAACCTAGCATGTGACCAAATACAACGGCCAAATGAAGAGTATAAAACTTGACAAGATGGTTCAGTGATGACTATAAAATGTATAAAAGAAACCCACAGAAAAGGATCATAACTAGCGTAGTAAGAGACAAGCAAAGAAATAGCAGCATACAGGCAGGAGTTCATGCCATCTAAAAACACCTGAAAAGAATACCATTAAACCAACACAATAAACAAAATCATATACCTATCAACTGCCTCAGCTTTCTTTCTTATTTCAGCTGACAAGAGCACAGGGTTAGCATATTTTGGAAGAGAGTCCTGTTGCTGCTGCTTCTCCCTAAGCCAAGCCTCGGCTTCAACACATTCATTGAGGACCTACAAACAAAAAATCAGACAAATTCAAGTGCCAATAACAGAGACATGTGCACATAAAAACAGACAATTTACCTTCTGTTTCTCAGAAAGACACGTGCACATAAAAATAGACAATTTACCTTCTGTTTCTCAGAAATGTCAATGTGATCAAATTTGGGATCATTTGACATTGCAGCTTCCCTGTAGCTATTTATACAATAGATCAACTGACTGATTACTGTTCCCCTCTCCATATATTCCCTGTAACGCTCTTCAATTGGATCACCTTCCTGCAATTGGATACAAGCCTCTAATTAGGTAGCAATTACAAGCTACCATGAAAATAACTCGCTGCTACTCATTTTTGTGCACAAGAACAAAAATAAGGATGACTTTTCAATGCCAAAGATTTTTTTTTTCTTTCTTTCTTTTTTTATTTGGGGGGGGGGGGGGGGGTGAGCTGGGGGATGAGAACATTATGCCTCTTTTTTTTTCATTTTTTGTTCTCAAAACAGGTTTCTAAAATTAATTTATAAAATAAGTTGAGAAGAAAAAGTAAAATCTGTTAGGATGATTGTTCTAAGAAAATCATGTTCAACAACTAAGAAATATTAAAACAAGTTAGAATTAATTATTCTTGCAATCAGCTTCGGAGTTTACCAAGTAGATTGAAAAGTGCAGACGGCAAGCAGAGTAGAATAGAGAGTGGCATATTTGAGTTTGGGAGGCAAGAGCTTAAACAATGAAGTGCTGAAGGAGGATGGAATTCTCCGCTTATTAACAAAACAAAAGAAAACATCTAAAAAATTTATTCTTGTTATTTTTTGTTCTTTAAACAAAAAAAAGTGCTTCACAAAACATTTAATTGAAAATTGATTGCCAAATAAGTTTTTTCTCTTTTGTCTTTTTTTTTTTTAAAAAAAAAAAAACTCTTTTGGAAATAAGAAAACATACAAGGCCTTGATTTCTGAAGCTTTCTTACCTTCTTAAGCTCCTCAAGTTTGGAGACATAAACCCCTTTAGTTTCATCCTCGCCATCTTCATATAACCAGTCTTCCACCTCCTGAAGTTTAGCGGTAAGCGCTTCTCTCTCTGAATCAGTGACAAACTCTTGGTATTTATCACAGAGCTGGAGTGATACAGTAACATTAGTTCCAGAAATAATCAAAAGACAAGCATTTAGGTAACTAAAGGGAGAATATCCCCACCTTGTTCCTCATATCATAAACATAAGCCTCAACAGCATTCTTCTTCTCTTTTGTTTCTTCCATAACTCTATCTTGCAGAGCCATTTCAAACTCCTTCTCTATAGCTTTCTGGACATCTGAATGACTCATTGCTCCATATACCAATTCTGCAACATGTATGTTTGTTTTCTTGATTTTTTTCTTTGGAGCCTCAACCTGCATTTGGAAAGCATTTAAAAAAAAAGGGTCAGTCAAGTTATAATGTATTCGTTAATGATAATTGAACACCTACCTGAAGTACAATCTTTAACAAGAAAAAAGTACAGAGCAATGCCTGATTTAGCATGATAGAATAGTTAATATAAAGAGTAGACTTAAATCGCACAAAAGGATATATTTAACATCCATTACAGAAAAATTCATACAAAATGAAAATTCATAGTAAAACCCAACAACATTGTTCAATTAAAAATAGCACATCAGTAAAAGTGAATTTGTTTAGATAGCTTAACCTGCAGCATTATTAGGTTGCATATTAGTATAAGTAAACTTGTAACACATTTCAGAACTTGATCATGATGCATAAAGCATGTCAAGCTAAAAGAGCAGTGCACATATTTATTTAGTTCAAGTTAAAAAGTGAAGCAAAATAAAAATAAAACCTTTAAATTGAAATGACCATCCAAAATCCCATAAATTGCAAATTCCATTCCCCAGAATTCAAAATTAATGAAATTGAAATCTATCAACAAATTTGTCCATAAGCTCATAATCATAAATAATCTAAGTGATATCCTTGTCATCAAAACTAAATCTCAACATAATTTATGACGTAGAGATTGCAAGCTGCTGAGAAAACCTGATTATAATGGTAGGAAAGTACACAGGATAAAAATAGACTCAACAAAAAAAAAAAAAAAAATAGCAGGAGGGTAGGATACAGAAGAGATGTAATATAACAGCAAATTAAAATAAACAGCAGGCAGTTCCTAAACTGTCAGTGCCTTACTCAAGTGTAACAAACAGAAAAGTCACTGAGGCTGTTAGACAGACAACGATGCACAAGGGACTATGAGGCCTTAAAAACACACAATTGAACATTGCTCATAAGGCTGTAGCACAACCACATGAGTGTTTCAATACCAGAACTGTGCCATTGCCCAGCACGCCATGGTGCACCATTGATAAATATAATCTCACCATCCAACTCAAAATCACCAACCATTCTACTAAAGTAACAGCCAATCTAAACAAGTCGCATTTTATATTGTCAAACCCTCTAGAATTTAGAAAACCACGAGATATTGACAGTGACAAAATATCAGAGCAACAAATTTTGATCTTATTGCCAATTCCGAAAATAGCTTTAACTAAAATCAAAGATCCAAAAATAACAGAATATTCAAGTTATGAATACCAACCTTGGTATCAGTATCCATCTGCACAGGCTTATCCTCAGTCTCAGCATTGCCATTTTCCATCCCAGGGGCGTCAACAGTTGCCTTAGCATCTTGCATATCAACATCAGCATCATTGGAGCTTGGAGGGGCTGCAGCAGCCTCAGCAGCAGTGGTGGCCTCTGCTGAAGCCTCAGCAGGAACTTCATCAGTGTCCATCTTGGCACTTTCTCCAGCTGGTGCTTTGACTACTGGAACCTGAACTTCCTCCTCCTCCAGGAGCTAAACCAAATAGAAAAAAGGTTAAACTAATGAACAAATATTCTAGGCTTACTACAGTAAGCTCACAATAGAAGTCACAGAACAGGGAAAAATAAGCAATCACAAATACAATCATCCTTAGCCTAAAGATACTTACAGTTGCCGAATCAACGGATACAATTCCATGCAGATTCAATCGTGCTCTCAATTTAATTTTTGCCTTTTCAACTTTTGTAGCCGGCAATGGGCCAATCTGCATACAATCAAGGGTCAAAGAGCATCCAGAAAAAGGATATGCATTAATATATAAAGGAGCAAATGCCTCACGGTATATGTGCTGATCTTTGGAGGTGCCTGCAGCTCACTCACATCAGCATACTGTACATCAACAGAAAATGTCTCTGACCTAAAGAATGTCAGAGCCTTGATGCTTGGTATGACATTTCCTTTAGTGAAAACAACAGTACTCATCTGCTTATCTGGTTCACTCTCCTGTAGATCTGGTCCAGAACCTTTCCACGACAAAGAAATTGAGAAAGGGAAGCATTCACTGACCTTCATATTCACCAATAGAGAGTAGAGATATATCAGATGCAAAACCAAGCTTTGAATGATTAGTATGCACTACTACTACAGACCACTAACCATCAAAGAACATAAATGCTAAAATCATGGTTCCTGAAATCGTAAATTAATACACTAAACAAAGCATGCAATTTAAATTTACATATAATAAATGCTTCAATTATTCATTCCTAACAAAAGGAAGAAATAGAACTATTAAAGAAAGATACAATAAAACTGGGACCTGTGCTCTAATAAGGGGGAATCCAAACATACTGTAGAGGCCTAACTGTTTTACAGAGTCAGATGCCATAAATGCAGAGACAGTCAAAATGGGCATGCAAAACCAACTTATTACACATCTGGCAGGTGCCTTACATCATAGGGAGTTGGGGGTAAATACCTGAAACTCTCGTACTTTAAATGTTGGACTAAGAATAGCACATTGCAAGGCACAACCCTTGGCAACACACTCACTTGCATTCATTGTCCGCCTAGGCTCCTTGTTGAAAAACTCAGTCAATATCTTGTTTATAGCTGGAACACGAGAAGCTGAACCAATTACCTCAACCATATGTACATTCTCAACCGTAAGACCTGCTTCTGCAAGAGCCTTCTCCAAAGGTTTTTTAACACGTTCCAATATTGGAACACTTAATTGCTCAAATTCATCACGCTTGATGAAGCCCCGAACATCTTTGTCTTCCATTAAGCATTCAATGTTAAGAGGTGCTTCAGGATTTGCGCTAAGCATCTTTTTCAGCTTCTCACAAGCAGCTCTTAGCCTTAGACAAGCCCTGGCATTCTGGAAAACATCAATCTTGTACTCTTCCTTGAACTTCGCGGCAAAGTGGTTGAACAAAACTTCATCAAAATCCCTACCACCTAGAGATCTATCAAATGAATGAGCCAATACTTTCAGCTGCCCCTTCTTAAATCCAGCAATGCACACCTGCATGCTGGCATGTCCAACATCCACAAATGCAACATTCAGCTGATCATTTTCCGGCAGATCTGTCTTATAAATTCCATAAGCCAAGGCAGTCGCTGTCGTTTCATGAATCAGGCGAAGTGGGTGCAAACCAGCAATGGTAGCTGCATCCAAGACTGCCCTTCTCTGAAGATCAGTGAAATAAACCGGAATTCCAATGCAACAATCAACAACGGCTGCATTCAGATTCTTCTCAGCTATGCCTTTGAGATCTGAGAACATCATTCCCAACACTTGTGTTGGTGTAAATGCTTTATTTTCACCCAAATACCGGACACGAATTAATGGAAAGCCATCAGGCCCTTCAGTCACCGCAAAAGGCAATGATTTCAGATCCCGCTGCAGCTCTGGATCAGAGAATTGTCTACCAATCAATCGCTTGATCTGTGAAACTGAATTCTTTGGGTTCATCATAGTAGATGCAGCCCCAGCTGTTCCAATAAACCGTTGTTTGTCACCAAAACACACAACCGCCGGAGTTTCTCGTTTGGACTCATCATTGAGCACGACATCGATCCCTCTCTGCCTCGCAACTGCGACAATACAGCTCTCATTACCAAAGTCAAAACCAACCACGCTCATTGTTACAAAAACTGAATTGATCCCTCAGAATTAGGTCCGCCAGCCAAGGAGAATACCTGGACCAAAAAGAAACCATCAAACTTACCTACCATATATGTCTAGTAAAGTAAGGACACCGAAGAAATGAGAAATGACTATGGAGACATGAAGCAAGCTGTTTAAGCCATAGTAAAGGAAGGTTTGCACCAAAAGTGGAATCACTACTTAATTAAATGCCTCATAAAGCAGGAAAGATCACATGCCTAAGAAGTGCGATAACACTAAAATCAGCAAGAAATGGCCAAAATCAAGAAGCATAGTACATAAATAGAAATTTCAAGCAAGCAAAGCTACCAATTAACGTGCTTACCACTCACATCAAATCCATTCAATCAAAATCGAGCAAAAGAAGAAGAAAAAACGAATCCTTTGAGCTAAATTCAGCTACCACCAGTACATCCAACAACCAACAAGCAAAATACAATGCACAATGTACCAATCGCCACAAATGAAATTAAAGCTTTCAGAGGATGCAGACATTATCATCAGATACGACGAACGACTGATTATACAGTAACTCGACAAAAATCCAAACAAAATTCGAAGGAAATGAGGAAGTAGCAGATCTAGAATCTGAAGAGGGATCAAAGGATATATGAATGAAATTAGGAAAAAGGAATAGGGTTTACCTAGCTTAGCGATCCGAGGGAAGAGGAAAAACGGGAGGGAGGTTGTGGAACAATCTGAAACCTTAGATTGAAGGACAGAAAGACCAAAGAGTATATGAAGGCCAGAGTATGTGCATAGGGTTTGTACGGAGATGTTAACGTTGGTTTGAGTTTTTTTTTTTTGGTTAACGTCTTAAATGCCCTTTTAATTTTAAGAATCCTCGAAAGAACCCCTACTACTATCTACTAGTACTATCTGGGAAGTTTTTTTTTTTTTTTTTAAATCTTATCTTACATGCTTTAGAATTAGTATATTATATTATATATTATTTTGTACTTCCTCCGTTCTTATATATAAGATCCATTAGATTTTTTTTTGAGAAATTAAATCATCCATTTAATCATAACGTACTTTGTTTATTATTCCTACCCTCCTTTTCTTAATTGTTTATTATTGTTGAGTGTTAATAGGGACACTTTAGGGAAAATGTGAGAAAAATATAAAGAGGCCTTATATTTATGAACAAATACATCTTCTCACATAAGTCTTATATTTAGGAACAAAGGGAGTATGAAATAATATGGCTATTTGGTTTTTAAAAATAGCTTTTTAAAACAAATTTTAAAAACAAGTTTTGGAAAACAAGAAAAAAAAGACATGTTTAGCTAATAGTTTCAAGACATGTTTTGGAAGCAAAAAAAAAAATCTGTTTGGGTAATTGTTTTTAAAACTAGCATTGAAAATAAAATAAAACTATAAAAATTTGTTTAAAACAGTTGTTCGTAGTCTTATGGTAATAATTAAGATAAAAATTCTATCATAAGTGATGACGTGATGACGACCGTCGATAATGTCGACAATGACGGTGATATCACGCTGTCGTCAATGATATCGCCATTTTATATGCCATCGGTAATGTCACGGTGATCGTCAATGATATTGTTGTTTCCGTCGCCGTCTGTGCATTGCTGCCGTCGGTGATGTTGTGTTTAACTTTGTTGTCGGTGACATTGCATTTTCCATCTCCGTCAATGACGTCGCTGCCGTCATTAATGACATATGATTTCCGTCTCGAGCACCATCAACGATGTTGTGGTTTTTGTCGCCGTCGGTGAAGTAGTGACCGCCGTCAGTTACACTGCAGCTATCGTAGTCGTTAGTGACGCTGCAGATTCTATCATTATCGATGACGTCATGACCATCGTCCGTGAAGTTGCTTTTTCCGCTGCGATCCTCATTGGTGACACCATTGTTTTTGTAGCCGTCAGTGAAATCGCGGTCGTGGTCGGTGATGCTAGGATTTCTGTCATCGTTGGTGACATTGCGACTGCAGTCGGTGATGATATGGTTTCCATCGTCATCAGTGACATTATGGTCTCCGTCGGTCACATTGCGATTTCCGTTATTGCCATGACATTATGGTTTCTGTCATCGTTGGTGATGGCACGACTATCGTAGATAGCATTGCGGCTTTCGTTGTTGTCAGTGACATCACGACCGTCGTCGGTAGCCTTGCCGTTTCTGTCATCATCAATGACGTCGCAACTGTCATCTATAGCATTGCAGTTGGTGATATTACGACCTTGTAGATGTAGTATGTTGACGTACTATAGCTTTCTTTCAAAAAAAAATTCTCATATTTGGAAAAAAAAACAAATACTTAAAACACATAAAAGCTATTTTTGTTTTCTTGTTTTTAAAAGCGATAAGGTCCATTAACTGCGATTGATCATTAAGTATCCAAACGTACTTCATGAGCATATTTACCCCGGAAGTGTCCAAATCTTAGCAAATTTACCTCTATTGTTTGAAATGTTAACTTTGATCATTAAATCCTACTTTTTGACCCATTGGTGCTGACGTGGTTCTGTCACCATGGACATGTCATCATTTTAAAGTCCATTTTTGCCCCAGAAGTAACCACCAAGGAGCATTTTGACCCAGAAGTATCCAAATCGTAAAAAATTTGTCTGGACCTTTATTCAAAGTGATAATTACTTCCAAGGCAAAAACGCTCATTAACGGTTACTTCTGGGATAAAAATAAACCTTAAAATGATGATGTGCACATGGTCACAGAGTTACGTCAAAATTGGTGGGCCAAAGATAACGATCAAAGTTAACGTTGTAAACAATTGGGTAAATTTGTTATGATTTGGATACTTGCGGGGTAAATATGCGCCTCAAGTTACTTCTGGATACTTAATACTCCTTTACAGTTACTTCCGAGGCAAAAATGGATACTTGCCCTTTTAAAAACAACTTTTACAATTTTTTAAAAATTGGTTGCCAAACAAGTTTGTTCATTTTTCTGTTTCTAAAAACAGAGAAACTGTTTTTATAAACAAGGGAAAATTAGTAATTTGATCCTTATAGTTTCAATGAGTCTGGAACTCAGTCCTTATACTTTAACTCGTTGCAACTCAATAATTAACTCATAATTTTCTCAGTTGTCTCCATCCATCCTTATATTTTAGAGAATAACAAAGTTCCTTATAACTCATCCTATGCGACTAACGGTGTCAAAAATGTTTAGCTGTCTGCCACATCACATTAAATAAACTCACACTGTATTTTTAAAAACAAGATCCATATCCCCCTTCTTCATTAGCTTCCCTCTCCCCTGCTTCATATTCATGGTGGACAAACCTCTACTTGCAACCTCCCCCACACCGACGACTCTTTACTGCATCACTGAACAAATGGAATTAGTTTACATCTATTTGCAATCAATGTTATTTACATTCATTAGTTTTTGTTTGCAGTCTCACCTGGTGCTATTTGCCTAACTCCACCGCTAATCATTAGTTTTTAACTTTCCACTCAATGTTATTTGCAATCTCACCTGGTGCCAAGTTTTTGTTTTTACTTAAGTTTGTAATTTTTTTAATGTTACCATTGATTTGTCTTTTTGGTGGAACTTGGGTAAAAAAAACAAATGGAATTTCAAACCCATTCCATTTTAATTTCATATCAATAAACGAAGAAAGAGAAAGAAACAGGTTTGGAACAACAGCATCAAATCTCAATAATGGAGCAACAACTACAAGTGAGGAAACAGATCTAGAGATTTCAAGAAAGTACATGAACAAATGGGAGAGGGAGAGATATGAAGCTTGGAGATGCAAACGATTGGGGAAGGTAGATTAGTGGTTGAATCTAGAGAAGACGAATAAACGAGATTGATTGAGTTTAAGCTCTGGTTTAGAAGCGTTGCCAGTGGTGATGATGCGGGAAAGAACGTCTCCAGTGTAGGGGGAGGTCGTTAATGGAGCTTCGTCAGCAACAAAAATGAAAGTAGGAAGAGTAAAACCGATGAAGAAGAAGGGGGGTTAAGGATTTAACACCTTTTTAAAATTGAGTTATTTTAATTTGATGTGGCAGCCAACTAAACATGTTTAACACTGTTAGTGACTGTCAATGCCACATAGGATAGGATGGGTTACGAAGGACTCAGTTATTTTTTAAAAGGTAAGGATGGACCGAGATAATTGAAAAAAAAAATGAGGATTGAGTCGTGATGAGTTAAAGTATAGGAACTGAGTTATAGACTCGGTGAAACTATAAGGATCAAATTATTAATTTTCCCTCAAAACAAAAACAAACAAGCATAATACTTCCAAGATATTTAAAATCCAAAATAAAAGTTTCAGGTGTTAAGTACTCATTGGAGAAACTTTCAAGGCATTTAAGAACATTAACCCGAACCACCTCATTAACCATTCATCAAGGATTAACTTTGACGTGACGTTCACTCTGACGTGTCAAATCTCCATTTGTCCCTTAATTTAGGGTATAAATGCTACAAAATACTCCCTCCGGTCCTATTTATAAGAGCCTGAAATTTGAATTGTTTTGGTCCAAAATATAAGAACTCGCCTTAGAATCTGTCATCATTTAATGCCATTTTTCCTATTTTACCCTACTTATTAACACTCTCTTTCATAGTATTCATTAATACTCCTACTTACATTTCTCTCTCTAGTCTCATCATAAATGAGGGTAATATTGGAAAAAAAATTATTTTTCAGACATTTTTATAGCTCACAACTAACTTTTACATGTTTTCTTAAGAAGCGTTATTTGGCAGTTGAGCTCTTATAAATAGGACCGGAGGAAGTAATGATTTCGGACATTTAAGATCCGAGAAAAACTTTCAAGTGCTGGGTGCTCTTTCGAAGAAACTTCCAAAGCATTAAAGACCTTTAATCATTTTTTTAAAAAATAATTGTAATTCTTAAGAAAATTTTCAAAACAAATACCTTAGAAATGCAACAAAAAAAACCTCATATATGCATAAAAATCAAAAAGCGTATCAAAATCTCTTCAATTTTTCTTACTATACTCACATTAATCACATTCTAAGTAGGAATTGCTAATTTAAAATTTTCAAATTTTAAAAATATTTAATTGAAAATTTTCCTAATTTTTGTAGAATTGGTTTTTAAAAAATTATTTTGATGAATCTATAAGTTAGATAGCTAATATGTATTAAAAAATATTTAAATTATTTATTCATTAAGATGTAAATTGATTTTATAAAAAACTTGGGGAAAATCTCACTGAAATTCATCTAAAATATTTAAATATGACTTTGAGCATGTATTTAAAAAAAAAACTCTAAAGAGACGTTATTAAAGATTTCTCAATTAATTAATTTTTTGTTAATGTGAATTCATTAATGTTACCTCTAGGTTATTTTTTTCATTTTCTTTTGGTCTACTCTTTTCTGTCCCATTTTTTTTAACTTCTGAAAATAATTCAAATTTGATAAAATACGGGAAAATTAATTACAGATACAATATAAGGAACTTAATTAAGATGAGATCCCACAAAATCCCCTAATTAAACTGAGGTCAAACAAAGTTGTCATTACCTAGCCAAAAGTTGTTATCATTAGTTCAAAAATTGTTACTAATCAAGAGTTTAAAAAGGGTGATCTTGAGGCCAAAAGTTGTTTATTTAGTCAAAAGTTTTGGCCTGATGATAACTTATGACGAGACAATAACAACTTTTGGCCTGGTATTCACAATTTTCTAGTAGGAACTATGTTTAATTACGAGATTTTATGGACCCTCATCTTGATTAAGATCCTTCTATATGACCTATAATTAATTTGCCCTAATCAGATTTCTCATTACATCGAAGAGCTATTTTGGGTGCAGGTGCCATTAAAAATAATTATAATTAGATGTGGTGTGAATTTATAAGGTATGGATATATGCCAAAATATCATAAAATTATTAAATAATTAAATACTGATTGTGCTTTTCACAAACCTTGACACTAGAAGATATTATAATATAAAAAAATTATCAAATAAAATTATCAAAATTTTAGATTACAACAATATTTTTTAATAAAAGGGCATATAGTAAATCAATCAATTCAAAAAGTTCCTAATAAGACTTTTTGGTCTGATGAACAATTCATTAAAAGTGCAGGTTTAAATTTAAATTTTGATATTTAAGATGGATTTAAATGGAATTTTCTCAAATACATATCACATATGAAAAATGAAAATATTCATCGAATGGTTCTTATAGGAGGGGCCACCATAGCACCTTTGATTTTTATTTATATTCAAAAAACTACATTAATGGGTGTATGGGACGGGGTGAAAAAGTAAAATTTGTATGAGTTAAATACTTAAATTTTAAAAAAAATTGAAGAAGTTTTGGTAAAAAAAAAATAAAGGAAGAAGTTGGTTACAATTTTTTTTTTTTGTAAAAGAAAATAAGAAGTAATAATATGAAAGAGTATCAAAACATAATTTAATAAAAAAAGTAATGCACTTTTCCCTTTTTGTGTTAAATTCAGCTCATCATATTTTTTTTAAAAGAAAAATCACCACTCCTCAAAATCCTTCATACCAATCTTGTTATGACCCAAAATCAGAGTCATGACCGACACATAGGGTAAGCCAAATAACTCAACTTAGCCTAGCAAGCCTTAAATATAAATTACAAACATGCACTTTCACATACAATAAAAACAAACAAAAACAAATTTAAAACACACTTACAATACAAGACTCAAAGTCTCTAGAAGCCATAACATCACTAAATCTTCAAAACATTAATCAATCATCTAAAAAAATGTGAAAAATAGGGTGATTCTACCACTAACTCAATGAAGGCATAAATAGCAAAATACGGAAGTAAGCAAATGCGCACAAAGCTTTTGAAAATATATTTTTTAGATGATAAAAAAATCTATTTAAATAAAATATAAAAAAAAAAACGCTGTTTGGCTAACCACCAAAATTAAAACATTCAACTTTGTATTTATTCCCAATATAACACTATAATATAACCTTATGTGGGGAATAATCGTCCCACAGTAATATACTCATACGTAGAACCGGTAATATGGGATCAACCCGTCGAACCGCGGGTTGAGCAGGGTTATGATTAGGAAAATCCCAACCCGCCAGTGTGGCCTGTGGGCTCAAAAGGGCTAGCCCACGGGTTGGCTCGCTATATATATTTTTTATTAAAAAAAAGAAAAAAGCTCGTTTTAATTCATAAGGTATTTTTTACACACTTCACTAATATAAATCGTGGTTAATATAACAAATTGTGGTATTTGTATAATATAATCTAAACTTTTTTAATAATATTGTTAGTACAATAAAACTAGAAAGATGTTTATACAACAAAATATGTTATTCTGAAGTCCATTTTTTATGGTACTTAGGGTATTATATTTTATTTGAGGCAATGATGATAAATTTTTGTTGATTTAGAATTTTTTTGTATTATGTTATTTTTTAAATAAAAATGTAAAAAAGCTTAAAAAAAGTGTAGGGTTAGGGATTTCTCAACCCTTTAAGGTATGGGCCGCCAGGCCCGCACCGTCTAGCTTGCAACCCATACCGTTTTCCCAGCTATACTTATACGTGGGTATCCAATCTTCCCACAGTAATTATGTGGGAAATTAACAGTACCACCATCACTTACAAAACATTTTTCGTTATCTAATTCTAAATTAAATGACATTTAAAAACAAATATTCACTAAATTCAAAATCTTTAAAAAAATAAAATAATTTTTTTAATGTTCAAAAGTTTTCACGTAAACATATATTTAATTAATATGGAAAAAAATCAATAAGAAACACTTTTGAAAATAGTTTTTTTTTCCAATCTTACTCTAATTTGACTTTAACTTCTTCAAATGAAATATTTTTTTTACAGAAAAAATAATTGTTATCAAATTTTGAATTCAATAATAATTAAAAGTAATTCTTCACTAACTTCAAAATCATGAAAAATAAAAATAAAAATGATTTTCCTTTTGCAACGGAAAACAATTCTTGTTTATATTAGTTCGTATGGAACGAACAGAAGGATAAAGAATATCAAAATATAAACTTTTCTAAAAATATACTCTTTTTTTTTTTTCAAAATTTCTCTATTTCTTTTTCAACAAATATCTGTTTCTTATTATAAATTAACGTTAAATGCTTTTTTTTTTAAAAAAAAAAAATTTCCGTCCCTTTCACATAAAAAGCAAAAACAATATAAGCAATTTTTTCATAGACCAACAAAAATGGGTAACCTGACCAACTAACTAACACAAACTACGCAAAATTCTGTGACATTGGAAGCTTCCTCCATGTGATTCATGCTAGCCAGAGACATTGTTAAAAACAGGATTCTAGCTACTCTTTCATCCATTGACCTCTGTGACTAAACCGTTTACTTTGTCACAACCCAAAATCAGAGTCATGACCAGCGCATAGACTAAGCCAAATAACTCGACTCAGCCTAGCAAGCCTTCAATATATATTACAAATTAAACAAGCACTTTTGACATACAATAAAACAAACAAACACAAATTTAAAACACATTTACAATACATGGTTCAAACTCTGACAATGCCCTAGAAGCTATAATGCCACAGAATCTTCAAAACACTAAACAATCACCTGGAAAAAAAAGAAAGAAGAATAGGGTGAGTTTATCATTGACTCAGTGAAGGCATAAATAGCAAAGGGCACAGAAGGAAGCAAGTGCGCACAAAGCTTTTGGAAAATACATTTTTAGAGGATAAAAAAACCCATTTAAATAAAATATGGGAAAAAATTGTTTGACTAATAACTAAGATCAAAACGTTCAATTATGTACTTATTCATAATATAACACTATAATATAAGAATAGGTGGGGAAGGAATCGTCCCACAGTAATACAGTCATACGTGGCAAAAGAATTGTCTCACCTTAATATACTCACACTTGGGGAATAAACCGTCTCGCCATAATAAACTCACACATGAGGAATACACGTCCCATCAAAATATACTCACATGTGAGGAATAACCGTCCCATAGTAATAGACTCATATGTGGGGAATTAACCGTCATATCATGATATACTCATACGTAAGGAATAAATGTCCCATCGTAATATACTCATAAGTGAGAAATAACCGTTCCATTGTAATTTACTTACACGTGCGGAATTAACAGTCCCATCGTAATATACTTATATGTGGGGATAATAACTGGCTCATCGTAATACCTTATAACTCTTTCATATTTATTGCACATTTGTTTGAATAGGAGATTTAAAAAAAACCAAAAAATAGGAAATTCACATAAAATTTGCCATTAAAAAGAAATTATAATAGAACAATCAAAACTTCGTTAAAAAATAGAAGAAGAAGCAAAAAGTAAAAAAAAAAAAAAAGTGGCAAAGTATCACATCGATGAAAACTTACACGAGATTTCATATGAAAGGACCCAAAAATAGTTCAAATAAATAAGATAATATTGTTCTGATAAAAAAAAAAGATAATATTGTTGACACTATCAAATCTATATCTTCAAAAAGATCATAAGAGAAAGAAAAAAGTAATTTCAATTTTACTTGCTTCCCAACAAAATTTATTAGGGCTAAATACATGATAAAGGTGGAAACGAATGGTGCCACCTTACTAATTATATCCTCACCTGATGAGATCGATTTTAGAGATCTCCCTTTCTTTAACTACACTAGAACTCCAAACTAGCTAAAGTATTTTCACAAATAGCACCTATTTACAATATGTTCGTAAGCACTGATGATATTTAGTGAGAATTTGAATGGCACATTACAAATCAGGTGGTGAGAATTTGAATTATTTACAAAAAAAAATATAATATACTTTTTTTATTTATATATACATAAAAACTTTAAGAACTTAAAATGGACAAATAATGAGCCACTGCCCTCTTCTATGGCCCTATGCTTAAAATCAGTTAAGATTCTCATATCTCTCTTTTGAAATAAGGAAAAAATAATTTCTCTTGGAAAAAAGTATTTTAAATAAAGATTTCTCTTGAAATGGGATATGTACTAAGATGAAATAAATATCTTTTATTTTTATCTTTTCTATTTTGATTATATTGAATTTGATTTTTTGCTTTTCAGACTTAGTTCAGACCAAAGTCTAGTTTAAATAAAAAATATACTTTTTAATTAAAAAAATATATACCCAATAACGTTAAATAGACAAAAGTAATTTAGATAAATATATAATTCAAAAAGTTATGCAATATATTGGATTTGAAAACGTTATCGCTTTTTTTAATCTACGGTAATTAATTGAAGGTCAAGAAAATCCACGGTAATTAATGAAGGATTGTGAGAAGTATTAACTCAGGCAAAAAAAAAAAAAAGAAGAAGAAGAAGAAGTATCAACCACCCCCCCCCCCCCAAAAAAAAAAAAAACAAAGCCATATGTAAGCATTACTCATCGACTGTCCTTTTATTTATAATGCGGAAAATCTTTAAATTGGTTAAACAAATCATATCTTACAAGATTTAAATTGTTTATTGATATTTAAATTATTTCATAGAATCTGTAGAACAAAATCGTATGAATATTACTAAGATAAAATAAATATATCTTTTAGTCTTATCTTTTCAATATCGATTATATGGTAATATTTTATTTTCGTTTTTTAAACTTAGTTCAACCCAAACTCTATAAATACGTCAAGCCATTTTAGCATATTGCAACACAACTCTCATTATTTCGATCTCTGCCATTTGACTTATATTGCTTTTTGATCCCTTTCCGAAATTGCCTTCCCTATCACTAATTATTTCTCGACATGGAGCCGGCCTATGATCCTAGCCTTGTGGATGAGAGTTCTACGATAGACGATACGCCATATTCACTCTCTTCTCTGGTTTGTTTCTTCATCTTCCTTGATTTTCATTCTTTCAGTTTTGAAGATTTGAGTGATAATAACTGTATAGATGTTGTTATCATTATTAGAGTGTTTGATATATGCTAGTATATATGCATGTGTTCCGGTTGTTTTTTGAAGGAAATAATTTATTGTGGATAAGACATAATTTGTTCTCCTCCTCAACTTATGCGAGGCTCATCTAATAGTTATGTATTTCTTTGTTAGAGAGTGCTGATGAGTGGGTTACTAATTTCATGAAAATATTGTTGAAATTTTAGATACAAGCATATATGTGTTAAGGTTATCTTAAAATTTTTTTAATATGACGTCTTTTATTCCCGTCCCAACCTAACGTGAGGCTTCTTTAGCACTCATATTTCTATATTAGATGGTATTGATGGTGTGAAGTCTCAAATTAGTGAAAAGGGGAACGAATGACTCGTTTAAAAACCATGAGGGATGATGGAAGCCTTAAAGCGGACAATTTCAAGAACAAAGATACTATAGGGTGGTAGGTTGGCCTCACGGGGTGATTGTCAATTGGGTCAGGCAAAAAATACCCGTTTTAATATGGGGTTGGATTTTTCCAAATTCCAACCCATTCTATTTTATGTGGGTTAGCGGGTTGGCCCGCCAACTTTTTTCTTTATATTTTTAACAATAAGATGAAATATAAATTTACAAATTAAATATATTGCAATTCACAAAAGTGATAAAGAAATATTAAATTCATTGTTTTAAATATTTTTTATTTTTATAAACAATATTATATTTAAAGTTTTTAAAACAATAACAACTGCCTTTTGAAAAAATTAAACTCTCAATAATTCCCTTCAATGTTACCTTGGACCAAATCTAAAATCTAAATAACTAATTTATAATAAATTAAAGTAACAAATCCATATTGATTTTCTTAAATAACTTTGTTAATCATTTATATTGAAATTGTCTCTTAATCAATACAAAAGTTGGATTAAATAAAAGCAGCTTTAAAATTGTTAATTATAATCTGTTATTATATTCTATTAGTACAATCAATATAATAAATTTTATATTATTATATTTTTATATTGTATACTTTTTATCTCTTTTAATTAATCAATAAACGTGGGACTTATTTAACACTCAGTATTTCTTTATTATTAATTACAGAAAATCGATGAAGGTCCATCTTTGTTTTCATCGGAGGGAGAAGTCAGTCATGCTGGACATGATTCTGAATCTGAATTGGGCTTCTACTACGATTTTGGGAACACTATCGAATATCATTGGCAACTTATTGGACGTATCGAGGACAAATATATGATTAGCTACATGGATATGAAATATAAAGCTGTTCCTAAACAGAGGCCAAGACTACCACCACCTGATCAGTATTTGCTTCCTTCACTAGGCCCGTCTTATGGAGGTACATCTATACGAGCTCCTTTCTCCATTGAGAACTTTCTATATTTAACTTTCATTCAGATCAAACGGTGTCTATTTATCCTTATTTTGATCCAACAACTTCTCAAAAAAAAAAAAAAAATCAGATAACATTAACTATAAATTTTTATGACATTGTTCGTTGGATCAAAATGAATGGTAAATAGACGTTGTTTGATCTAAATGGAGGTTAAATGTAGAGAGACATCAATGGAGTCACCCTTCACCCATTCCTTAGGGGTGTAATTTGAATTATTTTCTAGTATATATCCTTCAATTACGTGGTTTTGCATGATACATAAATACATTAGATTAATTATTCCAACTGTGCTACATATTTTCAATCCCGGAATATCCAGTGGTAAATGATGATGATGCAGATTCATATCATAGATTGAGGGCTGAGATTGTAAAACGAGTTGAGTACTATTTGAGGTAATGTCTTCAATTTAAGCATGTGTAGTCTATATCTTTTTTTTTTATTCTTTATCTTATTTTAACTTTTTTTAAATTATGTTTATTCGTCCTTGTAGCTATGATAATTTGATTGAAGATAGATGCTTAGGACAACATATGGATGGTGGAGGATGGATTCCCCTTTATATTATAGCCAGGCTTCCTAGGGTGAGTTGCTTGTGTTCTTTCTATTTGATGTTTCTTTCTTTGTTTTTTTTTGAACACCGCCCGGTAATCCAGTGACTATCCAGACTCAAGGAGATATGAGTGCTGTCCAGTCAGGGTTGTCTCCTCTTCCAACGAGATCACTTCCTAGAATTTGAACACATGTTCTTGTCCTTATGAGGAGCGAACTCACATACCGACTCGACCAACGGTTTGATATTATTAAGTCACTGATGATAATATTTTAATTTCACAGGTGAGGGAAATAACAACTAACGTTAAACTGATACTGGAAGCTCTTGAAACATCATTGGCCATAGAAATTTGGGTAATTTAATTCTCTAGCCCTCAATTTGTTGTTGTATATTGGTAGTCTTAATTATATATATATATATATATATACACTCCCCCAATTCTAAATATAAGATCAAGTTGACTTTCTTTGACAAAAATAAAGGATGCAAAATAAACCCTTAAAAGTATTTATATTTATAATTTTTTCTTAAAACTAATTTACTTTACTTATAAATTAACGTATAATTTAATTACATGTAGCATATTTGACCTTTTTAATAAAAAAAAAGTCAATTTAATCTTATATTAAGGATGTGAAGGGTGTTAATAGAGTTATATTTTAGATGTAGAATGTGTGTTTGAACAATACAAATTTATACATTGCTCACATAAATTATTTGCCTTTACGTCGAATTTACAGGATGGTAATAAAATAAGGCCACGTCATACTTGGGGGAGATGGATTACACCTGATAGGAGTATTATGTTTCCAATCCGTCCTTTAGATTAGTACGGATCAACACAATTGCGACTTCTTTCCCCATTTAGGTTATTTCGAAGCGAAGAGAGGCATCATTAATTTATTTTTCCTTATTAGTCAATATATAATTTAATTCAATTTAACAGATATTATAATTTAAATATATATTTTGTTTATATCGTTGATTTTTTTCGTGCGTGCGAGAATCATTCATGGTTTGTGATACGGATTCCACGATAATGTGAGAATCAATCATGTTTTCTCTTCTTTTTTTTTTGGGAAAAAAAAAAAAATTACTTACGTTGGTACGACCTTTCGTATGTGTATGTGGACGCAGTAAAAGAGATGCTTTGCGTTTTCTTTAATTAAATTTGTTTCTTTCTTACAAGGTGTATATTTATAATTTTGTTTGTTTGTGCAAAGTCTATTTATAAACTGATTGATAGTTAAGATCTTTTACTTGATAACTTATTTTTTCTTAAAAGTTTTATTCGATCCCGATACTTTTGATTTGGTTAAAGCTTAATTGCTATATTTTAATTAAGTTCAACAAATTAATCTAATATAAGCTAGTTTCATCATTTAACATTGCAAAGAAAAAAAACAGAGATTTTTGTGATTAACTAGAATATTCTCCCCGTGGATGCAAGAGAAATATTTTAATATCTTAATTAATAATATTTTATAACAGCTAATTGTATTTTAAAATTTAAAATTTGAAATATATTTTGTTGTCATACTAATATTTGAATTAATAACAGTTCATAATAACTAATTATTTTTAATAAATGCTGATTGAGAATGACAATACATATCAATAATTGTTGTTGAAAAATATGACCCATATTATGGTCAAACGGGTTGTTGGGCTGGTATTTCAAATTTTATTTTATACTCCCTTTTATCCTAAATCTAAGACATATTTATCTAAATTTAATTAGATTAAATATGTTAGTTGAGTTAGTTAAAATCACATGATATTACCAATGCACCATAATCATTTACCTTTATTCCCATCATACCTCTCTTGTTTGTATTAATAGGGATAATTTGGGAAAAAATTGAGAACAATTAGAAATAAGTCTTACATTTAAAACCAAGTTCACATCCCCAAATAGGTCTTATATTTAGGACATGAGAGAGTAGGTTGATTGATTTTTTGTCAAAATGGAAAAGTGTAAAGTGGAGTTATAAAATTTTACATAAAGAGAGTATGTAAGATAAAATATATATTAAAAAAATAAGTAAAAACTCTTAACTCAACTTCTCTATCTCTCTTAAATTACAATTACAATATTTTTTCCTTCCTTGTAGCTGTATAAACATTATGATATAATATAAATAAGGGTTAGGCAACTTCTAATTGCGTTGGCCAATCTCTTCAATTTTAAATTGTTATAGGCATATACGATGCCATTTATTAATACTTGTATTAGATGATACTTACGTAATAGTTCATTAATTAAAATGATATTTAACCCTATAAATAACTTAATTTGGTTTCAACTTTTTACAATGAGATGATATAAGAATATTGTTAACCAGCGATAGTTTAAAAATAAAATTGAATAAAGTTGAAATTAATTAAATTAATCCAACGAAATAATGTCTTTCTATTGTTATGAATATACTTAATATGTCACCAAAAATAGTATTTACACTTTTTTTAGAAAATCAAATAAACCATCAGAACATTTCTAGTTATATGAAATTTAAAATCTATGAATTAGATGAACTATACAGTTATTGTAGACTAAGGTATAAGATACATAACGTAAGATGATTTTTTCCCCAAGATTATAAGAATATAAGATGTATATGTAAACGTTAAGATAATAAAGGTCTGATTTTCATTTTTCCCTTGCATATAAATATAATTAGGAAATAGAGTGGGAGTTTATAAATGATACTCCCCCTTCCCTTATTATAAAACACCAACTCACAATTTCATTTGGTCCTTTTTATTATGCACTTGTTAGCTTCAAAGAATCATTGAATATGTTTTTCCATCCATGCCCATATTAGATGAGGGTAGTGGGAGAGAGTAGTAATTAATATGGTGCTTGGGTTTAGTGTAGTTAGTTAGTACTCCCTCAAGTCATAATAAATATAATATTATTTTGATTTTTTATGTAAAGATTAAGAAAGCCAAATAAACCACTTAATTTTAATGTACGTTAAATGTAATTTGATTATATGATAGTTTATAAGTAAGATAAATTAGTTTTGAAAAAAAATAATTAATTATAGGCATTTTAAAGTGATTAATTTGAATCCTTAATTTTTCCAAAAAAATCAAAGTTATCTTATAATTAAGACCGGAGTAAATACAATATTGTAAATCACTTAAATTTTAAAACAAATTTAACGCTTTTAATCAATTTAATGTGAAATGTGAAATGACTATGGAGACATGAAGAAAGCCGTTTCAGCCATAGTAAAGGAATGTTTGCACTAAAAGTGCAATGACTGTTTAATTAAGTGCCTCATGAACTTGGTAAGATACTTTGCCTGGGGGTAGGGAAGCGTTCTTAATTACTACTTTATAATGACAAGATCATATGCCTAAGAAGTGTGATAACACTAACATCAGCAAGAAATGGCCAAAATCAAGAAGCATAGGACATAAATAGAAATGTTAAGCAAGCAAACCTACCAGTTAACGTGCTTATTATCACTCACATCAAATGCATTCAATCAAAATCGAGCAAAAGAAGGAGGAAAAAACGAATCCTTTGAGCTAAATTCAGCTACCACACCGTACATCCAACAACCAATACAATGCACAATACGAATGGATCACCAGTTCACCACAGATGAAATTAAAGCTTCCAAAGAATGCAAGCATTATCATCAGATACGGCGAATGACTAATTATACAGTAACTCGACAAAATCCAAACAAAAAACAAAGGAAAGGCATGAACATGAGGAAGTAACAGATCTAGAATCTGAAGAGAGATCAAAGAAAATAGGAATAGGAATAGGAATAGGGTTTACCTGGCGTAGCGATCCGAGTGATGGAAAAAGGGGAGGGAGGTTGTGGAACAATCTGAAACCTTAGATTGAGGACAGACCAGATCACCAGAGAGTATATGAAGGCCAAAGTATGTGTGGAGGGTTTGTACGGAGACGTTGGGTTGACTTCTTCTTCTTGTTTTTTTTTGGTTAATTAAATGCCCGAATTGTTTTTTTTTTTTTTTTATCTTGAATGTTTTAGAAATAGCATTATTTTGTAGGATTCCCTCCAATTATAAATATAAGATATATTTACCTAGTTTGATTAGATTAAGAATGTTAGTTAAGTTAGTTAAAATCATATTATATTATTGAAACACTTAGCTAAGTTAGTTAAAATTATATGATATTACTGAAGCTAACCATCTACTTCTGTCCTCACCCTTCCCCTCTTATTTGTTTATTATCAAAGAGAATCAACAGGGATGATTTAGGGAAAATTTGAGAAAATATATATTGAAGTTTTATATTTAGAACCAAGCTTATGTCTCAAAATAGGTCTTATATTTAAGACTAGAGGGAATAATATTTTTGGCCCAAATTAAAGGAGAGGCAAATTGACTTTTCCTACGTAAGACTGAAACTTCATGTCAGAGACAAGCCATTGTTAAATGGTTGAGGTATGGTTTATGTTAAGGTTCTTAAATTAAATGTCGTGGAAGTTTTCTAGTATGAGCACCCAATATGCAGAAGTTTTGTTTTGGATCTTAAATGTTTTGAAAGTATTATTTTGTAGCATATATATGTAACACCCCAAATTTTAGAAAATAAGAAATAAGGAAATATTTGGAATCTTGGGGTATTATTTGGTATTTAAAGAGTCTTATAAATAAATCTGGAAATTAAAGCATATCTAGAGAAATTATTTTGGGACAAATTTCAGATTTATTTGTAAAAGGGAATGGTAAATAAAATTACCATTTAAGAGGAAAATATAAATTGGGAAATGAAAAAGACAATATCTGCCTCTAGTTGAAAATATCTTCAGTTATAAAAGGAAGGGCAAGATAGTAAAATACCTGTTAAAAGAAAATATCAGTCTCTCTTTTAATTTAGGCCACATACGTGTCTCTCTCTTTCCTTCTTATTCATTTTACTCCCTCTGCTCACTTTCTCTCTCACCGACACACACACACTCACCCACTCACTCTCATTCTCTTCTCTGTGCTTCGAAGCTCAGCGGCGACTTCGGTGTCCATCGGCGGCGATCGACGGCCTCGAACGGCGGAAGATGCCCAAGAAGGCTCGAATAGCTTCAGGTAAGCTATTTCCCATCATTCTCTTTTCTTTCTGCACCACTTCTGAGCGAAAAGGGGGGAGTGATTCGAATTCTTTGGACGTTTTTGAGACTTCTGAAATTATAGAAATGGTGCTTGAGCCTTTCTCTTGGTTGTTTGAGTTTTGATTTTGGGGATTAAAGTCAAATAGGTTCAGATTTCTCAGAAAATCCTTCACCTGTTACTGTTCATGCGACAGCAAATTTGGGATTTCTGGGAGTTTGTTGCTTTGAAGCTTAATTGCCGGTGATTTCTAGCAATTCTAAGGCTATGGAATGGTTTAAATGTGTGTTCTTGAGGTTAGGGAATTTTTGAATTAATTTCTTTGCCTCCCCTGCTTCTGCGAATCTGTTGGGCCGAGAGGGGGGGAAATTTTCAGAGTAATATGTGCATGAATTGGAACCTGAAATGGATGGTTTGGATATGTGATATGATGAAATTTAGAACCCTTGGTTGTTGTTTCATTCTCCCAACTCTTTCCTCTGTTCTGGCTGAGTTCCAACTCCCTTGGAGTTGCTTGTTTTTTTTTGTTATTTCTTTGGATACAATAACATTGTAAATAAGAGGAATAGATGATGGAATAGAGGTGACTGGATTAATTATAGAATTCTTGTTGTTCTTGCTTCTGTTCTGTGCGGCCAGGGAAGGAAAAAAAAGGGATCATTGATGTTTGTTTTGCCCTGGGAAATGGATTGAGATTGCCTACTTATAGTTGATTAATATGTGATTATCAAATGTGCAATTCTTGGATTTCTGGATGCTCTTGCTGACTGGATTGGTTAAGGAAAGAAGAGAAATACAATGAGGATTAATTGAACAAGGAATAGGAAATGATTATTTATGGTAATTGTGGCTTTAGATTCTAGAATTCTGACTGTTGCTTGGACTGAATCAAATGGCTTCTTGTGTTAGAATAAATTAGGTGTTCTTTATATGTTTGATTTCCTTAGTTTTGCTTGATTTTAGAATAATGATGATGGTAATAGTGTAGTAATGGTTTTCTGTTTTGTTGATCATTGGCTACTGATTTGAGAGACAGTATAGGGGAAATGGTGATATTAATTCAATAGGAATGAAGTATAAGGAAATGTGAAGGGAGTTAGTTATTCTTGGGTTTTATTAGATCTTGATTTAAAATATACTTTGAATTGAAATGTTGAAATTGTTGGCTTAATTATAAGAAAAAAAAAAAAGAAATGGTAATGTTGGTTTGATAGGAAGGAATTTTAATGGAATGTGAAATTGAATTTGGTATTCCTTGATTTTGTTGGTTTATTAGTAGGGAAGAAGGATAGCTTTATGATTGATTAACTACAAAGGAGTAGGAAGTGGTTATTGAGGTTTGATTGTGAGTTTAAGGTGTTGAAATTCTAATATTTGATTGGTGAGTTTATTGGATTATTAATTGATTGATAGTAAAGGTTAGTTAATTTAAAATAGTAGAGGTACTCACGTGCTTATGTTTGTTGTGTATATTAATTGAATTTGTGTATATTAATCCGTGTTGTGTAATGTTTGTTGATAATAGTATGATTAACCATTTAGCTAGAAATTTAGATTTAATAGTATTAGAAATATAAAGGGGTAGTGCTATAGGAACATGAGAGACGTTTAATTATTATACTTAAGTTTGGATATTAATATATTATTTTATATCATAAATATTTATAGGACAAGATAGTGGGATTGAATCCTTAGAGTACGAAGAGGTAAAGGATTTCAGTGAAGACTAAGCTCAAGAATCAGGTAGCAGTTTATTTCTATAACTATTAAATTGCATGTATCATTTTACAATATCTATTGCATTTAGTTGATAAATTATTATTCCTCAGTGGAGTACTCCAGGGTCTAGGGGTTTGGCCACCTCTTTTCCCAACCAGTTAGTTATAGCTTTAAATGTTATAACGAGAAGTCCTGCAGGTAGAACTTCCATTAGATAATGAATATATCGTTACTAGTGGAGGGTAAGTGCGGATAGCACACAGAATAATAGGAATAAGGTTATCATTATTTGCACTGATTTATAAAATGTATACATGTCAATAGATGAATTCATGAGAATAAAAGTTAATGAGATAAACTGCGTTGAATTATTGCTTTTCAGAGAAGCTGGAAGAAGTAAGCCTTTTGGGGAGTAAGGTAAAGTAGAAGAAAGCAGGAATGCCTGCTTAATAGTGTATTATGATAGCTATTTTGGGGACTAGGTTGTATATATTGTAAAGCTAAAAGATAAGCAAGAAGACAGGTATATAAATATATAACCAAGAAGCAGTGAGATGATAAGTAAGTTAAAGAGGATCGTCGATCGATATTGTTCCTCTAATTTATTTTAAGCCACGCTAGATAATACTAAGTATTGGAACGATATTAAGATGATTTTAATCATTTTAATTGCGTAATAACCACCTAACTTTACAAATAGATTTTAGTATTCTAAGTTAGTCCGAAAAGCCCATTCCAACTATAATAAAGTTGGAACAGTATTTACAAAGGAAAAGTTTTAAAATTTTCCATATTTTAGGGCTTTCGGTACTAAAAAGTGGTTATAATTATATTCAATTAAAATACTATAATATAATAGTAAAAGTTAAGGTGTTACAATATACATAATAGAGAGACAAATAAACTGTTGTAACATAAGTCTAAATATCACTAAGAGTCATACCATTATTGAATAGGTTTCGGTTTGGACCAAGATTTATCTACCTCTTCAAATGGTTATCCGACTAAACACATAAAACCATTGTAATTTGACCACAATAGCAACTAAAGAGAAAATTGTGAAAATGGTATGCAATTATGGTTTGGCGAAAATCTCAATTTGGGAAATGAAGCTTGGTACAAGTTTACGCATTCAGCAATGATTAATTTGAGTCCTACGCATCATTTATTATCAGGAGGCAATCGCCTGCTTGTTACTTTGTTAACTTAAGGTTTAACGAAATAATACTTCCCAAACATTTAAAATCCAAAATAAAACTTTCAGGTGCTAAGTGCTCATTCGGAAAACTTTCTTGGCATTTATGAATCTTAATTTGAACCACATCATCACCCATTCATCAAAGATTGACTATGATGTGGTGTTCAATGTCTCCCCCTTAACTTACGGTAGAAATGCTACAAAATAATACTTTCGGGCATTTAAAATCTAAGAAAAACTTTCAGGTGCTGGATGTTCATTCGAGGAAACTGTTATAACATTAACGACTTTAAACCCTTTTTCAAAAAAGTAATTACAATTTATAATAAAATTTCAAAAACAAGTACCTTAAAAATATAAAAAAAATCTCATATATGCAAAAATTAAAAAAGAGATCTCTTCAATTTTTCTTACTAAACTCTCGTTAATTGCATTCTAAGTAGGAATCTTTAATTTAAAATTCGGGTTAATACAACTTTTGGTCATTGAACTTTCACTCAGTTTTGGTGTTGGTCTCTAAACTTCAAAATCAGTGGTTTTGGTCCTTAAACTTTCAGTCAATTTTGTTTTTGGTCAAGGACCAAAATCAAAATTGAGTGAAAATTCAAGGACCAAAAGTCGTATTAACCCTTAAAATTTCAAATTATGAACAATATTTAATTGAAAAGTTTTCCTTATTTTTGTAGAATTATTTTTTGAAAAAACTATTTTGGTGAATCTATGGAGTTAGATAACTAGTATATATTAAAAATATTTAAATTATTTATTTATTAAGATGTATATTGATTTGTATAAAATACTTGGGGAAACTATCAATTGAATTCATCTTTAATATTTAAATATGACTACGAGCATGCATTTTTTTAAAAGAAATCTCTAATCAAGCCAAGAGACATATGAATTTATTAATTTTTTTGATAAGGTGAATTCATTAATTTTACCTCTAGGTTATTTTTTTTCATTTCCTTGGGGTCTTCTCTTTTCTGTCTCATTCTTTTTTTTTTTAAATATTGAAAATAATCTGAATTTGGTAAAAAGATTTCTTATTAGATTGAGGAGTTATGTTGGGTCCCATTAAAAATAATTATAATTATATGTGGTAAATGTGAATATATAAGGTATGGAGATATGCAAAACTATCATAAAATTTTTAAATAATTAAATACCTTTACAGTAAAAGATATTATAATATAAAAAATTATTAAATAAAATTATTAAATTTAAAGAATACAATCAAATATTTTTTGGATAAAATGGCATGTAGGTAAATCAATTAATTCAAAAAATTTTAACAAAACTTCTTGGTCTAATGAATTTATTAAAACTACGTGCCTAGCATTCATCAGTTGGTTCAGGGCCGAGCATAGCACCTTTGATTTTTATTTATATTTAAAAAAACTACATTAGTGGATTGTTTGATATGTGGGGCAGGGGTGAAAAAGTAAAATTTGTATGAGTTAAATATTTAAAATAATTGAAGAAATGGGTTGCAATTTTTTTTAAAAAAAATAAGAACTAGTAAAATAAAAGAGTGTGAAAACATAATTTAAAAAAGTGTAACTTCACTTAAATTCAACTCATTATTTTATTTTAAAAAAAATGTCACCTCTCCTAAAAAATCCTTCATACCAATCAGAGATATGATGATATAATATATTGATCAAAAAAAGATCCGCTTATATGCTTCTTCACCGCGGCATTGATATTCTTACGGTGGTAAAAAATAATCTTCTTCTTCATCATCATCATACACACACATAAAAAGCATTAAGAACTTAAGATGGACGAATAATGATCCTTTTGCCCTCCTCTTTGGCTTTATTGTAACGACCCAAAGTCACGTTGGTTAAGCTAAATAGTTTCACTTAGCCTAACAAGCTTTAATAAAACAATGCAACAAAGATTTTAAACTACAAATATCTGACACTGTCATAGTAGTCGTGACGTCACATAATCTTTAAGACACTAACCAATCAACAGAAAAAAATGTAAGGAGTGGGGTGAGTCGCTACCAACTCAATGAAGATAGAAATAGCAAGGTGCGTGGAAGCAAGAAATGCGTATAGAACTTTTCAAAATTATAACCTTTAGAAGGGAGGAAAATTTTAATTAGGAAAACATAAAAAATGATTTAAACCACCGTGTCATCAAAGAAATCACCATTTACATCAAATCAATTGTGTGTCTCCATAGAACCAGTCATATATACTTAACATGAGAAATAACAATCACATTATAATATAGTCTATTATATACATAACCTCATAAGTGGAAAATAACCGTCTTATACTATCTCATATGTGGGAAATAACCATCCCATCATAATACACACACACGTACGTTAAGATTCAACAAAGTATAAACGAGTTTCTCAAAGAAATAAAATTCATCTTCCTCCAAAAATAACTCAATTAATCACTCAAAACTTTGGGTTGAATTAAAAAAAAAAAAAGAATTTAAAACTAACGGTAAAAGGAAACACACCATTTGAAATAAGAAAACAATGAGTGAGTGGAAAAGAGAGAAAAATGAATCGCATCAAATCCACAAGAAAAAACATCAATTAAGAAATCACAAAAAACCAAAATAATTGAAAAAAAAGAAAGAATTTGACATGATCACATCCATTCATTCTAATAGAATCATGAAGAGGTAAAACAATTTGTAATTTACTTCCCAATAAAATATTTGGGCTAAAAACAGAGTAAAATTGAAAAATAAAAGGTGTTACCTTGCTATCTATACCCTCACTTGATGGAGATCAATTGTAGAGATCCCTTTTCATTGAGTACTCTAAGATTTGAGATAAGTTGATCTGTTGTTTCGATAATCCCTTGTTTAAGCATGCATATGAGTGATGAAAAGTTTTTACGTGATGGAAAAGAAATTCTGAAATTTTTGAAGGGAATAGAGAGTAAAAGGAGCGATCACTATGTGGAGGAAAAAGAGTTGTTATTTACTTATTTTAACTTGAAAATTGAGATGGGGTGTGAAAATAAATAGGTATAGAAAGTTAGGGTTTTAGGGAGATTTAAAAAAAAATCTAAAATATGTTCATTATATTCTGATAGATAATGATAAAGCTTCTTATGATTACACTTCTTATGTAGGATTTAGGGTTCCCATCAATGTGGACAAAGGTACTATAATGAAGAAAATTTTAGGATTTAGGGTTCCCAAAAATTTAAGCGTAACTTTATCATTACACTTCTTATTGAAAAATGGATATTAACATTTAAATAGGTGTTGCAGAAAATTTTGAAATATGTCTTCGGTAGCATGATTGGCCATACATTCATACTTATTACATACTACCCTATTCTTTATTATAAATCCAATTACCACAAATTTTTTGTTCCAAAATATAAGTCCAATTTAAAATTAATTAATGCTACTGTGACTATTTACCGATATGTTTGAAATAGGAAAGACGAGAGAGAATGTTTAATGCATAAAATATTATTTTCACACCTATTTTTAAATAAGGGCAAGTTTGGATAATTTTTTTTTTTAAAAATGGCTCCTATTTAATGCTACAACTTCCACTCTTTGATATGTGAGAAATAGTTATGATGGACTTGTAATAAGGAATAGAGTGGTATATCAAATAGCATATAACACGCACGCTCATATTAAATTATTGGGATTCTATTTTTTTAATTGGCATTTATCCAAACTAACAAACTAAATATCAACTCAAAGATATCCATTTCAAATTTTAAATTTTTATTACTTTAAGGGTTTGTTGGGATACTAAGGAGATCTAATTAGATATAAGCTAAATAAATATCTTTATGAATTCAAAATTTTCTTCTAAACAAATGTTACCCCCTTCCTTAAAAATTTAATTAACCTTTAATTATTATATTTTTTTTGGGTTGTAATTACATTTAAGCTTAAAATCAGTTATATCTCTCCTTTGAAATAAGGAAAAAAAATTCTCTTGAACAAAAGTATTTTAATAAAGATATAATTCGAAAATTTATTTAAGTTATTATATTTTAAAACATTATCGCTTTTTAATCTACGGTAATTAATTGAGGATTGTAATTTGTAAGACGTATCTAACCCTAATCGATGGCCCAAAAAAATTTAAGAATTACTTATCAATTTTCCTTTTATTTATAAGAGGGAAAATATTTTCAATTGGTTAGAAAAATCATATTTTATAAGATTTAAATTGTTTATCGATATTTAAATTATTTGATAAAAATGTTATAACAAAATCGTATAAATCTTTCTAAGATGAAATAAATATCTTTTACTTTTATCTTATCTATTCTGATTATATTGAATTTCATTTTTTGTTTTTCAAAATTAGTTCAGACCAAAATCTAGTTTAAATACGTCAAGCCATACGTTAAATAGACTAATGGGTCCTCCTGCCCTCCTCTATGCTTAAAATAATCAGTTGAGATTCTCATATCTCTTTTTGAAATAAGGAAAAAATTTCTCTGGGACAAAAATATTTTAAATAAAGATATAATTCAAAAAGTTATGGAAAATATTGGATTTGAAAACGCCTTTTAATTTACGGTAATTAATTGAAGTCAAAAAAATCTATGGTAATTAATTAAGGGTTGTAAGAAGTATTAACCCCCCAACCAATTATGTCAGCAGTACTTATCAACTCCCTTTTATTTATAATGCGGAAAATCTTTCAATTGGTTAAAAACATCATATCTTATTACAAGATTTAAATTGTTTATTGATATTTAAATTATTACATAGAATTGTTAGAACAAAATCGTATGAATATTACTAAGATACTATAAATATCTTTTTTACACTTATCTTTTCAATATTGATTAGATTTCATATTTTATTTTTGTTTTTCAAACTTAGTTCCGTCCAAACTCTATAAATACGTCAAGCCATTTTAGAATGGCAACACAACCCACTCATTCCTTCAATCTCTGCCATTTGACTTATATTACTTTTTAATCCCTTTTCGAAATTGCTTTCCCTGTCGCTGTAATTATTTTTCGACATGGACATGCCGGCCTATGATCCTAGCCTTGTGGATGATGAGAGTTCTACTGAATACGATATACCATGTTCACTCTCTTCTCTGGTTTGTTTCTTCTTCTTTCTTGATTTTCATCCTCTCAGTTTTGAAGATTTGAGCGATAATAACTGTATTAGATGTTGTTATCGTTGTTAGAGTGTTAGATATATGAGTTATGTTTTGCGTATTTCTCATAAGTTTTAGAAAACTAGAGGGTTAATAAAAGCTCTAAACAAACATAATGTAACTCATTAGACTAATTAGAGACTATTTGGTTATTCATATTGATGCCAGGAGCAACGTAACCACATTATGGGTTAAGGTTACCTTTAATTTTTTTTTTTTAATAAGACGTATTATAAGGGTCTAGATACCTCCCGTGAGACTTCTTTAACACTCATATCTCCATATTAAATGTTGTTAATGGAGTGAAATCCCACATTAGTTAGGGAACGAACAGATGACGCTTTATAAGGGTCTGGATACCTCCCTCTAGACGCGTTTTAAAACCGTGAAGGGTGATGGATGCCCTAAAGCAGACAAGTTCACGAATAAAAATGTTATGGGGTGGCAGGTTGGCCTGCCACTGATCGATTTTCCGACATGTTAGGCCAAAAATCACTGTTTTAATACGCGCTTGGATTTTTCCAACCCAACCCAACCCATTTATATATACGGGTTACTCGGTTGGCCCACCATTTTTTCCTTTTATATTTTTAACAATAAGATAAAAAATAAATTTACAAATTAAACATATTGCAATTCATGAAAGAGATCATATAATATCAAATTTAAGGTTTTAAATATTTTTTATTTTTATAAATAATATTGTATTTATAATTTTTAAAATAATAACAACTAGTACTGCCTTTTTAAAAAATTAAATTCTCAATATTCCCTTCAATCTTACTGACCAAATCTAAAATCTAAATAATAAATTTATAAAAATTTAAAGCAACAAATGTGTATTTGATTTTCTTAAATAACTTTTTTAATCACTTATATTGAAAATATCTCTTAATCAATACAACAGGTGGATTAAATAAAAATCGCTTTAACATTGTTACATTTTATGTGTTATTACAGTCTATAAGCACAATCAATATCATAAATTTTATATTATTATATATTGATATAAAAACTATATTTTTATATCGTATACTTTTTATCTCTTTTTTGATTAATTAATGAATGTGGTTATTTAACAATCATATATTTCTATATTAATTACAGGACAAGGCATCTTATTACAGTTCTTCAGGGCCTTGTAGTCCCGCATCAATAGACCACAACAATAATACACAAGATAGTGTCCGCTTCGAGCCCAGAAAAAATAACTCTAGAATGAGCTTCGAGGACTATGGGTGCCTTCCCTCATGGTGCCATGACAAATATAAGGTCACAATCAGGGACATATCATATGAAGCTAGAGCTGCTCTTGTAGATGTTTGGAAATATTCTGACGGCGGCATACCTGCATGTTCATCCTTTTTTCCGGTTTGTTTCTCCATCTTTCTTGAATTTCATTCTTTCAGTTTTGAAGATGGGGCTACAATTACTACTTTATATACAAGTTGGTCGTATTATTAGAGTTTTAGATTTTAAATACAAATGTGTGTGCGCGTTTTTTTTTTCCCTAAGAAAATAATTTGCAGTGTGAAGAAGGCATCATTCATTCCCCTCCTAAGTCAAGTCAGAACGGTTTCCCTACTAAGCGCAATGCTTAGTAGGGAGAGCTAATCAAACAATAGATATAAACCTATAGATCTGATTCGTATGAGTCAGATTTGATTTTTTAAAAGTTTATATTTTTTTAAAAAATATTATTGTAATGGGTATAAAATACTAAATAAAGATAATCTTTTAACTTTCATTTTTCAAAAACTATTTTTTTATTATATTAAATCTAAATGGTTCAGATTTGACTAGCTCTCCTAACTAAACATTTGTGCTTAGTAGAGAAATCGGTTCCAAGTCTATGTAACACTTCTTTAATACTCATATATTTCTATAGTGAAGATTATTAATGTGGGACAGTAATTAATAACTTTGTATTAAAATTGTTTTTATACACTACTACAGTAAAAGCCTATAGCAGCGCTTTTTTTGACCCTATAGCAGCGCTTTTAAGTGCTGCTATAGCCAGTGCTGCAATAGGTCATATGACCTATTGCAACGCTTATTTTATGTTATGAGCGCTGCTATAGGTTACCTATAGCAGCGCTCATAATCTGAAAAGCGCAGCTTTAGGTCATACCTATATGAATTTTTTAAAAAATAAAATAAAAAAGAAACCCTATAGCAGCGCTCATTAAGTAATAAGCGCTGCTCCTATAGCAGCGCTTATTACTTAATGAGCGCTGGTATAGGTTACCCTATAGCAGCGCTTTTTACGTAATAAGCGCTGCTATATGCATTATTTTTTTTTAAATATTCAGTTATTTTTGTTTCACAACCTCCTGCATCAGTGCAAAAAACCAGCAACACTATCCATTCCAACCAAACCATATATAAATACACACCAGAAAAGTCATACTAATATTGTACAATAAAACCAACCATTGTAAGTTGAAACCAAAAGCATACTAATTAATGAATGGATCATCTAATGTTGGAGAAAAGAGGGTATACATAAGTGGACCATTCTTCAATTAGTGCATCCATTTTTTCCCTTGACAACATGAACAAACGAGCGTCTGGATAATACTGCACGAACACATTTAAATGACAAGTAAATTTACTTGAAGTCTAACAAGTACAAACACATTCACTACTACAGAAAATGTCTATAGCAGCACTTATTTTGGCCCTATAGCAGCGCTTATAAGCGCTGCAATATCTAGTGATGCTATAGGGTATTAAGCCTAACGCAGCGCTTGTTAAGCGCTGCGATAGGTAATTTATTTTTTTAAAAAATAATACCTATATAAGCGCTGTTATAGGTATTATTTTTTTAAAAAAAATTAACTTTTATCCCTGCATCAATTTAGAAATTACAGACATTTCCAAAACATATATACATCAAAAACCATTTATCCAGAGATCAAATACATTAAAGCAAACATTCTAATCAATTAACTCCTATATATTATAAGGTAATATACTTAGAGAAAAGTATCAAGTAAAGAAAAGTATCCCTAAAAAAACTAGGAATTGACATTTGAAATAATTAATATTTCAGTTTTCATATTACGACCACTGATTTCTCTTTCAGTGACACTTGCAATATAGGAATTACTTGAAAGGTCTTGAATATTTAACAAAATACTCCCCCAGTCCTGACTATATTATAAGTCACATTCTAGAAGGTTTTCTACGCTAAGCATTGTTATAATCATCAAATTGCTGGCAAATAAAAAAATTAAATTATGGCATAACTAATTGCTTTATGGTAAATGTACCTCTGTAAGCTAACAAACTAGAACATATTAAGCTTCTCATATATCAGCTTTCCCAAGCACATAAAATCCAGGGATTTTGTTATGATCACAAATAAATACCTGAAATCCATAGCACCTTCCATGTTCTGGCTACTAAATGTACAAAATGGGAAATTCTTGCATTTTAAATCTTCCTCTTTAACCATACCAAGATGGCCTCCAGAAGCATTCAGAATATGCATTTAAAAAAGAAAAATCACAAGAATGAATTACACAAGAATGAAGGGCAGATCATCAAACATTTGAGAATGATATATTCCAATTTCATCAACCTATAATCTTTTACTAACAAAAATAAACATATTAGAATCTCCAATTCATTCATAATCCACATAAACTTCCAAGAAATATAATTTCCTTTCTCTCTTAGCTTACAATTTCCTATAATTACTCAATTTCTTCCATAATTTTTCTACACAAAATTCTTCATCAACCCTACTTAACATAATCAAACATCCTCATTTAATTCATCTAACTCATCTTTCATGTTTAGTATTATTCCCAATTGCAACACTCTACCTTTTTAAAACACCTAAAAATCCCAATTTTCAACATAATTCTAAATCAACTCAATAACCCCAGCCAACATTATCGTTAGACTCTAATAACCCTCTAGAATTTATAAATCAAGTTCAAAAGCCCAAATTCAAAGGATTTCTTGTTGTAAACTTAGCTTAATTCATCTTTAAGCAAGTAAAATCTCACATAGAGCCAAATTAAACCAAATTAACCACATTACTATCATCAAGTAGTCTAAATAAACATGTAGCACAAGGAAATTGCCCCAATCAAGCCAGAAATTCGAAAATCAAACAAACCCTAGAAATTTCTATTTAGGAAAAATCAAGAACAAGAGAGAAATTAGAAGGATAATGGTTACCATAATCTATAAGCTTCCTTTCATCCCTCACCCCGCCGGAGATTCGTCAGAGAACGCCCAGAAACCACCCAAGCCACCGGCTAAATCGCATCACAACCTCACTCAATCTCTCTCTCATTCTCGCTCACTGCAGCACACACACACACACCAGCACGGAAGGGAATGAGGGGGTGAAGGGGCTGTCGGCGACTTCCCTCGCCGTCGACAGAGGCGGCTGCACCACCGCTTTAACTCCCTCTCTTGTTGCCCGCCGAGACGCCCAGGAAGAAGGGTGAGAGGTGTGTGTGTGTCGTGTTTTCAGTTTGGGGGGAAAGGAGAGGAAGAAATAAGGAAAATATAAAAGAAATAAAATAGATAAGATAAGAAAATTACATATAGGCCCTCAAATCCTTAAATAAGATATATTTAGCTAAGATAAAATCCTCTTTTTAATTCCAAAAATTTATTTTAATTATCTCCTAAGAGTTTTCTCCTTATATAATTTATTTTGAGTCCAAAGATAATTTCTCTAACTCTATCTTCCTCAATTTAAGGGAGAAACTAGGCCTTTAAAAATATCCTAAAATACCACAATTTCCCAAATTTAATTATAGAACACTCCCAGATTTTAAAAATATCTAAAACCAATTTTAAAAATACTAATTCATTTTAAAAAAGGAAAGAAAATTTAAAAATACCTATTTAGGCCTATCTAGGCCCCATGTCATTTAAATTTTATTTAAAAAATATCTAAAACCAATTTTAAAAATACTAATTCATTTTAAAAAAGGAAAGAAAATTTAAAAATACCTATTTAGGCCTATATATGCCCCATGTCATTTAAATTTTATTTAAAAAATTTCTAAAACCAATTTTAAAAATAATAATTCATTTTAAAAAGAAAAAAAAATTTAAAAATACATATTTAGGCCTATAGCAGCGCTTAAGCGCTGCTATAGGCCCCATGTGATTTAATTTTTATTTAAAAAATATCTAAAACCAATTTTAAAAATACTAATTCATTTTAAAAAAGGAAAGAAAATTTAAAAATACCTATTTAGGCCTATATATGCCCCATGTCATTTAAATTTTATTTAAAAAATTTCTAAAACCAATTTTAAAAATACTAATTCATTTTAAAAAAGGAAAAAAAATTTAAAAATACATATTTAAACCTATAGCAGCGCTTAAGCGCTGCTATAGGCCCCCTGGAATTTAATTTTTATTTAAAAAAATATCTAAAACCAATTTTAAAAATACTAATTCATTTTAAAAAAGGAAAGAAAATTTAAAAATACCTATTTAGGCCTATATATGCCCCATGTCATTTAAATTTTATTTAAAAAATTTCTAAAACCAATTTTAAAAATACTAATTCATTTTAAAAATGAAAAAAAAAATTTAAAAATATATATTTAGGCCTATAGCAGCGCTTAAGCGCTGTTATAGGCCCCTGTCATTTAAATTTTATTTAAAAAATATCTAAAACCAATTTTAAAAATACTAATTCATTTTAAAAAAGGAAAGAAAATTTAAAAATACCTATTTAGGCCTATTTAGGCCCCCTGTCATTTAAATTTTATTTAAAAAATATCTAAAACCAATTTTAAAAATACTGATTCATTTTAAAAAAGGAAAAAAAATTTAAAAATATATATTTAGGCCTATAGCAGCGCTTAAGCGCTGCTATAGGCCCCTGTGATTTAAATTTTATTTAAAATTGATTTTAGATAATTTTTTAAAGAAAATTTAAATCACAGGGGCCTATAGCAGCGCTTAAGCGCTGATATATGCTTATACCTATACCAACACTTTTTTTTAAAAGCGTTGGTATAGGTCATATTATACCTATCCCATCACTTGCGTTTTGCAAGCGCTGCAATAGAGTATTTTTGTAGTAGTGATTAGAGTTGGAAAAATATAAAACTTACTGTCAGTGGGATGCCGAGTCGATCATGTGTAACGATATCTCGCATGTATTGCATCACATAGTAACCACAATCGTTGTTATTGGGTTGGTAGGGGCACTGTAACAAGAAACACCAAATATATCATATAAGAAACATTTACGTTATATTTTAACTATAGATATATTGTTTCCAAAATTGAATAACTTTATAAAACCTGGACTTGTTGCCACTTATAAGCATCTTTCGGGTCAGGGGCTCTGGAATACTTCAACTGAACATCGGCCCGAAAACTAGTCAATACTCTGAAAAAGAAACATATTAAATTAATTTTATTGGCTAGGATCGGGCATAAAGTGACAAATTATACAACGCATTCAAATAATGTTGACATTCACTTACCCATTGAAGAGACTCATCAAATCTGGGTGATTATCTGGGAGAGCAGATTCCACAGGATCCAAATAGTAAATTATGGGTTCCTCTTGTGTCATCGGATTGATGACAAGCAAAATCCAATGTAGCCTAAAATGTTTTATAACGTTATGTCAATATATATATCTATGATGCTCGGAACTAAAAATACGTATATACTTACTCTGTATTAATTAGAGATAAGAATAAAGTTCTGGCTGTTGCCTTTAAAGAGAAATGCCTTTGAATCGCTCTGAACTGGTCCTCACGTTTCGAGCCCGGAACTTGTGCTATCGAATAAGGGCTTATGAATTCGAACGAAACGTTGCGCCCGGCGATCATGACATGTTCATGCAGATACCTTCATAGAAACCATACCAACTCCCAATTAGTGTAAAACTTATGACATTGAATGAAACCACAATGGAAACGCATATATACCTGATCCATATATTGATAACCATCGCACCGACCCATCTTTGGTTAAGCACCTCCATTACCATTGCGAGATTTACCTCGTCAAATATAGGCCTGCTGAATGGAATGAAGGCAATAGCATTGCGAGAAACGGTAGCTGCAAATGCTCGCAACCGAGCACGATATGATGTTTCGACGCTTGTATCTTCAATCACAGGATCAGGCACTTGAACTTTTTTCTTACCCTTAGCTTTTGGTGCCTATAAACCATGTAAATAGAAAGTTTAAAAATTAATTCCAATAATTAAGAAGAGTGCTAGTTTAAATTAATTAGCAAATAATCACCTGTGGTAACGGATCGGTACGGGTACTCTTTTTCTTGATTTGTGTAGCTGAACCACGGGTACCTTTGACATTAGCCACTTGTGCTTTCTTTCCCATAAATTGGGTACCCTGTAAAAACATTTAAATAAAAGAGCATTATTCAAAAACAATGAATACTATTGAAAATGTTATTACTAAATAATTACCTGTGGTGTTGGCACAATCAAAGCAATGTAATATTATATTATATTGTTAGTAATATTATATTTGTGTGTGTGCGAGAATCCTCATGGTTTGTAATATTGTTAGTAATATTATATTGATTCTCTATACATTAAAGAAAAATGTAATATCAATTCTCTGTGAGTCTGAGAATCAATCATGTTTTGTTTTTTTTTTTTAAAAAAAAAAACAAAAGTACTTCCTTTTATCTTAAATATAATATCTATTTAACTAATTTGATTAAATTAAATATGTTGGTTATGTTAGCTAGTAAGTTGTGTTCTTTCTTTCTTTTTTTTTTTTAAAAAATATTACAATCATCTTCCCTTATCCCTTCCACATCTCTTACTTAATTATTGTTGGAAGAATACTGATAAGGACAATTTGGGAAGAAGTTGACAAAAATTATATTTAAATCCTATATTTAAAACCAAAACAGACAAAGAGTGAGTACTTTGTTTTGACCTTTTGTATGTATGTGGACGCATAAAAAGCAATGTTTTAAAAGCCGGACCGGATGTCGAGCCGGAAAACTCAGCGGGTCATGGTTCAAACGGTTGAAACGGTTTAACCGTTCGGTTGGGCCGGTGATTAAATAATTAAATAAAAATTATAAGAGAACAAATTATATACATATATAATAAGATATATAAAAAATAAATCCCTTAAAAACCTAATTATCAATATAATATCACTTTAATATATGAAATTTTTAATTAAAAAACATCTTATAACTAAATTTATATTTTGGCTAAAATGTTATTTTATATAAAAAATGAAAACAAATTTTCTTAAGTGATATATTACCACTGCACTACGTAGTACGTACACATAGATGGATTAAAAAAATTAAAAATAGATAAGCTAAGTCTACACTCTAATGCTCTATGACCTTCACGTGCCCAAATGATATTTTTCAAAAAAATTGCTTTTGGTACAATGAGATGGCAGAAAGTAAGGATTTTTACCATAATACTACACCAAAAAAAAGAATTTACCAAAATACTACAGAAAAAAAAATATTTCCCCATATACTACACTTGAAGTCGTTCTTCAGGTGAACGACTTCTGAATAACGAAGAAGTCGTTCACGCGAAGAACGACTTCTAAAGTCGTTCTTCGCGTGAACGACTTCTTCCATTTTTACTATTCACCCTATCTCTTACCTCTTTACCGCATACAGCCATAACCTCCTAATTATTGACCTTCAAAATAAAAGACTTTCTACTGCAAGTAGTTTAATTAAAATGAAGAACATAAATTAACTAATATAAAAGAAAATTTCTTTTAAACCACCTTAATCATCTTTTATAATTTTCTCCTTTTTTTACTTGAGTATTGTTAAGGTAGTATTATGGAAGTAATTTAGGTAGACATTGAAAAATATTTACATCACATTTTTTAAGACTAAGATTAACTTTCTTATAAAGTCTTGTATTAAAAGGATAAGATAGTAATAGTCACATAAAACATAAATAATAGCACGTAATTTTGATAAGATTGAAAAGTATCATTTGCATGTGATCTAACACTTGAAGACTTTCACAAACTTCTAACCAATCATAGTCGGTTTTCCCAAATGATACTTTTCAATCTCAACAAAATGACATGCAACAACAACAGCCACAACGTAGGAGGAGGGGAACCAGATGTGGTACAGGCAGTCACTATTTATAGGGTAATATATTTTTTATTTTTCATAAACTGTTATTAGTTTTAATTTATGTGTTATTTTAAATTTAAACTAATATGCACTTTATCAAAATTACGTGCTATTATTTATGTTTTATGTGACTATTACTATCTTATCCTTTTAATACAAGACTTTATAAGAAAGTTAATCTTAGTTTTAAAAATATGTGATGTAAATATTTTTCAATGTCTACCTAAATTACTTCCATAATACTACCTTAACAATACTCAAGTAAAAAAAGGAGAAAATTATAAAAGATGATTAAGGTGGTTTAAAAGAAATTTTCTTTTATATTAGTTAATTTATGTTCTTCATTTTAATTAAACTACTTGCAGTAGAAAGTCTTTTATTTTGGAGGTCAATAATTAGGAGGTTATGGCTGTATGCGGTAAAGAGGTAAGAAATAGGGTGAATAGTAAAAATGGAAGAAGTCGTTCACGCGAAGAACGACTTTAGAAGTCGTTCACGCCAAGAACGACTTTAGAAGTCGTTCTTCGCGTGAACGACTTCTTCGTTATTCAGAAGTCGTTCACCTGAAGAACGACTTCAAGTGTAGTATATGGGGAAATATTTTTTTTCTGTAGCATTTTGGTAAATTCTTTTTTTTGGTGTAGTATTATGGTAAAAATCCCGCAGAATATCACATCACTGTCACTTTCTCCTTCTTCCTCCCCGCTCTACTTTTGTCTTCGTGAGCTTCCTTTCCTCTTCTTTTTCATCTCCGGTGGCGACCTTTTCTTCTTCTTCTTCTTCATAATTTTGAGTTGTGTTCCGACCGGCCGGTTTCTTCAAACCCGCTCCGGATCCCGGATCAATAGCGGCTTCCGGCTTAAAGGACGGCTCACGCCGGCTGAAAACGGGTGCACTTAAACGACGGTTCTGTTCGGTGGATCAAGCCGTTTTCAGCTCCGGGTGGCGGTCGGACCGGCTGAACCGTCCGGTCCGGTCCGGCCCTGAAAACACTGATAAAAAGAGATGCGTTGAGTTTTAATTTCTGTAAATAAATTTGTTTCTTTCTTACAAGATAATTATTTATAAAAATTGATTGATGGTTATCTTTTATTTGATAACTTCTATTAACTTTTGATTTGGTTAAAGCTTAATTGCTATAATTTAATTTAATGCAACAACTGAATCTGGTCTGGTTTAGCTATTTAACATTGCAAAGAAAAAATAACTGTTTTGTAGTTATTTCATTTGTTGACAAACTGGAAAAGTGGAGTTATAAAATTTTAAATAGAGAATGTGTAAGATAAAATAGTAAAAATAATAATAATTAACAACTTTTCGACTCCACTTTTATATCTCTCTTAAATTACAATTATAAAAAATTTTCCTTCCCTGTCGCTATATGAAATTATGAATATTATGATGGTTACCATATAAATTATATAATTTGGTTTCAACTTTTAACAATGGGATGATATATGAATATTGTTAACCAGCTACTTGGATAGTGTAGAAGTAAAATATAATATAATTTAAATTAATTAAATTAATCCAACGAAAGGTCTTTCTATTTTTATGAATACAATTAATATCTGTTATTAAAAAATAATTAATATGTTACAAAAAAGTATTTACATATGTTTAGAAAATCATAGAGATCTTGTCATCAGAATTGACAGAACATTTCTAATCATATGAAATTTAAAATCTATGAATTAAATGAACTACAGTATAGAGTTTTTTAGAGTATGGTATGAATTCTAAATTAATTACGAATAAGCACGCAATATGATTTTCTCAGGCATTTGGAATTAATAAACTCACTTAATTAAGTTAAATAACTCCGAAAAATGATTTTCAAGAAGCATCTTATCTAATGTCTCCAATGTGAACACTCACGATTTTTAGTACATTTCATAAAAAAACTGTTTCATTCGATAATAATAGATACCAAAATTTTCTGAGTTTAATGTTTTACGATAACTGTAGTGTTTAATATTCAAATTATTCAAATGATGAAATTGTTACAATGTAATGGTTACAAATTTTATTATAAGTAGAGATAAATATATGAAAATAATCTTAATTGCATCGCCATGAAATACTAAAATTACTTTTAATAAATTCCTAAGAAGGTCAAGAAGATTAATTGGAGATTTTTGAATCATGTTCAAAGGCTAGAATGTCCCATTATAGTCTAAAAGAAAAAAAAATTGAAGATTTCTATTTTTGTTTATTCTAATTAAATTTAATTAGGATGATTATATTTGGGTTTTACTTGCTAAAATACAGGATACTATGTCAAGTACATTAAGCATAAACAAATGCATATAGGTGGTGTTTGGTTGGACTTATATCAGCCAAATAAGTCATTATTTTTACAAAAAATGACTTATTTTCAGAAAAGTTAAATTGAGCATGTTTGACTGGACTTATAAAAATAAGTAACTTATAGCTTATAAGTCAAAACAAGTATAAGTTCCTTTTTTCAACTTATGACTTATGACTTATAAGTCACTTACGGAGGTAGGCCCCACAATTCTGACTTATTTTACACATCCAATCACAACTAACCCAAACATAAATCACTTTTCCAAAAGTCTATCCAAACATATATCTCATTACACAATATGACTTATGACTTATAAGTTATTATAAGACATATTTTTAACAGTCCATCCAAACATAAATCTCATTACATAATCTGACTTATTTTCAGTTTGACTTATATATAAGTCACTTTTTCAGAAGTTCATCCAAACACACCCATATTAGAGTGAGGTGGCGTTTATATTTAGTCACTATTTTCATCTAACAGTGTCATAAAAAATATATAAATAATGGTATTCATTGTTTTGAAAAGTTGTTCGATTAAAATGGGGGTCAAATAAAAAAATGTTTGATCTAAATGGTTGCTAGACGGAGAAGGATCATAATAGACGTAATTAAGTAGAAGGTAGGAGGGGCCTCATCTTCATCACCCTTGCCTACGGTAACATCAATGCAAGATTGTCTTTGTGTATTTGTTGATGGTTCCTTTTCGGCATGGAAAAGAGTTGCTGGGTGTGGAGGAATTCTTAGGTGGCAGAATGACGAGGTCATGGAATCGTTTTTATGTAAAGTGGATTGTTCAGATTGTTTGTCAGCAGAATTATGGGGATGTCTATGGGGTCTAAGAAGAGCGTGGGATAGAGGCTTCAGGAAAATTTCTCTCTTTAGTGATTCAGCTGATGTCATTAAACTGGCAAAGGAAGAGCCTCAAGCGATGCATGAGGACAAGAGGGTCATAGAGGAGATTCATGATATGATACAGCGTGACTGGTTAGTGGAGATAATCCTTATTGACCGAGATGCTAATGGTGAAGCTGATTCTTTGGCAAAGGAGGCTATTAATAGAGTTTATGGGATTCAGGTCCTAACAGCAGCTTCAACTGAGATCTTCTTGCGTAGCAAGGGAATCACTTAATTTTGTTTTTTATGTTTTGTTTTATTTTATGGTTTAGTATTTGAATTCCTTTGTATATAAAAAAAAAAAGAAGTAATTAAGTAGAGTTCTAATATCATTTGCTAAAATTATCTTCTGACCAAAATAATGAAACCTGGCATTTAAAAGACTGAAACGGTCGAGTTTGGTGAGTCAAAAGTGAATGGGTCAATTCGAGTCAATCCGGGACAAAACCGGCGGGAATGGAATGGTTATAACAAACTTTGATTTACCTATTTTCCGTATTTGTATATATGCACACACATATAAAAATATTAAGAACTTAAGATGGACAAATAATGGGCCTCTTGCCCTCCTCTATGGCTTTATGCTTAAAATCAGTTATATCTCTCTTTTAAAATTAGGAAAAAATTTCTCTTGGACAAAAGTATTTTAAGTAAAGATACAATTCGAAAAGTAATTCAATTATTGTTTTGAAAACATTATCGCCTTTTAATCTACGGTAATTAAATAAGAATTGTAATTTGTAAGAAGTATCTAACCCTAGTCGATGGTCCAAAAAATGTAAGAATCACTTATCAATTGTCCTTTTATTTATCAAAAATCTTTCAATTGGTTAGAAAAATCATATTTTACAAGATTTAAATTGTTCATCGATATTTAAATTATTTGATAAAATGTTATAACAAAATCGTTTAAATCTTACTAAGATGAAATAAATATCTTTTATTTTTATCTTATTTATTTTGATTATATCGAATTTAATTTTTTTGTTTTTCAAACTTAGTTCAAACCAAACTCGCGTTTAAATACGTCAAGCCATTTACAATAGCCAAAAATATACTTTTTAATAAAAAATATATATACCTAAAGACGTTAAATAGACTAATGGGCCTCCTGCCATCCTCTATGCTTGAAATCAGTTAAGATTCTCATATCTCTTTTTAAAATAAGGAAAAAGTTTCTCTGTGACAAAATTATTTTAAATAGAGATATAATTCAAAAAGTTATGGAAAATATTGGATTTGTAAACGCTATCGCGTTTTAATCTACCGTGATTAATTGAAGTACAAAAAAAAATAATATGGTAATTTATTCATGGTTGTATCAACCAATTATGTCAGCATTACTTATCAACTACCTTTTATTTCTACTGTGGAAAATCTTTCAATTGGTTAAAAAAATCATATCTTGCAATATTTAAATTGTTTATTGATATTTAAATTATTTCAAAGAATTGTTAGAACAAAATCGTATGAATATTACTAAGATACTATAAATATCTTTTTTACACTTATCTTTCCAATATTGATTAGATTGTAATACTTTATTTTTTATTTTCAAATTTAATTCAGTCCAAATTCTATAAATACGTCAGGCCATTAGCATAACAACACAACCCAGTCTTTCCTTCAATCTCTGCCATTTGACTTATATTGCTTTTTAATCCCTTTCCGAAATTGCTTTCCCTATCACTGTAATTATTTTTCGACATGGACATGCCCTATCATCCGAGCCTTGTGGATGAGAGTTCTACTGAATACGATATACCATATTCACTCTCTTCTCCGGTTTGTTTCTTCTTCTTTCTTGATTTTCATTCTTTCAGTTTTGAAGATTTGAGTGATAATAACTGTTTTAGATGTTGTCATCGTTGTTAGAGTGTTAGATATATAGACTTCTACGAGTTAATTTTTGAGTATTTCTCATAAGTTTTAAAAAACTATAGGGTTAATGTGGAAGCTCTAAACAAATATATTGTAACTCATTAGACTAGTTAGAGGCTATTTGGTTATTCATGTTGATTCCAGGAGTAACGGATCGGAACCACATCATAAGTTAAGGTTATCTTCAAAAAAAAAAAAAAAAAAAAAAAATCTAAATAAGACATCTTTTATTCTCATCCCAAACTAATGTGAGACTTCTTTAACACTCATATTTCCATACTAGATGGTATTGATGCTGTAAAGTTCCACATTATTTGGGGAGAGGAACGAGTAGCGATTTATAATGATTTAGATACATTCTCTTTTGACGTGTTTTTAAAACCGTGAGAGGTGATAAAGATGACATAAAACAAACAAGTTCGAGAACAAATATGTTATGGGGTGGTAGGTTGGTTTGTGTTGATTGTCCCACATGTTAGGCCAAAAATATCCGTTTTAAGACGAGCTTTGATTTTTCCAATCCAGCCCATTTATGCAAGCTAGTGGGCTGGCCCACCGCTTTTTCCTTTTATATTTTTGACCATAAGATGAAACATAAATTTACAAATTAAACAAATTGCAATTCAACGTAAGTGATCATAAATATCAAATTCAAGGTTTTAAATAATTTTTATAAAGAATATTATATTTAAAATTTTTAAAATAATAAAAAATATCTTTTAAAAAAATTAAACTCTCAATAATTCCCTTCAATTTTACTGACCAAATCTAAAATCTAAATACCAAATCTAAAATCTAAATAATAAATTTATAAAAATTTAAAGTAAAAAATGTGTATTGATTTTCTTAAATAACTTTTTTAATATTTATATTGAAAATGTCTCTTAATCAATACAACAGTTGGATTAAATAAAAATCGCTTTAAAATTGTTACATTTTGTGTGTTATTACAGTCTATTAGCACAATCAATATCATAAATTTTATATATTATATATTTATATAAAAACTATATTTTTATATCGTATGATGTTTATCTTTTTTTTTTTGATTAATTAATGGATGTGGGGTTGTTTAACACTCATATATTTCTATTTTAATTACAGGACAGGGCATCTTATTACAGTTCCTCAGGGCCTAGTAGTCTCGCATCATTAGACCACAACAATAATACACAAGATAGTGTCCGCTTCCAGCCCAGAAAAAATAACTCTAGAATGAGCTTCGAGGGCTATGGGTGCCTTCCCTCATGGTGCCATGTCAAATATAAGGTCACAATCAGGGACATATCATATGAAGCTAGAGTTGCTCTTGTGGATGTTTGGAAATATTCTGACGGCGGCACACCTGCATGTTCATCCTTTTTTCTGGTTTGTTTCTCCATCTTTCTTGAATTTCATTCTTTCAATTTTGAAGATTGGGCGACAATTTCTACTTTATATGCAAGTTGGTCGTATTATTAGAGTTTTAGATTTTAGATACAAATGTGGGTGTGTGTGTGTGTGTTTTTTTCTTCCCCTAAGTAAATAATTTGCAGTGTGAAGAAGGCATCATTTATTCTCCTCCTAAGTCAAGTCTGAACGTTTCCCTATTAAGCACAACGCTTAGTAGGAAGAGCTAATCAGACAATAGATTTAAACCTATAGATCTGATTCGTATGAGTCATATTTGATTTTTTAAAAGTTTATATTTTTTAAAAAAATATTATTGTAATGCGTATATAATACTAAATAGAGATAATCCTTTAACTTTCATTTTTCAAAAACTTTTTTTACTAAAAAAATTATTTTTAAAAATAGTCAAATCTATATTGTCCATATTAAATTTAAATGGTTTAGATTTGACTAGCTCTCTTTACTAAGCATTTGTGCTTAGTAGAGAAATCGGTTCCCAGTCTATGTAACACTTCTTTAATACTCATATATTTCTACAGTGAAGATTATTAATGGGACAGTAATTAATAACTTTGTATTAAAATTGTTTTTATAGTAAGAGGTCCAGAGACAAGTATACATGCGTCAAAGTTGGTTTTCCTAAGAAAATAATATATTGTGAAGAAGGCATCAGTTGAAACCTTCTTCAGTTAATTAATATGAGAATCTCCTAATACTCATATATTTCTATGTTAACGAGTATTGATGGAGCGGTAAGAACTTTGTATGAAAGTTGTTAGCATTTGTTAGCATTTTAGATACAAGTATATATGTGTTGTCAATGTTGTTTTCCTATCAAGATAACTTAAACCGTTCGTGATAAAAACTGTACTTTTATATTATGTATTTTTAATCTTTTTTTAATTAATTAATAAATGTGGGACTTCTATAACACCCATATATTTCTTTATCATTAATTACAGAACATCGATGAACGTCCATCGGGCTTATACTATGATCCTGGCAACATTGAATATTATTCTTACCACCTTCACCCAAGCTTACATGATAAATATATGGTTAGCTACCTAGACACGAAATACAAAGGTGTTCCCAAAGAGAGGCCAAGACTATTACCTCCTCAGTATTTGCTCCCATCATTGGGGTCATCATATGGAGGTATGTCTATACAAGTTACTTGCTCCATTGAGATCTATCTACATTTATCCTTCATTTAGATCAAACGACGTCTATTTATCCATATTTTAATCCAATAACTTTTCAAAAAAATCGGATAACATTAGCTAGATATTTTTATAACCCAATTGGATAAAAATAAAGAGTAAAAAGACATTGTTTGATCTAAATGGAGATTAAATGGAGATATACCTCAATGGAAAGCCCTTTGCCCATTCATTGGGGTGTAATTTGAATTTTCTTTTTGGAATTATATTAGGTGGTTTTACATTAATATATTATAGACTAATTATTCTACTTTGCTACTTTCAATTCCGTAATATCCAGTGGTAAATGATGATGATGATGATGATGATGATGTGGATTCATTTCATGAATTGAGGGCTAAGATTGTAGAACAAGTTGAGTACTACTTGAGGTAATGTCTTCAATTTAAGCACGTGCTGCCTATATTTTTTTTTTAAAAAAAACTTTTTTTCCTTCATATTTTAACATTTTTTAATTATGTTTATTTCTCCCTTGTAGCTTTGATAATTTGACAAAAGATAGATACTTATTAAGACGACATATGGATGGTGGAGGATGGATTCCAATTCAGATTATAGCCAGCCTTCCTAAGGTGAGTTGCTTGTGATCTTTCTACACACACGTGTGTGTATATTATTAAGTCAGTTATGATAATATTTTACTTTTCACAGGTGAGGGAATTAACAGCAACCGTTGAACTGATACTGGAAGCTCTTGAAACATCTTTGGCCATAGAAATTTGGGTAATTTAATTCTCTAGCCCTTAATTTGGTGTTACACACACACACACTGCTGCTTCCAATCCTTGACATAAGATTCCATTATATTGGTAATCTTATACTCTATATAGTTCTAAATATAAGATGAATGTGATTTTAATTAAAAAAAATTAAGGATGCAAAATAAACTACTTAAAAATACGTATATTTATAATTTTTTTTCTTAAAACTAATTTATTTTATTTATAAACTAATAAGGTATAATTTAATTACATGTAGTCTATCTAACCATAATCTTAACAAAAATGTTAACTTCATCTTATATCAAAGATTGAAAGAGTATCGAAGACTATAGATAGTATAAGCTTGTAGAGTTATATGTATTTATATTTATATATATATATATATATATATATTAGATGTAGAATCTGTGATTGAACAATACAATTTTATATATTAGTATTGCTCACACAAATTATTTATCTTTATATCGAATTTACAGGATGATAATAAAATAAGACCACGTCATACTTGGGGGAGATGGATTATACCTGATCCTAGGGTTCCACTCGATGTTATATACGATATGATTAGGAGGCGATCAACTACTTAACTGCACAATTTAGACATAGAGATGCGGCGTGCTTTTTGTTCATTTTATTGTTTTTATTATTATTTTTTTTTTGGGGTTAAACTACCATTTTTATTCCCTCCCACGATAGATGGACTATTTTTTCCATTTTAATATAAGATTTAATTGATATTTTTAGAGAAATTAAAGAAGTTAAATTAATCATTTAAAGTATTTATTTTTATAATTTTTTCTCAAAATAGTTTATCTTGACTTTATAAATTAATTTATAGTTTGATTATATTTAATATATGTTATCATTAAATAGTTTATTTGGTTTTTTAATCTTAAAAAAATTGACCTAATGTTATATTTAGTTTCAGAAAAATAGTTGTTGACTTGTGTGTGTGTGAGAATCCTTCATGGTTTGTAATATTATTAGTAATATTATATTGATTCTCTATACATAAAAAAAAATGTAATATTGATTCTCTGTGAGTGTGAGAATCAATCATGTTTTGCTCTTTTTTTTTTTTTTACTCCCTCCCATCCTAAATATAATATCTATTTAACTAATTTGATTAAATTAAATATGTTGGTTATGTTAGTTAATAATTGTTGAGTTCTTTTTTTTTTTAAAATAAATATTACAATCAACAATCATCTTCCCTTATCCCCTTCCACATCTTTTACTTGATTATTATAGGAGAAGTATTGATAAGGAAAATTTGGGAAGAATTTGAGAAAAATTATATTTACATCCTATATTTAAAACCCAAACAGACAAAGAGGGAGTACTTTGTTATGACCTTTTGTATGTATGTGGACGCATAAAAAGAGATGCGTTGAGTTTTAATTTCTGTAATAAATTTGTTTCTTTCTTACAAGATGATTATATATATAAATTGATTGATGGTTATCTTTTATTTGATAACTTTTATTTACTTTTGATTTGCTTAAAGCTTAATTGCTATAATTTAATTTAGTGCAACAATTGAATCTGGTCTAGTTTAGCTATTTAACATTGAAAAGAAAAAATAACTGTTTTGTAGTGATTCATTTTTTGACAAAATGGAAAAGTGGAGTTATAAAATTGTAAATAGAGAATGCGTAAGATAAAATAGTAAAAATAATAATAACTAAAATCTTTTCAACGCCACTTTTATATCTCTCTTAAATCACAATTATAAAAAATTTATTTTCCTTCCCTGTCGCTATATAAACATTATGATGGTTACCATATAAACAACTTAATTTGGTTTCAACTTTTAACAATGGGATGATATATGAATATTGTTAACCAGCTACTTGGATAGTGTAAAAGGAAAATATAATATAATTTAAATTAATTAAATTAATCCAACGAAAGTTCTTTCCATTGTTGTGAATACAATTAATATCTGTTATAAAAAAAATATAATTAATATGTTACAATTTGGGAGAATGATACTGGTTTTCAAGTTTTACATAAGCATGAACAAGCTCTTCATGATACTGGTTTTCAAGTTTTACATAAGCATGAACAAGCTCTTCATGGGGTGTTCAATGTTGGTAAGAATAATGAATGGGGTTGTCAGTTGTTTATGGTAACCCAAATTTTCAGAAGAGGAAGCTTTTGTGGGAGAATTTGTATCAGCTGACAAATTATGGGGTTAAACGATGGTGTTTTAGCGGAGACTTCAATGCCACTCTTCAGCCATGTGAGAGGGTATCTTCAGCAAAAGTGACTGTTGCTCCTGATAGACTCTTCAAGGAATGGGTGGATGATTTATTGTTGATAGAACCGGAGTTTGTGGGGCCTCGGTATACATGGGGAAGATCGGGATGCTCCAGTAGACTTGACAGGGTGTTGGTATCTGATGACTGGATGCTAAAGTTTCCTGATGCGAAAGTTACTCATCTTCCTAAGTACAAATCTGATCACTGCCCGCTACTGCTCAAGCTTGATAATTTTCAGCCTAGGAGGAGTAAGGATAATGCTTTCCGTTTCTTTGCTCCTTGGGTTACTCAAAGAATTTCCTAAATTTGTTAAAAAAAACATGGTGCCCTTCCAGAGATTGGGAGAACAACGTGTCCAGTTTTATTGGGAATATCAAGGGGTGGAATAAGGAGGTGTTTGGTGACTTAAATAGGAGGAAAAGAATTTTGCTGAAAGAAATGGAAAATATTAACAGCAAATTGGGTATTCATGGGGTAAATGGAGTTCTGGAGGAGGAAAGAGAGAAAGTTTGGAAGCAGCTTGAGGAGGTGCTTGCTCAAGAAGAGATCATGTGGCTCCAAAGGTCTCGTTGTAATTGGTATTCGGCAGGTGACAAAAATACTAGATATTTTCATTCTTCAGCGAATAACCGGAAGCGAAGGAATAGGATTGAAGCTTTAAAGTGTGATAATGGGGAGTGGGAATATGACCAAGAGAAGGTTAAGGAGATTGGGTCCAACTTCTATCAGACTCTTTATAAGGATGATGGCTCTGCAGTGTCTACAGTTAATTTTGGAATGACTTTTCCTAATTTATCAGATTCAGAAAAGCAAATAATGGGAAGAGATATTACTTTAATGGAGATTAAGCAGGCTTTCTTTGCAATGGGCTCATTAAAGGCCCCAGGTCCGACTTAACCCTCTTTTCTTTCAGAGTCAATGGGAAACATTGGGGAGTTCTATCATGTCAAAAATCTGTAAGATGTTTTCTGATAAGGAGGAAATTAGGAGGGTGAATGATACAAATATTGTGTTGATTCCTAAGATTGAGTACCCAGAGACTATTCGGGACTTCTGCCCTATTAGTTTATGTAATGTTATTTATAAGATACTAATGAAGGCGGTTGCTACTCGTTTCAGGAGAGTGATGCCCAAAATCATATCTCCTAATCAGTGTAGCTTTGTCCCTGGAAGGCAGGGAGTGGATAATATAATTGTGGCTCAGGAAGTAATTCATTCTATGAAGAATAAGAAGGGTATAAAGGGCTTCATGGCAATCAAAATCGATCTAGAAAAAGCCTATGACCGAGTAAATTGGAACTTCATTGTGAGTTGTCTACAGGAGTTAGAGTTACCTCAGAATATAATTGATAACTCCCGGGAATTCATGTGATGTTAGCACATTTTCCTTGAGTTTTATTCAATCATTGATAAATTTTGGATACTTAAGATAGGAAAATGTTCATTTGTTTTTTGGTTGCACATCATTGTATATTTATGTAGATTTTGATTATTTTTGTAGTTAATTTCTTATGTTGTTTTATGTAATTTTTGTAGGAGTAATTTGAGGTAATAAACAAGAGATTATGGCCCCTCCACAAGCTCCCAAGTGAATAAAGCAAAGAAGAAACCAGAGCAGCACAAGGAATAAAGGAAAAAAAAGGCAGAAAACAGAATAAAGGAGACTTCGCCGTGGCCTCGTTGCGGCAAAGTCACGGCGAAAAGCATCTGCCTCTGCCCCTATTTTGGTGTCCTCGCCGTGATCTCGCTACGGCGAAGCCTTGGCGAGCTACAATTATTTCTGGAACTTTTGGACTTCGCCGTGGGCTCGCCACGGCGAAACCCACGGCGAACTGCGTGATTCTGCGCGTTTTTGGACTGAACAGGGGCGTTTTAAGTGATATAAAAGGCTAGGGTTCCATTCTGAGCCCTCATTCTTCGACTTTTGGGTCATTTTGGGAGTGTTTTTCTCTGCTAGGGCTTGGAGCTTGGTGGGGATTGAGCTTGGACTTGGAGCTTCGAAGAGATTTGGGCTTCCTTTCTTGGTTTATCTCTTCCATCTTCATTCTCTTCTCTTGTTCTGTTTTGTAATGTTGTATATAAATGCTCCCATGGAGTTGTAGAACATGAGTAGCTAAATACTTTGATTCTAGGATTATTTTGAACCCTTGTATGTATTGATTCTTGATTCCTCCTCTTATGTTGTGATTAATGATATCTATGTGCTTATTTTACTCCGTTATTAATGCTTCTAAGTGCTTGATCACCATTTAGATGTTGGGTTCACTTGATTTATGACTCGAGAAAGCTAGGTTGAGTGTAGAACTTGGGTAAAATAGTGCAAGAACCTGAAGTTTACATGGATGGATGGTTTTGTTGGTAAGATAGAGATATACTTGCTAGCCTTGCATAGTCACATTAGGGTTGGAGCATGAGAATTGGGTTTTATTAACTTGTAGCAAGAGATTGTGCACTTAATAAGACTAAACACTTGTTCTTAACTTGAGAGAGCGTTTACAAGTACTCTACGAACCCTATATTAGCACGTGATTTCGTTGAGAGCTTCTTTGACGGGAGGTTAATTGAGCTTTAAGAAGTACAAGGGGGATAGATAATCTTAGGACCCATTTTATCCTTGAAGTTGGAAAATCACTTGTTTATAGTTTTATTTTCATTTTATTTTCTTAGTTAATTTTCAATCTCAACATTTGTGTCACTCAAATTGGGCGAGAGTGTAATAATCATTGTTTGACCGGGTTTTGGACAAATCCTCGTGGGAACGATACTTTACTCACTACTTTATTACTTGGCGCGACCCGTGCACTTGCGGCGCAGGGCGAACAATAATTAATGTCATTAAGTGGTGTTTTAGCACTGTTAGTATGCAAGTTCTGTGGAATGGAGAGAAAGGAAAGAATTTTCTTCCTTCCAGGGGGTTGAGGCAGGGGGATCCCCTTTCTCCCTATTTATTTGTTCTTATAATGGAGAAATTTGCTCATCTCATTCAAAGAGAGGTAGAGGAGGATAATTGGAAAACGTTTCGACTAAGAAAGAATGGGACATATGTATCCCATTTGTTTTTTGCTGATGATTTAATTCTATTTGCAGATGCTAATATGGAACAAGCGGCTATTATCAAGGCTTGCCTAGATGACTTTTGTGCTGCATCTTGAGAGAAGGTGAATGATACTAAGTCTAGGATTTTCTTCTCAAGGAATGTAAATCATAATAGGGTTCATGAGATTAGTCAGTTTATAGGGTTTACCCCCTGTGCTGACTTGGGAAAATACCTTGGGGTACCTCTTCACCATGAGAAGGTTACGAGAAGGACATATGATTATGTTTTGAGTAAGATGGACGCTAGATTATCGACTTGGAAGGCTAAATCCTTGTCGAGTGCCGCAAGACATACCTTGGTTCAATCTGTTATATCGGCCATTCCGTTGTATACTATGCAATCTGTTCCTTTGCATTCTTCGACTTGTTCACAGATAGATAAACGATGTAGGCAATTCTTGTGGGGTAGTACTACAGCAGCGCCTAAAATTCACTTGGTTTCATGGGAGAGGGTCTGCTTGAAGAAGGAGGATGGAGGCCTTGGCCTTAGAAAGGCGAAGTTACAAAATAATGCATTCATGATGAAGTTAGGGTGGAACCTTATTAAAAATAAGGATGCTTTGTGGGTTCGATTGTTAAGGGAGAAATATGGGTACGGCATGGATTTAGTGCCTTCAATTAAAAAAGCTAAGCAAGGGTCTAGGGCTTGGCAATGCATTAAGAATTGCTGGGAAAAGGTGAGAACGGGGATCCAATGGCAATTGGGTAATGGAGCATCAATTCGGTTTTGGAGGGATCATTGGTTGCCAAATGGGATTTGTCTAAAGGATTGCGCTGGTAGGGTCATTCCTGAAGACCTTCTTAAGAGGAAGGTGGTGGATTTTATCCATGATAGGACGTGGATTTCCAATAGGTTCTCAGCCTACCTTCCTCACGATGTTGTGGAGCTAATTGAAGCTCGCTGATGTAGATGACAGACCAAGGTGGAGATATACTTCCTCTGGTGAGTTCTCTACAAGATCGGCTTACTTTAGTCAATGTTCAGAGAATCAGGGAGCGAATCATTGCCCATGGAAACTCTTATGGCGTCTTAGTATCCCTCAGAGATGTAAAGTATTTTTTTGGCTAGCTTGCAATGAGAGGTTATTGACAAATCAAGCCAGGGTAGCTCGATGTATTTCTGCATCATCGGAGTGTACTAGCTGCCCAGGATTTGTGGAAGGAGTGTTACATGTGCTTCGAGACTGCAGCAAATCATTAGAGGTATGGATGCAAATTCTTCCTAATGTTTACTGGCTTGTATTTTTCAATGTTATGGATGTTAAGAGATGGGTAGAGTGGAGTGTGAAATCTACCTTTGAAGTGGAGGGTTGCCAATGGAGGATTTGGTTCTCTATTATTTGTCACCAGCTTTGGATGTCAAGGAATAATAGAATTTTTAACAAGGTGGATTCTAGCTCCTTTTCTATCTTGTCAAAGGTCAGAGCTTGTATCAGCTGGAGCGGACAAAGAGTTGAGAAATTGCTGAAACCATCATCTTCTACTTGTATATGGAGAGCTCTTGAAAAGGGGTATGTTAAGTTAAATGTTGATGGAGCTTGTGCTTCAACAAGTAATATTTCAGCGTGCAGTGGTATCCTAAGGGATCACAAGAGAATTGTTCTAGGAGGTTTCTTGTTCAACATTGGGATAGGCGATAGTTATTTGGCTGAGCAATGGGGGGTCCTCATGGGATTGAAGTGGAGTTGGGATGCAGGTGTTCGTTGTCTGGTAGTTGAAACGGACTGTTTGGAACTCATTGAGTTCATTGAGGCTAGAGTGGTCGATGGTGATAATCTAGATTTGTTGGAAGAAATATATGTTATTCTTGACCAGGATTGGGAAGTTCACTTCTCGTGGTGCCCAAGAGAGGCTAATTTAACGGCAGACCTCTTAGCGAAATATGCTCTGAGTGTTGGGAATGGGTTGTTGAGTTTCTCAAATATCCCTGCGTTGGTAGCTGATCAAGTGGCGTTGGAGATGTCATTGGTTGCTATTTGAGCTCTGATGTAGTGCTATTTATTAATAAAAAAAAGTATTTACACATGTTTAGAAAATCATATAAAATGTGAGATCTTGCCATCAGATTTGACAAAACATTTCTAATCATATGAAATTTAAAATCTATGAATTAAATGAACTACAGTATACAGTTTTTTAGAGTATGGTATGAATTCTAAATTAATTAAGAATAACCACGCAATATTATTTTCTTAGGAATTTGAAATTAATAAATTCACTTAATTAAGTTAAATAACTCCGAAAATGATTTCAAGAAGCATCTTATCTAATGTCTCCAATGTGACCACTCAAGATTTTTAGTACATTTCATAAAAAACTGTTTCATTCGATAATAACAGATACCAAAATTTTCTGAGTTTAATATTTTACGATAACTGTAGTGTTTAATATTTAAATTATTCAAATGATGAAATTGTTACAATGTAATGGTTACAAATTTTATTATACGTAGAGATAAATATATGAAAATAATCTTAATTGCATCGCCATGAAATACTAAAATTACTTTTAATAAATTCCTAATAAGGTCAAGAAGATTAATTGGAGATTTTTTAATCATGTTCAAAGGCTAGAATGTCCCATTATAGTCTAAAAAAAAAAATTGAAGATGCCGTGGCCCGTGTGCGCCTGATTTCTATTTTTGATTATTCTAATTAAATTTAATTAGGATGATTATATTTGGGATTTAATTGCTAAATTGCAGGATACTATGTCAAGTACCTTAAGCATAAACAAATACATATATTACAGTGAGGTGGTGTTTATATTTAGTCTCTATTTTCATCCAACGGTGTCATAAAAAATATATAAATAATGGTATCCAATTTTTTTGAAAAGTTGTTCGATCAAAGTGGAGGTCAAATAGAAAACGTTTGATCTAAATGGTTGCTAGATGGAGAAGGATCTTAATAGAAGTAATTAAGTAGAGTTCTAATATCATTTGCCAAAACTACGTTCTGAACAAAGTAATGAATCCTGGCATTTGAAAGACTGAAACGGTCAAGTTTGGTGAGTCAAATTAAAAGTTAATGGGTCAATTCGAGTCAATCCGAGACAAAACCAGTGGGGATGGGATGGTTATAACAAACTTTGATTTACCTATCTTCCGTATTTATATATATGCACACACATAAAAAAACATTAAGAACTTAAAGATGGACAAATAATGGGCCTCCTGCCCTTCTCTATGGCTTCTCTCTTTTAAAATTAGGAAAAAATTTCTCTTGGACAAAAGTATTTGAAGTAAAGATACAATTCGAAAAGTAATTCGATTATTGTTTTGAAAACATTATCGCCTTTTAATCTACGGTAATTAAATAAGAATTGTAATTTGTAAGAAGTATCTAACCCTAGTCGATGGTCCAAAAAATGTAAGAATCACTTATCAATTGTCCTTTTATTTATAAAAATCTTTCAATTGGTTAGAAAAATCATATTTTACAAGATTTAAATTGTTCATCGATATTTAAATTATTTGATAAAATGTTATAACAAAATCGTTTAAATCTTACTAAGATGAAATAAATATCTTTTATTTTTATCTTATTTATTTTGATTATATCGAATTTGATTTTTTTGTTTTTCAAACTTAGTTCAAACCAAACTCGCGTTTAAATACGTCAAGCCATTTACAATAGCCAAAAATATACTTTTTAATAAAAAATATATATACCTAAAAAAGTTAAATAGACTAATGGGCCTCCTGCCATCCTCTATGCTTGAAATCAGTTAAGATTCTCATATCTCTTTCTAAAATAAGGAAAAAGTTTCTCTGTGACAAAATTATTTTAATAGAGATATAATTCAAAAAGTTATGGAAAATATTGGATTTGTAAACGCTATCGCGTTTTAATCTACGGTGATTAATTGAAGTACAAAAAAAAAAAAAATATATATGGTAATTTATTCGTGGTTGTATCAACCAATTATGTCAGCATTACTTATCAACTACCTTTTATTTCTACTGTGGAAAATCTTTCAATTGGTTAAAAAAATCATATCTTGCAATATTTAAATTGTTTATTGATATTTAAATTATTTCAAAGAATTGTTAGAACAAAATCGTATGAATATTACTAAGATACTATAAATATCTTTTTTACACTTATCTTTCCAATATTGATTAGATTGTAATATTTAATTTTTGTTTTTCAAACTTAGTTCAGTCCAAACTCTATAAATACGTCAGCCATTATAGCATAACAACACAACCCACTCTTTCCTTCAATCTCTGCCATTTGACTTATATTGCTTTTTAATCCCTTTCCGAAATTGCTTTCCCTATCACTGTAATTATTTTTCGACATGGACATGCCGGCCTATGATCCTAGCTTTGTGGATGAGAGTTCTACTGAATACGATATACCATATTCACTCTCTTCTCCTGTTTGTTTCTTCTTCTTTCTTGATTTTCATTCTTTCAGTTTTGAAGATTTGAGTGATAATAATTGTTTTAGGTGTTGTTATCGTTGTTTGATTGTTAGATATATAGACTTCTACGAGTTAATTTTTGAGTATTACTCATAAGTTTTAGAAAACTGTAGGGTTAATGGAAGCTCTAAACAAACATAATGTAACTCATTAGACTAGTTAGAGAGGCTATTTGGTTATTCATATTGATTTCAGGAGCAACGGAACCACATCATGAGTTAAGGTTATCTTCAAAAAAAAAAAAAAAAAAAAAAAAAATCTAAATAAGACATCTTTTATTCTCATCCCAAACTAATGTGAGACTTCTTTAACACTCATATTTCCATACTAGATGGTATTGATGCTGTAAAGTTCCACATTATTTGGGGAGAGAAACGAGTAGCGATTTATAAGGATTTAGATACATTATCTTTTGACGTATTTTAAAACCGTGAGGGGTGATATGGATGACATAAAACAAACAAGTTCGAGAACAAATATTTATGGGGTGGTAGGTTGGTTTGTGTTGATTGTCCCACATGTTAGGCCGAAAATATCCGTTTTAAGACGAGCTTTGATTTTTCCAATCCAGCCCATTTATACAGGCTAGTGGGCTGGCCCACTGCTTTTTTCCTTTTATATTTTTGACAATAAGATGAAGCATAAATTTACAAATTAAACATATTGCAATTCAACGTAAGTGATCATAAAATATCAAATTCAAGGTTTTAAATACTTTTTATAAAGAATATTATATTTAAAAATTTTAAAATAATAAAAAATGTCGTTTCAAAAATTAACCTCTCAATAATTCCCTTCAATTTTACTGGCCAAATCTAAAATCTAAATAAGAAATTTATAAAAAGTTAAAGTAAAAAATATCTATTGATTTTCTTAAATAACTTTGTTAATATTTATATTGAAAATGTCTCTTAATCAATACGACAGTTGGATTAAATAAAAATCGCTTTAAAATTGTTACATTTTATGTGTTATTACAGTCTATTAGCACAATCAATATCATAAATTTTATATTATTATATATAGATATAAAAACTATATTTTTATATCGTATACTTTTTATCTCTTTTTTGATTAATTAATAGAAGTGGGGTTGTTTAACACTCATATATTTTTATATTAATTACAGGACAAGGCATCTTATTACAGTTCCTCGGGGCCTAGTAGTCCCACATCATTAGACTACAACAATAATACACAAGATAGTGTCCACTTCCAGCCCGGAAAAAATAACTCTAGAATGAACTTCGAGGACTATGGGTGCCTTCCCTCATGGTGCCATGACAAATATAAGGTCACAATCAGGGACATATCATATGAAGCTAGAGCTGCTCTTGTGGATGTTTGGAAATATTCTGACGACGGCATACCTGCATGTTCATCCTTTTTTCTGGTTTGTTTCTCCATCTTTCTTGAATTTCATTCTTTTAGTTTTGAAGATGGGGCGACGATTACTACTTTATATATGCAAGTTGGTCGTATTATTAGAGCTTTAGGTTTTAGATACAAATGTGTGTGTGTTTTCTAAGAAAATAATTTGTACTGTGAAGAAGGCATCATTCATTCTCCTCCTAAGTCAAGTCGGTTTTTCCTACTAAACACAACGCTTAGTAGGGAGAGCTAATCAGATAATAGATATGAACCTACAGATCTGATTCGTATGATCCAGATATAATTTTTAAAAGTTTCTCTCTTTTAAAAAAATATTATTGTAATGGGTATAAAATACAAAATAAAGATAATTTCCTAACTATCATTTTTTTAAAACTATTTACTAAAAAAAATCAATTTTAAAAATAATCAAATTTAGATTGTCCATAATAAATCTAAATAGTTCAAATTTGCCTTACTCTCCTTAGTAAACATTTGTGCTTAGTAGAAAAACCAGTTCCAAGTTGATGTAGCAATTCTTTAATACTCATATTTCTACCGTGAAGATCATTAATGGGACAGTAATTAATAACTTTGTATTAAAATTGTTTTTATAGTAAGAGGTTTAGAGACAAGTATACATGCTTCAAAGTTGTTTTTCCTAAGAAAATAATATATATTTGAATAAGGCATCACGCGTTACCTTCTTCAGTTAATTAATATGAGAATCTCCTAATACTCATATATTTCTATATTAACGAGTATTGATGGAGCGGTAAGAACTTTGTATGAAAGTTGTTAGCATTTGTTAGCATTTTTTTTTTTGGACTGAAAGCATTTGTTAGCATTTTAGATACAAGTATATATGGGCTGTCAATAATGTTGTCTTCCTATCAAGATAACTTAAACCGTTCGTGATAAAACTGTACTTTTATATTATATATTTTTAAACTTTTTTTAATTAATTAATAAATGTGGGACTTCTTTAACACCCATATATTTCTTTATCATTAATTACAGAACATCGATGAACGTCCATCGGGCTTCTACTATGATCCTGGCAACATTGAATATTATTCTTACCACCTTCACCCAAGCTTACATGATAAATATATGGTTAGCTACTTAGACATGAAATATAAAGGTGTTCCCAAAGAGAGGCCAAGACTATTACCTCCTCGGTATTTGCTCCCTTCATTGGGGCCATCTTATGGAGGTACGTCCATACAAGTTATTTGCTCCATTGAGATCTCTTTACATTTATCCTTCATTTTAATCTAACAACTTTTCAAAAAAATCGGATAACATTAGTTAGATATTTTTTTTATAAAACATAAAATTGGATCAAAATAAAGAGTAAAAAGACATTGTTTGATCTAAATGGAGATATATCACTGGAAAGGCCCTTCGCCCATTCATTGGGGTGTAATTTGAATTTTCTAGTATACTCTATTCCATTTTGTGGTTTTACATTACACATAAATATATTATAGACTAATTATTCTGACTTTGCTATTTTCAATTCCGTAATATCTAGTGGTGAATGGTGATGTGGATTCATTTCATGAATTGAGGGCTAAGATTGTAAAACAAGTTGAGTACTATTTGAGGTAATGTCTTCAATTTTAGCACGTGTTGCCTATATCTTTTTTTTAATCTTATTTTAACTTTCCTTAATTATGTTTATTTCTCCCTTGTAGCTTTGATAATTTGACTAAAGATAGATACTTATTACGACGACTTATGGATGGTGGTGGATGGATTCCAATTCAGATTATGGCCAGCCTTCCTAAGGTGATTTGCTTGTGATCTTTCTACACACACGTGTGTGTATATTATTTAGTCACTTATGATTATGATAATATTTTACTATTCACAGGTGAGGGAATTAACAACAAACGTTGAACTGATACTGGAAGCTCTAGAAACATCACTGACCATAGAAATTTGGGTAATTTAATTCTCTAGCCCTTAATTTGGACACGTATACTGCTGCTTCCAATCCTTGACATAAGATCCCATTATATTGGTGATTTGATACTCAATCCAATTCTAAATATAAGATGAATATGATTTTATTTGAGAAAAATTAAATATGCAAAATAAACCATTTAAACGAACGTATATTTATAATTTTTTTAAAACTAATTTACTTTATTTATAAATTAATAACGTATAATTTAATTACATTTAATCTATTTAACTTCGATAATCTTCACAAAAAAATTAACTTCATCTTATATCAAACCGAGAGAGTATTGAAGACTATAGGTAGTATAAGCTTGTAGACTTATATATATTAAATTTAGAATCCGTGATTGAACAATACGATTTTATATATTAATATTACTCACATAAATTGTTCACCTTTATATGGAATTTACAGGATGACAATAAAACAAGACCACGTCATACTTGGGGGAGATGGATTATACCTGATCCTAGGGTTCCACTCAGTGATTTATATGATATTATTATGAGGCGATCAACTAATTAACTGCACAATTTACACATGGAGATGCGGCGCGCTTTTGGTTCATTTTATTGTTTTTATTCCTTTTTCTTTTGGTCAAACTACTGTTTTTATTCTCTCCACGATAGATTCTATGGACTATTTTTTTTCATTTTAATACAAGAACTAATTTATATTTTTAGAGAGATTAAGGAAATTAAATTAATCATTTTAAGAATTTATAATTATAATTTTCCCTCAAAATAATTTATCTTGACTTAATAAATTAATTTATAATTCAATTATATTTAATCGGTAATATTGATTGTGTGCGTGTGAAAATCAATCATGTTTTGCTCTTTTGTTTAAAAAAAAAAATTTACTCACTCCGATATTAAATATAAGACCTATTTAACTAATTTGATTAAATTAAAGATGTTAGTTATATTAATTAGTATGTTGTGTTTCTTTCTTCTAAAATACCACAGTCATCTTTCTTACCCTTTCCTACATTTTTTACTTGATTTTTGTTGGAAAAACACTAATAAAAACAATTTTGGAAGAAGTTGACAAAAATTATATTTAAATCCTATATTTAAAACCAAAACAAACTACAAAAGGAGTACTTTGTTATGACCTTTTGTATGTATGTGGACGCATTAAAAGATATGCGTTGCCTTTTAATTTCTTCAATTAATTTTGTTTCTTTCTTACAAGATGATTATTTATATAAATTGATTGATAAGTTATCTTTTATTTGATAACTTCTATTTACTTTTGATTTGGTTAAAGCTAAATTGCTATATTTTATTTTAGTGAACAAAATGAATCTGATCTAGTTTAGCTATTTAACATTGCAAAGAAAAAAACCGTGTTTTGTAGTGATTAATTTGTTGTCAAACTGGAAAAGTGGAGTTATAAAATTTTAAATAGAGAATATGTAAGATAAAATTAAAAAAAAAGCCAATAACTATGAACTTTTAACTGCACTATTATATCTCTCTTAAATCACAATTATAAAATTTTTTTCCTTCCCTGTCGTTATATAAACTTTATAATACAATATAAATAACTTAATTTGGTTTTAGCTTTTAACAATGGGATGATATATGAATTATTGTTAACCAGCTACTTGGATAGTTTAAAAATAAAATATAATATAATGTAAATTAATTAAATTAATCCAACGAAAGTTCTTTCTATTGTTATGAATATAATTAATATCTGTTATACAAAATATAATTAATATGTTACAAAAAGGTATTTCCACATGTTTAGAAAATCATATGAAATTTAAAATGCATGAATTAAATCATATTTTCACATGTTGTTATTTGGGTTTTCTTTTGCAGACCTTTTATTTTATGCTTTGTATCTTACTTTTTTTTATTATAATAAAATAATATATATATATATTATTGGCCAAAAAAATTCTAAATTAATTCAGAATAACCACGCAATATTATTTTCATAGGCATTTGAAGTTCATAAATTCACTTAATTAAGTTAAATAACTCCGATAAAATGATTTTCAAGAAGTATATTATCTAAAATCTCCAATGTACATTTCATAAAAATCTGTTTCAATCGATAATAATATATACCAAAATTTTATGAGTTTAATATTTTACGATAACTAGTGTTTAATATTCACACTATTCAAATGATGAAATTGTTACAACGTGATGGTTACAAATTTTATTATAAGTAGAGATAAATATACGAAAAGATCTTAATTGCATTGCGATGAAATACTAAAATTACTTTTAATAAATTCTTAATAACGTCAAGAAGATTAAAATTAGAGATTTTTGAATCATGTTAAAAGGCTAAATGTCCTATAATAGTTTAAAAGAAAAAAAATTGAAGATGCCGTGGCCCGTGTGAGCCTGATTTCTATTTTGATTATTTTAATTAAATTTAATTGGGATGATTATATTTGGGATTTAATTGCTAAAATACATTTGGTAAAAAAAAATGCTAAAATACAAGATATTACTTGAAGTATAATACGCTCCCACTACTACAGAAAACACCTATAGCGGCGCTTTTTTGACCCCTATAGCGGCGCTTTTGAAGTGCCGCTATAGCTAGCGCCGGACCTATAGCGGCGCTTATAAAGCGCCGCTATAGGTGACCATATAGCGGCGCTTAATTACCCAAAAGCGCCGCTATAGGTCATGTTTTAATTAAATTTTATTGAAACTGAAAAGGCCTATACCGGCGCTTTTTACAAAAAGCGCCGGTATAGGCCTCTCTATAGCGGCGCTTTTCGTAAAAAGCGCCGCTATAGGTTATATTTTTTTTAAAATATACAATTGTTTTTTAATTCACACCTACCTACATCATTGCAAAAATTCCAGCAATTCTATACAATTCCAGGCAGTCCATATACACCAGTAACTCAAACAGAGAAGAATATGTACAAACTAAAACTTTTTATTGCACAAACTAAAACTTGATAAGAGAGTACATGCTATGTACAAGTATAAACAATGAATCAGCTTTGGTTTACGGCTTCCAGCGACGCAGAACAAAAAAATGAAAAAAAATGCAGAAGACACATAAACTCACCTAATTTATCCGATTAAGAATGAGGCGAAAAATCCCCACCAGCTTTGTTTGCAAAAACCGCACCTTTAAATACAATGAATCAGATGTTAGAACATTTGTTTCTCAAACAACAAAAATCTGGGAATCCCAGAGACTAAAACAAGTTAAAAAAAAAGCAAAAACAAGGGGAAACTCACCGAAGGAAGCAAAGATTTGGGGAAGAGGCTTGGATGCTTGAACGGTGTGACTGAAGAACAGACGACAGATGAAATGGCAGAGCAAAGGTGAACGGCGTGACTGAAGAACAGACGACAACGGCGGCGAGAACGGCTTGAACGAAGTTAGAATGGAGTGAACGGCGGCGTGACTGAAGGCGAGGTGAAGATGAAGCTAAGGTGAACAGCGGCAAGAGGAAATGAAATGACGACAGAAAGTGAAAAGTGAAAAGACGAGAGGAAATAAAAAAGAGAAAGAGAAGCCTATACCGGTGCTTTTTTTAAAAAGCGCCGGTATAGGGGGGTCCGAAAATTTTTGGAGGGAAATTTCCATCCAATTTTTCGGCCTATACCGGCGCTTTTTAAATAAAGCGCCGGTATAGGTGCATTAAAATAAATAATTAATGTTTTAATATTTAATATTAAACTCTTATTTTAATTATTATTAAAAAATCAAAAATTATTTATTACTAGCCTATACCGGCGCTTTTTTTAAAAAGCGCCGGTATAGGGGGTTCCAAAAATTTTTGGAGGGAAATTTCCCTCCAATTTTTTGGCCTATACCGGCGCTTTTTAAATAAAGCGCCGGTATAAGTGCATTAAAATAAATAATTAATGTTTTAATATTTAATATTAAACTCTTATTTTAATTATTATTAAAAAACGAAAAATTATTTATTACTAGCCTATACTGGGGCTTTTTAAATAAAGCGCCGGTATAGGTGCATTAAAATAAATAATTAATGGTTTAATATTTAATATTAAACTCTTATTTTAATTATTATTAAAAAACGAAAAATTATTTATTACTAGCCTATACCGGCGCTTATACAGAAAGCGCCGGTATAGGTATTTTAATAAAAAAAAAATAAATGATAAACTGAAACCCTATACCGGCGCTTTTAGTACCGAGCGCCGGTATAGGCTTACCTCTATTCCGGCGCTTTTCTTGGTAAGCGCCGGTATAGGCTCCTTCTTTACCAATACCGGCGCTTTTTTCTGTGAGCGCCGCTATTGTTGCGTCGCAACAGGATAATTCTGTAGTAGTGTCCATTTAAATCAAACCGTTTATATTGATATCTATTTTCATCCAACGGTGGTGTCATAAAAATTATATAAATAATGGTATCCAATTTTTTTGAAAAGTTATTGGACCAAAGTGGAGGTTAAATAGAAAATGTTTGACCTAAATGGAAGTTAGATGGAGAAGGATCTCAATGGAAAGGCCCTACAATAGTAATTAAGTAGAGTTCTAATATCATTCCCTAAAACTACCTTTTGTCCACAATAATGAAACTTGGATAGACCTCTGAAAGACCGAAACAATCAAGATTATTGAGTCAAAAGTCAATGTGTCAATTCGAGTAAATCCGCCTGTCAGTGGGGATGGAATGGATATAACAAACTTCGACTTTTGTATTTTCCACACACACATATGTATTTATAATATGAAATGTAAATCATATTACATAGTACTATATATTATGTTAATTTTTTTTTGGATTGAATATAGTATGTTAATTACTGTCAATGACTCTTAAGAGTCAACAGTGAAGAGTAACCGATAAAAACTATATCCAATACCATAACTATCTTTGACTGATTCTTTATTTCAAGCTTCATTTAAAAAAGCAAAAAAAAAAAAATCCAAATCCAAATCCTTCTTGAATATCAGTCAAGTTTTCCATCACTCACATTCCAACTTCACTCCTCCCAATCTCCCTTCCACTCCTAAAAGTCCGAAAACTCATCGGACTCTTCACCGGCGCCGCCGTCTCCGCTTTCTCCGGCGAGGAGGAGCCATCACGGAAGCCATTGATCAAATCCACATAAGCACTGAGCACAAACTTGTGAGACTTCTTCTCATTGAGGTTCAAATAACAGATCAAAAGTTCCTCCATAAATCCCCAATCTACCCTCCCATGACTCCTCAACCTCGCATCTACCATTCCCTTCATAGACCTCCTGAAATCCTCGTACACATTCTCCGACCACGCCAATAACACGACACTCACACCAGAACCCGAAGATTTAACATCATTGAGAAGATCCGGTGACATCATAGGGTAGACCTGGTCGTATCTTGATTTCATATCCGAGTGATTCGATTCATAATCTCCATCATCTGTAATTTTGGTGGTTTTGTTTGTGTTATTTGTGGTGTATGGTTTGTCATCGCCTAGGAAGAGAGATTTGAAATTCTCGAAGAGGAATTGGCCGACGTCTGATAAGGTGGCAGCGTCGTCGTTGTCGTCGATGACGTTGCGGTTTCTTTCGTTTCCTCCTCTGGCGATGGAGAAGGAAGGGGTTTTTGGATGCTTGTAGCCGTAGAGGATTCGCTTGAGTGGAGATGATGAAGAGGAATGAGGAGAAGAATGGTGGATTTGAGGGTGGGAGTTTTTGTGTTTGGATAGGCAGTATTTGAAGAATTTTTGGAGTTTTTCCACCATTGTTGAGGTTGAAGACTGTTGGACCCTGTTTTCACCTTTGGGCCTGTGCAGACGAGGCCAAGCCCAATAAGCCCATGACATGCCATTTCGGCTCTGCAGCATCAGCCACGAAGATTCGAATTCAAACTGGTGGACTTGGCAAGACCCTACTACTCACGAGACGCGGAGACGGTTAGCAACTAACCTTGATCGTCGCACTCAACGTCCATAACCCCATGATTGTCGCCGATATTTTCGGGGCGACCAAGTTCACTGAGAAGCCAATAACTATGAGCTGAAGCCGGACCAGAAGGACACAAGTTCTCTGTGAACATTGAGAATACTCTCTGAGCTCAACCAGCTACAATTTTCAGCTTCTTAAGCATACTCTCATTGTACTGATTGAATCATATTGTAACCACCGTTGCTAGTGACCCTAATTATCAATAAAGATCTTTCTTTTTAAATCCTTAATTTATTGTCCCGAACTTTAGCATCAACATTTTGGCACCGACGTGGGGACTCCGGCAATAGCCTTTCAAAAAGCCACTAACTTTACATTCGACAACAATCATGTCGTCCTCTTCTGATTATCCTAATGCCGTTGAGCAGCTCTCCAAGATCCTGGAAGCTCTGACTGAACAATCTGAAAGGATGTCCCGCTAGGAAAAGTTCACTGAGGAGCAATCCTGACTGCTGAAAAGCTAGGAGGAGGTTGTTAAAGCCCAGGCTGCGGCCCTGCAGTGGCTGGAGCAAGAAAACCAAGGACTTCAATCCCAGATAACTGGATTCTCGGTCAATTGGCCTGGCCAGCCACGACCAGTCGTGACATCAAGCATCCCAGCCATGCCCTCCTTTGATGATCTTGACAGTTCGGTTCCTACAAGGATCCCAGGTAAGCATGTCACTAATACCGGCCCTGACGCTGTTGTTTGTCATGCAGGTACCAATGACGAGATAACTGGCGCACCCGTCATTGGGCCGTCACCGACGCAGAACGACGATCGTTGTCCTGTTATGAATGCTGATCCGCCGGGAGAAGCGGAGTTATTAGAAACAGCACAATTGCGCAAAGAGTTGGAAGAGCTCCGAAAAGCCATGCTCCAGGTCCCCGGGATCGCCCAGCCTATCGTTCCTACCCGACTAGGTAACTTCTCCGATTCCCCGTTTATCAAGTCGATTGCCGAGGTCAACATGCTGAGAGGTTTGCTTACCCCACGCTGCCAAAGTATGACGGGACAACAGACCCAGATGAGCATATGGCGCAGTACCTGATTGCACCTGATTATTATGTGTTTTGTCCACTAATTGTAAGGAAATTAGCACTTTATATAGGCCAATACATGATAGTTTAGGCACTTGTGTACTTAGAGTCTTAAGGCATTGAGTTAATTGCATTTTGATCTTAAATTGAGTATTTTAAGGTTTAAACTCATGCATTTCTTAATATGGACTTTAGATATTACAATTGTGCTTGATTTTCATTGTAGGCCAATTGGGAGAATTGAAGAAAGAGGTTGAAAATGCAAAAATAAGCCCAAAAAGTGAATATGTCAAATTTAGAGAAAATTACGAAAATGCCCTTTCTCACCTTGGAGGGCTACGGCGAGGGCCACGGTGAAGAACACAGCAAGAAAGTTGCCTCGCCGTGGCTCACCACAGCGAGGGCCACGGCGAGGGCACGAACTGAACATGTTTTTGGAAAGTTTTGTTTTGATCCGAATTGGGAATTTGGGTGATTGGGTCCGGTTTAAATGTTTCATAATGAATATTTTCGACCTTCCCAAGCAAATTTAGGCTTGATTAAGATTATGAAGTTTACTAATTAATTATCCCACTCATTATTTCCAATTTTGACTATCTTTCTTGAAGATTGAGTGATTGGGTCTTCCCCAGTCATTTCCTAATTGTTTTGGGAGATCAAAATAGGTAATCCTAGGCCAATTTGGAGAGTTTATAAGTGGCTTCTTGTGCCATATGTGGGGGAGCACGAAAATATACAATACAAGACACATTTTGTCTCATCTTTTCCACCAATTCCCTCCTCCATTCCACAATCATTCACCGGTTCACCATGGAGTTCGAGTTGCAGATCCTTTCGGGCGATTTCTCCTTCCCTATAAAGAACTAATTCGGCTCGATGCTCTCTTGGATGACGGGATGACTTGAAGCAAGCATTGAATCCATTTTAGGGGAGTTTTATTAGTTTCCATTATGTAGACTTGAATTTCCATTTGTTTCCTTGAGTATTTGTTTTTCTTATATTATTCTAGACAATGTAATTGTTGAATTCTATTTGCATGTTATGATTTGGTTTTCTTCTAGTTCCATCTTTCTTCCCAAATTACCACATTATGTTAGTCTTTGTTGATTTTATTGTCTAGCATGTTTGTTGGGTAATTTAGTCTATTGTGCTTCATATAGTTGTGTTATTTGGGAATTGATTTGAGGGTTTGAGTTATTGATGTTGAGTTTCCATAAGCATTAGGTAATTCCATTAATAATCTTGCCTAAAGGAATTAGATCATAAATCAAATCTATGTGCATGAGTACGATTAGGTAGAGTTCCATAAGTTGGATTGTTTGATTATAGTCTATCATTAATTGGCTGTTAGATCCCAAGGATATTGAGTGACTTGGATGGGACCCAAGTTATTCTATCTATTGGAACCTACTTCTAGTTGATGTAGGATTATAGTTAATCTAATTGGTCTATTGTGGTTGAGTGGTTCTTAATTGACATATTCCTTCAACAAAGGCTAATTGTATCCACTTGTGTTGAACTTAGGCCAATTAGCTCCTCCCTAAGAGTGTGAGTCAATAGCTTGTCACGTGTCATCCCTAGCCAAGAGAGCATCCCATCATTCCATTCCATCATCCATCCAAATTTATCCTAAAAATACCAAAAACAAGTCTTTATATTCCTTTTATGAAAAAAATACAAAAAATTCCTACTTTTATTCCCCAAATTTTTATAGCTTTAATTGCATTAGTTTCCCTAGGATAGTTCATTAGGCTCCTTGAGAGACGATCCGGGATCACACCACTATAGTGCAATCCTTGGTTAAAAATATTTTGCATTTGAACCCCAAAGCGTATTAGGAAAGGCTCAGATCAGTACCGGTAGATCATGATGGTCGTTGTCGTGCCATTGGAGAAGAGGGAGGCATGCATGTGCCGGGGTTTCGGCATTGCTTGATCGGACCAGCCCTGACTTGGTGGACAAACAAAACCCCATGAAGTATCAATTCATTTTTTCATTTGACAGAATTGTTTGTGCAACAATTTGCCAGTAGCAGGAACCTACGCAAGACGTCCGGTGACCTATACAGAATCTTGCAACGACCTGGCGAGACGATAAGGGAAATCATGACCAGATTCACCAAGGAGATGGTGAGCATCCCAGAGTGTGATCCCAGTGTCGCCGTCCTGGCGTTCAGAAGGTGTCTACTTCCCGACTCCGATATGTATAAGGAGCTAACAAAGCATCAAGTTTTGACATGGTCATAGGTCCAGTCTAGGGGTTGGGCTCAGATTCGCTGGGAAGAAGACGATAGCAACTACCTGCGACAATATGCTGCACAACAGCAACAGGGCGATAACACCTCAATAGATAGAAGCAGTCAAAAGCCTAAAAGTAAAAAGTGGCGTGCTGAGCCATATCCTACCGGAAGTCAGAACAGGTCCAAAAATCAGAACTCTCAAGGCGATGCTAAAAAACGACCACCTCCTCCAAAGCTAGAAGAGCATAACTTTTTGATCACCCCGACCGAACTAGTTAATGCCCTGTACAGAATGGGGGATGCAGTCAAGTGGCTGGCCAAGTGATTTAACCTTTGCCTAATGCGCCTTGGGGTTAAAATCACAATAATTACCAAGGATTGTGTAAAGTGGCACAATCCCGGATCGTTTCACTTGAGGAGTTCTTCTAAACTACCTAAGCTAACTAAATGCAATTAAAACAATAAAAAGTATGGGGGTTTGATTTTGAAAATTCATTTAATGAAACTATTGACAAAAGCAGTTACTTGTTTTTGGTGTTTTAGATTAATAAGTGAAAAGTGAAAAGAGTTTGGATTAGGGGTGATTTTATAAAATGGGCTTTGGTAGTGTTTCGGTGACTCAAACGCTTCTTTCAAAATGATAAGTGGGAGTTTAATTTACCAAGTCTAATTGAAAAATCCCCAAGCAACCACTAGGGGTCCACTAGCCCTAATTAATGACTAATCTAGCAATCACTTTCATATCCATTACTTAGGGTTAGTGTGAAGATCCACTTGGTTTGTGAAATGCCTTGAAACAAATGCAATTTAACTCTCATGAAGTGCAACCACATCATCATGCATGGAAGAAATTTACTATAACCACTAGCAACCACTAAAATGGCTACAACCAAGAATACAACCACAAGTAGATAGGAAATTGTATCTCAATCACATTCAATTCAAAGCATACACAATATAGTTCACAAACATAGATAGCAACCATATATCCCAAGTCTTAAATCCAAATACAAGACCAATACAAAAGAGTAGAAGCCAAATACAAAGGAAATAAGAAATTGTAAACTAGAAACTCCCCTATGTTGGTCCATGAAGCTAGAGCCACCTTCACACCACCAAAGCACCAAGATTCTAGCCTCTCATGTCCTCAAATTCGAGCCAAAGATAGCCCATAACAGCTGCCTCCATGAATGAAGAAGATTGAAGATGAAATGAAGTGGGAATAGAAGAAGGAAAGGGAAAGAACAAGAAAACCAGCAAGAATAGAGGTGGAAATGAGTGGGGAAGATGAGGATTTGAGTGAGAATGAGAGAATGGGATGGAAACCCTAGCAGAGGGGATGATTTTCGGGCAGAGGCAGCTTAGCTTCTGAAGGTGGGGGTGTTTGGATCTATTTATACTTCTTAAAAACCCTAACAAATTGCGTCAGAATTTTGCTGATATCAGGGGCTCGCTGTGGCCTCGCCGCGGCGAGCAACAAAGCTTTCTGGAACTTTGCCTCTGAGCTCGCCGTCAACTCGCCGCGGCCAGGGACAGAGCTTTCTGATTGGATTTGGCTTCCTCGCCGTGAGCTCGCCGCGGCCTCGCCGCGGCGAAGTGCTGATGATTCTGCCTCTTCCTTCATTTTCTTCTTCAGCTCCGTCCAGAATTCTTCGCTGCAATTTAGCTCCTTAATTTGGGTATTTTCTCCTATGATCTGCATATAAAACGAACCTAAGGTAGCATCAGAATGTTCTTGAAAATGGGTTAAACAATAAATCATACTAATGATGCCCAAATTGCCCTTGACTAGAACAAACTCCAACAAAGTGTGCAAAAGTCAGAAATGAACCTAATTAAGTGCAATTACCCCAAGAACATGCAATAATCTAATGATTTTATCAATGAAAAGTGTATAAAAATATGGTGCAATCACCAAGATAAAGAAGCCCACAGATAAGCGTGATCCCAACAAGTGGTGCGATTTCTATGGCGATCATGGTCATTACACCGTTGAATGCATATCCTTAAGGAATGAGGTAGCAAAACTTCTGAAGCAGGGACACCTGAAAACTCTCCTCAAAGGTAAAAATAACACCAATGCAGGTAATGAACAGCGTCAGGCCGCACCAGTCCAACCGCCTCAGAATGCCAGAACTATCAACAGCATCATAGGCGGATCCGAGATCAGTGGATCCACCTATTCTGCAGCAAAGCGACATACAAGGTTGCTGCCAAAGGAGGATCCGAAGGCTTCGTCAATGGAAAAAGTCGTCTAGCCAGTTGAAGGACCAATCACCTTCGACGACTCTGAGATCGAAGAGTCGTGCTACCCTCATGATGATGCTCTAGTAATATTGCTCCACCTTGGTAACTTTAACATCAAGTGTGTGTTAGTGGATGCAGGTAGCTCAGTGAACATTGTCTACCTACAGACAATTAAAGAAATGAGACTTGAGTCCCAAATTGTGAAAGCCCCAACAGTCCTGGTGTTCGGCAACGGGGCACCAGACAGGATCGTTGGTGAAATTTCACTATTAACCTATGCTGTGGGAATTAACTGTTTGTTCAAGTTTCAGGTAATAGACTGTCCTTCAGCATTCAACGCTCTCCTTGGAAGGCCATGGATTCACCAAATGCGAGGTATTCCCTCCACGTTGGACCAGTCCATCAAGTTCTCGACCCCTTGGGGCGTCAGAGAGATCATAATGCACACGCTTTACGTGGACCCGCTCCATAAACCGGTCAGACAAAAGAGGCGGAAGTTTTCCCCTGAGCGAAACAAAATCATTAACGATGAGGTCCAAAAGATGCTGGACATTGGATCAGTTAGAGAGGTACAGTACCCCGACTGGCTAGCCAACATCGTCGTGGAACCGAAAAAGAATGGGAAGCACAGGGTTTGCATAGACTTCATTGACCTCAACAAAGCTTGCCTAAAGGACTCCTTCCCCCTGCCTCATATCGACACCTTGGTGGACGCTACGTTAGGACATGAGCTTCTCAGTTTCATGGACGCCTTCTTGGGTTACAACCAGATATTGATGCACCCTGATGATCAGGAAAAGACATCATACATAATGGATATAGGGACTTACTGGTACAAGGTAATGCCTTTTGGATTAAAAAATGCAGGTGCGACGTACCAAAGATTGGTGAACCGGATGTTCGCACAACACCTGGGCAAAACCATGGAAGTGTACATCGATGACATGCTGGTTAAGTCCTTAAAAGCAGAGGACCACCCTAACCATCTGCAACAGATGTTCGACCTGCTCATAAAATACAACATGAAACTCAACCCTGAAAATGCTCATTTGGGGTATAGTCTAGGAAGTTTCTCGGATATCTGGTCTCCAACAGAGGCATTGAAGCAAATCCAGCTCAAATTAAAGCTATAATGGACATACCATCCCCTCGCAGCGTAAAGGACGTCCAACGCTTGACGGGTAGAGTGGCAGCACTGACAAGGTTCATTTCCAGGTCATTCGAGAAATACCAGCCATTTTTTGACACCCTCCGCAAAAATAAAGAATTTAAGTGGGACGACCGCGCTGAGCAGGCCTTGCAGCAACTAAAGCAGTATATCAGCAGCTCACCATTTCTATCTAAACCTGAAGCAGGTGAAATTCTGTACCTATACTTATCTGTTGCATCTAACGCTATCAGCGCAGTTTTGGTTCGAGAAGACAAAGGGAAACAGAGCCCCGTCTACTATGCGAGCAAGGCGCTGTTGGACGCCGAGACCAGATATTCAACAATGGAGTGACTTGCACTATCCTTGGTGTTGGCATCAAAGAAGCTAAGGCTGTACTTCCAGTGCCACCCGATTGCAGTCGTCTTCACATGTCCACTAAGGAACGTGTTACATAAGCCCAACTTATCTGGAAGACAAGTGAAGTGGGCTGTAGAGCTGAGCGAGTTTGACATCACCTACCTGCCCAGGACGGCGATCAAGTCAAGGGTTCTTGCCGACTTCGTAGCCGATTTTAGTCCCAATTTACAGGTAACCGCGGACAAAGAAGTTTTATGTTTAAACCATCAGGTCCCACCATCCATCTGGATACTGCACGTTGATGGATCTACCTACTCAAAGGGAACGGGACTTAGCCTCACGTTGCAAACCCCTGGAGGCGACCTAATCGAGCAAGCAGTTCGGTGTGGGTTCAAGGCGACCAATAATGATGCAGAGTATGAGGCCCTTATAGCAGGACTGAAACTGGCATTAGACATGGGCGTCCAAAGCATTGACGTCCGCAACGACTCCCAACTAGTGTCCAAGCAAACAGAAGGCATCTACCAGACTAAAGACCAAAAGATGAAGCTGTACCACGATAAGGTAACAGATTTGTCTCGCAGGTTTGACAGCTTCAAAATCACACAGATCAGTAGGGACGACAATTAACATGTCGATGCGCTGGCAAACCTGGGTTCATCATTGGAGGCCTCGGGGACGAGACAAATCCCTCTATAATACTTATCCACCCCGTCGATCGAGGTATGTCATGATATTATCCTGAGTCACAGCCTAATTTGGGATTGGCGATCCCCTATTATTGCCTACTTGCAGGAAGGCATCCTACCATTCGATCAGAATGAGGCACGACGAATCATTGTACGATCGGCCAGATTTTGCATGTTGGGGGATGACTTATACAAAAGATCCTATGCGGGTCCACTGCTGCGTTGCATAGGGCCGACTGATGCAAACTATATCCTAAGAGAAGTACACAAAGGTGACTACAGCGACCGCAGTGGCAGCAGGAACTTGATCAAAAGGTCACTCAAACAGGATACTATTGGCCGACCCTTCAGAAGGACGCCATCAACCTGGGGTCTAGGTGCGATAAATGTCAAAGATTTTCCTCCACGACTTGGCAGCCACCAGAACAGTTGCACACCATTGACCCAGCTTGGCCTTTTATGAAATGGGGGATGGACATTGTTGGAAAATTCCCTCCAGCTCCTGGAAGCTTTGTCTTCCTCCTGGTCGTCACCAACTACTTTACAAAATGGGTCGAGGCAGGTGCATTCGCCCAGGTGCAGGAACCAGAGGTAATAGACTTTGTTTGGAAAAATATAATATGCAGGTTTGATCTCGCTAAGGAGATAGTCAGCGACAATGGGTCGCAGTTCATTGGCAGAAGGTTCAGGCAATTCTACGATCAATGGCACATCAATTTGAAATTTTTCACACCACGGAACCCCTGACAAATCCTTGGATTTGTATGGTTTTGATATGCTAAAAATGAGGTTTTAAACATAATGGAGATGAAATTTTGGTCAAAATGTGCTTAATTAAGATCTTAGGCCCTTAGGTGTAATTAGGATAAAAATAGGATTAATTTGCCATAATTAGTAATTAATTAGAAATAATTAATTTCTAGGGAATTTGATCCTTTTTCTATTATGTTTTTACTTGTAGGAACATTGAAGAACCATGGGTGGAACATTTCATTTGCAATAGGAAAAGAAAACTCATTTTTCAAAAGAGAATTGAGCCGTAGCTCAGAAATCTAATTCTTAACAGAAACAAACTGAGCCATCGCTCAAAGTTTCCAGCCGCAGCTCACTGTTATTACAGAGAAAAACTGAGCCGTAGCTCAAATTTCTGGGCCGCAGCTCATTGCCTTACAGAGAAAAACTGAGCTGCAGCTCAAAATTCCGGGCCGCAACTCAGTCACGATTCTGCATAATTTTTCTGGTTTTTGGGCCCAATCCAAGTCCATACCCGGTACCCACTTCTTGACCCGACTTGAGGAACATATTAGGTCAAAAATGCACTCATTTGGAGAGATTGGAAGCCACCAAAATCCTAGTTCCTCATATTCTCTCAACTCTCTCATCTTCATCTTCATCTTCCATCTCTTCCACCCTAAATCTCCATGGCACCCACTCTCATCTCTCTTGTTGGTGGTTTCTACATGGAAGGCAACAACTAAGAGGCATTAATCCTTGGTGATGGAGGTGTTTAGCTTGAGCTTGGAGCTTCATTAGGGGAGTTCTTGTTCTCCCACTCTCTCTTCCTTTTGTATTAACATATTTCTAGGATTCTAGGATTTTGTTTATGCAATTTGTTGTATTCTTCATATTTATCTTGTGTTAGAGAGTGGTAGAAAAATTTGTAGCTTGTTTTCATTTGTGTATGCTTGACAATTGCTCTTCATTGACTTGAACTTTGTTTAGATGTATGGATTCATCATTTTAAATGAATGTTTTAGTTAATATTTTGTGCTATTTGAGGATTCTCATGTAGTGGATTATTTTGCCAAGCATTTGCATTTGTGAATTGGCTCTTGAATTTGTCAAATTGCATGAGTGGCATTGGGCTTCAATCCTGGAGTTTTGATTCAATATTTGGGATTCCAATAATGAATTAAAACCCTAGGATTAATTAAGTGGCAATTCGGGATTCCGGTTGTTGGATTAGGAGCCCCTTGCAATTAGCAAATTTACCTTGGTTATGGAGCTTAATCAACTTGGAGTTGGAGGGATTAGTAAGCGGGATTCCGGTGCTAATCCACCCAACCCAAGCTTAGCTTAGAGGGATTCCTCTAGGGATCTTTTGATTAGCCAAAGAATTTCCCAAAAACAACTTGAAGCAATGATTGTTTAAGGCTCTAATCATCAAGGATTATCTATTCCCATTTATTCCAAATCTCCCATTTTAATCCAATCTTTTATTTGCATTTTGAACATATCATACTTTTATACCAACTTCATACTTAAAATCAACCAAAAATGCTTTTACTCGTTTAATTGTTTACATCTAGCTATTAGGAACCATTTGCATTTTTAGGCTCCTCAAGAGAATGACACTCAGGGGTAACTCCCACTGAAGAGCTCACCGATCTCTATCTCGAGTGTGTGTGCGTGTAGCGCGCCCTTGGGTCCGCCCTTCAAGAAAATAAGAACCAAGGGGATAGTGGAAGCTAACCCCCGGGTGTCGTTCACTTAAGGAGCCTAACACAAAAGGTGTCCTAGTAGCTAATATGCAAACTAACTAAAGCGGGTAAAAAGTATTGTATTTTGTTTTTGATTTAGAAAAGATGCAAAAGGTGTGATATGTTCATAAGTAACATAAAAATAAGATAAAAGTGAGATTTGGAGGGGGATGGAAATGGAATGGAAATGGACTCATTCTTGGTGAATGGAAACTTTGGGATTCATTGCTTCAAAAGATTTTCGGGGAGTTTTTTGTTGATTTTCGAAAGACCCCTAGAGGAACCCCTCTAGGCTAGGCTTAGTTTAACTTAATTAATGCCGAAACCCCGCACATTACTTAATTTAACCTAAGTTGATTAAGCTCAAAATCAAAGTGAATTTGCTAATTGTAAGGGGCTCCTAATCCAACAACCGGAACCCCGAATTGCCACTTAATTAATCCTAGAGTTTGATCGATTATTGGAACCCCACATAATAAATCAAGACTCTAGGATTGAAGTCCAATGCCACTCATGCAATTTGAAAAATTCAAGAACCAACTAATCATGCAAGACTTTAAATCCACAACTTGGGCCACCCCACAATTGCACTTAATTTCTCAATTAACCTAACTCATTAATGGCCACCCAAACAAAGATTAAGGTTGAAAAGAGTAATTACCCAATGTCTAAACACAATTAACTAATTCCTATGCCATTTCATTCATGCTTCACCACTTAACATTTTTCATCCACTAACCAAGCCACCTTGAATTAGCACAAGATATTCACAAAGAGAGTAACAAAATCATGAACCCATAAATTTCATCAAACTCAAAGTTAATATAGCACAATGTCAAGCATTCAACAAGAACAAAACAACATAAAATAGTTTCTAACCCTTATACAAAATATAGAAATCAAGAACACAACCAAATGTCATAAATATACTCCTAGAACCCTAGAAAAGCATAAATACAACAAGAGGAAGAAGGATTAGAACTAGAACTCCCCTATTGAAGCTTCAAGCTCATCCCTTGGCTCCCACCACCAAGAATGGTGGAGCATAGCTGCTACTCTCCATGGAGGAACCACCAACAAGGAAGAAAGGAGTGGAAGTCATGGGTGGAAGGAAGGGAAGAAGAAGAAGATGAAGATGGAGATGGAGAAGAGAGAGCTAGGGCTTGGATGTGTGTTTTGGGAGCCAAATCTCCCTAAAGGGGTGTAAGTTTCGTGTTTTATGTCCCCCAAGTCGGGTCAAGTGAGTGGGTATTGAGTTGGATCCATTTAGAGTCCGAAAACGCGCTGAATTCTGCAGAATTCGCAGAGTTCGCCGTGGGTTTCGCTGCGGCGAAAGCCACGGCGAGCTAACATTGCTTCTGCCTCTTTCAGGGGTAGTTCGCCTTGGGTTTCGCCGTGACGAAAGCCACGGCGAACTAGGACTTCTCTGTAATTTTCAAATTTCCGGTCCTTTTCTGTAATTTGGGAATTTCGGGGTCCTTTTCTGTAATTTTTACAATTCGTCCAGAACTTGTATTTTGATCTTTTTTCTTGAATTTTCAGCTTCTAACCCAAATTTCTCCCCTTTTTAAGTGTCCTTCCTCATCCGGGATCCATTCCCTTGGTCTTTGAGCAACCCTACAAGTAAATATAAGATGGAAAAAGATCAAATAGCCCTACAAATTAATTAATACAAATTAATCTACAATTATGGCTAATTAATCCTAATTTTACACTCATTTCACTTGAGAGTTTGAGACATTCAATTAAGCATTATTGGACCAAACTTGCATCTCAATCATATTAATTTCCTCAAATTGGGCATATAAAAACCATACAAATCAGAGATTTGTCACCACTATCCTCCTTGGTCCCTAGGTTTCTTGAAGAGAGGGCCCGAGGCGACACTACTCTGACATTACCCATTTCGGTGAGCTCTTCAACCCCAAATCAAAAGGGCAAGCAGAATCAAGCAACAAAACCATCGTCAATTCACTCAAGAAAAGGTTAGATAGGGTGAAAGGTAAATGGGCAGAAGAGCTCCCTACATTACTATGGGCATAACGAACCACGTTGAGGACGATGACAGGAGAAACATTGAGAGTACTGGCTGTCACCCAAGAGGGGGGGGTGAATTGGGTGATAGGCTATAAACTTAATATCTCTGAAATCTTTTCTTTACAAGGTCACAATGAAGACAATTAAAAACGGTTGAGTGCACTAAGAAGGATATAATGTTGATATGCAGTAAATTAAAAGAGTTAAGGGAAGAGATAATACAAACAGAGTTTATCCTGGTTCGGTCAACCCAGACCTACATCCAGTCCTCAGGCTCCACCTGAGATTTTCAGTTCCCTCTTGTTTAATTCTGGCACAAGAGAAGCCTACCACAGGTTTTACGAACACAGGTTCACCTGCCAACCTATACAGAGTTTTAGAATCCTTCTAAACACTCCCCCTTACTACCCGTAAGGTTACAACCCAGTTCTCAAAGCACCAAGCTAGGGAACTTGTTGGGTACTGGCATTGACAGCTACCAGCCCACCATGTTGGGCACCCCAGGGATCCACTCTCGCTTCACCCCGGTATTGGCAAGCCCAACTCAGGTATTGTAGCCCAGTTGGGGGTAGCTCTCGCATACCCGACCCAATGCTGCAGCATTTGTGGGAGGAGGCCGTGTCATTGGCGCACCCACGGGTTCGATCTTGGGAGATCGAACCCGTGGGTGCACCAATGACACGGCCTCCTCCCACAAATGCTGCAGCATTGGGTCGGGTATGCGAGAGCTACCCCCAACTGGGCTACAATACCTGAGTTGGGCTTGCCAATACCGGGGTGACCCAGAGATGGGCCCCTGGGGTGCCCAACATGGTGGGTTCAGTAGCTGCCAATGCTGGACTCAACAGAACTACCTCAAACAGTAGAGGATTTTAACGATAAAGTTCACTCAATGAACAGATTGTGATAAACACTTAAGTACAGAGTGATGTATGATGAATACAACTAGAGCTTAATAATTTAAACAATGAATTGCTCTAGCTCTTCTTTTCTAAACACTCTCAATCTGAGGAATTTGCAATTCTGTATAATGCTCTGTTCATTGCTAGTTGATAATTCGTTCATAAATCTCTCTCTTTTTGGAAGCAAGTCTTATTCTATTTATATCTTCACAGATTGCCTTTTGATTCGTCTTCATATGGTCGTTAGAATATAGTCGTTGGAAGTTCATAGCCGTTGGAGATAGATACTATTCTTCAGCTAATTCAAACTTCTGATCTAGCTTCAAACTGCTTTTTACGTAAAGTGAGCTAGGAGAGAGATAGACTTAGCGTTCTGAGCATCTGTACGAACTGTACTTTCTGGCAGCTTTTTCAGTAGCGCTAGGTTGATCTGCTATCGCTAACTTCATAGAGTGAGTTCTGCACTTAAGCTGTTAGCTGAACAAATAATCATTTAAGGTATAGAGAATGCTATCGCAAATTTAGTCTATTAGCTCAAATGAGATAGATAATATTTATATCAGCTAAGGATTTTCATAAAGCAATCTCTATCGATAGATATAAACATTATCGCTAGCATATTCTTCTAGTTCAACGTTCAGAGTACTAGCTATATCATATCAGCATACATTCTTCTATCGATTGCTAATCCCTTATCGCTAGATACTTGATTGCTTATTAGCTTTAAGGATACTGAGATGTTTATTAAAAGGTGTTTCAAGGTATCCTATTATCGATAGCTAAACGAGTTAGCGCTTGCAACTATGTTAGCTCATTTGACTCATTTTCTCTCAGGCACTTGCTATCTGAATGATCATTATCTGAAGCACTTTTGTTATCGATAGCTTATCCTGTTATCGCTAGCTGATTCTATAGCTCAAGGTCTTTGATTTATATTTCAGCTATTTGTATTTCCTTCCATTTTTCCATGTTATCTATGAACTTCTAACGATAGAATCTTTCTTAGCGATAGAGAATGACTTAGCGATAGATATTAACTTTGATATTACCAAGTCTTCTGCTATGGCTCTTTGATCTATTTAGCGATAGGGATAGACTTAGCGATAGAGATAGTTAATTTGGAGTTCTGCTAAGTTTCCATCTGACATATTCTTTCATCTAGCAATATATCTTTATTCTTGCAATGGGATCTATTACCTATCAGATTTTACTTGTTAGGTAGCTTATGTTTTCTATGGGTCAGTCTTCATGAAAACTTAAGATTCTAACATTCTCCCTCTTTTTGATGATGACAAAACATAAGTTAAAGATATACATTAAAGCACATTCAGAACATATATCAGCATTAAGCATATAGCATGAATAGAGTATGTTCAAAGCAGTTATTGAAATAAGGAAAATGTTCATTTGTATCTTGTATTGCAAAAGAAAATACTACACATAAAGTATAAAAACTGTTAAACATTCAGTTTATGTAGAATGCATATGAGAATGACTTTAGGGAATGATTCAGGCTTTTTGGTTTATTCAGAATCAGAATCATCCTTCCAATATGATGTGTCCAGATCATAGTCCCCAGATTCACTGCTAATTCTTCCAGAGTCAGTTGAGAGATCTTCAAGTAACTTAGACTCAATTTCAACTTCCTTTATCTTAGCAGGAGCTTTCTTCTTCTTGGTGACTGCTTTCTTCTTAGGAGGAGAGAGACGAGCTTTCTGAATTAATTGGGCTAGAATCCTTTCCCCATAATTCAATTGCTTCTGCTTCTTCTTTGGAGGAGGCTTAACAGATTTTCCTTTCCCCTTAGGCACAGTTTTTCTCTTTGATGGCTTGGGGGCAGATTTGGGTTCTTCAATCACAATCCCTTTAGATGCCCTGGATTTCTTTTCTGGAGGTTTTGGAGCAGATTTCTTGATCCTTATTTTCTTGGGAGCAGGTTGGACCTCTGATGCTTTCTCTTTCCCACTAAGTTCCAGGTTTTGAGAGAGTCTGGATAGGATCTTTTTCTTTCTCTTTTTCAGCTTCTGCCCTTGCTGCATCTTTATCTTCTCTTTCCTTTAGAGATTGAGCAGATCTTTCTAAAAATTCTTCAACTTCCTCATGCAGCTCTTGTGCTCGCTGAAAATAGTGAGGAAGCAGATTTACAGAAACTGGTTGATATTCCTCCTCATACAGTACCATGGCCAAGCTCATATCTTTCTTTTGAATTTCATTATGAGGAGAACCATCTGGATTGATTGATACATTGTCTTCCTCATCAGATGCATCCTCCACTTGGACTTCTTCTGCCACATTTCTGTTCCTTTGATTCTCCCCCTTTTTGTCATCATCATTGGCAGGGGTAGGTGAAGAGGGGTGGTCAGGAATTTGAGAAGAGATGGGAGGAGAAGGAGGGTTGCTTGTGGTGTTGGCAGGGATAGAGGTTAGCTGAGTTGGTGATGAGATAGGATTACTATCGCTAGGAGTGGTGCTAGTGATAGGGGTTGCTTGTGGTGTTGGGATTTCGGTGGTTGAGGGTGAAGCTTGTGTTTGTGGGCTAGCGCCAAGGGAAGGATTAGCGGTAGAAGTTTCTGGGGGTGTTGTGATTTTGGTTTGAGGTGAAGATGGAGGTATAGATGTTTGGGCTTGATGGTGAAGAGAAGGGCTGGGATGTTTGAATGTGGAGGGAGAGGGACAATAAGAAAGATAAGGAGAAGGTGATTGTTGTGGAGAGGAATGAGAGGGTGAGTGGAAATGATGAGGATATGAAGTACCTTCTGATAGAGGAGCTGTTCTCCTTTGTTTGATATACTCAGGGACAAGGCATAGATTCTCTTCCAGATTTTTCACTTGATTCTGTAGCTCTTGAATAGGCTTCATCAACTATGCTTTTTGCGCTTCCAAGGCCATATTAAATTCAGCAAAGACCCTGAATACAATTTCTTCTATTGCATTCTTGGAGAAAATTGACTTTGATGTAACAGGAGCAGAATGATATGGTTCTTGACCAAGATTATGCTGGTGCTTAGGAGAAGGAATTCTTTGTGATTGAGTCTCTTCCTCAATAGACTGAGACTGAGCTGATGTGGAAGGAACATGAGAGGCCTTAGAACCAGAGATAGCACCACTTGATTTAACAGGAATCCCCATTTTTCTCAGCGTGGAAATGGTGAGTTGTCTGCAATTTTTGTTGTCTCTTTCCCCTACAGATCTGATCTTTGAAAACTCGAGGAGATAAGACATGAGCTGAGGATATGGTAGAGGAGTCTTGGCAGATTTGTCAGATAAAAATCGGTGAAGCTCCATTGATATCAACTGCCCTGGATTTAAAGGTACTTTTGAAATCAGATTGGGCAGCCAGGGGTTGTCTATCTTGGGAAAGCTGCTGAAATTCCCTGCCTTGTGAGTCATTAATCTGGTATACACACAGTGCAGTATTCTGTTGACCACAGGCATGCTGGCTGGCTTATTGGAGGAGCTTTCATAAATTTCTGCAAGATCTTCCTCGGAGTAGGGCTCAGGGGAGTACCACTTGTTATACTCTGCTTCAAATATCCCCAGAATTTTGTTAATAGCTAACCAGTTAAAAGAGATCCCCCTTCCTCTTACTGACGCCTCAAACACAATATTGACCAGCTCCTTTTTCTTATATTCTGGCTTGGCTATCATGCTCGAATAAAATGATCTCAGCATTTCCTCATTATAGACATTCTGAATATTGAGCCATCTATTATAGGGAAGAAGCCAGGGATCCAAGTCGAAGCCATTTTGCTTGAAATATTCCAAATCTACCCAGACAACAGTCCTATCTAGGGTTTTTCGCTTTGCGAAAACAGTGTTTGGAGCTTCAAGGGGTTCTTCTGAATAAGGCAAGTCAGAGATAGTTCGCTTTTGACGTTGTTCGTCATGCGCCGTAAGTGCACGGGACGCGCCAAGTAATAAAATAGTGAGTAAAGTATCGTTCCCACGAGGATTTGTCCAAAACCCGGTCAAACAATGATTATTACACTCTCGCCCAATTTGAGTGACACAAATGTTGAGGTTTAAAATTAAATAAGAAAATAAAATGAAAATAAAATTATACACAAGTGATTCTCCAACTAAAAGGATAAAATGGGTCCTAAGATTATCTATCCCCCTTGCACTTCTCAAAACTCAATTAACCTCCCCTTAAAGAAGCTCTCAACGAAACCACGTGCTAATCTAGGGTTCATTGGGTACTTGTAAAAGCTCTCTCGCGTCAAGAACAAGTGTTTAGTCTTATTAAGTTGCACAATCTCTTGCTACAAGTTAATAAAACCCGATTTTAATGCCCCAACCCTAATGTGACTATGCAAGGCTAGCAAGTATATCTCTATCTTACCAACAAAACCATCCATTCGTCATGCAAACTTCCGGTTCTTGCACTACTTTACCCAAGTTCTACACTCAACCTAGCTCTCTCGAGTCATAAATCAAGCGAACCCAACAATCTAAATGGTGATCAAGCACTTAGAAGCATTAAGAACGGGGTAAAATAAACACATAGATATCATTAATCACAAATTAAGAGGAGGAATCAAGAATCAATACATACAAGGGTTCAAAATAATCCTAGAATAAAAGTATTTTAGCTACACATGTTCTACAACTCCATAGGAGCATATATATACAACATTACAAACAGAAAAAGAGAAGAGAATGAAGATGGAGGAGATAAACCGAAGGAGGAAGCCCAAATCTCTCTGAAGCTCCAAGCCCAATCCAAATCCCCACCAAGCTCCAAGCCCTAGCAGAGCAAAACACTCCCAAAATGTCCCAAAAGTCGAAGAATGAGGGCTCACAACGAAGCCCTAGCTTTTATATCACTTGAAACGCCCCCTGTTCTGTCCAAAACGCGCGTCTGATACGCAGTTCGCTTGGGTCTCACCGCGGCGAAGTCCCAAAAGTTCCAGAGATGAATTGCGCTCGCCACGGCGAGAACACCAAAATAGGGGCAGCGGCAGATGCACTTCGCCGTGACTTCGCCGCGGCGAGGCCACGGCGAAGTCTCGTTGATTCTGTGCTTTGCTCTGTTTTCTTTATTTCTTGGGCTGATCTTTGGCTTCTTCTTATTTTTGTTCAATTGGGAGCTTGGTGGAGGGCTGAAATCTCTTGTTTATTGCATCAAATTATTCCTACAAAATTTATATACAACAACATAAGAAACTAATTATAAAAACAATCAAAATCTACATAAATATACAATAATATGCGACCGAAAATCAAATGAGCGTTTTTCCCTCTTGAGTATCCAAAATGTATAAATAATAGACAAAAACTCAAGACAAATATACTCAAATAATCATGAATTTCTAGGAGTTATCAGATGTTTAGAGCCTGATTCAACAACTTCTTTGGGGAATGACACTTCTTTCTGAGTTTTGGACTTCTTGCTAGCGGATTGAGAAGAGGGTTTAGCGCTAGAGGTAGCCTGAACATCACTTACACTTGGAACTTTGGTTCTGGCCATTTTTAGGGTTTAGGTTTTGAGAGAAGAGAGGTTTTTGAGAGGCAAATAAATGCAAGAATGCTCAGAGAGATTATGGAGTAGAAGAGAAAGTGCAGATGAGTAATGAATGTATATACAAATGATCCAGCTTTATAAGTTTTAGGGTTTAGGGTTTTACCTTTAGTGGAGTGGAACAGTTAACGTTTCGCATTCTGACCTGTTAAGTGACTTGCTATCGCTAATATGAGCAGCTATCGCTAGCTGGCATGATCCCACGCTGAGCAAGTGACTTAAGTCTTGGCACTTACTCCTTCCAAGTTTCATCTATCGATAGCTAACTTTGCTATCGATAATGCATTTAGGCTAGCGATGACAATCTTAGCTCAAACTTAGCTTTGTTCTGCATATGCTAGCGATAGTGGAACTTACTATCGATGGGTCAGAGCTGCAAAACTTAAGATTTAGCATTGTAAAACAAATTCTATTGAGCACGTTTGATATAAGTCAATCAGAGGAACTTGATATCGCTAATGATGATGACTATCGATTGGTTTGTCCTGCATAATTTTTTTTTAAAAATATATGAGTGCAATTTTATAAGCAGGCTGAGTTGAAATTTAAACAAATTTGAATTGTGCATTTCATAGATTCCACATAAGATGATACTATTACACAATTCCAACTTTTCAATCATATAGCAATCTGACAGATAGTTCAAAGATTGATTGCTAATGAAGAGAAACAATCATTCATTATCTAACCACAATTATATTCATTAAAGATAGGGTAAGAATGATATCACCATAACTGCACTTGTCTAGGCGGAAGATTGCTATTAGTATTGAGAGATGCTATAAATAGAGCTTTTGGTGGCAATCAACTCAATCTTAGCTCTATCCTGCGAATGCTAGTGATAGTGAACTTAGGCATTTTGATAATTGCTCTGGCTCTCCCAAATGGTTCTGACATGCTTAGCACGGGGTTGCAGAGTTCTCTTTTGTGAAACAGAATTCAAGAATCTTCTTCTTGATGTGTGAGGAATTCTGTTTCTTTTGTTCTCCTCAAGATAATTGAATGTTACTTTGTGGTAGCTTATTCTTAAGGTAGAACTTGCTCTTGTTGTTGCTGCCCGCTGCCTTTCATGATTTAAACCAGATGTTGTAGCAGTGACTTTTCCCTGAGTTCTCCTTCTGAATTCTGTGAATTTCTCTCCTGAAGCATGAGAAACTCTTGGATTCTTCCTTGTTGTCTTTGTACCATGATGTCCATTTCTTTTAGAACTAATCTGCACAATTAAAGTACTAGATGGGCATTTTGGTACCCATTTATGGTTGGGTCCTTTATTGTTAGTCTTGGACCTTACGTGTCCTTTTGGAACCCAAACAAATTTATTTCTCACATTTGAATTTCTTCTAATATTACATGTGTGAGAAATATGACCAGATTTTCCACAATAATGACATATAATAGAATGTTGTGCAATATGAAATTTTATGCCACTATGGTGATGATTTAGAGAGTATAAATTCTGGTTGTTTTTATCCGAAAGATCTTTCTTCCCAAAACATTTTCCAGTAGGTTTGAAAGCATTTTTACTTTTTAAAATATGATTAGTGATAGGCCGTAAATCAGCTTTATGTAAACCAAAATTGTTTTTCTCAAAAACACAGGACTTGGAACTGTATACCATAGCTGCATCTTGAGCTTTAGAGAATGATTGATCAGATTCGTTCAGGTAGAGCTCTTGGCATTCATCTTTCTCTTGTCCTTCTGTGTTGGCTGAATCTGGAAGAGGTTCTATGATTTCTCCTTCTTCAGTCTCAGCTTCCAGAGATTCATCATCCATGAATATGAAACTTTGAAACTCAGATGAACTGTCAACACTTTCAGTTTCATCAAGATGATTAGTGATATACATAGATTCAAGTGTATCCAAAATATCTTTAGCATTAGAGCAAGATCTTATTTTCTGAAAATCATTTTCAGTTAAGCCTTTATGTAAAATTTGCATTGCTCTAATGTTCAAGGAAAACATTTTCTTGTCTTTTTCAGTCCAATCCTTTCTTGGTTTGAAATCAAAATCATTTGTGAAAACATTCCACATATAATAATCAAACGACTTTATAAAACTCTTCATTCTAGCTTTCCAAAACGAAAAATCTATGTTTTCTAGAATGGGTGGAACAGTATGATCAAAACCTTCAGAAAACAAGTTGCACCCAAAATTAGCCATGATCTTTTCACTTGAGATCGTTGGATCCTTTAGACAAGTAACCTGGCTCTGATACCAATTGAGACTACTGGCTGTCACCCAAGAGGGGGTGAATTGGGTGATAGGCTATAAATTTAATATCTCTGAAATCTTTTCTTTACAAGGTCACAATGAAGACAATCAAAAACGGTTGAGTGCACTAAGAAGGATATAATGTTGATATGCAGTAAATTAAAAGAGTTAAGGGAAGAGATAATGCAAACAGAGTTTATCCTGGTTCGGTCAACCCAGACCTACATCCAGTCCTCAGGCTCCACCTGAGATTTTCACTTCCCTCTTCTTTAATTCTGGCACAAGAGAAGCCTACCACAGGTTTTACGAACACAGGTTCACCTGCCAACCTTTACAGAGTTTTAGAATCCTTCTAAACACTCCCCCTTACTACCCGTAAGGTTACAACCCAGTTCTCAAAGCACCAAGCTAGGGAACTACCTCAAACAGTAGAGGATTTTAACGATAAAGTTCACTCAATGAACAGATTGTGATAAACACTTAAGTACAGAGTGATGTATGATGAATACAACTAGAGCTTAATAATTTAAACAATGAATTGCTCTAGCTCTTCTTTTCTAAACACTCTCAATCTGAGGAATTTGCAATTCTGTATAATGCTCTGTTCATTGCTAGTTGATAATTCGTTCATAAATCTCTCTCTTTTTGGAAGCAAGTCTTATTCTATTTATATCTTCACAGATTGCCTTTTGATTCGTCTTCATATGGTCGTTAGAATATAGTCGTTGGAAGTTCATAGCCGTTGGAGATAGATACTATTCTTCAGCTAATTCAAACTTCTGATCTAGCTTCAAACTGCTTTTTACGTAAAGTGAGCTAGGAGAGAGATAGACTTAGCGTTCTGAGCATCTGTACGAACTGTACTTTCTGGCAGCTTTTTCAGTAGCGCTAGGTTGATCTGCTATCGCTAACTTCATAGAGTGAGTTCTGCACTTAAGCTGTTAGCTGAACAAATAATCATTTAAGGTATAGAGAATGCTATCGCAAATTTAGTCTATTAGCTCAAATGAGATAGATAATATTTATATCAGCTAAGGATTTTCATAAAGCAATCTCTATCGATAGATATAAACATTATCGCTAGCATATTCTTCTAGTTCAACGTTCAGAGTACTAGCTATATCATATCAGCATACATTCTTCTATCGATTGCTAATCCCTTATCGCTAGATACTTGATTGCTTATTAGCTTTAAGGATACTGAGATGTTTATTAAAAGGTGTTTCAAGGTATCCTATTATCGATAGCTAAACGAGTTAGCGCTTGCAACTATGTTAGCTCATTTGACTCATTTTCTCTCAGGCACTTGCTATCTGAATGATCATTATCTGAAGCACTTTTGTTATCGATAGCTTATCCTGTTATCGCTAGCTGATTCTATAGCTCAAGGTCTTTGATTTATATTTCAGCTATTTGTATTTCCTTCCATTTTTCCATGTTATCTATGAACTTCTAGCGATAGAATCTTTCTTAGCGATGGGGAATGACTTAGCGATAGATATTAACTTTGATATTACCAAGTCTTCTGCTATGGCTCTTTGATCTATTTAGCGATAGGGATAGACTTAGCGATAGAGATAGTTAATTTGGAGTTCTGCTAAGTTTCCATCTGACATATTCTTTCATCTAGCAATATATCTTTATTCTTGCAATGGGATCTATTACCTATCAGATTTTACTCGTTAGGTAGCTTATGTTTTCTATGGGTCAGTCTTCATCAAAACTTAAGATTCTAACAAACATCGTTTTCACTTGTCTAAGGCTAAGAGGCCATGGTCCTAGTGGAGATCGGGGTACCCTCCTTGTGCTACCAATGGACCAGGGAGGAGACAAACAACCAGGAGCTAGCCTATCAATTAGACCTGCTCGATGAACGACGAGAACAAGCCCTCGTGAGGATACATGCTTACCAGAATAGGGCGACCAGATTTTGGAACAAGAACGTCAAGGAACGATACTTCCAAGTGGGGGACTGGGTGCTGCGCAAGGTATTCCCAAAAACCCTTGAAAGCAGAGATGGCAAGCTGAGCCCAACATATGAGGGTCCATATCAAGTCACTGGCAAAACAGGACTAGGTGCCTATCAATTGGCTGACATGCATGGAAAACCCCTCAGGCGAAGCTGGAATGCCATCCATTTGAAAAGGTACATGCTCTAGTCCTATCTCAGTTATCTTTTCCCTTAGAACGAATACTAACTATGGGGGTGGTGAAGGATGAGCCAAGCCCGATACCATATTCGGTCAGACGCTGTTTACCTCTTGAAATTCATGTCTTTTGGCACATTTTCCATTGGATTATATATATTCTTGGAGCATTTGTACATATTTTGGATGCTCAAACATAGAAAAGTGGGCATTATGTTTTTGGTTGCAATTTGTGCTAAATTGTGCTTATTTTGGGATTTCCTCTTTGTTTAACATGAGCTCATTAAATATATTATTGTGCAAGATATGTTTTAGGAAAGAGAATTAGAGCCAAGGCATTTGGAAAATCAAAGATGAGGAAAATGATGGCAAAAGATGGATGGAATACTTCATTTTCAACAAAGAACCCAAATTTTTAAGAGGTAAATTGAGCCGCAGCTCAAAATCTGGGCCGCAGCTCACCTTAGGACAGTAGAAAACCAAGCCGCAGATCAGATTTCTGGGCCGCGGCTCAGTTGCGATAGCAAAACACACAGCATCATTTGGGCAAATGAGGGTTTAAATTGGGGAAAATGATGGGAGGCTGCCATATTCGACTTTCTGGACATATTTGGAGCATTTTGGGTGCTAGGGCTTGGGTTTTTGAAGATTTGGTAGCAAGGATTGAGCTTTGGAAGAGATTTGGAGCTCTAATTCTTTGGTTTTTCTTCTTCATCTTCCTTTCCTCTCTTGTTCTCTGTTATGGCTGTTAGAATAATGAGTTTTGATGATAACTAAACATAACTTAGGCATGAAGAAAGGCTAGGTAAAAATCAGAGTTGACTTAGAAATAATCTGATAGAAAATCCTAAGTGATTCCTAATCGATCAGGTTCATATTACAAGTTAAGAAACTTAAAGCCTAATCAATCAGGATCAGATCAGGTTCAGATTACAAGTCAGAATTGTAGTCGCCCAATCGATCAGAGTCCCCTGTGATCGATCAGGGACTCTGAGTAATCGATCAGAGGAAACTAAGATAATCTAAGTCTAATCGATCAGAGAGCATTAATCGATTAGAGTATATTGAGTGATCGATCAGAGAAAGCATGTAATATAAGCATAATCTATTTGCAATCGATTGTACATACCTAGTTGACAAATCTTTGATTTGTATGGCTTTTATATGCTTAATTTGAGGCAATTAACATGATTAAGATGCGAGTTTGGTCTAATAATGTCTAATTGAATGTCTCAAACTCTTAAGTGGAATGAGTGTAAAATTAGGATTAATTAGCCATAATTGTAGATTAATTGCATTGATTAATTTATAGGGCTTTTTGATCTTGGTTTTGTCTTATTTTTACTTACAGGGTCATGCAAGGACCAAAGATCGGATTCCAAACGAAGAAGAAGGCACTTCGCCGTGGCCTCGCCGCGGCGTGATCACGGCGAAGAGCCCACAAAAGGACCAGAGGCAATGTTAGCTCGCAGTGGGCTTCGCGGCGGTGAGCCCACGGCGAGACGAACCCTGAAGAGGCAGAGAACAACTCACCTCGCCGCGGCTTCGCCGCAGCGAGGGGACGGCGAGCGGACGTTCTGCAGAATTTTTCAGTTCGCGATTTTGGGCCTGAATTGGATCCAACTTGAATACCCACTCTTAGACCCGACTTGGAGGACCTATAAATACTTAAATCTAAACCCTAGAAGGCAGATTTTGTCCACAAAACACACATCCAAACCCTAGTTCTCTCATTCTCTCATCTCATCTTCATCTTCCACCTCCTTTCCACCTCAAATCTCCATGGCACCCACTCTCATTTCTCTTGTTGATGACTTCTCCATGGAAGGCAGCAGCTAGAGGGCACGAATCCTTGGTGATGGAGACTAATGACTTGAGCTTGGAGCTTCATTAGGGGAGTTCTTGTTCTCCCACTCTCTCTTCCTTATGTTTAAGCATGTTTCTAGGATTCTAGGGCTTGTTTCTTCATTTGGATGTAATTTCTATGAATTATCTTTTGCTAGAGAGTGGTTGAAACATTTGTAGTTTGTTTCCATTTGTGTATGCTTGACATTTGTTCTTCATTTACTTAAACTTTGTTTAAATGTATGGATTCATCATTTTGAATGAATGTTTTAGTTAATATTTGTGCTATTTGAGGATTCTCATCTAGTAGACCACTTTGTCAAGCATTTGCATTCGTGAATTGGCTATTGAGTTTGTGAAGTTGCATGAGTGGCATTGGCCTTCTATCCTTGTGTTTTAATTTATTATGTGGGATTCCAGTAATTAATTGAACCCTAGGATTAATTAAGTGGCAATTCGGGATCCCGGTTGTCGGATTAATAGCCCTTTACAATTAACAAACTCACCTTGGTTTTTAAGCTTAATCAACTCGGTGTTGGAGGGATTAGTAAGCGGGATTCCGGTACTAATTCACCCAATCCGAGCCTAGCCTAGAGGGATCCCTCTAGGGGCCTTTTTAATGAACCAAAGAGCTCCCTAAAAATAAATTAAAGCAATGATTGTCTTAAGTCTCTATTCACCAAGGGTTATTCCATCCCATTGAATCCAAATCTCCCGTTAAATCCAATTTCAATTCTTTCTTGAACATACAACACTTTTCACACAACTTTTATACTTAAAATCAACAAAAAAAATGTTTTACCCGCTTTGTCAAGTTTGCATCTAGCTATTAGGTTATCATTTGCATTTTAGGCTCCTCAAGAGAACGACACTCGGGGGTAGCTACCACTATCCCCTTGGTCCCTAAGTTTCTTGAAGAGAGGGCCCGAGGCGGCACTGCTCCGACTTTATCCCATTCAGTGAGCTCTTCAAGTGGTGCCGTTACCGGGGAGCCAAGTAATTGGTTCCCTAGTAGCCGGTTGTCAAACTTGCTTTGGCCGGGTCTAGCTTCTAGTTGCATCTTAGTTTAGTTTTTGTTTTTGCATACCATATTTTGAAAATCCCTAAAAATTAGTATATATACTTTCTCTTGCACTTTCTTTGCTCTTTAACTCACTTGTGTACTTGGTTGCTTTTGTGGTAGTTTTGTTGCACTAATTGTGAATGCTTGTTTTTGCTTGATTTTGAGTGCATGATTCTATCCCCAAAGTCACATTTTTGTTGCTTGAAGCTTACTTGTGCATAGCATACTTGCTCTGACTGATTTGCACTTGTTTGAAGTGGTATATCACATTTTCACTCAACCTGTGTTAATTTTTGGAAAGTCTGGAAATTCTGCAATTTTTCCCCTGTCAGTGGTAGAATCAACCTTTCCTCGCCGCCACCTCGCCACGGCGATCTGACGGCGAGCTCACCCTGTGACAGCTCTGTTTTTGCTGATTTTTGATGTCCTCTCGCTATTCTTGCTGCACATACACCTCATACATACACCATTCTCATACATACATACTTCATACACACACATACACTTTCATACATCGCATACCTTCATTCTTGCTCGAGTTTTGTACATTCTAAGTCTTGGTTGCTGCTGAAAGTCCACTTGTTGTCTGTGCCTTGTGTGACTCAACCTTGACTTGCTCTTGATTTCTTCTACTTGTTTATATCTCATTGTGCATTCCTAGAGGGAGAGGTAGAAGGAGAAGAGGATCAAACCTTCCATCCTTAAACCTTGGGATTGAGCCACACCTTAGCCAACTTAGGAGAGCCAATCAAGGTGGTCCCTCTAGCCCTATATTGGAGGAGTGTTCTTCTAGGGAGTCTAACATTTCCTCTCACTCGGACACCGAAAACTCTATCCACATAGAAATACCTCTAGACATCCCAGCCATGGCCCACAGACCACCACCCAATATCCCCAATGCTGACCCACCGCCCAATGGACAAAATGGAAACAATGGTGAGGGTGAGGGAGTAGGAAACAATGAAATCCCTAGGAGGAGGAGTATTAGGGAAGTTACCTCGAGCGGTGTTGCATATGATCCATTTCAAACTGCTTATCCTACTTTACATGCTGATATTGAGATTAAAGGGCCTCTAATCGCAGCTTTACCTCATTTTGCAGGTTTGGAAGGGGAGGATGCCTATGGCCATCTATATGGGGTCCACCTCGCATGTTCAAGTATGAAGCTGGTTGGGGCAAATATTGATGATGTGCAGTTGAAAGTCTTTCACTTGTCGTTGGATGGAAAAGCCAAGGAGTGGTTCCGACTTTTGCCTAGACATGATGAAAATGCCCTAACTTCTTGGGCCAATTTGAGGAGGGCATTTCTAGAGCACTACTTCCCGGATGTTAAGACTGAGGATTTGAAGAAGGACATTTATTCCATCAGACAAGATCCATCTGAGAGCTTTTATGAGTATTGGTGCCGTTTTCAAGAGTTATTAGCCAAGTGTCACCACCACCAGATCATAGATGAACAGTTGATTCAATACTTCCACAAGGGGCTCTTGCCTAATGAGAGAGGCATCATGGATGCTAGTGCCGGTGGTTCTTTGGAAGACCTACCCGCTGAAGAGGCTTGGGCTATGATTAAGCTAAGAGCCAAAAACACCCAACAATACAACAGAAGAGGTTCCAAAGGGGTGTTTGAGGTGAGCTTCAAGCCACAACAAACAAGGAGGATGGATTCTTTAGAGGCTAAGGTGGATACTTTGAGTTCCCAACTTACTTCTTAACTTGCCTTCATTACTTCAGAGTTGAGGAACCTTAGCATGCAACAGTGTGCTCCCACTTCCTCTACCTCCAAGGCCTTAGTTGCACCAAGTTGTGAGCATTGTGGTTCGGTGATGCATATTAGTAGCCTTTGCCCAAGTGAGTCGGTAGAAGCAAATGCTATGTACCAAGGGAGGTCCAGCTCCAATCCCAACCAAAAATGGGATCCCCATAGCAATACCTACAATGAAGGGTGGATGTCACACCCTAATTTCCGGTGGAGAGACAACAACACCACCATGACAAACTACAAGGGCCAATCTTCTTCCTCTCCAAAGGCCTTAGTTCCCCAAGATTCACCAAGAGGGGATGATTCATGTGATCGAATTCTCAAGAGTATGCAAAGGATGCATGAGGACATGAATGCTCGCAACGATGCGAGTTTTGCATCTATTGAGTCTAAAATGGAGCAATGGGAGACTAGAGCTACAAACCTTCAATCCTTTGTGACCCAATTATCGGATGGTTTGAGTGACAAGCAAGCAAGGTCAAGTGGAGCTTCTCCCTCCAACACTGTGATAAACCCAAAGTCCCTTAATTCCATCACCTTGAGAAGTGGCAAGAAAGTCAAGTTCCAAGGCCTTGAGGGTGATGAGTCCGATGTTGATGAGGAGATTGTTTGTGATAGACCACCTTTGGGTATGGGGGAGTGTTCCAACTCCAAGACCATTGAGGAGAGCTCCTTGCCTATGCCGACCCCTCCGGTCCAAAGTGAAAGCAATGAAGAGAGAAAGCTCTTAGCTGCTCCACCTTCCACAAGAAGAAAGAGAGGTGTTCGCTTTGAAACACAAGAGTCAGCCAACCAAGAGCCACAAGAAAAAGGTAAAGAGGTAAAAGTTTCTGACCTTCCTTTTCCTCATTCATATTTGGCTAGTAAAAAGGTTGTGGATGATAAGTGTGATAAAGAAATGTTTGATATGTTTAGCAAAGTAGAAGTGAACTTACCTCTCCTTGATTTAATAAAGAAAATGCCCAAGTCGGCAAAGTTTTTAAAAGATCTATGCACCAATAAAATAAAATACAAGCATAGTGAGAGAATCCAACTGGGGTCAAACGTTAGTGCTTTATTTAAACCACAATTACCTTTGAAATGCAAAGACCCGGGTTCTTACACTATACCTTGTATTATAGGCAAGACAAATATTTCAAACGCTTTACTTGACCTTGGTGCTGCAATAAACGTCATGCCTACTTCTATCTTCGAGTCTTTGGGTACCCAATCCATCCGGGACACAAGTGTGGTTCTCCAACTTGCGGACCGAACGATTAGGTACCCTAAAGGCATTTTGGAAGATATCTTGGTGCAAGTCAAGGGTCTTGTTTTCCCAGCTGATTTTTATGTGTTGGATATGTCTAATGAAAACCCTAGTGATAGCACCTTGATTCTTGGCCGTCCCTTTCTTAGAACGGCTGAAACCATTATTGACATGAAACAAGGTGCCATTACTATGGGAACTGGGGACCAAGAGGTCAAATTTCTATTTTCTGAGACTATGCGCAATGCCAATGAGGATTGCACATACCTAGGCATTAGTGCAATTTCATGTGTGGATGATGACATCGATGAGCTGTGTGATGCTATGTTTGTTAATTCATTTGAGCATGTTGAACCATCATCTGTTATTTCCCCATCCCATACTTCTTCATTTTGTGATTGCGTTGATGATGTGCCGTGTCTTGCTTGTATTGAGATTAATAGTTGGCTTTCCACTTCGCATGATTTTGATGTTTCTACTTGCTCTTGTGATGATATATCTGCTCACCCCACATCCAGTGGTCTTGGGAAAGTCTTCGTTGCTTGTGATGCAGGTTCTACTGATCACCTAGGCGCTGTTATACAAGCTACACCGGTAGCTTCACCTACGGTGGACACTTGCTCACCCTTGGGAAGTGGAGTCGTCACAGCATATGTAGATGCACCCATATCTCCTTCCCCGAATTGTGATGACACCATTTTTCCACTTGCTGCACTTGAGTTGCAAGAGTTGGTGCCTTCTGTGGTAAAACCCCCAATTGTGGATCTCAAACCCTTACCTCCTAACTTGAAATATGTGTTTCTTGCTAATTCTGATAAACTGCCTGTTATTATTTCAAGTTCTTTGTCTGATGTTGAGGAGGGTAGACTAGTTTCTCTTCTTAAGTCTTATAGGGGTGCGATTGGGTGGTCTCTTGCTGACATTCCAGGGATTAATCCCTCGGTTTGTACTCATAGGATCCTCTTGGAGGAGGGTTCTAAGCCTATTCGGCAACCACAGAGGAGACTGAACCCTCTCATTCTTGATGTTGTGAGGAAAGAGATAGCTAAGCTCTTGAGTGCTGGGATCATTTATCCCATTTCTGATAGTGAGTGGGTGCCACCGGTACAAGTAGTACCAAAGAAGAGTGGAATCACCGTTGTCCGGAGTGACAATGATGAACTTATCCCCACTAGAGTCCAGAATTCTTGGAGAGTGTGCATAGATTATAGGAAGCTTAATTCCTCAACTAGGAAGGACCACTTTCCTTTGCCCTTTATTGATCAGATGCTTGAGAGAATTTCTGGGAAGTCTCACTACTGTTTCCTTGACGGTTTCTCCGGGTACTTCCAAGTACCAATTGCACCGGAGGACCAAGAAAAAACCACATTCACATGCCCTTTTGGTACCTTTGCTTATCGTAGGATGCCATTTGGTTTGTGTAATGCTCCCGGTACTTTTCAAAGATGCATGATGTCTATTTTCAGTGATTTGTTGGAGCATAACATGGAGGTGTTTATGGATGATTTCACTGTTTATGGTTCTAGCTTTGATGAATGCCTCTCTAGTTTAGAACTTGTTTTGAAAAGATGTTTGGAAAAGAACTTGGTTTTGAACTATGAGAAGTGTCATTTCATGGTAGATAGCGGCATTGTTTTGGGTAACTTGATCTCCCAAAAGGGGATTGAGGTTGACAAAGCTAAAATTGAAGTTATTGCATCTTTGCCCTATCCGACCAATTTGAAAGAAGTTAGATCATTTCTTGGGCATGCGGGGTTCTATAGGCGTTTTATTGCTAATTTTTCAAAGATTGCCTTGCCCCTTTCATCTCTGCTTAAAAAGGACACTGATTTTGTATTTGATGATAAATGCAAGCATGCTTTTGATACATTGAAGTCTTCTTTGATTTCTCCTCCCATTATTAGTGCACCTAATTGGAATTTGCCCTTTGAGCTTTCATGTGATGCATCTAATTTTGCGGTAGGAGTCATGCTTTGTCAGAAAGTAGACAAGGTCCCTAGGGTCATTGCATATGCATCTAGGACACTTGATTCCGCACAAGTTAATTACACCACTACTGAGAAAGAGTTATTTGCTGTGATTTTTGCACTTGATAAGTTTAGACAATATTTGATAAACTCTTCTGTGGTAGTATACACTGACCATGCAGCTGTGCGATACTTGTTTCAAAAGCCCCAGTCTAAGGCTAGACTGTTGAGATGGGCTCTCCTAATGCAAGAATTTGATGTGAGGATCAAGGATAGGGCCGGAGCTGAGAATCATGTGGCCGATCATTTGAGCCGTTTGCCTCCCGACACAAGGGGAGTTGATTCTTCTGATCTTTGCATTGATTCTTTTCCTGACTTTGCTTTACTTGCCTTGGCCACTGTTGAGCCTTGGTATTCTCACATTGTGAATTTCCTTGTCGCTGATGTAGTTCCCTCCTCTTTGTCTCATTTTCAGGTCAAGAAGTTGAGGAGGGAGGCTAAATACTACATTTGGGATCCACCCATCCTATGGCGCATTTGTAGTTATCAGATCATCCGGCGCTGTGTCCCTAACCATGAGATTCATTTTATTCTGATACATTCTCATTATTTATCTTGTGGGGGGCATTTTAGTGGTCGAAAGACAGTTAGGAGGGTGTTAGAATGTGGGTTCTACTGGCCTACACTATTCAGAGATGCACATATGTACTGCAAGGCGTGTGATAAGTGCCAACAGTATGGGAGTTGGGGCAAGAGACATGAGATGCCCATGAACCAAATCCACTTTTGTGAGATCTTTGATGTTTGGGGCATTGATTTCATGGGCCCATTTCCCCCATCTTGCGGTTTCACTTACATTCTTCTTACGGTAGATTATGTGTCTCGATGGATAGAGGCCATTCCCATTAGAAAAGATGATGCCAATACTGTTTCTAAGTTCTTACGCTCTCATATCTTTTGTAGGTACGGCATTCCTAGAGCAATCATCAGCGACCAAGGCACCCATTTTTGCAACCGGATCATCCAATCTCTTCTTGCCAAGTATGGAGTCACTCACAAGGTTGCCACACCATACCACCCCCAAACCAATGGGCTTGTTGAAGTTTCAAATCGGGAGGTGAAGAATATACTTGAGAAAATTGTGAAGCCATCGCGCAAGGATTGGAGTGATCATTTGGAGGAAGCACTTTGGGCATATCGGACCGCCTATAAGACGCCTATTGGGACATCACCCTTTAGGATCGTCTATGGGAAGTCTTGTCATTTGCCCATGGAGTTGGAACACAAATCATATTGGGCTATCAAAGCTTGCAATGCCGATTTGGAGTCTTCCTTGACTAATCGGATGATGCAACTCCAAGAGCTTGAGGAATTGCGGTTGCACGCCTATGAAAATGGGCTAATCTACAAGGATCAGTTGAAGAGGCTACATGACAAGCATATCTTGAGGAAGCACTTCCAAGAAGGGGACAAAGTCATGATGTTCTTAGCTCGATTCAAGATCATGCCTGGGAAGTTTAGAGCTAGATGGCAAGGACCGTAAAAAATTGCTAAAGCTTTCCCATTTGGTGCATATGAGCTTATGGATGAGGCCACCGGACTCACTTTCAAGGCTAACGGCCATTTGTTCAAGCACTACCAAGAGCCCTCTCAACCACCTTGATCATGAGGTTGTTCCTTTCCTCTTTACTTGCTCTTTTTGCTTTAAAATTGACATATGTTTTTGAGCTAAGTGTGGGGGAGGGAACTTACCTAGTAGGAAAAAGTAGTTGTAGTTGTTTTTAAATTCCTAGGATTAGTAATAAAAGCTTCTTGCTCACACTTGATTTCAACATGCTTTGAAAATTTCATTGGTATATCATTTTGACTCATCCTTGCCCTCTCCCTATTTTTCTTTTGGTGATTGATGACGTGTTGTGCTTCAATCTTGAATTGGACTTCACAACTTTCCAGTTCACCCAAGAGTTGAGTTAAATTGGTATGTCCATATTTTTGCTATATTGAGGACAATGTAGAAATTAAGTGTAGGGGAGGGATGTGTTTTGTGATGAGTGAAGTGGGTAAAAATTATTGCATCTTGGTTATGTTTTTAGCTTCAAAAAGTTGGGAAATTTGAAAAATTTTGAACTTTACCTCACTTCTACTTTTGTTCGTCTTTGGACTTGACATGATGTTTTTGGAATTGTTTTGGCAATTATGGGAATTACTGCATGCTTTTGAATACGTTGTTGATGCTATTGATGAATCTTCTTGATTGGCACTTTGTTTATTGGAATTGATGCTTCATGGTTGAATCTTGTTTGTAGTTGATCTATGTTTATGAGTTTTGGAGAATTAGCCATGTTGTGAGGTTTATTAGGGCCTATATGTTCATTCTTGTGTGATATCCACTTGGTTGCCATTCTCTAGAACTTGTTTGCATTCTTGATCAAAACTTGTCGCATTTAGTGTAATGAAGCATGATAAAGGCATTCATTTCATACCATATCATCCCAAACACAAACTGCAAACACTTCTTCCATTTGCCGCCCCATTTGAGCCATTCACTTGATGTTTTGCATTTGATATGCCAAAATATGAAAAGTTGCATCATTGCTTGCGTTATTTGAAAAATGACACCGCTTAGTTGTACATAAGCATGCCATGTATAGAGAAAAAAAATACAAAAAGAAGACAAAAAGAGTGAAAAAGAAAAGAAAATATGAAAAATTGGAAAAATTTCAAAAAGTGAAAAATAAGGCATGTGTGGTTACTAGCAAGCTGCAATTGGTGCTTTGAGTAGAATTAGGCATTCAAGCATGCACAACATCATATTTCATTCATTCCATCATCTCATGTGGCCTATTCCATCATTACAACCCCAACAGCCCTTTTGATGCATTGCACTTCTTGTGTTTAAGTGGAGATCTTAGAATTCCTACAAGCCTATGGTAGAGTGTGCTTCAAAGTGGATCTTGAGAGTAGAAAATGAACCCGATATGGTGAGAAGAGTGAAACATTTATCCTTGAGTGACCTTCTCCTTTGCTCATCCTCATTGCATTCACTACACTCATGATTAGCTCTTTAGCATCACTCCATTCCTCATTGCTTGTTGGTTAGGGGGTCCTCAACTTGCATTAGCTTATGTTCATCCAGCATGTTGAAGTTCTCATTTATGCCTTGCCTACCGTTGTGCTTAAGTTTTGAAATTTGTCTTTGTCCAGGAGTACAAAGGTTTAAGTGTGGGGGAGTTGACAAATCTTTGATTTGTATGGTTTTTATATGCTTAATTTGAGGCAATTAACATGATTAAGATGCGAGTTTGGTCTAATAATGTCTAATTGAATGTCCCAAACTCTTAAGTGGAATGAGTGTAAAATTAGGATTAATTAGCCATAATTGTAGATTAATTGCATTGATTAATTTATAGGGCTTTTTGATCTTGGTTTTGTCTTATTTTTACTTACAGGGTCGTGCAAGGACCAAAGATCGGATTCCAAACGAAGAAGAAGGCACTTCGCCGTGGCCTCGCCGCGGCGTGATCACGGCGAAGAGCCCACAAAAGGACCAGAGGCAATGTTAGCTCACCGTGGGCTTCGCCGCGGTGAGCCCACGGCGAGAGGAACCCTGAAGAGGCAGAGAGCAACTCACCTCGCCGCGGCTTCGCCGCAGCGAGGGGACGGCGAGCGGACGTTCTGCAGAATTTTTCAGTTCGCGATTTTGGGCCTGAATTGGATCCAACTTGAATACCCACTCTTAGACCCGACTTGGAGGACCTATAAATACTTAAATCTAAACCCTAAAAGGCAGATTTTGTCCACAAAACACACACCCAAACCCTAGTTCTCTCATTCTCTCATCTCATCTTCATCTTCCACCTCCTTTCCACCTCAAATCTCCATGGCACCCACTCTCATTTCTCTTGTTGGTGACTTCTCCATGGAAGGCAGCAGCTAGAGGGCACGAATCCTTGGTGATGGAGACTAATGACTTGAGCTTGGAGCTTCATTAGGGGAGTTCTTGTTCTCCCACTCTCTCTTCCTTATGTTTAAGCATGTTTCTAGGATTCTAGGGCTTGTTTCTTCATTTGGATGTAATTTCTATGAATTATCTTTTGCTAGAGAGTGGTTGAAACATTTGTAGTTTGTTTCCATTTGTGTATGCTTGACATTTGTTCTTCATTTACTTAAACTTTGTTTAAATGTATGGATTCATCATTTTGAATGAATGTTTTAGTTAATATTTATGCTATTTGAGGATTCTCATCTAGTAGACCACTTTGTCAAGCATTTGCATTCGTGAATTGGCTATTGAGTTTGTGAAGTTGCATGAGTGGCATTGGCCTTCTATCCTTGTGTCTTAATTTATTATGTGGGATTCCAGTAATTAATTGAACCCTAGGATTAATTAAGTGGCAATTCGGGATCCCGGTTGTCGGATTAATAGCCCCTTACAATTAACAAACTCACCTTGGTTTTTAAGCTTAATCAACTCGGTGTTGGAGGGATTAGTACGCGGGATTCCGGTACTAATTCACCCAATCCGAGCCTAGCCTAGAGGGATCCCTCTAGGGGCCTTTTTAATGAACCAAAGAGCTCCCTAAAAACAAATTAAAGCAATGATTGTCTTAAGTCTCTATTCACCAAGGGTTATTCCATCCCATTGAATCCAAATCTCCCGTTAAATCCAATTTCAATTCTTTCTTGAACATACAACACTTTTCACACAACTTTTATACTTAAAATCAACAAAAAAAACGTTTTACGCGCTTTGTCAAGTTTGCATCTAGCTATTAGGTTATCATTTGCATTTTAGGCTCCTCAAGAGAACGCCACTCGGGGGGTAGCTCCCATTATCCCCTTGGTCCCTAAGTTTCTTGAAGAGAGGGCCCGAGGCGGCACTGCTCCGACTTTATCCCATTCGGGGAGCTCTTCACTAATCGATCAGGGTTCCCCTGTAATCGATCAGGCGAGTAATCTTCTAACTTGATATTTAGTTATGCAGGGTGTGATCCATGTGTAATCGATGTGTGATCGATCAGAAACCGTCCCCTGTGATCGATTAGAGGCTATGATCGAAGTGGCAATATGACTTATTCAAAATTCAATGGTTTAGTCTATTTTAAGCCATATAGTACAGAAAGTGGACAGACCTAATTCAGGAAGTTAACGTTGGCACGCAAACTGTCATTAAAGCCATTAGACACACCGACTACTTCCAGCAATTAATGAAGAGAGATGAATTGAAGTAAAACAAGGAAAATGGAGTTAATGCTTTCCTGAATACAATCACAACACTCCATATCGGATTTACCTACTCTCTGGTCATGTAACGGCTATACCTTCACAACGGGAAAATTTCCAGAAGAGTGTATAAAAGTCATTATGAAGAAGTTGGTTAAAGACATTGATTGCCACATTGATTATCTGTAACTACTGCATTCAATACTCACCAATCTTTAGAAAGTTCATTATTTGATATTCTTCAGTGTGTAACACAATCTGTTTAATAGAGTGAACTAGTATTCTATATTTACAATCAAGTGAGGATTTTTTTGAACCCTTGTATGGATTAACTCTTTAATACTCCTCTCCTTTTGTGATTAATGGTATATGTTTATTTTACTCTTTGCTTAATGGTTCTATATGTTTGATCACCATTTAGATGTTTTGTTTATTTGATTGAAGCTTGAGAGAGCTAGGTTAAATGTAGAACTTGGGTGAAATTGTGCAAGAACTTGAAATTTGCTTGATGAATGGATGGTTTTGTTGATAAGATAGAGATATACCTATTGACCTTGCATAGCCACATTAGGGTTGGAGTTTGGAGGGTTTTATTAATTGTAACAAGAGATTGAGCAATTAATGAAATGAGACACTTGTTATTGACTTGAGAAAGCTTTTATAAGTATATTTTGAACTCTAGGCTAATACATGCATATTTATTGAAAGCATTTGTGAGAGGAGGTTATTTAGAGGTTATGAAATACAAGGGGGATAAATAATCCTAGGCTCCATTTTATCTTAAAGTCAAAGAATTAATTATAATTATCAACTTCTATTTTTAAAGGCATTTTCTATTAATTAATTCCCCAACCAAAATTTGCTTTAGCTCAACTTAATTGACGTCACTAAGCCTTCTGATTGATCACATTTGTAACCAAATCCTCGTGGGAACGATACTTTCTTATCACTTTATTACTTGGCGCGACCCGTGCATTTGTGGTGCGAACAAGTTGTTGGCGCCGTTGTCGGGGATTTGGTAACAAATCCCTTGGTCAACCTTAGGCTTGGTTATTAATTTCACTTGGGCTTGTAGATACATATTTATTTTTCTTTTCTTGTTTAGTTTTACTTTTATTTAGTGTGATACTTGCTTGGTATTACTTCTTGTAGGTGCCATTTCGGCCTATGCAAAGCTTGGAGTTTGGTAGCTTGGAAGTGGTACTTGAAGGAGTGAATCTATTTAATGAGGAAGTAGAGACTGAATCTGAAATCATGGCTGATGATGAATATGATCGGGTTACGGTCAATGACTTTGGTAGTCGAAACATGAGAGGTACTCAATCTTGCATTCGGATGCCGAAGATGCAAGCACATACCTTTGAGATTATGCCTGTGATGATAACAATGCTTCAGTTGCATGGGATGTTTAATGGCCTTTACAATGAAGATGCCAACAAGCATTTGATGAATTTCTTGGAGGTGTGTAATTCTTTCAAACAAAATGGAGTGCCCCCGGATGTCTTCAAACTTCGGTTATTCCCTCTCTCCCTACAAGGCAAGGCTAGAGAGTGGTTCAATAATCTCTCTGAAGGCTCTATCAATTCCTGGAATGAGCTTGAAAGTAAGTTCAGAGCTTGCTTTTTCTCTGATGATAAATCTGTGGAAGCTAGAGATGAGTTTCTTAGCTTCAGACAACATCCATATGAGCATCTCTATGCAGCTTGGGAAAGATACAAAATGTTGATGAAGCAATGCCCCAATCATGGGGTGGATAAGTGGGTGATAGTTCAAATCTTCTGTAATTGCCTTAATCCTCAGTCTAAGGCCATGGTAGATTCTATGACAAATGGAGGATATCGGAATGTTCCTGTTAATGAGGTGATTAGATTGTTGGATCAGTTATCTACAAACAATTCTCAGGGTACTGATAGGAGGACTTCACAACTGCTAGCTACTCCTAAGGATGACTCTCCTTCTTCTTCTCAAATTGCTACTATTCTTTATGCTATGAATAAGCGATTTGATGTAATAGAGTCTCAAATGCAAAGGGGTAAATCTCATGGTGTGCATTCTGTTCATGCTACCCCAGTTGTGTGTGACCAATGCAATGATGACCACTTGCTGGACCATTGTCCTCTCCATATGGCTTTGGAGTCAGTCAATTACATGGGAAAGTTTCAAAACCCTCATAACAACCCGTATTCAGAGACTTATAATCCAGGGTGGAGAAATCATCCTAACTTCTCATGGAATCAAGGGCAAACTGTGAATCAACCGTCCTCTTCAGGTGCTAAACCTTCTCATCCACCAGGTTTTCAAGCACAACCTAGGCAAGTTCCTATCAAGGAGGAAGAGTCTAAAATGGAAAAGATGTTAGCTCAGATTTTAGCTGGACAAGAGGCTTCAAGGGTTGAGACTAAAGCAACTCTTTCTCTCCATGAAACAGCCATTAAAAACCTTGAGGCGCAAATGGGGGGCAATTGGCCTCACAAATGAATGTTATGTCAAGAGGAAATCTCCCGAGTGATACTATTCCTAATCCTAGAAAGGAAGGTAAGGAAGAGTGCAAGGCAATCACATTGAGAAATGGGAGGCAAGTACCTAATGTGCCTCAATCTAATGACAATAGAGATGAAGTTGCTGAAGATGTTGTTCTTGATGAGGATGACAAAGTTGATGAGGGGATCATAGTTGAAGAGAACGATAGCACAAAGAAGAATGTTGTTGAGAAGAAAGATGAAGCCAAAGGCAAAAAGGAGGGTGATGACAAGAAGAAGCTACAAGAGGCAAAACCAAAATATGTGACTCCACCTCCCTTTCCGTAAAGGCTCAAGAAGCAACAAGATGATGGCCAATTTAAGAAGTTTCTGGATATGTTCAAGCAATTGCATATCAACATTCCCTTTGTAGAAGCTTTGGAGCAAATGCCCAAATATGCTAAGTTCATGAAGGATGTGCTCTCAAAGAAGAGAAGATTCAATGAATTTGAAACAGTTGCTGTGACTAAGAGTTTCACCTATGTTATCAAGAAATTGTTAGAATAATATATTTTGATGATAACTAAACATAACTTAGGCATGAAGATAGGTTGGATAAAGAATCAGAAAATAACTTAGAGATAATCTGATAAAATTCTAAGTGCTGCATAATCGATTAGGGATAGATTACAAGACAAAGAATTATGAGCCTAATTGATTAGAGTTCAGATTAGAAGTTAAGAATGTGGTCGCCTAATCTATCAGAGGGTCCTGTAATCGATGAGAGAATTTTAGCCCAATCGATTAGGAGGAATTAGAGTAATCAATTAAAGTCATGTAATCGATTAAGAGTCTTTTGCCTAAATCGATCAGAGAGCCTTAATTGATCATATCATATTTCAAGCATAATCGATTAGAGAGCATTAATCGATTAAAGGAAATTAAGTAATCGATCAGAGAAAGCATGTAATTTGAATGTAATCTGTTTGTAATCAATTAGACATACCTAATCGATCAGACTTCCCCTGTAATCGATTAGGTGCATGATTTTCTAATCTGATGCTCAGTGATGCAGGCTATAACCTATGAGTAATTGATATGTAATCGATTAGACACCAGACCCTGTGATCGATCAGAGGCTGTAATCTGAGTGGCGATGGGATTTATTCAAAATCAATGGTTAAGGCTATTTTAAGCTTTCCAAGTACAGAATTGCTCAGACCTACTTATGGAAGTTAACTTTAGCATGCAATCTGATCAATAGAGCCGTTGGAACTCACCTACCACCTCCAGCGATTAATGAAGAGAGATGAGCTAAAGCAAGGACAAGTGCAATGGAGTAAATGCATCACAGAATACATCTTCAACACTCCACACCAGATTATCCAACTCTCTGAACTTATAAAACGGCTATCTCTTCAACGGATAAATTTCTAGAAGAGACTATAAATACTTCAGTGAAGAAGTTAGTTGAGAGAATTGATTGCCACATTGTTTATCTGTATCTACTGCATTCAATACTCAGAAAGCTTACTGTTCTAATACTCTTAAGTGTGTAACACAATCTGTTCAATAGAGTGAACAATCTAATTCTGTATTCATTATCAAGTGAGAATTACTCTTAAGATAGTGAGATCTTAAGAGTAGGGTCTTAACTTACAAAGTGTAAGGGGGAGTGATCAGTAAAGAGAGAAGTTCTTGCTGTCACTTGTAAAGGCTGTCAAGAGCCTGATTTAATCTTGAGATATTAGTGGAACCCAACTGAAGGTTGGAGAACTGGACGTAGGCCAAGTTTGGGTTGAACCAGTATAAACTGTATTGACTTTCAAGTTAAATTTTAGAAGCACAATTCACCCCCCTCTTGTGCATTCCTGCCTATTACAGAAATTTCCTCCAAAGATGAAAAATCCTAGGAGTTTTTCTATTCCATGCCACATTGGAGACAAATTTTTGGGAAAAGCTCTATGTGATCTTGGGGCTAGTGTGAATTTAATGCCCCTTTCTATTTTCAACAAGTTAGAGCTGGGTGAAGCGAGACCTACCACTGTCACTTTGTAGCTTGCAGACAGAAGCATGTCTTATCCACGAGGTATTATTGAAGATGTGTTGGTAAAAGTGGATAAATTCATTTTTCCTGCATATTTCATTGTACTTGACTTTGAAGTAGATAGAGAAATGCCTATTCTATTAGGAAGACCATTCTTAGCAACTGCTAGAACTCTAATTGATGTAGAAAAAGGTGAACTTACCTTGAGAGTTGCAGATGAGCAAGTTACTTTCAACATGCATAAGTTGATGAAATCTCCTAATCAGTCAGACCAATGTTTCTTTGTTGATGTTCTGGAGCAAGAAGGATTCAATGAATCAATATGTCATGATCCTGTTGAAGCAGTATTACTTGGGCTACAAAAATGAGGAAGTGGACATGCATGAGTGTTTGGCTATTATGGACGCTTCAATGCCTTATCCTAGAAGTTGGGTGCAATTTGAATCTCTAGACTTGACTTCTCTTAATAGACCAACTCTGAAATCTTCTCTTGAAGAGCCACCTTCCCTTGAGTTGAAGCCTTTACCCTCACACTTGAGATCTGTTTATTTGGGGGCCAACAACACTCTACCAATGATCATTGCTTCAGATTTGTCAGTGCAACAAGAGGAACAACTAGTTGAGGTCTTGAGAGCTCATAAAAAAGCCATCGGGTGGACTATTGTAGATATAAAGGGTATTAGCCCTTCAACTTGTATGCATAAGATTTTTCTCGAGGAAAATCATAAATCTTCCATTGAACATCAAAGAAGATTGAATCCAATTATGAAGGAAGTTGTGAAGAAGGAAATCTTGAAATGGCTTGATGCGGGCATTGTATATCCTATCCCTGACAGCTCTTGGGTGAGCCTAGTCCAATGCGTCCCCAAAAAGGGCGGCATGACTGTAGTGGCTAACACTCACAATAAGTTGATTCCTACTCACACTATCACAGGTTGGAGAGTTTGTATGGATTATCGCAAGCTAAATGCCACCACCCAGAAGGATCATTTTCCTCTTCCTTTCATTGATCAGATGCTTGATAAATCGGCAGGAAAGGAATTCTTTTGTTTTCCGGATCGATATTCTGGGTATAATCAAATTACAATAGCGACAGAAGATCAAGAGAAGACGACTTTCACTTGTCCATATGGGACTTTTGCATTTAAGCGCATGCCTTTTGGCTTATGCAATGCACCGGCAACTTTTCAAAGATGCGTGATGGCTATCTTCTCTGACATGATTAAGCATTCTATGGAAGTTTTCATGGATGACTTCATAGTATTTGGGGATTCCTATGAGGAGTGTTGGAAGAACTTGGCTCATGTGTTGAAAAGATGTGAAGAGACTAACCTAGTCTTGAATTGGGAGAAGTGTCACTTTATGGTGAAAGATGCCATAGTTCTTGGCCATCGAGTGTCCAAAAATGGCTTAGAAGTAGATAAAGCCAAAATCTCTCTGATTGAGCAACTTCCTCTACCTGTCAATGTCAAGGGTGTGAGAAGTTTTCTTGGCCATGCCGGCTTCTATCGCCGCTTCATCAAGGATTTTTTGAAGATAGCTAAACCATTATGTGCATTGCTAGAGAAAGACATTGAATTCAAGTTTGATGATGCATGTATGAAAGCATTTGAAGAATTAAAGAGAAGGCTTGTTTCTGCACCAATTATGATGGCTCCTGACTGGGCTTTGCCCTTCATTGTGATGTGTGACGCTAGTGATTATGCTGTGGGTGCGGTTCTTGGTCAAAAGAAAGATAAATTGTTCCATCCAATATATTATGCTAGTAGAACACTAATCATTTAGCCTTGAAGTATCTTTTAACACCACCGAAAAGGAGTTGCTTGCAGTAGTGTATGCCTTTGGGAAATTTCGGACGTATCTGGTGGGAGCCAGAGTCACAGTGAACACTAATCATTTAGCCTTGAAGTATCTCTTTAGCAAGAAGGACTCAAATGCACGATTGATTAGATGGGTGCTTTTATTGCAAGAGTTTGACTTGGAGATTGTGGATAGAAAGGGTACGGAGAATCAAGTAGCCGACCATTTATCTAGGTTGAGTACTGATGCTCAACTAGAGAGTGACAAATATATTGACGAGACATTTCCTGATGAATAACTCTTTAGTGCCAGCCATACTATGACTCCTTGGTATGCTGATATTGTCAATTTTCTTGTTTGTGGAATTATACCTCATGATTTTAAGCACACCAATGAAGAAAATTTCTGCATGATGCCAAGTTCTATTATTGGGAAGAGCCTTTCTTACTTCATCAATGTGCCGATCAATTGTTTAGAAAGTGTGTCCCTGAATTTGAGCAACAAGAAATTTTAAGATGTTAACATTCTTCTGACTGTGGGGGACATTTTAGAGGCAACAAGACTGCTGTTAAGATTCTACATTGTGGCTTTTATTGGCCTTCTTTGTTTAAAGATTCTTATGACTTTGCCTTGAAGTGTGATCGGTGCCAAAGATTGGGCAACATCTCTAAAAGAAATGAAATGCCTCTGAACAACATGCTTGAAGTAGAATTATTTGATGTTTGGGGCATCGACTTTATGAGACCTTTTCCCAAGTCATTCAACAATCAATACATCCTCATTGCCATTGATTATGTCTCAAAATGGGTTGAAGCAGCTGCTTTTCCCACCAATGATGCAAAAGTGGTGGTTAAGTTTTTGAAGAAACAGATTTTTACCCGCTATGGAGCTCCTAGGGCCATTGTGAGTGATGGAGGTACTCACTTTTGCAACAATCAATTCCAAACTGTTGGATATGCTTAGTTTTGATGATGTCAAATATAAAGATAAATGTAAGAAGCAAAAAGTGTGTATAAAGTGTTTATCTCCTACTATCTATTAAACTATGTTTACTGTGATTGAAGCATTGCATATATGATCACATAACATGTCCATAAGCTCAAATTGAGTACATAACAGCATGTAACTTAGTCTGGAATAAACTGAGATAAGAATCATAATCATAATGGCTAAGTAAAAGAGTGTAGGTTACCTCAGCAATGAATAAGTAAAATCTAATAGGTAACAAATTCTCTATCGCTGATCATTGAACTAAAAGAATATGCTAGCTATAGCATGATTTGCTATCCATAGCATGACTTGCTATCCATAGCATCATTTGCTATCTATAGCAAGATTTGCTAGCGATAGCAAGATTTGCTATCCATAGCAAGATTTGCTATCCATAGCATCATTTGCTATCCATAGCAAGATTTGCTAGCTATAGCAAGATTTGCTATCCATAGCACGATTTGCTAGCGATAGCATGATTTGCTATCTATAGCATAATTTGCTATCTATAGAGTCTTTATCATTGAGCTAATGGACTAAGCTTGCGATAACATCTGCTGTGCATTATATGATTATCTGTTTAAGCTAAGTACTGGAATTACACTATGAAGCTAGCGATAGCTTTGTTAGCTATCGATAGCACAATATGTGCTGAGCTAATACATTGTTTCTAAAGTGCAGATTTTACACTGTCAAGCTAGCGATAGTAAAGGGAGCTAGAGCTAGTGAAAAAGCTGACAGCAAGTACAGGAGTAGGTAGCAGCAGGTTACCGTTACTCAGAGTCTCCATCTCTCTTAGCCAAAGCACGAGAAGAAAGAAATACTCAAACGGCTAGTTCTCCAAGTCTCCAACGGATAGAAATTCATCAAAACATATATAAAGACTTGAAGACATCAAAGAGAAATAGAAAAAAAAATAGACGCACACACGATGAATATACGCTAACAACAATGAAAACAGACGCTCTGCACAGAATATTAGTTATATATCAGTGAGCCCAGAAATGATGGTTTGAGCGCATTAGAAAAGAAGAGTATGAGCACACATTGTTCAGATTATTAAGCTCTGATTTATATTTCATCATACATCTTTTGTACTTCAGTGATTATCACAATCTGTTCATTTAGTGAACTTATTACTTTGATAAAATCCTCTATTGTTTGAGGCTGTTCTAAAGCTTGGTGCTTTAAGAACAGGGTTATAACCTTACGGGTAGTAAGGGGGAGTGTTTAGAAGGTTTCTAAAACTCTGTAAAGGTTGGCTGGTGATCCCGTGTTCGTAAAACCAGCAGATAAGGTTGACAGGTGAACCTGTGTTCGTAAAACCTGTGGTAGGCTTCTCTTGTGCCCGGTTTAAACAAGATAGTGGAAAATTTCAGGTGGAGGCTGAGGACTGGATGTAGGTCAGGGTTGACCGAACCAGGATAAATTCTGTGTGCATTATCTCTTCCCTTAACTCTCTTAGTTTCCAGCATATCTACTTGATATATCTCTTGTGCATTTAATAGTTTTGAAATACTCTGTGATAAACAGAAAGAGAATTTTAAGTTTTTATCCTATCACCCAATTCACCCCCCTCTTGGGTGACAGCTAGCACTCTCACAAACTCTCTTGAAGAAATATGGTGTGAGACACAAGGTTGCTTTGCCATACCACCCTCAGACAAATGGCCAAGCTGAAATCTCTAACCGGGAAATGAAGAAAATCCTTGAGAAGACCGTGGGCATAACAAGAAAAGATTGGTCCATTAAACTTGATGATGCATTATGGGCCTATCGGACAGCCTACAAAACGCCCATTGCTATGTCTCCATATCGGCTTGTGTTTGGAAAGGCTTGTCATCTACCGGTGGAGTTGGAGCATAGTGCTTATTGGGCTATTAAAAAGCTCAATTTTGATGCAAAAGCTGTGGAGACTCCTTCAACTAGATGAACTTGAAGAATTTTGGTTCAATGCTTATGAGAGTTCAAAGTTATACAAGGAGAAGACAAAAAGATGGCATGATAAGAAGATTCTCTTCAAGAATTTTGTGCCTGGATAACAAGTTCTCTTGTTTAATGCCAAGTTGAGACTATTTCCGGGGAAACTCAAATCCCGATGGTCAGGACCGTTCACTATGGTCCAAGCGCTTGATCGTGGTGTTATTGAGCTTGAAGGCAATGATGGAGAGAGATTTAAAGCTAACGGTCAAAGGTTGAAGCATTACTGGAGTGGTGACGTGGATCGTGCATCGGTCACCTTACCTCTTTCTGATCCCTCTTGATGTAGAGAAGAGTTTGGCTGAGGACTATAAACCAAGCGCAACTTGGGAGGCAACCCAAGTTCTAAACTTTTTCTTTTGAATTTTTAGGTTGTTTTAGGTTGTTTTGGTGGAATTATGCTTGTTCTTTTGTGTTTTGTAGGCTTGTGGGAAGTATTCAAGAATATTGCATTTGAAAGGATAAAGTCATGTGGAAGGTGGTTGACTTGAAGGCTAACAAAAGGGCTGGGCATTTTCAGGGGATTAATAGATATTTTAGTAGTGATTATGATTTTAATATGATGTGGGAGCTATTTTTGCTGATGTGACTGGTTTATCATGGCTGAAATAAAACAATTTTGCTGATATTTTGGTTGTTTACTATCATATCATGGCCATGAGTGCTTCTTATTTGAGATCCATTTGGTAGATATGGAATAAATGTAGCCCTGTGACTTGTGTTCATTTGTTTGTGTGGGTATTGGGATATATTAGCTGAAGATTTGGTTCTATGAACAAGCTGATGTTGTTGGGCTGATTTTGGAGAATTATGACATGAGGAAAAGTGGTGGTGATTGTGGTTGCAATGTGACTTGTTTGTGTTCAAGTAATTAATCTTACCACATGGGAATGAATTTTTGTGATGAGATCATGGTTTTATGATGTTTTTGGAGTGTTATTTGATCTTGCATAAATTGGAATTTAGTGTTAAGTAGCTTCAAAATGTGTGTGTGTGATTGCTTGAATTATGCCAATCTTGGTGCATTGTGGTGTTCTTATTGTATTGTGGGGTATATTGCAGCAGAGTTGTGATTTCATTGATTGAATCTGGTTTTTTGACAGCAAGAAAATGAGCCGTGGCTCAATTTTTTGAGCTGCAGCTCATTTTTGTGTTGTATGATCCAGAGAGTATTTGAACTACAACCCAAAAAAAATATAAATAAATAAATATAATAATAATGATATAATATAATATAATATAAATTTAAAAATAAAAAAAAGCATAAAAAATATTCCCCCTCCTGCTTCACTAAGCCGGATTTTTTTTAAAATAAAAAAAAAATAAAATAATATATATAAATAATAATAATAATTTTAAAAAAAACAACAAAATTTAAATGAAAAATGCTGTCTCCCCCACCCTTGCTTCACTGAACACACCCCCAAATTGCTTCACTGATTCGAGCCCTATTCCCACTTCTCTTCAATCTCCACCCAACCTTCCTCCTCTATGATCGGCGGCAAGATACGTTCATCGGTGGCAGTCATCGTCTCCGTCACTGGCCGTAAGGGCTGAATCAGTGTTTGCCATCATCTCCCTCCGCTCTTTCCACTCGTTCACCGCCGTGCTTTGTCCAGTGACTGCCTTCGACGATACTCACGCTTCTCGTTTTCCACCGTGTCATCTTCTCCATCCACTATTGCTAGCTCCAGTCATTCGTCCATCTTGTCCTACTTGATCAAGAACGCTAACTCCCTGTCATTTCCTTTCACCACGGCTTCTCTCGTTTTTTTTTTTTCTTTCTTCGAATCGAAGCTTTTTCTCACTGTGAGTGGCACTGCATTCTCGGGCTAGAGTTTTGCTACTGTGAAGTTCCTTCTCTCACATCATATCCTCTGTTTGCCATGCTTCTCTAATTTTCCTCTTAAACTCGAAGGCATTCCAGTGTGGGTGTTGCTGCAATTTTTAGTTTTCATCATCTTACACTTTCAGGCTGTCAAGTTCGTTTCCTCAATTCCTAATTCTTGCTCCAGTGTAGATCTCGGTGAGACATCACTGCATTTTTTTTTTGTTTATTCGTTTTGTTCTGATTTAGGGGTAGGATTAAGCCATTGTTTCTGGAGAAAATGTTTAAATCTTTCAACTGGATTGTGGCTCTTCATTGTTCCTTGTGCTGCTCATAATTTTGGGTTATGAAATGCTGGCGTTGAAATTAAATGCATGATGTGGGAAGTGTCAATGTGGACAGTGAATTATTTGTTCAAATTGAAAATGCTCATTGGAAATTTTTCTGCTTATTGGACTTAAACTTGATGATTGAAAGTTCATGATTTGGCTTGTTAAGGTGATTATTTTTGGATATTGCTGTGCTTCATTTTGTACAAAGAAAGAGAGAGGGTAGCAATGAGGTCTTGTACGTAGACATTTTGGAAATTTGATTAACCTCACTAAGTTTAATTGTTGGAAGGATTTAAGCTGGTTTCTTTGTTTTGTCATTGGGTATGCAATTACAGTTGGGCATTTCACTAGTTAGAGTAGGGATCTATTTAAGTTTGATTGTCTAGAACATCAAGTTGTAGTTGACTACCTTGTTTGTTGCTGAGCTTTCAATGTGTGTTGAATTACTTGAATTTATTTGCAGGAGTATGGCCCCTCACTAACCCAAAAATTACAAGCCTACTAAATCTTGTTCTAGCATGTGGCAATAACTCTCCTGAATTCTCTCAAGCAAGAAAGTTAACTAAGACTGCTGTGTGTGTTTTGATTAAATGATTTGTCTTGTGCTTTTGTTGGAGCATGTGTATGTCTGAATTCCTGCTCTTTTTTACTGGAAGTGAAGTGGTATGGAGTAGTGGGTCTGACTTTTTTATTGTAAGATGATCTTGTGGATGGAATGTGCTGCTTGATTCAAACAATCCCATGAATGATATGGCTATATCTATAATTTCAGCTTGTGGATTTGGACACTTGTCATTTTTATTGTTAGCTTGACAAATTTTTGTACCTTTCATGCAACCTCTTTCTTTTGTGGAATATATTGTTGCATGAGAGAAGGCCCTTAGTTTTTCTCTGGTGACATTGAGGACACTGTCCATTTTAAGTTTCGGGGTGAAGGCAATTTTGATTTTGATTTTAATAAATTGTTTTGCTGATTTGGCATGGATTCCAATTTTGGGAAACTTGGAACTTGGACTCTTGCTTGTAACTTTGTGAGAAATGTGAGTTAGATTGATTAATTATCTTATGAAGTTAAAGCATAATCCAATGATAGAATGGTTGCTTAGACTATACTCCATCCGTCCCATATTATAAGATCATTTTAACTGAATTACGGGTTCCCAAAAAACTGTTAAAGTTAGTTAAAAAGCAATAAATATATGGGAGACATAATTTTGTTTCCAAAAATACCCTTATTTATGGAAGAATAAGAAAGAGGGTAATAATAAAAATGAGGAAAGAGAATATATGGGAACCAGTTTCGGTGCTCGTCGGAAAGATAGGTAGAGGGCGCTCATCTTCTTTGGACCGTCCAGATTTGAATCTCAACGGTTCAGATTTAATAATTTTAAATTTGTTATTTTTAAATGAATAATATGTTTTTTGACAAAATGATAGTTAAGAGACTATCTTCATTTTAGATTTTGTAACCATAAAAATAATTGTTTTATTAAAATCACAAACTTAAAAAAATTAAATCTGGACCGTTTATACTGGATCTAGACGGTCCATATTGAAAGAGCACCCTCTACCTATCTTTTCGACGAGCACCGAAACTGATTCCGAATATATGAGGGATTAATGATGTGAGAGAAAAAGGTTATGAGAGAGAATATATGGGGGATTAATGATGTGAGAGAAAAAGGTTATGAGAGAGAATATATGGGGGATTAATGATGTGAGAGAAAAAGGTTACGAGAGAGAATAAAATATAAATTGAGGGAGATAAAAATCTGCAAATTTTAATGTAAAAAATGGCGGGCTGAAATCATATTTGGTGTGAAGAAAATGGTCTGACAAATTTGGGATTAATGGAGAGTGAAAAAGGTCCGATCCTTTTTAAATGCAAGAATCATATTTGGTGTGAAGAAGATGAAGCACCATCATGATGTGTAGAGGAAGAAGAAGGATCAAGGTGTGAACAAGAAGAAGCTAACACGTGGTGTGAAGAAGAAAATGCAGTACATTTATTTCTTTTTTTGATAAGAGTGCAGTCCCTCTCTCCTCTTATAACAATAAAATAAAGCTGATTCAAATTTTTATATAATACATTTATTAAGGGTAGTATTGGAAAAAATGCATTTATTATCCACATTAACTCAAATAGGACCTTATATTGTGGGACAAGGTCATTAAAAAAATTGAACCTTATAATGTGGGACGAAGGGAGTATGTTTGATAGGGAATGGTGATTATATCTTTGAATGCTGGAGTAGCAATGTAAGGCTTGTTCCTGACAATTTTTGTCCCTTTTGCACATTAAAGCTGGGATGATTGAAATGCTTTTGTTAGGAGAAATTGTGGCAAGTTGATTTGTATGTTTATTCTCAATTGATGGACTTCACAACCTATATTAGAATCTCTTGAAGCAAGTTAATGATCTCCCACAATTTTTGAAAAAAATGATTTGGGCATTCTTTTAAATGCGATTGAGCCTTTTAAAGCCTACCTATGGCATTATTTCCACTTGAACTCTATTTGAGCCTTATAATGAAAAACCATGAGAATTTTCTTTTTGGAACCCACATTGGACCTTACCCTTTATAACCGAAAAACCATGAACTACCTGAATCTTGAGATAAATGACATTTTACTATGGTGAGGATTGGTATGGTTGTTGAAGGTGTATGTAAGTGTAGAATCATGTGTTTGCAAGAGTTAGAAATTTGTACTCCTAAGTAAATATAAAAAAAAAGAAAAAAAAAAGAGAAAAAGAAAATCAATTCCAATAATATTTGGAGTACAAAGAACCAATTTGAGATAAGTTTGGGGGGGAATTTTGAGCTTCTCTAAAGAAAAAGTTGTGCATAAAAAAATATATATTGAAATGTAGTCATTTATCTCAAGATATTTGAATTCCTTCTTCCCCATTCTTTCAAAGAGCTAAACACTTAGACCATTGGCCACATTACAAGCTTACAAAATCTCATTGATTTTTCTTAAGTGTGTGAAATAATTCTTTTGTGGAGAGAGAGGAAAAGATTAGGAAAATGAAGTCTTGAATTTAAGGATATTTCATACATATTGAAATGTTGCTGTGGATTTTGACAAGTGCAACCACATTGTCTTCTAGCTTCACACACACACAAACTGAAATTGTTGGCCAACTTGCTCTGAGATTGTGAATCTAGCATTTTTCAATATTCCACTAATTCCCTCTTGAATTTATTTCTTGAGCAACTAATGAGGATAATTTCATGCATGCATAGTAAGTGGATAATTGACCAATCTAGCTATTTTATCTTTGGTTTTACTTGAGGACGATTAAAAATCTAAGTTTGGGGGTGTGTTCACCTCTTGTAATTCATGTCTTTTGGCACATTTTCCATTGGATTTTATATATTCTTGGAGCATTTGTACATATTTTGGATGCTCAAAGATAGAAAAGTGGACATGATGTTTTTAGTTGCAATTTGTGCTAAATTGTGCTTATTTTGGGATTTCCTCTTTGTTTAACATGAGCTCATTAAATTTATTATTGTGCAAGATGTGTTTTGGGAAAGAGAATTAGAGTCAAGGCATTTGGGAAATCAAAGATGAGGAAAATGATGGATGAAATACTTCATTTTCAACAAAGAACCCAAATTTTCCAGAGGCAAATTGAGCCACAGCTTACCTTAGGACAATAGAAAACCAAGCCGCAGCTCAGATTTTTGGGCCGCAGCTCAGTCGCGACAGCAAAACACACAACATTATTTGGGCATGGAAATGAGGGTTTAAATTGGGGAAAACGATGGGAGGCTGCCATATTCGACTTTCTGGACATATTTGGAGCGTTTTGGGTGCTAGGGCTTGGGTTTTTGAAGATTTGGAAGCAATGATTGAGCTTTGGAAGAGATTTGGAGCTCTAATTCTTTGGTTTTTCTTCTTCATCTTCCTTTCCTCTCTTGTTCTCAGTTATGGCTGCATATTCTCCTTGTATTCGTAGCTTTTCATTGACTATGAGTAGCTAAACTTGTTATCTAGGATTATTTTGCACCCTTGTATGGATTAACTCTTTAATACTCCTCTCCTTTTGTGATTAATGGTATATATATGTGTTTATTTTACTCTTTGCTTAATGCTTCTATATGCTTGATCACCATTTAGATGTTTTGTTCATTTGATTAAAGCCAAGGTAATTAAACCCGGACCGGGAGCCAGACCGGTCGAGATAGTGGGTTAAGGGTTAGTGGGTCGGATCGGAGTTGACTAGGAGCCAGACCGGTCATAATTAAAATATTATGATTTGAATAAAATGTATAAAGATATTTATATTTTACTTATTAAAAAATCATCTTTGAATGGATTTAAAATTTTAAAGTATTTATTTATATACTCCTTCTGGTCCTAATTATAAGAGTCAGTTGACTTTTGTGAAAAAATTAAGGATGCAAAATACACAACTTTAAATTGTTTATATTTATCTTTTTTTTCTTAAAAATAAGTTATTTTACTTATAAACTATCATATAATTTAATTACATGTCACATATATTACGATTTAGAGGTTTAATTTGCTTCCTTAATCCCCCACAAAAATCAACTGACTCTTATAATTAGAATTAGAGGTAATATTTAAATTCATTTCCCCTATATTTCTTAAATTTCTTCCCACTTTTCTCCCTCACTTAGACTCTCTATCCACGTGACACCTGCCAGCCTTCCTCTCTTCTTTCAATCCACTCTCTTACACATGTACTAGCTTCTTCCCTCTTTTCTCACTACTACACGGCACCCAAGTCCCAATATTCAATATTTGACATGACAAGTTTAGAGCCCCTTGCCTTCCACCAAACCACCACAACTCACTCATCAGGTTATGGATTTTTAGCGACAAAATGAGGAGAGCTAGCGGCTAGCCACGGCAATGAGAGAAGGCCATGAGAGACGAAGTTCAGAACAAAAGAATCCGGCTACCTTGGCGAAGTCTGTTATTTTATTTTTCTAAACTTTTTGAAAACGTGATGATTTTTCTTAAGCCCTGCTATTGTTCTTTCTTTTCTTTTTTATGCCTGATTTAGATTCTCTTCTTCATTTCTTCTTCTACTTCAACCTTTGCTCTAGATCTGTTCTTTCATTTCATCTTTAGCCTTAGATATGTGGTTTCCGACGAGTCTTAAAAATCAACTCGGCCAACTCGTCCTACTCGGCGAGTTACCTGAGTTAGTTCCGAGTTGGACCGAGTCAGTCCGGGTCATCCCGAGTTGACATGTCTCTGAGTTGGTGTCTCAACCGGACCGGTCAGTTGACCAGGTCGGTGAGTTCCGAGTCAACTCGGCCGGTCCGGTCCGAGTTTCAAAACCTTGATTAAAGCTTGAGAGAGCTAGGTTAAATGTAGAACTTGGGTGAAATTGTGCAAGAACTTGAAATTTGCTTGATGAATGGATGATTTTGTTGATAAGATAGAGATATACTTATTGACCTTGCATAGCCACATTAGGGTTGGAGTTTGGAGGGTTTTATTAATTGTAACAAGAGATTGAGCAATTAATGAAATGAGACACTTGTTATTGATTTGAGAAAGCTTTTACAAGTACATTTTGAACCCTAGACTAATACATGCATATTTATTGAAAAGCATTTGTGAGAGGAGGTTATTTAGAGGTTATGAAATACAACGGGGATAAATAATCATAGGCTCTATTTTATCTTAAAGTCAAAGAATTAATTATAAAAAAATTAATTTACAAAGTATTACCGAAAAATACTTTAAGATTTGTGAATATATAAAAAATTCGTTAATTTAGGATACTGTGCTAATGAAAAATACTCAAGTGCTGGATACAATTTAACTCAAATAAATAAAAACACTTAATTAAAAAAAAGCATAAAATATAAAAAAAAAATTGGGCGCATCATTCTCTTCCCCGAACACTATTGTTTGGGGGAAGAGCATTCCTTCATTAATTCAAATAGAATGTGAATGTGCATTGTTACATATCACTGCCTCTAATTATATAACTAGACATCAATAAAAAAAAAATAAAAAAAAAAAAAACTACTTTCAGTAACTACTTTTAATGGTGACTAAAAAAGTAAACTTTCAGAGTGACAAAAAAGTCATGGTCGAAACTCTGCCTTACAACGGGGATATTAAATCTGGCCATTTAAAGTATTGAAAATCAAACTTTTAACGGTGACACTAAGACTAAAATATCACCGTTTTTCTCCTTTGATCACTTTTTATAAATATACACTATTCAGTTCTTATTTAATTTCAAGTATATTTTAATTAATTCTCACATACACACACTATAAAATAATAGTTAAATCATAATTTTTTTAAATAAATAATATTTTCTAAATTCACTCTTATTATAATTTCATTTCTCTACATTTATAAATGGTTCTAGCACCTCTCTCATTCATAACCTATAAGTGGACTTGGCAAACTTTCACCTACTACAAGTAAACTTTTAGTATGGCATATTCATTGAATGTTGGTGATGGGTGAAACATTTAAAGCGGAGACAGAATGGGTCCAAATATAGGGACAACCACATTCAATTCTCCATTAGACCCCACCTTCCTTCGATGATCATTTTGTTAAGTTTCGTATTACATACAAAAGCCTCAACAATTTGGGTTCCAAATATAAAGTTCCTGCAAGTATATGCCACTTCTCGACATTAATATTCACTTTGACGCTTCTGTTCGATCAGTTTCTCTTTACTTCCTATTGTTTTGTTGCTTTCTTCCTCCTTTAGATGGTCCTTGATTCTAACTTGCTTTAAATATGTTTATGGACCTTAAAGGTCCTATTAATTAAGAAGATCAGAGATCTTATCAGGATGTGTTGTTAAGTTGTTTGACTGTGTTTCAGAGAAATAGTACATAGAAGGACATATTTTGACACCTAAAACATAGCCAAGTGAAAGTAATCTCAAAACATATATAGATGGAGAAACTCATGGCCTACCAATATTCCTCTTTTTTTCTTAATATAAGAATATGTATTTTTCTCTTGGAAACAATCTTCTTCAAGGCATTATTCAGTACTAAATGTGAACACATATTTCAACAAGGATATTTCAATCCTTATTTTGTCACTTTGTAAGGGACCAACTCCTTCCACTATATCTCATCATGTAGGTTTCACAACAAAAACCTGTATACTTGTTCAATGTTGGGGAGCCTAGCTATATGTTGCGAGCGTATATAGTTTAATATATAAGTGGATTGACACAAATTTGACTAAAAAGTTGCAGCTTTGTAAGTCAAAGGTCCCATCCCAACTTAAATGGCCAGAAACGTCTATAACCTTCTACCCCACGTAAAAAAGTTGAAAACAAAAGCAAGAGGGACCATGTAAAATGGTTTTTCAAAAAGAGGTTTTTCCTAATTAATTGATGAATATCTTTACGAATCACTTATCATAATCATACGCGCTATTCAAAAATTCAAAAATGTTATTTGAATAATACAATAGAATATCATCAATCTGACATATTTTCATACAAATACATATTGAAAAAAAAAATCTATAATAACATGATGAAAACTATCAACATTAATTACAATATACAAGCCGAAAATGACACTTATATAACCATTTCTGCGTCAGATAAAGCAAGTAAGGATTCAACTAAAAAAATTTGTTTTCTCTTTATTGGTCAGTCGACCGGCTTAATCAGTGAAGTTAACTATACTATAATCAACAGTAGTAGAAAACTTGGAGAGAGATATATATGTAGGAATGTAAATGTAAAAACTATAATAAAATAGTTATCAATACCTCTACAACTTCCGAATCATCAAGATTACTTCATAATCCATAATTATACATACATATACATATTTATATATATATATATACACAGGCAAGCTAGACCTACATACAAAATAGTGGAGATTTGGACAATTTCTGGTCTACATTAAAGTGCTGATCAAATCAAGAACTCATTTCCATGCAGTCATCATCATCATCACTACTCACTTCACAACCGTTGTATGTTTTCTATGGGTTTATTGGAATAATAGTGATTAGCAAAACGAGCAGAGAAAGTTCTAGAAGCGTTATCTGGGTCAGAAGAATAATAACCATCGTCGAAGTTCATAGAGTAAGAATCAATGTCGTACGGTACAGTATGAACTGATTTAGGAGATGAACACATGAACAACCTCGTCTTCTCCTTCTTCATTTTCCTCCATAACCTTTTCATCATTCTCACCATCTTCAATCCACACACAATTCACTTGTTTCTTATGGGAAGAAAGAGATTGAGATAGACAAATGGATGATCCAGAGAGAGATAGAGATCAGATTAGGCTTTGGGAGCAATATGTCATAATTTGGACTGTGTTTGAAGTTCATGGAGGGTAGGTAGGTTATTTATAGAAAAGTTACTTAGTCGCCGACAAAAATTCTGAAGCACTCATAATGTGGCATAGAGTAATAATTGAATCGACATGCTTACATATATTTTTTTACCATAATCATTATTACACTTTACAGACAAATTCACCTTTATCATTGATTTTTATGTAGGATGAGGATACAGCGTGACGTGGTAATTAATTTACTGAAATGAACAAAAAATCGAAATTGATTTGGTGGTGCCAAATGCTATAAAAGTGTCTTGCTTTATCACCAACTACACCCAACTTATCCCCCTTATGCTGTCAGATGAAAACTTTATCAAGTCTAGTGTGAGAAAATATATACTAAGATAAAATACAAGTCGGTGTATAATATTGAGATTAGTCCTATCAAATTGATTTAAAATTATGTGATAGAAAGATTAACCAAAAGTGTGTACCCACCATCAATTCGTATTTCAACAATATACTGGATAATAGGATGAAGCATAGACATTAAAGTTGTCTGCATATATAAATTTTTTTTTGTTATCAAAAGAGCTGGCTTTTTTTTTATTAAACGAAAGAGCTGTTTTATATATGGTGATTTGCTGTTTTGTAAAATTTGCACTTTTTTTTTTATCTTATGATAGGTTGTGTTTGATATATCCCGTTTCTAATTATTTCAAATGGATATCTTATGAAAAGATGTGGAAGAAAACTAAGCTAAGGATGACACAAATCAAAAGAAGTTATGGAACATGCATGAGATTCTAATTAATTAAGGAGAATGATATGTTTAAAATTAAAATTAAGTAGAATATATATCTTATGTTTATTTGTTTGTTGTATTTGGAATCTTGTAGCCTTTCTCATATATACTGTGAGTAAAGATGAAAAGTAGGTATTGGAAGAAGGGTAAATGTACAAATTTAACAACAAAATTTTGTGTCAAAAGTGTTTGGTTATAAAGTTTAATTTTTTGAGGATCAGTAATGCACACAAACTTTGTAAAATAAGGCGATTTTAACACAGTGCTTAACACCATTAAGTTTCGGTTACTTTTTGTTTGTTGGCCCCACAATAGTTGATTTTAAATTATAATTTTTCAAAAAAGATTCCTTTTTACAAAAATTTCTCTACCCCACCTCTCCCTCCCCTCCTTGGTCCTCCTTCCTCTCACCATGTCGACCATCACTGTTTCACTTCTCTAGCATCCAATAGCATCATCTAGATTAACTTTACAGTACCTTACTATATCTATACCCACCTGGTTGGCCTTATTTTCTTTCCATTTTGTCTTCATTATCTTCCTTTTGTGAAAAGAGAAAGATAGACTCAAAATCAAAATGAGATCCACGGCAGTGAATCATAAGGCTATTGATTGCTATAAAAAGCATCAACCCCCACTTTACCTCCCAATTTCCAGCCATACCCACTCCTTCTTTCCCACACTTCACATTAATTTCAATCATATGTATATATAATATTAATCAATACATCTTCCTTTTCCTATTTCAAGATTCGTAACTGATCAAGCCCTGTGATTTTATCGCTTTTTGTGATTATTACCTCACATCGCATTCAGATTCAGTACATCTGTCACAATTTCATTCGCTCCACTCCCAAATTCCAGCAATATCTGTATTCCCCTGCTTCAATTTATACAGTTCATTTTGATTTCGAGTCTATCTTTCTCTTTTCACAAAAGGATGATAATGTAGAAAAAATGGAAAGTAAAAAAGGCCAACCAGTGGTGTGTATAGATACAGTAAGAAACTGTAAGATTAATCTCGGTGATGTGTTATGAATGTGGATCAGGCCCATGATGTAGCCCACGAGGAAGCAGTTGAATTCTCTGTTGAATTCAACTGATGATTTCTGTCAGTTTTTCTGTGATTTGTTGTAATTTGGACTACTTGATCTGTAATTTTAGATTCTCCAGTTAATTCAGTCAAGTTTGGTGCATAATTTGCGTTTCTTGATTTGTAGTACATTACAATTGGTGCTTTCATTGAGTATGGATGAGGCTACACGTTTCAAGGATGTTCAAGCAACGGTGAAAGCAATGACGGATCAGATGAGCCTTTTGGAGGCCTCGACGATGGCTCGTTTTGAAGCGATGGAAGCTCAGGCAGCTGCTAGATTTGATCAGTTGAATGCTGCTTTGGAAGCTCTTGTTCATGCTCCTAATGCACGATTTGAATGCATTGGCTAATTTGACGCGTCCTGCTTCATTTAATTCCAGATATAATGCTCTAATTCATGATCCGCCTGATGCTGGTTCTTCTTCTTATTCTAAGCATATTAAACTTGATTTTCCCAAGTTTAATGGCATTGATCCTATGACCTGGATTTTTCGAGCCGAGCAATGCTTTGCTTATTATGGTACACCGGGTATTCAATGTGTTATCATTGCTTCTGTTAATTTTGAGGGTGATGTGATCCCTTGGTTTTAGCTTCTCCAGAAATCACGTGTGATTACTGATTGGCCTTCTCTGATTAGTGCTGTGGAGGCTGAATATGGTCCTTCGGTGTATGATAAACCTCGTGTTCGTTTGTTCAAATTGGTTCTGCTGATGAGTATCGCACGGAAGGGATTTCAGATGAAGCGTAGCTCGATTGTTTTACAGGAGGTCTTAAGCAGGAGGTTCGTCGTGATGGCAGTAGGCCCAATATGGCTTCTCCTAACAGGTCTAATTCATTAATTAAAAGTCCTGCGTCTAGATATTCTTTTAGCCCAGTTTCTAGTGTTGCTTCGGGCCTATCTATTGGGACAAAAGTTTACGTGTATTCTTGGTCGTCAAAAAAATTTTATAATGCTAGACGCTATTGGGACAAAATTTTGTTGTTAAATTTGCAATATGCCGCTTTGAAAAAAATGACAAGAGGAAGAAAGTAGAGAGAGTGGGGTACAAAAGTATAATAAATGTTTTAACGACCAATTTCTTTGGTACAACCGAACAGCATAATAATGACACAATTACATAGTACACATATTCGTCACCACCCCATTATCAAGATTAATATTGTTTCTACGACCCATACCCCATCCAATATGGAAGTAAAGACCATACCTTGATCCATTGATTTCAAAACTTACTCAAATACCACTCCTTCTCAATACTCCATCTTAGTCTTATTATATAAGACGTTTTCTAAAAACAAGAAGAGATGGGATTTTTATTCTAAGTCACTGTATTTATCATTTTCCCAATTGTCCCTATTTAAAACTATCCATTGCTACTATCACGTAATCTTGTTCTTTTTAAACCTTCACTATCCTTTGATTTCAAAACTAACTCAAATATCCATCTTGTTCTTGTTATAAGGCGTCTCCTGAAAAGAAAAAAAGGGATTGTGTTTCCACTTTTACTCCTTATTACAAGAGAGAGAAAGACGACAAATATTAAATGCACATTTGAAAATCATATTTATTAATAAGGATAAAATAGATAAATTTTATCAATTTAATGCATGATAAATGATTTAACTCATGTTCCTTGGTTTGTGTGAATTAGGTAACAATGTCTTATATAGACATAAGGGAGTATGACTTAAATATGGGGAAATTTGGGAGTTTCCTTCATTTTCAGACAAAGTTAATAGCTTAACCACTTATTCTTAATTTGAAGTAGGTGGTTAAAAGTGCATTATAATAAGAATTGGAGGGAGCATAAGAAATTTCTAAATTTTTTCACAAAGACTAAAAAGTTAGATGAAAGTAGTTTGTTACATTAAAATGAAAATAAAAAGGATAATTACTACTTTCCAAGATTACTCCTCCAATCAAGTACAAAATATCTTAATAACTTCTACCTCGATTTATTATATGCCTCTTTCATCTCTTTTTTCCCACTCTTTGTTCCTATTATCGAGCTTGTGATTCACGTAGGTTACACAAGACCACTGACTTTAGAGCCTGTAGACTTTAAAAAACATGTTATCTACTCAAAATAAAGCAACATAAACCACTGATTAAGTATGCATGCAATTACTTAACCAATCAAAAGATAATTTTAGAGATAAAAAAGGAATCAGAAACAACATGTGTTTAATGATGACAACTTGGTAAATAGATCATTACTTTCTAATTCTTATCAGCGAAATTTTAATGAATAAAATTTTATAAATGAAGGGTGACTTTAATTTACAATGTTCGAAACATGTATTTATTTCTTTTTTAGTTGAAATATAAGCTCACTCTTGCACTTTATTGAAAAGTTGAAGCCTTATTTTGACTTGCCTTATTTGCAGCATACATCTTTTTTTTTCAAATAAAGTTAACCGCACTTGTGTAATATCTGACTTTATGGGTGTGTTGACTTTGAAAAAACATGTTATTTACATAAAATAAAGAAATATAAGGGCACGATTAAGTAAACAAGCAATTACTTCCATAATCAACAAATATTTTTAGAGATAAAAAAGGGAATCAAAGCAAGATGTGTTAAATAATGGCAACTTGGTAAAAAGAACATTACTTTCTTTTAGTGAAAATGTAATAAATTTTAACTTTGTTAACCTACAGTCCATTTTGTGTTATACAAGGAGAGTGAGTTTATTCTAATAAATTGCATATTTTCACTTTTTTGACAAATGATTGTGATGGAATCCTATGGAGAAATGTAAATCACATTATTTTGCATATAAAATAAAATATGAAGTAATAAAGATAAAATATGTGTTTTCTAGAGCAATGCAATGGGAGCTTAAAAATCTGTGGTCATTTCATTTAGATCTTAAAAAAGACTCACCTTCCCACATCAATCAAATATCTTAGAATCAAAGATAATTCATGAAATCACTGCACCATTAGTGTACTTTAAATGCTCTTTCTCAAATAAATATGTAAATTATATAGTATGTACTCATTTTTCTTTCAAGATCAGTTGAAAAGCCACGTATTCCTTAATATAAACCACAATTCATTAAATTATAAAAAAATAAGAAATTAACGTGATCACAGAAAGTAAATTTCATGTACACAATACAAATTCCATTTTCTTACATATAAAAAAAATCTCAAGTCCTTATACAAAACTTAACTTGAATAACATATAGGGAGATAATATTATAACAACCATTCGCTCAACCTTAAAAGAACTTTTGTGACAACCTTCATCTAAAATTGTTAAACATTGCTAAAATATCTCCGATATTCTAGGTTAATTAATTATGAGAATGTAAATATAAAACGTATTTTATAAAAAATAAAATGCAATATTCTCATCAAAATTTCAACATTTTGTTGAGAATAAAAGTACTCTTCTAGGGAGTCCACAAACATTTATCTTTCCACCATTGTATGTCTATGAATGCAGTAGTGACTATTAGTCTGGTTCAAGTTTGGCTCTCATTATAACCTTTCCTGGACCCTCATCCTTATCAACAATAGTGGATGGTTTTCCCCTGCCCCCGGAAACTTCAACTGGAACAATTTTCCAAGTGAAAGCATCAATTTCCTAGTAGACATATGAATGAAAATATAGATGACAATAGGCATAATTGAGGGAAAAGTTGAGAAAAATTAGATTGAAGTCTTATATTAAGGATCAAGCCTATGTCTCAAAATAGATATTATATTTAGGACCTGAGGGAGTACTATTTTTGTCCTAAATTAAAGGAGAGGCAAATTTATGTTTTCTACATAACATTGAAACTTCATGTCAGAGTCAAATCATTGTTAAATAGGTGAGGCCATGGTTTAAGTTAAGGTTCTTAAATTAAATGTAGTGGAAGTTTTCTCATAGGAGCACCCAGCACTCGGAAGTTTTGTTTTGGATCTTAAATTTCTTGAAAGTATTATTTTGTAGCATTCATATATAATAGAGAGACAAATGAATGGTTGTAACATAAGCCTAAATATCACTAAGAGTCATACCATTGTTGAATAGGTGTTGGTTTGGACCAAGATTTATCTACCTCTTCAAAATGGTTATCCGACTAAACACATGAAACCATTGTAATTTGACCACAATAGCAACTGAATAGAAAATTGTGAAAATGATATGCAATTGTGGATTGACGAAAATCTCAGTTATGGATATGAAGCTTGGTACAAGTTTATGAATTCAACAAAGATTAGACTCTTATGCATCATTTTTTATTAGGAGGCAAACTTTTGTTTGTTACTTTGTTAATTTGAGGTTTAAATACTACAAAGTAATAGTTCCCAAACATTTAAGATCCAAAATAAAACTCTTAGGTGTTAAGTGCTCATTCGGAAAACTTTCAAGGCATTTTATGAATTTTAATTCGAACCACATCATCATCCATTCATCAAGGATCAACTCTAACGTGGAAAACTTCCATTTGTCTCCCTCTTAACTTAGGGTATAAATGCTACGAAATACTTTCGGGCATTTAAGATCTAAAAAAAACTTTCAGGTGTTGGATGTTCCTTCGAAGAAACTATCGAAACATTAATGACCTTAAACCCTTTTTCAAAAAAATAATTACAATTTTTAATAAAATTTCCAAAATAAATACCTTAGAAATATAAAAAAAATCTCATATATGCAAAAATTAAAAAGATATCTCTTCAGTTTTTCTTACTAAACTTTGGATTGGTGGTTTTTGGTCCCTCAATTTTGTGCCATTTATAACCATTGGTTCTTGATTTTTCAATTTTTTTTAAAGTTTAGGGCCAAGATCTAAATTGAATGAAAGTTTAGGGACCAAGACTAAAATTAATCTAAAGTTTAGTGATCAAAACCATCAAATTTAAAGTTCAGGGACCAAGACCCAAAATTGACCAAAATTTCAAAGACCAAAACCATCAATTTTAAAGTTCAGAGACCAAAACCGAAATTGAATGAAAGTTCAAGCTAAGGATCAAAAGTTGTATTAACCCTTAAAATTTCAAATTCAGAAAATATTAAATTGAAAATTTTCCTTATTTTTGTAGAATTGTTTTTTGAAAAAACAACTTTGGTGAATCTATGAGTTAGATAACTAATATATATATATATATTAAAAATATTTAAATTTTTTTTTATAAAATGGCATATAGGTAAATCAATTAATTCAAAAACTCTTAACAAAACTTCTTGGTCTAATGAAGAATTTATTAAAACTACAGGACTAAATTTAAATTTGGATATGTCAGATAGATTTAAATGGAATTTTCTCATGTACTTATCACATGTGAAAAATGAAAACATTCATCAATTGGTTCTTGTAGGAGGGGCGAGCGTAGCACCTTTGATTTTTATTTATATTAAAAAAATTTCATTAATGGGTCGTTTGATATGTGGGCAGGCGTGAAAAAGTTAATATTTGTATGAGTTAAATATTTAAATTTAAAATAATTGAAGAAATGGGTTACAAATTTTTTTTCAAAAAATAAGAACTAGTAAAATAAAAGAGTATGAAAACATAATTTAAAAAAGTGTAACTTGACTATACCCTTTTTTTGTTAAATTCAACTCATTATTTTTTTTTTAAAAAAAATGTCACCTCTCCTCAAAATCCTTCATACCAATTAGGTGGAGATCTGCTGATATATATTGATAAAAAAAAAAAAAAAAAAGATCCGCTTATATGCTTCTTCACTGCGGTATTGATTTTCTTACGGTTGTAAAAAAATATAGTGAAATAACTATTCATTTGTGAAAACCCTAGAGAGAGAGGTAATAGTCACCGCTTCCATTCATCGGACGTCTCAGTTTCATCCTCTCCTTCTCTGAGTTTACATTTAGAATTTCTTAAGAATTTCTTTAATCACTCAACAAGTTGCTCCTTCAAGAAAAATACAGAGGAAATCACTGTAAGTCACTGTCCAATTTCTCGGTGGTCAAATCAGGAAAATATCTTTCTGAGTTGAGGCTAAAGTCTACCAATCTTGGTACATTTCTTTTGCTTGATGGTCAAATGAGGAAAATATCCTTTGTTTTGGAACACATCGGGAGGTTTTGTCCAAATTGTACGTCTAAGTATTGGACATATTGCTCGATATTGTAAATCTTATCCTTCTCTTCATTCTAGAGGGACAGTTTCATTTGTTGGCAACAAATCTGTTAATGTAGAATATGATGCTTGCTATGGATGATATCGTTCTAATTTTCAAGAGACTGGAACTAACCTTAGAATTGAGATGAGTGGTTTATGTGTAAGAGGAAATTTGAAAATTTTTATGCAGATTGCTTGGATAGGAAACGGCCTCATCTTTTGCAGGATTATATAGGGAAGCGCAATTATGAGCAACAATCAAATTTTTCTATTTTGATTTCTAAAGGGGGTAAGTCTGATTCTATTGAAAAGGTGTCTATTTTAAGGAAGAAAGGTTCCAAAATGGGGGTGTGATAAGTGATAACAGTTGTAAAAGGAAGCTAGAAAATGTGGATCAAGATTGTTCAGATAGTAAACGGCATCGTCTGTGGGTTGGTCATAATAGAAAGTGCAAGCATGAGTAACAGTTGTGTTCTTTTCTTTTAGCAAAACCCGTAGCAGTGGTAATATTTGGCAAGAAAGTAATGATGTTCAAGGGCAATGTTCTTTTCTCACTCTTTGGGGTCCTCTAAGCATTGGCTTGCATTTCAAAAAGGCTTGACATTCTTTTAAGGATGAATATATGACTGGTAATATTAATGATGGGGATATGAGAAAGAGGGAGAGAATTCATATGAGAATCATGTTCCTTCTTCATCATTCAAGAAGGCGTGTTTATCCTCCTTTAAATTGATTCTAGAAAATGATTTGACATTGAATATGCCTAATGGGGGAGATGTTCCAACAGAGATGAATATGGGTAAGAGAATGCCATCATGACATCATGTGAGATCTCTGCTGAATTACTTCCTCCCTCTAAGAAACCATGTCATCCCATGTTCGCCTTGATTCAAGATCTAATGGACTCCTTAATACTTCCATATGTTGAGGACGTCCCTCCTCTTGAGTCTCTCAATTCTATCAAAGTATCTAGGGAAGCAACCCAAGAAATTCTTCCCAAGATGCCATGAAAATCCTAAGTTGGAAATGCCGTGGATTTAGTAAAACTACGGCACTTCAAAGATGCAGGCGGTTAACAAAACCTTTAACCCAGACTTTATTTTTCTATCAGAAATTATAGTTTCAGTTAAGGATGCTTGCAATCATCTAATAAAACTAGAATTCTCCTCTTTTGTTGGCACTGATGCCCTTAACTTAGGTGGTGGCACTATAGTTGCATGGAAAGCTGATTTTAATGTTGATGTTTTGGGGTTGTCCAGTCATGTATGTCACTGCAGAGTATACAATAATCAAAGTTCTCGTTTGTGTTACTTATCTTTTGTATATGGTCCCCAAATTCTATTGATTATCATCTCATATGGGACTGGCTTACTTAAGCATATCCTGTAATATTTACTACCTAATTATACTTTTTAATACATTTTAAATTACCATTTAACAATTACAAAATTATTTATTGACTAACTATGTTAGAAAAAGGATTTATCACAGGACAATAACTAACATAATTAGAAAAGAGTTTTCCAGCATATCAGTAAATACCATTTAAATGCCATAACCATGATAAAAAAGAATACTCATTTTTAAAAGACTATCATGGTTAGAAAAAAAAGATTTAACATAATATGACAGGAGATTATTCATGTTAGAAAAAGAATTTCTCTAATACAACAACGAACGGCTAACATGGATAAATAAAGCCAACCTACCACCTATTAATCAACCCATTCACAACACCCAATAACATATTTGACCATTAAACACTTTTACGAAAAATAACCAAAACCATTATAACTTCAAATCTCTCAGCCATTCAACGTCCTCAAAATATGTAAAATCCCAATAATCCATAATAATATCAAAATAGTCGAAACACCAATAAAGTTTAGACCGGTCTCTCAGAAATGAAATAACAAGTTACCAAAACAAATATTCTAAAGGAAAATCCTCAATTTGAAAATAAAGAAGCATAACGTGGAAAAATGAGCGGAAGCAAAACAAATGATTTGAATCCCTATTTGTGGCAATATCTTCCGTCAAACCAGTCCAGAACTCACTAGCTTAGTGAGACGGTCCCGGATCCTTCCCTTGGTTTCCTACTGTGTCGCTAGGACTTGTAAAGATAAGATAAACGGGGGTAGACCCAGGTAACCACTAACTGCTCGCCTACGTGCGGTGTGTGCTAGCAAGGTGTTCAGTAGAGTATTACTAAGTATAACTGAATTGGAAACATGAGGCAGTTACCATTTAGATGCGTAACAATATCACAACATATATTTCCACATAAATTAACGTCATGTGACAATTCCTCATAATCACACATAAAATCACATATTCACATTCATATATTGCAATCCAATACATAGCTAAATAAAATCAAATAATCAATAACACCGATTTATACGGTCCAGTAGGGACTCACAACCCTCACCTGAGATCGGGGGTGTTCTCCCCAATTCGTCTTTCCATTTTATGTTAATTGTTCCTTGTGGGCCTATAAGGAACCTCATCGCGCGATGTCATTTATTCGGTGTTCACACAATCAGTACAACACGTCATAAATGTACCCATCCAACATATGGCACAAAGTCTAGTCCAGAAATTCTCAGATTCAATCATGCAGATATCTTTAATAACTACTATAAATTTCCAAAACATACAAGTTCACACCTTCATGCCATTTAAAAATACATACTCCACCAAACGTTTATATTATAAAATAAAACATCAAATTCCTGTTCATCAATTCCATAGGAAATTCACAAAACTCAAGTTCCAAAAACTTACTAACCCACACACACACGCAAACAAACAGAAGTAGTTACCTCTGTGAAGTTAAACCAATAGTTACCGTAGACACGCCCCCATGCTCAATATCAAGCGAGATCAAAGTCTACAAATAATGTCATACACACGCACTTAATTAGTAGCTAATCAAGTGCTACCATTTATCACTTAGGAAATTAATCCTACAATACTCCTAATGCTACTTTATGTAACAAATTATAATTACACGGCTTGATTAAGTTAATTTTAACCCACATCAAGCCTATTAAATCACAAGTACCCTCAAACTTGCCTATTTGATCTTAAACTCCAAATGTCCATACTTAACTCTTAATAATAATAATAATAACTTTCAACTTTCCTTTGCATTTTTAATTGAACCCAAAAACAATAACAACAGAATAGTCATGATCCAAGATTCCTAATACATCCACCCTTTAAGCCTTTGCCCTTCCTTCCTTAAACAATTAAATTACTTCATTAAAATATCACACTCCATCTTCAAAATATGATCATCAACTTTGCTCCCAAAAAAAATGTTAAGATCTTCTCTTGAAACAAAAAATGCTTAAGATTAGTTAGGATTTGGAACTATTTTCACATCCCCTTTAAAATAAACCTTTTTATTTTTATTTTTTATTATTATTATTTTTTTTTAAAAAAAGTATCCCCATATTCAAGATCTAACAGAGAATCATATATCCCTCCAAGATTAACAATGGATAGTCTAAAAAAATAAGTTCTATAATTAATTTGTTTTCTCCCTCTAGCATTAACAATTCAACTTCCTATTGCTTATAACCCCCGAATCATTTTGAAGCTTCGGTTTAATTTCACCAATGAAAAACAGGCATACTTGCATATATCAAATTTCACAACCGGAGAAGAAACGAGGAAAAGAAAATGGAAGGTTGCTCACTAATATGAGGATGAAGGAGAAAGAATCTGCTCTCACTCTCTCTCTCTCGTGCGCCAATGACTGGAGCTCGACGAACGACGACGGCAGTGACATGCAGGTCCTTCCTGTTCTCCCTCACCAGTAATGTGAAGGAAGAGAGGAAGAAAGTGAACTATGGTGCTGGGAAGAGAGATGCACGGGAAGGAAAGAGAGGAAGAAGAAAATGCGATGGTGGTGGTGAATGTTCGTGTACCGTCGCAGGTTGAGGGAGAAGAGTGTGAGGAAGGAAATGGTAATGGAGCTTGAGGGAGAAAGGCGACGGGTTGAGAAGCTGGAAGGCGAGAATGTGTGCTGCAAGAGAGAGAAGACGGAAGAGATGTGGTATGTGTGTGTATGTGCGGCAACGAAGAAGAAGGAAGAAGTGTGGTGGTGTGTGTGTAGTGCGGCGGCTCGTGCATGAAGAAGAAGAAGAAGAACGAAATATAAAGGAAGGAGAATATTAGGGTTGTTAGGTGGGGAAAATTACTAAAGTGCCCTAAAATTTGAAATAGTTTACAATTAAGGCCTAACAGATTATATTATTTTCCTGAAATTCATTCTTAGATTAGGAAATTTTATTTCCCCTAAAGTTCCTTCAAGCTTTAAAAATAATTTCCCTAATTTTGTAAATTAGAAATAAACACCCAATCATTCCTTCTTAATTTATATTGGAAATCAGTTTTAAAATCCTCCAAAAATACCTTAAACTTGTGAATTTGTTTATAAAGCTAATGTATTTTTCTAGAGACATCTGAGAACTTTAAATGACTCCTTATTGCCTTTTTCCTAAATTTGAGAATTATACACATTTATTGGTAATTTAAAATTCAGGATGTTACATATCCTAATGTTGATTTACCATGGTTATTGGTTGATGATTTTAATAAACTTTATAGTCCCCAAGATAAATCAAGTAACAAATGAAGCTCAAGTTCTGAGACAAAGCTCTTTGAGTGCTTGGATAAATGCAGTTTTATTAAATTGGTTCACAAAGGACTGGAATTCTCATGGACCAATAATAGAAAAGGTAGAAATTTAACATTGCAATGGTTGGATATGGTCTTCTATAATTAGCAATGGGCTGACATATTCCCTTATTCATTTGTGGATACTTTAGCTATTGGAGCCTCTGATCATAGCCCTCTTATAATGCATATAGAACTCTCTAAACCTCATCATTGGCAAAGAAAGTTTGAATCTTATTGGTATCTTTTTAAGGAATATTATGATATTATTAGTTCCTGCTGGTCAAGCCCCTTTAATGGTTCTCTAAGTTATAAGCTACAATGCAAGCTTCAATCTACATTATCCTCTTTGCATAATTGGAATAAATCAAAAGTAGGTAATATTCCACAAAGAATAAAGGATAGAACTTAAAATCAAGTCTTTCTCCGAAGCTATTTGTTAATCCTACTTATTAGATTTCTGGTATTGAATTAATGAACATAAGGCATGAATTAGAATTCTTATATGACTGTGAAATGAGTTTTTGGTTTCAAAGAGCAAAGGTTAATTGGCATGCATCAGGAGAAAGAAACACCAAATTTTTTCACTCTGTTGTGAACAAGAGGAGAACTAGGAATTCTATCACCAAATTGAAGAACTTTCAGGGAAGTTCGACCTTAGACAAAGGGGAGAACAAATTAATGGCTTTTCTTATTTCTCTGATATTTTCAAGGGTAAAAATTCTTTATCTTTTTCTGATCTTCTTTCTCAAATAGAGAATCTACCAGTTCTAGGATTGAAAGATGATGATATATCACTTTTAATGAAAGAGATCTCTCTTTCAGAAGTTAAGCAAGCAGTTTTAAATCTTCCTAAAGATAGTGCTCCTGGACTAGACAATTTTCATGTTGAGTTTTATCAATGAAACTGGTCTATTGTCAAAGGTGTTTTTGCAATGGTCATCAATACATGGAATTCTGAATATCTTCTGAAATCTATGAAGAAAACAAGCATAACTCTCATTCCTAAATCTGACCATCCTCAGAGTTTTAAAGATTTCGGACCGATTAGTTTAAGTAATGTCTCCTACAAGATATTGTCAAAAGTACTATGCAATAGATTAAAGCGTCCTCTTGACAAATTGATCACACCTCATCAGAGCACTTTTTTAAAGGGCCGCTTGATTACTGATAATATCATGCTAGCTGCGGATTGCCTTCATCAAATTCCCTCTTTAGGGAAAAGTAGGAAAAAGCTAGCATCTCTTAAGGTTGACTTTTTCAAGGCTTTTGATAGGCTATCTTGCCAATTTATCATCACTTATCTCATCAAAATGATGTTCCCAGATAAATGGTTGAATCTAATCTTTCAATATATCTCTAATGTGGAGTATTATATTCAACTTAATGGTCAAATCATCTTCTCTCTTACTCCATCCTATGGAATATGTCAAGGAGATCCCCTTTCACCTTATCTATATATCATTGCATTGAACATTCTTTCTTGCTTGATACATCAATCAGAATCTCAAGCCGAAAGGGATTAAAATCTGCATGGAGGCATATCCTATTCTTTGTTCTTCATGGAAAGCAATAGACATAATTTTGAGATTACTAAATGGATTCTGGACAGGTATTGTAGTTGGTTTGGTCAAAAGATCAATAAAAGTAAATATTTCTTGGTTTTTAGCCTGAGCACTTCTCATGAAAATAGCGTGACCTTGGCCAGATTTTTTTGGGGTCTTTTTCTCAAAAGCTAAGAAAGTATTTAGGTACTTGGATTGATCCAGGCAGGTCGAAGCATGAAGTTTATGATCAAGTCCTTAATGCTACTAAGCGAAGAATTGCCTCATGGAAGGAAAAATTATTATCTCAGGCATCTAGATTGCAATTGATCAAATATGCTCTGTCTGTAGTAGGGTGTCCATGTCTTCCCATTCCCGGCCTTCCCATCCTGGTCCCGAAAAATTTAATCCCGAAATTTCCCATCCTGGAAAGTCCCGGGACCGGGACGGGATCCTAGAAAGGGGCCGGGATTCCCGGTCCCGTATATATATATTTTTAATCTATGTAGTGTGTTCAACCAAGAGGCTAGTACATTTTATATAAAAAAAACCCACCCCACCTAGTTAAGCCCAAGCCCATAGCATCTGTAGCCCAAACTCTCTTTTTCTCTTGCTTATGCGCCACCCAACCCATAATTCATTTTTTTTAATTCAATTATCTTCTTCTCCACGTGGCTTTAATTGGTTGACCTTGAACCTGTGAACCTTATCTTCTTCTGCACCAGCCCCACGTGACTCCTTCCTTACTCATCAACCCATAATTCATTTTTTAATTCAATTATATTCTTCTCCTAGCACCAGCCTACGTGGCTTTAATTGATAGAGCTTGAATGAGTTGAATCTGTGAACCTTATCCCTTCATGTGACTCCTTATTTATGAATCTGAACCTTCAGCCAAAAAAATATGAACCTCCCTCCCCCCAAAATTTTCCCCTCAAAGCCGATAAAGGTGGAGAAAAGGAGAGGCGGTGATGGAGGATGCAACCATAGGTGATGGTCGACAGGCGGTAGCAGTGGTAGCGTCTATCCATCCTCAAATATCAGTAGTGTAAACTCTCTCTCATGCTGTTCTACTTTTTTCTGCTTCCTTCAACTTACTCGATCTGTAAGTAGAGTGAAAGAAGAGAGGAGGAGGTGGTGGAAATTAGTGAGACAAAGGGAGGTAGACATTGGACTGTTGGAATGATGAATGGGGATTATTGTTCTCTTTTTTCTGGGAAATCCCGGGACCGGGACTCAATGTCAGTCCCGGCCTCCATCTGGGACGGGATCCAGTAATGGCTATTCTAGGTCCAGGTCCTGGGTTTGGACAGCCCTAGTCTGTAGCTAATATATATCTTCTGTCATGTGTAAAAATTCCTTCTTATATTTGCAAGAAAATTGACAATAGATGCATTGTTTTTTTGGGCTATTCTAACAATCATAAGAAAATGCGTTTGATTTCAAAATCTCATTTGTTCTTGCCTGTCACTTCTAGGGGGTTTGGGTTTAAGACAAATTGAGACTGTTAATGTTTCATTGCTTGCCAAGCAGTTATGGAGGATTCTTTCTGCCCATCATCCTCCTTATTAGGTTCTACTTTGCAGGTTAAGTACACCGATACTTCTAAAAAAGAAATAATCAGACAACCATACACTTCATCTTGGATTTGGAAAGGATTGTTAGGTAGCAAAGGTCTCATTCTAGGGAATCTTCATTGGACAGTTAGTACTGGTTCATCTATTCCAATCAACCATCATTTTGGTGGCCAATGCAATTAGGATTGCTACCTCCAGTTGATTGTCAACGAGTTAGTGATCTACTTCTACATTTAAACCTTTTTTTGGGTTCCTTCTCAATGGAATTCTTCTTTGATCAAGCATCTTTACTCTCTAATTATAGCTTCAGCCATTCTATCTTTACCGTTATCTTATACCAACTCCCCAAAATTTTTTATATGGAACAAGTCTTCTAATGGACAATACTTTGTCAAGGATGGCTTTTCAATGTTAATAAGATCTTCCTATCATATCACAATTGATCCTTTCTAGAAATTATTATGGTCCATTAGCTTACCTATGAAATACCTTTTGTTTATATGGAAATTGATTCATAAAGCCCTTCCTTTGGGTGATGAGCTACTCAGGCATCATATGCAAGTTCATTACCTATGCCTTTTTTGTTGTGATACGAATGATACTATGGAGCATATATTCTTTCTATGCCTACTATCTCGGGGCTGTTTGGTGGAGTACCCTTACCATCAAGCCCACTTGGAATGACTTTCATTCCTTTAAAGAATGGCTTTATAGATCCTTTCTTCAACTTCATAAGGAAGGATTGATTGATGAAATAGAGAAGATCATTATCCTTCTCAATCATATTTGGTGGTTGAGAAATTCAATTCTTCATAAAGGTTCTAAAGCTTGTTCTCTCACACTCTTGAACCAAATTAGGCAAACTTTTTCTTTTAACTCTTTGGTCTTCAATTCTCAAATTCAGACCCTAAAAGTTATCTTTTCTTTTGAACACCATCTAACTCACCCTATTAATCCTTCAATCTTATTTGGTTCAAATTCTTGGTGTGTGTGACAAATATCTGATTTGTAATATTTTTATATGCTTAAATTGGGCAATTAACATGATTAAGATGCAAGTTTTGGTCTGATAATGTCAAATCAAATATCCCAAACTCTCAAGGAAAATGAGTGTAAAATTAGGAGTAATTAGCCATAATTGTAGATTAATGGTACTAATTAATTTATAGGGCTATTTGATCTTGGTTTTATCTTATTTTCACTTGCAGGGTCGTTCAGGACCAAAAGATCGGACCTGGGATGAAGAAAAAGGCCAAATAAAGAGGCAGAACTGAAGGCACCTCGCCGCGGCGAGTCAGACGACGAAAAGAGCCCCCAGAGGTCAAAAAGGAACCTTGCTCGCCGTGGCCTCGCCGCGGTGAGCCCACGGCGAGCCAAGCCACAAAGCTCCAGAACCAAACCTCCGCGGCGAGCCGACGGCTAACGGACGTGTTCTGCAGAATTTTCAGTCGCGTTTTTGGGCCTGATTTGGATCCAACTTGAATACCCACTCACTTGACTCGACTTGGGGACTTAAAAACACGAAAGATATACCCCATTAGGGTAGATTTGGTTCTCATTCACACCCTCCAAGCCCTAGCTCTCTCTTCTCCATCTTCATCTTCATCTTCTTCATCTTTCTTCCTTCCATCCATGGCCTCCACACCTTCCTACCTTCTTGTTGGTTCTTCCATGGAGAGTAGCAGCTAGGCTCCACCATTCTTGGTGGTGGGAGCCAAGGGATGAGCTTGAAGCTTGAATAGGGGAGTTTTTCTAGTTCTAATCCTTCTTCCATTTGTTGTATTTATGCTTTTCTAGGGTTCTAGGGGTGCATTTATGGCATTTGGTGGAATGTATTAATTGCATTTGGTTTATGTGCGTTTATGGCACTTGGTTGAGTGCATTTATGTCATTAGGGTTAGAAACTATGTTTATGTTATTTCCTTCTTGTATAATGCTTGACATTGGTACTTATTAACTTTGAGTTTAATGAAATTTATGGGTTCATAGTTTTGTTATTCTCTTGTGAAAATTATGTACTAATGCAAGGTGGCTTGGTTAGTGGATTAAGAGTGTTAAGTTATTTGCTTGAGGGAGATGGCATAAGAATTAATTGGTTGTGTTGAGACATTGGGTAAACACTCTTTAGGTCCTAATTTATTGTATGGGTGGCCATCAATGGATTAGGGTTTAGAGAGAAATTTAGAGCAATTATGGGGTGGCCCAAATTGTGGATTTAAAAGTCTTGCATAATCAATTATTTCTTGATTTTGAACTTAATCAACTTGGGTTAAATTAAGTAATGTGCGGGGTTCCGACATTAATTAAGTTAACCTAAGCCTACCCTAGAGGGGTTCCTCTAGGGTCCTTTAGAAATGAATTAAACTCCCTGAAAATCGTTAGAAGCAATGATTCCCGAAGCTCTCATTCATCAAGAATGATCTTTATCCCATTTTCATCCAAATCTCACGTTTAATTCTCACCTTTTACTTTAACTTTTGCACATACCAAACTTCATACTAAAACCAAACAAAAATGCTTTTTACCCGCCTTTTCAAGTTTACATATTAGCTATTAGGAATCATATTACACTAGGCTCCTTGAGATCGACACCCAGGGTTAGCTTCCACTATGCCCTCGGGTTTAATTTCTTGGAGAGCGGACTCGAGGCGGCACTGCTCCGATACAAATCCCCAATCAGTGAGCTCTTCAGTGTGCTTGCCTACAAATTTTGATCTAGGTTTGGTTTGACATGTAATATGCAAATCTTCTTTGATCAAGCATTGTTACAAGCTTCTCAATGGAAAAACATCAAGTTTCATGCATCCTCCTTTTATATGAGATGTTTGCGAGTGGCTCTTCAATGGATCTTCTTAAGTGGTCTTCTTCTTCTTCAACAATCCTTTGATTTGGTTTCTTCGACTTCTGTATCTACTATACATCATCTTTCAATGAATCATAATGATGTTATAAGTTCTGATATTCAGAAACTTTTACAAATCTTTGACAACTTCAACATCTTCTCCATGTAGAGTCAAGATCTTTCTATGTTTATGAATTCCCGTTCTTCAGCATTTGGACAATGTTTTAGTTTTATTTAATTGCTTAGTTCTTTGTAATACATTTTATCTTTTAATGAAATTGTCCTTTACACAAAAAGAAAGTAAAAAAAATATAGTACTTTTTATTATTATAATACACACATAAAAACATTAAGAACTTAAGGTGGATGAATAATGGATCTTCTGCCCTCCTCTATGGCTTTATTGTTACGACCCAAAGTCGTGACCGGCACATAGGTTAAGCTAAATAGTTTCACATAGCCTAACAAGCTTTAATAAAACAATACACAAAGATTTCAAACTACAAATATCTAACACTGTCATAGTAGCCGTGACGTCACGTAATCTTCAAGACACTAACTAATCACCCAAGGAGTGGGATGAGTCTACCTTTGACTCAGTGAAGATACAAATAGCAAGGTGCGTGGAAGGAGGCAAATGCGCACAGAACTTTTCAAAATTATAATCTTTAGGAGGGAGGAAACTTTTAATTAGGAAAACAACCAAAACGATTTAAACCACCTGTCATCAAAGAAATCACCATTCACATCAAATCAACTTTCTGTCTCCATAAAACCAGTCATATACTTAACATGAAAAATAACATTCACACTATATTATAGTCTACATATACATCCCTCCATCCCATAATATAAGATATATTTTTTTGAATGACCTTGTCTTAAAATATAAGGTCCTATTTGATTTTGTTTGAGTAATAAATGCGTTTTTCCCCTTTTTACCCATTCATTTATTTCTTCCTCACATTCTCTTTCATCTTCTTTTCATAATTACACTCTCTCTTACTCATTAATAAATAAGAGCACTTTTGTAAAAAAGGGGTACATTTCCTTTAAATTTATTGTTTTTAACTAACTTTAACCAATTTTTTAGGAAACCACAATTCGGTTTAAAGACCTTATACTCCCTCCGTCCCTTATTATAAGAGCCAAAGAGGTAAAATCACACAGATTAAGGAAGTGGTTGAGAGAAATAAATATGTCTGAAATAATTTTGTTTTCTCAAGTTTACCCTTATTTATGTAAGAGAGAAAACTGTGATAATAGTGTTATAAATGAGTATGAAAGAGAATGTGAATAGAGAGAATAATGATGGGTAAAATGGGAAAAAACTCATTAAATGCTTTGACAAATTGTGACAGGCTCTTATAAAAAGGCACAAAACCATTCAAATTTTTTGCTCTTATAAATAAGGACGGATGGAGTATATTGGAATGGAGGGAGTATCTCATAAGTGGGAAATAACTATCTTTTTGTAATATACTCATATGTGGGGATAATAGTCCCATTGTAATATTCTCATATGTGGGAAAAACTGTCTCATCATAATTTTCTCATACGCGGGATTAACAATCCCATCGTAATGTTCTCATACCTGGGAATAACAGTATACACGGAAATAACAATCCCATCGTAATATTTCCATACATGGAAATAATAGTCCCATCATTATATTCTCATACGGGGAATAATCGTCCCAGCTTAATATTCTTATACATATGAATAACTGTTCGCCCTGCGCCGCAAGTGCACGGGTCGCGCCAAGTAATAAAGTAGTAAGTAAAGTATCGTTCCCATGAGGATTTGTCCAAAACCCGGTCAAACAATGATTGTCACACTCTCGCCCAATTTGAGTGACACAAATGTTGAGATTGAAAATTAACTAAGAAAATAACCTATGCTAAATGAAAATAAAACTATAAACAAGTGATTCTCCAACTTCAAAGATAAAATGGGTCCTAAGATTATCTATCCCCCTTGTACTTCTTAAAACTCAATTAACCTCCCCTCAACGAAGCTCTCAAAGAAACCACGTGCTAATCTAGGGTTCATAGAGTACTTGTAAACGCTCTCTTGAGTCAAGAACAAGTGTTTAGTCTTATTAAGTGCACAATCTCTTGCTACAAGTTAATAAGACCCAATTCTCATGCTCCAACCCTAATGTGACTATGCAAGGCTAGCAAGTATATCTCTATCTTACCAACAAAACCATCCATCCATGCAAACTTCAGGTTCTTGCACTATTTTAACCAAGTTCTACACTCAACCTAGCTCTCTCGAGTCATAAATCAAGTGAACCCAACATCTAAATGGTGATCAAGCACTTAGAAGCATTAGGAAAAGAGTAAAATAAGCACGTAGATATCATTAATCACAACATAAGAGGAGGAATCAAGAATCAATACATACAAGGGTTCAAAATAATCCTAGAATCAAAGTATTTAGCTACTCATGTTCTACAACTCCAAGGGAGCATATATATACAACATTACAAAACAGAACAAGAGAAGAGAATGAAGATGGAAGAGATAAACCAAGAGATGAAGCCCAAATCTCTTCGAAGCTCCAAGCCCAAGCACTATCCCCACCAAGCTCTAAGCCCTAGCAGAGCAAAACACTCCCAAAATGCCCCAAAAGTCGAAGAATGAAGAATAAGCTCGAAGCCCTAGTTTTTATTTCCTTCCAGCTCATCTGTTCTGTCAAAACGCGCAGTGAAACAAGCAGTTCGCCGTGGGTTTCGCCGCGGCGAGCCCACGGTGAGCTCCAAAAATTCCAGAATTGAGAGATTCTCGCCGTGGCTTTCGCCGCGGCGAGATGACGGCGAGCTATCCAAAATGGGCAGAGGCAAATGGACTTCGCCGCGACGAGGCCACGGCGAAGTCCCACTTATTCTGGTCCTTTGCTCTGTTTTCCTTAGTCCTTGGGCTGCTTTGGCTTCTTCTTATTTTTGTTCAATTGGGAGCTTGGTGGAGGGCTAAAATCTCTTGTTTATTTCATCAAATTATTCCTACAAAAATTACATAAAACAACATAAGAAATTAACTACAAAAATAATCAAAATCTACATAAATATACAATGATGTGTAACCAAAAATCAAATGAACATTTTCCTATCTTGAGTATCCAAAATTTATCAATGATTGAACAAAACTCAAGGAAAATGTGCTAACATCACATAAAATCCCGGGAGTTATCACACCCCCAAACTTAAACTTTTACTCGTCCTCGAGTAAAACAAAAGATGAGATTGAAAGATTGATGAATTATCCACTTACTATGCATGCAGGGAGTTTTGCTCATTAGTTGCTCAAAAGGATATATTCAATAAGAAATCAATGGAATATGGAAGAATGCAAAACTCACACATTAAGAACTGTTAGAATCTTAAGTTTTGATGAAGACTGACCCAAAAATAACATAAGTGTAAGTTACCTCTGAATTAAACAAGTAAAAATCTAATAGGTAACAGATCACTATCGCTAGAGCTAAAGCCTATCTCTAATAGACAAATAGCCATAGCAAATGAAGACTTAGAAATAACAAAGTTAATATCTATCGCTAAGTCATTCACTATCGCTAAGAAATAACCTATCGCTAGAAGTTCATTGAGAACATGAATAAATAACTAGCAGAAAAATGAATCAAGTCTTTGGACTAATGGAATCAGCTAGCGATAACAGGTTAAGCTATCGATAACAGAGTACTTCAAACAATAGACATTCAGATAGCTAGTGCCTGAGAGCAAATGAGTTAACTAGCGATAACAGATTTAGCTATCGATAACAGGATACCTGAATTAACTTAGAATATTCAGCTAGCTCAGTATCCTTCAGCTAATGAGCAAACAAGTAACTAGCGATAATAGAATTAGCTATCGATAGAAGAATGCCCATTGTGATAACTTAGACAATCTGATAGGCTGATACATTGAGCTAATAGACTAAGCTTGCGATAACATCTGTTGTGCATTACATGAATACTTGTTATAGCTAACAGCTCAAGTGCAGGAATTCTATTATGCAGTTAGCGATAACAAAGTATGCTAGCGCTACTGAAAAAGCTGCTATGCAAGTACAGTTCGTACAGATGCTCAGAACGCTCAATCTACATCTCTCTTAGCTCACCCTACGCAAGAGTAGTTGAAGCAGAGAAGAAAGTTAACCTTGATGAGGAAACTGCATTAATTGCCAACGGCTATGGGCTCTCAACGACCATATTCAAACAGCCTCATGAATTTGAACGCAATGGCAATCTGAGAACAAGATATAAATACAGGACTTGAGCATTTATGAAGGACTGACGAAAAAGAAAGAATATTCACGAACACATTCATTGCTCTCTGATCTTTGTATTTATTGTTCTTAGTGATTTGATTTGTACTTAAGTGATTATCATAATATGTTCATTAAGTGAACTTTATTATTGAAATCCTCTACTGTTTGAGGTTGTTCTAAAGCTTGGTGCTTTGAGAACAGGGTAGTAACCTTACAGGTAGTAAGGGGGAGTGTTTAGAGGGATTCTAAAACTCTGTAAAGGTTGACAGGTGAACCTGTGTTGTAAAACCTGTGGTTAGTGGAATCCAACGAGGAGTTGGAGAACTGGACGTAGGTAGTGTTGGCCGAACCAGTATAAAGATTGTGTTGCTTTAATTAGTTTTTATTTTTAGGAAGCACAATTCACCCCCCTTCTTGTGCGATTGCCATTCTCATTTGGTATTAGAGCGGGTCTTCTCTGACTGATTCCAAAGAATCTAAGAAGTAAAGATCATTATGGCATCGCTTGAAAATATTCTACCTTAGGGAAGCTCCATTAACAAACCTCCCGGCTTTGATAGGAAGCATTACACCTTCTGGAAATTAAAGATGAAGATCTACATCAAAGCAAATGGGTACAAACTGTGGAAGATCATTGAAGAAGGAGACATCGTGCCTAAAGACCCTTTGGTCATTCCAAAGGCTGAGGATGAATTTACAGATGAGGATATTGCTAATCTAGAGTTGAAACGCAAAGCAGTCCTCATGATCCAAAGTACTCTCAGTCAAACTGAGTTCTTCAGAGTGAGCCATTTGGACACTGCTAAAGAAATGTGGGAAGCTCTGCAGATTGCTCACGAGGGAACTACTGGAGTAAAGGATAGATGCGTTGAAATGCTGGTTGAAGAGTTCCACAAGTTCAAAATGACTGAAGGAGAAAAGATAAGAGACCTAGAGATCAGATTTACTCATCTCATCAATAATCTTGCTGCTCTAGGAAGGAAAATTACAGAGAAAGAGCAAGTCAATAAGATTCTGAAAGTGTTAAAAGGAGACTGGCTCATGAAGGTCACTGCCATGTAAGAAATGCAAGGAGAATCAACTAAGTCTATCACAGCCTTGTTTGGCAGCCTTGCAGAATATGAGCCAACCTTGATAGCCCAAAGGGAAGCTCAAGGAAACTCCAAAAAGAAATCCCTTGCTCTGCTGTATCTGTGATTGCACTTGATTATTACATATTTTTATCCACTAATTATAGGAAATTAGCATTTGTTCTAGGCTTTTAAATGGGGATTTAGGCACTTTTATACTTAGGGTCCAAGATTAGAGAGTTAATTGCATTTTCATTATAATTTGAGCATATTAGGCATTTAACTCATGCATTTATTTTTTATGGACTTGAAATATGCTTAAAATTTCTACTGTAGGTGCAAAGAATTAAAGTCAAAGCAAGAAGAAAACAAAAAAAAAGGAAGCTTTTGCAAAATAGGAAATTTCCTATTGGATTGGTTGATTGGGTTTGCCTAAAATATTTCCTTTTTGTTAATCCTAGTAAGACTAGGCAACCCTAGGCTTGATTGATGTTAAGAAGTTTCCTAAATGATTATTCCAATCAAAACTTCCTATTTTGGCTAGATTTCTTGAGAGAAAGTGCTTGGGTCTTCTCCAAATCTTTTCTATATGTTATGGGGGGCCAAATTAGGCAATTGGAGGTCATTTTGGATAGTTTTTAAGTGGTTTCTTGTGCCATAGAGAGGGGAATCCGAATTTCCATATTTATTCACCCGTTCTCTCTTTCATCCCATAATTCTTTCCCCAAACCTTTCCTATTTGTTAATCCTAGTAAGAATAGGACATCCTAGGCCAAATTGGAGAGTTTATAAGTGGCTTCTTGTGCCATATGTGGGGGAGCACGAAAATCACATCACAAGAACACTCAAATTCCCTCTTCCATTCCACCACCACTCACCGAAATTCCTTCCATTCTCTTGCCCTCAAGCCCTTGCACGAATTCCACTCTTCCATTCACTCATCTACATCAATTCCACTCATCCCACCTTAATTCCATGGCTTCCAACTCCAAATTCCATTCGATCGTGTTAAAGAGCATGAGTGGCTAAGTTCTTCGTGGGGATCTTGATGGAGGAAGGCAACCGGAGCTTCAACGTTTCTAATGGGGAGTTATTTAGTTTCTCTTGTCTAAGTCTTATTATGTATTTCAATCCCTTTTGTTATATGTAATGGGTCTTGGAACAAGTGTGCTTTATTGTTTGATCTTTTGTTTAAATGGTCATGCATGTAATTAAGAGATGTCTTTTATATGTATGAACCTAAGTGCTGTTTTATTGATATTATGCAATGGATATGCTTCATTTATATTCCCTTTGGATTTCTAGAATATGTTGAATGCATGTGCGATTGTATGTGTGTTTAGACACTAGGTCCAACGTTAGATGGTTCGATTTACTTCTAACGAGAGTCTCCTTGCATGTTTATCATGAATCTTCACTACCAAGTTGAAACTTAACGATTGCCTATTTAATTAATTGAATGAGCGATGCGCCACGTTAGTTGATTAAGTAGGTTAATTGGACTAAGAGCGATTGCCTTAGGTTTTGCATTAAAACTTGGTTTAAAAACTCCCATATCATTTTAGAAGCTAGGAAGGTTGCCCAATTCATCAAGACACCCATGTTCATCTTAATAGTTTTCAAAAATCCATTTTAATTGCTTTCTTTAATAACAAAAATCCCAAAAAGAATCTAGTTTAGTTTCCTTAATTAAAATCTCAAAAACCCCGACTTTATAGTTTTTCATGCATTTAGTTTCCTAGGTTAGTTCATTAGGCTCCTTGAGAGACGATCCGGGAAAGCACCACTAGTGCAATCCTTGGTTAATTAAATTTTGCATTTGAACCCCAAGGCGTATTAGGAAAGGCTCAAATCAATCTGAGAAAGACGAAATTGATGATGATGATGATGAAGATGAAGATCTTGATGATGAGGACATAGCTCTCATGGCCAGAAAGTTTAAAAAGTTCTTCAGAAGAAGAGGAAGATTCCAGAGAGGTGGTTCTAGCTTCAAGGACTTTCAAAAGGACAAAGCTCCTGTGTGCTTTGAATGCAAGAAGCCAGGTCACTTCAAAGCTGAATGTCCAAGTCTTCAAAGATTAAAGGAAAAGGAGAAAAAGAAGAAGACTTTTGGAAAGAAGAAAGCTTTTGTGTCATCCATCTGGGGTGATAGTTCTGATGAAGAAGATAGCGATAGCGAATAGTGTGCCAACCTCTGCCTAGTTGCTCGAGAAGAGCAAAGTGATTATGTGGTATCTGATTCTGAACCTTCTTATTCTGAACTTCAGAGCTTATATGATGAAATGCACATTGAATTAATGAAACTTGCTAAAGAAGTTGTCAGGTTAAGAAAAGAAAACAAGGAACTTCAGAAAAATTCCTCTTTACAAAAAGTTCATTCTTCACTATCAATAGAAGATGAGCTATCGCAAGTCCCCAGAAATGAGCCATCGATAGCTGAACCTCTATCGATAGCAACTCCTTCAAATTCTGAAAATTGCTCTAACTATGAAAAATTGTTGAAGGAAAAAGAAAAGCTTTCAAATGTATTAGAAAAATTTACGAAAGGCTCAAAAACATTAAATGTGATTTTAAATAACCAAAAGGTTTTCAGAGACAGAACTGGTATTGGTTATGAGCCTAAGCAAAAATTTTCAAAGAAATGGGTTGAACCCAAGGTGAAGACATATATGAAATATTTTAGAAAATCCTCTGAATATTCTTCACCATATAGTTTTTGCAATTATTGTAACAAGAAGGGTCATACACAATCTAATTGCAATCACAGAAAATATGGAGTTAGTAGCTCTTATAAGTGGGTTCCTAAAGGAACGTATGTGCCTAAGGTGCCTACAAACTTAGAGCACAAGACTAACCTTAAAGGACCCAAGAAGATTTGGGTACCTAAATCTGTATAGTTTTTGCAGGTGTGCCTTAAAGCATCCAACAAGGGAAAATGGTATATTGATAGTGGATGCTCGAGGCATATGACTAGTGACAAGGACAAAATCAACAATCTAGTGATAAAGGATGGAGCCAAAGTTAGTTTTGGTGGAAACCAAAGTGGAAAGATCACTGGAGTTGGTGAAGTTGTTCCAGTCAAGGATGTTTACCTAGTAGATGGTCTCTGCCACAACTTGCTGAGTGTTAGCCAAAGCACAAATCATGGTAACTGGGTAATTTTTGATTCTAATGAATGTCTTATTGTTGATAAAAATGATTTAGATATAAATAAGTCTAATCTTAAGTGTAAGATAAAAGCAAACAGAAATGGAAATTTATACACTTTAGATTTATGCCAACAACTTGAAGAAAAATGTTTTATTTCAAATGATGAAACCTGTTGGCTATGGCATAAAAGACTAGCTCATGTAAACTTCACTCAACTTGATAAGCTAGTCAAAAGAGAGCTAGTTATAGGCATTCCTAGCTTTAGGACTAAACATGATTTAATCTGTGAATCTTGCCAAAGAGGTAAACAAACAAAGTCCTCTTTTAAAATTAAGAAGGCAGTCTCCACAAGCAGGCCATTGGAACTAATCCACATGGATTTAGTTGGGCCAGCAAGAGTGAAAAGTCTAGGTGGAAGTCTATACACTCTTGTAGTCGTGGATGACTATTCAAGATTTACTTTGACTATGTTTCTTTCCTCTAAACATGAAACTTTTGATGCCTTTTGTGTGCTTGCTAAGAAATTGCAGAATGAAAAAGGCACAAAAATTGTAGCAATCAGGACTGATCATGGAGGAGAATTTGAAAACAAAGAGTTCATGGAGCTGTGTGATGAAAATGGGATAGAACACAATTTCTCTGCCCCTCGTACTCCTCAACAAAATGGTGTTGTAGAGAGAAAGAACAGAGTGCTCACAGAAATGGCTAGAAGCATGCTGAATGAGAAACAAGTGCCTCAAATATTTTGGGCAGACGCAATGAGCACAGCTTGCTACATCTCAAACAGAGCCTATATCAGAAAGGGGATGGAGAAGACTCCATATGAGCTCTACAAGGGAAGGAAGCCCAATATCAGTCACCTGAGAATTTTCGGATCAAAATGCTACATTCACAACAACGGAAAGGTAAATTTAGGTAAATTCGATCCTAAATCTGACATTGGAATATTCATAGGCTATTCAAATAGAAGCAAAGCATATAGATTCTATAATAAGAGAAATCAAACTGTTGAAGAATCTATGCATGTAGTATTTGATGAAACTCCTCGAGAAAAACAACAATTTGTTGATGAGGATGAAGATTTTTCAAAGCTTTTAAAACAGTCTCTATCGATAGCACCTCAGCCATCGATAGCAAATCCTGAAAATGATCAGGATGAAACTAAAGATGATCTTGATGAAGCTAATGAGCCTCAATCTTCCATAAGACATCTTAAGAATCATCCTCCTGAACAGATTATTGGGGAAATCTCAAAAGGAGTCAGAACCAGAAAGCAACTACAAAATGAAATAGAATATTCTTGCTTTCTTTCTCAAATTGAACCAACCTGCGTTGATGAAGCTCTTGCTGAATGTGACTGGATAGTTGCAATGCAGGAAGAACTTAATCAATTCAAAAGAAATCAAGTTTGGGATTTAGTACCTAGGCCTAGAGATCATCCTATTATTGGTACTAAATGGGTTTTCAAAAACAAACTTGATGAAGTTGGACAAATTGTCAAAAATAAAGCCAGATTAGTTGCCAAAGGATATATTAAAGAAGAGGTATATGTAGAGCAACCTCCTGGTTTTGAAGAAAAGTCTAAGCCTGATCATGTTTTCAAACTTAAAAAGGCTCTTTATGGCCTCAAACAAGCTGCTAGAGCTTGGTATGAGAGACTTAGTACTTTTCTGCTTGATAAAGGATTTTCTAGAGGAAAATCAGATACTACCTTATTTATCATGCATAAAAATAATCACATGCTCATTGTTCAAATTTATGTTGATGATATTATTTTTGGAGCAACTAACGAAAAGCTTTGTGAAGATTTTGCTAAGATAATGCAGGGAGAGTTTGAAATGTCTATGATGGGAGAATTAACGTTCTTCCTAGGCCTGCAGATAAAGCAAAAGAAGGATGGCATCTTTATCTCCCAAACCAAATATTGTAAAGAAATTCTCAACAAATTTGGGATGGATCTATCCAAAGAAGACGACACTCCCATGAGTGCCTCTGCCAAGTTAGATGCTGATGCACAGGGCAAAGTAGTAAATCAATAACATTATAGAGGAATGATTGGGTCTTTACTTTACTTAACTGCTAGTAGGCCTAACATTCAATTTAGTGTAGGCATGTGTGCAAGATATCAAGAAAATCCTAAAGAATCTCATTTATCAAATGTAAAAAGGATTTTGCGTTATTTACAAGGGACTCAAGAGCTTGGGCTGTGGTATCCCAAGGGAACTCAAGAGTACCTTCTTGCTTATACTGACTCTGACCATGCAGGTTATAAGACAGATAGAAAAAGTACAAGTGGTCAATGTCAATTCCTTGGTGGCTGTTTAGTCTCTTGGGCAAGCAAGAAGCAAAACTGTGTCTCTCTTTCATCCACAGAGGCTGAATACATTGCAGCAGCAAGTTGTTGTACTCAAGTCTTATGGCTTAAGCATCAACTAAGAGATCTGGGGTTGGAATTCCCAGAAGTACCCATTCTCTGTGACAACACCAGCACAATAAGCTTGGCCAAAAATCCAGTTCAACATTCCAGAACCAAGCATATTGATGTGAGACATCACTTCTTGAGAGATCATATTCAGAAGAAGGATGTCAAGGTGGAGTTCATATCAACTCATTTACAACTTGCTGATATATTCACCAAGCCTCTTGAGTCAGATCAATTCATCTATATCAGAAGAGAGCTAGGAATGGTAAATCCAAATGAGTTGTGAATATTTTTGACTTAATTCTTGATTTATTTACATGTTATTCATATGAATTATAGCTAACTTAGGCATCAGAGTGCCAAATCTTAAGGTTTTGCAGGACTGACCCATCGATAGTGAGTTCCACTATCGCTAGCTTTATGCAGAACAAAAGCCTGAGTCAAGATTGCCATCTCTAGCTAAATGCATTATCGATAGCAAAGTCAGCTATCGATAGATGAAACTTGAAAGGAGTAAGTGATAAGTCTAAGTCACTTGCTCAGCGTGGGATCATGCCTGCTAGCGATAGTTGATCTTATTAGCGATAGCAAGTCACTTAACAGGTCAGAATGCGAAACGTTAGCTGATGTACTTCACAAATGGTAAAACCCTATACCCTGAAACTTATAAAGGTAAATCAATTGCATTTGCATTCATTCATTAAACATCTTTTTCTCTTCTACTCCAAAAACTTCTCTGAGCATTCTAGCCTACTCTTTTTCAAAACCCTAAACCTTAGAAATGGCCAGAACCAAATTTCCAAATGTGAGTGATATTGAGACTACCTCTAGCGCTAAACCCTCATCCCAGTCTGCTAGCAAGAGGTCCAGACCCCAGAAAAGTGTATCATTCTCAAAAGAGGTGGATAAATCAGGTCAGAAGCGTCAAAAGCGTACTACCACAGATCTGCCTTACGCATCAGAACCACTTGCAGCTCCCAGCGCCTTCTATGCAGAAAAGGGAACCCTATATTGGGCAGCAGTTTGGGTATATTTGAAGTATTTGAAGGAACAGGGCTTTGACTTAGACGCTTGGTTGCTTCCATACAAAAACTGGCTGAGTATTAAGAACAACTACAATGAAGAAGTTCTTCGTTCCTTCTACTCAAGAATGAAAGCAATCCCAGTCTACAAGAAAGGGCTTCTGAGGGACGTATCTTTTGAAGTCACTATCAAAGGGAGAGATCTTGTTTTTGGATGGTCTACTATCAACACAGTATTGAGGATTTATGGGGCAGATTATAACAAGTGGTATATGACAGAGCAATATTCAGACGAAAAACTAGTTGAAATTTATGAGACTTCGTCCAACAAGCCAGCTAGCATGCCAGTGCTCAACCGGATTCTTCATTATGTTTACACAAGAATCATGACTCACAAGTCAGGAAATTTCAGCAGTTTTGCAAAGATTGATAACCCCTGGCTGGCCAACCTCATTCAGAAGCATCCTCTCAACCCTGGTCAGATTGTATGTATGGAGTTGCACAGATTTCTTTCTGACAAATCTGTCAAGGCCCCTCTTCCCTACCCCCAGCTTGTGTCCTTCATCCTTGAATCTTCAAAGATCAAATCAGTAGGGGATGGTGAGAACAAACAATGCAAACAAGTTACCACCTCCACCTTGAAGAAAATGGGGATTCCAGTCACTGCTGATAGGAGTATCTCTGCTTCACAATCTGAAGCTTCTCAAGCTCTATCTTCCTCAACTCGTCCTGAATCTGTTCAAGAAGAGCTTCAATCTCAGAGAGTTCCTCCTGCTGCAACTCAAACTACAAGTTTCTCCAAGGAAGATGTGGAGGAAATAATCTTCCGGCTCTCTACTGAATTTGCTTTTGCCCTGGAAGCACAAAAAGAGGAGTTGCTAAAACATATCAGGGAACTTCAGGCTCAAGTGAAGAATTTGGAAGAATCTTTGGGTCTCTCCAGTTCCATAATTCATCAAGGTAAATCATCATTCCCCCCACACTCTCCTCTTCATCTTTCCCACTCACCCCTTCATTCCCCACATCCTTCTTCTACTCCTTCTGCTTCTCCCAGTCCACCAAATTCCCCTCTCTGTTTTCACTCACCTTCTCATTCCTCTCCCAAACACTCACCTTCAACCCCTTCTAATTCTTCTCTTCATCTTTCTTATTACCCCTCTCCTTCCACCTTCAAACATCCTAGCGATAGCCCCCATTCACAAGCCAAAACACCTACACCTCCACCTTCACCAAAATCCAAACAGCCAACCCCTCCAGACACTCCTATCGCTAACCCTTCCCCTAGCGCTAGCCCACAAACACAAGCTTCACCCTCCTCAAAACCCAAAGTCCCCACACCACCAGCAACCCCTATCGCTAGCCCCTCTCCTAGCGATAGCATCCATACCTCACCACCAATCCAGTCAACCTCTATTGCTACCACAAATCTTCCCTCTCCTCCCATCTCTTCCCAAAATCCTGACCAACCCTCTTCTCTTACCTTTGCCTATGATGATGACAAAAAGGGGGAGAAACACATGGAGACAAATATGGAGCAAATTCTGAAGGATCCAATGATAGCAGAAAACGCTGAGAAAGTTATCAGACAAATTGCACGCTGCTATATGAAATCAGAGGATCACAGAACCCCTCCTCCTCTAGAAAAGAGAAAGAGGCAAGCTACAGCTGCAAGCCTAAAAGGGAAAAGGACCAAGAGAAAAGCAAGGAAAGATATATCCTTCAAGGTCATTCTCAAGGCTCCCTCAGAAACTTCTACAGCCAGAGCTCCAAGGATAAAAATGACAGCTCCAAAGCCAAAAGCCAAAGCATCTGCAAAGTTATCTCTTCCTCCAGAATTGTCAAAAGAAGACAAGAAAGTCATAGCTGAGATATTAAGGCAAGACAAGAAAGAAGCAGCTAAATCTAAGAGGGCAGCTGCTAGAGCAGATAAGAAAGCAATAGCAGCTCTCTTAAGGCAAGACAAGGAGGAAGCCAAAAGGGAGAAATTAGAAAATGATGAGATGGCTGAATGGAAGGCTACTTATGAAGCAATAAAGGCTAAGCTGGCTGTATGGAAGGAGAAGTATGAGGAACAGAAAAAGGCTGAAAAGGTGCCTGCTCTCAAAGAAAAGAAAGAAGCTCCTTCTCGCCCTCGCAGAATGACAAAAGAGGAAAAGAAAAGGGCTGAAAAAGAGGCTGCTAACAAGAAAGCCCTTGAAGAGGCTATGAGAAAGCACAAAGAAGCACTAGAGAAGAAAGCTGCCTTTGAGGCAAGGAGGAGGGCAAGAATGGAGAGAGATGCAGAGGCAGCTGTACAAAGGACAGAAGAGAGGAGAAGAAAAGAAATTTCTCAAGGAAAGCAGGTGTGGAAATACAAGAGAAGATTTCACAAATCCAAGGGTGGCGCTTCAGGTATCTCCATGAGAGAACTTGTTCAAAAAACAGAAGAAGAAAGAGCTAAGGGTGGCCCCAAGAGCATTGACCAAGACAAATTCTTCTACTCAGACTCTGAACTATCTGACTATCCTCACGAAGATTACTTTGCCACAGCCTCTGGAGCAAATTTTGAAAATAATTACACCCTCACCTTTAGAAATTTCTCTGAATACAAATCATACGTAGCTTCTTCTGATATCCCACCATTTTTAGATTGCATGCTAGATATTCGTCCTATACCATTCATGCATAATGATTTTGATGACTCTGATTCTGAAAAGAAACATTCTGAGGGTATTGTTATTCATACTGACCCTTGCTGTTTACCCTGATGTATTCCTTGTACATGTTGCAATAATATTACTTATTTTTGTTTTGAACATGTTTTATCTTACATATCTTTACTTATGTTTTGTCATCATCAAAAAGGGGGAGAATGTTAGAATCTTAAGTTTTGATGAAGACTGACCCATAGATAACATAAGTGTAAGTTACCTCTGAATTAAACAAGTAAAAATCTAATAGGTAACAGATCACTATCACTAGAGCTAAAGCTTATCGCTAATAGACAAAGAGCCATAGCAAATGAAGACTTAGAAATAATAAAGTTAATATCTATCACTAAGAAATAACCTATCGCTAGAAGTTCATTGAGAACATGAATAAATAACTAGCAGAAAAAAGAATCAAGTCTTTGGACTAATGGAATCAGCTAGCGATAACAGGTTAAGCTATCGATAACAGAGTACTTCAAACAATAGACATTCAGATAGCTAGTGCCTGAGAGCAAATGAGTTAACTAGCGATAACATAGTTGCTAGCGATAACAGATTTAGCTATCGATAACAGGATACTTGAATTAACTTAGAATATTCAGCTAGCTCAGTATCCTTCAGCTAATGAGCAAACAAGTAACTAGCGATAATAGATTAGCTATCGATAGAAGAATGCCCATTGTGATAACTTAGACAATCTCATAGGCTGATACATTGAGCTAATAAAATAAGCTTGCGATAACATCTGTTGTGCATTACATGAATACTTGTTATAGCTAACAGCTCAAGTGCAGGAATTCTACTATGCAGTTAGCGATAGCAAAGTATGCTAGCGCTACTGAAAAAGCTGCTATGCAAGTACAGTTCGTACAGATACTCATAACGCTCAATCTACATCTCTCTTAGCTCACCCTATGCAAGAGTAGTTGAAGCTAGAGCAGAAAGTTAACCTCGATGAGGAAACTGCATTAATTGCCAACGGCTATGGGCTCTCAACGACCATATTCAAACGGCCTCATGAATTTGAACGCAATGGCAATCTGAGAACAAGATATAAATACAGGACTTGAGCATTTATGAAGGACTGACGAAAAAGAAAGAATATTCACGAACACATTCATTGCTCTCTGATCTTTGTATTTATTGTTCTTAGTGATTTGATTTGTACTTAAGTGATTATCATAATCTGTTCATTAAGTGAACTTTATTATTGAAATCCTCTACTGTTTGAGGTTGTTCTAAAGCTTGGTGCTTTGAGAATAGGGTAGTAACCTTACAGGTAGTAAGGGGGAGTGTTTAGAGGGATTCTAAAACTATATAAAGGTTGACAGGTGAACCTGTGTTGTAAAACATGTGGTTAGTGGAACCCAACGAGGAGTTGGAGAACTTGACGTAGGCAGTGTTGGCCGAACCAGTATAAAGATTATGTTGCTTTAATTAGTTTTTATTTTTAGGAAGCACAATTCACCCCCCCTCTTGTGCGATTGCCATTCTCAATAACAAACTTCCCAACAATTATTTAGTGTGTGTGTGTGTGTGCAAAGCCAGAGAACAATTCTTCAGCAAATGTCAAAAAGAAAATTGTAACATCTTAATATATATTGAGCCCTCTCAACATTCAAAACTTCATATGCCTACTCTCTTCCTCTCTCTCCACCAAAAGAATTTTTCTGACATAAATTCAAAATCAATGGGGCTTGATAGGCTTGTAATAGAGCCAAGGGTTAAGCTCATAGAAAGAAAGGTATAAAGAGGATTCAAATATCTTGAGATAAATGATAATATGTAGCTCATCTTTCTTTTCTATACAAAATTCCCTTCCAAAATTCAAACCAATCCCCCAAACTTATCTCAGAATGATGTCTTTGCACTCCAAGTCTTATTGAAACTAAACTCTTTTTTTTCTTTCTCTTTTTCTTCTTCTTCTTCTCCTTTTTTTTATAAATGTTAAGCTCCTAAATTTCACATATTTCATCACAATTTTTCCCCATTTGTATATATTTTTGAAAGTGATGTTTTAAAATAAACATAAAAATTCAAAGAAAATCCTTAATGAAGAAGAAAGTGTTTATGCATGAAAATTAAAGCTTAATGATTCTTTGTTTAAAAATTTGTGTGTGAATGTTATTAAATTTTAAAAGCTCATCAACCCTCTTTCAATCTTGTATAGGAAGAGGTGATAAAGAGAAAGAGCAAAAGAAATGCAAGGAAAGCTGGAATGAAGAATGAGAGATGACAAAAAGGCAAAGAACCAGAAGCAAAGTGACTTCGCCGCGGCGAACCCACGGCGAGTGTAATAGCCCTTTGTTTGTCACCCTCGTTCGCCGTGACTTTCGCCGCGGCGAAGCCATGGCGAAAACACCTGAAACTGCGCGTTTTGATTAATTAACGCTGTCTGAATGCAATAAATGGAATTGAATGCGAGCTGAAAGTCGGACAGAGCATTTAGGGCACATTTTGGATCATATTGGAGCTTAAGAAGAGAGTGGGGAAGAGCTAGGAAGCTTGGAGACTCTTGGAAGAGATTCAAGTTGTGATCTTGGTTTCATTTCTTCTTCCCTTCTTCTCTAATTTCTGCCATGTCTCTGCTTTTTATTTCTTGTTTTATTTCTTATTTACTCATGTGTAACTAAACCCCTATTCTAGGGTTACTTTGAACCATTTGATGGATTGACTCTTGTACTTCCTTCCTTTGATGTATTTAATGAATGTTTATGTATGGATTTTCATCTTGCTTTAAATTATACAAGTGCTTGATCACCACTTGAAGTGTTAAATGAAGTATGACTTGAGAGAGTATATTTTGTTTTAGAACTTGGGGGAAATCATGTTAGACTTGAAATTTATGATTTTAAATGGATGGTTTGTTGGTAATATAGAGATATAATTATTGACCTAACATTGTTCATATAAGGTTGGTGAAACATTTATGGCTAGCATTAATTGTTGCAAGAGATTGTGCAATTAATGCTAGTAAAAATTTGATTTTGACTTGAGAGAGCTTTCTCAAATGAAATTGAACCTTGAACTCATGCATGAAATTCATTGGGTAAGTAAAAGGGAAGGAATTTATCGGGTCTTGAAGTTAAATGGGGAAAGGTAACCCTAGGTTTTCTCATCCCATTTGTCAAGTATTTCTACTTCATTTTTCTTGTTAAAAAATCTTAAATTAAAAATTTCAAAAAGAAGTAACCTTTTAATGCTTTAATTTTACATGCTAACTCTTCAAAGCAAAGCTTGGTTTCGCTCAACTTAATCTAATACACTAAGCCTTCTGTTTGATCGCATTTGTAACCAAATCCCTGTGGGACGATACTTTTCTTATTACTCTATTACTTGATGCGACCCGTGCACTTGCGGAGCGAACAATAAACTTGAAATGACTTTGGAGTACAAATCATTGAATACCATGTATTACTCCTCATACCCACTTTTACAATCATATTCATCTCAACTTCACCAAACCAGTCCTCACCACTAATCATAATCATCAGATTATCAATCATCTCAAGTTTAAGGTAATTCATGGTTTTTCAGGCTACAAAGGTTATGGTCATTTGAGGGCTTCAAAAAGAAACTCACGGTTTTTCATTTAAGGCTCAAATGGGGGTTCAAATGGAAATGATTCAAAGGTAGGCTTGAAAGGCTCAAACGCATTTGAAAGAATGCCCATATCATTTTCCAAAATCATGCAAAATCATTACAAAGCCTCAAGAGATTCCAAGATAGGTTCTAGAGTTATCAGCTGAGAAGGAAAATATACAATCAAATGCTACAAAATCTCCAAACAAAGGCTTTCAAATCATTTCCAACTCGAGTGTACCAAAAATTCTATTTTATTTTATTTTTCAAACTGGTCAGAAAGCCGGTCTCAATAATGCAAATCCAGCATCCAAAAATATTGACCACAACTTCCTCGTAAACATATAATATAAGCAACCATTCTATCATTGGATCCCACATTTTAGTTCAGTGGATACTAAATCAATCTAAATCATGCTTATTGTAAAATGACAAGTAATCGTCCAAATTTCCAAAATTGAAAGTCATGTCAATGTTAACCAACAGTCTATCATCAAATCATTCAATTCTAATCAAAATTGGAAATGCAAGATACTTCCCTATAAATGCTCTTTGTGCTCCAAATTTGCTTTCCTTTGCATCATGTTCAATTTGATGACAAACCTTGAAAATGCTCAAAAGAGGTCACACCTACTAAAGAAAAACAACAATGAAAAATATTAAATTTTTAAAGCTTGGGTTGCCTCCCAAGAAGCGCTAAGTTTATAGTCTTCAGCCAGACTTCCAATACCAACTACTAATCATACGTATCAAAAACAAAAATCACCTTGTCTTCATTTCTCTTCGAAAGACAAGGCTTCAGCAAAATTGGGAATTCATTCATACAAGAATTACATGTTCCTTTAATCAAAAGTGATTTCAAGGTACATGATGCAATATGGCACATGGGCGGCTTCAATTCAATTGTTTCAAAATTATCTTCAATAGCCTCCAAATATTTTGAAAACCCAATAAAATCTACTTGACTCCCATCAGTAAGAGTCAAGCTATCAGTAGTGGGATTTTGAACACAGATTGCAGGGATTTCCTCTCTATTCTCTTGTTCCCAATGACCAAAACTAGGATCCCCACTCAAAACCTCAATTGGGCACTCAATGTTGACGAATATGACCGGGCTACGGTCAATGACTTTGCTAGTCGGAATATGCGAGGTGCTCAATCTTGCATTCGGATGCCGGAGATGCAAGCACATACCTTTGAGATTAAACCGGTGATGATTACTATGCTGCAGTTGAATGGGCTATTTCATGGGCTGTACAATGAAGACGCCAACAAACATTTGATATACTTTCTGGAAGTATGTGGGTCTTTCAAGCAGAATGGGGTTCCCGAATGTAACACCCCAAATTTTAGAAAATAGAAAATAAGGATTTATTTAAGGTCTTGGGGTGGAATTTAGAAATTAAAAAGCCTTATAAATAATTTATGAGGCCAGACGTATTTTTAATAATTTTTAAGGCTCATTTTTCTTTAATAGTTGAGAGAAAGTAGTTAGAAAATCAATTTAAATAAGGGAAATTTAGTAAAATTTATTTTGAGGGTCAAATAAATTTATGGGTAAGAAAATATCTAATCTAATATGAGAATTAATTTTAGGAAATTAATTTTTCAGATAAGGACCAAATTGAAAATAAGGGAAAGACTAAGAATAGGGACTCAAATGAAAAGAATACAAGTTGTAAGGGCTGAAACGTAATTTCTCCTAACACCCTTATAAAACCAAATTTCCTTCCTTTGTTCCTCATTTTCCCAAGTTCTTTTCTCTCTGCTCTCTCCGTCTTCTCTCTGCCTCGACAGCGGCTCTCCACTGTGACAGCGACGATTTCCGGTGGCTGGCAGCTCCGACGGCGCATGCAAGGTCGAATTCGAGCTTAGGTGAGCTTTCTCTTCTCATCCCTACCATTATTTTCTCTGATTTGAGCGATTTTAAGTGAGAGCCGATTTGGGGGTTTGTGAGATTTTGAGAGGTTCGGATTTAAATTGGGGTTTAGGGTGAAATCATCAATTTAAAATGATATTAAGTTAAGCAAAGCCTGTTTCTGAAGAAATTTCGAATTTCATGTAAGATTTTAGTACCGATTTCGGTTTCTCTGTGCAAGGTGTTCTTCATAAACGAATTTCTTCCATGATTGACCATAGCCGAGCAACAATTGCGTTTAAAGTTGTGCGTGAGTACAATAGAGTCAATTTTCACGCTTGTAGGTTTGTATTTAATTCGGATCATGAGTAGCTTGGTTTTAAGTTACTGTTCACCGAGGGACTCCTTCGGTTTTGTGACTCAAAGCGATGGTAAATCGTGATGAAGGTGGCTAGGAGTCTATTAGAGTTATATTTTAGCACTGCATGTTCGATTCTTTTAGTGGATGATAATTTGTTTTTATTTTTATTTTCAAAAGCTTCTCCCCTGTTTTTCTGTTCGTGAGTTTAGTATGCTCTGTTATGTCCTATTTATGATCTTTGCTATATTACTTGCAATGAAAGAATGTTAATTGAATAGAATGGAAATAATACAAGGTTGTGCATCTTTGTGTTTTGTTCTGGTTGCTGTATGCCGTGAACCGAACCCAACTCTTTGGCCTCTGTTTCTTGTTCTTGCTATTTCTGTTTATGGATGGTTTTATTGTTGCACTTGGGTACTTCGAAATTTCTGTTCCTTTTCTATGATGTTTCGGTTCTTTGGGGTTGAAAGGAATTTTGAGGATAATGAAGGGAGAAAAAAAATGGAGCTGGTGCTTGATTGGGTATTTTGAATTCATTCTTGAATGTGAAGTCTTGAGTTGATTTTATTTTCTTATTGTCCTGTTCTGTTTTATGCTTCGGTGATAAGGCTCAAATCTTCATTATATGTCATTTTCTCCTAGATTTTTAGTATATCCGAAACAAGGAATATCAAATTTAGATGCTTTGGGTTTTGATTTCCTAATATTATGAAAGAGAGGGTCCAGCAAATAATTTAATAACTGTTATGAATTCTGGTGTGCATAATTCCAATTCTAGAGTTGATGCTATGATCTAAGGGGCTTTAATTTCAGGCTTAGAAAGAAAATTGGAATGTTTAAGTGTAATTACATGATTGGGGTTCCTAAGTACCTACTGAATATATATATATATATATATATGTAAATTGGAATGTAGTGTGATTGTGATATTTGGACGTGGGAGGTCGTGTGGTTTGGACTGTTTGAAGAGGAATTTAATTGATGGAAGGTAATATGAAAGTAAAGAAGTACTTGCTGTTTCAAATGAATTTTAATGTTAAACATATGATGGAAGTATGCAATTGTAACAACGTATTTTAAGACTAGATACATTCAAGTATGATGTTGAAGTAATAGATTTGAATATGACACTGGAATCTGTTGGGTTGCTGTAAAGATAAGTGATGATTCGATTAAAAGGTTGTTGCTTAATGAAGTTCAATTTAAGCTGGAGGTGGAGAAAAATTGGTGATATGTAATTTAAAATTTAAAGTTTCATAGAATGATTGATATGGACTTTGGTTCATTAGAAGTTGCTTCTTGACGATTTAAATGGTAGAGTAAACCAGTTTTATTTAGATCAAATCTAATTTTGTTATATGTGTTATTGAATTATATACTATTTAAAGTGTATGTAATAGGAATGATTGAAGTTTCTTAATAAAATATATATATATGTTGAAGTCTGTTTGTTATGGGAGTATGATTATTGGTAAAGTGGATTATGATATGTTTAAAGTATTGTTTGTGAGAGTGAGGTAAGTTGAATGGCAACTATTTACTACTGGTAAATAAGGAGTTTGTTGGTATCATGCTTGGATTGAGCCTTATGACAATAATTGTGGTGATTCGATGGCTGCTTTGTTGGCTTGGGTCTGATTGCTTTCTGTTCCTCAGTAATATTTTTTATTAGATGGTATATAATTAGAATGGGGTTGAGTATGTTGTATGTGAACATCTCGAGTAAGTTGGGATTTTTGAAGTTTCTGAAATTGTGCTCTGAGTGATGTTAGTACGTGTTTGGATTTATTGACTTAGAGTGATAAATGTGCTGAATTAATTATAAGAATACTTAATGAGGCATTCACATGGCCTTTCTTTGTGAATTCAAGTGAAATTCTCTGCAACAATTTGAAGGAAATTGCTTGTTTAAAAGAATTATCCTTGAGGTAATTATTGGTCAAACATTGAGAATAAAGAGTACTAATTGGAGTAAAGTAATTCAAAGTGATCTTTTAATCTTAAATAGTCAAGATAATTATAGTAAATAATAATGATTCATAGACATAAATAGTGGGGTAGTTACAAGTATATTAGGACTCGAGAGAGACGCATAGTATAAATATAGAAGTACATATATTAACTTACTCTTATTATAATATGATGTGTAGATAGGCTTTGATATTGGTATGGGTTCACCAAGACAGTGGAAAGTAAAGGATCTGGTTCAGGAAATAGCTCTGGTGTCCAGGTAGTAGTTTAATTCATAATATAAATTTCTATATATAATTTTGTAATATCTGTGGCATTTAAATGGGCATTATTCCTGTTATGATATTGATGATATTTATGGAGTACTCCAAGGCCTAGGTGGGTCGCTCCCCCTTTGCCAGTTAAATTCCTATAACCGTGAGGGTTATTGAGTAGTTGTGAGGGCTACAAGTAAATTCCTATAACCGTGAGGGTTATTGAGTAGCTGTGAGGGCTACAATTAAATTCCTATAACCGTGAGGGTTATTGAGTAGCTGTGAGGGCTACAATTAAATTCCTATAACCGTGAGGGTTATTGAGTAGCCGTGAGGGCTATATTTGGAAAATCCTGCAGGTATTGGGATAAAAGGATAAATGCTTTCATTATATGCACAGATTTATAAAGTTGATGTATAAGTATATATATAAGTGCACAAATGATATGAAATAAACTGCTATTGAGATTTCCAATCTCACTGTTTTTCCAAAACGTTTTCAGTATAGCAAAATGGGAGTAGCTAGCTGGGAAAGAAGTAAGGTAATGTGAAGGGGCAGGAATGCCTGCTTTGTCTTGTACCCTGTAGGTAGTTACTTTAGGAACCTATTTACCTGTGTATGTTGTATGATTAAATAATTAAGACAAGTTGGAAGCTTGTCTAGTAATTAATATATATATTTGCATACGTAGATATACCCTTAATATATAATAGAATTACATACCTATGTAAGAGGGTTATCAATCAAGATAACCCGCCAACATATTATTATAGTAAGAGAAGTGGAAATAGATAAATAGAACATAATCTAAAGAATATGTGAATATAATGTAAGGGGTCTGGCTCCCCAAACGTTATAATTAGAGTTATTTTAATTGTTTTAATAACCACTCTATTTTTATTGAAAGTTTAAAGATAATCTAATTTATCAGAAAATTTCATTTGAAAGAAAGGGAATTTGATTTAATACTTTGGAAAGAAAAAGTTTTAAATTTTTCGTATTTTTGGGCTTCCATGATTAAAAAGTGGTTATAAATCAATTAAAATGCTATAATATAGTAGTAAAATTTAGGTGTTACACCGAAGATGTTCTCAGACTTAGACTGTTCCCTTTTTCTTTGCAAGACAAAGCAAGCGAATGGTTTGATAATCTACCGGAGGGATCGATTACTTCTTGGGCCGATCTTGAGGCAAAATTCAGAGCCCGACTTTTCTCTGATGACAAGTCTGTTGAAGCTAGAGAGGCATTTCTGAGCTTTAAGCAATACCCGGATGAGCACCTCTACGCTGCTTGGGACAGGTACAAGATGTTGATGCGACAATGCCCTAATCATGGGGTAGATAAATGGGTGATACTTCAAATCTTTTGTACTCGCCTGAATACTCAATCTAAAACAATGGTTGATTCCATGACCAATGGAGGGTACAGAAATATCCCTGTTAATGAAGTGTTTCAACTCTTAGACTAATTATCTGCCAATAACTCTCAAGGGACTGAGAGAAAGACTTTGCCATCAATGACAGCACCTAAAGAAGATGCTCCCTCTTCCTCACAAATTGCAACCCTTATTTCTGCAATCAATAAACGGTTTGATGTGATAGAAACTCATATGCAGATGGGTAAATCTCACGGGGTACATTCTGTACAATCCACCCCAATTGTGTGTGATCAGTGTAATGATGTACATTTTCCAGATCAGTGTCCACTTTATATGGCTTCTGAGTCAGTCAACTACATGGGCAAATTTCAAAATCTGCAGAACAATCCATACTCGCAGACCTACAATCCTAGGTGGAGAAACCATCCCAACTTCTCATGGACTCAAGGGCAAAATGTGAATCAACCGTCCTCTTCGGGTGCCAAACCTTCTCATCCTCCGGGTTTTCAACAACAACCTAGGCAAGCCCCTGTCAAGGAGGAGGAATCTAAAATGGAAAAGATGATGGCTCAGATTTTAGCTGGACAAGAGGCTCAGAGGGTTGAGACCAAAACAACTCTTTCCCTTCATGACACGGCCATTAAAAATCTTGAGTTGCAAATGGGGCAACTGGCCTCACAAATGAATACTATGTCAAGAGGTAATCTCCCGAGTGATACCATTCCTAATCCTCGAAAGGATGGTAAGGAGGAGTGCAAAGCTATCACATTGAGAAGTGGGAAGCAAGTAGCTAACATGCCTCAACCTCATTCAAAGAGTGATGAAGTTGTACAAGATGTTGTTCTTGATGAGGATGACAAAGTTGATGAGGAGATCACAGTTGAAGAAGAAGATAGCTCAAAGAAGAATGTTGTTGAGAAGCAAGATGAAGTCAAAGGCAATAAGTAGGGTGATGACAAGAAGAAGCTACAAGAGGCAAAGCCAAAATATGTGCCTCCACCTCCCTTTCCCCAAAGACTTAAGAAGCAACAAGATGATGGTCAATTCAAGAAGTTTCTGGATATGTTCAAGCAATTGCAGATCAACATTCCATTTGCTGAAGCTTTGGAGCAAATGCCAAAATATGCCAAGTTCATGAAGGATGTGCTCTCAAAGAAGAGAAGATTCAACGAATTTGAAACAGTGGCTGTGACCAAGAGTTTTACCGATGTTATCAAGCAATTCCCTCTAAAGATGAAAGATCCGGGGAGTTTTTCTATTCCATGCCATATTGGGGACAAATTTTTGGGAAAAGCCTTATGTGATCTTGAGGCAAGTGTGAACTTAATGCCTCTTTCTGTTTTCAACAAGTTAGAGTTGGGTGAAGCGAGACCAACCACTGTCACTTTACAGCTTGAAGACAGAAGCATGTCTTATCCACGAGGTATTATTGAAGATGTGTTGGTAAAAGTGGATAAATTCATTTTTCCTGCAGATTTCATCGTACTTGATTTTGAGGCAGACAGAGAAATGCCCATTTTATTAGGAAGACCATTCTTAGCAACTGCTAGAACTTTGATTGATGTAGAAAAAGGTGAACTTACATTAAGAGTTGCAGATGAGCAAGTCACTTTCAACATGCATAAGTTGATGAAGTCTCCTAATCAGTCAGACCAATGCTTCTTTGTTGATGTTCTGGAGCAAGTGGTGCAAGAGGGATTTAATGGGTCAAGATGCCATGATCCTGTTGAAGCAGTATTACTTGGGCTAGAACATGAGGGTGTGAACATGCAGGAGTGTTTGGCTATTATGGACGCATCAAGGCCCTATCCTAGGAGTCGGGTGCACTTTGAATCTCTAGACTTGACTTCCTTTGATAGACCAACCCTAAAATCATCTCTTGAAGAACCACCCTCTCTTGAGTTGAAGCCTTTACCCTCACACTTAAAGTATGTCTATTTGGGGGCTAACAACACTTTACCAGTGATCATTGCTTCAGATTTATCAATGCAACAAGAGGAACAACTAGTTGAAGTTTTGAAAGCTTATAAGAAAGCCATCGGATGGACTATTACAGATATCAAGGGTATTAGCCCCTCAACCTGTATGCACAAGATTTTTCTTGAAGAGAATCATAAATCTTCCATTGAGCATCAAAGAAGATTGAACCCAATTATGAAGGAAGTTGTGAAGAAAGAAATCTTGAAATGGCTAGATGCGGGCATTGTGTATCCTATCTCTGACAGCTCTTGGGTGAGCCCAGTCCAATGCGTCCCCAAAAAGGGCGGCATAACTGTAGTGGCTAACACTCACAATGAGTTGATTCCCACTCGCACTATCACAGGCTGGAGAGTTTGTATGGATTATCGCAAACTGAATGCCGCCACTCGGAAGGATCATTTTCCTCTTCTCTTCATCGATCAGATGCTTGATAAACTGGCTGGAAAGGAATTCTTTTGCTTTTTGGATGGATACTCTGGATATAATCAAATTGCAATAGCACCGGAAGATCAGGAGAAGACAACTTTTACATGTCCATATGGGACTTTTGCATTCAAGCGCATGCCGTTTGGCCTATGCAATGCACCGGTGACCTTTCAGAGATGCATGATGGCTATCTTCTCTGATATGATCGAGCATTCTATGGATGACTTCACAGTTTTTGGGGATTCCTATGATGAGTGCTTGAATAACTTAGCCAATGTGTTGAAAAGATGTGAAGAGACTAACTTGGTCTTGAATTGGGAGAAGTGTCACTTCTTGGTGAAAGAAGGCATAGTTCTTGGCCATCGAGTGTCCAAAAATGGCTTAGAAGTGGATAAAGCAAAAATTTCTGTGATTGAGCAACTTCCTCCACCCATTAATGTCAAGGGTGTAAGGAATTTTCTTGGCCATGCCGGATTTTATCGTCGCTTCATCAAGGACTTTTCAAAGATAGCTAAACCATTATGTGCATTTCTTGAGAAAGATGTTGAATTCATGTTTGATGATGCATGTATGAAAGCATTTGAAGAATTAAAGAGAAAGCTGGTTTCTGCACCAATTGTAATGGCTCCTGACTGGTCTTTGCCTTTTATTGTGATGTGTGACGCTAGCGATTATGCTGTAGGTGCTGTTCTTGGGCAAAAGAAAGATAAATTATTCCACCCAATATATTATGCTAATAGAACACTTGATGATGCACAAGAAAACTACACAACTACTGAGAAGGAGTTGCTTGCAGAAGTGTATACCTTTGGGAAATTTCGAGCATATCTTGTGGGAGCTAAAGTTACAGTGTATACAGATCATTCAGCCTTGAAGTATCTTTTTAGCAAAAAGGATTCCAAAGCACGGTTGATTAGATGGGTGCTTTTATTGCAAGAGTTTGACTTGGAGATTATGGATAGAAAAGGCACGGAAAATCAAGTAGCTGACCATTTATCTAGATTGAGTACGGATGCTCAACTCGAGAGTGACAAAGATATTGATGAAACATTTCCTGATGAGCAACTCTTTAGTGTCAGTCATACTATGACTCCTTGGTATGCTGATATTGTCAACTTTCTTGTTTGTGGAATCATACCTCATGATTTGAAGCCTCACCAACGACGAAAGTTTTTGCATGACTTTAAGTTCTATCAGTGGGAGGAGCCTTTCTTGTTCCATCAATGTGCCGATCAAATGTTTAGACGCTGTATACACTACTACAAAAAACCTTTTTAACATCGCTATTTAACATCAGTTAATCATGAAACAGATGTTAAAAAAGTGGCGGTGGCAATTTTGTAATTATGTGGTATGTGGAGAAAGAAACGACATCACTATTTATAAAAATTAGGGATGTCATAAGTAACGACATCACTCATTAAAAATGAGTGATGTTGTTTCCAGTTAAAAAAAAAGGCGGTGGCAAATTTGTAATTAAGTGGTATGTGGAAAAAGAAACGACATCACTATTTATAAAAAGTAGGGATGTCATAAGTAACGACATCACTCATTAAAAATGAGTGATGTTGTTTCTTAGAAACGACATCACTCATTTTTAATGAGTGATGTCGTTTCTAAGAAACGACATCACTCATTTTTAATGAGTGATGTTATTTGTCCGGAGCCCAATTTTCCCCTCTTTTTCAATTCCCGCCCCCTCTTCCCCGCCGCCCAGTTTTTCACAATCTATTTCAATTTCAAAGCCCTAAGTCCTATACTTCATCGCTTGCTCTCCCTCTCTCTTTGCTTTTCCCTCTCTCTCACGCTCTCACCTTGCTCTTCCTCAGGTTCCTTGTTCCAGCAGCGTTCTCCGGCCCTAACTCTAGGTAAGCTCTTTCCTCCTATTTCTCCTTCTCTCTAGTCCGATTTCAAGCTTGAATGGGAGATAGATATTCGAAAGTTGGGGGGTTTTGAAGCTTTTAATCCCATGAAAATGAAGCTTAGGACTTGAATAAGAGTATTCTTGAAGTGATTTTGTAAAGGAATGATGTTTGGTGTTCGATTTCCGTTGATGTGAGCTTCAGGTACTGTTCATCCGACGCCATTTTTCCTGATTTTTGGAGGTTCATTGTTTTGAAACTTAGTTAATCTTGTTTAGGAGTAGGATTAATGCTATAAATGGGCTTTGTATGTTTATTATTGATGTTTGGGAATTTTTGGAAAATTTCCTCCTCCCCTGTTTCACTGTGATCAGTAAAATGTAGATGGACATCAGAACAAATAAATAAAACTAAAAAAAAAGAGAAAAGTTTTGACATCTCTCATTAAGAAAAAAAGAGATGTCAAAAAGAAGAAATAACATCACCTATTATATTATAGGTGATGTTGTTTCTCTGACGAACAGAAACAACATCGCCTAATATATAATAAGGGATGTTGTTTCTCAGAAACGACATCTCTTATTTTCTTAGGATGTGATGTCGTTAGTCTCTGACAATATCTTAAAACGGGTTTTTCTGGGACTATGACATCCCTTTTAGTATAATATGAGATGTTGAAAGTTTGACATTTAACATCCGTTATTTAAAGTGATGTTAAAAGGTCGACTTTTCAACATCACTCAGATAGACATCCCTTACAGAACGGATGTTAAAACCCTTTAATAACGGATGTTAAAACCCTTTTCTGCAGTAGTGATACCAGAATTTGAGCAATAAGAAATTCTAAGCTGTTGTCATTCTTCCGAATATGGAGGACACTTTGGAGGCAACAAAACTGCTGCTAAGGTTCTACAGTGTGGCTTTTATTGGCCCTCTCTGTTCAAAGACTCTTATGATTTCGCGGTGAATTGTGATCGATGCCAAAGATTGGGAAACATCTCTAGAAGGAATGAAATGCCTCTGAACAACATGTTGGAAGTGGAATTATTTGATGTGTGGGGCATTGACTTTATGGGACCTTTTCCCAAGTCTTTCAATAATTAATACATCTTGGTTGCCGTTGATTATGTCTCGAAATGGGTTGAAGCAGTTGCTTTACCCACTAATGATGCAAAGGTGGTGGTGAAGTTCTTGAAGAAACATATTTTTACCCGTTTACCACCCTCAGACTAATGGCCAAGCTGAAATCTCCAACCGGGAGATCAAGAAAATCCTTGAGAAAACCGTGGGCACCACAAGAAAAGATTGGTCCATTAAACTTGATGATGCATTGTGGGCTTATCGAACGGCATACAAGACTCCCATCGGTATGTCTCCATATCGGCTTGTGTTTGGGAAGGCATGCCATCTACCGGTGGAATTGGAGCATAATGCTTATTGGGCTATCAAAAAGCTCAATTTCGATGCAAAGGCTGTGGGTGAAAAGAGGCTCCTTTAACTTAATGAACTTGAAGAATTTCGGTTCAATGCTTATGAGAGTTCAAGGTTGTACAAGGAGAAGACAAAGAGGTGGCATGACAAGAAGATTATTTCCAAGACTTTTGTGCCAGGACAACGAGTGCTCTTGTTTAATTCTAAGCTGAAACTATTTCCGGGAAAACTCAAATCCCGATGGTCAGGACCGTTCACTGTGGTCCAAGCACTTGATCGTGGTGTGGTGGAACTTGAAGGCAATGATGGAGAGAAATTTAAAGCCAACGGTCAAAGGTTGAAGCATTACTAGAGTGGTGAAGTGGATCGTGCATCGGTCACTTTACCTCTTTCTGATCTATTTTGAAGCAGAAGGGAAGTCTGGCTGAGGACTATAAACCAAGCGCTTCTTGGGAGGCAACCCAAGCTCTAAACTTTTTCTCTTTACTTTAGTTTTCAAGTTATTTCTTATTAGGTTAGTAGATTTATCCTTGTTCTTCCTTTTTGTAGGAGGAAAGGTGGTTTTTACACAGTATGGATGAAAGAAAGAGGTGGAAGGGAATGGCAAGATGGAATTTTGAAGCAGGAAGTGAACTACAAAGGGAAGTATTCTCACCACATCATTATGCAATATTTTGTCCGATACATGTCACTGAATACCCACTTGATTAGTTTTTGTTGTGTGCTTTGAGAAATTGTGTTTCATAGATGATTGATTTGACAATGTTGATTTGCATTGATGTGTACTGCTGCTATGGCATGGATTGTGCTGTGAAAAGTGTGAATTGAACTGTTAGAAATTTTGGGTAGTGAATTTAACTTTTGGAATGGTGTGCAGAGCTGAATATGAAGTGATTATGGATCTGTAATTTTGGTGAATTTGGTGAATTTTGTTCTTTGAATGAATTAGGTGTTAATTTGAACATTCTGGGAAGCTTGGAGCCCAAAAATTGGATATTGGCATAGAAGAATCAAGCTCGCCGTGGACTTCGCCGCGGCGAAAGTCACGGCGAGCTACTCATGCCTCTGCCCTCATTGGCAATTTTCGCGGTGGGTTCGCCGCGGCGAAACTCACGGCAAACTCCCTTAAACTCTGTGTTGTTTGCCATTTCTCGCCGTGTACTTCGCCATGGCGAAGTCACGGCGAGCTCACCCCCACTCTGCATTCCAGGACGCGAACAGATGTGCTCTTTCAAATTTTTATCTTGCCCTTTTGAATCTAACCCAATATTGTGTCCAGATTCATCACACCTTTTCACATTTCACTCTTTAGTTTTCATTGCATCTTTAACCGTTCCCACATTTCCCAAACCCTATTCATCTCTCATTTCTCTCATTTTCCTTTTCCTTCTCGCCGTCTCTCTCGCTCTCTCCCTCATCGCATTTCTCTTCATCTTTGTCATTTTTCATCCTCTATCCACGAGACCCACTAATTCGATCCTCATTATTTGGTCTTCCTCCTTCATTGTGCCTCGTTCCCAAGCTCTCTTCAGCGCTCCAAAGGACATTTTCGGCCCCCCTTCTCTTCTCTAAGTCAGATTTCGAGGTCATCTTCCTATCTCCCATTTGTGGTATGATTCCTCCACTCTTTTGCTTTTTCTTTGTGAGAATCATGTACATCTTGAGGGTATTGACAAAAATAGGGAGATATTGGGTTGATTGGGTTTGATAGGGATGAACAGGGGAGATAATGGTTTTGCATGTGAGTTTTGAGGGGGTTATATAGTTTTCTTATTCTGATCTGCTGTTTAAATTTTGGTGGTGTTGTGCAAATTGAATATAAAATATGTAGGCTTGAAAAGTAGATACTTGAGGTTTAGTTTCATTGTGGGGACCATGGTTAATTGCATCTGATGTGTTGTTGTGTCCAAGAATCATTTGGAAGAAATTGGGCCCATTTGTAGTTAGTTAGCACTAGTCATGTGTTTATGAAGCCTTTTGTTCAATCTGTGCTGACGATAGTGCATGTTTTGTTGTCCCCTCATGCCCCTGTTGTCGGTGGTGCACTTGGGATTTGCTTTTGGGGTTATGGGGCCTCCATGGGCCATTTGATAAGGCAGTAAAGCTTAGGATTAGGCTTGAAATTTATGGCAGACGTGTTAAAGGATTACGTTAGTTGAAGTTTGGGGGTCAGGCTCTCTTTTTGGGACTTAGTTTGATAGCCTGTTTGTTGTGATTCAGACTTTATTAGGATAGTGATTGTGTTCCCTTTCTATGCTCATTCAATCTGTTTTGTTTGTTTTTGGCTTGTCGGTTTACTTCCATAGAACATGCCTCGCCGCAAGATGTTAGCTGGAAGGGGTAAAAGGCCTCAAGAACCATCCTCCAGCCAACCACAAGATCCTCGCCCTCCGTCCAGGAAAAAGAGCAAAGCCCCGATGGATAAAAAGAAGATCAGGCCTCTCCTTCAGGAGCGCTATTTCCCTGACACAGATCTAGTTCCTTTCTACAAGCAGGCAACCCAACATTATAAGTTTGCCAAGCTTTTGGGCCCGCGCCAGCGGGGTAATGAGACACTGGTCAGGCATTATTATAAGCAAGCTGAGACGGGATTGATTGAGAACATAATGGACCCAAGTGCTGGGCAGGTGTTATCTCGGCTTGTAACTCCATCCGTCATTAGGGATTTTTACAGCCTTCCCACTCTCCCTTACTGTCATTACAAGCGTATCAAAGAGGAAACAGGGAAGTATCCCTTTGGTGACATGGCTAAGACACTGATCATTCAGGGAGAGCCAGGATGGTTCCAAAGGACAGGGAACCAGAAGTACTTGAACAGAAAATACTTAACTCCAGATGCTAAGGCATGGCTCCATTTTATTTGCTTCAACGTGATCCCTACAGCGCATTTGAGTGATCTGACCAAGGAATTAGCCCTGCTTGTCTATTGCTTTATCAAGGGGTTGCCCGTTCAGATAGAGGTCATCATCTACAATAGCATCTTGCACAGTGCTACCACCCCCAGAGAGGGAGCAGTCCTGGCGTTCCCACACCTTATTTCTGATCTGTTTGCTGCTCGGGGTGTGGATGACCCTGATGATGACGCCCATTTTTATCCAGTACCCGATTTTGACTACGAAGCACTCAAAGGGGTTGAGGTACCTGCTGTTCCAGCGCCAGATCAAGATGTGCCAATGCCAGATGCAGATTCTGACAACGCCCCAGCCACGCGTGGTGAGATGAGGAGACTGATTGACCAATGGGGTAATCAGATGATGCTTGAATGGAAGCACCAGCGGGTTGAGAATTGCCTCTTACGCAAAATGGTTAAAAAGATGTCGCTCAAGCTGGAAATTGAGCCATCTGAGGATAAGGAATTGGAAAATCGCTGGAAGGGGTCGGAAGAAGTCAGAGAGAGAAGCGAGCGCGGTAAAGCACCAGTGGTTGTAGATGCCGATGTAGAAGAGGACTCTGACAGGGATGAGGATGGTTCAGAGGAGAGTTGGCAGGAGGGCGATTCTTGGGATGAGGATGAAAACTAACCGCTATTCTCCTGTTTTCTTTTTGTGGTTTAAATCTTTGTTTTTAGGGTTTAAATTTTAAGTTTGATTGTAATAATTTAAACTTCTTTCTGTTGAATACTTTTGATTGTGAATTGTTGAACAATGAAAATGTGTGAACCAGTGAATATTTTGGTAGTGGATTTCATGACTGATGATTTTCTTTTTGCATCATGTGAACTGTTATTCTAGTTAGCTCTTTTTGCATCTGATTTAGCTAACTTTCACATAGTTGCCTTTGATTCCACTTGGTACATATTACATCTCGTACAGGTATTTTTGACCCTTTCATGCACCATTTGCATGAAAGATGACCCTTATTTTTCCCTATTGACAAGTGAGGACATTGTAAATTTTAAGTTTGGGGGTAAGGATATATCATTTTGGGTATATCATTTTGAAATCATTTTGAAAGCTTTTGGCTGTAAATAATAGGGATACATAGTGATGGAAGTATGGGAATGCATTGCCAAACTAAAGTTGTTGCAATTTTGTTTGATTTGTGACTAGAGCCTGCTTGAAAATGGTGTGAAAGTTCAATGATTGGAATAAGTTGCTTGACTGGATGATAGGTAGAAAATTGGATATGTATGCATTGTATGATATGAATTGTGATATTAGAGTAGGCCTTTTCTTAAATTCCTGTGAGTAAAACTAAGCACGAACGGAGTGAGAGTTAATCTGACGGGTTTTAGGAAGGAAAGTTGTGGTAAACCGGTTTATGTGTGTATTCTCATTTGATAATTTTAAAAATCCTCTTTGGAAGACCTTAACATGCATAGCAAGCTTTATATGATTTTTGACAAATGATAGAGGCAATTCTTAAATGCGATTGGGCCTTTTAAGCTTACCTTGATGATATCTATACCATTTGATCCTAATAATTGAGCCTAAAAGAAAAACCAAGATTTTGTCTTTTGCAAACCCAATTAAAATCCTAACCCCTAAGCCTGAAAAACCATAAGAATCATCCTGCTTTGAGATAATGGGTTAGAAGAACACAAGAAATATCAGCAAGTATATATATAAAAAAAAAGAGGGGGGGATATTTATGTCCAATAAAGCTTGGTAAGGACCAACAAAGTTGCTCAAATGAATAGAGAAAAGAACGGGTGTCTGAAAAGTACATCAAGTCCATTATCTCAAGGTTTTTGTATATATCCTTATTCCCTTTCATTTTAAGTACCTTATACCCTGGCCAAGTTACAAGCTAAAAAGTCCTTTTGATTCAAAAATCATGTGATTTAAGTTGTGAGTGGACAGGGAAAAAGAAAAGGGTGGATAAAATTCGAAAAATGAGAGGTTATACATGAGTTGGAGTAGTGCAATTGACTTGAATAAGATTCGGAAAATTTTCTTTCAACTCCATCACACACACACACGAGCTCAAGGAATTTTTAGAAAGCTTATCTTTAGTGTTATGAAGCATTCATCTTGGCATACGCACTGTATCTTCTATCAATCAAAAAAGGAAAGAGTAACATATGAGAACAAGTATTTCAGCCAAAGTAAGGTGAGCTTATAAGCAAATGACATAGATTTTCAAAAATTGCTTGAGGACAAGCAAGAACTCAAGTTTGGGGGAGTGTTAAGCTCCTAAATTTCACATATTTCATCACAATTTTTCCCCATTTGTATATATTTTTGAAAGTGATGTTTTAAAATAAACATAAAAATTCAAAGAAAATCCTTAATGAAGAAGAAAGTGTTTATGCATGAAAATTAAAGCTTAATGATTCTTTGTTTAAAAATTTGTGTGTGAATGTTATTAAATTTTAAAAGCTCATCAACCCTCTTTCAATCTTGTATAGGAAGAGGTGATAAAGAGAAAGAGCAAAAGAAATGCAAGGAAAGCTGGAATGAAGAATGAGAGATGACAAAAAGGCAAAGAACCAGAAGCAAAGTGACTTCGCCGCGGCGAACCCACGGCGAGTGTAATAGCCCTCTGTTTGTCACCCTCGTTCGCCGTGACTTTCGCCGCGGCGAAGCCATGGCGAAAACACCTGAAACTGCGCGTTTTGATTAATTAACGCTGTCTGAATGCAATAAATGGAATTGAATGCGAGCTGAAAGTCGGACAGAGCATTTAGGGCACATTTTGGATCATTTTGGAGCTTAAGAAGAGAGTGGGGAAGAGCTAGGAAGCTTGGAGACTCTTGGAAGAGATTCAAGTTGTGATACATTGAGCTAATAAAATAAGCTTGCGATAACATCTGTTGTGCATTACATGAATACTTGTTATAGCTAACAGCTCAAGTGCAGGAATTCTACTATGCAGTTAGCGATAGCAAAGTATGCTAGCGCTACTGAAAAAGCTGCTATGCAAGTACAGTTCGTACAGATACTCATAACGCTCAATCTACATCTCTCTTAGCTCACCCTATGCAAGAGTAGTTGAAGCTAGAGCAGAAAGTTAACCTCGATGAGGAAACTGCATTAATTGCCAACGGCTATGGGCTCTCAACGACCATATTCAAACGGCCTCATGAATTTGAACGCAATGGCAATCTGAGAACAAGATATAAATACAGGACTTGAGCATTTATGAAGGACTGACGAAAAAGAAAGAATATTCACGAACACATTCATTGCTCTCTGATCTTTGTATTTATTGTTCTTAGTGATTTGATTTGTACTTAAGTGATTATCATAATCTGTTCATTAAGTGAACTTTATTATTGAAATCCTCTACTGTTTGAGGTTGTTCTAAAGCTTGGTGCTTTGAGAATAGGGTAGTAACCTTACAGGTAGTAAGGGGGAGTGTTTAGAGGGATTCTAAAACTATATAAAGGTTGACAGGTGAACCTGTGTTGTAAAACATGTGGTTAGTGGAACCCAACGAGGAGTTGGAGAACTTGACGTAGGCAGTGTTGGCCGAACCAGTATAAAGATTATGTTGCTTTAATTAGTTTTTATTTTTAGGAAGCACAATTCACCCCCCCTCTTGTGCGATTGCCATTCTCAATAACAAACTTCCCAACAATTATTTAGTGTGTGTGTGTGTGTGCAAAGCCAGAGAACAATTCTTCAGCAAATGTCAAAAAGAAAATTGTAACATCTTAATATATATTGAGCCCTCTCAACATTCAAAACTTCATATGCCTACTCTCTTCCTCTCTCTCCACCAAAAGAATTTTTCTGACATAAATTCAAAATCAATGGGGCTTGATAGGCTTGTAATAGAGCCAAGGGTTAAGCTCATAGAAAGAAAGGTATAAAGAGGATTCAAATATCTTGAGATAAATGATAATATGTAGCTCATCTTTCTTTTCTATACAAAATTCCCTTCCAAAATTCAAACCAATCCCCCAAACTTATCTCAGAATGATGTCTTTGCACTCCAAGTCTTATTGAAACTAAACTCTTTTTTTTCTTTCTCTTTTTCTTCTTCTTCTTCTCCTTTTTTTTATAAATGTTAAGCTCCTAAATTTCACATATTTCATCACAATTTTTCCCCATTTGTATATATTTTTGAAAGTGATGTTTTAAAATAAACATAAAAATTCAAAGAAAATCCTTAATGAAGAAGAAAGTGTTTATGCATGAAAATTAAAGCTTAATGATTCTTTGTTTAAAAATTTGTGTGTGAATGTTATTAAATTTTAAAAGCTCATCAACCCTCTTTCAATCTTGTATAGGAAGAGGTGATAAAGAGAAAGAGCAAAAGAAATGCAAGGAAAGCTGGAATGAAGAATGAGAGATGACAAAAAGGCAAAGAACCAGAAGCAAAGTGACTTCGCCGCGGCGAACCCACGGCGAGTGTAATAGCCCTTTGTTTGTCACCCTCGTTCGCCGTGACTTTCGCCGCGGCGAAGCCATGGCGAAAACACCTGAAACTGCGCGTTTTGATTAATTAACGCTGTCTGAATGCAATAAATGGAATTGAATGCGAGCTGAAAGTCGGACAGAGCATTTAGGGCACATTTTGGATCATATTGGAGCTTAAGAAGAGAGTGGGGAAGAGCTAGGAAGCTTGGAGACTCTTGGAAGAGATTCAAGTTGTGATCTTGGTTTCATTTCTTCTTCCCTTCTTCTCTAATTTCTGCCATGTCTCTGCTTTTTATTTCTTGTTTTATTTCTTATTTACTCATGTGTAACTAAACCCCTATTCTAGGGTTACTTTGAACCATTTGATGGATTGACTCTTGTACTTCCTTCCTTTGATGTATTTAATGAATGTTTATGTATGGATTTTCATCTTGCTTTAAATTATACAAGTGCTTGATCACCACTTGAAGTGTTAAATGAAGTATGACTTGAGAGAGTATATTTTGTTTTAGAACTTGGGGGAAATCATGTTAGACTTGAAATTTATGATTTTAAATGGATGGTTTGTTGGTAATATAGAGATATAATTATTGACCTAACATTGTTCATATAAGGTTGGTGAAACATTTATGGCTAGCATTAATTGTTGCAAGAGATTGTGCAATTAATGCTAGTAAAAATTTGATTTTGACTTGAGAGAGCTTTCTCAAATGAAATTGAACCTTGAACTCATGCATGAAATTCATTGGGTAAGTAAAAGGGAAGGAATTTATCGGGTCTTGAAGTTAAATGGGGAAAGGTAACCCTAGGTTTTCTCATCCCATTTGTCAAGTATTTCTACTTCATTTTTCTTGTTAAAAAATCTTAAATTAAAAATTTCAAAAAGAAGTAACCTTTTAATGCTTTAATTTTACATGCTAACTCTTCAAAGCAAAGCTTGGTTTCGCTCAACTTAATCTAATACACTAAGCCTTCTGTTTGATCGCATTTGTAACCAAATCCCTGTGGGACGATACTTTTCTTATTACTCTATTACTTGATGCGACCCGTGCACTTGCGGAGCGAACAATAAACTTGAAATGACTTTGGAGTACAAATCATTGAATACCATGTATTACTCCTCATACCCACTTTTACAATCATATTCATCTCAACTTCACCAAACCAGTCCTCACCACTAATCATAATCATCAGATTATCAATCATCTCAAGTTTAAGGTAATTCATGGTTTTTCAGGCTACAAAGGTTATGGTCATTTGAGGGCTTCAAAAAGAAACTCACGGTTTTTCATTTAAGGCTCAAATGGGGGTTCAAATGGAAATGATTCAAAGGTAGGCTTGAAAGGCTCAAACGCATTTGAAAGAATGCCCATATCATTTTCCAAAATCATGCAAAATCATTACAAAGCCTCAAGAGATTCCAAGATAGGTTCTAGAGTTATCAGCTGAGAAGGAAAATATACAATCAAATGCTACAAAATCTCCAAACAAAGGCTTTCAAATCATTTCCAACTCGAGTGTACCAAAAATTCTATTTTATTTTATTTTTCAAAATGGTCAGAAAGCCGGTCTCAATAATGCAAATCCAGCATCCAAAAATATTGACCACAACTTCCTCGTAAACATATAATATAAGCAACCATTCTATCATTGGATCCCACATTTTAGTTCAGTGGATACTAAATCAATCTAAATCATGCTTATTGTAAAATGACAAGTAATCGTCCAAATTTCCAAAATTGAAAGTCATGTCAATGTTAACCAACAGTCTATCATCAAATCATTCAATTCTAACCAAAATTGGAAATGCAACATACTTCCCTATAAATGCTCTTTGTGCTCCAAATTTGCTTTCCTTTGCCTCATGTTCAATTTGATGACAAACCTTGAAAATGCTCAAAAGAGGTCACACCTACTAAAGAAAAACAACAATGAAAAATATTAAATTTTTAAAGCTTGGGTTGCCTCCCAAGAAGCGCTAAGTTTATAGTCTTCAGCCAGACTTCCAATACCAACTACTAATCATACGTATCAAAAACAAAAATCACCTTGTCTTCATTTCTCTTCGAAAGACAAGGCTTCAGCAAAATTGGGAATTCATTCATACAAGAATTACATGTTCCTTTAATCAAAAGTGATTTCAAGGTACATGATGCAATATGGCACATGGGCGGCTTCAATTCAATTGTTTCAAAATTATCTTCAATAGCCTCCAAATATTTTGAAAACCCAATAAAATCTACTTGACTCCCATCAGTAAGAGTCAAGCTATCAGTAGGGGGATTTTGAACACAGATTGTAGGGATTTCCTCTCTATTCTCTTGTTCCCAATGACCAAAATTAGGATCCCCACTCAAAACCTCAATTGGGCACTCAATGTTTCTCTCTCCTCTTCCATTTCTAGCTCAAAATCACCCACAAAAGTACCACAAACCGTTGACAACACATTATCACTTCCCATAAGCAATTGCCCACTTGAAATGGCCTCTTCCACATAAGAGTCATTTGATTTATCAATGAAAACACATTTTTGCTTTAAAGACTCAATGGTAGAAGCCAGTTCATTTTCCCTAGATGCTAAATGTTCAAGAGCTAATGCATGTTCATTAAATTTTTCATTTGTCCAAGCTCTTATTTCATTTTGATTATCCAAAATAAGCTGAAGCATCTCCTCTATTGTAGGCTTTTTCTCATGAATGGGAGTGATTTCATCTACATGATTGGGCGATGGTTGATAATATGATGCATATGAAGGGAAAGAAGAATTTGGATCCCAAGGCAATGAATGTTCATGATTCCAACTAGGGTTGAAAGAATTATCATGCAAATTAGTTTGAACCCTAGCAAAATCATCCCCTACATAATCCAAGGTTGAGACATAGGGGCATTGCTCAATATAATGATTATCTCCACAAAAATTGCAACAAATGTAGTCATATTGAGTTTCAAAAGCATTAGGGTCATAGCAAGAATGTAGATAATCATTATCCTGTTCAAATCCATTACTTGCCCCATTAGTCCACCAAGGATAATCCATAACAAAATTTAAAAGAAAATAACTAACAAACTAAAAAGACAAACAAAGAGAACAAATATACACATATGAACACAAGAAAAGAAGTAAAAAGAGAAAAACAAACACACGAACAAATATATACAAACTCAAGCTTAAGCTACTAGTACTTTAATCAAGGTTGACCAAGGACGGTTTTGGGAAACAAATCCCCGGCAACGGCGCCAAAAACTTGTTCGCCCTGCGCCGCAAGTGCACGGGTCGCGCCAAGTAATAAAGTAGTAAGTAAAGTATCGTTCTCACGAGGATTTGTCCAAAACCCGGTCAAACAATGATTGTCACACTCTCGCCCAATTTGAGTGACACAAATGTTAAGATTGAAAATTAACTAAGAAAATAACCTATGCTAAATGAAAATAAAACTATAAACAAGTGATTCTCCAACTTCAAGGATAAAATGGGTCCTAAGATTATCTATCCCCCTTGTACTTCTTAAAACTCAATTAACCTCCCCTCAACGAAGCTCTCAACGAAACCACGTGCTAATCTAGGGTTCATAGAGTACTTGTAAACGCTCTCTCGAGTCAAGAACAAGTGTTTAGTCTTATTAAGTGCACAATCTCTTGCTACAAGTTAATAAGACCCAATTCTCATGCTCCAACCCTAATGTGACTATGCAAGGCTAGCAAGTATATCTCTATCTTACCAACAAAACCATCCATCCATGCAAACTTCAGGTTCTTGCACTATTTTACCCAAGTTCTACACTCAACCTAGCTCTCTCGAGTCATAAATCAAGTGAACCCAACATCTAAATGGTGATCAAGCACTTAGAAGCATTAGGAACAGAGTAAAATAAGCACATAGATATCATTAATCACAACATAAGAGGAGGAATCAAGAATCAATACATACAAGGGTTCAAAATAATCCTAGAATCAAAGTATGTAGCTACTCATGTTCTACAACTCCAAGGGAGCATATATATACAACATTACAAAACAGAACAAGAGAAGAGAATGAAGATAGAAGAGATAAACTAAGAGAGGAAGCCCAAATCTCTTCGAAGCTCCAAGCCCAAGCACTATCCCCACCAAGCTCCAAGCCCTAGCAGAGCAAAACACTCCCAAAATGCCCCAAAAGTCGAAGAATGAAGAATAAGCTCGAAGCCCTAGCTTTTATTTCCTTCCAGCTCATCTGTTCTGTCAAAACGCGCAGTGAAACACGCAGTTCGCTGTGGGTTTCGCCGCGGCGAGCCCGTGGCGAGCTCCAAAAATTCTAGAATTGAGAGATTCTCACCGCGGCGAGATGACGGTGAGCTATCCAAAATGGGCAGAGGTAAATGGACTTCGCCGCGGCGAGGCCACGGCGAAGTCCCACTTATTCTGGTCCTTTGCTCTGTTTTCCTTAGTCCTTAGGCTGCTTTGGCTTCTTCTTATTTTTGTTCAATTGGGAGCTTGGTGGAGGGCTAAAATCTCTTGTTTATTGCATCAAATTATTCCAACAAAAATTACATAAAACAACATAAGAAATTAACTACAAAAATAATCAAAATCTACATAAATATACAATGATGTGTAACCAAAAATCAAATGAACATTTTCCTATCTTGAGTATCCAAAATTTATCAATGATTGAACAAAAATCAAGAAAAATGTGCTAACATCACATGAATTCCCGGGAGTTATCAATAACCGTCCCATTGTAATATTCTCTTACGTTGGAATAACAATCTCATTGTAATATACTTTAATATATCTTTTGTACCATCTTTATGTATATACATGACAAATCCTTGGATTTGTATGGTTTTGATATGCTAAAAATGAGGTTTTAAACATAATAGAGATGCAATTTTTGGTCCAATTGTGCTTAATTAAGATCTTAGGCCCTTAAGTGAAATTAGGATAAAAATAGGATTAATTTGCCATAATTGGTAATTAATTAGAAATAATTAATTTATAGGGCATTTAATCCTTTTTCTATTATGTTTTTACTTGTAGGTCTATTGAAGAACCATGGGTGGAACATTTGATTTGCAATGGGAAAAGAAAACCCAATTTTCCAAAAGAGAATTTAGCCGCAGCTCAAATTTCTGGGCCGCAGCTCAATTCTTCACAGAAGCAAACTGAGCCACAACTCAAATTTTTTACCCACAGCTCACTGTCTTTACGAAGAAAATCAAGCCGCAGCTCAAATTTCTGGGCTGCGGCTCACTGCCTTACAGAGAAAAACTGAGCCGCGACTCAAATTTCTGGGCTGCAGCTCAATTGCGTTCTGCAGAATTTTTCAGGGTTTTGGGCCTAATTCATGCCCATACCCGAGACCCACTTCTAGGACCCAACTCAGAAGCATATTAGGTCGAATTTTGAACCTATTTGACAGATTTTTGAGCCCCCAAACCCTAGCCTCCATATTTTCTCTCAACTCTCTCATCTTCATCTTCATCTTCTTCTATTTTCCCTTCCTCCACACTATGTCCATCACTTATTCCGTCCTTGTTGGTGTTCCTCCCATGAAGAGCATCAGCTAGGCTCCACCATTCTTGGTGGTGGGAGCCAAGGGATGAGCTTAGAGCATATATAGGGGAGTTTTAGTTCTAATCCTTCTTCCTCTTGTTGTATTTATGCTTTTCTAGGGTTCTAGGAGTATATTTATGACATTTGGTTGTGTTCTTCATTTCTATATGATGTATAAGGTTTAGAAACTATTTTGTGTTGTTTCTTTCTTGTTAATGCTTGACATTGTGCTACATTAACTTTGAGTTTGATGAAATTTATGGGTTTATGATTTTGTTATTCTTTTTGTGAATATCTTGTGCTAACTCAAGGTGGCTTGGTTAGTGGATTAAAAATGTTAAGTGGTTTGCATGAGTGAAATGGCATAGGAATTGATTAATTGTGTTTAGACATTGGGTAATCACTCTTTTCAACCTTAATCTTTGTTTGGGTGGCCATCAATGAGTTAGGGTTAATTGAGAAATTAAGTGCAATTGTGGGGTGGCCCAAATTGTGGATTATAAGTCTTGCATAATTAATTAGTTCTTGAATTTGTCAAATTACATGAGTGGCATTGGACTTCAAATCTATAGTCTTAATTTGTTATGTGGGGTTAAAGTAATTAATTAAACCCTAGGATTAATTAAGTGGCAATTCGGGGTTCCAGTTGTTGGATTAGGAGCCCCTTGACCTAAGCCTAGCCTAGAGGGGTTCCTCTAGAGTTCATTAGAAAATCAATAATAAACTCCCTAAAAATCTTTTAAAGCAATGAATCCCAAGGTTTCCATTTATTAAGAATGATTCCATTTCCATCCCCCTCCAAATCTCACTTTTATCCTATCTTTATTTTACTTTTGAACATATCATACATTTTGCATCTTTTCTAAATCAAAAACAAAATACAATATTTTTTACCCGTGTTTAATAGTTTGCATACTAGTTACTAGGTCATCTTTTGCGTTTAGACTCCTCAAGCGAATGATACCCGGGGGTTAGCTTCCACTATCCCCTTGGTTCTTATTTTCTTGAAGGGCGGACCCAAGGGCGTGCTACAAACACACACATTCGAAAGTGGTACTCTTCAATACACACACGTTAAGATTCAACAAAGTATAAACGAGTTTCTCAAAGAAATAAAATACATCTTCCTCCGAAAATAACTCAATTAATTACTCAAAACTTTGGGTTGAATTTGAAAAAAAAAAAAGAATTTAAAACTTATGATAAAAGGAAATAAACCATTTGGAATAAGAAAACAATGATTAAGGGAAAAAGAGAGAAAAGGGAATTGCATCGAATTTCACAAGGAAAACATTAATTAATAAATCACAAAATGACCAAAATAATTGAATAAAAAGAAAGAATTCGACATGATCACATCCGTTCATTCTAATAAAATCAAGAAGAGGTAAAACAGTTTAGAATTTACTTCTAAATAAAATAGTTGGGCTAAAAACATAATAAAAGTGAAAAATGAAAGTTATCACCTTGCTATCTACACCCTCACCTGATGGGGATCAATCATAGAGATCCCTTTTCTCCTCTCCTAGTACTCTAAGATTTGAGATAAGTTGATTTGTTGTTCCGACAAACCCCTGTTTAAGCATACATATGAGTGATGAAAAGTTTCACGTGATGGGGAAGAAATTCAGAAATTTATGAAGGGGACATTGAGTAAAAGGAGCGATCGCTATATGGAGGGAAAAGAATCGTTATTTTAACGTGGAAATTAAGATGGGGCATGGAAATAAATAGGTATAGGAGGTTAGGGTTTTAGAGAGATTTAAAAAAAAATATCTAGATATATTAATTATATTCTGATAGATAATGATACGGCTTCTTATGCGTGCAGAGAGTTTTGGTACCATCAATGTGGACAGAGGTAAAATAATGAAGAAAAATTTTAGGATTTAGGGTTCCCAAAAACTTAAATGTAACTTTATCATTACACTTTTTATTGAAAAATGGATATTAACATTTAAATAGGTGTTGAAGAAAATTCTAAAATATGTCTTCGGTAGCATGATTGTTCATACATTCATACTTACCACATACTCATCTGGTCCTATTTATAAGTCACTTCTAGCATATTTCACACAGACCAAGGAAAACCTTAAAACTCATTAACTTTCCACTAAAATCCAACAAATTTACAACTTTACCCATATTAAATATCCACTATACCACATGAAAATAAAGTCAACACATAATAAATGAAGGGTAAACTTGTACATTCATACTCAATATTTAATTAAGTGACTTATATATAGGACCAAATAAAACATTATCTCTCTGCCCTATAAATAGGACCAGAGGAGTATATCAAATAGCATATAACAAGCACGCTAATATTAAATTATTAGGATTTTGTTTTTTTTTTTTAGATTTTAAAATAATTTTGGGTATTTATCCAAACTAACAAACTAAATATCAAGGAACAAAAAACCGGACCGGACCGGCCGGTTCAACCGTGAACCGGCCATTGGTTCGGTCCGGTTGGCACGAAAAATCCGGGAGACATTTGACCCGGGTCAACCCTGGAAAACCGGTCAACCCGGCCAAGACCCGGATTGAACCGGTCACCTTTTTTTTTAAAAAAAAATAATTTTATTTTATTATAATTCACCTAATTACTAACTTTCACTCCACTCAATTTTAGAAATTAGGAAACTATAATACTTTAAATGCTATTTTACTTGCATATACTTAATATTTAATTATTGTTACTCTTAATATTTATATTTTAATCTGTGAATTGTAGAATAATATTTATTTTCACATGTAATCAACTAATATTTTCTTTTTTTCCTATATAGAAACATTAAAATATTCATATTTGATGAATCATGCATACCTATCTACATTTACATTTTGATATTAGTGATTATTAATGTTAATATCAATAAAATTTTATTATTTTAATATAACCGGTTTGACCCGGTCAGACCCCGGTTGGACATTTGACCCTTGAACCAGTGCGTCGTCCGGTTCGATGCCCGGTCCGATTTTTTGAACCTTGCTAAATATCAACTCAAAGATATCCATTTCAAATTTTAAAATTTTATCACTTTGAGAGTTTGTTGGGATACTAAGGAGATCCCATTAGATATGAGCTAAATAAATATCTTTATAATTTCAATTTTTTTTTAAACAAATGTTACCCCTTTCTTAAAAATTTAATTAGCTTTTAAATACTATATATATATTTTTTTTGGTTGTCACATTTATGCTTAAAATCAGTTATATCTCTTTGGCCAAAAAAAAAAAAAAATCAGTTATATCTCTCTTTTGAAATAAGGAAAAAATTTCTCTTGAACAAAAGTATTTTAAATAAAGATATAATTCGAAAAGTTATTCAAGTTATTGTATTTGAAAACATTATCGCTTTTTAATCTACGGAAATTAATTAAGTATTGTAATTTGAAAGAAGTATCTAACCTTAATCGATGGACCAAGAAAATTGAAGAGTTCTTATGAATTGTCCTTTTATTTATAAGAGGGAAAATCTTTCAATTGGTTAAGAAAATCATATTTTACAAGATTTAAATTGTTTATCGGTATTTTAATTATTTGATAAAAATGTTATAACAAAATCGTATAAATCTTACTAAGATGAAATAAATATCTTTTACTTTTATCTTATCTATTTTGATTATATTGAATTTGATTTTTTTTTTCAAACTTAATTCAGACCAAACTCTAGTTTAAATACATCAAGCCATTTACAGTAGCCAAAAAATATAATTTTTAATAAAAAAAAATTATACACATAAAAACGTTAAATAGACTAATGGGCCTCCTACCCTCCTCTATACTTAAAATCAGTTGAGATTCTCATGTCTCTTTTTGAAATAAGGAAAAACATTTCTCTGGGACAAAAGTATTTTAAATAAAGTTATAATTCAAAAAGTTATACAAAATATTGGATTTGAAAACGTTATCGCTTTTTAATCCACGGTAATTAATTGAAGTCAAAAAAATCTAAGGTTATTAATTAAGGGTTGCAAGAAGTATTAAAACCCCCCCCCAAAAAAAGGGAAAATCATAATGAGGTCCCACATAAGGCATTTAATCACAACCAGGTCCCAAACAATCATCAAATTACATTGAAGTCCCAAGGGACTTAGGTGTAATTAAATTGAGTTGTCAATACCAGCCCATTAAGTTGTTACTATGCCCAAAATAGTTGTCAATTGGTTGTCAATTCAATGTTATCAATACCAGCTGTGTGAGTTGTCAATGCACACAAAAGGAGTTGTCAATCGCAGCTCAATGAGTTGTCAATTTAATAGTTGTCAATACCAGCTGTTTTGTGTGCAAAAAAAAAACCAATTATGTCAGCATTACTTCTCAACTCCCTTTTATTTATAATGCGCAAAATCTTTCAATTGGTTAAAAAAATCATATCTTACAAGATTTAAATTGTTTGTTGAAATTTAAATTATTTCATAGAATTGTTAGAACAAAACCATATGAATATTACTAAGATAATATAAATATCTTTTTTACACTTATCTTTTCAATATTGATTAGATTGTAATATTTTATTTTTCTTTTTCAAACTTAGTTCATTCCAAACTCTATAAATACGTCAAGCCATTTTAGAATGACCACGCAACCCACTCATTCTTCCTTCAATCTCTGCCATTTGACTTATATTACTTTTTAATCCCTTTCTGAAATTGCTTTCCCTGTCACTGTAATTATTTTTCGACATGGACATGCCGACCTATGATCCTAGCCTTGTGGATGAGGGTTCTACTGAACACGATATACCATATTCACTCTCTTCTCCGGTTTGTTTTCTCTTCTTTTTTGATTTTCATCCTTTCAGTTTTGAAGATTTTAGTGATAATAACTGTATTAGATGTTGTTATCGTTATTAGAGTGTTAGATATATAGACTACTACGAGTTATGTTTGGCATATTTATCATAAGTATTAGAAAACTATAGGGTTAATAAAAGCTCTAAACAAACATAATGGAACTCATTAGACTAGTTAGTGACTGTTTGGTTATTCATATTGACTCTGGGAGCAACGTAACCACATTATGTGTTAAGGTTACCTTAAAAAAAATTTAATCAGATATATTATAAGGATCTAGATACCTCCCCTCATATTAGACTTCTTTAACACTCGTATTTCCATATTAGATGGTATTGATGGAGTGAAGTCCCACATTAGTTGGGGAAAGAAATAAATTATGCTTGATAAGGGCCTGGATACCTTTCCCTTCGACGCATTTTAAAATCGTGAGGGGTGATGGATGCCCCAAAGTGGACAAGTTCAAGAACAAGGATGTTATGGGGTGACAGGTTGGCCTGTCACGAGTCGATTGTCCAATATGTTAGGTAAAAACTTCTGTTTTAATACAGGGTTTGGATTTTTCCGACCCAACCCATTTATATGGGCTACTCGGTTGGCCCACCATTTTTTCCTTTTATATTTTTAACTATAAGATGAAACATAAATTTACAAATTAAACATATTGCAATTCACAGAAAGTGATCATAACGTATCAAATTCAAGGTTTTAAATATTTTTTATTTTTATAAATAATATTATATTTAAAAATTTTAAAATAATAACGATTGCCTTTTTTAAAAAAAATTAAAGTCTCAATATTCCCTTCAATCTGACCAAATCTAAATTCTAAATAATAAATTTATAAAAATATAAAGGAACAAATGTGTATTGATTTTCTTAAATAACTTTGTTAATCATTTATATTGAAAATGTCTCTTAATCAATGCAACAGTTGGATTAAATAAAATCCACTTTAATATTGTTACATTTTATGTGTTATTACAGTCTATTAGCACAATCAATATAATAAATTTTATATTATTATATATTGATATAAAAACTATATTTTTATATTGTATACTTTTTATCTCTTTTTTGATTAATTAATGAATGTAGGGTTGTTTAACACTCATATATTTCTATATTAATTACAGGACAAGGCATCTTATTACAGTTCTTCAGGGCCTTGTAGTCCCGCATCAATAGACCACAACAATAATATAATACACAAGATAGTGTCCGCTTCGAGCCCAGAAAAAATAACTCTAGAATGAGCTTCGAGGACTATGGGTGCCTTCCCTCATGGTGCCATGACAAATATAAGGTCACAATCAGGGACATATCATATGAAGCTAGAGCTGCTCTTGTGGATGTTTGGAAATATTCTGACGACGGCATACCTGCATGTTCATCCTTTTTTCTGGTTTGTTTCCCCATCTTTCTTGAATTTCATTCTTTCAGTTTTGAAGATGGGGCGAAAATTACTAATTTATATGCAAGTTGGTCGTATTATTAGAGTTTTAGATTTTAGATACAAATGTGGGTGTGTGTGTGTGTGTTTTCCCTAAGAAAATAATTTGCAGTGTGAAGAAGGCATCATTCATTCTCCTCCTAAGTCAAGTCGGAACGGTTTCCCTACTAAGCGCAACGCTTCGTAGGGAGAGCTAATCAAACAATATATATGAACCTACACATCTGATTTCGTATGAGTCAGATTTGATTTTTTAAAAGTTTATATTTTTTTTAAAAATATTATTGTAATGGGTATAAAATACTAAACAAAGATAATCTTTTAACAATCATTTTTCAAAAACTATTTTTTACTACTAAAAAAATCATTTTTAAAAATAATCAAATCTAGATCGTTTATATTAAATCTAAATGGTTCAGATTTGACTAGCTTTCCCTACTAAACATTTGTGCTTAGTAGAGAAATCGGTTCCAAGTCTATGTAACACTTCTTTAATACTCATATAGTTCTACAGTGAAGATTATTAATGGGACAGTAATTAATAACTTTGTATTAAAATTGTTTATATAGTAAGAGGTTTAGAGACAAGTATACATGCGTCAAAGTTGTTTTTCCTAACAAAATAATATATTGTGAAGAAGGCATCTGTTGAAACCTTCTTCAGTTAATTAATATGAGAATCTCCTAATACTCATATATTTCTATGTTAACGAGTATTGATGGAGCGGTAAGAACTTTGTATGAAAGTTGTTAGCATTTTAGATACAAGTATATATGTGTTGTCAATGTTGTTTTCCTATCAAGATAACTTAAACCGTTCGTGATAAAACTGTATTTTTATATTGTATATTTTTAATCTTTTTTAATTAATTAATAAATGTAGGACTTCTTTAACAACCATATATCTCTTTATTATTAATTACAGAACATTGATGAACGCCCATCGGGCTTATACTATGATCCTGGCAACATTGAATATTATTCTTACCACCTTCACCCAAGCTTACATGATAAATATATGGTTAGCTACTTAGACATGAAATATAAAGGTGTTCCCAAAGAGAGGCCAAGACTATTACCTCCTCGGTATTTGCTCCCATCAATGGGGCCATCTTATGGAGGTACATCTATACAAGTTATTTGCTCCATTGAGTTTTCTTTACATTTATCTTCTATTTAAATCAAACGACGTCTATTTATCCTTCATTTTAATTCAATAACTTTTCAAAAAAAAATCGAAACATTAGCTAGATATTTTTATAACTTATTAATTGGAAAAAAATAAAGAGTAAAAAGACAGTGTTGGATCTAAATGGAGATATACCTTGATGGAAAGGCCCTTTACCCATTCATTGGGGTCTAATTTGAATTTTATTTTTGAAATTATATTAGGTGGTTTTACATTACACAAAAATATATTATAGACTAATTATTCTAACTTTGCTATTTTCAATTCCGTAATATCCAGTGGTAAATGATGATGATGATGTGAATTCATTTCATCAATTGAGGGCTAAGATTGTAGAACAAGTTGAGTACTATTTGAGGTAATGTCTTCAATTTAAGCACGTGCTGTCTATATCTTGTTTTTTTTAAAAAAAAAAAAAACTTTTTTTCCTTCTTATTTTAACATTTTTTAATTATGTTTATTTCTCCCTTGTAGCTTTGATAATTTGACAGAAGATAGATACTTATTACGACGACATATGGATGGTGGAGGATGGATTCCAATTCAGATTATTGCCAGCCTTCCTAAGGTGAGTTGCTTGTGATCTTTCTACACACACACACGTGTGTATATTATTAAGTCACTTATGATAATATTTTACCTTTCACAGGTGAGGGAATTAACAACAACCATTGAACTGATACTGGAAGCTCTTGAAACATCTTTGGCCATAGAAATTTGGGTAAGTTAATTCTCTAGCCCTCAATTTGGTGTTACACACACACACACACTGCTGCTTCCAATCCTTGACATAAGATTCCATTATATTGGTAATCTTATATTCTATCCAGTTCTAAATATAAGATGAATGTAACTTTATTTTAAAAAAATTAAGGATGCAAAATAAACCACTTAAAAGTACGTATATTTATAATTTTTTCTTAAAACTAATTTACTTTATTTATAAACTAATAAGGTATAATTTAATTACATATAGTCTATTTAACCATAATCTTAACAAAAATGTCAACTTCATCTTATATCAAAGACTAAGAGAGTATCCAAGACTATAGGTAGTATTAGCATGTAGAGTTATATATATATATATATATATATAGAATCTGTGATTGAACAATACAATTTTCTATATTAGTACTGCTCACACAAATTATTTACCTTTATATCGAATTTACAGGATGATAATAAAATAAGACCACGTCATACTTGGGGGAGATGGATTATACCTGATCCTAGGGTTCCACTCGATGTTATATACGATATGATTATGAGGCGATCAACTACTTAACTGCACAATTTAGACATCGAGATGCGGCGTGCTTTTCGTTCATTGTATTGCTTTTATTCTTTTCTTTTTTTAGGGTTAAACTGCTGTTTTTATTCTCTCCACGATAGATGGGCTATTTTTTCCATTTTAATATAAGATTTAATTGATATTTTTAGAGAAATTAAAGAAGTTAAATTAATCATTTTAAGTATTTATTTTTATAACTTTTTCTCAAAATAATTTATCTTGACTTTATAAATTAATTTATAGTTTAATTATATTTAATATATGGCATCATTAAATAGTTTATTTGGTTTTTTAATCATAAAAAAATTAACCGAATGTTATATTTAGTTTCAGAAAAATAGTCGTTGACTTGTGTGTGTGTGTAAGAATCCTTCATGGTTTGTAATATTGTTAGTAATATTATAATGATTCTCTATATATAAAAAAAAAATGTAATATTAATTCTCTGTGAGTGTGAGAATCAATCATGTTTCGTTCTTTTTTTTTTTAAAAAAAACAAAAGTACTCCCTCTTATCTTAAATATAATATCTATTTAACTAATTTGATTAAATTAAATATGTTGGTTATGTTAGTAAGTTATGTTCTTTTTTTAAAAAAAAAAAAAGTATTACAATCATCTTTCCTTATCCCTTTCCACATCTCTTACTTGATTTGGAGGAATACTGTTAATAACAATTTGAAAAGAAGTTGACAAAGATTATATTTAAATCCTATATTGAAAACTTAAAACAGACAAAGAGGGAGTACTTTGTTATGACCTTTTGTATGTATGTGGACACATAAAAAGAGATGCGTTGAGTTTTAATTTCTGTAAATAAATTTGTTTCTTTCTTACAAGATGATTATTTATATAAATTGATTGATGGTTATCTTTTATTTGATAACTTCTATTTACTTTTGATTTGGTTAAAGCTTAATTGCTATAATTTAATTTAGTGCAACAATTGAATCTGGTCTAGTTTAGCTATTTAACATTGAAAAGGAAAAATAACTGTTTTGTAGTGATTTATTTGTTGACAAACTGGAAAAGTGGAGTTATAAAATTTTAAATAGAGAATGTGTAAGATAAAATAGTAAAAATAATAATAACTAAAAACTTTTCAACTCCACTTTTATATCTCTCTTAAATTACAATTATAAAAAATTTTCCTTTCCTGTCGCTATATAAATATTATGATGGTTACCATATAAACTATATAATTTGGTTTCAACTTTTAACAATGGGATGATATATGAATATTGTTAACCAGCTACTTGGATAGTGTAAAAGTAAAATATAATATAATTTAAATTAATTAAATTAATCCAACGAAAGTTCTTTCTATTGTTATGAATACAATTAATATCTGTTATTAAAAAATAATTAATATATTACAAAAAAGTATTTACATATGTTTAGAAAATCATATAAAATGTGAGATCTTGTTATCAGAATTGACAGAACATTTCTAATCATATGAAATTTAAAATCTATGAATTAAATGAACTACAGTATACAGTTTATTAGAGCGAGTATGGTATGAATTCTAAATTAATTAAGAATAACCACGCAATATTATTTTCTTAGGCATTTGAAATTAATAAATTCACTTAATTAATTTAAATAACTCCGAAAATGATTTTCAAGAAGCATCTTATCTAATGTCTCCAATGTGATCACTCACGATTTTTAGTACATTTCTTAAAAAAACTGTTTCATTCGATGATAATAATAGATACCAAAATTTTCTGAGTTCAATATTTTACGATAGCTGTAGTGTTTAATATTCAAATTATTCAAATGATGAAATCGTTACAATGTAATGGTTACAAAATATATGAAAATAATCTTAATTGGATCGCCATGAAATACTAAAATTACTTTTAATAAATTCCTACTAATAAGCTCAAGAAGATTAATTGGAGATTTTTGAATCATTTTCAAAGGCTAAAATGTCCCATTATAGTCTAAAAGAAAAAAAATTGAAGATGCCGTGGCCCGTGTGAGCGTGATTTCTATTTTTGAGTATTCTAATTAAATTTAATTAGGATGATTATATTTGTGATTTAATTGCTAAAATACAGGATACTATGTCAAGTACATTAAGCATAAACAAATACATATATTACAGTGAGGTGGCATTTATCTTTAGTCACTATTTTCATCCGATAGTGTCATAAAAAATATATAAATAATGGTATTCATTATTTTGAAAAGTTGTTCGATCAAAATGGAGGTCAAATAGAAAACGTTTGATCTAAATGGTTGCTAGATGGAGAAGGATCATAATAGAAGAGATTAAGTAGAGTTCTAATATCATTTGCTTAAACTATGTTCTGACCTAAGTAATGAAACTTGGCATTTGAAAGATTGAAACGGTCAAGTTTGGTGAGTCAAAAGTGAATGGGTCAATTCGAGTCAATCCCGGGACAAAATTGGCGTGGATGGAATGGTTATAACAAACTTTTTTTACCTATTTTTCATATTTATACATATGCACACACATATAATAAAATTAAGAACTTAAGATGGACAAATAATGGGCCTCCTGCCCTCCCCTATGGCTTTATGCTTAAAATCAGTTATATCTCTCTTTTAAAATTAGGAAAAAATTTCTCTTGGACAAAAGTATTTTAAATAAAAATAGAATTCGAAAAGTAATCCGATTATTGTTTTGAAAACATTATCGCCTTTTAATCTACGGTAATTAAATAAGAATTGTAATTTGTAAGAAGTATCTAACCTTATTCTTCGATGGCCCAAAAAATGTAAGAATTACTTATCAATTGTCCTTTTATTTATAAAAAATCTTTCAATTGGTTAGAAAAATCATATTTTACAAGATTTAAATTGTTTATCGATATTTAAATTATTTGATAAAATATTATAACAAAACGTTTAAATCTTACTAAGATGAAATAAATATGTTTTATTTTTATCTTATTTATTTTGATTATATTGAATTTGATTTTTTTTTTTTCAAACTTAGTTCAAACCAAACTCTAGGTTAAATACGTCAAGCCATTTACAATAGCCAAAAATATAATTTTTAATAAAAAAATATATATACCTAAAAACGTTAAATAGACTAATGGGCCTCCTGCCATCCTCTATGCTTGAAATCAGTTAAGATTCTTATATCTCTTTTTAAAATAAGGAAAAAGTTTCTCTGTGACAAAATTATTTTAAATAGAGATATAATTCAAAAAGTTATGGAAAATATTGGATTCGTAAACGCTATCGCGTTTTAATCTACGGTGATGAATTGAAGTCAAAAAAAATCTATGGTAATTTATTAATGGTTGTATCAACCAATTATGTCAGCATTACTTATCCACTACCTTTTATTTGTATTGTGGAAAATCGTTCAATTGGTTAAAAAAATCATATCTTGCAATATTTAAATTGTTTAATGATATTTAAATTATTTCATAGAATTGTTAGAACAAAATCGTATGAATATTACTAAGATACTATAAATATCTTTTTTACACTTATCTTTTCAATATTCATTAGATTGTAATATTTTGTTTTTGTTTTTCAAACTTAATTCAGTCCAAACTCTATAAATACGTCAGGCCATTATAGCATAACAACACAACCCACTCATTCCTTCAACCTCTGCCATTTGACTTATATTGCTTTTTAACCCCTTTCCGAAATTTCTTTCCCTATCACTGTAATTATTTTTCGACATGGACATGCCGGCCTATCATCCTAGCTTTGTGGATGAGAGTTCTACTGAATATGATATACCATATTCACTCTCTTCTCCGGTTTGTTTCTTCTTCATTCTTGATTTTCATTCTTTCAGTTTTGAAGATTTGAGTGATAACTGTTTTAGATGTTGTTATCGTTGTTAGAGTGTTAGATATATAGACTTCTACGAGTTACTTTTTGAGTATTTCTCATAAGTTTTAGAAAACTATAGGGTTAATAGAAGCTCTAAACAAACATAATGTAACTCATTAGACTAGATAGAGACTATTTGGTTATTCATATTGATTCCGGGAGCAACGGAACCACATCATGAGTTAAGGTTATCTCCAAAAAAAAAAAATCTAAATAAGACATCTTTTATTCTCATCCGAAACTAACGTGAGACTTCTATAACACTCATATTTCCATACTAGATGATATTGATGGTGTGAAGTCCCACATTATTTGGGCAGACTGGAGAGGAACGAGTAGCACTTTATAAGGGTCTAGATACATTTTCTTTTGACGTGTTTTAAAACCGTGAGGAATGATGGATGCTATAAAACAAACAAGTTCGAGAACAAACATGTTATGGGGTGGTATGTTGGCCTGTCATAGGATTATCCCACATGTTAGGCAAAAAATATCCGTTTTAATACGGGCTTTGATTTTTCCAATCCAGCCCATTTTTATAGGCTAATGAGTTGGCTCACCGCTTTTTTCCTTTTATATTTTTGACAATAAGATGAAACATAAATTTACAAATTAAACATATTGCAATTCAACGTAAGTGATCATAAAATATCAAATTCAAGGTTTTAAATACATTTTATAAAGAATATTATATTTAAATTTTTTAAAATAATAAAAAATGTCTTTTAAAAAAATTAAACTCTCAATAATTCCCTTCAATTTTACTGACCAAATCTAAAATATAAACAATAAATTTATAAAAATTTAAAGTAACAAATGTCTATTGATTTTCTTAAATAACTTTGTTAATGTTTATATTGAAAATGTCTCTTAATCAATACAACAGTTGGATTAAATAAAAATCGCTTTAAAATTGTTACATTTTATGTGTTATTACAGTCAATTAGCACAATCAATATCATAAATTTTATATTATTATATATTGATATAAAAAGTATATTTTTACATCGTATACTTTTTATCTCTTTTTTATTAATTAATGAATGTGGGGTTGTTTAACACTCATATATTTCTATATTAATTACAGGACAAGGCATCTTATTACAGTTCCTCGGGGCCTAGTAGTCCAGCACCATTAGACCACAACAATAATACACAAGAGAGTGTCCACTTTCAGCCCAGAAAAAATAACTCTAGAATGAACTTCGAGGACTATGGGTGCCTTCCCTCATGGTGCCATGACAAATATAAGGTCACAATCAGGGACATATCATATGAAGATAGAGCTGCTCTTGTAGATGTTTGGAAATATTCTGACGACGGCATACCTGCATGTTCATCCTTTTTTCTGGTTTGTTTCTCCATCTTTCTTGAATTTTAATCTTTCAGTTTTGAAGATGGCGTGACAATTACTACTTTATATGCAAGTTGGTCGTATTATTAGAGTTTTAGGTTTTAGATACAAATGTGTTTGTGTTTTCTAAGATAATAATTTGTAGTGTGAAGAAGGCATCATTCATCTCCTCCTAAGTCAAGTCGATTTTCCCTACTAAGCACAACGCTTAGCAGGTAGAGCTAATCAGATATAATAGATATGAACCTACAGATCTTATTCGTATGATCTGGATATGATTTTTTAAGAGTTTATATTTTTAAAAAAATATTATTGTAATAGATATAAAATACAAAATAAAGATAATCTCTTAACTATCATTTTTTAAAAACTAATTTTTTACTAAAAAATCATTTTTAAAAATAATCAAATCTAGATCATCCATAATAAATCTAAATAGTTCAATTTTTTTGCTTAGTAGAAAAACCGGTTCCAAGTTGATGTAACACTTCTTTAATACTCATATTTCTACAGTGAAGATTATTAATGGGACAGTAATTAATAACTTTGTATTAAAATTGTTTTTATAGTATAAGAGGTTTAGAGACAAGTATACATGCTTCAAAGTTGTTTTTCCTAAGAAAATAATATATTGTGAATAAGGCATCGCTCGTTACCTTCTTCAGTTAATTAATATGAGAATCTCCTAATACTCATATATTTCTATATTAACGAGCATTGATGGAGCGGTAAGAACTTTGTATGAAAGTTGTTAGCGTTTGTTAGCATTTTAGATACAAGTATATATGGGCTGTCAATAATGTTGTCTTCCTATCAAGATAACTTAAACAGTTCGTGATAAAACTGTACTTTTATATTATATATTTTTAATCTTTTTTAATTAATTAATAAATGTGGGACTTCTTTAACACCCATATATTTCTTTATCATTAATTACAGAACATCGATGAACGGCCATCGGGCTTATACTATGATCCTGGCAACATTGAATATTATTCTTACCACCTTCACCCAAGCTTACATGATAAATATATGGTTAGCTACTTAGACATGAAATATAAAGGTGTTCCCAAAGAGAGGCCAAGACTATTACCTCCTCGGTATTTGCTCCCTTCATTGGGGCCATCTTATGGAGGTACGTCCATACAAGTTATTTGCTCCATTGAGATCTCTTTACATTTATCCTTCATTTTAATCTAACAACTTTTCAAAAAAATCGGATAACATTAGTTAGATATCTTTTTTATAAAACATAAAATTGGATCAAAATAAAGAGTAAAAAGACATTGTTTGACCTAAATAATGGAGACTAAATGGAGATGGAGATATAGCTCATTGGAAAGGCCCTTAGCCCATTCATTGGGGTGTAATTTGAATTTTCTAGTATACTCTATTCCATTCCGTGGTTTTACATTACACATAAATATATTATAGACTAATTATTCTAATTTTGCTATTTTCAATTTCGTAATATCCAGTCGTGAATGATGATGTGGATTCATTTCATGAATTGAGGGCTAAGATTGTAAAACAAGTTGAGTACTATTTGAGGTAATGTCTTCAATTTTAGCACGTGCTGTCTATATCTTTTTTTTAAAACTTTTTTTTATCTTATTTTAACTTTCCTTAATTATGTTTATTTCTCCCTTGTAGCTTTGATAATTTGACTAAAGATAGATACTTATTACGACGACATATGGATGGTGGTGGATGGATTCCAATTCAGATTATAGCCAGCCTTCCTAAGGTGATTTGCTTGTGATCTTCTACACACACGTGTGTGTATATTATTAATAAGTCACTTATGATAATATTTTACTATTCACAGGTGAGGGAATTAACAACAAACGTTGAACTGATACTGGAAGCTCTAGAAACATCACTGGCCATAGAAATTTGGGTAATTTAATTCACTAGCCTTTAATTTGGACACATATACTGCTGCTTCCAATCCTTGACATAAGATCCCATTATATTGGTGACCTTATACTCAATCCAATTCTAAATATAAGATGAATTTGACTTTATTTGAGAAAAATTAAATATACAAAGTAAACCATTTAAAAGAACGTATATTTATAATTTTTTAAAATTAATTTACTTTATTTATAAAATAGTAATGTATAATTTAATTACATGTAGTCTATTTAACTTTGATAATCTTCACAAAAAAATTAACTTCATCTTATATCAAAGTGAGAGAGTATTGGACTATAGGTAGTATAAGCTTGTAGACTTATATATATATATATATATATATATATATTAAATGTAGAATCCGTGATTGAACAATACAATTTTATATAATAATATTGCTCGCATAAATTATTCACCTTTATATCGAATTTACAGGATGACAATAAAATAAGACCACGTCATACTTGGGGGAGATGGGTTATACCTGATCCTAGGGTTCCACTCGGTGATTTATATGATATGATTATGAGGCGATCAACTAATTAACTGCACAATTTACACATGGAGATGCGGCGCGCTTTTGGTTCATTTTATTGTTTTTATTCCCTTTTCTTTTGGTTAAACTACTGTTTTTATTCTCTCCACGATAGATTCTATGGACTATTTTTTTAATTTTAATACAAGAATTAATTGATATTTTTAGAGAGATTACGGAAGTTAAATTAATCATTTTAAGAATTTATATTTATAATTTTCCCTCAAAATAATTTATCTTGACTTTATAAATTACTTTATAGTTTAATTATATTTAATATATGTTATCATTAAATATTTTCTTTGGTTTTTTAATCTTAAAAAAATTAACCGAATTTTATATTTAGTTTCAGAAAAATAGTTGTTGACTTTTGTGTGTGGGTTTGCCACGCGCCGCAAGTGCACGGGTCGCGCCAAGTAATAAAGTGATAAGTAGAGTATCGTTCCCACGAGGATTTGTCCAAAACCCGGTCAAACAATGATTATTACACTCTCGCCCAATTTGAGTGATACAAATGTAGAGATTGAAAATTAACTAAGAAAATAAAATGAAAATAAAATATACACAAGTGATTCTCCAACCTCAAGGCTAAAATGGGTCCTAAGATTATCTCTCCCCCTTGTACTTCTCAAAACTCAATTAACCTCCCCTCAAAGAAGCTCTCAACAACACCATGTGCTAATCTAGGGTTCATTGGGTACTTGTAATGCTCTATCGAGTCAAGAACAAGTGTTTAGTCCTATTCTTTGCACAATCTCTTGTCACAATTTGATAGGACCCAATTATCACACTCCAACCCTAATGTGACTATGCAAGGCTAGCAAGTATATCTCTATTTTACCAACAAAACCATCCGTTTGTCACGCAAACTTCCGGTTCTTGCACTACTTTACCCAAGTTCTACACTCAACCTAGCTCTCTCGAGTCATAAATCAAGCGAACACAACAATCTAAATGGTGATCAAGCACTTAGAAGCATTAGGAACGGGGTAAAATAAGCACATAGATATCATTAATCACAAATCAAAAGGAGGAATCAAGAATCAATACATACAAGGGTTCAAAATAATCCTAGAATCAAAGTATTTAGCTACTCATATTCTACAACTCCAAGGGAGCATATATATACAACATTACAAATCAGAACAAGAGAAGAGAATGAAGAAGGAAGAGATAAACCAAGAGAGGAAGCCCGAATCTCTTTGAAGCTCCAAGCCCAAGCCAAATCCCACCAATCTCCAAGCCCTAGAAGAGCCAAACACGCCCAAAATATGCCCAGAAGTCGAAGAATGAGGGCTCACAACGAAGCCCTAGCTTTTATATCAGTGAAAACGCGCCTTATCTGTCCAAAACGCGCAAAACGCGAAGTTCGCCGTGGGTCTCGCCGCGGCGAGCTGACGGCGAGCTCTCCCAAAAATGGGCAGAGGCAGATTCACTTCGCCGCGGCGAAGTCCCTGCTTTTCTGGTGCTTTGCTCTGCTTTCTTATTTCTTTGGCTGCTTTGGCTTCTTCTTATTTGTATTCAATTGGGAGCTTGAAGGAGGGCTAACATCTCTTGCTTATTGCTTCAATTTATTCCTACAAAAATTATATACAACAACATAAGAAATTAACTACAAAAACAATCAAAATCTATATAAATATACAAAAAGGTGCAACCGAAGATCAAATGAGCATTTTCCCTCTTGAGTATCCAAAATGTATCAATAATAGACAAAAACTCAAGTAAATATACTCAAATAATCATGACTTTCTAGGAGTCATCAGTGTGTGAGAATCATACATGGTTTGTAATGTTGTTAGTAATATTGATTCTCTATACATAAAGAAAGGTAATATTGATTGTGTGTGTGAAAATCAATAATGTTTTGCTCTTTTTTTTAAAAAAAAAATTACTCCATCCAATCTTAAATATAAAACCTATTTAACTAATTTGATCAAATTAAAAATGTTGGTTATATTAGTTAGTATGCAGTGTTTTTTTTTCTGAAATGTCACAATCATCTTTCCTTATCCTCTCCTACATCTTTACTTGATTTTTGTTATAAAAGCACTAATAAAGATAATTTAGGAAGAATTTGACAAAAATTATATTTAAATCCTATATTTAGAGAAAAAAAAAACAAGGGAGTACCTTGTTATGACCTTTTGTATGTATGTGGACGCATTTAAATTTTCAATTAATTTTGTTTATTTCTTGCAAGATGATTATTCATATAAATTGATTGATAGTCATTTTTTATTTGATAACTTCTATTTACTTTTGATTTGGTTAAATCTTAATTGCTATATTTTAATTTAGTGCAACAAAATGAATCTGATCTAGTTTAGCTATTTAACATTGCAAAGAAAAAAACAGTGTTTTGTAGTGATTAATTTGTTGTCAAACTGGAAAAGTGGAGTTATAAAATTTTAAATAGATAATATGTAAGACAAAATAGTAAAAAAAAAAAAAACAATAACTATGAACTTTTAACTGCACTATTATACCTCTCTTAAATCACAATTATAAAAAAATTTCCTCCCCTGTCGCTACATATACTTTATAATACAATATAAATAACTTAATTTGGTTTCAACTTTTAACAATGGGATGATATATGAATTATTGTTAACCAGCTACTTGGATAGTTTAAAAATATAATATAATATAAATTAATTAAATTTAACCCAAAGAAAGTTCTTTCTATTGTTATGAATAAAATAATATCTGTTATAAAAAATATAATTAATATGTTACAAAAAGGTATTTCCACATGTTTAGAAAATCATATGAAATTTATAATCTATGAATTAAATCATATTTTCACATGTTATTTGGGCTTTCAACAAAATTTCTAAATTAATTAAGAATAACCACGCAGTATTATTTTCTTAGGCATTTGAAATTCATAAATTCACTTAATTAAGTTAAATAACTCCGAAGATGATTTTCAAGAAGCATCTTATCTAAAATCTCCAATGTACATTTCATAAAAAACTGTTTCAATCGATAATAATAGATACCAAAATTTTCTGAGTTTAATATTTTACGATAACTATTGTTTAATATTCAAATTATTCAATGATGAAAATGTAAAAACGTGATGGTTACAAATTTTATTATAAGTAGAGATAAAAAAAAAGATCTTAATTGCATCGCTGTGAAATACTAAAATTACTTTCAATAAATTCTTAATAACGTCAAGAAGATTAATTAGAGATTTTTGAATCATGTTAAAAGGCTAGAATGTCCTATAATAGTTTTAAAAAAATTTGAAAATGCCGTGGCCTGTGTGAGCCTGATTTCTATTTTGATTATTTTAATTAAATTTAATTAGGATGATTATATTTGGGATTTAATTGCTAAAATACATTTGGTCAAAAAAATTTTTTAAAATAGGATATTACATCAAGTACAATAAGCTCCATTTAAATCAAACCGTTTATATTAATATCTATTTTCATCCAACGGTGATGTCATAAAAATTACATAGATAATGGTATCCGGTTTTTTTGAAAAGTTATTGGATCAAAGTAGAGGTGAAATAGAAAATGTTTGATCTAAATGGAAGTTAGATGGAGAAGGAACTCAATGGATAGGTCCTACAATATTGATTAAGTAGAGTTCTAATATCACTTGCTAAAACTAGCTTATGTCAAAAGTAATGAAACTTGGACTGATATTGAAATACTGAAACAGTCAAGATTAGTGAGTGAGAACAGAGAAGTGAACGTATCAATTCGAGTCAATCCGGGGCCAAACTATTGGAGATGGAATGGATATAACAAATTTCGACTTTTGTATTTTCTACATACACATATTTATATAATATGGAATGTAAATCATATTATAAAGTAGTACTATATATTATGTTAATTTTTTGGACTGAATATAGTATGTTAATTATTGTCATCAATGACTCTTAAAAGGCAACAGTGAAGAGTAACCGAGAAAAACTGTATCCAATATCCATAACTATGTTTGACTGATTGATTCTTTATTTCAAGCTTCATTTAAAAAAAAAAAAAACACCCCAAATCCAAATCCTTCTTGAATATCAGTCAAGTTTTCCATCACTCACATTCCAACTTTACTCATCCCAATCTCCCTTCTACTCCTAAACGTCCGAACACTCATCGGCCTCTTCACCGGCGCCGCCGTCTCCGCTTTCTCCGGCGAGGAGGAGCCATCACGGAAGCCATTGATCAAATCCACATAAGCACTGAGCACAAACTTGTGAGACTTCTTCTCATTGAGGTTCAAATAACAGAGCAAAAGTTCCTCCATAAATCCCCAATCTACCCTCCCATGACTCCTCAACCTCGCATCCACCATTCCCTTCATTGATCTCCTGAAATCCTCGTACACATTCTCCGACCACGCCAATAACACTATGCTACTCTCACCAGAACCTGAAGATCTAACATCATTGAGAAGATCCGGCGACAACATAGGATAGACCTGGTCGTATCTTGATTTCATATCTGAGTGATTCGATTCAGAATCTCCATCATCGGTAATTTTGGTGGTGTTGTTTGTGTTATCTGTGGTGTATGGTTCGTCGTCGCCTAGGAAGAGAGATTTGAAATTCTCGAATAGGAATTGGTCGACGTCTGATAAGGTGGCAGCGTCGTCGTTGTCGTCAGTGATGTTGTGGTTTCTTTCGTTTCCTCCTCTGGCGATGGAGAAGGAAGGGGTTTTTGGATGCTTGCAACCGGAGAGGATTCGCTTGAGTGGAGATGATGAAGAGGAATGAGGAGAAGAAGGGTGGATTTGGGGATGGGAGTTTTTGAGTTTTGATAGGCAGTATTTGAAGAATTTTTGGAGTTTTTCCACCATTGTTGAGGTTGAGGACATGGTTGTTTTTTTTTTTTTTTTTTGTGATTTGGGTTTGAGGGAGAAAGACAATGGAGAGAAGAAGGTGGGTGGATGAAGAAGCAAGGAGTGAATTGAGGTGTAGATTTAAAGAGATGTAGTTGGAAGGAGAAAGTGGTGAGAATAAGCATGATGATGATGGTTGAGGTTCATGTTTGTGGGCAAATCAATAGATATTAATGTGGGATTGGATACATTAATTGAGGTGGATTTCTTCACAGTTACACTTTGACTTTGAATATATGTTTCCAAACACGTGGATAGTGCATTGTGGGATGGTAGGGAAATAAATCAAACAATATTATACGATGTGGTAGTAAATAAAAGACCTATTTATTTAATTTGATTGGATTAAATATGTTAGTTAAATTAGTTAAAATCAAATTAAATGTAACAAAATACACTAACTATTTACCTTTATTTTCATGTTCCCTCTCTCTTGCTTGTTTGTTATTAAGGAACACCAATAAAAATAATTTGAGGAAATGTTTTGAAAAATAAGAAATATGCCTTATATTTTAGTTCAAACTCACCTTCCTAAAAATATGTCATATATTTATGACTGGAGGGAGTACTCAATGTCTTACACATAGGATTTATTAGTTAGCGATGATAGTAAGTACTTAAATTAGTCTAATTTATATGCTTTTTCTACTTAAACACACTAATAATCTTCTTTAATTATTTTCCATTTCATATTATTATTATTGTTGTTGTATCAGTAAGAATAATTTGTAAAAGAATGATAAGAAATTAGGAATAATGACCTTACATTTATGGCAAGGTCAACTCTCCAAATTATATCTACATTAAATATGGGGAGAATTGAAAAGTACTATTTCTTGATGTTAATTTAAGAACTAGGTTCAGAGTTTGATTTATTCTTAAATTTAAGACATTAATTCATTTTTTCCATCCAAATTCATAATTCGTCCTTTAAAGTATCCTTATTAATTAGTACATAGTATATTAATGAGACTTCCTACCAAATATAATCATCACTAAAAACGACCTTAACACAAATCAGTTTTTAGTTATTACAAATAAATAATTAATCATTTTTTATTTACCTAAATTAGTTCAGAAATTATATTATTAATTAATGATTGAAGGTTGTATGATATATAAAATTATGATAATCAAAATTTTATTTACTTCTCAAATTTTTCATAATTAACGATTTGATCCATAAAGTTTAACCTTTGTAAAATTTCATAATCGCAGGATGTAAATGGAATAAGTTTGTCCTATCAAAAAAACAAAATAAAAATAATTGGAATATGTTTGTGAGTTAAGGTGACTAATTCTTTAACATCTAGACATATATGTGATGCAGATTTGTAAAGCTAGCTATCGAATTTTAGGGACCTAATGAAAAAAGATCAAACTTCAGTTATCAAATTGAGAATCAGGACAAATTATAGGAACTAAAAATTTCGTAATCCCTTAATTCATACTCTATGAACAAGTATCAATACACTTACATAAAATACAAAATTTATAAATAGCAGTATTCATAAGCTACAAAAAGTGCTTCTAATAAAGTGACATTTTGAAAATAATTTATTTATTTGAAATAATTGAAATTTTTAAAGTCCTCAGACTAATATTTTTTCCCAAAGATCTCCATTAATAATTTTGTTTTAAGGATTGCCCATCTTTGTTGTATTTTGAATCAAAAAATTGCCTAGAAGAAATTGCATAAAAATATTTGTTTCTATATGATTGCTTCTGTAATCCATTAATTTAATGTCATCACTGATTGTTTAGAGCTTGAAGATGATGAGAAATAACTTTTTTAAAAAATTATTAATTGTTTGTTGCTAACTTCGTTAATATAAATATGGGAAATGCATCAATTTTATAACTCAAACTTTGACAAAATCTTGATAAAAATATGTATAAGCCTCGAAATCTGATTCGGATAATTGAAAATTGGGTATGTTATTAAAATTCCATTTCATTTAATATTTTATTTTTCAATTATATTTGGAAATAATCAATAAGCATGGTGCTATTGTTATTTTCTTAAATTTACCGCTAGTAAAACTAATTTGGTTTGTGAGAATGCAGGCTTATAAATCGTGATTTTGAATATGAAACTACTGGTTAGTCTAAACAACACACACCTAGATAATTAAGGTCTTGTTGGTGTGTTATTGTTATTTTTGTCAATCTCATTTTTCTTTTAAGCCACGTAATTTCCTTTTAAGGAGAGTATATTATATTAGTGTTTTTTGAAAGCAGCGGTCCTTGATATCATCTCTCTCTCTCTCTCTCTCTCTCTCTCTCTCTCTCTCTCTCTCTCTCTCTCTCTCTCTCTCTCTCTCTCTCTCTCTCTCTCTCTCTCTCTCTCTCTCTCTCTCTCTCTCTCTCTCTCTATTAAATTCAACTCATAAGAAATTTCCCACCCCTCCCTTATAAATCATTCATCCCAAACAACCTCTATAGTAGCAAAGTTCTTTAATGAAATACTCCTCTGGTCTTATTTATAGGGTAGAGAGAGAATGTTTTATTTGGTCCTATATATAAATCACCTAATTAAATATTGAGTATGGATGTACAAGTTTACCCTTCATTTATTATATGTTGACTTTATTTTCATGTGGTATAGTTGATATTTAATATGGGTAAAGTTGTAAATTTGTTGGATTTTAGTGGAAAGTTAATAAGTTTTAAGACTTTCCTTAGTCTGTGTGAAATATGTTAGAAGTGACTTATAAATAAGACCAGATGAGTACAAAATCAGATCATGCATAATTTTTTTCTGACATTTTTTAAAAAAACATTTCTGCGTCGTATTTCCACCATCATTGACTATAAGGTGAACCATGAACTATGATAAAAGCAGAGCCGTGGTAAGTGGCCAAAACCATTATCTTTTTAGTGGCTGCTGTCACCACTATCTGCAATTGGAATCCCAATCATCTATGGCTATAGATGATAATATTGCTAGCTAATAGCTTAAGTTGCCATAGTAAACTCAACATTTTCTTATTCTTTTTATTTTTTATGAAACATTAAGGTATCCTCTACCTCGACAGTTGGAGACTAATCCTCCGTTGAATTGTAAGCACCTTTAAGGGTGGGACAGTTGGCCCAGGAGATTTAATAATTCTCTATACTCAACGCCAAGGATTGAACCATTGACAGATGGTCAAGGGTGAATGAGTCCCTTTCACTCAACCAACATTTTCTTATTATTCGATGCATATATGGAGCGTATAAATTTCAACAACCTAATTATTACGAATATGCTCCGATCAACCATTACCACAAAAAAAGTCATACTTATCAGTTACTTTTTTATGTAACTTGAAGGTTAATGATGACCACAAAATATGCATACATTATTTAAAACTCTGAAACCATATTTGACCGTTTTTAATCTTTAAATAAGGAGTGATTTATTTGATGTTTCAACAGTAAAAAAGTCAAATAATAAATAGACTTGTACTTAATGACTTTTTAATATAACTGTCAAGTAATTGCTTAAAATTTGTCTTTTTTTTCATGTAATTGTAAAGTATTTATGGATACACACACAGATACACTTATGTATAAAAATATTTTAGAAATAGCAGGAGTTGCTTGAAAGGCATTCCTTGCATGAAAACCATACCATCAGTCTTTATCATACATCAACCATGAAAAAAAAAATTGATTTTAAATATAAGCGCATGCAACTCCTTAATCACATGTGCAGTCCATAATTTCATATTTCTTTTTCCCTCCCAAAATGCACTTTTCATTGTGTTTGGTTATTTTACCATCAAATGTTTTCGAATTTAATGATAAATATTAATATCATGAGGTTACCGAGATCCAACCTTTTATAAGGCCATTGGTATTTTCCCAGCAAATTTCACCAGCGAGGATCAAATACCAAGATGTGAAATTTGATTACCTACCACATATGGAGAAAAAGTGTTTAGATCTCATTTTCTTCCATGGCTCAATCTTCTCATTGCATCTGACTGATCTAAGTTCTGATGTACAAAAAAAAATAAATAAATAAATAAAAAATTGGATTGTTCATCTAGTCTTTTTAAACAATCTAGAGCGTATTAGGTATGGTATTTGGGCCTCCAGATGCTCGGCCCAACCATAAAAGTTCATTGTTGGGCTTTTCTATGTGATGTGTTTATTGCTCCAATTTGACTTTTAGGTAGAAGCATCTTTGGGCTTGTTTAGTACACTGTAATTTATTTTGATGGATATGGAAATAGATATGGATATCGAGATGGAAATAAGGCTTAAAAGTATTATTGGTATGACATGGAAATGAGACCTAATTTTCATATAAAAGGACCAAAATGTCTTTCTTAAAAAAAATAAAAAATCTTTCTTGGCCTAGAACTTTCCTCTCTCTTTCTCGCAATACTCAGCACACTTTACAAATCTAGAGCCAATTGCAAAACCACCAGGATCAAGCATTTTGCCCAGATCAAATTAATCGCAACACCATTGTGCATGGAAATAGAATTTGATTCAAAAGTACACCCAAAGCATCTCAGACACGTGACCTTCGTCTCTTCCATGAAACTTGTGGTCAAGCAAGAATCCAACAAATTTATGAAGGTGAAGCAAGCTTTCAACAGATCTATAAAGGCCAAGAAGGATTTTTCAGCAAGAATTTAGCTTAGGTGTGCAGATAAAAAAATGACCTCGTCCCTCTTGTCACAATGTTGCCGCTCCCCTCCGCCGCCATTGCAAGATTGAAGAAATGAAAAATCTTGAAGCAAAGTGAAAAAAAAAAGGAATCAAAGGAGGCTGAGCAAGGTCACTAGTGTGAGTCAAAATCAATTCTATACTTCTCATTAAACTTGCTCAATCTCTTGTTACAAATTAATGAAAGTACGCATTAAGAGTCAACCTTAATCTAACAAAACTAGGTCGATAAATATATCTCTATTCTATCAACAAATCATCCGTTAGTTGATTTAAACTTCAAGTCTAGTATGATTTACCCTAGTTCTACACCTAAACTATCTCTCTCGAGTATAATTTAAATGAACAAATCGCTCTAAAAGATGGTCAGTCAAATAGAGACATTAAGAATATGATAAATCAACACAAATAGTCATCAAATTCTAAAAGAAAAGGAAACAAATAAGATTTCAATCCATACAAGGTATGAATTAATCCTAGAACAAATGATTTAGCTACTCATAAATGGATTAAACCAGAAAATACAAAAAGATCACATGTTTAATACACAAAGTAGCAGAGAATTAAAGAAAACAAGAAGAATAACTCTTCTAATTTTGCTTCTTAACCTCCAATTTTGCAAACCCTAACTCCATAGTTGTGTGCACCGCTGAGTCTTATCGTTCCTAAGGGTTCTAGGGTTGAAAGGGGGTTGATTGTCTGTGAATTTTTGTGCCCTATGTGTTTAAAAAGGATAAAAAATGAAGCTGTGCATTTTTTGGATATTTAAGGATTTTCGCACAGTGACATAACACTCAGGTGCAGTGCCATGACACCAAGGGCAATTTTCAGCAATTAAACTCCAGCTTTCTCCACTTTTTTCCTTTGCTTTTCTTCTCCTTCCTAGCTTAGAATATCCATTTGTACCTATCAAAATCATACATAAATGTGAGGGAATCATGCCAATTAAATGTTCTAATAAATTGTCATATTTATTTTAAAAATAATTAAATTAAGCTTATATGAAAAATTTGCGTAACTTTCTCTAAAAAGCCCTCAAAATTCCTTTAATTAGCAATGATGACTCCCCAAATATCTTCTAAATAAGCCCTAAATCAATCTTTAATGGGGAGTCATCAATGGAGAAGGCCATCGGTGGTGGGTGGCGAAGACGATCGCCGGCGTGGGTGGAGAAGGTCGTCGGTGGTGGTTGGCGAAGAAAGTCACCTGTACTGTGGAGCTGGGTGAGGGAGACTGTGGCTGAAGAGTTTGAAAAGGGAAGGGTATTATATGGAAATGGGCTCATGGAATTACAAAATTGAGTATTTCTTGTGGAAGCCAATGGTTGGAATTGTGCATCTGTAGTGTATGGAGGAAATTCTACAATGGTCTTGGAGTAAAAATTGGCAATGGTATATCAGCTTCCTTCTGGTTTGACAATTGGGCGGAGACAAACATTCCTCTCATCCATCTAATTCCGGGATTCGAGGAGTTTGCCCCAAGAGAAGAAAAAGTTGCAGATTATGTCACCCCATGGGGAGAATGGGACAGGGATAAATTACTGAGATGGTTCCAACCTCATATTGTTGCTCGCATTATGAGTGCTCACCCACCTCATGAGGAGAGGGGAGAGGATAAATACTTATGGAAGCCATCTTCTGATGGCCGTTTTTCTGTTAACTCTGCTTATAAACTTCTTCTTGCAGGTACCCACCAACAAGGCGAATCCATTTGGAGTGCCATATGGAGATGGGCAGTACCAGAGAAGATCAAGACCTTCATGTGGATCCTTGCGCATGGGAGAACTCATACATGCCATCTAAGGTATCACATGGGCTGTGCGGAGTCCCCCAACTGCCCTTTTGCATGTCCACAGGAGGAGAGCATAATGCACCTGATCAGAGACTGCACAAATGCGAAGGAGAGATGGAGATCAGTGGTATCCCCTACACATTGGGCTCGCTTCTCAGAACTTGAAGGCAGGGAGTGGCTACTTTGGAACCTCAAGCACGAAGCAGGGAAGGCCTTTACCAAGAAGATCGCCTGGCCTACCCTCTTTGGCTACATTTGTTGGGATATTTGGAGGGACAGGTGTAAGCGGGTCTTTAATGAAGACGTAGAACAAGAGACTATGTGTGCAACAGACAGCTTCCTCCGAGCATCCTGGGACCAAGACTTGGCATCACGTGCATCCTTCCTCAAGACTCATGTAGGGTACTACTACGCAAGACCGACAAGGAGATCGGGATTCTACCATCTTGAAACAGACGGATCAGTCCTGAATTCAGGAAGCAACGGTTGTGGAGGCATTATTAGAGATCCAGATGGAGGGTGGAACGGGGGTTACGTCCTCAAGTTAACCAACGTTCCTCCCACCATTGCTGAGCTTATTGCGATCATACAGGGGCTTCAAATATGCTGGAATAGAAACTACAAACAGGTTCAGGTTTCCACTGACTCCACTGAGGTGGTTAACCTACTCATGCGGGGATGTCCTAACTATCATCCCTTCAGGGAGATCATAGATGACGCACGACTCCTCCTTGCTCGGGACTGGCACGTCATGGTGGACCACATTCCTAGAGAAGACAATTCCCAAGCTGATTGGATGGCCAAAGCAGCGCACGAGATGCACGGCAACTTTTGCTTTTATGAACAGTCGCCTACCTCAATACAAGTGGCCCCTTTGGGGGATAATACTTCTAGTAGATACTAGTTTTTTAAAGACTTGTAAGCTCATGTGAGCTTTTTATCCAGTTGTATTCAAAAAAAAAATTGTGCTTATTTGGATTCCACATGGAGCCCAATTCCAGGGGCTTTGAATTGTACTAAACATGCAATCAACATGAAATCCATATCCAATTCCATTTCCATCTCTCTAATTCCATCATACTAAACATGGCCTTTGAGTAACTTCTACGGTGGTGGAACGTGTGACCCGAACGCTGTGATGCTAATGTGTTAATGCATGAAGTGTATGAATTGAAACAGAAAATAACAAAAATAATATCCTCACTTTTTAATCATATCAAAATTAAAAATAGATAGAGATTTCAATGCAAATATGATCCTAAAATATAGGACCACTTTCAAAATAATAAAATTGACCAACAGAAAATAACAAAAAAAAAAAGGAACAGAAAATATCCTCAGATTTCCTAAGATCATGCTCACTAATAGACTCAATAAAGGAAATAGTAATAATTAAAAAAACATCCCAATATTTGAAATTGAGGACAATGGATACTCCGAGTTTATTCAAAAAAATAAGCAGGGAGAAAGATGAGATTGTAATCAATTTTCAATTTTTAGACGAATCTTAGGTGAAGATGGTACACCAATATATGCATATTATAAATGTGAACTCCCCGATCTAAACACATCCGATCTAACCTTACTTTTCAAAACAATTATCCAAAAATAAAAGCCAGATTTAAGAAAATGTCATTTCTACTACTACAAATCCAAACATAAATCACATTATACAATATGATTTTTACTCAATTTTAAGTTTACAAAAATCAGATTAATAAAAGTCACTCTTACACTGCTAATCGAAACACATCCGATCTTTTCAAAACTGAAATAGTTGGAAGGCTTAGCAAAGCGTTAGTAAGCTAAGAATGATGACAATCATCATGGGTCACAGCCCAATACTAAAGGCTCAATATTCATACAACACTAATAATAGGGAAGAAGGTTGTCTGGAGAAAAAATGATTGGGTGTGAGAATTCGTAATGCATCTACTTGAGGATAATTTGCTCCAATGTATTTATATAGATAATAAATTTATCCTCTAGATAATAATTATCACCTAGGCTTGTAGAAAAGTGTCTTTTAAGTATTTTTGGGTCACAAAATGTGTTATGCATTATTTTGTGAAAGCTTGTGATACTGTCACTAAATAAAGTCTTGTAGCATAAAACAATCAAATTCAATATTATATTCTTACATATTTTAGGAGGTAGTAGCACAGACGTATATATGTGTGTGTGTTTTCACTTGTAGCAGCAGAAAGTAATAAAAATAAAGGAAACGCGTCATGGGAGTCATCACTATTTTTTTTAATATTTACCTTTTTTTATACGTGATCCTTATCTTTAAAACTTTATTCGCTTTCTGTAAAAAAAGATAAAGGAAATTCTGGTAAAAAAAGGGGGAAAGTATAAAAGGGGAAAAAAGTGACGTTATACATATTTTTCTATTCCATAATCTTTGATTCAAAATTTTGCAAGATATAAACGACGATGTGGACCATATTATCAACTATGTTTAAAAGTTTTAAAAATCACAAGACGAAGAGCATGGAAAGAAAAAATGATCCAGAATAGAGAAGAACCTGGAATAGACGATAGGTGAACGAGTAATATCTGAATTTTTGACGATCGTTGTATAATCAGAATCTAATTAAAAAAAATCAATTTATTTAAAGGTTTTTTTGACTGTCAAATGACATATGCCTTCAGTCCAAAAAAAAAAAAAATGACATATGCCCTTAAATCCTTAACGTCCTTCTGGTAATAAGGTTGGTGGTGCCTATGGCATGCGTATGGGTGATCTGAAAGTTCTATTTCATTTATTATAGAAACATAAAATATGACTCTTTAATATGAATAAAATCAATTAGAGCAGTTTTTAAAACTATTTAATTAATGCATGCAATTAACAAATCGAATTGAAGACATTTTTATACAATTATCGATATATCTGATACTTCCTCCGATCTTTAATATAGGATCTATTTAAACTATTTTGATTAAATTAAAGATGTTAGTTAGTGTGATATATATGTTTATACTAAAACAATTCAATCATATTCCCTTATTCTCTCTTCCATCTCTTACTTGATTATTGTTTGAGAAAAGTCAATAGGGATAATTTAAGAAACATTTGACAAAAATTATAATCATGTTATATAGTTAATACCAAGATCAATTCCCCAAATATGTCGTATATTTAGGATAAGAAGGAGTACTAGAAATTGATATTAAAACAATGTCATATATGCCAAAACTAAAAGTAATTAAATTAAGGATATCTGGTGATCGAAACATATATAATTCTTTTTTTTTTATTATATTATTTATCTGTTTTGATGATATACGAAACATGCATAATCCTTGTACTAGACAAAAATGATATAAATTGATCAGTTTGACAGCAAGAGTTAATTAACGAAGCACAAGTGATTTGTGTGTGCTGTGCTTATTGGCAGCTCCTATAGTTGAGGTTCAACTTCTCACATCATAAAAATAATTTTTTTTGCAGTTATATCTTATTTAAAATTAATATATTACCCTCTCTCTGATCTCTTTTTTACCATAGAGAAAAAGACATGCATGACCTACATGTGTTGAATGGAACCAGTTTTTTTAATTTGAGAACTATATTTTTAAATGAAAAGTATTTTTTTTTTTACAAAATAATGGTTAAGATACTCTTTATTTTAGATATTCCCTCCGTTCATAAATATAAGACATATTTACCTAATTTGATAAGATTAAGGATGTTAGTTAAGTTAATGAAAATCACATGATATTACCAAAGTACCCCAACTACTTGCCTTTATTTCAACCCTCCCTTACTCACTTTTTTTTTTATTGAAGAGCATCAATAGGATAATTTGGGGAAAAATTGAAACAAATTAGAAAGAGGTGTTATATTTAGGAACAAACTCATCTTCCGAAAGAGGTCTTATATTTAGGAGTAGAGGGAATATTAAAGTTAATGCTCCTAACTCATCAAAGAACTTTAAATTGGTGGTATTAGTCTCTTAACTTTGTGCTATTTATGACCATTGGTCATTCATTTTTCAAGTTTTTTTTTTAAATTTGAGAGACCAAGACTAAAATTGATTGAAAGTTCAAGGATCAAAACTATCAATTTTAAAATTCAGGAATTAAGACTAAAATTGATCGAAAGTTTAAATATCAAAACCACTGCTTTTAAAATTTAAAGACCAAAACTAAAATTGACTGAAAGTTCAAAAAAATAAAAATTGTATTAACCGTTGCTTGTCATGCTCCTGAATCAACAAGAACAGGACACACAGTGAAACTTAAGGAACCATACCATTAAATTGTTTCCTAAAATTTTTTTATAAACAAAAGTTGCATTAACCTGTATATAAATTTGGCAAATAATCAATAGATAATATGAATGACAGTTCATTAAATGTTGGTGATGGGTGAAACATTTAAAGGGAGACAGAATGGGTCCCAATATATATATTGGGACAGCCTCTTTCAATATGAAAAAGGACAACCTCATCATTCAATGCCCATTAGACCCCACCTTCGATTATCATTTTGTTAGTTTTTGCATTACATACAAAAGCTTCAACAATTTGGTCCCAAGTATATAAAGCTCCTTTATGTATATATCCCTTCTCAACAATAATATTCACTTTAACGCTTTTATTCGATTGATTTCTCTTCACTACCTATTGTTTTGTCACTTTCTTCTTCTTTCTTCCTCTAGATGGTCTTTGATTGCATTTGAATGTTTCAACTTGCCTTTTAATATGTTTATGGGTGCTACCTAGCTAATTTGTTTCAATATTGCGCCCTTGCTTTGAATTTGTTATAACTTGTAGATTTTCAGTATAGTCTTGTCAGAATCATTCTTGATCTATATTTTGTCTTAGTTTATTACATTGTAATGTGATGACATCATAATCCAAATTGAAAAAATGGTTGTTTGGTTGGTGGTTGGAATTGACCAAAGTATGTAGCCCCCCTCTCTCACACAGTTTATGGTCAAACTCATGTTGGGAAATAATTTAACAACATAATTCTGTTTGTCAAATCATAAATTTCATAGCTAATTACGTTTTGTCATTAATACACTGTTATTTTACTATTGTGATATGACAAGCTCTCAACCTCATTCACCATCAATATTATTCCTTAAGTACCATTAAGAAGATCAGATACCTTATCTTGCGATATTAAGCTGTCACTTTTGACTATATATGTTTTTAGCTAAGTATACATAAAGTAAATATTGACTTGTCTAATAGTCTTATTACTACTTCTATTCTTAAACAAAGTAAATTTTGGTTCTAAATATACGATCTTTTTTTCACCTGATATCTTATACTTATTATTTTTCTTTAAACTAAATTCCTTAATTCATAAACTGATATATAATCTAGCGTTATACAGAAATATTAAAAAGATCATATCACATAGATAATCAACTAATTTATCTAGATTCCTTATTTCTTTCAATTAGATAATATGTCTTATATTTAAGACCAAATGTAGTACTTGTTATTCTCTATTTAATAGGCCACCATTAGGGTGTCGTGATTTTTTGATTGTTAGTAATTATGATAACACAATTGTTAATGTTAATCCTTCTAATATTACAAAACTTTGATCTGAGTTTAATAATTTGTCCTTATACTTTTAATAAGTTTTGATTTTGATCATGATACTTAAACTTGTTCCAAGTTCTTGTGAAACTATAGTGACGTAAACCAGTAATATGAACTTACATAAACCTAAACCAAAATTTGATAAAATTGATAGGAGCAACGGTAATATTTGTCAATTAATTTTATAGCACATATTACCGTGGCTTTGTACTCCTAAAAAGTACTTTGTGAGCAACAATCTCCCAAAACCATATTTTGATACCCCAAAACATGGTCATAGGTAATACGGCAGATGATGCGACACAATGATCAACGACAAATCAAAGCGAAATGAAAATCATCTAAACAAAAATAGACGAAAAATTCATGGGCAGTATTGAAATTAATTACACACACACACATTCATTGTTGGTGGGAAGCCTTATGAGTGTATACACAGTTTGATAAATAATTGAATTGGCACAAATTTGACCGAAAAGTTTCATCTTTGTTAGTCAAAGGTCCCATCCCAACACAAACGGCTATTAATGTTTATAACCTTCTTCCCCATCTGAAAAAAGTTTGAAACAAAAGCAAGAGGGACCATTCCAAAAAGTTAAAAAAAAAAAGTTTTTTTCCCCCACAAATGTTATTGATTGATTAATATTTTTTACGAATCACTCATCCTAATCAGACGCGTTATTAAGGAAAAAAGTATTATCCAAACTATTCAATATCATCAATCAGATATACATTTTATACAAATACAGTGGACGAAAATTTATAACAACACAACGGAAGACAATCAACAATTAAATAACCTGAGCAGATCAAATGTCATTTATGTAACCAATATTCTTTATCAGAGCCGACTCAAACATTTTATTTTCTGGGTTTATTATTAGTTGGTTTTATCAGTGAAGTCCAACTGTAGTTAACAACAGCAATGAAATAAAATTAAGATAAAGATAACAATGAAAATACATAAAAATTTAATCATAAATTATTTTTCATTTCAGCTACAAGTTTAAGATTAACAAGATTACAACTCACAATTCACAATTATATATATATAAATATATATATATATATATATATTTACATGCAAGCTAGAGCTAAATACAAAATATTGGAGATTTGTACAGTTTCTGGTCTAAGTTAAAAAACTGATCATATCAAGAACTCATTTCGCTGCTGTTATCTTCATCACTACTCGTCACTTCACAACCCTTGTGTTCTCTTGGTTTATTAGAATAATAAGAAGGAATAGCAAAACGAGCAGAGAAAGTTCTAGAAGCGTTATCTGGGTCGGAGGAATAACCATCATCGAAGTTGTGAGAGTAAGAAGCAATCGTACTGTACAATTTGAACTGTAGGCGATGAACACATGAATAACCTCTTCTTCTCCTTCTTCACCTTCCTCCATAACGATCTCATCAAGCTCACCATATTCTTAGTTCGCCAATTATATTGCTTCTTCTGGTTCCCACTACTAGATCGAACTTGGAGGAAAGAGATTAAGATACACAAATAGATGATAGAGTGAGAGAGATTAGGGTTTTGGTATCAATGGTGTACTTTGTTTGAGGTTCATGGAGGGTGGGTAGGTTATTTATAAACAAACTATTTAATGTGGATAAAAGTTCTGAAGAACGTATGACGTGTTATAAAGTAGTAATTCAATTGGGGAACACGTTATATATTGATCACAGAGATGAACAACGGTTTCTTATCTTAACTTGGTGCACCATTCAGATTTATTTTAATAGCACAAATTTAATTTAATTTATTTAATTTTTAATTATTTTTTATTTTAATAGGTACAAAATAACAAATAAAATTAATTTTATAACTGTAATTTCCTAGATAACTTAACTTATCAATGAGAAAGTTGTCACTTAAAAATTTTAAATTTTAAATCTGAACGATTCATATCAAATTTCTAATGATCTAGATTTCAATTAAATGATGAAAAATCTTTTTCATTATTACAATGAGTACTTAAATGAGAACCCATCAAACCAGTAAACTTTGCAATTATTAGGGAGCTTTCGTGCCTTTAATAAAATTATAAGGCTTCTGGCAGTATTTTTTTATTCTCATCGTTATTACGCTTTACAGCCAAATTCACTTTGTCATTGATTTTTAACGTGGAATGAATGCATGATAATGGTTTAGTTTATAGAAATGAATAGAGAATCGAAATTGATTTTGTGGTGCCAGATTAGAGCTGGTAATTCGGGTCAAGCTCATCGGGCCGGCCCTTTTAGGCCCTGACCCTTGAAGGGCCGGACTTTGATTTTGGAGGCTTCAAAAGGGAATCAGGCTTCACAGGCTGGCCCTGTAGGGCCGAGGGCTTCAAAGGGCCAGCCCTGTAGGGTCGAGGGCCGGCCCTTTAAGCCTGTCACATATATATATTTAAAAAATTAATAACTACAAAATAAGACAATTAATTAAAGGTAAAAAAATCATAATACCTAATTCCCAATATTTATCATTGTTTGATAATTTCTTAGTGAGTGACTTATTTATAAATATAGACAATATTTATTAAAATAATTAATTAAAAATAAACATATATTTTGTGACTTATATAAAAATATGGACGATATTTATCATTGCTTGATAATTTTTTATTGTTTGTTGCTTATTGGTGTTTGTATTGTAAATTAAAATTGATATTTACGTTAACGATAAGGATTTTTTCGCTTTAATTTTTTCTATGGAAAAAGATTAAAAAATAGTGTATAAGCGTTAATCGGGCCGGCCCTGAGCCCTACCATTCAAGGGCCAGGCTTTGAAAAATAGGGATATTTGCACTACCCAGGCTTTTCGGGCCGGCATTGATGCACAGCTCTATGCCAGATGCTATAAAGTGACACAAACTCTCTCTCTCTCTCTCTCTCTCTCTCTCTCTCTCATGTAAATTTATCATGGAGTGAGATGAGATGCACATGGGCTCTTGAGTTGATAAGTCAAGTGGGAGAAAGTACGTTGGGTACTGAGATGAAGCATGGATATTAAAGTTGTTTGCATATATAAAACAAAACATTCTGTTAAATCCTTTGAACCCAATTTGTCACAAACTCACAATCATACAAGAGTGTTTTTTTTTTATGACTTACTCTATTACAATCTGCACTCTCTGTTTTTTTTTCATCCCCCCACGAATACACATTCTGTTTGATGTCCCTATTGTAATTCTTTCAAGTGTATATCTTATGAAACGATGTAGAATAAACTAAGGGGTGACACAAATTAAAAAGGAATTATGCAACATGATTTTTGGGGGGGGGGGGGGGGGGTTACAGAGATATAATAAATGTTTTAACCAATTCCTTAACTTAAAAGTGCGAGACTCAACGATCCTCTTCGGTACAAGGGAACAATCCATAATCTATATAAGAGGTGATGTAGATAGATTTCGGTAGATATTATAAGAGCTTGCCAGATAATATACGCTTGGTTTTTTTTTTTTACCCTTTGTTACTAAATAACGAATAATAAATATAAGAGAAGATAGAGTCTATATCTAGATAGAAGTATATAAGAAATGATATAAGAATAAAATAGGGAAATTATATCAATTTTACACACATTAAATCATTTAACCAAGAAATTAATTTATTGGTACCAAGAAATGATAGCTAATTATTAAATTTGTTCTAAATTGAAAGGGATTTCAACTTCAACCCATATTAAATGAGGCTTTAAATGAGAGAAAAATACAGTTATTTATAATTAAATATTAATTATAAGGATAAAATCGACAAATAGACAATATTACTTCCTCTTCAAATGGCTATATTGGCTATATATTGCGGACCAAACCCTTTTTTAATAACAGATTTAAACTGTTGACTGCAGGGAGTATATGCGTCACGCTCCTATTGTCAAGATTATTATTGTTTCTGCGTCTCCAGACCCCAACCAATATGTAAGTAAAGACCATTCCTTCACTATCAATTAATTTCAAAACTCACTCAAATAGGTATCTGAAAATTTTTATATTCAATATATATATATATATATAAATATTTGATGGTGTTCGCAGTTGTTACCAGTACTTAATATGGGCGCCATTCATTATGCGTATGTTTGATGAACGAGTTCATTTGATCATTTAGTTCATAAATAGTTGTTCGCACCGCAAGTGCACGGGTCGCGCCAAGTAATAAAGTGATAAGAGAGTATCGTTCCCACGAGGATTTGTTTACAAATGCGATCAAACAGAAGGCTTAGTGAGTTCAATTAAGTTGAGCTAAAGCAAGTTTTGGTTGGAGAATTAACTAATAGAAAAATGCTTTTGAAAATAAGAGTTGATAACCACAAATGATTCTTTGACTTAAAGGATAAAATGGAGCCTAGGATTATTTATCCCCCTTGTATTTCATAACCTCTAAATAACCTCCTCTCACAAATGCTTTCAATAAACATACATGTGTTAGCCTAGGGTTCAAAATATACTTGTAAAAGCTTTCTCAAGTCAAGAACAAGTGTTTCATTTCATTAATTGCTCAATCTCTTGTTCAATTAATAAAACCCAATTTCCAAACTCCAACCCTAAGGTGGCTATGTAAGGTTAATAAGTATATCTCTATCTTACCAACAAAACCATCCATTCATCAAGCAAATTTCAAGTTCTTGCACAATTTCACCCAAGTTCTACATTTAACCTAGCTCTCTCAAGCTTCAATCAAATGAACAAAACATCTAAATGGTGATCAAGCATATAGAAGCATTAAGCAAAGAGTAAAATAAACACATATATACCATTAATCACAAAAGGAGAGGAGTATTAGAGAGTTAATCCATACAAGGGTTCAAAATAATCCTAGATAACAAGTTTAGCTACTCATAGTCAATGAAAAACTACAAATCCAAAGAGAAAATGCAGCCATAACATAGAACAAGAGAGGGAAGGAAGATGAAGAAGAAAAACCAAAGAAATTAAGCTCCAAATCTCTTCCAAAGCCCAATCCTTGCTTCCTTCTCTTCAAAAACCAAGCCCTAGCACCCCAAAATACTCCCAAGCTGCCCAGAAAGTCAAGAATCACCGTCTCCCATCGTTCTCTAGCTTTTAAAACATGATTTTCGAGTGATATTGATGCTGTGCGTTTTGCTGATGCGAATGAGCCGCGGCCCAGAATTTTGAGCCGCGGCTCAGTTTTCTTCTGCCAAGAACTGAGCTGCGGATGAGCTGCGGGTGAGAAACTGAGCTGCGGCCCAGTTTTCCTCTGTCCAGAATTGAGCTGCGAGTGAGCTGCGACCAACTTTTTGAGCTGTGGCTCAGTTTGCATATGGAAAATTTGATTTCTTCTCTTACAATAAAGTAGTCTATCCATGATTAGCCATCATTTTCCTTATCTTTGATCTCCCAAATGCCTTGGCTCTAATTCTCTTTCTCAAAATGCCTCTTGCACAATAATAAATTTAATGAGCTCATTTAAACAAAGAGGAAATCCCAAAATAAGCACAATTTAGAATAAATTGCAACCAAAAACATCATGCCCAATTTTCTATCTTTAAGTATCCAAAATATGTACAAATGCTTCAAAAAATGCATGAAATCCAAATGAAAATGTGCCAAAAGACATGAATTCCAAGATGTTAACACACCCCCAAACTTAGACTTTTACTCGTCCTCGAGTAAAACAAAAGATAAAACAGTTAGATTGGTCAATTATCCACCTACCATGCATGCAAGAAATTATCCTCATCAGTTGCTCAAGAAATAAATTCAAAAGGGAAGTAGTGGAATATTGAAAAATGCTAGATTCACAATTTCAGAGCAAGTTTACCAACAATTTCAGTGTGTGTGTGTGGAGCTAGAAGATAATGCAATGGCACTTGTCAGAATCCAAAGCAACATTTCAATATGTATGAAATACCCTCAAGTTCAAGACTTCATTTTCCTAGTCTTTTCCTCTCTCTCAACAAAATAATTACTTCACACAATTAAGAAAAATCAATGGGACTTTGTAAGCTTGTAATGTGGCCAATGGTCTAAGTGTTTAGCTCTTTGAAAGAATGGGGAAGAAGGAATTCAAATATCTTGAGATAAATGACTACATTCTAATTTTTTTTTTTTATGCACAACTTTTTCCTTAGAGAAGCTCAAAATTCCCCCCAAACTTATCTCAAATTGGTTCTTTATACTCCAAATCTTATTGGAATTGATTTTCTTTCTTTTTTTTTTTCATTTTTTTTATATACACTTTTTTTTTTGCATTTTTTTTTTGACTTAGGAGTATAAATTTCTAACTCTTGCTGTTGCAAACACCATTTCCCCTTCCCATACATGATTCTACACTCACATACACATTTATCAACCATACCAATCCTCACCACAGTAAAATGTCAATTATCTCAAGATTCAGGTAGTTCATGGTTTTTCAGGTTATAAAGGGTATGGTCCAATGTGGGTTCCAAAAAGAAATTCTCATGGTTTTTCATTATAAGGCTCAAATAGGGTTCAAGTGGAAATATTACCATAGGTAGGCTTTAAAAGGCTCAACCGCATTTAAAAGAATGCCCAAATCATTTTTTTAAAAAATTGTGGAAGATCATCAAATTACTTCAGGAGATTCTAAGATAGGTTGTGAAGTCTATCAATTGAGAATAAACATACACATCAACTTGCCACAATTTCTCCTAACAAGAGCATTTCAATCATCCCAGCTTTAATGTGCAAAAAGGACAACAATTGTTAGGAACAAGCCTTACATTGCTACTCTAGCATTCAAAAATATAATCACCATTCCCTATCAAGCATATAGTCTAAGCAACCATTCTATCATTGGATTATGAAGTAACTTCAGAAGATAATTAATCAATCTAACTCACAATTTTCACAAAGTTACAAGCAAGAGTCCAAGTTCCAAGTTTCCAAAATTAGAATCCATGCCAAATCAGCAAAACAATTTATTAAAATCAAATTCAAAATTGCCCGTACCCCCAAACTTAAAATGGACAGTGTCCTCACTGTCACACGGGATAAACTAAGGGCCTTCTCCCATTTCACAATACATTCCAAAATGAAAGAGATTGCATGAGAGGAACAAAAATTTGGGAAGTAACCAATGAAAGAGGGAAGTGTCTAAATTCGTTAGATGAAATTAAAATATAACCATAACATTCATGAAAATGGTGAACCAGTCAGTATATTCCATCCATAAGATCATCTTACAATCAAAGAGTCAGATTACAACCCTATTCCACTGCACTAATAGTCAGAAAGAGCAAGCATTCAGACATACACCTGCTTTAACAAAAGCACAAGACAAATGATTCAATTAAAACACACACAACAATCTTAGTTAACTTTCTTGCTTGAGAGAATTCAGGAAATTCATTGCCACATGCTAGAACAAGATTTAATGGGCTTGTAAATTTCATGTTGGTGAGGGGCCATTCTCCCGCAAAGAAATTCAATTAATCCAACCACACATTGAAAGGTTCAGCAACAAACAAGGGAGGCAAATGCAACAAATAGATCCTACACTAGACTAGTGAATTGCCCAACTTCAAATGAATATCCCATGACAAAACATTCAAACCATATCAGACAAAATGAAGCAACATAAGGTCCAAGATAAATCACCTTTTCACACCAAATCATGAAAAAATTTTTTATCATTAATCCTAGGTGCAGTTAAGGCAGAAAAATCCCAAATCATCATTTTCATTTTCAACAATTAAATCATTGATCATGTTTGCACCATCTGAAATTAATTTCAAATCATCAGTGATTCACCACCACATTAAGAGCAGCAACCTCTTTCTCTTTGCAAAATGAAGCACCAAACTTTCCATGAAAAATCACCTTACCAAGCCAAATTATTAGATTTTCAATCATGAAGATTAAGTCCAATTTCAACACGCAAATCACAGAGCACCATCACAATTCCCACAACATGCATTTAATTGACACATTCAGCATCACCATACGCATAGCAATGTACGGCTCCAATTCAAGTTAACAATTTAAGCACTTGGTATTTCAATGATCAGAACCTTCCTTTAACCTACAAGTATTATCTCCCAAAAATTATCTCCATCTTAAGTGCTGCCATGGAATTTAAGTCTACCCTTAAACCAAAACAGAGCAGATTAGAAGAGCAGGAAATCTCACCAAGTACAATAGGCTATAATGCAGCGAAGAACAGGGAAAGAAGGAGCTTAACAACAGCAAAAATCGAACCTCAAAAATGCAGCACCACCAATACCAGAAAGTTCTTCGAATCGGACAAGAAAGAAGAAAGCTGTGGTGAACGGAATTGACGGCGTGAAACGCGCTGAAGTACGGTGCTATTCTCGGCCGAGCAAGACAAGAAAGACGATGGACTAGAACTCGGACAGCGGCGGAGGAACGAGAAGCATGAGATAGTTGCTTCAAATGAAAGGATGAAGCTTCTGGATATGGCGGTGGCGTACTAGTTGAAGGAGCAGAGGAACATGGCGGAGTTAACGCCGGTCAGCGGTGGGAAAGTCTGGGCGCGGCGTGGGCTTCGGCCAGCGGCGGAGCTGATGACAGCCACCGGTGACTGCATTACGCCGGCGGATCATGGTGGTGAGCTAGATTCGAGATGGAGAAGAAGGGATGTTAGGTTTCATGGTTTGGAGATTGAAGGTTGCCTTGGGCCTTTGGGGGGTGTCGGGTTCAATGAAGCTTGGGGGGGGGACTGACCCTTTTTTTTTTTTTGTATTATTATTATTATTATTATATAATATATATGTATATTTATAAATATATATATATATATATTTAGGTTGAGTGACGCAGGAAGAGGAGAACTGATTTTTTTTTGCTTTTTTTTTTTTAAATATATATATTATCATTTAATTATTATATATATATTTATTATTATTATGGATTTTTTTTTTAAATTTTTTTTTTATATATATATATGGGCCGCAGCTCAAATCTGTTGGGCCACAACTCATTTCTTCTCTGGACTTTAGCTTAGCAACGTTGAGCTGCAGCTCAAAATGTTGAGCTGCGGCTCAATTGCTCTCTGGAAAAAACTGAAATAAACCTGAGCTGCAGCTCAAAAAGTTGAGCTACAGCTCATTTTCCTGCTGTCAAAACCAGATTTATATCAGAAAAATTCCCACTTTGCTGCAACATACCACACAAAAACAACAAAAACTACCCCATTGCTCCAAGATTGACATATTTCAAACAAGTACACACACAATTTGAATCAATTTGGCATTCAATTCCAATTAATGCAAGATCAAATTACACTCCAAAAACATCATAAAACCATGATTTCATCACAAAAATTCATTCCTCATGTGGTGAAAACTTGACATCAACATAGCAATTCCAATGACCAAATTTTCTTCTCATTGAGGTAAAATTGATTACTTGAACACAAACAAATCACATTGTAACCACAATCACCACCAATTTTCCTCATGTCATAATTCTCCACAATCAGTCCAAAAATATCAGCTTTTTTTTTTCACAGCACAAGACCTCCAACAAACATATCCCATTCCACACACAAACAAGTGAACACAAGTCACAAGGCCACATTTATCCCATATCTACCAAATGGATCTCAAACAACAAGCACTCATGGTCATGATATGATAACAAACAACCAAAATGTCAGCAAAATTCTTTTGTTTCAGCCATGATAAACCAGTAACATCAGCAAAATTAGCTCCCACATCATGTTAAAATCATAATCACTACTAAAATAGCTGTTACTCCCCTAAAAATGCCCAGCTCTTTTGTTAGCCTTCAAGTCAGCCACATTCCACATGCCTTTATCCTTTCAAATGCAATATTCCTGAATACTTCCCACCAAGCCTACAAAACACAAAAGAACAAGCATAATTCTACCAAAACAAGCTAAAATAACCTAAAAATTCAAAAGCAAAAGTTTAGAACTTGGGTTGCCTCCCAAGTAGCGCTTTGTTTATAGTCTTCAGCCAGACTCTTCTCTGCTTCAAGAGGGATCAGAAAGAGGTAGGGTGACCGATGCACGATCCACGTCACCACTCCAGTAATGCTTCAACCTTTGACCGTTGGCCTTAAATCTCTCTCCATCATTGCCTTCAAGCTCAATAACACCACGATCAAGTGCTTGGACCACAGTGAACGGTCCTGACCATCGGGATTTGAGTTTTCCCGGAAATAGTCTCAACTTGGAATTAAACAAGAGAACTTGTTGTCCAGGTACAAAATTCTTGAAGAGAATCTTCTTGTCATGCCACCACTTTGTCTTCTCCTTGTACAACCTTGAACTCTCATAAGCATTGAACCGAAATTCTTCAAGTTCATCTAGTTGAAGGAGTCTCTTTTCACCCACAGCCTTTGCATCAAAATTGAGCTTTTTGATAGCCCAATAAGCACTATGCTCCAACTCCACCGGTAGATGACAAGCCTTTCCAAACACCAGTCTATATGGAGACATACCGATGGGAGTCTTGTATGCCATTCGATAGGCCCATAATGCATCATCAAGTTTAATGGACCAATCTTTTCTTGTTATGCCCACAGTCTTCTCAAGGATCTTCTTGATTTCCCGATTAGAGATTTCAGCTTGGCCATTAGTCTGAGGATGATATGGCAAAGCAACCTTGTGGCTCACACCATACTTCTTCAAAAGAGCTTGGAATTGATTGTTGCAAAAATGAGTACCTCCATCACTCACAATGGCCCTAGGAGCTCCAAAGCGGGTAAAAATGTGTTTCTTCAAAAACTTCACCACCACCTTTGCATCATTGGTAGGAAAAGCAGCTGCTTCAACCCATTTTGAGACATAATCAACGGCAACCAAGATGTATTGATTATTGAATGACTTGGGAAAAGGTCCCATAAAGTCAATGCCCCACACATCAAATAATTCCACTTCAAGCATGTTGTTAAGTGGCATTTCATTCCTTCTAGAGATGTTGCCCAATCTTTGGCACCGATCACACGTCAAGGAAAATTCATAAGAGTCTTTAAACAAAGAAGGCCAATAAAAGCCACATTGTAGAATCTTAGCAGCAGTCTTGTTGCCTCCAAAATGTCCCCCATATTCAGAAGAATGGCAACATCTTAGAATTTCTTGTTGCTCAAATTCAGGGACACACCGTCTAAACACTTGATCGGCACATTGATGAAACAAGAAAGGCTCCTCCCAATGATAGAACTTGACATCATGCAAGAATTTTCTTCGTTGGTGTGGCTTCAAATCATGAGGTATAATTCCACAAACAAGGAAATTGACAATGTCAGCATACCAAGGAGTCATAGTATGGCTGACACTGAAGAGTTGTTCATCAGGAAATGTCTCATCAATATCTTTCTCATTCTCAAGTTGAGCATCAGTACTCAACCTAGATAAATGGTCGGCTACTTGATTCTCTGTACCTTTTCTATCCACAATCTCTAAGTCGAACTCTTGCAATAAAAGCACCCATCTAATCAACCGTGCTTTTGAGTCCTTCTTGTTAAAGAGGTATTTCAAGGCTGAATGATCAGTATACACTGTGACTCTAGCTCCCACAAGATACGCCCGAAATTTCCCAAAGGCATACACCACTGCAAGCAACTCCTTTTCAGTAGTTGTGTAGTTTTCTTGTGCATCATCAAGTGTTCGACTAGCATAATATATTGGATGGAACAATTTGTCTTTCTTTTGACCAAGAACAGCACCCACAGCATAATCACTAGCGTCACACATCACAATGAAGGGCAAAGCCCAGTCAGGAGCCATCATAATTGGTGCAGAAACAAGCCTTCTCTTTAATTCTTCAAATGCCTTCATACATGCATCATCAAACTTGAATTCAATATCTTTCTCAAGTAATGCACAGAGTGGTTTAGCTATCTTCGAAAAGTCCTTGATAAAGCGGCGATAGAAGCCGGCATGGCCAAGAAAACTCCTCACACCCTTGACATTAATGGGTGGAGGGAGTTGCTCAATCACAGAAATTTTTGCTTTGTCAACTTCTAAGCCATTTTTGGACACTCGATGGCCAAGAACTATGCCTTCTTTCACCATGAAGTGACACTTCTCCCAATTCAAGACTAAGTTAGTCTCTTCACATCTTTTCAACACATTAGCTAAATTGTTCAAGCACTCATCATAAGAATCCCCAAATACTGTGAAGTCATCCATAAAAACTTCCATAGAATGCTCAATCATGTCAGAGAAGATAGCCATCATGCATCTCTGAAAAGTTGCCGGTGCATTGCATAAGCCAAAAGGCATGCGCTTGAATGCAAAAGTCCCATATGGACATGTAAAAGTTGTCTTCTCTTGATCTTCCGGCTCTATTGCAATTTGATTATACCCAGAGTATCCATCCAAGAAGCAAAAGAATTCCTTTCCAGCCAATTTATCAAGCATCTGATCGATGAATGGGAGAGGAAAATGATCCTTCCGAGTGGCTGCATTTAACTTGCGATAATCCATACAAACTCTCCAGCCTGTGATAGTGCGAGTGGGAATCAACTCATTGTGAGTGTTAGCCACTACAATCATGCCGCCCTTTTTGGGGACGCATTGGACTGGGCTCACCCAAGAGCTGTCAGAGATAGGATATACAATGCCCGCATCAAGCCATTTCAAGATTTCTTTCTTCACAACTTCCTTCATAATTGGATTCAATCTTCTTTGATGTTCAATGGAAGATTTATGATTCTCCTCAAGAAAAATCTTGTGCATACAAGTTGAGGGGCTAATACCCTTGATATATGCAATAGTCCATCCGATGGCTTTCTTATGAGCTTTCAATACTTCAACTAGTTGTTCCTCATGTTGCATTGATAATTCTGAAGCAATGATCACTGGTAAAGTGTTGTTAGCCCCCAAATAGACATACTTCAAGTGTGAGGGTAACGGCTTCAACTCAAGAGAGGGTGGTTCTTCCAGAGATGATTTTAGGGTTGGTCTATCAAGGGAAGTCAAATCTAGAGATTCAAAGTGCACCCGACTCCTAGGATAGGGCTTTGATGCATCCATAATAGCCAAACACTCCTGCATGTCCACATCCTCATTTTCTAGCCCAAGTAATACTGCTTCAACAGGATCATGACATCTTGACTCATTAAATCCTTCCTGCACTACTTGCTCCAAAACATCAAGAAAGAAGCATTGGTCTGACTGATTGGGAGACTTCATCAACTTATGCATGTTGAAAGTGACTTGCTCATCTGCAACTCTTAAGGTAAGTTCACCTTTTTCTACATCAATCAAAGTTCTAGCAGTTGCTAAGAATGGTCTTCCTAATAAAATAGGCATATCTCTGTCTGCCTCAAAGTCAAGTACAATGAAATCCGCAGGAAAAATGAATTTATCCACTTTCACCAACACATCTTCAATAATACCCCGTGGATAAGACATGCTTCTGTCTGCAAGTTGTAAAGTGACAGTGGTTGGTCTTGCTTCACCCAACTCTAACTTGTTGAAAACAGAAAGAGGCATTAAGTTCACACTTGCCCCAAGATCACATAAAGCTTTTCCCAAGAATTTGTCTCCAATATGGCATGGAATAGAAAAACTCCCAGGATCTTTCATCTTTGGAGGGAATTGCTTGATCACATCAGTAAAACTCTTAGTCACAGCCACTGTTTCAAATTCGTTGAATCTTCTCTTCTTTGAAAGTACATCCTTCATGAACTTGGCATACTTAGGCATTCGCTCCAAAGCTTCAGCAAATGGAATGTTGATATGCAATTGCTTGAACATATCCAGAAATTTCTTGAATTGACCATCATCTTGTTGCTGTTTAAGTCTTTGAGGAAAGGGAGGTGGAGGCACATATTTTGGCTTTGCCTCTTGTAGCTTCTTCTTGTCATCACCCTCCTTTTTGCCTTTGGCTTCATCTTTCTTCTCAACAACATTTTTCTTTATGCCATCATTCTCTTCAACTATGACCTCCTCATCAACTTTGTCATCCTCATCAGGAACAACATCTTCAACAACTTCATCACTCTTTGAATGAGGTAGATGCATGTTAGCTACTTGCTTCCCACTTCTCAATGTGATAGCTTTGCACTCCTCCTTACCATCCTTTCGAGGATTAGGAATGGTATCACTCGGGAGATTACCTCTTGACATAGCATTCATTTGTGAGGCCAGTTGCCCCATCTGCACCTCAAGGTTTTTAATGGCCGTGTCATGGAGAGACAGGGATGCTTTAGTCTCAATCCTCTGAGCCTCTTGTCCGGCTAAGATCTGAGCCAACATCTTTTCCATTTTAGATTCTTCCTCCTTGACAGGGATGTGCCTAGGTTGTTGTTGAAAACCCGGAGGATGAGAGGGTTTAACACCCGAAGATGATGGTTGATTAACATTTTGCCCTTGATTCCATGAGAAATTGGGATGGTTTCTCCACCCAGGATTGTAGGTCTGCGAGTAGGGATTATTCTGTGGATGTTGAAATTTGCCCATGTAGTTAACTGACTCAGAAGCCATATAAAGTGGACACTGATCTGGAAAGTGTACATCATTGCACTGATCACACACAACTGGGGTGGATTGTACAGAATGTACCCCGTGAGATTTACCCCTCTGCATCTGAGTTTCTATCACATCAAACCGTTTATTGATTGCAGAAATAAGGGTTGCAATCTGTGAGGAAGAGGGAGCATCTTCTTTAGGTGCTGTCATTGATGGCAAAGTCTTTCTCTCTGTCCCTTGAGAGTTATTAGCAGATAATTGGTCTAAGAGTCGGAACACCTCATTAACAGGGATATTTCTGTACCCTCCATTGGTCATGGAATCAACCATCGTCTTAGACTGAGTATTCAGACGAGTACAAAAGATTTGTAGTATCACCCATTTACCTACCCCATGATTAGGGCATTGTCGCATCAACATCTTGTACCTGTCCCAAGCAGCGTAGAGGTGTTCATCCGGGTATTGTTTAAAGCTCAAAAATACCTCTCTAGCTTCAACAGACTTGTCATCAGAGAAAAATCGGGCTCTGAATTTTGCCTCAAGATCGGCCCAAGAAGTAATCGATCCCTCCGGTAGATTATCAAACCATTCCCTTGCTTTGTCTTGCAACGAAAAAGGGAACAGTCTAAGTCTGAGAACATCTTCGGGAACCCCATTCTGCTTGAAAGACCCACATACTTCCAGAAAGTATATCAAATGTTTGTTGGCGTCTTCATTGTACAGCCCATGAAATAGCCCATTCAACTGCAGCATAGTAATCATCACCGGTTTAATCTCAAAGGTGTGTGTTTGCATTTCCGGCATCTGAATGTAAGATTGAGCACCTCGCATATTCTGACTAGCAAAGTCATTGACCGTAGCCCGGTCATATTCATCGTCAGCCATTCTTTCAGATTCAGTTTCTTCTTCCTCGTTAGAGAGATGGGCTCCTTCAAGTACCACTTCCAAGCTACCAAATTCCAAGCTTTGCATAAACCACAATGGTACCTACAAGAAGCACACCCAAGCGAGTATCACACTAAACAAAGGCAACTATAAACAAGAAAAGAAATTAAGAGAAAAGTATATAATTACAGGCTCAAGCGAAATCAATAACTAAGCCCAAGGTTGACCAAAGGATTTGTTGCCAAATCCCCGGCAACGGCGCCAAAAACTAGTTCGCACCGCAAGTGCACGGGTCGCGCCAAGTAATAAAGTGATAAGAGAGTATCGTTCCCACGAGGATTTGTTTACAAATGCGATCAAACAGAAGGCTTAGTGAGTTCAATTAAGTTGAGCTAAAGCAAGTTTTGGTTGGAGAATTAACTAATAGAAAAATGCTTTTGAAAATAAGAGTTGATAACCACAAATGATTCTTTGACTTAAAGGATAAAATGGAGCCTAGGATTATTTATCCCCCTTGTATTTCATAACCTCTAAATAACCTCCTCTCACAAATGCTTTCAATAAACATACATGTGTTAGCCTAGGGTTCAAAATATACTTGTAAAAGCTTTCTCAAGTCAAGAACAAGTGTTTCATTTCATTAATTGCTCAATCTCTTGTTCAATTAATAAAACCCAATTTCCAAACTCCAACCCTAAGGTGGCTATGTAAGGTTAATAAGTATATCTCTATCTCACCAACAAAACCATCCATTCATCAAGCAAATTTCAAGTTCTTGCACAATTTCACCCAAGTTCTACATTTAACCTAGCTCTCTCAAGCTTCAATCAAATGAACAAAACATCTAAATGGTGATCAAGCATATAGAAGCATTAAGCAAAGAGTAAAATAAACACATATATACCATTAATCACAAAAGGAGAGGAGTATTAGAGAGTTAATCCATACAAGGGTTCAAAATAATCCTAGATAACAAGTTTAGCTACTCATAGTCAATGAAAAACTACAAATCCAAAGAGAAAATGCAGCCATAACATAGAACAAGAGAGGGAAGGAAGATGAAGAAGAAAAACCAAAGAAATTAAGCTCCAAATCTCTTCCAAAGCCCAATCCTTGCTTCCTTCTCTTCAAAAACCAAGCCCTAGCACCCCAAAATACTCCCAAGCTGCCCAGAAAGTCAAGAATCACCGTCTCCCATCGTTCTCTAGCTTTTAAAACATGATTTTCGAGTGATATTGATGCTGTGCGTTTTGCTGATGCGAATGAGCCGCGGCCCAGAATTTTGAGCCGCGGCTCAGTTTTCTTCTGCCAAGAACTGAGCTGCGGATGAGCTGCGGGTGAGAAACTGAGCTGCGGCCCAGTTTTCCTCTGTCCAGAATTGAGCTGCGAGTGAGCTGCGACCAACTTTTTGAGCTGTGGCTCAGTTTGCATATGGAAAATTTGATTTCTTCTCTTACAATAAAGTAGTCTATCCATGATTAGCCATCATTTTCCTTATCTTTGATCTCCCAAATGCCTTGGCTCTAATTCTCTTTCTCAAAATGCCTCTTGCACAATAATAAATTTAATGAGCTCATTTAAACAAAGAGGAAATCCCAAAATAAGCACAATTTAGAATAAATTGCAACCAAAAACATCATGCCCAATTTTCTATCTTTAAGTATCCAAAATATGTACAAATGCTTCAAAAAATGCATGAAATCCAAATGAAAATGTGCCAAAAGACATGAATTCCAAGATGTTAACAATAGTACACTGACTGTCACCCAAGTTTAGTATTCATCACAAATCACAATTCGATTCTATATATTTGTACGGTACAATATAATAGAGATTCTAAAATTTCCGGACTATAAAAATAACTTTAATTAAGGACTGATAATCGTTATATTTCTATAACTAATTATGAATAATCACTGCACAACCCTTGTGTAAAACTTTGCAATCTGGGATTGCAAAACGGGCAGTGAAAGATCGACAAGCATCATATCTGGGTTGGGGGAATATCGTAACCATCGTCAAACTTCTGAGCTTCAATGGTTTTGAGTTGCCCACGGGATTGAGTGGTTGTGTGTTATAGGCAAGGTTCAAAAAATCGGATTGGGCATCGAACCGGATGAGGCACTGATTCAAGGGTTAATGGTCAGATCGGGGTCTGACCGGGTCAAACCGGATTATATTAAAATAATAAAATTTTATTGATATTAATATTAATAATCACTAATATCAAAATATAAATGTAGATAGGTATGCATGATTAATCAAATATGAATATTTTAATGTTTCTATAAAGGAAAAAAGAGAAAATATTAGTTGATTACACGTGAAAATAAATATTATTCTACAATCCATAGACTAAAATACAAATATTAAGAGTAACAATAATAAAATATTAAGTATATGCAAGTAAAATAGTATTTAAAGTATTATAGTTTCCTGATTTCTAAAATTGAGTGAAATGAAAGTTAGTAATTAGGTGAATTATAATAAAATAATTTTTTTTTTAAAAAAAGGGCCAACCCGGTTGAACCCCGGGTTGATCGGGTCAGCCCGTTCCTTGGCCGGTTCAATGACACCTCCGGTTTTCCAGCTCGCCCGGACCGGACCATTGGCCGGTTCACGATTGAACCGGCCGGTCCGGTCCGGGTTTCCTTTCCTTGGTTATAGGTACTATCAGACTAAAGTACTTATTTGAAAATAAAGGGTAAAGTGGGTATGAAGTTTTCCATGGAAATTTTTCATATAAATAATACTTCCTTTCTTTGTTCCTAAATATAAAATTTTATTGACTTTTTTGGAAAATTCTAAGAAAATTAAATAAGTTACTTATAAATTGATTTGCCTGAATTTTTTTTCTAAATTAGTATATTTGACTTATAAACTAACATATAGTTTAATAATATACAAAATACGTTATAATTAAGTGATTCATTTAACTTTCTTAACTTTTCTAATAAAAAAGTCAACTACTTCTTATATTTATAAACGAAGGAATAATATCTTAGTTTTTATAAAAAGAAAGTGAGTTGGCTAGTTTAGGAGAGTTCCGTCTCAAATTTCTGGCGCCCTCTATAAAATTGTGATGGAATATTTCTAGGGTTTAATTTGAGAATGGATTTCCAATAGAATAATTTCCTGTCTCAAAATCATTAGAAAATGAGTGTTGTTTTTAGAGAAAATTACAGACAAATACATTATAAATTTTAAAATCGTGAAATTACAAATGTAAATATCGTTGTTACTCCAACTGTGAATATCGTTATTCAACCAGTTAAAATTTTCCTATAGAATCTTTTGAAATTTAGAAAGTATTTGTTATCCCTATTTTTGTATTGCTCATTTGATATATATTCAAGAGACCGGTCAAAGGTCAAAAAAAAAAAAGAGACCGGTCAAACTATTTACAGTTCATTGATTGATACCTTGTCAGGTAGATTGGAGGCGTCAATGGCAAGTGGAATAAAAAAGGGATACTTTCAGAAAAATTTAGAAAATTGCTTATAACTATAAGACCAAAATATTTTTTTAAAATATATATTATGCATGGAAATTATTGTAAATAGGCGCTATTTTCAAAATAGTTCTGTCTTGACATTTTTGGGCCAATTTTGTCTTGATCTTTAGTATTGTTCCAAAATAATTACTATCATTTTAGAATTTATATAACATATCAATTATATATTTTCATAATATATTATTTTTCAATAATAAAAATAATTATATATAAACTCAGGTACTAAAAAATTTCAATATTTAAGCAAGACGGCATGGGCCCAGATATGGTTGCAAAAGGACAACTCACTGAATTCACGAGTCCACATTCGATAATTTTGTTTTCGCATAAAGCTCCGATGTCCTTTTTCGTTCTTTCCTCCCACTTCGTTCAATTTAATTCATTTGCTACCTCTTATTTTGTCTCTTCCCCTAAATGCTCTTTTATTCCATTTGGATGTTACATGTTGCTTTTTAATGTTTATGGGTGCTAGCTAATACTACTACACGTTCTTTGTATTTATTTCTTACTTTCATTTTTGTTCGTTCATTACATCTCGTTTTGTCACTTTATCTTTGTCTACATGGTCTTTAATTCCATAATGTGCTTTTAAATTTGTTTACGGGTGCTAGCTACTACTTCAATTGCCCTTCTTTGAGTGTGACCCGGAGATTTTCAGTATAATCTTGACAGAAATTGATGTGATAAATGATTAATGCCGAATCAAATATTTTGTGAATATGATCATAAATTTTAAAAAATTAGTTTACAAAATGTTACTGAAATAATACTTACAGATTCAAAGAGCATGAGAATGTGGATTGTTACATATCCTTTTAAATTTGTTTACGGGTGCTAGCTACTACTTCAATTGCCCTTCTTTGAGTGTGACCCGGAGATTTTCAGTATAATCTTGACAGAAATTGATGTGATAAATGATTAATGCCGAATCAAATATTTTGTGAATATGATCATAAATTTTAAAAAATTAGTTTACAAAATGTTACTGAAATAATACTTACAGATTCAAAGAGCATGAGAATGTGGATTGTTACATATCATTGCCTCCAATTTTATAACTACGCACATCACTAAAAGAAAATTACTTTTAATGACTATTTTCAGTGGTGACTTAAAAAGTAAACTTTCACATTGACAATAAAAATTCGCCACTGAAACTCTACCTTACAGTGATGACATTGATTTGAACGTCATCATATCGTTTTTGGGTCAAATGTAAGAAATTTATAAATCGAATTGCAAGGGTGTAGTAGTGGTGTAATGCGAATCGTTTCCTCAATGAGTCGATGTTTAAATAAGCTACCTATATAATTAAATGCCTAAATGCCAGATGAAATGGTTAAAAACATAATGTGTTTGGTTTTTAATGATGCAAGTGATTGATGTAATTAAAATAGATGTTTTTGGTGTTTTTGGCTAAAAGAGTGGAATGACTGTTGTTTTAATAAAATGATGAAGATACTCTTGAAGATTGATTTTCAATGGCAATCATAGCTCAAATAAGATATTTAAGGAGTAAGAGGCACTAAGTGTAACATTTTCCCCCTTAATACACTTTTAGCTACACTAATCAGCTCCAACTAAATTTTAAACACTAACTTAGTGAAATGACTAACATAGTTAGAAAAGATTTTCCATGACGGTTTCCATTTAAATCAAAATGTACAAACTAACTATGATAGGAAAAGAAACTTCCAAATATAAACACACTCTATTATAGTTAGAAAAGGATTCAACTTTATAAAAATGGATATCCATGTAAGAAAAGGATGAAAATAATTTAGATAACACTTACATGGATTACAAAAGCAATAAGTAATATATTTCATTTATCTATCTTAGAAAAAAGAACTTTCTAAAATTATGAAGCTAACATGGATATTTAAAATCGCAGATACTCATAAAACAGTTAATCCATGTTAGATAAGGATTTACCTAACATGGACATTTAAAACAACCTAATTACAACACAGTAGGACCATACGATGATATAAAAGGAAATTGCAAATCAAATGTAAGAGACAATAATGCTAAATCAAATCGGAAGCATAACAAAATGCATGAGCCTAAGTGTGTAAATAACCCCTGTCCTAATGGCCCAGAGAAACTCACTAAATCGATCAGTGAGAAGCTCCCGGATCCTTCCTTTGACAGTCTCCTCCGTGACTCGGACCTGCGAAAGTGAGATAAAAGTAGGGTAATCCCAAGGTAACCACTTATTACCTGCCTACATGTGCATGTGTGCCAGTAATGTGCCAAGTAGGATGATATAATATATAGATGTATGCATAATAATCCATGATACACATATTCAGGTATAATGCCAACATCTCAACCATAATCAGTAGAAAAATCTCATATTAATAAAAAGCATTATTATCCACAAACCAGTTCAAAACATATTTCTAACATAAGACAGTCTCAATCATCCGGGTGGAATTCCAGTCGAGGCTTAACCTGCCCTGCAAACCACGAGTAGGACCAGTCGAGGCTTAACCCTCCCTGGATTGCTTATAAAACTAGTCGGGGCTTAACCCGCCCTAGATTAGCTGGGATGAACATCCCCTAAATACCTTAGTTTCTGTGGGCCAACAAAGTACTTCATTACTTAATGGCAAATAATTCTCTGCTCTGGTGTTTCACACACAATCTTCATATCATTAAGCAATATGCAACATACCAAACCAATGGGCACTTGACCCTTTTCCAGATTTCTCAAAATATGCAATATGAGTTCCAAAACAATATATATTCTTTTCTAAAGGTATGATGCAATACACAAATTTATGCAAGTTCAGAATAAGCATCCCACATGACTTTTGTATAGAAAAATAAACAGTTGAGATCTGATCATACATATGATAGTTCAAATTATCCATTGTTGGAAGAGAGTTCAAATCTCTTTCAAACAACACACACACATAAAACAGATAGAAGTGATTACCTGGTAGCTGACACCAATCTCACAATAGTGCTGCTTCCTTCGGTGCTATATTAGCATGATTCAAACTCTACATAATATACACACATGCAATTGCTTATCTATTAAAAGTGAATACAAATTACAAATCAAATTCCTAATGAAGAGCACCTAATCGTTGGGGTTATGTCAGAGCAGTGCCGCCTCGAGTCTGCTCTCCAAGAAATTAAACCCGAGGGGATAGTGGAAGCTAACCCTGGGTGTCGATCTCAAGGAGCCTAGTGTAATATGATTCCTAATAGCTAACATGTAAACTTGAAAAGGCGGGTAAAAAGCATTTTTGTTTGGTTTTAGTGTGAAGTTTGGTATGTACAAAAGGTAAAGTAAAAGATGGGAATTTAAAGTGAGATTTGGATGAAAATGGGATAAAGATCATTCTTGATGAATGAGAGCTTCGGGAATCATTGCTTCTAACGAGGGAGTTTAATTGATTTCTAAAGAACCCTAGAGGAACCCCTCTAGGCTAGGCTTATGTTAACTTAATTAATGCCGGAACCCCGTACATTACTTAATTTAACCCAAGTTGATTAAGTTCCAAATCAAGAAATAATTGATTATGCAAGACTTTAAATCCACAATTTGGGCCACCCCATAATTGCTCTAAATTTCTCTCTAAACCCTAATCCATTGATGGCCACCCATACAATAAATTAGGACCTAAAGAGTGTTTGCCCAATGTCTCAACACAACCAATTAATTCTTATGCCATCTCCCTCAAGCAAATAGCTTAACACTCTTAGTCCACTAACCAAGCCACCTTGCATTAGCACATAATTTTCACAAAGAGAATAACAAAACTATGAACCCATAAATTTCATTAAACTCAAAGTTAATAAGTAGCAATGTCAAGCATTATACAAGAAGGAAATAACATAAACATAGTTTCTAACCCTAATGACATAAATACACTCAACCAAGTGCCATAAATGCACTTCAACCAAATGCAATTAATACAATCCACCAAATGCCATAAATGCAACCCTAGAACCCTAGAAAAGCATAAATACAATAAATGGAGGAAGGATTAGAACTAGAAAAACTCCCATATTCAAGCTTCAAGCTCATCCCTTGGCTCCTACCACCAAGAATGGTGGAGCCTAACTGCTACTCTCCATGGAAGAACCAACAGCAAGAGAATAAGGTGTGGAAGCCATGGATGGATGGAAGGAGAAGGTGAAGAAGATGAAGATGGAGAAGAGAGAGCTAGGGCTTGGGGGTGTGAAATGTGAACCAAATATACCCTAATGGGGTGTATCTTTCGTGTTTTAAGTCCCCCCAAGTCGGGTCAAGTGAGTGGGTAATGAGTTAGATCCGGTTTGGGCCCAAAATTTGCGACTGAAAATTCTGCAGAAACGTAGGCTCGCGGTCATCTCACCGCGGTGAAGCCGTGGCGAGGTGACAATGCTTCTGGAACTCTGGGGGCCTTCTCGCCGTGGACTCGCCGCGGCGAGCTCATGTCTTCTTTGCCAAAATTAGGCCTTTCTCGCTGTCTGCTCGCCGCGGTGAGGAGCCTTCAGTTCTGCCTCTTTGTTTGGCCTTTTTCTTCGTCCCGAGTCCGATATTTTGGTCCTGAGCGACCCTGCAAGTGAAAATAAGATAAAACCAAGATCAAATAGCCCTATAAATTAATTAATACAATTAATCTACAATTATGGCTAATTACTCCTAATTTTACACTCATTTTCCTTGAGAGTTTGGGATATTCAATTTGATATTATTAAACCAAAATTGCATCTTAATCATGTTAATTGCCTCAAATTATTTATATAAAAGCATTACAAATCAGAGATTTGTCACCTAACCACCCACTCCTATCTTCAACTAATTACATTCTACCAATATCCTTTCTTTCCTCACGATTTCACCAATTCAAGACTGGGTATCCCAATGTTCCCAATTTACAACCTACAATATATCTAACCAATTGAACACTTTCGGTAATTCCATTGAGTCCAAATGATCTCCCAAATTCTATCAATTCATCCCAGGCACCCCAGTTCATAAACTTCTCAAATTAAAATTAAGATTAAAGCTACTTTAATTACTAGTAAACACCCAACAGAACCGAATTTAGTTCAACTAACCTTTTTAATATCTTTAGTATTGAAGAGCACCGAAATTGGGGTAGATCAGTGTAGTGCCGCCTCGGATCCGCTCTTCAAGAATTTTAGACCCAAGGGGTAGTGGAAGCTATCCCCGGGTGTCGGTCTCAAGGAGCCTATATGTAATTAATTCCTAGTAACTAATGCAAACTAATTAAAACGGGTAAAAACATTGTATTTGATTTTTGTATAAAAAGTGTGTGATATGCTCAAAAATAAATTGAGATTGGATAAAGAGGGATTTGGATTAAAATGGGATAAATATTCTTGGTGATAGGAGACTTAAACAATCATTGCTTCAATTAATTTTTGGGGAATTCTTTGGCTAATTAAAAGATCCCTAGAGGAATCCCTCTAGGCTAGGCTTGGGTTGAGTAGATTAGTACCGGAATCCCGCTTACTAATCCCTCCAACTCCAAGTTGATTAAGCCCAATAACCAAGTTGAATTTGCTAATTGCAAGGGGCTCCTAATCCAACAATAGGAATCCCTAATTGCTACTTAATTAATCCTAGGGTTTAAATTCATTATTGGAATCCCACATAATGAACCAAAACTTTAGGATTGAAGCCCAATGCCACTCATGCAATTAACAAGTTCAAGAGCCATTTTCCAAATGCAATTACATGATACCATGATCCACTAAGTGAGCATCCTCAAATAGCACAAAATCTTAACTTAAACATTCATTCAAAATGATGAATCCATACATTTGAACAATATCCAAGTCAATGAAGAACAATACCAAGCATACACAAATGGAAATATAGCTAAGAATGTTTCTACCACTCTCTAACAAAGGATAATCATGAACAACACATCCAATTGCATAAACAAAATCCTAGAATCCTAGAAATATGCAAATACAAGAGGAAGAGAGAGTAGGAGAACAAGAACTCCCCTAGTGAAGCTCCAAGCTCATGTTGCCATCTCCACCACCAAGAATTGAGCTCCTTAGTTGTTGCTTCTCATGGAGAAATCACCAACAAAAGGAATAGAAGTGGAAGCCATGGGTGATTTTGGTGGAAAATGGAAGAGATGGTGGTAGGGTTAAGAGAAAATTGGGTGGAAGATGAAATGGGGGTGGAAGAGATGGAAGATGGAAATGAGAGGAAATGGAGAAAGATGAGAGGTAGGGTTTGTGGTGGCTCCCCATCTGTCAAAGGCTCCTCATTTTCGACCTAATATGCTCCTGAGTCGGGTCCTATAAGTGGGTAATTGAATTGGACCCGGTTTGGCCCAAAAAAACCAGCAAAATCGCACATCTGTCAGTGCGTGCCGCTGTAGCGAGCATTTTTGGTCACCACAACGAGATTGACAGAGAGCATAGCTCAAGTTTCTGTCTTTCTCGCTATAGCGAGCATTTTTGGTTGTTGTGGAGAGATGTACGGAATTTTGGGGCTGAATTTTTGTGCTTTGGTGCCTCCTTCTCTGCAACTCGCTCTTCAACCCGGCTAATTTCTTCATGTAAAATTTTTCCTCTTTTGGTCCTTCAGCGGCCCTACAAACATTATTGCAATAAACAAGGATCAAAAAGTCCTAGAGATCAATTAATACAAATTAATCTCCAATTATGACTAATTAACCTTATTTTCATACTAATTCCACTTAAAGGCCTATGATGTTCAATAAGCTAATATGGACCAAAATTGCATCTTAAATATGTTAAAAGCCTCATTTTTAGCATAGCAAAACAGTACAAATCTAAGGATTTGTCAAGTATACCTAGACGGCTCAAACGGTAACCCATAATTCTTTATCCAAGCAATAATTTTTGAAATCCTTCATAAATTCTAAGTTTTTAAATTAAGAAAATTATTTTAAATTTTCAAGTAACCCATAAACAAATCTAAACTCATAAAAGCAACTTGTTAATTTACCTCAACAAAACTATGGTCACTTACTATTAAAACTCAACACCTGCTTTAAACATAAATTCAAAATTTTGCTCTAATAACCCTAATATTATTGTCATTGGAAAGCTAAAATTGCATGTAAAACTTTCATGAAGGAAGTTAGGTCAAAAGAAGTGATTTTGGTTACCTAAATTATCTGTAAAACTCACATAAATCAGATCAATGGCCCTGATGCTGTGCAACGAAGAAGAAGACGGAACAATGCTTCAGCGCCGCAAACCGCAAATGATAAGACTAAGGGGGTTGGGTATATGTTATTTATATACCCAATCGTGCGGGGCCCATAATTATTTTATTATTTGATTTATTATTATTATTATTATTATTTTCTTTCCTATTTATTGATTTACTCTTATTATATATGTATGTATCTTTTCAAATTAAATTTTAACATTAATTTAGTACTGTCCTAGAATTTAGATAATTAACTTTGGACCCTATCCAAATATTTTTGTTTTACAATATTCAAATGATATTTTTTTAAAAAAATATCTTGACTATCATCTTTAAAAAAAAACTTCCAATACTTTTGTTTAATCACATCTAACTCTCTCTATTTTTTTTCCTTGAGTATTTAAGAAAATTTTCTCGAAATTCTCAAAGTCAAAATGTATTTTCTAACTACTTTCTTAAATTGAAGGAGAAACTAAATTCCTAAAAATCCTCAAAACGATTCATATTCTTCAAATATTTCATAATTCACGAATTTCCCTTAATTAAATCCTTACTATTTTCAGTCTACTTATTCAGTGAAACTAATCCTGATCGATAAATCTTAAATCACGTAGAAATTTCTATCTCCACAAATCTTTCCAACTAATCTCCATAAAATCCTCAAATTCAAATTAAATCTCAAATCCAACTTAGATCCTAAAATTCAAATTGGATCTCAAATTCAAGCTACATCCTCCAATTCAAATTAAATAAATGATTATCTTTCTTAATATAAGGAAAATACTATGCTCTAGAAATCCTCAACAAACCCAAATACCCTGAAAAACGCATTAATTTCTCAAATTCATTATTAAAATCTTAAATAAAAATCACTAAACATTAAATAAATTTTTCAGGATGTTACACTAAGTTACTAAAATACAAAATCTCATTAATTAACTAATGGGTCAAATGCCTAATTAATGGAATCCCATAAAATTAGACATTATTAAACCCATTAGCACCTTGAATTTTCTCTAAGTTTTCAAGAATACCAAACCTCACTAACCGGAAAGTCTAAAACCTAATCTCATGGGCCCATTCAATTAGGCATTATTAACTATCTTAGAGTGTGATTAATGGTTAGAAATGCTTTAAGTTCATTTACAATCCATCTTATCCAACCTACCTACCATAACGATGCCTAAATAGAGATAAATCAATGGAATCATAAAGAACATATATATAGCCATATATATATATTGATGAGTTCAATTCCTCATTAAAAACCAAAATCACAATAAACCAAAATCAAAACATACAATCCAAGTCTCAAGTGCATATATGATGAACCTAGACTTAAGAATTCCTAAATACAAAGAGAAGGAAAAATAAACAAGACTCTCCTATGAAAACTATGAGTTCAAGCCATCTCCAATCATCCCCAAGATCTGTGAGTGTCTAGCTACTCATGGAAGAGAGCCCAGCTACTCCAAGCTCCAATACATGTGTAGCCATGATGGAAGGATGGAGGAATTCGGTGGAAAATGGAAGGGAATTAGAAGAAATGAGAGAAGCGAAGAGGGGATTTGGGGTTCTAGTGTCTGTAGAATATGTAAAATTGAGTCAGAGTTCGACTATTTTAAGTTTACGACAAGTGATGAATAAATACGATCTTTATAAGGTTCCTCTTTTGAATCAAATTCAATGGGAATGTCAAGAGTCCATTAATGAGAAGGGGTTGGGGAAAGGTTGAACCCAATTCCTGCATCATTGGGTTTAGACATTATTTTAATGATCTTGAATCATTTCAAAAATGGCAGCAACATACCCATTTTTTTTCTTTCCACTTGGAAATCCATTTTCAAATAGTATAAAAATTTTATACCACTATATTCATAGTATACCATGTACATACAAATATACTAACATACAGACTTATAGATGATTATCATAAGAGATTGATAACATATTATAAGATTCCCTTTCTTGAAAATCCGCACTTTTTCAAACCCAAATAGAGGGAATTCAAGTTATATATAGTTCATTTGGGTTAGATCCAGGTCAAAAACCAGCAATGGGTTTTTAGAGTTTCTATCGTGGGACTTTGCCGTAGCTTTGCCATCGCTAGCCACAGCTAACTGACAAATCTCTGATTTGTAATGTTTTTATATGCTTAAATTGAGGCAATTAACATGATTAAGATGCAAGTTTTGGTCTGATAATGTCAAATTGAATATCCCAACTATCAAGTAAAATGAGTGTAAAATTAGGAGTAATTAGCCATAATTGTAGATTAATTGTACTAATTAATTTATAGGGTTATTTGATCTTGGTTTTATCTTATTTTCACTTGCAGGGTCGCTCAGGACCAAATGATCGGACCCGGGATGAAGAAGAAGGCCAAACAAAGGAGCAGAAACAAAGTGACCTCGCCGCAGCTTCGCCGTGGTGAGCAGACGGCGAAAAGGTCCTCTAAGTTCCAGAGAGAAGTGGATTTCGCCGCGGCGAACTGACGGCGAACACCCCTGAACAAGCAGAACAGAAGAGAGCTCGCCGTGGCTTTCGCCACGGTGAAGCCACGGCGGACTGCGTGAATTCTGCAGATCAACTCGCGTTTTGGGCCTGATTTGGATCCAAATTGAATACCCACTCACCTGACCCGACTTGGGGGACTTAAAACACGAAACATACACCCCATTAGGGCAGATTTGGTCCCCATTTCACACCCCAAGCCCTAGCTCTCTCTCTTCCCTCTTCTCCATCTTCATCTTCTTCATTCTTCTTCCATCCTTCCATGGCTTCCTTTCCTTCCTTCCTTCTTGTCGGTTACTCCATGGAGAGTAGCAGCTAGGCTCCACCATTCTTGGTGGTGAGAGCCAAGGGATGAGCTTGAAGCTTCAATAGGGGAGTTTTCTTAGTTCTAATCCTTTCCCCATTTGTTGTATTTATGCTTTTCTAGGTTTCTAGGGTTGCATTTATGACATTTTGGTGGGTTGTATTAATTGCTATTGCATTTGGTTGAGATGCATTTATGGCACTTAGTTGGATGCATTTATGTCATTAGGGTTAGAAACTATGTTTATGTTTATGTTGTTTCCTTCTTGTATAATGCTTGACATTGCTACTTATTAACTTTGAGTTTAATGAAATTTATGGGTTCATAGTTTTGTTATTCTCTTGGTGAAAATTATGTGCTAATGCAAGGTGGCTTGGTTAGTGGATTAAGAATGTTAAGTTGTTTGCTTGAGGGAGATGGCATAAGAATTAATTGGTTGTGTTGAGACATTAGGCAAACACTCTTTAGATCCTAATTTATTGTATGGGTGGCCATAAATGGATTAGGGTTTAAAGAGACATTTAGAGCAATTATGGGGTGGCCCAAATTGTGGATTTAAAAGTCTTACGTAATCAATTATTTCTTGATTTTGAACTTAATCAACTTGGGTTAAATTAAGTAATGTGCGGGGTTCCGGCATTAATTAAGTTAACCCAAGCCTAGCCTAGATGGGTTCCTCTAGGGTTCTTTAGAAATCAAACAAACTCCTCGAAAACCTTTTGAAGCAATGATTCCCAAAGCTTTAATTCATCAAGAATGACCTTTATCCCATTTTTATCCAAATCTCACTTTTAACTCTAATCTTTTACTTTACCTTTTGCACATACCAAACTTCCTATCAAAACCAAACAAAAATGCTTTTTACCCGCCTTTTCAAGTTTACATTTTAGTTATTAGGAACCATATTACACTAGGCTCCTTGAGATCGACACCCAGGGTTAGCTTCCTCTATCCCCTCGGGTTTTAATTTCTTGGAGAGAGGACTCGAGGCGGCACTGCTCCGAACCTAAACCCTTAATCAATTTCCGAGTTCTTCACTAACCCACGGCCATCTTGGGGGTTTTCTGTAATTTTTAAAAAATTCTGGGTCCTTGTCTGTAACTTTTACAAATTCTCCAGAAACTTGTATTTTGACTTTTTTTTTTGAACTTCTTACCCCAAATTCTCCATTTTTAAAGCTTCCTACAACATAAAATTAGCTCATGCTGGATGAATAACTCCTAATAATCAAGAGTAATCATAAAAAATTCCAAAAATGCTATTTTTACCACTAGCTAAGTGCATGTAATCATTTTAGAACCTAATATCCTCACAAGTTATGCGATAATACCCAAACAGCATGATAAAAGACCCCCAAAATTATATAAAATATGTGTAAGTCTTGGGATTTGTCAGGCATCAAAAGTGGCCGCTTAAAGTATTGAAAATTAAACTTTAAGGAGGGACACTAAATTAAAATATCATACTTTTACCCCTTTTTTCTCTTAAAACCAATTTCTATGCCATAGAAAACAGATAGGCATGCACAATTATAAATTGCAAGTTCACAAATATAAGACATTATTAACTTGTTTTAGAGTGATTAAAGAAGTTAAATGAGTTATTTAATAATAATGTATTTTCTGTATTATTATATTACATAATAGCTTATAAGTCAAATAAATTAGTTTGGAGAAAAAATTGAAATAAATCAATTTGTAAGTAACTTATTTAGATTTCTCAGAATTTTTTAAAAAGGTCAACTAGCTTAGATCATATATTTAGGATCGGAAGGATAAGTAGCTAATACACACTATTAAGTTCTTATTTTAAATATATTTTAATTAATTCTCACTTATATACACTATAGAATAATAGTTAAATTATAAAATATTTTTTAGATTAAAAACATTTTCTAAGTTTATTCTTATTAAAATTTCCTTTATTTCTACATTTATAAATCATTCTAACATCTCTCATTTTTCTTTGTTTCCAACTGGAATTAAATAAAATAATATTGGAAAATAATGAATCAACCTATATAAGTGGACTTATGTTTATAAAAAAAAAAAAAAAAACTCATCTACAAGTGAACTTATATGATATGGCATGTTCATTAAATGTTGGTGATGGGTGAAACATTTAAAGCGAGACAGAATGGGTCCAAATATTGGGACAACCACATTCAATTACCCATTAGACCCCACCTTCGATGATCGTTTTGTTAGGTTTCGTATTACATACAAAAGCCTCAACAATTTGGGTTCCAAATATAAAGCTCCTGAAAGTATATGCCACTTCTCAACAATATTCACTTTGACGCTTTTGTTCGATCAATTTCTCTTTAATTACTACCTCTTGTTCTGTCGCTTTCTTCCTCCTCCTTTAGATAGTCTTTGATTCCAACTTGCTTTTTAATATGTTCATAGGTGCTACCTTATGTGGGGACAATTTCTGAAATATCATTTCGTATCTGTGTCTATTGTAAACCGACTCTATAACCTCATTCCCTGAACTATACTCTTAATGATCCAATTAATTAAGAAGATCAGAGACCTTATTAAGATGTGTTGTTAATTAAGTTGTTTCAGAGTAGTAAATAGAAGTACATATTTTGACACCTAAAACATGGTTCTAAATGTGCATTTAGACTATTATTCCGTGTAATATACTGCAGTTGATGCGACATAATATTGATAAACGACAAATAAAAGCCAAGTGAAAATAATCTCACAACATATATAAATGGTAAAACTCATGGATTGCATTGAAATCACTCAGGGCCGCCCAATATTCTTTTTTCCTTAATATATGTATTTTCCTCTTGGAAACAATCTTCTTCAAGGCATTATTTAGTAGTAAATGTGAACACATCTTTCAGCGGGGATTTCAATCCTTAGTTTGTCACTCTGTCATGGACCAACCCCTTCCATTATATCTGATCATGTTGGTTTCACAACTAAAACCTTCTACTTGTTCAATGTTGTGGAGCCTAGATATATATTGCGAATGTATGTAGTTTGATATATAATTGGATTGACACAAATTTGACCAAAAAGTTCCAGCTTTGTGGGTCAAAGGTCCCATCCAACACAAATGGCCAGAAAAGTCTATAACCTTCCACCCCACGTAAAAAAGTTGAAAACAAAAGCAAGAGGGACCATGTAAAATGGTTTTTCAAAAAGATTTTTTCCTAAGTGTTATTACTTGATGAATTTATATCTTTACGTATCATTCATCATAATCATACGCGTTATTCAAAAGAGTCATCAAAATAATACAATACAATATCATCCATCTGACATATTTGCATACAAATACATTGAAAAAAAATCTATACATGATTAAAACTATCAACAATTACAATTTACGATCTGTAAATGTCATTTATATAACCATTTTTGTATCAGATAAAGCAAGGATCCAACAAAAAAAATTATTTTCTGGGTATATTGGTCGGTCGGTTTTATCAGTGAAGTTAACTATAGTCAACAGCAGTACAGAAAACTAAGAGAAAGATATGTAGAAATGTAAATTCAAAAAACTACAACAAAATAAATATCAATTCCGCTACAACTTCCGAATCAATAAGATTATATTACAATTCATAATCCATAATTATAGGTATATATAGGATATATTTACAGGCAAGCTAGACCTACATACAAAATATTGGAGATTTGGACAATTATTTCTGGTCTACAATAAAGAACTGATCACATCAAGAACTCATTTCCATGCTGCTATTATCATCACTCCCCACTTCACAACCCTTGTTTTCTATGGCTTTGTTGGAAAAATAGTGAATAGCAAAACGAGCAGAGAAAGTTCGAGAAGCGTTATCTGGATCAGAAGAATAATTACCATCGTCGAAGTTCATTAAGTAAGAATCAATGTCGTACGGTAAAATATGAACTGATGAAGGAGATGAACACACGAACAACCTCTTCTTCTCCTTCTTCATCTTCCTCCACAACCTTCTCATCATTATCACCATCTTTGATCCTCACACAATACAGATGATAGAGAGAGAGAGAGAGAGAGAGAGAGAGAGAGAGAGAGAGAGAGAGAGAGAGAGAGAGTACTGTGTTTGAAGTTCATGGAGGTTAGATAGGTCATTTATAGAAAAGTTACTTGATGGCGACAAAGATTCTGAAGCATGCATGACGTGTCATGGAGTAATAATTGAATGGACGTGCAAATATATTTTTACCACAATCATTATTACACTTTACAGCTGAATTCACCTTTATCATTGATTTTTATGTAGAATATGGATAAAGCGTGACGTGGTAATTATTTTACTAAATTGAACGAAAAATGGAAATTGATTTGGTGGTGCCAAATGCTATAAAGAGTCTTGCTTTGTCAGCGACTACACACAGCTTACACGCGCACACATACACACTCAAGTAAAAGTATCCCCTTATGAAGTCAGATGAAAACTTTGTCAAGTCCAGTGGGAGAAGAAGAAGCATGTAAATTAAAGTTATGTTGTTTGTATATATAACATTTTTTGTTTTCAAAAGAGCTGTTTTTATATATGGTGGCTTGCTGTTTCAAAAAATTTGCACTTTTTTGTTTTAATTTGGATCTTTTTTTTATACAAAAATTTTAGGAAAGAGATTGGACTATCCTACTATCCAAGCCAAGGGTATATATAGCTCCTAACTCATGATCAACTGGGGTCCATCTTTGGGGGCTTAGGATCATGTCAAGCAGGCCTTTTTTTTTCTGTCTATACAGGTAGGTTTCGCCTAACTTCACTTAGATGTGGAAACTCCCAAGTGTCGCGACTGGAATCACAATTAAATGATACTCTTTAGGAATCAAATACTCGCCAATATAGTCAAATGTACAACCCTTTTGCCAGTAGAACCCAATGATGATGGTTTTTTTTTTAATCTTATGATATGTATTGCGTTTGATATTTCCCTTTTCTAATTATTTCACATGCATATCTGATGAAAATTTACGGAAGAAAACTAAGGATGACATAAATTAAAATAAGTTATGGAACATGCAAGAGATTCTAATTAAGGCGAATGATATATTTAAAATTAAAAGTAGAATATGAATCTATGTTGAATGATAAGTTTAAATATCTAATTATTGTGCGAATCCGGTGACATAATTTGATCTATATAGTTAACCTCAATTTGTTAGTAGGAGGCATGCATTTTCTTTGTTTGTTGCTGTATTTGGAATCTTGTAGCCTCTCTCATATACATTGCGAGTAAAGATGAAAAGTAGGTAGGACAAGAGGAAGAAAGTAAAGTGGTGTGCGTGCGTGTGTATGTGTGGGAGAGGGAGAGGGAGAGGGAGGGAGGGATTGAGGGAGGTACAATCAATGTTTTAACCAATTTCTTTGGTACAAACGAACAGCATAATAATATCACAATTACATAGTACACAACTACACATATGCGTCACCCCCCTTATTGTCATGGCTAATATTGTGTATACGACACATACCCCATCCAATATGGAAGTAAAAACTGTACCTTCACTATCCATTGATTTCAAAACTTACTCAAATACCACTCATCGATACTCCATCTTGTTATTATATGGCGTGTGGGGTCTTCGAAGAGCATGGGACTCAGGATTTAGAAAGATTGATCTTTTTTGTAACTCTCATGATGTTGTTCGATGGTTGAAATCGAAAGATACTCTTCTGCATGAGGACCAGCAGATGATATTGGTGGTGAAGGAATTGCTGCAAAGGGAGTGGATTGTGAAGATTAATTTTGTTGGCAGAGAGAACAATAGGATTGCGCACTGTTTGGCCAAAGAGGCTCTGTGCAGAGGTTTGGGATTACAAGTTTGGTCAGCCGAGAGCATCCAGTCATTTCTTTAATGAAGGGAATTACTTAGCTTTTTTCTTTTTTTGGTGTAATCCTGTTATCCTGTTTTAGTTATTTTCTATTTCCCAATGTATATAAAAAAGACGTATTCTGAAAAATAGATGGGGTTCTTATTATAAGTCACTGTACTAATTACATTTTTTTTTAAAGGTTGCCCCTACTTGAGATCACATAATCTGCAACTTTTATGGATATAATTCATATTATAATGCCTCTAGTACATATATAACAAGTTTTCTAGAAGGAAGTTTTGGTTCAAAATATAAATATAAGATGTTGACAAGGGAATTGATGATTGTTTCCTCTTTTACTCCTTGCTAGATGGAAAAATGTGACAAATATTGTTATCAAAAAAAGGTGACAAATATTAAATGTATATTTGGAAATCATATTCTTTAATAAGGGTAAAGTATATGAATTTTCTCAATTTAAAGCATAGTAAATTGACTTAACTCAGGTTCTTTGGTTCGTGTGAATTAGTTAACAATATCTTATATCATGGACATATGGGAGTATTGGCTAAAAACGTGGAAATTTAAAAGTTTCTTTCATTTGTAGACAAAGTTAATGACTTAACCATTTATTCTTAATTTTTATATTACGAGGTGGTTAGAAGTGCATTATATTAAGTCTTGGAGGGAGCACAAGGCATTTCCAAATTTTCATAGAAATTTGAAAAGTAGTTGAAAGTAGTTTGTAACATTAAAATGAACAAAAAATACATAATTACTACTTTCCAAAGATTACCCTCCAATCGAATACAATAAATAGTGCGATGAGTGTCACCAAGCTTACATCAAATCACATTAGTTTTTGATGCACGCCAAGTTTACAATTCACAAATCAAATTTTATTTGTGAGACAGCACACTGAAGACTCTTAAATTTCCGAATATAATAAAAGAACTTATAAGGACTGAATACTACATTTCTATCACTAATCACTTCATAAAACTTAACTTTTGGAACTAGGAATTGCAAAACGGGCAGCAAAAGTTCGAGAAGCATTATCTGGGTCGGAGGAATAACCATCGTCAAAGTTCTGTGAGTAAGAATTAATGTCGTACTGTGCGTTATGATGAAGTGTAGAAGATGAATATAAGAACAACATCTTTTTCTCCTTCTTCATCATCCTCCACAACGTTCTCAAGCTCACCATATCTTCGATCCTCACACAATTAACTTCAGTTTCACTTAAGAAAGATATATATATATATATATATAGAGAGAGAGAGAGAGAGAGAGAGAGAGAGAGAGAGAGAGAGAGAACTCAGGTCTCGGGACCAATGTTGTGTTTGAAGCTGTGCAGACCAGAGAGGCTATTTATAGTATCCATTTCTTAATGATGTTGAGAAAAGCCTAATGGAATCGACATGAAAATACAAGTCGTTATGCATTACAGCAAAATTTGACAATAACTTTTTTACGTAATCCTTATCTTACTAACTTTATTCGCTTTTCGTCAAAAACGTAAAGGTGAAAAAAGTGGTTTGGATCATATTTTTCTTTTCCTTAACTTTTAATTACAATTTTGTAAGAGGCAATGATATAAAGATATATATATATATATATATTTATATATATAAGGTCAAAGAAGTTTATAAGCTTTTGTTGATACCTCCACACACACACATGTGGTGTCTTCAGAAATATTTAATCTAAAAACTAATTTGAAAATTTGAGAAAATATTATATATAGCGACCAACTAAAACCTTGATGTTTTAAATACATTATACATGGTACATGTAATTTCCTTTGGCAAAATAACAATAAAATATCTCCTAAATTTCAATATCTCAAATAAATGAGTTACGTGTTTGAGTTTCTAATATCATTACTTAACCAGTGAATATAGTTACTTAAGTAGATAAAATCTCCTACATGAGATTTGGAATTTAGAAGGTATTTTTTTATCATTTCTAATTTTCTTTCCTCAAAGTATGACCACCATGTTAAAAAATAATTTCATCCTCCAATTTTTAGTGTTGTTTCAAGATAATTTTCATTTTAGAAATTTCAAAACCATTAATTGTACATTTTTGTTATGTGTTATATTTCATTAATAAAATTAATGGTAGATAAAACTCAAGTAATAATATCTTTATGCAAAGCATATATTTATTGATAAATCCTTGGATTATTTGTTGTTCGCCACGCGCCGCAAGTGCACGGGTCGCGCCAAGTAATAAAATGATGAGTAGAGTATCGTTCCCACGAGGATTTGTCCAAAACCCGGTCAAACAATGATTATCACACTCTCGCCCAATTTGAGTGATACAAATGTAGAGTTTGAAAATGAAATAAGAAAATAAAATGAAGATAAAATTATAAACAGGTGATTCTCCAACCTCAAGGCTAAAATGGGTCCTAAGATTATCTCTCCCCCTTATACTTCTCAAAACTCAATTTACCTCCTCTCAAGAAGCTCTCAACGACACCACGTGCTAATCTAGGGTTCAAAGAGTACTTGTAATGCTCTCTCGAGTCAAGAACAAGTGTTTAGTCCTATTCTTTGCACAATCTCTTGCCACAATTTGATAGAACCCAATTATCACACTCCAACCCTAATGTGACTATGCAAGGCTAGCAAGTATATCTCTATCTTACCAACAAAACCATCCGTTCGTCATGCAAACTTCCGGTTCTTGCACTACTTTACCCAAGTTCTACACTCAACCTAGCTCTCTCGAGTCATAAATCAAGCGAACACAACATCTAAATGGTGATCAAGCACTTAGAAGCATTAAGAACGGGGTAAAATAAGCACATAGATATCATTAATCACAAATTAAGAGGAGGAATCAAGAATCAATACATACAAGGGTTCAAAATAATCTTAGAATACAAGTATTTAGCTACACATGTTCAACAACTCCAAGGGAGCATAAATATATACATTCAGAAACAAAGAACAAGAGAAGAGAATGGAGAAGGAAGAGATAAACCAAGAGAGGAAGCCCAAATCTCTTCGAAGCTCCAAGCCCAAGCCAAATCCCCTCCAAACTCCAAGCCCTAGCAGAGCAAAACACCCCCAAGAATGCCCAAAAGTCGAAGAATGACGAATAAGCTCGAAGCCCTAGCTTTTATTTCCTTCAAAACGCGTCTGAACTTGTCGAAACGCAGCAGAACACGAACTTCGCCGTGAGTCTCGCCGCGGCGAGCCCCAAAAATTTCTGGCTAAGGGTTGCTCGCCGTGGCTTTCGCCGCGGCGAGTTGACGGCGAGCTCACCAAAATAGGGGCAGAGGCAGATGCATTTCGCCGTGGCTTCGCCGCGGCGAGGCCACGGCGAAGTCTCGTTGATTCTGTGCTTTGCTCTGTTTTCTTTATTTCTTGGGCTGATCTTTGGCTTCTTCTTATTTTTGTTCAATTGGGAGCTTGGCGGAGGGCTGAAATCTCTTGTTTATTGCATCAAATTATTCCTACAAAAATTATATACAATAACATAAGAAATTAACTACAAAAATAATCAAAATCTACTAAATATACAATAATGTGCAACCGAAAATCAAATGAGCATTTTCCCTCTTGAGTATCCAAAATGTATAAATAATAGACAAAAACTCAAGTAAAATATACTCAAATATCATGAATTTCTAGGAGTCATCATTTGTATATATTTCTTATGATCAATTGAGGCTTTTAACATGTAAAAGATGCAATTGTAGAATAACTAATGCCTAATTGATCTCCTAGGTCTTTAGGTGAAAATGACATAAAAAGAGGATTAAGCTGTCATAATTGGTAATCACTTGGAAACAATTGGATTTTAGGACCTTTTGATCATTGCTCAATGTGTCCTTTAATTGTAGGATATTTGGAGAACCAAGAGAGGAAGAAACAAGGGAAAAGGAAGCCAACTGAAAAAGGCTGAAAATAGGGAGTTCATTGTGGCCACCAATGGTGATGCCACAACGGCCATACAAACATAGAGCTCTAAAAAAGCCTTCGGCATGAGTTCGCTGTGTCCAATCACGGCAGACCTCCGATGACTATAGCATCCCAACACCTCACTTTCAAAATTGTCCGCTTTTGGGCCTCCTTAACCTTCACGGTTTTAAAATTCGTCGTGAGGAGAAGGTATCCAAACTCTTATAAGGCGTCTTCCGTTCCCCTCTCTAGCCAATGCGAGACTTCACATTGACATCAAGTAAAACACTATGTTTTGAGGCAACCTGCGACCCAAATCTGAATTCCTCTCTTACAACCCGACTCAGACACTGTCAACATGAGTTTTTAGGTTAATTAAAAAAGATTTGGAACCCTAACATCTTTTTTCACTCATTTTCTATCAACACTTTACTACTTCCATTTTCCATATTCCATCAAATATCCCCTGGATTCCACCTCTTCCACTCTGATTGGTGCTTCCTCCATGGTGTTCAACAGCTAGAGAGCAACATTTGTGGTGATAGATGTTGAAGCACGAGCTTGGAGCTTCTATAAAGAGTTTTATTCTCCCACTCTCTCTTTCTTATGTGTAAACTTGCTTTCTAGGGTTCTTGGAGTTAGTTTTTACATTAGGTCGCAACCTTTCATGTATATGTTTTGATTGAGAGTGGTTGAAACATATTTTGTTTGTTTTTCCATTTGTATATGCTTAACATTGAACTTCATTCACATGAATATTGTTTGAATGTATGGATTTATATTTTGAATTAATTTTTTAATTAAAATAATGTTCTAATTCATGATGTTCAATTAGTGGACCTAGGTGCTACATAATTGCATGTGGCTGGTAAATAGCAAATTAACTTGTTAGTTGTATGAGTGGCATTAGACTTCAATCCTCTAGTCTTAATTCATTGAAATAGATACCACCACTGAATTAGGACTCTTGGATTAACCAAGTAACAATGCGTGATACCGGTTGTTGGATCTGAAACCCCTTACAACTAACAAGTCCATTGTGGTTAAGTGCTTGATAAACTTGGCTTGAAAAAATCAATATGCGGGATTTTGATTTTGATTATTCCAATCCAAACATAGCATAGAAAGATTTCTTTAGGGATGTTTTTAAATTAACGAAGAAAACTCCCCAACATCTTTTGAAACAATGATTGTCAATGCCTCCTCCCACAAAGAATGATCCAGCCCATTAATCCAAGTCCTTTAGTAGTCCAAATATCAATTGTTTTCTTATTCAATTACTTGTGAAAATCCCAATTTTTGACAAAACCCAACACAAAATATTTTTACCCACGTTTGCATTTTTGACTTGTTAGTTGCTCAGATTAGTCACATTAGACTCCTCGAGAACAATAACCTTAGGGATAGTACTCACCACTAACCTTTGGTTCTAAATTTTTGAATAGCTAACCCAAGGGCACTATACCAAGCAAAACGTGGCTGTTCATTCATCAAATACCATTATATTAACTATACCCAATTTTGAAAACTTTAACAATCTTAAATCCATGGATATAACCTTAAAAGACATTATTTTCTTCTACTAATAAGTGTCATTCCCAGGATTCAAACTTGTATTCTCCTTCTTATGGGTGAAGGTTGCTTATCTCATCTACTAACAACGTATTAGTAAAATGATATTTACTGTAAAAAATTTTCTCCATTGCTAGTTAGGGTTTAAATCGAGACAGCACAGGAAAATGGACAGCCTTGTTCAATTTTATTAGACCCCACCTTGTTTTTTTGAGCAAATATTAGACCCCACCTTAATTCGATTATTTTGTTACGTTTCGTAGTACAAAAAAAGGCTCAACAATATGGGATCTACTTTAAACCAATGCCTCCTCTCTGTCTTTAATTACTATTGGATGTTACATGTTGCTTTGCAATGTTTATGGGTGCTAGCTAATACTTCAATTGCTTTGTATTTCTTTCTTTCCGCTTTTCATCTTTGTTCGTTCATTAGCTCTAGCTTTGTCACTTTCTCATCGTCTCTAAATGGTTCTTTAATTCCATCTGAATGTCACAACTTGCTTTTTATTATGTTTATGCGTGCTAGCTAATTCTTCATGGCTTTGAATTCAGTGTGACCCGTTCGTTAGTTTTTCAGTATAATCTTGGCATAAACACCTTTTTTCAGTTTTGTCTTTACATGTTACTTTAAATATATCTTGCTGTTTTGTCTTTTTATGTTACTTTATCACATACCTCTAAATTGAACTCATCACGACTTGTATTGAAATTTGTGTGTGTTTGTTTGCTGGTAATGCAGTAATTCATTGTTTGAAGGCCTATTAGCTTTTGTGAGTAAATAGTTTAATGACTGATATCAATTTGACCAAAAAGTTTCATGAGCTAGTGAGTCAAAGGTCCCATCGAGCACAAATGATTAGAGAAGTCTATAATCTTCCACTCCATGTGCAAAACCTTTAAACAAAAGCAAGAGTGACCAAATAAATTTTTTAAAAGCTTCCTTTCTATTTTCGATTTTGTAATGCAACAATTTAGAGGGCAAATATATTGTTTAAAAGAGTTATTAATTCTTGATTATATATATATATATATAAAAGACAGTTCAATGTAATCAGTGAACTATATATTTTCAAACAAATACTTTAATTTGGAAGAAAATTTATAGAGAAAATCCCACAAAAATACCTTTAAAAATGGAAAAAGATAAATCAATCACTTAAATTTGAAGAATTCTAAATCAAATCTTAGAGAGGAATATGAGATTTCTATATCTTAGGAGAAGACACAAATGGCTCTATAATTTTCAAAATACATCTTTAGTACTCACAAGTTCAACCCCTTCAAAAAAACACTCATTTTATAGTGGTTATTTTTGTTAGAATCTTAAGTTTTGATGAGGACTGACCCATAGATAACATAAGTAAAATAAGTGTAAGTTACCTTTGAAATTAAACAAGTAAAATCTAATAGGTAACAGATCACTATCGCTAGAGCTAGAGCCTATCGCTAATAGACAAAGAGCCATAGCAAATGAAGACTTAGAAAATAACAAAGTTAATATCTATTGCTAAGTCATTTTCTATCGCTAAGAAAAATAAAATGAACCAAGTCCTTGAACTTATGGAATTAGCTAGCGATAACAGGTTAAACTATCGATAACAGAGTACTTCAAATAATAGACATTCAGATAGCTAGTGCCTAAGAGCAAATGAGTTAACTAGCGATAACATAGTTGCTAGCGATAACAGATTTAGCTATCGATAACAAGATACCTGAAATAACTTAGAATATTCAGCAAGCTCAGTATCCTTTAGCTAATGAGCAATCAAGTAACTAGCGATAATGGAATTAGCTATCGATAGAAGAATGGTCATTATGATAACTTAGACAAACTGACAGACTGATACATTGAGCTAATAGACTAAGCTTGCGATAACATCTGTTGTGCATTACATGAATACTTGTTTTAGCTAACAGCTCAAGTGCAGGAATTATACTATGTAGTTAGCGATAGCAAAGCATGCTAGCGCTACTGAAAAAGCTGCTATGCAAGTACAGTTCGTACAGATGCTCAGAATGCTCAGTCTACATCTCTCTTAGCTCACCCTACGCAAGAGCAGTTGAAGCTAGAGCTGAAAGTTAACCTCGATGAAGTAACTACATTAATTGCCAACGGCTATGAGCTTTCAACGACCATATTCAAACGGCCTCATGAATTTGAACGCAATGGAAAATCTAAGAATAGATATAAATACAGAACTTGAGCATTTATGAAGGACTGACGAAAAAGAAAAAATATTCACGAACACATTCATTGCTCTCTGATCTTTGTATTTATTGTTCTTAGTGATTTGATTTGTACTTAAGTGATTATCATAATCTGTTCATTAAGTGAACTTTATTATTGAAATCCTCTACTGTTTGAGGTTGTTCTAAAGCTTGGTGCTTTGAGAACAGGGTAGTAACCTTACAGGTAGTAAGGGGGAGTGCTTAAAGGGATTCTAAAACTCTGTAAAGGTTGACAGGTGAACCTGTGTTGTAAAACCTGTGGTTAGTGGAACCCAACGAGGAGTTGGAGAACTGGACGTAGGCAGTGTTGGCCGAACCAGTATAAAGATTGTGTTGCATTAATTAGTTATATTTTTCGGAAGCACAATTCACCCCCCTCTTGTGCGATTGCCATTCTCAATTTTGTTACGGTGGCTCAAAACTATGACATATGAAGGGAAAAGACAAGCGACAAAAAAATTTAGGACATTTGTCATGGTTACTAGAATATAATCATGACAAATATCGCGGGAAGCTTCGCGCTATGTGGCAGGAAGCACTTTGTCACAGTTTGAATATGCCAAACTGGGACAAATGTTTGTTAATTTTTTTTGTAAAAAAACTTCAGAACTTTTGAACCGCAAGTGCACGAGTTGCGCCAAGTAATAAAGTGATAAGAAAGTATCGTTCCCACAGGAATTTGATTACAAATGCGATCTAACAGAAGGCTTAGTAAATTAAATTAAGTTGAGCTAAAGCAAATTTCGGTTTGAAGATTTAACATGTAAAAGATTAATATTAAGAGTCTACTTATATTTAAGGTTTAGTCACAAAAAGTTATAAAATGGAGAGATGATCTAGAAAACACTTGTCAATAATGGATAAGAAGGCCTAGGGTTACTTATCCCCATTTAACTTCATGAACTAGTAACTTCCTTTCCTTTTAGCATTCTAATGAATTAATGTGTGAGCCCAAGGTTCAATTTCATTTGAAGAAGCTTTCTCAAGTCAAAATCAAATTTCTACTTGCATTAATTGCACAACCTCTTGTCAAAATTAAGGCAAGTCATAAATACTCCACCAACCTCCTCTAGACAATGTTAGGTTAGTAATTATATCTCTATAGTACCAACTAACCATCCATTTAAAACCATAAACTTTAAGTCTAACATGATTTCACCCAAGTTCTAAAACAAAATACTCTTTCTCAAGCCATATTTCATTTAACACATCAAGTGGTGATCAAGCACTTGTATAATTAAGAGCAAGATAAAAATCCACACATAAGAATTCATTCAATACATCTAAGAAAGGAAATACAAGGTTCAATCCATCAAATGGTTCAAAGTAACCCTAGAAAAGGATTTTAGTTACACATGGATGTATGAAAAACAAAAATAAAAATTAAGATAGAGTTCATGGCAGCAAAATGGGGAACAAGGAAGGAGAAAGGAAACCAAGATGTATGAAAATTGAATCTCTCTAAAGCCCTCCAAGATTCCTAACACTTCCCAAGCCTCTCTTCAAGCTCCAAGACTCCAAAAAATGCCCTAAGTGTGTTCTCTCCTATCATTTCTTTAGAAAACTTCTTTTATCTCATTTCAGTCAGCTGGTTTTAATCAAAATGCGCAACATTGGGTCTTTTCACCGTGGGCTCGTGTTAACCTCTTGGATTTCATGACATTTTGGCATGTTCTATATCAATTTTGTGCACCAATGTGTATAATTGTGCATATTTTGGGTGTTGAGTGAAAGAAAATGTGCATTTGATTTTTGATTGCACATTATTACTCAAATGTACATATTTTGATTATATATATCTAGTTGTTATAACTATTTTTGAAGGGCTAGGAAGACATGAAGTGAAGATAAGATATATAGGAGGACAAAATCAAAGAAGGAAAAACAGCAACTTCCAGCACTTAGGCGCAACAACCAGCGTCCAGGCCTTGATCACCTGCAGATTGAACAGAGAGCATTAGCGCCTACGCGCTACTTGAACAGAAGCATCCAGCGCCTAGGCGCTCCAACTAGGACCTAGGCGCTACTATCAGACAGTAGAACACAGAGTTTTACTAGTGACGAAAATTAAGGGTTTGGAGCATATATTTCGGAGGACTCGAGTTGGGGCCAACATTCTGGACTTCTTGGGAGCATTTGGGAGTATTTTGTTGTGCTAGGGCTTGCTTCTTGGTGGGGATTGAGCATGGATTTGGAGCTTTGAAGAGATTTGATCTTCCATTCTTGGTTTTTCCTCTCCATCTTGCTTTCTCTACTTTGGTTCCATGTATTTGCTGATGTATATGTATATTCTCATGGATTTGCTGAACATGAGTGTCTAAATACTTTGATTCTAGGATTATTTTGAACTCTTGTATGGATTAAGTACTCATTTCCGTTTCTATTTGTGAGTAATGGTATGATTATGTTGATTTTACTCCATGCTTAATGCTTCTTGTTGATTGGCCACCAATGTGATTGTTGGGTTCACTTGATTGATGCTTGAGAGGGCTAGATTGAGTGTAGAACTTGGGTTTAATCATGTGGGAACTTGAAATTTGATGTTGAATGGATGGTTTTGTTAATGGGATAGAGATATACTCATTAACCTCACATAACCATATGGGATTTGCAATGAGAATTGGGGGTTCAATTATTCATTTGAGAGATCAAAGAATTCATTGAACTAAACACCTATTTGGAGACTTGAGAGAGCACTTATGGGTAACTTAGTATCCTTGGCTAGCATAATATATCATTTGGAAGCATATATAGTTGGTAATTAATTGAGTGTTTTTGAAATACAAAGGGGATAAATAATCCTAGGTCCTAATTGCATCCTTGAAGTCCATGAATAATTTGTTTTTATTTTATTTTATTTTAAATTAACTTCCTTCCACTCATGATATTTGTCTCACTCAAATTGGGCAAAAGTCTTATAATCGCTACTTGACCGAGTTTTGGAACCAAATCCTCGTGGGAACGATATTTTACTTATCACTTTATTACTTGACGCGACCCGTGCACTTACGGTGCGAACAGCTTGCCATGGCGAAGCCACGATGAGCAAATGAGGCATGAGAGGCAGAATTAACATCTGCTCGCCGTGAGTTCGCCGTGGCGAGCTCATAGCGAGCTCACCATGTTTCTGGTCCTTAGCTTTCTTTCACTGCTTCTCTGTTCCTTGGTTGCTTTGGTTCTTTCTTAGTTTCTTTCGCTTGCCTGCCTCCTCCTATCTAAGAAAGAAAGAGGGTTCATGAGTTCTACAATTAACTCAAATATATAAAATCATTAAGCTCCAAATTTCATACAAATCAAAGGTCTTTCTTTGCCCTCTTTTTCTATTAGCTTTTGTTTTCTTTTCACTATTTTATTCACAAAACTATTCACAAATGTGGGGTAAAACATGATGATATTGTATGAAATTTAGGAGCTTATCAAGAACTTGTCGCAAGTTGCTCAAATGCCTAACATTGTTTTTAAAAAAATTTCAGATGCGATTTGTCACGGGTTGCTCGAACAAACCGTGACAAAGCCATAATACTTTTTTAAGAAAAAAAAAGTTTTAAGACATGATTTGTCACAGTTTGCTAGAGCAAATCCTGACAAATCGTAACATAATGTGTGAAGAGCTCACTGAAATAGAAAGAAATCGGTGTAGTGCCGCCTCGGGCCCTCTCTTCAAGAAACTTAGGGACCAAGGGGATAGTGGGAGCTACCCCCGAGTGCCGTTCTCTTGAGGAGCCTAAAATGCAAATGATAACCTAATAGCTAGATGCAAAACTAATTGGACGGGAAAAACATTTTGTATTTGATTTTTGAGATGTAAAAGAAAGGTTTGTATGAAAAGTGTTGTATGTTCAAGAAAGAATTTAGATTGGATTTAACGGGAGATTTGGATTAAATGGGGTGGAGTAACCCTTGGTGAATAGAGACATAAGACAATCATTGCTTCAATTTGTTTTTAAGGAGTTCTTTGGTTCATTAAAAAGGCCCCTAGAGGGATCCCTCTAGGCTAGGCTCGAATTGGGTGAATTAGTACCTGAATCTCGCTTACTAATCCCTCCAACATCGAGTTGATTAAGCTTAAAAACCAAGGTGAGTTTGTTAATTGTAAGGGGCTATTAATCCGACAACCGAGATCCTGAATTGCCACTTAATTAATCCTAGGGTTCAATTAATTACTGGAATCCCACATAATAAATTAAAACACAAGGATAGAAGGCCAATGCCACTCATGCAACTTCACAAACTCAATAGCCAATTCACAAATGCAAATGCTTGATAAAGTCGTCTACTAAATGAGAATCCTCAAATAGCACAAATATTAACTAAAACATTCATTCAAAATGATGAATCCATACATTTAAACAAAGTTTAAGTAAATGAAGAACAAATGTCAAGCATACACAAATGGAAACAAGCTACAAGTGTTTCAACCATTCTCTAGCAAAAGATAATTCATAGAAATTACATCCAAATGAAGAAATAAGCCCTAGAATCCTAGAAACATGCTTAAACATAAGGAAGAGAGAGTGGGAGAACAAGAACTCCCCTAATGAAGCTCCAAGCTCAAGTCATTGTCTCCATCACTAAGGATTCGTGCCCTCTAGCTGCTGCCTTCCATGGAGAAGTCACCAACAAGAGAAATGAGAGTGGGTGCCATGGAGATTTGGGGTGGAAAGGAGGTGGAAGATGAAGATGAGATGAGAGAATGAGAGAACTAGGGTTTGGGTGTGTGTTTTGTGGACCAAAATTTGACCTAATGGGGTGTGTCTTTCTTGTTTTATGCCTCCCAAGTCGGGTCAAGTGAGTGGGTATTCAAGTTGAACCCAAATCAGGCCCAAAAACGCGAACTGAAATCTGCAGAATTCGCGCAGTTCACCGCGGCGAGGTGGGGGCGAGGTGACGGCAAGGTGGCAGCGAGGTCCAGTGTTTTCTGCCAAAATTGAAGGTTTCTCGCCGTCTGCTCGCCGCGGCGAGGCCACGGCGAGATCCAGTTTCCTCTGCTCCTTTGTTTGGCCTTCTTCTTCGTCCCGGGTCCGATCTTTTGGTCCTGGGCGACCCTACAAGTGGAAACAAGACTGAACCAAGATCAAACAGACCTATAAATTAATCAATGCAATTAATATACAATTATGGCTAATCAATCCTAAGTTTATACTCATTTCACTTGAGAGTTTAAGACATTCAATTAAGCATTATTAGACCAATCTTACATCTCAATCATGTTAATTTCCTCAATTTAGGCATATAAAAACCATACAAATCAGAGATTTGTCAACTCCCCCACACTTGAACCTTTGTACTCCCGGACAAAGACAAATTTTAAAACTTAAGCACAATGGTAAGTAAGGCATAAATGAGAATTTCAACATGCTAGATGGATACGAGCTAACACAAATAGACAACCCCCTAACCAACAAGCAATGAGGAATGAAGTGATGCTAAAGATTTAACCATGAGTGTAGTAAATGCAATAAGGATGAGCAAAGGAGAAGGTCACTCAAGGATAAGTGTTTCACTCTTCTCACTATATTGGGTTCATTTTCTACTCTCAAGATCCACCTTGGAGCACATTCTACCATATGCTTATAGGAATTCTAAGATCTCTACTTAAACACAAGAAGTGCAATGCATCAAAAGGGCTTTTAGGTGTTGAAATGATGGAATAGCTGCATGGTGTGATGAAATGAATGAAACATGATGTTGTGCATGCTTAAATGCCTAATTCAACTCAAAGCACCAAATTGCAACTTGCTAAAACCACACATGCCTTATTTTTCGCTTTTTGCAACTTTTTGATTTTTCACATTTTCTTTTTCTTTTTCACTCTCATTTCTCTCATTTCCTTTCCATTTTCCACCAATTTTCTTCATCCTTCCACCATAGCTACACATGTATTGGATCTTGAAGATGATGGGCTCCCTTCCATGATTAGCTAAACTCCTCATAGCTCTTGGGAATGATTGGAGGTGGCTTGAACTCATGGTCTTCATAGGGGAGTCTTGTTTCTTTTCCCTTCTCTTTGTATTTATGAATTTCTAGGTCTAGGTTTATCATTTATGCATTTGAGACTTGGATTATATGTTTTGATTTGAGTTACTGTGATTTTGGTTTGTAGTGAGGATTTGAACTCATCAATATATATGGTTATATATATGTTCTTTATGATTCCATTGATTTCTCTCTATTTATACATTGTAATGGTAGATAGTTTGATTGAAATGGGTTGTAATTGAACCTAATGCATTGCTAACCACTAATCACTCTCTAAGGTACTTAATAATTCCTAATTGAATGGGTTCAAGAAAATAGGTGTTAGACTTGCCGGTTGGTGAGGTTTGATATTTTAGGAAACTTAGAGAAAACTCAAGGTGCTAAAAGGCTTATCAATGTCTAATTATATATGGTTCCATTAATTAGACATTGGACCCATTGATTAATGGGGTTTGGTATTTTAGTGATTTGGTGCCTTTGACTTCCCAAACATCTTAATTGAACTAGGATAGCCATTGAAAATTAATTTTCAAGATCATCTTCATTATTTTATAAAAGCCACTTTAATTCCACTTTTTTAACCGAAAACCCCAAAAATTATCTATTTCAATTGCATCCTCAGTGATCGCCTTCACAGGTAACCGGATGGGAGGTTGAAATTGAAGGTAAATAAAATAATATAAATGATATGTTGTTGTTTGTTGGAAATTGATATAGTATCAAATTAAGGGGATTTTAATTGTTATTTAATTTGTAATATTTTGCATATCAACAAGGGAGGGTCACTATAGGAGGAGGTTGAATGTGACTATGACTAATTAGCTGTAGTGGGGGCCTACGAGTTGTGGTGAACTAGCCTAGCACCTTTGGAACTAAGGGTTATGCAAGTAGTAGTGATGGTAGCATGCAGTTTGGAGGAGTTCCTTATTATGGAAAACTTGTTGATATAATTGAACTTAATTATCAAGGTCATTTCATGGTTCCATTGTTCATGTGTTCATAGACAAACACAACAATTTCAAGAGGATTGAATACCGATGAATAAGAATCGCATTAGTCAATTTCTCTAGGCTAGTTCACACTGGTCAATTAGAAGATGATGAGCCATACATTCTAGTCTCAGAGGCACAACATGTTTACTATGTTGTAGATGAAAAGCATAGGGATTGCCATATGGTTGTTCACATGAAACCTGTAACATCCCAATTTTGTTAAAGTATTTAAATAATAATAAATTATTACTTTATAGTAAATGGAATGTGTCAAATAAATATTCAAGTAAACATAATTTGTTAAAAATATGATTGTACAAATAAAAATTTAGTAAAAAAACATAATGGATTAAAAAACATATAAATTAAAGGATGGTTTAAGGAAATAGTAAAAGTAAAAGGTAAAAAAGAGAAAGAAGTTAAAATTAAAATTAATAAATGGAATAAAATTAGAAAAGATGGGGTCTTTAATTAAAATTAATAAATGGAATAACATTAGAAAAGATGGGGTCTTTTGCTGTAATTTTCCCCAAACTTTATTTTAATAAAATATCAACCCTTCTTTCTTGTTCATCGTGAGCGTGCCGTACTTTTCTTCTCCCTTCGTCTATTGCGATGCCAACAACCAGTTCAACATATATCCTACATATAATTTAGCTTGATTTTGTGACTAGATTGTGGTTATGATGCTTTGGTTTCCTAAAGTTTGTAAGGATAATCTTGGAGTTAAGGTAAGTGGGGTTAAATTACATTATATACATGCTTTTGATTGTAAGATTTTTTTACCCTTATTTTCCCTATTGTGCTATGTTGTGAAATGTGATTTAAAATATAAATGTAGCTATATTACTATGTTTGTAACCTTACTCTAATGAAGCAGTCTGTATGAATAAATTGATTCTTTTGCACTATATTTTTGTGTATTGAATAATTGTGATGAAATAATTATTTTTGAATTGAAGATTGGATTTATTATTGACTTGTGAAGTATTATTATGGAACTGTTATATTATGTGAAATGGCTTGTTGATGGAATTAATTACCATTGCATATGTGAGAGGATTTTATGGGAGGTTTTTGGGAAAAAGATAAGGGTGGACTTTGTTCTTGAAGTCCATGTGGCATGCCTACACTATGGTATATAGTGTCTGGCCTTTCGTTAAGCCCTCGTATCATAGTCTGGTAATGGACATTGTAGGTATAAATGAGGCAGATACCTCTCATACCATAGTCCAACAATTGGCGGTGTAGGTATGGGAGGGAACCCGTTGACTTGTTGTGAGGAGGGTGATCTTTGGCCGGATTACTCAGCACAAAAGGTTTGGGTTCATGTCAGGAGTCATAAGGTGGAGTAAGGTGGATGAGCGGGTTTTGCACAAGGTAATTAAACCCTGACCGGTGACTAGACCGGTCGAGACAGTGGGTCAAGGGTTAGTGGGTCAGACCGTAGTCAACCCGCAAGCCAGACAGGTGAAGAATAAAAAAGGAAAAATTAGGGAGAATGACCAAGGCAAAAAATTAATTATTACTAAGGGAGAATGACCCTCTACATATCTTCTCTCCATACCTCAATTATTTCTTCTTTTAATTATAGAGAGAGTCAATTTGTTAGATGAAGAAATAGTTGAGATATGAGGAGAACATATAAGGAGGATTAATTTGGTAACTTAAAATATTTATTTTATTTTATTGTCCTTGTAAATAATTATTTTTTAGGTTCTTTAGGAGTAAATAATTTTTTTTCTTGGTCCCTCTCCCTAATTTTCCAATAAATAACCATATACTTATTGAATTTTTTCAAATATTTAAAACATAACTCTTAGTCATTTATTTTTTTTAAAAAATGCAACATGAAAATCAATTGTGAGGTTAGTCCAAAAAAAATCAATTGTAAGTAGTAGAGGCCCAAGCCCATTCCCTCACTATAACCCTAATTATCACCTCCTATCCTTCCATACTTCTTCTTGGCCGACACACACCCCCAGTCCCCACCAAAGCTGCCTTCACTTCTCATCCACTATCACGCTGCTTTCTTCTCAGGTTTGATAAAACCTTCATCAACAGCGAAACCAACCCCTACAATAGTCATCAACTTGGAGCAATCTTCATAAATCTCGGCAACATCCTTTCTCTTTTAACCATTACTCTTCTCCTCCTTCTTGTTCATCTCTCTTTTCTTCGTCTAAACTGGAAACTTGTTCATCCCTCTTGTTCATTTTGCTTTTCTGGCCAGAAAAATCTAGCCCAGCGACTCGCCCGGGTTATTTCCGGGTGCGGCTGAGTCGGCTGAGTCATGGCTGAGTCGGTCCGTACCCGGGTTACCATCCAACTCGGACCGGCTTTGGTCCAGGGTTGGCGGGTTACGGTTCGGACCGGCCGGGCCAGTCCAGGTTTAATAACCCTGGTTTTGCATATTGGTTTCCATACAATGTATATGTGTGTATTATGTATGTTGGGGTGTGTGTGTATGTACTTGATTGTAATGATTATAATGTTTGTTGCTGCTTCACTGGCTTATATTCCGTTCTTGTATATCTTGTAACTTAATTTTGGTTACTGGGACTTTATGTTTCACCCTGTTGAATTTAACATTTTTCAGAAAATCCCTTTAGTTTTGGACAGCGAAAAGGGAAGCAAGCTGGGGCATAGGCGCTTGTAGCCTTGTATGCCTCAATTTTGGTATGGTATTGTGTGTTTTTTATATTGCCAACTAGGGCCATCATATTTATAATCTATCTGATAATATAGTTGCATTCAATCTTGTCTGTTGGAATAACTGTGATGTGTTTTGTTTGTGGGTCCACTGTTGCTGTGGTTTGGAAAATTAATTATTTCATAGATATTTAGATTATGTACTATAGATGTTATGTCTTTAAATGGGCTTCAATTTATATGTGATAGACTTATGGGTTGGTTTTTGTAACCCATACACTATCGTGCCCTGGACTGTGATGTTTATTTGATGTTGGATTTGTGGGTATTCTTTTGTGCCCTAAGTCCTATTGTGGTTGATGTGCTTTTCAAAGAAATTTGATAGAGGTGATGGAGGTGATTTCTTTTCATAACCATGATAGTGCTCATATATTAGTCTTATTATTTTTTATCATGGTTATCTTTATTATTGGTTTAATCATTCTTAACCATGATAATATTCAAATTTTTTTGTCTCTTTTCTATCATGGTCAAAGTTCTTAAAGTATGGTTGTTTTCTTCTAACCATGGTAGAGCTTTTGAAAATATAGTTAAACTCTTTTATACCATGGTTAAACTTTTAAACTCAAGTTTGTTCTTCTTCTACTATGGTAGTATTTCAAATAACTTTTTATCTCTTTCCTACCGTAGTAGTTGTTTTGTGAAATTATTTGGATAAATATTTGGTATATAGTATAAGATAAGGGTGTTTCAAAACCTCGAGGTCATCACTTATGATAATGAGCCTTTCGAACCAGCTTATTTAAGAATTTCCTCCCCGAAGGAGATGGTGAACTCCCTTTAATTCGGTACTTCCTCCCCGAAGGAGATGGTGACCTCTCTTTAATTCGGTACGACAATGTCCTACATTTTCTTAATTTTATTTAATTTAGTTCAATTTCAATGTTACTAATTAAATTATGTTCTTTTATGTCATTTACTTTATTTATTGATTATTCAAATATTATTTAAATTTGATTCTAATTCTTTTATTATTTTGCTTGCATGAGGCATTTGTAAAAATAACAATTATTCTTCCATATAATAAACTAGTTTAATTATCCCCACTTATTTATATATAAATCATTGCTATTTAAATTTAAACAAATAAATTAATTTTCAAACATCTAATTATCTAAAATTATGTACTTTCAAAAAATTACTTAATTTTAATTATTGCAAATATTTTGAAACAATAATATTTTGTTTAAAATAAATTTGTACCCAAATATTGAATATCTAATTTTTTTCCAACTCTGTAGACATTTGGCATTTGTAACGCAATGCCTGATAGTAACCATTACAAATGTGGTGCATTTGTAACAGTTATGTAACCGTTATAAGTATGATATCTAATAGGTACAAAATTGAACATACGTTTCCGCAAGTGCACGGCCTGTCAATTAATATAGAGTAAATCGTGTATCGTTTCCACGAAGACTTGGTACCACAATTTCAATTGATCATTGATTTTACACTTTTGTTTAATTTGAGAAGATCAAAGTGATTTTTAATTAGTGAAAAGAAATTAAAATCAATACAAAACAAATCATCAAATGCAAATGACAAAAGAAGCAACCTAGAGCGGCCAATTCCCTTTTCAATTCATAGAGCATTTAATAACCAAATTAATTGCATTTAAAATTAGCTTGTTAATCTAGAGTATTTGTAACACCCCAAATTTTAGAAAATAGAAAATAGGAAATTATTTAAGGTTTTGAAAATATTACCAAAATATTAAAAAGCATTGAAAGTAAATTTATGATGTTTTAGGCATTTTTAATAATTTCAAGGCTTATTTTCTTTAAGAAATAAAGAGAAATAATTGGGAGGTAAAACTTAATTTGGAGAAAAGAGAGAATAATAGTTTATTTAAAGTCCTGGGATAACATATAGAAATTAAACAGCCTTATAAATAAATTTATGAGGTCAGGTGTATTTTTAATAATTTTTAAAACTTATTTTATTTATTAATTGAGGAAAAATAGTTGGGAGATGGATTTAAACAAGGGAATATTTAGAATCTTGGGGTATTGTTTAGTAGTTAAAAAGTCTTATAAATAAATTTGGAAATTTAAGCATATCTAGAGAAATTATGTTGGAACAAATTCAGGTCTATTTGGTAAATGATAATGGTACATAAAATTACCATTTAAGAGAAAAATGAAAAAGAGAAAATAAAAATGACAATATCTGCCCCTAGTTAAAAATATCTTCAATTATAAAGGAAAGGGCAAGATAGTAAAATACCTGATAAAAATATCCCCTTCTGCCTTTTAACATATGAGTTCCACGTGCCTCTCTCAATTCTCCAATTTCTTCTTATTTCCTTTCCATTCCCCTGCTTCCTCCCTAAATCCCAAAACACTCTGCTCTCTCTCTCTCTATTTCTCGTTCTCTATACGCTTCCTCTGTTCCTTCGATTGTTCCCGGCGAACGACGGAGATTCCGGCTCCAAGTGACGGCGAGAAGTATGGAAAGCGAATGGGGAGCTTGGATTAACCTAGGGTAAGTGTTTTTCCTTTATTTCCTCTTCTCTTCTAACCGATTTCAAGCGAGCTAAGTGAGTGTGGTTCGAATTTCTTTGGGGGTTTTGAAACTTTTGAATCCATGAAAACAAAGCCTAGACTTAGATTAACAACCCTTGTGAACGAATTTGAGTAAGGAAGTGGGATTTATAGGTTCTCCCCAAATTTCTTCTTCCTATCACTGTTCATCCGACGCCATTTCTGTGGATTTTTGGGTTGGTAACGATTGTAAGTTTAATTAATCATGATTAGGAGTAGGTTCAAGCATATAAGGTGTCTTATATGTGTCATTTCGGAAGTGTGAGAATTCTTGAATAATTTCTTCTTTTTCTTTGTTTCTGCTGGGGCCATTGATGTTCATGGCTGAGGACGATGAAGTAGTAAATTTAATATGTAGGAAACAAGGTTGTTTGTTTTGGTATGCTAATTTATGAAGTTTGTGAGTTTTTTGAATTTTCCTCCCTTCCTTTGTTTACGTTCAAAGCCAGCGGGTTCAAGGGGAACAAGATCATCTGAAGTGGGTTAATTACCAATTAGAAGCTATAATAAGTGTTTTGGATGTGTAGTTAATAAAATTGGAATTTTGCTCTTCTCCCATGTTCTTGTTCTGTCTGGCCGAGCAAGGAAAAAAAAGAGACAGATGACATACCTCTGAATGTTGCATCTCTGTGGAATTTTAGTTGAGTGAAATTAGAAATTTCTTGTTTCCCCTGTTGGTTTGAACTCTGTCCCCTCTGTGTTGTTGATTTTGGCCCTTTAAGGAGAGTGTTTTGTGGTGTTTAATTGTTAATTTTTCTTTGTTATACGTATGTGGCTGATGTGAGTTGTAGTTGTTTAATTTTGTGTCCTCCTGGTTGCTTTGGATGTGGGTATTGTGATAGAGGAAGAATGAAGTTTAATTGTTATTAAGCTTGAGATTAGGATTTTATTCAAAGTGCTCATATATCAAGGTTGATTGAAAGCTCCAGCTCTTGTTGATGTGCTAGCTCCTTTGTTAGATGCTGATATGGGTTGTGGATACGGAAGTAATTTCTGTTCCTGATGATTATAGGCAAAGAAAAGAGAAATTGTGGTAATGATTTAATAGAGATGAGATGCAATGGAATGTGAAATTGAATCCGGTATTCTTTGATTCTGTTAGGTCTTGGTTCAAAATATAATTTGAATTGCATTCCTGGATTGTTGGGCTAGGAATGGTATTGAAGGGATTAAATTGGTAAAGTTAAGTTGAGAATGGTGGAAGCAAATAATGGATGTTTTACTTATTGATATTCTATTAGGTTGAATGGTTTTGTAGCTTAGAGATTTCTCTTTTCTTGATGGATTGGATTTTTTTTAGAAAACGGGGACTTTGAGGAATAATTTAAAGGATGATGGAATATGAGTTGTGGGGCAATTGAAAGAAGTTTAAAAACTAATTTGGAGACTTGATTTCGGCAGCATATTAAATGAATGAGGAATTGGTGGTTCTTGGACTGATTATAAGTAAACAAGGAAAAAGGTGACTTATATGGTAGATAATGGAATATTAGAGGATTATTTATGATTGAAGATTGTCTGATGATATTTGGAGGTTGATGCTTGATTTTAAGATAGAAAAGAGTTAAGTGGCTTTAATTAATGATTGAGTATTTGGAGTGAAAAGATGAAGGTAACAAGTCTTTTGTTAAGAAGTTGGAATTCTTAAATTCTTAGAAAGTTTAGTGTATTTTGAAGTTAGTGTTTAGGTGCTTATTAGAGTCAATTGGAGTTAGACTCTAGCATATACATGTCAAATTGTTTTAGTCAATGATGATGTTAGAATCTAAAGGATATTTCTCTGCTTAGTTGGTTGTTTTGATATTGTTTACTCAAGTTTCTTTGATTTGTCAATATAGCTGATTGAAAAGAAAAAAAGAAGAGAGATCATTATTTAAAGAGAGAGTTGTATATGATGTGGGTGATTGTTTAGGTTGATAAGAATTGATATTTAATTTATCATGATTATGTTTGAGAGATGTTTTGGTGGTGATAGGAGGAGATGTCAGGGATAGAAGCAGAATTTATTACGGTTCTTGTATGTTAGATTTCTCATAAGAACATGTGACAATTTGGAATTTGAGTATGGCAATTCCATTCTAAGCTTTATTGATGATTGAATGGTTGAGGGATGTAATGAAAGTTGAATCATTAAATTATTGGTTGCGCTTAAGTTTAGTAATGTTGAAGGATAGAAGCATGTTTTATAATATGTGAGAATTGGTTAGCTTGATGAGATTAGAAAAGTTGAGGCTCCGTTGATTCAAATTAATTGTTAATAAATGAGGATTTGATTGGGAAGGAGTGATTGCATAGCAAGTGAAGTTGATAAGGGCAATAGTGGATTATGGAAAATTTTAGATTGAAGAAGAGGAATAAATGAATATGAAGTTTTACTATAGCTATAAAATTTTAAGTTTTATGGAATAGAAATAAGAGTGTTTACCTTAATATAAGAATTGTGTAAATCCGATTCTTTTTGACTAGTTTTGGAGATTTATTCCATACTTGTAAAGGGAAATTATTGAATTTGGATTGAGTAATAAGGTTGCTTTAATGAGATATGGAGTTGATGATGTATGTGACTTTTTGTGAAAGTTAAATCAATTATGGAATGTGTGAAGTTGAGGTTTACATAATGACTTGTTGGTGGAAATCGTATAAAAGTAAATAAGAATTGGGAGTATAAATAATTAAATTGAGTGAAGTTTGATTGATAATCCTTGGATGGAGGAATGGGGAGTAATTGTTGAAATATTTTAGGAAAAAGGATTAGAATGGGAAATTATGAGGAATTTTGTATTATAAAAATATAATTTTATATGAATATGCTTATAACTTTGAATCTGACACCTATTTGTTTATAATTTTGTGAATGTTTAAATATATAGAAATATTGGAAATAATGATTTGTAATGTTCTTTGATAAATTGAATTACCTGATTTTAATTTACATTATTGATTGATTTATTTTAAGGACCTTGTAATAAATAGCAATTACATACATACATGGATGGATGAATGATTGAGGCCTTTAAAGAAAAGTTTTATAGAAATTATTGATCAAAGATTAATAATAAGAAAGTTTAATTTTAAGCAAATTACTAAAGTAATCTTGGATGGTCAAGGTTTCTAAATAAATATAGGTAAATCATAATTTGCCTAGAAAGTAAGCTTTGGGTAGTATTAAGTAAGTTAGGCTTCGAGAGAGACAATAAATGAGCATAAATAAGTATAGTTATTTATGTATTACATATGTGTAATTATAGGAATGATAATGAAATGGGTGTTCAAGGCATCGTGAGAGAAAGGAGACAGTAAAGGATTAAGCTTGGAGTTCAGGTAGCAGTTTATCTCATTATACTAAATTGCATGTATAATTTTGTAATATCTGTTTCAAATTTACATTATGCATGAAGGTGAATAACCTTGTTAATTCCTGCATAGAATTTTATGGAGTACTCCAGGCTTAGGTGGGTCGCTCCCCCTTTGCCAGATCAGTTATGTTATAACTTAAAATGTTATAACGAGAAATCCTGCAGGTGATACCTCCACTAGTTAACAAATATATTGTTGATAGTGGCTAGTAGAGTATATAGAGCAGGAAGTGTGTGTAATTGTGATATTTGTTCAGATTTATAAAATATATACATGGCAATGCATGCATAAAAATTTACAGTTAATGACATAAACTGCTTTGAACTGCTGTTATACAGAGAAGCTGATAGATAGTGAGATGGTTGAGATAAGGCAGGAGTGCTGGAAGAAGATTAGATGAAGAATTTAAGATTATGTTATAAAAAGTAAGGTTATTTGTATATGATGTAAGTTTTGAATTATTAAATTAGTAGTAGAAAGCATAGAAAATAGAATTGTATAAATTTAAAGAGATTTAAGTTTCCTAAGTATTATGAATTGAGAATAGATACCCTAATAGGGTTAGCATACTTTTAATTGTTTTATTAACCACTTTATTTTATAAAAGGTTTTAAATTGTTTCAATTTGTATGAAAAGCCCATTCTAACTAACAGAAGGTCAATAGAATATTTTAAAAAGAAAAAGTTTTAAATTTTTCCGTATTTTTGGGCTTCTGACATTAAAAAGTGGTTATAATTCAATTAAAATGTTATAGTATAGTAGTAAAATTCCAGACGTTACAGTATTAATAGACATAAGGATCTCCCAATCTTTTACATCCCTCTCTTAAGTTCCACTTGTTATTCCTAACTAAGCTACTCAAGATTCTATAAAAATCAAGTTCACTCTAATAGGACTATATGGGTCCAATAGGTATATTCCTATCCTATTGGCAAATTAGAATAAATTCTAATCCCACATTACTCAATCCTAGGTCCAATTAAGATCCCTCTTCCAAGGCTAATCTAAATTCCCTTAATTCATACTAAGTGGTGATCAAGCACTAAGTAGATAAACACAACAAGATCAAGTAAACAAAACTAAAATAAAACACAAATAAAAGGTTCAAACATGCTCTAATCCAAGAATTAGTTCATAACTACTCTAGGTGCAAAACAAATTAGCTACATATGCTCCAAATACAATCCATCACAGCCACAAGAAATTCAGAAATAAAATCCACAAATAAATCAAAGCAGAGAGCCACCACAACGTGAAGATGTGAAACGAAGAAGATGAAAATGGATGAACGGAGACGGCGCCAAAAACTTGATAGGCACAAAATTGAACCTACGTTTCCGCAAGTGCACGACCCGTCAAGTAATAAAGAGTAAATCGTGTATCGTTCCCACGAAGACTCGATACCACAATTTCAATTGATCATTGATTTTACACTTTTGTTTAATTTGAGAAGATCAAATTGATTTTTAATTAGTGAAAAGAAATTAAAATCAATACAAAACAAACTATCAAATGCAAATGACAAAAGAAGCAACCTAGAGCGGCCAATTCCCTTTTCAATTCATAGAGCATTTAATAACCAAATTAATTGCATTTAAAATTAGCTTGTTAATCTAGAGTATTAATAGACATAAGGATATCCCAATCTTTTACATCCTTCTCTTAAGTTCCACTTGTTATTCCTAACTAAGCTACTCAAGAGTCTATAAAAATCAAGTTCACTCTAATAGGACTATATGGGTCCAATAGGTATATTCCTATCCTATTGGAAAATTAGAATAAATTCTAATCCCACATTACTCAATCCTAGGTCCAATTAAGATCCCTCTTCGATGGCTAACTAAATTCCCCTAATTCATACTAAGTGGTGATCAAGCACCAAGTAGATAAACATAACAAGATCAAGTAAAAAAAAAACTAAACACAAATAAAAGGTTCAAACATGCTCTAATCCAAGAATTAGTTCATAACTACTCTACGTGCAAAAAAAATTAGCTACATATTCTCCATATACAATCCATCACAGCCACAGAAAATTCAGAAATAAAATCCACAAATAAATCAAAGCAGAGAGCCACCACAACGTGAAGATGTAAAACGAACACTACTACAGAAATAGGCTATCGTAGCGCAACAATAGCAGCTCTTACAAAACACAAGTGATGGGATAGGTCTTGGGTGACCTATTCCGGTGCTTCATAAATATAAGTGCTGGTATAGGTAAAACCTATACCGGCGCTTTTACATAAAAAGCACCGGTATAGGGTATGTGATATTTTTTTTTAATATTTTAAGCATAACCCAGCACTCACATACTGCTCAATATTGTTTTATTAAATTTTTTTTATGGAAGGCAGGATTATGGGCTCAATTTAGTTTTTATTATAACCTTTCTTTTTAGTTTTGAATTATTTAACCTTTTCTTTTTTTAATAACTTCTAAATTCCTCCCAATTTTTTTTTAATTTTTTATGACCCTATCCCAGCGCTTTTTATGTAAATAGCGCTGGGATAGGTCATTTGCTTTAATTTATATTTAATTAATTCTCTGAATAATTAACCTTCTCATTTTAATTTAATTTTTTTATAAATTCCTCCCAGGTTTTTTTATATAAGTTATTTCCTTTAAACTTAATTCTCTGAACCTTATTATTTAACCTTATCTTTTTTTTAATAATTTCTAAACTCCTCCCATTTTTTTTAATTTTTATGACCCTATCTCAGCGTTTTTTATGTAAAAAGCGTTAGGATATGTCATTTGTTTTATATTTAATTAATTTTCTGAATATTTAACCTTATCTTTTTTATTTAATTCTTTATAAATTCCTCACATGTTTGTTTTTATATAGCTTATTTCCTTTAAACTTAATTCTCTGAACCTTATTATTTAACCTTATCTTTTTTTTATAATTTCTAAATTCCTCCCATTTTTTTAATTTTTATGACCCTATCCTAGCACTTTTTATGCAAAAAGCGTTGGGATAGGTCATTTGTTGTATATTTAATTAATTGTCTGAATATTTTACCTTATCTTTTTTATTTAATTCTTTATAAATTCCTCGCAGGTTTGTTTTTGTATAGGTTATTTCCTTTAAACTTAATTCTCTAAACCTTATTATTTAACCTTATCTTTTATTTAATAATTTCTAAATTCCTCCCATTTTTTTTTAATTTTTATGACCATATCCCAGCGCTTTTTATGTAAAAAGCGCTAGAATAGGTCATTTGCTTTATATTTAATTAATTGTCTGAATATTTAATCATAAAAAGCGCTGGGATAGGTCATTTGCTTTATATTTAATTAATTGTCTGAATATTTAACCTTATCTTTTTTATTTAATTTTTTATAAATTCCTCCCAGGTTTGTTTTTATATAGGTTATTTCCTTTAAACTTAATTCTCTGAATCTTATTATTTAACCTTATCTTTTTTTAATATTTCTAAATTCCTCCCATTTTTTTTTAATTTTTATGACCCTATCCCAACGCTTTTTATGTAAAAAGCGTTGGGATATGTCATTTGCTTTATATTTAATTAATTGTATGAATATTTAACCTTATTTTTTAATTTAATTTTTTATAAATTCCTCCTATTTTTTTAATTTTTATGACCCTATCCCAACTCTTTTTACTTAAAAAGTGCCGGGATAGGTGTGCGGGAAATTTTCCCTCCACAGATCTATATTCCCCTCCCACAGATTTTCATTGTATTTTTATTTTCCCTCGTTCTCTGCCTTCTTCGAGTCCGTCTTCTTCTTCGTTCTTGTCCTTCTTCGACGAGCATTTTCTTGCTTCGATCCTATTCCCACTCAACAAAAGCTTTCTCCTTCTTCCTCGGTGTTCTCTTTGTCGAAGACGAAGCTCCCAGCGGCCAAGGAAGGCATTTCCGGCGAGGAGCTTGAACTGTTCGTTTAAGAAAGGATTCTAGTTTTGGTGAGTTTTCTTTATCTACTCCCACCCTCTGTTGCTTCGATTTGTGCCATTTTGAGGATTGGGTTCTGATAGGAGATGGGTTTTTGGGTTCTATTTTGGATGTGTTTAAGAAGTACTGTTCACCGAAGATTTATGGACGAATTTAAGCTTAATGCTACTGGAAATTTTATTAAAATCACTTAGGAGTCAAATAGAGTTAATTTAGGTGGCTGCATGTTTAATTTCTGTTTGGTTTCTGGTGAATTTGAGACTGGAGCTTTGTGGAGCTTTGTGTTTTGTTTTGATTCTCTGTTCTTGCCACGTTTTAGCTTTGGTTTGAATGATCAAAACCTATATAACTATTAAGGATAACTATTATAGGGATTGTGGAAGACTTGGTGCTGTGATAAAAATAACAGTGGAAAAAGTATATGATTATCATTATATCACATACTCTATTAACTTGGTAAGTCCAAGAAAAATGCCCCAAAAGTGTAAGCTTTCTTGTCTCTTCGGATGGTCTGATTTTTTTTTCAATTTATAAATTATTGGCTCATGATAGCGGCTTAGAAACTTGGAAGCTTTTGTTTTGTTGGTCTAAATTATTAAACTGATAGTATGAAGGAATTTAGTTTGTATTGACTTGGTTTAAATTATTAAACTAATTGTATGGAGGAATTTAGTTTGTATTTACTTCATAATTTTGCATTTCACAGGGCGCACAACAAGAAGAGGAGATAAGTAAAATTCAAAAAAAGAGTAAAGTAAGGTAATCCCCATTGAGATTTCATGTTTGTTGACTCGTCTACTAGGAATCTTACTTTGTTGATTGCAACACTATGTGTATCAGCATCAGGGATTTATTGAACTATTTTTTAGATACAATGTTTAGCCGAAGTTTGAGAATTATTTGATTTGTTTCTGCACTTATCTCTGTTACAAAACTTACTACCCATTTTTCTTGGCTGAATCCAAGTTTAAGATACTATGCTCTTATACTTTAGTTACTAGTAGATGCTTGAAAATTATTAAACTTTAATTAAAATTGATACTAAAATTATGTCATTGGACACTCTCAAGAGGTATTTAGCTTGATTTAGTTTGTTCCTACTGTTTGATTTTGTAGATTAGTTCTTACATTATACTAGTTTAGGTTTAAATTTAACATTAATGTTATGAAGAAAAGAATTATAATGGAGGTAATGAAGAACTTATTGTTTTCTAAATCATGTTTGGAGACATAAACTTATTGTTTCTTAAATCATGCTTGGATATATGAACAAGTCCATTTCTTAAATCATGCTTGTAGGATTTTTATTTTTCTTTATGGCAATTAATGCTGATTTCCTTATCTAAATTTGTTGTAATGGTGTTTGTTTAAGTGGTAGGTGCTACCTTGTTGCTGATCAGTGTGTGCCATTTGCATTACGTAGTAAGTTTTTTAATCTTTAACTCAAAAGAGATCGGTTTCTTTGCTTTGTGTTAAAATTGTGTGGTTTGCAAATTACTGTTTTCATTCAAATTAATGCTTTATGTATGCTCTGTGAATTCTGTTGTGGTGACCTATGGAAATATATTGAGTTGATATTGTTTATATAGTTGGCTATCCATTTCTATGTTAAAAAGAGAGGGCCTTGAGCCTGAGAACGTTCATATTTTAGCCGTTATGTTGCCGAATTTTTGTTAAAAAAATAAGGTAACATCGTAAGGTGGCTACCTAATGAGTAAGTCATGATGTACATCTTACAGCCACTTTCATTTAGTAGGTTACAATGTTGGATCGGAAATGGATGTCTTGTGATCGCCGTTCAAGGGAATATATAGATGGAGCAAAAGAGTTCATTGAATTTGCTGCCGAGCATGCAGAGAATTCTAACAGAATTGTATGCCCCTGTATGTCGTGTTTGTATGGAAAGTGTCTCCGTCCTCTTGACTTGTTGGGCCATTTAATCTATCATGGGATTGATTCGTTTTAGACACGTTGGACAAAGCATGGTGAGACGTATGAGTGTTCTGGCAGAGACCGGGTACCTGATGTTAGTAGCGCTTCAAATGTGGTTGACACAGACATGTGTGATGAGAGCGATGATCTTGAAGAAATGTTGAATGTGGTTGGTGAAGAGGATCATGAAGTGTTTGAGACACTGAAGAACAAGGCAGACGCCTTTGTATGTGGTATGCAGCAAATACACCAGATTGTGTGCGGTGCTTAAATTGTATAACCTAAAGGCGCGACACAGTTGGAGTGATGCAAGTTTCACCGCGCTGCTATCCGCTCTGTGAGATATACTCCCAGATGGGAACGTACTCCCCTCAAAAACATATGAGGCAAAGCAAATTCTTCGGTCGACCGGTATGAAATATGAGAAAATACATGCATGTCCCAACGACTGTATTTTATTCTAGAACCAGTATGAGTCGTTGGAGAAGTGTCCTAAATGCAACACATCTCGGTATGAAAAGAAAGGTAAAAGTCCTTCTAAAGTCTTGTGGTACTTTCTGATCATTCCAAGATTCAAGCGCATGTACAGTAATGCAGATGTTGCAAGACTTTTGACATGGCACGCTAATGAGAGGATTAAAGACATCAAGCTTAGGCACCCCGCAGACGCCCCCCAATGGAAAAAAAATTGATTACAAGTACCCTAAGTTCGGTGAAGAACCAAGAAACCTACAGCTTGCATTGGCAACCGATGGAATCAATCTGCATGGAGTTCAGAGTAGTACTCACAGTACGTGGCTGGTCATTCTGATGATATACAACCTCCCCCAAAATTTAATTATGAAACGCAAGTTTATGATGCTTTTCATGCTTATTTCCGGGCCTAGACAGCCCAGCAACGATATAGACGTGTACTTGGATCCTTTGATTGAAGACTTGAAGCATATGTGGGATTCAGGTGAGACGGTTTTTGATGGCTAAAAGGAAGAAAGTTTCAAATTGAGGGCCATGTTGTTTGGCACGATAAATGATTTCCCAGCGTATGGTAATTTTTCCGGATACAGCATCAAAGGATATGGTGCTTGCCCTATATGTGAAGATGATACCCATTCGATGCGACTGGATCACTGCAGGAAAAATGTTTACATGGGACATCGGAGGTTCTTGCCGTTAAAGCATCATTGGCGGAGGTGGAAGAAGGCATTTAACGGGAGCTCAGAAGAAGGTAGGCCACTGAGGATATTGACCGGGGAAAACGTTCTTGAAAAGGTGAACGCGGTGGAGAATGATTTTGGCAAGCCTTTTGCTAAAAATGTATTGACAAGTTGCTGGAAGAAGAGGTCCATATTCTTTGAGCTCCCATATTGGAAGTCCTTGTCAAGAACTTTCTTGATGTGATGCATATTGAAAAAACATCTGTGATAACCTAATTGGCATGTTACTAAATATGCTAGGAAAAAGTAAAGATGGTGTCAATTCAAGGTTAGATATGCTTAAGCTGGGAATAAGACAAGAGTTGGCACCTATTGAGAAGGGATACCGCACTTATTTACCTCCAGCTGCTTACACCCTTTAGAGGAAAGAGGAAAGATCATTATGTGAGTTTTTGAGTGGAATCAAAGTTCCAGAGGGCTACTGCTCAAATGTAAAGAACCTTGTATCCGTGAAAGAGTTGAAGTTGAAGAACCTGAAATCTCATGATTGCCACGTCCTGATGCAAAATTTCTTACCGGTTGGCATACGCAGCATTTTACCCAAGAAACTGCGGAGCACGATCACCAGACTTTGTATGTTCTTCAAGCTCATTTGCAGTAAAGTGGTTGATACAACGAAGTTGCAGGATTTGCAGAGGCAGATCGTTTGTACCTTGTGCGAACTTGAAATGTATTTCCCCCTTCAGTCTTTGACATCATGGTTCACCTTACTGTACACTTGGTCAAAGAGGTTCAACTGTGTGGCCCAGTCTATTTGAGATGGATGTACCCGATTGAGCGGTTCATGAAAGTTTTAAAGGGGTATGTCAAAAACAGATATCGGCCAGGGGGTTATATTGCTGAATGATACATCGTTGAAGAAGCGAGTGATTTGTGTGCCGATTACTTATCAAATGTTGAACCTGTTGGTTTGCCGAAGTCTCGTCTTGATGGGCGATTAACGGGGAAAGAAATAAGTGGGTTCAAGTTATTACGCATTTCGAATGCTGAAAGGGAGTTGGCCCACTTGTACATTCTTCACAACACTCCTGAGGTTGAACCATTCATTGAAGAACACAAAAATCTTCTTCTTGAAATACACGGTGATAGGAATGAGAGTTTGATCACAAAGGAGCACAACAAACATTTCATTACATGGTTCAATGCACGCATTTGTCAGCAGGTTGAGCTTAATGCCTGATCGGTTGGTGAAAGATTGTTTTGGCTATCGAAAGGACCGGGTTTGCATGCATTTTCTTATATCGGCTATGCAATCAATGGTTACACATTCTATACAAAAGGCCAGGATGAAAAAAGCACCATGCAAAATAATGGAGTCACACTTGTTGCCAAGCGGTGGCATATATCCAGTGCAAGAGATGCAAGAGATACCAATCCCATATATGCGCAGATGTTGTACTTTGGTGTGACTTATTGCATTTGGGAGTTAGATTACACCATGTTCAGAGCTCCCGTGTTCCGGTGTCAGTGGGTTAACAACCACAGTGGATGGCGGTTAGATGCATTTGGATTTATATCGGTCGACCTTTTTAAAGTTGGATATAAGGATGATCCTTACATTCTACTATCTCAAGCAGCACAAGTATTTTACGTTGCAGATCTTTCTAGGAAAAATTGGTCAGTTGTCATGCAGTCGAACAAAAATTATTTCGAGCAAGTTGATGATAAAAGTAGTGATGATGATATGAATGTGATAGAAGATGTTCCTTACTTTGAGACATTACTGTCAGAAGACTTTGATGCAGACATGTATGATTACGAAGATGAGCCCGTTTATGTAAGACGTGATCATGAAGAAGGCATTTGGGTAAACACAACCCTAAATCCAACAAAAAAGAGGAAGCAGACAATTGTAGACAATATAACAAGGAGGAAAAAGAGGTGAAAGCCCTCATATTGATTTCAGTTTGTATGTATTTATGTTTTACACTATGAATTATTTCATTTAATTCGCATACACTTAGCATGATTATATGTATATTGACAAATCCTTGGATTTGTATGTTTTTATATGCCTAATTTGAGGCATTTAACATAATTGATATGCAATATTGGTCCAAAAAGTGTTTAAATGATCATATAGATCCTTAGGTTAAAGTAGCATGAAAATAGGATTAATATGCCATAATTGAAGATCAATTAGCATTAGTTGATTTTTAGGGCATTTTGATTCTTGTATTTTACATATTTTATTTGTAGGGTCATCCGAGGAGCAAATATGAAGGATTCAATTTGAATAAAAATACTTGAAAAGGGGAGAAATTGGGGCTAAAAGATGAAATTTCAAGGAAAAAAGGGAAAATACAAGTTTCTGGGCGAATTGTAAAAATTACAGAAAAGGACCTCGAAATTCCCAAATTACAGAAAAGGACCTGAAATTTGAAAATTATAGAGAAGTCCCAAGCCAGAGAACATGTTAGTTCGCCGAGTGAACTTCCCCTGAAAGAACCAGAAGCAATGTTTGCTCGCCGTGTGATTTGAGCCTTTCCTAATACGCCTTGGGGTTCAAATGCAAAATATAATTTTTACCAAGGATTGCACTATAGTGGTGCGATCCCGGATCGTCTCTCAAGGAGCCTAATGAACTATCCTAGGGAAACTAAATGCAATGAAAGCTATAAAAACTTGGGGAATAAGAGTAGAAATTTTTGGTATTTTTCATAAAGGGAATTAAAAACTTGTTTTTGGTATGTTTTAGGATGAATATGAATGGTTAATGGAATGCGAATGATGGGATGCTCTCTTGGTTAGGGTAGACATGTGGCAAGCATATACTTCACACTCTTGGGGAATCAAGGGATAATTGGACCAAGCTCATGCAAGTAATAAACAATTAGTCTTAATTGAAGGAATAGGTCGGTGACAACCCACTCAACCTCAATAGACCAATTGGGTTAATTATAGTCTAACATTAACTAGAAATAGGTTCCAATAGATAGAATAACTTGGGTCCCATCCAAATTACTCAATATCCTTCGGATCCAATAACTAATCAAAATTAGCTTATAATCAAATCCTCATACGTGTAGAACTTTATCCAATTATTTCATGCGATTTCATTGAATAAATAGTATTGTTTCTTAGGTGAGATTAATTGATGGAATTACTTAATCATGCAAAGAAGAAACTCAACATCAATAAGCTCAAACCCAATAAATCAACCAAAGGACATAATCAAGATAAAATAAATGGACTAAATCACCACACACAATGATAGGTAATAAAATCAACAAGTATTCATGAAGATAATGTTGATTGAAAGATAGATGGAACCAAACTAGATCCAATACAACACAAAGGTGAAATTCAACAATTACATAGCCTATAGTCTCAACATAATTGAAATCCAAACATAAGAAGAACAAATGCTCAAGGAAATAGATGGAAATCCATGGCTACATAATTGGAACTAATGAAAAACTCCCCTAGAGTGGAAGAATAGCTTGCTTCACGTCATCCCGTCGTCCAAGAGAGCACCGAGCCGGATTAGTTCTTCATAGAGGAGGAGAAATCTCCTGAGAGGATCTGCAACTCGAACTCCATGGTGAACCGGTGAAGGATTGTGGAATGGAGGAAGGAATTGGTGGAAGAGATGAGAGAATTTGTGTCTTCAATGTGTAATTTTCGTGCTCCCCCCTCCTAGGCACACTAGGCAACATATATATAATCCAAATTGGCCTAAGATCTCCTATTCTGACTAGGATTATCAATTAGGAAAGGATTGGGGAAGACCCAATCACTCAAACTTCAAGAAACATAGTCAAGAAAGGAAATAGTGAGTAGGATAATTAATTAGGGAACTTCCTAACCTCAATCAAGCATAGGGTTGCCTATTCTTGTAGAAATAACAAATAGGAAATATTTTAAGCAAACCCAATCAATCAATCAACCAATCCTAGTTGAAATAGGAAGTTTCCTATTCTTGTTGATTTTACCAATTAGGAAGGATTATAGGCCAATCCATTAGGCTCAATCAATCAATCCAATTTCCTAATTAGTAATTTCTTGTTGTGTAGAATTTCCTTTTTCTTGTAGAAGTTTCCTATTTTGTTTTCTTCTTGCTTTGACCTTAATTCTTTGCACCTACAATGGAAATTTTAAGCACATGTGAAGTATTTCAAGTCCATAAAAAATAAATGCATGAGTTAAATGCCTAATATGCTCAAATTATAATGAAAATGCAATTAACTCTCTAATCTTGGACCCTAAGTATAAAAGTGCCTAAATCCCCATTTAATAGCTTAGAATAAATGCTAATTTCCTATAATTAGTGGATAAAAACATGTAATAATCAAGTGCAATCATTCCCCCACACTTAGACCTTTGTACTCCTGGACAAAGCATAGACTCATAATGGTAAAGGCCAAAGATAATCAACATTCCCAAGTTGGAACAAGACATGATCAAGATATATAATGAGAAAATCAATGATGCAATTGAGAATCAAATAGCAATATGTGAGCACTCTCAAGGATATAAAGTGTTTCGCACAATCTCACAATCATGGGTTATTTCTCTCTACTTGCTCAACATGAATTTACCATATGCTTGTAACAATTCTCAAAATCTCCACTAATTTAGCACACATGCAAAGAATCAAGAGGACTTGAAAGCTTGTAATGTTGGAAAAGGCTAAAGATGGAATAAGATGTAATATATGAAAGAAAGATGGTTGAGATGCACATGCAAGTCAAAACATACTCGGTAGCAATGAAGACCACAAATTCAAGTACAAACTAGCTATATTTCTCAAGATGCCTTATTTTTCACTTTTTTTTCCTTTTTTTTCTCTTTTCCATTTTTTTCTATTTTTTTCAAATTTTTCCTTTTTTTCTTTTCTTTTTTTTTAATACATGGCATCTAACTTTCTTTCATAAATGGCTTTCATAAATGTAAAGTGGCAAATGCTACACATAACAATTCAAGCAGTGCAAATCAACCAAGTGAAGGGCTCAAAGGGGTGACTAATTGAAGATATGGAAGGGTTTGTATTTGGGACAATGGGTGATAAAAGAATGCCTCTATCATGCTCAACACACATGGCTAATACCGTTTCAACCAGGAATTGAGACAAGTTCTAGAAATTGACACAATTAAGCAAGCATGCACACATATTTAGGAAGTTGAAATTAAGCCAACAATAACCTCACGGCAAGCTAAAGCTCACACATCACCATTCAACAACCAATTAACAAAGCAGTTTTCACAATACATGCCTTAAACATATCTCATGTCCAACTCTTGAAAATTGAAAAGCAAAGGACAAAAGTATTGCAAAATCTATCCAAAGTCCAAGATAACAAACAACCTAAGATGGGTCTTTTCTTGCACAGGTTTTCAAAAAGTGGGGTGAACTAGGTTTTCACAAAAATATTTTTAAAAGCACTTGAATTCACTCTTAACAAGTCTACTATGACAAATGCGACCCTTTGTGCATAATAGGCAAGCCAAAAACAACTTCAAGCCAAATTTTTTGAAAAATAGTTCAAAAATAGTCAAAGTTCACCCTAAACCACTAACCATAAGAAATTAAGCAAAGAACTATCCAAAATGACTCAATCAAATGACCCTTCCCCCACACTTGAACGTTGCATTGTCCCCAATGCAAAATCCAGATATAAGGTACAACAAGCAATCATCCACAAAAGGGGTATTTATTGACTCTACTAACACTAAACGAATACTAAACTACCTTTTACTATTGGAATGATTCCTCCCCACACTTATCCTAACATGCATCATCAAATATCACTAGCTAGTCACACATGTATAAGAGTAGAATAAGAGACGAAAGGAACAACCTGATAAGTTATGGAGGCTTATAACTCGAATGGTAAAGTCAAAGCCTGTCTAGCTCGCAACACATGCTATGTCCCTCAGAAAGTTGAAGTGAAGCTTGATTCTTGCAATAGTCAATAGATTTGATCTCTAATGGTCCTACCCATCGGGCTCTCTCACCAAAATCCGCATCTCTAGACTGAACGATCTGGAACCAAACGAAATCGGAGACCTTGAGTGGGACTTCTTCCATAGGATCCGGAAGAAACGGGTCTTCATAGTTTGGTGCATCCAAAACATCCAATCGAGCTAGGATGGGAGAAAGGAGTGGTAGTAACTTGGAATGGACTGGCATGGTCACTTCTCTTTGAAGTTATAAGAGTGCGGCATCTACCGTAGTAGCATTTGTAGATTTCCTTCGAGTTCTTTTTCGCTTGCTCTTCTTCTTAGGAGTCGACTTAGGAGGTGTGACCTCCTTGCTAACACCTGCAACATCACATAAAACAGAATCTTTTCCAAGCATAGCAGGGTTAGGTATAACAGTAGGAGCAACAGGCTCCTGACCAACAGAATCAGTGGGAGAGGGGGGTGGGCAAAACACGGTATCATAGTCTATAGCATGCGTAGATGAAACAACATTTCCACAATCAAGCACAGAATCATCAATATTAACACCATACAAAGATGTAACATCATGCATATGCTCAGAACAGTCATCAAGCACATATTTGATCTCATGCTCCCCAACAGACATAGTAATAGACCTTTCTTTCATGTTGATGATTGTGTTTGCAGTGTCAAGAAAAGGTCTACCTAAGGTAAGATTACTCTGACCATTAGAATCCCTAGAGGTATCTAAAACGACAAAGTCAGCAGGGAAGACTAAGTCTCTAACTCGTACTAGCACATCCTCTAAAACACCATAGGGATACCTAACAGTCTGGTCAGCTAACTGTAGAATGGTCCTGGTAGGCTTTAAATTAGTGAATCCTAAGGTGTCATACAAAGATTTAGGCATCATATTAATGGCAGCACCTAGGTCCAACAATGCATCAGAAATGTAAGCTCTCCCAATAGTACAAGGAATAGTGTATGACCCTGGATCGGGACTCTTATGTGGCATGCTATTAGTAAACAGTGCAGATACACTAGACCCTAACTGGACTCTCTCATCAAGTTTGAATTTACCTTTAGAGGTGCATAATTCTTTTAAAAATTTAGAATAAGCAGGCACCTTTTTAACAAGCTCAAGCAAAGGAATGTTTACCTCAGTTCTACTAAACAAATCAACAACATCCTGATAATGCTTAGGTCTATCATGCTTTCTACTTTTGACTAAAGCTTGAGGAAAAGGAATATCATGAAGATTTACCTCTTTACCTGTTTGCAATGAGGCTCCATGCATGTCGGTGGTTCCTTGCTTGGTAGGTAGTAGTGAACTCGAGCCCTCAGCAGCGATCTCTCTCAGAAGTGATGGTGTCTCCACTTGAGACCGAGGCTCATCAGTAGCAGCATCTCCTTGTTGAGTTAATTCATCACACTTACTTTCAATGGATTGCCTCCTCTTAGCATCAAGTGAGAGTGGGTGCTTGGGTAGAGGTCTTTCACAATCAATCTCCTCATCGACCAGCTCTTCATCCTCAATAGGGTCCTTTAATTGGACATGTCGCCCACTTCTAAGAGATATGGCATTGAGGGATTTTTGATCCAGCAAAGAATTAGCTACTTTTGCAACAAAATCCTCAAGTTTAGAATTTTGTGACTCTAGCTGCTGCATTCTAGCATAACTCTTTTCAAATTTCATGTCAATTTGGCTCTGAAAACCTTGGAAACTTTTCTGGAAAGTTTCGGTCAATTCATTGATAACATTAGAAAACCTATCTTACTGTACAGGAACTATCTGATTTGAGGTTTCACCTTGGCCTTGGTGATTAAATGGACCAAGTGCATTATAATTGGAGGGGCAATTACAAGAAACATGCCTGACAGATCCACAATAATCACAACTCGGTGCCATCAACTCTCTACTGGTTGGATTCATAGATGAAGAGGTAAACCTATCAAGTTTAGTAGAGAGTGCACTGAACCTTGCCATAAGACTATCTAGCTGCGGTATGTGTAAGGGAGTTGACTCAACCTTGTTTAGAACTTTTGTAGACCGGCTAGAGGTGCAATGTTTTTGTTTAGAAAGAGCAAGTCTCCGGATTATTTCCCATGCTTCATCTGAGGTGCAATCTAGAAAAGACCCTTGAGTGGTGGAGTCTAACAAATCTTGATTCTTTTCCAAGAGACCATCATAGAATGTCTGCACAAGTAACTCTTCTGAGATCTGGTGATGTGGACACTGAGCAAGCAGGTCTTGGAATCGCATCCAAAAGTCATACAGGGACTCATCATGATTTTGGAGAATGGAAGTTATTTCTTTTCTCCTTGCAGAGGTTTTTGTAGCTGGGTAATACTTGTCTAAGAATGCCTTCCTCAAATTTCTCCATGAAGTCAACGCATTTGGATCAAGCCTAGGTAGGCTCATAAACCATGTTTTAGCTTTCCCCTCCAAAGTGAGGTGGAATACACGCCGCATAACATCCTCAGTTGGGGCTCCAGCGGGCTTCAAAGAGTCACATTGAACAAATAGCTCATCCAAGTGTCTGTAAGGTTCATCTTCCTGCAAGCCATAAAATTTTGGTAAGGATCGAATAAAAAACCTTTTATCTCATAATTAGCATGAATATTAGGGAATGCATTTATAAAAGGATTATAATCATCATTCACAGCAGTAACATCCCTAATGGTCCTTCTAACTCCATATGGGATCACATCCCCATTACCGTTGTGAACATGCAAACCGTGACCCCCATTTTGGTTCCTAGGTGGCTCTACACCTTGATTTGGTATGTTGGGTATGTCAGGCATTCCAAGCACAACTTGGTTGATTTGGTTGTTGGGTATGTCCATAGCTGGGAGGTCTAAGTCAGACTCGGTGTTATGTTCCTGGTCACTAGAGTCGCTACAAGATGTGTCCTCTACAACTACCTCGTAAGTAGAAGCAGTGGCTCTATTGGTTCTCCTCAATTGGGTAAGATGACGCTCAATCTCAGGGTTTTCAGGCAATAAGTCAGACTCACTGGTATTGCTTCTAGTCATACACAAGGAACATACAGCAAGTGTAGCAAGAAAAACAGTCAAATACCAAGTAAGCAATCACAATGCACCACAAGGTCAAATGGCTAATGAAGAGATGAATAATGGGTGAAATTAATACAAACAAACTAAGAATGAAGGAAAATCAAAGAAGAAAACTCAAAAACACAATTATCCTAAAATGTGGAAAAATCCCAGAAAATAAAGAAAAATTGGAAAAGTGCCCAAAACGATGGAATTTGGCCAAAATCTACCACACCCAATAGCAAATCTATTGAACCTGCTTAGAATGGCCCAAAACGTTAGGAAACCGAAGCTCATAAATTTCTGGGCAAAAAGTTTCGAAAATGACAGCAAGCTCTACTATGGATGCCAATGAATTTTAAACAATTTCCAATCGATGTGCAAGCAAGATAGCATTCAATCCCAACAAAGACAATTCAAATATGATTTAGAATAACACAGCACACAACAAGAACAATATTTTTTTTTGGATTTTTTTAAATTTATGATATGCAAATGCAACTTACAACTAATCTAAGACCTAAATGCAACTATATGAACTAAAACTAACCTAAAATGCTACTAACCCCTTGTCAATAAGCAATTGACACTTAGCTAACCTAGGAGTAAAAAAAGACTCCCCGGCAACGGCGCCATTGATTTGAGCCTTTCCTAATACGCCTTGGGGTTCAAATGCAAAATATAATTTTTACCAAGGATTGCACTATAGTGGTGCGATCCCGGATCGTCTCTCAAGGAGCCTAATGAACTATCCTAGGGAAACTAAATGCAATGAAAGCTATAAAAACTTGGGGAATAAGAGTAGAAATTTTTGGTATTTTTCATAAAGGGAATTAAAAACTTGTTTTTGGTATTTTTTAGGATGAATATGAATGGTTAATGGAATGCGAATGATGGGATGCTCTCTTGGTTAGGGTAGACATGTGGCAAGCATATACTTCACACTCTTGGGGAATCAAGGGATAATTGGACCAAGCTCATGCAAGTAATAAACAATTAGTCTTAATTGAAGGAATAGGTCGGTGACAACCCACTCAACCTCAATAGACCAATTGGGTTAATTATAGTCTAACATTAACTAGAAATAGGTTCCAATAGATAGAATAACTTGGGTCCCATCCAAATTACTCAATATCCTTCGGATCCAATAACTAATCAAAATTAGCTTATAATCAAATCCTCATACGTGTAAAACTTTATCCAATTATTTCATGCGATTGCATTGAATAAATAGTATTGTTTCTTAGGTGAGATTAATTGATGGAATTACTTAATCATGCAAAGAAGAAACTCAACATCAATATGCTCAAACCCAATAAATCAACCAAAGGACATAATCAAGATAAAATAAATGGACTAAATCACCACACACAATGATAGGTAATAAAATCAACAAGTATTCATGAAGATAATGTTGATTGAAAGATAGATGGAACCAAACTAGATCCAATACAACACAAAGGTGAAATTCAACAATTACATAGCCTATAGTCTCAACATAATTGAAATCCAAACATAAGAAGAACAAATGCTCAAGGAAATAGATGGAAATCCATGGCTACATAATTGGAACTAATGAAAAACTCCCCTAGAGTGGAAGAATAGCTTGCTTCACGTCATCCCGTCGTCCAAGAGAGCACCGAGCCGGATTAGTTCTTCATAGAGGAGGAGAAATCTCCTGAGAGGATCTGCAACTCGAACTCCATGGTGAACCGGTGAAGGATTGTGGAATAGAGGAAGGAATTGGTGGAAGAGATGAGAGAATTTGTGTCTTCAATGTGTAATTTTCGTGCTCCCCCCTCCTAGGCACACTAGGCAACATATATATAATCCAAATTGGCCTAAGATCTCCTATTCTGACTAGGATTATCAATTAGGAAAGGATTGGGGAAGACCCAATCACTCAAACTTCAAGAAACATAGTCAAGAAAGGAAATAGTGAGTAGGATAATTAATTAGGGAACTTCCTAACCTCAATCAAGCATAGGGTTGCCTATTCTTGTAGAAATAACAAATAGGAAATATTTTAAGCAAACCCAATCAATCAATCAACCAATCCTAGTTGAAATAGGAAGTTTCCTATTCTTGTTGATTTTACCAATTAGGAAGGATTATAGGCCAATCCATTAGGCTCAATCAATCAATCCAATTTCCTAATTAGTAATTTCTTGTTGTGTAGAATTTCCTTTTTCTTGTAGAAGTTTCCTATTTTGTTTTCTTCTTGCTTTGACCTTAATTCTTTGCACCTACAATGGAAATTTTAAGCACATGTGAAGTATTTCAAGTCCATAAAAAATAAATGCATGAGTTAAATGCCTAATATGCTCAAATTATAATGAAAATGCAATTAACTCTCTAATCTTGGACCCTAAGTATAAAAGTGCCTAAATCCCCATTTAATAGCTTAGAATAAATGCTAATTTCCTATAATTAGTGGATAAAAACATGTAATAATCAAGTGCAATCACCGTGGCCTCGCCACGGCGAGCCGACGGCGAACTCACGCTTATCAGCAACACATCAGACGCGATTTTTGGGGTCCTACATAATACCCACTCACTTGGACCAATCCTAGACCATATATAAACGAAAATTGAAGCCATAAAACTTAGATTTGGAGCCACCACTCACTTCCTAACTCTAGCTCTCTCATTTCTCATCTCCATCTTCATCTTTCTCACTTCCTTCCACCCAAATCCATGGCCTCTTTCCTTCCCACCTTGTTTGTTGTTCTTCCCATAGAGAGTAGCAGCTAGGCTTCCCCATTCTTGATGGAGGGAGCCAAAGGATGAGCTTGAAGCTTGAATAGGGGAGTTTTAGTTCTAATTCTTCTTCCTCTTGTTGTATTTATGCTTTTCTAGGGTTCTAGGGGTATATTTATGACATTTGGTTGTGTTCTTCATTTCTACATGTTGTATAAGTGTTGGAAACTATTTTATGTTGTTTCTTTCTTGTTGAATACTTGACATTGTGCTACATTAACTTTGAGTTTGATGAAATTTATGGGTTCATGATTTTATTACTCTCTTTGTGAAAATTATGTGCTAATGCAAGGTGGCTTGGTTAGTGGATTAAAAATGTTAAGTGGTTTTGCATGAATGGAATGGCATAGGAATTAATTAATTGTGTTTAAGCATTGGGTAATTACTCTTTTCAACCTTAATCTTTGTTTGGGTGGCCATCAATGAGTTAGGGTTAATTGAGAAATTAAGTGCAATTGTGGGGTGACCCAAGTTGTGGATTTAAAGTCTTGCATGATTAGTTAGTTTTTGAATTTGTCAAATTGCATGAGTGGCATTGGACTTCAATCCTAGAGTCTTGATTTATTATGTGGGGTTCCAATAATCGATTAAACTCTAGGATTAATTACGTGGCAATTCGGGGTTCCGGTTGTTGGATTAGGAGCCCCTTACGATTAGCAAATTTATATTGATTTTAAACTTAATCAACTTAGGCTAAATTAAGTAATGTGCGGGGTTCCGACATTAATTAAGTTAACCTAAGCCTAGCCTAGAGGAATTTCTCTAGGGGTCTTTCGAAAATCAACAAAAACTCTCTGAAAATATTTTGAAGCAATGAATCCCAAGGTTGTCATTCATCAAGAATGATTCCATCTCCATTCCCCTCCAAATCTCACTTTTATTTTATTTTATTTTTACTTTTGAACATATCACACCTTTTGCATCTATTCTATACCAAAAATCAAAATATAATACTTTTTACCCGTGTTTAATAGTTTGCATACTGGTTACTAGGTAATCTTTTGCGTTTAGGCTCCTCAAGTGAACGACACCCGAGGGTTAGCTTCCACTATCCCCTTTGTTCTTATTTACTTGAAGGGCGGACCTAAGGGCGCGCTACACGTACACACACTCGAAAGTGGTGCTCTTCAAGTGGCGTCGTTGCCGGGGAGCCAAGTAATTGGTTCCCTAGTAGCCGGTTGTCAAACTTGTTTTGGCCAGGTCCATTTTCTTAGGTTGCATTTAGTTTAGTTGCATTTTAGGTTTTCTTTTTGTTTGTACATACCATGATTTTTGCATTTTTTCTTGTATTTTAGGTTTAGCATACTTGTATAGCATTGCATCTTGCATTTTGGGATTTATTTGATTACAATTTTCATGTCTTGGTTTAAAAATAACCACGATTTTTTGTTTAATACTAATCCTCATATGCATTCTTTTTCAAGGAATGATGGAACACCAAGCCTTCCACATACTTGGAGAAATGAGGCGACTTCTACTCTAACACACTCCCTAGTTGATTTCATTCTACAAGAGTTGGATTCCATGAGAGTGAATTTGCAAAGCCACAACAATGTCTTTGGATCTCAAATGCCCAACCACTTCCAAACACACTTGGAACCATCTTGTCCAAAAATTCACCCTACCCCCCGTCCCTACTCCATATAGAAATCCATATAACCCACCATCTTTTCCTTACCATAAACCCCTACCTCCAACCTCTATACCCCAACCCATGGACTTGATGCCTTCCTCACCTTTCCAAATATGGACGACCAAACCCTTTCTTTGAGAAGGATGTATGATGAGCTTAAAGTTCAAAAACATGAGTTGTTCATGTTAAAGGAGGTTAATCAACTTCCAGAGGAGATGGAAGAACGGCTTGAGGCAATAAAAGGATTCATCAGGGCGTTTGTGCAACATGTGCTATGGAAGAAGACTAATGGAGAAGAAGGAGCACCATGGCCTTATGACTTCAACAATGATGAGGAGATTGAAGAACAAGATCCAAATTCCACATCTCAAGTGGATAATCTCCAAACACCAATGTCTATTCCTACACAAGCCATCAAGAAAGAGCAAGTATCTTTTCGACCACCGAAGGAGTCGCCTTTACAATTTGGTAATATTCCTCCTCTTCTTGAAGAGGTTAACTCTCCTTATACTACGGTGATTGTTGATGTGAGTGATGATGTGGTGGATGAAGAAATTGTTGTTGAATCCCCTCAAATATTTGATATTGAAAATGCTCACTATGAAGTTTCACATGGTAGTTGTGTAGTAGATGATCTTGCTTGTATTACTCATGAGTGTGGTGACAATAATATCTCTCTAGGTGCTAGTTGTGATGATGATCTTGGTTTGAATGAGCCTTTACCTTGTTCTTGTGGTGAAGTGCATGATGCATCTACTAGTACTAGGAATGAGATTGTGGAAAGTGATGCATTGAGCTTGGATGTTCAAAATGTGGAGAAGTGTGAGCAATTACTCCCTTTTTCAAGTGTTGATAAGCATGATTTGAGCTTCTTTGAATCTATTGAACATGATGAAGAATTCATTTCCCCTCCTCCCCACATCCGTCTTTTATTTGTACATGTAAAGGTGATGGGCCTTGTGCCGTTTGCATAGAAATTAATGATTGGCTTTCCATGTCACGTGATGTTGCTTCTTCATCTCATTTAATTGATAACACTAATGCACACGATACACTTGATAACAACCATGAAAATCGTTCATCTCTTGATCCCAATTCTTTTCTTTCTTTAGGTAGTTTAATAAGAAAAGATTCAAATGCTTTGATTGATCAAATTATGAACAAGAATGAATCTTTTCATCTAATTTTATCTTGTGACTTGCCACTCGACATTGGTAGAAATGAAATTGAATATTTTGAAACACCCAATGTCAAGGGTGATAACAATGTGGCTGTATGCTTGGTTCCTACGGATCGGAGCCATACTGACTTGCTTGGTTGTGATGTTTACTTGGAGAATCTTGCTTTGAAAATGCATATGTCATGTTTTAGATCTCTCCATGTATTCTCTTTTGGACTAGATACTGCTGCTGGTCTGGTGTTTCTTTTTTAGGAACCCCCACTACCAAGGAAGTCCAATATAGGAGAAGGAGCCACATTAAAGAAATGCATGCTTCTCATCTTGGATGAGAACTTCTCCTTCAAGTGCCTTAAGAGGCCAAAACAAAGGTTGTCTCTTTCCTCACTTATTTTCTTCCTAATCTTCATGCATATGTTGTCTTAATTGTCGTATGAGGGAGATAAGTGTGGGGGAGAGACACAAGTTAGTAGTAAAAAGAGTAGTTGTTTTTCTTTCAATTCCTAGGATTAATAAAAGCTCTTGCTCACACACCAAGACCACACATGATTTCAACATGCTTTAAATTGGTATGTCCATATTTTTGCTACATTGAGGACAATGTAGAAATTAAGTGTGCGGGAAGGATGTGTTTTGTATTGGGTGAAGTGGGTTAAAAATTATTGCATCTTGGTTATGTTTCTAGTTTCAAAAACTTGGAAAAATTTGAAAATTTTTTGAACTTTACCTCACTTCCACTTTTATTCCTCTTTGGACTTGACATGATGTTTTTGGAATTATTTTGGCAATTATGGGAATTGTTTCGTGCTTTTGGATATGTTGTTGATGGCTTTGATTGATCTTCTTGATTGACAATTTTGTTGATTGGAATTGATGCTTTATGGTTAATTTTTTTGTAGTTGATCTATGTTTATGAGTTTTGGAGAATTAGCCATGTTGTGAGGTTTATTTGAGCCTAAATGTTTATTCTTGTGTGATATCCACTTGTTGCCATTCTCTAGAACTTGTTTACATTCTTGATCAAAAGTTGTTGCATTTAGTGTAATGAAGCATGATAAAGTCATTCATTTCATAGCCTCACATCCCAAACACAAACCGCAAACACTTCTTCCATTTGTCACCCCATTTGAGCCCTTCATAATCAATGCCTTCTTCTTGGTTATACTATTTGGCAACTAATCTGGCTTTATTTTTGACAATTTGACCAGCTTCATCAAGTTTGTTTTTGAAAACCCATTTAGTACCAATAATAGGATGATTTCTTGGTCTAGGTACTAAATCCCAAACTTGATTTCTCCTAAATTGATTAAGTTCTTCCTGCATTGCAACTATCTGAAAGTGGTATATCGCACAAGAGGGGGGGTGAATTGTGCTTTTCAGAAAATTAAACTTTAACACATAAAGTCAGTCCTTTATACTGGTTTGGCCAAACACTGCCTACGTCCAGTTCTCCAACTCCTCGTTGGGTTCCACTAAACCACAGGTTTTACAATACAGGGTCACCTGCCAACCTTTACAATCACAGAGCTTTAGACTTCCTCTAAACGCTCCCCCTTACAAGTTGTAAGACTACAACCCTGTTCTAAAATCCCAGATTTTAGAACAACCTCAAACAGTAGAGGATTTCAATAAATGAGTTCACTAAATGAACAGATTTTGATAATCACTGAAGTACAATTAAACTCACTAAGAATAATAAACTTTTAGCAGAGGATAGATAAGAGTAATGAATGTAAATCTGTCAATTTGTTCTCTCCTTCATAAATGCTCAAACTTTGGCTTTTATATGTCATCTTTGTCTTCCTTGAAACTTTCAGCTTTGAATCTGTTTGAATATTGTCGTTGGAAGCTCCTAGCCGTTGGCATTTAATGCTGGTCTTCATCTTAGTCATCTATCTTCTCTTACTTCATTTAATTCTTGCAGAAGATGAGCTATGAGAGATATGCTGTGTTTACCAACTACCTGCAACATTGTACTTGTGTAGCAACTTTTTCAATAGCGCTAGTATCTCATGCTATCGCTAGCTTCATAGAATAAGTCCTGCACTTAGCTTGTTAGCTAAACAAGTATTCATGTGAAGCACAGTAGGTGTTATCACTAGAAGAATTCATTATCTCAGTGTACAAAAATAATATATTGGCTATCTGAATGTCTTTGTTTCAGCAAGTGATTTCATTATCGATAGCTAAACTCATTATCGCTAGTAGCCATGTTGATGAGGGGTTATCAACTTATCTGAATATCTAAGTGTTCTGCTATCGCTATCTATTCATGCTATCGCTAGTGCCTATGTCTTTTTGTCTGTTATGAGTCCCTAGCGATACAGATATGTTCTAGAGATAGTGGTCTTTTGTTCTTTGCTTAAGACTAACCCAGACTATTACATTTGCGATAGTGAAGTTCTTAGCGATAGAAATTTTTGTTTAAGTTTATTGCCAAGACTTCATTAGCTATTATTATTCTTATCTCTTTACTTGTTAGCGATAGGCTCTTAGTCTAGTGATAGTATATCTGTTATCCATAGAACCTAATTAACGTTTAGATAACTTATATTTTTCCTTAGTCACTTCCCTTAATTCTTTTCTGACTAAGTTATATTCTTATCTGTTCATTTTACTTATGCTATCTATAGGGTCCAGTCTTCATCAAAACTTAAGATTTCTAACACTATCCAGTCACAGTCAGCAAGAGCTTCATCAACACAAGTTGGTTCAATTTCAGAAATAAAAGTAGAAAATTCCATTTCATTTTGTAGTTGCCTTCTGGTTCTAAAACCTTTTGATATTTCTCCAATTATTTGTTCAGGAGGATGGTGCTTAAGATGTCTTATGGAAGATTTAGGCTCATTAGCTTCATCGTCATCTTCTTTAGCATTTTCTTCAGCATTCACTATCGATGGCTTTGGTGCTATCGATAGAGATGGTCTTAAAAATTTTGAAAAGTCTTCATCCTCATCAACGCAATGTTGTTTTTCATGAGGGGTTTCATCAAATACTACATGCATTGACTCTTCAACGGTTTGAGTTCTTTTATTATAGACTCTATATGCTTTACTCCTATTTGAATAACCTATGAATATGCCAATGTCAGATTTAGGTTCAAATTTACCTAAGTTTACCTTCCCATTGTTGTGAATGTAGCACTTAGATCCAAAGATCCTCAGATGACTGATGTTGGGCTTTCTTCCCTTGTAGAGCTCATATGGAGTCTTCTCCATCCCCTTTCTGATATATGCTCTATTTGAGATGTAGCATGCTGTGCTCATTGCATCTGCCCAAAACATTTGAGGTACTTTCTTCTCATTCAGCATGCTCCTTGCCATTTCTGTGAGTACTCTATTTTTCCTCTCAACAACACCATTTTGCTGATGAGTACGAGGGGCAAAGAAGTTGTGTTCAATACCACTATCATCACACAACTCCATGAACTCCTTGTTCTCAAACTCTCCTTCATGGTCAGTCCTAATTGCTACAACCTTGGTGCCTTTTTCATTATGCAATTTCTTAGCAAGCACACAAAAGGCATCAAAAGTTTCATGCTTTGAGGAAAGAAACATAGTCCAAGTAAACCTTGAATAGTCATCCACGACTACAAGAGTGTATAGACTTCCACCTAGACTTTTCACTCTTGCAGGCCCAACTAAATCCATGTGGATTAGTTTCAATGGCCTACTTGTGGAAACTGTCTTCTTGGTTTTAAACGAAGACTTTGTTTGTTTACCCCTTTGGCAAGATTCACAAATTAAATCATGCTTAGCCCTAAAACTAGGAATACCTATGACCAGCTCCTTTTTAACTAGCCTATCAAGTTTAGTAAAATTTACATGAGCTAGTCTCTTATGCCATAGCCAACAAGTTTCATCATTTGAAATAAAACATTTTTCTTCAAGTTGTTGGCATAAATCTAAAGTGTATAAGTTACCATTTCTATTTACTTTTAGCTTACACTTAAGATTAGTTTTATTTATATCTAAATCCTTTTTATCAATAATAAGGCATTCATTGGAAACGAAAATAACACAGTTACCATGGTCAGTACTTTGGCTGACACTTAGCAAGTTATGGCAGAGACCATCCACTAAGTACACATCTTTGGCAGGTCCAACTTCACCAACTCCAGTGATCTTTCCACTTTGGTTTCCACCAAAACTGACTTTGGCTCCTTCTTTTATCACTAGATTGTTGAACTTGTCCTTGTCACCAGTCATATGTCTTGAGCATCTACTATCAATGTACCACTTTCCCTTGTTGGATGCTTTAAGGCACACCTGCACAAGCTAGACAGATTTAGGTACCCAAACTTTCTTGGGTCCTTTGGGATTAGTCTTGGGCTCTAGGTTTGTAGAAACCCTAGGCACATGAGTTCCGTTAGGAACCCACTTATAAGAATCACCAATTCCATATTTTCTTGGATTGCAAGTAGATTGAGTATGGCCCTTTTTGTTACAATAATTACAAAAACTATATGGTGAAGAGTATTCAGAAGATTTTCTAAAATACTTTAAATAAGGTTTCACCTTGGGTTCCACCCATTTCTTTGAAGCTTTTTGCTTTGGCTCATAACCAATGCCAGTTTTGTTTCTAAAAGCTTTTTGGTCCTTTAAAATTACTTTTAGCATCTCTGAGCCTTTTGTAAACTTTTCTAAAGACTTGAAAGCTTTTCTTTCTCCTTTAATAAGTTTTCACAGCTAGAACAACTGTCAGAATTTGTTGTAGGAGGATTAGCTATCGATGGAGGACTAGCTATCGATAGCTCGACTCTAGGAGTTTGCGATAGCTTCTCTTCTATCGATAGTACAGAAGGAACTTTGGATGTAGAAGAAGAAATATTTTTCTTAAGTTCCTTGTTTTCTTTTCTTAGACTCACAACTTCTTTAGCAAGCTTAGTTAATTCAATATGCATTTCATCATACATGCTTTGAAGTTCAGAATAGGTAGGTTCAGAATCATATACCTCAGAGTCACTTTGCTCCTCTTGAGTAACTAGGCAGAGATTGGCACTCTCTTCATTATCGCTAGCTTCGTCTTTTGAACTATCACCCCAGATGGATGATATATAGGCTTTCTTCTTCCAAAGGACTTCTTCCTCATCTCCTTTTCCTTGAATCTCTAAAGACTTGGGCACTCTGCTTTGAAATGACCAGGCTTCTTACATTAAAAACACACAGGAGCTTTATCCTTCTGAGAATCCTTTCTGAAGCTAGGACCACCCTTCTGGAAACTTCCTCTTTTCCTAAAGAATTTCTTAAACTTTCTAACCATGAGAGCCATATCTTCATCATCTAGTTCTTCATCTTCATCATCGCTATCAACTTCATCTCTTTCAGATATAGCAAGGGCAAGAGACTTCTTTTTAGGATTTCCATGAATTTCCCTTTGAGCTATCAAAGTTGGCTCATACTTAGTAAGATTACCAAACAAGGCCGTGATAGACCTGGTTGATTCTCCTTGCATTTCTTGAATAGCAGTGACCTTTATGAGCCAATCACCCTTTAACACTTTTAGAACCTTGTTAACTTGTTCTTTCTCTGAAATTTTTCTTCCTAGAGCAGCAAGATTGTTGATAAGACGAGTGAATCTGATCTCCAAATCTCTTATCTTTTCACCTTCTATCATTTCAAACTTGTGGAACTCCTCAACAAGCATTTCTACTCTTCTATCTTTCACTCTAGAGGTTCCTTCATGAGCAATCTGCAGAGCTTCCCACATTTCTTTAGTAGTGTTCAAGTGGCTGACTCTGAAAAACTCAGTCTGACTAAGAGCACTTTGAATCATGAGAATTGCCTTACTGTTCAACTCGAGATCAGCAATGTCATCAAGAGTAAATTCACTTTCACTCTTTGGATTGCCTGAAATATTCATAGGCACAATATCCCCTTCTTCTATAATCCTCCACAACTTATACCTATTGGCTTTGATGTAGATCTTCATTTTGAGTTTTCAAAAAGTATAGTGCTGGAGAGCACCTAACCGTTGGGGTTATGTCAGTGCAGTGCCACCTCGAGTCCGCTCTCCAAGAAATTTAAGACCCAAGGGGTAGTGGAAGCTAACCCCGGGTGTTGATCTCAAGGAGCCTAGTGTAATTTGATTCCTAATAGCTAATATGCAAACTTGAAAAAGTAGGTAAAAATAATTTTTGTTTGGTTTTAATGTGAAGTTTGGTATGATAGTGTGGTATGTTCAAAAGTTAAAGTAAAAGATTGGATTTAAAAGTGAGATTTGGATGAAAATGGGATAAAGATCATTCTTGATGAATGAGAGCTTCGGGAATCATTGCTTCTAAAGGTTTTTAGAGAGTTTAGTTGATTTCTAAAGAGCCCTAGAGGAACCCCTCTAGGCTAGGCTTAGGTTAACTTAATTAATGTCGGAACCCCGCACATTACTTAATTTAACCCAAGTTGATTAAGTTCAAAATCAAGAACTAATTAACTATGCAAGACTTTTAAATCTACGATTTGGGCCACCCCATAATTGCTCTAAATTTCTCTCTAAACCCTAATCTATTGATGGCCACCCATACAATAAATCAAGGCCTAAAGAATGTTTGCCCAATGTCTCAACACAATTAATTAATTCTTATGCCATCTCCCTCAATCAAATAACTTAACACTTTTGATCCACTAACCAAGCCACCTTGCATTAACACATAATTTTCACCAAGAGAATAATAAAACTATGAACCCATAAATTTCATTAAACTCAAAGTTAATAAATAGCAATGTCAAGCATGTGTACAAGAAGGAAATAACATAAAGATAGTTTCTAACCCCAAAGACATAAATGCACTCAACCAAGTGCCATAAATACACTCAACCAAATGCCATAAATGCACTCCTAGAACCCTAGAAAAGCATAAATACAACAAATGTATTTAAGCTTCAAGCTCATCCCTTGGCTCTCACCACCAAGAATGGTGGAGCCTAGCTGCTACTCTCCATGGAAGAACCAACAACAAGAGAGGAAAGTGCGGAAGCCATGGAAGGAAGGAAGAAGAAGGGAGGAAGATGAAGATGGAGAAGAGAGAACTAGGGCTTAGAGGGTGTGAATGTGAATCAAATCTGCCCTAATGGGGTGTGTCTTTCTAGTTTTATGTCCCCCAAGTCGGGTCAAGTGAGTGGGTATTCAAGTTGGATCCAAATCGGGCCCAAAACGCAAACGAAAATTTTTGCAGAACACAGCGAGCTACATTCTTCTCTGGCAAAATTGAAACGAGCTGATGTTACTTCTGGAACTTTTGGGGCCTTCTCGCCGTGGCGAGGCCACGGCGAGCTACATTCTTCTCTGGCAAAATTGAAACTTGTTCGCCGTCTGCTCACCGCGGCCTCGCCTTCATTTCTGCCTCTTTTGTTTGGCCTTTGTCTTCGTCTCGGGTCCGATCTTTTGGTCCTGAATGACCCTGCAAGTGAGAATAAGATAAAACCAAGATCAAATAGCCCTATAAATTAATTAATATAATTAATCTACAATTATGGCTAATTACTCCTAATTTTACACTCATTTCCCTTGACAGTTTAGGATATTTAATTAGACCAAACTTGCATCTTAATCTTGTTAATTGCCTCAATTTAAGCATATAAAAGCATTATAAATCAGAGATTTGTCAACTCCCCCACACTTGAACATTTGTACTCCCGGAAAAAGACAAATTTTAAAGCTTAAGCACAATGGTAATTCAGGCATAAATGAGAACTTCAACATGCTAAATGAACATAAGCCAATGCAAATTGACAACCCCCTAACCAACAAGCAATGAGGAATGGAATGATGCTAAAGGGCTAATCATGAATGCAATTGATGCAATGCGGATGAGTAAAGGAGAAAGTCACTCAAGGATAAGTGTTTCACTCTTCTCACCATATTGCGTTCATTTTCTACCCACAATATCCACTTTGAAGCACATTCTACCATAGGCTTGTAGGAATTCTAAGATCTTCACTTAAAAACAAGACATGTAATGCATCAAAAGGGCTTTTGGGGTTGTAATGATGGAATAGGTCACAAGGTATGATGAAATGAAAGGAAGATGAAGTTATGCATGCTTGAATGCCAAATTCAATCCAAAACATCAATTGCAACTTGCTAGTAACCACACATGCCTTATTTTGCACTTTTGTAACTTTTCAATTTTTCACATTTTCTTTTTCTTTTTCACTCTTTTTCTTCTTTTTGTATTTTTGTTTTTCTCTGTACATGGCATGCTTATATACAACCAAGCAGTGGCATTTTTCAAACAATCCAAGCAATGATGCAACTTTTCACATATTGGCATATTAATGCAAAACATCAAGTGAATGGCTCAATATGGGGTGACAAATGGAAAGAGTGTTTGTGGTTTGTGTTTGGGATGTTATGATATGAAATGAATGCCTTCATCATGCTTCATTACACTAAATGCAACAAGTTTCGACCAAGAATGCAAACAAGTTCTAGAGAATAGCAACCAAGTGGATTTCACACAAGAATAAGCATATAGGCCCAAATAAATCTCACAACATGGCTAATTCTCCAAGACTCATAAACAAAGATCAACTATAGCCAAGATTCAACCATAAAGCATCAATTTCAATCAACAAAGTTGTCAATCAAGAAGATTAATCAAAAGCATCAACAACATATCCAAAAGCATGAAACAATTCCCATAATTGCCAAAAACATTTCCAAGAAAATCATGTTAAGTCCAAAGAGGAACAAGAGTGGAAGTGAGGAAAAGTTCAAAATTTTTCAAACTTTTCCAAGTTTTTGAAGCTAGAAACATAACCAAGATGCAACAATTTTTAACCCACTTCACCCAATACAAAACACATCCCTCCCCCACACTTGATTTCTACATTGTGCTCAATGTAGCAAAACATGGAAATAACAATTCAACTCAACTCTTGGGGTGAAGTGGAAAGTTGTGAAGTCCAATTCGAGATTGAAGCACAACACGTCATCAACACCAAAAGAAAAATAGGGAGAGATAAGAGTAAGTCAAAATGTTACACCAATAAAATTTTCAAAGCATGTTGAAATCAAGTGTGGTGAGCAAGAAGCTTTTATTACTAATTCTAAGAATTGAAAAGCAACGACAAGTACTTTTTCCTACTGGTAAGTTCCCTCCCCCACACTTAGCTCAAAAAACATATGTCACTTATAAAGCAAAGGAGCAAGTAAAGAGGAAAGGAACAACCTCATGATTAAGGTGGTTGAGATGGGTCGTGGTAGTGCTTGAGCAAATGGCCATTGACTTTGAATTTTGATCCGGTAGCGCCATCTAGAAGCTCAAATGCACCATAGGGGTAGGCTTGAACAACTTGATATGGACCCTCCCACCTAGACTTGAATTTTCCTGGTAGGATCTTGAGTCTTGCCTTAAACATCATCACCTAGTCCCCTTCCTTAAAGTCCTTCTTCATGATATGCTTGTCATGTATCATCTTCAACCGATCCTTGTAGATGAGCCCATTTTCATAGGCGTGCAACTACAATTCCTCAAGCTCTTGGAGTTACATCATCCGATTGGTCAAGGAAGACTCCAAATCGGCATTGCAAGCTTTGATAGCCTAGTAAGACTTATGCTCCAACTCCATAGGTAGGTGGCAGGACTTCCCATAGACAACTCTAAAAGGTGATGTCCCAATAGGCGTCTTGTAGGCAGTCCTATATGCCCAAAGAGCTTATTCCAAGCGATCACTCCAATCCTTGCACGATGGCTTCACTATCTTCTCAAGAATATGCTTCACCTCCCTGTTTGAAACTTTAGCTAGCCCATTAGTCTGGGGATGGTATGGTGTAGCAACTTTGTGAGTAACGCCATACTTGGCAAGAAGGGACTGGATGATTCGGTTGCAGAAATGTGTACCCTGATTGTTGATGATAGCTCTAGGAATGCCATACTTGCAAAAGATTTGAGAACGTAAGAATTTAGAAACAGTAGCGGCATCATCTTTCCTAGTTGGGATTGCCTCAACCCATCTAGACACATAATCTATTGCAAGAAAAATGTAAGTAAATCCACAGGAAGGGGGAAGGGTCCTATAAAATCAATGCCCCACAAATCAAAAACCTCACAAAAGTGCATGGGCCTCAAAGGCATTTCATGCCTCTAACCCCAACTCCTAAACTGTTGACATTTCTCACAAGACTTACAATAAATATATGCATCTCTAAATAAAGTAGGCCAGAAAAATCCACACTCCAACACTCTCCTAGCAGTCTTTTTAGCACTAAAATGACCACCACAAGATAAGAAATGAGCATGAGTAAGGATAGAGTGAATCTCATCATTTGGGACACAACGGCGGATGATCTGGTCACTACAAATGCGCCACAGAGTGGGTGGATCCCAGATGTAGTACTTGGCCTCCCTCTTCAATTTGTTAACCTGAAAATGAGACAAGGAAGAAGGAACTACATCAGCAGTAAGATAGTTCACAATATGAGAATACTAAGGCTCAACAGTGGCTAAGGCAAACAAAGCAGAGTTAGGAAAAGAATCAATGCAAAGATCAAAAGAATCAACTCCCCTTGTGTAGGGAGGCAAACGGCTTAGATGATCGGCCACGTGATTTTCAACTCCAGCCCGATCCTTGATCCTTACATCAAATTCTTGCATCGGAAGAGCCCATCTCAGCAGTCTAGCCTTAGACTGGGGCTTTTGTAACAAATACCGCATAGCTGCATGGTCAATGTATACTACCACAGAAGAGTTTATCAAATATTGCCTAAACTTGTCAAGTGCAAAAATCACATCAAACAACTCTTTTTCAATAGTGATGTAATTAATTTGTGCAGAATCAAGTGTCCTAAATGCATATGCAATGACCGTAGGGACCTTGTCAACTCTCTGACCAAGCATGGCTCCTACCGCAAAATTAGATGCATCACATGAAAGTTCAAAGGGCAATTGCTAATTAGGTGCACTAATAATGGGAGGAGAAATCAAGGAAGACTTCAATGTGTCAAAGGCATGCTTGCATTTAGCATCAAACACAAAATCAGAGTCCTTTTTAAGCGAAGATGAAAGGGGTAAGGCAAGTTTTGAAAAATTAGCAATGAAACGCCTATAAAACCCCGCATGCCCAAGAAATGATCTAACTTCTTTCAAATTGGTGGGATAGGGCAAAGATGCAATAACTTCAATTTTAGCTTTGTCAACTTCAATCCTCTTTTGGGAGATCAAGTGACCTAAAACAATGCCCCTATCTACCATGAAATGACACTTCTCATAGTTCAAAACCAAGTTCTTTTCCAAACATCTTTTCAAAACAAGTTCTAAACTAGAGAGGCATTCATCAAAGCTAGAACCATAAACAGTGAAATCATCCATAAACACCTACATGTTATGCTCCAACAAATCACTAAAAATAGACATAATGCATCTTTGAAAAGTACTGGGAGCATTACATAGAGCAAATGGCATCCTACGATAAGCAAATGTACCGAAAGGACATGTGAAGGTGGTTTTTTCTTGGTCCTCCGGTGCAATTGGTACTTGGAAGTACCCGGAGAAACCATCAAGGAAACAGTAATGAGACTTACCAGAGATCCTCTCAAGCATTTGATCAATAAAGGGCAAGGGAAAGTGGTCCTTTCTAGTGGAGGAATTAAGCTTCCTATAATCTATACACACTCTCCAAGAATTCTGGACTCTGGTGGGAATAAGCTCATCATTGTCACTTCGGACAACGGTAATACCACTCTTTTTCGGTACTACTTGTACCGGTGATGCCCACTCGCTATCAGAAATGGGATAAATGATCCCAATATCAAGAGCTTAGCTATCTCTTTCCTCACAACATCAAGAATGAGAGGATTCAGTCTCCTCTGTGGTTGTCGAATAGGTTTAGAACCCTCCTCCAAGAGGATTCTATGAGTGCAGACCGAGGGATTGATCCCTGGAATGTCAGCAAGAGACCACCCAATTACACCCCTATAAGATCTAAGAAGAGAAACTAGTCTACCCTCCTCAACATCAGACAAAGCACTTGAAATAATAACAGGCAACTTATCACAATCAGCAAGAAACACATATTTCAAGTTAGGAGGTAAGGGTTTAAGATCCACAATTGGGGGTTTTACCACAGATGGTACCAACTCCTGAAGCCAAGTGCAGCAAGTGGTAGAACGGTGTCATCACAAAGTGGGGAAGGAGATATGGGTGCATCTACACATGCAGTAACTTCTCCACTTCCCAAGGGTGAGCAAGTATCCACCATAGATAAAGCTACCGGTGTAGCTTGCATAACAGTATCTATGTGGTCAGCGGAACCTGCATCACAAGCAATAGAAACTTTCCCAAGACCACTGGGTGTGGGGTGAGTAGATATGACATCGTAAGAACACATAGAAGCATCAAAATCATGCGAAGTGGAAAGCCAGCTCTCAATCTCAATGCAAGCAAGGCATGTCACGTCATCAACGCAATCACAAAACAAAGAAGTATGGGAGGGGGAAATAACAGGTGATGGTTCAACGTGCTCAAATGATTCAACAAACATAGCATCACAAAGCTCATCAATCTCATCATCCGCACAAGAAATTGCACTAATGCCTAGGTAAGTACAATCATCACTAGCATTGCGCATGATCTTAGAAAACAGAAATTGGACCTCTTGGTCACCATTTCCCATAATTATTGTACCCTTTTTCATGTCAATAATGGTTTCGGCTGTCCTAAGGAAAGGTCGGCCAAGAATCAAAGTACTATCACTAGGGTTGTCACTAGTCATGTCTAGGATAAAGAAATCGGCCAGTAAAAAAAGGCCTTTTACTTGCACCAAAATATCTTCCAAAATGCCCTTGAGATACCTAATTGTTCGGTTTGCAAGTTGGAGAACCACGCTTGTGTCCCGAATGGATTGGGTACCCAATGACTCAAAAATAGAGGAAGGCATGACATTTATCGCAGCACCAAGATCTAGTAAGGCATTTGAAATGGTGGTCATGCCTATGATACAAGGAATAGTGTAAGAACCCCGGGTCTTTGCACTTCAAAGGTAGTTGTGGTTTAAACAAAGCACTCACATTAGACCCCAATTGGATTCTTTCACTATGCTTGTATTTCCTCTTATTAGTGCACAAATCTTTTAAAAACTTTGCCGACTTGGGCATTTTCTTTATCAAATCAAGGAGAGGTAAATTCACTTCTACTTTGCTAAACATGTCAAACATTACTGTATCACATTTATCATCCACAACCTTTTTGCTAGCCAAATATGAATTAGGAAAAGAAAGGTCAGAAACTTTTACCTCTTTACCTTTTTCTTGTGGCTCTTGGTTGGGTGAATCTTGTGTTTCAAAACGAACACTTCTCTTTCTCCTTATAGAAGGTGGGGTAGCTAAGAGCTTTCTCTCTTCATTGCTTTCACTTTGGACCGGAGGGGTCGGCATAGCCAAGGAGCACTCCTCATTGGGCTTGGAGTTGGAACACTCCCCCATACCCAAAGGTGGTCTATCACACACAATCTCCTCATCAACATCGGACTCATCACCCTTAAGGCCTTAGAAGTTGACCTTCTTGCCACTTCTCAAGGTGATGGCATTAAGGGACTTTGGGTTGATTACAGTATTAGAGGGAGAAGCTCCACTTGACCTCACTTGCTTATCACTCAGATCGTCGGACAATTGGGTCACAAAGGATTGAAGGTTTGTAGTTCTGGTTTCCCATTGCTCCATCTTAGACTCAAGAGATGTAAACCTTGCATCGTTGCGAGCATTCATATCCTCATGCATCCTTTGTATGCTCTTGAGAATCCGATCACATGAATCGTCCCCTCTTGTTGAATCTTGGGGAACTAAGGACCTTGGGGAAGAAGAAGATTGGCCCTTGTAATTGGTCTTGGAATTATTGTTGTTGTCTCTCCACCGAAAGTTAGGGTGTGACCTTCACCCTTCATTGTAGGTGTTGCTATGGGGATCCCATTTTTGGTTGGGATTAGAGCTGGACCTCCCCTGGTACATAGCACTAACATCTGCCAGCTGATTAGGACAAAGGCTACTGATATGCATCACTAAACCACAATGCTCATAACTTGGTGCAACTAAGGCCTTGGAATTAGAGAAAGTGGAAGCACATTGTTACATGCTAAGGTTCCTCAACTCTGAAGTAATGAAGGCAAGTTGAGAAGTAAGTTGGGAACTCATAGTATCCACCTTGGCCTCTAAGGAGTCCATCCTCCTTAATTGTTGTGGGTTGGCGCTCAACTCAAACACCCCTTTGGAACCTTTTTGATTGTATTGTTGGGTGTTTTTGGCTCTAAGCTTAATCATAGCCTAAGCCTCCGTGGCGGGTAGGTCTTCCAAAGAACCACCGGTACTGGCATCCAATATGCCTCTCTCATTAGGCAAGAGCCCTTTGTGGAAATATTGAATCAACTGTTCATCTATGATCTGGTGGTGGGGGCACTTGGCTAATAGCTCTTGAAATCGACACCAATATTCATGAAAGCTTTCAGATGGGTCTTGTCGAATGGAGTAAATGTCCTTCTTCAAATCCTCGATCTTAACATCAGGGAAGTAATGCTCCAGAAATGCCCTCCTCAAATATGCCCAAGAAGTGAGGGCATTCTCATAATGTCTTGGTAGGAGTCTAAACCACTCTTTAGCTTTCCCATCCAGTGACAAGTGAAAGACTTTCAACTACACATCATCAATATTTGCCCCAACCGACTTCATACTTGAACATCCGAGGTGGACCCCATATAAATTGCCATATGCGTCCTCCCCTTCCAAACCTGCAAAATGAGGTAAAGCTGCAATTAGAGGCCCTTTAATCTCAATATCAGCATGTAGAGCAGGATAAGCAATTCGAAATGGGTCATATGCAACACCACTTGAGGTAACTTCCCTAATACTACGCCTCCTAGGGATTTCATTGTTTCCTACTCCCTCACCCTCACCATTGTTTCCATTTGGACCATTATGGGCATTGGGTGGTGGTATGTGGGCCATGGGTGGGATGTCTAGAGGTATTTCTATATGTATAGAGTTTTCAGTGTCGGAATGAGAGGAACTGCTAGACCCCCTAGAAGAACACTTCTCTAAGATAGGTCTAGAGGGACCACCTTGATTGGCTCTCCTAAGTTGGCTAAGGTGTGGCTCAATCCCAAGGTTTAAGGATGGAAGGTTTGATCCTCTTCTCCTTCTACCTCTCCCTCTAGGCATGCACAATGAGTTACAAGCAAGTAGAAGAAATCAAGAGCAAGTCAAGGTTGAGTCACACAAGGCACAGACAACAAGTGGACTTTCAGAAGCAACCAAGACTTAGAATGTACAAAAGTCAAGTGAAAGTATATGGTATGTGATGTATGGAAGTATATGTGCGTGTATGAAGTGTTGTAGGTACGAATATGGAGTGTATATGCACCAAGAATGGTCAGAGAATAGCGACAGTCAGCAAAAATAGGGGCTGGCTCAGGTGGCTTGCCGTCTCTTCACCGCGGCGAGGTGACGGCGAGGAAACAGAAAGTAGCTTGCCGTGGGGGCGAGTGCACGACAAGGAGTGGCTGATTCTGCCACTGAATAAAAGGCAAACTGCAGAATTCTTAGAAGCTAACATAAGTCTAGTGAAAGTGTGATATACCACTTCAAGCAAGTGTAAATCAGTCATAGCAAGTATGCTATGCACAAGTAAGCTTCAAGCAATAAGAATGTGACTTGGGGGATAGATTCATGCACTCAAAATCCAGCAAAGGATAGCATTCACAATTAGTACAATAAAACTACCCCTAAAGCAACCAAGCACACAAGTAAGTCAATGAACCAAGAAAATGCAAAGAGTAAGCATCTATACCAATTTTCAGTGGTGTTTCAAAATATGATATGCAAAGATGAAAAATAAACTAAGATGCAACTAAGCTAAAATGCAACTAGAAGCTAGACCCAGCCAAAGCAAGTTTGACAACCGGCTACTAGTGAACCAATTACTTGGCTCCCCGGCAACGGCACCACTTGGAGAGCACCTAACCGTTGGGGTTATGTCAGTGAAGTGCCACCTCGAGTCCGCTCTCCAAGAAATTTAAAACCCAAGGGGTAGTGGAAGCTAACCCCGGGTGTTGATCTCAAGGAGCCTAGTGTAATTTGATTCCTAATAGCTAATATGCAAACTTGAAAAAGTAGGTAAAAATAATTTTTGTTTGGTTTTAATGTGAAGTTTGGTATGATAGTGTGGTATGTTCAAAAGTCAAAGTAAAAGATTGGATTTAAAAGTGAGATTTGGATGAAAATGGGATAAAGATCATTCTTAATGAATGGGAGCTTCGGGAATCATTGCTTCTAAAGGTTTTAAGGGAGTTTAGTTGATTTTCTAAAGAGCCATAGATGAACCCCTCTGGGCTAGGCTTAGGTTAACTTAATTAATGTCGGAACCCCGCACATTACTTAATTTAACCCAAGTTGATTAAGTTCAAAATCAAGAACTAATTAACTATGCAAGACTTTTAATTGCTCTAAATTTCTCTCTAAACCCTAATCTATTGATGGCCACCCATACAATAAATCAAGGCCTAAAGAATGTTTGCCCAATGTCTCAACACAATTAATTAATTCTTATGCCATCTCCCTCAAGCAAATAACTTAACACTTTTGATCCACTAACCAAGCCACCTTGCATTAGCACATAATTTTCACCAAGAGAATAATAAAACTATGAACCCATAAATTTCATTAAACTCAAAGTTAATAAATAGCAATGTCAAGCATGTGTACAAGAAGGAAATAACATAAAGATAGTTTCTAACCCCAAAGACATAAATGCACTCAACCAAGTGCCATAAATGCACTCAACCAAATGCCATAAATGCACTCCTAGAACCCTAGAAAAGCATAAATACAACAAATGGAAGAAGGATTAGAACTAGAAAAACTCCCCTATTTAAGCTTCAAGCTCATCCCTTGGCTCTCACCACCAAGAATGGTGGAGCCTAGCTGCTACTCTCCATGGAAGAACCAACAACAAGAGAGGAAAGTGCGGAAGCCATGGAAGGAAGGAAGAAGAAGGGAGAAAGATGAAGATGGAGAAGAGAGAGCTAGGGCTTGGAGGGTGTGAATGTGAATCAAATCTGCCCTAATGGAGTGTGTCTTTCTTGTTTTATGTCCCCCAAGTCGGGTCAAGTGAGTGGGTATTCAAGTTGTACCAAAATCAGGCCCAAAACGTGAACTAAAATTTTTGCAGAACGCAGGCTCACCGTCCGCTCGCAGCGACGAGGCCGCGGCGAACTGATGCTGCTTCTAGAACTTTTGGGGCCTTCTCGCCGTGGACATTCTTCTCTGCCAAAATTGAAGCTTGTTCGCCGTCTACTCGCCGCGGCGAGGAGCCTTCATTTCTGCCTCTTTTGTTTGCCCTTTTTCTTCATCCCGGGTCCGATCTTTTGGTCCTGAGCAACCCTGCAAGTGAGAATAAGATAAAACCAAGATCAAATAGCCCTATAAATTAATTAATATAATTAATCTACAATTATGGCTAATTAATCCTAATTTTACACTCATTTCCCTTGAGAGTTTGGGATATTCAATTAGACCAAACTTGCATCTTAATCATGTTAATTGCCTCAATTTAAGCATATAAAAGCATTACAAATCAGATATTTGTCAAGTGCTTTCCATCAAAACCAGGGGGTTTGTTAATGGAGCTTCCTTTAGGCAGAGTATTCTCGTACGATGCCATCTTGATCTTTTCTTCTTAGACTCGTTGGAATCTAAAAGGAGAAGACCTGCTCTGATACCAAATGAGAATGGAAAAAACGCACAAGAGGGGGTGAATTGTGCTTTTAAAAATTAAATAAAAACTTATTAACATAAGGCAATCTTTTATACTGGTTCGGCCAAACAAAATGCCTACGTCCAGTTCTCCAACTCCTCATTGGGTTCTACCATACCACAGGTTTTACAGAAACAAGTTCACCTGCCAACCTTTACAAATGAGCTTTAGACTTCCCTCTAAACGCTCCCCCTTACAACTTGTAAGGACACAACCCTGTCCTAAAGCCCCAAGCTTTAGAACAACCTCAAACAGTAGAGGATTTCAATTAATGAGTTTACTTAATGAACATATTTTGATAAACACTTAAGTACAATTAATCTCACTAAAAGTAATAAATACTTTAAGCTTTTGTGAGCAGAGAGCAGATGAAAGTATTGAATACTGGTTCGTCTCTATGTGAGTGAGTGAATTGGTTAACCCTTCTTAAATGCTCAAGTCTTGATATATATAACTCTTCACAGCTTGCCTTTTTTTTCAGCTTCAAGAAGCCGTTTGAAATCTGTCGTTGGAAGCTCTTAGCCGTTGGCAATTAATGCTGCTCTTTATCGTTTTCAACTTTCTTCTCTTGCTTCATTTAATATTGCAGAGGATGAGCTAAGAGAGATAGAAGCTGTGAGTAACGATCACTTGCAACCATTGTACTTGCATAGCAGCTTTTTCAGTAGCGCTAGCATCCTTGGCTATCACTAGCTTAATAGTGTAAATCCTGCACTCAGCTGTTAGCTAAACAAGTATTCATGTGAGGCGTAGTAGGTGTTATCGCTAGTGTATTTCATTAGCTCAATGTTCAGAGACAATATATTAACTATCTGATTATCTAGGTTATCTTCAACAAGTATTCTTCTATCGACAGCTGATCATGTTATCGCTAGTGACTATGTTATCGCTAGTTATCTTATTAGCTCATTAGCTCAGACACTTAGCTATCTGAATGTTTAAGTTATTTCTAGTATTCTGTTATCGATAGCTAATCATGTTATCGCTAGCTGGCTATGTTATCGCTAGCTATCTATGTTATCGCTAGCTAACTTAGTTCATTATTGCTAGCTGTTCTAACATTCTTCCCTTTTCTGTTATCCATGTTATCTGTGGGGCCTTAGCGATAGTACAGAGCTTAGCAATAGTGATTTATTGTTCTTTGTTTGCTTAGGCTAGCTCAACTCATTATGTTAGCGATAGTGAAGGTCTTAGTGATAGAGATATTGACTATTCTTCAGATTATTGCCAAGTCTTCATTAGCTATTGTTATCCTAACCTTTCATTCATTAGCGATAGGTTCTAGCTTAGCGATAGTGTATCTGTTTTCTATGAGATTTTACTTGTTCAATGTTAAGATAACCTACACTCTTTAACTTAGTCATTTAACATGATTCTATCTCAATTTATCCAAGGTAAGATGTATATGCTAATTGTTCATTTTACTTATGTTATTTGTTGGTCCAGTCCTCATCAAAACTTAAGATTCTAACAGTTACGAGTTCGTAATTTCACATCCTATACTCTATTTGCATCGATTATGATCATGGTGTAACAGGCAGGAATGCATAAGAGGGGGGTGAATTGTGCTTTTAAAATCTATCTTTGAAAACAACACAGTTTATACTGGTTCAGCCCAAACTTGGCCTACGTCCAGTTCTCCAACTTGCAGTTGGGTTCCACTAATTCCTCAAGATTAAATCAGGCTCTTGACGGCCTTTACAAGTGACAGCAAGAACTCCCCTCTTTACTGGTCACTCCCCCTTACACTTTGTAAGTTTACACCCTACTCTTAAGATCCCACTATCTTAAGAGTAATTCTCACTTGATACTGAATACAAAGTAATTGTTTACTCAATTGAACAGATTTTGTTACATACTTAAGAATATGAGAACAGTAAGTATTGAGAGTATTGAATGCAGTAGATATAAGTAATCAATGTGGCAATCAATTCCCTCAACTAACTTCTTCACAAAGACTTTTATAGTTTCTTCTAAAAATATATCCGTTGACAATATGGTCGTTGAACATGTCAAGAGAGTTGAGTGATCTGGTGGAGTATTGGAGATGTATTCTGCTATGCATTTACTCCATTGTACTTGATTTTTCTTTAGCTCATCTCTCTTCATCTACCGCTGAAAGGGTAGGTGAGCTCCAACGGCTCTTTTGATCAGAGTGTGTCCTAACGTAAACTTCCTTAAGTAGGTCTGAACAACTCTGTACTTGGAAAGCTAAAAATAGGCTTGTCATTGATTTTGAATATTTTTCATCGCCACACAGATTACATGCCTCTGATCGATCACAGGGTCTGATGTCTAATCGATTACCTATAGATTATAGCCTGCATCACTGAACATCATATTAGAAATTCATGTGCCTAATCGATTACAGGGGAAGCCTGATCGATTAGGCAGGTTTAATCGATTACAAAAAGATTACACTCAGATTACATGATTTCTCTAATCGATTACTAAATTTTCTTATAATCGATTAATGTTCTCTAATCGATTGGGCTTAGAATATGTTCTGATCCATTAATGCTCTCTAATCGATTGGGCAATTTTCTCTTAATCGATTACTGGACTCTGATCGATTAGGCATAAGATATCTTAATCGATTAGACGACTCTAATCGATTACTACAATTTCTCCTAATCGAATGGGCTAACTTTCTCTCATCGATTACAGGGGCCTCTAATCGATTGGGCGCTATCTGATTCATCTCTAATCGATTAAGCTTAAGTTATTTGACTTGTAATCTATTCCTTAATCGATTGGGCAAGACTTAGGATTTTCTAACAAATTATTCCTAAGATATTTCTGATCTTATCAAAGCCCCTCCATATGCCTAAGTTATGTTTAGTTTTCATCAAAACATATTATTCTAACATTCTCCCCCTTTTTGATGATGACAAAACAATAGAAAAATAACAAGGTAGGACGAGACAGATGTGGAGAATTTATAACTTGGATATTATAAGTCATGCAATACAAGAGAAATATAGTTGATCAAGTAATAAACAACAAAAACTAGAAAGTAAGTAAATATGCAGAGTATGAGTGATGCATATGAGAGGGTTGGAGTATGGTGAAGGTTTTATGGATTAATCAGAGTATGTGTCATCCTTCCAGTTTGATGTGTCCAAGTCATTGTCCCCAGATTCACTGCTAATTCTTCGTTGAAGGTTCCTCTAGGAATTCAGTCAGAGTCTCATCCACTTTCTTCTTAATAGGTGATTTCTTCTTCTTAGAGACAGCTTTCTTCTTAGGAGGCGAGGGAGGAGCTTTCTGAATTAATTGGGCTAGAATCCTTTCCCTATAACTCAATTGCTTCTGCTTCTTCTTTGGAGGAGGCTTGACTGATTTTCCTTTCCCCTTAGGTGCAGCTTTCCTCTTTGTAGCTGGCTGCTGGGCAGGCTTAGGCTCTTCAATCACAATGCCTTTTGTTGCCCTGGTACTCCTCCTTGTTACTGTTTTGACAGCTGGCTTAGGAGCAGTTTTCTTAATTCTTTTCCCTTTGTCAATAGATTGGACTTCTTGCCCCTCTTCTTCCTCATCAGATTTCAAAAATTCTGATGTAGTCTGAATGGGATCCACTACTTTCTTCTGATCAGACTTCTTAAACTTTACTTGCTTCTGGACACCCCAACTAGGAAATACAGGATGAGGCACTTGATGTTTCTGTTTTGATTTTGCCAACTCAGCCTTTGCTGCATCTATGTCTTCTCTTTCTTTTTGACTCTGAGCCAATGTCTGGCCTAATTCTTCTACTTGCTGATGCAGCACTTCTGCCTGATGAAAATAGTGAGGGAACAAGTAAACAACAACAGGTTTGGGCTACCCTTCATACAGAACCATAGCCATCTCTAAGTTTTCCTCCAGAACATTTTCAGCATTTTCTGGGGGAACATTGATGGTGGCCTCAACTTCAGAATCTGAGGCTTCTTCTATCACAACCTCTTCTTCAGCCATGCTTAGCTTGATGGCTTCTACAAGCTCATGAATTTCCTCAAGTGTGTGGCTCATGGTGGCTTCCTCAGGAATTTGGGGCTTTTGAGGGATTTCAGAGGCAATGATTGAGAGGATGATGGCAGCTTCCACAGCCTTTTCTTGAATCTGGCTGCTTTCTCCAGGAGTTGGTACGCTGAATATCTTCTCCCCATTTTTGACATCATCAAAAGAATGAGGGGAGGCATCTAGGAAAGCTTTCCCTTTTCTGATTTAGGTTTTGGCAATTTCAGGTTTAAGAGAAGGTAGGGATGGAGATGTAGGCTGAGGAGGTGGTGGTGGAGTATGTTGTTATGGAGGTGCAGGATGAAAGGCAGGTGTAAGGATGTGGATAGGAGAGGGTGGAGGGTCCGGGTTGTCTGAGGAACTGGAAGAAGTTTTCTTGGAGGGAGATGAAGGTTTGGATGGTGGAGGAGTGTTTTTGGGAGAGGTTTGTGTTTGGGGAATTGGAGAAGAGGGATCAAAAGTGAGAGGGTGAATAATGGATAGGGGATACCTGATGAGCCTCATGCCCAGCAAATGGTGATAGAGGAGAGCCTGGGAGATTGACCTGATGAGATTGCCTCAGTATGTCCTCCAACCCAGCAAGTCTGTTGTGCAAGAACTTGTGCATGTTAACTACTGCATCATACCCATTGAAAATGGTCATGGTGCTTTCCTTGACAGACTTGACCACAGAATCATTCAGAGCAGCCACTAATCTTTTCAGCAATCGATCCTCCATGGCTTGGTGTTCTAGAGCCATTTCTTCCACAACTCTAGCTGAGACTCTCTCAACCAGTTCATCAATGATGTTGGCAGGAAGAGGGACACTTTCTTCTGGTGCTACTGCTGGTTCAGGAACTGGTGGTGCAGGGGCAACAGGTTCTTGTTCCTGAGGTTCCTGGACATATGCCTCCTGGGCAGGTATTTCTCCTGGCTCAAGTCCCTCTTGAGGATGTTCCTCTTCAAAGTGAAGGGGTGGTCCAGTGGTCATGGAGGGAACTTGTCCAAAAGGGGTCAAACCCATCTTTTTCAGGGTGGTCAGATCACATTTGGGGGGGTTCCCTATTCTGTTCTTCTTCAAGCCAGAAAATTTGGTTGTTGCAGAGAATGAAGGAAATAAGTTGAGCAAAAGGGAGAGTGGTCTTCACTGTCTTAGTCTTTTGAAACCTCAGAAATTCCTCACAGATAACTTGTCCAGGGTTGATAGGCATTTTACTGATCAGCATGGGCAGAAGGGGGTTGTCAATATCAAGAATGAGAGAGAAATTGCCTGCTTTATTGACCATACATCTGGAGTAGGCATAATGAAGAATTCTGTAGACATGGGGCAGTTGAGCAGGCTTGAGATTTCCTTTGATAGGACTATCTGGATTATAGATTTTGCTGAGTTCATCATCAGAGAATTTTTCTTTTTCTTGCCAGGTATTGTATTCCTCCATCCCAGGTCCATCCATATGAAGCCATTAGTATAAAAGCTTCCAATCAATGGAGAAAGACTTGCCTCTGACCTTGGAAGATATCGTAATCCCTGTGACTTTCCCTTCTGACTCAGTGACTTGAATCTTCATATTGGAATAGAAAGCCTTGATAACCTTTTCATTATAGTGATTCTTGACTCCTATCCAATGCTTATAGGGCTCCAACCATTCAGACACAGGATAGCCATTTTTCTCCAGATAGTCTATATCTACAAACCCACACCTTGGTTGCAAAAATCTCTTCAGAATATCTTCTGATGCATCCTCAATAGGACCCTGAGCAAATGATGAATCAATGGGAACTTCTGTATCCCCTGAAATGAGTTCTCTAACTCTGACTGTAGAAGGGCTCTTGGCTTGGGACTTGGATGCAGAACCACGGGTTTTGGCCATTTGTTGTGATGGATGAGAGGTGGAGGGAGGAGGGTTTGAGGGAGGTGATGAAGGTCTGTAGGTTAAGGCAGGATCACCTTCTGGCAGGGGAACTGTGTCAGGGACAATCTGGGCTCTGTAATTCTTTGGGATGCACATTTTGGGTGACATGGATAGTGTTTATATAGAGGGTTTAAGGATATGTCTGGTGATTCGAAAGGTTGTAACTGGTTTGGAGGAGTTATGTCTGATGATGATTCGAGTAATGGCTACAGTTACATATGGTTTGATGGTTCGAATGTTAGGGTTTAAGAATAGATGAAGAGAAGAAGCTTTAGAGTGAATGCAATATGGTGCGAAATGATGCTTCAGTTACATATGTCAAGTTTATATGAGAGAGAAATCACAGAAAAGCATGTAACTGTCAGAGAAAGTGTACGTTACAAAAGTTACTGTTGACACCTAATCGATTACGTGTGCTGAGTAATCGATTACAGGGAGTAGTCTCTGATCAATGGGATGCGTCTGATCGATTAGGGATTGCTGTGATCGATAGGTCCACGCTGAGTAATCGATGCCCAATCGATTGCTCCTTCCTTGTGATCGATCAGACAGTTCTGATCGATTATACCTTTTCCCTAATTGATCTTTCTTTCTTCTTTAATCGATCCCTAATTGATTACAGGGCATGCTCTGTAATCGATTAAGGTTGCCTGATCGATTGGACGCAGAACCTGCAAAATTTTAATTTGGCACTCCGATGCCTAAGTTAGTACTAGATCATCAAAACATGGAATAATTCAGATAAATTTTAGAGAATTAAAGAATTCTATACAGACTTACAACTCATTGGGATTTACCATTCCCAATTCTCTTCTGATGAACATGAATTGTTCAGTTGCTAAGGGTTTAGTGAAAATGTCAGCCAGCTGCAAGTGTGTAGAAATAAATTCCACTCTGACATCCTTCTTTTGCACATGGTCTCTGATGAAATGATGCCTTACATCAATGTGCTTTGTTCTTGTGTGATGCACAGGATTTTTGGCTAAGCTGATAGTGCTTGTGTTGTCACAGAGGATTGGAACTTCTGGAAACTCCATCCCCAAATCTCTTAATTGATGCTTGAGCCATAGAACTTGAGCACAACAGCTTGCAACAGCTATATATTCAGCTTCTGTTGATGATAGAGAGACACATGTCTGCTTCTTGCTTGCCCAGGAGACTAAGGATCCTCCAAGATATTCACATTGACCACTGGTACTCTTTCTGTCCGTTTTGTACCCAGCATGGTCTGAGTCTGAGTAAGCAATGAGATACTCCTGAGTTCCCTTTGGATACCACAACCCCAGCTCCTGAGTTCCTACCAGATATCTTAAGATTCTCTTAACACATATGTGATGTGTTTCCTTTGGATTAGCTTGATATCTGGCACATACTCCCACACTAAATTGAATATCTGGCCTGTTGGCAGTTAGATATAGGAGAGAACCAATTAGACCTCTATATGTTGATTTATTGAAGTCCTTTCCCTCTAGATCAGCATCCATTACTATTGTAGAGCTCATAGGGGTATCTTCTTCCTTGGACAGATCCATTCCAAATTTCTTCAAAATCTCCTTCACATACTTGGATTGGGAGATGAAGATCCCATCCTTTCTTTGTTTAATCTGAAGCCCTAGAAAGAAGTTGAGTTCTCCCATCATGGGCATCTCGAATTCCCCCTGCATAGTCTTAGAAAATTCCTCACAGAGAGACTCATCAATAGCACCAAAAATAATATCATCTACATAAATCTGTACTACAAGCATGTTTTTCTTTTTATGTAAAATAAATAGTGTGGTGTCTACTTTTCCTCTTGAAAAACCTTTTTCTAATAGAAAATTACTTAATCTTTCATACCAGGCTCTTGGTGCCTGTTTGAGTCCATATAAGGCCTTTTTGAGCTTAAAGACATGATCTGGTTTGGTAGAAATTTCAGAACCCGGAGGTTGTTCAACATATACCTCCTCCATGATATAACCATTAAGAAAGGCACTCTTTACATCCATTTGATAAAGTTTAAAATTTTTGAGGGATGCAAAGGCTAATAAAAGTCTTATTGCTTCCAATCTTGCAACTGGGGCAAAAGTCTCCTCATAATCGATACCTTCTTCTTGGTTATATCCTTTAGCCACAAGTCTTGCCTTATTTCTGATCTCAGATCCATATTCATCAAGTTTGTTTTTGAAAACCCATTTAGTTCCAATGATAAGATAATTTGAAGGTCTAGGAACTAAATCCCAAACTTGACTTCTTTCAAACTGATTAAGCTCTTCTTGCATTGCAACTATCCAATCACAGTCCTTTAGAGCTTCTTCAATGCAAGTAGGTTCAATTTCAGAAATAAAGGCAGAGAAGTGCATTTCATTTTGAACTTGATTTCTGGTTTTAACACCTTCATTAACACCACCAATGATTTGCTCAGGTGGATGATCCTTGTGATGTCTCCATGCTGAGGGTCCAGCTGGTGTATCATGAGAATCATCCTCTTGTCCCTCCTTATGGAATTGATCTAGTGGAGGTAATGATTGTGTAGAGTTTTTAGGCCTCTTTTGAAAAATTGATTCATCTTCTGTTGCAATATTCTGTTCAGAGTCAGTTTCATCAAAGACTACATGAACTGACTCTTCAACAGTAGAGGTTCTTTTATTAAACACTCTATAAGCCTTACTTCTACTAGAGTAGCCAATGAAAATTCCAGAGTCAAATTTAGGATCGAATTTACCTAGGTTTTCCTTCCCATTATTGTGGATGAAGCATTTGGAACCAAAAACCTTAAGGTGACTTACATTTGGCTTTTTTTTTTGTAAAGCTTATATGGAGTCTTGTCCATTCCCTTTAGAATGTAGGCTCTGTTTGAAATGTAACATGCAGTATTCATTGCATCTGCCCAGAACACTTGAGATACTTCTTTTTCATTAAGCATTGTTCTGGCCATCTTAGTCAGTACTCTGTTCTTCCTTTCAACCACTCGATTCTGTTGAGGGGTTCTAGGAGCTGAGAAATTGTTATTGATGCCATTTTCTTTGCACAACTCTGGAAAGTCTTGGTTCTCGAATTCTCCTCCATGATCTGTCCTGATTGAGCTGATTTTCTTGTCTTTTTCATTCTGCACTTTCTTAGCAAACACATAAAAAGCATCAAAGGCTTCATGTTTGGAGGAAAGAAACATAGTCCAAGTGAACCTAGAATAGTCATCCACAATCACAAGAGTGTACAGACTTCCTCCTAGACTCTTCACTCTTGCTGGACCAACCAAATCCATATGAATTAGTTCCAGGGGTCTTGTAGTGGTAACTTCCTTCTTAGGTTTAAAGGAGGACTTTGTTTGTTTCCCCTTTTAACATGCTTCACACACCAGATCAGATTTTACTTTCATATTTGGTATCCCAATAACCAAATCCTTTTTGATTAATTTCTCTAGTTGAGACATATTAACATGAGCTAATCTTTTATGCCATAACCAGCAGTTATCAGAATTGCTTATAAAACATTTTTCAGAAAGATGCTGATTTAAATCGACTACATATAGATTTCCATTCCTGTTAGCTTTCAGTCTATAATTTATATTTGATTTGTCTATAGCTAATTCCTTTTTATCTACTATGAGGCATTAATTTGAGTCAAAAATTACCCAGTTACCTCTGTTAGTACTTTGACTGACACTGAGCAAGTTGTGGCAGAGACCTTCCACAAGATAGATATCTTTGACTGGACCAATGTCTCCTTTTCCAGTGATTTTACCAGACTGATTTCCGCCAAAACTAACTTTGGCACCATCCTTCAAAGTCAGGTTGTCCAGTTTCTCTTTGTCTCCTGTCATGTGTCTTGAGCATCCACTGTTTATATACCATTTAGCATTGTTGGATGCTGTGAGACATACCTGCACAGACTAAACGGATTTGGGTACCCAGATTTTCTTGGGTCCTTTGGTATTAGTTTGCTGCCTTTGATCCAAGTGGATCTTAGGCTCATGTGTTCCTTTAGGGACCCACTTGTATGATTTTGATAATCCATGTTTCTTAGGATAACATGTTGATTCAGAATGGCCTTTTCTATTACAGTAATTGCAGAAAGAGAAAGGTGATGAATAATCTGAAGCTTTTCTGAAAAACTTCCAGTATGATTTTTCCTTTGGCACAGATTTATTTCCTTTCAAATTTTTGGGAGTTGAATCATATCCTATCCCAGTTTTATCTCTATATGCCTTTTGATTCATTAGCATAATATCAAGTATTTCTGTGCTCTTGGTGAACTTCTTTAAAAGTTCAGAAATTTTCTCATTTTCTTTTAGAAGTGTTTCACAATTCTTGCAATCAAAGTTCTCTTGAAAAGCCTTTTCTGAAATCTGTTTACATTTTTCACAATCAAATTTTTCAGCTTTCTTTTCAAGTTCTTTGTTTTTCTTTCTCAAAATAGATACTTCTTTTGCTAGCTTTTCAAATTCAATATGTATATCATCATAAGCATCTTGAAGTTCTTGATAAGATGGGTTAGTAGAATATACCTCACTATCGGATGATTCCTCTTGAGCCACCAGGCAAAGGTTGGCTGCTTCCTCAACATCACTAGTCTCCTCATCCAAACTGTCTCCCCATATACACGAAACATAGGCTTTCTTTCTGCCTTGGAACTTCTCCTTCTTTTTCTCTTTCTCTTTAAATCTTTGAAGACTTGGACATTCAGCTTTGAAGTGTCCAGGCTTCTTACATTCATAGCATACAGGAGCATTTTTCTGGGAGTCCTTTCTGATGTTGCTTGGGTCACCTCTCTGGTATCTCCTTCCATTTCTGAAGAACTTTCTAAATTTTCTGACCATAAAGGCCATCTCATCATCATCCAGTTCCTCCTCATCTTCCTCATCCTCATCATCTTTTATGGAGGCTATTAGTGCAAGATTCTTTTTCTTTTTATCTCCATAGAGCTCTCTTTGCACTTTAATTGTCGTTTCATACTCAGCCAGACTTCCAAATAATGAAGTGATGGAGCTCATGGATTCTCCTCTCATTTCTTGGATTGCAGTAGCTTTCATCTGCCATTCAGGAGTCAGAATCATTAAGATTTTGGAGACTTGTTCTGCCTATGAGATCCTTCTTCCTTGAGCTGTAAGATTGTTGATCAAGTGAGTGAATCTGATTTCCAGCTCCCTAATTGGTTCTCCTTCTTCCATTTTGAATAAATGAAAGTCAGTAATAAGTTGCTCAACTCTTCTAGTCTTTACACCACTGGTCCCCTCATGAGCAAAGGCTAGGGCATCTCACATCTCTTTGGCAGTCTCAAGATGACATACTCTAAAGTATTCCTTTTGACTTAGGGCATTCTGAAGAATCAAAACTGCTCTGCTGTTGAGTTCCACGTCTCCTTTGTCATCATCTGTTAACTCCTGAGGAAGCTTTGGCACTTGAACTCCATTTTCTGTTTTTATAGGAACAAGATTTCTTTCTTCAACTATCCTCTAGAGATCATACCCAGATGATTTGATAAACACTTTCATCTTCATCTTTCCAAAAAGTATAATGTTCACCATTGAATCCAGGGGGTTTATTGATTGAGGTGCCTTCTGGGAGCACATTATCATATCCTGCCATGATAGATCTTTTCTTCTCCTGATCGTGGGATCAGTGGAATCTGAGAAGACCAGGCTCAGATACCAAATGTAACAGGCAGGAATGCACAAGAGGGGGGTGAATTGTGCTTTTAAAATCTATCTTTGAAAACAACACAGTTTATACTGGTTCAGCCCAAACTTGGCCTACGTCCAGTTCTCCAACTTGCAGTTGGGTTCCACTAATTCCTCAAGATTAATCAGGCTCTTGACAGCCTTTACAAGTGATAGCAAGAACTCTCCTCTTTACTGGTCACTCCCCCTTACACTTTGTAAGTTTACACCCTACTCTTAAGATCCCACTATCTTAAGAGTAATTCTCGCTTGATACTGAATACAGAGTAATTGTTCACTCAATTGAACAGATTTTGTTACACACTTAAGAATATGAGAACAATAAGTATTGAGAGTATTGAATGCAGTAGATACAGGTAATCAATGTGGAAATCAATTCCCTCAACTAACTTCTTCACAAAGACTTTTATAGTTTCTTCTAAAAATATATCCGTTGACAATATGGCCGTTGAACATGTCAAGAGAGTTGAGTGATCTGGTGGAGTATTGGAGATGTATTCTGCTATGCATTTACTCCATTGTACTTGATTTTGCTTTAGCTCATCTCTCTTCATCTATCGCTGAAAGGGTAGGTGAGCTCCAACGGCTCTTTTGATCAGAGTGTGTCCTCACGTAAACTTCCTTAAGTAGGTCTGAACAACTCTGTACTTGGAAAGCTAAAAATAGGCTTGTCATTGATTTTGAATATTTTTCATCGCCACTCAGATTACATGCCTCTGATTGATCACAGGGTATGATGTCTGATCGATTACATATCGATTACCTATAGATTATAGCCTGCATCACTGAACATCAGATTAGAAATTCATGCGCCTAATCGATTACAGGGGAAGCCTGATCGATTAGGCAGGTTTACTCGATTACAAACAGATTACACTCAGATTACATGATTTCTCTAATCGATTACTAAATTTTCTTATAATCGATTAATGTTCTCTAATCGATTGGGCTTAGAATATGTTCTGATCCATTAATGCTCTCTAATCGATTGGGCAATTTTCTCTTAATCGATTACTGGACTCTGATCGATTAGGCATAAGATATCTTAATCGATTAGACGACTCTAATCGATTACTACAATTTCTCCTAATCGAATGGGCTAACTTTCTCTCATCGATTACAGGGGCCTCTAATCGATTGGGTTTGACTTGTAATCTATTCCTTAATCGATTGGGCAAGACTTAGGATTTTCTAACAGATTATTCCTAAGATATTTCTGATCTTATCATAGCCCCTCCATATGCCTAAGTTATGTTTAGTTACCATCAAAACATATTATTCTAACACATGGGTTGGTAGAGGTTATGGTTTGTATGTATGGTTGAAGATTATAATAGGCTAATTTCAGCTGTCGTTTGGGCTTTTATTATTTTGACATGGAAACTTCTATTACAAAGAAAATAAAAGAATTAAGGCATGGGCTTCATTATTGAAATATTAAAAATTTAAATCACTTTAAAATTTAAATTTAAAATGTTAGGAAGGTACCTTATACAACTAATAATACAAAGTTGATTTTGTAAATTTTAATCTAGCCTCTTATATTCTAAATTGATCTCATATTAATTAATAGGTGCATCAATTTTACATTAAATTATTTTATTGTTGGACATGAAAAGTTTACAAATAACAAATCACAATTCTATATCCATGTGTATGTATTTACATTTGAGCTACACATAGGTGCACATACACAAGGGAAATTCTAGAATTTCTGATATAAAAGAACTTTCAGGTACCACTACTACAAAAAATGTCTATAGCAGCACTTATTTTGGCCCTATAGCAGCGCTTATAAGCGCTGCAATAGCCAGTGATGCTATAGGCTATGAGTCCTAACGCAGCGCTGCAATAGGTGCCCTATAACATCGCTTAAGCGCTGCTATAGGGCACCTAAACTTTACCTATTGCAGCGCTTAAGCGCTGCTATAGGACACCTAAAATTTACCTATAGCAGCGCTTATAACGAAATAAGCACTGGTATTGAATTTTTTTTTAAAATATTTGATTTTATTTTATATACCCCACCTGCATCAGTGCTAAAATACCAGCAATTCTATACAGTTTCAGGCAACGAAAATACACCAATAACTCATCCAGAGAGCAATGTACAAATGAACCAATCATTCTAATTGGGAAACAGCACGCTACTAGCTATACTACTATATATCTACATTTGTACTTATTGAAAAAGAGGTAGTACATAAGTGCACCATTCCTCAATTAGCGCATTCATTTGTTCCCTCGACAATGAGGGGCAACGTGCGTCTAGGTAATACTGCACAAAGAGATAAATTTGAATGGCAATCAAATTTACTTGGAATTTGAAAGCACAATTCACCCCCCTCTTGTGCATTCCTGCCTGTTACATTTGGTATCAGAGCCTGGTCTTCTCAGATTACACTGATCCCACGATCAGGAGAAGAAAAGATCTATCATGGCAGGATATGATAACGTGCTCCCAGAAGGCAGCTCAATCAACAAACCTCCTGGATTCAATGGTGAACATTATACCTTTTGGAAGATGAAAATGAAAGTGTTCATCAAATCATCCGGGTATGATCTTTGGAGGATAGTTGAAGAAGGAAATCTTGTTCTTGTGAAAACTGAAAATGGAGCTCAAGTGCCAAAGCTCCCTCAGGAGTTGACCGATGATGACAAAGGAGACCTGGAACTCAACAGCAGAGCAGTCTTGATCCTTCAGAATGCCCTAAGCCAAAAAGAATACTTTAGAGTATGTCATTTGGAGACTGCAAAAGAAATGTGGGATGCCCTAGCAGTTGCTCATGAAGGAACCAGTGGTGTAAAGACTAGAAGAGTTGAGCAACTAATTACTGACTTTCATTTATTCAAAATGGAAGAAGGAGAACCAATTAGGGAGCTGGAAATCATATTCACTCACTTGATCAATAATCTTACAGCTCTCGGAAGAAGAATCTCAGAGGCAGAACAAGTCTCCAAAATCTTAATGATTCTGACCCCTGAATGGCAGATGAAAGCTACTGCCATCCAAGAAATGAGAGGAGAATCCATGAGCTCCATCACTTCATTATTTGAAAGCCTGGCTGAGTATGAAACAACCATTAAAGTGCAAAGAGAACTCTATGGAGATAAAAAGAAAAAGAATCTTGCACTAACAGCCTCTACAAAAGATAATGAGGATGAGGAAGATGAGGAGGAACTGGATGATGATGAGATGGCCTTTATGGTCAGAAAATTTAGAAAATTCTTCAGAAATAGAGGGACATACCAGAGAGGTGGCTCAAGCAACATCAGAAAGGACTCCCAGAAAAATGCTCCTGTGTGCTATGTATGTAAGAAGCCTGGACACTTCAAAGTTAAATGTCCAAGTCTTCAAAGATTTAAAGAGAAAGAGAAAAAGAAGGAGAAGTTCCAAGGCAGAAAGAAAGCCTATGTTTCATCTATTTGGGGAGACAGCTCGGATGAAGAGACTAGTGATGTTGAGGAAGGAGCCAACCTCTCTGCCTGGTGGCTCAAGAGGAATCATCTGATAGTGAGGTATATTCTACTAACCCATATTTTCAAGAGCTCCAAGATGCTTATGATGATATACATATTGAATTCGAAAAGCTAGCAAAAGAAGTATCTATTTTGAGAAAGAAAAACAATGAACTTGAAAAGAAAGCTGAAAAATTTGATTGTGAAAAATGTAAACAGATTTCAGAGAAGGTTTTTCAAGAGAATTTTGATTGCAAAAACTGTGAAACACTCCGGGAAGAAAATGGGAAAATTTCTGAAATTCTAAAGAAGTTCACCAAGAGCACGGAAATACTTGATATTATGCTAATGAATCAAAAGGCATATAGAGATAAAACTGGGATAGGGTATGATCCAACTCCCAAAAATTTGAAAGAAAACAAATCCGTGCCAAAAGAGAAATCATACTTGAAATTTTTCAGAAAAGCTTCAGACTATTCATCACCCTTCTCTTTTTGCAATTATTGTAATAGAAAAGGTCATTCTGAATCAACTTGTTATCCTAAAAAACATGGATTATCAAAATAATACAAGTGGGTCCCTAAAGGGACGCAGCAGCCTAAAGTCCACTTGGATCAAGGGCAGCAAACTAATCCCAAAGGACCCAAGAAAATCTGGGTACCTAAAACTGTTTAGTCTGTGCAGGTATGTCTCAAAGCATCCAACAACACAAAATGGTATATTGACAGTGGGTGCTCAAGACACATGACAGGAGACAAAGAGAAACTGGACAACCTGACTTTGAAGGATGGTGCCAAAGTTAGTTTTGGCGGAAATCAGTCTGGTAAAATCACTGGAAAAGGAGACATTGGTCCAGTTAAAGATATCTATCTTATGGAAGGTCTCTGTCACAACTTGCTGAGTGTCAGTCAAAGTACTGACAGAGGTAACTGGGTAATTTTCGACTCAAATGAATGCCTCATAGTAGATAAGAATGAATTAGCTATAGACAAATCAAATATAAATTATAGATTGAAAGCTAACAGGAATGGAAATCTGTATGTAGTAGATTTAAATCAGCATCTTTCTGAAAAATGCTTTATAAGCAATTCTGATAAATGTTGGCTATGGCATAAAAGATTAGCTCACGTTAATATGTCTCAACTAGAGAAACTAATCAAAAAGGATTTGGTTATTGGGATACCAAATATGAAAGTAAAATCTAATCTAGTGTGTGAAGCATGTCAAAAGGGGAAACAAACAAAGTCCTCTTTTAAACCTAAGAAGGAAGTTACCACTACTAGACCCCTGGAACTAATTCATATGGATTTGGTTGGTCCAGCAAGAGTGAAGAGTCTAGGAGGAAGTCTGTACACTCTTGGGATTGTAGATGACTATTCTAGGTTCACTTGGACTATGTTTCTTTCCACCAAACATGAAACCTTTGATGCTTTTTATGTGTTTGCTAAGAAAGTGCAGAATGAAAAAGACAAGAAAATTAGCTCAATCAGGATAGATCATGGAGGAGAATTTGAGAACCAGGACTTTCTAGAGCTGTGCAAAGAAAATGGCATCAATCACAATTTCTCAGCCCCTAAAACCCCTCAACAGAATGGAGTGGTTGAAAGGAAGAACAGAGTACTCACTGAGATGGCCAGATCAATGCTCAATGAAAAAGAAGTATCTCAAGTGTTCTGGGTAGATGCAATGAATACCGCATGTTACATTTCAAACAGAGCCTACATTCGAAAGGGAATGGACAAGACCCCATATGAGCTTTACAAAGGAAGAAAGCCAAATGTAAGCCATCTTAAGGTTTTTGGTTCCAAATGCTTCATCCACAACAATGGGAAGGTAGACCTAGGTAAATTCGACCCTAAATCTGATTCTGGAATTTTCATTGGCTATTCTAGTAGAAGTAAGGCTTATAGAGTATTCAATAAAAGAACCTCTATTGTTGAAGAGTCAGTTCATGTAGTCTTTGATGAAACTGACTCTGAACAGAATATTGCAGCAGAAGATGAATCAGTTTTTCCAAAGAGGCCTAAAAACTCTACACAATCATTATCTCCACTAGATGAATCCCATGAGGAGGGACAAGAGGATGATCCTCATGATACACCAGCTGGACCCTCAGCATGGAAACATCACAGGGATCATCCACCTGAGCAAATCATTGGTGGGGTTAATGAAGGTGTTAAAACCAGAAATCAAGTTCAAAATGAAATGCACTTCTCTGCATTTATTTCTAAAATTGAACCTACTTGCATTGAAGAAGCTCTAAAGGACTGTGATTGGATAGTTGCAATGCAAGAAGAGCTCAATCAGTTTGAAAGAAGTCAAGTTTGGGATTTAGTTCATAGGCCTTCAAATTATCCTATTATTGGAACTAAATGGGTTTTCATAAACAAACTTGATGAGTATGGATCTGTGGTTAGAAATAAGGCAAGACTTATGGCTAAAGGATATAACCAAGAAGAAGGTATTGATTATGAGGAGACTTTTACCCCAGTTGCAAGATTGGAAGCAATAAGAATGTTATTGGCTTTTGCATCCCTAAAAAATTTTAAACTTTATCAAATGGATGTAAAGAGTGCCTTTCTTAATGGTTATATCATGGAGGAGGTATATGTTGAACCACCTCCTGGTTTTGAAATTTCTACTAAACCAGATCATGTCTTTAAGCTTAAAAAGGCCTTATATGGACTTAAACATGCACCAAGAGCCTGGTATGAAAGATTAAGTCATTTTCTATTAGAAAAAGGTTTTTCAAGAGGAAAAGTAGGCACCACTCTATTTATTTTACATAAAAAGAAAAACATGCTTGTTGAACAAATTTATGTAGATGATATTATTTTTGGTGCTACTGATGAATCTCTCTGTGAGGAATTTTCAAAGACTATACAGGGAGAATTCGAGATGTCCATGATGGGGGAACTCAACTTCTTTCTAGGTCTTCAGATTAAACAAAGAAAGGATGGGATCTTCATGTCCTAATCCAAGTATGTGAAGGAGATTTTAAAGAAATTTGGAATGGATCTGTCCAAGGAAGAAGATACCCCTATAAGCTCTACAGTAGTAATGGATGCTGATCTAGAGGGAAAGGACTTCAATAAATCAACATATAGAGGTCTAATTGGTTCTCTCCTATATCTAACTGCCAGCAGACCAGATATTCAATTTAGTGTGGGAGTATGTGCCAGATATCAAGCTAATCCAAAGGAAACACATCACACATGTGTTAAAAGAATCTTAAGATATCTGGTAGGAACTCAGGAGCTGGGGTTGTGGTATCCAAAGGGAACTCAGGAGTATCTCATTGCTTACTCAGACTCAGACCATGTTGGGTACAAAACTGATAGAAAGAGTACCAGTGGTCAATGTGCATATCTTGGAGGATCCTTAGTCTCCTGGGCAAGCAAGAAACAAACATGTGTCTCCCTATCTTCAACTGAAGCTGAATATATAGCTGTTGCAAGCTGTTGTGCTCAAGTTCTATGGCTCAAGCATCAATTAAGGGATTTGGGGATGGAGTTTCCAAAAGTTCCAATCCTCTGTGACAACACAAGCACTATCAGCTTGGCCAAAAACCTTGTGCATCACACAAGAACAAAGCACATTGATGTAAGGCATCATTCCATCAGAGACCATGTGCAAAAGAAGGATGTCAGAGTGGAATTTATTTCGACACACTTGCAACTAACTGACATTTTCACTAAACCTTTAGCAACTGAACAATTCATGTTCATCAGAAGAGAATTGGGAATGGTAAATCCCAATGAGTTGTAAGTCTGTACAGAATTCTTTAATTCTCTAAAATTTATCTGAATTATTCCATGTTTTGATGATCTAAGTACTAACTTAGGCATCGGAGTGTCAGAATAAAATTTTGCAGGTTCTGCGTCCAATCGGTCAGGCAACCTTAATCGATTACAGAGCATGCTCTGTAATCGATTAGGCATCGATTAGGCATCGATAGAGAAGAAAGAAAGATCAATTAGGGAAAAGGTATAATCGATCAGACCTGTCTGATCGATCACAAGGAAGGAGTAATCGATTGAGCATCGATTACTCAGCGTGGACCTATCGATCACAGCAATCCCTAATCGATCAGACACATCCCATCGATCAGAGACTATTCCCTGTAATCGATTACTCAGCACACGTAATCGATTAGGCGTCAACGGTAACTTTTGTAACGTACACTTTCTCTGACAGTTACATGCTTTTCTGTGATTTCTCTCTCATATATACTAGACATATGTAACTGAAGCATCATTTCGCACCATATTGCATTCATTCTAAAGCTTCTTCTCTTCATCTATTCTTAAACCCTAACGTTCGAATCATCAAACCCTTTCGTAACCATCATAACTGTAGCCATTACTCGAATCATCATCAGACATAACTCCTCCAAACCAGTTACAACCTTTCGAATCACCAGACATATCCTTAAACCCTCTATATAAACCCTATCCATGGCACCCAAAATGCATATACCAAAGAACTACAGAGCCCAGATTGTCCCTGACACAGTTCCCTTACCAGAAGGTGATCCTGCCTTAACCTACAAACCTTCATCACCTCCCTCAAATCCTCCTCCCTCAACCTCTCATCCATCACCACAAATGGCCAAAACCCGTGGTTCTGCATCCAAGTCCCAAGCCAAGAGTCCTTCTTCAGTCAGAGTCAGAGAACTCATTTCAGGGGATACAGAAGTTCCTATTGATTCATCATTTGCTCAGGGTCCTATTGAGGATACCTCAGAAGATATTCAGAAGAGATTTCTGCAACCAAGGTGTGGGTTTGTAGATATAGACCATCTGGAGAAAAATGGCTATCCTGTGTCTGAATGGTTGGAGCCCTATAAGCATTGGATAGGAGTCAAGAACCACTACAATGAAAAGGTTATCAAGGCCTTCTATTCCAATATGAAGATTCAAGTCACTGAGTAAGAAGGAAAAGTCACAAGGATTACCATATCTTCCAAGGTCATAAGCAAGACCTTCTCCTTCGACTGGAAGCTTTTGAACCAATGGCTTCATATGGATGGGCCTAATATGGAAGAGTACAACTCTTGGCAGATAAGGGAGAAATTTTCAGATGAGGAACTCAAGAAGATCTATCAGCCAACTAGTCCTATTAAGGGTAATCTGAAGCCTGCCCAACTGCCTCCTGCCTATAGGATCCTCCACTATGCCTACTCCAGATGTATGGTCAACAAGGCAGGAAACTTCTCCCTGATCCTTGATATTGATAATCCCATCCTGTCCACGCTGATCAACAAAGTCCCCATCAACCCTGGACAAGTTATCTGTGAGGAATTTCTGAGGTTTCACAAGACCAAGACCGTAAAGACCACTATTCCCTTTGCTCAACTTATTTCCTTCATTCTCTGCAACAACCAAATTTTCTGGCTTGAAGAAGAACAAATAGGGAACCACCTAAGTGTGATCTGACCACCCTGAAAAAGATAGGGATGAATCCATTTGGTCAGGTCCCTTCTTAGTCTGAACCTACCATTAATATTGAAGAGGAACAGCCTCAAGAAGAACTTGAGTCCGGAGAAATACCTGTCCAGGAGGCACATGTCCAGGAGCCTCAGGAACAGGTACCAGCCCCTGAACCAGTAGCCCCTGCACCCCAGATACCTCCTCAACCTGCAGCACCTCTCCCAGATCAAGGGGTCCCTCTTCCTGCCAACATCATTGATGAACTGGTTGAGAGAGTCTCAGCCAGAGTTGTGGAAGAAATGGCGCAAGAACATCAAGCCATGGAGGATCGATTGCTGGAAAGATTAGTGGCTGCTCTGAATGATTCTGTGGTCAAGTCTGTCAAGGAAAGCACCATGACCATTTTTAATGGGTATGATGCAGTAGTTAACATGCACAAGTTCTTGCACAACAGACTTGCTGGGCTGGAGGACATACTGAGGCAATCTCATCAGGTCAATCTCCCAGGCTCTCCTCTATCACCATTTGCTGGGCATGAGGCTCATCAAGTATCCCCCATCCATTATTCACCCTCTCACTCTCATCCCTCTTCTCCAATTCCCCAGACACAAACCTCTCCCAAAAACACTCCTCCACCATCCAAACCTTCATCTCCCTCCAAGAAAACCTCTTCCAGTTCCTCAGACCACCCGGACCCTCCACCCTCTCCTATCCACATCCTTACACGTGCCTCTCATCCTGCACCTCCACAACAACCTACATCTCAATCCCTACCTTCCCTTAAACCTGAAATTGCCAACACCTATATCAGAAAAGGGAAAGCTATCCTAGATGCCTCCCTCCCCTCTTTTGATGATGCCAAAAAGGGGGAGAAGAAATTCAGTGTACCAACCCCGGGAGAAAGCAGCCAGATTCAAGAAAAGGCTGTGGAAGCTGCCACCATCCTCTCAACCATTGCCTCTGAAATCCCTCAGATGCCCCAAATTCCTGAGGAAGCCACCATGAGCCAGACACTTGAGGAAATTCATGAGCTTGCAAAAGCCATCAAGCTAATCATGGCTGAAGAAGAGGTTGTGATAGAAGAAGCCTCAGATTCTGAAGTTGAGGCCACCACCAATGTTCCCCCAGAAAATGCTGAAAATGTTCTGGAGGAAAACTTAGAGATGGCTATGGTTCTGTATGAAGGGAAGCCCAAACTTGTTGCTATTGATTTATTGCCTCACTATTTTCATCAGGCAGAAGTGCTGCATCAGCAAGTAGAAGAATTAGGCCAGACTTTGGCTCAGAGTCAAAAAGAAAGAGAAGACAGAGATGCAGCAAAGGCTGAGTTGGCAGAATCAGAAAAGAAACATCAAGTGCCTCATCCTGTATTTCTTAGTTGGGGTGTCCAGAAGCAAGTAAAATTTAAGAAGTCTGATCAGAAGAAAGCAGTGGATCCTATTCAGACTACATTAGAATTTTTGAAATCTGATGAGGAAGAGGAGGAGCAAGAAGTTCAATCTATTGACAAAGGGAAAAGAATTAAGAAAGTTGCCCCTAAGCCAGCTGTCAAAGCACTACCGAGGAGGAGTACCAGGGCAACAAAAGGCATTGTGATTGAAGAGCCTAAGCCTGCCCAGCAGCCAGCTACAAAGAGGAAAGTTGCACCTAAGGGGAAAGGAAAATCAGTCAAGCCTCCTCCAAAGAAGAAGCAGAAGCAATTGAGTTATGGGGAAAGGATTCTAGCCCAATTAGTTCAGAAAGCTCCTCCCTCTCCTTCTAAGAAGAAAGCAGTCACCAAGAAGAAGAAAGCTCCTGCTAAGATAAAGGAGGTTGAAATTGAGTCTGAGTTACTTGAAGATCCATCAACTGACTCTGGAAGAATTAACAGTGAATCTGGGGACTATGATTTGGACACATCAAAATGGAAGGATGACACGGATTCTGACTGATCCAGAAATCTTCCATCATACCTTAACTATCCTCATATGCATCACTCATACTCTGCATATTTACTTGCTTTCTAGTTTTTGTTGTTTTATTACCTGATCAACTATATTTCTCTTGTATTACATGACTTATAATATCCAAGTTATAAATTCTTCACATCTGTCTCTTCCTGCCTTGTTATTTTTCTATTGTTTTGTCATCATCAAAAGGGGGGAGAATGTTAGAACAATAAGTTTTGATGATAACTAAACATAATTTAGGCATAAGGAAGGGCTATGATAAGAACAGAAATATCTTAGGGATAATCTGATAAGAAAATCCTAAGTCTTGCCCAATCGATCAGGGATAGATTACAAGTCAAAGAACTTAAGCCTAATCGATTAGAGATGAATCAAGTTCAGATCACATAGCGCCCAATCGATTAGAGGCCTCTGTAATCAATGAGAGAAATTAGTCCATTCGATTAGGAGAAATTGGAGTAATCGATTAGAGTCGTCTAATCGATTAAGATATCTTAAGCCTAATCGATCAGAGTCCAGTAATCGATTAAGAGAAAATTGCCCAATCGATTAGAGAGCTTTAATCGATCAGAACATATTCTAAGCCCAATCGATTAGAGAGCATTAATCGATTATAGGAAATTTAGTAATCGATTAAAGAAATCATGTAATCTGAATGTAATCTATTTGTAATCGATTGAACCTGCCTTATCGATCAGGCTTCCCTGTAATCGATTAGGCACATGAATTTCTAATCTGATGTTCAGTGATGCAGGCTATAATCTATAGGTAATCAATATGTAATCGATCAGACATCAGACCCTATGATCGATCAGAGGCATGTAATCTGAGTGGCGATGAAAAATATTCAAAATCAATGACAAGCCTATTTTTAGCTTTCCAAGTACAGAGTTGTTCAGACCTACTTAAGGAAGTTTACGTTAGGACACACTTTGATCAAAAGAGCCGTTGGAGCTCACCTACCCTTTCAGCGATAGATGAAGAGAGATGAGCTAAAGCAAAATCAAGTACAATGGAGTAAATGCATAGCAGAATACATCTCCAATACTCCACCAGATCACTCAACTCTCTTGACATGTTCAACGGCCATATTGTCAACAGATATATTTTTAGAAGAAACTATAAATGTCTTTGTGAAGAAGTTAGTTGGAAGAATTGATTGCCACATTGATTATTTGTATCTACTGCATTCAATACTCTCAACACTTACTGTTCTCATACTCTTAAGTGTGTAACACAATCTGTTCAATTTGAGCGAACAATTATTCTGTATTCATTACCAAAGTGAGATTTACTCTTAAGATAGTGGGATCTTAAGAGTAGGGTGTAAACTTACAAAGAGTAAGGGGGAGTGATCAGTAAAGAGAGGAGTTCTTGCTGTCACTTGTAAAGGCTATCAAGAGCCTGATTTAATCTTGAGGAATTAGTGGAACCCAACTGCAGGTTGGAGAACTGGACGTAGGCCAAGTCTGGGCTGAACTAGTATAAACTGTGTTGTTTTATCAGAGTTAGAATTTGAAAGCACAATTCACCCCCCTCTTGTGCATTCCTGCCTGTTACACGTAGCAGTGAGCTATCCTTGATCAAGCACCTCCATGATCTGATCCCTAGAAACAAGCTCAATCATATTTGACACCCCAAATATACGCTTGTCGAATGGAATCTCGGCAATAAATTTGGGAGATAGGGTGGCTGCAAATGCTCACAATCGAGCACGATTTGGCGTGTCGGCGCTTGTACGTTCAATAACAGGAGGCGCTTGTACTTTCTTCTTGCCCTTGGCTTTTGTTGCCTACAAACCATGTAAATAGAAAGTCTGAAATTTTATTCCAATAAAAAAGAATGCTAGTTTAATTGATTAGTAAATAATCACCTGTGATGATGGATCAGTATGTGAACTCTTTTTCTTCATCACTTGAGCGGCTGAACCACCGGTACCTTGGACATTAGGCCTTTGTGCTTTCTTTTCGGTAGAACGTGTACCCTAAAAAAACATGTAAATAAAAGAGCATTCTTCTAACACAATGAATGCTAGTGTAAATGTTATTAGTAAATAACCACCTGTGGTGTTAGCTCAATCAAACCAATGGGCCAAGCAACGAAAGCACCGATAGCATCTCCGACCCTAGTCATCTCATCAGTAGGGAACAGTATTGGTGCCCCGTTGTTGTAGGAGAATTCAATCATTACTCTCAGTGCATTTTTAGGCAACGGCGAGTTGTGCAGGGTCGTGTTGGAAGTGTTGTAGACCTTCCCTCTGGCAACTACTTCACTAAAAGAGTGATCGATATACAGCCTGCAGTCTGACTCGCCCTACGAAAGAGTTGACAACATTAGCTCACAATCGATAATATAACAATGTCACTACAAGTTTGTAAGCAGAGAATGTATGAACTACCTAAGGAATTTGGGCCCGCGGCATCGTACAACTCTCCCTTACGCTTGGACTTTCGACGGGAGGAACGTTACCTTGTTGCACGAAGTTTGACGTTTGTGATGCAACATTATATCGCTGGTAAAATTCGAACATCTGCTCGTACTTCCGATGCAGTTCCTCGTTCTGTCGTTGCAACTCCTCGTCCCGTCGTTGCATCTCCTCTCTCAGAGTTTGGTAAAATTCACCTTTTGATGCCCTATGTTGGCAGCCAAAGTAAGATGAGAGCGTGACCCCTAGACCTGTGCCCCGAACACGGCCCGAATACTCAGGGCAATCGAGCGCTCTGCTCAGAAAATCACTGAGGCCAAATTTGTTGACCTCATCAGGGTATTCTTGTGACAACATATCCTATAACAAGAAGAAATGGTTGTTAGATATTAACTTAGCAAAGTCACCAGTTAAAAAGATATTACAAAGTCCAAGAGAATGACTTACACATCGTTCACTGGCTCTTCTGACCTCCTCGTGAATGATGGTACCATCCTTTTGAGAGTGTCCCCGGACCCAGAGGTCATGCCTTGGTGGCTTCCCTTCTAGGCCCTGTTCCTTAATCTGTCAAGCAAGACAGGTGAACGCATAATAAATCACATAAACATTCATTCATAATTTTGTATTTAGAAGTGTTACTAACATACCATATCTTGCTCCAATTCAGGAAATGTCTTTCGTCCGCCCATATACGGATACTCGCAGCTTTTAGCCGCCTATCTATTTCTTTGACTTACTTCCTCAAAATCCGTTGTCAGACGTGATTGCACAAATTCATCCCAATGTTCCTGGGTAATTGACCCTACGAATGCCTCTAGGGGTGTTGGAATGATCTCCCCATCTGCATCTCTCAGGTAGTACTTGGTCAAATTTGTGCGGAAAGCCCGATGCATTCTGGAAGCTTTCTTCAGGACATACTCCCTATGAGAATCATCAATATGAAACATGGTCTGTAAGGATCATCATCATATTAGATTTGTTAGTTACAATGTTATCATAATAAAACTAAATTGTAAAAAGGCACCTAACCTGAATCTCTGACCAAACCGCGTCCTTGCTGCTCCTCGCGGTTCTCCAATCTATAATAGTAATAGGCACTTTCTGCCGAACAGTGCACCCAATAAAACCAGAGAGATCTTTCGCAGTCTCCCCGATTGGTTGGTCATTTTCGTTCCATTTAAGTCTAGTCTTTTTTCCCAGAGATCTGTGCCTGAGGAGTTTACGCATAAGGGTGATGCCAGGGGTAGCATCCGCCTCGGCAGCCTCTCTACCCGCATCGATATCTAGCTGCACATTCGGTTGTTCTTCTTCCTCGTCGTTCAAGGGGGGATCCATTTTCTTGCAAATTAATAAAATTAAACAAGACATGATTTTAGTGCAAAATAATTAAATGAAGTAGTTCATAATGTAAAACAGAAATACATACAAACTTAAATCAATATGAGGGCTTTTGTCTCTTTTTCCTCTCTGTTATATTATGTAAAATTGTTTGCTTCCTCTTTTTTGTTGGATTTAGGGTTGTGTTGAGCCAAATGCCTTCTTCATGATCACTCCTTACATAAACAGGCTCATCTTCATCATCATATCCGTCTGCATCAATCTCTTCTGCCAGTAGCGTCTCAAATGAAGCATCCTATTCTATCATATTCATATCATCATCACTACTTTCATCATCAACTTGTTCGGCATAATTTTTGTTTAACTGCATGACAACTGACCAATTCTTCTTAGAAGGATCGGCAATGTAAAACACTTGTGATGCTTGGGACGGTAGAATGTAAGGATCATCCTTATATGCAACTTTAGAAAGGTCGACCGATATAAACCCAAATTCATCTAACTGCCGTCCACTATGGTTGTTAACCCACTGACATCGAAACACAAGAACTCTGAACATGGTGTAATCTAACTCCCAAATGCAATCAATCACACCAAAGTATGCCATCTTCGCATATATAGGATTTGTATCTCTCGCACTGGATATATGCAATGCCTCGGCAACAAGTGTGACTCCACTATTCTGCATTGTGCTTTTTTCATCCTAGTCTTTTGTATAGAATGTGTAACCATTGATTGCATAGGCGGTGTAGGAAAATGCGTGCAAACCCGGTCCTTTCGACAGCCAAAACAATCTTTCAGAAACTAATCCAACATTAAGATCAAACTGCTGACAAATACGCGCATTGAACCATCTAATGAATTTTTTGTTGTGCTCTCTTGTAATCAAACTCTCATTTCTATCACCATGTATTTCCCGCAGGAGTTTTTTGTGTTCTTCAATGAATGGTACAACCTCAGGAGTGTTGTGCAGAATATACAAGTGAGCAAGCTCCCTTTCAGCATTCGAAATGCGTATTAAGTTGAACCCACTTATTCCTTTCCCCAATAATTGCCCATCGTGACGAGACTTCAGCAAACCAACATGTGCAACACTTGATAAGTAATCGGCACACAAATCACTCGCTTCTTCAACGATGTATCTTTCAGCAATACACCCCTCTGGTCGATACCTATTTTTGACATACCCCTTTAAAACTTTCATGAACTGCTCAATCGGGTACATCCATCCCAAATAGACTAGGCCGCACAGTTTAACCTTTTTGACCAAGTGTATAGTAAGTTGAACCATGATGTCAAAGAAGGATGGGGGGAAATACATTTCAAGTTCACACAGGATACGAATGATCTGCCTCTGTAAATCCTGCAACCGTACTATATCAACCACTTTACTACAAATGAGCCTGAAGAAAATACACAGTCTAGTGATCGTCCTACGCAGTTTCTTAGGTAAAATGTTGCGTATGCCGACCGGTAAGAAATTTTGCATCAGGACGTGACAATCATGAGATTTCAGGTTCTTCAACTTCAACTCTTTCACGGATACAAGGTTCTTTACATTTGAGGAGTAACCTTTTGGAACTTTGATCCCATTCAGGAACTCACAGAATGATCTTTTCTCTTTCTTCAAAAGGGTGTATGCTGCTGGAGGTAAATAAGTGCGGTATCCTCTCTCGACAGGTGCCAACTCTTGTCTTATTCTCAACTTGAGCAGATCTAACCTTGAATTGACACCATCATTAATTTTTCCTTGCATATTTAGCAACATGCCAATTAGGTTATCATAGATGTTCTTTTTAATGTGCATCACATCTAGAAAGTGCCTAACATATAAGGACTTCCAATACGGGAGTTCGAAGAATATGGACCTCTTCTTCCAGCCACTTGTCAACACATTTTTAGCAAAAGGCTTGCCAAAATCATTCTCCAACGCGTTCACCTTTTCAAAAACGTCATCCCTGATCAATATCCTCGGTGGCCTACCTTCTTCTAAGCTCCCGTTAAATACCTTCTTCCACCTCCGCCAATGATGTTTTAACGGTAAGAACCTCCGATGTCTCATGTAAACATTTTTCCTACAATGCTCAAGCCGCATCGAATGGGTATCATCTTCACATATAGGGCACGCACCATATCCTTTGATGCTATATCCGGACAAATTACCATACGCTGGGAAATCACTTATTGTGCCAAACAACATGGCTCTCAATTTAAAACTTTCTTCATTACAGCCATCAAAAACCGTCTCACCCGAATCCCACATATGCTTCAGGTCTTCAATCAAAGGATCCAAGTACACGTCTATATCGTTGCCGGGCTGTCTAGGCCCGGAAATAAGCATGGAAAGCATCATAAACTTGCGTTTCATGATCAAATTTGGGGGGAGGTTGTATATCATCAGAATCACCAGCCATGTACTGTGAGTACTACTCTGTACTCCATGCGGATTGATTCCATCGATTGCCAATGCAAGCCGTAGGTTTCTCGGTTCTTCACCGAAATCAGGGTACTCATAATCAATTTTTTTCCATTTGGGGTCGTGTGCGGGGTGCCTAAGCTTGATGTCTTTAATCCTCTCATCAGCGTGCCATGTCAAAAGTCTTGCAACATCCGCAGTACTGTACATGCGCCTGAATCTTGGAATGATCGGAAAGTACCACAACACTTTAAAAGGACTCTTACCTTTCTTTCCATACCGAGATGTGCTGCATTTAGGACACTTCTCAAATGACGAATACTGGTTCCGAAATAAAATACAGTCGTTGGGGCATGCATGTATTTTCTCATATTTCATACCAATCGACCGAAGAATTTGCCTCGCCTCGTATGTTTTTTAGGGGAGTACATTCGCTTCTGGGAGTATATCTCGCAGAGCGGACAGCAGCGCGGTGAAACTTGCATCACTCCAACCGTATCGTCAAAAACTTGTTCGCCACGCGCCGCAAGTGCACGGGTCGCGCCAAGTAATAAAGTGAAGAGTAGAGTATCGTTCCCACGAGGATTTGTCCAAAACCCGGTCAAACAATGATTATTACACTCTCGCCCAATTTGAGTGACACAAATGTTGAGATTGAAAATTAAATAAGAAAATAAAATATAAACAAATGATTCCCCAACTTCAAGGATAAAAAGGGTCCTAGGATTATCTATCCCCCTATGTACTTCTCAAAACTCAATTAACCTCCCCTCAAGAAGCTCTCAACGAAACCATGTGCTAATCTAGGGTTCAAAGAGTACTTGCAATGCTCTCTCGAGTCAAGAACAAGTGTTTAGTCCTATTCTTTGCACAATCTCTTGCCACAATTTGATAGAACCCAATTATCACACTCCAACCCTAATGTGACTATGCAAGGCTAGCAAGTATATCTCTATCTTACCAACAAAACCATCCGTTCGTCATGCAAACTTCCGGTTCTTACACTACTTTACCCAAGTTCTACACTCAACCTAGCTCTCTCGAGTCATAAATCAAGCGAACACAACATCTAAATGGTGATCAAGCATGTAGAAGCATTAAGAACGGGGTAAAATAAGCACATATATATCATTAATCACAAATCAAGAGGAGGAATCAAGAATCAATACATACAAGGGTTCAAAATAATCCTAGAATCAAAGTATTTAGCTACTCATGTTCTACAACTCCAAGGGAGCATATATATACAACATTACGTACAAATCAGAACAAGAGAAGAGAATGAAGAAGGAAGAGATAAACCAAGAGAGGAAGCCCAAATCTCTTTGAAGCTCCGAGCCCAAGCCAAATCCCACCAATCTCCAAGCCCTAGCAGAGCCAAACATGCCCAAAATATGCCCAGAAGTCGAAGAATGAGGGCTCACAAAGAAGCCCTAGCTTTTATATCAGTTAAAACGCGCCTGCTCTGTCCAAAACGCGCAGAAAACACGCAGTTCGCCGTCACTTCGCCGCTGCGAAAGCCGCGGCGAAGTCCAAAATTCCAGAATTGTGATGCGCTCGCCGTGACTTCGCCGCGGCGAAAGCCACGGCGAGAAACGGCAAACATACAGAGGCAGAGGGAGTTCGCCTTGACTTCGCCGCGGCGAGGCCACGGCGAAGTCACCTTTATTCTGGTGCTTTGCTCTGCTTTCTTTATTTCTTGGGTTGATATTTGGCTTCTTCTTATTTTTGTTCAATTGGGAGCTTGGAGGAGGGCTAAAATCTCTTGCTTATTGCTTCAAATTATTCCTACAAAAATTATATACAATAACATAAGAAACTAACTACAAAAAAAATCAAAATCTACATAATTAACAATAATGTGAAACCGAAAATCAAATGAGCATTTTCCCTCTTGAGTATCCAAAATGTATAAATAATAGACAAAAACTCAAGTAAATATACTCAAATAATCATGACTTTCTAGGAGTCATCAATCGTGCCTTCAGGTTATACAATTTAAGCACCGCACTCAATCTTGTGTATTTGCTGCATCCCACACACAAAGGCGTCTCTGCATCGCTCTTCAGTGTCTCAAACATTTCAGGATTCTCCTCACCCACCACGTTCAACATTTCTTCAAGATCATCGCTCTCATCACACATGTCTATATCAAGCACATTTGAAGCGCTACTAACATCAGGTACCCGGTCTCTGCATTCATCGTCATAGGTCTCACCGTGCTTTGTCCATTGTGTATAAGACGGATTGATTCCATGACAAATTAAATGACTTAACAAGTCAAGAGGACGAAGACGCTTCCCATACCAACATGATAAATAGGGGCATACAATTCTGTTAGCATTCTCTGCATGCTCTGCAGCAAATTCAATGAACTCTTTTGCTCCATCTATATATTCCCTTGAACGCCGATCACAAGACATCAATTTCTGATCCAACATGGTAACCTACTGATTTGAGCCTTTCCTAATACGCCTTGGGGTTCAAATGCAAAATATAATTTTTACCAAGGATTGCACTATAGTGGTGCGATCCCGGATCGTCTCTCAAGGAGCCTAATGAACTATCCTAGGGAAACTAAATGCAATGAAAGCTATAAAAACTTGGGGAATAAGAGTAGAAATTTTTGGTATTTTTCATAAAGGGAATTAAAAACTTGTTTTTGGTATTTTTAGGATGAATATGAATGGTTAATGGAATGCGAATGATGGGATGCTCTCTTGGCTAGGGTAGACATGTGGCAAGAATATACTTCACACTCTTGGGGAATTAAGGGATAATTGGACCAAGCTCATGCAAGTAATAAACAATTAGTCTTAATTGAAGGAATAGGTCGGTGACAACCCACTCAACCTCAATAGACCAAATGGGTTAATTATAGTCTAACATTAACTAGAAATAGGTTCCAATAGATAGAATAACTTGGGTCCCATCCAAATTACTCAATATCCTTCGGATCCAATAACTAATCAAAATTAGCTTATAATCAAATCCTCATACGTGTAAAACTTTATCCAATTATTTCATGCGATTGTATTGAATCAATAGTATTGTTTCTTAGGTGAGATTAATTGATGGAATTACTTAATCATGCAAAGAAGAAACTCAACATCAACATGCTCAAACCCTATAAATCAACCAAAGGACATAATCAAGATAAAATAAATGGACTAAATCACCACACACAATGATAGGTAATAAAATCAACAAGTACTCATGAAGATAATGTCAATTGAAAGATAGATGGAACCAAACTAGATCCAATACAACACAAAAGGTGAAATTCAACAATTACATAGCCAATAGTCTCAACATAATTGAAATCCAAACATAAGAAAACAAATGCTCAAGGAAATAGATGGAAATCCATGGCTACATAATTGGAACTAATGAAAAACTCCCCTAGAGTGGAAGAATAGCTTGCTTCACGTCATCCCGTCGTTCAAGAGAGCACCGAGCCGGATTAGTTCTTCATAGAGGAGGAGAAATCACCTGAGAGGATCTGCAACTCGAACTCCATGGTGAACCGGTGAAGGATTGTGGAATGGAGGAAGGAATTGGTGGAAGAGATGAAAGAATTTGTGTCTTGTTATGTGTATTTTCGTGCTCTCCTCCTCCTAGGCACACTAGGCAACATATATATAATCCAAATTGGCCTAAGGTCTCCTATTCTGACTAGGATTATCAATTAGGAAAGGATTGGGGAAGACCCAATCACTCAAACTTCAAGAAACCTAGTCAAGATAGGAAATAGTGAGTAGGATAATTAATTAGGAAACTTCCTAACCTCAATCAAGCATAGGGTTGCCTATTCTTGTAGAAATAACAAATAGGAAATATTTTAAGCAAACCCAATCAATCAATCAACCAATCCTAGTTGAAATAGGAAGTTTCCTATTCTTGTTGATTTTACCAATTAGGAAGGATTATAGGCCAATTCATTAGGCTCAATCAATCAATTCAATTTCCTAATTAGTAATTTCTTGTTGTGTAGAATTTCCTTTTTCTTGTAGAAGTTTCCTATTTTGTTTTCTTCTTGCTTTGACCTTAATTCTTTGCACCTACAATGGAAAATTTAAGCACATGTGAGGTATTTCAAGTCCATAAAAAAATAAATGCATGAGTTAAATGCCTAATATGCTCAAATTATAATAAAAATGCAATCAACTCTCTAATCTTGGACCCTAAGTATAAAAGTTCCTAAATCCCCATTTAATAGCTTCAAATAAATGCCAATTTCCTATAATTAGTGGATAAAAACATGTAATAATCAAGTGCAATCACCTACTAAAGGAAAGTGGCGGTAAGATCGATCTATATGACTTACTCATTAGGTAGCCATCTTATGATGTTACCTTATTTTTTAACAAAAATTCGGCAAAATAACGACTACAAAATGAACGTTCCCAGGCTCAAAGCCCTCTCTTTTTAAAATAGAAATTGATACTTCACAAAATACATATCATCAACTCAATAGATTTACATAGCCCAGCCACCACAATAGAATTCACAGATCATATATATAGCATTAATTGGAACACAAGTGTTTAACATAATTAGAGAAAATCCTACAAGCAGTATACTCAAATAATTAGAGAAAATCCTACAATTAGCATTAATTGACATAAAAAAAATAAAAATCCTACAAGTAGTATAGTCAAATAATTAGACAAACACAAGTGTTTAACATATTCAAGTGAACTCATTATGCACAAAAATCAAATGGACTTGTTCATAACATTAATGTTAAATTTAAACCTAACTTAGGATAATGTAACAACTAATCTACAAAATCAACAAGTAGGAACATACTAATTCAAGTTCACTACCTCTTGAGAGTATTCAATTTGCGTTAGAGTATAGGATCTCTAGATACAAAAGCAAGTTCACAGACTTTTATTGCTATATGTAACTCCTTCAAATGGCCCCACTTTGATTGCCTGAATAGTCCTGCATATAGGAAGACATTATATAACTTAAATTCAACAAAATATAACTTATATGCACTTGAAAAACTACAAACTGAATATTTAGGACTCAAATTCAGCAACAACAGAACGTCCGAAATTGAATCCAAATCCTTACATGCAAGTATATAAATCCAATTTAGTGTACTCATGGACACTTTTAATCACAAATTTCTCTGGGTTAAGGTCGGCATTTAGAGAAATTTGGCTAGGAAGAACACGGTGAACAGAGGGAATGAAGTCTGAACTAAAGACAAATTAAACCATGCAACCGAAATTTCTTTGGGGAAATAACTTATCTAAGCATTGGATTTGATTTAAACAGTGCTTAAATCAAACAAAATGAGGGTAGGAATGAAGAGAGAACACTCACGGAAGTTCAAGAAGGGTAATGCATAAAGGAACTAACTGAGCTCGCCGCTGCCAACCTTGGAGGAAAACAGATCTGGTAGCAGAACACTCACAGACGATGAACAAGAGCTACGAACAGAGAACACTCTGGGAAGAACAAGAGCTATGAGCACGAACAGAGAACACTCTGGGAAGAACAAGAGCTACGAACACGAACAGGAAAACAAATCTACGAGCTTTGGGTTCAGATTTGGCAAGAACAAGAGGACTATGCTTCAGCTCTGGGAAGACGCGAAGAAGACGACTTGAGCTTTGGGTTCAGATTTAGGTTCTGAGCTTTGAGGGAATAAGGAGGGAAAAACAAATAATATTTGGGGAATTTTGGGAAATGTGGCGCCAAGAGAGATCATCAGTTATGGGCTTCAAAATAAAAATTAAATCACAGGGAGCCTATACCAGCGCTTAAGCGCTGGTATAGGCCCTCTGTGATTTAATTTTTATATGTAAAACTATTTAATAAAGACAATTTAAATGCTTTTGTTTTTTTAATTGTTTCAGATTTTTAAAATTGTATCAAATTGTTTTTATCTAATTTCTAAATCCCAGGGGGCTAAATAAGTATTTTTTAATATATTTGCCCTTTCTTAATTTGCCAATGTGTTTTTTAAATTGTTTTACTTATTTTTCAAAAATTTAATCCCAGGGGGCCTATACCAGCGCTTACCTGGGATTTAATTTTTATATGTAAAACAATTTAATAAAAACAATTTAAATGCTTTTGTTTCTTTTTAATTGTTTCAGATTTTTAAAATTGTATCAAATTGTTTTTATCTAATTTTTAAATTCCTGGGGGCTAAATAAGTATTTTTTAATATATTTGCCCTTTCTTAATTTGCCAATGATTTTTTTAAATTGTTTTACTTATTTTTCAAAATAAAAATTAAATCCCAGGGGGCCTATACCAACGCTTCCCTGGGATTTAATTTTTATATGTAAAACTATTTAATAAAGACAATTTAAATGCTTTTGTTTTTTTTAATTGTTTCATATTTTTAAAATTGTATCAAATTGTTTTTATCTAATTTCTAAATCCCAGGGGGCTAAATAAGTATTTTTTAATATATTTTCCCTTTCTTAATTTGCCAATGATTTTTTTAAATTGTTTTACTTATTTTTCAAAATAAAAATTAAATCCCAGGGGGCCTATACCAGCGCTTCCCTAGGATTTAATTTTTATATATAAAACTATTTAATAAAGACAATTTAAATGCTTTTGTTTTTTTAATTGTTTCAGATTTTTAAAATTGTATCAAATTGTTTTTATCTAATTTCTAAATCCGAGGGGGCTAAATAAGTATTTTTTAATATATTTGCCCTTTTTTAATTTGCCAATGTGTTTTTTAAATTGTTTTACTTATTTTTCAAAATAAAAATTTAATCCCAGGGGGATATACCAGTGCTTAAGCGATGGTATAGGCCCCCTGCGATTTAATTTTTATATGTAAAACAATTTAATAAAGACAATTTAAATGCTTTTATTTTTTTTAATTGTTTTATATTTTTAAAATTGAATCAAATTGTTTTTATCTAATTTTTAAATCCCAGGGGGCTAATTAAGTATTTTTTAATATATTTACCCTTTCTTAATTTGCCAATGTGTTTTTTAAATTGTTTTACTTATTTTTCAAAATAAAAATTTAATCCTAGGGGGCCTATACCAATGCTTAAGCGATGGTATAGGCCCCCTAGGATTTAATTTTTATATATAAAATAATTTAATAAAAAGAATTTAAATGCTTTTGTTTCTTTTTAATTGTTTCAGATTTTTAAAATTGTATCAAATTGTTTTTACCTAATTTCTAAATCCCAGGCGGCTAAATAAGTATTTTTTAATATATTTTCCCTTTCTTAATTGGCCAATGTGTTTTTTAAATTGTTTTACTTATTTTTCAAAATAAAAATTTAATCTCAGGGCTCCTATACCAGGGCTTAAGCGCTGGTATAGGCCCCTTGGTATTTAATTTTTATATGTAAAACAATTTAATAAAGACAATTTAAATGCTTTTGTTTATTTTTAATTGTTTCAGATTTTTAAAATTGTATCAAATTGTTTTTATCTAATTTCTAAATCCCAGGGGGCTAAATAAGTATTTTTTTAATATATTTTCCCTTTCTTAATTTGCCAATGTTTTTTAAAAATTGTTTTACTTATTTTTCAAAATAAAAATTAAATCCCAGTGTGCCTATACCAGCGCTTATTACGCTATAAGCGCTGGGATAGACCCCCTGGAATTTAAAAATTAGATAGAAACAATTTGATACAATTTTAAAATATCTGAAACAATTGAAAAAAAAACAAAAGCATTTAAAATTGTTATATAAGCCTATCCCAGCGCTTGTACGACACAAGCACTGGGATAGGCCGAAATATGTATTTTTTATATATATTTGCCCTTTCTTAAATTGCTAATGTTTTTTATATTGTTTTACATATTTTTCAAAATAAAATTTAAATCCCATGGGGCCTATCCCATCGTTTATGATTATTAAGTGCTGAAATATGCTTATACCTATACCATCACTTTTATTTCTAAAGCGCTGGTATAGGTCATATTATACCTATCGCATCTCTTGCATTTTATAAGCGCTGTTATTGTTGCGCTGCAATAGGGTATTTCTATAGTAGTGTACTCATTACACTGTTATTATTATCACTGAACATTAGTTCACAACCTTTTCAATGGGCTTTGAATAATAAATTGCAAAACGACACTACCACAAAAAACACCTATAGCGGCGCTTTTTTGACCCCTATAGCGGCGCTTTTGAAGTGCCGCTATAGCTAGCGCCGCAATAGGTCAGGTGACCTATAGCTGCGCTTACAAAGCGCCGCTATAGGTGACCATATAGCGACGCTTTATTACCCATCTATACCGGCGCTTTTATGTCTTAAAGCGCCGGTATAGGCCTCTCTATAGCGGCGCTTTTCTTAAAAAGCGCCGCTATAGGTTATATTTTTTTTAAAATATACAATTTATTTTTTAATTCATACCCACTTGCATCATTGCAAAAATTCCAGCAATTCTATACAATTCCAGGCAGTCCATATACAACAGTAACTCAAACAGAGAAGAATATGTACAATAAGACCAAAAGCTATATTGTTCAATTAAGAAAAAAATGCATACTACTAGTCAGGCTGTCCAATTTGAGAGAACAGAGGGTGTACATAACTACACCATTCTTCAATTAGCGCTTTCATCATCTCCCTTGACAACATGAAGCAACGTGCGTCTGGGTAATACTGCGTATAGAAATTTAAATGACAATTAAATTTACTTGAAATCTAACAAGTACAAACACTTAGATTAGGAAAAATATAAAACTTACTGTCAATGGGATGTTATCTCGATCACGTGATACGATATCCCTCATATAATGCATGACATAGTATCCACAGTCGTTGTCATAGGGTTGATGTGGGCACTGTAACAAAAAATACAGAATATCATATAAGAGCAGTTACGTTATGGTTTAAGTAACGATTATTTGAAAAATTAAATAACTTGTAAAACCTGAACTTTGAGCCACGGATAAGCATCTTTCTGGTCATGGGCGTTGGAATAATTGTACCCATTAGCAGCCCGATAACTAGTCAATGCTCTGGAAACAAAACATATTAAATTAATTTTAGTAGCTTGGGTCGGTCATATAAAATGACAGATAATACAACATATTCAAATAATGTTGACATTCACTTACTCATTGAAGAGACGCTTCAAATCCGGGCGATTATCTGGTTCAGCAGATTCCACAGGATCCAAATAGTAAATAAGTGGATCCGGCTGTACTGTCGGATTGATGACAAGCAAAACCCAATGTACCCTAAGACGTTTTATAACGTTATGTCAGTATATATATCAATGATGATTGGAGCTAAGAATACGATGAAAGCGCCAAATGCTTATACACTTACCCTGTATTAATTGGAGCTAAGAATAAAGTTCTGCATGTTGCCTTTAAAGTGAAACGCTTCTTAATCGCTTTGAACTGATCATCACGTTTCGCACCCTCAATTTGCGCTATTAAATAAGGGTTTATGAATTCGAACGAGACATTGTCCTCGGAGGCTATGACTTCTTCATGCAGGTGCCTTCAAAGAAACCATACAAACATCCAATTAGTGTAGAACGTATGACATTGAATGAAACCACAATGGAAACACATATATACCTAATCCATAAATTGATGACCGTAGCACCGACCCATCTTTCGTCAAGCACCTCCATGACCTGATCCCTAGAAAGAAGCTCATTGAAATTTGACTCGCCAAATATAAGCCTGTTGAATGGGAATGTGACAGTAGCATCGCGAGGTATGGTAGCTGTAAATGCTCGTAATCGAGCACGATTTGGCGTTTCAGCACTTATATCTTGGATAACAGGAGCAAGCACTTGAACTTTCTTCTTGCCCTTTGCTTTTGTTGCCTATAAACCATATAAATAGAAAGTTTCAAAAATTCTTCCAATAAGAAGAGTGTTAGTTTAAATTAAGTAGCAAATAACCACCTGTGACACTGGACCAGCTCGTGAACTCTTTTTCTTCAATTGAGCAGCTGGGCCACCGGTACCTTTTACACTAGCCACTTGTGCTTTCTTTCCTAGAGACTCTGTACCCTGTAAAAACTTATAAATAGTAAAAGAGCGTTATTCCAAAACAAAGAATGCTAGTCTAAACGTTATTAGTAAATAACCACCTGTGGTATTAGCTCAATCAAATTGACGGGCCAAGCAACATATGCACCAACAACATCTTCGACCTTAGTCATCGCATCAGGAGTAGGGAATGGTAATGGTGCATCCCTGTTCTGGTAGACTTAAATCATAACCCTCAATGTATTTTCAGGCAACGGAGAATTGTCCAGGATCCTGTTTGAAGTGTTGAAGACCATACCGACCGCAACTACTTCACTGAAAGATTGATCCTTATACAGGTTGCACCTTGATTCGCCCTACAAAAGAGTTGACAACGTTAGCTCCCAATCGATAATATAACAGTATCACTACAAGTTTATAAGTACAAAAGACAAGAATTACCTGAGGAATTTAAGCCCTAGGCATCGTACAGCTATCCCTGATGCTTGGACTCTCATAGGAAGGAACGTTACCTTGTTGCATGAAGTTGGACATTTGTGATCCAACATTGTTATGCTGGAAAAATTCGTACATCATATCTTGCCGTCTTTGCATTTCCTCATTCCTTCTTTGCATTTCAAGCACAGTCTCCCTCAGAGTATTGACTTCATCTTTCAACACAGAAACTTCACTTTGTGTTACCCGCTTTTGGCAGCCAAAGTAAGCTGAAGGCGTGACCCCTATACCAGTGCCCCGAACACGGCCTGAATACTCAGGAAGGTCAAGTGCTCTACTGAGGATATCGCCTTGGCCAAATATGTTGACCTCCTCGGGCGATTCTTGTGTTAACATATCCTATAACAAGAAGGATTATTAGTTATTAAGTTTGGAAATTCACTAATAAAAAAATTACAAAGTCTAAGAGAATGACTTACACATCGTTCACGGACTCTTCTAACCTCTTCGTGAACGATGGTTCCGTCGCTTTTGGAGTGTCCTTTGATCTAGACCCTAAACTGTAGAGGGTGACCTTCTAAACCCTCTTCCTGAATCTGTCAAGGTAAAACAGGTGAACTTATAAATTAATTACATAAATATTAATTCACAATTTTAGAAGCAAAAGGGCGTTACTAACATACCATCTCGTACTCCAATTCTGGAAATGTTTTCCGGCCGCCTAAATAGGGATACGCACAGCTTTTAGCCACCTAGCTATTTTTTCGCTTCTTTCCCGAAACTCCTCTGATAAGCGTGATTGCACAAATTCATCCCACTGTGCTTGAGTTATGACCCCTTCATATGTAGATGGGGGTGTTCGAACGACCTCCCCGTTTTCATCTCTCATATATAATGTCAACAAATCTGAACGGAAGTTTCTGTGTATTTTTGAAGCTTTCTTCATGACATAGTCCCTGTGTGTAACACCTAAATTTTACTACTATATTATAGCATTTTAATTGATTTATAACCACTTTTTAATCACGGAAGCCCAAAAATACGAAAAAATTTAAAACTTTTTCTTTCCAAAGTATTAAATCAAATTCCCTTTCTTTCAAATGAAATTTTCTGATAAATTAGATTATCTTTAAACTTTCAATAAAAATAGAGTGGTTATTAAAACAATTAAAATAACTCTAATTATAACGTTTGGGGAGCCAGACCCCTTACATTATATTCACATATTCTTTAGATTATGTTCTATTTATCTATTTCCACTTCTCTTACTATAATAATATGTTGGCGGGTTATCTTGATTGATAACCCTCTTATATGAGTAGGCAGCTCTATTATTCCTTAAGGATATATACACATATAAAATATACATTAACTACTAGACAAGCTTTCAACTTGTCTTAATTATTTAAACATACAACATACACAGGAAAATAGGCTCTTAAAGTATCTACCTATAAGGTACAAGACAAAGCAGGCATTCCTGCCTCTTCATACTACCTTACTTCTTTCCCAGCTAGCTACTCCCATTCTGCTATACTTAAAACGTTTTGAAAAACAGTGAGATTGGAAATCTCAATAGCAGTTTATTTCATATCATTTGTGCACTTATATATATACTTATACATCAACTTTATAAATCTGTGCATATAATGAAAGCATATATCCCTTTTAAACCAATACTTGCAGGATTTTCCAATTATAGCCCTCACGGCTACTCAATAACCCTCACGGTTATAGGAATTATATTGTAGCCCTCACAGCTACTCAATAACCCTCACGGTTATAGGAATTTAACTGTAGCCCTCACAGCTACTCGATAACCCTCACGGTTATAGGAATTTAATTGTAGCCCTCACAGCTACTCGATAACCCTCACGGTTATAGGAATTTAACTGGCAAAGGGGGAGCGACCCACCTAGGCCTTGGAGTACTCCACAAATATCATAATATCACCACCAGAATAATGCTCATTTAAATGCCACAGATATTACAAAATTATATATAGAAATTTATATTATGAATTAAACTACTACCTGTACTTCAGGAATTACTCCTCAACTGGTTCTTTTCGTTTCTACTGTCCTCATGAACTTATGCCATAATCAACACCTATTTACATATCATATAACAATAAAGTAAATTAATACTTATGCTTCTATACTTATACTTTGCGTCTCTCTCGAAGCCCAACTTATTCAATACTACCCCAAAACTTGTCTTCTAGGCAAATTATAACTTGCCCACATTTAATTAGAACTTTGACTATTCAAAACTACTTTAATAATTTACTTACATTGAACTTTCTTATTTTCAATGTTTGACCAATCGTTTCTATCATTTCTTTCATATCTTTATTCATGCCTCAACAATTTAAATTCATACAAGCCTGCCTATAAACTCAGACTTTTGAAACCACTTGTTTAATAACTCTACAATACTCTCGTACAACAAATAAATAGCCATACATCAAATTTAATAATTTGCAACACTGAATTTCATATTCAATCATTATACAAACCTAAAGCATATCAGAGTAAGACAGAACACCACAATTAACTTCCCCTTGTCATGTCTACATCAATCATTTGTATTCATAATAGTCATCCATTCAACTAATCACATTTGATGAAAATGAAACAGAGCAACACAACACATGAACCTGAATATTTCTTTCCCAATTAGAAAATTCTCAATACCACATTGGATATAACTAATTCCTTCCTTTAACAGGTTTTAAGACACTTAATTAACCTCCTCAATCAGGTAAAACTTCAGAATGAAACATCCATGTTAATGTTTCAACATTGAAAAGCACAAATTAGTTATGTCCAAATCAGATTTCAGCTACAATACTAAAATATTCAAGCCACATCATGACACACTCAAAGTCATCTTTTGAAAATATAATCTGACAAACCCATTGGTCAATCTAACGTTATAGCAAAGCATATCAAATTTGATTAACAACAATAGTCCCATATTTCCTAAGATCATAACTTCTTAGATCACAAACTTCCTTTCTAGTATCAATTAATTCTATCACAAACTGAATGTAACTACTTTATCTACTCTTTAAAGTTTCTTCTTTTCCAATTACAATTGTTCCTCAAAGATTAGCTACCATTTACTCCTTCCCCTAACATCAATACATAACTTCCATTTATTTTTCTATTTAACAGCAAGATTCCAAAATAACAATTCAAAATTATATTTTTCAGCCTTTATCATACTCTAGAACTATCTGATTCAATCATATCATCAATTCAATCCTTATCGTCATTATTTACCATAATCACATACACCATTAAGGTCCATATTCGATTGATAATTAATAGAACCTCAAAAACTAACATTTAAATTCCATATTCTTCAACTGAAAATATATACATACCAGACTTTTAATCTTCATTGTTTTGAAGTCCAAAACAACATTAAACTTTACCAAACACCGTAGGTTTGCAGTATAGTGGGACCCATAAACGGAAATTAGATCTATTATACTGATTTAGCCACCAAACATCTCTAAGAAAAGAAAATGAAAATCTTTATCCAACATCCTCATTTTTGTATGAAGTCCAGAGTATGCATCATTACTAAACCAAAGAAAGTCAAAATCAAGAGTCGTAATGAATTGTAATCACTGACGAAAACAGAGCATACATCCCAAAAATCTCATACTTTCACATATCACCGAAAATCCACATGCCTGGCCCTTTATTAATTCTATCAACATCTACTTTCATCACAAACCCAACAAGCCAAAGAATCGAACAACCAGGGAAAACAGGGGAAGGAACATAAATCGGTAAAAATCTCAACACCTCAGAAATTTAACATGCATCAACAAATATATGCTCTATCATATTTTTATCATAGACCAATTAAACTTCCTGGCCGAAACAGAAAGAACCGAGAAAACAGAGGGAACTAAGTCCAAATTCTTCTAAAATTCAACATACAAATTTATACATTAGTCCTATCCTTGCCTTACTTCATTTAATAAAAAACAATCATCCCAAGACAAAGAATCAGCGGAACAGAGGAGGACAAAGGAAAATCAAAATTTCACAAAAATTCAACAAACCTCATAAATCACACATGCAATACTCTTTATGCACTTAATCTTAGTCCTAGTCACGATTAATTAAGCTTACAATCATTGCACGCCCAGAAATCGCGAAGAACAACGGCGGATGAATAGTAACCGATTTGGGATTTCTGAAGCAAATCGACCAAGCACTCCACCATTTCTCAAATTGATCCACAAGAGTGGTTAATCGGAGTCTAAGCTTTGATTCTACTGATTTAGGACTCTTAAAATCCCCAACCCCAAATCGGACCTCACTTGAAAATCGCTCAAATCAGAGAAAGAAAGGTAGAGAATAGGAAGAGGAAGCTCACCTAAGATCGAATTCGACCTTGCATGTGCCGCCTAAGCCTTCCTCCGCCGTGAATCGCCATCACCGTCGCCGGGAACGCAGAGAGAAGGCAGAGAAAAAAAAATAAAAATCGGGGAGAGAGAGAGAAGAGGAAGATGGGAAATGAGGGAGGAAGGAAAGGAATTTTTGATTTTATAAGGGTGAGAGGGAAAATTACGTTTTTAGCCCTTTTAACTTCTGTTCTTTCTAATTTAGTCCCTATCCTTAAGTTTCCATTATTTTCATTTTGGTCCTTATCTTAAAAATTAATTTCCTAAAATTAATTCTCATATCAGATTAAATATTTTCTTACTCATAAATTTATTTGGCCTCAAAATAGTTTATCCTCAAATTTCCAAATTAAAATTTATCTTTTAATTATTTTTCCCTCAATTAATAAAGAAAATAACCCTTGAAATTATTAAAAATACGCCTGGCCTCATAAATTATTTATAAGGCTTTTTAATTTCTAAATGATACCCCAAGATCTTAAATAAATCCTTATTTTTTATTTCCTAAAATTTGGGGTGTTACACTGTGAGTCTCATCGATATGAAACACAGTCTGTAGCAATAGAAATCATATTAAATTTGTTAGTTACAATGTTATCTATCATGACGAAATTAAACTTAATTGTAAAAAAATAGCTTACCTGAACCTCTGACCAAATCTTGTCACGTGTGTCCCTGTTTACTTTTCTCCAATCTGTAACTGTAATAGGAACTTTATTACGAACAGTGCATCCAACGAAACTGGTAAGGGCCTTCACACTCTTTCGAACTAGTTGGCCATTGTCGTTCCATACAAGGGCTGTCTTTTTTCCCTTAGCTCTACACGCATAATGGTCTTGCCACGATGAACTTGGTCCTCAACATGTGCTCTACCCTCATCAATAACTTGCTGGGCACTCTGTGGTGCTTCCTCCTCCTCAGGTACGTTTGGATCCATTGTCCTGTAAAATAATTAAACAATATATGATTTTAGTGCATACATATGCATATAATGAAATAATTCGTAGTAAAAAAAATAAGAAAATACATACAAACTTAAATCATTATGATGGCATTCGACTCCTTTTTCTCATTGTTATATTATCCAAAATTGTTGGCTTCCTCTTTTTTGTGGGATTTAGGGTTGTGTTGACCCAAATGCCTTCTTCATGGTCACCCCTTACATAAACAGGCTCATCTTCGTCATCATATCTGTCTGCATCAAAGTCTTCTGCTAGTAATGTATCAAAGGAAGGATCATCTTCAATCATATTTATATCTTCATCATTACTTCCATCATCAACTTGTTCGGCATAATTTTTGTTCGACTGAATGACAACTGACCAATTCTTCTTAGAAGGATCTGCAATGTAAAAAACTTGTGCTGCTTGAGACGGTAGAATGTAAGGATCATCCTTATATCCAACTTTAGAAAGGTCAACGGATATAAACCCAAATTCATCTAACTGTCATCCACTATTATTGTTAACCCACTGACAGCGGAACACAGGAACTCTGAACATGGTGTAATCTAACTCCCAGATGCAATCAATCACACCAAAGTATGACATCTGTGCATATACGGGATTTGTATCTCTTGCACTGGATATATACCATGTCTCGGCAACAACTGTGACTCCACTATTCTGCATTGTGCTTTTCTCATCCTGACCTTTTGTATAGAATGTGTAACCATTTATTGCATAGGCAGTGTAAGCAAATGCGTGCAAACCCAGTCCTTTCGACAGCCAGAACAATCTTTCACAAACTGATCCAGTGTTAAGCTCAAGCTGCTGACAAATACACGCATTGAACCATCTAATGAAATTTTTGTTGTGTTCCTTTGTAATCAAATTCTCATTTCTATCACCGTGAATTTCCCGAAGAAGTTTTTTGTGTTCTTCAACAAATGGTTCAACCTCAGGAGTATTGTGAAGAATATACAAGTGAGCTAGCTCCCTTTCAACATTCGAAATGCGTATTAAGTTGAACCCACTCATTCCTTTCCCCGTTAATCTCCCGTCGTGATGAGACTTGGGTAAACCAATAGGTTCAATATTTGATAGGTAATTTGCACACAAATCACTCGCTTCTTCAACGATGTATCGTTCAGCAATACACCCCTCTGGTCGATATCTATTTTTTACATACCCCTTTAAAACTTTCATGAACCGTTCAATTGGGTACATCCATCTCAAATAGACTGGGCCGCACAGTTAAACCTCTTTGACCAAGTGTACTGTAAGATGAACCATGATGTCAAAGAATGAAGGGGGGAAATACATTTCAAGTTCGCACAGGATACAAACGATCTGTCTCTGCAAATCCTGCAACTTTGTTGTATCAACCACTTTACTACAAATGAGCTTGAAGAACATACAAAGTCTGGTGATCGTGCTCCGCAATTTCTTAGGTAAAATGTTGCGTATGGCGACCGGTAAGAAATGTTGCATCAGGACGTGACAGTCATGAGATTTCAGGTTCTTCAACTTCAACTCTTTCATGGACACAAGGTTCTTTACATTTGAGGAGTATCCGTCTGGAACTTTGATTCCATTCAGAAACTCACAAAATGATCTTTTCTCTTTCTTCGAAAGGGTGTAAGCTGTTGGAGGTAAATAAGTGCGGTATCCTCTCTCGACGGGTGCTAACTCTTGTCTTATTCCCAACTTGACCATATCTAACCTCGAATTGACACCATCCTTACTTTTCCCATGCATATTCAGCAACGTGCCAATTAGGTTATCACAGATGTTTTTTTCAATATGCATCACATCAAGAAAATGCCTAACGTATAAGGACTTCCAATACAGGAGTTCGAAGAATATGGATCTCTTCTTCCAACCACATGTCAACACATTTTTTGCGAAAGGCTTACCAAAATCGTTCTCCAACGCCTTCACCTTTTCAAAAACGCAATCCCCGCTCAATGTCCTTGGTGGCCTACCTTCTTCTGAGTTCCCGTTAAACGCCTTTTTCCACCTACGCCAACGATGTTTTAACGGCAAGAACCTCCGATGTCCCATGTAAACATTTTTCTTACAATGATCCAGTCGAATTGAATGGGTATCATCTTCACAGACAGGGCACACACCATATCCTTTGATGCTGTATCCAGACAAATTACCGTATGCTGGGAAATCATTTATCGTGCCAAACAACATAGCTCTCAAATTAAAACTTTCTTCCTTACAGCCATCAAAAACTGTCTCACCCGAATTCCACATATACTTCAGGTCTTCAATCAATGGATCCAAGTAGACGTCTATATCGTTGCCGGGTTGTCTAGGCCCGGAAATAAGCATAGAAAGCATTATAAATTTGTGTTTCATGATTAAATTTGGGGGGAGGTTATATATCATCAAAATCACCGGCCATGTGCTATGAGTACTCTGAACTCCATGCGGATTGATTCCATCGGTTGCCAATGCAAGCCGTAGGTTTCGTGGTTCTTCACCGAACTCAGGGTACTCATAATCAATTTTTTTCCATTGGGGGGCATCTGCGGGGTGCCTAAGCTTGGTGTCTTTAATCCTTTCATCGGCATGCCAAGTCAAAAGCTTTGCAACATCCGCATTATTGAACATGCGCCTGAATCTCGGAATGATCGGAAAGTACCACAAGACTTTAGAAGGACTCTTACCTTTCTTTCCATACCGAGATGTGTTGCATTTCGGACACTCCTCCAACAATGCATACTGATTTCGGAATAAAATATAGTCGTTGGGACATGCATGTATTTTCTCATATTTTATACCGGTCGAGCGGAGAATTTGCTTTGCCTCGTATGTTTTCGAAGGGAGTACATTCGCTTCTGGAAGTATATCTCGCAAAACGGAAAGCAGTGCGGTGAAACTTGCATCACTCCAACCGTATCGCGCTTTCAAGTTATACAATTTAAGCACCACACTCAATTTTGTGTATTTGTTGCATCCCACATATAACGGCGTCTCTGCATAACTCTTCAGAGTCTAAAATATTTCAGGATCCACCTCACCCACCACATTCAACATTTCTTCAAGGTCATCGCTCTCATCACACATGTCTGTGTCAACTACATTTGAAGCGCTACTAACATCAGGTACCCGGTCTCCGCTAGAATACTCATACGTCTCACCATGCTTAGTCCAACGTGTATAAGATGGATCGATTCCATGACAAATTAAATGACCCAACAAGTCAAGAGGACGGAGATGCTTTCCATACAAACACGACGTATAGGGGCATGCAATTCTGTTAGCATTCTCTGCATGCTCAGCAGCAAATTCAATGAACTCTTTTGCTCCATCTATATATTCCCTTGAACGTCGATCACAAGACATCCATTTCCGATCCAACATTATAACCTACTAAAGGAAAACATCGGTAAGATGTATATGACCTACTCATTAGGTAGCCACCTTACGATGTTACCTTATTTTCTAAACAAAAAATCGGCAGCATAACAGCTAAAAAATGAACGTTCCCAGGCTCAAGGCCCTCTCTTTTTTACAAAGAAATGGATTGCCAACTATATAAACAACATCAACTCAATATATTTCCACAGCCCACCACAACAGAATTCACAGAGCATATATAAAGTATTAATAGCTCCACAAAACAAAATTTTCATACAAGTAAAATAAAATACCATACAGTTTTGTCTCATAACCCAACATAAAATGTTTGTACCTGAACAACTTCTTTTACTTTGTCTTTTGATGAAGAATGTGGGCCAAGCAAATACTTCTTAAGGTCCCTACAACATAAATAAACTCATTAATTGAATAAATGAACCACTTATGTACAAATGGTCAATATATTTTTACCAACATGTAATCAAGACTAAGTTATAATATATTGTCGCAAGTAGAATCTCTTCAGTGATTTTTTTAAAGATCATAATTCTTGGTATGGTTATCTATCAAAATTTAAAAATTTTGAGTTTTTTAAGTAGCATTTTCCTCCAAACTATTGTAAAAAATCGTACTTCAATGTGAAGAAAACTCTTGGGTTATCTCTATAATGCAGCAAACCATTGATCACTAATGGGAGAAAAATCAAAGGAATTTCTTTTGTTCAGAATATTTGATAGAAGATTTTCATTGTTCAAGGTACAAGGTATGTTGATTATTTGAGCAAAGGATGTTCTGGTGGAAAAACAACGAGCTAACTACATCATTTAATTATAATCTCGCCTTTTAAGCTACCAATTTCAATTTTTTTTTAAAAAAAATCTAAACTGGCCGAAATATTGCAGTAAGACGAGCTAGTATGAGATAAAAGCAAGACTAGCTAGCAGGAAATGCATCGTTGAACTATGTTCAGTTTCTTAGGCTTTCATGAGCAACAAATTAAAACTCAAAAAATGAAATTAAAGCAAAGAAACAATCGAACTCTGTCATTTTAAGAAACATAGCAAAGCAAAGCAAAGCGTCAAGCTAAGTCATAGCTCAGGAATACAGAAACGTAAAAAGAAAGCAAAGCAAGAATGTAATGTGAGACAAAAGGAAAATAGAGTCAGGTAGCATCATGAACATCTGAATGGAACTAAAACAGTGTCAAAATAAGGTCACGCTCACTTTAAAAATATGGACAAAGGTACCCACCAGGGATGAGAGCCCGAGGGAATTGGTATCCATCAAGCTCCATGTCTATCGGAGTAAAAAAACGAGTAATGAATCATTATATATCACTGGCATCCCGCTTCCACTTCATTAAGTTATAATCAAGCTCAGAAAAAACCTCTTAACGAAATGCTGACAACCCTCAGAAATATGAGTGACTCATAGGAACTTATATAGGAAAATTGTGACCTGCTTATCTGCTGTAACACGTACCTAACTACATTTTGCCAGTATTAAAGCAATGACAAGAAGAAAGAAAATAATTTTAATTCAACCCAGTGGAGATGATATGGTCATATCAGCCTAGCTACAATCTTTTTCCTTTTCACTCTCGTAAGAAAATCAAAGTCAAAGCAATGCAGTACTCAAATCATCACATCACACTATAAGCCAAAAGGTGCAAAGAAGAAAAAAGTAATAGTATATTGAACCTGACGAGAGATGAACCCAAAATTCGAGCGCAAAGCCATACCTCTGACGGCTTTAAAATGGTAGGAAACGGCGCCGTGTTCTGTGGGCGGCGTTAACGGTGGAGAGAGCATGATGGCCGTGGGGTTTGAGAGGGGGTTTGAGCGTGGTGGCCGTGGGGTTTGAGAGGGGGTTTGAGTGTGTGTGGGAGAAAGAAGGGAGTGAGGACAAAAAAATTAAAAAAGGAAGGGGGGAGAGAGTGACGCCGGCCTGGGTGAAAAATTGGAGGGAGAATTTCCCTCCAATTTTTCACCTATACCGGCACTTATTGCACAAAGCGCCGGTATAGGCCCAAACAAAAATTAGCTATACCGACGCTTAGTGAAATAAGCGCCGGTATAGGGTTTTTAAATAAAAAAAAGATGAACAACCTATACCGGCGCTTTGTGCAATAAGCACCGGTATAGGGTTTTTAAATAAAAAAAAAAAAAAAAGATGAACTGAAATCATATACCGGCGCTTTTACTAAGAAGCGCTGGTATAAGGTTCCCTCTATTCCGGCGCTTTTCTTGGTAAGCGCCGGTATAGGCTCCTTGCTTATCTATACCGGCGCTTTTTACTATAAGCGCCGGTATTGTTGCGTCGCGACAGGATAATTCTGTAGTAGTGCGAGTAGAGAAAGTTCGAGAAGTATCATCTGGGTTGGGAGAATAACCATAATCGAAATTCTGAGAGTAAGAATCAATGTCGTACTTTAAATTATGTACTCTAGGCGATGATCCCTTGAAAAACCTATTTTTCTCCTTTTTTATCTTCCTCTACAACGTTGTCAAGTTCACCATATTCCATCCGCACACAATTGCTTCTTCTTTTGCTTAAATATATATATATTTAGAGAGAGAGAGAGAGAGAGAGAGAGAGAGAGAGAGATATTAAGGTTTGGTTTTGGGAGCAATGTTGTGTCTGGAGGTGCCACATATATACTAGGTCGGTTATTTATAGTTTTATACTAAAGATTACTTAAGGTGGGGGAAGGCTCTGAATCACGCATGACGTGTTATAAAGTAAATATAACCAACTTGCAAATATATTTCATTATTTCATTGACGTTATACGCTTTATACAGTCAGATTCAGCTTCATCATTAGCTTTGATGGGATCCAGGATCAAGCGTAACATGGTAGTTGAAATGAATATAGAATCTTATAATTGAATTGGTGGTTCTGAGAATATGCTTTAAAAAGTTTCTTGTTCTGTTAGCAACTACACACATACACATATGCATGTGTAAGTAACACGTTATTTTTTAACATGGGGTGTTACTGTATCTTATCGCCTCATGGAGACAGATGTACTGTGATGTCAAGTAGTTAAAAATTTTGTTGTCTAACGAGATGAATCAAGTAGGCAAGTGAGTAATAGCTAGCGTAGAGAGAGAAGCTCTGCCTTCTCTCTAGAAGCTGATTGGATCTGAGGAAGTAAGGAGGAGGGGCAGCCGTCTTCTTCTCTCACCACTAGGGTGAGCTTTTTCCTCTCCGTATGGGGGAGCATCTTTTGCCACTTTTGTGGCCATTCTTTTTTTTTTGGTGGCCATTCTTTCAGATCTGAGATGGTGGTGCTGAAGATTGGAGCGGTGGGGACTCAGTTTTGGAGGATCTTGAAGGAAAGGATTTCAGATCTGAGCGTGATGCTTCTTATGGGTTCTTTTTTGTTGTGATATAACCTTAGCTTGTGGGTTAATTTTGTTTGGTTTGGATGTTGGCTGTCTTCTATCATGATCTTTATTTCTATGGAATTTATTTTCAAATTTCATAGGTTTCTTCATCTTCTAGGAGATGATTGTGGAGCTGCTATAGTTTGCAGCATTTGCATCAAGGAGGTTGGGCTCAGCAGAGCATGTTTTCAGACAACCACCCTCTATTGCGTTTTTCCTTTGTTCATGATGGATAGAAAGCTCAATTTCCTCACCACCAACCTGCAATGTCTGGGTATCGGCAGTCCTTCTATTGTTTGCTTTTGGTCTGTTGTGCAAGTCTGTGCACAAGTCTCTAGTCTTCTTGTTTTGTAATACAGTGCTCTATTCGTATTGTCTTCTACCTATGTAATCTTGTGTTCTGTTTGAGCTTCTTTGAGTATGTACTCTAGTTCTTTTCACATTAATGGAAACTACCTTTTGGTCAAAAAAAAAGTAGGCAAGTGAGTTACTTGTATAATCTATAATCTTTTCAGAGAAGATATTCACTACAAAAAAACTCGAAATTACCGACAGAATTCCGTCGGTAATTTCAGTTTTCCGACAGATTTCTGTTGGAAAAGAATTTCTGACGGAATTTTTTCCGTCTGAAATTCCTCCGTTGGTAATTCATTTACCGACGGTTTTCTGATGGAATTTTGTCGGTAATTTTTTTTATTTTATTATATGAATAAAGTATCATTTTAATTTATAAATAATATATTAAAATATTATTTTTACCGACGGAATTTCCATCGGTAAATTTTTATTTTTTTTTAAATTATATGCCACGTGTCCCATTTTTTGCCGCCACATGTCGCTCTCATGTACCTCCACGTGTCGTGTCCTCACCTTGCCACGTGTCGCGTCCACAATTTGTATTCAATTGTAGCAAACCGAACGAACCCACAACTTCTTAAGTGCGTGCTGATGCCTTAACCAATTGAGCTATGAAGACCATGTGATATTATTTGCAAACTATTATATTTATAATATTCAAACTCCCACTATTATAATTATCTTTTATCTAAATTATTAATATATAATTTACAATTAAATTATAATTATTAAACTATTTTAATAAGAATAATTAAATTATAATTATTTTTCATATTTCTTACTAATATTTATTAATAAATAACATATTATTTAATAAAAAATTACAATTAAATTTATTAAAAATTTAAATCATATACGTCTATATGTTAATTTTTATTAAAATTTATTAAATATTATTTATTTATAAACTATTTTTAAAAAATAAATAAAAATAATATTTTAATATATTATTTATAAATTAAAAAAATAATATAATACATAAAATTACCGACAAAAAATGTTTGGTCGGTAATAATAATATTTTAATATCTTATTAATAAATTTAAATAATAATTTATAAAATAATAATTAATAAAAATATTACCGACAAAAATTCTGTCGGTAATTAATTATTTTAATATAAAATGTATAAATTAAAATAATAATTTATTTATAAAATAATAATTAATAAAAAAATTACCGACGGAATTTCCGTCGGTAAATTTATTGGCCGAATTTCCATCTGTAATTAAGTATTTTAATTTAAAATTTATACATTAAAATAATAATTTATTTATAAAATTATAATTAATAAAATTAAAAACAGAAATTCCGTCGGAAAATCCGTCAGAAATTACCGACGGAATAATTTCCGTCGGTAATTTGATTATTTTTGTAGTGATTTCTTAACTTTGTATGGCAATTTGCTGCTACCTAGCTACTTTTTCATCCTCTAGATTTTATTTGATTCCCCCACTTTTACTCATTTTTGAATTTGATATCTCATGAAAAGAAGGCAAATGAAGGTGGTGCTAAGAAAATAGGATGCGGTGGGTTTCCCTACTCATTAGAAAGATAAGTAGGGAGATTTGGAAATATCTAGACTATCTAGCAATGTTTTAAAAGCCGGACCGGATGTCAAGCCGGAAATGTCAGCGGGTCATGGTTCAAACGGTTGGTTCGATCGGGCCGTTTGGTCGGGCCGGTGACGTAATAATTAAATAAAAATTTAATTAAAAATATCTATACATATAACATATATAATTTAAAATAAAGTATAATTGGCAACTTGACAACACAACAATTTACGAAATTATCAATTAAATAACATTATAAAATTATTTCATTTAAAATAAAAAAATAAAAAACATAAATGTATAGAACTAACGTGTAAAGACAAAAAAGCAAAAAATTGGAAAATTGCATAAATAAACATTTTAAATTTTAAAAATGGTATCATCATTCAAATTATACAAAGACAGAGGGTTGCCTCGGTGAATGGTCTCCTGAATGACTTGAGGGGACGGTAATAAATTTCTTCCATTCGAAAAAGAGTTGCAGTAAAAGATGACAGAAGAAAGAGAGTGTTCCATAACTTTTTTTTTTTACTTTTCAATTTTGTGCCTCGTCCCTTCTTTCATTCCCATTTCCATTGGCTGCCATATTTTCATTTCTTCATCTTCTTCTTTCCTCTTCGTCTCCGGCGTCTTCAAGGGTGAACAGGTTCAGGTTTCATTTTTTCTTTCAGCGCAGTTTTTTCATTTTTCATTTAGCTGCAGAAGAGAAATTATAAAGGCTGAGTTGGAATAATTTGCTGGTTCTTTCTGCTCCTGTTCCTTCTTCCTTCTCTCTTTTTTTGAACCGAGCTTCCTTCTTCTCTTTTATCGTAACTTGACCCGTCCGGTTTTTCTGAACCCGTTCCGGCTCGCGGCTTGATGACGGCTTCCGGCTCAAAATCCGGTTCTTACCGACTTAACACGGTTAAACCTATCGAACGGGTTCGAAATCATTGCTATCTAGATCTCATCTGAACGATCTACATTTGATTCCATTAAAAATATTTTAATAAATATACAATTTAAAATAAAATCTCGACTATCTAAATGAAATCTAGACGGTATGGATACGTCTATCTTCTCCCTACTCATAGGGAAGCCAGTTCCAATAAAAAGGACACTTAAAAAGAAATTGCCTTCCTTATACGCCAAAGGATAGTTAAAATTAGTTGATGTCTAAAATTTTAATTGCAATTAAAGCTATTCCCTAATCTGGTTCTTTATAAAATGATTTAGTATTGGGGCTTAAACACAAGTGTAATTAATATGTTTTGTATGGTCATTAAATATTATCGCACATTCAGATACTCAAATAGTACCGGATTCAATTAGAGATGAAAGTAGGTCAAGATCGGCTATAACTAAATAGATATATACCTGAAAAAAAAATGGTATGCAAAAGTCTGGCAAAAAGTGCGGGTTGTACCAATTTGTGGGCTTGCCAGCAAGCTTGTGTACTTTTTAATTATGATTTTAAAGCCTTTTTTTGACATTCATTAAAATTAATGAAAGTAGGCTGTACCTGCGTTTTTTGACATTCATTAAAATTAATTAACATGAATTTATATGTATGTTTGGAACTTTGAACTCGTAATTATTTTGTATAAATTAAGAATTTCTTTTAATTAACAATTGCATATAAACATATTGTATGTTTATTTACTTTATTCAAGTGATATAAATAAAAAAATATTTATATAAATATATTTATAACAAATGTATTCACCAAAAGTGTCTGCTTATACATAGATCTAAAAGTTAATTTATTCATCTAAACAATAATTATTTTAAAGTATTAATCATATCAAATATAATAGTTTTTTAAAAAAATAAAAAATATGCAGGCTAGCCCGCACAGCATGCTCGGGCTGACATAAAACAGCCCACAAAAGTGTGGGCAGGGCAGGCCTGCAGGCTATTGCGGGCTGACCAGTTTTTCTGCCTCTATAGAGGATAAAATAAGCTCTAATCTTTCTTTGACCTGTTAAATAAGTTCCAACCCTAATTGAATCTTCATTCTTTTAGGAAAAATAACGCAATTTAATTGACAAACATGGCATCAACACAGATAAATAAAGAAGTCCGGATCCACCAAAATATCCATGTATTCAAGCTGTAAGAGTTAAAAATGAAAAGATAGAATATTAAAGAGTGAACAAGGAAAATGCGTTATGATAGTCGTCACTTAGCTCTATATTTGACGATCAATTCTTCAACGTAATCCTTATCTTAACTTTATTCGCTTTCCCTTAAAAAAAAGTTTAGTTTGGGCCATATCAAAGTAAAATTTTTATATTGTAAATTAAAACATAAATTTATCTTCCTTTTTATTGTATACAGATAGATAGACTGGCCTGGCATACATAAAGTGTGTGTTTGGAATAGCTTCTGCGGACCCAAAAGCTCGACGGGCCCGCAGAAGCTATTCATCCATTCAATCACATGTTTGGGTGCAGAAAAAAAAAGTCCTTCTCCCTCAAAAGTCAGATTAAATGAAGAAGAAGGAGAAGCTAAAATTTTTAGCTTCTAAGGGTGCCAGAAGCTCGGTGAGGAGAGAGAGAGAGCTGATTTGACTTTTCTAAAAGCCTTTTTTGTGTTTTATTTTAGACTATTAAACTCCTAAAATTTTTAAATATGATATTTTCTTGTAATATAAAATTTCTTTTTTATCTCCAAAAATTTACCATAATAATCTCTAATTATTTTCTCCCACAATATCTTCCTTTGAGCCAAAAATATAATTTTTTTAAAATTATTTTCCTTAAAATAAGGGAGAAACTAAGCCTTTAAAATCCTTCAAAAATCCAAATTTCAATTTTTCTTTCTAAACTATAAGAATATATGCATATTATATATGTATTATTTAATAACAATAATGCCTTTTTAGTAATTTTTCATCTAAACTTACTTTTCAAAATAATCATCCAAACATGTTTTAAAAGTCAGATTGAAAAAAGTCACTTCTATTATCATCACAAATCCAAACATAAATCACTTCACACAATCTGACTTTTATCCAATCGAACTTCTGAAAAAGTTCTTCTAAAAAAAAGCCAATTCAAACACACCCAAAAAAACAGGACAACCTCATTAAATTTCATTGATTGATGAATAATCCTTAGGAAATACTCAAAATAAGTCAAACGCGTTGTTAATAAAATCTTTTAAACAATACAATTCAATATATATCATACATTTCATGTATTTATATACAAACAATATTCAATAAAGTTGATAATAACCTGGTTACAACTATTAATAATTACAATGATTACAGAAAATTCCATTTTTTACATTCAAGTCATGATAATTAATATCAAACAAATCTCAACGAGTGCTTAATGATATTTTTTTACTCATTAATGGTGCTCATTTCACTTGTAGATGTGGGAAATCGGGCCAGAGCTAAGGCCCGCGAACAAAAAAAACCCCATTTTGTGAAGCCTAGCCCTTGAGTTATTGGGCTTCAACTTTTTTAAATGTTTTTTCCTAATTTTGAGCGTGTATTATTAATGAAAATAATGGACCTATAATAAAAAATATAAATATATATGCTTCAAATTATATTTAAATATCAACTTACTAAACATTAGTGTATTGCCATATACCAACTCAACAACTTAAATATTAAGTTTAGAACTAGAAATCACACTACAATTACATAGAATGTTCTTAGTAAGAAGCAATGAAAGAAAACCCGGACCGGACCGGCCTGTTCGACCGGTTCAACCGTGAACCGGCCATGGGTCCGGTCTGGGCGAGTTGGAAAAAAGGGGGGGGCAACTGAACCGGACAAGGGATGAGCTGACCCGGTCAACCCGGGGGTTCAACCGGGTTGGCCCCTTTTTTTTTAAAAAAAATTTTATTTTATTATAATTAACCTAATTACTAACTTTCATTTCACTCAATTTTAGAAATTAGGAAACTATAATACTTTAAATACTATTTTACTTGCATATACTTAATATTTTATTATTGTTACTCTTAATATTTGTATTTTAGTCTGTAGATTGTAGAATAATATTTATTTTTACGTGTAATCAACTAATATTTTCTCTTTTTTCCTTTATAGAAACATTAAAATATTCATATTTGATGAATCATGCATACCTATCTACATTTACATTTTGATATTAGTGATTATTAATGTTAATATCAATAAAATTTTATTATTTTAATATAATCCGGTTTGACCCGGTCCGACCCTGATCCGACCATTAACCCTTGAACCTGTGCCTCATCCGGTTCGATGCCCGGTCCGGTTTTTTGAACCTTGGTAAGAAGGAATTAAAGTATAAAATAGGGATGTACAGGATCTGAATATAACCTTATAAGCATTTAGATTATTTTCGTCCATATGCATATCTACAAAAATAGCACACCCCTTTAACTCTTTGAGCAAATTAAAAAAAAGAGGGCAATAAATGGGCTTTAATGGGCCGGGCCGCCAAAGCCCGCTGCCTGATGGGCTAGCCCGTTTAAACCCACTTCCTTTTTTAGCTCCAAAATCAAAGTCAGGCTCTCAATTTAGAGCCTAAACGGGCCAGCTCGACAGGCTCGACTCAAATTCTTGACTCTGTTCACTTGTCATTGACAAGTCTAGTCATAAGAAAAATACACTGAAATATATAAAAAAAAACCTTTAATAAATTAATTATAACATCAGCTACAACTATGTGTTTAGTTACAGGTAAGCTTCACCTACGATTTCTAGTCTAAATAGAAGAACAAATGATATCAACAACTAATTTCGCTGCCATCATCATCACTACTGCTAATCTCTTCACTGCTCTTGTCAAAAGAAACCTTGGAATTATTGATGGGAAAACGTAGAGAGAAAGATGAATAAGAATTATCTGAATCTGAGGAATAACAATCATCGTCAAAGTTCTTGGAGTAAGAATCAATATCGTATTGTAACGACCTCTTCTCCTCCTTCTTCATCTTCCTCCACAACCTTCTTAAGTTCACACACAATGTAACTTCTTCTGCTTCTGGTACTCACAGAGAGAGAGAGAGAGAGAGAGAGAGAGAGAGAGAGAGAGAGAGAGAGAGAGAGAGAGAGAGAGAGAGAGAGAGAGAGAGAGAGCGCTCTTAGGCTTAGGGAGCAATCTTGTGTTTGAGGTTTATGCGCACTAGATAGGTTATTTATACTAGAAATAATGACGTTAAAAAGTAATTGAATCGACGTGCAAATCTTAGATGTATGTCCTTACCACACTTTACTACAATAAATCCATCTTTATCATTAATTTTGATAGGATCAGGCAAAGATACTTGACGTTGTTTATGTTAATTTGAATAAATAATCAAAGCAGACATGGTGGCGTGGGATCATGCTGTAAATATAAGTTTATTGCTTTGTCAGCAACTACACATACAATGTGTAAGACTTTTGTTTTTTATTTAAGTGGGGTGTGACTGTACTTTATCATCTTTTGAAGTCAGATGCAGATGGGTTTTTCTGTGATGTCAAGTGGAAAAAAGTTAAGTTTGGCTAATGAGTCGAACCATGGAAACAAACTTTGTTCACAAAAAGAGCTGTCTATAAAAAAAAGAAAAAGAAAAAAAAAAGAAGGTAGGTTTGGCTATTGAGTTGAACCATGGAAACAAACTTCTTTACAAAAATAACTCCTTTCCCTTGTAGTGACAATTCAAGGAATAAGTAAAACCATGGAAAAATGAATTTGAATCTTTTCAAATCTTTAATCTCCATTTGAATTTCTCAAAGCACACCAAATCCTAGTAGAGCAAGTCTCCAAAATAGCCCCCAAGTCAACCCAAAGTGAAGAATTCCGCCGCTGGTCATGTTTTTTTAGTACATGAAGCCATAGAATCAGTTTATTCAACAAAATGTGCACAGCTTCAATAAACCTCTTTTGTCTCTGTTTCTAACTCTCTATTTTGTAATTGGCTGCTGCAAAGACACTTAGCTTCTTCGGCGAGGCCAAGAGCTCTATGCCTTGATGTTAGATGAGGTGGACAAGTGTTCCTTTTCTCGTCTTCCCATGGTATCTTGACTTTCTAATTAATATTGAATAAATCTTGATTTCTTTTTTTTGATCAACAGAATAAATCTTGATTTCAGCCTCAAATATAATGCAGTTTAAATTTTAAGGGAAAATTAATTATTTGGTCTTTCAAATATTAACTCAAATGTAACTCAATCCTTGGCGTCGCTCAGTCCTGAAGTTTTATAATTTAATAAACCCATCCTTGTCGTCACTACTTACTAGACTTAAACGGTGTTAAATTAAAAACACATTCACCGATAACAAGACGACACGCCCTTCCACATTCTTCATTTGCATTTTTGTTCCTTCTTCATCTCTTACAATAGTCCTTGCTACTCACACTTCACGCAGAAAAATCAATAATATACTGAATATATAACATGAAGTAAGAGGAAGATGGAGATGCAGGTGGTGCGCGGAAATATACAGAGCGATTTGATTTGCTGGCATTCCCATTATCTCTTCCATTTCATCTTTGAAACTTCTTGATACTCTGTTCCTTCTCTCTCCTATCACTTTCTTCCTTCAAATTATCTGCAAATTGTCACTTTCTTCTTCTTCTTCCTCTTTTCCTCCTTTCTCTCTTCTACCTTCTTTTCCTCTGTAAAATGTACACAATTGATTATCACATCACTAACCAAATATTCTCACAATTAAATATTGTTTCTATCAGCCAAAAAAGGGAAAAACGGAGAGAAGAAACCCAATTACCTGTGCACAAGCAAGAACTAAGAATTTGTTTATTACCCAAATACTTAAATAAATGGCCGCCGATGAGCAGCATCAAAAATAGAATCACACCATGCCCGCGATTGGCTTAACGGCAAAGGAGGCTGCCACCATTAAGGCGTTGGAGATTGGACGCAGAAGAGAGAGAGGCAAACTTCAGTAACGCCGTTTGTGAGTCCAGTAATGGCAATGGTGTGTTTCTTAAATCATGAAACTTGGGGACCAGTTTTAGGACTAAATAATTAATTTTTCATTGTATTGAACAAAGCAATTCAACATCATCCATCTCATATATTTATATACAAATACTATTGAATAAAGTTGGTAATGGTAATCACAACTGTCAATAATTACCGATAATTCCAATTAATTAATATTTATTATAAGATAAAAAAGTAACTAATGATCCGAGTCAAACAGTCTTTTCTGGATTTAATGTCAGTGATCCATTCTGAAAATTAAGAGAGAGGAAAATACAAAAAACTTGAATAAATTAATTATAATGTCAGCTACAAGTTCAACTTGAGTATCAACAAGATAACAGTTCACAATTTACAATTCTATACATGTGTTTAATTACAGGTGATCTAACCCCTAGGACTTCTGATCTAAAGAGAAGAACTAATCAACAACTCGTTTCGCTGCTGTTATCATCATCAGTACTGCTAATATCTTCACAACGTTTGTCGAAAGAAACAACCTTGGAATTCACAATGGCAAAACGAACAGAGAAAGATCTAGAAGCATCATCTGGGTCTGAGGAATAACCATCATCGAAGTTCTGAGAGTAAGAGTTGATGTCATACTGTAACGACAATTTCTTCTCTTTTTTCATCTTCCTCCACAAGGCTCTCAAGTTCACCATCTTCGATCCTCACACAATATAACAACTTCTGCTTCTTCTGGTTCCCACTACACTAGAAAGAATTTGAGACAGACAAATAGATGATATATATGTTGAGAGAGAGAGAGAGAGAGAGAGTATCGTAATTTTGGGAGGAATGTTGTGTTTGAGGTTCATGGAGAGTAAGTAGGTTATTTATAGACAAATTATTATTTGATGCCGACAAAAGTGTGAAGCAATGCATGATGTGTTTATAAAGTTAATAATTGATTCGACCGACATGCAAATCCATTTTGGTCTTACTATACTTTATAGTCAAATTTAGTTGCTCGATCGTTAGTTTTGAAAGGATGAGGATAAAGCGTGACGTGCGATTAATTTTTGAAAATGATTAAACAATCAAAATTGATTTGGTGGTTCGGAATTCTTTGAACATAAAAGTTTATTGCTTCGTCAGCAACTACACATAACACACTCACACTTACATAAATATGTAAAACTTTATTACATATGTTTTTGAAAATGGAGTGTGACTGTACCTTGTTACTTTATGAAGTCAGATGCACATGGCCTGTTGATTAATTGTGTGAAGTCAAGTGGCTGAAAATTACGTTGGGTAGTAGTAGTGAGATGAACTAATAATGGAAATTAAATATACGTTGTTTACATGCGAAGAGTTTGCTGTTTCCAAAAAGATCTTGTTAAGAAATAAAACATCCTGTTGTCTTTGAACCCGATATGTTTCATCACAATCATCATAAAAGAGACTTATCAACTTGAAGTCTTTATGAGAATTTGCAACTGCTTTTTAGTGGGAGTTTTGTTAAATGCTGTTATATTGCAATTAAAGATTTTACAAATTAAATTTGCATCTAATCATTTTTCTACGCATGTCAGTTTACCCTGTTCACAAATCACAATTCTATTGCTGTTTCTGGTTCTCACTAGAACAATGTAATAGGAATAGATAGATAAGTAGATGGATAGAGCACAATATTTGGGACCAATGTTGAGTTTGAAGTTCATTATGCTTTACAGCCAAAAACGATAATGGATTTTTCTTCTGGGGTCACAAAATAATAAGTCCTTATCTTAAAATTTTTTTTTTTCAAATTGTGACAACAAATTAAAAAGGAGAAAAGAAAAACGCGTTTAGTGAATCATCACTTTTTATTTGGCAATAACTTTTTCCCCCAGAGTAATCCTTATCTTAATAGCTTTATCCCCTTTTCGTAAAAACGAAAAAGGGAAAAAAGCTAATCGATTTGGGTGACTTTTATTTTCTATTCAATATCTTTGGTTAATATTTTGTAAGATTCGATGATATATATATATATATATATATACATGAAAGTTTGGTCAACAGATCAATGTTTAAGTTTACCCGCAAATCAAAGAAAAATTCTTCTGTTTAAAATAAAATATTATTTTTTTCCTTTTAAATATTGAAAGGGTTTGACATATAATCCTTTTTTATTTTTTTTGGGGGGCGGGATCTCCCATGTAGAAGCCTTAACAAATATTGGGAGTAAGAAAAGGTTGTAAATGACAAGCTCATTATACAGATACCCCTCCTCCTTGGATCATTTTGTTACATAAACTCAACATTAACACTCTGTGTTCAAGTATATATAAAGTGCTGTTTACATACCATAAGATTTTTCTTCCAAAAAGAGTTGAATGTTTGTAAAATGGAACATTCCGTTGGATTTACTTTGATCCTTTTTTAATTATTTATTTATTTTTGCAATTTGAGATCTTATGTAAAGAAAGTGAATATAGTCGGTAAGGTATTAAGAATAGTTTGTTATATATATATATATAGATGTCAGGAAAATAAAATGGCCACTTGAAAGTAATTACTCCCTCGGCTTTTTTATTTGCAAATCACTTTCGTTTCACTAGAACAACAAAAAACCTTAGATTTCATTAAATATATCTTAAAACTAGATAACTTTTCTATCTTACCATTATTTAATGTATACTCTATTATTGGAGTATAATTTTAGCCTTCATTTATAAATTATTTTTATGTAGACTTTGGTTTTTGGGGTATAGTATAAACTCTCGTAAGGATCCCACACGTTCATCGTCTTTTTTGGGTTTAATGTTAGTCGATTTTGTTAGCATGTAATTAATGACTATCAACAACAAAGCTTAGGTGAAATTAAGAGAAAGGTATATAGAAATATAAATACAAAAAAAAAAATTAATAAAATAATTATCATTTCATCAGCTACAAAAATCAACAAGGTCATACAATTTACAATTTACAATTTACATTCCATCTACACCTACGATTTCTGGTCAATTAATTTAAGAACAAATGATTCAACAACTAATTTAGCTGCTGGCATCATCATCACTACTGCTAATCTCTTCACTGCTCTTGTCAAAAGAAACCTTGGAATCAAGAACGGAAAAACTAAGAGAGAAAGATGAATAAGAAGTTTCTGAATCTGAGGAATAACAACCATCGTCGAAGTTCTTAGAGTAAGAATCAATGTCGTATTGTAATGAATTTTTCTTCTCCTTCTTCATCTTCCTCCACAGCCTTCTCAAGTTCACCATCTTCGATCAAACTGGGGAAGAAAGAGAGTGACGAGATGGACAAATAGATTATTCAGAGAGAGAGAGAGAGAGAGAGAGAGAGAGAGAAATAGAGAGATTAGGTTTTGGAGAATGTTGCGCTTGAAGTAGCTGCATGTTGGGTAAGTTATTTATATTAAAGATTACTTAATGTGGAGGGAAACTCTTAATCACGGATGACGTGTTATAAAGTAATCAGAACCAACTTGTTAATACTCCCTCCAGTCCTAAATATAAGACTATTTTGACTTTTTTTCGTAGAAGTTAAGGAAGCTAATTAAACCACTAAATTATAACATATGTCATATGAAATTAGATTATATGTTAGTTTATAAGTAGAATAAATTAGTTTTGAAGAAAAAATATTTTTTTTTTTGATTGAAACTACTTTCTCTTATACTAGAAAAAAAAGTCAAAGTAGTCTTATATTTAAGATCGAAGGAAGTATATTTCAATGACATTTCGCTTTATAAGATTCAACTTCATCATTAGTTTTGATAGGAGATTCAGGATAAAGTGTGACTTTTTCGTTGAAATGAATATAGAATCTCAATTGATTTGGTGGTTTTGAAACTATGCTTTAAAAATGTTAGTTTTTTTTTTTTTTTTTTTTTTTTTTTGCTCTGTGAGCAACTGCACACATACACACTAGAATGAGCAAGAAACACGGTATTTTTCGGAATGGGGTGTCTACGTACCTTATCGTTTCATGTACATGTGGGATTCTTACTTTGTGAGATCCAAGTGGAAAAAAGGTGTGTTGGCTAATAATGAGATGAACCAAAGTAGAAAAATAGTGCTGTTTACATGCCATCAGAATTTGTTGCTTCCCAACAATAGAAAACAGTAGGCTGCTTATAAAGTGGAACATTCCATTAGATCCTTTGAACCCTCTAACAAAAAATTAACACTATTAAATGGATCGATAAGTTTTTATTTGACAATATCAATATTATCAAGCTATTATGAGAGTCATCCCTTTTCATTTGACGATAAGTTTTTTTACGTAAACCTTATTTCAATAACTTTATTTGCTTTCCGTCAAAAAACTAAAAAGAAAAAAGTCGTTGGGGGTCATATCAAGGTAAAATTCTTATATTTAAAATTTATTTAAACATCAAATTGTTTTCCTTTTGATTTTTTGAATTAAACCGAAACATCTAGATAGATAGGCATACATAAAAAGGACAACCCCATTCAATTTCATTGCAGCAACTACACATAACACACTCACACTTACATAAATATGTAAAACTTTATTACATATGTTTTTGAAAATGGAGTGTGACTGTACCTTGTTACTTTATGAAGTCAGATGCACATGGCCTGTTGATTAATTGTGTGAAGTCAAGTGGCTGAAAATTACGTTGGGTAGTAGTAGTGAGATGAACTAATAATGGAAATTAAATATACGTTGTTTACATGCGAAGAGTTTGCTGTTTCCAAAAAGATCTTGTTAAGAAATAAAACATCCTGTTGTCTTTGAACCCGATACGTTTCATCACAATCATCATAAAAGAGACTTCTCAACTTGAAGTCTTTATGAGAATTTGCAACTGCTTTTTAGTGGGAGTTTTGTTAAATGCTGTTATATTGCAATTAAAGATTTTACAAATTAAATTTGCATCTAATCATTTTTCTACGCATGTCAGTTTACCCTGTTCACAAATCACAATTCTATTGCTGTTTCTGGTTCTCACTAGAACAATGTAATAGGAATAGATAGATAAGTAGATGGATAGAGCACAATATTTGGGACCAATGTTGAGTTTGAAGTTCATTATGCTTTACAGCCAAAAACGATAATGGATTTTTCTTCTGGGGTCACAAAATAATAAGTCCTTATCTTAAAATTTTTTTTTTTTCAAATTGTGACAACAAATTAAAAAGGAGAAAAGAAAAACGCGTTTAGTGAATCATCACTTTTTATTTGGCAATAACTTTTTCCCCCAGAGTAATCCTTATCTTAATAGCTTTATCCCCTTTTCGTAAAAACGAAAAAGGGAAAAAAGCTAATCGATTTGGGTGACTTTTATTTTCTATTCAATATCTTTGGTTAATATTTTGTAAGATTCGATGATATATATATATATATATATACATGAAAGTTTGGTCAACAGATCAATGTTCAAGTTTACCCGCAAATCAAAGAAAAATTCTTCTGTTTAAAATAAAATATTATTTTTTTCCTTTTAAATATTGAAAGGGTTTGACATATAATCCTTTTTTATTTTTTTTGGGGGGCGGGATCTCCCATGTAGAAGCCTTAACAAATATTGGGAGTAAGAAAAGGTTGTAAATGACAAGCTCATTATACAGATACCCCTCCTCCTTGGATCATTTTGTTACATAAACTCAACATTAACACTCTGTGTTCAAGTATATATAAAGTGCTGTTTACATACCATAAGATTTTTCTTCCAAAAAGAGTTGAATGTTTGTAAAATGGAACATTCCGTTGGATTTACTTTGATCCTTTTTTAATTATTTATTTATTTTTGCAATTTGAGATCTTATGTAAAGAAAGTGAATATAGTCGGTAAGGTATTAAGAATAGTTTGTTATATATATATATATAGATGTCAGGAAAATAAAATGGCCACTTGAAAGTAATTACTCCCTCGGCTTTTTTATTTGCAAATCACTTTCGTTTCACTAGAACAACAAAAAACCTTAGATTTCATTAAATATATCTTAAAACTAGATAACTTTTCTATCTTACCATTATTTAATGTATACTCTATTATTGGAGTATAATTTTAGCCTTCATTTATAAATTATTTTTATGTAGACTTTGGTTTTTGGGGTATAGTATAAACTCTCGTAAGGATCCCACACGTTCATCGTCTTTTTTGGGTTTAATGTTAGTCGATTTTGTTAGCATGTAATTAATGACTATCAACAACAAAGCTTAGGTGAAATTAAGAGAAAGGTATATAGAAATATAAATACAAAAAAAAAAATTAATAAAATAATTATCATTTCATCAGCTACAAAAATCAACAAGGTCATACAATTTACAATTTACAATTTACATTCCATCTACACCTACGATTTCTGGTCAATTAATTTAAGAACAAATGATTCAACAACTAATTTAGCTGCTGGCATCATCATCACTACTGCTAATCTCTTCACTGCTCTTGTCAAAAGAAACCTTGGAATCAAGAACGGAAAAACTAAGAGAGAAAGATGAATAAGAAGTTTCTGAATCTGAGGAATAACAACCATCGTCGAAGTTCTTAGAGTAAGAATCAATGTCGTATTGTAATGAATTTTTCTTCTCCTTCTTCATCTTCCTCCACAGCCTTCTCAAGTTCACCATCTTCGATCAAACTGGGGAAGAAAGAGAGTGACGAGATGGACAAATAGATTATTCAGAGAGAGAGAGAGAGAGAGAGAGAGAGAGAGAGAGAGAGAGATTAGGTTTTGGAGAATGTTGCGCTTGAAGTAGCTGCATGTTGGGTAAGTTATTTATATTAAAGATTACTTAATGTGGAGGGAAACTCTTAATCACGCATGACGTGTTATAAAGTAATCAGAACCAACTTGTTAATACTCCCTCCAGTCCTAAATATAAGATTATTTTGACTTTTTTTCGTAGAAGTTAAGGAAGCTAATTAAACCACTAAATTATAACATATGTCATATGAAATTAGATTATATGTTAGTTTATAAGTAGAATAAATTAGTTTTGAAGAAAAAATATTTTTTTTTTTTATTGAAACTACTTTCTCTTATACTAGAAAAAAAAGTCAAAGTAGTCTTATATTTAAGATCGAAGGAAGTATATTTCAATGACATTTCGCTTTATAAGATTCAACTTCATCATTAGTTTTGATAGGAGATTCAGGATAAAGTGTGACTTTTTCGTTGAAATGAATATAGAATCTCAATTGATTTGGTGGTTTTGAAACTATGCTTTAAAAATGTTAGTTTTTTTTTTTTTTTTTTTTTGCTCTGTGAGCAACTGCACACATACACACTAGAATGAGCAAGAAACACGGTATTTTTCGGAATGGTGTGTCTACGTACCTTATCGTTTCATGTACATGTGGGATTCTTACTTTGTGAGATCCAAGTGGAAAAAAGGTGTGTTGGCTAATAATGAGATGAACCAAAGTAGAAAAATAGTGCTGTTTACATGCCATCAGAATTTGTTGCTTCCCAACAATAGAAAACAGTAGGCTGCTTATAAAGTGGAACATTCCATTAGATCCTTTGAACCCTCTAACAAAAAATTAACACTATTAAATGGATCGATAAGTTTTTATTTGACAATATCAATATTATCAAGCTATTATGAGAGTCATCCCTTTTCATTTGACGATAAGTTTTTTTACGTAAACCTTATTTCAATAACTTTATTTGCTTTCCGTCAAAAAACTAAAAAGAAAAAAGTCGTTGGGGGTCATATCAAGGTAAAATTCTTATATTTAAAATTTATTTAAACATCAAATTGTTTTCCTTTTGATTTTTTGAATTAAACCGAAACATCTAGATAGATAGGCATACATAAAAAGGACAACCCCATTCAATTTCATTGCAGCAACTACACATAACACACTCACACTTACATAAATATGTAAAACTTTATTACATATGTTTTTGAAAATGGAGTGTGACTGTACCTTGTTACTTTATGAAGTCAGATGCACATGGCCTGTTGATTAATTGTGTGAAGTCAAGTGGCTGAAAATTACGTTGGGTAGTAGTAGTGAGATGAACTAATAATGGAAATTAAATATACGTTGTTTACATGCGAAGAGTTTGCTGTTTCCAAAAAGATCTTGTTAAGAAATAAAACATCCTGTTGTCTTTGAACCCGATATGTTTCATCACAATCATCATAAAAGAGACTTCTCAACTTGAAGTCTTTATGAGAATTTGCAACTGCTTTTTAGTGGGAGTTTTGTTAAATGCTGTTATATTGCAATTAAAGATTTTACAAATTAAATTTGCATCTAATCATTTTTCTACGCATGTCAGTTTATCCTGTTCACAAATCACAATTCTATTGCTGTTTCTGGTTCTCACTAGAACAATGTAATAGGAATAGATAGATAAGTAGATGGATAGAGCACAATATTTGGGACCAATGTTGAGTTTGAAGTTCATTATGCTTTACAGCCAAAAACGATAATGGATTTTTCTTCTGGGGTCACAAAATAATAAGTCCTTATCTTAAATTTTTTTTTTTTTCAAATTGTGACAACAAATTAAAAAGGAGAAAAGAAAAACGCGTTTAGTGAATCATCACTTTTTATTTGGCAATAACTTTTTCCCCCAGAGTAATCCTTATCTTAATAGCTTTATCCCCTTTTCGTAAAAACGAAAAAGGGAAAAAAGCTAATCGATTTGGGTGACTTTTATTTTCTATTCAATATCTTTGGTTAATATTTTGTAAGATTCGATGATATATATATATATATATATACATGAAAGTTTGGTCAACAGATCAATGTTTAAGTTTACCCGCAAATCAAAGAAAAATTCTTCTGTTTAAAATAAAATATTATTTTTTTCCTTTTAAATATTGAAAGGGTTTGACATATAATCCTTTTTTATTTTTTTTGGGGGGCGGGATCTCCCATGTAGAAGCCTTAACAAATATTGGGAGTAAGAAAAGGTTGTAAATGACAAGCTCATTATACAGATACCCCTCCTCCTTGGATCATTTTGTTACATAAACTCAACATTAACACTCTGTGTTCAAGTATATATAAAGTGCTGTTTACATACCATAAGATTTTTCTTCCAAAAAGAGTTGAATGTTTGTAAAATGGAACATTCCGTTGGATTTACTTTGATCCTTTTTTAATTATTTATTTATTTTTGCAATTTGAGATCTTATGTAAAGAAAGTGAATATAGTCGGTAAGGTATTAAGAATAGTTTGTTATATATATATATAGATGTCAGGAAAATAAAATGGCCACTTGAAAGTAATTACTCCCTCGGCTTTTTTATTTGCAAATCACTTTCGTTTCACTAGAACAACAAAAAACCTTAGATTTCATTAAATATATCTTAAAACTAGATAACTTTTCTATCTTACCATTATTTAATGTATACTCTATTATTGGAGTATAATTTTAGCCTTCATTTATAAATTATTTTTATGTAGACTTTGGTTTTTGGGGTATAGTATAAACTCTCGTAAGGATCCCACACGTTCATCGTCTTTTTTGGGTTTAATGTTAGTCGATTTTGTTAGCATGTAATTAATGACTATCAACAACAAAGCTTAGGTGAAATTAAGAGAAAGGTATATAGAAATATAAATACAAAAAAAAAAATTAATAAAATAATTATCATTTCATCAGCTACAAAAATCAACAAGGTCATACAATTTACAATTTACAATTTACATTCCATCTACACCTACGATTTCTGGTCAATTAATTTAAGAACAAATGATTCAACAACTAATTTAGCTGCTGGCATCATCATCACTACTGCTAATCTCTTCACTGCTCTTGTCAAAAGAAACCTTGGAATCAAGAACGGAAAAACTAAGAGAGAAAGATGAATAAGAAGTTTCTGAATCTGAGGAATAACAACCATCGTCGAAGTTCTTAGAGTAAGAATCAATGTCGTATTGTAATGAATTTTTCTTCTCCTTCTTCATCTTCCTCCACAGCCTTCTCAAGTTCACCATCTTCGATCAAACTGGGGAAGAAAGAGAGTGACGAGATGGACAAATAGATTATTCAGAGAGAGAGAGAGAGAGAGAGAGAGAGAGAGAGAGAGAGAAATAGAGAGATTAGGTTTTGGAGAATGTTGCGCTTGAAGTAGCTGCATGTTGGGTAAGTTATTTATATTAAAGATTACTTAATGTGGAGGGAAACTCTTAATCACGCATGACGTGTTATAAAGTAATCAGAACCAACTTGTTAATACTCCCTCCAGTCCTAAATATAAGACTATTTTGACTTTTTTTCGTAGAAGTTAAGGAAGCTAATTAAACCACTAAATTATAACATATGTCATATGAAATTAGATTATATGTTAGTTTATAAGTAGAATAAATTAGTTTTGAAGAAAAAATATTTTTTTTTTTTATTGAAACTACTTTCTCTTATACTAGAAAAAAAAGTCAAAGTAGTCTTATATTTAAGATCGAAGGAAGTATATTTCAATGACATTTCGCTTTATAAGATTCAACTTCATCATTAGTTTTGATAGGAGATTCAGGATAAAGTGTGACTTTTTCGTTGAAATGAATATAGAATCTCAATTGATTTGGTGGTTTTGAAACTATGCTTTAAAAATGTTAGTTTTTTTTTTTTTTTTTTTTTTTTTGCTCTGTGAGCAACTGCACACATACACACTAGAATGAGCAAGAAACACGGTATTTTTCGGAATGGGGTGTCTACGTACCTTATCGTTTCATGTACATGTGGGATTCTTACTTTGTGAGATCCAAGTGGAAAAAAGGTGTGTTGGCTAATAATGAGATGAACCAAAGTAGAAAAATAGTGCTGTTTACATGCCATCAGAATTTGTTGCTTCCCAACAATAGAAAACAGTAGGCTGCTTATAAAGTGGAACATTCCATTAGATCCTTTGAACCCTCTAACAAAAAATTAACACTATTAAATGGATCGATAAGTTTTTATTTGACAATATCAATATTATCAAGCTATTATGAGAGTCATCCCTTTTCATTTGACGATAAGTTTTTTTACGTAAACCTTATTTCAATAACTTTATTTGCTTTCCGTCAAAAAACTAAAAAGAAAAAAGTCGATGGGGGTCATATCAAGGTAAAATTCTTATATTTAAAATTTATTTAAACATCAAATTGTTTTCCTTTTGATTTTTTGAATTAAACCGAAACATCTAGATAGATAGGCATACATAAAAAGGACAACCCCATTCAATTTCATTGCAGCAACTACACATAACACACTCACACTTACATAAATATGTAAAACTTTATTACATATGTTTTTGAAAATGGAGTGTGACTGTACCTTGTTACTTTATGAAGTCAGATGCACATGGCCTGTTGATTAATTGTGTGAAGTCAAGTGGCTGAAAATTACGTTGGGTAGTAGTAGTGAGATGAACTAATAATGGAAATTAAATATACGTTGTTTACATGCGAAGAGTTTGCTGTTTCCAAAAAGATCTTGTTAAGAAATAAAACATCCTGTTGTCTTTGAACCCGATATGTTTCATCACAATCATCATAAAAGAGACTTCTCAACTTGAAGTCTTTATGAGAATTTGCAACTGCTTTTTAGTGGGAGTTTTGTTAAATGCTGTTATATTGCAATTAAAGATTTTACAAATTAAATTTGCATCTAATCATTTTTCTACGCATGTCAGTTTATCCTGTTCACAAATCACAATTCTATTGCTGTTTCTGGTTCTCACTAGAACAATGTAATAGGAATAGATAGATAAGTAGATGGATAGAGCACAATATTTGGGACCAATGTTGAGTTTGAAGTTCATTATGCTTTACAGCCAAAAACGATAATGGATTTTTCTTCTGGGGTCACAAAATAATAAGTCCTTATCTTAAATTTTTTTTTTTTTCAAATTGTGACAACAAATTAAAAAGGAGAAAAGAAAAACGCGTTTAGTGAATCATCACTTTTTATTTGGCAATAACTTTTTCCCCCAGAGTAATCCTTATCTTAATAGCTTTATCCCCTTTTCGTAAAAACGAAAAAGGGAAAAAAGCTAATCGATTTGGGTGACTTTTATTTTCTATTCAATATCTTTGGTTAATATTTTGTAAGATTCGATGATATATATATATATATATATATACATGAAAGTTTGGTCAACAGATCAATGTTTAAGTTTACCCGCAAATCAAAGAAAAATTCTTCTGTTTAAAATAAAATATTATTTTTTTCCTTTTAAATATTGAAAGGGTTTGACATATAATCCTTTTTTATTTTTTTTGGGGGGCGGGATCTCCCATGTAGAAGCCTTAACAAATATTGGGAGTAAGAAAAGGTTGTAAATGACAAGCTCATTATACAGATACCCCTCCTCCTTGGATCATTTTGTTACATAAACTCAACATTAACACTCTGTGTTCAAGTATATATAAAGTGCTGTTTACATACCATAAGATTTTTCTTCCAAAAAGAGTTGAATGTTTGTAAAATGGAACATTCCGTTGGATTTACTTTGATCCTTTTTTAATTATTTATTTATTTTTGCAATTTGAGATCTTATGTAAAGAAAGTGAATATAGTCGGTAAGGTATTAAGAATAGTTTGTTATATATATATATAGATGTCAGGAAAATAAAATGGCCACTTGAAAGTAATTACTCCCTCGGCTTTTTTATTTGCAAATCACTTTCGTTTCACTAGAACAACAAAAAACCTTAGATTTCATTAAATATATCTTAAAACTAGATAACTTTTCTATCTTACCATTATTTAATGTATACTCTATTATTGGAGTATAATTTTAGCCTTCATTTATAAATTATTTTTATGTAGACTTTGGTTTTTGGGGTATAGTATAAACTCTCGTAAGGATCCCACACGTTCATCGTCTTTTTTGGGTTTAATGTTAGTCGATTTTGTTAGCATGTAATTAATGACTATCAACAACAAAGCTTAGGTGAAATTAAGAGAAAGGTATATAGAAATATAAATACAAAAAAAAAAATTAATAAAATAATTATCATTTCATCAGCTACAAAAATCAACAAGGTCATACAATTTACAATTTACAATTTACATTCCATCTACACCTACGATTTCTGGTCAATTAATTTAAGAACAAATGATTCAACAACTAATTTAGCTGCTGGCATCATCATCACTACTGCTAATCTCTTCACTGCTCTTGTCAAAAGAAACCTTGGAATCAAGAACGGAAAAACTAAGAGAGAAAGATGAATAAGAAGTTTCTGAATCTGAGGAATAACAACCATCGTCGAAGTTCTTAGAGTAAGAATCAATGTCGTATTGTAATGAATTTTTCTTCTCCTTCTTCATCTTCCTCCACAGCCTTCTCAAGTTCACCATCTTCGATCAAACTGGGGAAGAAAGAGAGTGACGAGATGGACAAATAGATTATTCAGAGAGAGAGAGAGAGAGAGAGAGAGAGAGAGAGAAATAGAGAGATTAGGTTTTGGAGAATGTTGCGCTTGAAGTAGCTGCATGTTGGGTAAGTTATTTATATTAAAGATTACTTAATGTGGAGGGAAACTCTTAATCACGCATGACGTGTTATAAAGTAATCAGAACCAACTTGTTAATACTCCCTCCAGTCCTAAATATAAGACTATTTTGACTTTTTTTCGTAGAAGTTAAGGAAGCTAATTAAACCACTAAATTATAACATATGTCATATGAAATTAGATTATATGTTAGTTTATAAGTAGAATAAATTAGTTTTGAAGAAAAAATATTTTTTTTTTTGATTGAAACTACTTTCTCTTATACTAGAAAAAAAAGTCAAAGTAGTCTTATATTTAAGATCGAAGGAAGTATATTTCAATGACATTTCGCTTTATAAGATTCAACTTCATCATTAGTTTTGATAGGAGATTCAGGATAAAGTGTGACTTTTTCGTTGAAATGAATATAGAATCTCAATTGATTTGGTGGTTTTGAAACTATGCTTTAAAAATGTTAGTTTTTTTTTTTTTTTTTTTTTTTTTGCTCTGTGAGCAACTGCACACATACACACTAGAATGAGCAAGAAACACGGTATTTTTCGGAATGGGGTGTCTACGTACCTTATCGTTTCATGTACATGTGGGATTCTTACTTTGTGAGATCCAAGTGGAAAAAAGGTGTGTTGGCTAATAATGAGATGAACCAAAGTAGAAAAATAGTGCTGTTTACATGCCATCAGAATTTGTTGCTTCCCAACAATAGAAAACAGTAGGCTGCTTATAAAGTGGAACATTCCATTAGATCCTTTGAACCCTCTAACAAAAAATTAACACTATTAAATGGATCGATAAGTTTTTATTTGACAATATCAATATTATCAAGCTATTATGAGAGTCATCCCTTTTCATTTGACGATAAGTTTTTTTACGTAAACGTTATTTCAATAACTTTATTTGCTTTCCGTCAAAAAACTAAAAAGAAAAAAGTCGTTGGGGGTCATATCAAGGTAAAATTCTTATATTTAAAATTTATTTAAACATCAAATTGTTTTCCTTTTGATTTTTTGAATTAAACCGAAACATCTAGATAGATAGGCATACATAAAAAGGACAACCCCATTCAATTTCATTGATGAATATCTTTCGGGATCTCACTCAAACTAATCCAAATGCGTCGTTAATTGTTTTCAATATATTCTTTTAAACAATTGGATACTATATCATTATCTCATACAAATAATATTTTAATTTATATACAAATACTATTGAATAAAGTTGATAATAAGCTGGTCATCTCATACAACTGTCAATAATTACAGAAAATTCCATTAAATTAAGATTTTTATCAGATAAACTAGTAATTAATGATCCGAACAGACATCTTCTTTTCTGGGTTTAATGTCAGTGATCAATTTTGTCAACAACAGGAGCTTAGATGGAAATTAAGAGAAACATAATACAAAAACATGAATAAATTAATAATGCATTTAAGCTACAAGCACGACGTGGGAATCAACAAGATCACAGTTCACAATTTACAATGCTATACATGTGTTTAATTACAGGTAATCTAACCCCTAGGACTTCTGGTCCAAATAGAAGAAATGATCAACAACTCGTTTCGCTGCTGGTATCATCATCACTATTGCTAATATCTTCACATCGTTTGTCGAAAGAAACAACCTTGGAATTCACAATGGCAAAACGAACAGAGAAAGATCTAGAAGCATCATCTGGGTCTGAGGAACAACCATCATCGAAGTTCTGAGAGTAAGAATCAATGTCGTACTGTGCCAACATCTTCTTCTCCTTTTTCATCTTCCTCCACAAGGCTCTCAAGTTCACCATCTTCGATCCACACGCAATACAACGACTTCTGCTTCCCACTTCTAGCAAGAAACTGAGACTGACAAATAGATGATGATGATGATATATATAAATATATATATATATATATATAGAGAGAGTATCTTAGATTTTGCTAGGAATATAATGTTTGTGTTTGAGGTTTATGGAGAGTAAGTAGGTTATTTATAGACAAATTATTATTTGATGCCGACAAAAGTGTGAAGCAATGCATGATGTGTCTATAAAGTTAATAATTGGGTCGACCGACATGCAAATCTAGCTATTTTGGACTCACTATACTTTACAGGCAAATTCAGTTGCTTATTCGTTAATTTTGAAAGGATGAGGATAAAGCGTGACGTGCGATTAATTTTTGAAAATGATTAAAAAATTAAAATTGATATGGTGGTTCGGAATTCTTTAAACATAAAAGTTTATTGCTTCGTCAGCAACTACACATAACACACTCACACTTCCTTTAATATGTAAAACTTTATTGTATGTTTTTGAAAATGGAGTGTGTGTGTGTGACTGTACCTTGTCACCTTATGATGTCAGATGCACATGGCCTATATTAATTAATTGTTTGAAGTCAAGTGGCTGAAAATTACGTTGGGTAGTAGTAGTGAGATGAATTAATCATGGAAATATACGATGTATACATGCAAAGAATTTGCTGTTTCCAAAAAGAGCTTGCTATGAAATGAAACATTTTTTTAAAGTCTTTGAACCGAATATGTTTCATCACAATCATCATACAAGAGTAAACTTTTCAAACAAGTTGTATAACGTTATGGTCTGGCCTCTCCATAGATCAATCTCTAAGTTTATCCAAAAATCAAAGTAAAATTCTTCTTAAATTTTTAAAATAAAATATTATTTTTCCTTTTAAATATTGAAAGGGTTTGACATATAAATCCTTTTCTTTTTTTTGGGGGGGGGGGGGGAACAGAAATCTGCCATGTGAAATACTAAGAAGAGTTTGTTATATATTGAAGTGCACCGAAATAGGAAGAAATCGGTGTAGTGCCGCCTCGGATCTGCTCTCCAAGAATTTAAGACTCAAGAGGTAGTGGAAGCTATCCCCGGGTGTCAGTCTCAAGGAGCCTTAGTGTAAATGACTACCTAATAGCTAAATGCGAAACTAATTGGATGGGAAAACATTTTATATTTGATTTTTGGGTGTAAAAGTTTGTGTTAAAAAGTGTTGTATGTTCAAAGAAGAATTAAGATTGGATTTAAACGGGAGATTTGGATTAAAATGGAAATGGATATTCTTGGTAAATGGAACTTTTTGGGAATCATTGCTTCAAAAATTAATTGGGAGTAAAAAGTGGTCAATTTCTAAAGAACCCTAGAGGAACCCCTCTAGGCTAGGCTTATGTTAATTTAACTAACGCCGGAACTCCGCACGTTAATTAACTTAACCTAAGTTGATTAAGCACTTGACCCAATTAAATCTACTAATCGCAAAGGACTATTAATCCTACAACCGGAACCCCGAATTGCAACCAAATTAGCCTATTAATTCCAATTTATTGGTGGAACCCCATCCAATAACTTGAATCTAATAGGTTGAAGTCCAATGTCACTCAAGCAATTAGTAGATTTACTTGCCAATTTCTAAACATAAATACTTGACACCATGATCCACTAAACAAGAACCCTCATTTACCACAAGATTTTAACAAGAAAACATATATTAATGATGAACCCATACAAATAAAATATACTCAAGTCAATAAGTTCAATGTCAAGCATCCATACAAAGAAAATAAACAAGATAGGTTGTTTCTACCACTCTCATACAAGATATAGAATAAGCTTTCAACCAAATGCATAAGACAAATCCTAGAACCCTAGATAATTTGAAATATACAAGAGGAAGAGAGAGTGGAGAACAACACTCCCCTTTGAAGCTTCAAGCTCCTCCCTTGAGCTCCATCACCAAGAATGCAAGAGCTTAATTGTTGCTCTTCATGGGAGAAACAACAACCAAGAGGAAGAGGATGGAAGCCATGGATTTGGAGGAAGGAAAATGGGAGATGGAAGAGGTGGAGATTAGAGGAAATGAGTGTGCTAGGGTTTTTAGTGGCTGAAGAATGGTTAGAATGGGTTAGGGTTCTACTAATTTGAGTTTAAAACAAGTGGGTATCAGGTTATATTTGATTTGGGTCGGATCCAAGTTGAAAAATCAGCAAAAATTCGTAGCTGTTCTGATGCACGTATGCCGCGGTACACATGTTTGTGTGTGGCGGCATACAATACAGATGTGCCAATTATGCCTTTTTCTTCGTGTGCCGCTGTACACATGTTTGTATGCTGCAGCATGCCATACAGAGGGGTCGATTTCGCATTGTTTTCTTCGTATGCCGCAGCACACATGTTTGTGCACTGCAGCACACCATACAGAGAGGTTTCTCTGTTTTTGGCTGCCTTGTACATCCATTTAATCTTCTTTTAAACTTCTCTTCTTCCTAGATCTCTCCCGTTTTGGTCCTTAGGCGACCCTACAAGTAGAAAAAAGACTAAACAAGGATCAAATAGCCCTATAAATCAATTAATAGAAATCAATCTACAATTATGACTAATTAACCTCGTTTTCATGCAAATCCCACCTAGAGATCAATGATATTAAATGAGCACAATTGAACCAATCTTGCATCTTTTTCATGTTAGAAGCTTCAATTTAAACACATAAAAACATACAAATCCAAGGATTTGTCATATATATAAATATATATATATATATATATATCAGGAAAATAAAATGACCACTTGAAAGGAACTACTCGCTCCCTCGGCTTCTATATTTACACTTCTATGATCTAATTTGTAAATTACTTTCGTTTCTCTAGAACAAAACAAGAAACGTTAAATTTCATTAAATATATCTTAAAACTAGATAACTTTTCTATTTTACCATTATTTAATATATATATATACACACACACTCTATTACTGGAGTATAATTTTAGCCTTCATTTATTAATTATTTTTAGGAAGACTTTGATTTTTGGGGGTATAGTATATATTAAATAGAGATAATCATAGAAAGTTGTTGAATTTTAAGATAAAAATAATGAAGTTTAAATTTTTTTTTTGTTGCAGTGGAACATAATGGAAGTGATTATAAATAAAACTACAGAAGATTGCAAATACCATGGCTTTCGATAATTACAGGACAAGCAATTTAACATTTTTTTATTAGAAAACTCTCGTAAGGATCCCATCTGTTCATCGTCGTTTTTGGGTTTAAATGTTGGTCGATTTTGTTAGCGTGTAATTAAAGACTATCAAAAGCAGAACCTTAGGAGAAATTCAGAGCATGGTATATAGAAATATAAATACAAAAACTTTTAATAAATTAATTATCATTTCATCAGTAACAAAAATCAACAAGGTCACACAATTTACAATTTACAGTTTACAATTTACATTCCAGCTACCCTACGATTTCTGGTCAATTAATTTCAGAACAAATGATTCAACAACTAATTTCGCTGCTGATATCATCATCACTAGTGCTAATATCTTCACTGCTCTTGTCAAAAGAAACCTTGGAATTAAGAACGGAAAAACGAAGAGAGAAAGATGAATAAGAAGTATCTGAATCTGAGGAATAACAGCCATCGTCGAAGTTCTTAGAGTAAGAATCAATGTCGTATTGTAATGATCTCTTCTTCTCCTTCTTCATCTTCCTCCACAGCCTTCTCAAGTTCACCATCTTCGATCAAACTGGGGATGAAAGAGAGTGATGAGATAGACAAATAGATTATTCAGAGAGAGAGAGAGAGAGAGAGATAAGGTTTTTGGAGAATGTTGCGCTTGAAGTAGCTGCATGTTGGGTAGGTTATTTATATTAAAGATTACTTAATGTGGAGGAAAACTCTTAATGACGCATGACGTGTTATAAAGTAATTAGAACCAACTTGCAAATATGTTCAACGACATTACGTTTTATACAGTCAGATTCAATTTCATCATTAGTTTTGACAAGAGATCCAGGATAAAGTGTGACTTGGTCGTTGAAATGAATAAAGAATCTCAATTGATTTGGTGGTTTTAAGAATATGTTTAAAAAAGTTTTTCTTTTTTTCTCTGTCAGCAACTACACATATACACACAAGCATGAGGAAGAAACACTTTATTTTTTCATCAAAAAAAAAAAAAAAGAAGCACTTTATTTTTGAAAATGGGGGGTGTACGTATCTTATCGTTTCATGTACATGTGGGATTCTTACTTTGTGAGATCCAAGTGGTAAAAAAGTGTGTTGGCTAGTAATGAGATGAATCAAAGGAGACAAGTAGTGCTGTTAACATGCCATCGGAATTTGTTGCTTCCCAAAAAAAAAAAAAAAAAAAAGAAGAAGGAAAGAATAGGCTGCTTATAAAATAGAACATTCCATTAGATCCTTTGAACCCACTAACACAAACTTAACACTATTAAATGGATCGATAAGTTTTAATTTGACAATATTAATATTATCAAGCTATAACAACCCAGAGTTAGAAAGGGAAACATTGTATGAGAGTCAACCCATTTTATTTGACGATAAACTTTTTTTACACGTAATCGTTATCTCAATAACTTTAATTTATTCGCTTTCCGTCAAAATATTACAAAGAAAAAAGTGGTTAGAGGTCATATCAAAGTAAAATTCTTATATTTAAAATTTAAACATCAATTTGTTTTCCTTTTGATTTTTTGAATTAAACCGAAACATCTAGATAGATATGCTTACATAAAAAGGACAACCCCATTCATTTCATTTATGAATATCTTTAGGGATCACTCAAACTAATTCAAATGCGTCGTTAATTGTTTTCAATATATTCTTTTAAATAATCCAATACTATATCATCTATCTCGTACAAATACTATTTTAATTTATATACAAATACTATTTAAAGTTGATAATAAGTTGGCCATCACATACAACTGTCAATAATGACAGAAAATTCCATTTAATTAAGATTTTTATCAGATAAACTAGTAATTAATGATCCGAACAAACATCTTCTCTTCTATGTTTAATGTCAGTGATCAATTTTGTCAACAACAGGAGTTTAGATGGAAATTAAGAGAAATATAAATACAAAAACATGAATAAATTAATAATCATTAAAGCTACAAGTACAACGTAAGAATCAACAAGATCACAGTTCACAATTTACAATTCTATAAATGTGTTTAATTACAGGTGATCTAACCCCTAGGACTTCTGGCCCAAATAGAAGAAATGATCAACAACTCGTTTCGCTGCTGGTATCATCATCACTACTGCTAATTTCTTCACAACGTTTGTCGAAAGAAACAACCTTGGAATTCACAATGGCAAAACGAACAGAGAAAGATCTAGATGCATCATCTGGGTCTGAGGAGTAACCATCATCGAAGTTCTGAGAGTAAGAATCAATGTCGTACTGTACCAACATCTTCTCCTTTTTCATCTTCCTCCACAAGGCTTTCAAGTTCACCATCTTCGATCCTCACACAATATAACACCTTCTCCTTCTTCTGGTTCCCACTACACTAGCAAGAATTTGTGACAGACAAATAGATGATATATGTGTGTATATATATATGTTGTATGAGAGAGAGAGAGAGAGAGAGAGAGAGAGTATCTTAGATTTTGGGAGGAATGTTGTGTTTGAGGTTCATGGAGAGTAGGTAGGTTTTATAGACAAATTATTATTTGATGCCGACAAAAGTGTGAAGCAATGCATGATGTGTTAATAAAGTTAATAATTGGGTCGACCGACATGCAAATCTAGCTATTTTGGTCTCACTATACTTTATAGTCAAATTCAGTTGATTGATCGTTAGCTTTGAAAGGATGAGGATAAAGCGTGACGTGCGATTAATTTTTGAAATGATTAAAGAATGAACATTGATTTGGTGGTTCTGAATTCTTTGAATATAAAAGTTTATTGCTTTGTCAGCAATTACACATAACGCACTCACGTACTTAAATATGTAAAACTTTATTATATATGTTTTTGAAAATGGAGTGTGATTGTACCTTGTTACCTTATGAAGTCAGATGCACATGGCCTATTAATTAATTGTGTGAAGCCAAGTGTCTGAAAATTACGTTGGGTAGTAGTAGTGAGATGAATTAATCACGGAAATATGCGTTTTTTTACATGCAAAGAGTTTGTTGTTTCCAAAAAGAGCTTGTTATGAAATAAAACATTCTGTTAAAGTCATTGAACCCAATTATCAAAAAAGAAAAAGTCTTTGAAATGCTGTTATATTACAATTAAAGATTCTACAAATTAAAGTTTGCGTCAAATCATTTTTTTACGCATGTCAAGTTTACCCTATTCACAAATCACAATTTTATTGCTGTTTCTGGTTCTCACCAGAACAACGTAATAGGATAGAGCACAAGATTTGGGACCAATGTTGAGTTTGAAGTTCATTATGCTTTACAGCCAAAAATGATAATGGATTTTTCTTCCGGGGTCATACAAAAATGATATATGTTTTTATTTCGTAATTTCAACTAATCTTATTGAGTATATTTCATATAGGTCCTTAACTTTTAAATCTTTTTCAAATTGTGACAACAAATTAAAAAGGAGAAAAGAAAAACTCGTTCAGTGATGAGTCATCACTTTTTATTTGGCAATAACTTTTCCCCCCAATGAAATCCTTATCTTAATAACTTTATTCCTTTAACGTAAAAATGAAAAAGGGGAAAAGCTAATTTGCTTTGGGTCACTTTTATTTTCTATTCAATATCGTTTGTTAATATTTTGTAAGATGCGATTATATATATATATATATATATATATGAACGTTTGGTCAACCAAGTTCTAAACTTTTTAAACAAGTTGTTTAACGTTATGGTCTGGCCTCTCCATAGATCAATGTCTAAGGTTATCCGCAAATCAAAGTAAAATAATTCTTCTAATAAAATTATTTTTTTCCTTTTAAGTATTGAAAGGGTTTGACATAGACTCTACATATTAATAGAGTTCTCGACCCTTGTGGTATCAGAGCTAGCCCGTCTTTCCAGAGAGTAGAGTATATATTGTTAGTAGGGTGAGTAAGAAAGAACTCTTCCAAAATCGATCAAACTTCATCCTCTTCCACTAATGAAACTCCTCGTCTCTCCTCTACCCTCTCTATTTCTAATCTTCCCTCATCAATCAGACGCACTTTGTCCAATAAAATAGAACATCTAGTACAGTTTACTCATATCCCAGATACTGCTCGTGTACATCCTACAGAAATGTCTCTGTTGAACCCTTACTCTTTATACCATCGTGAGTGATCCACTTTCCGCCACCTCCGTACCTTAATCTCTAGAAATACCCCACCTGTAAAAGAAATAGTTCAAAGTTCTAAGTTAGACCAATGTGGTCTTCCTGCCACCTCTCAGGAACAGTATGTCACCCTTGAAATTCCTCAAACCCTCATTAACCCTTATCTTCAACACAGGGATATACTCATCTCCATCTAGGTGTTGTTCGCCTAGTCCTTACTCCAAATACTAGAAAAGGCCTACCTATGTCAGCCAAGGTTGCTCTCCTTGACACCTCTTTAAAACAATACCAACATGTTCTGATTGGTGCCCTTGTTACTATCCTTAGTAATGGAAGCATAGTCCTAACTATTGCTCCAGACTTTACCATAAAACTCACTGATGAAACCCTCTCCACCAGACTTAAAATCCAAGTCTAGATTGTTGGGGCAGAACAAAATCCTCAAGCCACCATGGCCACTCTCCACCATAAGTTAATTTATAAAATCCAGAATCATGCTCTTGATCTTCAGCATCCACAATCCACTGGTGATGCGTTACTCATGTTTACTGATAGAGATCATGGCCCAGCTATTGTCAACATACCCAAACAAATCACCAACCAGGAATTATCTTAAATAGTTCCTCTTAACTGGATTACCAATTATGAAAGGAAATTTGGTTGTACTCCTAGAGATGTTCATACAATTGCTCCTCCACAGATCACCGGTACGTCAGATGGTACTGTCAGAACACTTTTTCAGAAACATGGAACTGAAGGAACTCCTTTAAGAAGAATATGTTCTTTGGCCCCTCTTATTCAGGTGCCAAAGTTGGTATCTCCAGTTCATCGAGTCTACAAGAGCAGGGAAAACCCCCGGTCAACCATTTTCATGCTAATGGCAAACCTGTCTGTCTCTCATGTTAATGGTCATTTCATCTAGGATCTTGATTATAAGATGTGTGAACTTGATTGTAATTGTCAATATTCCGGTTTTTGGGATTATTCAGATGAGGAAGATCTGGCCACCTTTGGTAACACAAAGAAAACCACCAAGTTTAGGATCAGATATTCCAACACTCACTCCCATCACAGAAAACTAGATCAAGATGGATCAGGTTCTCGGTGGATTGCCCCTCCTGCTCCAAAAGAATCTTCCTCAGATCTTACCCTTTGGAATTTTGTTAACCTCTTGAAATTCATGCCATATTAGCATATTTTCCTATAGTTCTTACACTTTTTGGGTGGATTTATACATATTTTGATATGCATATTGTTCGCATGCCTCAAGTGCACGGGTCGCGCCAAGTAATAAAGAGATAAGTAGAGTATCGTTCCCACGAGGATTTGGTTCCAAAACTCGGTCAAACAATGATTGTCACACTCTCGCCCAATTTGAGTAATTCAAATATTGAGATTGAGAAATTAACTACGAAAATCAAAATATGCTAAATGTAAATAAAATTATAGACAAGTGATTCTTCAACTTCAAATATAAAATGGGTCCTAAGATTATGTATCCCCCTTGTACTTCTTAAAACTCAATTAACCTCCTCTCAAAGATGTTCTCAATGAAACCATGTGCTAATCTAGGATTCACAAAGTACTTGTAAAAGCTCTCTCAAGTCAAGAACAAGCGTTTGATCTCATTAATCGCACAATTGAAGAGCACCTAACCGTTGGGGTTATGTCAGAGCAGTGCCGCCTCGAGTCCGCTCTCCAAGAAATTAAACCCGAGGGGTTAGTGGAAGCTAACCCGGGGTGTCGATCTCAAGGAGCCGAGTGTAATATGATCCCTAATAACTAGTATGTAAACTTGAAAAGGCGGGTAAAAAGCATTTTTGTTTGGTTTTGATAGGAAGTTTGGTATGTGCAAAAGGTAAAGTAAAAGATTAGAGTTAAAAGTGAAATTTGGATGAAAGTGGGATAAAGGTCATTCTTGATGAATGACAGCTTTGGGAATCATTGCTTCAAAAGGTTTTCGAGGAGTTTGTTTGATTTCTAAAGAACCCTAGAGGAACCCCTCTAGGCTAGGCTTAGGTTAACTTAATTAATGCCGGAACCCCACACATTACTTAATTTAACCCAAGTTGATTAAGTTCCAAATCAAGAAATAATTGATTATGCAAGACTTTAAATCCACAATTTGGGCCACCCCATAATTGCTCTAAATTTCTGTTTAAACCCTAATCCATTGATGGCCACCCATACAATAAATTAGGACCTAGAGAGTGTTTGCCCAATGTCTCAACACAACCAATTACTTCTTATGCCATCTCCCTCAAGCAAATAGCTTAACACTCTTAATCCACTAACCAAGCCACCTTGCATTAGTACATAATTTTCACCAAGAGAATAACAAAACTATGAACCCATAAATTTCATTAAACTTAAAGCTAATAAGTAGCAATGTCAAGCATTATACAAGAAGGAAACAACATAAACATAAACATAGTGTCTAACCCTAATGACATAAATGCATCCAACTAAGTGCCATAAATGCACCTCAACCAAATGCAATAGCAATTAATACAACCCACCAAAATGTCATAAATGCAACCCTAGAAACCTAGAAAAGCATAAATACAACAGATGGGAAAGGATTAGAACTAGAAAACTCCCCTATTGAAGCTTCAAGCTCATCCCTTGGCTCTCGCCACCAAGAATGGTGGAGCCTAGCTGCTACTCTCCATGGAAAAACCAATAAGAGAAGAGGAAGGAGTGGAAGCCATGAATGGAAGGAAGGAAAAGGTGAAGAAGATGAAGATGAAGATGGAGAAGAGAGAGCCAGGGCTTGGGGTGTAAAATTGTGAACCAAATCTGCCCTAATGGGGTGTATGATTCGTGTTTTAAGTCCCCCAAGTCGGGTCAAGTGAGTGGGTAATGAGTTAGATCCGGTTTGGGCCCAAAATTCGCGACTGAAAATTCTGCAGAAATGCCCACTCGCTGTTATCTCGCCGCGGCGAGGTGATGTTGCTTCTGGAACTCTGGGGGCCTTCTCGCCGTGGGCTCGCCGCGGCGAAGCCACGGCGAGCTCATGTCTTCTCTGCCAAAATTAGGCCTTCCTCGCCGTCTGCTCGCCGCGGCGAGGTGCCTTCAGTTCTGCCTCTTTGTTCGGCCTTTTTCTTCGTCCCGGGTCCAATCTTTTGGTCCTAAGCGACCCTGCAAGTGGAAATAAGAGAAAACCAAGATCAAATAGCCCTATAAATTGATTAATACAATTAATCTACAATTGTGGCTAATTACTCCTAATTTTACACTCATTTTTCTTGAGAGTTTGGGATATTCAATTTGACATTATCAGACCAAAACTTGCATCTTAATCATGTTAATTGCCTCAATTTAAGCATATAAAATCAATACAAATCAGAGATTTGTCAACAATCTCTTGCTACAATTAATAAAACCCAATTTTCAAGCTCCAATCCTAATGTGACTATGTAAGGTTAACAAGTATATCTCTATCTTACCAACAAAACCATCCATTCATCATGCAAACTTCAAGTTCTTACACTATTTGACCCAAGTTCTACACTCAATCTATCCCTCTCAAGTATCAATCAAGTGAACCCAACATCTAAATGGTGATCAATCACTTAGAAGCATTAGGAGAAGAGTAAAATAAACACATACATCTCATTAATGACAAAATAAGAGGAGGAATCAAGAGTTAATCCGTACAAGGGTTCAAAATAATCTTAGAATCAAAGTATTTAGCCACTCATGTCCAACAACTCCATGAGAACATACATATATACAAGCAGAAACATAGAACAAGAGAAGAGAATGAAGATGGAGAAGATAAACCAAGAGGAGAAGCCCAAATCTCTTCAAATCTCTAAGCCTAAGCTCAATCCCCATCAAGCTCCAAGCTCTAGTAGAGCAAAGAACTCCCAAAATGCCCTAGAAGTCGAAGAATCTCCGCCTCCCCCGAAACCCTAGCTTTTATATCACTTAGATCTGTCAAAAACGAGCAGCAGCGCAGTCTGCTCTCGGCGAGCTGCAAGTTTTTCTACCAAGTTTGGGGGTTTGGCTCGCCGTGGGCTCGCCGCGGCTATGTCACGGCAAGCGGGGACCTATTTGTAATTTTGGAATTTTGGGGACCTGTCTGTAATTTAGGAATTTCAAGGTCCTTTTCTGTAATTTTTACAATTCGTCCAGAAACTTGTATTTTCCCTTTTTTCTTGAAATTTCAGCTTCTAGCCCCAATTTCTCCCCTTTTCAAGTGTTTTTCTTAATCCGGGATCCCTTGGTTATTGTATCAAAATATTCCTACAAGATTTACATAAAACAACATAAAAAAGTAAGTTTTTCTTAATCCGGGATCCCTTGGTTATTGTATCAAAATATTCCTACAAGATTTACATAAAACAACATAAAAAAGTAACTAGAAATAAGAGCAAAATTTACACAAATGAAAAATGATGTGCAACCTAAATCAAATGAACATTTTCTTATCTTGAGTTTCCAAAATATATCAATGATTGAACAAAACATCAAGGAAAATATGCTAAAATAACATGAATTCTTTGGAGTTATCACATATGATAGGAAAATGTGCCATGTTGATAGATGGGTTGAAGTCATTGAATTCGTGATATAAATGTGAATATTTTACCCTCTTTTTATCAACTTTGACTTGTGAAGATTTCATTGCTTGTTAGGTGGGTAAAGCCAATCAATTAAGCCACATTTTTGTTGTATTTGAAGCTAAAATCAAGGAGAAAGAAGTGGAAAAGAAGATTTAAAGCAACCAAGAAAGCTGAAAAGAGAAGTTGCAGAAAGTTATTGGCCACAGCCAAAAGCACAAGCAAAATTCCTGGCCATAGCCAAATCCTGAAAAATTTTAGGCAAAGAGTTATTGGCCGCGGCCAAAACTGCTGACAGACTGCATAGTGAAAAATTCTGCTCAAAATTAAAATAGGGTTATAAAACACCCAAAAACACACTAAAACACATCCTTTTGACTTGGGCTTTCTTTGGGGGCTACTTGGGAGCTAGGGTTTGGAGATTTTCAAGGAGATTTAAGTGGAGATCCAAGATTTGAAGAGATTCAACCTCATTTCCCTTGGTTTTTCTTGTTCTTCTCTCTTTCTTCTTTGGAATTCTTCCATGACTGCTCTGATTTTCCAGATTTGTATATTCTTCCTTATGAGTGGCCAAACTTCCATTCTAGGATTATTTTGAACCTTTGTATAGATTAAGACTTGATTCTTCCTCTCTTTTGGTATTAAATGATATATATGTGTTGATTTTATCCTTCTCTACATGCTTCTAAGTGTTTGGCCACCATTTAGCTTGATTTGTTCATGTGGGTTTGACTTGAGAGAGCTTATCCATGTGTAGAACTTGGTTAAAATCATACTTGACTTGAAGTTTACATGATAAATGGAAATTTGTTGGTAGAATAGAGATATCTTTGCTAACCTTGCATTATCACATTAGGGTTTGTTTTCAAAGAGGATTTTCATGATTTGTAGCAAACGATTGTGTAATTTAATGGAAAGATAAACTTGGTTTTGACTTGAGAGAGCTTAGTCAAGTGCATATGAACCTTAGACAAACACATATATTCATGAAAAATACTATTTGAGAGGGAGTCCTTCATGTCTTATGAAATGCAAAAGGGATAAATAATCCTAGACCCCATTTAATCCTTTAAGTCAAAAGAACCATTGTTTTTATCACTTTCTAGTTTTAGAAAAATAGATTTTCAACATTTCTTTACACAACCCAAAAATATTTTCTTAGTTCAACTTGATTGAAATCACTTAGTCTTTTGTTTGGTCAAGATTTTAGTCCAAATCCTCGTGGGAACGATATTTTATACTACTTATGATCTGTGCGCTTGCGGTTAACACTTGAGGGCGAATAGATTTACTCAAAGAATTAGGTCATGATGACCTAGCTGCAAGTGTTTTTCCCATTACAGAAAAATATAAGCCCTCTCAAGCTCCTCTTGTCATAACACCACCATCACTCTATACTGCTCCCACTGTTCCTTGTATTGCCATGATGAAATATGAAACTTATGAAGAACAGTTTCCTCCTCTTGAAGTCCATACTCAAGAAACAACAAAGGTTACTTGACAACCTTATGTTGTTCCTACTCAAGTCTCTCCACATGGTGTCAAAGAAGCTTCTCCAGTAAAAGAAGTCCTTAATTGGCATACTGATAATGCAGTCAGCCAAAATAAGTTTCTTCATTGCATTGATTCAAAACTTGATCATTTAATGGAGACACTTATTTGGCAGATGGATACACTAACAGAAGAAGTCAAAAAGCTTCATGACAGATTAACCTCTAAAACCATAAGGCTTGATGCAGAACTTCGCAGCTATGTGGATCACAAGTATTTTGGTCCAGAATTCCAAAGGAAAGAACAAGAACTTGCCAAAATTCAAAATTATCTTAAACAAATTGAGACATTTGGTCAAACCACCATCAAATCCCTTAAGCCTGTTCCCATCCTCTTATCCAGTTTATTCAATACCTCTTACCTCAGTTAGTTATGATAACCTATATCCTTCCTCCTCTCAGCTAGCCAGAAAACTAAATCCGCCTAAAAAATCCACCAAAAGAAATTGTTCACACCGCAAGTGCACGGGTCGCGCCAAGTAATAAAGTGATAAGTAAAGTATCGTTCTCACGAGGATTTGATTCCAAAACCCGGTCAAACAATGATTGTCACACTCTCACCCAATTTGAGTGATTCAAATATTGAGATTGAAGATTAACTATGAAAATAAACATATGCTAAATGAAGACAAAATTATAAACAAGTGATTCTTCAACTTCAAGTATAAAATGGGTCCTAAGATTATGTATCCCCCTTGTACTTCTTAAAACTCAATTAACCTCCTCTCAAAGATGTTCTCAATAAAACCATGTGCTAATCTAGGATTCACAGAGTACTTGTACAAGCTCTCTCAAGTCAAGAACAAGTGTTTAATCTCATTAATTACACAATCTCTTGTTATAATTAATAAAACCCAATTTTCAAGCTCCAATCCTAATGTGACTATGCAAGGTTAGCAAGTATATCTCTATCTTACTGAAGAACACCTAACCGTTGGGGTTATATCAGTGCAGTGTGATAACTCCTAGAAATTCATGATATTTGAGTATATTTTACTTGAGTTTTTGTCTATTATTTATACATTTTGGATACTCAAGAGGGAAAATGCTCATTTGATTTTCGGTTTCACATTATTGTTAATTATGTAGATTTTGATTGTTTTTATAGTTAGTTTCTTATGTTGTTGTATATAATTTTTGTAGGAATAATTTGAAGCAATAAACAAGAGATTTTAGCCCTCCTCCAAGCTCCCAATTGAACAAAAATAAGATGAAGCCAAAGTAGCCAAAGAAATAAAGAAAGCAGAGCAAAGCACCAGAATAAAGGTGACTTCGCCGTGGCCTCGCCGCGGCGAAGTCACGGCGAGCGCAATGCAATTCTGGAATTTTGGACTTCGCCGCGGCGGAGCCTTGGCGAAGTGACGGCGAACTTCGCGTTTCTGCGCGTTTTGGACAGAACAGGCGCGTTTTAACTTATATAAAAGCTAGGACTTCGTTGTGAGTCCTTATTCTTCGACTTCTGGGCATTCTTTGGGCGTGTTTGGCTCTGCTAGGGCTTGAAGATTGGTGGGATTTGGCTTGGGCTTGGAGCTTCAAAGAGATTTGGGCTTCCTCTCTTGGTTTATCTCTTCCTTCTTCATTCTCTTCTCTTGTTCAGATTTGTAATGTTGTATATATATGCTCCCTTGGAGTTGTAGAACATGAGTAGCTAAATACTTTGATTCTAGGATTATTTTGAACCCTTGTATGTATTGATTCTTGATTCCTCCTCTTGATTTGTGATTAATGATATCTATGTGCTTATTTTACCCCGTTCTTAATGCTTCTAAGTGCTTGATCACCATTTAGATGTTGTGTTCGCTTGATTTATGACTCGAGAGAGCTAGGTTGAGTGTAGAACTTGGGTAAAGTAGTGCAAGAACCGGAAGTTTGCGTGACAAACGGATGGTTTTGTTGGTAAGATAGAGATATACTTGCTAGCCTTGCATAGTCACATTAGGGTTGGAGTGTGATAATTGGGTTCTATCAAATTGTGACAAGAGATTGTGCAAAGAATAGGACTAAACACTTGTTCTTGACTCGATAGAGCATTACAAGTACTCTTTGAACCCTAGATTAGCACGTGGTTTCGTTGAGAGCTTCTTGAATGGAGGTTGATTGAGTTTTGAGAAGTATAAGGGGGATAGATAATCCTAGGACCTATTTTATCCTTGAGGTTGGAGAATCACCTGTTTATAATTTTACTTTCTTTTATTTTCTTATTTCATTTCAATCTCAACATTTGTGTCACTCAAATTAGGCGAGAGTGCACTACTACAAAACAGGCTTTTCATGTCACCAATTAACGTCACATATTTATAAAAGTGACATGAAAAAAAACGCGGAGGCATTTTCGTAATTAAGTTGGAGAAGGAGGGAGATACAACGTCACACATAATTTAAAGTGTGACGTTGAAAGTTTTAACGTCACACTTTAGATATGTGTGATGTTGTATGTTACAAAACGAAAAAAAAAAATTGCTGTGACTTTCCAAGTCACACTTAATTTAAGTGTGACATGGAAAGTCACCAATTTTTTTTAAATTTTTTTTTAAAAAAAATTCGTGACTTTCAACGTCACACTTAAATTAAGTGTGACGTTGAAAGTCAAGAATTTTTTTAAAAAAAATTGGTGACTTTCCATGTCACACTTAAATTAAGTGTGACGTTGAAAGTCACCAATTTTTTTTTTAAATATTTTTTAAAAAAAATTTCTGTGACTTTCAAGGTCACACTTAATTTAAGTGTGACATGGAAAGTCACCAATTTTTTTTAATTTTTTTAAAAAAAAAATTGGTGACTTTCAACGTCACACTTAAATTAAGTGTGACGTTGAAAGTTACAGAAATTTGTTAAAAAAAATATTTAAAAAAAAATTGGTGACTTTTTAAGTCACACTTAATTTAAGTGTGACATGGAAAGTCACCAATTTTTTTTTAAAAAAATTCGTGACTTTCAACGTTTCGTGACTTTCAACGTCACACTTAAATTAAGGGTGACGTTGAAAGTCACGAATTTTTTTAAAAAAAAAAATTTAAAAAAAAATTGGTGACTTTCCATGTCACACTTAAATTAAGTGTGACATTAAAAGTCACAGAATTTTTTTAAAAAAAATATTTAAACAAAAATTCGTGACTTTCCATGTCACACTTAATTTAAGTGTGACATGAAAAGTCACGAATTTTTTTTTTAAATATTTTTTTAAAAAAATTTTTGTGACTTTCAACGTCACACTTTAATAAAGTGTGACGTTGAAAGTCACATAATTTTTTTTTTAAATTGAAACACTTTCCACCCCCACACCCCCAATATTTCAGATCTCACGCCCTCAGCTCCCTCTAAATCCCTCAAGCCCCCCAGCTTCCCCCCCACAGCTCCCCCCAGCCCCCCAACTTCCCCCCCTCAACGACGGCGATTCACGGCGGCGTGGAGCTCCGACGACCCATGCAAGTACTGGGTTGAGTTCAGGTGACTTCCCTCTCTCCTATTTCTACCCTTAACTCCTTCGGTTTGAGCGATTTTGTGCGAGGATCGATCTGAGTGCTAGGAAATTTTGAAGCTTCTAAACCGGTCAAAAACAAGTTTAAGCTTTGGTTAAGGAGTTTTGTGAAAGATTTTGAGGAGTTGGTTAAGATTTTGTGAAAGCTTAGGTATGTCTGTAACTTTTCCTTACTGATGCTTGCACAGTGGAATGAAGGTGTATTTTAATTCCTCTTTAACTGTCCATTGTTGACATGGGTTTAGGTGTTCCATTCTTTTCCTTCCTTCATTAATTTCTTTATGATTTGTTATGTGTGTGGTCAGCCCAAGTTTTTCCTTTGCTCTTAGATTATCGTTGATTTAGGGAAATAAAAGGAGTTATAATGTTAGTTTATTGGAATTTAGCCTAATAAATTTATTATAGACGCAAAAAGGAATTAATATTAACTATGGTAAGGAAATTGATTTTTAGGTACTCTAGGACATTTAATTTATACATAAAGGCATATTCATTTTTGCTGTTTGTAGTTTATATATTGGGGTTGTTGTGTTAATTAAATTCCTAGCTATTAAATTATATTTTAGACTGATTTAATTGTGGCAAGAAAATTATCATGAAAACTTATCTTGAGAAATTTTAAATTAAAGGAAACTTTGTTTCATAGTGTTAAAGTGTCAAGCTTGATTATGATTGATTATGACTGTAGAAGAGAATGATTCCTAAAGTTATTAATCATTAAGAATAAGGAAAAATCAATTAGAATAGATTATTTATAAGCAACCTTTTATTTTAAAAAGTTCAAGAAAGTGTGAGGCAAATCATAACTTTCTTGGATAAAATGAAACATGTCATTAGATGTATAATTTTGTTAGATGTATTATGAAACATGTCATTTTTGGAATGTTCATACTAATTTGGAAATTGTTCATTTTTATCTTATAAAATTTACAATGTCTTTGTTGTGTAAACATAGAATTTTTTGTGTGTATATATATATGTTTAGTTTGATTTAGTTATAATATAGCTATGTATACATGTTGTGTGAATAATGTATACCGTTGATTTGCATTATATCTATTTCTGTGACATTTGCAATGAATACAGATTGGGAAACCAAAATAAGTTAATTAAACCATCGTTTTTAAAAAAAAAAAAAAACTAACCACGTCACATTTTACAAATTTGTGACATGGTTTCAAGAAACCATGTCACACATTACCAATTTGTGACGTGGTTTCAAGAAACCACGTCACATTTTATAAATGTGTGATGTGGTTTCCACGTCACACATTACCAATTTGTGACGTGGTTTCTTGAAACCACGTCACATATTATGTAATGTGTGACATGGTTTCTTGAAACCATGTCACAAATTTGTAAAATGTGACGTGGTTTCTCTGTCATATCTTTATCAATATAATCTAATTTTGGACAAACAACGTCACAATTTTTGTAATTTGTGACGTGAAAAAGATGACTTTTCACGTCACTTTTTGGTGTGACGTTAAAAGTTCAATTTTCCACGTCACTTGAATTTATGTCACACCAAAAAGTGACGTGAAAAGTCCAAAATTTGTGACGTGAAAACCCTGTTTTGTAGTAGTGGTGTGACAATCATTGCTTGACCGGGTTTTGGACAAATCCTCGTGGGAACGATACTCTACTCATCATTTTATTACTTGGCGCGACCCGTGCACTTACGGCGCAGGGCGAACACAGTGCCACCTTGAGTCCGCTCTCCAAGAAATTTAAAACCCAAGGGGTAGTGGAAGCTAACCCCGAGTGTCGATCTCAAGGAGCCTAGTGTAATTTGATTCCTAATAGCTAATATGCAAACTTGAAAAAGCGGGTAAAAAGCATTTTTGTTTGGTTTTAATGTGAAGTTTGGTATGATAGTGTGGTATGTTTAAAAGTCAACGTAAAAAGTTGGATTTAAAAGTGAGATTTGGATGAAAATGGGATAAAGATCATTCTTGATGAATGAGAGCTTCGGGAATCATTGCTTCTAAAGGTTTTTAGGGAGTTTAGTTGATTTTCTAAAGAGCCCTAGAGCAACCCCTCTAATCTAGGCTTAGGTTAACTTAATTAATGTTGGAACCCCGTACATTACTTAATTTAACGCAAGTTGATTAAGTTCAAAATCAAGAACTAATTAACTATGCAAGACTTTTAAATCCATAATTTGGGTCACCCCATAATTGCTCTAAATTTCTCTCTAAACCCTAATCTATTGATGGCCACCCATACAATAAATCAAGGCCTAAAGAATGTTTGCCCAATGTCTTAACACAATTAATTAATTCTCATGCCATCTCCCTCAAGCAAATAACTTAACACTTTTAATCCACTAACCAAGCCACCTTGCATTAGCACATCATTTTCACCAAGAGAATAATAAAACTATGAACCCATAAATTTCATTAAACTCAAAGTTAATAAATAGCAATGTCAAGCATGTGTACAAGAAGGAAATAACATAAACATAGTTTCTAACCCGAAAGACATAAATGCACTCAACCAAGTGCCATAAATACACTCAACCAAATGCCATAAATGCACTCCTAGAAATCTAGAAAAGCATAAATACAACAAATGGATGGAGGATTAGAACTAGAAAAACTCTCCTATTCAAGCTTCAAGCTCATCCCTTGGCTCTCACCACCAAGAATGGTGGAGCCTAGCTGCTACTCTCCATGGAGGAACCAACAAGAGAGAAAGGTGTGGAAGCCATGAATGGAAGAAAGGAGAAGAAAGGAAGATGAAGATGAAGATGGAGATGAGGGAGCTAGGGCTTGGAGGATGTGAATGTGAACCAAATCTGCCCTAATGGGGTGTGTCTTTCGAGTTTTATGTCCCCCAAGTCGGGTTAAGTGAGTGTGTATTCAAGTTGGACCCAAATCAGGCCCAAAACGCGAACTGAAATTTCTGCAGAACGCAGGCTTGCCGTGGCGAGCTGATGTTGCTTCTGGAACTTTTGGGGCCTTCTCGTCGTGGGCTCGCCATGGCGAGGCCACGACGAGCTACATTCTTTTCTGCCAAAACTGAAGCTTGTTCGCCATCTGCTCGCCGATTTCTGCCTCTTTTGTTTGGCCTTTTTCTCCATCCCGGGTCCGATCTTTTGGTCCTAAGCGACCCTGCAAGTGAGAATAAGATAAAACCAATATCAAATAGCCCTATAAATTAATCAATACAATTAATCTACAATTATGGCTAATTACTCCTAATTTTACACCCATTTCCCTTGAGAGTTTGAGATATTCAATTAGACATTATTAGACCAAACTTGCATCTTAATCATGTTAATTGCCTCAATTTAAGCATATAAAAGCATTACAAATTAGAGATTTGTCACTTATCAAAAAAACCATCCATTCATCATGCAAACTTCAAGTTCTTACACTATTTTACCCAAGTTCTACACTCAATCTAGCCCTCTCAAGCATCAATCAAGTAAACCCAACATCTAAATGGTGATCAATCACTTAGAAGCATTAGGAGAAGAGTAAAATAGACACATACATCTCATTAATCACAAAATAAAAGGAGGAATCAAGAGTTAATCCATACAAGGGTTCAAAATAATCTTAGAATCAAAGTATTTAGCCCCTCATGTTCAACAACTCCATGAGAGCATACATATACATCATCACAAACATAGAACAAGAGTAGAGAATGAAGATGGAGAAGATAAACCAAGAGGAGAAGCCCAAATCTCTTCAAAGCTCTAAGCCTAAGCTCAATCCCCACCAAGCTCCAAGCCCTAGCAGCATTTATTTCATTTCAGTCCGCCTTTTCTGTCAAAACGCGCAGCATCGCAGGCCGTTCGCCGTGGCGAACCCACGACGAACCATAAAAAATCCCAGAAATAAGTGATGCTCGCCGTGGCTTTCACCGCAGCGAGCTGACGGTGAACAAGCAAAAAATGGGGGCAGAGAAAAATGCTATTGGCCGTGGCCTCGCCGTGGCGAGGCCACGGCAAAGTCAAGTCTTCTCTGGTCCTTTTGTTCCGTAGGCTGCTCTGGTTTCTTCTTAGCTTTGTTCACTTGTCAGCTTGGTGGACGGGCCATAATCACTTGGTTATTGCATCAAAATATTCCTACAAGAGTTACATAAAACAACATAAGAAACTAACTAGAAAAATGATCAAAATCTACACAAATAAACAATGATGTGCAACCAAAAATCAAATGAGCATTTTCCTATCTTAACTATCCAAAATTTATCAATGAGTGAATAAAACATCAAGGAGAATTGCTGAAATTACATGAATTTCTGGAAGTTGTCAGAAATCCTGTTCAGTCCACAGGATATCAAACAGTTACAGATACTCCCTTCACAGGACTACAATTTATCAGACCTCGAGAAAGACTACCCTGGCCATCCCACACTACCTCTTTACCCGGTATCATCATTCAACCCCTGTTTTCACCACCACACAACCAAGTACTAGTTCAAGAAAAATAATTATTGAAGGATCTCTGGCTCCTTTTAGGAGAGTCTCTACTCTCAATCTGTATGAACCCTTTTCTGAAACTGAGGATGATTCCAGTACTATCACAGATGGATCAGATTTTTCCCACATGGAAAAACATTTTTCCAAACAAGAATGTAAGGCTTTATTGGATCAAGGGTTGATTGAACCTACCACCCCTAATTGGGCATGTCAAGCCTTTTATGTGGAGAAAAGGTCTAAGAAAATTAGAGGAAAAAAGAGGTTGGTGATTGATTATAAGCCTCTTAATCTGTTCTTGCAAGATGATAAATTTCCTTTGCCAAACATGTCTACTCTTGCCTCCCGAATTGCTCATGCCAAGGTATTTTCAAAGTTTGATCTCAAAGCAGGATTCTGGCATATTGGTAATCATCCAGATGAAAGGTATAAAACTGCTTTCTGCATACCAGATGCTCAATACCAATGGAAAGTCCTCCCTTTTGGACTTAAGGTCGCCCCATCTCTCTTCCAAAAGGCCATGATCAAAATCTTTGAGCCCATCCTCAATAATACACTTATTTATATTGATGACATCCTATTATTCTCACCAGACCATGAAATGATTTTATCCCTGATGTAACAAGACACACAAGCCATCTGTCCAAATTGCTTAAAAAGAATCCACCATCATGGACTCTGGAGCAGACAAAAGCTGTTCTTCACTTGAAATAAATTGCTCAAAATCCACCACCTTTGAAAATTCCAGGAAATGGACAACATATCCTTCAAACTGATGCCAGTGACTGTTATTGGGGTGTTGTCCTTTTTGAAGAAGTTGATGGGAAAAGACACTACTGTGGGCATGCTAGTGGACAATTTAGAGAAGCCGAGAAACACTATCATGCCACGTATAAAGAAATTCTAGCAGTCAAAAGAGGCATTGAAAATTTCAACTTTTATCTTGCTGCATATGAATTTACTGTAGAAATGGATAACACCTCTTTCCCATCCATGCTGGAAACCAAAAAGAAAACTCTTCTAGACTTACAACTCCTCAGATGGAAAGACTGGTTTTCCCGCTATAAATTCAAGGTGAAACACATCAAAGGAAAACAAAACACCCTTGCAGATTTCCTCAGTAGATCATACCTTAAAAAATCCTTCTTCTTACACCCAAGAAACCCCTTGCCATGTGTACCCTTACCAAAAGGACTTCCTTTCCTCCACATATCCAATACATATCATCCACTGATCATCATCAATTTCCTCCATGTGATCAGATTCCTACCAATCCTTTTCAAATCCAAAGGTTATACAAAAGATATCTATTCTATTGGCTTCATGCCCTAATCAAGACACACAGACCCAATGAAATTAACTCCTCATTTACTGGTATCTTTGACATTGAGAAACCTTTTATGTGTGTCCCTAAATTTTGGGGATCTGTTTTAGAAGAATTATCTTATTACATCTGGTGTGCTTCAGCACTTTATGCCATAGCATTTTCACTAGAGCTACTTCATGTCTACCACAATCTCTATAATTCAGCCAATATTGGCAGTGAACTTTGGAAGATATTCAGCTGGTTTGCTCTTCTAAGTACTTGGAGGTCTACCCTGAGAAATGCCATCAAACAACATAGGATTTATGATGTTCCTGAGGATCAACAAACAAGGTTTAAGTGTTTCTTTGTGGTTCATCGTCCTTACAACACATATTATGAAGGTAGATTGTATGCGACAGGCCAAACGCACTACTGGAGCTCCTACACTAAATGGCCACAATATGAAGAACAGGCTCTCAAAAACTTGTACCTCTTCCTTTATAATCTCAACAATTGCCTACACACTGATCAAGAATTAATATGCACCTCTATTGGCCCTATTCCTCATCGACCCTTTGTCCCAAGAAATCCTCATGTTTGGTATAAAAGGCCCCAAGAACAAGAATTTTCTCCACAAACTTTACAGTTACTGGATCCTAATTACGGCCCAAGAATTAATCCAGACCCAGAATCTTTAGCCCATATGTCTTATGATAATTGTCTACCCTCCTTACAAGATCCATTCTGGACTCACTTCTATCAAGATTCCCAAGATCCTGATGACAGCGCCAATGACTTAGATTCTCCTGATCCTAATATGTCACCCAGCCATGAGCCTATCTATAAAGACTAGTCAAGAGAAATGACCACCACTACATAGTCATTATGCACCACCTGTTTTTCCCATACTTTAAAAAAAGAGTGTCGACAATTGTTTTAGTTTTTAGTCCTTTATTACTTTGGCTTTAGGTGTCAGGCGTCAACTGTCAGACGTCAACCTGTAACATATTTAATAGTTGTGTCAGAAGCACATGATAATCATTCACGACTGCTTTTCCTCTCAGAATAACCCTGGTTGAAAAGGACTATATGCCTCAATCTGACTGGCTAAACCCTTTACCAGAGTTATTTTTATAACCCTAGTTAGGTCACCCGTTCATTATATAAGACGGGTCCTCTTATCTTGTAAAGGCATCAGAAGTTTGTAAGCATTATCCACTATGAATATAAGCATGTGTTTCTAAAGCGCTTCTCTTTCTTTCTAAAAGCTTATCTTTCAATATCTATCTTCTAACTCTCTCAGATATTTCATTATGCTCTGCATTTGCCTTCTATGAAGGATCTTGTGTATCAGAAGAAATCTGACATGATCCATCTGGATAGATATTATTATTAATTTGTATGATTTTAGTATGGAGTTTTATGCGATCACGATACTTTAAGTCTGTTAAGGCAAAGAGATGCCATGAAACGACATAACATGAATGATCTGTAGAATCTCCATACTAAGACTCTACATATTAATAGAGTACTTGACCCATGTGGTAGCCTTAACAAATATTGGGAGACAGAGAAGGTTGTAAATCGACAATCTTATCATACGGACACCCCTCTACCTTGGATCATTTTGTTACATATATAAAAGGCTCAACATTAGCAATCTGTGTTCAAGTATGTTAGAATCTTAAGTTTTGATGAAGACTGGCCCCAATAGATAACATAAGTAAATAGAGTGTGAGTTACCTTTGAATTAAACAAGTAAAATCTGATAGGTAACAGATCACTATCGATAGAGTAAAGAAATATCGCTAATGAAAGGTTCAACTATAAACAGATGGAAAATTAGCAGAACACTAGAATAAATATCTTTATCGCTAAGTGTATCCCTATCGCTAATAGACAAAGAGCCATAGGAAATGAAGACTTAGAAATAACAAAGTTAATATCTATCGCTAAGTCATTCACTATCGCTAAAGAAATACACTATCGCTAGAAGTTCATTGAGAACATGGATAAATGAAAGGAAGAACATCTAGCAGAAAAATAGACCAAGTCCTTGAGCTAATGGAATCTGCTAGTGATAACAGGTTAAGCTATCGATAACAGAGTGCTTCAGATAATAAACATTCAGATAGCTAGTACCTGAGAGCAAAAGAGTTAACTAGCGATAACATAGTTGCTAGCGCTAACACATTTAGCTATCGATAACAGGATACCTGAAATTACTTTGAATATTCATATAACTTAGTATCCTTAAGCTAATGAGAAATCAAGTAACTAGCGATAATGGGATTAGCTATTGATAGAAGAATACTTGTTGAAATGATATAGCTAGTATGCTGAACGTTTAAACTAAAATTATATGCTAGCGATAATGTTCATGTCTATCGATAGAGAATGCTTTGAAATTCCTTAGCTGATATAGTCTCTATCTCTTTGAGCTAATGAAGTACACTATCGATATCATCCACTGCATGATTACTTGTTTAGCTAACAGCTCAAGTGTAGGAATTATACTATGCAGTTAGCGATAGCAAAGCATGTTAGCGCTACTGAAAAAGCTGCTACGCAAGTACAGTTGTTGAAGACGTTCAGAACGCGCAGTTTATTCATGAACAGTTGAAACCAGATCAGAAGTTTGAATTGGATAAAGAATAACAATTATTGCCAACGGCTATGAACCTGTTCGGTCCGCAAGTGCACGGGTCGCATCAAGTAATAGAGTAATAAGAAAAGTATCGTTCCCACAGGGATTTGGTTACAAATGCGATCAAGCAGAAGGCTTAGTGTATTAGATTAAGTTGAGCTAAACAAAGTTTTGCTTTGAAGAGTTAGCATGTAAAATTAAATCACTAAAAGGTTACTTCTTTTTGAGATTTTTAGTTTAAGATTTTTGAACAAGAAAAATGACGTAGAAATACTTGACAAATTGGATGAGAAAACCTAGGGTTACCTCTCCCCATTTAACTTCAAGACCCAATAAATTCCTTCCCTTTTCATTACCCAATGAATTTCATGCATGAGTTCAAGGTTCATTTTCATTTGACAAAACTCTCTCAAGTCAAAATCAAATTTTTACTAGCATTAATTGCACAATCTCTTGCCACAATTAATGCTAGCCATAAATGTTCCACCAACCTTATATGAACAATGTTAGGTCAATAATTATATCTCTATATTACCAACAAACCATCCATTTAAAACCATAAATTTCAAGTCTAACATGATTTCCCCCAAGTTCTAAAACAAAATATACTCTCTCAAGTCATACTTCATTTAACACTTCAAGTGGTGATCAAGCACTTGTATAATTTAAAGCAAGATGAAAATCCATACATAAACATTCATTAAATACATCAAAGGAAGGAAATACAAGAGTCAATCCATCAAATGGTTCAAAGTAACCTAGAAAAAGGATTTTAGTTACACATGAGTAAATAAGAAACGAAAATAGAAATTAAAAGAAGAGTCATGGCATAAATTAGAGAAAAGGGAAGAAGAAAAGAAACCAAGATCACAACTTGAATCTCTCCAAGATTCTCCAAGCTTCCTAGCTCTTCCCCACTCTCTCCTCAAGCTCCCAAAATGTTCCAAAATGTGCCCTAAAATGTTGTCCCCTCGTTCTGGCTTCAAAACTTATATTTATATGTTACAAATTTTTCCTGAGAAGCAAAACGCGCAGCTGTATAAACTTGTGGACCCTCGCCGTACCTATTGCTGTAAAGGTTCCACGGCGAGGGCCAGAGAAGGGCTCCATTTTAAATGACTCACCATACCCCTTGCCGTGGAGGGTCCACGGCGAGGGCCAGAAAGCTTGGCAAAATTTGCATGCCTCGCCGTACCCCTTGCCGTAGAGGGTCCACGGCGAGGATCAAGTCCATACTCATTCTCTTTTTGCTTGCCTTTGACTTCCTGGTTTTCCCCTTGAAACTTCATGGTCTTTCTCCCTCTTTGAAATGCTTCTTATCTTCCTGCACAAAACAAAAGAGAGGGTTGAAGAACTCAAACTAAATCCATTTTCCCAAGACAAACATGCATAAAACTTCCAAAAATCATTAATTAATGCAAATGTTCCTTTGTCTATTCTTTTCTATGAGCTTTCGTATTATTTTCAAAACTATATCTTCAAAAATATGTACAAATGCGAGAGGAGATATGATGAAATGCATCAAATACTGGAGCTTATCAGAACCTCCAACGACTATATTCAAACTGCCACATGAAGCTGAAAGAAAAGGCAAGATGTGAAGATATAAATAGATCAAGACTTGTCTCCATAAGAGTAACGAAGAAAATGATGATGAACAGGGCTTTTATGCAAAATTGTAGATTACATTGATTGAGAGCTAAACCTAGTGAGCCCAGAAATGAGGAAAGAATGTTGAGTCAAGTAAATTAGAAAAAGAGAGGTAGATCACTCATTGTTCAATCTGTTAAGCTCTAGGATTGTAATCTCTTCATATATTCCTCTGTACTTAAGTGATTATCACAATCTGTTCATTAAGTGAACCTATTATCTAAAATCCTCTACTGTTTGAGGTTGTTCTAAAGCTTGGTGCTTTAAGAACAGGGTTGTAACCTTACAGGTAGTAAGGGGGAGTGTTTAGAGAGAATTCTAAAACTCTGTGAAAAGGTTGGCAGGTGAACATGTGTTCGTAAAACCTATGGTAGGCTTCACAAGTGCCCGTCTAAAGTTGTGGGTTGTAAAGGCTTCTCTTGTGCCCGGTTTAAACAAGAGGGTAGTAGAAATCTCATGTGGAGCCTAAGGACTGGATGTAGGTCTGGGTTGACCGAACCAGGATAAACTCTGTTTGCATTATCTCTTTCCTTAACTTTCTTAGTTTCCAGCATATCAAACTTGTATACTCTTTAGTGCATTTCATGTTTTGAAATATTCTCAGTGATAAACCAAAAGGATTTTAAAGATTGCCTTCAATGTGTTTAAAGAAAAGAAAAGACATGAAAAGAGTTTTAAATTTTATCCCATCACCCAATTCACCCCCCATCTTGGGTGACAGCCAGCACTATCAAAGTATATATAAAGTTGACAAATCCCAAGATTTGCACATATTTCATATCATTTTGGAGGTATTTTATCATATTATTTGGGCATTAATAAATATCTTGTGAAGAAATTAGGTTCTAAAGTAATTACATGCACTTAGTGGTAAAAATGGCATTTTTGGAATATTTTGTGATTACTCTTGATTTGAATGTTTGTTGGGGGCTATTCATATTTTTTTATGTTATTTTATATTGTAGGACACTTGAAAAAGCGAGAAATTGGGGCTAGAAGCTGAAATTTCAAGAAAAAAGTCAAAATAAAGCTTTTGGATAAATTGTAAAAATTACAGAAAATGACCCTAAAATTTTGAAATTACAGGAAAGTCCCTCCTCGCAGTGGGGTCTGAAAATTTTCTTGGCTTCTGGCCTTGGCCATGGCACCCCACAGCGAGGCCCCGATTAGCATATTATAACTTAATTTTTTGGGTCGATCCATATCCATACCCAACACCCATTTACCTTACCTAGTCTGTGGACATATAAGGAATGAAAATGAACCCTAAAACTCATATTTGGAGCTACCACAAATCCTAGTTCATCATTCTCTTTCAACTCACTCATTCCCATCTCTCATCTCCCACATCTTTCCACCCAAATCTCCATGGCACCCATCTTCCTCTCTCTTGTTGTTTGTTTCTTCATAGAAGGCAGCAACTAAGAGGCCCTAATCCTTGGTAATGGAGGTGTTTAGCATGAGCTTGGATCTTCATTAGGGGAGTTCTTGTTCTCCTACTCTCTCTTCCTTATGTTTAAGCATGTTTCTAGGATTCCGGGGCTTGTTTTTTCATTTTGTTGTAATTTCTTTGAATTATCTTTTGTTAGAGAGTGGTTGAAACACTTGTAGCTTTGTTCTCAGTTGTTTTTGCTTGACAATAGCTCTCTATTGACTTGAACTTTGTTTGAATGTATGGATTCATCATTTTAAATAAATGTTTTAGTTAATGTCTTGTGCTATTTGAGGATTCTCATTTAGTGGATCATTTTGTCAAGCATTTGCATTTGTTAATTGGCTATTGAATTTGTTAAATTGCATGAGTGGCATTGGACTTCAATCCTAGAGTCTTAATTTAATATTTAGGATTCCAGTAATTAATTAAACCCTATGATTAATAAAGTGGCAATTCAGAATTCCAGTTATTGGATTAGGAGCCCCTTACGATTAGCAAATTCACTTTGGTTTTTAAGCTTAATCAACTCAGAGATGGAGGGATTAGTAAGCGGGATTCCGGTACTAGTCCACCCAACCCGAGCCTAGCCTAGAGGGATTCCTCTAGGGATCTTTTGAACTAACTAAAGAACTCCCTAAAAATGGATTGAAGCAATGATTGTCTAAAACCTCTAATAACCAAGGATTACTCATTCCCATTGATCCAAATCTCCTGTTTAAATCCAATCTTTTTATTTGCATTTTGAACATATCATATTTTATACCAACTTCATACTTAAAATCAATCAAAAAATGCTTTTACCCGTCCAATTGTTTGCATCTAGTTATTAGGAACCATTTACATTTTTAGGCTCTTCAAGAAAACGACACTCGGGGGTAGCTTTCACTATCCCCTTAGTCCCTAAGTTTCTTGAATAAAGGGCCCAAGGCAGCACTGCTCCAATATAACCCCATTCGGTGAGCTCTCTTCAAAAGTGCAATTTACATACCATAATAATTTTTTGCTTCCAAAAAGAGTTGGATGTTTATAAAATGGAACATTCCGTTAGATTTACTTTGATCTTTTTTTAATTTTATTTTTTATTTAATGATTTATTTATTATTATTATTTTGCAATTTGAGATCTCACGTAAAGAAAGTGAATATAGTCGGTTAGGTACTAGGAAGAGTTTGTTATATTTATATATATATATATATATATATATATATATCAAGAAAGTAAAATGGCCACTAAAGTAATTACTCCCTCGGCTTTTATATTTACACTTTTATAATATCATTTGTAAATCACTTTTCATTTCACTAGGACAACAAAAAACCTTAGATTTCATTAAATATATCTTAAAACTAGATAACTTTTCTATTTTACCATTATTTAATATATACTCTATTATTGGAGTATAATTTTAGCCGTCATTTATTAATTATTTTTATGTAGATTTTGGTTTGTGGGGTATAGTATATATTAAATAGAGGTAATCATAGAGAGTTGTTGGATTTTAAGGTAAAAGTAATATGAAGTTTAAAGTTTTTTCTTTTTGGTTATTACTGTGGAACATAATGGAATAATGGAATAAGTGATTATAAATAAGACTAGAGAAGAATGCAAATACCATTGCTATCAATAATTACAGGAAATGCAATTTAAGATTTTTTTTTTATCAGAAAACTCTCTTAAGGATCCCACCCGTTCATCGTCTTTTTTGGGTTTAGTGTTAGTCGATTTTGTTAGCTTGTAATTTATAACTATCAACAACAGAAGCTTAGGTAAAATTAAGGGAATGGTATATACAACTATAAATACAAAAAACTTTAATAAATTAATTGTCATTTCATCAGCTACAAAAATCAACAAGGTCATACAATTTACAATTTACATTCCAACTACACCTATGATTTCTGGTCAATTAATTTAAGAACAAATGATTCAACAACTGATTTCGCTACTGGTATCATCATCACTGCTGCTAATCTCTTCACTGTTCTTGTCAAAAGAAACCTGGGAATTAAGAACGGAAAACCGAAGAGAGAAAGATGAATAAGAATTCTCTGAATATGTGGAATAACATCCATCGTCGAAGTTCTTAGAGTAAGAATCAATGTTGTATTGTAATGACCTCTTATTCTCCTTCTTCATCTTCCTCCACAACCTTCTCAAGTTCACCATCTTCGATCAAACTGGGGAAGAAAGAGAGTGATGAGATAGCTAGACAAATAGATTATTCAGAGAGAAAGATTAAGTTTTTGGATAATGTTGCGTTTGAAGTAGCTGTATGTTGGGTAGGTTATTTATAGTATTAAAGCTTACTTAATGTGGAGGAAAACTCTTAATCACTCATGACGTGTCATAAACTAATTAGAACCAACTTGCTAGTATATTTCAACGACATTACGCTTTAGACAGTCAGATTCAACTTCATCATTAGTTTTGAGAGGAGATCCAGGATAAAGTGTGACTTGGTCATTGAAATGAATAAAGAATCTTGATTTGGTGGTTCGGAGAATATGCTTTAAAGTCTTTTCTGCTCTGTCAGCAACTTCACAGATACACGCATGAATGTGTAAGTGATAAATCCTTGTATTTATATGTTTTTATGTGTTTAAATTGAGGCTTCTAACTATGGCAAAAAATAAAAATAAAAATTGAGGCTTCTAACATGAATAAGATGCAAATTTGGTCCAATTGTGCTTATTTAATATCTTAGACTCTTTGGTGAAATTAGTATGAGATTAGGATTAAATGACCAATTGTAAATTAATTTGTATTAATTAATTTATAGGGCTATTCGATCATTTTCCATCTTATATTTACTTGTAGGGTCGCTCAAGGACCAAAGGAAAGAATCCCGGATGAAAAAGGACACTAAAGGGGAGAAATTGGGTTATAAGCTGAAATTTCAAGAAAAAAAAGGGAAAATACAAGTTTTTGTGAAAATTACAGAAAATGACCCTCAAATTTACAAATTACAGAAAATGACCCCAAAATTTCCAAATTACAGAAAAGTCCCAAACCAGTGAGCAATGTTGCTTGCCATGGCGAGCCCACAGCGAGCGGCACTACGACAGCAACACAGCAGACAGACTTTACTTGGTTCAAACTTGATACCCGCTCACTTGGGCGCATTCCTGGACATATATATACGATTTTTGAAGCTCTAGACCTCAGATTTTGGAGCCACCACAAACCCTAACTCTCATCTTTCTCTCATTTCCTCTCTTCTTCATCTTCCATCTTCTACCTTCCTCCACTCCAATCTCCATGTTTCATCTACCTCCACTCCTTGGTGCTGGCTTTACCATGGAAGATAGCAGCTAGGCTCCCTCATTCTTGATGGTGGGAGCTAAGGGATGAGCTTGAAGCATATATAAGGGAGTTTTAGTTCTAAACCTTCTTCCTCTTGTTGTATTTATGCTTTTCTAGAGTTCAAATATTTATGGCATTTGGTAGTGTTCTTCATTTTCATATGATGTATAAGGTTTGGAAACTATTTTGTGTTGTTTCTTTCTTGTTAATGCTTGACATTGTACTACATTAACTTTGAGTTTAATGAAATTTATGGGTTTATGATTTTGTTATTCTCTTTGTGAATATCTTGTGCTAATTCCAGGTGGCTTGATTAGTGGATTAAAAATGTTAAGTGATTTGCATGAATGAAATGACATAGGAATTAATTAATTGTGGTTGGATATTGGGTAATCACTCTTTTCAACCCTAACCTTTGTTTGGGTGGCCATTAATGAGTTAGGATTAATTGAGAAATTAAGTGCAATTGTGGGGTGGCCCAGATTGTAAATCATAAGTCTTGCATAATTAATTGGTTCTTGAATTTGTCAAGTTGCATGAGTGGCATTAGACTTCGATCAATTCTAGAGTCTTAATTTGTTATGTGGGGTTCCAGTAATTAATTAAACCCTAGGATTAATTAGGTGAAAATTTGGGGTTATGGTTGTTGGATTAGGAGCCCCTTGCGATTAGCAAACTCACTTTGATTTTGAGCTTAATCAACTTAGGTTAAATTAAGTAAGGTGCGAGGTTCCGGCATTAATTAAGTTAATATAAGCCTAACCTAGAGGGGTTCCTCTAGGGTTCTTTTGAAAATCAACAATTAACTCCCTGAAAATCTTTTGAAGCAATGAATCCCAATGTTTTCATTCATCAAGAATGATTCCATCTCCATTCCCCTCCAAATCTCACTTTTATCTTATTTTTGTTTTACTTTTGAACATATCACACATTTTGCATCTATTTTATAGCAAAAACCAAAATACAATACTTTTTACCCACTTTTGTTAATTTGCATATTAGCTACTAGGTCATCTTTTGCGTTAGGCTCCTCAAGTGAACGACACCCGGAGGTTAGCTTCCACTATCCCCTTGGTTCTTATTTTTTTGAAGGACAGATCCAAGGACGCACTATACGTGTACACAATCAAAAGTGGTGCTCTTCAGTAAGTAACACTTTATTTTTGAAAATAGGGTGTTTACGTACCTTATGGTTTCATGTTCATGTGGGATTCTTACTTTGTGAGGCCCAAGTGGTAAAAAAAGTATGTTGGTTAATAATGAGATGAACCAAATGAGACAAGTAGTGCTATTTACATGCCACCAAAAAAAAAAAAAAAAAGAGTAGGCTGCTTATAAAATGGAACATTCCATTAGATTCTTTGAACCCAATATAATACGATCATTTTTTAGTGATATCCGTGACGGGAAAACAATGACATAATCATATCAGAGAAGATATTTCTTTGAATTTTTTCCTATAGATTTTGTTTGATCACATTTTTTAATTACTTCAATTAGGGATCTTATAAAAAGAAGGCCAATTAATGGTGGCGGTAGTGAGAATAGATTTGGTTTTTGATAATCCTTTAGATCACTCAATATGAGCTGTGCTTTTTTTAATCCTCTCAGGTATCTGATGGTCAGATACATGGTAAGATCTCCCATACTCCTGACTACATTACATATTTTTTCAGGTGATTACTTAATTTGTCTTAATTATTAGTCTAATATAATTACGTAGGGTCATATTTCTTCTATGAACATAACCGGTTATCTGGCATTTGAATACTTAAATCTCTCCTGGTTCAGGTGAAGATCTGGTTTATATTTTCTGCATCTAATAAATGTATAGACTAGATAATAAGTTGAAAAAGTATACGATCCACTCAAATATGTTTTTAATCAAGTTATAACAATCAACAACTCATAGCAGGAAAAAGAGATAGAATAAAGAGTTAAAGGAAAAAAAAGGAAAACTCGTTATGAGAGGCGTCACTTTAATTTGACGATATTGTTTTTTTATCCTTAACTGTACTCGCTTTAAGTCAAAAAAGTCGGAAAAACTGGTTTTTTTTTTTTTTTTTGCCATCAGGGAAAAACTGGTTTGAGTCATATCAGAGTGAAATTCTTTAATATAGATATAAGAATTTTACTTTGATTAGCAAAATTCTTATATTTAAAATTAAAACGTCAATTTGATTTCCGTTTAATATGTATACATATACAGATAGATAGACAGGCATTCATAGAAAGGACAACGTACCTCATTCAATTCTATTGATGAATATCTTTAAGAATCACTTAATTATGCAGACTTGTTGTTTTATAAAAAAATAAAATCTTTTAAACAATACAATTCAATATCATCTTTCTCGTATATTTAATTAATTACAAATACTATTGAATAAAGTTAATAATAACCTAGTTACAACTATCAATAATGAAAGAAAATTCCATTTACTATTCTTATTAAATAAACCGGTGATCATACTCAAAAATCTTTTTTCTTGGTTTAACGTCGGTCGATTTTGTTGGTGTTGTTGATGTAACTGTCAATAACAGAGGCTTAGATGAAAATTAAGAGAAAGGTATATAGAAATATAAATACAAAAAAAAAATTAATAGATCAATTTTAATTTCAGATGCAACTTAAGAATCACCAAGATCACAATTCTTAATTTACAAATCTATATATGTATTTACATCGGTACGTAATTGGCTACACCTACAACTTCTAGTCTAAATAGAAGAAATGATCAACAACTCCATTCGCTGCTGGCATCATGATCACTAGTCTCTTCACTGCTCTTGTCAAAAGAAACCTTGGAATTAATAATGGCAAAACGATCAGAGAAAGATGAATAGGAATTATCTGAATCGGAGGAATAACAACCATCATCGAAGTTCTTAGAGTAAGAATCAATGTCGTATTGTACAATATGAAGTGTATTAGGAGATGAATTTAAGAACAACCTCTTTTTTTCCTTCTTCATCTTCCTCCACAAGGTTCTCAAATTCACCATCTTCGATTAACACACACTATAGACAAATAAATATATGGGGTGAGGGGGGATTAGTTTTTGGGAGAAATGTTGTGTTTGAGGTTCATTGAGAGAAGGTAGGTTATTTATAGACAGATTATTATTTGGTGTAGACAAAAAGTCTGAAACAACGCATGATGTGTTAAAAAAAAGTAATAATTGAGTCGACCGACATGCAAATCCATTTTGCTCACTATACTTTATAGCCAAATTCAGTTGATTTATCGTTAGTTTTGAAACGATGAAGATAAAGCATGACGTGGTTTTTATTTATGGACATGTTAAAGAATCAAAAATGATATGGTGGTTCGGAATTCTTTAAACTATAATGTTTATTGCTCCATCAGCAATTACACACTCACACGTACATGTAAAACTTTATTGTGTTTTGAAAATGGAGTGTGACTGTACCTCTTGTTGCCTTGTGAAGTCAGACGCACATGGCCAATCAAATGTGTAAAGTCAAGTGGGAGAAAATACGTTGGCTAGTAGTGAGATGAATTAATCATGGAAATCTAAGTTGTTTACATGCAAAGAATTTGTTGTTTCGAAAGGACTTATAATAAAATAATTTTTTTTGTTAAATCGTTATAACCCAATATGTTTCATCACAATCACCATACAAGAGAATTCTAACCTTGATGCCTGGATAAGAATTTGCAACTACTTTTTAATGGGAGGATTAAAGATGCTTTTGGAATGTTGGATATTCCGGCAAAAAATGAAAGTAGGCATAGAAAGAAAGTAAAGTAGTACTGAAAAATGTTAATGGGATTCAACCAACCTCTTTGACAATGATAACTCAACTATATATACGTCGCTCTCACTATCACTACTCCATACTCCAGCTAATATTGAAGTAAAGACCGTTTCTTCGTTATCCATTAAATTTAAACTTGCTCAAAAAAAAATGTGTGTGTGTGTATTTATCCTGTTAATGGAGTCCATCAAGGTTATCAATACTTAGTATAGGCGGTTTCATACACTGTGAAAATGTCTGCTAAATGAATCAAAATGCTCATACATATATCGTTCATATAATAGGAGCATTGTTTATAAATTTTACATGCTATAATTAAATCATATTTATTCAATAGTGACATCTAGTTTGATTTGCATCAAATTATTTTTTATGCATGTCAAGTTTACAATTCACATTAACTCACAATTTTGCTGTTGTTTCTGGTTACTATACTAGAACAATTGGAAGAAAGATACAGAGATATTGATAAGTAATATATAGAATAGAGAGCCAGTTTTGGGACCAATTTTGTGTTTGAAGTTCATGATGTTTGAAGATTTATATATGGATGTTATTGGGTCACAGCTGGAATTATCTTTTTTATTTCGTAGCATCTAACTAATCTTTAAAAGATTATTTCTAAGTCCATATCTTTTAAAATTTTCTCAAATCGTGGCAACAAAAAGGAAAATAGAAAAGAGCGTTTTGTGAGTCATCACTTTTTATTTGACATAACTTTTTTTAATGTAATCCTTATCCTAGTAACTTCAGTTGCTTTTCGTTAAAACGAAACCAGGGAGGAAGCTAAGTGGTTTGGCTCTTTTTTTCCCCTTAACTTCAATACCTTTAATTAAGATTTTGTAAGATGCGATATGGACGTATAGTCAGCTATAAGTTTAAATTTTTTAAGTTGTACAACTTTAATTCAATGTCTTTCACAAAAAAGAAAAAAAATTAATTTATGGTCCGAATTCTCCATAGGGCAATGCCTAAATTTATCTGTAAATCAAATTAAAATTCTTATACTTAAAATTAAAATATCAATTTTTCCGTTTTATGTGTAGAAGGGGTTAGACGTATAAATCCATTTCTGGGGGGAAAGAAGAGAAATCTCCCATATACAAGCCTCAACAATGCAAATATTGGGAGACAGATAAAGTTGCACTATTGTAGCAGGGAATTTCACGTCCCCACCTTGAACCATTTTGTTATATTAAAAAGGCTCCAACGTTAACAATCTATGTGTTCCATTTGGATGGATGTTGAGTACAACTGATAAGTTCCTAAATTTCATAACAAAATCATCATATTTTACCCCGTGCTTGTGAATAATTTTGTGAATAAAATGGTGAAAAGAAAACAAAAGCTGAATGACAAAGAGGGCAAAGAAATATTTGTGATTTGTATGAAATTTGGAGCTTAACGATTTTATGTACGTTAGTAAATGGTAAAACTCATCAACCCTCTTTCCTTCTTGTATAGTAAGAGGTGATCAAGTGAAAAAAGCCCAGAAGAAACACAAACACCATTGGAACAGAAGACTAGCTGAGAAGAAGACCAAAGGACAGAAACAAAGTTACTTCGCCATGACTTCACCGTGTCACTTTTCGGCCTCCCAGACCAGAAATTTCGCCGTGACTTCCCCATGGCGAGGCCACGGTGAAAATGCCAAATACTATGCGTTTCATTAAAGAAGCTAACTGAAATGGGATAAAAGGATTTATTATGAAGTAATGTCGGGGAGAACGAACTTAGGGCATATTTTTGTGACTTTTGGAGCTTCAAGAGAGAGTAGGGAAGAGCTAGGAAGTTTGGAAGATCTTGGAGAGATTCAAGTTCATTGATCTTGGTTTTCTTTCTTCTTCCTTCTTCTCTATTTTTCTGTCATGAATTCTGTTTTAATCTTCATTTTCGTTTTTTACTTATCCATGTGTAACTAAATCCCTTTTCTAGGGTTACTTTGAACTACTTGATGGATTGAACCTTGTATTTCCTTTCTTTGATGCATTGAATGAATTTTTATGTGTGGATTTTCATCTTGCTATTATTTATACAAGTGCTTGATCACCACTTGATTTGTTAAATGAAATATGACTTGAGAGAGAGTGTTTTGTTTTAGAAATTGGGTGAAATCATGTTAGACTTGAAGTTTATAGTTTTAAATGGATGGTTAGTTGGTAATATAGAGATATAATTACTAACCTAACATTGTTCATATGAGGTTGGTGGAGTATTTATGACTTGCATTAATTGTGGCAAGAGGTTGTGCAATTAATGCAAGTATAAATTTGATTTTGACTTGAGAAAGCTTCTTCAAATGAAATTGAACCTTGGACTCACACATTAATTCATTAGAATGCTAATAGGAAAGGAATTTACTAGTTCATGAAGTTAAATGGAGATAAGTAACCCTAAATCTTTTTATCTGTCTTAAAAAGTGTTCTCTAAATCACCTCTTTGTTTTATATCTTTGTGACTAAAACCTTTACTAGAAGTAGAATTTTAAATGGCAATCTTTTACATTTTAAATCTTCAAACCAAAAATTGATTTAGCTCAACTTAAATTAATTTACTAAGCATTCTGTTTGATCGCATTTGTAATCAAATCCCTGTGGGAACGATACTTTCCCATTACTTTATTACTTGGTGTGACCCGTGCACTTGCGATGCGAACAAGTTTTTTAAATCTCCCATATACAAGCCTCAACAATGCAAATATTGGGAGACAGATAAAGTTGCACTATTGTAGCAGGGAATTTCACGTCCCCACCTTGAACCATTTTGTTATATTAAAAAAGCCCCAACATTAACAATATATGTGTTCCATTTGGATGGATGTTGAGTATAACCTTGGTATATGAAGAGCCCGTTTGCTCAGTGTAATACCCTTGAGTTCACTCTTTAAGAAAAATAAGATTCAAGGGGTAGTAGTAAACTATCCCTAAATATCATTCTCAAGGAGCCTTGACAAATCCCAATGAAGAGCTCAACTCGTTTGAGTGTGTGTGAGTGTAGCGCGCCCTTGGGTCCGCCCTTCAAAAAAATAAGAACTAAGGGGATAGTGGAAGCTAACCTCCGGGTGTCGTTCACTTGAGGAGCCTAACACAAAAGATGACCTAGTAGCTAAGATGCAAACTAACAAAAGCGGGTAAAAATATTGTATTTGGTTTTTGGTCTAGAAAAGATGCAAAAGGTATGATATGTTCAAAAATAAAACAAAAATAAGATAAAAGTGAGATTTGGAGGGGAAGGGAAATGAAATCATTCTTGATGAATGAAAGCTTCGGGAATCATTGCTTCTAAAGGTTTTCAGGGAGTTTAGTTGATTTTCTAAAGATCCCTAGAGAAACCCCTCTACGTTAGGCTTAGGTTAATTTAATTAATGCCGGAACCCCGCACATTACTTAATTAATTTAACCTAAGTTGATTAAGTTCAAAATCAATGTGAATTTGCTAATTGTAAGGGGCTCCTAATCCAACAACCGGGACCCCAAATTGCCACTTAATTAATCCTAGAGTTTAATCGATTATTGGAACCCCACATAATAAATCAAGACTCTAGGATTGAAGTCCAATGCCACTCATGCAATTTGAAAAATTCAAGAACTAACTAATCGTGCAAGACTTTAAATCCACAATTTGGGCCACCCCATAATTGCTCTAAATTTCTCTCTAAACCCTAACTCATTGATGGCCACCCAAACAAAGATTAAGGTTAAAAAGAGTAATTACCCAATGTCTAAACACAATTAATTAATTCCTATGCCATTCCATTCATGCAAAATCACTTAACATTTTTAATCCACTAACTAAGCCACCTTGCATTAGCACCTAATTTTCACAAAGAGAATAACAAAATCATAAACTCATAAATTTCATCAAACTCAAAGTTAATGTAGCACAATGTCAAGTATTCAACAAGAAAGAAACAACATAAAATAGTTTCTAACCCTTATACAACATGTAGAAATGAAGAACACAACCAAATGTCATAAATATACTCCTAGAACCCTAGAAAAGCATAAATACAACAAGAGAAAGAAGGATTAGACCTAAAACTCCCCTATTCTAGCTTCAAGCTCATCCCTTGGCTCCTACCACCAAGAATGGTGGAGCCTAGCTGCTGTCCTTCAAGAAGAAAACACCAACAAGGAAGAAGGAAGTGGCTGCCATGAAGTTGGAGGAAGGAAAATTGAAGATGGAGGGGATGGAGATGAGAGGGAATGAGAGAAAATGGGAGGCTAGGGTTTATGGGACTCCAAATCTGCCCTAATTGGGTGTAAGTTTCATGTTTTATGTCCCCCAAGTTGGGTCAACTGAGTGGGTATCAAATTGGATCCGAATTTAGGCCCAAAAACGAGTGCTGATACGAGTTGTCGCAATGCCGTTCGCCGTTGCTCTCTGGAATTTTGGGGGCCTGCTTGCCTTTGTGTCGCCGCGGCGAGGCCACGGCGAGCTAACCTCTTTTCTGCCTCTTTGGGAGCTCATTCGCCGTTGGCTCGCCATGGCGAGCTGCAGTTTCTTCTGCTCCTTCGTTTGGCCTTCTTCTTCGTCCCAAGTCCGATCTTTTGGTCCTGAGCGACCCTGCAAGTGGAAATAAGACTAAATGAAGAGCATCGAAATGGAAAGAAATCGGTATAGTGCCGCCTCATATCTGCTCTCCAAGAATTTAAGACCCAAGGGGTAGTGGAAGCTATCCCCGGGTGTCGGTCTCAAGGAGCCTTAGTGTAAATGACTACCTAATAGCTAGATGCGAAACTAATTGGACGGGAAAACATTTTGTATTTGATTTTAAGATGTAGAAGGTTGTATGAAAAGTGTCGTATGTTCAAAGAATAATTGAGATTGGATTTAAACGGGAGATTTGGATTAAAAGGGATGGTTATTCTTGGTAAATGGAACCTTCGGGAATCATTGCTTCTTAAAATTTTTGGGAGTTGAAAAATGGCCAATTTCCTAAAGAACCCTAGAGGAACCCCTCTAGGCTAGGCTTAGATTAATTTAACTAATGCCAGAACCCCGCACGTTAATTAACTTAACCTAAGTTGATTAAGCACTTGACCCAATTAAATCTACTAATTGAAAGGGACTATTAATCCTACAACCGGAACCCTGAATTGCAACCAAATTAACCTATTAATTCCAATTTATTGGTGGAACCCCATCCAATAACTTGAACCCAATAGGTTGAAGTCTAATGTCACTCAAGCAATTAGTAGATTTACTTGCCAATTTCTAAATATAAATACTTGACACCATGATCCACTAAACAAGAACCCTCATTTAGCACAAGATTTTAACAAGGAAAACATATATTAGATGATGAACTCATACAAATAAAATATGCTCAAATCAATAAGTTCAATGTCAAGCATCCATACAAAGAAAATAAACAAGATAGGTTGTTTCTACCACTCTCATACAAAGATATAAGATAAAATTACATCCAGATGCATAAAACAACTCTAGAGCCCTAGAAAAATTGTAATACACAAGAGGAAGAGAGAGTGGAGAACAACACTCCCCTTTGTAGCTTCAAGCTCCTCCCTTGAGCTCCATCACCAAGAACAAATGGGCTTAGCTGCTGCCTTTCATAGGAGAAGCATCAACCAAGGTGGAAGAAAAAGTTGCCATGGGTGAAAGGAAAGGAAAATGGAAGATGGAATGAGAGATTTGAGAGAAAATGGGGTAGGAGATGAAATGGAGGTGGATGGAATGATGGGATTGAAGTATTAGGTCGAAATATATGTGAGGAAGTCGGGTCTAGGTCATTGAAGGTCGGATCTACCCATTTGGAACCCTAAAAACCCGAAATATCATCAAAATTTCGCTGCAGCCAGGAGCACAGAGTCTCGGCCCCTTGCTCTCTGTCTGTCTCGCTACAGCCAGCTTGACAGAATTTTAGGCTGAATTTTGTGCTTTCCCTAGCTTCCTTCTCCGCAATTCACTTCTTGATTCGGCCAATTTCTTGATGCAAACTTCTTCCTCTTTTGGTCCTGAGCGACCCTGCAAGTGGAAACAAGACTAAACAAGGATCAAATAACCCTATAAATTAATCAATACAATTAATCTACAATTATGGCTAATTAATCCCAATTTTATACTAATTTCACTTGAGAGTTTAAGACATTCAATTAAGCACTATTAGACCAAACTTGCATCTCAATCATGTTAATTGCCTCAAATTAGGCATATAAAAACCATACAAAACAGAGATTTTTCACTAAACAATGATCAAATAACCCTATAAACCAATTCATACAAATTAATCTACAATTATGGCCAATTAACCCTAATCTAACACTAATTTGACCTAAGAGTCTAAGTTATACATTAAGCATTATTGGACCAATATCGCATCTCAATCATGTTAATTTCCTCAAATTAGGCATATAAAAGCATTACAAATCAGAGATTTGTCACCCAAGATTTGCAAATATTTCATAACATTTTGGAGATATTTTTTTATGTCATATGGGCATTATTGCATATCTTGTAAAGAAATTAGGTTCTAGAATAATTACATGCACTTAGTGGTAAAAGGGGCATTTTTGAAATGTTTTTGTGATTATTCTTGAATTTAATGTTTATTGGGAGCTATTCATATTTTGTGATGTTATTTTATATTGTAGGACACTTGAAAAGGGGAGAAATTGGGGTTAGAAGCTGAAATTTCAAGAAAAAAAAAAGTTAAAAACAAGTTTTTGGAGAATTTGTGAAAATTACATAAAAAGACCTAGGACTTTCTAAAAATTGCAGAAAAGCCCCTTGTCAATCATGGGGGCGAGCGCATAGCAAACAGAGCCAAACGAGGCAGAGAAAATTGTCACTCACCATGTGTTAGCCGCAGCGAACATAAGACAAACACCCACTGACAAAAATATTGAAATGCGATTTTTTGCTGATTTTTGACCCTGATCTGACCCAAATCAACTCTAACATGACTCCCACTTATTCTAGACTTGAAATGATCGAACCCTAGCTATTTCTAACAACTTCCTTCAACCCATTTTTATCTCCACTCTCTTCCTCTTTCATTCTCTCCATCCCAACCTCCACTCCTTCCATTTCTTCTACTCCATCTCCAACTCACTTCATTTCTTTCCACTTCTAGGTACTATGGCTGAGATTTGCATCCTCTTTAATTGGAGTTGTTCATTCTATGGGAGGCTAGAAGTTCATCCTTTTGAAGATGGAAGCTAAGGTTTGAGTCCCCAAACTCTATAAGGGAGTGTTGCTCTTCCTTTCATTGTATTTATGCTTTTAGGGTTCGGGAGTATTTGTATGATATTTTGATGTAGCTAATGGTTGTATATGTTATTGAGGGTTGATTGTATCTTGTTATCACTTTACTCTTTGTAGATACTTAACATTGCACCTAATTAACTTTGACTTCTTTTAAATGTATGGGTTTATCTTTTAATTGAATGCTTAGTGAAAATATTGTGCTAATTGAGGGTTCTTAAATAGTGGATTATGGTGTTAATTTATTGCATTGAGTGATTGATAAATAAGCTTGCTAACTGCATGAGAAGCATTAGGCCTCAACTTTTTAGTCTTAATTTGTTAGATGGGATACCAACAAAGAATTAGGGCTTTTGAGTTAATCAAGTGACAATGCGGGGTTCCGGTTTTGGACTAAATCTCCTTGCAATTGACAAGTTCATCCATTGGTTAAAGTGATTTATCAACTTGAATTAGAAGGATTAATATGTGGGGTTTCGGTATTAATCATTCAAATTCAAGCCTAGCCTAGAGGGGTTCCTCTAGGGTTAATTTGATAATTGACTATACTATAAATCCCTTTATCCTAAATGAACTATTATTACCCCTAATCCATTTTCAAGAGATTTACTATCATCCATTTTCCATTCACTATCTTACCTTTATGAAAGACACCAAAAATAAGTAGTTTAGAATTTTATTTCATTCTTGCACTCACACTCATTCAAAAAAAACCAAAATTACTTCCCCTTGTTCATATTGCATTTTCATGACATCTAAATCACTTAGGAATCAATAATAGGCTCCTAGAGAGAGAGAATGACTCGAGTTTATACCGTATAGTACAAACCTTGGTTTATTTTGCATTTGACCCCAATGCGATAAGACTTGTAAAATTTGGTAACTAGCTGCCTAGTGTAACTAACTGCCTAGCAACTAGTGAAAAACTTGTAAAAGCTGGTAAAATTATTGTATTTGGTTTTTCATCAAATTTTGGGTTTTAAAAAGAGGATTATGTGCATAAAACAAATGAGATTTGGACTGAAAAAGGGATTTAGATTAAATGAGATGAATTATTCTTGATGGGAGAAGATTTAGGCAATCATTGCTTCAAAAGGGTATTTGGGAAGTTTTTGTTGGTTATTTTCAAAATATCCCTAGAGGATCACTATAGGATAGGCTTGGATTGGAGGAACTAATACTGGAATTACACATATTAGTTCTTCCAACACAAAATTAATTAAGTTCTTTAACAAAAACATTGACTTGCTAATTTTAAGGGCTTTTAGTCCAACGATCAGTATCCCGAATTGCCACTTAGTTAATCATATGGCATTAATTCATTATTGGTATCCCACACAATAAACCAAGACCAAAGGGTTGAAGTCAAATGCCACTCATGCAATTAGCAAATTCATGTGACATTTTTCAAATGCAATTACTTAACACCATTATCCACTAATTGAAGATCCTCAATTACTACAAGATTTTAACTAAAACATTAATTCAAAAGAAGAATCCATACATTTAAACAATGTTCAACTCAATAAAGTGCAATGTCAAGCATACACAAATGAGAAAATAGCTAAAAGTGTTTCTACCACTCAATAGAAAGATAAAAAACAAAGATTACAACCAAATGCGAAAACTAGCCCTAGAGTCCTAGAAACAAAGCTTAAACAGAAGGAAGAGAGAGTAGGAGAGCAAGAACTCCCCTATTGAAGCTCCAAACTCATGCTTCAACCACCATTACCAAGAATATGGCTGCTTCGTTACTGCACTCCAAAGGGAAGGCATCAACAAGAAGAGAAAAAGTGGAATCCATGGGAGATTTGGGTGAAATGGAAGCGGAAGAGGTTAGGGTTGAGATTCAATGAGTGGAAGTGAGTGTTTAGGGTTCCAAATCTAAAGTATTTAACCTAGATTGTCATGATAAGTAGTGTAGAGTCGGGTTAGGAGAGGAAAATTTGGATTTGGGTCATGGGTCACCTAAAAAACACAGTGTTTTAGCACCAGTATCGAGGGTTCACCGTAGCCACAGTGAAGAGCATCGAAATCGAGGTTATTGATGTAGCGTGCCCTTGGGTCTGCCCTTAAAGAAAATTATAACCAAGGGGATAGTGGAAGCTAGCCCCCGGGTGCCGTTTGCTTGAGGAGCCTAACGTAAAATGACCTAGTAGTTAATATGCAAACTAACAAAAGCGGGTAATGTAACACCTAAAATTTTCTACTATATTATAACATTTTTTATCGAATTACAACCACTCTTCAGTGTTAGAAACCCAAAAATACGAAAAATTTAAAACTTTTTCTTTTCAAACATAATAACAACCTTCTTTCTATTGGAATGGGCTTTTCGGACAAATTGAACAATTTAAAACTTTGTCTAAAGCAGAGTGGTTCATAAAACAATTAAAAGTACATTAATCCTTTTAGGGTATTGTTCGCACCACAAGTGCACGGGTCAAACCAAGTAATAAAGTGATAAGTAAAGATCGTTTCCATGAGGATTTGGTTCCAAAACCCGGTCAAGTATCGATTGTTACACTTTCGCCTAATTTGAGTGATCCAAATATCAAGAGTGAAGGGTAACTATTTTTAAAATAAAACAAAAATATAAACAATTGATTCTTTGACTTCAAGGATAAAATGGGATCTAAGATTATCTTCCCCCTTTGCATTTCATAACATCCAATTAACCTCCTCTCATAGATGTTATTAATGAACACATATGCTAGTCTAGGATTCAAAAGGCACTTGTAAAAGCTCTCTCAAGTCAAGAACAAGTTTCTAATTCCACAAATTGCTCGATCTCTTGTTACAATTAATAGAATCCCATTTAAGTTCCAATCCTAATGTGACTATGTAAGGTTGGCAAGTATATCTCTATCTTGCCAACAAAACCATCCATTCATCATGCAAACTTCAAGTTCTTACACAATTTTACCCAAGTTCTACACTCAACCTAGCCCTCTCAAGCATCAATCAAGTGAACACAACATCTAAATGGTGATCAAGCACTAAGAAGCATTAGGTAAAGAGTAAAATAAACACATATGTCATTAATCACAAAATGGGAGGAGGAATCAAGAGTTAATCCATACAAGGGTTCAAAATAATCTTAGAATCAAAGTATTTAGCCACTCATGCTCAGTAAATCCATGAGAAGATACATATACATCAACACAAAAATGGAACAAGAGTAGAGAATGAAGATGGAGAAAATAAACCAAGAGAAAAAGCCCAAATCTCTTCAGAGCTCCAAATCCTAGCTCAATCCCCACCAAGAAGCAAGCCCTAGCACAGCCAAACACTCCCAAATGCTCCCAAGAGGTCAAGAATGTCGGCCCCAACTCAAGTCCTCCGAAATATATGCTCCAAACCCTTAATTTTCGTCAGTAGTAAAACTCTGCGTTTTGCTGTACTGATAGGAGCGCCTAGGCGCTAGATGGAGCTCCTGGGCGCTGGAGGCTTCTGTTCAAGTAGTGCCTGGGCGCTGATCGGAGCGCCTAGGCATTAATGCTCTCTGTCCAATTTGCAGGTGATTAAGGCTTGGGCGCTGGTTGTAGCGCCTAGGCGCTGGAAGTTACTGTTTTTCCTTCTTTGATTTTGTCCTCCTATGTATCTTATCTTTACTTCATGTCTTCCTAGCCCTTCAAAAATGGTTATATAACTAGATATATAATCAAAATATATACATTTGAGCAATAATATTAATCAAGAATGAATGCACATTTTCTTTCACTAAACACCCAAAATATCCACAAATATACACATTGGTGCACAAAATTGAAATAGAACATGCCAAAATGTCATGAAATCCAAGAGGTTAACAGGTATCTATTCTTTATTCATAATACTTAGGAATTTATATAAATCTATGAATAAAGTATTAAGTATTCTTGAAAAGTAAGAATATCTGCGAGAGTACAGTACTATGGAAGTTGAATATTTTAGTAGTGTTATCTGTATATGATATAAAATTAAATTAAGTTAATATAGCATAATTCTTTATTCATAATACTTAGGAATTTAAAATTCCTTTATAAATCTATGCAATTCTATTTTCTATGCTTTATGCTATTAACTTAATAATTTAATTTTATATCATATACAGATAACACTACTAAAATATTCAACTTTCATAGTACTGTACTCTCGCATATATTCTTATTTTTCAAAGTATAATCTTATTTTCTTCATCTCATCTTCTACAAGCAATCCTGCATTAACTCAATCATTGCACTATCTCCTAGCTTCTCTGAAATTTACCGCAGTTTATGTCATTCACTATAAATTTCATGCATGCATTGTCATGTATACATTTTATAATCCTTCACAAATAATGATAGCATTTATCCTATTAATCTGGGTGCAATCTACATGTAATAGCCCGAAAAAAATTAATTAAAAAACTAATGGTATTTTAAATATTTGATGAAGATTGTCAACAAAGGTAAAAGATATTATATATTTATGAGGTATGGGGTTCAAACCTTTCTACTCATAAAAAGGAAAATTTATTTTGCTTTAGCTTATTTAATAAAATTACAAAAAAAAAATGCCTTATAAAAAAAGGATCAGATTTTTTTCACACCTCCCTTTATTTCACCGACTTAAACTTGCTATTGATGGGGGTCAAAGTATTGGGAAGGGAGGAGGAGAAGAATCCCGAGCGTTTTTTGGGTTGATGATTCCCGTATCCTTCTACTGTTTTTCTTTTTCTTCTTGAACAAAAACAACAAAATGGTGTTCCCTTATTTTTCCTTCTTCTCCCCATTATCCATGACAAAAGCAAGGAGGAAAAATTTCATTGTTGATCAGCGTTCTTCGATGTATTATAGGTGTGTGGTGTTTTCCCCTTCTTTCCTTATTTTGTTGCTTATGTTGTCAGTGAAGATGGTTTTTTTTTTTTTTTATTCAACTATCTCTGTTCCTCGGTTTGGTTATGCGTTGTTGTGGAGATATATATATATATATATGTGTGTGTGTGTGTGTGTGTGTATCGATATGAAATCCCTCCTCTCTTGTCTTAAATTTGCGTGGCTGATCTGTGCATAGATTGAAGGTCAATGTTTCTTCTCTGTGGCCCATTTGTATGCGATGAGGTGGTGTTAATTTTAATATTATTCTTCCCCTGTTTCAATGTATTTTTTTTTTTTTTACATATGTGGGTGGGTGTGGTGGCATCTATTGAAGTGTTTTTTTGTAATGTTGTGGATGCTGATAGGTTCATAATTTCTAGCTTTTGAAGTAAGATATGTGCTTATTGAGTCAATTTGAATGCCTACAAGATGTTTGATAAATTGTGTAAAAGAATATACCTGGAGCTTGTTAAAAATGGAATGCACGCTAAGTGTTTGATATAATGTTTAATAGGAAGAGGATTATTTTAATTAGCTAGTGCTCTTATGTAATTTTCTGATAAGGAAGAATTTGGTTTGATTTAGATATTGTTTTTATGTGAAGTTTGAAAGTTTAGTAACCTTACATTAATACAAAATGATTTAATTAGTTTTTTTTTCTCTGTTTCAAAATTAAGACAAGTCTTGTTTGGAAAAGGAATTTGATTTATATGTTGTTGAAATGGTTAGCTCGTTCATGCTAATATATTAAGAGGCATAATCATAGGGAACTTCAGTGAAATAAATAGGATTGAAAGGAAACTAAATGGGAAGGAGATTAAAACGAAAATCAAATTAGTTAAAGAAAAGATTGTACTTGACAAGAAAACGAAATTGACCTTTTACTGTGAGGGTAGATTTAAGAAGATATATGATATCAAATAGTTTATAGTTCATAGCTTTTGTACTGTCATTATTTTTTTCATATATCCATTGATGCATTTTAACGAATGAGTTCGGTTAGAAGGCTTAATTATTTAAGTTGATAAATGTATTGATGCATAACCTTCAATTGCTTGTGATGCTCTTCATCTGTCCCCACTTCAACAAGACTGGTTGATTTCACAAGAATTTATACACGTGATGAAAATGTTCAAATGCGCTTGATTTTTTGGATTACAATATTTGGAAGAAAACTTCATATGCTAGAGAAGATTAGTTCAAAATTTATCATTCAAATTGATTTATTTTATTAGTCTCCCTCTCCGTATGCCTTTTAAGAAGAAGTTGGAAAATGATATTTGAAAGGTTTAAACAAATTTGTTTTTTTTTTTTGGTAGAATAAATTTTCATGAATAAAAAGAAATTGTTTCTTATAAAATTGTGAACACTTTTATTAGAGGAATTAGACAAAAAACGCTTGTTATTCGTAGCCCCAAGCTGCGCTTGCTACTCGTAGCCTTCGGGTTGCGCTTGTTATTCGTAGCCTTGAGCTATGCTTGATATTCGTAGCCGTCGGGTTGTGCTTGGTATCCGTAGCCTTGAGCTACGCTTGATATTCGTAGCCTTTGGGTTACGCTTATTATCCGTAGCCTTGAGCTACGCTTGTCCGTGGCCTTCATGCTGCGCTTGTTATTCGTGGTTGGTGCTATGCTTACTTATCGTTTTGTGTTGGTTCCTCTAGTGAATCAAGTTTTCTTTAAATGTTTTATTTGCTTCAAATTGTTGAATAATATTCTTTAAATTGATTTTATGAAAATTGAATTTAAAACTGTTTTCTTCCGTTTTCTATTTTTGTTATATTCAAGAAATAAAAAAATTGGAAGGGCTTACGAAGTGAGGTTATCTTATACTTCGTGCCGGTCACGCCGTATTATTTTGGGGCATGACACTGCATCTACCAACCACTGATAACGATATCCTCATTAACTAGTGGAAGTTCTACCTGCAGAACTTCTCGTTATAACATTTAAAGCTATAACTAAACTGATTTGGCAAAGGGGTAAAACCACCTAAGCCTGGAGTACTCCAACATAAAAGGAATAAAAGACATACCATTTAAATGCAATAGGTATTACAAAATTATACATGCAATTTAGTGAATGGAGATAAACTACTACCTGACTTCTAGAATTACTCTTATCTTGATTCCTTTCCTTCGCCGTATTCTGGAGATTCAACTCCACTATTTCTTTCTATAAGTATTTATAATATAAAATGATATATTAATATCTATTCTTATTCTTAATAATTCGACGTCTCTCACGGTCCTAATGTAATTAATACTACCACATTCTTTGTATTAGTGAAATATTACAGTTTACTATAATTATCTTATCCCCTTTTAAAATTAAAAGGTCAATTATAAATAATTTATTTCAATTAATATTTTTTTATTCTCATTATCGTCTTTTCCGAAATTAAATATAAAAATCCCAATGACTTAATCATAATTAATCTATTAAACATTACCATCTTCTACCATATACTATTTCCTTATTCGTGTACAGTATAACTTTAATCTTATCAGAATCACAGCTTACAACTGATTCACTGTTGTCACTGAAAATGTTGTTTAAGAGAACAGAAATAGAACAGAGATTTCAACTTATTACATTTAGTCTAACATTACTTCATGTGAAACCATGCACAGAAATACAAGGCAATCGGACATGGAACCACGCACATAAATAAATCTAGACTTTTAGAAATTTATAACTTCCATCCACACTATAATATCATTTAGATATATTAAACTCCAATTATAATCTAAACTGGACTTTATTAAGTGAAAATCAAAATACCTAAACCCTCTTTCCCTCTTTATTCTCCTAATCAAATATGAATAATTAATCCCTATAAATAATATAGAATTTCTTCTCCCAGAAGTCCTTAAACCATCTACATCCATAATTTCACACTTAGTCCTTAGACTAATTCTCAATACTTCATGTGGACCCTACTTTAATAATCACCCAGTAAACCAATTTCATTCTCACAAGGATCTGAAATAATCTTTATTCCTATCAAACCCATCTCCTTCCTTCTTTGGTCAATTACAATCCTTGAACTCATACTATCTCCTGCTACCTATAAATCTTTAAAACAATTCCTCTAAAGTTATATTCTCATAGATCATTCAACACAACCTAAAACACCGGATTAAACCTATCCCTAATCACTATTTACTTCTCTTCCTTTCAATGACAGCAAGGACTACTTATTAATAACTCAACACTGCATAACTTTAGTCACACAATACCATCGTTTCCACTGTAAATATCCTAGATCAGAGTTTAATCATTTGATAATACTTGTTTAACACCTCATAATCCTTTTAAAATACAAAGCAATATTATCAATATTAAAGCTCCCTAATAACTTCAGCAGTATTTGCAAAAGTCAATAATCTTTAAACTTCAATCTGTAACATACAAGACTACTTGCCCAGACATATGTCACCTCATATTATTCAGAATCCTCAAACAATTTCTCATTACTCGCTTCCAACCTCTAAAAATTCACTTAGAATCATAGCTAAGATATCAACCAATTAAAGCAAAACAAAGATTTCATCACACTATCATCACGTTCACTTGAGTACCATTTAAATACCTTCCAAACCTTACTAACTGAACATTTATATTTACTTTATTTCATTCTTTTGAAGAATCCAAAAGAACACTCAAAAACCAATTTATATAGCCTCCCTTACTTAACATATCTTTCTCGATTCCTTGATTGTTGTGGGTTGAAACTCAACTCAAATACCCCCTTGGAACCTCTTCTATTGTATTGTTGGGTGTTTTTGGCTCTTAGCTTGATCATAGCCCAAGCCTCCTCGGCGGGTAGGTCTTCCGCTAGCATCCATGATGCCTCTCTCATTAGGCAAGAGCCCCTTGTGGAAGTATTGAATCAACTGTTCATCTATAATTTGGTGGTGGGGACACTTGGCTAATAGCTCTTAGAATCGACACCAATATTCATAAAAGCTTTCGGATGGGTCTTGCCGAATGGAGTAGATGTCCTTCTTCAAATCCTCGGTCTTAACATCCGGGAAGTAATGCTCCAATAATGCCCTCCTCAAATTAGCCCAAGAAGTGAGGGCATTTTCATCATGTCTAAGCAAGAGTCGGAACCACTCCTTGGCTTTTCCATCCAATGACAAGTGAAAGACTTTAAGCTGTACATCATCCAGGTTCGCTCATGTTGGTTTCATGCTCGTGCAAGCAAGGTAGACCCCATATAGATGGCCATATGGGTCATCTCCTTCCAAACCTGTAAAATGAGGTAACGTTGCGATTAGTGGTCCTTTAATCTCAAAATCAACATTTAGAGCATGATATGCAGTTTGGAATGGGTTATATGTGACACCACTCGAAGTAACTTCCCTAATACTACGCCTCCTAGGGATTTCATTATTTCCTACTCCCTCACCCTCATCATTGTTTCCATTTTGACCATTGGGTGGTGGTAGGTTAGCATGGGGAATGTTGGGTGGTGGTCGGTGGGCCATAGGGATATCTAGAGGTATTTCTATGTGGATAGAGTTCTCAGTGTCTGAGTGAGAGGAAATGCTAGACTCCCCAGTGTTCGCCATCAAGCGTTAACCGCAAGCGCACAGATCGCAAGTAGTATAAAATATCGTTCCCACAGGGATTTGGACTAAAATCTTGACCAAGCAGAAGACTAAGTGATTTCAATTAAGTTGAACTAAGAAAATATTTTTGGGTTATGTAAAGAAATGTTGAAAATCTATTTCTAAAAACTAGAAAGTTATAAAAACAATGGTTCTTTTGACTTTAAGGATTAAATAGGATCTAGGATTATTTATCCCCTTTGCATTTCATAAGACATGAAGGACTCCCTCTCAAATAGTATTTTTCATGAATATATGTGTTTTTCTAGGGTTCATATGCACTTGAATAAGCTCTCTCGAGTCAAAATCAAGTTTATCTTTCCATTGAAATGCACAATATCTTGCTACAAATCATGAAAATCCCCTTTGAAAACAAACCTTAATGTGACAATGCAAGGTTAGCAAAGATATCTCTATTTTACCAACAAACTTTCCATTTATCATGTAAACTTCAAGTCAAGCATAATTTTAACCAAGTTCTACACATGGATCGGATAAGCTCTCTCAAGTCAAACCCACATGAACAATTCAAACTAAATGATGGCCAAACACTTAGAAGCTTGAAGAGAAGGATAAAATCAACACATATATATCATATAATACCAAAATAGAGGAAGAATCAAGTCTTAATCCATACAAAGGTTCAAAATAATCCTAGAATGGAAGTTTAGCCACTCATGGAGTGAAAAACACAAATCTGAAAAAGAAACACAGCCATGGCAGAAATTTCAGTGAAGAAAGAGAGAAGAACAAGAAAAACCAAGGGAAATGAGGTTGAATCTCTTCAAATCTTGGATCTCCACTTGAATCTCCTTGAAAATCTCCAAGCCCTAGCTTCCAAGTAGCCCCCAAAGAAAGCCCAAGTCAAAAGAATATGTTTGAGTGTGAAATGGGGCTATTTTTAAACTTAATTTTCGAGCTGAATATTTCCACTGTGCAGTCTGTCAGCACCTTTAGCTGCGGCCAAGAATTTTGCCTGCACTGGTTGGCCGCGGCCAATAACTCTCTGCCTGGAATTTTTCAGGATTTGGCTATGGCCAAGAATTTTGCCTGTGCTTTTGGCTGTGGCCAATAACTTTCTGCCTGCTACTTTTTCAGCTTTCTTGGTTGCTTTGAATCATCATTTCCAGTTCTTGCTCCTTGATTTTAGCTTCAAATACAACTCAAATGTGGCTTAATTGATTGGCTTTACCCACCTAACAAGCAATCAAATCTACAAAAGCCAAAGTTGATAAAAAGAGGGTAATATATTCACATTTAAATCAAGAATTCAATGACTTTAACCCAAATATCAACTCGGCACATTTTCCTATCATATCTACATCAAAATGCATCTAAATCCAACCAAAAAGTTGTATGAACTATAGGAAAATGTGCTAAAATGGCATGAATTTCATGAGGTTAACACCCAGAAGAACACTCTTCTAAGATAAGGCTAGAGGGACCTCCTTGATTAGCTCTCCTAAGTTGGCTAAGGTTTTGCTCAATCCCAATGTTTAAGGATGGAAGGTTTGATCCTCTTCTCCTTCTACCTCTCCCTCTAGTCATGCATAATGAGATACAAACAAGTAGAAGAAATCAAGAGCAAGTCAAGGTTGAGTCACACAAGGCACAGACAACAAGTGGACTTTCAGCAGCAACCAAGACTTAGAATGTACAAAAATCAAGTGAGAGTGAATGGTATGTGATGTATGGAAGTGTATGTACGTGTTTGAAGTGTGTATGTACGAATATGGTGTGAGTATGAGGTGTATATGCAGCAAGAATAGTCAGAAGACCACGAAAATCAGCGAAAACAGGGGCTAATACAATTAGCTCGCCGCGCGAGGTGACGGTGAGGAATCAAAAGTTACTCACCGTGGGGGCGAGTGCAAGGCGAGGAGTGGCTGATTCTGCCATTAAACAGAAGGCAACCTGCAGAATTTTCAGAAGTTTCAAAAAAAACTAACACCAGTTGAGTGAAAATGTGATATACCACTTCAAACAAGTGCAAATCAGTCAGAGCAAGTATGTTATGCATAAGTAAGCTTCAAGCAACAAGAATGTGACTTGGGGGATAGATTCATGCACTCAAAATCCAGCAAAGGAAAGCATTCACAATTAGTGCAATAAAACTACCGCTAAAGCAACCAAGCACACAAGTAAGTCAACGAGCCAAGAAAATGTAAAGAGTAAGCATCTATACCAATTTTCAGGGGTGTTTCAAAATATGATATGCAAAGATGAAAAATAAACTAAGATGCAACTAAGCTAAAATGCAACTAGAAGCTAGACCCGACCAAAGCAAGTTTGACAACCGGCTACTAGGGAACCAATTACTTGGCTCCCCGGCAATGGCGCCACTTGAAGAGCTCACTGAATAGGGTTTAGATCGGAGCAGTGCCGCCTCGAGTCCGCTCTCCAAGAAATTAAAACCCGAGGGGATAGTGGAAGCTAACTACGGGTGTCGATCTCAAGGAGCCAAGTGTAATTTGATCCTAATAGCTAATATGCAAACTTGAAAAAGCGAGTAAAAAGCATTTTTGTTTGGTTTCAGTATAAAGTTTGGTATGATAGTATGGTGTGTTCAAAAGTCAAAGTAAAAGATTGGGTTTAAAAAGTGAGATTTGGATGAAGATGGGATAAGGATCATTCTTGATGAATGAAAGCTTTGGGAATCATTGCTTCTAAAGGTTTTTAGGGAGTTTAATCAATTTTCTAAAGAACCCTAGAGGAACCCCTCTAGGCTAGGCTTAGGTTAACTTAATTAATGCTGGAACCCCGCACATTACTTAATTTAACCCAAGTTGATTAAGTTCAAAATTAATCATGCAAGACTTTTAATCCACAATTTGGGCCACCCACAATTGCTCTAAATTTCTCTCTAAACCTTAATCCATTGATGGCAACCATACAATAAATTAAGGCCTAAAAAGTGCTTGCCAAATGTCTCAACACAATCAATTAATTCTTATGCCATCTCCCTCAAGCAAACAACTTAACACTCTTAATCTACTAACCAAGCCACCTTGCATTAGTACATATTTTCACAAAGAGGATAATAAAACTATGAACCCATAAATTTCATTAAACTCAAAGTTAATAAATAGCAATGTCAAGCATTTGAACAAGAAGGAAATAACATCAACATAGTTTCTAACCCTATTACAATATACAAACTTCAAGCACACAACTAAATGCCATAAATACACTCCTAGAACCCTAGAAAAGAATAAATATAACAAATGGAAGAAGGATTAGAACTAGAAAAACTCCCATATTCAAGCTTCAAGCTCATCCCTTGGCTCCCACCGCCAAGAATGGTGGAGCCTAGCTGCTACTCCCCATGGAAGAACCAAAAACAAGGAAGGAAGGTGTGGAAGCCATGGGTGAAAGGAAAGAAATGAGAAAGATGAAGATGGAGATGGAGAAAGGAGAGAGAGCTAGGGTTTGGGGTTGTGTATGTGAGTCAAATTTGCCCTAATGAGGTCTAATTTTTGTGTTTTATGTCCCCCAAGTCGGGTCAAGTGAGTGGGTATTTGGAAAACCCAGTTTGAGGTCCGAAATTCACGAACTGATAAACTGCAGAACGTTTAGCTCGCCGTGGCGAAGCCACGGTGAGCTGCATTGTCTTCTGGAATTTCGGGGGCCTTCTCGCCGTGGTGAGGCCACTGCGAGCTCCAGTTTCTTCTACTCCTTTGTTTGGCCTTCTTCTTCGTCCCATGTCCGATCTTTTGGTCCTGAACGACCCTACAAGTGGAAACAAGACTAAACAAGGATCAAATAGCCCTATAAACCAATTCATACAAATTAATCTACAATTATGGCCAATTAACCCTAATCTAGCACTAATTTCACTTAAGAGTCTAAGTTCTACATTAAGCATTATTGGACCAATATCGCATCTCAATCAGGTTAATTGCTCCAAATTAGGCATATAAAAACATTACAAATTAGAGATTTGTCAAGTCATTTTCCGTAATTTTCACAAAATTTCAGAAACTTGTATTTTGACTTTTTTTCTTGAATTTTCAGCTTCTTGCCCCGAATGCTCCCCTTTTAAGATTGCAACAATATAAAATAAGTTCAAACTAGCTTAATAGCTCTCAATAATCAATTAAATCAAGAGTAATAATATAAACATTCCAAAAATGTCCTATTTACCACTAAGTGCATATATTCACTCTATCACCTATTTCATCACAAAATATGCAATAATATCCAAATAACATGACAAAATACCTTCAAAATGATATGAATTGTGTACAAATCTTGGGGTTTATGAATTAGCAATATGTGTTCAATTATATATAAAGCTCCTAGTAATGTACATATGCATGAATATTTATCCCTTACTCAATACCACAACAAAAAAATATGAAATTACCATTGGAAAATTTTCTGAAGGAATTATCGACAGAAAAATTTCAGTGGCTAATTAATTACCCATGGATTTTCTGACAGAAATTTGTCACTAATTTAGCAACAGAATATTCCATGACTAATTAGCCACAGAAATCTTTCACTAATTAGCGACCGAAATTCCATCAGTAAAATTAGCCACAGAATTTTTATTAATTACTTTATAGATAAAATATTATTTTCATTTATTTTAAAAAATATTTTATAAATGAATTAATAAATAAATAATATGTTATAAATATAAATAAAAACTAAGACATACAAAATATGCATATATATATATATATATAAATTTATTACAAAGATAGTTTTACATTTTTATTAAATAATATGTTATTTATTAATAAATATTATTAAGGAAATGAAAAATAATAAAAAAAATACTATATAATAAATAATAACTAAAAACGTTTCATCTAATAAAATTAATTAACAAAAATAATATTATTATAAATATAAAATTAAAATAATGAATATAATGTAAAGTCTATGAATGTAAAAGATTGTTTATATAAAAATAATATAATATTTAATATACAAATTATATATTAATAATTAAAAATATTCCATGATATATTAAGTTAAATAAAATGTAAAGTATATATAAGATCAAATATAATTATAATAGTGGGAGTTTAAATATTATAAATATAATAGTTTGCAAATAATATAACAAGGTCTTCAAAGTACAACTGATTAAGGCATCAGTATGCGCGTAGGAGGTCGAGGGTTTGAGTCTCTACTCTATCACAATTTCAAAAAATTTGTGGAGGCAATACATGGAGGAGTGTGAGAGAAACACGTGGTGGTGGTGTGTGACACATGGCATATAATTTAAAAAAAGTTTTAAAAAATTATTGGCCATGGAAATTCTGTTTGTAATTTTCCGTGGCTAAAATTACTGACAGAATTTCCATCGGTTAATTCCATCGCTAATTTAGCGACAGAAATTCTATCAGTAATTTTAGCCACAGAATTCCGTAGGAAATCTGTCGGTTAAACCGGATGAAACTAAATTTCTGTCGCTAAATTAATTAACAATGATAAAATTAGCCACATAATAATTTCCGTCGGAAATTGAATTGGTAATTCATTTACATCGCTTATCTGTCAGAAATCTGTTGAAAAATTGAATTACCGATCCAGAATTCAGAAATTTCCGTAGGTAATTCCATGTCTTTTTGTAGTGCACTCACTTTAATGCTATATCAATGCCCATTCTCTCTTTCTCCTTCTTTCTCCCATTTTGTTTGATCAACTTCTCTTCACAACCTCATGTTTTGTCATTTCCTTTTCCACTAAATGGTCTTTATATTTCCATTTGTCTGTTCTTAGAACTTACCTTGCGTTCAAAACCCCTCGATTTTCAGTAGTATAACCTTGGTATATATATAAACAAACTACTATGTTTTGCGTTAATTTGTTACTTTGGTGTGTGACATTACCCAACTTCAAGCGCTTTTGAAATCACGTTTGAAGCCTAATAAAACCACACGCTAGCTTCTGCCAGAACCACGTAATATTGGAATTCGTAATACCTTAAATGAGGTTTCAAAAGTGCACGTAGACTATATGATTTCATTTGATACAGCAAATGATGTAACACAATGATAAAAAAAATAGCAAAGTGAAAAGAGTCTCAATAAATTCGATGAAAAGATCATGGTTTGCATAGAAATTACATGAATATAAACTGATATACACACACAATTCGTAATGGTGTAATTCATCATTGAGGAGCTTATTAGCTATTGTGAATTGCTTGATATATATAATTGGAAATCGGACAAAAATGTTTTAGCTTGTGAGTAAAAGGTCTCATCCAACACAAATGGTTACGAAAGTCTATAATCATCTTCTACCCCATGTGGAAAAAGTTGGAAACAAAAGCAAGAGGGACCAAATTAAAGAAATTTTAAAAGGAAAAAAAAGTAGAAAAAGGGATTTGTGTTCCTCTTGGCTTTTGCAATGCAACAATATTCCTAATTAAGCCAAATAAATTGTTTCAAAAGTGCATGTAATTAAATGATGAATATCTTTAGGAGTTAGTTAAACTAATTCAAACCCTTTGTTAAGAAAATTCTTTTAAACGATATAATACAATTATGTATCATCAAAGCCATATGTTATACAAATGCTTTGAAATTAAATTGCTCACAAAATGGTGACGAAATAAGATTTTACACAAAATGAAATAATGTTTGGTATGTAAGGAAATGGAAACAAAATATACCGAATGATATTTGATAAAAAAGAAAAACAAGAATGAATATATTCTTTATTCTTAGATAAACTAGCTAGTAAAGATTCAACTCAAACATGCACGTCCTTTTTTATGTTTAGTGTCGCTCGATTTTGTCAGGGAAGTTATTCAACTGTCATCAATAGAAGTCGAAAAGGAAAATACGAGAAAGATATATAGAAATGTATATACATACAGTAAAATATTGATAAAATCATTATTATTTCAGATACAGCCTAAGAATAAACAGGATCACAGTTCAAAATTTACAATAATATACATATTTACAGGTAATTAGCTAGACCTACGTACGTACACAACATTAAAGATTGTACAATTTCTGGTATAATCACATCAAGAACTCATTTCGCTGCTGTTATCATCATCACTAATCTCATCACTGCTCTTGTCAAAAGAAATCTTGGAACCAATAATGGCAAAACGAAGGTAGAAAGATGAATAAGGATTATCTGAATCGGAGGCATATCCATCGTCGAAGTTCTTATAGTAAGAATCAATATCATACTGTAACGACCTCTTCTTCTCCTTCTTCATCTTCCTCCACAACCTTCTCAAGCTCACCATCTTCTGCTTCATCACTAAGCTAAGTACTTGGAAGGAAGAGATATGTGGAGATGATAGACAGAGATACTTCTTCAATAGATAGATAGATACAATGATTGGATAGAGAGAGCTTAGATTTTTAGAGCAATATTGTTGAGTTTTTGAAGTACTTGGAGAGCGGGTCCGTTATTTATAGACAAATTATAGTTTGATGCTGACAAAAACTGCAAAAGCAAGTGACGTGTTAGAAAGTAATTGGAACTGATCCACAATCAAATATGATCCATCTTTAGTTTTTATAGGATCTGGATAAAGCTTGACGTGGTTTTGGAAATGGATAAAGAATCGAAATTGATTTTATTTTTTGGTTAAAAGAATCGAAATTGATTTTGGTTGTGCGTAATGTTAAAAAGTAGTATGTTGCAATGTCAGCAACTACACACACATATAAGGCTTTATTATTCAAAATGGGTTGTGACTGTACTTTACCACCTTTTCGAGTCAGATGCACATACATGGCTTTTTGACTGGAATCAAGTAGTGGGGAGAAAGTATGTTGGTTAATGAGAATGAACAACGGGAATAGCCGTTGTTTAATTTACATACAAAGTCTTTGTTCTTCTTTTTTTTTTTCCAGTCCTTTGAACCCAATGTGCCACAATCATAAGAGATTTCTTCACTTAAAGATATAACCATTTGCAGCTGTCGTTTTTATTTTATCCTTTGGATTATGGTTGATTCTGTTTTATTAATCATTTTAACAAATTGATATATTGTGAAAAGAAGGCAAATACAGGCAATTGTTAGATGAGTTTATTAGATCATATTTTACCCTTTAAGAAGCATAGAGGGAAATCATCAAGTAGGACACTCGATATTTTAATTTATTGTGTATAATACTGTTTAACAGTTAATGTAGAACCTAATCACATAATATATACAATCCATGTATATATAGGTGACCTCACTAATATAGGGCGTCTGGATTTCATAAAAAAAAAACCATTTTTTATCAAAACTTAGGTTTTGATAAGCACATACCCAAACAACTCTCAAAACAAAAACCATGATCGATTTTAACGGCCAATACCATGAGTGAGGACTCATCATTTTGTTGTTGTTGTATCATGCATTTAGATACTTTTAGATTCTTGGATTTTCATATTCCGATTATCAGTGAAAAATGAAAGAGGTGAAGTAGCAGGATAAGAGAATGAAAGAAGGAAGAATTGCATTTAGGTTCTAAGAAGACACTTAACATTAAATAAGTCTAATGACTAATATATCAAAGTGGTCTTATATTTAGGATCGGAAGGAGTACAATACATGTATATATAGGTGACCTCACTAATATAGGGCGTCTCGATTTCATAAAAAAATTAGGAAAACTTAGGTTTTGATAAGCACATACCCAAACAACTCTCAAAACAAAAACCATGATCGATTTTAACGGCCAATAACATGAGTGAGTGACTCATAATTTTGTTGTTGTTTTATCATGCATTTAGATGCTTTTAGATTCTTGGATTCTCATATTTTGATGATCAGTGAAAAATGAAAGAAGGTAAACACTACTACAAAAGTGTGCTATCGCGACGCAACAATACCGGCGCTTAGAGTAAGAATAAGAGAATGAAAGAAGGAAGATTTATGTTCCGAGAAGACACTTAATATTAAATAAGTCTTATGACTTATCCTTAACAATTGAAAGAGCCACTGTTAACAAGTAAGAAAGCACCATTGACAAGTCATTGAAACTTGTTTTATATTAACTGTCGTCCTAATGTTCGCCCTGCGCCGCAAGTGCATGGGTCGCTCCAAGTAATAAAGTGATAAGTAAAGTATCGTTCCCACGAGGATTTGGTCCAAAACCCGGTCAAGCAATGATTGTCACACTCTCTCCCAATTTGAGTGATTCAAATGTAGAGATTGAAAACTAACTAAGAAAATAAACATATATTAAATGAAAATAAAATTATAAACAAGTGATTCTCCAACTTCAAGGATAAAATGGGTCCTAAGATTATCTATCCCCCTTGTACTTCTTAAAACTCAATTAACCTACTCTCAAAGATGCTCACAATGAAACCATGTGCTAATAATCTAGGATTCGCAGAGTACTTGTAAACGCTCTCTCAAGTCAAGAACAAGTGTTTAGTCTTATTAATTGCACAATCTCTTGCTACAATTTAATAAAATCCAATTTTAAATCTCCAATCCTAATGTGACTATGCAAGGCTAGCAAGTATATCTCTATCTTACCAACAAAACCATCCATTCGTCATGCAAACTTCAAGTTCTTGCACTACTTTACCCAAGTTCTACACTCAATCTAGCCCTCTCAAGCATCAATCAAGTGAACCCAACATCTAAATGGTGATCAATCACTTAGAAGCATTAGGAAAAGAGTAAAATAAGCACATATATCTCATTAATCACAAATAAGAGGAGGAATCAAGAATCAATCCATACAAGGGTTCAACATAATCTTAGAATCAAAGTATTTAGCCAATCATGTCCAACAACTCCATGGGAGCATATATATACATCATTACAAAATAGAACAAGAGTAGAGAATGAAGATGGAGAGAATAAACCAAGAGAGGAAGCCCAAATCTCTTTGAAGCTCCAAGCCCAAGCTCAATCCCCACCAAAATCCATGCCCTAGCAGAGCCAAACACCCCCAAGAATGCCCATAAGTCGAAGAATGTCGAGCTCCCTCGAAACCCTAGCTTTTATATCACTTAAATCTGTCAAAAACGCGCAGCAGAGCAGTCCGTTCGCCGTGGCGAAGTCCACGACGAACTATGATCGTTTCTGCCTCTTTTCGGGGGGTTTTGGCTCGCCGTGAGTTCGCCGCGGCGAGCTCACGGCGAGATGGGACCTGTCTGTAATTTTGAAAATTCAAGGATCTGTCTGTAATTTGGGAATTTCGAGGTCATTTTCTGTAATTTTTACAATTCGTCCAGAAACTTGTATTTTCCCTTTTTTTCTTGAAATTTCAACTTCTCCCCTTTTCAAGTGTTCTTCTTAATCCGGGATCCCTTGGTTATTGTATCAAAATATTCCTACAATATTTACATAAAAAAACATAAGAAACTCACTAGAAATGTAATCAAAATCTACACTAGTAAACAATTATGTGCAACCAAAAATCAAATGAGCATTTTCCTATTTTGAGTATCCAAAAATTATAAATGATTGAATAAAACCTCAAGGAAAATGTGCTGAAAATACATGAATTCCAAGAGTTATCACCTAATGACCTAAATGCATTTCAAAAGAAGATTGGGTACAAAATAATAAATGCTTTAACTAAACCTTTCATTGAGTAATGAGACTCAACTTACCTCTTTGCTACTCCCTCTTATCCTTATTATAAGGCACCAACTACCAATTTTCACATACCAAGAATTGGTAGTTGGGTTATTAAATCTATGCTAAATTGGTCATTTTTTTCAATTTCGCCCCTCATTAAATGATATGACTAACTTTTTCAATTTTGAACCTCTACTAATAACAAGGGTAAAGCGGGAAAGAAGCAATTAATACGGCGGTTGGTGCCTTATATTAAAGACCAAAAATTTTGTTAAAGGGTGCCTTATAATAAGGACCAAAGGAGTACAAACGAACAGTATAATAATCACACAACTATATATATTAGCTCACCCTTATTGTCACTAGTGTTATTATTGTTTTTGCCAAAAGACCATTCATTGTTAGTCATTAACTTCAAATTAAACCAACACAGATAAGTGAGTAAACATTTTGCCAAAAGACCATTCATTGTTAGTCATTCTAATTCAAGTTAATTAAACACTTTAGCCAATCAATTTACATATTAATTGTATAAAGCTCTTAGTCCCATAACCGGGCCACCCCGCATTGCTACTTGGTTTCCTCTAGAGTTCTAACACATTTTTTGCTACCCAAGCAATGAATTAGGACTAAAGAGACGATGTCCAATGCTTTTATAGAACTAATCAATTCTTTTGCAACCAATTACAACTAATTCCAACAATATGCCAAACCTTAAGGCTACCCTTAAGTCCAATGTCTAATGTATGGTTACCCATATCGTTAGACATTGTTAATCATGACTTAGTAAAATTGGGTTTTCTCTAACTTCTCTAATAAACCAAACCTCACCAAGTGGCAAGTCTAATGCCTAAACCCATGGACTCATTCATTTAAGCATCATTAAAACCTCTTAGAATGTGATTATGGATTAGCAATGTTTTAGGTTCAATTACAATCACACTTAAATCAAACTACCTAACAAACATGCTTAATAGAGAGAAGTCAATAAAACCATAATAAAACATATATAATATCATGTATATTGAGGAGCACAAATCCTCATCACAAATCCAAACCACAAATTGGCATCCAACATAATGGAGATGAAATTTTAGTTCAAGAGTGCTTAATTAATATCTTAGATCCTTAGGTGAAATTAACATAAAAATAGGATTAATTTACCATAATTGGTAGTTAATTAGAAATAATTAATTTCTAGGGCATTTAATCCTTTTTCTATTGTATTTTTACTTTAGCCATTGAAGAACCATGGGTGGAACACTTCATTTGCGATAAAAAAAATCAATTTTCCAAAAGAGAATTGAGCCACAGCTCAAATTTTTCGTCCGAAACTCACTTTGTTACAGAAGTAAACCCAGCTGCTGCTCCAATTTTTAGGCCACAATTCACTCTTTTCACCATGGTAATTAAACCCGGGCCGGCAACTAGCCTTTTCGAGGTAGAGGGTCAGAGGGTCAGTTCACAACCAACCCGTGAGTCAGCCCAGTGAAGCATTAAAATTAACTAAAAAACAATCCAAGTAACAATAATTTCCGAAAATCCAAACAATAACTTCACTTACCATCTTGAATCATTAACAAAAAAATCATCGAAGTATCAACATTGTTTACAAATTTTTTGACAAAATGACAACATCATATCATATCATGCTACCATCGAATGACACAAAATGGTTAGCAACAGATTAGTACCCAGTAATAACTATTTATTATATCAAAATAGGTATACGATAACAAAAATTTTCACCTTTAACCCTATCATCACTATACTAACGAAGAACATGGCGAAGGCAAGGGAACCGACGAGCATGCCGGCAACCAAAAACATCGGTGACAGACATGAAGAACACAGAGGGTTTCACTTTTCTAGAAAGATTCTGAATGGAGTGAGGGAGAAGAATCGACAAGAATGAGGAAAGGGAATATAATAATGAAATTAACATTAAAAAAAAGTAAACGACTACATTCAGGATTTTTTGGGGGGAGGGGGAATCGGACCGGGTTAACCCACTGACCCGCCGGGTCACCCGGGTTTTGATCGGGTCACCTCACCCCAGGGTTGGTTACCAACCCAGCCTGGTCTGGCACCCGAATCAGCGGGTTCCAGGCCGGGTTTGATAGCAATGCTTTTCACAGAGGCAAACTTGGTCGTGGCTCAAATTTCTAGGCCACAGAGCGATCTCTTTACATAATCAAATTAAGCCACGGCTCAAATTTCTAGGCGCGGCCCAGTCGCAATTTGGATAATTTCAGCTACATTTTTTGCCTCAAACCAGGTCATACCCGATACTCGCTCACTCAACCCGACTCAAATCACTTAAGATATGAAATTAGGACCTCATTTGCTCATATTTGGAGTTCCTAAACCCTAACCTCTCATTTTCTTTCATCTCCACCTCTTCCATCTTCTATTTTCCTTCCTCCAAATCTATGGCTCCCATCCTCTTCCTCTTGGTTGTTGTTTCTCCCATGAAGAGCATCAACTAAGCTCTTGTATTCTTGGTGATGGAGCTCTAGGGATGAGCTTGAAGCTTCAAACTCATATGTATTTCAATTTATCTAGGGTTCTAGGAATTGTTATATGTATTTGGATGTGATTCTCATTTATATCTTTATATGAGAGTGGTAGAAACAATTTATCTTGTTGATTTTCTTTGTATGGATGCTTGACATTGCACCAATTGACTTAAGCATATGTTATTTGTATGAGTTCATCAATTAATTTATTTTTCTTGTTAAAATCTTGTGCTAATTGAGGGTTCTTGCTTGGTGGATCATTGTGTCAAGTGTTTATGTTTCGAAATTAGCAAGTAAATCTATTAATTGCTTGAGAAACATTGGTCTTAAATTTATTAGTTTCAATTCATTGATTAGGGTTGTTAACCTCTTGAAATTCATGCCATATTAGCACATATTCCTATAGTTCTTACACTTTTTGGGTGAATTTATACATATTTTGATGTGCATATGATCGGAAAATGTGCCATGTTAATAGTTGGGTTGAAGTCATTGAATTCATGATGTAAATGTGAATATTTTACCCTCTTTTTATCAACTTTGGCTTGTGAAGATTTCATTGCTTGTTAGGTGGGTGGAGCCAATCAATCAAGACACATTTGAGTTGTATTTGAAGCTAAAATCAAGGAGCAAGAAGTGGAAAAGAATATTCAAAGCAACCAAGAAATCCTGAAAAATTCTAGGCAGAAAGTTATTGGCCACAGCCAAAAGCACAGGCAAAATCCTGGCCACAGCCAAATCCTGAAAAATTCCAGGCAGAGAGTTATTGGCTGCGGCCAACCAGTGCAAGCAAAATTCTTTGCCGCGGCCAAAATGCTGACAGAGTGCACAATAGAAAATTACAGCTCGAAAATAGGGTTTAAAAACACCCAAAACTCACACTCAACCACATCTTTTTGACTTGGGCTTTCTTTGGGGACCTCTTGGGAGCTAGGGTTTGGAGATTTTCAAGGAGATTCAAGTGGAGATCCAAGATTTGAAGAGATTCAACCTCATTTCACTTGGTTTTTCTTGTTCTTCTCTCTTTCTTCTCTAAAGCTTCATCCATGGCTGTTCACATTTTCCAGATTTGTATATTTTGTTCCATGAGTGGCTAAACTTCCATTCTAGGATTATTTTGAACCTTTGTATGGATTAAGACTTGATTCTTCCTCTCTTTTGGTATTAAATGATATATATGTGTTGATTTTATCCTTCTCTTCATGCTTCTAAGTGTTTGGCCACCATTTAGTTTGATTTGTTCATGTGGGTTTGACTTGAGAGAGCTAATCCATGTGTAGAACTTGGTTAAAATCATGCTTGACTTGAAATTTACAAGATAAATGGAAAGTTTGTTGGTAAAATAGAGATATCTTTGCTAACCTTGCATTGTCACATTAGGGTTTGTTTTCAAAGGGGAATTTCATGATTTGTAGCAAGAGATTGTGCATTTTAATGGAAACATAAACTTGATTTTGACTTGAGAGAGCTTAGTCAAGTGCATATGAACCCTAGACAAACACATATATCCATGGAAATACCATTTGAGAGGGAGTTCTTCAATTTCTTATGAAATGCAAAGGGGATAAATAATCCTAGACCCCATTTAATCCTTTAAGTCAAAAGAACCTTTGTTTTTACCACTTTCTAGTTTTAGAAAAATAGATTTTCAACATCTCTTTACACAACTGTTCGCCCTGCGCCGCAAGTGCACGGGTCGCGCCAAGTAATAAAGTAGTGAGTAAAGTATCGTTTCCACGAGGATTTGTCCAAAACTCGGTCAAACAATGATTGTCACACTCTAGCCCAATTTAAATGACACAAATGTTGAGATTGAAAATTAGCTAAGAAAATAAACCTATGCTAAATGAAAATAAAACTATAAACAAGTTATTCTCCAACTTCAAGGATAAAATGGGTCTTAAGATTATCTATCCCCCTTGTACTTCTTAAAACTCAATTAACCTCCCCTCAAAGAAGCTCTCAACGAAACCACATGCTAATCTAGGGTTCATAGAGTATTTGTAAACGCTCTCTCAAGTCAAGAACAAGTGTTTAGTCTTATTAATTGCACAATCTCTTGCTACAAGTTAATAAAACCCAAATATCAAGCTCCAACCCTAATGTGACTATGCAAGGCTAGCAAGTATATCTCTATCTTACCAACAAAACCATCCATTCGTCATGCAAACTTCAGGTTCTTGTACTATTTTACTCAAGTTCTACACTCGACCTAGCTCTCTCGAGTCATAAATCAAGTGAACCCAACATCTAAATGGTGATCAAGCACTTAGAAGCATTAAGAACAGAGTAAAATAAGCACATAGATATCATTAATCACAACATAAGAGGAGGAATCAAGAATCAATACATACAAGGGTTCAAAATAATCCTAGAATCAAAGTATTTAGCTACTCATGTTCTACAACTCCATGGGAGCATATATATACAACATTACAAAACAGAACAAGAGAAGAGAATGAAGATGGAGAAGATAAACCAAGAGAGGCAGCCCAAATCTCTTCAAAGCTCCAAGCCCAAGCTCAATCCCCTCTAAACTCCATGCCCTAGCAGAGCAAAACACCCCCAAGAATGCCCAGAAGTCGAAGAATGAAGATTGGACTCAAAACCCTAGCTTTTATTTTAATTCAGTCCGCCGTTTACTGTCAAAACGCAGCAAAACACGAAGTTCGCCGTAGGTCTCGCCGCGACGAGCCCACGGCGAACCACCAAAAATTACATAAATGAGTGGAGCTCGCCGTGGCTTTTGCCGCGGCGAGCTCACGGTGATCTACCAAAACACGGCAGAGACCAATGCCTCTCGCTGTGGGTTTCGCCGTGGCCTGTCTTCTCTGGTTTCTTGTCTTTATTTTCTTTATTCCTTGGGCTACCAAAACACGGCGAAGTCCAAAAGTTCCAGAAATAATTGTAGCTCGTCGCGGCGGAGATCACGGCGAACTCATCCAAAAAGAGGCAGAGGCAAATGTACTTCGCCGTGGGTTTCGCCGCGGCGAGCCCGCAGCGAAGTCCCCTTTATTCTGTTTTCTTGCCTTTTTCTTTATTCCTTGGGCTGCTCTGACTTCTTCTTATTTTTGTTCAATTGGGAGCTTGGTGGAGGGCTAAAATCTCTTGTTTATTGCATCAAATTATTCCTACAAAAATTACGTAAAACAACATAAGAAATTAACTACAAAAATAATCAAAATCTACATAAATATACAATGATGTGCACCCAAAAATCCAATGAACATTTTCTATCTTGAGTATCCAAAATTTATCAATGATTTAATAAAACTCAAGGAAAATATACTCAAATGACATGAATTTCTAGGAGTTATCAACAACCCAAAAATATTTTCTTAGTTCAACTTGATTGAAATCACTTAGTCTTTTGTTTGGTCAAGATTTTAGTCCAAATCCCCGTGGGAACGATATTTTATACTACTTGCGATCCGTACGCTTGCGGTTAACGCTTGACTACGAACAAGGGTTCCATCAAGGAATTAGAATTAGTAGATTAATCTTGTTGCAATTCGGGGTTCCGGTTGTAAGATCAATAATTTCTTGCAATTAGTAGGTTTAATTGGGTTAAGTGATTAATCAACTTAGGTTAAGTTAGTTAATGGGCAGGATTCCGTCATTAATTAAATTAATCTAATCATAGTCTAGAGGGGTTTCTCTAGGGTTCTTTGAAAAATTGACCGCGTCTTACTCCCAATTAATTTTTTACAAGAATATCCACTCCCATTTTACTCCAAATCTGACTTTTATCCAATCTTTAATTTGCTTTCAAACATACCATACCACTTTTATAATGAAAAATCAAATACAATGCTTTTACCTGTTTTTAACAAGTTTGCATTCTAGTTACTAGGTTTCTGATTGCATTTAGGGCTCCTTGAGACCGACACCCAGGGATAGCTTCCACTACCCCTTGGGTTTAAATTTCTTGGAGAGCAGATAAGAGGCGGCACTACACCGATTACCTCATTTCAGTGTTCTTTACTAGACCTAGGAATTGAAAACCCTATAGCTAGAACAATGGATGAAACATAAAATACTCCCCTTTGAAGCTTGGAACTTATGCCGCTTCACCCATTTAAGAGTTGAAAACTCTATCCTCTCATAGCATCAATAACAGCCCCCAAATGGAGGAGAATTTCCGGGCATGAAGCATGGGTGTAGAAGGAAGTGGTGAAAATGAAATATTAATGGAAGAAGTAGAAGAAAATAGAGAAATAGAGATTGGGATGGAGAAAATGGAAGAGGAAGAGAGTGGGGATGGAAACGGAGTGTAGCAATTTGGTTTGAAATGGCTTGGGTTCGACTATTTTAAGCTTAGAACAAGTGGGAGTCTGGTTAGAGTTGTTTTGAGTCGTGGGAGTTTGCTTTAATAGCCAAAGTGAAGTTCGCTGTGGGTTCAGCTAACATGGGGCTTTTCTTTATTTTTCATACAAGTCTAGGTTATTTTCTATAATTTTCACAAAATTTTCAAAAACTTGTATTTTGACTTTTTTTCTTGAATTGCCAACTTCTTACTCAATACCACTATAAAAAACATGAAATTACCGATGGAATTTCCAACAAAATAAATTATCGCCAATAATTTCCAACGAAAATTCCGTCGAAAAATTTTCTGAAGGAATTACCGAAGGAAAAATTTTCGTGGCTAATTAATTACCCACGAATTTCAGAAGGAAATTCCGTTGGAAAAATTTCCAATAGATTTTCTGATAGAAATCTATCGCTAATTTAATGATGGAATATTCCGTGGCTGATTAGCCACGAAATTCCGTCGGAAAATTGTAGCTAATTAGTGATGAAAATTCCATCGGTAAAATTAGCCACGAAAATTCTATAGCTAATTTATTAATTACTTCATAGATAAAACATTATTATAATTTATTTTAAAAAAATATTTTATAAATAAATTAATTAATAAATAATATGTTATAAATATTAATAAAAATTAATATATACAAATATTTGCTTATATATAGATATAAATTTATTACAAATACAGTTTTAAATTTTTATTGAATAATATGTTATTTATTAATAAATATTATTACATAAAATGAAAAATAATAATAATATATAATAAAATAATAATTAAAAACATTTCATATAATAAAAATAATTAACAAAGCTAATATTATTATAAATATAAAATTAAAATAATAAATATAATGTAAAGCATATGAATGTAAAAGATTGTTTATATAAAAATAGTATAATTTTTAATATATAAATTATATATTAATACTTAACAAATATTTCATAATATACTAAGTTAAATAAAATGTAAAGTATATATAAGATCAAATATAATTATAATAGTGGGAGTTTAAATATTATAAATATAATAGTTTGTAAATAATATTACAGGGTCTTCAAAGTACAACTGGTTATGGCATCAGTACGTGCATAGGAGGTCGAGGGTTCAAGTCTCTACTTCATCACAATTTCAGACAATTTATGGAGGCGACACGTGGAGGAGTGTGAGAGAGACATGTGGCGTGGGTGTAAGAGGTGACACGTGTCATATAATTTAAAAAAATTAAAAAAATTATTAGCCATGGAAATTCTTTTTGAAATTTTCCGTGGCTAAAATTACTTACAGAATTTCCGTCAGTAAATTCTGTAGCTAATTTAGTGACGAAAATTCTGTTGGTAATTCTAGCCACAGAATTCCATCAAAAATTTGTTGATAAAATCCGACGAAACAAAATTTTCATTGCTAAATTATTTAGCAATGATAAAATTAGCCACAGAATAATTTCTGTCAAAAATTCCATCGGAAATCCATTGGAAAATTGAATTATCGACAAAATTTTCGTCAGAAAATTTTGTAGATAATTCGATGTTTTTTTTGTAGTGCACTCAATTTAATGCTATATCAATGCCCATTCTCTCTTTCTCCTTCTTTCTCCCATTTTGTTTGATCTACATCTCTTCACAACCTCTTGTTTTGTCATTTCCTTTCCCACTAAATGGTCTTTATATTTCCATTTGTCTGTTTTCACAACTTACCTTGCGTTCATTATAAATACCCCTCAATTTTCAGTAATATAACCTTGGTATATATATATATATACACACACCAAACTACAATGTTTTGCGTTAATTTGTTACTTTGGTGTGTGACATTACCCAACTTCAAGCGCTTTTGAAATCACGTTTGAAGCCTAATAAAACCACACGCTAGCTTCCGCCAGAACCACGTTATATTGGAATTCGTAAAACCTTAAATGAGGTTTCAAACGTGCACTTAGACTATATGATTTCATTTGATACAGCAAATGATGTAACACAATGATAAAAAAAATAGCAAAGTGAAAAGAGTCTCAACGAATTCGATGAAAAGATCATGGTTTGCATAGAAATTACATGAATATAAACTGCTATACACACACAATTCGTAATGGTGTAATTCATCATTGAGGAGCTTATTAGCTATTGTGAATTGCTTGATATATATAATTGGAAATCGGACAAAAATGTTTTAGCTTGTGAGTAAAAGGTCTCATCCAACACAAATGGTTACAAAAGTCTATAATCATCTTCTACCCCAGGTGGAAAAAGTTGGAAACAAAAGCAAGAGGGACCAAATTAAGGAAATTTTAAAAGGAAAAAAAATAGAAAAAGGGATTTGTGTTCCTCTTGGCTTTTGTAGTGCAACAATATTTCTAATTAAGCCAAATAAATTGTTTCAAAAGTGCATGTAATTAAATGATGATTATCTTTAGGAATTGGTTAAACTAATTCAAACGCTTTGTTAAGAAAATTCTTTTAAACAATATAATACAATAATCTATCATCAAAGCCATATGTTTATACAGATGCCTTGAAATTAAACGGTGACGAAATAAGATTTTACACAAAAAGAAATAATGTTTGGTATGTAAGGAAATGGAAACAAAATATGTTACCGAATGATATTTGATAAAATAAAACAAAGAATGAATATATTCTTTCTTCTTAGATAAACTAGCTAGTAAAGATTCAACTCAAACATGCATGTCCTTTTTTATGTTTAGTGTCGCTCGATTTTGTCAGTGCAGTTATTTAACTGTCTTCAATAGAAGTTGAAAAGGAAAATACGAGAAAGATACATAGAAGTGTATATACAGTAAAATATTGATAAAATTATTATTATTTCAGATACAACCTAAGAATAAACAAGATCACAGTTCAAAATTTACAATAATATGCATATTTACAGGTAATTAGCTAGACCTACGTACGTACACAACATTATAGATTGTACAATTTCTGGTATAATCACATCAAGAACTCATTTTGCTGCTGTTATCATCATCACTAATCTCATCACTGCTCTTGTCAAAAGAAATCTTGGAACCAATAATGGCAAAACGAAGGGAGAAAGATGAATAAGGATTATCTGAATCGGAAGAATATCCATCGTCGAAGTTCTTATAGTAAGAATCAATATCATACTGTAACGACCTCTTCTTCTCCTTCTTCATCTTCCTCCACAACCTTCTCAAGCTCACCATCTTCTGCTTCATCACTAAGCTAAGTACTTGGAAGAAAGAGATATGTGGAGATTATAGATAGAGATACTCCTTCAATAGATACATAGATAGATACAATAATTAGAAAGAGAGAGCTTAGATTTTGAGAGCAATATTTTTGAGTTTTTGAAGTTCTTGGAGAGCGGGTCCGTTATTTATGGACAAATTATAGTTTGATGCCGACAAAACCTGCAAAAGCAAGTGACGTGTTAGAAAGTAATTGGAACTGATCCACATGCAAATATGATCCATCTTTAGTATTTTTAGGATCTGGATAAAGCTTGACGTGGTTTTGGAAATGGATAAAGAATCGAAATTGATTTTATTTTTTGGTTAGAAGAATCGAAATCGATTTTGGTTGTGCGTAATGTTATAAAGTATGTTGCAATATCAGCAATTACACACACATATAAGGCTTTATTATTCAAAATGGGTTGTGACTGTACTTTACTACCTTTTGAAGTCAGATGCACATACATGGCTTTTTTATTGGAATCAAGTAGTGGGGAGAAAGTATGTTGGTTAATGAGAACGAACAAGGGAATAGCCATTTTTTAGTTTACATACAAAGTCTTTGTTCTTCTTTTTTTTCCCAATCCTTTGAACCCAATGTGCCACAATCATAAGAGATTTCTTCACTTAAAGATATAACCATTTGCAGCTGTCGTTTTTATTTTATCCTTTGGATTATGGTTGATTCTGTTTTATTAATCATTTTAACAAATTGATATATTGTGAAAAGAAGGCAAATACAGGCAATTGTTAGATGAGTTTATTATATCATATTTTACCCTTTAAGAAGCATAGAGGGAAATCATCAAGTAGGACACTTGATATTTTAATTTATTGTGTATAATACTGTTTAACAGTTAATGTAGAACCTAATCACATAATATATACAATCCATGTATATATAGGTGACCTCATTAATATAGGGCGTCTGGATTTCATAAAAAAAAAAACCATTTTTTATCAAAACTTAGGTTTTGATAAGCACATACCCAAACAACTCTCAAAACAAAAACCATGATCGATTTTAACGGCCAATACCATGAGTGAGGACTCATCATTTTGTTGTTGTTGTATCATGCATTTAGATACTTTTAGATTCTTGGATTTTCATATTCCGATTATCAGTGAAAAATGAAAGAGGTGAAGTAGCAGGATAAGAGAATGAAAGAAGGAAGAATTGCATTTAGGTTCTAAGAAGACACTTAACATTAAATAAGTCTAATGACTTGTCATTAACAATTGAAAGAGCCACTGTTAACAAGTGAGAAAGCACAATTGATAAGTCATTAAAACTAGCTTTATATTAATTGTCGTCCTAATGACCTAAATGCAACTAGAAAGAAAATTGGGTACAAAGTGATAAATGCTTTAACTAAAGCTTTCATTGAGTAATGAGACTCAACTAACCTCGCTCTTTGCTACAAACCAACAGTATAATAATCACACAACTATATATATAAGCATCACCCGTACTGTCACTAGTGTTATTATTGTTTTTGCCAAAAGACCATTCATTGTTAGTCATTACCTTCAAATTAAACCGACACAGATAAGTGAGTGAACATTCTGATCTTCACTATATATATATATATAGGGAAAGAGCAGCCTTTGGGACCAATTAATATTTTGGTTACAAGGATGATATTATTTTATTTATTCCTTATCTTTCTAAATATTTGTTCACTTATAGCCAACAGAAAGGAAAAACAAACACGTTATGCTGGTAATAACTTTTTAATTTGACAATAACTGTTTTACGTAATCCTTATCTTAATAACTTTATTTGCTTTTCGTAAAACAGAGAAAGAAAAAAGAAAGTAAGAAACAAAGAAAAACTTATTTTTCTCTCCCATGACCTTTAATTAAGATTTTATAAGATTCGATGATGTGGACAAATGGTATGTTGAACACTTTTTGAAGCTATTCAAAAATGGTGACCTTGTTCCCAAGTATCAAAATAAATAAATTAATAATTCCAATCAAAGTTGGTAGTATTGTTAAGGATGCCAATCGATGTAAAATTCTTATATTTAAAATTAAAATACAGTAATACTTTCTTCTTCTTCTTTTTTTTTTTTTTTTTGGTTTAGATATGCAGACACTTACATCCATTTGCAAAGTCCGATATGTATCGTTGCAAAAGGGCAGCCTCATACAACGATATGGTTCCAAGTATAAACTCCGGTAAAAATTATAAATTACTTTCAACAAATTCTCATGAAACAAAACACAAAAGTTATGTCATTAATTAAAATAAACTTTTAGAGCTTTTCTTTATTTAAAGAATTTGAATAGATAAATACTGTCTTTTATTCTTTATAAGAAACACTTAACTAGATAATGTAGATCAAAAAGTTAGTTACAAATAATGAATATGTAAAAATTGTAACGTCATTTTCAAAATATCATCATTTATGGGAAGAGAGGGTATAATAGAGAGAATGAAGAAATTATTATAATAAAAAGGATTGTGAAAAAGAGAATGTGCGGTGGAGAGAGAGTGAAAGCAATTAAATGAGGGGAAAATGAAAAACTAATAACAAAATAAATTTGTTACATTCTCTGAATGTTTCTTATAAATAGAAAGTTAGAAACAATGTGTTTGTGGTTGTTGTTTTTATAATAAGGAATGTATGCTATAAATATTTTCTCACCTCTTTCTTTATTATGGGAATGTTGGAAACCATTTTTTATAACTTTTTAAGTGACTTATGCTTGCCACATCATAACACATGCAAATAACCTATCTGAGATTTTGAAATTTAAAAGTTATTTTTCTATCAATTTCTCAAAAAATTATTCAAAAAACGACTTATAAAAATTTGAATGTATTATATATGTGGCCCATAGGTTTTCTGATCAGGATAATCTTGCTAGAAAGATATTCCCTCTCTGCCTTCTCTTAATCTGTTTTCTCTCTTATGTTTCATTATATAACGGTCCTAAAACCGTGCTTTGCCCTGTTGCTTTTCTCAACACAACATTAATTTTTGGCACCTTTTAAAATATGGTTTCAAGTACATACTTAATTAGCTACGTACTATTCTACTTAATTAACCTATACAAAGTTATTAAGTGATCCCACTAATAAGGATAAGATTTTTTCGCCATAACTTATAATCCAATGTATCCATTACAGAGGGTTTCAACTCGCTACCTCATTATTGATAAAGCCTTAAGAGAAGTTTTTAGTGTTCGTTGAACTAAGGCCGAACTCTATTAGATAAGATTAAGTATGTGCGCTCTTTTTTTATGCAAGTTTAGTTTGGTAAGTACGATGATTTGACAAAAGTTTGACTAAAAAGTTTCAGTTTGTGAGTGATGGTCCCATCCAATATATAATTAAATACAAATGGCTAGAAAAGGGCTATAATCTTCTAGGTCATGTGGAAAAAGATGGAAACAAAAGCAAGAGCGACCAACGAATTCGGTTTAGAGTTTCTCCCCCCCTTTGGCTTTTGTTATGCAACAATTTACAAGGGACCAACGAATTCGTTTTGGAAAAAATTGTTCCTTTCGCTTTTGTTATGCAACAAGGGACCAACACCAACGAATTCGTTTTAACATTTTTTTCCTTTCGCTTATGTTATGCTACAATTTAGAAGGGACCAATGAATTCCTTTCAAAATTCATTTTTTTTCCTTCGCTTTTATTATACAACGTAACAATTTATAAGGCAAATAGATTGTTTAGAAAGTGTCATCAATTATAATGAATTGTAATAATCAAACGCAGCGGTGTTCAAGCAAAATAAAATAAAATAAAACGATGCGGTAAACTCAAATTTCATCAATTATGCTTTTATACTAATACAACTACTTTAAGAAGGAAATTTATGATACCATGAGGGCAAATATCAACCACTATTATACGCGCGCGTGTGTGTAGAAAGAAAATGTCAATTTATATAAGAATTTTTATCTGGTAAGGAAAGTAAGGATCCAACTCAAATATTTTTTCAATGTTGGTCAATTTTTTTAGTAAACTAAGGTTGAACGACTTTATCTGTGAAGCCAACGATCACAGATTCAAATTAAGCAGAAAATTAAGAAAAAGAATATAAATTTAAAAACATATAAAACATTGCTAAATGATCATCATTCAGCTGCTACAATTAAGATCAAAATGCACAATTTTATATCATATTTCTATTTACAAGCTAAGTAAACTGAAGAAAAGATCAAGAACTCATTTCACTGCTGTTATCATCATCATCACTACTACTCACTTCACAGCTCTTGTCAAAATAAACCTTGGAATCAAGAATGGCAAAACGAGCAGGGAAAGATCTAGAAGCGTTATCTGGGTCAGAGGAATAATTACTATCATCGAAGTTCATAGAGTAAGAATCAATGTCGTACTGTACAATATGAAGTGTAGAAGATGAATTTAAGAACAACCTCTTCTTCTCCTTCTTCACCTTCCTCCACAACGTCCTCAAGCTCACCATCTTATTAGATTCACACACAATTATTGACTTCTTCTGCACCTCAATTCGCCGATTGCTTCTTCAAGGAAGAAAGTGACTGAGATACACAAATAAATGTATGAGAGAGAGAGAGAGAGAGAGAGATATATATATATATATATATATATATATTTGGTTTTGGGAGCAATGCTGTGTTTGAAGTTCACGGAGAATAGGTGGATTACTTATAGATAAATTACTTAATTAATGTGGACAAAAATAAAGTCTGAATCACGCATGACGTGTTAAAAAGTACTAATAGTTGAATCGATCGACATGCAAATCTATTTTACCATCATCATGCAGCAAATTAAAGTCGGTAGATTTATTGTTAGTTTTTATTGGATCAGGATAAAGCATGACGTGGTTTTAATTTATGCAAATAAACTGCCATAAAGTTGCTGCAATATTGTCGGCAAGTACACATACACATAATTTTTATTTTTTATATTTCGAAAATGGTGTGTGACTGTACCTTATCACCATATGAAGTCAGATCCACATGGGCTATCTTTTGTGAGGTCAAGTGGGGGAAAGTTTGTTGGCTGCTGAAATAAACCATGGAAATTAACAATAATTAATTGTGTACATACAAAGAACTTTCTGTTGAATCCTTTGAACCTATGATCCACAGTCCTATTAGAGTTTTTTTTTTTTTTTACTTCTGCATGTTCAGGGAGTCAAAAAAACAAAATAACGTTAATTAAAAAATTAAGAAAAAAATGTTCATAATTGATTTTGATATTCTATCTTTAATTTATTGCATGTATTAAAATTTGAAAACACAACATGCTAAGGGAAATTAAATTAGGTTCAATAGGTAAGATGATTGCAACTATGCTTTCAAGGGCATGGATTTTTTAGATGATTATTTGACTTGGACAGATTCGAGTATAGTCCAACTAAATTTAAATTTAAAAGCTCATGTTTCAGTGATTGAAATTTCTTCCACTACAACCAAAACATTGTTGATATATAAGAGTATGGATTTAGATTCTCTTGTTAATTTTAACATTTTGTGTTGACCAAAAAAAATTTTAACATTTTGTTAATGAATAATATATAATTGATTTTTTGAAATGCTAAGTCATGAGGCATAGAACCTTGTACATAGCACTAATAAGCTCTTAGTACCTTATTCAACTAGAGTTTCAGTTACCAAAAATTAAAAGAAGAAGAAGAAAAGTAATATGATGAAATGATGATGAATAAATAAATAAATAAATCTGACACATAATCTTACTTCTTTATCACTTTAACTTTGACTACATCATCACACTAGCTACTATGTATTAGAGATTTTCTTTCAATTATGACTCTATTTAAAGTCTTTACGCGACAAATTGCAGTTATATTTTTTATCATATAGAATCTGTATGATCTTTATCCCCCGAGTTATTTCAAAATTGAGATGCTTTTGGAATCTTGGCCTTCCATATATGCTGACTTTTGACGAGACAAAGGTAAAAACATAGAGAGGGACTAAGAGCCTGTTTTTTTATTAGCTTCTGGAGAATAACTTCTGAGAAAAAAGGTGAAAATATGCTTTTAAAGAATAGATTCTAGAAAATAACTTATGAGATTAAAGACAAAAATAGCTTCTGACATAACCTAGATTTTCTGCCCCAAACTTAGGTTTTCAGGCAAAAAAGCTATTCTGAAAAAGCTGTAAGTATTTATCTGGCTTAACTGAAACCAAAGTTTTGACAGTTAAAAGATATTCTGAAAAAGTTGAGAGTATTTATCTACCCAGATTTTGTAACCTAGGTTTGGACCAAAAAATGACTTTTTTTTAAGTTTACCAAACAGGCACTAAGAATAAATGTGTCATGGTCCCAAAGTATTGGGCCAAATATTAGCCCAGACTAGAGCAATTGCAAAAGTGTTAAAAGGAAGGGGGTAGCCCCCCCCCCCCCCCCCGGTGTCTTCTTCTCTCTGGCCAAGGTCATGGTGATTGTGGAATTTCTCTGCATCTACTCTGTATCTTCTTCTTCTTCTCTATTCTCCTCTATTTTTCTGGCTATTCCTTCATCCTTCTATACTACATTTCTGTGATCCTGTAATTCCTTTGTTGCTGGATTGAATTGTAATCCTTTAAACCCTAGACATTACAAAATGTTCTAACCATTTTTTCACTGGGCAATGACTGCCAACCTCTTTGGTACAAACCAACAATATAATAAGAAAAAAAAACGTTTTCCTTACTAATCAAAAAATAAATTGGAAGAGCTAAACATATATCCAAACCATCTAAATCTCATTTAGATACTGTAAAGACAATTTTTTAAACCAAAATCATTTTTTAAAACAATTATAGTTTAGAGAGTATCTTTATTTTTAATTATGTATCTATTCATAAGATTAAAGAATAACGAGACAAAACAAGACTATTGCAATTAATTAAGCAAAATCACAACACAGTCTTGGCGTAAATCCCCATTTGTTAATTTTAATACTGCTAGTGCCAGTGATTGGATCTTTCACATCTTAACTTCCTGTCAACATTTGATTTTCCAGAATTCCTTCGCAAGACATGAAATATTTGATTACCTTTAGCTCCTTCTGATGTGAAAGTAACTATTGAATTGAAAGACGGCAAAAAAGAAAGGAAAATTGAAGAAGGTAAAGTAACGGTGAGAAAGAAAGGAAGTAATAAATGTTGTCTTCAATTTCTTCACTAGGAAATGAGGTTCAACTGACCTCTTTGATCATTAGTAGTATCCACTAATTAACTTCAAAACTTAATTAAATTACTGAAAATTTTGATAATCAAAATATATATAGTCTATTAATGATGTTCATCGTGATACCAATAAAAACTAGATATAATGAGCACAGTGCATTGTATTACAAGTATCTAATAAATGAGCCCATCAACTGTCCATAATTTATATGCAGCACAACTTTGTATAATTTTGTCCTGATAGCATTATAATTCACAAATCACAATTCTCTCTCTATATATATGACATAAATATATTTACAGGTAAGCTACATATAAGTACAAACTATTTTCTGTTCTAAATTTAAGAACTAATGGTATCAACAACTAATTTCGCTGCTGGCATCATCATCACTGCTGCTAATCTCTTCACTGCTCTTGTCAAAAGAAACCTTGGAATTAAGAACGGAAAAACGAACAGAGAAAGATGAATAAGCACTATCTGAATCTGAGGAATGGCCATCGTCAAAATTCTTGGAGTAAGAATCAATGTCATACTGTAATGACCTCTTGTTCTCCTTCTTCATCTTCCTCCACAACTTTCTCAAGTTCACCATCTTTGATCCACACACAATTCAACTTCTACTGCTTCTTCTGTTTCTGCTTCTGATTCCCACTACAACCTTCAAGAAATAGATAGATAGATAGATAGATGAGAGAGAGAGCTCTTAGATTTTGGGAGCAATGTTGTGTATATGTTTGAACTAGATAGGTTATTTATACTACAAATGACTTAGTGTAGAGTAAAAAACTGAATCTCGCATGACGTGTTAAAAAGAATACTATAATTGAATCTACATACAAATCTATCTATATATGTCCCAACACTTTATTACTGAGAAATTCACCTTTATCATTAGTTTTGGTCGGATCAAGATAAAGCGTGTGACGTGGTTTTATGGGAATGAAGAAAAAGAGACCAGTGAAGCTGAGTTTGTGGCGTGGAATGCTTTAAAGTTTCTTACTTTATGTCAGCAACTACGCACAAGCATATGTACGTATATGTCAGACTTTATTGTTGAAAATGGGGTGTGAATGGACCATGTCACTTTATGAAGTAGGATGCACATGGGTGAAGAAAAAGTATTCATGTATGCAAATAAATTAAGGTATTGTTTACATACAAAGAATTTGTGTTCTCCAAAAAGAGCTGCTTGTTTATAAAATACAACGTTCTGTTATATCCTTTGAACCCAATGTGACAGAATCTTATAGGAGATTTCTTGGATTTATGGGTCGATAGGTAGTCATCATTGTCAAAAGAAAGTTGAATAAGGAATCAAGGGAAATTAAATTATTTGTGATTGAATTTGATATTCTACCTTTATGTATATTTAATTATATTTTACATAGTCAATATTAATTATTAATCATTGTAACCTTACAAACACTCTTTGTGTATCATGAGACCCTATTGTATTAGTGGTCTTTTTAGTGGCCAACTCTTGAACTTTTAGTTACAAAAAAAAAAATAAAGGGAAAAACAAAATAATAAAAGTACAAAGAAAACAAATATAATCATACTTATTTATGGCTCTCTCTCTCTCTCTCTCTCTGAATATACAATTGCATTATTGTACCTATTTGAGATTCTATCAATTAGGAGTCAACTACTTGAAGTTTCTGTGACAGATTTTGCAGCTCCTTATTGTTTAATCGGAGAGGGCAACAGATTTCAATTCTTCCTAGAGTATATAATGAAACAAATAAACAAATATATGATAAAAATTAAACAACTCAAGAGACACTGCCCCAAAATAATTAATGTGGTAAACTCCCTCAATTCAAGTGTAAAAATCATGGGTCATGCATACCAAAGAAAATCAAATATACTATGATCAAACCAGATTACAAGAGTCTCAAACACATGCATAAACACGTGCAAATACTCAACTTAACGACCAAAACTACAAGCTTACAATAAAGAATGAAGAATCTAAAAATACCCAGAAAAATATAGCTAAGTACAAACTCAATATCTCTCACACCAAACCTTTTAGTTACTAATCCCACCGTCTAAAATGACAAATTGAAAGTGCCAAACCTAGTTACCATATTTCAGCTTGATCTAACAGTTAACAAATGCACAAACGACGATTTTCCGAGAGTACCGTGTCAAACTACGAAACTCTTTTTCTCTCTTCTTCTCTCTCAAGTGGCTGCAATTTTCTCTTGATTAGATTTCTCCCTTCTACCTTGATATGTCTCTCTCCCCACTTAAATAAGTGAGATACAATTGGGCCTCAAACATATTGTGCCTTTCTCCACATGGGACGGGAGCCCAAATCCTGTTAGATGTTAAGTAGTTATGATTTAGTTATTAATCTGTTATTTAGTTAGTTGTGTATTAACTATAGTTGAGTTATGTATTAACCATGGTAGAGTTAGTCTTGTATACTTGTATATAATTGACATTCAGAGTAATCAATAGCAAGAGAGAATTTTTCCCAATCTCTTTACTTTCGTCACATGGTACCAGAGCACTTTCCTCTCTCTCTCTTCATTTTTTTTTGAATAATCATTCATCATCTTCTTCGTCTTCGTCTTCGAGCTTTATTTCTCTTCAATGGCGTCTTCGGTTTCTGAAATTCTTGATCAGAACAGCCCTTACTTTGTGCATCCTAACGAGAATCCTGCCCTAATTCTTGTTTCTCCACTTCTTGATGGTACAAATTATCATTGTTGGGCCCGAGCTATGAAGATGGCTCTCTTATCGAAGAACAAGTTCTGTTTTGTTGACGGAACTCTTCCTCCTCCTCCGGCAACCACCAATCCTTTGCATCCGATTTGGGAAAGATGCAACAATCTTGTTCAAGGTTGGCTCACAAAGTCCTTGTCTCCTTCCATTGCTAAAAGCATTCTTTGGTTTGATAAAGCCTCAGACACTTGGAGTGATCTCCGATCCAGATATGCTCAGACTGACATTTTCAGAATTGCCGATCTGCAAGAAGAGATCTACAATTTAAGGCAAGGAACCATGACTGTAAGTGAATATTACACTCAGCTTAAAATTTTGTGGGATGAGTTATCAAATATTCGTCCATTGAAAATGTGTACATGTGGTTCTTCTGCGAGTGCTCTCACTCATCGTAAAGAGGATCAGGTGATTAGGTTTTTGAAAGGATTAAATAAGCAATTTAAGCATGTGAAATCTCATATTATGCTATTAGATCCTTTACCTTCTATAGATAGAGTTTTTTCTCTTGTTATTCAACAAGAAAGGGAACTTCAGACTGCTCGAGACGTTCTTGATTCACAGATTCTTATGTCTAAGAGTTTTTCGCGTACTGGTGGTAATTCTTCACATAATTCATCTGGTAGAAATGGAAATTTTTATGGTTCTGGCAATTCTGGCTTTAATTCTGGTGGTTCTAAGTCTAATGATAAACATTGTACATACTGCAATAAGCCTAGACATACGGAGGATACATGTTATAGAAAGCATGGCTTTCCCCCTGGTTTTAAATTTCGTTCATCCAATTCTTCTTCCATGGTCAATCAAGTATCTACTCAAGATTTAAATTCTTCTCTTGATATTAACACTGCATCAGCTTTGCATTCTTCTGAAGCTTCCTCCTCGACATCTTCTATTTTACCACAATTATCAGCAGCCCAATATCAGCGCCTTCTCACACTTTTGGATTCCTCTTCTAAATCTGTGGTTAATAATCTTTCTACATCCACAACTTCGTCTGCCACAGGTATCTGTAATTCAATTCTTTCTAACAATTCTGTTTCTTGGATCATCGATTCAGGAGCGACGGATCATGTTTGTTGTTCACTTGATCTGTTTTCTTCTTATTATATTATTGCCCCTATATATGTTCGTTTACCTACTGGATCTTGTGCAGTTGCTTCTCATTCTGGCACAATCAAGTTGTCTCCCAATTTCATATTAACTGATGTTCTTTTTCTTCCAAATTTCACATTCAATATTATCTCAGTCTCTCGTCTCACAGCTTCATCCAATTGTTTTCTTATTTTCTCTTCCTTTTCATGTCAGATACACTCACTGCGTCCTTTGCAGATGATTGGTTCAGCTAAAGTCTTTGAAGGGTTATATCTTTTGAATGCAGATACACTTACACCTGCTTCCCATCCTTCTGTCAATCTGACTTCTACCCGTGATAATTCTGCCTTCACTTTGTGGCATCTTCGTTTAGGACATCTTTCACATTCTACTTTTTCTAGTTTAAATAAAAATGTTTCTGAAATTTCATGTAAACAACATCATATTTCTTGTGATACATGTCATTTTGCTAAACAAAAACGCCTTGCGTTTCCTGTAAGCAATACTTCTTGCAATGCAATCTTTGATTTGATACATGTTGATATTTGGGGTCCAATTTCTATTTCTTCTATACAAGGTTATCGTTATTTTCTTACTATTGTGGATGATTACTCTAGATACACTTGGTTATTTTTAATGACTTCTAAAGCAGAAACTCGTACCAAATTACAACACTTTATTGCTCTTGTTGAAACCCAATTTTCTGCTCATATTAAAACAATAAGATCTGATAATGGTTTAGAGTTTATCATGCCTACCTTTTATGCTTCTAAAGGAATTATTCATCAAAAATCATGTGTAGAAACACCTCAACAAAATGGCATTGTTGAAAGGAAACATCAACACATACTTAATGTTGCTAGAGCTTTACTTTTTCAATCTCATCTTCCGCTGCCTTATTGGTCTTTTGCTGTTATGCATGCTGTTTACATCATTAATCGGCTTCCTTCACCCATTATTCATAATATCACATCTTTTGAAAGATTGCGCAATATAGCACCATCATATTCTGCTTTGAAAGTTTTTGGTTCATTGTGTTTTGCATCTACTTTGAAACAGAATCGTTCCAAATTTGATTCTAGAGCTCATAAATGTGTATTCCTTGGTGTTCCATCTGATTCTAAAGCTTCCATTTTACTTAATTTGACAACTAATCAAATTTTGACTTCACGTGATGTTGTTTTCCATGAATTTCAGTTTCCTTTCAAATCTGATAGTTTTCTTTCCCCTTCTGTTCCTTCATCAGACCCTACCATACAATCTTCTCCCTCTTTTCTCGATGATATTCATTCTTTTTCCATTCCACCTGACTCTTTATCTCAGTCTTCACCTTCATTAATTTCTGATTCTTCTATTCCTTTACATACATCTTCACATTCTTCTTCTTCTTCACCTATTCGTCGTTCTACCAGACTTCATAAACCACCTTCGTATCTGCATGACTATCACTGTGCCCTTATGTCCAAGGCTGAATCATCATCTCAAAGAAATTCTCCTAGGTATCCATTGTCATCCGTTCTTTCTTACTCTTCTTTGTCTTCTTCTTATAAAAATTTTGTCTTGAATGTTACCTCTCTTCCTGATCCTAAAACCTATTCACAAGCTGTTAAACATTCCATTTGGAGGAATGCAATGGAAGCTGAAATTAAAGCTCTTGAGAAGAATGATACTTGGGTTCTTACTTCGTTGCCTCATGGTAAGAAAACAGTTGGTTGTAAATGGGTTTTCAAAACCAAGTTTAAAGCAAATGGTGATATTGAGCGACACAAAGCTCGTTTGGTAGCGAAAGGCTACACTCAAACAGAGGGTATTGACTATTTTGACACTTTTTCTCCTGTTGCTAAAATGACCACTGTGCGTTTATTATTGTCTATTGCTGCTGCAAAAGATTGGCATTTACATCAACTTGATGTTAACAATGCGTTCCTTCATGGTGATTTGAATGAATAAGTCTATATGGAGCTTCCTAAAGGTTTTAACCCTCCTCAACCTAACATGGTCTGCAAGTTACAAAAATCTCTATATGGTCTCAAACAAGCCAGTAGGCAATGGTACTCCAAACTGTCAGTTACTTTGATTTCTTATGGATATACTCAGTCCGCTTCTGATCATTCACTATTTTTTAAGGCTTCTTACTCTTCTTTCACAGCCATATTAGTGTATGTTGATGATGTAATTGTTACTGGCAATGATTTGTCTGAAATTAATGATGTCAAACATAAGCTTGATGCTGCTTTTACTATCAAAGATCTTGGTGAATTGCGTTTTTTCCTTGGTTTGGAACTTGCCCGGACCAAAGATGGTATTTTTCTTTCTCAAAGGAAATTTGCACTTGAATTGCTTGATGATACTGGTTACCTTGCTTGTAAACCTGCTGCTTCTCCTATGGATCCTCATTTAAAACTGTCCAAAGATAAAGGACAGCCTATACCAGATCCTCAGGTCTATCGGAGATTAATTGGCCGGCTTCAATATCTTACAACAACACGTCCAGATTTGAGCTATGCTACTCAACAATTAAGTCAGTTTTTATCTGACCCCAGAGACATTCATCTTCAAGCAGCACACCGTGTTTTGCGATACCTTAAATCCTCACCTGGTGCTGGTTTATTTTTTCCCAGTGTTTCAGATTTGCAGCTTAAATGTTTTAGTGATTCTGACTGGGCTAGTTGTGTGGATTCTCGTCGCTCAGTTACTGGCTTTGCTATTTTTCTTGGTAATTCTCTTATTTCATGGAAGGCTAAGAAGCAACCCACAGTCTCTAAATCTTCTTCAGAAGCTGAATACCGTGCCTTAGCCTCTTGCACTTGTGAAGTTCAATGGCTTGTCTACTTATTGAATGACTTTGATATCTCACATTTTGATCCAGCCTTACTGTACTGTGACAACCAATCTGCAATTCAGATTGCCAATAATCCCATTTTTCATGAACGCACAAAACATATTGAAATAGACTGCCATTTGGTTCGAGAGAAGATTCAGTCCAAGCTCATTCATTTACTTCCTGTCAAATCTGCAGATCAATTGGCTGATGTTTTCACTAAGCCCCTTCATCCGGCTCGCTTTCATGACCTCATCTCCAAGCTTGGCATGAAAAACATTCATGCTCCAGCTTGCGGGAGGGTGTTAGATGTTAAGTAGTTATGATTTAGTTATTAATCTGTTATTTAGTTAGTTGTGTATTAACTATAGTTGAGTTATGTATTAACCATGGTAGAGTTAGTCTTGTATACTTGTATATAATTGACATTCAGAGTAATCAATAGTAAGAGAGAATTTTTCCCAATCTCTTTACTTTCGTCACAAATCCCAACAGATCTTATGTTATTATGCTTGATTGATCCTATCCATTCTTTTGTTTATTTCGAATTTCGATGCTTTTGGAATTTTGGCCTTTCATATTGTAAGAATGTAAGTTAAAAATGCATGAAAGTAGGTATTAGAGGGAAAAGACGAAGAAAGTATAGTGAAAGAGTGGAACAGATAACAGAACTCCCTCCCTCCCTCAATATATATATATATATATATATATATATACACACATCACCCTTACTCTATCCAATACTAAAAGCTGACCTTCCCTTCACTAACCATTCACTTCTAAACTTCCTCATAAAAGTCAGTCAAGATTTTGATATTGTTGGAGAGTTTGATTAGTTAGTCAATCATAAAAAGGTTAGCTACTATAAGATTCAATATCAAAAGGGATCCTTATCAAATTTCAGAGTGTGTGAGATTGTGTAACCATCAAATGATGGAGAGGATAATTTGGTTCTCTCACCTCAAGTCCAGAGAGTTAGAGCTGAAAATACACCACCTCAGGTGAGAGATGGTTCATCTAAAGCTAGTTGATTGTTTGTATGTTTCTTTCATGATGAATAATAATCTTCATTCTTGTTCTTTCATTTGTCTCCCCTTCAATTTTGTCAACAAATATTATATATGTTAATGATTCTCATGGTTATATAATATATATATATATATATCGTTTATTAGGTAGATGTAGCTCTGCATGTTACTGTGAGTTTAGAAAATTAACAGGTTATATTATTTATATTGTAACTTATAATTTCTTATAACCTACATTTCTATATAGTGATGACAAAGCATTTAATTAGCAACATGCAGTTACAATAAATCACGTTATTTTTGTTAATTAACTCGTTATAGTTCAATATGAGAAGAACAGTACTCTGTATAAATTAATTTGGGAACAAAAAGATGCTACATCTAATTTAATTTGTTAACACTGAGATTGATATCGTTTCACACATCATTTATAATAATACACAATCCATTGCAAGTTATACCATCCGTACAATTCAACTTCCTCCACAATGTTGTCAAGCTCACCATCTTCGACCCACACGTACACACTTCAACTGCTTCTGCTTAATATTCACCAATTGCTTCTTCTGCTTCTGATTCTCACTACAACCTCTAACAAATTGATATTGAGATAGACATATATCGTTTTGTGAGCAATATATTGTTGTGCATGTCTGAAGTTTATGCTCATTAGATAGGTTATTTGTACCACAAATTACTTAGTATAAGCTCGCATGATGTGTTAAAAAGTAGTAATTGAATTGACATACAAATTATCTATTTATTTCCCAACACTTTATTATTGCGAATTTCGCCTGTATCATTAGTTTTTTGTAGCAAGGATCATGATAAAGCAAGCATGTGACGTGGTTTTACGGGAATGAATGAAAAAGAAACCGAGTCAGCTGATTTGGTGGAGTGGAATGCTACAAAGTTTCTTACTTTATGTCAGCAACTACGTACACACATATATATAAATGTATATAAGACTACTTTATTGTTCAAAATGGGGTGTGAGTGGACCTTATCATCACTTTACGAAGTGAGGTGCACATGGGTAGGACAAAGTATGTATGTTGGCTAATGAGATGAACCATGTAAACAAATTAAGGTATTGTTTACATACATACAAAGAATCTGTTGTTTACAAAAAGAGTTGGCTGTGTATAAAATAGAACATTCTGTTAATCTTTTGAAGGTTGAACCCAGTGAGACAGAATCTTATAGGAGATTTCTAGATTTATGGGTCGTCAGGTACATTAATTTATTTGTAATTGAATTTGATATTCTGCCTTTATGTATAATTATAATGCACATAATTCAATAGAAATTAATCATTGTAACCTTATAAGCACTCTGTGTCATATAAAATCAAATCCTATAGCATTAGTGGTCTTTTTAGTAGCCAATTCAATGCTGCACATGTAGCCCAATAACCCATCTGCCTGACCCAGTCTAGTCTCACATGCCCAATTCGGAGAAAAAAGAGTCCAGAACAATATTTTACAGGATCTGGTCAACATGACCACGGCGAGATAGACTGGTGACAAATCTCTGATTTGTATGGTTTTTATATGCTTAATTTGAAGCAATTAACATGATTAAGATGCGAGTTTGGTCTAATAATGTCTAATTGAATGTCTCAAACTCTTAAGTGGAATGAGTGTAAAATTAGGATTAATTATCCATAATTGTAGATTAATTGCATTGATTAATTTATAGGGCTTTTTTATCTTGGTTTTGTCTTATTTTTACTTACAAGGTCGTGTTAGGACCAAAGATCAGATCCGGGACAAGGAAGAGGACCAAACGAAGAGGGCAGAAAAGAAGGCGCTTCGCCGCGGCCTCGCCGCGGCGAGATCACGGCGAAGAGCCCACAAAAGGACCAGAGGCAATGCTAGCTCGCCGTGGGCTTCGCCGCGGCGAGCCCACGGCGAGAGGAACCCTGAAGAGGCAGAGAGCAACTCACCTCGCGGGGGACGGCGAGCGAACGTTCTGCAGAATTTTTTAGTTCGCGATTTTGGGCCTAAATTGGATCCAACTTGAATACCCACTCTTAGACCCGACTTGGAGGACCTATAAATACTTAAATCTAAACCCTAGAAGGCAGATTTGGTTCACCACACATCCTCCTAAACCCTAATCCTCTCAACTCTTTCATCTCATCTTCATCTTCCACCCTCTTCTCCACCCAACATCCATGGCTTCCACCCTTCCTTCCACCTTGGTTGTTGTTTCTCCCATGAAGAGCAGCAACTAAGCTCTTCTATTCTTGGTGATGGAGCTCTAGGGATGAGCTTGAAGCTTCAAAGGGGAGTGTTGTTCTCCATTCTCTCTTCCTTATATGTATTTCAATTTTTTCTAGGGTTCTAGGAATTGTTATATGTATTTGGATGTGATTCTCATTTATATCTTTGTATGAGAATGGTAGAAACAATTTATCTTGTTTATTTTCTTTGTATGGATGCTTGACATTGAGCTTATTGACTTGAGCATATTTTATTTGTATGGGTTCATCATTTAATATATGTTTTCTTGTTAGAATCTTGTGCTAAATGAGGGTTCTTGTTTAGTGGATCATGGTGTCAAGTATTTATGTTTAGAAATTGGCAAGTAAATCTATTAATTGCTTGAGTGACATTGGACTTCAACCTATTGGGTTCAAGTTATTGGATGGGGTTCCACCAATAAATTGGAATTAATAGGCTAATTTGGTTGCAATTCGGGGTTCCGGTTGTAGGATTAATAGTCCCTTGCGATTAATAGTTTTAATTGGGTCAAGTGCTTAATCAACTTAGGTTAAGTTAATTAATGTGCGGGGTTCCGGCGTTTGTTAAATTAACCTAAGCCTAGCCTAGAGGGGTTCCTCTAGGGTTCTTTAGAAATTGACCACTTTTTACTCCCAATTAATTTTTGAAGTAATGATTCCCAAAAGTTCCATTTACCAAGAATAATTATCCCTTTTAATCCAAATCTCCCGCTTAAATCCAATTTCAATTCTTTCTTGAACATACAACACTTTTCACACAACTTTTATACTTAAAATCAACAAAAAAATGTTTTACCCGCTTTGTCAAGTTTGCATCTAGCTATTAGGTTATCATTTGCATTTTCGGCTCCTCAAGAGAACGACACTCGGGGATAGCTCCCACTATCCCCTTGGTCCCTAAGTTTCTTGAAGAGAGGGTCCGAGGCGACACTGCTCCGACTTTATCCCATTCGGTAAGCTCTTCAACTGGACTTTGGGTTGTATAATTTGACCACTTTATATGGCTCGACCCGATGATAATCACAATTTATAAACTCTATTTTGATTATATATTTATACTTTAATAACTATTAATTTACCAATCTATATATTTCTTGAAAGCTCCTAGCAACAATCCTATTGGTCCACATGTTGACATAATCAAAGTCATAATGGAAATTTTCATTCTTAATTTCAAATTTCATTACCAATAATTAATCATTATTCATCATATATTTCTACTTCTAGGAAGGTATTTTTTAAAATTTTAAAAAGCTATTTAAAATTGAGCAAAGAAATGATTACATACATTGTTCGCCCTGCGCCGCAAGTGCACGGGTCGCGCCAAGTAATAAAGTGATGAGAAAAGTATCGTTCCCACGAGGATTTGTCCAAAACCCGATCAAACAATGTTTATTACACTCTCGCCCAATTTGAGTGACACAAATGTTGAGATTGAAAATTAAATAAGAAAATAAAATGAAGATAGAACTATAAACAAGTGATTCTCCAACTTCAAGGATAAAATGGGTCCTAAGATTATCTATCCCCCTTGTACTTCTTAAAACTCAACTAACCTCCCCTCAAAGAAGCTCTCAACGAAACCACGTGCTAATCTAGGGTTCGTAGAATACTTGTAAACGCTCTCTCAAGTCAAGAACAAGTGTTTAGTCTTATTAAGTGCACAATCTCTTGCTACAAGTTAATAAGACCCAAATCTCATGCTCCAACCTTAATGTGACTATGCAAGGCTAGCAAGTATATCTCTATCTTACTAACAAAACCATCCATCCATGCAAACTTCAGGTTCTTGCACTACTTTACCCAAGTTCTACACTCAACCTAGCTCTCTCGAGTCATAAATCAAGTGAACCCAACAATCTAAATGGTGATCAAGCACTTAGAAGCATTAAGAACGGGGTAAAATAAGCACATAGATATCATTAATCACAAATTAAGAGGAGGAATCAAAAATCAATACATACAAGGGCTCAAAATAATCCTAGAATCAACGTATTTAGCTACTCATGTTCTACAACTCCATGGGAGCAAATATATACACATTACAAAACAAAATAAGAGAAGAGAATGAAGATGGAAGAGATAAACCAAGAGAGGAAGCCCAAATCTCTTCAAAGCTCCAAGCCCAAACTCAATCCCCTCCAAACTCCATGCCCTAGCAGAGCAAAACACCCCCAAGAATGCCCAAGAGTCGAAGAATGAGGACTCTGAACGAAGCCCTAGCTTTTATATCACTTGAAACGCCCCCTGTTCTGTCCAAAACGCGCGTCTGATACGCAGTTCGCCGTGGGTTTCGCCGCGGCGAGCCCATGGCGAAGTCCAAAAATTCCAAAAATGAGGGGGGCTCGCCGTGGCTTTCGCCGCGGCGAGATGATGGCGAGCTATCCAAAATGGGCAGAGGCAGATGCACTTCGCCGTGGCTTCGCCGCGGCCTCGTTTATTCTGTGTCTTGCCTTTCTTTATTCCTTGGGCTGCTGTGGCTTCTTCTTATTTTTGTTCAATTGGGAGCTTGGTGGAGGGCTAAAATCTCTTGTTTATTGCATCAAATTATTCCTACAAAAATTATATACAATAACATGAGAAATTAACTATAAAAACAATCAAAATCTACATAAATATACAATAATGTGCAACCGAAAATCAAATGAGCATTTTTCCCTCTTGAGTATCCAAAATGTATAAATAATAGACAAAAACTCAAGACAAATATACTCAAATAATCATGAATTTCTAGGAGTTATCATACATAAATGTATGAAAGTTATTTAATATTGAGCAATGATTAAATACATATATATCTACTTTTAAGAAGGTATTCTATATTAATTCTCTTTTTTATCACGTATGTACCTCTTAGTATAATATTGTTTATAGAAAAATGAATTCATATGTATTTGTTTTTAATCTACAATATTTGACTTTTCAAATGTACAAATTAATTATTGTTTTCAAATAAGTCACTGTTTTATTTTAGGCAACAATTAAAACACACACACATATATATATGATTTACAATCAATACTATTAATTTTGCTTCTGAAATTTATAAAATAATTAATGTGTTTAAATAAGTCAGTAAATTAGACAACAAGGTATTAATTATTTTTCTATTTGGAAATTTTTCCTTTTGAATTTTCATTTCCATTGTCAAAAATAAATTAGTTGCTAGAAAGCAACACCGATGAAAATCAATTCTCATGTACATATATCTTAATTTACTACTATTGTTTTGAAAAAAACCACATAAATTTTGTTTTCTAATCTACAATATTTGACTTTTGAAATTTATAAATTGATAACTGTGTTCATATAGGTTATTAGTTTAAGCAACAATCCATATATATATATATATATATATGTGTGTGTGTATAATATGCCATAACTCTAAAAAAATGTACTTATTTGAATATTTGATTACGTACATACTTATCAATTTATTATTGTTTATAAAAAATTCAAATCATATATATTTTTTTAATATCCAATATTCTGGTTTTGAAGTATAGGAATTAATTATTGTGTTCAAATATATCTCTATATTTTAGGCAACAATCAATACATATATATTTGATTTACAATATGTAATATTATCTAAGCAAAGAATCCAATTTATGGGAAAGTATATCATATTGAAAATTCCAAATAAATTGCACCCATTCAAGCCAAAAAAAAAATTCACTTTGTTCCTGTTACAATTTAAACCATACTCAATCAGTTGTTGAATTATATTTAATTATGATTTAAACCATTATTGCATTTTCAATATTATTGGTTTATTTTTAATAGTCAAACTTGCTTAAACAGTTGCCCATCTTATTTATATATGATTAAAATTAAATGAACATCTAAATCTACATTGTAATAACTCACACGGTTTTGCAATCAAGCCATATAAAATTAATTTATATTTTCTATTTGATTCAAATGAGTGCAATCAATGATTTAGATCATTTATATTCATATGAAATCGACTTTTATTATCTTCAAATATTAATGAACATATAAATATATATTTTGATAACTCATAATTTTGCAATAAGCCTTTTAAAAATAATTCATATTTTTTTTCAAAAAAATTGCAATCAATGATTTAGATTATTTATATCCATATGTATTCAACTTTTGTTATTTTCAAGTAATACTTTTAATCAAGAAATAGTTACTCAAAAAAATTTGTTTTTAAGTTTATTTCATTTTTATTTTTAACTTCCGTGCATCACACTGGAGAGAGAAATCTAGTTTCTTATAAAGTTCTGCCAGATGAATTTTAAAGTAATAAAGTTTGTTATCTACCAATTTGTTTATATCATTATGTCTTGCCTTCTTTCACTCCATCCAACAATTTTTCAAAAACATTTATTAGTAAACCAACTTGGACCAGTCCAGTACGATAGAACAAGTCCAACTCGATCTTAGTCCAGTGCCTAACAAAACCGGACCTATCCTCTGACCAAAAATTACAACCAGGGTTTTTTGCTACACTTCGGAATGGATAGCAGAGCTATATATATATATATATATACACACACATATTTATATACTTATATAAACATATATCAGAGTAAGTACAAGAGGTGAAAATTTTCATGCACAAGACAACACTACACTTATACACCCGGCGATGACACATGATGGCCGGCGGTGAGGTGGTGCTGCACGCGCTGCCACATGGCGGCTTTCAATGGGTTCCATGTGAAATTAACGACGGAATTGAAATTCCATCATTAAATTAAATTGAAGCAATTAGCCACAGAAACATAAGTGATAAAATAAATTTCACTATTAATATATTTCCGTTCCCAATTCCATCGCTAATCAGTAATAAAATATGTAATCCTATTCTGTTGCTGATTCTGTAGGTAATAACCTGTTTATATTTGTAGTGAATTATCTTTTCTTTTAGTGATATTTCAACCAACACAAATACGCACACATGGAAGAAGAGAAACTCCTTCAACATCCATAAAGTTGAAAACTTTCCCAAATAAGTGAACATTTTGATAATTATGTATTCTGTTGATCGTGTTCATCGTGATGCCAATAAGTACTAAGATATGTCGTGCATTTTATTACAAGGATCTGAAAAATGGCGAGGCGACCAACTGCCTCTAGTTGTTTTTAAGCTGTTCAATTTCATTTCTTATAACTTTTTTTTTTCCTGATGATAGCATTATAATTCGCAACTCATGTTAATAATTCACATCACAAATCACAATTCTATGTATTAATATATATGTACTTCTTCTGGTCCTAAATTTAAAATCACTTTGATTTTTTTATGGAGATTAAGGATTACATGTAATTGTATAATATGATAGTTTCTAAGTAAGGTAAATTAGTTTTGAGGAAAAAAGATAACTATAAACATTTTAAAGTGATTAATCTTACATCCTTAATTTTTCTAAAAAAGTCAAATTGATCTTATAATTAGGATCGGAGGAAGTATGTACTTACAGGTAAGCTATAGAAAATCAACAACTCATTTAGCAGCTATTATCATCATTACTAAGAACTACTACTTCACAAGCCTTAGAAAAGGGAATAGCAAAACGTGCGGAGAAAGATATTGAAGCATCATCTGGATTGGAGGAATAACCATCATCGAAGTTGTGAGAGTATGAATCAATGTCGTACTGTACATTATGAACTGTAGGCGATGGACACATAAATAACATCTTCCTCTCCTTCTTCACCTTCCTCCACAACGTTCTCATCAAGCTCACCATATTCGATCCACACACAATTCAACTTCTTCTTCTGCTTATATTGCTTCTTCGATCTTGGTTCCCACCAGAACCTCCAAGAAATAGATAAAGAGATAGACAGATAAATATATATGAGAGAGAGAGAGAGAGAGAGAGAGAGAGAGAGAGAGAGAGAGAGGTGTCAGGTTTTGGGAGCAATGTTGTGCGTGTTTGAAGTCCATGCACACAAGATATAGTAGGTTATTTATACTACAAATTACTAAATAGTTGTTTGGTATGGGAAGGGAAGCAGGCGTAGGGAAATTTTTTTTAATGAATTTGCAAAAATTAGAGAATTGAGCCTCAAATTTTTTAATTAATACTTTTTAATTTTTTATCTTGCATATTATATTTCTTAAAATATAATAATTCCAATACTTCAATTTTCAAAAATTCAACTTACAAAAAACTTTTCCTCCCATTCCCTCCAAATTCCTCATACTATTAAACAAGCGTTGGTGTAGAATAAAACAATGAAGTTCACATGACAATGTAAGTTTCAGTTGATTAATTTTAAGAGATTAAATAAACTAAATAAATTATTTAATTATAATATATGTTATATGATAATTCTGAAAAATCTTATTTGTATCATTAAATTATATATACAAATTTATAAGTACACAAATTGATTAATTTGGAGAAAAGTAAAAAATATAAGAGATAAAATGGAAAAAGAATCATTTAATTATTAAGACAAAAAGTCAACAACAAGTAGCTCTTTTTTTTTTTTTTTTTTGCCAGCAAGTAGCTCTTACATTTAGTAGTGGAGCTAATAATTGAATTAACATACAAGTTTATATATATACATATCCCCCAACACTTTGTTAGTGCGAATTGCGAAATTCACCTTTATATCATCATATGTTTGGTATCAGGATAAAGCATGCATGTGATGTAGCTTTATGGGAATGAATAAGAAAGAAACCGAAGCTGATTTGGCGGCTTGGAATAATGCTATAAGGTTTCATACTTTTTGTCATCAGCTTACAACATATATCTATATATATATATACTCTCCTAAATATAAGACATATTTACCTAATTTGATGAGATTAAAGATGTTAATTAAATTGATTAAAATCATGTGATATTACTAAGATACCCTAACTAACTCACCTTTATTCTCACCCACCTTCTCTTACTTAATTATTATTGAAGAGCATCAATATATAGGTAATTTAGAGAAAACTTGAGGGAAAAAAGAGGTCTCATGTTTAGGAATGAGCTCTCTCCCAAATAGGTCTAATTATATTTAGGAATGGAGGGAGTAAGACTTTATGGTTGAAAATGGGGTGTGAAAATAAAAAAACGTAACTGGATGCACATGGGTGGGGAATAAGTGTATATATTCTCTAATGAGATTAACCATGGAAACAAATTAACGTTATTTAATTTTCATACAATAAGAATTTGTTGTTTCCAAGAAAAAAAAGAGCTGACTGTTAATAAAATTGAATATTCTGTTACATCATATGAACTCAGTTCGCCATCAAGCATTATCCGCAAGCGTACGAATCACAAGTAATATAAATTATCGTTCCTATGGAGATTTGGATTAAAATCTTGACCAAACAAAATGCTAAGCGAATTCAATCAAGTTAAATTAAAAAAATATTTTTGGTTGTGCAATGAAAGGTTGAAATCTATTTTTAAAATTAAAAAGTGATAAAAGCAATTTATTATTTGACTTCAAGGATTAAATGATCTAGAACTATTTATCGCCTTTGTATTTCATGAAACTTGAAGGACTCCCTCTCAAATGCTAATTACCAAGAATATGTGTTTGTCTAAAACTCAAAAGAACTTGACTAATATAATTAAGCTCTCTCTCTCTCTCTCTCTCCCTCCCTCCCCCCCCCCCCCCCAAAAATCAAGTTTTTCATTCAAACACACAATATCTTGTTACAAGTAATGAAAATCCGCTTTAAGAACCAACTTCAATGTGACAATATAAAATTAGTAAATATATATCTATTTTGCCGACAAACGAACCATCCATTTATCAAGTTAATTTCAAGTCAATCATGATTTTAACCAAGTTCTACACCTAGGTTAACTCTTTTAAGTCAAACCCAATGAATATATCAATCTAAATGGTGGTCAAACACTTAGAAGTATGAAGAGAAGAATAAAATCCACACACATATCATTTACTACCAAAAGAGAGGAAGAATCAAGTCTTGATCCATACAAAGATTCAAAATAATCTTAAAATGAAAAACTTAGCTACTCACGGAGAAAAAGCCACAAATCTTAAATGAAAATATAGCCATAGCAGCAAGTTCAAGAGGAAAGGGAAGAAAATCAGAAAAACCAAGAGAAATGATGTTGAATCTCTTTAAATGTTCAATCTCCACTTGAATTTCCTTAAAATTTCTCAAATCCTAGCATAGAAATGCTCCAAAGTAGCCCCCAAGAAGTTTCCAAGTTAAATGGAATTGTTTTTGTGCGAGTTAAGGGGTTTTAAAACCCTAAAGATGAGCTAATATGGACAAATTCACACTTCGCCAATGTTTTGGCTACAACCAATTCTTTTGCGTGCCTTGGCTGCACAGTCAATAAGTCTCTGTCTGAAAATTTCTGGGTGCTTTTGGCTGTGGCCAATTATTTTGCCTTAGTTGCAGTGAATTCCTTGCTCACTTTTTTTTCTGCTTTCTTGGTGGTAGTAAATCTTCTTTTTCACTTCTTACCTCTTGACTTTAGCTTCATCATATGCAACTCAAATGTGGCTTAATTGACCAACTTCAACAACCTAACAAGTAAAGAAATCTACAAAAGCCGACGAAGTTGATAAAAGATGGCAAAATATTCACATTTAAATCAAGAATTCAATGATTTCAACCTAAATATCAATTTGGTACATTTTCCTATCATGTGTATATCAAAATAAGTATAAATCCACCACAAACATGTAAGAACTGTAAGAAAATGTGCCAAAATGACATAAAGTTTATGAGGTTAACAACCCATTGTAACAAAATAATCTTAATCTCCCTCCAGTCATAAATATAAATGAAGAGCACCACTTTCGAGTGTGTGTGCTTGTAGTGCGCCTTTGGGTCCGCCCTTCAAGAAAATAAGAACCAAGGGGATAGTGGAAGCTAACCCCCGGGTGTCGTTTGCTTGAGGAGCCTAACGCAAAAGATGACCTAGTAGCTAAGATGCAAACTAACAAAAGCGGGTAAAAATATTGTATTTGGTTTTTGGATGGAATAGATGCAAAAGGTGTGATATGTTCAAAAGTAAAATAAAAATAAGATTGAAATTGAGATTTGGAGGGGGATGAAAATGGAATCATTCTTGATAAATGGAAACCTTAGGATTCATCGCTTCAAAAGATATTTAGGGAGTTGTTTGTTGATTTTCAAAAGAACCCTAGAGGAATCCCTCTAGGCTAGGCTTAGATTAACTTAATTAATGCCGGAATCCCTCACATTACTTAATTTAACCTAAGTTGATTAAGCTCAAAATCAAGGTGAATTTGATAATTGTAAGGGGCTCCTAATCCAACAACCGGAATCCCGAATTGCCACTTAATTAATCCTAAGGTTTCAATTCATTATTGGAATCCCACATAATAAACCAAGACTCTAGGATTAAAGTCCAATGCCACTCATGCAATTTGAAAAATCCAAAACCAATTAAACCTACTAATCGCAAGGAACTCTTGATCTTACAACCGGGATCCCGCATTGCAACAAGATTAATCTATCAATCCCAATTCCTTGGTGGAATCCCAACCAATAAATTGGAACCAATAGATGGAAGTCCAATGTTACTCAAGCAATTAGTAGATTTACTTGCTACTTTCTAAACATAAACACTTGACATATGATCCACCAAGCAAGAATCCTCACTTGGCACAAGATTTTAACAAGAAAACATAGATTAAACGATGAATCCATACAAATAACATATGCTCAAGTCAATAGGTGCAATGTCAAGCATCCATACAAAGAAAATAAACAAGACAAGTTGTTTCCACCACTCTCATACAAAGATATGGAATAAAATTACAACCAAATGAAGAAACAAGCCCTAGAATCCTAGAAACATGCTTAAACATAAGGAAGAGAGAGTGGGAGAACAAGAACTCCCCTTTGAAGCTTCAAACTCATCCCTTGGCTTCCACCATCAAGAATAGTGGAGCCTAAATGCTACTCTCTTTGGAAGAACCAGCAACAAGGAAGAAGGAATGGAAGTCATGGATTTGGGGTGGAATTGAGGAAGAAGATGAAAGATGAAGATGAGAGAAAATGAGTGTGTTAGGGTTTGTGGTGGCTGTGGAATGGTTAGAGTGGGCTAGGGTTCGACCAATTTTAGGGTTCGACCAATTTCAATTTCAGAATGGCTGTTATGATGCGCGTATGCCGCGGCACACATGTTTGTATGCCGCGGCATACCATACAGAGGCGCCAATTATGCATTTTTCTTCATGTGCCGCGACACACATGTTTGTATGCCGCGGCATGCCATACAGAGGGGTCAATTTCACATTTTTTCTTCGTATGCCACAGCACACATGTTTGTGCGCCGCGGCACACCAAACAGAGAGGTTCCTCTGTTTTTGGCTGCCTTGGTGCATCCATTTAATCTTCTTTTGATCTTCTCTTCTTCCTGGATCTCTCCCGCTTTGGTCCTTAGGCAACCCTACAAGTAGAAATAAGACTAAACAATGATCAAATAGCCCTATAAATCAATTAATGCAAATCAATATACAATTATGGCTAATTAACCTCGTTTTCATGCAAATCCCACCTAGAAATCAGTGATATTAAATGAGCATAATTGGACCAATCTTGCATCTTTTTCATGTTAGAAACTTCAATTTAAACACATAAAAACATACAAATCCAAGGATTTGTCAACTCTCCCACACTTAAACCTTTGTACTCCGGACAAAGACAAGCTTGAAAGATTAAGCACATGGTAAGGAAGGCATAAATGAGAACTTCAACATGCTAGATGAATATGAGCCAATGCGAATTGACAACCTCTCAACCAACAAGCAATGTGGAATGAAATGATACTAAAGAGCTAACCATGAGTGTAGTGAATGCAATAGGGATGAGTAAAGGAGAAAGTCACTCAAGGATAAGTGTTTCACTCTTCTCACTATATTGGGTTCATTTTTTACTCTCAAGATCCACTTTGGAGCACATTCTACCATATGCTTGTAGGGATTCTAAAATCTCCACTTAAACACAAGAAGTGTAATGCATGAAAAGGGCTTCTGGGGTTGTAATGATGGAGTAGGCCACATGGTATTGATGAAATGAATGGAAGATGATGTTATGTATACTTGAATGCCCAATTCAACTCAAAACACTAATTGCAACTTGCCAATAACCATACATGCCTTATTTTGCACTTTTTACAACTTTTCAATTTTTTTCACATTTTTTTTCTTTTTCACTGTTTTTCTTCTTTATGTATTTTTGTTTTTCTCTATACATGGCATGCTTATATACAACCAAGCAGTGGCATTTTTCAAACAATCCAAGCAATGATGCTTTCACATATTGGCATATTAATGCAAAACATCAAGTGAATGGCTCAAATGGGGTGACAAATGGAAGAAGTGTTTTTGGTTTGTGTTTGGGATGTGAATGTATGAAATGAATGCCTTTATCATGCTTCATCACACTAAATGCAACAAGTCTTGATCAAGAATGCAAACAAGTTCTAGAGAATGGCAATAAGTGGATATCACACAAGAATAAACATTTAGGCTCAAATAAACCTCACAACATGGCTAATTCTCCAAAACTAGGGGTGTTCATATATTTCCCGTCCCGCCCATCCCGTCCCGATCCCGGTCATTTTGGGACGGGATTTCCCGTCCTGAAAATGACCGGGACGGGACAAAAACGGGACGGGACAGAAAAGGGGGCGGGACGGGACGGGGGTGTCCCATTCCCGTCCCTTCCCGTTATATTATATATATTTTATTTATTAATATTTTTATTAAATTTATTAATTATATTGGTTTAATTTTTCTATTTCACTATATTTCTTCTACTTCATTATTATTTGCTTTACTTAAAACATTTGATCTATCACTTATCTTTCTTTTTGCATCGTATTTTTATTTGAAAGTTCCCTCTTATTCATCTTTTTCTTGAGAAGCCTTCATATAAATTATTCTATAAAATCCATTAATACACTATTTGTTTAAAGTGCCGTAGACAAAATATTCTACTAAACATGCAATTTCTTACAGTCTCATCCCATTAACAGGAAAGAGATGAGAACGAAAACATTGCACTGTCATCCCAAAATAATTTAATTAGCCTTTTAGAGATTTCATTTTCGTCTCTGCTATAAAAACAACCATTTCATTTCATTGAAATAACATGAACAAGAGAGACTTATCAGTAACAGACAAAGCAAACATTGTTATGTACAGCGACTTACCAACTGTATACCATTTTTTTGTTCAAACAACGACTTCCACTGAATCCAACACCTTAACATTATAACCTTATTAATTAAGACTAAAGGAAGGGGCAAAAGGAAAAAACATCACAAAGTGTATTTGTCTACGAGTTTTCTTCCAGATTAATTCCTGTAGAGGTAGATTATATAAATAGATGAAACAATTAACATAAATTCTAGTAGGCTTTTTCCATTTCTGAATAATGATTTTCCAATGAGCTTGATACAATTACTTCCTATTAATTTATTATTTTTTTCAACAATAGCAAAAAAAATCATGAAAAAAGTAAAAAAAAAAAAGATTTTGGGAATGTCCCGTCCCATCCCAAACGGGACGGGACGGGACACAGGACAGGAATCCTGTCCTGCCACCCTTTCCTCGGGATGGGACGGGATGGGGTCGTCCCGTTCCCGTCCCGTCCCATGAACACCCCTATCCAAAACTCATAAACAAAGATCAACTACAACCAAGATTCAACCATAAAAGCATCAATTTCAATCAACAAAGTTGCCAATCAAGAAGATTAATCAAAAGCATCAACAACATATCCAGAAGCATGAAACGATTCCCATAATTGCCAAAACAATTCCAAAAACATCATGTCAAGTCCAAGGAGGAACAAAAGTGGAAGTGAGGTAAAGTTCAAAATTTTTCAAATTTTTCCAACATTTTGAAGCTAGAAACATAATCAAGATGCAATGATTTTTAACCCACTTTTCCCACTACAAAAGTACATCCCTCCCCCACACTTAATTCCTACATTATCCTCAACGTAGCAAAAAGATAGATATATTAATTCAAAGCATGTTGAAATCAAGTGTGGTCTTGGTGTGTGAGCAAGAAGCATGTATTATTGATCCTAGGAATTGAAAAACAACTACCCTTTTTTTTCTACTGACTTGTGTCTCTCCCCCACACTTATCTTCCTCATACAACAATTAAGCTAAAGTATGCATGAAGATTAGGAAGAAAATAAGTGAGGAAAGAGACAACCTTTGTTATGGCCTCCTCAGAAACTTGAAGGAGAAGTTCTCATCCAAGATGAGAAGCATGCATTTCTTTAATGTGGCTCCTTCTCCTATATCTTGCTTTCGTAGTTGTTGGTGGGGTTCCTGAAAAAGAAACACCAGACCAGCAGCAGTATCTAGTCCCAAAGAGGATACATGGAGAGATCTAAAACATAACATATGCATTCTAGAAGCAAGATTCTCCAAGTAAACATTACAACCAAGCAAGTCGATGGGGTACCCATCAGTAGGAATCAAGCATGCAGCCACATTATCATCACCCTTGACATTGGGTGTTGCAAAACAATCAATTTCTTATTCACCAATGTCGGGTGGCAAGTCACAAGATAAAAGTAGATGAAAAGATTCATTCCTGTTCACAATTTGATCAATCAAAGCATTTGAATATTTTCTTATTAAACTACCTAAAGAAAGAAAAAGAATTAGGATCAAGAGATGAACAATTATCATGTTGATTATCAAGTGTGGTATGTTCATTAGTGTTATCAATCAAACTAGATGAAGAAGCAACATCATGTGACGTGGAAAGCCAATCATTAATTTTTATGCAAACGGAACAAGGCCCATCACCTTCACATGTGCAAATAAAAGAGGGATGTGGGGAGGAGGGGGAAATGAATTCTTCATCATGTTCAATAGATTCAAAGAAGCTCAAATCATGCTTATCAACACTTGAAAAAGGGATTGATTGTTCACACTTCTCCACATTTTGAACATCCACGCTCAATGCATCACTTTTCACAATCTCATTTATAGTACTAGTAGATGCATCATGCACTTCACCTAAGTTCTTTTTATGTAATGCAACAAATTTGTCATACTTAAGATCAATGCAATCCATGCACATGTTGTCATCACCACAAGAACAAGGTAAAGGCTCATCCAAATCAAGATCATCATCACAACTAGCACTTATAGAAATATCATGATCACCACACACATGAGTAATACAAGCAACATCATCAACTACACAACTACCATGTGAAACTTCATAGTGAGCATTTTCAATATCAGGCATTTGAGGGGATTCAACAACAATTTCTTCATCCACCTCATCATCACTCACATCAACAATCACAGTAGTATGAGGAGAGTTAACCTCTTCAAGAAGAGAAGGAATATTACCAAAGTTTGAAGGTGACTCCTCCGGTGGTCGAAAAGATGCTTGCTCCTTCTTTGTATCTTGTGTGGGAATAAGCATTGGAGTTTGGAGATCATCCACTTGAGATGTGGCATATGACTCTTGTTCTTCAATCTCCTTATCATTGTTGAAGTCATAAGGCCATGGTGCTTGATAACTCCTAGAAATTCATGATTATTTGAGTATATTTTTCTTGAGTTTTTGTCTACTATTTATACATTTTGGATACTCAAGAAGAAAAATGCTCATTTGATTTTCAGTTTCACATTATTGTTTATTTATGTAGATTTTGATTGTTTTTATAGTTAGCTTCTTATTTTGTTTTATGTAATTTTTGTAGGAATAATTTGGTGCAATAAACAAGAGATTTTAGCCCATCCACCAAGCTCCCAAGTGAATAAAAATAAGAAGAATCCAGAGCAGCTCAAGGAATAAAGAAAAAAAGGCAAGAAAACAGAGAAGAAAGAACTTCGCCATTAGCTGCGGCGAAGTACATTTCATTCTGCCATTTTGGATAGCTCGCCGTCAGCTCGCCACGGCGAGCGACAATTGTTTCTGTCATTTTTTGGACTTCGCCGTGGGTTCACCGCGACGAAACCCACGGCGAACTGCGTGTTTCTGCGCGTTTTGGACAGAACAGGGGCACGTTTTAACTGATATAAAAGCTAAGGCTTCGTTGTGAGCCCTCATTCTTCGACTTCTGGGCATATTTTGGGAGTGTTTTGCTCTGCTAGGGCTTGGAGCTTGGTGGGGATTTGGCTTGGGCTTGGAGCTTCAGAGAGATTTGGGCTTCCTCTCTTGGTTTATCTCTTCCATCTTCATTCTCTTCTCTTGTTCTGTTGTAATGTTGTATATATATGCTCCCTTGGAGTTGTAGAACATGAGTAGCTAAATACTTTGATTCTAGGATTATTTTGAACCCTTGTATGTATTGATTCTTGATTCCTCCTCTTAATTTGTGATTAATGATATCTATGTGCTTATTTTACCCCTTTCTTAATGCTTCTAAGTGCTTGATCACCATTTAGATTGTTGGGTTCACTTGATTTATGACTCAAGAGAGCTAGGTTGAGTGTAGAACTTGGGTAAAGTAGTGCAAGAACATGAAGTTTGCATGACGAATGGATGGTTTTGCTGGTAAGATAGAGATATACTTGCTAGCCTTGCATAGTCACATTAGGGTTGGGGCATTAAAGTTGGGTTTTATTAACTTGTAGCAAGAGATTGTGCAACTTAAATAAAACTAAACACTGGTTCTTGACTCGAGAGCACTTTTACGAGTACCCAATGAACCCTAGATTAGCACATGGTGTTGTTGAGAGCTTCTTTGAGGGGAGGTTAATTGAGTTTTGAGAAGTACAAGGGGGAGAGATAATCTTAGGACCCATTTTAGCCTTGAGGTTGGAGAGTCACCTGTTTATAATTTTATCTTCATTTTATTTTCTTATTTCATTTTCAAACTCTACATTTGTATCACTCAAATTGGACGAGAGTGTAATAATCATTGTTTGACCGGGTTTTGGACAAATCCTCGTGGGAACGATACTTTACTCACTACTTTATTACTTGGCGCGACCCGTGCACTTGCGGCGCATGGCGAACAGTGCTCCTTCTTCTCCATTAGTCTTCTTCCATAAAACATGTTGCACAAACGCCCTAATGAATTCTTCTATTGCCTCAAGCCGCTCTTCCATCTCCTTTGAAAGTTGATTGACCTCCTTTAACATAAACAACTCATATTGTTGAACTTTTAGCTCATCGTACATCCTCCTTAAAGAGAGGGTTTGGTCGTCCATGTTTGGGAAGGTGAGGAAGGCATCAAGTCCATTGGTTGGGGGTATGGAGGGTGGAGGTAGAGGTTTATGGTAAGGAGGAAGTGAAGGGTTGTATGGATTTCTATGTGGTGTAGAGAGGTGGGTGGGGTGAATTTGTGGACAAGATGGTTCCAAGTGTGTTTGGAAGTGGTTGGGCATTTGAGATCCAAAGACATTGTTGTGGCTTTGCAAATTCACTCTCATGGAATCCAACTCTTGTAGAATGAAATCAACTTGGGAGTGTGTTAGAGTAGAAGGTGCCTCATGTAACATCCTTCCAAAACCACCGTTAAATTAATGTATATACCACCATGGTAATAAAGAATTTAATACCCAAGTAATAAAATTTACCATGATAGAAAGTTTAAAGGCCAATTATAACTACTAATCAAATCAATAGACCCTACTATGGTAGAAAAAGAATGGAACCAATTGAAAACTCTACCATAGTATAAAAGGATTAAACTTAAATTCTCAAGAATTAACTATGGTAGAAAAGAATAAAACCACATGTGGAAGGTCTACCATAGTTATTTAAAAAAAATACATTACCATCCCAAATAACATTTTTGAAAGCCAATTAGAGTAGAAAAAGACAAACAAAATTAAAGAGGCTTTATAAAAAAAACCACAATGATTATTAAATCATTTACTATCTGAAAGACATCATAATTTAAAAAATAATTATAGTGTCATGACAATTTAATATAAAGTGGCACAAGTGTGCTTAATAAGCACAACGGAGCCTTTAAAGCTCGCTCCTTGGTATCTTCCCTTGTTTCCTACTTGATGTTTCTCCTGAAAATTGTTAATGATAGGATGAGATCGACATCTCAGTAACTACTGAAAAATCCTAACATACACAAGTAAACCACGTATAATTCTAATTCAACCAATTATACACATGTAATTATTTGTACAACTCATGGTTTACAAGTTTATATTAAATGCTTTCAAACATAGAGTAATCATTCATTTAAATTCTCAACAAACCGTAACCAAGAATAATTATAATGTGCAATATGCAACTCCTTATATCACCGTCCACCCTTATTCCGCTGACTGGAGCCATAGGCTAACACATATTGTCCAATAGAGAACCAATTCACGTAACTGAATTGTCTCAAGCTCACCAGTACTTGAGATGAACCCGGCCAAAGGTACAGAGCTCAAGCCCGGACTATAGCTCCCCTCCTTAAAGAATCACTCTAAGGAGGTGTCACATGTACCACAACTCCAATGCAATCCTGGCCAAAGGAAAACATGGAAGGAGTACGTGGCCCTGACAAGTGCCATCCACTGTGCACCGAGTGGTGGCTTACCACGTGGTAAAATAAATATCATACAACTCCTCCACTAAACTTAACCCATCATGGATGCAAATGCAATCATAATCATACCACAAATAATTCTCAATTCAAATATAATCAAAACATACTCAAACATGCTTGAAAAGAAATAAGCTTAACTTATTTTTCTTATACAAAATGGATAAAAAGCAAGTATGCTTGAAAAAAAAATAAGCTTATTGTTGTGTGATAATTAATTAAAATAAAACTACACACAATCTACAAGCATATGAAAAAAAATTTCAGAATTACCTGTTACCCTCAGCTTACAAATAGATATAAAAGTGTTACTCCAAACCCGTAGTCTACAAAAGTTACAAATAAAAATTTCTATCAATATAGTATCTAGAAAAAAAAAACAAAAAAACTACCCCGAAGCTATATAAGGTTATCCTGAGATAACTAATAAAATTACCATATTTTACAATTATCAATCTTTTAACATAAATTAAATATGCACACATATTTATTTATTCACCGTAGTTGGCAAGATTTTTTTTTTTTTTGGTACTAGAATTGAAAATTATATGGATCTGGAAATTACCTCGCAGAAACTAGTTGCTGAATGGTGGATCTATATATATATATATATATATATATAAATATAATTTCACTAGGTTCAGCCTTGTAAAAGTAGGTGTACTGTGAACCATGAGACAGAGATTGTAAAAGAAAATGATGGCAATTGTTTTAAGAGAAAAGCGGGGACGTGGCTAGTGATGTGGGTATGTGCATATATGATTTTTTTTTTTTTTGACCATCGTGCATATATGATTCAAAGAAAGAGAAGAGTGATGATTGAAAGTTTTGGTCAACAAACAGCAACAAAAATAAAATATGTTGATGGGACATTGAGAACTAGTTAACGAGAATATATACACATATATTGTGGTGTGAGTGAGAGGAACCAAGGATGAAAAAGTAGATACAGAGAAAGCAGGATGATGGCGTGAGTGGCTGTGATGAGGTAAAGCGATGGAGAAAATAAGAAAAGACGAAGAGCAGTAATGGAGAGATTGCAAATTTGAAATTTCAGAGAATGAGAGAGTGCAGGGAATGACGGTTGTGCAGGGAATGAACAAAAAGGAATAGGTTTAGGGGGTTTTTTTTTTTTTACAATTGGGCTTCCTAAAAGTGGTCCACATATTAAAACCTAAATAAATATAAATAATATAGTTTAAGTCTTTTTTTTGAACTTACAGTTTTCAATTCTTATTATTTGCTTCCCATAATATTTTAACCCACTCTTATTTAAGATCTGCATCTCCCAGAAACAGTCACTTAAACAATTTTGTGTTTCACGTAAAAATTATTTAATGTCTATTTATAACTATCTTTACTCTAAAAAAAATAATTGATTAGTTTTAAAAATTGATTTTAAGGCAAAGTCCCTCCCATAAATCTTTCTTTACATATTCAAATATATAATTGAAGTTGTAATTGATTTTTTTCAAGACTAAAAATTAGGATGTTACACCTCATTTCTCCAAGTATATGGAAGGCTTGGTGTTTCATTCCTTGAAAAAGAATGCATAGGAGGATCAGTGTAGAACAAAAGCTCATAGTTAATGTTAAATTGAGACATGAAAATTGCAATCAAGAAAATCCCAATATGCAAAATGCAATGCTATACAAATATGCCTAAACCTAAAATAAAAGAAAAAGATGCAAAGATTATGGTATGCACAAACAAAAAGAAAACCTAAAATGCAACTAAACTAAATGCAACCTAAGAAAATGGACCCAGCCAAAACAAGTTTGACAACCAGCAACTAGGGAACCAATTACTTGGCTCCCCAGTAACGGCGCCACTTGAAGAGCACCACTTTCGAGTGTGTGTGCGTGTAGTGCGCCCTTGGGTCCGCCCTTCAAGAAAATAAGAACCAAGGGGATAGTGGAAGCTAACCCCCGGGTGTCGTTTGCTTGAGGAGCCTAACGCAAAAGATGACCTAGTAGCTAAGATGCAAACTAACAAAAGCGGGTAAAAATATTGTATTTGGTTTTTGGATGGAATAGATGCAAAAGGTGTGATATGTTCAAAAGTAAAATAAAAATAAGATTGAAAATGAGATTTGGAGGGGGATGAAAATGGAATCATTCTTGATAAATGGAAACCTTAGGATTCATCGCTTCAAAAGATATTTAGGGAGTTGTTTGTTGATTTTCAAAAGAACCCTAGAGGAATCCCTCTAGGCTAGGCTTAGATTAACTTAATTAATGCCGGAATCCCTCACATTACTTAATTTAACCTAAGTTGATTAAGCTCAAAATCAAGGTGAATTTGCTAATTGTAAGGGGCTCCTAATCCAACAACCGGAATCCCGAATTGCCACTTAATTAATCCTAAGGTTTCAATTCATTATTGGAATCCCACATAATAAACCAAGACTCTAGGATTAAAGTCCAATGCCACTCATGCAATTTGAAAAATCCAAAACCAATTAAACCTACTAATCGCAAGGAACTCTTGATCTTACAACCGGGATCCCGCATTGCAACAAGATTAATCTATCAATCCCAATTCCTTGGTGGAATCCCAACCAATAAATTGGAACCAATAGATGGAAGTCCAATGTTACTCAAGCAATTAGTAGATTTACTTGCTACTTTCTAAACATAAACACTTAGACATATGATCCACCAAGCAAGAATCCTCACTTGGCACGAAAACATAGATTAAACGATGAATCCATACAAATAACATATGCTCAAGTCAATAGGTGCAATGTCAAGCATCCATACAAAGAAAATAAACAAGACAAGTTGTTTCCACCACTCTCATACAAAGATATGGAATAAAATTACAACCAAATGAAGAAACAAGCCCTAGAATCCTAGAAACATGCTTAAACATAAGGAAGAGAGAGTGGGAGAACAAGATCTCCCCTTTGAAGCTTCAAGCTCATCCCTTGGCTTCCACCATCAAAAATGGTGGAGCCTAAATGCTACTCTCTTTGGAAGAACCAGCAACAAGGAAGGAAGGAATGGAAGTCATGGATTTGGGGTGGAATTGAGGAAGAAGATGAAAGATGAAGATGAGAGAAAATGAGTGTGTTAGGGTTTGTGGTGGCTGTGGAATGGTTAGAATGGGCTAGAGTTCGACCAATTTCAGTTTAAAACAAGTGGGTATCGGGTTATATTTGATTTGGGTCGGATCCAAGTTGAAAAATCAGCAAAAACACGAATCTGTTCTGATGCACGTATGCCCGGCACACATGTTTGTATGCCGCGGCATACCATACAGAGGCGCCAATTATGCATTTTTCTTCGTGTGCCGCGACACACATGTTTATATGCCGCGGCATGCCATACAGAGGGGTCAATCTCACATTTTTTCTTCGTATGCCGCAGCACACATGTTTGTGCGCTGCGGCACACCATACAGAGAGGTTCCTCTGTTTTTGGCTGCCTTGGTGCATCCATTTAATCTTCTTTTGAGCTTCTCTTCTTCCTGGATCTCTCCCGCTTTGGTCCTTGGGCAACCCTTCAAGTAGAAATAAGACTAAACAATGATCAAATAGCCCTATAAATCAATTAATGTAAATCAATCTACAATTATGGCTAATTAACCTCGTTTTCATGCAAATCCCACCTAGAAATCAGTGATATTAAATGAGCATAATTGGACCAATCTTGCATCTTTTTCATGTTAGAAACTTCAATTTAAACACATAAAGACATACAAATCCAAGGATTTGTCAATAAGACATATTTACCTAATCTGATTGAAATAAGGATGTTAGTTAAGTTTTAAAAGAACGTAATATTACCAGTGCACCCTACCCATCTACATTTATCTCCATTCTTCTCTCTTACTTGTTTGTTATTGGAGAGCATTAATAGGGATAATTTGGGGGAAAATTGAGAACAATTAGATAGAGGTCATATATTTAAAACCAAACCCATATCTCTAAATAGGTCCTATATTTAGAACAAGATGGAGTAAGAGATTTTTTGTGCGATTTATGGGATGGCAAGTAGTACATAATCAAAAAATGATACATAAGAAAGGCAAATTAAAATCTTTGTAATTGAATGTGATATCATATTTAATTATGGTATATATTTAAATATATGTGTGTCTGTATGTGTATATATATATATATATATATATTTGGACTGAATATACATATAAATATATATTTGGAACCTTATAAAACGTACTCTTCAAACGTACGTCATGAGACCCAATTGTATTAATGGTTCCTTAAAGCTAAACCCACTCATAAACGTTTAATTATCAAAAAAAATAAAGGAAAATAAAATAAAATAAAAATAATATTATTAATAATAACAAATGTACAAAAAATAAATCACATACACATAATTTTACTTCTTCTCAATGTCTCGTTGCCCCAACGGATACGCCGCCCACCAGGTTTGGATGAGGTCCTCATGTTTAAGTCAAATATTAACATACGTGTTCATGAGTGTGTTTAAATAGTATAAAATAAAAGAAAAATATTATGCCTTTATGGTTTTCTCTTTGAATATACAAATACGTAACTGTGCAAATTGGAGAATCTATCGATTGGGACTAAACTACTTGAAATCTCCGCAAATCTTGCAGCTGCTTAATTATATGTAGTTGTCCGCTAGATTCTGCTTGATTGATCCTTGTTCTTTGTTTATTACGAATTGAGATATGCTTATGGATCGGTCTTAGACCTTTCATATTGTGAGTGAAAAATGAAAGTAGGTAGAAGAGGAAAGAGAGTAAAGTGAAAAGAAAAGAAAGAGTGTCGGACAAATATAGTAAATAATATTGTTTAAACAATTTTTTTCACTTATAAATGGGAATCACAACCGACCTCTCCAGCATAAACGAATAGCCAGCAATAATAAAAGAACTATATATGCATCACCTTTATTATGACTATTGAATATTAGTAATTAATAATTAATATTGTTTCCGATATACCCCATATATACTACATAATCAATATTGAAAGTAGAGGTCAATCTGATATATGGATTATTGCAGAGAGTTTGGAAAATTAATTAGTTGTATTATTTACTTATAATTTATATACTATAGTAATAATAACACATTTATTAATAGTGACATCTAGTTTACACTAAATGACATTGTTTTTTTTTAATTAATCTTAATAGTTTAATATGAGAAAAACAGTATTATCTAGTTAATTAGGGACAAAATTTAATTTGCTATCTCATATTACCTAGCTAGTTTATATCATTATTGTTTCCCAAAATTTTTTTGGTTCCACTAACCTTCAGTAAAATGTGATAATCTATGTCCAAAAGCTTAGGAAAATGTCCAAAAAAAATGTGATAATACCGTTGTCCGTTTTCCCTGAATGTGTTTACATTATGTTTGGGGATAAAATATTTTTGATGAGTTGGACCCAGATCCAGATCCAGATCCAGATCCAGATCCAGATCCATAGGGAGTTGAATTTGATTATTAAAGAAACTGATTTTTCTCAATTATCCCAAAATAAAAAATAAAAAGTTAAACTGTTCATATATAATTAACTCATGAACAATACGGAAAATGTTAAGAGTGCTCCATATAAATCATAAAGAAGTCAATAGCCTGGTTCATCTTGATGCATAAGACAAGCTATAATACATACACCAGTTTAAATTATTTTTCCACGTGAGAGGCAGTGTGGGAACCACAATCTGAGTATCAATCCAAAGGATGCATGATAAATGATACTCCTATCTGCATAATTTACATAATCAGATATTTTGACTACAATTTCATCACTATGATAATCGATCCCTATATATACATAATTGGAGCTATCTTTTGAAGCTTCATCTTCTTCATTCTAAGAATTAAACCTTCATCTTCAACTCACCCCTGAAACCTCGTACAATTTAGGGATCATAACAGAGTAAGTACAAAGTACTACCATAACCTTGTTTTTTAATTTTAATGTAAATTAAAGAGTATTTGAAAATGGTCTAGTTGGTTATTCTTTGTCGTAATTCCATCATCAAAGATTTTGAAAATACAATTATGTTATACCTAATAATTTGGCTTAACCTTTCTTTTACCAAATAATTTGGCTTATATAAAAGTGCTTACCTTACGGCGACACCGTTGGCGTTCAATTGCCTGATTTGCAATATTTACCAAAACCTCACAGCGCAATTTAGCCTATTAGAAAATGCCAAAGATAAGTCACTATTAGGCGTTAGCATACTCCTAAACAAAAAGGGGAAATAATTAACCACGAAATTATGAAAAATTTAGTTGCGATGATGATCACAAATAGAACTTGGGTCCTATATTCTTGGATGTAAACTATATATGCATATAACTATAAGGGTAAATGTACAAATTTAAAGTGATTCAATCATAATAATATTTTGAAATATACAAAATTAGAATAAACTTTTCAAAACATGATAAAAATAGTAAAGTCATTATTCGGGGTGAAATGTCATTTAGTTTTTGAATTATTTACATGAAATCTGATTTAACATATGCTTCACAAAATTAATGGTTTTACTATTTTTGCCATGTTTTGAAAAATTTATATATACTTTTGCATCTCCCAAATATTATTATGATTGATGCAAATAGTGAAACATTTTATAACTAAATTTGTACATTTACCCTAACTATGAATAATGTTATTTTTTATAAGTACCTCTAAAGCAATTGAGAACAATATAATCAACACTAAATTTATAAGCACCTCTTATAATAATATTCTTTTTTATATTATAGATGTCTTGTAAGTCTCATAACCAAGGTTGTCAAACACGTGGGTTTAAGTAAACTCGTGAGGAGAATGTAAAATCGGATCGTAAACTTGAATCGTAGACTCGTAAGAGTTTACTTTATTAATAAATACGTATTTTCAGTATATAATTAAATAAGAAATACAAAAATAATAATAATTTGACTTGACTATATTTTAAATATAAATAGTTGATATTAAATATATCAACATTCATACTTTATCCCACTCAATAAACAAATTTCTATGAAATTTATATATAAATTCATTGAATATGGTTAAATTAAAATAATAAACATGATATTTATAGCAAGTTAACACAATTTTCTATAAGGTAGAAACGTAAAAACGGTGAATTTGGCATGTAAACTCGTGAGTTTTTACTGAGTTTACACCCAGTACAAATTTAAGTGACTCGTGACACGTTTTGGTTAGGTAGAGCCGTAAAAACGGTAAAATCGGAGTGTTAACTCGTGAGTTTAACAACAATGCTCATAACTATATTTGACTAAAAAATTAAGAAAACATTATTATATCTACATGAAAAAAAAAATTGTAATAATAAAAAAGTCTGAGAACTAGTGAATATTATTGATATGTTGTTTTACCCCTACACTTTGTCATCACATGCAACTTAATTGTTGTGTGACGTTTTGATTTTTTTTTTTTTTTTTTTTTTGGACTGAAGTGTGACGTTTTGATCAGTACATTTGTTTTCTAAAACCTAAGGAGTATTTGGTGCGGGGATTTAGAATGGGAGATCAAGTTTTTATGAAATAGACTTTAAAAAATTAGAAAAAGGGGATTAAAAACTTTTAATTAATTTTTTTATTTTGTCTTCATCTACTTATTACTAAAATTTTATAATACCATTTCTTCAGTTTCTTTTAAATCCAACTGGTACAAAAATTTTTCCGCCTCCCTCCAAATAATTAATCATGCCAAACAGCCCATAAGTGACTTCCCCAAAATTTTAAATTCTTAATAATTTATGCATAATCCTTTATAAGGAGACAATAGACTTTACTTGCGTTCTCTTAATTAACAAATTAAACAAATATTTAACAGAACACAAATGATAACCAAATACATACCTCCATAGGGAAATTAAAGAAAAGAAGTCCTAAGAAGCCTTCAATCTCAGTGGAAGTATCAAAAGGTACACTGCCCTTAGCAAGGTCCTCTAGGAAAAACACCACGTCAGACAACACTCTTATTCCGGTAAACTCCAGCTTGGCATCCACGTAGGACGACCCCTTAGCCCTCACGTGACCATGATCCGACCTCACGTGACCCAGCTTCTTCCCCCTATACCCCACCGCCACATCCAACGACTTATAATGCATTGAATAAACGTCGCCGTTTTTCACCTTCACCGTTACCAACATCGATATATCCACTGTAAGTCGTGGCAGTGTGTGAACTTTGATCCGGTACAGTTTCAGCCGTTCGATCTTCAGGACCGGATCGGACGGCCAGAAAGTGTACACGAGGCAGAGGAAGAGTACGCCGCCGACGGCCCAGATGATTGGGAATCGACAGCGGGAAATGGTGTGGTTGTAGATTGGTAAAACGACGTCGTTTTGGTGTTTGTGTTGAAAAGGAAGAAGGAGGGTGTAATGGATTCCTTTTGAAGCTGCCATGGCTGAAATCAAAAGGGGAATTATGGGGAGAAAGAAAGTTTTGATTTTTAAAGAGTTTTAAGGTTATGGGTGAATTTATATGATGAGGATTTTTTCTTTGGATGCTGTTTCGTGGGTTTTTGTTTTTGTGTGGGAAATTGAGGTGGAGGTTTCCTTCTTTGTGATTCTCTATGTTAAGTAGTGTTTGTATTCTTACTGTCGCTGTTTCTTTTGCTTAAAATGTACGTTGGGATGGATTTGCTGGATTCACAATATTCTATCTGGCAAAGTGAAAATTGCCTTGGACTTGTTATAAAAGATTGTGCTGGATTCACAAAATTTTATCTAGCAAAGTGAAAATTGCCTTGAATTAAAAATTGAGGATTGTGTTGCAAATAATCGTGCATAAAATACAAGCAATCTAATTAATGTCTTTGTTCGTAAGCAATATGTCAAACAAGTTTACTTGGCTAATCATAATTTCTATTTTCTTTGCAAGATGGTGGCATTGGTATTTGGAAGCTTGAAACGTTCATTTTGGTCCTTTATTCTTCATTATCCTTTCTGCTTTCATTAATAAAGGTTAATGGCATTAAAAAAAAAAACAAAATTCACTCCCTTTTATCATGGTTATGAGCCAAATAGAATTCGTGATGGGAAACATACAATTGGAATCATTTTATGATTGTCCTAAAATTATCAAGGGTATCAATGATCTATTTAATACTCCCTCCCTCCTATAGATTTTTCTCATATCATTTTGTCAAGGGAAGGGGGAAAGGCATGGCCATAGATACAAGTTATTTACCATGTTTTAATGTATCTTTGTTATGATAGCTATATAGGGAAATCTCATAAGTGAGTGGAGTGAGGTCTGTAAGCTTTTCAGGATTTTCCTTTTTAATAGGTTAGTCTTTTAGAACTTGTCCTTTCTTTGAACTCATGATCATCACATTGGTGCTATCATTGAGAGTTCAATGTTCACAAAAAACACTGCCCACAGAGGGTTTTTACCAACAAAAGGGCGAGTGAAGTGCTATGGTGTGGACCCGGTATTCCAGACGGACGTCAGCTGTTAGGGGATATCATTGTTATGAGTCTCACATCGAGAAATCTTACAAGTGAAACGGGGTTTTTAAGTTCAAGGGATTCTCCCTCCTAATAATCTAATCTTTTTGGGATAATCTCTCCCTAATGGCTTATGATGGTAATAATCATTCAATAACTTAATGCCTTCCAAGAGATACTTCAATATATCATTAAAGTATTTAAAACCAACACCACCAAACCCCCCCCCCCCCAAAAAAAAAAAAAAAACCAAAGAAAGAAGAAGAAGAAGTTGAAAACAAGCCCAAAAATAGCGTTTGTCAGTGACACTCTTTCCACTAAGTTCCTCGCAAAATTCTGCCTCCTTTCCTCGCCGTATTTTTTTTTTCTTTTTTTGGTGATCAGATACGGTTTCCTCCATTGTACTTTGTATAGGGAGGATATTTTTGGTCTTCTGCTATAACACAAAGCAGAACAAACTGGCAGTTAGCAGGTCCCACAAGATCCAAAAAACATTGGCATGCATAAATGCTCTTAATGGTGAAGACTTGAGAGAACCCCAAGGGTGAGTATGGAAGTAATTCCAACGTCAAGATTTATTGAAAAAAAAAAAAATTGGAGTAACTAACAGTCAAGAGCTAAACAAAACTACCAGTCTTGTATTGCCTTATTTTGCATCACGTGTCCAAACGACAGTCTCGTTTTTGGTTTCTTTGATCTATAACACTGATCTCCTTCATCCTAGTATCCTTCTTTTGCTTCTGCAAAATCTTTGATCAACCTATAGCTAACAGCATGTCCAGACCTGGAAATAAGATCATTCAAGCCAAGCTGGTGGGTACGTCTTACCTTAAATTATTTCCCTTTTTTTTTTCTGTGTTTCTCATTTATCAGCAATTTTCTCGGATCTCTATACTTTTTCACAATCGTTTTTTCACTAGCACGGAAGCCATTTGAAGTAGAATCTGTCTAAAATGATTAGTACTATTACTGAATGAGTTCACAATAATGATGTGATTAATGCAGTAAACAGAGTAAATCCTTAGATACATCTTTTATAATACCTCAAGTCTGATTCCAAGGAAAACAAATTTAACTTTTTGGCTATTGAATCATGTCATGAAGCTCAATCCGTCCATCCTTATGCACTATTTTGCTTTTTCTGATCTTTCTTGTAGGTGCTTCTTGGGGATATGGGAACTGGCAAGACCAGCTTAGTGTTAAGATTTGTAAAAGGCCAATTCTTTCATAACCAGGTTGGTTTTCTTTTAAGTTTTCTTCATGTCCAAAGTCGGTTTCTTTACTAATTCTGCAACACTAGTGGACTTCTAGCTCAGGAATCTGAGATTGAGAGTGGTCTAATCAATTACAGGAACCAACCATAGGAGCTGCTTTTTTCACTCAAATATTGTCACTGTCTGAAGCTACTGTGAAGTTTGACATATGGGACACAGCAGGACAAGAAAGATATCACAGCTTGGCTCCTATGTATTACCGTGGAGCAGCCGCTGCCATTGTTGTGTATGATTTGTCCAATGTTGTAAGTACGGACATGTAAAATTTGAATGTTTTAAAAAATCCTAGTGATTGTTTTGATGTACTGGTACTTCTGGTGGTTTTAAATATGACTTCAAATCAAAGCTTAAACTGTTTGAGTGAAGGTCCAAGGATGGTTTTGTTGCGTTCACATATCTTGAAACATATTTCCCTGAATTATATGATGTTTGCAGCTTAATCGCAATATTGTTTGAAATTTCTATGAAGATTGATAAAGAACATGTGGTGATTCCTCCACTTCTGCTTCCCATGTTCATTTTTATGATGAAAAGAGCCAAAACATGCCATAATGATATTGATCAGTCAACCAAATTACCATCCCCAATGTGTTTATGAGTGCATTCACTATGAATAAGAAGAAAGAGAATTCAAATCCTCCACGAGGAGTCACATGACTACTAAATTCATTTTCAGCTGTGATCAATAATTAGATTGCCCTTATGCTGCCCTTTTTCAGGATACATTTGTTCGAGCCAAAAAATGGGTTCATGAGTTGCAACGACACGGTAATTCAGCATTTTCTTTATCCTTTAGTTGGTCATTAGCAGAAGCGTAGAGTTCTAAAAGGGCAGCAAATTGATTCGAATTTTGGGATCATAAATTGTATAAATACGTATGTGTTGCTGAAATAAGATGTCATGTACATGAAAAGAAGTTCAGGTCCAATAAAAATGAATGGTAGCCTATATCTCATGAGTTACGAGTTCATTTGCTTGTTTTGACTTGTGCTAGCTGGGCAATAGTATACAGCTGCTCTTGTTTCTTTCTTTGCCTGAATCTGAGATGAATAATGCAGGTTCTGTATCCAAACATTTAAAACATGTCTCTATAAAAAACTAAAGCCCCCTCTTTATAGGAAATCAAAAGTTGGTGATGGCATTGGTGGCAAATAAATCTGACTTGGAACAAACAAGAGAGATTGGATTTGAGGTATCATTAAGATCTTCTTCCCACTTTGTTTCCTCATTTAGTGCTTATTTGAATTAGCGTTTTGAAGCCTCAAGTTGGCTTTTCAATAATGATTTTATGGATTATGAGGTAATTTTGTGAGGGATGAGTTTTGTCTTAACTTGTGGGAACATGCTTAGCATAAGCATATCCAAATAAGCCCTTACTCTTTATGAATTCCATGGCTTTCTTTGTTCTGTTCACTTACCCATTTGAAAACATGTCACAATCAAATAGCTTGTGAGTATGCAGTTTGTTTCATAGCCTTGTATATCTTTAACATTTGTAGACAGACAGATAATTGCAGCCTGTAACATAATGTATACAAAAATCTCTGTTTCAACTATTTGTTTCTCAATTTAATTCTTTTTCTAATTGTTTTTTTCCCTCTTTGGTTAACATTATCTCAGGTAGGGGAGCAATTTGCTCAAGAGAATGGAATGTTCTACATGGAAACATCTGCTTTGACTACAGAGAACGTCAATGAACTTTTCTATGAAATAGGTACATGCTAAAAGTTTCTTAAATATTCTAATGTGTTTGATGTGGTGGGTTACTAATTTGTTTTAAACAATTTTCTCGAGTGTTTTACTTTTATAATTCTAAATGCAGCAAAGAGACTAGCAAGGGTATTGCCTCCAAAACCTGCAGGGGTGAATCTTAACAGTGTACAAGATAGAAGAAGAAAACTCTTCTGTTGCTCCACATGAGTGATATCCCCATGTAGATCAAGTGGCATCATTATAATCATGGTCTCCTATCTTTCCTGTGAAATACATCATTTTCTGAATATGTCTGATACCAACAGAGGAGGGTTTTTTTTTTTTTTTAATTTCATGTAATTTTACTTCTGATTTGGACTCTTGTTCCTACAATTTTATTTCATGTTATTTGATGCACTTTCTGATTGTTCATAAATTCATATACTTTTATTTCAATACTAATCCTATTCGAATTGTCAACCTGCTCTCCTTTAAGATCCATACAAATTAGGATGGCCTTTTGTGGCGTTATCTATTAACACCGGCAATTTATTCCAACCCTCCCAAGATAAATTAATGCGCATACTTTACTGGTGTGAAGATGGCAAATAATATTAGAGAAAATCACTGAGGTTCTAAGGAACAGATGTAATGATCAAAAGTCCCACAACAAAAGAGGTGCATACAATGATTAGATTCAGCCTCGGGGCTAGAAATAATGACAGGTCCCGCTCCTTTCCCTACTTGTGGTGAAGAAGAGTAGAAGACTAACAATATGATTACATTATCTCAATTTGGATAGACAATTGGACTGAGTTTATTTAACAATAGAATTTTCTTGCCTCGTCAATCAGGAAAATACAATCGAAGTATTATACAACACATCCAAAAAAGACAAATACTAAGAAAAATAATTAATACAAAATACACACACGTGGCTCATGATAAGAATTGTCCTGAGTTTAGGTTCTGCCTTATAGTCATAGACCTCATATCACTGTACATTCTGGAACATTCAAGAGCAAAATCTGACATGGCCCTAAAGAGCTCCGGCAAGCGATTTTTGAGACTTGCTAGAGATTTTTGCCTCACCTGAACGCATTGCCTTGCATAGGCATCTTCCTCATCTTCCAACCTCTTCTTCACTTGTTCAACCAAGAATTGCTTCTCTACAACAATCTCATCAGTAACATTAGCAGATTCTGGCCTGTCTGCATCGGGCTCATCTGGTATTTTCCTTTGAACATACTTGTGATACCAATCGTCAAATTGCCTGGTTTTGCGAGAAAGCTCCTTACGTGATTCTTCACATTTTCTTTTCAAATCCATCTCATCTCGTTGCAGGTCGAAAATTGATTCTACCATACCAGCAAAATTGGATATAGCTGTTCTGGCAAGCTCATCGGGAAGCTTCTCCAGATGGTCTTGCCAGGCATGAAGGAGCCCTTGTATGGGGGGATTTCTAACTCTTGGAGGTGAAGAAACCTTCTCCTTCAAATTGCTTTCAATAGGTATAAGATTTTGCTTTAACCAATTGTTTAAGGCCTTTATGTACCCCTTCTGATTGGTTACTAACTTCTCAAACTGTGAGCACCACCCTTTTACAACAAGCAATAGCTGGTATGTTCGGTCATGATGGTGCTCAGTTGTTTCAGTAAGTGACTGGGAATCCACAGTTCTCAATAACATCACAACATTAGACTGCTTCTCATGATGATCATGCATGGTTTTCCACATCGTGGCCATCCTGTAACATATCATGCATAGTTTTCAGACTTCTGATTGGGCACGTGTGTGTACAGATATATAAACACTTCTCTGAGGATATATTATCATGGGATAACTAAACAAAACAGCTTTCCAGCAAGAAAGATGGACAACTCATTTCTCCTAGAGATTCAGTTTTCTTCAAAGATAAATGGGAGGTTGGAATACAATATATGGTATGTGAAATGTAGAATACTATAAACATATGTAAAAACAAAAGATGTTGATAACAATTTAGTAAAAGCCAACATCAACCAATACTAGACAAAACTGCCATTTTGAAGATAAATCCGATGAAATAAATTTTCTATCATCAGAGAGAGAAAACCTATCTTTAGATAGTCAAAGCAGTATTCACATATCTAGTAGACCACAATAAACTACAAAGACTAATGTTGTTGAAACAGTGTCTAAAAGGTGATATATATTTATATATAAATATTTCGAATGTGGTATGCAATGACCTAACAGCATCATAACTTACCCATCAACAAGACTAACAAGCCTCGGGTATAACTGTTCATCACGTAAACTGTTAATCTCTGAGACTGTCGAATCCAAGGACTGCATATCTACAATATATCTTGTATGCAAATGGCTGACAGATGCTTTTGCTTTCTCCAGTGCTTCAGTGTTGGTTCCTCTTTTCTTTAGCTTGTTAAGTGAGGCAACTTTTCTTTGGTATTCAAATTTCATAAGTTCACCTGCCTATCAATCAATATTCAGTTGCAACATTCTAAATATAAGATGAAATACGTGTGACTGAACAATAAACCCAGAACTAATTGAAATTCGGACTGGTTATGGTAGGAACAGGACAAGAAGACATAAGTGGAAGAAACTTGGTTTATGACATGACAGTAAGAAGTGATAATATCGTCAATGTTAGATGACCAACTAAGTGAAAAACATGTTTAAATTCAAAATGGAAAGATAGCAGCAGGTAAGACTTCTATCAATTAAGCAATTGACATCTGACAATTAGACACCTTGTGAAACAAAGAAACTTACCTTGACTTCGTCGTATAGTTTCTTTTCCCATGCTAGCAATTTGTCCAAGATAGTGGCATGAGTTTCATTTTCGTCAGAGTCGAAATCATCCTTCCCGTTATCCACAAGATTAGGCATTCCTTTAAAGGACCGATTCCATGTAATAGCTTTCAACACCAGTGCAGAGTGATTAATATGTCCTGCATAAATTTAAGAAAAGAAAAAGAAAAAGGATTACAACTCTGTAGGGGGTATGTAAAAACAAAAACAACTGACATGCTACACGAGCATTTTATTTCATCGTTGAGTGAATCAGACAGACCCTATGAAACCTGTGAAGTAAATGCCGCTTAGTCACTCAATTGTGAAATGTTTTCAGGGTTTAATGTGACGCTTGAATATTTTGTAAGCCAGAAGGCTTGGACTTTTCAACAAAGATTTCTCTACATGATTGCAAAAACCAAAACAAGTTTACCTTTTGTTCATTTGAAGTCCAGAAACACTTGAACAAAGAATTTTCAACACAGAACCAAAGCTATAAAGAGAATTAATCACCTCTAGTATCAGCGAAATTGGAGTGATAATGCAGCCTTGTTGCCTCCAGCATCTTGGAAACCTCATGAGCACTCTCAGAAGCCTTTAGAAAATCATCATCAAGCTCAGCAAATATCTGCACCAAACTGATATTCGACATCACCACCCTCTTCCCCTCCATTAAAACCTGCCCTTGCTTCCCCTTCTTAAAGCTTTTCCCCACCAAATCTCCCACAGGCGGCTCTGGTGGCTCCACCACTACCTCCTCCTTAGGTTCAGGTACTACTTCAGGCTCTGCCACCTCATCCTTCTCATTACTCATACCCTGTTCAACATCTTCATCTTCATCTTCATCATCATCATCCACCATGCTAGGCTTCTCATCAAATGTCATCTTCTCCTCATTATCCTCCTTACTTATTACACCCTCTTGTTCTTCTTCTTCAACCCTCAAGCTCGTGCCAGGCACGTTTTCCATGGAAGGAAAGAAGAAATATTCCCATGTGGCATTCTGGGGAGGCTGATCAGACATCGTATGAAGATGATGATGATGAGGATTCTCCACTTGAGGCTCCACTTTTTTTGATTTCGTCTGCATAGGAGGCCGATCTACCTCTTCCACCACCGTCTCCTTACTACCACCACTCCTTCTTCTACTACTACTTCCTCTCCTTTTCAAACTATCATTCACAGATCCTTCATTCTCCTCCTCCTCCTCCTCCTCTTCAACAATGGTCCCCACAGGAACATTCTCCTGCTTAGACATCTTTATCTCCGGCATGGTCGCAGCTCGCTGGAGAGGAGAAGGAGGGAAATTAGGCAAAGGAGGAGGCGGTAAGGGAATCTCGAACGGAGGGATCTGAGTATTACTACCACTGGGAAGAGAGATGGGATTTGATGATGATGATTGAGGGTTTTGAACTTCGCCGTGGATGAAGTCGCTCAAGGCGGCGCCGGTGTTCTTGAGGTAGGTGGCGTAGGAAGTGTGTGCGGCAGCGAAGGCGTTACGAGCGGTTACGGCTTCTTTCATGAAATGCTTTCGTTCTTTGCATCGTGCCACTGCTTCTTCGTTCTCGATCTTCGACTGTGTGCAACCCATTTTTTTTCTTCACTGTGATGAGGCTGAAGGTTTTGCGAACTGATAATAATCATGAAGGAGAGAAGGAAGGAAATGTTGTAACTTTTGCAAATTGCAAAATGCAAACTGTAAAGTCAGAGGAAGACAAGAAAACAGACAGTGAGAGTGACGAACCTCACGGCGCCGTTTCGCTGTGTTGTAGTTGTAGATAGGGACAGACGATAGTACAACGGCACAGTGGCAGAGACAGTCAATAATAACCTCATAAAATTAGTAGTATAATATAATACCGTCATGTTAATTTTTTTTTATTATTACATTAATTAAATAAATAATATAAGACGGAAAATAAAGCTGTTAGTTGACTGACAGAAGAAGCAAAACGAGAATGTGGGTGAACTTTTTTCAGTCTTTGGTTGAGCCTCTTTGTACCTGCCAATCCCAATTTAGAAAAAAAAAAATTTAACATAAACTGGATGGATTTCACTTTCAAAGCTGTATCAGCTTAGCGAACATTACGTCATTTGCTGTGAAAGCTCCCCCTCTAAGAAGTTGGGGGCTGTTCAGACCAGAGAAAATTCCCCTCCATCAGGTGGGAGGCTTTGGCCATATTTTCTTCCCTAAACCTATGACCAATCAAAACCTGCCAATCCCTATTCAAAATGGTCCTAATATCATCAACCACACCTCTAAGAAGGGGTAGTTATTTTGACACCTTCTAAGACCAAGATTTACAGCAATAAGACAATTTGAATGTAAGACTATGTTCCTATAACCCTTGTTCCAACACAATTGCAACCCATTTATGATTGCAACCCATTTATGATGGCTCAATTTAGAATATTTCAATCTATCATTACATGAATGGCTGCCACTTCTGTCTCATTTCTCACCATATAATATGAGAGGCCACAATCTAAAATTTCTCACTATATATGCTTGGTCTAACTATCTTGGTTATACAAAAAAATTTACACAAACAACGAGAAAGGAAGAGAGAGAAAAAGAATGGAAAAGAAAAAAAAAAAATATTCGTGTCAGTAAGGTAAGCTCCTGAGTCGTGCATTTCATCTCCCTCTGATAGATGCTAGACGAGCTGATAAGTCATCATAATCTGGTAGTTTAGGATGCACAAGCTTTGATCCTTCACCTTGCATTTCATGTTCTACAGAAGCTGATGAGAAATGAGCAGGAAGAGATGTTCTTCTTGTAAACCACCCATCTGAATCTGATTTTATTTGCCCAGTTGTGTTCAATTCAGAAGTAGATTTTTGAAGATCACGTGGTGTTCTGGGACCTCTAGTTCTGACTGACTTTGGTTTTGGCTTTTCTTGAACAACTGGCTTTTTAACATCAAGTTCTGGTACGACCCAAGGAGGAGGATGGACAGTCTTATGTTGAGATGTTTCCTTGGTATAATCTATCTCATCCTCTGTGAAACTTCCTAATGAGCTTGAACGAGTCTTTGAGCAATCCTGGGACGACATATCTGTACTTGTTTCGTCATCACTACCGCTCTGGGCCCTCAATGTTTCTTCATTACTGATACCTTTCAAGTTTAATGACGTCTGCCAGGGCCTCTCCTGCAACAAGCACCAAACCTCGAATTAAGTAATTGGTTATGGAAAAAGAAAGCTCCATTGCATAGAGACCATGTGAAATCTTCAATGTATCATAATTCCTCCATTTCATGGTTCTGTGATAAACTTGTTCAAGACTTACCTGAAGTGATGAATAGGAAATATTGTATTTCTCCTCCATAGCTTTGCTATTCCACTTTATAGAGAACTCCTGTGCTATATCTTTTAATATATGAATCTTCTTTTCTTTGGTAGGTTGTGGCTTCGACTTCTCCAATAACTAAGAAAGAACAATTATTTAGTTTTGTTAAACTAAGACTACCCCAGAGAGAACAATATTTTCTGGTGTAAATAAGGTGGCGTCATTTTTCTCACCTCTTTACTTATATAAGGTTCAAGAGAATCCCCAAATTTCTCCTTAAACAGAGCTCTGAGATCCCGCAATTCTGGAAAATCAGAAAATCTTGCTGCAGCATATATCAATGACGGTATAGCCTCCTTGCATTCATCAGGGCAATAACTGCTCCAGAAAATTAAAAGCAATGTTACTTCTGGAAACTCGTAATTGCCTAAAGAAATAAAAGAGTCCATAAGAAATATAATTCATGAAAAGCGGCGGAATTTGGTAGAGGGTTGGCCCTAATTTATCAATCTTTGAGTAGGTTAGTTTCAATCAAATGTGGCAAGATTTGGATCTTTTGCATATTAACTACCTAGCAATGCTAAGATAGTGTAAAGTATACGGCTATTCCAATTTGTTGAGCCCGATCATGTTATTCATAATCCTTGGTAAACACTGAAAATTTTCAAGATCCTGCTTAACGGGTAACAGAGGAACATGCTATTAGTATAGAACAGCATACCTCTCCTTATCTAGGGCTTGAAGATGATCTGATATGCACAGAACAAACTTCATAACGAGTTCATAACAAGCTGAAGTGTCTTCCTCGATCAAGAACCCTTCAGCCTGCACAATGACAATAACTCAAATGATCCTCGAGAACAAAAATAGGTAGTTCAGAAGTTTCAGTCTTATTTGTCCTCTGTTTTTTAGGATCACTTCAGCTGAACCTAGCTACTTTGGACGGGAAAAAGAAAATAAACGACGAGAGATCAATGGAGAATTACAACTGTGGAACATGAAATGACATTACATAAAGGAGAGCGTGATTAACGTAATTTCATTACACCTAACTACTCTTTCCCCCTTCCTGATAAACCCATCATTGTCTATGGTCTAGAGGGCCACACGTGGTCCCACAGGTAAATCAATTAGATAGATATTACAGAAATGTATAATCCTAATGAAACAGATTTGAATCTGAGAATCGCCTAACAGGTCTGCATTATCAGAAAATTGGGCAGCATGGCCAGGAAAAAGAATTGTTTATCAAATAATTGATACTTCAACATGCAAAATTGTATTTCCATGTGTTGTAAGCAATGCAAGAATCATCATGTATCTAATATCCATGTGAGTTCAGACAACAAGATAGAATAATTAAAGCAGGAATCTCAAACAATTAACTATCTAATTGAAGAATATTAGGAAAATTACTCGTCCATAAGCACTATCGTCAAGGCCATTCTTCAAGAGATCAGCGATATCCTTCTTCAGAAACTTCAGCACTACTTTCCTCTTGTTCCTGATCGCCTCTAGTCTCGACTTCGTGCAATCCAGGCACGTTTTGCTGTTTCAAAAACGAAACAAAAGAGAAAAAGAAAAGGTTTTAAGTAACAAAATCCAGAAAATCACCATCATTCAAATTGTAACAAAAAATAAAGATTGACATTATCTTTCTGGGTCAGTAGTGTACCATTTTCTATAGAATTTCGGCTTCAAGAATTTGTCAAGCATTTTGCTACCTAAAGAGCCAGAATACACCGAAATAGGCAGATAACGAAAGGAACAAGAACAAGATAGTGATATTCTTTGATTATTACTTCAAGTCACGCCGAGAAAAACAGAGAGAAGCCCAAGAAAACCAGAAGAAACAAAGATTCTGGATACTATATTCAAAGAATCGGTAATAAAGAAGAATATAATCCTAAGGAAAATAAGAGAACAAAATAATCAAAAGGAAAACGGAAGAGAAGAACATGCAATTTGAGGAAAATGGAGATACAGTAGAGAGAGAGAGAGAGAAGATGAAGGAGAAGCTAGAGAGAGAGAGCCCCTGCTAGGTCTCTTCCGTGATGAACCTCGGATTTTGCGCGCCAACATGACCTCTCTTTTTGTAACAGGGGGAGCTGTTAAATTACTGAAACACCCTTACAGTTATACGCATGAAACGAAGGGTTTTGCTAAAGAAGAAGGGGGCGTATCAGTGAGCTTGTATTGTTGACAGATGCCAGATGGAGCTTGAAAAATAACGGAAAGGAAAATAATAGAAATGGAGAGCCGATTGTAATATTTAATTTAAGCCACCAACTATTAACAATTTACTGGTAAAAAAACTATAAACAATTTTATCTTAAATATAAGTACCAAACTACCAATCAATTCGTTAATTAATTTTTTCAGTTTACTCTTATTATTATTAATTGAGGTTTAAACTTGGATGAAAAAAGTTAATATAAGAGAAAATTCCAAAAAAATACCCTCAAAATAGCTAAAAGACAATTTGATACACCGAAATTTTTAAAGGACACTTCAGTACAAGTAACTGAACTGTTCAAACCAAATTTAAGTGAAATGTGCAAAATACCCTTACTTTACCAACTTCTTTTGTTTGTTCCCAGAATTCTATAAGGGATTATCAACATATTTCTATCCAATTACCAACATCACTATCAACTTCTTGTTGGTAATCCATTATCCCAAGTTAATAATCATTTATCCGGATTTGATAATCCCTTGTACTATTCAATGAACGAATTAAGAATGACTAGAGTTTAGAAAAAAAGTTTTAAAGAAAGGGCATTTTGGACATTTCACTTAAATTTGGGTTGGACAGTTCGGTCATTTGTATTGAATTGTCCTTTTCAAATTTCGGTGTAACAAACTGTCTTTTAACTATTTTAAGAGTCTTTTTTAGAATTTTCCCTTAATATAATTCTTAGTCCTTGAAATTTGCTCATGTCTTCATTTTAATCCTCAAGTTTCAAACAAAGATGTCTTATTCTCTCAAATTTCATTTTACTTAAAATATTGGTGCATATATGTTAATAAAAGCATTGATCATTTTGCCGACAAAAACCTATTATTTAAAATTTGAGGAATCAAAACTAAAATGAAGGCAAATTTTGAGTAATAAAGAATATATTAACCTAACAAAAATTAAATCACATCATTTAAAAAGGGGTTAAAGTTAAATAAAAAGTCATCAAGTCTAATTTTAATGACTTAATTGTGATTTTTTTACTTTAATCTGCAAAAGTTAATACTCCATGGTATTCTTATTATAAGAGTTAGTTAACTTTTTTTTTTAGAAATTAAGGAAGCAAAATAGACTACTAAATTATAATATACTATGTTATATGTAATTAAATTATATATTAGTTTATGAGTATAATAAATTAGTCTTTTAAAAATGATAAATAAAAATAATTTAAAGTGGTATATTTTATATCATTAATTTTTTTTTTTTTTAAAAAGAAAAGTTAACCAACTCTCTCGTAGTTAGTACTCGCGCAGTAGTTGTTTTCTTATATAAAATGTACGGGGAGCTTTTAGTTTTGCTGAATGTAATAGAAATATTGATGGAGCCTCGTTGACAAGATTGAAAAGTGCGACTATGTTATGCGACCTGATTTTTCCACCTAAATCAATAAATCATGTTATTTACTAATTTTGTTTATATGAATTATGATAGTCACTTTTATATGATGCTCTTTGAAGTGGACAAGTGGAAATTTCGAATCGAGTCGAAGCTGGCCAGACCTGATGGGCCCTGCATGGGCCATCAACAGATTGTGTCTGAAGCTCAACGATATTATGTTGACAATTGGACTATCCTTAGAAAAAAGGTCAATAATACAAACCAATTTTTTTTTTTTTTTGCCAGCAATAATACAAACAATTACTATGAACTAAAATGTATTTGGAAAAAATATTAGCTAAAAAGTGAAAGCTAGGGACGGAAATATATTAGGTCGAGAAAGACTTTAGCTAAATAAGCCTAGCCTGCGATAAAAATGCAACTAAAAAGTGAAGGTTATGGATGGAAATAGGTTAGGTTGAACTAAACTTTAGTTAAATAAGCTTGGTTCTATGATAAAAATGTAAAGTTGGAGCCTCAATCTAGGTTCGTATGCACACTTTTTTTTTTGCCTGAGCCTAAGCTTTTAAAAGACTTGACGAAGCTTAAAAGCCTTTTTTAAAAACCTGCTTAAAATATAAATATTCAAATGAGCTAAAAACCCTATACATGCTTTTATGCCCATAAAATAAGATTATCTCTCTATTCATTTTATTGTAGAAAATGTGATAAATTATTCCTGTTGAGATGATTATATTTCATGTAGGCATAATTGAAATAAAATTGCAAGTTGCACGAATTATTATGCTTAAGCAAATCATATAAATTAGAGAGTGATTGGGCTAACACTTGCATTTTACATGACCAAAAGGGAAGATATAAAAAATAATGTGAACGTCTAATGAATGAAATGGTCGAGTTTTGTGTATGAATAATAAAGTACAAAATCTAGAATTATAGCTTAGTTGATATTATTATAAATAGTATTATATATGATAATATAAATTTTAAAAAATTAAATGGGCAAGGCATGGCTTGTTTACTCAATTGGGCTTAACAACATACATGAATATAAGCCTGTCCTATTTACTAAATAGATTAGGCCATGTTTAAAGTAAGCTAGACAGTAGGTCATTGATAGAGACCTGACCAATTCCCACTCCTCATCCCAACCTAATGAAAGATAATTGACTACATCATTTTGTGTTTGAAGTTCAACATATTTTGAATCTCATAATTATATTAATATTAAGGGGAAACTTTTATAAGATGATGTAAATGCTTTAAATAGTTAATTTATTCGCAAATGTTTATATTACTTGGGCCTATTTTTAAGGTTAAAAACCAAATTCTTATATTGATAATCTTGCCTACCCATATACTATCGAAAAATACTTAGTTATCAATAGATGGGGTGTGTGTGACTTTGAGTAGAAGATATTGAAAAGGAGAAATATTTTATGAATTTTAAGATCTCATATATATAATTTAAAGTTATGCATAACATTGTTTAACTATAGGTGATCATTTCTTATATATTTTGATATTTGAAAGGTATTTATATGTCACTTTTCCTATTTTAAATTGAGTTTGAGACAAGCATTATAGCCAAATTGGGGCATGGTTAAAATTGCTTACCAAAAGTAGAAGAGAGTATATGTTTTTTTTTATAAATTCATAAGTTTAGATTTGATTTAACACATGTAGACCATTTGGATTTCATTTAAAACTATTTACATTTGATTGTTTAAAAGTAATATTAAAATGAATATAGAATGTAAGATTTTTTGTTGAATTGAATATAGAATGTAAGATCAAGTATAAACTATCAAGAAGAAATTTAGACAGTTTTGATAAACTTAACTCCCATAAGTTCCCTCTTAATCTCTTCTTCCATGGTCTCCTTTTTTTCTTCCATAGGTTTCACCTCCCACCATCTCATCATTTCTCCTGTTTAGGATATAGTTTATTTGACTTATAAATTAATACATAATGTAATAATATATTACATATATTATGATTAACTAACCTATTTTGTGTACTTAATCTATCCAAAAAAATCAACTAGATCTTATATTAAGGATAAGAGGAAGAAGTAAGATAATTTGGGTTTAATATCACTCTTCACGTCTCAATCTAGTTTATCTTTTAAATTTAATATAAAATTCATTATGTTATTCAAACATAAAATCCATTTCATTGTTCAAATTGAAATACAAATTAAATTTTTTATGAGTGATTGGATGTAGTAACTTTTTTATAAGTATCTCTTGTTTTCACATATAAAGGATGTTTCATCGAGGGATGCTACAATGTATAAGATTAAAGAGATTATTTCAAAGAACATCATATATTTATTTTAAATAACTAATTTTTTATTACTCATGAATTAGTAATTTAGCTCTTATATTAAAAATATGATATCCAGATAAAAAAAAGAATATGATATAATATTTTTCTATTCAATTGATTGAGATAATAGGTCATACATTAAACTATGGAACCAGTTTCGGTGCTCGTCGGAAAGATAGGTAGATGGCGCTCTTCTAATATGGACAGTTTAGATCCAATATGAACGGTTCAGATTTAATTTTTTTAAGTTTGTGATTTTAATAAAAAAATTATTTTTATGGTTACAAAATCTAAAATGAAGATAATCTCTTAACTATCATTTTGTCAAAAAACATATTATTCATTTAAAAATCACAAATTTAAAATTATTAAATCTGGACCGTTGAGATTCAAATCTGGACAATCCAAAGTAGATGAGCGCCCTCTATCTATCTTTCCGACGAGCACCGAAACTGGTTCCACATTAACTATGGGTTTAAGGGTTATTTTTTATAAAAAAATTGGAGCGGCAAGAAAATTGCTAAGATATTACAAGTGTTTCTCCTCCATAGCCTTGCTATTCCACTTTATAGAGAACTCTTGTGCTATATCATTTAATATCTTAATCTTCATTTCTTTGGTAGGTTGTGGCTTCGACTTCTCCAATAACTAAGAAAGAACAATTATTTAGTCAATTAAGTAGTTAAACTAAGACATGCCCAAGAGAGAACAACATTTTCTGGTATAAAAAAGGTGGAGTCATTTTTCTCACCTCTCTACTTATAAAAGGTTCAAGAGAATCCCCAAATTTCTCCTTAAACAGTGCTCTGAGATCCCGCAATTCTGGCAAATCAGAAAATCTTGCTGCAGCATATATTAATGACGGTATAGCCTCCTTACATTCATCAGGGCAATAACTGCTCCATAAAATTAAAAACAATGTTACTTCTGGCAACACGTAATTGACCAAAGGGGCGAGGCTTGGTAGAAGGCGGCCCTCATTTATCAATCTTTAAGTAGGTTAGTTTCAATCAAATGTGGCAAGATTTGGAGCTTTTGCATATTAACTACCGAGCAATGCTAAGATAGTGTGAACTGTGAAGTATACGACTATTCCAATTTGTTAAGCCCAATCATGTTATTAATAAGTTCCCAAGTCCTTGGTAAACACTGAAAATTTCAAGATCCAGCTTAAGGGGTCGCAGAAGAACTTGCTACTATTATATAGAACAGCATACCTCTCCTTATCTAGGACTTGAAGATGATCTGATACGCACAAAACAAACTTCATAATGAGTTCATAACAAGCTGACATGTCTTCCTCGATCAAGAAACCTTCAGCCTGCACAATGACAACAATTACTCAAATGGTCCTCGATAACAAAAATGGGAAGTTCAGAAGTTTCAGTCTTATTTGTCCTCTGTTTTTTTCCCGGGGGTTAAACCCCTTCTTTGGACGGGAAAAAGAAAATTATCGACGAAAGATCAATGAAGAATTACAATTTTGGAAGATGAAAATTACGCAATGATTATGAGAAATAAATAAGAAGAGCGTGATCAATGTAATTGCATTACACCTAACTACTTCTCCTTACCCTTCCAGATAAACTCATCATTGTTTATGATCTAGTGGGCCACATGTGGTTCCACTGGTAAATAAATTAGATTACATGTCAACGAAATGTATGCTCCTAATAAAACAAATTTGAAGCTGAGAATCGCCTAACAGGCCTGCATTATCAGAAAATTGGGCAGTATGGCCAGGAAAAAGAATTATTTATCAAAGAATTGATACTTCAAAAGGCAAAATCATTGTATTTCTATAGGAGTTCGATATTTGCTTGAGATGCTGTAGTGGTAAAAAATTACATTCTTTGGTCCCAAGTATAAGTTCACCCTCGGGTTGGCCCATTAAGGTGGACCCAATATATCTACAGCCATGTTTTGGTAAAATCATTTACCAGGTCAAATTAGTGACCACCTCCATCAATTGTGAAATCTATAAAATCAGGAACTAATAATCTTGGAACTGACCACTCTAGACAAAATTTGCAGCCTATATATAGACAATGATCAAAGATACCCTGGGAAAAAAGGCAGAAAATCTTTTCAGCAATCACTCTTAGCATAGTGCTCATCATCCGGGTTCATGAGCGTCATCATCCGCATTGTCATTAGCTTTTGTTCCATACTAAAAGTCTAAAACTCTTCCTCTCTTTCTCTCTTCTTGTCTTTGTTTTACATTATTTTACTATGTAATTCCATTGAATTCTTTGTAATTTTTATTGTCCCATCACCATCCCTTGGTCCTTGTATTTGAAAAATATTTGTTGGTGACCCCCTCTTCCACTATTAATAAAATTTCAATCGATTTATCACTTTACCAAATTTTCACCTCTACATATGCCAACCTAAGTGTTGTAAGCGATGCAAGAAATCATAATGTATAGCATGTCCATGTGGATTCAGACAACAAGATAAAATAAATAAAGCAGGAATCTCGAACAATATAATTAACATCTAGTTGAAAACTGAGGAAAATTACTCGTCCATATGCACTATCGTCAAGGCCATTCTTGAGGAGATCAGAGATATCCTTCTTAAGAAACTTCAACACTACTTTCCTCTTGTTCCGTATCGCCTCTAGTCGCGACGTTGTGCAATCCAGGCACGTTTTGCTGTTTTAAAAACGAAACAAAAGAAAAAGTTTTAAGCAACAAAATCCGGAAAATCACCATCACTCAAATGTGAAAAAAAAAAAGGCATTATCTTTCTAGGTCAGTATAGCGTACCATTTTCTATAGAATTTCGGCTTCAAAAATTTGTCGAGCATTTTGGTACCTGAAGAGCCAGAATACACCGAAATAGGCAGATAGCAATATGTCTTTGATTATTTCTTCAAGTCGTGGCTATACGTACAAACTGAGAAAAGCCCAAGAAAACCAGAAGAAACAAAGATTCTGGCTATACTATTCAAAGAATTGGTAATAAAGAAGAATCTAATCATAAGATACCGACAAGGAAAATCAGATAACAAAATCATCAAGAGGAAAAAGGAAGAGGAGAATATGCAATTTTCGGAAAATGGAGATATGGTAGAAAGAGAAGATGAAGGAGAAGCTAGAGAGAGATGGCATGCATGAAAGAGACCCTGCAAGGTCTCTTTCGTGATGAATCTCAGATTTTGCGCGCGAATATGACCTCTCTTTCTGTCTTTCTGTAACAGAAGAAGCTGTTAAATTAACGAAACACCCTTAGCATGAAACTAGAATGGGGATTATTACTATTATTAGATAGACAGCTTGTACTGTAGACAGATGGAGCTTGAAAAATAACAGAAAGAAAAATAGAAATGGACAGCCAATTAATATTTAATTTAAGCCACTGGTTATTAACATTTTACTGGTAAAAAAACTATAAACAATTTTTTTATCTCAAATATACGTACAAAACTACCAATCAATTCATTAGTTAATTTGTTCAGTTTACTCTTATTATTATTAATTGAAGTTTGAAATTGAAGAAAAAAATGTTAATATATTATTTGTTCCCTGAAATTTACCCATGTTTTGGTTTTAGTTTTTCAAATTTCAAAGATGTTTAGATCTTGCAAATTTCATTTTGCTTACAATATTGGCTATCTATATATGTTAATAAAAACCTTGAAGATTTTGTTCTAAGAAAGATCAAAATCTCTTATTTAAAATGTAAAAGATTAATACAAAAAAAAAAAAAAAAAAGAAGAAGAAGCAAATTTTGGAAACTAAAGATTATATTAAACCAAAGTTATATTAACCCAACAGAAAATTAAATCACACCATTTAAATATGGGGTAAAGTTAAAAAGAAGTTATGAATTTAGTATAATTGTAATAACTTAATTGTGATTCTTTATTTTTGTCTACAAAAATTAATAATTGTTTTCTTATAATGAGTAGTGAGAGTTTTTTTTTTTATATAAGTACATCTTAAAAAGGGAGTTGAGCTAACCCATAATATCCAGAGTAAGGAGAGTTTTTAGTTTTCCTTAATTTGATGGAAATATTAATGGAGCGGTGTTGACTAGGTTGAAAAGTGCAATTATATATACGACTTCATTTTTCCACTAAAATCAAAATCAGTAAATCATGTTATTTACTTATTTTGTTGATATATATACTCCAGTAATCTTTATTTATTTTGTTGATACCAATAATCACTTTTATATGAAAATCTCTTTGAACTGGACAAGTGGAAATTTAGAATAAAGTTAAAGCTGGCCATAGCTGAAGGGATCTGCATGGAGGCCATAAATTGATTATGTTTGAAGCTCAATAATATTATGTTGACAATTGGACTATCCTTAGAAAAAAGGTCAATAGTACAAGCAATAATTATTAACAAAAAAGTGAAAGCTAACCAACTGCATCATTTGTTTTTGAAGTTCAAGATATTTCAAATCTCATAATTAATAAGAAAAAAGCTTAACTTTTTTTTAATTAAAGATGCATGTACTGCTTAAAATAGTTATTTTATTTGTAGATGTACACATATTAACTAATTTCTCAGTGGCTCACCAAGAAGATGATATATTTGCCGAATGTATTATTTAATGGGAAAATGACAGAAAAAGACCCTCGAATTACATAAAGGACAGTTCAGTACAACGAATTTCTAAAAGGACAGTTCAGTACAAATGACTGAACTGTCCAAACCCAAATTTAAAGGAAATGTCCAAAATGCCCTTTGCTACAACTAAGTTGGGAATCCCTTAAGCGAAGTTGGGAATTCCTTAAGGGAAGTTGGGAATCCCTTAAGGGAAGTTGGGAAGGCTTATACGAAGTTGGGAATCCCTTAAGGGAAGTTGAGAATCCCTTGTGGGAAGTTGGGAATCTCAACTTCCCATAAGCCTTCCCAACTTCTCTTAAGGGATTCCCAACTTCCCTTAAGGAATTCCCAACTTCGCTTAAGGGATTCCCAACTTAGTTGTAGCAAAGGACATTTTGGACATTTCCTTTAAATTTAGGTTTGGACAGTTCAGTCATTTGTACTGAACTGTCCTTTTCGAAATTCGTTGTACTGAACTGTCCTTTGTGTAATTCGAAGGTTTTTTTCTGTCATTTTCCCTTATTTAATTTCCTTGTTCCTTGTTCGTATAATTCTGTTTGAAAATCATTACTTTTTTATGATTTAAATATGTTAAACTGTCCATATTCATCTTTTATATATATATATATATATATATATAGAGGGAGGAGGGTGGGAAACTGGCTTTAGGTTATTCGGTAGATTTGTATTTGTGTGCTTATACAAGACAAGCATGAACAAATACACACAAGCAGATCCGTAAAACCTTCCACCGTCTCATCGTTTCTTCCTAATAAATTCGGGTTTATTTTGACCCAAAACGTAATATCTCAGTATGAAGGTCAACTTTAAAATTATACCCCTCCTTAATTTTTAAATTTTAAGAAACATCACGCTTTGCTTAATGATCTAAATGATAGAAAGGAACCTTGGTCTATTGTTGTTAGAGTACTTAGGAAGTGGACAATGGCCACTAAAAAGTCGGGAAAGTTGGTGTCATGCTATAGGTCAGTACAATTGAAGTTTTTACTGATCGTTAGTGTATATATCACTCCGTTTATATTATTATAAGTTCACTATAACTATTTTTCACATACTAAAGAGTGGAATTTATAGCATTAAATATATCCTATTTTTAAACATTTTTCCAACTTTGCCTTTATATAAAAATATGTATTATAATAATATTTTATATATTATAAACATTATCTCTCATCTTTTCTATTTCTAACATAGGGGTAAAATAATCACAATAGCATTAATTGATCATAAAGTGGACTTATATTTATGAACAAAAAATTTGTATTAATTAGACTTATAATAAGTAAGAGAGTAGTATATATGCTACTTATTACACTCTGTATTGTTCAAACAGGGAGATGGTATTTAGGCTTATATCACACCGAAAAAAAAAATCGAGAGATATATTAATGACCCAAAAGAGGGTGAGGTTTATCAGTTCGAAAACTTTTAAATCATGGTTTATGACAAATTTAATTAGTGCCACGATGGCATGATCTCCCATATACTCCTCTGGTCCTATTTATAGGGTAGAGAGAGAAGGTTTTATTTGATCTTATATATAAGTCACCTAATTAAATATTGAGTATGGATGTACAAGTTTACCCTTCACTTATTATGTGTTGACTTTATTTTCATGTGGTATAGTGGATATCTAATATGGATAAAGTTGTAAATTTGTTAGATTTTAGTGGAAAGTTAATGAGTTTTAAGGTTTTCCTTGGTCTGTGTGAAATATACTGGAAGTGACTTATAAAAGGACCAGATGAGTATATTAAACTCCCTCTTGTCCTTATAATAAGGCACCAACTATAAAATCTCACAAACCAATAAAATTAGTTAAAACCATTAAATATGTCTTAAAAATAAAGTGATTTACAATTTTACCCTTATCAATTGTACTAAACTCCAATATCATATTAATTATCATCTCTCCCACTACCCTTATTTAATATGGGCATACATGAAAAAATGTTATTAATACTCATTGGAAACTATCAAGTGCCTTATAAAAAGAATTAAAGAAAATTGGTAGTTGGTGTCAAGGTTGTCAAACTCGTGAGAAAAATGTAAAATCGGATCGTAAACTCGTAAGAGTTTCCTTTATTAATAAATACGTGTTTCCAGTATATAATTAAATAAGAAATACAAATAATAATAATAATAATAATAATAATAATTTGACTTGAATATATTTTAAATATAAATAGTTGATATTAAATATATCAACATTCATACTTTATCTAACTCAATAAACAAATTTATATGAAATTTATATATAAATTCATTGAATATAGTCAAATAAAAATAATAAACATGATATTTATAGCAAGTTAACACGATTTTCTATAAGGTAGAAACAGTAAACTCGGCAGGTAAACTCGTGAGTTTTTACCTAATTTATAGCCAGTATAAATTTAACTGATTCGTGACTTATAACATATTTTTGTTAGGTAGATCCGTAAAAACAGTAAAATCGGAGATTCAACTCACAAATTTGATAACAATGATTGGTGCTTTATAATAGTACGAGACGGAGTAATTCATTAACAATTAACCCTTCGTTCACCTTTTGACAAAAGAAAAAAAAACATTTCCTTTACACCTCGACATAATGATCACACAAGTGTTATGAGACTAACAATAATTGCTAGGATGACCAAATGGTTGAATTAATGCACCAAATAAATGCTCCATCGGATGAAACATAAGCGTATATTTAATTAGTAGATCTGTTCATTACTTTTGGACAAAAAATTCTTTGTGGAAATGTACAAATAATGTCAGTTATAATTGTATTCCATTATTCAAGGTTCACATCGGGCCTCTCCACCTACTTATTTCTTCATTTTCTCTCTACTTATTATATCTCAACTATTGGATTTGTTTTAATGATCGAAATCTATTACTCCCTCCGTCTCATAATATAAGGTCTATTTTTTTTAATGGCTTTGTCCCACAATATAAGGTCCTATTTGACTTTATTTGAGTAATAAATGATTTTTTTCCATTTTACCCATGCATTAATTTTCCCACACATTCTCTTTCATTTTCTTTTCATAATTACCCCCTCTCTTACTCATTCATAAATAAGGGCAATATGGTATATTTCCTACACATTTATTGTTTTTAACAAACTCTAACTAATTTTTTAGGAACCCACAATTTGATTAAAAAAACATTATATTATGGGACGGAGGGAGTATAATTGAAAAAATATTATATAATCAATAATAATTGAAAAATAATATTTTCCAAATATTATATCTCCACCATTGAAAGCGAATCCAATAGTGAAGATACTAAATGGAGAGGAAGTGGAGAGAATCTTGACCCGTAACACATGAGAGAAAAGTCTAGTTTATACTACATTCTATTTTTAATATAAGATTCATTTTGTAGACTACATTGATATACATAGTAGATCTTTTATTAAGGAACACATGTAATGATTTTTTTAAAATATTATTATTGATTTCATATATTAAGAAGATTTCATCAACGAATAATTCAATGTATAAGATTGATCGTTTTAAAATTAATTTGTCTTCGTTATAAAATTGTTTATAATAAAAACTAATTCATATTTAAAAATAAGAGTTGATAACCACAAATGATTCTTTGGCTTAAAGGATAAAATGGAGCATAGGATTATTTATTCCCCTTGTATTTCATAACCTCTAACTAACCTCCTCTCACAAATGCTTTTAATAAATATACATGTATTAGCCTAGGGTTCAAAATATACTTGTAAAAGCTCTCTCAAGTCAAGAACAAGTGTCTCATTTCATTAATTGCTCAATCTCTTGTTACAATTAATAAAACCCAATTTCCAAACTCCAACCCTAATGTGGTTATGCAAGGTTAATAAGTATATCTCTATCTTACCAACAAAACCATCTATTCATCAAGCAAATTTCAAGTTCTTGCACAATTTCACCCAAGTTCTACATTTAACCTAGCTCTCTCAAGCTTCAATCAAATGAACAAAACATCTAAATGGTGATCAAGCATGTAGAAGCATTAAGCAAAGAGTAAAATAAACACATATATACCATTAATCACAAAAGGAGAGGAGTATTAAAGAGTTAATCCATACAAGGGTTCAAAATAATCCTAGATAACAAGTTTAGCTACTCATAGTCAATGAAAAACTACAAATCTAAGGAGAAAATGCAACCATAACATAAAACAAGAGAGGGAAGGAAGATGAAGAAGAAAAACCAAAGAAATTAAGCTCCAAATCTCTTCCAAAGCTCAATCCTAGCTTCCTTCTCTTCAAAAACCAAGCCTAGCACCCCAAAATGCTCCCAAGTTGCCCAGAAAGTCGAGAATGTGTGTCTCCCATCGTTTTTCTAGCTTTTAAAACCTAATTTTTGAGTCAAAATGGAGCTGTGCGTTTTGCTGCGCGAATGAGCCGCGGCTCAGTTTTCCTCTGTCCAGAAATGAGCTACGACATGATTTTTGAGCTGCAACTTGGTTTTCTGCTGTCTTACGGTGAGCTGCGGCCTAGAAATTGACCTGCGGCTCAATTTGCCTTTTGAAAAAGTTGGGTTGTTTGTTAAAAATGAAATATTCCATTCATCTTTTGCCATCATTTTTCTCATCTTTGATTTTCGCCAAATGCCTTGGCTCTAATTCTCCTTCCTAAAACACCTCTTGCACAATAATAAATTTAATGAACTCATGTTAAACAAAGAGGAAATCCCAAAATAAGCACAATTTAGCACAAATTGCAACCAAAAACATCATGCCCACTTTTCTATCTTTGAGCATCCAAAACATGTACAAATGCTCCAAAAATATATAAAGTCCAATGGAAAATGTGCCAAAAGACATGAATAACAAGAGGTTAACACTTACCGCCAATTTAAGACTTAACTCAGATTGTCTGTCTGAATTTATATCTACAACTTAATTTTTAGTTTTTTTTTTCAAGTTGACTGTCACTGTTATAAGAATTTCGCACGTAATTTTTTTTTTTTGGGTAAACTGGACGTAAATTATTTTTATCCAAGGCTAAAACCATCTGTTTTGATTTTTCATGTACTTTTTGCCAAAAAAAAAAAAGATTTTTCATGTACTCTGATGGAAGACTTTTTATTTCAAAGGATACATATTAGGTTAACTTATTTATATTTATTAGGTCCAATTCTCCATTCAAATTTAATACATTTTGTCTTAATGATAATATAAGTTTATGTGGATAAAATTTCAAAATTCTCTCAAACCACATTATTAATTAATAACAATGATCTATGTCAATATTTTATTGGAGAATTAAATGTAATGGATACAAACAAATGGATTTAAGCTTTATCCTTTTCTATATTATGAAAAATATCTGTTTAGTAATGTATATAGTGTGAACGGTAATTGGAGTACCATCTTAATAAATAATTTGTGAATTTCTTCCTCTAATGTAGTTCTTCCTAAAAAAATGTTTTCTTTGTGAATGTTTTGACTATTCAAAATGACTCATTGTAATGCTTTTTAATTTGAATGCCACTTCGCTTTCCATATTGCAAAGAGAATTGGCTCATGGAATAAGTTTTATAATTTTCTTTAACTTCATTAGAATTGTAACTACTTTTTATTAATGTATAGATAAATAAAAATATATACATATTTTAAAAATGTATGTATTTAAATTCTCATTGTTAAAAATGTTTATGGTAAACATCATTTTTAATGGGGTGGAGTAATACTATATTGCTACGTTTTGAAACTTCTAATATGATATTGAACCAACCTTTAAGACAGCATTGCTCCTCGCCCATAACTTCTTGAGCACACCTTGATCCAAACCTATAATTCTTGGTTATTAATTGAAAAGGGATTGAGGCGCAATTTATCCCTAAAAATTCATAAGTATTAGGTATACAGTTTTTCAATAAGCAATTTTGTCCCATAAAAGTAACTAAAACGTAACAATTTTCTCTTTTAATTTGTGATTCAAAATATTAATTGTCAATGTCAATTTTATAAGGGCAGATTGGCCAATACCGTTTAATTTATGGATGTTGACCGTTAATTTTTTGCTTACCTGGAGTGTTGACTTTTATTTGGAGATGTGGTGGACAACAAGTTATCATGTGGTACATTTTAGAATGTGACATGGATCAATAATAGGAAAAATACCAAAATACCCTCAAGCAATAAAAAAATCCCTCACACCGAAAACAAATTGATCGAACATCCTCATGTGTTCTTCGTCCGTGGCTACGACGAGGATTATGTCGAGTGTGAATGTTAACCTCTTGAAATTCTTGCCATTTTAGCACATTTTTCTATAGTTCTTTCACTTATTGGGGTGGATTTACACATATTTTAATGTACACATGATAGAAAAATGTACCATATTGATAGTTGGGTTGAAGTCATTGAATTCTTAATTCAAATGTAAATATTTTACCCTCTTTTTATCAATTTCGGCTTTTGTATTTCATTGCTTATTAGGTGAGTGAAGCCAATCAATTAAGCCACATTTGAGTTGTATTTGAAGCTAAAATCAATGAGCAAGAAGTAGAAAAGAAGATTTAGAGCAACCAAGAAAGCTGAAAAGAGGAGTTTGCAGAGAGTTATTGGCTGCAGTCAAAAGTGCAGGCAAAATAACTAGTTGCAGCCAAACCCAAAAATTTCCAGGCAGAAAGTTATTGGCCGCAACCAACCAGCGCAGGTAAAAGTTTTGGCCACACTCAAAATGCTGACAGACTGCACAGTGAACACCTCAGCTCGAAAATAGAGTTTTAAAACACTCTATACTCGCACAAAAACACATTCTTTCGACTTGGGGCTTCTTTAGGGGCTACTTGGAAGCATTTCTAAGCTAAAGTTTGGAGATTTTCAAGGATATTCAAGTGGAGATTGAAGATTTGAAGAGATTCAACCCTATTTCCCTTGGTTTTTCTTATTCTCCTCTCTTTCTTTTCTGAAATTTCTAAAATGGTTGCCTATATTTCCATATTTGTATTTCCTTCTCCATGAGTGGCTAAACTTCCATTCTATGATTATTTTGAATCTTTGTATGGATTAAGACTTGATTCTTCCTCTCTTTTGGTAGCCAATGATATACATGTGTAGATTTTATCCTTATTTTCATGCTTCTAAGTGTTTTGCCACCATTTAGTTTGATTTGTTCATGTGGGTTTGACTTGAGAGAGCTAATCCATGTGTAAAACTTGGTTAAAATCATGTTTTGGCTTGAAATTTACATGATAAATGGAAAGTTTGTTGATAAAATAGAGATTTATTTACTAACCTTGCATTGTCACATTAGGGGTTGGTTTTCAAAGTGGATTTTCATTATTCCTAGCAAGAGATTGTGCATTTTAATGAAAAAATAAACTTGATTTTGACTTGTGAGAGCTTAGTCAAGTGCATATAAACCTTATAAAAAACACATATATTCATGAAAAATACCATTTGAGAGGGAGTTATTCATGTTTTATGAAATGCAAAAGGGATAAATAATCCCAAATTCTATTTAATCCATTAAGTCAAAAGAACCATTGTTTTTATCCCTTCTTAGTTTTTTAGAAATATATTTTCAACATTTCTTTACATAACAAAAAATATTTTGTTAGTTCAACTTGATTGAAATCACTTAATTAGTCTTTTGCTTGGTCAAAGATTTTAAACCAAATCTTTGTAGAATGATATTTTATACTACTTACAATCTGTGCGCTTGCGGTTAACGTTTGACGGCGAATAGTAAAGGTATGTGAGGGTGGATGATGGTGCATGTAAAGGTATGTGAGGGTAGGTGAGGGTGTCCGCCGTCCGTTGCCGTCTGCTGTTCTTGGGTGTTATTTCGTCCATAGTTATGGTGAGGGCTCTGTCATCGAGGGTGAAGGTATGTGAGGGTGGATGAGGATAAGGGTGAAACTAGGTCTGCCACGTGGAATTCACCAAGCTGCCAGGTGGACATCATTGCACCATGTGTCACACAACTAATGGCGGGTTGCATATATAAATTGGTATTGGCCAATCCGCCCTTGATTAAAAGGTCCATTGGTGTTACCAACCCTTTTTATTGTTAATTGTGCCATATTCAACCTGGACAATAGTTTATTGGTAAAATTGCTCTTTAACCCACAAAAAATTGTGGGTTCCACTTAAAATTTTGACGGATGTTTGGTATTTTTAACGGCGTTGGCCAATCCGCCCCTGATTAAAAGGTCTATTCGTGATAACGACCCCTTTTTATTGTGAATTGTGCCATCTGCAACCTAGACAATAGTTTATTGATAAAATTGCTCTTTAACTCATTTTATAATGTTGAGTACTAGTTTTTTATATGATAGGGTGAATTTGCTTATTTGTTAACGTTTTTGGGGTGAGGTTACTCCTAAAAAACTTTCAAATAAATAATTAAATTAAGGCTAATGGGTTATTACTTCCAAGATAAAATTGCACATAAGCCCTTTTAAAGATAATGCGCAGAGCAACAACACATCTTTTTGCTCCATCTTTTAAAATAGTTAGAAACAACTTTAATCATAATAGGTTGAGAAATGACTTGACGGTGACATGGAGCAACGCGTCTTCAACTGTTTAAGTAGACCTCTAAGAATGACATAGTTTAATTAGTCTCATTTGAGTGTTTCTCAACATCTCCAATCAGATCTATAGGTTCGCCTTCATCAGTGCTAATCATAACATGGATCCATCTTCCTTTATTGGAGTCATATGGGATGCTGCCAAGTGCTTATGTGGGCGCGTCCAAAGAGAAGCTGATTTCTTCTTTGATTTGGAAACCAGTCTGAAGTTGCTGGAAGATAAAAGGAATAAGCTTGAAGATATTAAGAAAGACTTGGAAGTACAAATTGAAGAAGCTCAGAACAATCGGGAGATGATAGTATCTTACCAACTCAAGGGTTGGCTCCAACGTGTTGAAACCATTCAACAGGTCATTTCTCAACTTATGATTTACTTTTTAACGTATCCGATCCTTTCCACCCCCTTTGAAGTAATTAATAGAATTTATGAGACCTTCTTGTGGTTAATCATTTTCTATGATTTGGATCAAGGATTTAAACTGTCCCTCTATGAAAGTAAAGTAATACAATGATGAATAATATTAGTAATCACCACAAAAAAAGTTATTATTGACAAAATTTAAATTTACCGGCAGTATTTTTTTTTTCCATCCATAATATTATGGCGACAGAATTTCTATTCCATCATAAATTACTGACAAAATTTTGTCAAGAACTCCTACTAATTAAACGTGTTGCCATATGCTAATGATATGCAGTAAATATATAACTAATGAAATATAGTAGGGTTAATGTGCATTTTGGCAAATAAAATGTTGGCAAAAGAGCATCCGGTACAATTAAGTTTTGAAGGGTTTTGTATGTCCATAAACTTTTAAAATGGGGCATTTTGACCAACGCTGGTAAGAAGCATTTAACAGCCTCCGTTTGTGTTGATGTGGCAGCTGGTGTGTTGATGTAGAAGTTGAAACTAGCTGACACGTGGCTGCCACGTCAACATACCAGCTGCCTCATATCTCGCCACGTCAGTACAAACGGATGCCGTTAAGTGCTTCCCAACAACGTTGGCTAAAATACCCTATTTTAAAAGTTTATTGTGCCAGACTTTACCACTATTTTATTGGCTAAAATGCACCTTAACCTAATATAGTAAATAAAACAACTAATTAGAGATTTTGACATTTTCAAGGTTCTTTAATTTTCCCTTTTTTATGCAATCAAGGAAGAAAATACATAATTAATTTCAATGCTCATAGCTATAACGAAACACGACTAAAAAATATTTATGGTTAATACGAGGTAAGCCGCAACACAATAAAGAAAGAGAAGATTATCCACCTAATTAATAATCTTACTTATAAAATATATTCACAGGAAATTAAAGATATTGAAGCTCAAGCAGCCCGTGAAATTCAAAACAAATGCTCAAGTAAGTGGTGTTCAAAGAATTGCATGTCAAGCTGCAAGTTAGGAAAGAATGTTGCTAAGACGCTCAAGGATGTGGATGAATTAACAACCGAGGGGAAACGCTTTCTTAAGGATTTTATAGCTGCCCATAAAGTAACACTCAAAGCAATTGAGATTCCTCAAGATGAGACGGTGGGATTGGATTTAATGTTTGATAAGGTATGGAATAGTATTGAAGCAGATAATGTTGGTGTCATTGGTTTATATGGGATGGGCGGGGTAGGGAAGACTACATTGTTGAAGAAAATTTACAATGAACTTGTGAAGAGAATGTTAGGATTTGATTTTGTGTTGTGGGTGGTGGTGTCAAAAGAACCCAACTTGGATAGTATTATGGATAATATTAGAAAATTGGTTGGGATTAGTGATGACATTTGGAATCGCTGTAGTAATCAAGATGAGAAGGCAGCAAATATATATAGACTCCTCAAACAAAAGAAATTTGCCTTATTATTAGATGACATATGGGATAAATTGGACTTGACATTGGTGGGAGTGCCGCATTCAAGGGAAACTACTTTTCAATCCAAGGTATTATTCACAACACGATTAGAAGACGTATGTGCAAAGATGAAAGCTGAAGGAATATTCAAGGTAGAAGTATTGACAGAGGAAGAAGCATCAAAGTTATTTTTCATGAAAGTTGGTGAGGTCACTTTGAAGTCAGACCCTAGCATTCCAAAGCTTGCAGAGAAGATGGCTAAAGAATGTAAAAGGTTACCACTTGCACTGATTGTGGTAGGAAGTGCCATGGCTGGAGTGAAGAGCTTGGAAGCTTGGGAGCATTCAATAAATAACTTAACACGTTCTTCATGGACTGCACCGGATTTGGAGACAAAAGTATTCTCTATACTTAAATTTAGCTATGACAAGTTGAATGAGGTACAGAAATGTTGTTTCTTGTACTGTGCAGTATACCCAGAAGATTGTGTGATTTCAGTTCCCGATCTCATCGATAAATGGATGTGGGAGAACTATCTCTGTACAGATATGTCAAAGAGTGTACAAGATATGCGTGGTCATGGTGAGTCTGTCATTGAAAAGTTGAAGCTTTCATGTTTGCTAGAAAGTGTTGAAGATGATATTTTTATGAAACGTACAGTTAAAATGCATGATATGATCCGTGACATGGCCCTATGGGTAGCACATGATCAAGATAATATGGAACACGTGAAAAGGACTTCAATCATGAATGATTGGGAACCACTGAAAATCCCTGATCCTCCAAATGCCACAACTCTAGTTTTATTGAATATGGTTTATGCCCATGTTTAAAGTCAGTTGGAAAATATCAAGTACATGAAGAGATTGAAAGTCTTGGAACTAAATGTTAGAGGACAATTATTTGTGAACATTGGGGGTTTAACTTCTCTAGAATATCTTTCTTTGCTGATGGAAAGTTTTCCAGGATCGGAATTTTTCATCAACTTGCAATACCTGACAAATTTAAAGTTTCTTAGCTTGAAGGGTGGACGAGTTGTCACAATATGTGATATTCCTTCGGGAGTGATTTCAAGTCTTACACAGTTAAGAGTGTTTAGACTTGCTGGATGCAGGATGAGTGGCTCTGAAGAGAGAAGAATTCTAGAAGAACTGGAGTCCCTGCCAAATATTCAGGAATTGTGCATACAAATAAAAAGTGAAGATGGTCTCAATAAATTAGTTGAATCAGCCAAATTGCTAAGTTACATATACAAGCTTTATATTTATGTGAGCTACCGGAATGAGACGCCTTTATTATCATTAGGGTCCATGTCAAAAATGAAGCAGCTACAACAAATTGATTTCTCCGAGTTGAATCTTGGAAGTGGAAGTGGGCAATATTCTTATCTCTTTGATACATGCTGTCTAACCAAGCTTCGAAGTGTGACCATGTATTCATGTTCAATAACTAATATGACATGGCTCAAGTATTCTCCACACCTTCAACAACTTGACATTTCTGAATGTGCATCAATGGAACAAGTGATAAAAAAAGAATATGAGAATGTGGATTCTTGTGTATTCTCTTCTCTTGTCACGCTGACTTTGACTAGGTTACCAAGACTTGAGAGCATTCATAAGACACCCTTGCCTTTCCCTTCCCTCCAATCCATTCACATATTTAGTTGTCGAAAGCTAAACAAGTTACCACTTGATTCCAACTCTGCCAAACATAAGTTGACACTTATCCAAGGACAAGAAGATTGGTGGGATAGATTGGTGGGATAGTTTGGAATGGGATGACCCTACGGCCAAGGACAAATTTCAGTCCAAGTTCAAAGCTCCTGAATTCTGAGTTGTTTTTGGAGGTAATATTTTATTATGATAAAAAGATTAAATTTTTCATTCTTTTACATGATTATTGCCCATAATTAACCACTTGCACATGTATATATCATTGCAGATTGGTTTCGTCATTGTGAGCATGTTTTGTGCAGCACTAGTAGTTTTCATTGGTTTTCTTTCTCCTGCTTTCTTGTTTCAAGACATCATATTTATGCTTTGTGCTATATCCTTTATTTTTATTTTCATTTTGATCAGCTTGATCTTTTTCATGTATGTCAGATTGTCAGTTAGCATAGTTTGATATTCATTATTGCAATTTTTTTTTTTCAAATTCAAAGGAAAATAATTTGGGCAATCCTTTATTATTATTATTTTACGTTCCATGCACACGTTTTTTCAGTCATACTTATTTACACTCCATATATTTATTCCTTTTAATCTCTTTCGTCTTCCTCTCTATTGGGCAAATTATAAATAGAGAAGCCAATTAATTAAAAATAATTAAAGACCGAGATTGTATACTTAATGGAGGAAGTCAATTTAAAACGGGATGGTCCATCGAGTTCTTTTTTTTATTTTTATTTAAACAGTCACTTTATATTTTAATAAAAACCTAAACATTTTACTCTTTGAAAGATTAAAACCTGTAGTTTAAACCTTTAAATAGATCTCAGCCGCGGATGTACCTGGGAATTATCTTGGCCTACCCATAACTTATTCAAAATTCAAGCTTATATAAGTCAGATTGTATAATGAGATTTATGTTTTGATTAGTTTTGTGAAAAAAAATAACTTATAAGTGACTTATTTTCCATAAGTCAGATTGTATATGTTTGGGTTAGTTATGATTATATGTGAAAAATAAGTCAGAATTTGTGGACCTCACTTTATAAGTGACTTATAAGTAAAAAATAAGCTGTTTTAAACAGCTTATAACTTATTTTGACTTATAAGTTATAAGTTACTTATAAGTCAAATTAACAATTAGTCAAAACAAACATGCAAAATAAGCTACCAACAAAATAAATTACTTTTACCCCAAAACCCCAAAATAAGTACTTATTTATTGGAAATAAATCAATCCAAACAAACATGCTTTGTTACAGACAGAGTAAATAAGCAGACACAAGGATTGCAGAAGAATTTTCTAGCTGAAGCTGGACGTGAGAATCTCTCCTTGGTGAATTCTGGGAAGTGCGGGGATGGTGCCAAAAAGAAGATGCTGATATTTCTTCGGAATCAGTTGAATCTGGGCAAATTACCAAGTGGTTTTCTCTTGAAGGTGGACTCTCTTAAAACAAATTGTGATGTGGCTTTTGAGAATGATAGGGGTTTGGCAGCCATTGCTTTTGTGGTTAGAGATTCTAGTGGCTGGTTTCAATAAAAGGTTTCAAGCAGAGTCTCCGTTTATGAAGGAATGTATGGCTTTGCTGGAAGCTTTTTCTTATTCAGTTCAAAATGGGCTTGATAAAGTTATTTTTTAATTTTATAACCTTTGGTTGGTGAATTGCATTCTGAACAGTAATACATCCCCTGAATTGGGGGTGTGATATTTTTATGGGCAAATTATAACTAGAAAGAGAATTAATCATAACCAGCACCTGTGACAACTCAAGGAGCCTGTGCTAACAATTCACAGGATTTGATTGTGATTAATTTTCTTATGAGGCATCTCGTTATGATTTTCCCTATTTTTATTGAAAAGATACTTTAAAAAAGGAAACTTATCATGAACCATTCCCTTTTGTGGATTTCTAGAGAAACAAATTTGGTGGCAGACTAGGATGTTAAAGCTTTGTTGAAGGGGTCGGGTCCTATGGATTAGATGTGGAGACCCCTAGGACTTTTAAGGGAGGGCTTTTGGAGGAGGATGCTTTGAAGGATTCTGATGATCATGGATAGTTGTTTTAGTTGGATTTATTTTGTTTTCCTGTTTTCCTTCTGTTATCTGTTGTCTTTTTTTTTTTCCCAAGACTTTGTACTGATGTTTATTTTAATTGGATATCCTCTTTTTGGCAAAAAAAAAAAAAAAATTGCTTCAGTTCAGAAACACTGAAATGGAAAAATACCCATTATATGTTCCATTTGTTGCTTTCTAAACAAATTGAAACACAAGAAGGTTGATGAAATGAAATTCTTTCAATTAGGAGTGTTTAAAACCGAAACCAAGATCGGGAATATTCCTAGTTCCCGATTCTGAAATGGGACTAGAACTGAAATTCAGACCTGGTCTTGGGAATTCCCGAGACAACATGTATTCACATAAAAAAATTTAACCTCATTCCATCAACCCAAATGACTTACGGCTTGCTCCATCTCTGTTTTCTGAGTAATTTTCCCGCTAAAAACTGAAAAATAATAATTTTTCTATCAACCCAAAGATTTGATCACAATAAGCATTCATGAGTTTTCTCAGCGGAGTTCCTCTCTTGATCTTGAAAGAGACCACGTGGCCATTCTGCAATTCAAAACCAAAGGTACTCATCGTACCATCACCAACCAATTAACCTTCATACCATGAGAATTTGAAGATTCAAAGTTTCAGACCGAAATTTCACAGATGTTACAAAAAGGGACCGATCAAAAATTAAAAAGAAAAACAATCAGAATGATGTTGTGTTCTGCTTCTTCTAATGCTTCCATTGACGGTTATGACTGAGAAGAATGATGAAGAGGAATGGGAGCAGGGTGGGAGAATTTCTGATTGGCAATTGGAGAGAGATGGGGAAATGAGGTATGGACACCCCCACTTTCAAATGTCATCCTTCATAAACAAATTTAATTTTATTTGGGCTCAGAGATTGTATTGCTCTTAAAATATTCAGTACTGGACTTGGGCTTAGGAGCACGATAATAAGGAGGAGAAAGCTCAAAGCAAAAGCGTTGCATAATTAAGGAGGGCCATTTTACCCTCCAACAAGACAAACTTTTGTCCAATGCAAGTTGGAGGACATCATCCAAACAAGCATGCAACCAATGTTTTAAAAGTCAGATTGGATGTTGAGCCGAAAAAACCAGCAGGTATGGTTTAAATGATTGAAACGGTCGACCGTTTGATCAGATAAGTAACATAATAATTAAATTTAAAATAATATAATGTATAATAATATAAATATAAAAGTTATCTGAAAATTTTACCTAATTTAAAAATGAGCACATATATTATGGATTTTTTATTATATTTTTTCGCCACAAAATTTTAAAGGTATAGGACAGGTATCTTATGAAAAAATCAGAATATGTATTGATGTTTTTGTATAGATGGTATTTTCAGTCTTGAAATTAATTTAAAAATAAATAAACGTACGAAATGACAATCAACTTTTTTGAGGAGTAAAAGCTCGTATATCCATGTTGAAGTGTTAAACCAAGGTTAAGTTATATATCCCATAAAAGACAAAACATGGAAGTTATTGACATGGTAGAAGTAAATACTCCATAGCAAGGTTCAAGGATCGGGGGTTGACTCGGCCAATGTACTGGGTCAAGGGTCAGATGTTTAACTGAGAGTTGATTTGGAGTCAAATCAGCCACATTAAAATAATATAATTTAATAATTAATAACATAACATACCAACATTCATGTTAAAAATATAAGAAAATCCAACAAAAATCTAACTGTTTTAAAAATACAATACATCAAAATTAAGAATGTCGATCACTAGTTCCTTGCAATCCTTCAATTAATACTATCAAAATCATTCAAAAACTAAGTAGAAACTCTTTCAGTAATGTAATGTTTAGGAAATTATTGAGAATTTGTCGATGTGATTAGGAATTAATCAATACCAATTTATAAATTATTGGAATAATTGGGGAATTTGAGGTGTTTTGGAGAATTTTTAAAGGCCTAGTTATTTTCTTAGTTTAAGTAAAATAACTTCAAGAAATTATTTTGGGTTCAAAAGAGGTTATTATGGGAGAAAATAAATAGAGGATATTAATTTTGGTACAAGAATTTTTTTTAAAAAAAAATTAACCCGGCGGCCGGGTTTTGAGGGTCAACCCAGAATATTCCCGGGTTGATTCCTCCCCCGGGTGAAACACGAACCGACCCTCCCGGGTCACCGGGTTTTTGAACACTGCTCCACAGTGACATAGTGACAGAGACACAGAAGCTCTCTCTCTCTCTCTCTCCAAAGTCCAAAGTCATCCTTTCTCCCCCTACCACCGATCGACTTTTTTCAATTCGTTTACTTCTAGCAAGGTCGTGTTCAACAGCCAAAACAAGAACATTTTTGTTTTTGAAGAGCTCATATTTGCAAATAAGTAATAGGAAAACACTCGGAAAACAATAATAATTACATTTTTTTGGTCAATTTGAGTATTAATTCGTCTTCCATTCTTAGTCATCTTCTCTGGTTGCTCCTTTTTTTTTTCTTGTTGTCGAGGTTGGATGAGAGTCATCCAGTAATCTTCGTTCCAACTCCAGCTCAAAAAACGGCTTCCGACTCATTGGAGGCTTTTCAAGGTCAAATCCGTCCTAAATAGCAAAACAACTTATCACACAAATCCGAGCTATTGCCGACTCCGGCCGACTTGAACCACCTAGTTGTTTGTCGAGATTGGGTTGGTGTTCAGTGTGTGATATCTCCTTTATCAAAATAGTAAGAGAAAGAGAAGGCAATGGGGAAGAAGCGGGGTAGAGAAATTGGTCAACTCAGCGGTCCGCCAGTCTGGCCATCTGATCTGGCTCGGCTTTGATAACACTACATGCAAGGGAATTGTCTTTCCATGACTTTGAGATTAATTCACTAAACATATATGTTTTTCTTTAAAACAAAGACAATATATACACATATAAGTAAAATAACATTATAGACCTGCTTATAAAGTTGACCTATAAGGCTGACCTTAATAAAAAAAATACACTTTTGATGAGACATTACAAAAATAAAGAAATACAAACTACGAAATTAAAAATTACATAACTAAATAGATTCAACAAACCTCTCTGGTTTGAACTCAAAGGTAGCTTATGGTCAAAAACTCAAAGTCAAAGGTATCTCTTGGTCATGATGAAATATCCTAGGTAATGAAACCCGGACCGGGGCCTAGACCGGTGGAGGTAGTGGGTCAAGGGTTAGTGGGTCAGTTCGGAGTCAACCCGTGGGCTAGACCGGTGGGGAATAAAAAATTAAAAAATAATTTAAACTCTCATTATTCCATTAAATACTAAATATTAATTCTTTTTTTTTTTTTGCCAACTAACTAATTATTAGTTCACTGCCTTAAATCACTAACAAAATATCATATACTCATCTAACATTCCTTATGATTTATTTGACATATTGACATTATAGCATCAATCCGCTATCAAATAACATCAAAATTAGTAATCACAAAATATTCTTCACATAATAATTATCAAAATAGATAAATGATTACAAAATATTCATACTCATAGTACTTTATCATTAAACTAATAGTTATTATCATTAAAATTGTTATTAATTTCAACAAATATTGCCTTCTACCATTCATGCAAAAAAATATTTTTTTTAGAAAAAAAAAAGCTAACCCACTGACCCACCGGGTCACACCCGGTTGCCCCGGGTTAGTCGGGTTATCCCCGGGTTGATCCGGGTCAGTGGGGGTCCGGGTTAGCATCAAACCCTGCCCGGTTGAGTGAGTAAGTTAGAGTTGTCTTATAAACAAAATAAGGAGTATTAAATGTTAAATATGAGAGCATTGAAATTGACTAGGGCCTCAACTAGTTTCCTTTTAGAGTTTCATTAAATGGAGCACGTGAACAAGTTTTCTCAAGTTATAACTTAGGATTAAATTTCTTTAGAGTTAAAAGGTGTTAGAGTTGTCTTATAAACAAAATAAGGAGTATTAAATGTTAAATATGAGAGCATTGAAATTGCCTAGGGCCTCAATTAGTTTCCTTTTAGAGAGTTTCATTAAATGGAGCATGTGAACAAGTTTTCTCAAGTTATAACTTAGGAGTAAATTTCTTTAGAGTTAAGGTGTAAATTAATCTACCTATGGAGCATTCTGGTTGTACCAAAAAATCATAATCTTCTTTTGGATACAAAATAACAAGTTTTCAAGATGTTACAAAAATTTCATAATTGTTAAATCAACTAACATTTGACCATTTAACAAACATACTAACTTAAAAATAGTAAACAAATATACATGAACTTTTCAAAATTGTGCAAAAGTGCCCACAAAATGTCCCATTTCTATCTAACTTCCTTGACCTACATGAATCTTAACATTTTTACATCATTTTAAATTTTTTATTTACATTGTTATACCCAAAAAAACCTATATTTTTTTTCCTCATCCATTTTTGACCGGCTTCAAGCACAAAATTGGAGGGAAAATTCAGCCCCTCTGAGATAAAACCCCTAGCTTCCCGCTTTTCTTCCTTTCATCGTTCTCCATTTCTCTTCATTCTAGTCGCATCTGTATTTACGATTTAGGCCTGCGTCTTGGCTGCATTTTCTTCCTTCTTCAGCGTTTCTTCTATTTGCCTTTGGTGCGTGTGACTGTGTTTTTCTTCCCCCGTTTCGCTGCTCTGTGTGTGATTTCAACTGTCTCATTGGTCTGTTTCTTCTCCTCTGCTCAATATACGAGGTGGGTGTGGCGGCATGTATTGAAAGATCCTGTCTTTTCCTGAATTGGTGTGGCTTCCTTGGGGTGTGTGGACACGTGTTGGGTTTTAATAATTTTCTTGGCGTATTGTGGTTGCGTTTGGTGCAAAAGGGATGATGGAAGTTTAAATGAGCTTACAACTTTAGTCTGATTTGATTGGTGAATTTGTTTGAATGTGGGTGTTTGGGAGTTTATGATATCTAGCTTTTGAAATTAAGATGCTTGTTTATTGGGCTATTTTGAATGCCAATAAGATGTTTGATGAATTGTGTGAAAGAGGAATGGGGCTTGTGAGTTTTGTTTAGCCAGGGCATGGGGAAGGAAGCTAATTTAGATGTGCATTTTACTAAAATTTTCATGGTTGCAAAACAAAAAAGTGTGGAATATACTATTTATTTATGACTTAAATGATGTTAAGAATTCAATTTATGTGACTTTGGTTGTTTAAAGTTGCTTGATTAATTATTTAAGACATTAGTTATGGTATTGTGACTTGTTTTTGGAAATACACGCAATGGGTTTGTAGAATGGTGTAGAAGAGGAATTGGGTTAAAATTTACTGTTCAACGTTATTGAGTTGATTCTTGGAATGCATATGAAGTATTTGATTTAATACTTTAGAAGGACTGTTGTTGAGTATGAGTGAAATCTGTTGATGTTGGCATTGAATAAAATTAGGGTTCATTATTTTCTGCATTGAAACTTGATGAAGAACTGAATTTGTGAAGTATGATAAATCTATACACTAATGTTGAAAGAATATTGATGCGTAAAGCCGATGGTTAAATTGTTTGTTCTTACATTGAAATTTTGGAATGTATATTACTTTCTCATTGAAATAATTGAGAAAAGACGTTCAAGGATTTGATTAATTGAGTGATGTTTAAAGGTTAAATGTGATAGCTATGAGATGGTTACAAGTTAAGTAGTAAAAGGACTTTTTTTTTAAATGGATAATGTGAATTCTTAGAACTCAATTGGAAAAGAAATGACAATGGTCTTGTTTTAAGGAAAATTGAAATGTGGATAAGGTATAAATATATAATGTAAGAACAAAAAGTTTTACTGTATGAGATATTATTGACTTTGAATTAAATGATGATTTGAGTTTTTAATGTTTTTTTTTTTTGAGACATTAGGAGATTGAGAAGTGCATATAATTGGAAGCTGGTGACAAACTGTTCTGACTAAAATCTTTATTTGATCATTGTCTTTCTTTTTTGGTCATAAATATGCATGTAAGTAATGCGATTATAATGTTGATGGGATAAATTCAAAAGGGCTTTTGAAGTAAGGTCTCCTTATGCTTTTTGCTGGTCACACACTTTAGAGAGGAAACAAAGAGATGCCGACTTACAAGATTCGGGGAATCGATGTAGAATTCCCATTCGAGGCCTATGATTGTCAGCTTGTTTACATGGAGAAAGTTATACAATCACTTCAGGAGGTAGGTTCTGAACAATCATTGCCATTCCCTACTCATGCTGAATAGTTCTCTTACCCTTATTAAATAAATTTTGGTGGTTTGCTGTACAACAAGGGAATGAAATGAAAGGCCTGAGGATAATATATCTGTGTTTAGGCCATTTGGATGATATTGTCCAATGCTAGCACCTGATATTGACATAGTTTTTTCTTACAATGGATGTTTGTTGTTTTATCATGTAGCACACCTTGGGTAGGTTTAGGTGTCAAATGCTAGATTTTAAAGAACTCATTCAATTAAGGGGCACAATCAAGATGCTACAAAGTTCACCATTTATCGATAACAGTGACTCATTCAAAATCAGTAGCTGTCCTGATTATTTTATTCCACATTCTTCATGTCTTCCTTGCATTCTACTGGATAAAGCATTGCCAGTATTTATTCTTTTCTTACAATGGATGTTTGTTGTTTTATCATGTAGCACACCTTGGGTAGGTTTAGGTGTCAAATGCTAGATTTTAAAGAACTCATTCAATTAAGGGGCACAATCAAGATGCTACAAAGTTCACCATTTATCGATAACAGTGACTCATTCAAAATCAGTAGCTGTCCTGATTATTTTATTCCACATTCTTCATGTCTTCCTTGCATTCTACTGGATAAAGCATTGCCAGTATTTATTCTTTTCTTACAATGGATGTTTGTTGTTTTATCATGTAGCACACCTTGGGTAGGTTTAGGTGTCAAATGCTAGATTTTAAAGAACTCATTCAATTAAGGGGCACAATCAAGATGCTACAAAGTTCACCATTTATCGATAACAGTGACTCATTCAAAATCAGTAGCTGTCCTGATTATTTTATTCCACATTCTTCATGTCTTCCTTGCATTCTACTGGATAAAGCATTGCCAGTATTTATTCTTTTCACATTTTCCATTCACTATTATGGGTATCACTAATTATCAGTCACATTAATATAGTATCAGGTAAAGAGAACATCATATTGTATTTTCAATCTTGATTACACTCATGATTCTGTTTTCTGGCAGAAATGTAATGCACTGTTGGAGAGTCCGACGGGAACTGGCAAAACACTGTGTCTTCTATGTGCTACACTGGCTTGGCGGAAGAGTTTGGGCAGTTTCTCAACTGGTGTGAATGTCAAAACCACTCAAAATTCTGGGGGCAAAGTAGACATTTCAAATTCACAACCTGAGGCCTCAAAACTTCCTACTATTGTATATTCTTCCCGCACTCACAGTCAGATCCGCCAAGTCATTCAAGAGTTGAAAAGAACATCATACAGGTCTTTATGTACACAATGGTCTAATATGATCAAAAATTTCTTTGTGGACATATTTTGTTGATTGTGATTGCTGTAATGACCACTGGAAGTATAAAAAACGGAAGACAAATGGAAAACAGGAAGATTTTCTATTAGGGATTGAGACAAGTATCTCACTCTCACATGCTAATAGACCAAAGATAAATCTCCTGCAAAATACTATTTAAGCTAGAATCTCACTCAAATAAATTTTAGAAGCCAAGGAGGATCTCCAATACTGAAAGGATAATATAGTATTCACTTGTATGTTAGCCTCAAGAGTTGCTAGCATACTTATAATTGTCGGAATAAAATTAAATAAATATGTTAATTGAGAAAATATCCTTAATATCCTGCCACTAACAGAAAGAGGCATTGGGTGAACCTTTAACAACTTAAGTCCTCTTATTCAGCTATTAAATCAGTAATAAAACAAATAAATTTTATAAGAATCATCAAATTCTCCTAAAAAGATGCATGACTGACTCATCAACTTCTTCATTCTCCCTATTTCTTCTATGGTTCATTGCTAATGAAGCTATGCTGATGCGGAGTCTTATTAAAAGCGTATGCTCTTCTCTAAATCTATTCCAGGAATTAAGAACTTGTATGACTTGAACTGTTTTGCTGACATGAAATTCAACATCAAAATATCTGTGTTAGAACCATTTTTTCTGTTGAATTGTCAAATGTGGTTTGTAGATAGAAACATAAATTTGAGAGCTATACTGGGTGCTATTTTGTTTATAGAAGATTTCCCATGTGTTGGTGAACTTTTTTATGTTTTCTTATTGTGATATAAAACGTGTTGGACATGAGCTTATCTGTATTTATATAATGCAGGCCCAAAATGGTTGTTCTAGGATCTCGGGAACAATTATGTATTCATGATCAGGTGAGTCTACTTCGGGGAAAGACACAAACAAATGCTTGCCAGTTACTCTGCCGAAGGCGTGGCAATAATGGCAAGCGTCGATGTAACCATAATGAACTTGTCCTTGGTAATTTCTAATTTTCTATGCATCTGGATGCTTTTATTTTAAGTAATATCATGCTTGTTTTTGTGCATTATAATATGTTTTAGCCCATTGACATTAACATTTAGACTAACCAGAGATTGTTATTTTGATCTTGTTATAGAATACTCAAAGACAAACCCCCATCTTGGAGAAGAACCTATAGATATTGAGGATTTGGTGAACATTGGAAAAAGATTTGGGCCGTAGGTTCCTGCTGCTGTGCTTAATTTTTTTTTATGAAATTATCTTTAAATTTGATTGTTTTCTGCTACTTCGCTTCTTTGATTATTTTTTTCCAACCAACTGAAATTGGCAAGTGCTTGGTCTCTCATTTGTCTCACATTAATTGTCTTTACCTCAGGTGTCCTTACTACTTATCCAAAGAACTCCACAAGGCTGCTGATATAGTGTTTGCACCATACAACTATCTTATTGATCGTGGGTATAGAAAATCCCTGAATATATCTTGGAATAATAGCATACTCATATTTGATGAGGCTCACAACCTGGTAAGAATTTATATCACAGTTTTGACTGGACGGTCTGATTTTCTCCATAGAAAGAACTCTGAAGTCTTTGTGCTACACTGCTAGTTATTTGTTTTGTTCTTGTAGAAGTATTTGAATGTGTTTGTGTTGTATCCTCATTAAATAATAAAGAATTATTTTAATGAGATAATAACTAAATATGGTAACTAATTTGAACAACTAATACTTAAGTAATAACTAATTTTAAATTTAAACAATTAACTAAATATTTATCAGATTTTTACAGTTCTTTTCACTGCTGTGTTCTTCATTTTTTATTTATAGTTTATTCATGTGATTCAACTTTTTTTGTGATTATTTGTTGACTTTCCTTCTTTGTGCAGGAAAGCTTATGTGCTGATGCTGCCTCTTTTGACTTGCCTTCTTGGCTTCTAACAGCTTGCATTTCTGAGGCCCAAAATTGTGCTGACCTTTGTATAGACAGAAGAGACAAATTAAATGATAAGACACGGAATCCAGATGATTTCGCTATCCTTAAAGGTGAACTTGATTCTTAGAATGTGCTCTTGAAAGCTTCCTATTTTTATGTAATGACATCTAGATGTATACTTTTTGTGGTTTTCATAACATAATTGAGGGCAAGCTGTATAATCTAAAGATTTCTTGTGCTTACTGGCTATGTTTGTTTTGAGGCAAGAAACTTCATATTTATGGCATTCCCATGCTTTAAATTTTTATCTTAATGCTTTGAGGATTGATTTCAATGTTTTTGCTGCCCTCTTTGTTAATATTCTATTGTATTGTAGATTTGCTTACAATGCTCTTTTCTTTCTTGCAGCACTTCTACTGAAACTTGAAAAGCGAATTGCTGATGTACCTATTGAATCCAAAGAATTGGGATACACTAAACCTGGACCTTATATCTATGAATTTTTCTCTGATCTTAATATTACTCATAAGACAGCTTCTAAGCTTAAACGTACAATTGAAGAAGTTGGACTCCTCCTTGAGGAAGATAGTCAGCAGAAGGCAAATAACACCGTTTTCAGGCTGGACAATATAAGTGACATCATTGACATTGTTTTTAGGGATGAAGGCACTGCTCATGCGAAGTACTATAGGGTAAGAATCTGAAGTTTCGTGAAATTAGAGTTACATCTCAGGTGGATTAGCTTGTCTCATTGCTTCAGATATGTTAGCTAATCTTGTTTGTTTTGATTTGACTTCTTTCCACTACGATTTCTAATGTTAAAGTTGTTTCTGGTACATAAAAGGTTCATGTGAAGGAGGTTGATGCAAAAGCTGCTGATAATGTTAAAGGTAATTTGGTATTTATAATATTAGGTTGCTGGAACTATGATATTTCAATTCAATTAGAAAGGGCACATGTGATGTGGTTGTTATAGTAATTGTTGAATTTGCTGGAGAAGAAAGCATGTAACTTCTGGTTTTGAATATTGTTATATAATTGTGTGCACATGGCATCTTTGTCTACTTACAAAAGAAACTGAGTAATTTCAGAAAATTGTTTACCCCAAAATTTCTTATTTCATTCAGGACACTAGTAGCTTTATATAAAGGGGTGTAGGCCACAGAATAGCAAACAAACAGGATTAATATATATTAAACTCATGAAATAGAATGTGAATATAGAAACATCATCATTTGCCTTCACCTTATTAACCCACTGTAAACCATCGAGATTTTGGGCACTGAATGTCCACGAATCATGGTCCATTAACCTGAAAATATACCGTAAGGTTCTTCCCAAGACTCATAGGATTCCAACAAAACCGAAACAGAGACCAAAAGGGAATCCCTTTGCTATAGTATATGTAGACTGGAAAGTTTGATTTGGTCTTTTGATTCTCACAGCATTACCTTTCTGTCTAAACTCTTCAAACTGCAGTCTATATTACAATACAATTGATATAATCAAGGTCAGTTGTCCCTTTTGATGCTTTGAAGTTTAAAACTCTCTAAACTATAGTCTATAACCTTGTTATTGAAGATTCTCTTTTCATTCTATGGGCACTGAGAATTGTTTCTCATAGAACTATATGTTGCTGCAAGTGTAGATATTCCTTCAACATTTTGTTATTATGACCTAAAACTTTGATGCTATAGGTAAGGCTTCAAGGGTCCTTAGTTGGTGGTGCTTTAATCCAGGAATAGCTATGGAAGTTTTTCCTAAGTTGGGCGTTGGCTCTGTTATATTGACTTCTGGCACATTATCTCCCATGGAATCTTTTGCCCAGGAGCTGAAAATGTTAGAATCGTTGTTGTTAGTTGTATTTTATCTGATAATATCATTATTGTAAAGAACTTAACAAAGTGGTTTCTGGTCATTTCAGAGATTTTCCTATTCGGCTAGAAAATGAACATGTAATAACCCCAAGTCAGATTTGGGCTGGAGTTGTATCACTTGGTCCGTCAGGGCGTACTTTTAACTCTTCCTACCGCACACGTGATTCTATAGAGTACAAGCAGGAGCTTGGTAATGCAATTGGTATGTGACATAATTATTATTCCTAGTTTGTTAAATTTAAGCCTTGTGCGCTAATTGTCGCCGTTTTGGAAGCACACCTTGTTATAATAATGGGAGTAATACTACATTGGAATCACTACTGGTGACAGGAACATCACATGCTATTCATGGCTCAATACTGCTTTTGCATTCTAGATGTATTTCAGATTTTGAAGTGCTTTGGAATGACTCTTCAAGCCATCACGTTTATACATAATATTGATAGTTTGTAGTTTTTTCTAGAATATGTCCTGGTATTTTGTGGTGCGTATAGACATGTTGGTTTTGGATATGAATTTGTGTATCTGACTCCTAGTGCGTAAGAGAGTCATGAGTGAGTTGATTTTAAATACATTGGAGTTCAATATGCCCATCACTGGATGTTGACCAGGCAGGCGAGATAAAATTTACAAGCAGTTCTATATCTTTGATAGATATTGTCAACATATCAAAGGAAGCGAAAAAAGAATCTATACTAAACATGCAAGCTTACAGGAATGAATTGAATGTATTCTCACTGTTGGATATGTGTACCTGTGAAATTCTTTTTCGGGAAGATGCATTGTAAGCTGATATGTGGATTATGGTATGATAATCGGCATCATGAATATGATTGTAAGATCATTCAAGCTCACGTTCTTGCAGCCCAACAGCTTGCTAGATTGTGTACTGTAGGAATGAAGGGAGAGGCTAACAAAACCTGTTTTTATTATTAATCCTTAAATAAAACCATGCACACAATCGGTATACATAAGCAAACCTAAACTAACCCTTGTATCACAAAACTAATCCTAAATTCCTAACATCTCAGATTTATTATTCTAAGATAGAAAGGGTATGATAAGCTGTTAAAATAGTATATAATATCCATATCTAATCCTAGGATATACACAACCAAAGAAATTATAAATTATAAAATATAATCTATAATAAACAGAAATATTAATTAAATAATTAAATCAAAGCCAGTGCTTCTCAACATGCATAAAATTGCTTTGCCTCAGAATTGTGATGGATTTCAGTACTAACGTGAGTTTATTTTCAGAAGAGAGAGTGAAGGCTAGCCATGGGTGCTTAATGTATTCTCATGGAATGGAAACTTGTCTGTTTTCCAATCTTGTGGACAATTTTCTAGTTGTCCTGCCCAGATTCACTGGGTTCCCCCCTGTATAAAGTATATTATTGACATTGTGTATATATTGTGCTTATGCTTGTTGTCTGATGATTTAATGAATATTTTTCATAGTTTTATACTTATCTAAATTCTGAAGTTCTTATTCATGGTCAATATATGATCTTTCATTTCATATTGTTTAGATCTATTTTGTTCCTTGCCCATTTCTTCATAAGATCTTGATTTTGATTACCTTGGATATGAACATCAGAAGCCTGATGATTAGTAGTCATTGTACATATTCTAATTATAGTATTTTATGTTTTTAGTCAATTTGGCTCGAATTGTACCTGACGGGCTTCTTGTATTCTTCCCATCTTATTACCTTTTGGACCAGTGCATTGGGTGCTGGAAAAACATGGTAAAATTCTTAAAGCACTATTGAAGGCGCAAAATCTTTTGGCTCTCAACTCATTATGTATTCTATTATACTTTTCAGAACAATGCAAATTCAACATCAACATGGGAGAGAATTTGCAAACATAAGAAACCTGTCATAGAACCCAGGCAATCTTCCTTGTTTTCCCTTTCAATTGAGGTAATAACTACATGTGATAAAGTGGAAAACATTCTTCCATGATTAATATTTAAATTTGTTTTTTTCCCCTAAAAACAAAGCTAAAAGGCATTTTGGGCAGGATTACATGTCTAAGCTGAAAGACACCTCTGCATCTGGAGCTATATTTTTTGCTGTTTGTCGTGGCAAGGTATATCTTGACGCTGACTGTTGAGGAAAATATGAGTGCTAGACTTGTTTGTATTATGTTTAGATTGATAAAAACTGCAATGTGTTTGGTTTTAAAGTTAACTTTTGAACCAACAGATTTAATCTTCATGGCAAATCCATGGAATTTGGAAGCCCTGAATTTGAAACCCAAGTTTGGAGTTGAGTCTTAATGTGATAGATTATGCTTTCTAAGCCTCTCAGGTTTTAACATTTACACCGATAAATTATGAATTTCTTGGACTGACTGGATAATGCTAGGAACCTTTGTAAATTACCTGAGATGATCATTAACTGGTGGTTGTTTAATGATCGTCAAGATTAGTGGAAATCTCTTGATTTAGGTACATCTACAAGTCATTGGAGATATTCTGGATGCCCTGTATTCATGTACGGAAAAATAGGATTTAGTTGCAGGAGCTGCAGGTTCTAGGGAGGCCAACCATTTTTCCTTTGTTTTGGCTAAATGTATATTTCATGTGATGTGGGCTGGAAGTGCCGATTATATTAAATTCTTGAGTTTATGACCCAGAAGAAAACGAATTGAAAAATAATGTATACAATTTAATCTCTCTACATGTCCCATCTCGGATGTGAGGAGGATGTAAAGTAGTTGCTTTCTTTTTTTTTTTTTTTTTATATATTTTTGGTTTGCTCATTTCAATATTGGATTAGTTTCTTATTGCTCAAACTTAACTTTCAAATCATCTAAATTTTTAGAAAAAATACTTGAATATTGTGAATGGATTCCTTTATCATAGTCTAACAACAACAAGAATACCAAGTCTTTATAATTGCATGATACGATCAAACTCTATCAATAAAAAACATTTTAGATATATTATTCACCAATAGATGCCTGTCAATAACTTCTTTAAATATCCCTTATGACATGGATCCTTTATCATGGACCAAATTGCAAATTGTTGTCTTCAACATTTACATGACACTCATTGTGGCATGCAGTTCTATGCAAGTGATATAGAAGTCATCACAATGTTGCATCTTATATATTTTATTAAGCTGTTGTGCTGCCATGTATCATGAACATCATAGATGCTACAAGGGATCTGGAGATGTCAGAACTTCAGTTGTTTTGATTCTGGTAAAAGAAAAAAGAAAAAAGAAAAAAGAAAAAAAAGAAATGCCCAAGATATACTTGGTGTATCCTATCTAGCTACTTTGATTAGCATGTCTTGCTTGGGTTCTTTTGATGTTCATTTATGCTAGTATTAGATGTTAACTGTTGTTAATTATGCAGGTAAGTGAAGGATTAGATTTTGCAGACGATGCGGGAAGAGCTGTGATGATAATTGGTATGCCGTTTGCCACAAGTAATGATCCTAAGGTTTGTTTTTTTTAACTTAAACTTCCTTATTATTGTTAAGGCTCATTGTCCTGCAAGTTTCAGTTATTGAATTTGCTAACTTTTTGTATGGCCTTATTATTGTCATTGAATTTGCTAACTTTTCATATAGCATTTTTTTTGGATCCCTTGTTGACTTTTATTCAGGCCTTTGCTTTGACTCTATCATTTGGCAACCTATTTGGTTTGGGTTGCCCTTTGTTTATACGCCATTCATCTTTCTTATCACCATAGAATTAGTTATCTTTACTTTGTCAATGATAAAACTGCAATTTGTTTTGCTTAGTCTATAAATATTGTAAATATTTATGGACCCACCTTTGGTGCAAGCCATGTGTATTGGGTTAATCTACTTGTCTATAAATACAACAACAACAAAGCCTTATCCTATTAGGTGTGGTCGACTTTATAGACCGTATGACTCCATAGTGCTCTATCATAAGCCAAACATTTGGATAAATTATTAATCAAAAGATCTTGCGCAATAACTTAACTAAGTCTTCTCTTTGATCTTCCTCTCCCTCTTTTTGAAAAACTCCAAACTACTTGGTCAATCCTCCTTACCGCCACATTTAATAGCCTTCTTTGAATGTGTCCAAACCACCTTAAATGATTTTTTGCCATTTTCTCCTTAATAAATGTTACTCTGGCTCTTCCTCATATAAGATCATTGCGAATCTTATCTTTTCTTCTCTTACCACACATTGTGACAAAACTTCCCTTTTACCTTATTCAATACTTTTCGATCACAAATAACACCGTTAGCAATTTTCTATTTAAATCACCCAACTTGAATCCTATGATTAACATCTCCATCAATTTCACAGGTAGTTTTTTTATTTTATTTTTTTATTATTAATTACATCCATTTCCATTATTTATGGATAGAGTAATGACAACTAGTGACATATTGGTAAACCTCTACATAACTTTCATTTAGTTATTAGCAAAAAAGTTTACAATAATTTTGATGGAAAATGATTATTGCGCCATTACTTCATAGGTTAGAAGAAAAGAAATCAATTTTGTTGGGTAGTAACTATAAAGATATGAATAATAGCCATCGTTCAAAGATGATGGAAAGGGATTCCTTTTTTCACCATTGTACCCTGATGAGGCCAGAGGTTGGGGGTTTAAATTTACCCTTAAACCTTCAGTTAGAGTGAATACTTGTTCTTCATTAGTTGAATAGCTAACATTGCAAATTGTGAGGCCACCATATCTGCTGGCAGACCATGTCAATTGGTCCAGCTTGGCTGTTCAACCAGTTCTCGGCTACTCTGGCTACTAGGGTTTAACTCAGGCACAACCTGGATTAGTTCCAGGTTCATCTGGTCAAATGAGCCAGTTCTGGGTGGTTTGAAATTTTAACACTAGTGCTTTATACATGACCTTATGTTTTCAAACCTGCTGAAAATTAAGTTTGCATATCCACATCGTCAATCTCAGCTTTTATTTTGAAAAATCTTAAACCTGGAAACGGATAGCTGTTAATTAATTACCCTTCTGTTGTCCTTTTAATAGACAAAAAGCAATCATATGACAGTCATTTCTAATTTATAGAAATCATTTCTCTTTCTTTTTGGCCAACTTATAGAAATCAGTAATTGCCAAAATGTATTTATTGAATTTAATAACATGCAGGTTCGTTTAAAGCGAGAATATTTGGATCAACAATCTCAAACTCAAGGAGAATTGTGTAAGGTTAGTATCACGTGAAATATATGGTAATTTTTCCCTTTGTAGTTTGTATTATATATAGTCATTTTTTTATCAGGTTTTAACTGGAGAAGAGTGGTATAATCAGCAAGCTTCACGTGCAGTGAATCAAGCTGTTGGACGTGTAATCCGTCACCGCCATGACTATGGAGCAATTATCCTTTGTGATGAAAGGTTTGTGCCATTTTTCTAATTTAAATTTCTCTCAATTGCAACTAAAGCCATGATTAGTTTTTCTTTCTTGAGGTTATATTACCATGAAGAAAAAGAGAGCAAGAATAGAATGATAATTGTATTCAGTGACTACTGATCTGAATGAGCCTCCTATTTATATTAAGAATACAAGACATTATATTAATGACTAATGACTACATGATAATCTCTAGTCTCCCTAATCATCTACAATACCATTATAATTACTAATTATTTATGATAATCTATTATAATCACTACCAAATCATGAGTTTCGTCAACAACCTATTAAATTAATTTAATCTGTTCTAATTAAATTGTTATAAATTCATGGTTGGTTGTAGGTCTAACAAACTTTGTACAAGAGAATTTTGTAGTCTCAGAATTCTATAGTTGTTGTTGTTGTTTTTTTTTTTTTTTTTAAATATCGAACCTTTGAATGATATAACCATTATAATCTTTAGATAACTTGTGCTTTTCTGCTTTACTGATTGGTCTGTGCTTATAGGTTTGCATATCCACATCGTCAATCTCAAGTCTCACGTTGGATACAGCCTCACATCAAGGTGTGATATTTTATGGAATCGTCTTTTGGATACAAAATTCTCATACTTTATATTCTTGCAGTGTTTCTCAAAATTTGGAGAAGTGGTTTTTACTTTGACTCGATTTTTCCGTGATGGGGGAAGTCGTGGCCCTACAAAGCTGTCGTTATTAGAAGCTGAAAATGGGGGTCAGTATGGTCCAGCATTGTGTTCTTTATATTTTCCTTGTTAGTGGTCCCTGTCTTGCATTTTTTGCCATTACATCAAGGAAAAATGGTCTTTTCTTTTTTCAAGTAAGTGGTAGTCAGGAAGTGTATGCTTTAAATTAGTTGTGTAGCTTGTGCTGTTTGTTGAACGGTGCCATATGTAAGGTAGACTAATGTTTAACAGACTCAAAAAGAGAGGTTAATTATGTAAATTTAAAATATGAAATACTGATATTGCCACTGGTTCTAATGCTGAATTGTCTGACAACCCGATATAGTTTAATTTCAAGGACAATTGGTGATCCAAAATACATAGTTGTTACTTGAGTTGCAAGTCTCTTTGGCGCTTACTACCGTTTATCCAAAAGCAGACTTCTGATTCCATATCTGCAGTCTCCATAATTATTTCAAATATGAGTCTCTAGCAATAGAGCAGTCTTTGCTTCTTTTTTTTTCATTTTGAACTTTGATTGAAATAGGTAACCCATCCTTATACAGGGAATTTCACAGAAAAGTCATCGGAGCAATGCCTGGACAGATTTTGCCTGGAAAAACTTGTGTCTCCTACTGTAAATTCTTGATTTTGCTTTGTGAATATACTCATCTTTGTTGAATATTTTCAATTTCCCTTAGTATGCTTCTCTTCAGCTTCTTAATGATTTTGTATGCAGACTACGTCAGTGACTCAAGATTTCACTTCGAAAGCATTGCCTTCACTTGATGCTAAAGAAGGTTTTGTTCCAAATCTTGGGAAAATTATGCCGGCTAATCGTGCTTCTCTGGCTTTTAACGATTGTAAGATTATAGGCTGTAAGAATTCAAGAGACATATGTAATGATGTTTCACATGGGAGGGAGGCCGCATCAGGAGTCGATGAAGTAACTGATTTGACTGGTGGTGCTCAATGTGCCAAAAAAGTAAAGGATGTAGCCCCTTCTGCCAAGAAGCGTAGGTTTATCAGTGGAGAGTATGATTTAATGCAACATAGTGAATGTTCTAATCAGCATACACTTGGTAATAATATAAATTATAAATATTTAGATATATTCTCACTTATCAATTCATGGAATTGTGGGAACTTACTTGCTTTTGAACATAGTCCGTCAACATGCTCAAAGTAGTGTGGAACTACTACGTAAAGATAATGGGGCTCCCCAAAGTAGTAGGGGTGTTGAGCTCCTTACACAAAAAGACAATCACCCTCCAGATTCTGGACCTCCGGCAGATGAAGAAAATCGGGGATCGGTTTTCCTTGTTCAGGTAATGAAATGACCTTCAATGCTGGCAATGTAGTATTCGGTGCCTTTAGAAACTTGCATTTGGCCTAATATTGGAATCTGGTTTCATTCAATTATCTGATAACCTATTTAATTGTTATGATTTATTGGGATGTTGGTGGTAGAGGCCTGACAGGTGTAGTAAATCACATTGGTATTTCAATATTCTATCTACATGTTATTCTTTTAGACACTTTTAGTCCTAGCTGGTCTGGGTTTTGGGGGTATTGTATTTAATATTACAGTTGGGAACTCTACCAAATGGTTTCTTTTAATGTTGTCTTATAGGTTAGGGAGAAGCTGAGTGGTGCAGAGTATAAAGACTTTGTGAGCTATATGAAGGCTCTTAAGACCAAAGCCATGATGATGAATGAAGTTTTGCAGTCCATATGCAGGTTGTTCTCTGGACCTGAGAGGCTACCGCTCCTTAAAAGGTATTATGCGATATATTAAGTTATGTTTATTAAGTGACCTTGTTCTTCTACAAGGGGCCTTATTACCTGGTACTTCGCTTAAGAAGAAAGCAGAAAATGCTTTCAGTATTCTATCTATATGTTGTGACATCACCTTCACCTGCAACTTTGCGTTCCTGTTTTCAACAGGTTCAAGGATTACATTCCTGCAAAGTATCATTCTTTGTATGAGCAGTATGTTGAAGAAAACAACGAAAACACTTTAGGCTGAATGAGAATCTTTCAGCTTGAATGCACGTTCTTGGCACCTCTGGTTGGATATAAGTTCAAGGATGTGGAAAGGATTGAGTTTTGATAGAGAGAAGTTGTGGATGAAAATAAAGGTCATGCAGATGGCTGTTGTAGCTGCTTGATGGGGACTAGATTAAAAAGCTTTTCATGCATTGACGTTTTCTTTTGAGATTGCAATTCCATAATTGTTATTTTGGGAGAGATTCTACTGATGTCTGTTTCAGGAGAATTTAGTCAAGCTCGAACTGTGGTGGCAACAAGTACTATTTGGAATAGATGTAATGCGAGAGTGTTTACATCAGAACAGAAGGAGAAAGAAACAGAACAAGTCTGTTTACAGGAATGGTTCAATTGGGGATTTTGATATTTGATCGTCTGCAGAAGAAAATAATCGTGTGATCGTGTGAATGGTTGAAGAAGACTTCGAATCCAAATATTGGCAAAGCCGGACCAAGAAGATTCAGAACAAGTCTCTATGTTTTTTCTGCGGCCTAAAGAACAAGTTCCTACATTACCCAACTCATTTTATCACATATGAGGTTATACCGTGCATCTCATGGGACATGTTTACGTCATGAGAGATATTATCACCGATCATTTTTCAAAAATAGCATTGAAATATCATGTAACATACGTTATATTTAGTATATAGAAAACTGTATACGAAAAGGTGTTACTTTTTATAAAAAAGTTAGCTATGTTAAACTGATGTTAGTTCATGAAATGTCATAGGATTATATTATGGCTCTTTGACTTACGGGTTATTTTACTTCAACGAATACCTTTTCAAGTGTTCACTTTATTGTTAATAAACACCCAAGGCACTCACTATACATGAGGACCACATATGAGGTTACTTAATGTACAGTTTGAGTAACAAACAACTGTGTAAATTGCATTAAACATAAATAATATAATTATCACATTTAACCTGTCTTTGTTAATCACGGGCCTGCAATATAATTATGTAACTCGTCCTATGTGTGAGAAGATGTTGCTTATTTGGCATGCCACATCACCCAAAACGGGCTTCTCTCTCCTCTCTCATGTTCGTTACCTTTCTTCATCTTCTACTTCTTCCCTCCTAAACCAAACTCCCCCTGCATAGTTCTATGCATATTAGCAAAAACTCCAGCCAGCAATGGAATCTCTTACACCTGAGATTGAAGGCCTTATCCATGGAATTTCTTACACATGTTCCCAGGAAAATCAAACATTTCAGAGAGAGCAACCCAGAAAAAAAAAACAATAATATTTTTGAAATTCATTGGGAGAGACACGCACGTGATCAAAACACTAATGAAATCGGAAGGCCTCGCCGCAAATGAACTGAGTTTAGTTAGGATACAGAGGACAAGGTCATCGGGCAGAGACTCAAAATAATCACAACCTCCTCCTTCAGAAACCATATTTTCCAGCAACTTTGTAGCAAAAGTCTGAGGAGTCTGACACTGGTGGACTCAGTGCCTTCTAACGGTGGCTCCTGATCCTTTTGCCCTTCTCCTTCCCCAAAGATTTTCTTGTTGGAGAGGAAGGATTCACGTGCTTTTTTCATGGAGAAAGAAGAATTGGCGTTTGGAAATCAAGCTTTGAACTATGATGGATGAATGAATATGAGAAGAGAGAGGCTCATGAAAGATAGACATGCTGCTAGGTGGACTTTTTTGCTTATGTGCATGGATCTGTGCAGGGAGAGTTCGGTTTAGGAGGGAAGAAGTAGAAGATGAAAGGGTCAAAAGAACATGAGAGAGGAGAGAGAAGCCCATTTTGGGTGATGTGGCAGGCCGAATAAGCAACTTCCTCCCAGATAGGACGAGCTACATCATGAGACTCAAATTTTTTTATAAAAAATGTGAAACTATAAGTTGTGACGAGTCTGATTGAGTTGTAAATTCGGTAAAATTACAAAGGAAGAGGTAATTAATTTTCCCAAACTATTAAAGAGGAGCTAAAAGGAAAACAATAATTAAATCAAAATAGATTGAACTTAATGGGATAGTCAATTTTTTACACTGCTCACTAGTCACTATTTTCACTTTTCAGACATTCAATCAAATTAAATTACTGTTTTTTTTTCCTTGATAAAAAGAAGGGAGAATTGCATATAGATCCTAAGTAAGAGAATTAATTTTAAATAGGTCTATTAACAACTTCTTCACTTGATAACCAAGACTATTGCAGATGTTAATAGTTGTCATTAACAATTCCTTATGACCTCTCTAAAATTAATTCTCTTATTTGAGATCTCTATTGCACGAGAATTTGTTCTTATTCATAGAACAAGTTTAATAATTTTCTTTGTTAGAATTAGAAGCACTTGTTCCTCTTCTTGCTTACTTCCAGCTATGCTGCAACTAGTAAGGAATCATTTGTTAGAAGTGAAAGAAGACAAAGGAGACTATGAAGATGAAGAATAATTCATTGGTAATATTATTACGTTGATCCATGTGAAGAGGAAGACAAAAATGATCAAAAGAGGGGTGGAAGCAGAGAGGAAGACATTGATCGTGGGAGGCAGAGAAAGACAAGATGCATAGAGGGGCTTTGAATGTGGAAACTTGAAACCATCTCTTTTGAACTTTGAAGTTGGCTGGATAAAATTGAACCATTTCAAAATTGTTGGTGGATGACGTCGCTCTAATCATCAGAAGACAGAGGAAGGTTTCACTCGGAAAAAAAAAAAGAAAAACAGGACAGACGAAGGGCAGAGTGAGAGGGGTAAGGGGTGCTGCAGGTTGAATCGCTAGCTTCTCCTCTTCCACGATGCCAATGATGTTTCAACGACAAATCCTGGCCCTCTACCCCATATGAACAGTAACATTTGGGAGTAGAGGGATAATAACCGTCAGATCGGAAATGCCTTGGTAGAGCAGGATTTAGAGTGTGTTTGGTTGGGCTTAAAGTGAGAGAATAAGTCTTTATTTTTTTGAGCCAAAAGAACTTAAAGTGAGAAAAACGATTTCGATTTGTTTGGTTGGACTTATGAAAATAGTTCTTATGGAAAAAATAAGAATTTACGGAGGAAATAAGTACAAGTTGAAAAAAAGTGATTTATTTTTAAAAATAAGAACTTATTTTGGTGGTACCCACAAATTCTGATTTATTTTTCACATCTAATTACAACTAACCCAAACATACACAATCTGACTTAAAGAAAATAAGTCACTTATAAGTCATTTTTTTAACAACGAATCCAAACATAAATCTCATTACACAATCTTACTTATTTTCAATCTTACTTATATATACATCCAAACACACCCTTAATAGTTCAAGTTGATTGATTTTTCCAAGTGTCTTAAAACAAGTTAGAAACAACTTTAATTTTATCTGGCTGGCAAAAAATAATAGAAAAGAAAGAAACAACTTTTATCAGAAGAAGTTAAGAGATGACGCGTGACTATGCGTAACATGAAGCAACGCGTCTTCCAATAATCGACAAGACCTTATCACATATAAGGATAGAAAAAAAGTTTATCCTCAGTCTAGCGTTCCTCTTTAACATCTCATTTCAGATCTGTTCATCACCTTCAGTGCTATTATAACATGGATCCATCTTCCTTTATTGGAGTCATATGGGATGCTGCCAAGTGTTTATGTGGGTGCGTCCAAAGAGAAGCTGATTTCTTCTTTGATTTGGAAACCAATCTGAAGTTGCTGGATGATAAAAGGACTAAGCTTGAAGCTATGAAGAAAGACGTGGAAGTACAAATTGAAGAACCTCAGAACAATCCGGATATGATAATGTCTCAGCAACTCACTGGTTGGCTCCAACGAGTTGAAGCCATTCAACAGGTCATTTCTCAACTTGACTATGATTTTCTTTTTTCTCCTTCACCGCTTTTGTAATAAATCACTGAATCTACGCACAAAGAATAAGGAGAGCTAATTTGTATGTAATATTTGATTTTTCCAGAGTTCATATTTTTTTAAAAAAAATTATTTTAATGGGTATAAATAATATCTTAAGAATCTTTTTTTTTCTTCAAAATATTACTTAAAAAAAAGTATCCTTTTAAGAATAATCAGATATGGACCATTTTGATTATATCTGAAGGGCCAGATGTTGTTATCTCTTTCTATTAAGAACCTGCTCATAATTGGGTATATTGGTTCCATAAAATCAAATAGTACTCAAAATTAGGAATAATGATAATATATAAGGGTGAAGGTCCAATTTTGCCCCGGAAGTAACCCAGTAAGAGCTGATTTACCTCGGAAGTAACAAATGGAGCTTATTTACCCCGGAAGTAGTAAAAGTGGTGCGTATTGGCCCTTAGAGGACTACTTCAGGGGTAAATAAGCTCCCCTTATTATTGGGCTAAAGTCCAATTTTGCACCGCTTTTACTACTTCCGGAGTAAAGAAGATCCATTTGTTACTTCGGGGGCAAATCCGTTCCTACTGGGTTACTTCCGGGGTGAAATTGTACCTTATCCCATAATATATATATAACTTCAATTAAACTTGGTAGTGTGTCTTAATATTTCCAACATTAATTCTTTTGTTTAAATACTTACACAGAGTATTATAAAAATCAGGCATTTTTGGTGAGTAAATATTTTTGCAAGAAGTCTTTGTTGATTTTTCTTAGGGTTAATATAATTTTTGGTCCCTGAACTTTCACTCAATTTTAGTTTTGGTCCCTGAACTTTAAAATTTTTGGTTTTGGTCCCTGAACTTTCGGTCAATTTTGGTTTTGGTCCCTGAACTTTGAAATTTTTGGTTTTGGTCCCTGAACTTTGAGTCAATTTTGGTCTTGGTCCCTGAACTTTCAGTAACTTTGGTTTTGGTCCCTCAGTTTAAAAAAAAACTTCAAAAAAAAAAATAAAGTTGAGGGACCAAAACCAAAATTACTGAAAGTTCAGGGACTAAGACCAAAATTGACCCAAAGTTCAGGGACCAAAACAAAAAATTTCAAAGTTCAGGGACCAAAACCAAAATTGACCGAAAGTTCAGGGACCAAAACCAAAAATTTTAAAGTTCAGGGATCAAAACCAAAATTGAGTGAAAGTTCAGGGACCAAAAGTTATATTAACCCTTTTTCTTAATACGGTGAATATCAAGTACATACATAAAAAAATGCCAAAATTCCAAAAATATATATTTGTTTTTACAGAAAATAAAAGATATTGAAGCTCAAGGAGTCCAAGCAATTCAAAACAAATGCCTATGTAAATGGTGTTCAAAGAATTGCGTGTCAAGCTACAAGCTGGGGAAAGAAGTTTCCAGGACGCTCAAGGATGTGGATGAACTAGCAACTTACGGGAAAAGCTTCTGTAAGGATTTTATTGCTTACGAGGTGGCAACCAAAGCAATTGAGATGCCTCAAGATGAGATAGTGGGATTGAAAAAAATGTTTGATAAGGTATGGAATAGTCTTCAAGTAGAGAATGTTGGCGTCATTGGTTTATATGGGATGGGCGGGGTTGGAAAGACTACCTTGTTAAAGAAAATTTACAATGAACTTGTGAAGAGAAAGCGAGAATTTGATTTTTTATTGTGGGTGGTGGTGTCAAAAGAGCCCAACTTGGATAGTATTATGGATAATATTAGAAAATCGGTCGAGATCAGGGATGACATTTGGAATCGCCGTAGTACTCAAGATGAAAAGGCAGCTCAGATTTATCGAGTCCTCAAACAAAAGAAATTTGTCTTGTTTTTGGATGATATATGGGAGAGCTTGGACCTGGAATCGGTGGGAGTGCCACGTCCAAAGGATACTAAATTCCAACCCAAAGTGTTAATCACAACACGGTTAGAAAATGTGTGCGCAAAAATGCAAGCTCAAATGAAATTCAAGATAGAAGTTTTAACAAAGAAAAAAGCACTTGAGCTGTTTTGCATGAAAGTTGGTGAAGAAACTCTGAATTCACACCCAAGCATTCCAAAGCTAGCAGGGGAGATGGCAATGGAATGTGAAGGGCTACCTCTTGCATTGGTTGTGTTAGGAAGTGCCATGGCCGGAGTGAAGAGTGTTGAAGTTTGGGAACATTCGATACAGAACTTGACAAGTTTTTCATAGACTGCACGAGATCTGGAGACAAAAGTATTTTCAATCCTTAAACTTAGCTATGACAAGTTGGATGTAGTGGAAAAGCATTGTTTCTTGTACTGTGCAATGTACCCAGAAGATTTTGAGATTCTAGTTCCGGATCTCATTGATAAATGGATGTGGGAGAAATTTTTTGATGAAGATATGAAAAAGACTGTCCAAGATATGCGTGGTCATGGTGAGTATGTTATTGAAAAGTTGAAGCTTTCGTGCTTGTTAGAAAGCGGGAAAGACGATCTCTTTATGAAACGTACTGTCAAAATGCATGATATGATTCGTGATATGGCACTGTGGTTATCTAAACAAGATCATGAAAATATGGAATTGGAGAAGAGGATTTTAATCATGAATGAACGGGAATCAAAGAAAACCCTAGTCGATCCTCCAAGTGTCACAACACTAGTTTTAGTGAAAAAGGATTTTTATTCTCCTGTACAACATAATTGGTTTCTTCAGCTTGAAGATATTAAATGCATGATGAAGGGATTGAAAATCTTGGAACTAGTAGTCCATGATGACGAAAGATATCCAAACGGAAGAAATCTAGACATTGGGGGTTTAATTTCTTTGGAATATCTTTCTATTCAATATATTTATGTTCCTCGTCGTACTTTTCGTACAAGGGGAAGAATAGGATTAGAGTTTTGGATCAGCTTGCGGTCCTTAACAAATTTAAAATTTCTGAGCATCCAGTGTTACGCTGCTGCTGGTGACATAGATTGGGATATTCCGTTGGGAGTGTTATCAAGTCTTCGACAATTAAGGGTGTTTAGACTCATTAAGATCATTATTAGTTCAGAAGAGAGAAGGATTTTAGAAGAGCTAGAGTCCCTACCAAATATTGAGGAATTATGGATAAATATAGACAGTGGAGATGGGCTAAACAAGTTATTGGAGTCATCCAAATTGCAAAGTTGCTTATACAACCTTTCTATTCGGGTCAGCCACCTGAAAGAAGAACCTATATTATCATTAAGGTCCATGCCAGGATTGAAACAGCTGCAGGAAATTGAGTTCTCAGGTTTGAATATTAGAAGTGATCATCAATATTCTTTTGTGCTCGAAACATGTTCTCTAGCCAAGCTCCGAAGTGTGAAAATTGATTGGTGCTCATCACTAACTCATGTGACATGGCTCAAGTATGCGCCACAACTTCAAGAACTTTACATTAGTGACACTGAGTCAATGGAAGAAGTGATAAAAGAAGGAGAAGAAGTGATAAAGAAGGAGAAGAATGTGGATTCTTGTGTATTCTCTTCTCTAGTCGATCTGACTTTGCGGGACTTGCCAAAACTGAAGAGCATTCACAAGGCACCCTTGTCTTTTCCTTCCCTCCAATCCATTTCCATAGTAGAATGTCCTAATCTAAAAAAGTTACCACTCTATTCGAACTTTGCCAAACATAATAAGTTGACACTTATTAAAGGACAACAAAAGTGGTGGGACAATTTGGAATGGGATGACCCCAGGGCCAAGCAAATTCTCCAATCGAAGTTCAAATTATTAACTTTCTGATCGTGAGGTAATGCATCACACGATATGTGTGTGTGTTAGTCTTCTTTCACTTCCACATATATAATTGTTGCATATAATTAATTAATTACCTGAATATCTATTTATCATTGCAGTAGCATTCTAAAAAGTGGGAGGCGCAGTGCTGGCCAGTCTTTGTTGAAAGAAAAAAACCATCGTACTATGAGTACTGCTTTTATCGTTAGTTTTCTTTCTCTTGTTTCAATTTCAAGACCTTGGTGTGTGTGGCTGAGCTTTTAGACACAAAATGTCACACCCTCAAGATTGAGATGTGACCGGCCGGGAATATGAGACAACCCACATCCCTTAAACCTTTGATATATAAAACTTTTACTGATTATATATATTACAGTACAAAATATAAAGCCACTAAATGTGTTTTATATAATAAAAGAAATGTGTAAATTTCCTATAGAATATCCCCTAAAAGTGGGATTTCATGAAAATGCTAGATTTTACCCGATACATACATGTGGGGCTATGCTCCATACCGAAACTATATGACAGGTAAATAAGGCGAGGATCCTATCTATAGATTACGTGGAGCATCCTAAAGAAAACTTACAAAAATAGTAATTATAATACATAAGTTTGGGCTTTACATTGAGATGGAGATCTTTCAAGACCATGTTTCAACTTCAATTTAGCACGAAGGCCTTTCAATGATTAGCCGTAGTATGGGGTCAGCTACACCGTCTGAGACCAAAATATTTTCCGGTGAATAACGTTCCATATATAGAGATAAATGAAATAGTGAAGGTGTTATTAAAATGGATTAAAATTTGAATCACAACAATATGACAATAAATTTAAATTCCTATATTACTCCATCATAAACATAAATGAAACTATAAAAAGATCTTAATATATAATATGGACAAGAATATAGAAAAATACCTCGTTCAACAAAGTTAACAAAATGATTATCAAATTTCGTTTTCTCATAGGACTTCAACAGAATGATAACAAGCGTGGACACACAGTCCACGAGGGTAACTAACCAAGCGCAACTCAAGGCTACGAACACAAGCGTGGACACATAGTCCACGAGGGTAAGTAACTAAGTTAGCGCAGCACGAGGCCACGGAACAAGCACAGGTATAAGACCCACGATTAACATGCGTGAGAATGATCTCACGAATATCAAGCGTGAGTACTGTACCCACGAATGTCAAGCGAGCTCGAGTTTACCATGACGCGTCAAAGACTAACAGGACTGCTGTTAGTAACCAGTGTTCTGTATTCAGTCCTCAAACATGCTTGTGGTCAAGCTATCATATAAGACATAAAAAGATCTTCCTATACCAAAGTCACATGATAGATGTTCCATAATCCAGGATACCAGTACGAAATTCACAAGAAAATCATTCCATTAAATTCTGATGCAAAGATCCGTAAAGGATAAAATGATATAGGACAAATAAGTAAATAGAAAATCACTATTTCTTATAACCACCCAACATAATAAAAAAAATGATATAATTTTGATGAGCGTATATTCATAATATAATAATAACATGGTTAATCTAATGTAACTGTAACAAGTAATAAAACATAGATGGGACGTTATCCACTCACCTTTCATGCCCTTATTTATACAATACAACTTTCTTTTATTCATCAGCTTCAGAATTTTATCTTATCTACTTGTTAGCCCCCTATTATCATGAACAAAGTCATTACTACTCCAGTTATAACTTGTATATATCATTCAAAATATACTGTTCAGCATCTCAATAAACACAACCAAGCACCATGTAGGAATCTTAATGGCTATCATGGAAATAAGGAGTCTTAATCTTTATATAACATACAAACTGCTTCTTGAATAATTCATTAGATTTATTACCCATTTCATTATCAATAATAATCGTTTTTATCCCATAACAAACAAGTAATCTCAACAAAATTACAATCAGGAATATATATAAAAAAAACATCGCATTCTTCTTCCACACAATGCTCCAAGATTCCACTTGTAATTTCAACTTTGCCCCAACCACTACACAAATATATATAAACGACATTCTCATCCTGTATAAGCATCAACGAAGAATTTAAATAATCTCAATCCAACTTCTTTCACACCTTTTACCAATTGCTTACATGCACATAAGTTATAAATAGAATAAGCTTCCTTTTCCTCAACTTTCTGCAAGATTCCAACATATATAAATTCTCATTCACACATTTTATTAAACATCTCATGGGCATTCAAAACTAAATCATAACACAGCACCTCTTGCTTTCTATGTCCACTTAGAGAACAAATGAATTCAATTCTTGCTTCTATATCGCACAACTTACAGCAGTAAGCAAAACAGGGGAAAAAACAGAGTTGGGAAAACCAAATTATCTTTTCCAAGCTTTTATCAAAATAAAATCAAGAGAGAAAAACATTAGCATAAAATACCTCTCAATAGAAGCTCTTTTCCCTCTCAATGATTCAACAAACCAATGAGTATAAGATAGTAATGTGGTAAGAGATATTTTTGGAATCTCAAATTTTAGAAACTTACATGGCTAATCAACAGTAAAACATAAACCTTATACAAGAGATAACATACATTCTCCATTAATTGTTAATGATTTCACCTAAATTTAAATATAACAATGATATATTGATACTGATTATTTTTTTTAAAGAAAATTCGAATTTACTTTATATATATATATATGTATATATTATATGCACAAACTAAAATAAAAAGACATCTAACTTATCCATAACACTCAATCCAAAAGTTAGTTATATATGACTATTAAATACAATCATATTTTTTTATACTATTACTAGCTACAATTGTTGTTTTACACTATCCCAATTGTTTCCTCTCATTCGTTTTTTTTCCTTTTTATTTTACCTTATCAAATAATGAACTATTGTTCATCTTCAGAATCCTCAAATTATTATTGAGTCATTACACAAAAATAAAACAAGCCATGTATAGTGTGATGTATTTAACATTGAACATGTAATCCCTACATCCTCATTAACAATAATCATATATGTGTGCTTTGTGTTATATCTTTTCTATTTTATCTAATCACTTTGGCTTTTTATGTGAATTAGCGAAGCCTGATTAATTATTTCACCATTTTCTTTGAAAATTTAGAGAAAAATAACGTAGAAATTAAAACCCCTTTTTATTTTAAGATTGTATGAAAATATGGACCTTGTGAAGAGGATTTTAATCATGAATAATAATGGGAATCAAAGAAAATCCAAGACAATAATCCAAATGTTATTACATTTTTTTTGCATATCAATGTTGATCGTGAAGAAAATGATATTGACTATTAATATTTTAACAGTAAATAGCAAAATGCTACATTTTGAAATTTATAGGACAATTTTGAAAGAACAGAAAAAAAAAAAACTCTCAGGACAAAATAGCAATTGAGCTAAAAATTCTAGACAAATTTGCACGCTAGCTCTTACAAATAATATTTTTAATATTATTATAGAAATAATAATAGTTATTTTTCTAATTTTTATTTATTTTAATAATTATAAAGTTTGAATCATAACAATAAAAATATAATTTAACTATAATTATATTCATAATTTATATTCGAATTAATTAGATTAATTATTAATTTAAATCTATCATTATTATTTATATTTTTTAATGTAAATTTTTTATTTAATTTTAAATTAACTTGATAAATAAAAAACCATAAGGACCCAATTAGAAATCATGGAAACTATAAGGATCTAATAAATAGAAGAAGAAAATGCAAGGACTTCATTAGAACGAGTGAAATTATAAGGACCTAGCAGCTAATAACATTGCTTGGGGTAAAAAAAAGTGCTATACCCAATCTTGAATATTAATGTAAAGCACAACTAACTAATTGCAGAAAAATGATAAATAAAAGATACAAAATAAAATAAAGGGATAAATAATATCCAAGTTCTTATAGTTTCAACCAATTGTTAATTAGGTTCATGTAGTTTTTTTTCTTTTTATCATGCCCTTAAAGTTTAACTTGTTTTGAATCAGGTTCTTGTATTTTTTTTTCCTTTTATCATATTCTTATAGCATCTTCTAATTTTTAATAAGGTCCCTTAGATTTTATTCTATATTCTATAAATTCTAAAAATATCCTCTTATAAAGATAAAATATATTATTATTACAAATAATATTTTTAATATTATTATAAACAATAATATTTATTTTTCTAATTTTTATTTATTTTTATGATTATGAAGTTTCAATCATAACAATAAAAACGTAATACAACTATAATTAATTATTCTCATTATATCAATAATATATGTTCAAAAAATTAGATTGATTATTTTTCTAATTATTTAATTATTAATTTAAATTTATCATTATGAATTATATTTTTCAATGTAATTTGTTTATTTAAATTTAAATTAAATCGATAAATAAAAATATAAAGACCCAATTAGAAATCATTTGAAACTATAAGGACCAAATAAAAAAAAAACCAATAGAAAGACATGATTAAAACAAGTATATGGACCTAATAAAAAGAAAAAAAACTACAGGGACCCACTTAAAATTTTTTAAAACTATAAGGTCTTGTAGACTAATTATTTTTAAAATAAAAGACCTTATATTTATAATCAAAAGTCAAATTCAATTAGGGTACTAGGCTAGTAGCTACTAAGTAGTAGGTATTAAGACATGGTAACTCGTGCTAGTGCTTGGGCTTCATAAGTGGCCCCTTACGGAGGTTCCGTAAAAAAAGCCCAACCGACTAATAATTTGAAAGATTTGGCAGTCATACCAATAACATGATCAGGCAACGATATTAAATCTATATTCAAATTTCCATACCTCCCTAGCTAGCTTCCAATTCTTGTAGAATTAACAAAGGGTTAATATAACTTTTGGTCCCTGAACTTTCACTCAATTTTGGTTTTGGTCCTTTAACTTTAAAATTTTTGGTTTTGGTCCCTGAACTTTCGGTCAATTTTAGTTTTGGTCCCTGAACTTTGAAATTTTTGGTTTTGGTCCCTGAACTTTGGGTCAATTTTGGTCTTGATCCCTGAACTTTCAATAATTTTGGTTTTGGTCTCTCAGTTTAAAAAAAACTTCAAAAAAAAAAAAATTAAAGTTGAGGGACCAAAACCAAAATTCTGAAAGTTCAGGGACCAAGACCAAAATTGACCCAAAGTTTAGGGACCAAAACCAAAAATTTCAAAGTTCAGGGACCAAAACCAAAATTGACCTAAAGTTTAGGGACCAAAACCAAAAATTTTAAAGTTCAAGGACCAAAACCAAAATTGAGTGAAAGTTCAAGGACCAAAAGTTATATTAACCCATTAACAAAAATATGCATTTTCTGATAAACACATTTTTTGATAGATGATATGACATTGTATAAATGGAATTAATTGGAGTGATATGGGAAGCTGCAGGTGGATCATTCTACATGTTGTCTAGCCAATAAGCGCCAAGAGGTGAGCATTTCTTCACGTGTAGTCTCATATAACATAACATGGCTCAAGTTTGTCCCACTCCTTCAAGTACTTGACATTTATAAATGCTAGTCAATGGAAAAAATAGCAGATGCGAATGTGGATTCTTCTTTTTTCTCATCTCTTGTCAAACTAACTCTACCATTATAGTTACTAATTATTTATAATAATATTATATAATCACTACCAAATCATGAGTTTCATCAACAATCTATTTAATTAATTTAACCTGTTCTAATTAAATTGTTATAAATTCATGGTTGGTCGCGTAGGTCTAACAAACTGTGTACAAGAAAATTTTGTAGTCTTAGAATTCTATAGTTGTTTATATATTAATTTCTTCCAACTATCTAACCGTTAATATAACCATTGTAATCTTTAGATTACTTGTGCTTTTCTGCTGTACTGATTAGTCTTTACTTGTAGGTTTGCATATCCACATCGTCAATCTCAAGTGTCACGCTGAATACAGCCTCACATCAAGGCGCGCTAGTGTATTTCACCTGAAAAGCATCCACGTGGCCAATCCCGCCGCCGTCGAACTCCCTGCGAAAGTGCTCTCGTAAAGGATCGCAATCGTAGAAGTATGACATTTTTTTATTTGAATTATTTTAAAGGAGAATGACAATAAGATCCCATGAGATAGAATTAATCACGATGAAATCCCTTGAAATCATTAAATTATATTGGAAAAGTGGTTTTACTTTGAATAAATTTTTCCGTGATGGGGGAAGTTGCGGACCTACAAAGCTATCGCTATTAGAAGCTGAAATGGGGATCAGTATGGTCCAGCATTGTGTTATTTATATTTTCCTTGCTAGTGGTCCCTGTATTACATTTTTTGCCATTACTTCATGGAAAAATGGTCTTTTCTTTTTTCAAATAAGTGGTAGGTAGTCAGGAAGTGTATGCTTTAAATTAGATGCGTAGATTGTGCTGTTTGTTGAATGGTGCCATATGTAAGTTAGACTATTGTCTAGCGACTGCAAAAGAGAGGAATTAATTATATAAATGATAATAGGAAATACTGTTGTTGACACTTGTTCTAATGCTGAATTTGTTTGCCAATCCATTTGGTTAGATATAGTTTAATTTCAGGTACAATCAGTGATCCAAAATACATAGTTGTGGCTAGAGTTGCAAGTCACTTTGACCCTTACTGTCATTTATCTAAAAGCAGACTTCTGATTCCATTTCTGCAGTCTCCATAATTATTTCAAATCTGAGTCTCTAGCATTAGAGCAGTCTTTCTTTGCTTTTTTTCATCTTGAACTTTGATTAAAATAGATAATCCATCCTTATACAAGGAATTTCACAGAAAAGTCATCGAAGGAATGACTGTACAGATTTTGCCTGGAAAAACTTGTGTCTCCTGCTGTAAATTCTTGATTGCGCATTGTGAATATACTGTTCTTTGTTGAATATTAGCGATTTCCATTACTATGCTTCTCTTCAGCTTCTTAATGATTTTGTTTGAAGACTACGTCAGTAACTCATGATTTCTCTTCAAAAGCATTGCCTTCACTTGATGCTAAAGAAGGCTTTGTTCCAAATCTTGGGGAAATTATGACTTATCTAATCGTGCTTCCCTGGTATTTAACGATTTTAAGATTATAGGCTGTAAGAATTCAAGAGACATAGGTAGTGATGTTTCACATGGAAGGGAGACCCCATCAGGAGTCGATGAAGTAATGGATTTGACTGGTGGTGCTCAACGTGCCAAAAAAAAAGAGTGAAAGATATAACCCGTTCTGCCAAGAAGCGTAGATTTATCAGTGGAGAGTATAACTTAATGCAACATAGTGAACGTTCTAATCGGCATACACTTGGTAATAATATAAATGATAAATCATTTAGATATATTATCACTTATCAATTAAGGGAATTGTGGGAACTTACTAGCTTTTGAACATATAGTCCGTCAACATGCTCAATGTAGTGTGGAACTACTACGTAAAGTTAATGGGGCTCCCCAAAGTAGTAGGGGTGTTGACCTCCTTACACAAAATGACAATCGTCCTCCAGATTCTGGAACTCTTGCAAATGAGGAAAATCGGGGATCGGCTTTCCTTGTTCAGGTAATGAAATGACCTTCGAAGCTGGGAATGCAGTATTGGGATGTTAGTGGTAGAGGCCTGACAATTGTAGTAAATCACATTGGTATTTTAGTATTCTATCTATATGTTATTCTTTTAGACACTTATAGTCCTAGCTGGTCTGGGTTTTGGGGGTATTTTATTTGGTATTACAGGTGGGAACTCTACCAGATGGTTTCTTTTAATGACGTCTTACAGGTTAGGGAGAAGCTGAGTGGTGCAGAGTATAAAGACTTTGTGAGCTATATGAAGGCTCTGATGACCAAAACCATGGTGATGAGCGAAGTTTTGCAGTCCATCTGCAGGTTGATCTCTGGGCCTGAGAGGCTACCGCTCCTTAAAAGGTACTATTAAGTGATGTATTAAGTTATGATTGTTAAGCGATCTTGTTCTTCTGCAAGGAAAGGGGCCTCATTGCCTGGTACTTTGCTTAAAAAGAAAGTAGAAAATGCTTTCAGTATTCTATCTATATGTTCTGACATCACCCTCACCTGCAACTTTGCGTTCCTGTTTTCAACATGTTCAAGGATTACATTCCTGCAAAATGTCATTCTTTGTATGAGCAGTATGTTGAAGACAACAACTAAAGCACTTAAGGCTGAATGAGTGTCTTTCAGTTTGAACCTCTGGTTGGATATACGTTCAAGGTTGTGGAAAGGATTGAGTTTTGATAGAGAGAAGTTGTGAATGAAAATAAAGGTCATGCAGAAGGCTGTTGTAGCTGCTTGATGGGGACTAGATTGAAAAGCTTTTAGTGCATGCATTGACGTTTTCTTTTGAGATTGCAATTCCATAATTGTTATTTTGGGAGAGATTCTACTGATGTCTGCATCAGGAGAATTAAGTCAAGCTCCAGATTGTGGTGGCAACAAGTACTATTTGGAGTAGATGTAATGCAAGAGAATTTACATCAGAACAGAAGGAGAAAGAAACACAACACGTGTGTTTATATGAATGGTTCAATTGGGGATTTTGATATTTGACCGTCTGCAGAAGAAAATGGTCATGTGATTGTGTCAATAGCTGAAGACGGCGACTTCAAATCCAAATATTGGTAAAGCAGGACCAAGAAGATTCAGAAAAAGTCCATATGCTTTTTTGTGGCCTAAAGAACAAGTCTCTACATTACCCAGCTCATTTATAACATATCTGAGGTTGTACCATGCATCTCATGGGACATGTTTACGACTATACGTCATGAGAGATATTATCACTGATCATTTTTGGAAATTAGCATGGAAATATTATGTAATATACGGTTATACAGAAAAGACTGTATATGAAAAGATGTTATTCTTTATTAGTTAGTTATGTTAAACTTGTGTTATTTCATGAAATAGCTAAGGATTATATTATGGCTCTTTGACTTAAGAGTTATTTTACTTCAACGACTACCTCTTCAAGTTTTCATTTTATTGTCGATAAATACCCAAGGCACCTATACATGAGGACCATGCATGAGGTTGCTTGAAAAGGTGAAAAATGACCTTATCAGGTTTATTCCTATGAAAATATTACCTAATCGACTACACGATATTAGTCTACCGTGCCATGCATAGTCATTTATCGATGAAATGCTCTTTCTAACTACTTTTTAGAATAGCTAGTTTATGTGAGTAACAACCAGTTTATGCCTCTGTCATCTCTTTTGTCCATGAGAACTATACATGAGTCTCATACAAATCTAGGCCAGAAGACAAAAGGCAGGAACAATGAGACAATGCTGGAGACTGTACATACGTGTCTATTCATAAGAGAAATATATCATAATGCTTTGATTCATATGCTCTCAGATCTCCCATCTAGGCCTTCAATGCAGTTGTCTATTCTGCAAGAGGGTAGTTCTCCCAATGCTAGTTTTTAGCTATTTTTTATTATAAGAAAAAACATGAGATAACACACACAAGGGTGAAGAAAACATATATGTAGAAAGCGGTAGCACGTGGCTAGACAAAATGCTATCTCTTGGATAATCTTTGGTCAGGTAGCATTTGGTGTTGAATCCTAACCTAGGCAAGTCAATTAGACTAATGAATCGATGAATCAATATTTTAACTGGTCCGGTCCAGTCCAGACTTTTGAATTAGCCACCTTTTTAGTTATGATCACGCCCTTTTCACAAATTCAAATTTCTTAATCAGACCCAATAATTAAAAAGACGTGATTATCCTTAAAGGGTGCCTGAAATTCATAAGCAATAACGGCTCCAATTAAAATGTTTGTGAACTGCATCCAAGTGATTTTTCACTCTTTTTATTGAAAGTTGAAACCATCGTACCTTCTTCATAGAGTCAGGAAAATGAGCAAAGCCCATCAGACCGACTCCTTTAAGCCTATTCAAATCAAGAGAAGATACCTAACTTTAGCATAAAGAGAAGTTGCACCAACGGAAGGAAGATGATAATTCCAAACTTGTTCATGCCCATAAATAATGATGATACCTAACTTCTTCGCTGATAAAGACTAGAATGCAAAACCAGATCACTTAAAAAATCAATGCCTAACCAAAAAGAGAAATTAAAGTTGAAGCAAGAACGAGATACCTCCATTTTTCTTTCCAAAACAAAATATCGTCCATCATTGTTTAAAATCCTATGATAAATTATATCAACTGTGTATCTAGCGAACTGGTGATCTCTGGAACTAAGAGGTAAGCTCTACAGGTTATGCATTGTATATAGGGTTTTATTTTTAAACTCGCACATAAAATACAAATAGTGGAACATTTTCTCAGAGAAAAAGAAATTGCTCTAACATGTACAATTTTTTTTTGTGATTTTTGGAAGGACGAAAGCTTAGCATTGGCCAGAAGATAAGTCGAAGCATATGGATCAAGTTGGGGGAATCATATGGGACATTACCAAGTGTTTTTGTGTCTGTGCCAAGAACGAAGCTGCTTACATTTATGACTTGGAAGAAATTTTGAAGTCACTGGAAGAGAAGTGGGAAGATCTTCAAAGCGTGAAGGAAGATTTGAAGAAAAGAGTTGATGAAGCAGAGAACATAGGAGGAATGGAAAGAGCAAAAGAAATCGATCGATGGCTGAAAAAAGGTGATGGCATTCAACGGGTAGGTACCACACATTCAAGTTGTTTTTCCTACTTAAAACTTTTATATTAGTAAAATTTCGGCATGCTGTTTTACATGATGGGGATTCGTCATCAGGCAATATAGCTAATATGTTTCAAAAAGTATGAAATAAGCAAAGATATATTAAACTAAAAAATTGAAACAATGAAATTGATCTGAAAGACGTAGAGTTCTTGGTTAAATCAAATTCAATCCTTAATACTCTAAAGAGCACTCTTCCTTTATAAACGAACATTTTTACACGATTTACACGGTTTTAATTTGATAGGGTCATTAGGTGGGGTTTGCAAACTAACTTTTAGCTGCAAAATATAAATGAAATGTCATGAATTATATTGATGAAACTTTTTTCAATAGTAAAATTAGGTTAATATAATTTTGATCATTGAACTTTCATTCAATTTTGGTTTTGGACCTTCAACTTCAAAATCAGTAGTTTTGATTCCTAAACTATCAGTCAATTTTAGTCTTGATCACTGAACTTTAAATGGGTGGTTTTAGTCTGTCAATTTGGTGCCATTTATAACCATTATTCTCTCATTTTCAAGTTTTTATTTTAAAGTTCAGAAACCACGATCTTTGATTTCAAAATTCATAGATCAAGGTAAAAATTAACCAAAAGTTCAATGACCAAAGTTGTATTAACCCCGTAAAATTATTTGATCTTTTCTCTATTTTGTCTTAATTATAAAACTACTTTCTTTCCATTTTCCAAATGCATGTAAACTTCTATAAAATTAAATGTATGTCTTGTGACATACAAGTCCCGACTATTCTTAGCTAGCTATTTCATTTTTATCTATCCAACAATTAACAGATCTTTCACAAGTTTTAGAATAAAATATCCATAATAAGCATAAATATTTACTGAAAATCGATTAAGTTTTTTTGAAAACAATTTCAATGCATATACACACCATATTTGTACCAAGTTTTTAGATATAAGAAAAGTTTATTTAGGTTGGATCTGGAGGTCACTACGTTGAGAATGCCTCTAAACTTATAGAATAGAATGAAAACTTAATTATCTCATGCACACGTTGTAACTTGAATGGAATATATTTAAACAATATAATATAGTTCCATGATGTTAAAACTTATCTCATGCTCATTGAGATTTGATTGGAAAGTATGCTAAGTAAAATACTCCATTCAAATTAAAAAATAAATGAACTAATAATTTAAACTTATCACAGGGTATAACAGACATTCAGGCTAAAGAAAACAAAGAAATTGAAAACAAATGCTTGAGTAAATGTTGCCCGAAGAATTGTAAGTCCAGCTACAAGCTAGGAAAGAAAGCCACTAAAATGCTGGAGAATGTAAATCAGCTTGCAGCGGAGGGGAAAAGGTATAATGAAACTTTTAGAATTGCTCACAATATACCACCCAAGCCTATGGAGATGCCTCAAGATGAGACAGTGGGAATGGACTCAATGTTTGATGAGGTGTGGAATAGTACTATTCAAGCAGATAATGTTGGTGTCATTGGTTTATATGGGATGGGCGGGGTAGGGAAAACTACCTTGTTGAAGAAAATTTACAATGAACTTGGGAAGAGAAAGCCAGGATTTGATTTTGTGTTGTGGGTGGTGGTGTCAAAAGAGTCCAACTTGGATAGAATTATGGATAATATTAGAAAATTGGTTGGGATTGAAGATGCCGTTTGGAACTGCTGTAATAATCAGGACGAAAAGGCAGCAAAGATTTATGGAGTCCTCAAACAAAAGAAATTTGTTTTGTTATTGGATGATATATGGGAGAGTTTGGACTTGAAATTGGTAGGAGTGCCACATCCAAAGGGTACTAACTTTCAATCTAAAGTGTTATTCACAACACGGTTAGAAAATGTGCGTGCAAAAATGCAAGCTCAAATGAAATTCATGGTAAAGATTTTAACTGAGAAAGAAGCACATGTTTTGTTTTGCAAGAAAGTTGGTGAAGAAACTCTAAGTTCTCACCCAAACATTCCAAAGCTGGTAGGGGATATGGCAATGGAATGTAAAGGGCTACCTCTTGCATTGAATGTGGTAGGAAGTGCGATGGCCGGTGTGAAGAGAGTTGAAGTTTGGGAACATTCGATAAAAAACTTAACAGCTGGTTCTTCCTGGACTGGACCAGATATTGAGGAAAAAGTGTTCTCTATCCTTAAATTTAGTTATGACAAGTTGGATGAGGTACAAAAACGTTGTTTCTTGTATTGTGCAATGTACCCGGAGGATTTTGAGATTCTAGTTTCGGACATCATCTATAAATGGATGTGGGAGAAATTTTTTGGTGAAGATATGTCAAATAGTGTTCAAGATATGCGTGGCCATGGTGAGTCAGTTATTGAAAAGTTGAAACTTTCGTGCTTGCTAGAAAGCGTGGAAGATGATCTTTTTATGGCTCGCACGGTCAAAATGCATGATATGATCCGTGACATGGCACCGTGGATATTAAAGCATGATCAAGATAAAAAAGAACTTTTCAAGAGGATTTCAATCACAACTGGTTGGGAACGACATAAATTCCCAGCTCCTCCAAATGTCACAACACTAATTTTATTGGAAGAGCCTAATGATGTCTATATTAACCGTCCTTTGGAAGATATTAAATGCGTAATGGAAATATATGTCGATGGGATAGAAGAATTTGTAGGCATTGGGGGTTTAACTTCTCTGGAATATCTTTCTTTTCATGTGACGGGACAAATAAGACCAGAGTTTTGGATTAACTTGCAATGCTTGAAAATTTTAAAATTTCTGAGCTTTTATCAAGTTGATTTTCCGAATGGTTGTGATATTCCGTTGGGAGTGCTATCAAGTCTTCGACAATTAAGAGTGTTTAGACTCAGTGGGATCATAATTGGTTCAGAAGAGAGAAAGATTTTAGAAGAGCTAGAGTACTTACCGAATATTGAGGAATTATGGATAGGTATAGGGAGTGAAGATGGCCTAAACAAATTGTTAGAGTCCACCAAATTGCAAACAATCTTATACAAATTATATATCCGGGGCCTGAATCAGGATATGCCATTATTATCATTAGCGTCCTTGTCAGTAATGAAGCAGCTGCAACAAATTAATTTCACAGGGTTGAAAAATAGAAGCGAGCAAAGTTCTTTTGTTTCTGATACATCTTTTCTAACCAAGCTCCGAAGGGTGTTGATTTCTCATTGTTCGGTAATAACTCATGTGACATGGCTCAAGTATGCTCCACAACTTCAAGAACTTTACATTAGTGAGACTGAGTCAATGGAAGAAGTGATAAAAGAAGAAAAAGAAGAAGCAATAAATGATGAGAATGTGGACTCTTCTGTATTCCCTTCTCTTGTTACTCTGAGTTTGTACGACTTACCAAGACTTAAGAGCATTCATAAGACACCCTTACCTTTTCCGTCCCTCAAATTTATTTCCATAGCAAATTGTCCAAATCTGAGAAAGTTACCACTCGATTCCAACTCTGCCAAACATAATAAGTTGACACATATCATTGGATTTCAACATTGGTGGAACAATTTGGAATGGGATGACTCTTCAGCCGAGGACAGATTCCATTCAAAGTTTGTGGATCTTTCATCCTAAAGCATTAGGAGAGGTAAATGCATCACATAATATATAAATATATAGTAGTCTCTTTTTTAGTTTCATGCACATGTAATTGTTGCTTATAATTAATTAAATACCTGTACATGTATATATCGTTGCAGATTTTGGCCCGGCTTTTTCTCATGGGGATGAAACAATCAATGGTTGAAATGTAGATTCTTGCGTATTCTTCTCTTGTCGACCTGACTTTTATTTGAGGGACTTGCCAAGGCTGAAGAGCATTCACAAGGCACCCTTGCCTTTTTCTTCCCTCCAATCTATATTACATAGATGATTGTAAATGACCCCACGGCCAAGCACATTTTCTAATCAAAGTTCAAATCTAAAGTCCTTCGGAGTGTGAGGTAAATGCATCACATAATATAAATATATTAGTCTTCTTTTACTTTCACATATAATTGATGGTGATGCTTATAATTAATTAATTACCTGCACATGTGCATATACCATTGCAGTAAAGTTGACGGGTCTGTGTGGGAAGAAGATTCCATCGTACTATGAGCACTGCTTTTCATTACTTTTCTTTCTCAACTTTCAAGACCTTGGTGTGTGGCTGAGCTTTTAGACTCAAATTAAAAATAAAACCAAGCAATGTATTGTGTGATGTATTCGACGTTGAACATGTAATCCCTACATCCTCATTAATAATTATATATGTGTGCTTTGTGCTATATCCTTTTTTATTTATTTTAATTAATTTGGATTTTATTCGAATTAGTGTGGCCTGATTATAATTATTTCATCATTTTCTTTGAAAATTTAAAGAAAAATAACGTAGAAAAACCGTTTTTTTAATTTAAGATTCCATGCGATTTTTTTTTATCATTCTTTCAATCTCTTTTATTGTTTCCATATAATTTTGTTTTCATTCTTCAATATAACATAACCTCGAGTTGTTTTTCTGGAGCCTTTTATTGGATCATAACTCATAACAAACTTAAATGACGTTAAATGCGTTAGTTACAAGGGGATAATTTGGGCTTTTCATTAATGCTGTAATGGAAACATAAATCCTCAACTAGTTGTATTTTGTGTTTTTATATAAAATTTATAGTGAAAAGTGAAAATGGTTGAAGTTAACCACTTTAAAATGGATTAATTGCAATCATTATTCTCTTATGATAATGTTAGCATGCTAGCTCAATTGCTAGAGGGATCCAAGCTAGTTTGAGTTAGGCTGATTATTACTCATGCATGACCAGTCGAATGCTAATCCCTCTAACCAAAACGTAATTAAACTGTAACTATTTAAATTTAACATCATGTATCAACACAAGTAATTGATCAAGACCTTGAGTCACTTAAAAATAGGCTTTCCATAGCATAATCAAGCAATTGCCCAATTGGTCCAAATGCAAGATCAATGCTCTATTAATTAAGCATGTGTCAAATGCACAATATCACATCCAAACTGTCAATCTAAGCTTTTATTTTGAAAAATCTTGAACCTGGAAACGGATAGCTGTTAATGAATTACCCCTCTGTTGTCCTTTTAATAGACAAAAAGCAATCATATGACAGTCATTTCTAATTTATAGAAATCGTTTCTCTTTCTTTTTGGCCAACTTATAGAACCCAATAATTGCAAAAATGTATTTTTTGAATTTAATAACATCCAGGTTCGTTTAAAGCGAGAATATTTGGATCAACAATCTCAAACTTAAGGAGAATTGTGTAAGGTTAGTATCACGTGAAATATATGATAATTTTTCCCTTTGTAGTTTGTATTATATATAATCATTTTTTTATCAGGTTTTAACTGGAGAAGAGTGGTATAATCAGCAAGCTTCACGTGCAGTGAATCAAGATGTTGGACGTGTAATCCGTCACCGCCATGACTATGGAGCATTTATCCTTTGTGATGAAAGGTTTGTGCCATTTTTCTAATTTAATTTTCTCTCAATTGCAACTAAAGCCGTGATTATTTTTTCTTTCTTGAGGTTCTATTACCATGAAGAAAAAGAGAGCAAGAATAGAATGATAACTGTATTCAGTGACTACTGATCTGAATGAGCCTCCTATTTATATTAAGAATACAAGACATTATATTAATGACTAATAGCTACATGATAATCTCTATAGTCTCCCTAATCATCTACAATACCATTATAATCACTAATTATTTATGATAATCTATTATAATCACTACCAAATCATGAATTTCATCAACAACCTATTTAATTAATTTAATCTGTTCTAATTAAATTGTTATAAATTCATGGTTGGTTGTAGGTCTAACAAACTTTGTACAAGAGAATTTTGTAGCTCAGAATTCTAGTTTTATTTTATTTTTTTTATTTTTTTTAATATCGAACCTTTGAATGATATAACCATTTTAATCTTTAGATAACTTGTGCTTTTCTGCTTTACTGATTGGTCTTTGCTAATAGGTTTGCATATCCACATCATCAATCTCAAGTCTCACGTTGGATACAGCCTCACATCAAGGTGTGATATTTTATGGAATCGTCTTTTGGATACAAAATTCTCATACTTATTTATATTCTTGCAGTGTATCTCAAAATTTGGAGAAGTGGTTTTTACTTTGACTCTATTTTTCGGTGATGGGGGAAGTCGTGGCCCTACAAAGCTGTCGTTATTAGAAGCTGAAAATGGGGGTCAGTATGGTCCAGCATTGTGTTCTTTATATTTTCCTTGTTAGTGGTCCCTGTCTTGCGTTTTTTGCCATTACATCACGGAAAAATGGACTTAATTTAAAGCATACACTTCCTGAATACAGGAAGTGTATGCTTTAAATTAGTTGTTTGGCTTGTGCTGTTTGTTGAATGGTGCCATATGTAAGGTAGACTAATGTTTAACCGACTCAAAAAGAGAGGTTAATTATGTAAATGAAAAATATGAAATACTGATATTGCCATTGGTTCTAATGCTGAATTGTCTGACAACCCGTTTGGTTGGATATAGTTTAATTTAAAGGACAATTGGTGATCCAAAATACATAGTTGTTACTTGAGTTGCAAGTCGCTTTGGCGCTTACTGCCGTTTATCCAAAAGCAGACTTCTGATTCTATGTCTGCAGTCTCCATAATTATTTCAAATATGAGTCTCTAGCAATAGGGCAGTCTTTGCTTCTTTTCATTTTGAACTTTGATTGAAATAGTTAATCCATCCTTTATACAGGGAATTTCACAGAAAAGTCATAGGAGCAATGCCTGGACAGATTTTTCCTGGAAAAACTCGTGTCTCCTACTGTAAATTCTTGATTTTGCTTTGTGAATATACTCATCTTTGTTGAATATTTTCAATTAATTTCCCTTAGTATGCTTCTCTTCAGCTTCTTAATGATTTTGTATGCAGACTACGTCAGTGACTCAAGATTTCACTTCGAAAGCATTGCCTTCACTTGATGCTAAAGAAGGTTTTGTTCCAAATCTTGGGAAAATTATGCCGGCTAATCGTGCTTCTCTGGCTTTTAACGATTGTAAGATCATAGGCTGTAAGAATTCAAGAGACATATGTAATGATGTTTCACATGGGAGGGAGACCACATCAGGAGTCGATGAAGTAATTGGTTTGACTGGTGGTGCTCAATGTGCCAAAAAAGTAAAGGATGTAGCCCCTTCTGCCAAGAAGCATAGGTTTATCAGTGGAGAGTATGATTTAATGCAACATAGTGAACGTTCTGATCAGCATTCACTTGGTAATAATATAATTTATAAATCATTTAGATCTATTCTCACTTATCAATTAAGGGAATTGTGGGAACTTACTTGCTTTTGAACATAGTCCGTCAGCATGCTCAAAGTAGTGTGGAACTACTACGTAAAGATAATGGGGCTCCCCAAAGTAGTAGGGGTGTTGAGCTCCTTACACAAAAAGACAATCACCCTCCAGATTCTGGACCTCTGGCAGATGAAGAAAATCGGGGATTGGCTTTCCTTGTTCAGGTAATGAAATGACCTTCAATGCTGGCAATGTAGTATTCGGTGCCTCTTGAAACTTGCATTTGGTCTAATAGTGGAATCTGGTTTCATTCAATTATTTGATAACCTATTTAATTGTTATGATTTATTGGGATGTTAGTGGTAGAGACCTGACGGGTGTAGTAAATCACATTGGTATTTCAATATTCAATATACATGTTATTCTTTTAGACACTTTTAGTCCTAGCTGGTCTGGGTTTTGGGGGTATTGTATTTGATATTACAGGTGGGAACTCTACCAAATAGTTTCTTTTAATGTTGTCTTACAGGTTAGGGAGAAGCTGAGTGGTGCAGAGTATAAAGAATTTGTGAGCTATATGAAGGCTCTTAAGACCAAAGCCATGATGATGAATGAAGTTTTGCAGTCCATATGCAGGTTATTCTCTGGACCTGAGAGGCTACCGCTCCTTAAAAGGTATCATGCGATATATTATGTTTATTAAGTGACCTTGTTCTTCTACAAGGGGTCTCATTACCTGGTACTTTGCTTAAGACGAAAGCAGAAAATGCTTTCAGTATTCTATCTATATGTTGTGACATCACCTTCACCTGCAGCTTTGCGTCCCTGTTTTCAACAGGTTCAAGGATTACATTCCTGCAAAATATCATTCTTTGTATGAGCAGTATGTTGAAGAAAACAACTAAAGCACTTGAGGCTGAATGAGAATCTTTCAGCTTGAATGCACGTTCTTGGCACCTCTGGTTGGATATACGTTCAAGGATGTGGAAAGGATTGAGTTTTGATAGAGAGAAGTTGTGGATGAAAATAAAGGTCATGCAGATGGCTGTTGCAGCTGCTTGATGGGGACTAGATTAAAAAGCTTTTCATGCATTGACGTTTTCTTTTGAGATTGCAATTCCATAATCGTTATTTTGGGAGAGATTCTACTGATATCTGCTTCAGGAGAATTAAGTTAAGCTCGAACTGTGGCGGCAACAAGTACTATTTGGAATAGATGTAATGCAAGAGTGTTTACATCAGAACAGAAGGAGAAAGAAACAGAACAGGTGTGTTTACAGGAATGGTTCAATTGGGGATTTTGATATTTGATCGTCTGCAGAAGAAAATAATCATGTGATCGTGTGAATGGCTGAAGAAGACTTCGAATCCAAATATTGGCAAAGCAGGACCAAGAAGATTCAGAACAAGTCCCTATGTTTTTTCTGCGGCCTAAAGAACAAGTTCCTACATTACCCAACTCATTTTATCACATATGAGGTTGTACCGTGCATCTCATGGGACATATTTACGTCATGAGAGATATATTACTGATCATTTTTCGAAAATAGCATTGAGATATCATGTAACATACGTTATATTTAGTATATAGAAAACTCTGTATACGAAAAAGTGTTTTCTTTTATTAAAAAGTTAGTTATGTTAAACTTATGTTAGTTCATGAAATGGCACAGGATTATATTATGGCTCACTGACTTGAGGGTTATTTTACTTCAACGAATACCTCTCCAAGTGTTCACTTTATTGTTAATAAATACCCAAGGCACTTACCATACATGAGGACCATATATGAGGTTACTTAATGTACAGATTTTGTAACCACTAATTGTGCAATTTGCCCTAAATATAAATAATATAATTATCACATTTAACTTGTCTTAGTTGATCACGGGCCTGCAATATAATTATGTAACTCGTCCTGTGTGGGAGGATGTTGCTTATTTGGCATGCCACATCACCCAAAATGGGCTTCTCTCTCCTCTCCCCCTTTCTTCATCTTCTACTTCTTCCCTCCTAAACCAAACTCTCCCTACACAGTTCTATGCATATTAGCAAAAACTCCAGCCAGCAATGGAATCTCTTACACCCCAGATTGAAGGCCTTATCCATGGAATTTCTTACACATGTGCCCAGGAAAATCAAACATTTCAGAGAGAGCAACCCAGAAAAAAAAAAAAAAACAATAATTTTTTTCTGAAATTCATTGGGAGAGACACGCATGTGATCAAAACACTAATGAAATCGGAAGGCCTTGCGGCAAATGAACTGAGTTTGGTTAGGATACAGAGGACAAGGTCATCGGGCAGAGACTCAAAATAATCACAAACTCCTCCTCTAGAAACCATATTTTCCGGCGACTTTGTAGCAAAAGTCCGAGGAGTCTGACACTGATGGACTCAGTGCCTTCTAACGGTTGCTCCTGATCCTCTTGCCCTTCTCCTTCCCCAAAGATTTTCTTGTTGGAGAGGAAGGATTCATGGGCTTTTTTCATAGAGAAAGATGAATTGGCGTTTGGAAATCAAGCTTTGAACTATGATGGATGAATGAATATGAAAAGAGAGAGAGGCTCATGAAAGATAGATATGTTGCTGGGTGGACTTTGCTTATGTGCATGGATATGTGTAGGGAGGGTTTGGTTTAGGAGGGAAGAAGTAGGAGATGAAAAGGGTCAAAAGAACAGGATAGAATAGATGAGAAAGGAGCCCATTTTGGGTGATGTGGCATGTCAAATAAGCAACTTCCTCCCACATAGTAGGAGCTACATGAGACTCAAATTTTGTTACAAAAAATGTGAAACTATGACAACGAATTATAACTATATTGAGTTGTAAATTCAGTAAATTATAAAGGATGAAGTAATTAATTTTCCCAAACTATTAAAGAGGAGCCAAAAGGAAAACAATAATTAAATAAAAAAAGATGTGATATAAAAATAAGAGAAAAGAAGAAAGATTGAGAGAAAATGGGATAATGAGACAAAGAAAATAGAAGAGGGAGGAAATGAGCATTTCTCATTCACTTGTAATTCATGGTACAAATGCTTTGTGTTTAGCCTCTATTTATAGGCATCAACACATTCAAGCCTATAACTATGGTTACAAAGGTATAAAGATGGATATAATGACAATAATGATAGGGGTAATTAATTATAGGTCCCTTGTAAGAGACTTAATTATCATGAGGTCCCACGAAATCATGTAATTAATCTGAGGTCCCACGCGAAATCGCATAATTAATTTTAGGTCCCACGAAGTTGTTACAGCTGCCCATTCAGTTGTTATTGGCAGCTCAAAAAGTTGTTATGAACAAGAGTTAAAAAGTTATGATAATCTGGCCACAAGTTGTTACACATACTCATTAAGTTGTTATTGGAGGCCAAAAAGTTGTTATTGTAGGCCAAAAAGTTGTTAGTTACTGAGAATTCAGTAACAACTTTTTGACCAGACGATAACAACTGTTTGACCTACGATAACAACCTACTGAGCATGTGTAACAATTTCGTGGCAGGGACCTCAAATTAATTACGTGATTTCGTGGGACCTCATGATAATTAAGTCCCTTACAAGGGACCTATAATTAATTACCCCATAATGATAAGAAGAAACTCCTACAAGCTATTCATTAGGAGGTTATAGGAAGAGAATCCTAAGAGAGGGAGGTTATGGACATCCACTAGATAATATTTTGTAACACTCCCCCTTGGATGTCTATAAACAAATATTGTGCCTCATTAAAACCTTACTAGGAAAAACCCAATGGGAGAAAAACCCAGTGAAGGAAAAAGAGTACACAATATGTATCAAAGCTACCTCATTAAAAACCTTACCAGGAAAACCCAGTGGGACAAAACCTTGGTTAAGGGAAAAAGAGTACAACATGACATTTTCTCCTCTTGAACATAACATTTTACTCCCCCTGGTGATTACATCACTTTTGTCCTTGTGTCTCGATTGAGTGTACTAATTTTTCAAATATATTCCGTCCAAAGCTTTTTAAGCATATCTTCATTTGGTCGAATTGCATTATCATCATATGTTCTACTAAAATATATTCTTCTAATATATCTCCATGATATATCTCACATCTACGTATTTGTACATTGTCCATTGTGCACCTGCAAGAGCTTAATTCTTCCACAAATTTGTGAAATGTAATACCAACAAAATTAGCAAACGTTTATATGGGGACTCTATTCATGATTTAAAAATCATTGAAGAATTTAATAACTTGAGCTATTGGTCAAGTAAAATGCAAATTTATATATTTTCTTAGTGAAAAATATATTTTAAATGATTTTCTTATATATGCTTCTGGCATTTAAGATCCTTCAAGGATTTTCATTTAAATTTCACAAATTGGCGTACACTTTTTTTTTTTTCATATACTGCCAGACTTATATGCAAAACAATTGCATCCACCATAAAAATAATGAGCCTTATCATAATCTTCTTTGCCTTTGTGAAACTATATATTTCACATTAATATTTATAATTTTATATTTCAAGTATTTGGACTGCAGCCCCATAATGTTCATGTATTGAAAGCATAATAGCATTTTAATTGTATCTTTCTCCTTTGTTTTCCTTTTTGGCCAATCATCTTTATGTCTACTTCTTATGACATATCTTAGTATAAGATCCCCATTTAATCACGCGATATCATTATTGTTGTTGACAACTCTATTATTTTCGATTCCGTTTTCCTTGTTGTGACATACCTTATTGAGATCTCTTTACTAATTTTAAGGTACCCGTACCTCCTTTGAGGTTTTTCAATTAGTTATGTCTTAGCACTCTTCTGGAGTGCATGCCTCCTCAAAACGATCATCTTAATTATAAGCTCCTATTTATCCTAAGTATTTACATTTAATTTGGAATCGATTGATTTCTCATGCTTCAGGCATGTCACATGTGTTGGAGCATTTTCAACTGAAATATGAGATTCGATACTTCTCATTTAGGTCAGTAATTATATCTGGCAAATATTTTATAATAGTTCATGAATGCAAAAACTGATGAACTTCTGGTTCATACTACTATACTCGAGGATCTATATTTGATAATAGTGCATTCAATACATTTTCTTTTCCAGCTTCTTCATTTCTCCCCCTCATGTCTAATGACAATTAAATAAGCATGCGGTATAAGTCTCCTAAATCCATTTGTTTCATTTTGAAACATCATTTTGTTTCAGTTAGAAATAAGAAGAAGGAGTTCCTTACCCAACATTTATCTCAACTTTATTTAAATATTCCTCTACACACATTGTGGTGGAAATTGTCTGGCTACTGACCAAAAGCCAATTTTACTGGGAGAATCTTGTTGGCTTGATGTGAATATGTTCTGCAACATGTAATATATCAACATTACAATACAAAACTTGTTCTCTAGTTATTCATGGAGGCTTTAGTAAATGATTTCTAAATCATATAATTTGGAAATTGTGCACTCAACATAATGATTTATTCACATGATCATGCAAACTTTAGGTTGCAAACTTATAATAACTACACATGTAACCACCTTATAGATGCATCTATAAATTTACTTGTATGGTTTACATGCTTTTTGAATGGGCCCATAAGTTTGATATATTTCCAGAAATATAGATCCATTCCAAATCACACCTTTTCATTATAAATTTTCTTTGAGAACAAGTAGCACAACATAATTCTTGAATTATGTTAACCTTTCATGAAGAATCTTCTGGTTCTTCAATAAATGTCATTTAATATCAACAATTGGATTTTTCATATATATGACTTGGATTATCAAAATAAGTCATGCCAACAATAAATTTATTTGGATTAGTAAACTTCTGGTTTACTATATCATATTTCTAACCAACATTAGACTTTTCAATTTCTATATTTAATATTATAACATGGCATCTTTGTATCTCAATACAACAGGAATCCATCATACATGATACCAATTTTTATGGTATACCTTGACTATTTCATTCTTCTTATGAGAGTTTATATATATGCTCAATTTTCATATAGCATAAGCTATATTTCTGGTATTTAATCCATTTATGCAACAAATTCTCACTAATTTGTGCATGTCCAAATTAAATTGTAAAACCACTTCAACAAAGTGTTAGCATAAAAGAACATTTATTTATAATTTTACAACTTCAAAGTAAATCATAAGGTACCCCACACTTTCAAATATTTCAATATTTCCATTGGCACGCATCCCACACAAAAAAAATAAGATACATGACTAGCGACATGAGAATAATCCCAGCTGTAATATATAGCAGCAACAAGCCCGCTGATGCATTAATGGCCATTTATTTCAAAATACATATTTCTTTTTGATATTCATTACAAAACATCACACAACCATATTGAGCGAACCATATTTAGAAGAGATAACTTCATCATATATTTTTTTTTCACATTTAATAATCATAATGTACACTTCAACGGTTTTTCTTTTAAATGGAATATAATTATTTTCAAAACTCATAAAATTCATGAGACCAATGGCTCTTACATAATCAATGCTATATTTACCTAATTATAACATTTTTTTAATATTCATGCTACAGTACCCACATGGTAATTATGTTTTCTCTATGAAACGTCAAGACACAATATATATGGAGGAAATTTCAAACCAATTCAAAGGCAATAATTAAATTCACCAACAGAAAATTTTTATAGAACAGCAAATAATCTCATGCAATCAGTCATAAACCTAATATTACGATCCATCCTTGGTGTTCATAAAACTTGAATGTTTCGTATGTAACCACTTCAAAAGTCATTCATCAATAAGCACCTCAATAATAATGGTGAAATATTTACTTAATTGCAAATATTTCGTTCACAAAAAAAAAATGGCAAATTCCATCAATTAAATTATACATCAACACAGGAAATTTCAATTAATGCCACCGTTATAGCCTGATGATACCCTTCTTGATTAGCAAAGATTTGTTTATTTCAATTTTTTTTTTTTAGTAACACACATGTTAAACTATAACACCATTAAAAATAAGCTGTTACTGATGACCAAAAACCAGTAAAATGAAAATCATTATGATATAATGTTTTCACACAATAAATGCCGATTATGATATAATAATGGCTATTATTAATTTACTCTTCATAGATAGAAATCCTCTCTTACAGATTTCCACTACCCCGAGCAAGAATAAGTCAGTTTTTTTTCCTTTAAAAAAAATCATATATTTCTAACCCTCAAAATTAGGCTAATTTCATAAGACCAATAAAATTGTCATACAAAGCCAAAGGCACATTAAATACACAAATCTAGATAAATGCATTCATCAATCAAAATACTGTAAGACCTCCAAGACTCCAGCTACAAATATGTAAAATCAACAATGGAATAATCAATAAAGTTCATAGTGAACAAAGCCATAAAAAAATAGCTATAGCATTCTTAGTGTTCCAACTTTGCCACGTAAATAACATTCAGTGTTTTTTTAAAAAAAAAAAAAAATTGCCCTTTGGAAGATAGAAAACTTATCAAAATGATTAGCATGCCACTTGTCTTTCATGGGTCCAGAAGAACTACACACAAATGTATTTTCAAGTTATAGTTGCAAGTAGCATGTAGACAACATTAAGTTTGAGACTATTCCTAGTGCTCCTACAACATTCACGCTTAGAGAAGGAAATACCTAGAGGGAATTACCTGATTGGTGTGATGCATAACAATAACATCACCTTGCTCGAAGAGACTTGAAGTGAAGCAAAGCCCCTTTGTTGGGTTCTCAATGAACTCATATAGTTTTCTTCAGGCACCGATAATATACTAATAGTGGTATTTATATCAAAACACTTCCATCTAAAATGTGGTGTCTATGAGGACTTAAGTGAATTAAGTTAAAGAGGCATAAGTGGCACTTAGGGTGCACAACCACCATGACCTCCATGCCCCTAACCCAATTTTATTCATCAAACCTTTGTATCAACACATGCTTTCATTGGGTTCATTTCTACCACCAAGGTAGTCCCTAATTTGAATATTTCCAAACATTATTGCATCAAATTATCAATTTGGGCATTGGTTATATGTGATAAATATGCTAATTAGTCTTCAGGACTAGAAGTTATTTGTCTATAGGACAATATGTTCTTAAAGTATTTTTTTAAGGTTATAAAACCTCTTCTTTGTCATTTGATACATGGTCTTTTTAACTTTATAATCACTTTAGCCTTTACTTTCAATAAGTTGATGCATATTTTTCTGTATGATTTATTGCCATTTCATATATGCCTTTTGTCTATATGACTTCTGGTCATTTTCTATATACCTTTTTCTTTATGACTTCTGGTCATATTATAACATTTGCTTTTCACTCTAATCATCAATTCCACCAATACAATATGATCATGTTCATCATCATTTCTCATAATAATAATATTCCATCTTTCAATAGCACATCATCAATATTCTTCTTCTTCTTCTTCTTCTTTTTTCAAATATTAGTCTTCAGGACCATAGTAAATATCTTTCAAAGCTATAAAATTCTTTTGTCATTGAATGTGTGGATCATTAGCCTTCAGGGTTTTGACATTTGTTATTACTAAATCATCAAATTATAAATATATATATATAATATGTATTATTTCATATGCATCAAATTAAATATGCAAAGGGGGTATTCCGTAGAACTAAAGGGCGTATGAACTAAAGACGGTAGAACCTGCCAATCTAGTTCATTGTCACAGCCTCTCTAATTCTCCAAAAGAGGTGAGGATATGATGCAATAGAATAACAACATAATAAAATAAGAAATAACAATATGATATATAAACACACACAACAATTAAAAAAATATATAGTGAAATAACAAAATAATAGCATAAAGAAATAGAAGTGTAAAATAGAATAAAGAATATGAAATATCATAAAACTTAAAATAGAAATGTAAAATAAGGGAGGGAGCAATATGAATAATAGCATAATGTAAGATAAAATGACAAAACAATTAAAATAAAGAAAAATAATAATATTACGGAAATAGAGAATAAAATAAATATAACATAAAATTAAACAAAAACATAAAACATGATGAAATGGCAATAACACTAAAATAACAAAACTTTAAATGATAAAACAGAAATAGACATATAAAAGAATAATATATACATAATAGGCAAAATGAATGCAGTAGTATCACAATATTTGAATCCCCAGAGCAAATCGTGCTGATAACGTGATATAAAAATAAGAGAAAAGTAGAAAGATTGGGAGAAAATGGGATAATGGGACAAAGAAAATAGAAGAGGGAGGAAATGAGCATTTCTCATTCACTTGTAATTCATGGTACAAATGCTTTGTGTTTGGCCTCTATTTATAGGCCTCATCACATTCAAGCCTATAACTATGATTACAAAGGTATAAAGATAGATATAATGGCAATAATGATAAGAAGAAACTCCTACAAGCTATTCATTAGGAGGTTATAGGAAGAGAATCCTAAGAGAGAGAGGTTATGGACATCCACTAGATAATATTTTGTAATAGAACTTAATGGGATAGTCAATTTTTTACACCGCTCACTAGTCACTATTTTCACTTTCAGACATTCAATTAAATTAAATTACTGTTTTTTTTAATTTTTTTTCTTTGGTAAAAAGAAGGGAGAATAGCATATAGGTTCCAAGTAAGAGAATTAATTTCAGACAGATTCATTGACAACTTCTTCACTTATTAACCAAGACTATTGTAGTTGTTAATAGTTGATTAACAACTCCTTGAGACCTTTCTAAAATTAATTCTCTTATTTGGGATCTAGGTGCAATTTTTCGTAAAAAGAATGCTATGTCTCCTTCTCTATTACACGGAGAATTTGTTCTTATTCATAGAACAAGTTTAATAGTTTTCTTTATTAGAAGCACTTCATCCTCTTCTTGCTTACTTCCAGCTGTGCTGCAACCTGTAAGGAATCATTTATTAGAAGTGAAAGAAAACGAAGGAGGCTATGAAGATGAAGAATAATTCATTGGTAATATTATTACGTTAATCCATGTGAAGAGAAAGACAAAAATGATCAAAAGAGGGATGGAAGCAAAGAGGAAGACATTAATCGTGGGAGGTAGAGAAAGACGAGATGCATATAGAGGGGCTTTGAACGTGGAAACTTGAAACCATCTCTTTTGAACTTTGAAGTTGGCTGGATAAAATTGTACCATTTCGAAATTGTTGGTGGATGACGTCGCTCTAAGCATCAGAAGACACAGGAAGGTTTCACTTGGAAGAAAAAGAAAAAGAAAAAGAAGTCAGAGGAAGGGCAGAGTGAGAGGGGCAAAGGGTGTAGGTTGTGTTTGGATTGTCGTTAGAAAAGTGACTTTTTTTTATAATGACTTTTTTAGAAGTGACTTTTGGATAAAATTTATTTGTATGAAATGATTTATGTTTAGATTTGTGATGATAGAAGTGACTTCTTTTTCAATCTGACTTTTAGAAACATGTTTGGATGATTATATTGAAAAGCACTTTTAGATGAAAAATTACTAAAAAGGGCATTATTTTCATTAAATAATACATATATAATATGCATATATTCTTATTAAAGGCTTAGTTTCTCCCTTATTTTCAGGAAAATAATTTTAAAAAATAATATTTTTCACTCAAAGGAGTATATTGTGGGAGAAAGTAGTTAGAAATTGATATGATAAATTTTTGGAGATAAAAAGAAAATTTTAGATTAAAAGAAACTATCTTATTTAAGAATTTTAGGAGTCTAACAGTCTAATTTTCCTACCCACTTTATTAAATAATACATAACAAAAAGCGTGGGACCCACCAGAAGTCATTTTTTATTAGCCAAAAGTAACCTTTTTTTACTTCTGAATTTTCACGTTGTAGAAGTTATTTTAGACCAAAAGTCATTTTAAAATAAGTGAACACAAACATAATTTTTTTTCAAAAAATGATTATGATTCTTGGATCCAGTTGGAGGCGCAACGTGGGATTTAAACACACCCTGAATCGCTAGCTTCTCCTCCTACACGATGTCCAATGATGTTTCAAGGACAAATCCTGGCCGTCTACCCCATATGAACAGTAACATTAAAAAAGTTGATTGATTGATTCTTTATTTTCCAATGTGTCTTTTAAAAAAGTTAGAAACAACTTTAATGACTATGCGTAACATGAAGCAACGCGTTTTCCAATAATCAACAAGACCTTCTCACATATGAGGATAGAAAAAAAGTTTATTCTCAGTCGAGTGTTCCTCTTAACATCTCATTTCAGATCTGTTCAATGTTCATCACATTCTGTGCTAATTATAACATGGATCCATCGTCCTTTATTGGAGTCATATAGAGGATGCTGCCAAGTGTTTATGTGGTTGCGTCCAAAGAGAAGCTGATTTCTTCTTAGATTTGGAAACCAATCTGAAGTTTGCTGGATGATAAATGGAATAAGTTTGAACCTATGAAGAAAGACGTGGAAGTACAAATTGAAGAACTTCAGAACAATCCGGATATGATAATATCTCACCAACTTACTGGTTGGCTCCAACAAGTAGAAGCCATTCAACAGGTTATTTCTCAACTTGACCATGATTCCCTTTTTTCTTCTTCACCGCATTTGGAATACATTATCGAATCTATAAGATCTGCGGTTGTCAATTATTTTTCCCAGATATGAATCCTAGATTGAAATTTCCCTTTGTGAAAGTAAATTAATCATCACTCATCATTTGGTAAAAAAAAAAAAATCATCAGTCATACTCATCACATCACATGTAGTTGAATTAGTGATAACAAATACTTGTTATCTGTTAGATGCTTAAAATATTTATGACTAAAGTTATTCATCACAAGTAAAGTATCTTTTTATGAAGTCAAGCTAAGATAGAATTAAAAATAATACATCAATAACCACGGAGATCAAAACGAGAAACCTGTTTTTCTACCAAGTACAAAGCTTTGCGGAAGAGCTACTCTGAATTTTTAGATATGTTTTTTGTGTTCCATATATGATTTTTTAAGAGTTTATATATTTTTTAAAAATATATTATTTTAATGGGTATAAAATAAAATAAAGATAATATCTTAAGTATAATTCATTTTTCAAAAAAATAATTTCTTACAAAAAAATATCATTTTAAAAATAATTTAACATAGACCCACCGGATTATATCAGGAGAGTTCAGATTTGATTAACTTTCCTTACAAAGCTTTGTACTTTATAAGAAAACTAGATAAAAACAAATTGTACTCAAAATAAAATTAGAATGATGAGAATATATGTATATAACTTCATTAAACTTTGGTAGTGTCTTAATATTTCCAACATTAATTCTTGTGTTTAAATAGGTACCCAGTATTATAAAAATCAGGCATTTTTTTGTGAGTAACCTTTGCAAGAAGTCTTTGTTGATTTTCTTAATACGGTGAATATCAAGTACATACACAAAACAAATGCCTAAATTTAAAAAAAAACATATATTTGTGTAAACAGAAAATAAAAGATATTAAAGCTCAAGGAGTCCAAGTAATTCAAAACAAATGCCTATGTAAATGGTGTTCAAAGAATTGCGTGTCAAGCTACAAGCTGGGAAAAAAAGTTGCCACGATGCTCAAAGATGTGGATGAACTAGCAACTGAAGGGAAAAGCTTCTGTAAGGATTTTATTGCTTACGAGGTGGCAACCGAAGCAATGAAGATGCCTCAAGATGAGACAGTAGGATTGAACACAATGTTTGATAAGGTATGGAATAGTCTTCAAGTAGAGAATGTTGGCATCATTGGTTTATATGGGATGGGCGGGGTAGGAAAGACTACCTTGTTAAAAAAAATTTACAATGAACTTGTGAAGGGAAAGCTAGGAATTGATTTTTTGTTGTGGGTGGTGGTGTCAAAAGAGCCCAACTTGGATAGTATTATGGATAATGTTAACCTTTTGGAATTCATGTCTTTTGGCACAATTTCAATTGGATTTTATACAATTTTTGGAGCATTTGTATATATTTTGGATGCTCAAAGATAGAAAAATGGGCATGATGTTTTTGGTTGAAATTTGTGCTAAATTGTGTTTATTTTGGGATTTCATCTTTGTTTAACATGAGCTCATTAAATTTATTTTTGTGCAAGAGGTGTTTTGGGAAAGAGAATTAGAGTCAAGGCATTTGGGAAATTGAAGATGAGGAAAATGATGGCAAAAGATGGAATATTTCATTTTCAACAAAGAACCCAAATTTTCCAAGAGGCAAATTGAGCTGCAACTCAGAAACTGGGCCACAGCTCAGTTCTACACAGAAGGAAAATAGGCCGCAGCTCAGTTTATCAGTCGCAGCTCAGTCGTAGCTCAATTCTGGACAGAGGGAAACTGAGCCGTGGCTCAGTAGCGCAGTAAAACGCACAGCATCATTTGAGCACGGAAATGAGGGTTTAAATTGGGGAAAACGATGGGAGTCATTCATTCTGCACTTTCTGGACGACTTTGGAGCATTTTGGGGTGCTAGGGTTTGGTTCTTGAAGAGAAGGAAGCAAGGATTGGGCTTTAGAAGAGATTTGGAGCTTAATTTCTTTGGTTTTTCTTCTTCATCTTCCTTTCCTTTCTTGTTTTCTATAATGGATGAACATTATCCATGGATTTGTAGCTTTTTATTGATTATGAGTAGCTAAACTTGTTATCTAGGATTATTTTGAACCGTTGTATGGATTAACTCTTTAATACTCCTCTCCTTTTGTGATTAATGTTATATATGTGTTTATTTTACTCTTTGCTTAATGCTTCTATATGCTTGATCACCATTTAGATGTTTTGTTCATTTGATTGAAGCTTAAGAGAGCTAGGTTAAATGTAGAACTTGGGTGAAATTCTGCAAGAACTTGAAATTTGCTTGATGAATGGATGGTTTTGTTGGTAAGATAGAGATATACTTATTAACCTTGCATAGCCACATTAGGGTTGGAGTTTGGAAATTGGGTTTTATTAATTGTAACAAGAGATTGAGCAATTAATGAAATGAGACACTTGTTTTTGACTTGAGAAAGCTTTTACAAGTAAATTTTGGACCCTAGGCTAACACATGTATATTTATTAAAAGCACTTGTGAGAGGAGGTTATTTAGAGGTTATGAGATACAAGGGGGATAAATAATCCTAGGCTCCATTTTATCCTTAAAATTAGAGAATCAATTGTAATTATCAACTTCTATTTTTAATGCTAGTTTTCTACTAATTAACTCTTCCAACCAAACTTTGTGTAAGCTCAACTTAATTGAACTCACTAAGCCTTCTGTTTGATCACATTTGTAACCAAATCCTCGTGGGAACGATACTTTCTTATCACTTTATTACTTGGCGCGACCCGTGCACTTGCGGTGCGAACAAGTTTTTGGCGCCGTTGCCGGGGATTTGGCAACAAATCCCTTGGTCAACCTTAGGCTTAGTTGTTAATTTTGCTTGAGTTTGTAATTATTTTTCTTTTCATTTCTTCTCTTCTTTACTTTTACTTTTTGTTTAGTTTGATACTAGCTTGGTTGTACCCCTTATAGGTACCACTTTGGCGCATGCAAACGGTGGAAATAGCTGATTTGGAAGTAGTAATTGGAGGAGTTCATACATTTGAAGAGGAAGCTGAAACTGATTCGGAAATCATGGTGGATGATGAATATGACCGGGCTACTGTCAATGATTTTGCTAGTAGGAATATGAGGGGTAATCAATCTTGCATTCGGATGCCAGAAATGCAAGCGCATACCTTTGAGATCAAGCCTGTTATGATACAAATGCTTCAATTGCATGGCATGTTTCATGGTCTTTACAACGAAGACGCCAACAAGCATTTGATGTACTTCTTGGAGGTGTGTGATTCTTTTAGGCAAAATGGAGTGCCCCAGGATGTCTTCAAGCTTCGGTTGTTTCCTCTCTCCCTACAAGGCAAGGCTAGGGAATGGTTCAATAACCTACCTGAGGGCTCCATCAACTCCTGGGATGAGCTTGAAAGTAAGTTCAGAGCTCGCTTTTTCTCTGATGATAAATCTGTGGAAGCTAGAGATGAGTTTCTTAGCTTTAAACAACACCCAGATGAGAATCTTTACGCGGCTTGGGAAAGATACAAAATGTTGATGAAGAATTGCCCCAATCATGGGGTGGATAAGTGGGTGATAGTCCAAGTCTTCTGTAATCGCCTTAACCCTCAATCTAAGGCCATGGTAGATTCTATTACAAATGGAGGATATCAGAATGTTCCTGTCAATGAGGTGATTAGATTGCTGGATCAGTTATCTGCAAACAATTCTCAGGGTACTGATAGGAGGAATTCACAACCGCTAGCCACTCCTAAGGAAGACACTCATTCGTCTTCACAACTCGCCACCATTATCTCTGCATTGAATAAGCGGTTCGATGTGATAGAATCTCATATGCAAAGGGGTAAATCTCATGGTGTGCATTCTGTTCATACTACCCCAATTGTGTGTGACCAATGCAATGATGCCCACCTGCCGGACCATTGTCCTCTCTATATGGTTTCGGAGTCAGTCAACTACATAGGCAAGTTTCAAAATCCTCAGAATCAAGGGTGGCGGAATCACCCAAATTTCTCTTGGAATCAAGGGCAAGCAGTAAATCAACCTTCTTCTTCAGTTGTTAAACCCTATCATCCTCCCGGTTTTCAAGCTCAACCTCGGCAAGTTCCTATGAAAGAGAAGGAATCCAAAATGGAGAAGATGTTGGCTCAGATTATAGCAGGCCAAGAAGCTCAAAGGGTAGAAACTAAATCTACCTTTTCTCTCCATGAGACGGCAATCAAGAATCTTGAAGTGCAAATGGGGCAATTGGCCTCCCAAATCAATGCTATGTCAAGAGGGAATCTCCCTAGTGATTCAATCCCCAATCCAAGAAGGGAAGAATGCAAGGCAATTACTTTAAGAAGTGGGAAGCAACTACCTAATGTGCCTAATCCTAGTGGAGTGAGCAAAGAAAGTCAAGATGATGTTGTTCTTGATGCAAGAGAAGGGAATGAAGAGCCTATAGTTGATGATGGTGAGGGTAAGCCAAAGAAGCAAGTTGAGAAGGCTAATAAAGATGTGGTTAAAGAAAAAGTGTAAGAGACAAAGCCAAAGTCAAATGGTCCCCCAGCTTATATGCCTCCACTTCCATTTCCACAAAGATTCAAGAAGAAAGAAGAAGATGGGCAATTCAAGAAATTTCTAGAAATGTTCAAACAATTACATATCAATATTCCTTTTGCTGAGGCACTTGAGCAAATGCCCAAATATGCAAAGTTCTTGAAAGATGTGTTGTCTAAAAAGAGAAGATTTAATGAATTTGAAACCGTGGCTTTGACTGAAGATTGTAGTGCTATCCTACAAAGAAAGCTTCCACCAAAGTTGAAAGATCCGGGGAGTTTCTACATTCCGTGTAATATTGGCAAGAACTTTCAAGGAAAGGCCCTTTGTGATTTGGGGGCAAGTGTGAATTTGATGCCTTCTACTGTTTTCAATCAACTAGGCTTAGGAGATGCAAGGCCTACTACGGTAACATTGCTCCTTGCTGATAGGAGTGTCTCACGTCCTAGAGGGGTCATTGAAGATGTCTTGGTAAAGGTGGACAAGTTCATTTTTCCAGCTGACTTTATTGTTATTGATTGTAAGGTGGATTGGAACATTCCTATCATACTTGGAAGACCATTCCTTGCTACAGCTAGAACCCTTATTGATGTGGAGAAGGGTGAAATCACTTTGAGAGTCAATGATGAACAAGTAAGTTTCAACATGAACAAAGATTTGAAGTTCTCAGATGACTCTCCTCAATGTTCTTTTGTGGATGTAATTGACTCTATTCATCACGAGAAATTTTATGTTTCATTTGTTAAAGATCCTTTGGAAGCCTTGTTAGTGGGAGAGAAGGGAGTTGAAGATGTTCATGATGGAGAATTAATGGAAGTGTGTGTTATGGATACTGATGGTCATGCAAGATTCAAACATTTTCAACCATTAGATGTGTCTAATGCATTAAGCTCATCTTTGAAGCCATCTATTGAAGAACCTCCAATCTTGAAGTTGAAACCATCACTTCCTCAACTTAATGAATCAGAGGAATTTTGTCTCAATGCCTATGGATATGCAAAGCATTTTAAAGAGAAGACCAAGGAGTGCAATAACAAGAAAATTTTTTCAAAGACTTTTGATCCTGGTCAAAGAGTGCTCTTGTACAATTGTATGTTGAAATTATCTTTGGGAAAGCTAAAATTCCGTTGGTCTGGACCATTCACCGTTGTTCAAGCCTCAAATTTTGGTGCTGTGGAGCTAGAAAATGAAAAGGGCGAAAGATCCAAAGTAAATGGCCACCGGTTGAAGCATTATTGGGGTGGACATGTAGACCGTCAAGTGGCCACCCTCTACTTGTCTACCACAATGTGAAAGAATGAAGAGTCAGGCTGAGCGACTTTAAACCAAGCGTTACTTGGGAGGCAACCCAAGTTCTAAACTTTTTCTTTTGAATTTTTAGGTTGTTTTAGCGTGTTTTAGTGGAATTATGCTTGTTCTTTTGTGTTTTGTAGGCTTGGTGGGAAGTATTCAAGAATATTGCATTTGAAAGGATAAAGGCATGTGGAATGGGGTTGACTTGAAGGCTAACAAATGGCTGGGCATTTTCAGGGGAGTAATAACTATTTCAATGGTTAATATGATATTAATCTGATGTTTGGAGCTAATTTTGCTGATGTGACTAGTGTATCATGGCTGAAACAAAAGCATTTTGCTGATATTTTGGTTGTTTGTTATCATATCATGACCATGAGTGCTTCTTATTTGAGATCCATTTGGTAGATATGGAACAAATGTAGCCCTGTGACTTGTGTTCACTTGTTTGTGTGTGCAATGGGATATGTTAGTTGGAGGTCTTGTGCTATGAAAAAGCTGATATTTTTGGACTAATTTTGGAGAATTATGATATGAGGGAAATTGGTGATTGCAATGTGATTTGTTTGTGTTCAAGTAATCAATTTTACCTCAAGGAGAAGAAAAAAAATTGGTCATTGGAATTGATATGTTGAAGTCAAATTTGCACTACATGGGAATGAATTTTTGTGATTAAATCATGGTTTTATGATTTTTTTTTTGGAGTGTAATTTGATCTTCCATTAATTGGAATTGAGTGCCAAATTGATTCAAATTGTGTGTGTAAGCTTGTTTGAATTATGTCAATCTTGTGCATTGGGGGGGTTTTTGTTGTTTGTGTGGTATATTGCAGCAAAATGGGTGATGTTTCTGGTATGAATTTGGTTTTTGACAGCAGGAAAATGAGCTGTGGCTCAAATTTTTGAGCTGCAGCTCAATTTTTTTCAGTTTTGTCCAGAGAGTATTTGAGCTATAGCCCAAAATTTTGAGCTGCAGCTCGGCGTGGCTCAGCTTAAGACCAGAGAAGAAATGAGCCATGGCCCAACAACTTTGAGCTGCGGCCCATAAAAAAAATATATATATAAAATAATATAATAATAAATATATATAAAAAAATCAAAACAAAATCCAAAATATTTTCCCTTCCCTCTTGCTCCACTGACCCGAATTTTTTTTATTCATATATATATATATTTATTATATTTATATATGTATATATATATTTTAAAAAAAAAACCAAATTTCGATTCCCCCAAATCTGTTTCACTGAGCAGAGTGTATCACCCAAGGTAATCAAACCCGGACCGGAGTCTAGACCGGCGGAGTTGGTGGGTCAAGGGTTAGTGGGTCAGCTCGTAGTCAACCCGGGATCCAGACCGGTGGGGAATAAAAAATTAAAAAATAATTTAGACTCTTATTGTTCCATTAAATACTAAATATTAATTTCTTTTTTTTTTCTGCCAACTAACTAAATATTAGTTCACTGCCTTAAATCACTAACAAAATATCATATACTCATCCAACATTCCTTGCAATTTATTTGACATATTGACATTATAGCATCAATCCACTATCAAATGATATCAAAATCAGTAATCACTATATAGTCTTCACATAATAATTATCAAAATAGATAAATGATCACAAAATATTCATACTCATAGTACTTTAATCATTAAACTAATAATTATTACCATTACAATTGTCATTAATTTCAACAAATGTTGCTTTCCACCATTCATACAAAAATATATATTTTTTTTTAAAAAAAGTAACCTACTGACCCACCGGGTCACTCCCGGGTTGCACCGGGTTAGACGGGTCGGACCCGGGTTGCTCCGGGTCACTAAGACCCCGGGTTAGAAGCAAACTCGACCCGGTTGAGTGCCCGGGTTGGCGGGTTACGGGTCAACCCGGCCGGGTTTGATTACCATGGTATCACCATTCAACATCTCCAACCCCATGCCCTAAATCCCATTCCCCTCCATCTTGACCCAACATTCTTCCTCCATGTTCGGCGGTGAGCTTCATTCACCGGTGACCATCGTTAGCGCCGCCGTGTCCATCGGCGCCTTCAACTCATTTTCCAACCCTTGTGACTCTGCTGAAGTATTCCGCAAGCTCGTCAACGCCGTCATCTTGTTCAACTAGCGCCTTCGTATTCGGCTCTTCCATTAGCTCCGCCGTGTCCCTCCAAGCCTTCAATTCATTTTCACACCCCCTGTTTTGCTAGTACCGCCGTCATCTTCTCCAGCCACCGTCACTACCTCCAGTCCTTAGCTAGCTCCAGGCCGTCATTTTTCTTGTCCAGTCCGCCGTCTTCATCGCGTTTCACGCTGTCATCTCTTGTTACCACGACTTCTCTTGTTTTTCTTGCTCCGAATGGAAGGATTTCTAGTGTGGGAGTTGTTGCAATTTCAAGTTTTCATCAGCTTACACTTTCACAGCTGTCAAGTTCGGTCTCTTCCTAATTACTGCTTCAGTATATTTTCTGTTTTCGGTGAGACGCCCCTGCCTTCATTCTTTATTTTGTTTCTGGTTTAAAGGTGAGATTAGGGCCTGTAATAGCATGAACTTAGGAGGTTGAATTATCCCATGAAGTTTCTGGTTCTTGACGTAGCAACTGTTTAAATCAACCTGATTTGTGGATGTACATTGTTCCTTGTGCTCCTTCTAATGTTTCTTGTGAAATGCTAGTGTTAAAGTTAAATGCATGTTGTGGGAGGTGTCAAGGTGCTCTGTGATTTGCTTGTTGAACTTAAACCTAAGCTTGGAGATTGTAAGTTTAATAATTTGGCTTGGTAAGGTGATTTTTCATGGAAATTTTGATGCTTCTTTTTGCAAAGAGAAAGAGGTTGCTGCTCTTAATGTGATGGTGAATTGCTGATGTTGACATTAATTTCATGATGAGTGTAATGTCCAGGTGCTTAATGATTTAATTGTTGTAATTGCAAAAGCTGATTTTGGATTTTTATGCTTTAAATGCCTCTAAGCTTGACAGATAAAAAGTTTACTGATTTGGTTTGAAAAGGTGATTGTTCTTAGACTTTATGGTGCTTCATTTTGTCTAAGATGATTTCTTTGTCTTGTCATTGGGTATGCAATTAAAATTGGGCATTTCACTAGTTTAGAGTCGGGTCTATTTAATTTTGATTGTCTAGAACATCAAGTTGCCGTTGACTCCCTTGTTTGTTGCTGAGTTTCAATGTGTGTTGAATTACTTGATTTTCTTTGCAGGAGTATGGCCCTTCACTAGCCTGAAACTTACAAGCTCACTAAATCTTTTTCTAACATGTGGCAATGTGTGTGTTTTGATCGAATGATCTGTCTTGTTCTTTTGTTAGAGCATGTGTATGTCTAAATGTTAGCTCTTTTTGATTGTTAGTGCATTGGACTATGGTTATGGGTCTGACTTTTTGATTGAAAGATGCTCTGGTGTATAAAATGTGCTGATTGGTTCCCATTTTTCCATGAATGTTATTGATATATCTATAATTTCATCTCGTTGATTTGGACACTTCCCTCTTTCATTGTTTGCTACACAAATGTTTGTTCCTCTCATGCAATCTCTTTCATTTTGTGGACTGTATTATTACATGGGAGAAGGCCCTTAGTTTTTCCCTTGTGACAGTGAGGACACTGTCCATTTTAAGTTTGGGGGTAAGGGCAATTTTGATTTTGATTTTAATAAATTGTTTTGCTAATTTGGCATGGATTCCAATTTTGGAAACTTGGAACTTGGATTTTTGCTTGTAACTTTGTGAAAATTGTGAGTTAGATTGATTAATTATCCTCTGTAGTTAAAGCATAATCCAATGATAGAATTGTTGCTTAGACTATATGTTTAATAGGGAATGGTGGTTATATTTTTTAATGCTAGAGTAGTAATGTAAGGCTTGTTCCTGACAATTATGTCATTTTTGCACACAAAAGCTGAGATAATTGAAATGCTCTTGTTAGGAGAAATTGTGGCAAGTTGATTTGTATGTTTATTCTTAATTGATGGACTTCACAACCTATATTAGAATCTCTTGAAGCAATTAGATGATCTCTCACAATTTTAAAACAAAATGATTTGGGCATTCTTTTAAATGCGGTTGAGCCTTTTAAAGCCTACCTATGGTATTATTTCCACTTGAACCCTATTTGAGCCTTATAATGAAAAACCATGAAAATTTTCTTTTTGGAACCCACATTGGACCTTACCCTTTATAGCCTGAAAAACCATGAATTACCTGAATCTTGAGATAATTGACATTTTACTTTGGTGAGGATTGGTATGGTTGTTGAAGGTGTGTGTAAATGTAGAATCATGTGTGGGAAGGGAAATAGTGTGTGACAGCTGGAAATTTGTACTAAAAAAAAATGCAAAAAAAAAGAGGAAAAAGAAAATCAATTCTAATATGATTTGGAGTACAAAGAACCAACTTGAGATAAGTTTGGGGGGAATTTTGAGGTTCTCTAAAAGAAAAAAAATGTTTTGCATAAAAAAAATATATATATTGGAATATAGTCATTTATCTCAAGATATTTGAATTCCTTCTTCCCCATTCTTTCAAAGAGCAAAACACTTAGACCATTGGCCACATTACAAGCTCATAAAGTCCCATTGATTTTTTTTTAATTGTGGGAAATAATTCTTTTGTAGAGAGGGAGGAAAAGACTAGGAAAGTGAAGTCTTGAATTTAAGGATATTTCATACATATTGAAATGTTGCTTTGGATTTTGACAAGTGTCATTGCATTGTTTTCTAGCTCCACACACACACAGACTGAAATTGTTGGCAAACTTGCTATGAAATTGTGAATCTAGCATTTTTCAATATTCCACTACTTCCCTATTGAATTTATTTCTAGAGCAACTGATGAGGATAATTTTATGCATGCATGGTAGGTGGATAAGTGACCAATCTAGCTGTTTTATCTTTTGTTTTACTCGAGGACGAGTAAAAGTCTAAGTTTGGGGGTGTGTTAACCTCTTGGAATTCATGTCTTTTGGCACAATTTCAATTGGATTTTATACAATTTTTGGAGCATTTGTATATATTTTGGATGCTCAAAGATAGAAAAATGGGCATGATGTTTTTGGTTGAAATTTGTGCTAAATTGTGTTTATTTTGGGATTTCATCTTTGTTTAACATGAGCTCATTAAATTTATTTTTGTGCAAGAGGTGTTTTGGGAAAGAGAATTAGAGTCAAGGCATTTGGGAAATTGAAGATGAGGAAAATGATGGCAAAAGATGGAATATTTCATTTTCAACAAAGAACCCAAATTTTCCAAGAGGCAAATCAGAAACTGGGCCACAGCTCAGTTCTACACAGAAGGAAAATAGGCCGCAGCTCAGTTTATCAATCGTAGCTCAGTCGCAGCTCAATTCTGGACAGAGGGAAACTGAGCCGCGGCTCAGTCGCGCAGCAAAACGCACAGCATCATTTGAGCACGGAAATGAGGGTTTAAATTGGGAAAAACGATGGGAGTCATTCATTCTGCACTTTCTGGACGACTTTGGAGCATTTTGGGGTGCTAGGGTTTGGTTCTTGAAGAGAAGGAAGCAAGGATATGATTGGGCTTTAGAAGAGATTTGGAGCTTAATTTCTTTGGTTTTTCTTCTTCATCTTCCTTTCCTTTCTTGTTTTCTATAATGGCTGAACATTATCCATGGATTTGTAGCTTTTTATTGATTATGAGTAGCTAAAATTGTTATCTAGGATTATTTTGAACCCTTGTATGGATTAACTCTTTAATACTCCTCTCCTTTTGTGATTAATGTTATATATGTGTTTATTTTACTCTTTGCTTAATGCTTCTATATGCTTGATCACCATTTAGATGTTTTGTTCATTTGATTGAAGCTTGAGAGAGCTAGGTTAAATGTAGAACTTGGGTGAAATTCTGCAAGAACTTGAAATTTGCTTGATGAATGGATGGTTTTGTTGGTAAGATAGAGATATACTTATTAACCTTGCATAGCCACATTAGGGTTGGAGTTTGGAAATTGGGTTTTATTAATTGTAACAAGAGATTGAGCAATTAATGAAATGAGACACTTGTTTTTGACTTGAGAAAGCTTTTACAAGTAAATTTTGGACCCTAGGCTAACACATGTATATTTATTAAAAGCACTTGTGAGAGGAGGTTATTTAGAGGTTATGAGATACAAGGGGGATAAATAATCCTAGGCTCCATTTTATCCTTAAAATTAGAGAATCAATTGTAATTATCAACTTCTATTTTTAATGCTAGTTTTCTACTAATTAACTCTTCCAACCAAACTTTGTGTAAGCTCAACTTAATTGAACTCACTAAGCCTTCTGTTTGATCACATTTGTAACCAAATCCTCGTGGGAACGATACTTTCTTATCACTTTATTACTTGGCGCGACCCGTGCACTTGTGGTGCGAACAGATAATATTAGAAAATCGGTTGGGATCATGGATGATATTTGGAATCGCTGTAGTAATCAAGATGAAATGGCAGCAAAGATTTATGGGATCCTCAAACAAAAGAAATTTGTCTTGTTATGGGATGATATATAGGATAGCTTGGACCTGAAATCGGTGGGAGTGCCAAATCCAAAGGATACAGAATTCCAATCCAAAGTCTTATTCACAACACGGTTAGAAAAGCGCAAAAAATGTAAGCTCAAATGAAATTCATTGTACAGATTTTAACTGAAAAAGAAGCACTTGACTTGTTTTGCCTGAAAGTCGGTAAAGAAACTCTTAGTTCACACCCAAACATTCCAAAGCTAGCAAGGGAGATGGCAATGGAATGTAAAGGGCTGCCTGTTGCATTGATTGTGTTAGGAAGTGCCATGGCCGGAGTGAAGAGTGTTGAAGTTTGGGAACATTTAATAATTATTTTAACAAGTTCTTCATTGACTGCACCAGATCTTGAGACAAAAGTATTCTCTATTCTTAAACTTAGCTATGACAAGTTGGATGAAGTAGAAAAACGTTGTTTCTTGTACTGTGCAATGTACCCAGAAGACTTTGAGATTCTAGTTCCGGATCTTATTGATAAATGGATGTGGGAGAAATTTTTTGATGAAGATATGACAAAGAGTGTCCAAGATATGCATGGTCATGGTGAGTATGTGATTGAAAAGTTGAAGTTTTCGTGCTTGCTAGAAAGAAAGCAAGAAAGACGATCTCTTTATGAAACGTACGGTCAAAATGCATGATATGATTTGTGATATGGCATTGTGGTTATCTAAATAAGATCATAAAAATATAGAACTGGAGAAGAGGATTTTAATCATAAATGAATGGGAATCAAAGAAAATCCTAGATGATCCTCCAAGTGTCACAACACTAGTTTCCAAAGTTTTATTGAAAGAGGGATTAGTTTTTCGTAGACAACATGATTGGTTTCTTCAGCTTGAAGGTATTAAATGCATGATGAAGGGATTGAAAATCTTGGAACTACCAGTCTATGAAAAAAAGATTTGCGGACATCGGGGGTTTAATTTCTTTGGAATATCTTTCTTTTCATCTTTCTTCTCATTTAAGGGGAGGAATAGGATCAGAGTTTTGGATCAACTTACGGTCCTTGACAAATTTAAAATTTCTGAGCGAAGTATGCTGGTGCTTTTGACATGCATTGGGATATTCCGTTGGGAGTGTTATCAAGTCTTCGACAATTAAGAGTGTTTAGACTCATTGAGATCATTATTTGTTCAGAAAAGAGAAGGATTTTAGAAGAGCTGGAGTCCCTACCAAATATTGAGGAATTACGGATAAATATAGTAACTGAAGATGGGCTAAACAAGTTATTGGAGTCATCCAAATTGCAAAGTTGCTTATACAATTTTTCTATTCGGGACAGCCACCTGAAAGAGATTCCTCTCTATTATCATTAAGGTCCCTGTCAGGAAGAAAGCAGCTGCAGGAAATTGAGTTCTCAAGGTTGAATATTAGAAGTGATCCTCAATATCCTCTTGTGCTTGAAACATTATTTTCTCTGGCCAAGCTCCGAAGTGTGAGAATTTATTCGTGCTCATCACTAACTCATGTGACATGGCTCAAGTATGCTCCACTCCTTCAACAACTTCACATTTTTGAATGTTACTCGTTGGAAGAAGTGATAAAAGAAGGAGAAGAAGCAATAAAGGAGGAGAACAATGTGGATTCTTGTGTATTCTCTTCTCTTGTCTATCTGACTTTGCGGGACTTGCCAAAACTGAAGAGCATTCACAAGGCACCCTTATCTTTTCCTTCCCTCCAATCCATTTACATAGAAGAATGTCCTAATCTAAAAAGGTTACCACTCGATTCCAACTTTGCCAAACATAATAAGTTGACACTTTTTGAAGGACAACAAAAGTGGTGGGACAATTTGGAATGGGATGACCCCACAGCCAAGCACATTCTACAATTAAAGTTGAAACTTCGAATTGTGAGGTAAATGCATCACATGATATATATATATGTGTGTGTGTGTGTGTGTTAGTCTTCTTTCACTTTCACAGTTTCACATATATAATTGTTGCTTATAATTTATTAATATTACCTGCACGTGTATATATCATTGCAGTAGCATACTAATTAGTGGGAGGCGCGGTGGTGGCCCGTCTGTGTGGAAATGAGTACTGCTTTTATCATTAGTTTTCTTTCTCTTGTTTTAACTTTCAAGACCTTAGCGTGTGGCTGAGCGTTTAGACTCAAAAATGAAACAAGCCATGTACAGTGTGATGTATTTAACATTGAACATGTAACCCCTACATGCTCATTAACGATAATTATGTATGTGTGCTTTGTGTTATATATTTTTCTGTTTTATCTGATTAATTTGGCTTTTTATGTGAATTAGCGTAGCCTGATTAATTATTTCACCTTTTGCGTTGAAAATTTAGAGAAAAATAACGTAGAAATTAAAACTGATTTTTTTTTTTTACTTTAAGATTGTATGAAACTATGGAACTTGTGAAGAGGATTTTAATCATGAATCAATGGGAATCAAAGAAAACCCCAGATGATCATCCAAATGTCACAATATTTGTTTTCGCATATCAATCAATGTTATCGTTAAGAAAATGACATTAACAGTTAATATTTTAAATAATAAATAAGAAAATGCTACATTTTGAAATTTATATGGTAATTTAAAAAAAAAATTCTCAGGAAAAAATAGCATTGAGCGAAAGATTCTGGACAAGTTTGCACCCTAATGCTTGCAAATAATATTTTTAAGATTATTATAGAAATAATAATATTTATTTTTCCAATTTTTATAATTATAAAGTTTGAATCATAACAATAGAGATATAATTTAACTATAATTAATTGTTATAATTATATTCATAATTTGTATTCAAATTAATTAGATTAATTATTTTTTGATTATTTAATTATTAATTTAAATCTATCATTATTATTTATATTTTTGAATTTAATTTTTTATTTAATTTTAAATTAACTTGATAAATAAAAACCCATAAGAACCCAATTAGAAATCGTATGAAACTATAAGGACCTAATAAAAAAATGCAAGGACTTCGTTAAAATGAGTGAAAGTATAAGGACTGAATAAAAAGAAAAATAACTACAGAGACCCAATTAAAAATTGATTTAAACTATTAGGACTTGTAAACTAATTATTCCTAAAATAAAAAGACCTTATATTTATAATCAAAAGTCTATTCCAACTAGATTTTCTATATTTAAGAGGAAGTAGAAGGCTACTAGCTACTAATAAGAAAGGTTCAAGAAGGCTACTAGCTACCAACACATGGTTATATTTGCTTTTCAATTGGTAATTTGTACTACTGCTTGGGCTTCATGAGTGGCCCATTTTGGAGGTAACTTAAAAAGCCCAACCCAACAATAAATTGAAAGATTTGGGAGCCATAACATAAACAAGCAACAATATTGAATCTATATTAAGGCTCTGGTTGGATTGAGAGAAAATGGGAGAGGAAAGAAAATTGGGGGGGGGGGGATGGGGAGGAGAGAAAAGTGAGAAGAAAATATTATCTCTCATTTTGCTTGGATGAAGAAGAGAAAACTAAGAGGAAAGAAAATGAGTAAATATTTGAGGACTAAAATACCCCCACTTCTATATTTTAAAATATATATTTAAATTGGATGTTATATTGACAAAAATGTTATAAATGTTGTTTTATAAGATAAAAAATAATTTAAACTGAAATTTTATATTAATTGTTATTGTTGGAAATAATCTCAAAAGGGTTCATCTTTATTCATAAACTCAATTATATTTATACAATAGGAAAGAAGATTCTAGACCAATTACCTAAAATAATATCTAAATTAATATTCCTAATATCTCAACTAATATCCCTAATTAATAGGGATCCTAATTTGATTGAAAATAAAATATTTCCTAATTCTTAAATATTTCCTAATACTCTAACACTCCCCTCTCAAGTTGGAGCATAGATTTTAATCATGCTCAACTTGTTAGAAAGATATTCCCACAAGCAACAAAGAAAACTCATACCCCCCTGAGCAACAAAACTATGCACCTGACGCAACGATCAAATCTAAAATATGAATACCGAAACGGCTCAACAAAGAGCAACCCAATTCACGCCACAAATGCACCAAACCAGAGTTCGTCATAAACCCAAGAAAACCAAACCTGAACGCGATCACCATTAGGATTCGCCGGAAAATGGGATGGCAACTCCAAAGTACAAAATTAAACCAAATGTCACACAAAGGACATTCAAACCCAAGAAAATTCTACCAAACAAATTAGTAGCCATACCATGGGCTCTAATCCAAACGACCACACCAGGGCCACAATAAATGAAAGCACTAAGGGCTTCACAACTAAAAAATCCAAACTCCATAACTATATATGTGAAGAGCAGAAAATACAAGAAGCAAAATAAACACCTAGATCTAAAAACATAGATCTGTAAATAGGCATGAACAGTGACGTGAACAGTGCGATGAACAGTACTCGCGATGAACATTGACGCTGAACAGTACCGCGAAACAATAGCGATGAACAGAAACTGAGAAGAACAGAGAAAATTTGGAACCCTAACTCCCTCTCACTCAAATTTTGGAACCCTAATCAGGCTCTGATGCCATGTTGGAAATAATCTCAAAAGGGTTCATCTTTATTCATAAACTCAATCATATTTATACAATAGGAAAGAAGATTCTAGAGCAATTACCTAAAATAATATCTAAATTAATAGTTATTTTTAAATATATGATATAAAAGTGATTTTATTTTAAAAAATTAAATGTATTAAATACATAAGTAAATTATAATTATCCAACATTATAACTAATTAATAAAAATTGGAAGAATTACAATATTATTCTGAATTAAATTTAGCATCCCTATAAAATATAACAACCCTTTTTCTTGCCAGAAAAATATAACAGAATTTTTTTTTGACCATATTAGTTATTTGTTTTTCTTAAAAAAAATAAATGGAACATAAGTGCGTGTAGTTTCCGAGAATTGGTTTTTAAGGGGGAAAAAACAGCACATAAGTGCGTGTAGTTTCCTGGCATAAAAAAAAAATGGGTGCTTCCATTTTAAAAAGAAACAGTGATGTATAGTCAGTTTAGAAAGGATAACAATTAAAGTGTGGAAAAAGAAAAAGAAAACAAGGGTGGGGTAAGGGGTAAGGGGTAATAGTGGACTGTAGATTTTCTCCCCTAAATCTCTCCACTTGTGAAGAGAAAAGTTGGGAGGAAAATGGGTGGTCCCAACTTTTCTCTCTCCCATTTTTCCTCCATCTAAGCAGGGAAAATGTTCTTCCTCTCCCATTTTTTTCTCTACTTTTCTTTCCTTTCCCATTCTCCTTCAATCCAAGCAGACCCTAAAATTTCCATACCTCCCTAGCTTGCTTCCAATTCTTGTAGAATTAACAATAATATGCATTTTCAAAGATACAAATTAATGACATTCTGTAAACGGGAGCAACGCGTCTTCCAAGTCCAACATTAAAGTAGACCTCTAAGAATTACATATCTGTAAAAACGGAACTAATTGGAGTCATGTGGGAAGCTCCGAGAGGTGAGCATTTCTTCATGTTCAGTAACTCACACAACATGGCTCGAGTTTGCCATGTATTCTACAATTTATTCAACACTGGTCAACATGTATACCATGCGTCTCATTAATAATCATATATGCGTGCTTCGTGATATATCCTTTATTTCTATTTTTATTAGCTTGACTTTCTTTATGTCAATTAGCATATACAGTTTGATTAAGTATTTCACGTTTTTCATGGAAAAACTTGTGTCTCCTACTGTAAATTGTTGATTGTGCATTGTGAATATACTCATCTTCATTTAATATTACCGATTTCCATTACTATGCTTCGCTTCAGCTTCTTAATGATTGTGTTGGCAGACTACGTCACTGACTCGAGATTTCTCTTCGAAAGAGTTGCCTTCACTTGATGCTAAATAAGGCTTTGTTCTGAATCTTGGGGAAATCGTGCCTGCTAATCGTGCTTCTCTGGCTTTTACCGATTGTAATTAAGATTATAGGCTGTAAGAATTCAAGAGACATGTAAAATTATTCGGTGCCTTGAAAAATTAGCATTTGGTCTAACATCATAGTGGCATCTGGTTTAATTTCATTCAATTATTTGATAACCTATTTAATTGTTATGATTTATTGAGATGTTAGTGGTAGAGGCCTGAGAAGTTAATAAATCACATTGGTATTTCAGTATTCTATCTCTGTTATTCTTTTAGACACTTTTAGTCCTAACTGGCCTGGGATTTGGGGGCATTGTATTTAATATTACAGGTGGGAACACTTAACAAATGGTTTCTTTTAGTGATGTCTTACAGGTTAGAGAGAAGCTGAGTGGTGCAGAATATAAAGACTTTGTGAGCTATATGAAGGCTCGTAAGACCAAAGCCATGTTGATGAGTGAAGTTTTGCAGTCCATATGCAGGTTGTTCTCTGGACCTGAGAGGCTACAGCTCCTTAAAAGATATTAAGTGAAGTATTAAGCTATGATTATTAAGCGACCCTGTTCTTCTATAATGAAAGGGGCCTCATTACCTGGTACTTTTTGATAATAAAATTTTAGGAAAGGGGTTTGGCTCACCCACGATCTAGGGGCAGGGCCTCTAACTCATGATCCACCGAGGCCTGTCCCTGTAGGCTCCTGGTTAGCAAGCCGCCCAATCCACACAGGTAGGTTACACCCAGCTTCACTATGCTGTGAAGATATCTTCCCAAGCACCGTGACTGGAGGTACAACAATGTGGCATTTCCCAGGGATTGAACCCTCGTTAAGATGGTTGAAGTCCAACCCCCTTTGCCAACTGAACCAACGGACGATGGGTTCATTACCTGGTACTTCGCTCAAGAAGAAAGTAGAAAATGCTTTCAGTATTCTATCTATCTGTTCTGATATCACATTTGCCTGCAACTTTGCGTTCCTGTTTTCAACAGGTTCAAGGATTAGATTCTTGCAAAATATCATTCTTCGTATGAGCAGTATGTTGAAGAAAACAACTAAAGCACTTCAGGCTGAACAAGAATCTTTCAGCTTGAATGCAAGTTCTTGGCACCTCTGGTTGGATACACGTTCAAGAATGTGGGAAGGATTGAGTTTTGATGGAGAGAAGTTGTAGATGAAAATAAAGGTCATGCAGAACGCTGTTGTAGCTGCTTGAAGGGGACCAATAAGTAAAAAGCATGCATTGAGGTTTTCTTTTGAGATTGCAATTCCATAGTTGTTTTGGGAGAGATCTTGCTGATGTCTGCTTCAGGAGAATTAAGTCAAGCTAGGAATTGTGGTGGCAACTAGTACTATTCGGAATAGATGTAATAGAAGAGTGTTTACATCATAACAAAAGGAGAAAGAAACAGAACACTCGTGTTTATTAGTGGTTCAATTGGGGATTTTGATATTTGACCGTCTGTAGAAGAAAATAATCATGTGATTGTGTGAATAGTTGAAGACGACGTCAAATTCAAATATTGGCAAAGCTGGACCAAGAAAATTCAGAACAGGTCCCTATGTATTTTTGTGGCCTAAAGAATAGGTCCCTACACTACCTATCTCATTTTGTCAAATATTTGAGCTTGAACTGTGCATCTCATGGGACATGTTTATGTCATGAGAGATATTATCATCATTTTTCGAAATAGCATGGAAATATCATGTAATGTATATTAATATTATATTTAGTATACAGAAAACTCTGTATACCAAAAGGTGTTGCCCTTTATGTGAAAAAATTAGCTATATTAAACCTATGTTAGTTCATGAAATGCCATAGGATTATATTGACAAATCCTTAAATTTGTAAGGTTTTGATGTATTAAAAATGAGGTTTTAAACATAATAGAGATGTAATTTTGGTCAAAATGTGCTTAATTAAGATCTTAGGCCCTTAGGTGAAATTAGGATAAAAATAGGATTAAATTGTCATAATTGGTAATTAATTAGAAATAATTAATTTTTAGGGCATTTGATCTTTTTTCGATTATGTTTTTACTTCTAGGATTATTAAAGAACTATGGGTGAAACATTTCATTTGCAATGAGGAAAAAAAACTCAATTTTCCAAAAGAGAATTAGGCCGCAGCTCAAATTTCTAGGCTGCAGGTCAATTCTTCACAGAAGCAAACTGAGCCGTAGCTCAAAGTTTCCAGCCGCAGCTCACTGTTATTACAGAGAAAAACTGAGCCGCGGCTCACTGCCTTACTGAGAAAAACTGAGCCGCGGCTTAGTCGCGATTTGCATAATTTCAGCTGGTTTTTGGGCCCAATCCAAGTCCATACCCAGTACCCACTCCTTCTACCCGACTTAGAACACATTTAGGTCAACTTTGGGATCTATTTGGCTCAGATTTGGACACCCAAAAACCCTAGCCACCATATTTCCTCTCATCTTCTCTCTTCTACTCTCTCATTCCTTCATTTTTCTTCCACCAAATTACTTGGCCTTCACTTCCTTCCTCTTGGTTGTTGTTTCTATCATGAAGAGCATCGACTAAGCTTCTTCATTCTTGATGGTGGGAGCTATGGAATGAGCTTGGAGCATATTTAGAGGAGTTTTAGTTCTAATCCTTCTTCCTCTTGTTGTATTTATGCTTTTCTAGGGTTCTAGGGGTATATTTATGGCATTTGGTTGTGTTCTTCATTTCTATATGATGTATGAAGGTTAGAAACTATTTTATGTTATTTCTTTCTTGTTGAATACTTGACATTGTACTATTTTAACTTTGACTTTAATGAAATTTATGGGTTCATGATTTTGTTATTCTCTTTGTGAATATCTTGTGCTAATTCCAGGTGGCTTGGTTAGTGGATGAAAAATGTTAAGTGGTTTTGCATGAATGAATTGACATAGGAATTAATTAATTATGTTTAGACATTGGGAAATCACTCTTTTTAATCTTAGTTCTTATTTGGGTGGCCATCAATGAATTATGGTTAATTGAGAAATTAAGTGCAATTATGGGGTAGCCCAAGTTGTGGATTTAAAGTCTTGCATGATTAATTATTTCTTGATTTTGAGCTTAATCAACTTAGATTAAATTAACTAATGTGCGGGGTTTCGACATTAATTAAGTTAACCTAAGCCTAGCCTAGAGGGGTACCGCTAGAGGTCTTTTGAAAATCAAATAGAGGCTCCCAAAAATCTTTGGAAGTAATGAATCCCAAAGCTCTCACTTATCAAGAATGACTTTTTATCCTATTTCAATCCAAATCCCACTTTTATCCAATCTTTAATTTGTTTTGAACATACCACACTTTTACACCATTTTTATATTTGAAAATCAACCCAAAAATGCTTTTTACCTGTTCAATTGTTTGCATCTAGTTACTCGGAACCATTTGCATTTAGGCTCCTCAAGAGAACGACACCCGGGGGTAGCTTCCACTATCCCCTTGGTCCCTTATTTCTTGAAGGGCGGGCCCGAGGCGGCACTGCACCGATCTTACCCAATTTCGGAGCTCTTCATATATCAGGAATCTTACTGAAGGGTTATTTTACGTCAAAAAATACCGCTTCAAGTTTTCACTTTATTGTCAATTGAAGAGCACCAGATTTTGGATGTGTGTGCGTGTAGCGCGTCCTTGGGTCCGCCCTTCAAGAAAATAAGAACCAAGGGAAGAGTAGAAGCTAACCCCCCCGGGTGTTGTTCACTTGAGGAGCCTAAACGCAAAAGATTACCTAATAGCTAATATGCAAACTAATAAAAGCGGGTAAAAAGGATTGTATTTGGTTTTTGGTATAAAATAGGTGCAAAGGATAAAATAAAAAGAGGATAAAAATGAGATTTGGAGGGGGTGAAGATGGAATCATTCTTGATGAATGGAAACCTTGGGATTCATTGCTTCAAAAGATTTTTAGGGAGTTTTTGTTGATTTCCAAAAGATCCTTAGAGGAACCCCTCTAGGCTAGGCTTAGGTTAACTTAATTAATGCCGGAACCCCGCACATTACTTAATTTAACCTAAGTTGATTAAGCTCAAAATCAAAGTGAATTTGCTAATCGTAAGGGGCTCCTAATCCAACAATCGGGACCCCGAATTGCCACTTAATTAATCCTAGAGTTCAATCGATTATTGGAACCCCATATAATAAATCAAGACCCTAGGATTGAAGACCAATGCCACTCATGCAATTTGACAAATTCAAGAACCAATTAATCATGCAAGACTTATAATCCACAATTTGGGCCACCCCACAATTGCACTTAATTTCTCAATTAACCCTAACTCATTGATGGCCACCCAAACAAAGATTAAGGTTGAAAAGAGTCATTACCCAATGTCAAAACACAATTAATTAATTCCTATATCATTTCATTATATTCAAGTAAACCACTTAACATTTTTAATCCACTAACCAAGCCACCTTGAATTAGCACAAGATATTCACAAAGAGAATAACAAAATCATGAACCCATAAATTTCATCAAACTCAAAGTTAATATAGCACAATGTCAAGCATTCAACAAGAACAAAACAACATAAAATAGTTTATAACCCTTATACAAAATATAGAAATCAACAACACAACCAAATGTCATAAATATACTCCTAGAACCCTAGAAAAGCATAAATACAACAAGAGGAAGAATGATTAGAACTAGGACTCCCCTATTGAAGCTTCAAGCTCATCCCTTGGCTCCCACCATCAAGAATGGTGGAGCCTAGCTGCTACTCCATGGAAGAATTGTAACACCCCAAATTTTTAAAATAGATATAATTAATTATTTAATCTTTTGAGAATATTATTTAAAATATTAAAAAGCATTAAAAATGAAGTTATGATGTTTCAGACATTTTTAATAAATTTTAAGGTTTACTTTCTTTATACATAAAGGTAAAATAATAATTACAATATAAATTTTAATCTAAGAACTTTAAGAATATTTAGTTGGGAAGGCATTTAGAAATTAGGAAGCCTTATAAATAAATTCATGAGGCCAGGTATGTTGTTAATAATTTTTAAGGGTTATTTTCATTAGAAAATAAAGAAAAATAATTAGAAGATAAATTTTAATTTGGGAACTTTAGGAAAATTAATTTTGAGGTCCAAAGAAATTTATGAGTAAGAAAATATTTAATATGATATAAGAATTTATTTTAGAAAATTATTTTCAGAGAAAAAGGACTAAACTGAAAATAATAAAAGTTGGTTATAGGGATTAAAGCGAAAAGAAGAAAGTCTTAGGGGGTTCGAAATTGAATTTTCCCCTCATCCCTTTCTCATCCGTCTTCCCTTCTCTCTCCCCGATATCCCTCTCTTCCGTCCTCTGTTCCACCGTCTCTGTTCCTTCGAAGTTGCCGCGGCGATCTCCGGCGAACGGCGGCGAAAGGCAAAGAAAAAGGCTTAGGGTGGTTGGAACAACCTTGGGTAAGCTTCTTCCTCCGTTTTCCTTCCTCTTTCGGGTCTGATTTTGAGAAGATTTGGAGATAGGTCCGATTTAGGGTTCGAGTTTTTGGGGGGTTTTTGGGGTTCTTGAATCCATTTAAAGGAAGCTTAGGGTCCGATTAGCAAACCCCAAGAACGAATCTGAGCAATAGGGTCGGATTAATCAAGCTTCCCCAAATTTTCCCTTCGAATCACTGTTCATCCGTCGCTCTTGTTCGATTCTTCACCCAGAACGAATTTAATCAGCGTTTAAATGATGCTATGTGTTGATTAAGTATGTTGTTTGAGGTTGAATGTTTAATTTCGAATTTCTTCTTGCTCCTCTGTCTTGTTCAATTCTCTGCTTTGTTTGGTCCGATTCTTGGCCCTTGTTGGTTCAACATTTTTGTTTCTTCCTATGTTCTTGATTGATGTTCTGCTATGATCGACTTGAAGAGGAGAAAATATATTTGTTGTTGATTGTTTTTGGTTGAGTATTACTTCCTTTGCTTCCTTGTTCTTCTCTGGCCGAATGATATTCCCTCTGTTCTGTCGATTCTTGTTCTTTCTTTGCTCTTTGCTAGTGCTTTGTTTTCATTAATCTGAAATGGGATTAATTTGATTAATTGTTGTGTTGATTGGAATTTATTCTCTGTTTCTGTTCTGCGTTAGCCGTGGGGTTTGAGGACCAATTTTCTGGTACCTCTGCTCTTGAATACTGTATATATATATATGAGCTAAGATATTATGATAATGAATAAGAAAATTTATTGAAGGGAGTATGTCCTGAATGTCTAATTTTCTAATTTAGGATGCTTGAAATTAAAAAGGGAATTTCTTGTAAGAGTGATATGTGTGTGATGTTATTGTTACTGATCATGGGCTGGTGGAGTTTGTTATTTGCTGCTCTGTTGTTTTGCTGGCTGCTGGTTTAAGTTAGGAAAAGAAAAAGAATTGTGGTGTGAATTAGTAAGAAAGCCTTAAGTTAATTAAACTAAAATGGTTTTGTTGGGATTGTTATGTAATGATGGTTTTGAGTGTGGGTGATGCTGTTTGATTGATGCTATGTGGGTGATCTTGTTGTGCTAATTTCTCTAATATGATTGATGATGAAAAATGAATCGAATTGAAAAGGGTGTATGTTGCTCTACTTGATTAAGGATGGAATTAGATATGTGGGTACTAATTTAATTGGGAAGGATCTTGAAATAAAATTGAGTCAGAGCTTATAATATGGCATTTCACAGAAATATAGAATGAATGTAGAAAGAATACATGATCTTTGTTAGGAAGCTTGTTATAAATTGCTAATATATGATTTTCTGCAGTAAATGATTGCTTTGTAATACTTATAGGATTTATCGCTAAGAAGAAAAGAAATGGAATTCCAATTCTAGTACTGGAGTAATTTAAATGTTCCCTATATGTTTGATTTATATTGCTTTGTTGATCCTGAAATAATGATTGTAATGATTGTAATGCTTGAAGTTTAATTGAGTGTCTAAAAGCTTTTAATTGTATTAAAGTTGTGCTCTTTTGCTCTAGGTTGTGGCAAGTTAATAATTGCTTGATTGAAATTAATTTTGATGTTGAAAAAAAAATAATATATATGATGTAAATTGATTAAAAGGTTATAAAAAGATTTTAATTGATTGACAAGTACTTTGTGTGGTTTGTTAAAATTTAGGGGTTTTATTAAAAGAGGAATGATAGAAATAAGGAAATGTATATGTGTCTGTGGGTGCTTTTAACTTGCTTTAGTTTATGATTTCCGGGCATGATTTTTAGTGATGTATTAAGTACATGTGGGTGGTGTTTTGTTTTAAAAGACGGTTTGATTTAAAGTAATAAGAACGTATTAATGTTTGTGTTGTGTATGTTTGTATTTTATGATGATATAGATAAATTAGAAGTATTAAAATGAAATGGTAAAATATTTGCAACTGTTCAGATTAAACTAAAGAGTTTAAAATGCTTAAACGCATAAATTCGGTCGTAAGAAATATTAGTAATTAAGGTTATAAATAAAAGAAAATAAATAATATGTAAATTAGTACTCTTAAGGATTAAAGAAATGTAACGCTCCTTAAAAATAACTGATCTCGAGGTAATTATTAGTCAAACATTGAGAATAAGAAATATTAATTGGAACAGATTAATTTAAAGTGTCCTTTAGATTTTAAATGGTCAGGTTAATTATAATAAATTAAGTTGTAGAAAATAATTATTAATGTGGAAGAAAAATATAATTAATAGAAATTTATTTTAAACCTATTGAATTTAATTAAGTGAAATAAGTTGTTATGTATGTTAAAATATAATATAAATTGATATAAAATAATTAGGGTGTTTTTATGATTGTGTTTGTAGATATATGTATTATTTAATAATTGTAAAATGCTTATGAAGGATTGTGTGATTAATAATTAAATCAGAGACTAAGATTTAATCATATATATTAGAAAGGGAAAGGGTAGAATTATAAGTAGTAATTTAGGATCGTGAGAGGCGCTGAATAATTATATATAAATATAGTCATTAATTTATTATTTAAATATTATATGTAAATAGGTCCTGATAGTGGCATAAGTCGAGGAGGTCAGTGGAAGTAAAGGAGCAGGTTTAGGATTAAGTGCTGGAATCCAGGTAGCAGTTTATTTCAGTAACCATTAAATGAATTGCATGTATTATTTTGTAATATCTGTTACATTTAATTGGTAAGTTTGATTCCTAATATGTTTGAAGTACTCCAGAGCTTAGGTGGGTCGCTCCCCCTTTGCTAAGTTTATTTTAGTATAGCTCTATATGCTATCACCAGGAAATCCTGCAGGTGAAACCGCCACTGGTAACGAATATATTGTTACTGTGGTTGGTAAGGTGCTATATGCACACAGATCAGTAGGATGAGAATTATCTCTTATCTGTATGGATTTATGAAATATATACATGTCAATGCTAGCATGATAAAATATGTTAATGAAAGAAACTGCTATTGGGATTTCCAATCTCACCCCCTTCCCCAAACATTTTCAGTATGCAGGATGAGAGAAGTTAGCTGGGAAAGAAGTAAGATAGTGTAAGAAGAAGTAGGAATGCCTGCTAAGTTATGTACGTTTGTAGTTAGTTATTTTAGAATTTCATTTCTCACAAATATAAAAATAAAAGGGTTAATATAAGTAATTGTATGTATATGTATGAATAACTCTTATGAAGCTGTGTACTCTGGTAAAAAGGGTTGTCGACTTCGGTAACCCTAACGTTTCCAATATAATGTAGGTAGGAACCCGTAAATAGATACAAAGATCCCCTAAAGGGGTTTTCGCTCCCCAAGCACTATCGATAAGGGGGCAGAACCCTAATGGGGCAGAACCCTAATAAAGCTCAAGTAGTTTAATTGTTTTATGAACCACGAGGTTTTATTAAAAGTTTTAAATTCTAAGTCGCTCGGAAAGCCCATTCCAACTGACCAAAGGTTGGCTAAAGGATTTAAAAGAAAAAGTTTTAAATTTTCCGTATTTTTGGGCTCCGAATATTCATACAAGTGGTTATAATTCAATTAAATTACTATAATATAGTAGTAAAAGTCTAGGTGTTACAAGAATCAGCAACAAGGAAGGAAGGTATGGAAGCCATAGATGGAAGGTGGAAGAATGGAAGAATGGGAGATGGAAGAGATGAAGTTGAGAGAGAATGAAGGTTAGGGTTTGAGTGGTGGCTCCAAATCTGCCCAAAAAATGAGTGTATTTTCGACCTAATATGTCCCTCAAGTCGGGTCAAGTGAGTGGGAATCGGGTTGGATCAGAATCAGGCCCAAAATTCGCGAGCTGAAAATTCTGCAGAACGCAGGCTCGCCGTCAGCTCGCCGCGGCGAGGCCGCTGCGAGCTACATATCTCTCTGCCAAAATGGGGTTTTCTCGCCGTCATCTTGCCGCGGCGAGAAACATTTCTTTCTGCCTCTTCAGAGCTTATTTCGCCGTCTTCGCCGCGGTGAGGTGACTCTGTTTCTGCCTCTTTGTTTGGCCTTCTTCTTCGTCCGGACTCCGATCTTTGGTCCTTGCTCGACCCTACAAGTAGAAATAAGAGAGAAAAAGGATCAAATGGCCCTATAAACCAATTCATACAAATTAATCTCAATTATGGCCAATGAACCTTAATCTAACACTAATTTCACCTAAGAGTCTAAGATCTTTAATAAGCACATTTGGACCAATATCGCATCTCAATCATGTTAATTGCCTCAAATTGGACATATAAAAACATACAAATCCAAGGATTTGTCAACTCCCCCACACTTAAACCTTTGTACTCCCGGACAAAGACAAGTTTAAAAACTTAAGTACAATGGTAAGTAAGGCACAAATGAGAACTTCAACAGGCTAGATGAATATGAGCTAATGCAAATTGACAACCCCTCAACCAACAAGCAATGAGGAATAAAATGATGCTAAAGAGCTAACCATGAGTGTAGTAAATGTAATGAGGATGAGCAAAGGAGAAGGTCACTCAAGGATAAGTTTCACTCTTCTCACCATATTGGGTTCATTTTCTACTCTCAAAATCTACCTTGAGGCACATTCTACCATAGGCTTGTAGGAATTCTAAGATCTTCACTTAAAAGCGAGAAGTGCAATGCATCAAAAGGGCTTTTAAGGGTCAAAATGATGGAATGGCTGCATGGTTGATGAAATGAATGGAATATGATGTTATGCATGCTTGAATACCCAATTTAGTCCAAAACACTAATTGCATTTGCCAAAAACTACACATGCCTTATTTTGTACTTTTTGCAACTTTTCAATTTTTCACATTTTCTTTTTCTTCTTTTTTGTTTTTCTCTATACATGGCATGCTTTTATACAAACACAAGCAATAATGCAATTTTTACACATATTGGCAATTTATGCAAAACATCAAACGAATGGCTCAAATGGGGTGACAAATGGAAAGAGTGTTTGTGGTTTGTGTTTGGGATGTGAGGGAATGAAGTGAATGCCTTTATCATGCTTCATTACACTAAATGCATCAAGTCTTGATCAAGAATGCAAACAAGTTCTATAGAATGGCAACAAGTGGATATCACACAAGAATGAACATATAGGCTCAAATAAACCTCACAACATGGCTAATTCTCCTAAGCTCATAAACAAAGATCAACTACAAACAAGATTCAACCATAAAGCATCAATTTCAATCAACAGAGTTGTCAATCAAGAAGATTAATCAAAAGCATCAACAACATATCCAGAAGCATGAAAAGATTCCCATATTGCCAAAACAAGTTCAAAAATATCATATCAAGTTCAAAGAGGAACAAAAGTGGAAGTGAGTAAAAGTTAAAATTTTTTCAAATTTTTCCAAGTTTTTGAAGCTAGAAACATAACCAAGATGCAATGATTTTCTACCCACTTCACCCACTATGAAGCACATAAGCACATCCCTCCCCTACACTTAATTTCTACATTGTCCTCAATGTAGCAAAACATGGAAATACCAATTTAACTCAACTCTTGGGTGAAGTAGAAAGTTGTGAAGTCCAATTCAAGATTGAAGCACAACACGTCATCAACACCAAAAGAAAAATAGAGAGAGGGCAAGAATGAGTCAAAATGATATACCAAAGGAATTTTCAAAGCATGTTGAAATCAAGTGTGGTGAGCAAGAAGCTTTTAATACTAATCCTAAGAATTGAAAGAAAAACAACTACTCTTTTACTACTGACTTGTGTCCCTCTTCCACACTTATCTCCTTCATACAACAATTAAGCCAACATATGCATGAAGATTAGGAAGAAAATAAGTGAGGAAAGAGACAACCTCTGTTATGGCCTCTTCAGGCACTTGAAGGAGAAGTTCTCATCCAAGATGAGAAGCATGCTTTTCTTTAATGTGGCTCCTTCTCCTATATTAGACTTCCTTGGTAGTGGGGGTTCCTGAAAAAGAAACACCGGACCAGCAGCAGTATCTAGTCCAAAAGACAATACATGGAGAGATCTAAAACATGACATATGCAATTTCAAAGCAAGATTCTCCAAGTAAAAATCACAACCAAGCAAGTCAATATGGCTCCCATCAGTAGGAATCAAGCATGCAGCCACATTGGCATCACCCTTGACATTGGGTGTTTGAAAATGATCAATTTGGGTCCCATCAATGTCGGGTGGCAAGTCACAAGATAAAATTAAATGGAAAGATTCATTCTTGTTTACAATTTTATCAATTGAAGCACTGGAATCTTTCCTTATTAAACTATCTAAAGAAAGAAAAGAATTGGGATCAAATGATGAACAATTATCATGTCGATTATCAAGTGTATCATGTGCATTAGTGTTATCAATTAAACTAGATGAAGAAGCAACATCATGTGAAGTGGAAAGCCAATCATCAATTTCTATGCAAGTGGCACATGGCCCATCACATTCACATGTGCAAATGAAAGAGGGATGTGGGGAGGAGGGGGAAATGAATTCTTCATCCTGTTCAATAGATTCAAAGAAATTCAAATCATGCTTATCAACACTTGAAAAAGGAGTGATTGTTCACACTTCTCCACATTTTGAACATCCAAGCTTAACTCCACAAGATCACCATACACATGAGTAATACAAGCAAGATCATCAACTACACAACTACCATGTGAAATTTCATAGTGAGCATTTTCAATTTCAAGCAATTGAGGGGATTCAACAACAATTTCTTCATCCACCTCATCATCACTCACATCAATAATCACAGTAGTATGAGGAGAGTTAAACTCTTCAAGAAGAGGAGGAATATTACCAAAGTGTAAAGGTGACTCCTCCGGTGGTTGAAAAGATGCTTGCTCATTCATTGAATCTTGTGTGGGAGTAGGCATTGGGGATTGGAGATTATCCACTTGAGATGTGGCATTTGGCTCTTGTTCTTCAATCTCCTCACCATTGTTGGAGTCATAAGGCCATGGTGCTCCTTCTTCTCCATTAGTCTTCTTCTAGAGAACGTGCTGCACAAACGCCCTGATGAATTCTTGTATTGCCTCAAGCCGCTCTTCCATCTCCTTAGGAAGTTGATTGACCTCCTTTAGTATGAACAACTCATATTGTTGGACTTTAAGCTCATCATACATCCTTTTCAATGAAAGGGTTTGGTCGTCCATGTTTGGAAAGGAGAGGAAGGTATCAAGTCCATGGATTGAGGGTATGGAGGGTGGAGGTGGAGGTTTATGGTAAGGAAGAGAGGGTGGGTTATATGGATTTCTATGCGGTGTAGGGGAGAGGGTGGGATGAATTTGTGGACAAGAGGGTTCCAAATCCATTTGGAGATGGTTGGGTGGTTGAGATCTAAAGGCTTTGTTGTGGCTTTGAAAATCTTCTCTCATGGAATCCAACTCTTGTAGAATGAAATCAACTTGGGAATGCGTTAGAGTCAAAGGGGCCTCATTCCGCCAAGTATGTGGAAGGCTTGGTGTCTCATCATTCCTTGCAAAAGAATGCATAGGAGGATTAGTGTTGAACAAATACTCATGGTTATGGTTAAACCAAGACATGAAAATTGCAATCAAATAAATCCCAATATGCAAAAAATGCTATACAAGTATCATGATAAGTATAAACAAATAAAGAAAACCTAAAATGCAACTAAACTAAATGCAACCTAAGAAAATGGACCCGACCAAAAACAAGTTTGACAACCGGCTACTAGGGAACCAATTACTTGGCTCCCCGGCAACGGCGCCACTTGAAGAGCACCAAATTTCGGATGTGTGTGCGTGTAGCGCGCCCTTGGGTCCGCCCTTCAAGAAAATAAGAACCAAGGGGATAGTGGAAGCTAACCCCCCCGGGTGTCGTTCACTTGAGGAGCCTAAACGCAAAAGATTACCTAATAGCTAATATGCAAACTAATAAAAGCGGGTAAAAAGGATTGTATTTGGTTTTTGGTATAAAATAGGTGCAAAGGATAAAATAAAAAGAGGATAAAAATGAGATTTGGAGGGGGGTGAAGATGGAATCATTCTTGATGAATGGAAACCTTGGGATTCATTGCTTCAAAAGATTTTTAGGGAGTTTTTGTTGATTTCCAAAAGATCCCTAGAGGAACCCCTCTAGGCTAGGCTTAGGTTAACTTAATTAATGCCGGAATCCCGCACATTACTTAATTTAACCTAAGTTGATTAAGCTCAAAATCAAAGTGAATTTGCTAATCGTAAGGGGCTCCTAATCCAACAATCGGGACCCCGAATTGCCACTTAATTAATCCTAGAGTTCAATCGATTATTGGAACCCCATATAATAAATCAAGACCCTAGGATTGAAGACCAATGCCACTCATGCAATTTGACAAATTCAAGAACCAATTAATCATGCAAGACTTATAATCCACAATTTGGGCCACCCCACAATTGCACTTAATTTCTCAATTAACCCTAACTCATTGATGGCCACCCAAACAAAGATTAAGGTTGAAAAGAGTCATTACCCAATGTCAAAACACAATTAATTAATTCCTATATCATTTCATTATATTCAAGTAAACCACTTAACATTTTTAATCCACTAACCAAGCCACCTTGAATTAGCACAAGATATTCACAAAGAGAATAACAAAATCATGAACCCATAAATTTCATCAAACTCAAAGTTAATATAGCACAATGTCAAGCATTCAACAAGAACAAAACAACATAAAATAGTTTATAACCCTTATACAAAATATAGAAATCAACAACACAACCAAATGTCATAAATATACTCCTAGAACCCTAGAAAAGCATAAATACAACAAGAGGAAGAATGATTAGAACTAGGACTCCCCTATTGAAGCTTCAAGCTCATCCCTTGGCTCCCACCATCAAGAATGGTGGAGCCTAGCTGCTACTCCATGGAAGAATCAGCAACAAGGAAGGAAGGTATGGAAGCCATAGATGGAAGGTGGAAGAATGGGAGATGGAAGAGATGAAGTTGAGAGAGAATGAAGGTTAGGGTTTGAGTGGTGGCTCCAAATCTGCCCAAAAAATGAGTGTATTTTCGACCTAATATGTCCCTCAAGTCAGGTCAAGTGAGTGGGAATCGGGTTGGATCCGAATCAGGCCCAAAATTCGCGAGCTGAAAATTCTGCAGAACGCAGGCTCGCCGTCAGCTCGCCGCGGCGAGGCCGCTGCGAGCTACGTATCTCTCTGCCAAAATGGGGTTTTCTCGCCGTCATCTCGCCGCGGCGAGGAACATTTCTTTCTGCCTCTTCAGAGCTTATTTTGCTGTCTGCTCACCGCAGCAAAGCCGCGGTGAGGTGACTCTGTTTCTGCCTCTTTGTTTGGCCTTCTTCTTCGTCCGGACTCCGATCTTTGGTCCTTGCTCAACCCTACAAGTAGAAACAAGAGAGAAAAAGGATCAAATGGCCCTATAAACCAATTCATACAAATTAATCTACAATTATGGCCAATGAACCTTAATCTAACACTAATTTCACCTAAGAGTCTAAGATCTTTAATAAGCACATTTGGACCAATATCGCATCTCAATCATGTTAATTGCCTCAAATTGGACATATAAAAACATACAAATCCAAGGATTTGTCATCAATAAATACCTTAGTCACTCACTATACATGAGCAACATAAATACGGTCATTTATTGATAAAATGCTCATTCTAAACTTTTCAGAATAGCTAGTTTATGCCTTATGGGAGTATCCACCAGTTTATGCCATGTAACATCTCTTTTGTCCATGAAAATTATAAATACGAGTGTCATACAAATCTAGGCGAGAAGAGAAATACTCCCTTTGGTCCTAAATATAAGATTATTTTGACTTTTTTATGTTTAAGTTGAAGCAAATTAGACCACTACATTATAACAAATGTGACATATAATTAGATTATATGTTAGTTTATAAGTAGAATAAATTAGTTTTGAGGAAAAAAGACAACTATAAACAATTCAAAATAATTAATTTTATATCTTTAATTTTTTAAAAAAAAATCAAAATAATCTTATACTTAGAACCGGATGGAATATATTATAAAGCTCAGTTTCATATGCTGTCACGATCTCTCATCTAGGCCTTCAATGTAGTTATTCTGCAAGAGGGTAGCTCTCCCAGCGCAACCGTCTAGCTATTTTTTATTATAAGAAAAAAAAAATGAGGTACTGTTTAGCTATGTATCCGGTGGGCTTTTAGGAGCTCGCTCGAGAATAACCATGATGTAGCAAATTTGTCCTCATGGTTGGTTAATATTAAGTATGACTGTTAAGTGTCATGTGGCACAACAACCCACATCATTGCCATATGTTTCTTGTACCTCCCCACCTCATCATCTCCCCCTTCCTCCCTCCTTCTCCTTCACTCACATGTTCTAGTCTTCACCAAAACCTTCATCGTCACCTACAAACAACTCTAATTCGATGAATCTCAATGACCTATTTATTGAAGACACGTGGGAAAGCTATTCTCGAACTAAATATTTACTCGCTCTGATCCTAAATATAATATCACTTTGACTTTTTTTTTAAATTAAGGAAGTCAAATAGACCACTTAATTTTAACGTATCTTACTTGTAATTGTATTATACTATAATGTATAAGTAAAATAAATTAGTTTTGAGGTAAAAAGATGACTATACACATTTTAAAGTGATTAATTTTGAATCCTTAATTACTCCAAAAAAGTCAAAGTGATCTTATAATTAGGACCGGATGGAGTACTTTACAATCTTACATAAAACCATCATAAAATAAATTAAGCAACTCCCAAAAACATGTATGAAATTCAGAGTTCAAGCACAAATCTGGAAGTCTAAAAAGAAAAAGAGAGAAGAAAAGAACAGGTTTCGAGCCTTGGTCCTTTGAAAAACGTGGAGTAAATGGGATTTATACAAGGCGCATCATCCCAAGGGGATAATGTTGAGTAATCAGATCTGAAATGTGGAGTACTCAGAAGCAATCACTTGATTTGAGTCGATATTATTCTAATATTACGTAACTCATCATCCCCTTCCAATTATGTTTTCCTTATTCTTCAGAAATCAACAATTTTTCAGAATCTTGCCAACTGAATTAAAAATGGGGATTTTGATTCTTCATCTCTAAATTTGTTTCAAGGTTTCCCATTTATCAAGTGGAGTATAAGGCATGAGAGAAGCCACAATACTTTCAGAGCTACTTGATTGTCTAGTGAGTTCGAGAGTGCATGATCGCATAGCAACCAGCGGTGACCTTCGACCATCCTTAGTTCTTGCATTCAAGATGAATCTAGGGACAATTGCACTTAGGTCCTAAACAAGAGATTTAATTTCAGAAAGATCTTAAGGAGTTGTTAGTAGCAATTATTGACAACTGAAATAGCCTTGATTAATAAGTGAAGAAGTTGTCAATGAACCTGATTGAATTGTCCCATGAATCTACCCCTGTGACGGCAATGATAAAGTAAGATATTGAATGCTATGTGGAGTGTCAATGCCATGAAGTGGTTAATAGTCAAACTTAACATTGACTAATGGATAGGACAAAATCATTACATTTGGTAACTTAAAGGGCAAAATTAATTCTAAAATAACTTCTAGATACATCTCCTTTCTCATTGGTAACTTCTGAGGCAAAATTAGGCATTATCTCTTAAAAACATATATTTAGTAAGAGGTAGCATTTGGTTTTACAAAATGCTAACTCTTGGATAATTTTTTTGTGTGTAAGTGTGAGGTAGCATTTGGTATTGAAACCTAACTTAGGCCAACCAATTACACCAATGAATTGATGAATCAATATATTAACTAGTGCGGTCAAGAGTTTTGAATCAACCACCGTTTTAGGTATGATTCCATTTTAAATGCCTTCCTTATAGAGTAAGGTAAATGAGCAAAGCCCATTAGACGGGCTCTTTAAGCCTATTTAAATTGAGGGTCGGTTTCCCAAAACATGATTTTGGAGTAATAAGACTTTTCGGCTTACTCAACTCTTGTAAATTAGAGCCCATCAAAGGTTTGCCTTGTAAAGCTTAAGGCCGACTCATTTAAGTCGGCATAACATTTTTATTGCTATTTGAGCTATATTTTAATTATTTTCACATTTGTTCAATTTTTCATTTGGCTATTATTTAATTGAAATTATTTTTTTTTCTTTTATATATTTACATGATCAAACATGATGTGATTATAGATCACTTTTCTATTAATGGTAAGGATAACAGTTTTGATTTAGTTTTAGTACTGAGTTTGTCACTTTGATGTGTGATGACGCCTAAATTGTTTCCCAAATATTATGACAACCACGATACAATGTTGGCATCATTAAAGATAAAGAATATATGAGGTGTTTCTAACTTCTATTTTCCAGAGGCAAACTAAAATATAATTAACTAGTTCATTAATGTAAGGATTAAAAGACCAAAGTAGAAAATTAAAACAAAGTATGGAATCATACTTTATCTTAAAGAAGAAGTTGTACCAACGGAAGGAACATATCATAGCTTTTATTTTCATAACAGACGAAAGGAATCGTTGTTTCAGTGTATAAGATGATAGTTCCAAACTTGCATTGTTCATACCCATTAAATAATGATGATACCTGACTTGTTCGCTAACATCAAAATGAGAGACCAAGAACCTAGAAAGCAAAAGCAGATCAATTAAAAAATCAATGCCTCACAAAAGAAAAATTAAAAGTTGAAGCAACAATGAGATACCTCCATGTTTTTTAATTTTTTTCCAAAACAAAATATCATTTATCGATGTTTATTAAAATCCTATAATAAACTGTATCAACTGTGTATCTCGCGAATTGGCGATCTCGTGGAACTGAGAGGTAAGCTCTACATAGGGTTTAATTTTTAAACGCACAACACATACAATATAGTAATGCACATAGTGGATTTTTTCAGAGAAAAAGAAATTGCTCTAACAGGTACACTTTGTTGTGTGAATTTGGAAGGACGAAAGCTTAATTAGCATTGGTCAGAAGATAAGTAGAAGTTTATGGATCAAGTTGGGGGAATCATATGGGACTTTACCAAGTGTTTTTGTATTTGTGCCAAGAACGAAGCTGCTTATATTTATGACTTGGAAGAAATTTTGAAATCTCTGGAAGAGAAGTGGGAAGATCTTCAAAGCATGAAGGAAGATTTGAACAAAAGAGTTGATGAAGCTGAGAACATAAGAGGAATGCAAAGAGCAAACGAAATCGATCGATGGCTGAAAAAAGTTGATGGCATTCAACGGGTACGTATCACACATTCAAGTTGTTCTTTCTAATCTACATAAAACTTTTATATTAGTAAAATTTCGAAATGTGGTTTTACATTAAGGGGAGATTCGTCATCAGGCAATATATCTAACATATTTCAAAAAATATGGAATAAGCATTAGATATATGAAATTAGAAAATTAATAGAAGGAAATTGATCTGAAAGACTTAGAGCTCTTGGTTAAATTAAACTCAATCCTTAATACTCTAAAAGAACACTCTTCCTATATAAATGAACATTTTTACACTATTTACACTGTTTTAATTTGATATACTAATTAGATGGGGTTTGCAAACTAACTTTTAAGTTGCAAAATATAAATGTGTAGGATTTCGGGCGTACCTGAAATCCGGTTCATTCGCTTGGTACCCACACGAAATTGGAGCACCAATTTGGACTCCGAATACGTATACAACAAAAGCACCATAGAGGGAGAGAAGAGAAGGGATCCAGAAAGTTTTTTTTTTGGAGTTAAGCTGTTGTACAGAGATAACCCATATATAACATTTCTAAAAGTCATATCTTTTCAATTTCAAATTATAGAGGGAAAAATTACTCATTTTATCCTAAGTCTCTCTATAATTACATATTAGCCCCAATTCTCATTTGGGCATTACATATTATCCCTAATTCTCATTAGACTTGGGCCCTAACCCAATAAGAGTTGATTAGATGTATTGCTATATCTCCCACTCACTCTTGGTGGGTTAGATGTTAAGGGTGAAGTCTCTTTCTCTTCTATTCTTCTTTCATACTAAGTGCTCTGCCATAACTGTATGTGCATGACGTCTCCTTTTAGGTGTCTTGTACTATCAATCTCTTTTACAGGGACCAGCATAAAACAACCTTGTAGTACAGCTCGATCATTTTGATATTGTGCCTCAGATATCTTAGATTTACACAAATACACTTTTCTCATGGCCAATCTAATCTCTTTAGAGTCAAGATAAAACTTAGATTGCCTTTCTCATATGCATAGTGTCCACACTTATGAAATTAGCACACTAATATCATAATGGACCGGTCTCAGACACTAGCATAAGTGTGTGTATTTCAGGTAATCTTCCTTTTGCGCAAATATCACTTCAATATTAATCAGCCGCTTTCCTAACATAAAACCTTTAGATTGCATTTATCATGACCATAGGATATACACTAAGGTAGCATACACTAAAACATATTTCTATGAAATTATCAAAGTCAAAAGATATCAAAAAAGTATGGAACCTTTCTTGGACTCACACAGCAATGAAACATGAATCCATTCACTTGCTTCCAGTTTGCGGTAATTTAGCACATACGGTATGAATCACATGCTACGGTGTTACTCTTTTTCTATAAGAGCGTACGTCGATTTAATTGTATTATTGACACCGTCCAGACTTTAGTCTAGAAACACACAGTATCTAAACCCAAAATTCTTCAACTCTTCTTGCATTGTATGATGTCAATTTTGAAGAATTTATTGTCTGGCTACAGGTATTATGGATGTGGGTATCCATAATTCGATCCATATGTGTGTAACCACGGATCTCATCTCGACTAGCCGTACTTTTAAGTTGAGGTGACATATAGTTTGTGTTTCTTCTTTATCATATCAGTACTATCACTGCTTTGCTGGTGAACACATTGTCTCATCTTTGCACACTACTCTTGAGTGTCAAAGGCAGTCGCTTATATGAGAGAGCCGACCTCATCAACCTGTACGATATACTAGACATTACATACTATCGCATACTCGTGTAAAGCTTTAATGAAGTATCTATTACTTCATATCCTATGCTTGCCAAAGGACTTATCATATTTCTCATGTATATCCTTGGCCATAGGCTCTATTAGGGGACTTAGCATAGGAATGTGTTGTTTAGCAGCAACTTTATGTGCTATGACATTTCTCACATATTTATCTTTGTATTTAATTTATACTATGATACTTAGGGTCTTTCATTTAGGCCACGTCTATAGTGTTTTCACTATACATTAACACTATGTTTGAATTCCCATTTCAAACCTAAGATGTTCTTCTGAACATCATAGACCATATAGCCATATGTACTACCACAATAAGTATTTTTAAATGCGCATAATTACCATGCCCTTTAAAGTATCTATAAGCATTTTTATGGAGCCATCAAATACCATTCACAATGGTTAGACTAGTACCGACTTACAAAGTCCTATCACAATGGATATCTGATATTTTACATACCACTGTGTACATTAAAATACCAACAATGTTTACATGGAAACCCTTTTCCATTTTACTTGTAAGTTGATTCAGTCCAGGGATATCTGTCAAGACTCAAACTCACTCTTGAAGTCACTAAGGTATCCATGGGATCACAATCATTTACCTTGAACCGCTCAAGAATTTCCATAATATAACTCTCTTGTGACAGAGAATGGAGTCTGCTTGAGCTATATCTTTGGATCTCAACTCCAAAAATATACAATGATTTACTCATGTTCTCAGTACCTTTCCTTAATAGACAGTATCAAAATCAAACTATTTTGGTTAATAGTATATCATCCATTTAAAGGATAATATCACAAACTACTTATTTATGGTTTCTTCAACCATAAAAATAAAATTAGAATAGGTTACCACTTATACGGAACCTTAAATATTATTGTTTGGATGATTGCTTCAATCTATGAAATGACTATGCAAAAAAAATGTGATATGAGGTTATTACTTTGTATACCTCAAACACCCTTTTGTAGTGACATCTAATAGCCAAAGCATATAGATTTCTTCATCCAAATCAAAACTCAAAATGCAAGTTTCACATCCACTTGATATAAATCTAAAACTAGTTAGTCAGCCATTTCCAAAATGAGTATGATTTTAAGCACATAATATATGAGAAGGTATTCTCACAATGTATACCTATGTATACCTTTTTGTAACCGAAAGATACTTATGTTGCTAATTGATCTAACCAACTTATTCTTAATCTTGATAATTTATTTGCTTACAAATGATCTCTCATCCTTGTGGTGGATCAACTAACTCTCATACTTGATTCTTTCTCAAAGAATCTGCGTCTTTTAATATTGCTTTCTTCCATTCCTTTTTAGAAGTAGATAAAGCCTTTTATATAGAATACTTTTGTTATCCTCCTTTAGAGCAACAATGAATGTTGTTCTAAGTTACTCCTTCTTGCTAGAGCTCCTTACCTTTCTTATCAATGATATTTAGGTCTCTTTAATGACCTTTTATAAGCTCCTACTCACATGGGTAATTGAGGAGTTTTGTCACTATTATAGGGAAACAGAATGTGATGAGCTTCACATTTGGAAAAACTCACTCACAATAAATATGGTTCCTTTCAATTCCTTTCAGACACAAATCCATCTTCATTTTCACTTATAAAAATGTCACCATAATAAGCTCCCACTTACCACGATTATGAGATTGTGTAATTGACCTTTATGGCCTACGAGAACTAAAAAACTTGATTTGCTCTTTGATCATAATTCATGTGGTTTGGAAAAGACCACTTAGGAGGGCACATAATAAAGTATAAAGTTTGTATATCCCTCAAAGAGAAAACCATACTTGTAGGAGGTCACATGGTTAAGTATAAAGTTTGTATCTCCCTTAAAGAAAAAACCATACTTGATTAATAAAAAATGTGTAGTAATCCACCAAAGGAGGACTTGATAACACTCTTCCACTTACTTTTGGTGGGTTAGCTTGAACTATTATATATATCACCATGTATAGTAGCATTTCATTATGCCTCTTAACAACTCCATCTAATGATAGAGCGTAAGGGATCATTTAAGAGAATAAATATCCCTTTCTCTTCACAGAGCTCACTGAAATTGGTCAAGAACAACCTCTATGAATTAGCGCGTATAATTCTCAAAATTTTGAAAGCACTTTATTTTCAAATTTATTCATTTATCGTCTAAAGCGTTTAAGCTTCAAACTTGTGTAAAATAAAGTAATGATAATTACATGAGTAATCATCAACAAAGTGAATCTAAGCTCTGTGTCACGCCCTCACATTCATTGAACCATATATAATTGGATGGAAGAAATGCAATATTTTCTCTATTTTAGTTCCCTTACTGAAAATTTTTTTCTTATTGCTTTACCTACTAGACACTTCCCTATTAGGTAATGAGCATAGCATTTTTGAAAATGCCAATTCAAATTATGTGCTTTTGTCTACCATGACATGTATTCAAGTCAACACTTGAATTAGGGTGGTAAAGCAGTCACGCTCACAAAGATTACCAATAATATTGGAAAAAAAAGAAATGTCAAGGAAGACTGTATCACAAACATCTAATTTTGTCATAAAAAGTCAAGATAAATCATTTAGAACTCATGAGCCTGGTGCACAAAACATATCATGGAGAATTAAGGTTGTTTTTCAATGAAAAAAATGAACTTGTAGGCTCTAATTCCTTTCACCTCAATCCTCACGTCATTACCAATTTAAAGCCTTTTGCTTGAATTTGATAACTAACGACATTTAATAAAGGATCTTTGATCCTTATTCTTTTATAGTCTATGGAGCATGAGTTGTTTTTTGCTCACTATTGATAGAAAAGAAAATCCATCTCAAAATGGTTTATCCTTTAGTAGGAAAAGAATTTAACCTTACTTAGGTCATTCCTCTCCTTAAGAAATTTATTACTCCTGCGATGTCAGGGTAGTCCTCACATTCCTTTTTGTAGAACCTCTTACCCTTGTCTCATTTAGTTTAGGGTCTATAGAACGTGTTTCCTCTGCGGGTAAGTTAGCCCAAAGAGGTGGCAAACCTCTAGACATCCATGTTCAAGCTCCAAGTACTTTGATACATCACTAAAAAAAATTAACAAAGTTTTCAATTTGGTTTAACCTGACTTTTATGTGCTCCCATCAGGAAAGGAGCGCACTTATGAATAACTTGCACTCATTGTTCATCCGACAATATACAATCAACTTCCTTTAATCTCATTGTCTTGTTGGTTATTTAATGTAGATGTTGTCTCATAAAAGATGTTAAGCCTCAAGTTATATGTGTTAAACTTAATTGACAACCCTTTTTATCTTATGTAATGGAAGTTTTATCAAAAAAATTTTCCTTTTACACAATTTACATGACTTTTTGTTGTTGGATTTCTATCATGTTTGTACTTTATAGGGTAATTTATGCTACATTGTTTCCCTTTTCAAGCCATGTAGGTCTCATGTCCTCTCATAGGCTTGTCGAGATGAATTCTTAACTTTAACTTCATATGACTTTTGGTCAATGACATGACAACATCTTCTATTTAATCGTATGAGACCTTTCAATATCATATATCTCATTTGTCCCTATTAAGTTTATAGTCGTGTTGTTGTTCTTTTCAACCTTTCTTGGCTTAATTACTTCAAATCATCCCACTTATTTGGCTATTCACAATCTGATTTGATCCAAGAACTTATTTGTAGCACATTAAAGTATACAATGTCATGCACTTGTATTATTCTTGACTAGAAAAATAATAACACTATTGGGTCTACGACTAAAAGAATACGTTTGTACCTCCTATCACACAGATTCCAATAATAATATTATTATCTATCAAACATTTTATACAAGTACTTTCTAGAATATCCTCAATTATGTCTCTAAAAAAACTTAGTTTTTGAAAGCTGCCACATAGATAGAGCAAAGTCATTAGCTCCCACTCAGATAAAGTATTTGACATTGGCTCCAACTTAGATAAAGCATATGAAACTCTAAGAAGAATTTTTTTTTTCTAAAAGTTCCCACTTAGATAGAGCATATAACACTCTTATAATACACATTATCCAAGAGCTCCCACTCAGACGAAGCATTTGACATTTTTCTTCCACTCACAAAGTGTATTTGACATTTACTTCTTCATGTCTCTTTTTACATTATTTTCATAGTGTCTTATTAACTTCTTATTTGAGTGACTTAAGATTTTTCTTGAGTTCTACTATGTCCTTATGATTTTGTGAAGTTAATTTTAGCCGAATCTAGCATCAAAAATGGGAGGGTGAAGTTTCTTTACTTCTAAGTGACATGATAGAAGTTTTGCTATATTGCTTTGGTGATTTCTAAGAGGTTCTCTATTTTCTCAAAGAAATTTTTCTAAATGTCTTATGCAATTAATATATGTTTCTTCACAGAAACCTTTAGTCTTTACTCTTAAGTCTTTTATTGATTCAATCGTTGGTGGTTGGACTGGGTTTAGCATTCTCTTTTCTCGTAAGGTGGGCTTTCAAGTCATACTTGGGGTGTATTTTATTCCTAAGTTCACAATGATTTGGAGTTAAGATGTGGAAATTTCTCCATTTGGAATTTCCTCTCGCATTGATCTGATACTATTTCTTTAATATTTGATTGTCATTTTAACCTCCCTAAGGTTTATCCAGATCCCAATCCTAAACTTTAGGATTTTGGTTACTCAGGTTCCTCCTGTAGTGCATCATCAACATTTTTTCCTATTACACCTCTTGTTTCATTTCAAGTTCAAATGAACTTTACTTTGAATTATCTCTTTCTTAATCCTCTTAAGGATCTTCTCATTCTAGGTTTTATTTTAGAGTCTTATACTATAATACAAAAATTCCTACTTCATACATCACTTAGAGGCTCACATTTCTCTAAGTAATTTAGGTTTGGATCAACATTTAGAGGTAATATCCAAAACTTGATTTTTTTTTTATTCACCACTATGTAAATCATACTAAGGTTTAAGTTTCTCTATATGATTATCATCCAAAAGAGTGAAATTCTTTTGGTTTGGTGCTTTTAGAACTCTCTAGGTTTATATTTGACTCAAATAAAATTTTTATGAATTATTATAAGTATTTTAGGATTTTTAAACTCATAAAAATCACAAAAATAGCATCAAAATCCTCTATACAGATCCAAAAAATGCTTTAAAAATTAAACAAATAATATGCCTGAGTGTAGCTATTGAATTTAGAGATTTTTAGAAACAAACTGCGTCTCAATCGGAGCTAAAATACCCCTTTATGAGCCCCTAAAAGGAAGAGAAAATTGTTTTTTTTATATATTCTAGGCCCAGAAAAATGTTAGCTCAGTTTTTTTTTTAAATATTCGTAAAATAATATGATATTTTCTCTATTTTTTTAATTATATAACTACTTTCTTTCTATTTTCAAAATGCACGTAAACTTCTATAAAATTAAATGTCATGTGAGATATAACTCTAGTCTACTAACTATTTCATTTTTATCTATCCAACAATTAACAGATCTTTAAAGCATAAGTTTTAGAATAAAATATCCCTAATTAGCATAAATATTTATTGAAAAAAATCGATTGAGTTTTTTTTTAAATAATTTTAATGTATAGATTTTAAAAAAAATTGATACGATTATATATATATATATATATATATATATTCCATATTTGTACCAAGTTTTTAGATATAAAGAAAAGGGGTTAAGGATAAAAAATATACACTTGATTTTGTCAAAAGTTTGTCAAGCGTCAAGTACTTTTTTTTTAACCAAAAGTAAATCTGAATTTGCAAATTGGATCAAAAGTCACACTAATAGTTATGGTCCAAAAGAAAGCGCTTGGTGCTGGACTAACCTTTTGACAGAATCACCAATATATTTTTGACCTTAATTTAACGGTAAGTGAAACTTTTTATCCTAATTTAAAGTTCAGAGTTATTTTTAGTACAAAAAAAAACATTTGATACTAGACGAATTTTTTATAAAATCACATGTGTATTTTTTACCCTTAACCCTGTAAAAAGTTTATTAAAGCTGGATCTCTGGAAATCGCTTAGTCGAGAATGCCTTTAAACTCAGAATAGGAAAACTTAATTATCTCCTGCACACGTTGTAACTTGAAAGGAATACATTTAAACAATATAAAGTTCCATAGATGTTAAAACTTATCTCATGCCCGTTGAGGTTTGATTGGAAAGTATGCTAATAAAATGCTCCATTCAAATTTTTTTAAAAAAATGAATTAATAATTTATACGTATCACAGGGAATAACAGACACTCAGGCTAAAGGAGCAAAAGAAATTGAAGACAAATGCTTGAGTAAATGTTGCCCGAAGAATTGTATGTCAAGCTATGAGCTAGGAAAGAAGGCAACTAAAATGCTGGAGAATGTAAATCAACTTGCAGCAGAGGGGAAAAGGTATAGTGGAAATTTTAGAATTGCTCTTAATATACCACCCAAGCCTATGGAGATGCCTCAAGATGAGTCAGTGGGATTGGATTTAACAAGTTCTTCATGGACTGCGACAAATGTAAAGACAAAAGCATTTTCTATGCGTAAATTAAGCTATGACAAGCTGGATGAGGTACAAAAATGTTGTTTCTTGTACTGTGCAATGTACCCAGAAGACTTTGAGATCCTAGTTCCGGATCTTATTGATAAATGGATGTGGGAGAAATTTCTTGGTGAAGATATGTCAAAGAGTGTTCAAGATATGCGTGATCACGGTGAGTCAGTTATTGAAAAGTTGAAGCTTTCGCGCTTGTTAGAAAGTGTTGAAGATGATCTTTTTATGGATCGAATGGTCAAAATGCATGATATGATCCGTGACATGGCACTGTGGATATTAGAGCATGATAAATATAAAATGGAACTTTTGAAGAGGATTTCAATCACATATGATTGGGAATCACATAAAATCCCAGATCCTCCAACTGTCACAACACTAGTTTTATTGAAAGACAGATCTTTTGTCTATATGCGACGTAATTTGGAAGATATTAAATGCACGATGAAGAGATTAAAAGTTTTGGAGCTACATGTGGAAGGAGAAGGATTTTTAGACATCGGGGGTTTAATTTCTCTGGAATATCTTTCTTTTCATTTGAAGGGAAACCCTCCGAGACCAGAATTTTGGATGAACTTAAAGTCTTTGAAAAATTTGAAATTTCTGGCCTTTCGAAGTATAGGTGTGTATATCCAGGATCCGGATATTCCGTTGAGAGTGACGGATATTCCGTTGGGAGTGCTATCAAGTTTTCAACAACTACGAGTGTTTAAACTGTTTCGCAGCGGGATATTTGTTACACAAGAGAGAAGATTTTTAGATGAGCTCGAGTCCCTACCCTATTTTGAGGAGTTATGGATAGAAGCAGTAACGACTGAAGATGGGCTAAACAAATTATTGGAGTCAACCAAATTGAAAAGTTGCATATACAGCCTTTCTATTCGTCATCTTTATAATTCGAATGATGAGAAGACTTTACTGTCGTTAGAGTCCATGTCAAGAATAAAGCAGCTGTATCAACTTTTTGTCTCAGGGTTATTCAGTAGTAGAAGCCATTATCAATATTCTCCTGTGCTTGAAACATGTTTTCTAGCCAAGGTCCGAAGGGTGAAGATTGATCAGTGTGGAGTACCTCATGTGACATGGCTCAAATATGCTCCACTCCTTCAACAACTCATTATTTTTGAATGTGGGACAATGGAAGAAGTGATAAAAGAAGAAGCAGCGAAGGATAGGCATGTGGATTCTTCTTGTGTATTCTCTTCTCTCGTCGTGTTGTCTTTGGGCTTCATGCCAATGCTGAAGAGCGTTCACACTACACCATTACCTTTTCCTTCCCTCAAATCCATTTACATAGAATTTTGTCCAAATCTGAAAAAGTTGCCACTTGATTCCAACTGTGCCAAACATAACTTGACACTTATCAAAGGAGAACAAGATTGGTGGGACAGTTTGGAATGGGAGGACCCTACAGCCAAGAGCATATTGCAATCAAAGTTCGAACATAGGAGTTTGTGGAATTAACTTATATGAGGTAAAACATTATTATAATATAAAAGTATTTAATCTTTTTTACTCTCATACCTATAATTATTGCATAGTACTTATTACCCTCCTGCACATGTGTATATCATTGCAGTGTGGATTGATCATCGGGAGCATGTACTATGAGCACTGCTTTTCATTAGTTCTCTTTCTGTCTTTCTTATTTCAACTTTCAAGAAGGTGTGCCGCTGAGCTTTAATTTTGGACTCAAAAATAAAACAAGCTGTAATAACCCTGGTAATATGATAAGTTAATTAAAAGTTTGGATTATCTATTATTTGTTAATTATTATTTATTGTAGTGCGGTGATAAAGAGGAAGAACTTGCAGTCTAGTGATATTAGAGGTTGGGGCTATGCTTAGGGTGCAAAGTTTGAATGTTTGCCCTATCAAGAGATTTTTTTTATCAACATAAATTACCAAAATGCCACTTTTGTAAAAAAATAAAAAATGAAGAAAAGGAGAATCAGATTTTTCTTTTGTTCCACCGACTTCAATGGATTGAAGAGAAAGATTTATACCATGTGAAATATGGATTCTTTAGTAGCTCCTCCATCCTTAGCTCATACCATGTCATGTTCCCCCATATATGATGGGAGAGGCTTCTGGAGGGCAGAGGAAAACAATATGTTAGCTACTTTCAGAGTTCAATTGCTGGCTCCAATGTTTTGTGTATCGGCCATCTCCATCTCAGTCGCCGATGACGTTGTACGTGTTATTCACCGTCCGCCTTCATCTTCTTCCTCCGCTCAGCATCGTTGCTATTTCCTTTCCTTCTCTGTTGGTTTTTTTTTAATCAGCTTTCCAACCGCATGGAGGGAAAAAAAATTCTAAAACTGCTTAGTTATACACTCCTCCTTGATTGGTGCTGTTGATTCTTACTCCTTGCTGTCGGTATTGGTGCTCCAGTATTTCTGATTGATTAATCAAAAATCAATTTTGTCTCTCTCTAATTGGTGGATATGTGTGAAGTAAAAGCTAAGCTACTCACTCCCTTGCTCCTTCATCGTCTCTTTCATAAGTGGTAAGCGTGAATCTTTCTAGTTTATTTGAGTGTGTTGCTATGGACTGTTTGGATAGGTGGAATTCATTTTATTTAGGTGCTGATTTAATTTGATTCTGTCCCAAACCTTGTTAATAAATTGATGCTTTCATATTTTATTATTCAACAGTAATATTTAGGTTGCTGGATTCACAAAATGTGATAATAGTCATTGTTTTTAAGTTGATTTATAAAGTGCTCATGTGGTGTTTTATTAAATGCTTCAGAAAGGGATTTATGGAATTCGGGAGGCATTGGTTATTAATTAGAAGCTATTTTATTCCATGTTAAGACTTGAGAAATTCAATATGATGTTTATAACATGAATGTAGTTCATATGTAAGTATAAGCTTGAATAATTCTCTCTTGTTTGCAAATGTTATGGGCATAGAATTTCATATATATATATACACACACACACACACATATATATATATATGTGTGTGTGTGTGTGTGTAGGATTGGTGTTTGTAAAGGAATATTAACAGGAAGAATAATAGGAAATATCATTACATGTGATATTATGAGTTTCTAAAGAGTTGTAGTTATAATGACAATAATGTTATTGTATTTTAGGGGATTAGCTGGTTGGATCATATTTGAAGACTACATGGTAGGATACAATATAGCTATGAGGACAATAAGGTGAGTGAATAGCTCCCCATCTATGTTTTAATTACATTAGATTAACCATTTTTATTATGAAGTAGGTTTATCAAAATTTTATCATTGTTCATTACATTGGGTAATTATAAGAAATAGTTATTTTTATAAGTTATTTGCTTAATTATCCTATATCATTTTATTCTTTAGGGATCTTTGCAAGGGAATTTAATGGAATTATTTGGAATGATTTTCTTGTGAATTCATGCTGGGGTCCCGGATTATGGGACATCCATTATGTGACTTTGGTATAGGAATATCTTTTCTATGATAACTTGACCCTAAGCATGCTTAAAAAAATTATTTTAGGATTAAATACAGAACCCTGGTTACTAACAACAGTGCTATTAGTCATTGGAGCGCTATGATGAACTCGAGCTCGCTTAACACTCGTGGGCACTATACTCACGTTTGATATTCGTTGGATTCGTTTTCATGCTTGTTAATTGTGGGTCTTGTACTTGCGTTTATTTTGTGACCTCGTGTTGCACTTGCTTGGTTACGTACCCTCGTGAACTGTGTGTTCACGATTGCGTTCGTAGCTTCAAGCCGCGCTTGGTTATTTATCCTCGTAGACTGTGTATCCATGCTTGTTTATCTGTTCTGTAGAAGTCCTACGAAATGACCAGATTTGAGACTATTTTAAACCTCTCCTAAACATATTGTTTTGCCACCACTTGGTTTGAGTTGATAAATACTTGTATTTAAGTTTAGAATGTTATAATTTCTGTTGAGATTTATGATAACGTTTTACCATTCAAAGTTAGATATTTTTAAAATGATTTCTATTAATATTTTATTTATTTCTATATATGGGACGTTATTCACTGGAAGATTATTTTGTTCTCAGATAATGCCACTGACCTTACACCTCTATTTAAAGTATGAGAACCGTCATTGGTGATCAAGGTTTATGTAGGCATATAGTGGAACAATTTCTAGTTGATGAAAGCCTAAGTTTTCATTTATGTTTTTTATTTATAGATATAATAAGTGCTCCATGTAGTCTATAGCAGGATCCATATCTTCCCTTGTATTAATAGTTGATGTAAGCCTAAGTTTACGTTGTGAAGGTTAAAGTATAATTGTAAAGAACGCAAGTCTTTAGTAGAACCACGCTCTAAAAGCTAGCTATCAGGGTTGAAGAACTAAAGCTTTATAAAGTCCCATTTTTCAAAGAAACCTATCGGATTTGGGACTTGTGACAATGTCTTTCGTTCTTCCTCACTATATTTTTTATACATTAGAGAAATGTTAAAAAAGATAAGAAAAACTATTTGAGAAACTTTTCAAATTTTATTTATCTCTAGAGCACAAAAAAATCCTAGCAAAGAAGTATTAAAGAGGAGCCAATTAAAGGAAAAGATTATTAAATTCATGTTGGATATGATTAGTTTTGATGATGTCAAATATAGATTTAAATATAGTAAGCAAAAGTTTGTATGAAGTGTTTATCTCCTACTTTGACTATCTATTATTTTATGTTGCTATCTTATATAGATTAGTCAAAGAAAGATTGAAGCTATTGTGTTTATTTAGAATCATTAGGTTTGATATAGACTGAAATCTAATAAGCAAAAAGTTTGTATGAAGTATTCATCTACAATTTTGGCTAAACATTATTTATGTGAATATCCTGTATAAATTAGTCAAAAAAAGAATGGAGCTATTATGCTTGTTTATGGAGAATGATATGATCAAGTAAGAATAGAGATTGAATGAGAAAATCATGAATCATGTTATTATACTTGATATTAGAAGTTTCTATGTTCAAATGGAAGTTAAAAGAAGCTCAAATGAAGTCCATATCATCAAACCATGCATATATGATCAACTAGGATGTTAACGGGTGAGTTTGGTTCTTTCTGGGGCTCCCCAATCGATTGGGCACCTCTCCAATCGATTGGGAACTTCTCCAAACGATTGGGAGGCTCAACAATCAATTGGAGGGGTCAGCAATCGATTGGAGGTCAATTGGAACAATCGATTGGTTGAATTGCAATCGATTGGAGATTTCAGTTTGACCCAAGTTCAGTGTTTTGGTCATAACTCAGAATACAAATCGGATTGAGGTGAAATTTGTTTTTTATAAAACTAGACTTCAAACCCGATCTATGGACACAAATTTCAGACTCAAATCATTTATATCCTAGAAGATATGAATTTTTAAAGTTTGCCCAGAATTTTCACGTCATGCAGTAGTCAGGCAATAATCTTTTGGAGCATATCTTTTAGAATACAAATCAAATTTGGATGAAGCTTGTTTCATATAAAATTAGACTTTAAAAAGGTTCCATGAACACAAGTTTCACTATCAAAGCATTTAAATTGAAGGAGATATGATTTTCTAAAGTTTGCCCAGGAAATTCAGTTTTATGAGAATCTGACAGTTACGACTTCCAATATATCTTTTGAAAAACCATGAGTTTTGCAATGATTCTTTCTGCATTAAAAAGTAGATTTGAAGAGCTTTCTGGGGATATATTATAAGCTAAATTTGGAGTTGAAATGAGAAAGTTATGATTTTTCAAAGATTATCCCATATTGCTGTAACAGGTTTTAGAAAAGGAAGAATATAGAGAACAATCGATGCACAAATCAGCCATCGATGGAATTGACATTGCAGCAATCGATTGGGCTCAAATTTCATACAGATTGGCATTGTTTTTAATCGATGGACAGTGTTCCAATCGATTGGCAATCAAATTTTCAAAGTGAAACAGCCGATAAGCAATCGATTGGACGTATGGCAATCGAGTGACAACCAGCAATCAATTGAGGAACTTGGCCAACCGATTGACAGGCTATATAATTATTCGATAAAGAATACTTGAAATAACTTATAGCTAATAAAATAACTAGCGATAACACAGTTACTAGCGATAACATGATTAACTATCAATAGAAAGATACTTGTTGAAATAATTTAGATAATTAGATAGCTAATACTTTGTCCCTAAACACTGAGCTAATGAAATATACTAGTGATAACATGATTAGCTATCGATAGCGAAATACTTGTTGAAATAATTTAGATCATCAAATAGCTAATACATTGAGCTAATAAAATACATTAGCGATAACGCCTACTGTGCTTCACATGAATACTTGTTTAGCTAACAGCTGAGTGCAGAATTTACACTATTAAGCTAGCGATAGCCAAGGTTGCTAGCACTACTGAAAGAGCTACAGTGTTGCAGAAAGCTGACAGAGATACCAACGGCTAGTTTCAAAAGTTTTCAATGGGCAGAAATTTATCAGACCCTATATAAAGACCTGAAGACTTCAGAAACAGTATGAAATGGGGCTCTACGCAAGACTGAGAGCAAAACACAAGCGAGTCCAGAAATGAAGAAATAATGATGAGTCGAGTGAATCAGAAAAGAAGAGCTAGAGCACACATTGTTCAAATTGTTAAGCTCTGGAATTGTTATTTCATCACATATTTTTCTGTACCTCAGTGAGTAACAAAATCCACTTCTTAGAGAGAAGTTAGCATTCATTGTAAACATTCTATTTTAGTGAGTGATGCTCAAGATTGGGTGATCTTGAGTGGGAAACAGATTGTGCTCTTACATGTTGTAAGGGGGAGTGGTTCTCAAGTGCCCAGATTAAACTTGAGGAAAAAAAGGCTTCACAAGTGCCCGGCTAAACTTGTGCCTGATTTAAACAAGAAGGTAGTGGATTGGAAATCCCAGGTGAAGCCCGGGGACTGGATGTAGGTCAAGGAAATAGACCGAACCAGGATAAATCTCTGTTTGCATCTCCTCTTCCCTTATCTCTCATATTTCCAGCATAACAGATTTACACAATTGATTAAGTTTTTCATGTTTCATGATGTTTTCACTTAATAGTTAAAAAGATCTTAAAGAGTTTTACTTATTACTTTAACTGTGATTTTGAAAAGGAGATATTTCTCAATTTTATTCTATCACCCAATTCACCCCCTCTTGGGTGACAGCCAGTACTTACAATTAAAAGACTTAGATTGTACTTAATGGGATAGTCCATTTTACACAACACACTATTTTCAGACATTTAATCAAATTAAACTTTTTTTTCTCGGGAAACAGGATCTTATCTCTCCGTCTCTATTACACAGAATTTGTTTTTATTCATAGAACAAGAATTTATTAATTTTCTTTGATTTCATTAAAGTCGTAACTATTTTTTTATTTAAATTAAACTTATTTCGATAGATCTTCTTTGGGAGAAAGGCAAATAAAGACTCTTCAATTATTAAAAGGATAATTTGATATATCAAATTTCATAAAGGATGGATCAATACAATTGACTAAAATGCCCAATGTAAAATTAAAAGAAAAAATCCAAAAAGCCCTCAAAGATCTTCCTCTTCGTTACCAAATTGATATAAAGGAATACCAATTTCGGCTAAAGGATTACACTAGTACAAAATACCCCATTTAATGATTGGTAAAAATGGCCTTTCGCTACTACATGTGAGCAGTAGCGGATATTCAACAGTCGCCATATCTACGGTGATTGTTATAATTTATCAGTCATCGTATCTATGGTGACTATTTTGGTTACAAATAATGCTATATTGTTTTTTTCAAAAAATTATAATTAACTATTTTATTACACGTAGCTAAGATGAACAACCAATAAAGTACATCTAATATTATATTGAAACAACAAATTGTTCTACAAAAGTGTGCAATACATAAGGATAAATGTCAACAACCAATGTTATCAACTTCTACACTAAATTAGCTAAAGCTATGAAGTATTCTGACCATACATTTTGTATCTTTCTCACTTGAAGATCAGAATCCAAACTTTGAAAATGCTGCAACATAAAAAATTATTTGTGTAAGTGATATTACAAGGAAAACTTGAATAACATCTAACTAATATTATGATTTAGATTCAAAGGGTGAATATGATATACCTTGCACACTTATGGGGCAAAATTGGATCCAAAAATACTTCCAAGACAAATATGATACACCTTGCATACTTCTGGGACAAATAGATCTTTAACCCTTAAAATAATACATCAATAACCATGGAGATCAAAACAAGAAACCAGTTTTCCAGACAAAGCTTTGTAGGGAGAGCTAATCATATCTAATTTTTATGTTCCATATTTGATTTTATAAGAGTTTATAATTTTTTTGAAAAAATATTATTTGATGGGTATAAAATAAAATAAAGATAGTATGTTAACTATCATTATTTCAAAAAAAAAATTCTTACCAAAAAATATCATTTTAAAAATTATTAAACCTAGACCCACTGGATTATATCTAAAGCGTCCAGTTTTGATTAACTCTCTCGAATAAGCATTTGTACTTCGTAAGAAAACTAGATAAAAACAACTAGTACTCAAAATTAGGAATAATGAGAATATATGTATATAACTTCAATTTAACTTTGATAGTGTCTTAATATTTCGAAAATTAATTCTTCTGTTTAAATTGTGGTGCTTGTGGAAACTCGGTGCAGTGGGGATTCAAGCTCAAAAGGTAATCAAGAAAAGGGGATTCAAATTCCAAATTCTTGAGGAAGCCAAAGGCATGTGGGGAGGGATATGGATTTTGTGGGAAGATTCCTCAATAATTATATCGATGATAAAAAACAAAAACAGCTCATTTATTGCGCTATTGAAGGACTAGGGAGAATGCTGTGCTGCTTCACTGCCATCTATGGGAGCCCAAGGGAATCAGAAAGAAGGGATCTATGGAAGGCATTGGAATCAATCTCAAGAAGAATCACAATGCCATGGATGCTTGCGGGGGATTTAATGACATAAAAGAGGCAAGTGAGCAAAGAGGAGGAGGTATGGTTAATGAAAGAAAATGCAAGAGGTTTTGTGATAATATAGCTAAATGCAATCTGATAGACTTGGGGGCTGAAGGCCCAAAGTTCTCTTGAAGAGGCCCTGTAACACAATTAGCGAATAGGCTATTTAAGAAGCTAGATAGGGGGCTTTGTAACATGGAATGGAGAAGAGAGTTCAATGAAACTTTTATTAAGATTGGGCCGATCGAGGCTTCATTCAGACCACCACCCGCTACTTATCTCCATTAATAACACGGAGAGATGGTAAAGAGTAAACCCAAGACCATTTCGCTTTGAAGCAGCTTGACTACGCCATCAAGACTTCAAAGGATTCCTGAAAGAAAATTGGCAAAGGGAGGAGAGCATTAGTAAAGAGCTAGCGGATCTAGAGCCCAAATTGAGGATATGGAATAAAAATGTATTTGGGCACATCCGAAAAAGAAAGAACAATTTGCTTAGAAGAATAGAGGGTATACAACGAGCCTTCCAAGAACAAAGAAACCCATATTTGGAGAAGCTAGATATAAAATTGAAGAATGAGCTAGGAGAAGTCATAAGTCAAGAAGAAATCTTGTGGTTTCAAAAATCCCGATCAAAATGGTTAAATGGAGATAGGAACAGCATGTATTACTAATAACTCCCAGTTTATCATTGATTTATGGCATATTTAGAATATATTTGGGAAGTCATCAATGCTAATTAAGGGGTATTATAAGAGTATTTGAGAAAATTGGGTAAATATGTCGTATGTGCTTAATTTGATTGTTTTTTAAAAAAAGATGATAATTAATTTGAAATTTTACTTGGCATGATTTCTTCACATTTATGCATGTTTGTATAGATAAATATGGATATTCTAAGCAAGGAAGAAGAAGAAGATCAAAGGAAAAGAGTGGAGAAAACTGTAGTTCATTTGTGGAGAATAGCTGAAAATTGGTGTCGCGACATTGCACCAAGATGTTGCGACATTGGGCGAAAATCTCTGAAATGCACAACATTAATTTTTACCCTTTTTAAACACCTAGAGCATGAAAATTAAGAGAGATTTAGCCCCCTTTTCACCCTAAAACTTATGGGAACGATCAGATTCATCGGTGCACCTAACTACGGAGCTAAGGGTTTACAAAATTGGAAGTTGAAAAGCAAAATTGGAAGAGTTTCTTACCCCCACGGTAGTATATTCTTCTTGTTTTCTTTAATTCTTTGCTACTTTTGTGAATTGGTTATGGGATTTCTTTGTATTTGCTGGTTTAATCCATTCATGATTAGCTAAAGCGTTTGTTCTATGATTGATTCAAACCTTGTATGGATTGAAACCTAATTTATTTTCTATTCTTTTAATAATTGATGACTATTTGTGTTGATATATCTTATTTCTAATGCCTCTATTTGATTGATCACCTTTTAGAGCGATATGTTCATTTAAATTGTGCTCGAGAGAGATAGTTTAGGTGTAGAACTTGGGTAAATCATATTAGACTTGAAGTTTAAATCAATTAATGGATGGTTTATTGGTAGAATAGAGATATTTCTATCGACATAGTTTTGTCAGATTAAGGTTGGATCTTAAGGAGTACTTTAATTAATTTGTAACAAGAGATTGAGCAAGTTTAATGAGGAGTATATAAATTTGATTTAGATTCGAGAGAGCGTTTCAAATGCTTTAGAACTTTAGGCAAATGCAAGTTGTCATTTAGAAACTAAATGAAGGGAAATTAGTTAGGGTTCATGAAATTCAATAGTGAGAATTAATCCTCGGTTTAGTTCATTGATAAGTTATGTCTTTCGTGTGCGCTTCTTCATCCCTATCATGAAATCGTTTTCAAAAATTGTCTTTTTAAAATAACTTTCTTAGTTAATCCTATTTGAATTCATTAGCATGATGTTTGATTGAGATTTTAGAACAAACCTCTATGGGAACGATAATTTTATACTCATCATGATTCGTACTCTTGTGGGAGAATAAGTTTTTGGTGCCATTGCCAGGGATTTGTAAAAGTCTCTTAGTCAACCCTATGATAGTGTTGGTAAATTTTGCTTGAATTGTTAGGTTAGTTTATAATTTCCATTCATAGTCGTTTTTGTTTTCTGTTTCTAGTGTGATACTCGTGTTTTGGTTTTCTTTTTCTAGGTACTCTTTTGGCATATGCAATGCAAACATCCAGACGGATTGAAAGTAGTGCTTAAAGGAGTAGAATTCATAATGAAGAAATATAAGCTGAAACTTAGACAAAATCTGAATCTGAATCTAAAGTTGAAACCATGGCTGACGATGAGTATGATAGAGCTACGGTCAACGACTTTACAAGTCGAAATATGAGGGGTACCCTGTCTTGCATTAGGATGCCAGAGATAATAGCACACTTGTTTGAGATCAAACTTGTCATGATTACGATGTTGCAACTGCATGAAATATTCCATGGGCTCTATAATGAAGATGCAAACAAGCATCTAATCTATTTCTTGGAAGTCTGTGACTCTTTCAAGCAAAATGGAGTTCCTCAATGTGAATGGCAAAAACGCATAAGAGGGGGTGAATTATGCTTTCGAAAACTGAACTGAAATTCGTTAAGAGAAAACGAAGAAAAATTTATACTGGTTCGGCCAACTGTGCCTACGTCCAGTTCTCCAACTCCTTGTTGGGTTTCACTAATCACAGGTTTTACAACACAGGTTCACCTGCCAAACTTTACAGAGTTTTAGAATTCCCTCTAAACACTCCCCCTTACAACTGTAAGGTAATATCCCTGTTCTAAAGCACCAAGCTTTCAGAACAACCTCAAACAGTAGAGGATTTCAATAAATACGTTCACTTAATGAACTAATTGTGATAAACACCTAAGTACAAACAACCTTAATGAGAATAAAAGCTTTGAGCAGAGAGTAGATAGAAGTAGTAAATGTAAGTTCGTCGTCTCTCATAAATGCTTTAAGTCTCTGTTTTTATACTCTTTATAGCGAGCACCATCTTTCAGCTAGAAGTATTCGTTTGAATATGTTCGTTGAGAGCTTCTAGCCGTTGGCAATAAATGTTGTTCTTTAGTATACAAGGATCTTCTTCTCTTGCTTCATTTAATGTTGCAGAAAGTGAGTTAAGAGAGAAGTAGGATGTGAGGAACGATAACCTACAACTCTACCTACCTCTGTACTTGCATGTTAGCTTTTTCACTAGCGTTAGCTCTCTTGGCTATCGCTAGCTTCTTAGTGTGTGTCCTGCACTTAAGCTGTTAGCTAACATATGTATTCATGAAAGTTCAGTTTAGGAGTTATCGATAAGCATTTCATTAGCTCAATGACACATAGAGATTTAGCTAAGGTATACTAGATACAATTCTCTATCGATAGCTGAATCTTCTATCGCTAGTACAAGAGGTTATCGTTAGAGGAACTCATTAGCTCAATGAATTTTGCTATCTGATTATTTCAACAAGAGGATCCTATCGATGGCTAAACATGCTATCGCTAGCATACAAGCTATTACTAGTTCATTGGCTCACTAGCTCAAAGAACTTAGCTCACAGAATGATATCTGATATTGATAGCAAAGCTTATTATCGCTAGAGACTTAGTTCATTTATTCTGAGTTACTTATCTCTGGTCTTTTAACGATAGGAATCTGATCATTGCTTGCTAGTTCAATTCTTTATTAGCGATTAATACACCTATTATCGATAGGGCTTCAACTTAGTCATTACAGTTCTGTCTCAGATTATTCCAGACTAAGTTATGCGATCTCTATATATATATATTTTACTTATGTTATTTATGGAATTTAGTCCTCATCAAAACTTAAGATTCTAACACTCAAGATGTTTTATGGCTTCATTTATTCCCTCTGTCTCTACAAGGCAAAGCTAGAGACTGGTTCAACAACCTTCAAGAAGGATCCATTAATTCTTGGAATCAGCTTGAAAGCAAGTTTAGAGCTCAGTTTTTCTTCGATGATAAATCTATAGAAGCGAGAAATGAAAATTTGAGCTTCAGACAACACCTTGATGAGCATCTTTATGCAGCTTAGGAGAGATATAAGATGCTCATGAAACAATGCCCTAACCCTGGGGTAGATAAATGGATAGTAGTTCAAATATTTTGCAATTACCTTAATCCTTAATCTGAGGTGATGGTTGATTCCATGACTAATGGGGGATATCGCAATGTTCCTATTAATAAGGTGATCAGACTATTGGACCAACTATCTGTAGACAACACTCAAAGCACTGATTGGAGGACTACACAATCTGTTTCCACTATTAAAGAAGATTCATCTTCAAAAATTACTGTTATCCTCTCTTCAATAAATAAGCGGTTTAAGCCGTTGAAATCTCAAATGAAGCGAGGAAACTCCCAAAGTATGCAGTTTATCTATGCTACCCTTACCATTTGTGATCATTGCAATGATGTTCGTCCGCCAAATTATTGCCCTCTCTACATGGCTTCTGAATCTATCAACTACATGGGTAAATTTTAAAACTGTCAGTATAACCCTTACTCTCAGACCTATAATCCAGGATGGAGAAATCATTCTAATTTCTCATAGAGTAATGGGCAGACCATGAATCAACTTTCATGTTAGAAAATGTGTGCGCAAAAATGTAAGCTCAAATGAAATTCAAGGAAGAAGTTTTAACTAAGAAAGAAGACCTTGAGTTGTTGATGACTCCCCATTTTTAATTAGATTTGGTATATATTTTGGTATATTTGGGGAGTCATTGTTGCTAAATTAAATGGATTGCTAAGATTTTGACAAGATATCAACTTGGTAGATCATTTGTGGGACTTAAATAAATATTATAGTTTTAAACTAAAATATAAAAAGCTAAATTTAGGATATTAAAAAAATTAAAAGAAAAGCCTTTGAAAGTTTTTCGGTGTTGCATGGGTATCAGTTTTATACTTTTATTCATGTTATTATTATATATTATTATTATTATTGATTGATGCAATTCCTTGCCTTTTAATTTTAATTTTGCAATCAGGTGAAGGCGTGAAAGTCATTTGATAAGAAGAGTGCCATTTGAGCTTGCAAATATAGACAAAAACACACCGTTTGAAACGGAAAGCCGCTGCCATTGAACGGAGTGTGCCGTCGCCGCCGAGCTGCTTGGTCCGAGAAATCGTGCAATAAAGGGAAGGAGATGAACAAGCAGTGTTTTGTTCTCTAGTCTCTTTACTCCTTACTCTTCTAGTTTGATCTTGAGCTCTGAATCCGTGTTGTTATTGGGATGATTTTAATTTTAGTACGAGTAGTTAGTTAATTTGTTCTAGGTTATTTTGAAGCTTTGTATGAACTGATGCTTGAACTCTTTCTCTCTTGATGATTGATGATTATTAGGTTGTGAATTTAATTTGTGCTTTATTTATCCTAAGTGGTGGCCAACATTTAGCTTGTTAGCCTAATTAGTGGCTTGAGAGAGCATTAATTAAACATAGAACTAGGTTAAATTCAAGCTTGTCTTAAAATTCCAAATTGGGATTGAGAGTTTGTTAATGAGATAGAGATATTCATTAACCAAGTTTTGTAAAATTGAAGTGGGATGTTTATAGAGACTAATTAACATAATATGTAGTAAGAGATTATGCATATTAGAGTTAATTAAGGTTTGGGTAAGCTTGAGAGAGTTATTCAAATGGATATGACTTCAAACATCAACTTAGTATTCATTAATTATCATGAGAGAAGGGTTAATCAAGCATCATGAAATACAAAGTGGATGAATAATCCTAGACCCCTTTTGTTTTGACTTAAAGTTTTAATTTGTTTTTGTGAACTTATTTTCATTTTGGTAACTTTTAAATTTCAAAATACAAAAATTCTCACTCAACCTAATTGATAATATAATTGCGATAATTAATCCACTTTTTGCCTTAGTCCCTGTTGGAATGACAACATTTTTTATACTATTTTTGACGACCCGTGCGCTTGCGGATATGCTAAACCTCGGACAAGTCAGTTGTTTTGCATGAAAGTTGGTGATGACACTCTGAATTCACACCCAAACATCCCAAAGCTAGCAGGGCAGATGGCAATGGAATGTGAAGGGCTACTTCTTGCATGATTGTGTTAGGAAGTGCCATGGCCAGAGTGAAGAGTGTTGAAGTTTGGGAACATTCGATCTAGAACTTAACAAGTTTTTCATGGACTGCACAAGATCTGGAGACAAAGGTATTTTCAATCCTTAAACTTAGCTATGACAAGTTGGATAAAGTGGAAAAGCATTGTTTCTTGTACTGCACAATGTACCCAGAAGACTTTGAGATTCTAGTTCCGGAGCTCATTGACAAATGGATGTGGAAGAAATTTTTTGATGAAGATATGAAAGTGTCCAAGATATGCGTGGTCATGGTGAGTATGTTATTCCAAAGTTGAAACTTTCGTGCTTGCTAGAAAGCAGGAAAAACGATCTCTTTATGAAATGTAAGGTCAAAGTGCATGATATGATTCGTGATATGGCACTGTGGTTATCTAAACAAGGTCATGAAAATATGGAACTGGAGAAGGGGATTTAAATCATGAATGAATGGGAATTAAAGAAAATTCTAGACGATCCTCCTAGTGTCACAACACTAGTTTTATTGAATGAGCGGAATCAATTCTCGTAGACAACATAATCATCTGCATCTTCAGCTTGAAGATATTAAATGCAAGAGTAAGGGATTGAAAATCTTGGAATTACCAGTCCGTGAAGAAATATTTCCAGACACGGGGGGTTTAATTTCTTTGAAATATCTTTCTTATTATTTCTGGGGAGGAATAGGATCAGAGTTTTGGACCAACTTGCGGTCCCTGACAAATTAAAAATTTCTGAGTTTTCAGAATTACGGTATTTTTGACATGGCCTGGGGTATTTCGTTGGGAGTGTTATCAAGTCTTCGACAATTAAGAGTGCTTAGACTCATTGGGATCATTATTATTTCAGAAGAGAGAAGGATTTTAGAAGAGCTGGAGTCCCTACCAAATATTGAGGAGTTATGGATATAAATATATAGTCCATGAAGATGGGCTAAACAAGTTATTGGAGTCATCCAAATTGCAAAGTTGCTTATACGACCTTTCTATTCAGGTGGGCCACCTAAAAGAGAAGGCTTTATTTTCGTTAAGATCCATGTCAGGAATAAAGAAGCTGCAGGAAATTGAGTTCTCATGGTTGAATGTTAGAAGTGATCATCAATATTCTTTTGTGCTTGAAACATGTTCTCTGGCCAAGCTCCGAAGTGTGAGAATTGATTCGTGCTCATCACTAACTCATGTGACATGGCTCAAGTATGCTCCATTCCTTCAAAAACTTCACATTCTTGAATGTTATTTTAGCCAAATTGCTTGACAAGTACATGCTGCAGCGGCTATGTATTCTACTTCACATGTTGATAAAGCAACTGTTTGTTGTTTCTTTGATGACCATGAAAATGCTGCTGAGCCGAGATGGAATAAATATCCTGACGTACTTTTTCCATCGTCCAAGTCTCCCCCATAATTACTATCTGAGTAACCAACTAATTTTGATTCTTTAGAATGTGTGTAAAATAGACCATGATCCAGCGTACCTTTGATATATCTCAAAATTCTCTTTGCAGCAATCCAATGATCCTGTTTTGGCTCCATGAATCTGCTAACTAATCCAACTGCATACATAATATCTAGCCTTCAAATAGTCAAGTATCTTAAACTTCCAATAATGCTTCTAAACAACGTTGGATCCACTGGCTCACTTGTTGAATCAATACTTAACTGCATGCCCGGTTCTGCTGGTGTGGTTACTTGCTTATAGTCTTGCATTCTGAACTTTCTCAGAATTTCCTCTGCATATTTCTTTTGAGACACAAATATTCTATCTCTCATTTGTTTCACTTCAACTCCACGAAAGTATGACATTTCACCTATGTCTGTCATTTCAAATTCTTTTGTCATAGCTTTCTTAAAGTCATAGAACATACCTGGATTGTTTCCGGTGAAGATCATATCATCCACATAGAGGCACACGATGATGATATCTCCAGCTTTATTTTTCTTTGTGTATAAGGTATGCTCGTATGGACTTTTCACAAATTCCATTCTTTTGAAAGTATTCATCAATTCTAGTATTCCATGCTCACGTAGCTTGTTTTAATCCATATAATGCTTTCTTGAGGCGATAGACTTTGTCTTCTTGCCCTTTTTTCACATATCCAGACGGTTGCTCGATATAAACTTCTTCTTCCAGATAGCCGTTTAGAAATGCTGACTTCACATCCATTTGATAGATTTTCCACTGGTTTTGTGCTGCAAGTGCTGTGAGAAGCCTTACTGTGTCAATTCTTGCTACTGGGGCAAACACTTCATCATAATGAATTCCATATTTCTGTTTGTATCCTTTGGCAACAAGTCTTGCTTTGTACTTTTCCACTTCTTCTTCTTTATTGGTTTTTGTCTTGTACACCCATTTGACTCCTATTGGATTATGTCCTTTTGGCATATTTGTTAATTCTCATGTATCATTTCTTCTGATAGCAGTAATTTCTTCATCCATAGCCTTTTTCCATTTGTCATCTTCAGCAGCCTCTTGATATGTCACTGGATTACATTCAGCCATCAAGCAAAATAAGGAATAATAAAGAGATGTCTCAATAGGTTCAGTGTCACTATAAATCTCACGGAGACTACGTGTCTTTGTTGGAGCTTCACTTGATCTACTGCTAGTACTTGGTGATGCTAATGTAGTTGTTGCAACTGGACTTGGTGGAGGACTTTGACCATTTCCTTCATTATTTTAAGCAATGGAATTATCTTCATTATCATTACGAAAGAATAAACCTTCAACTTTCTTTTCTTCTTCACTCCATCTTCAATAGTCAGTTTCGTCAAACTCAACATCTCTTGAGATTATCACCTTCTTTGTGAGAGGATTATAAAATCTATAAGTTTTGCTTCTTTTATCATAGTCAATGAAAATACACTTCTCACCTCTATCATCCAGCTTCTTTCTGACTTGTCAGGAAGATGTGCATATGCAATACACCCAAAAATCTTTAGGTGTCAAACTCCAGGATTTTGACCACTCCATGTGTAACACCCCAAATTTTTTAAAATAGATATAAGTAATTATTTAATCTTTTGGGAATGTTAGTAAAATATTAAAAAGCATTGGAAAATAAATTTATGATATTTTCAGCATTTTAATAAATGTTAGGAATTATTTTCTTTAGAAAATAAAGAGAAATAATTAGAAGATGAAAACTTAATGTGGAGAAAAAAGGATAATAAAGATTTAGTTGAGATCTTAGAAAGGTGTTTAAAAAAAATTAAAAAGCCTTATAAATAAATTTATGATACCGGATGTATTTTTAATAATTTCTAAGACTTATTTTATTTATTAATTGAGGAAAATAATTAGAAGATAAATTTTAATTTGGGAACTTTAGAAAAATTTATTTTGAGGTCCAAAGAAATATATGAGTAAGAAAATCTTTAATATGATATAAGAATTTATTTTAGAAAAATTATTTTCAGAAAAAGGACTAAACTGAAAATAATAAAAGTTTATTTCAGGGATTAAATCGAAAAGAAGAAAGTATTAAGGGGTTAGAAATTGAAATTTCTCCTCAACCTTTATATATTAATCCCTCCTTCCTTCATTCATCCGTTTTCCCTCTCTCTCCCCGATTTCTTTTCCTCTGTTCCTCCGTCTCTGTTCCTTCGAAGTTGCAGCGGCGATCTCCGGCGGCGATCGGCGTCGTAAAAGGGAGGAAATCGTTTAGGAAGCTTCTGGGAACATTGGGTAAGCTTCTTTTCTCCATTTTCTTCTTTGTTTCTTCCGATTTCAGGTTGAAGTGAGGGGGAGGAATTCGAATTTTGGGGTTGTTTTTAGAGCTTCAAAATCTAGGAAAATGAAGCTTAGGATCCGATTAACAAACCCCAAGAACGAATTTGAGCATTAGAATAACATTAACCAAGATTTCTCCAAATTTCTTCCTTTGAGTACTGTTCATCCGACCCTAATTCCTCTGATTTCCGGATATTCCTTGTTCTAAAATTTAATTAAGCATGATTTAGAGTAAACTTAAGCATATTTGTCGCTTTGTATGTTGATTATTAAAGCTTGGGATTTTCTTTGGATTTTTCTCTTATTTCTTGTTTCCGGTTCAGCCGAGTTCTTGTCCTTCTTCCCCTCTGTAATTTTCGTTTTTAGGCATAAGTAGAAGGATGAAATTGGTGTTCATGGTTGATGAAGATGAAGTGATGAATTTGGCATTTTTCCTCCTCTTCTTTATTTGGTCAGAGTTCTTGTTCTGGTTTCCCTGCTCCTTCGAAATTGTGCCCCCTCTGTGTAAATTTCTGGCGCATTACATAAGGATATTCTTGTGATTGTTGATAATGGTTTGATTCTCTGCTCTGGCGGATAATAAAGGGAGAGTATGGATTGAATTTATATGCGTATGGATAATTGTTTAGTTATTCTTCTTTTCCCTGCTTGCTGGCTGACGGAATTTTATGGCAATGGAGGGGGAAAGTCTGGTGCTGTTTGATTTAGTGAGGTTGTTGTAATTTGGCTCTGTTTTTATGATATCTTATTTATATGATTGTTGCTTATGTTTCTTTAAAGTCTGAACTTTAAGTGAATAAGGGAAAGCTTAGAATTGGGTGTTATTGGGGTTTTTGGACTGAATCATGAAGATGGATATTCTAATCTGAGGTTTAGTTTGATTAAGGGGAATTAATCATGTTGGGTTCTGAAATTATAGGGCTTGTTTTGCTTTAACTGATTTTCTACTCTGTTTTGGGCAATTTGGGCGTGCCCTATGAATTTGATTTCTTTTGTTCTGTGTAATTATTATGGAAATATATAATGAGAGCTAAATAAAGATTTATGTTGCTAACTTGATTGTGAATGCAATGATTAAAGATTGGGAGATGGTTAATTGATATAGGAATTAAAAGAGATTTGAATTCTTACCTAGGATATGTTTTGTTGTAGCTGTCGGGCTAATGAGCAAAATAAGTAGGTATATGTGCGTTATGATTAGAGGTTTATGTTGTGAGGAATTAAATAATAGGCATTTGAATAATTTGGACAATATAGATTGTGAGTAATTGTTATGAAAATTGAATGAAAGTAGAGTTAAGGATGGTAATTGATGGAGGGGAATTTAAGGATAATGAAGAAATGGTGTTAGTGTGTGATTGGCTATGGTGAATTGAACTGTTAAAGTGTAGACTCTGGTTTTAGAATCAGAAGAAATTGTGACTGAATCTGTAGTGATTATTGAAGCAGGATCCACATGAAGTAAGGAGAATCAATTTAATGATTAAGTGTGAATTTATGGACATATATGGTTTAGGGAGTAATTGTTCATATTTAATTAGGAAAAATAAAGAGGGTCTATGTACTTTGATTTTCATTTAATTAATTTTAGTTGGAATCCTAATTATAGTTTAGTATACCTGAATGATAGTATAGCATGGATGGAATCTTAGATTCTAAGAAGAAATTGGTTGGGGAGGTAGATCATTAAGTACTATGTATATGACTATATGATCCACTAAGAGCATGGAGAAGAAGGTCAAAGTACAGCTATATAATTAAGAAGATAGAATAATAGGTTCTAATTGAGAGTTAAGAAGATTAAGTGTTAATGATTTTATTATAGTTGGTGATTTTAAAGCTAAGCTTTGGACTGATCATACTTGGTATTGAATTATGATTATAAGACTTTAGTTGATAAATGGCTTCAGTAGGATTATGGATCTCAAGAGGCAAGCATCTGATTTTAGTTAGTACTTGAGGCTTCTAAATGTTAGATAGATAAAGCTATTCAATAGATAAGTACGATATGCCATATGAATTGGTTCAATTTTTATTTAAATGATTATATGCTGGGTGTGTTTGATGGTCTTGTAAGGGAGGAAAGTGAATTAAATAGTGAAGTATGCTAAGAGGAAGTTAAGAGATATTTTGTTGACAAAGATAAGGTTATTATTGTGGTGGTGGCTTATAAATATGTTGTTAAGGATTGTATCTAGATTCTAAATGTAAGGAAGGAAGAACAAGGATAAGTTATGACTGTTTAAATATATGGAAAAATTGGGAATAATGACTTGTAATGTTTTAAATAAATTGAATTAGTTGAACTTGATTTACATTGTTTAGTTGATTGATTATTCTTGATATTTTGTAAAATAGAAAATATATATAAATAGGTATGTATTATGTGATTAATAATTAAATCAGAGATTAAGATTTAATCCTATGTTAGAAAGGGAAGGGGTAGAATTATAGGTAGAAATATAGGATCGTGAGAGACGTCGAATTATTAGAAATAAAATAGATATTAATATACATTATATGTTGTACCTAATTATAGGAAAAGATAATGAAGGTGGATCCTCGGGGAAGAAAAGAATCAGCTAAGGATTAAGTGCTGGTATCCAGGTAGCAGTTTATTTCAGTAACCATTAAATGAATTGCATGTATTATTTTGTAATTTCTGTTACATTTAATTGGTAAGTTTGATTCCTAATATATTGAGAGTACTCTAGGGCTTAGGTGGGTCGCTCCCCCTTTGCCAGAGACTAAGAAATCCTGCAGGTATACGAAGCCTTCACCGATAAACGAATATATCGTTATTCGGGGGTTGGCGAGTGTTATGCACACAGATCAGTAGGATGAGAATTATCTTTTATTTGTATGGATTTATGAAATATATACATGTCAATGCTAGCATGATAAAATAAGTTAATGAAAGAAACTGCTATTGAGATTTCCAATCTCACCCCGTCCCCCAAACATTTCCAGTATCGCAGGTTGGGAGAAGCTAGCCGGGAAAGAAGTAAGATAGTATAGGAAGAAGTAGGAATGCCTGCTAAGCTTGTATCACTTTAGTTAGTTATGTGAGTATTTGATTACCATAAGTATAAAAATAAATGGTTAATATATAATTGTATATAAATATGTATGTATAACCCTCATGACATAGTATAATCCGATAAAAAGGGGTTATCAACTAAGATAACCCAGCGTTTTTAAATAATAAAAGGGTAGAAACCCATAAATAGATATAAAGATCCCCTGAAGGGGTTTTCGCTCCCCAAGCACTATCGATAAGGGGGCAGAACCCTAATGGGGCAGAATCCTAATGAGGATTAGGTAGTTTAATTGATTTACGAACCACGAGGTTTTATAAAAAGTTTTAAAGTCTAAGTAGCTCGGAAAGCCCATTCCAACTGACAAAAGGTTGAATAAATGTTTTGAAAAAGAAAAAGTTTTAAATTTTCCGTATTTTTGGGCTCCGAATATTCATAAATGTGGTTATAATTCAATTAAATTACTATAATATAGTAGTAAAAGTCTAGGTGTTACACCATGCTTCATTTGGTGTCATATGTTGCACACTTTTTGTTGGACAACGATTTAATAAGTAAACTGCACAATGAACTCCTTCGGCCTAGAAGTTTCTTGGTAAGTGCTTACCTTTCACCATACTTCTTGTCATACCATACTTCTTGCCATGTTGAGAATAGTGTGATTCTTTCTTTCAGCAACTTCATTTTGTTGAGGGGTGTATCTAACAGTCCGTTGATGAATAATCCCATGTTCTTTAACAAAGTCTTCAAATAAATTTGCAGTATACTCACCTCCTCTATCAGATCTGAGTATCTTCAGATAATGTCCACTTTGTTTTTCAACCATGGCTTTAAACTCCTTGAATTTTTCAAGAGTTTCTGATTTTTCTCTAAGAAATATATAGCCGATATATATTATGTACCTGCCCTAAAGAGCAACATCATCAGCATTGGACAACTTAGTGAAAACGGATATGAAGCGTTAATAAAAGATTGCTCATTAACCTTGAGAAACAAATATGGAGAATTAGTTTCCAAGGTCAATATGACGAAAAATCGCCTTTTCACTATTGACCTCGAATCAGGAGAAGTAAAGTGTATGAAAACTTCTATCAAAGATGATTCGTGGCTATGGCATCTAAGATATGGACATCTTGGATTTTCTGGTTTGAATAGCTAAAGCAAAGATGGTGAATGGACTTCCAGAAATAAATCCGCCAGATCATCTATGTGAAGCATGCATGAGAGGGAAACAACACAGACAAAGCTTTGAAATTAGAAAATCTCGAAGAGCTAGAAGACCGCTCAAGATTGTGCACTCAGATTTAGCCGGCCCGTTTGACATAACATCACTTGGAGGAAGAAAATATACCCAACTTTTTCTACTGAAATCATCAATAAAAGTTAGGTAATACCTGCTTTCTCCAAGTGATGGTATGTCAAACGGGCCGGCTAAATCTGAGTGCACAATCTCGAGCGGCCTTCTAGCTCTTCGAGATTTTCCAATTTCAAAGCTTTGTCTGTGTTGTTTCCCTCTCATGCATGCTTCACATAGATAATCTAGCGGATTTATTTCTGGCAGTCCATTCACCATCTTTGCTTTAGCTAATAGTTTCAGACCTGAAAATCTAAGATGACCATATCTTAGATGCCATAGCCACGAATCATCTTTGATTAGAAGTCTTCATACACTTTACTTCTCTTGATTCGAGGTCAATAGTGAAAAGGCAATTTTTCGTCATATTGACCTTGGAAACTAATTCTCCATATTTGTTTCTCAAGGTTAATGAGCAATCTTTTATTAACGCTTCATATCCGTTTTCACTAAGTTGTCCAATGCTGATGATGTTGCTCTTTAGGTCAGGTACATAATATACATCAGTTATACATTTCTTTTTCCCGTTCTTCTGAGTGATCATAATTTTGCCTCTGCCTTTAATATCTGCATGTGAATCATCTCCAAAGGTTACTCGTCCATGAACCTTTTCATCTAGTTCCATGAATAACTCTTTCCGACCACACATATGATTACTGGCACAATTGTCAAGGTACCAGGTGTTTTCCTTGGATTCTTGAATCTCTTTATATGTGAGAAATACGTAAGATTCCACATGTTCTTCATCTACTGTTGCAACATGACTTCTTTCTTCTTGTTTAGGAGTCGACCTGCACTCATAGCTATAATGACCATATTTGTTACAGTTATAACACTGTATCTGAGATTTACTTCCTTGTTGAGATCTTCCTCGACTTCGACCTCTACCACGAACTCTTCTTCCACGACTTGTTGTTTGAGATTCCTCACTTAATTGTCCTCTACCATATGGTTGATAACCACGACCATGTTGTCCTCGACCACCTCTGTTTCTTTCTCTATATCCTCCACGATATCCTCCATGGTTGTAAGAACTTTGTCCAGAGCTGATGCTTGCTCTATCTTCATTTAAAGACAACTTGCTTTGCAAAACTTGTTCAAGATTTTCAGAATCATCATTTTACTTCATCTTTTGCTCATGGGCTTGAAGAGAACCCACAAGCTCATCAAAGGATATCTGTGATAAATCCTTCGATTCTTCAATGGCAGCAACCACGTAGTTGAATTTACGTGCCAATGAACGCAAAATCTTCTCCATTACTCTGACATCATCAAGAGTTTCTCCATTTCTCTTCATCTCGTTAGCTACCGATTTTACTCGGATGACATAATCATCTACGCTTTCTGACATTTTCATTTTTAACGTCTCAAATTCAGCTCTAAGAGTTTGCAAACGTACATTTTTAGCCTTTTCTGCTCCTTGAAGAGACTTTCGCAAAATCTCCCATGCCTCCTTAGATGTTTTTGCTTCAGAAATTCTTTCAAAGGTTGATTCATCGATACTTCGATGAATTGCGTTCAGCGCCTTGCTATCTCTCTCGATTTTTCCTCAGGACTTTTTTTTCTTCATTTGATAGGGTTGCTTCAGCTGCTGCATCTCCTAGGACTTCATAGCCTATTTCAACCAGATCCCAACAATCAAGTGCTCCAAGTAAGATTATCATTTGGATACTCTAGTTGCCGTAATTTGTCTTTGTTAATTTTGGGACTTGAAACTGTAACATATTTGACATCTTGGTGTTTGCACAAACCTGCTCTGATACCAATTGTTGGAAGTGTAGTGGACAACAATAATATTTTGTATTACACAATGAGCAAAATATTACAACTCATAAAATACAACTAACAAAATAGAACTTACTATTTTTCTCTCTCTCAATTAAGTGCTTCAGCACTTTTATAAGACACAAAAGCTTTGCTCTTTATTTTCTCTTCTTCCAATGCGCCACTCTTACTCTTTTATACGTTGATGCGCACACATATTTATAGGGAAATATTGCCGCCAATGTAGGTTGTAGAAGTTGGAAGACTTGCAGCCATATTTGACAATTTCTTCACCGCCATATGTTTGCAGAGGCTGCCATTTGTTTCCTTATTAATTAATTCAAATATGTGTATAGATGCTGCAGAATTTTTTGACCTATTCCACCGCCATATGAAGCTTCAAGAGGCATGTAGCTATTGTAGAGTCTTCATGCAAGTTGTCTTCAATTTTAATTCAAATACGTATGGTGCTTGGCTTGTGTTTCCATGCAGAATTTTTTTTGACTTTTCAACGCTTTAATTTGAATTTCTAATAAGTTTGAGGCGCGATGGTGGCCAGTCTGCGTTGAAAGAAGAAACCAACGTACTATGAGTACAGCTTTTATCATTAGTTTTCTTTGTCTTGATTCAACTTTCAAGAAGTGTGTGGCTGAGCTTTTAGACTTAGAAAATCCCGGATGATGATTCAAATGTCATATCATTTGTTTTTGTATATCAAAGTTCACCTGACTATTAATATTTTAATTGAAAATGGAAAAAGTGCTACATTTTAAAATTTACAGGGCAATTTTGAAACTAAAAAAGCTCACGGGGCAAAAGAGCTATTGAACGAAAAATTCTAGACAAGTTTGCACCCTAACGCTTACAAAGAATATTTTTAATATTATTATAGAAATAATAATATTTGTTTTCTAATTTTTATTTATTTTTATAGTTATAAAGTTTGAATCATAACAATAAAAATATGATTTAACTATATTTAGCTAATTATTATAACTACATTTATAATTTGTGTTCAAATTTATTAAATTAATTATTTTTTCTGATTATTTAATTATTAATTTAAGTCTGTTATGAAAAATTAGGGGAAAGAAGAAAGATGAAAGATTGAGAGATGAAGATAGAATAACTAAGACAAGAAATCGGAGAGAGAGAGAGAGCAATGGAGTATTCTTATTCACTTAACTTTTTTATGTGCATACAATCCTTATGGTAAGCATCTATTTATAGGCCTCTAATCCCATACAAGAGTTACAAAGTCATAAACATGAATTAATCTACATGATGGTACATAATGTAACCATTGGAAATTATAGCTATTAACCACTAAAAGAAATCCTAGAAGGCTAGAGGGTTACGAACATCCACATGTTACAATTTTTATAACACTCCCCTTGGATGTTCATAAACAAATATTATTGTGCCTCATTAAAACCTTACTAGGAAAAACCCAATGGGATAAAAACCCAATGAAGGAAAAAAGTACACAATAATTATCAAAACTGCCTCGTTAAAAACCTTATCAGGAAAACCCAGTGGGACAAATCCTTGATTAAAGGAAAAAGAGTACAACATGATATTATCTCCCCTGAAGATATGATCACTTTTACTTTTCCACACAACGACAATGTTATTGTCACTTTTACTCCCCTTAGTGATAACATCACTTCTTTTCTTTTGTCTCATTTGAGTATAATAATTTTTCAAGTATATTCCTTCTGATGCTATTTGAGTGTATATTCATGCTGATCAAATTATACTTGAAGCATTATCGTCAAATATTCTGCAAAACTGTATTCCTCTAATGCCTACAAAAATTTTATTCTTCCAAAAAATTTTAACTTGTAATATCAACAAAACTAGAAAATATTTATATGGGACCTTTATATATGATTTCAAAATCATTGAGGAATTTAATAACTTGATCTACTAATCAAATAATATGCAAACTTATATATTTTATAAGCGACAATATATTTTGAATGATTTTCTTATATATTCTTCTGGCATTTAAGATCCTTCAAGGATTTTCATTTAAATTTCATAATGGCGTAAACATTCTTTTCATATACTGTCAGACTTATATGCAAAATAATTGCATCCACCACAAAAATAATACGCCTTATCATAATCTTCATTGTTTTTGTGAAATCTATATTTCACATAAATATTTATAATTTTATATTTCAAGTATTTGGACTACTTGTCCATAATCTTCACGTATTGAAAGCAGAATAAAATTTTTCGTCGTATATTTCCCTTTTGTTTTCCCTTTGGCCTATCTTTATGTATATTTTTCATGGCATGTCTCTCCATACGATCCTCATTTGATCACATGATATCATTTTCATAATTGTTGTCGACAACCTTATTCTTTTCAATTCCATTTTTCTTGTTCTGACATAACTTATTGAGATCTCTTTATTATTTTTTAGGTACCTATACCTTATTTGAGATTTTTAATTAGTTATGTCTAGGCACTTTCCTGGAGTACCTACCTCCTCCTTATTTGAGGTTTTTAGGTACCTATACATTTGATAAATATAGTGCATTCAATGTGCTTTCTTTTCCAGCTACTCGATTTCTCCCCCTCATGTTTGGATAACTTTGTTAAATGACTATCAAATAATCATGCACTATAAGTCTCCTAAATCCATTTAGAAACTAGAAGAAGGAATTCCTTATCCAACTTTATCTCAACTTTATATAAATATCCATCTATATACGTTGTGGTGGATTAATAGGCAATGCATTGCATATTCAAAATTTTTGATATGGAAATTATCTGGCTCTTCACCAAAAGCCAATTTTATTGGGAGAGAATATTGTTGGCTTGATGTAAATAAGTGCTGTAATATGTAATATTAGATATATCAACATTGAAAAAGAAACTTTGTTCTCATAAATATTTCATGGAGGCTTTAATGAATGATTTGTGGATCATAAAATCTAGAAATTATACACTCAACATAATAATTTATTTAAACAATCTTGCAAACTCCAGGTTGCAAGCTAAATAATCGCATATGTAACCATTTTATAAATGCATCTATCAAATTTATTGAATACTTATATGGTTTACATGCTATTTGATTGGGCCCATGGTTTGATATATTTCCAGAAATATAGATCCATTCCAAATCAGAACTAGTGATCTTTTTATTATAATTTTTCTTTGAGAACAAGCTACACAAAGAATTATGTTAACTATTTAGGAAGAAACTTCCGGCTCTTCAATGGATGTTAATGAATAGTATCAATAATTTGATGTTCATATATATGACTGGGATGATCAAATAAGTCATGCCAACACTAAATTTATTTGGATTGTAAACTTCTGGTTTACTATATCATGTTTCTTAACCAACATTAAACTTTTCAATTTCAGTCATCACTAGGCACCCATCTTTGAGAGATCAATTAGGCTTTGTGAGGAAGAATATGATTAGAATTTCATAAATATTCAACATTAACTCACACTTGTATTCCAACAATCCCCATCAAATGTGAGTCATACTAATAAACTTCCTTTATTCAAATAATCACATGGCTTAACTAGCTCTTATCAAATTATGGTTCTTTCTTCTTCTTCTTTTTTAAATACTATTTTTCACAAAATTAATTTCATGACAAAATATTTAGTATTCATAACAAATTATATAGATTCAGCCACATGCCAATTTATAAATGATATGGGTATATTGTACCAGATTAAACAAATTATGGAAACAACTAAAAATAATTAACAGTCTTTACCAATATAATTTTAATAAAGTTATCATCATAAATCTCATGGTAAAATAATGAAGACGTCAACTCAAAGAGTAGTTGAGATATCATAACAAAAGCATACATCAATAACAATAATTCAAATCATACTCTATGCGGAAGAACATGTGGGTAAATTCAAAAGTAATAGTCTTTTATTTTCAATAAAAATAATAATTTATAATAAAAGATAATTGACACATAATATTTAGCAACATTTTAGACTCTAATTACTAATATTTTTTTCTTTGTTTTAATCCCCTCTTTTTAAACATAAAATTCATCTTTCCTGAGATAAACATAAGACTACTTTTTAAAGAAGAAAAAAAATCATACAATAACAATAATAAAATTCGTTTAACCACATATGCTAGAAAACATCACAGTATCTATGTTAATAATATTTCTAAATATCTTATCATTCATACATTTGAATAATCTTATAGAAATAAAAATAGAAGCGTACCTGTTTATTATCAACATTTGTTAAAGTAAGTCCAATGGTAGAAAAATTGAGCTCTTTTTAATATCATAAAATTAAATCCCTATAATTATTTTTCCCACATAGTTCAATCATAATAAATTTAAACAATAATAAAAATAAATATAAGGTAGTCTTATGGGCTTATGATAATAAATTTGGAAATTTTCTTTATAATTCATTGCCATTTTTTTTAATATTTTTCATCTCATAGCCTTTTCAATGTAACAACCATTTTGATAAGTCACTGGATAGTTACATATTTCTTTATGGCTTCTGGCCATATTAAAATACTTGCTTAATTTATATATAACTATTTTCATATTTCCAAACATTGATACCTCAATTATCAATTTGGACGTTGATCATATGTGATCGTAACAAAATATAATAATTAGTCTTCAGGACTATTACATTTGGAAAAGTGATTCCCTAAAAGTTATTTGTCTTATAGACAATATATCCTTAAAAAAATATTTTTAAAGCTATAAAGGTCCTTTTTATCATTTGATACATAATTATAAGCCTTCAAGGCTTTAATTTTTTTAACAATTCTATAATCAGAGTGTTACATTTTCTTTTTCTTGTGAAATTTTGTAGAACTCACAATGTTCTTACCACAAAAGAAATATTAAAAAGGTGACGTGACTTCCGGCCATTGAATCACAACTAAAAAAAATATTATATAAAATAATATGATTCTGGTCATTTTAATCACAATATATAAAGTATAATGACTTCTGGTCATTCTATAAAATTGAAAAAATAAAATAATAAGATAAATTAAGTAAATTAAGATTCATAATCAAATATAAAGAATTAGATGAGTCCATACTCATATAGATAACATTATAAATAAATTGGAAATAATACACATATGTACGTATCTATGTATGTAAAATCACAACAATATTAAATTGATATTTCGGCAGCACTTGTTATATAATATATATGTATGTATATATAATCTGCAATGTAAGAGCATTACAAAAGAAAATATACATGTATTGTTTATTATAATATACAAATATAATAACTAGTACAAATAGTCATAAAGGGATTAAATTAAATAATATAAAGTGTAACAGAATTAGAATAAGATAATTGCAACAATGTATAGGAATAGGAAAAACATAAACTTGAATAGTAAATGTAAAATGTATGTAATTAATGTAAAACATGCAGCATGTATAGATAATTAGTAGTATATAATATAAATTGTAAAATATGCATCAAATTAAATATGCATAGGGGGTATTCCGTAAGAACTAAAGAGCGTATGAACTAAAGGTGGTAGAACCTGCCAATATAGTTCATTGTGACAGCCTTTCTAATTCTGCAGAAGAGGTAAGGATGTGATGTAATATTATATATATATATATATTTTTTAATATGTTGTGTGTGCGTGTGGTGTGTGTATGTATTATATATAATATATTATATGTGTGTGCGTGTTGTGCAGTGTATATAAACAAGTAAAATTGAATGATAAAAATAAATTTCATGAAAGTGAAATAATACAATATATAGGGTAGTAAAAATAAAAGAAAAAAAAATACTGAGATCTTTAGAGCAAATTCGTGCTGATATCGTGTTATGAAAAATTAAGGGAAAGAAGAAAGATGAAAGATGAGAGATGAGAGATGGAGAGATGGAGAGAGAATAATAAGACAAGAAGTTGGAGAGGAAGTAAGGAAGTATTCTTATTCACTTAGCTTTTCTAAGTGCATACAATCCTTATGGTAAGCCTCTATTTACAGGCATCTAATCCCATACAAGAGTTATAATGTCATAAACATGAGTTAATCTACATTATGGTACAAAATATAACCATTGAAAATTATATCTATTAAACACTAAAAGAAATCCTAAAAGGTTAGACGGTTATGAACATCCACATGTCACCATTTTTATAACAAAACTTATGATTATTATTTACATTTTATAATGTAATTTTTTTATTTAATTTTAAATTAACTTGATAATAAAAAATCATAAGGGCCCAATCAGAAATCATGTGAGACTATAAGGACCTAATAAAAAGATAAAAAAAAATGCTAGGACTTCATTAAAACCAGCAAAAGTATGAGGACCTAATAAAAAGAAAAATAACTATAGAGACCCAATTAAAAATTGATTTAAAACTATAAGGACTTGTAGACTAATCATTCTTAAGATAAAAAAAAAAAAAAAAAAAAAAAAACCATATATTATTAATCAAAAGTCTAATCCAACTGGATCTTCTATTTTATTAAAGAGGGGTAGTAGGCTACTAGCCACCAACACATGACATGGTTAGATTTGCTTTTCAATTGGTAATTCCTACTACTGCTTGGGCTTCATGAGTGGTCCATTTCGGAGGTAACATAAAAAAGCCCAACCCAATAATAAATTGAAAGATTTGGGAGCCATAGCATAAACAAGCAACAATATTAATTCTATATTAAAATTTCCATACCTTCCTAGCTAGCCTCCGATTCTTGAAGAATTAATAATAATATGCATTTTCTAAGATACACATTTTTTGGGAGATGAAATGACATTCTGTAACCAGGAGCACGCAACGCGTCTTCCAAGTCCAACATTAAAGTAGACCTCTAAGACTTACTTATATATGTGTATATATATAAATATATATATATATATATATATATCTGTAAAAATAGAATTAATTGGAGTTATGTTGAAAGCTCCGAGAGGTGAGCATTTCTTACTGTTCAATAGCTCATACAACATGGCTCGAGTTTGCCATGTATTCTACAATATATTCAACACTGATCAACATGTATTGCGTCTCATTAAATCATATATGCGTGCTTCGTGATATATCCTTTATTTCTATTTTTATTAGCTTGACTTTCTTTATATCAATCAGCATATACAGTTTGATTAATTATTTCACATTTTTCCTGGAAAAACTTGTGTCTCCTTCTGTAAATTGTTGATTGTGCATTGTGAATATACTCATCTTCATTTAATATTGCCGATTTCCATTACTGTGCTTTGCTTCAGCTTCTTAATGATTGTGTTTACAGACTACGTCAGTGACTCAAGATTTCTCTTCGAAAGCGTTGCCTTCACATGATGCTAAAGAAGGCTTTGCTCCAAATCTTGGGGAAATTATGCCTGCTAACCGTGCTTCTCTGGCTTTTAAACGATTGTAAGATTAGAGGCTGTAAGAATTCAAGAGACACGTAAAATTATTCGGTGCCTTGAGAAATTTGCATTTGATCTAATATAATAGTGGCATCTGGTTTCATTCAATTATTTGATAACCTATTTAATTGTTATGATTTATTGAGGTGTTAGTGGTAGAGGCCTCACAAGGTTAATAAATCACATTGGTATTTCAGTATTGTATCTCTATGTTATTCTTTTAGACACTTTTAGTCCTAGCTAGCTGGCCTGGGTTTTGGGGGAATCGTATTTAATATTACAGGTGGGGACCCTTAACAAATCGCATTGGTTTCTTTTAATGATGTATTACAGGTTAGGGAGAAGCTGAGTGGTGCAAGTATAAAGACTTTGTGAGCTATATGAAGGCTCTTAAGCCCAAAGCCATGATGATGAGTGAAGTTTTGCAGTCCATATGCAGGTTGTTCTCTGGACCTGAGAGGCTACCGCTCTTTAAAATGTATTAAGTGATGTATTAAGTTATGATAATTAAACGACCTTGTTCTTCTGCAAGGAAAGGGGCCTCATTACCTGGTACTTTTCTTAAGAAGAAACTAGAAATTGCTTTCAGCTTTATCTGTATGTTCTGACATCACCTTCACCTGCAACTTTGCGTTCCTGTTTTCAACAGGTTGAAGGATTGCATTCCTGAAAAATATCATTCTTTGTATGAGCAGTATGTTGAAAAAAACAACTAAAACACTTAAGGCTGAATGAGAATCTTTCAGCTTGAACGCACGTTCTTGGCACCTCTTGATGGATATACCTTCAAGGATGTGGAAAGGATTGAGTTTTGATAGAGAGAAGTTGTGAATGAAAAATAAAGGTCATGCAGAAAGCTGTTGTAGCTGCTTGATGGGGACTAGATTAAAAAGCTTTAATGCATGCATTGACGTTTTCTTTTGACATTGCAATTTTATAACTGTTATTTTGGGAGAGAGATTCTACTGATGTCTGCTTCAGGAGAATTAAGTCAAGCTCTGAATTGTGGTGGCAACAAGTACTATTTGGAATAGATGTAATGCAAGAGTGTTTACATGAGAATAGAAGGAGAAAGAAACAGAACACACGTGTTTACAGGAATAGTTCATTGGGGATTTTGATATTTGACTATCTGCAGAAGAAAATAATCATGTGATTGTGTGAATAGTTGAAGAAGAATTCGAATCCAAATATTGTTGAAGTCGGATCAAGAAGATTCAAAATAAGTCCCTATGATTTTTCTGTGGCCTAAAGAACAAGCCCTACATCACCCAACTCATTTTATTACATATCTGAGGTTATACCGTGCATCTCATAGGAAATGTTTGCGTCATGAGAGATATAATCACTTATCACTTTTTGAAAATAGCATGAAAATATCATGTAACATACGGTATATTTAATGCACAGAAAACTCTGTATACAAAAAAATGTTACTCTTTATAAAAAAAAAATAAAGTTAATTATGTTAAACTAATGTTAATTCATGAAATGGCATGGGATATGGCTCTTTGACTTATTAAGGGTTATTTTACTTCAACGAATACCTCTTCAAGTTTTCACTTTATTGTCAATAAATACCCAAGGCACTTACTAATCACTATACATGAGGACCATTCATGAGGTTACTTGAAAAGGTGAAAAATGACCTTATCAGATTTATTCCTATGAAAATACTCCCCCCGGTCCTAATCAACTACACTATATTAGTCTACCGTGCCATAGTCATTTATCGATGAAATGATCTTTCTAACATCTTTTTAATTAGAATAGCTAGTTTATGTGAGTGACAACTAGTTTATGCCTCTAACATCTCTTTTGCCCATGAGAAATATACATATATGAGTCTCATGCAAATCTAGGCCAGCAGAGAAAAGGCAGGAACAATGAGACAATGCTGGAGACCGTACGTGTCTATGTATAAGAAAAATATATCATAATGCTTTGATTCATATGCTCTCATGATCTCTCATCTAGGCCTTCAATGCAGTTGTCTACAGAGGCTAGTTCTCCCAGCGCTACCGTTCGGTTATTTTTTATTATAAGAAAAAACATGAGATAAGTTATCTCAGATAACACACACACATACACAAGGTCTTTTTTTTTTTTTTTTAGGAAAGGGGGGGGGGGGGACATACATGCAGTGAGCGGTAGCACGTGGCTAGACAAAATGCTATCTGTTGGATAATATTTTTATGTAAGAGTCAGGTAGCATTTGGTATTGAAACCTACCATAGGCAAGTCAATTAGACTAATGAATCGATGAATTTTAACTGGTCTTGTGTAGGGCTTGTGTGCCCACATCATGTTATCAACAGGGCTGTGCAATGACCCCTTCAAATAGTTTAAAAGCTATAGACGTTGTGGGTTACCAAGGTAAACTGGTGATCCGTGGTGGCGTATTCTTATGTCCCTTGTCTAATCAATGCCTCCGAATAGTATCCACTCCTGTTATATGGGACTTTGAAGTGTATTTGACTTGGTGGTATTGTAGCTGGTTTGAGATAAGACTTAGGTTTTGGCGTGTCTTTGAACTGCTGACTATTAGCTGTTCCTATTGGTTGCAGCTTCTTATTATATATCTGATTTGACCTTTGTCTTATCGCCCTTAGGTCAAATGCAAACATATTTATAAATTAGAATGCAAGGATATAGCAATTATGATACAATCCGAGTTATTATCAAAGAGCCAATATTTAAGTAAATTACTTAGTGAATTAAATGCCTAAATCAAGAAGAAATGGGTAAAGATATATTGTGTTTGATTTCCAAAGGTTCAATGCATTTGAAATAAATATTTTTGGAGTTTTAATTAAAAGAGCTGAATGAAGGTGTTGATAAAATGATAAAGATACTCTTGGAAATTGGTTGTCAATGGCTATCCTAGCTCAATTAAGATATTTGGGAAATCGAAGGCACTAAATCAATAAAATACCAAACCCCATTAACCAATGGGTCCAATGCCTAATTAATGAAATCCCATATAATTAGACATTATTAAGCCCTATAACTCCTTGAGTTTTCTCTAAGTTTCCTAAAATATCAAACATCACCAGTGGCAAGTCTAACACCCAATTTCATGAGCCCGTTCAATTAGGCATTATTAAGTACCTTAGAGAGTGATTAGTGGTTAGCAATGCACTAGGTTCATTTACAACCCATTTCAACCAAACTATCTACCATTATCATGATAAATAAAGAGAAATCAATGGAATCATAAAGAACATTTATATAACCATATATATTGATGAGTTCAAATCCTCATTATAAACTAAAATCACAACAACTCAAATCAAAACACATAATCTAAGTCTCAAATGCATAAATGATAAACCTAGACCTAGTAATTCATAAATACAAAGAGAAGGAAAAAGAAACAAGACTCCCCTATAAAGACCATGAGCTCAAGCCATCTCCAATCATTCCCAAGAGCTAGGAAGTGTCTAGCGACTCATGGAAGAGCCCATCATTTCCAAGCTCCAATACGTGTGTAGCTATGGTGGATGGATGAAGGAAATTTGTGGAAAATGGAAGAGAAATGAAAGGAAATGATCAGTGCCTAATACCCCCCTAAAATCAAGTCAGGAGTGGGTGTTTTAGTTTGGACCCGAATTGGCTCAAATAACAAGTCTGGTCGGGGCCTCGTCATGGCTCTCACTATGGGGTGCCACGGCCAAAGCCAGAAACGATGAAAATTTTTGGACCCTCGCTGTGGGCCTTGCCGTGTGGTCCCACGGCCAGGAGGGACCTTTATGCAAATTTTCAGAAAGCTTTAGGGCTTTTCTGTAATTTTTATAATTTATCCAGAAACTTGTATTTTGTCTTTTTTTCTTGGCTTTTCAACTTCTTCCCCCCAATTTCTCCCCTCTTCAAGTTTCCTATCATATAAAATAACCTCAAGAAAGATGAATTGCTCCAAATAGGCAAATAATCAATTAAATCAAGAGTAATCACAAAAACATTCCAAAAATACCCTTTTTACCACTAAATGCATGTAATTACTCTGAACCTAATTTCTTCACAGTATATTCATTAATGCCCAAATAACATGATAAAATACCTCCAAAATGAAATGAAATATGTGCAAATATTGGGATTTGTCAATATGTTTCAGGTTTTGTCTTTATTTTTATGTTTTAATGCTGTCATTTGTTTTTAATTTTTAGCTTTCAAACCCCCACCGTATTTCTCACCGGGATTAGTCTAGGATTTTAATATGTATCGATTTATCTTTACTTAAATAAATTGCCTTTTACCCAAAAAAAAAAAAAATTAACTGGTCCGGTCAAGACTTTTGAATTAGCCACCCTTTTAGTTGTGATCACGTCTTTTCATAAATTCAAATTTCTTAATCAGACCCGATTAATAAAAAGACGTGATTGTTCTTAAAGGGTGGCTGAAATTGATAAGCAATAACGGCTGCAATTAAAATGCTTGTGAGCTGTAGTATCCAAGTGATTTTTCAGTTTTTTTATAGAAACCATTGTACACTCTTCGTAAGAGTCAGGAAAGTGAGCAAAGCTCATCAGACCGTCTCCTTTAAACCTATTCAAATCAGGGCTAGTCTTCCGAAAAAAATGATTTTAGAGTAATTAAGCTTTTATGCTTGCTCAACTCTTGTAAATCATATAGTCCATCAAGGGTCGGCCCAATAAAGCTTAAGGCCTATTCATTTAAGTCCGCACAACATAAATTTTTTTCCATTTGAGGTATATTTTAATTACTTTTATATTCGTTCAATTTTTTATTTTACTAGTCTTTTTTTGAAATTATTTTAATCTTTTATTTGTTGCATGATCAAAACAAGTGAGATTATAGATTACTTTTCTATTAAGGTTAAGGATAACGATTTAATTTGATTTAGCTTTAGTACTCTCCACTTAGTTTGACATTTTTTATTTGTGATGAACAGCCAAATTGGTTCCTAATTAGTTTGACACTTAGTTTGACAATTCAAAACCATGATACAATGCCGCCATCATTAAAGTATATATGATTGGTTTCTAATTTCTAACATCTAACATTCAAATGATAACTAAAATATGATTTACTTGTTCATTAGTGTAAGGATTAAAAGATTAAAGTAAGCAAATTAAAGCAAAGTAACGAATCAAACTTTAGCATAAAGAAGTTGAACTAACGGAAGGAAGATGATAATTCCAAACTTGTTCATGCCCATAAATAATGATGATACCTAACTTATTCGCTGGTATGAGAATCATAGACTAGAAGACTAGAATGCAAAACCAGGTCACTTAAAGAATCAATGCCCAACCGAAAGAAAAATTAAAGTTGAAGCAAGAGCGAGATATGGTTACAAGTCTCACATCAGGGAGGTTTCCTTGCAAGAAGAGCCTTATAAGTCTTTGACCCCCCAACCCTAATGGCTAACTTTTGGGGTGTAGTTCTCCCAAGGACTTGTACTCGTTATAATGGTGTTTTCATTGGGAGACGCCCAAATGTAAAAGGCTACCTGCTGAGGGTTCTGATCGGAGGAGCTGACCAACAAAAGGTTGAGTGAAGCGCCAAATGAAGTGCTGTAGAGTGGAGCCGTTAGGACGCCATCTCGGTCGACTTACTGGAAATGGCTACCTGCGAAGGGTTCTGACCGGCAAAAATGCTGAGTGAAGCGTTGAGTGTAGTATCGTAGAGTGGAGTCGTCAGGACGTCAGCTCTCGAGGGGGGCGCATTGTCACAAGTCTCATATTAGGGAGGTTTCATTGCAAGAAGGGCCTTATAAGTTCTTGGTTCCCCAATCCCAACTGCTAGCTTTCGGGGTGTAATTCTCCCAAGGACTTGTGCTCGTTACAGATACCTCCATTTTTCTTTCCAAAACACAATATCGTCCATCATTGTTTAAAATCTTATAATAAATTATATCAACTGTGTATATAGCGAAATGGCGAAAGAAACAGAACATGCGTGTTTATAGGACTGGTTCAATTGGGGATTTTGATATTTGACAGTCTGCAGAAGAAAATAATCATGTGATTGTGTGAATAGCTGAAGACGGTGTAAAATCCAAATATTGTAAGGCTGGACCAAAAAGATTCAAAACAAGCCCCTATGTATTTTTGTGCCTTCTCTTTAAGTTCCTACACTATCTGTCTCATTTTGTCAAATTTTTGAGATTGAACCGTGCGTCCCATGGGATATGTTCATGTCATGAGAGAAATTATCTTTGATCATTTTCCAAAAATAGCATGGAAATATCATATAATATATGTTATATTTAGTACACAGAAAACTTTGTACGCCAAAAGGTGTTACAATTCATCGAAAAACGAGCTAGTTATATTAAAACTATGTTAGTTCATGAAATGGTTAGGATTATATTATGGCTCTTTGACTGAAGGGTTATTTTTTACTTCAACAAATACCGCTTCAAGTTTTCTCTTTATTGTCAATAAACACCTAGGGCACTCACTTTACATGAGGGCCATACATAAGGTTACTTGAAAAGGTGAAAAATGACCATATCAGATTTATTCCTATGAAAATACTGCTTAATCGACTACACCATATTAGTCCACCGTGCCATAGTCATTTGTTGATGAAATGGTCCTTCTAACAACTTTTTAGAATAGCTAGTTTATGTGAGTAACAACCAGTTTCTGCCTCTAACATCTCTTATATCCATGAGAAATTGAAAACTATACCTTTGAGTGTCATACAACTCTAGGCGTGAAGAGAAAAGGCAGGAACAATGAGACAATGCTGGAAAACCGTACGTGTCTATTCATAAGAGAAATATATTATAATGCTACGATTCATATGCTCTCATGATCACTTATCTGCGCCTTCAATGCAGTTATATATTCTGCAAGAGGGTTGTTCTCCCAGCGCTACCCTTTAGCCATTTGTTATTTCCTTCCTAAATATAAGACACAATTGACTTTTCTTTTGGAAAAATTAAGAAAAATAAATGAACAGTTTAATCATAATGTATTTTATGTATTATTAAATTATATGGTAGCTTATAAATCAAATAAACTTGTTTAAAGGAAAAAATTCAGGAAAATCAATTCATAATTAACTTATTTAGCTTTCTTAGGATTCTTCAAGAAAATCAACTAAGTCCTATACTAGAAAAGGAGCGAGTATTATAAGAAAAAAAACATGAGGTACCCCCACACCCACATATAATTTTTTTTTTTTTTTTGAAAAAAAAAACATATTTAGTGAGAGGTAGCACTTAGTTAGACAAAAAGTTATCTCTTAAGGCCTGTTTGGAACAAGGTATTTGGAGGGGAAGGGAAGGGAGGGGAGGGAAAGTTTCTTAGAGTTAAATTTTTAAAAATTGAAAAAGTAAAGCTATGATATTTTAGGAAATTTAAGATGTAAGATAAAAGAAAAAGAAATATTAATTAAAATCTTTTACCCCCACCTTTATAATTTTTGTGATTTCAACTCACAAAAATTTTCGGGAAAATTCCAGAAAAAGACCCTCGAATTACACAAATGACAGTTCAGTACAACGAATTTCAAAAAGGTCAGTTCAGTACAATGACTAAACTGTTCAAACCCAAATTTAAAAGAAATGTCCAAAATACCCTTTTCACAACTAACTTGGGAATCCCTTAAGAGAAATTGGGAACTCCTTAAAGGAAGTTGAGAATCCATTGAGGGAAGTTGGGAAGCCTTATTGGAAGTTGAGAATCCCTTGAGCGAAGTTAGGAATCCCTTAAGGGAAGTTGGGAATCCTATACTTGAACCAAGGGTATTTTGGACTTTTCCTTTAAATTTGTCAAAGGACAATTCAGTCACTGTACGGATTTGTACTAACTGGACATTTTTTCTGAAATTCGCTGTATCAAAGTATCCTTTTAGTAATTTGATGGTCTTTTTCTGGAATTTTCCCAAAATTTTCCCTCCATCCACTTTTCCTTCCATCCCCTCGTACCAAACATGCCCTTAGCTAATTTTTTTCTTTTTTTTTTTTTTTTTTTGCACAAGAGTGAGGTAGCATTTGGTATTGAAACCTAGGCCACCCAATTAGACTAAAGAATGGATGAATCAATATTTTAACGGGTTGGGTCAAGAGTTTTGAATCAACCACTCTTATAGGTATGATCCTGTCTTTTCATAAATTCAAGCGATTTTTCCTTTTTGTTCTTTTTTTTTATTGAAACCATCGTACCTTCCTCGTAGAGTCAGAAAAATGAGCAAAGCCTATCAAACCGACCCCTTTAAGCTTGTTCAAATCGAGGTTTGGGCTTCCCAAAAACATGATTTTAGAGTAATTAGAATTTTAGGCTGTCTCAGCTCTTGTAAATTAGAGTCCATTAAGGGTCGGCCCTATAAAGCTTAAAGCCAACTTCCGCAGCACATTATCCGCCCCCCCCCCCTAAAAAAAAAAAAATTAGGTATATTTTAATTATTTTTATATTCATTCAATTTTTTATTAGTTTTAGTACTTTGGACTCCGTCTAACTCTTTGATATGTGATGAACACCTACACTGGTTCCCAAATATTATCACAACCACAATACTATGTCAGCATCGTTAAAGTATATACGAGGTGTTTATTCCGGGAGAGGATCCCCTCATTTTCCCATTCTCTCCTCTTCCCTCCTTTACCCCAAATTTTTTTATTTTTGGGGTCAAATTTTTTTGTTTGTTTTTATCATTAGATTCTACATAAAATTAGTGACATTTTGATATCTCATAAACAAAAAATGGTTCAGTTTTCAATTTTATATGATTTTTCAAAGATTTAATACTTTAACTTAATAAAAATACATATTTTTAAGTATTAAATCTTTAAAAAAAATCATATAAAATTGAAAACTGAACCATTTTTTGTTTATGAGATATCAAAATGTCACTAATTTTATGTAGAATCTAATGATAAAAACAAACAAACAAAATTTGACCCCAAAAATAAAAGAATTTAGGGTAGAGGAGAGAATGGGAAGAAGAGGGGATCATCTCCTGTTTCTTCCTTGTAACTTCCGAAGGCCAACTAAAATATGATTAACTTGTTCATTAATGTAAGGATTAAAAGATTAAAGTAGAAAATTAAAACAAAGTAAAGAATCAAACTTTAGCTTAAAGTTGTTCCACCGGAAGGAAGATAGCATAGCCTCGTTTTTTTTATAACAAACGAAAGGAATAGTTGTTTCAGGGTATAAATAAGATGATAATTCCAAACTTGTTCATGCCCATAAACAATAATATACATACCTAAGTTGTTATCTAATATCAAAATCATGGACCAAAAAAGGAGAAAGCAAAACCAGATCATTTTATAATCAATGCCTAACAAAAAGAAAAATTAATGTTGAAGCAAGAATGAGATACCAACATTTTTTTCCAAAACAAAATAACATCCATCATTGTTTAAAATCCTAAAATAAACTGTATCAACTGTGTTTCTAGCGAACTGGCAATCTCGTGGAACCAAGAGGTAAGCTCTACAGGTTTTGCAGTGTATATATGGTTTTACTTTTAACTTTTTTTTTCCCAGATAAAAAGAAATTGCTCTTACATGTACACTTTGTTGTGCTATTTTGGAAGAACGAAAGCTTAGCATTGGCCAGAAGTTAAGTAGAAGCATATGGATCAAGTTGGGGGAATCATATGGGATATTACCAAGTGTTTTTGTGTTTGTGCCAAGAACGAAGCTGCTTATATTTATGACTTGGAAGAAATTTTCCAATCACTGGAAGAGAAGTGGAAAGATCTTCAAAGCACGAAGAGAGATTTGAAGGATAGAGTTGATAAAGCTGAGGACACAGGGAGAATGCGAAGAGCAAAAGAAATCGATCGATGGCTGGAAAAAGTTGATGGCATTCAACGGGTACGTACCACACATTCAAGTTGATCTTTCTATTTAAAACTCCTATATTAGTAAAATTTTATATTTAACATATTTCAAAAAGTATGGAATAAGCATAAGAAATATCAAACTAGAAAATTAATAGAAGGAAATTGATCTGAAAGACTTAGAGCTCTTATTTAAATCAAACTCAATCCTAAAACTCTAGAAGAACACTCTTCCTATCAATGTTCCTATATATATATATATATATGAACATTTTTACACGATGTTCATTTGATAGGGTAACTAGATGGGAGTTGCAAACTAACTTTTGTTGGACAAATCCTAAATTATAACCATACAGACATATAGAATGTCTAACAATCTCTGAATTACCAACGGAAGACTTGAATAAAAATATTTCTCACCATGATAGTTGACATGTAAACAAAAGTCATAAACCATAAAGCCCACCGAAGTAAATAGGGATACTAGAAAAAAAGGAATTCTTCTAACGGAAAGATAGGCACTTCAGCGTCAGCCAGAGCCCTAAAACCTGACCCGCCCCAACACGTGACCCAGCCCCTACATCTTCTTAGCCAACGTCATCCATAAATTCCAGACACTATTACGGGCAATCTAGTGTGCCGTTTCCAATGTTTCATAGGGTCGTACATGGCAATTTCAATGTTAAGGAACACATCTCTCAAAAGTAAAACCATATAGGTAACGATTTCAGAGAAACAAATGCAAAAAACCCTAATCGAAAATTTGAAAATAAAGCCAGAATTGAGATGTGTTATGGAGCCCTTTGATTCCCGAAGAAGGACAAGACGAATGTCATTTGAGAAACAAATCTCCTCTTGCGCAAATAGCCCAAAAAAGAGAAGGTATATGTGAAGTAAATACACAAATTTTCTCTCAAATCATCCCAGACATGTTGATCAAAAAATTCAATTCAAAAACAAATACAGACACTTAAAATCACTGAAATGCTTTATGGGTGACCAAACTTGGTCTCTTCCCCCCCCCCCCCCCCCCTCTCTTTCTTTTCTCTCATCCCGTTAATCCCAAATCTCTCTTTCAAATAAACTCATGTTTAATTCAACAGAAATTCTTACTTCCATAATAAACTTAAAAGTTTAAAAAAATAAAAAACAAACAAAGTTTGGATCTCTCGATATCCATGAAAGATGACATTCGTTATTAATGAAAAATTAATTCTCCACTCAGATGTCATCAAATGCAATACACAGATCAAATAAAGAAAGCAGGTATAGGGGATTGAAAAACATTGCTCTGATGCGACATGTTGGACAAATCCTAAATTAAAACCACACAGACATATAAAATTTCTAACAACATGAAAGCAAATAACGTAAGACTTAAATATAAATGCATTTCACCATACTAGTTGATATGTAGACAAAAAATCATAAAATACAAGGCCCATCGAAGTAAAATAAGGATACTGGAAAAAAAGAATTCTTCTAATAAGAAGATAGATGTAATAATTGTTTTCTAAATCCTTTAATTAACCACTAATCCCACCACAGATCACATTTAATTGAAAACTAACTACATTAGGAAAGTGAGTTTACTTATCAAAGAGCGCTAACATAGTTAGAAAATCTTTAACGAGTTTCTTTTGAATCCAAAACCAAGTTGCCCAATTATGATATACAGAAAACTTCTAAAATATGAAAATATCTATCATAGTTAGAAATAATTTACCCTAGTTAAAAAAGAAATTCATGATAGAAAGGAGGTTTACTAAATCAAAATACTAACATGGATATTTAAAATTAAAAATCAATCCGTAAGTTCAAGTCAACCTATGTTAAAAAAGGAATTACCTAACACGGATATTAAAATTTCACAACTTAAAACCTTAACTATTTTATAATAGGATTCCACTAACTCCCATAGTTAAATAAAACAATTCATAAAACCTTCCAACATACTCCCTCCGGTCCTAAATATAAGATCCCTTTGACTTTTTTTGTGGAAGTTAAGAAATCAAATTAGACCACTAAATTATAACATACTTCACATGTAATTAGATTATAGGTTAGTTTATAAGTAGAATAAATTAGTTTTGAGGAAAAAAGATAACTATAAACAATTTAAAGTGATTAAATTTACATCATTAATTTCTCCAAAAAAGTCAAAATGATCTTATAATTAGGACCGGAGGGAGTACTATAATAGAAAAGGGGAAACCTACCATGGTAAATTTAGAAAGATCATACATCACACAATTACCCCTTTATCTTTGAAAGCATAAACTAATCGTATGGCCACACAAGCCAATGTTACTCGATCATGGAATTATACATACAATTAAATGACCACCATCCAAATAACCTCAATCATAAACACCAGAATCAAAGTTCCATATCATCCCAAAATAATCTACACTTGTAAGACAACTGCAAGATTCCCTCAACGGGGCCACAACCTCTCATTCCACACAATCAACATTATACCAAAAGGCCTCAGGCCTGGTTGCTGGAATGGACCTAAGCAAATGCAGTAAAGCATACCATTATCCAAAATATGACACGTACAAGTGTGAAAGCTAAATATGAATGCCAAAGACACATGATAATATACAATACTCCGCAAAAGCTAAATGTAACACCTACTTTTCTGATACCATACTAAAGCTATTTAACTGTTTGATAACCACTTAGTCTTTATTAGAAGCCCAAAAATGTGAATAAATTAAAACTTTTCTTTTCAAAAGCTTAAGTGAAAATAATACTTCGAATAAATGGGCTTTTCTGACAAAATTTACAAATTTCAAACTATTATAAAATCTCAAGTGATACATAAAACAATTAATCTGCCTGGTTTGATCCTTAATAATTAGTAACTCGACGATTCACCCAAGCACATACTTGGAGATTCAAAAGATTCGAAATCACAATAATTTAAATAAAACTGTTATACCTAACTATAAATAACTAATCATAACTTGACTATCACTGGTGATAGCCCTTACTTGTGGTAGAGGTTACGTTCACCTCCATATGGAGGGATACATATAATATAAATTTATATAACTATGCAAGTATCAAAACTTGCTATTAACTAGTATATAAATTGAATTTATATACACTAACAAAATTACCTCTACCACAAGGCATATATACTATGTACATATATTAAGCAGGCATCCCTGCCCTTCGACACTACCTTATACGCTCTTGTTACTATTAATTTACCTCTTGCTACCTACTATAGCCCTCCTCTGCCTTCAACTGTAAAACATGGTTCAAAACGCAGTTCATTTAATTCATTACCATGCATAACAACTCATAAACATATATACATATTACTAAAACATTAATCCTGCATGTTAGTGTGCTCAAAGCACTACCACACAATTAATATAAATTTATTTTCCTATAATTGTATGCTTGTAAGGCCCAACCTTTTGAATATAACTTTTCACTTATACCTAAAATGTACTAGGAGTAGCTAGTCCTCTAGTATTGGAGTACTTCGATACACTGAATATTTCTGACAAGGTTAGAGCGGCCTTTCAACCCTAAAATTTATCATAAATCTATAATAGATGTTATGCAATTATTAATACATGGTAGATGATATTGAATGAAACTGCTACCTATATTCAAAACTTAATTCTGAACTAACTCTTTTCCTTCCAGATGCTTTGAGGAGCCTATGCCACTATTTTTACCTATATTTACACGTAATATATAAATAATAAATTATACGTATACTCTTATATAATTATCCAGCACTTCTTACGTTCCTATAGTATTATATATTTCTACCCTTCACATTCTAATGTATGTTTAAATCATTCCATTTAGTAAAACAATACTACAAATACGTAGATCCTTACTGCACTTTTAAAAACACCTTTTAACTAACATGTCCTATTAACCTTCACTTCTTCCCAAATTATGAATAACACAGCCATACAGAACCTAATTACCTCAAAATAGTATATAACACAGATTAACTCAATCACTTATTCAATATTAAAACAAATTTTTTGTCACCTTAAAATAAAACATAACCCATCAACTCAAATCATTATCAGCTTGCAACCGTCAATTGAACATTAATCAAATTCACTTCAAACTTTAAAACAAAACATTAATATATCCTATTCATTTTAGCGAACTATTTTTCTTTATCTTCCAATCATCCTTTCAACTCTTATCTTAGTTATATATGAAACAAGAAGAAATCTAAATCTGTACATTTTCTGTATTCCCTTTCCAGGATCTTTAATCATGCTTTAGTCCTTATTTAAAATCTTAGACAATTGCTTAATGAATTGGAAAATTCAAAACAGTAATTAGAATAAAGTTTCTAGCTGTAAAAGTTTAAGATCCAAAACAACATTTAACAATCAACTATTAATCCCACGTCATCATTAATGTTCTAGGTTACTTTTAATAAGAACCAAACAATATAAATCTGCACAACAACCTCTAAAACAAGATTTCAGATTCAACAGTTCAAATCCTACTCTTTTCCAAAATTTCCAACTTCAATATCAATGCTCAAGTCATTATATTATTGTCTGAACACAACCCTTTATGGCTACTTTCAAAACTCTTCTTTTATACTCACTCAATCATCAAAAGTCAAGAAACATCCTTTGTCTTTAATTCCGAAAGGAATTGAACTTCCATTTTTGCAGTTCCAACCATAATTATCTAGGACAATTACTTACCAATTTGAGACATAAATCAGAACTCAAATCAGTTTCTTTCTTAATTAATTGGGACAGTCAATTAACCAATTCTCCTTGCAACTAAACACTTCACAACTATTTCTAGCTTTTAGCACTTAATCAATTAACCAACAATGTACCAATTCTCCTTGCAACTAAACACTTCACAACTATTTCTCATTAAGAATCCTTACTCCACAATTCAAGCCTCTATTATCCATTTCTTGTATATATCAAAACCCAATCTTTGTATGCTTACTTCACGCTTTCGTATCCTTCATAAATGTTTGAAATCATAACAACCACAATACTGAAATTCCCAGATTCAAACTAAATCCTTAATTAACTCAATTCATATTCTCCATTTCCCAAAACATGAGCTCATAATAATTAATTAACTAATCCCAACCATTGATTCAGAAATCACAAAAGCCTCAAAGAAAAATATCACACAATTTCATATTGTACCCCTAGAACTTTTGAATCAACTATTTTCATATTTAATTTAACTTTACCACTTATTCAAGACTGTTATAATGGACTTCCAAATCAAAACCCAAACAATCAAGATTCTGAAAATTATCATACTCAAACAACCTTCTTCAAAGGCTTCATAATAAACATCTTTAAGCCATCTATTATATATATATACCTTGGTTGTCCTAACATTTGAGAGTCTCAAAGCATTGCTCATATGAAGGGTGAAATAAACTCCTTTTAAGTTACTAAAATCAGATTGAAAATTCCCTTCTCACAAAAATCATCATCTATAACCATAAAATCCTATGCTACTTGACCATTTAAACTTTACTGATTTCCCTATCACAGGACCTGCCAAATATACACCAGAAACCATAAACCTTTGATTGTATTTCATAATTCCAAGCATAGACGCATATACAATCCAACAATCATCTTACATTACCCTTGACTTGAAAAACTTTGAACCCATAACAATGAACAACAACAACAACCTTACTTTAACTTCTTATAGTGCAGAGAAAATCATTACTTTTACATCTTTAAACATCAATATTGCATCTCAAGAACTCAAATAAAGTTTTTCCCCTGTTTCAAACCTCCAACAATCCCATCAAGAAAATTTACATGCCTAGACCATTCAATATTCAAATTCAATCTGACAGTATCCCACAAACTTCAGCACTCAAAGATTACATTCAAAGGAAAATATGTCCTCAGTTTCGGCAACTTCTATTGCCAAGAAAAACTATCAGCAATAGAGAAATCATGCTTTGGGTTCGAAATCACAAAATATTAAGTAACCAACATAAACCTCAAAGCTCCACTCTAATCTAATTCTATCATATTTCCATCATCATTCATTCATCCACGAAAACAAAAAGAAGTCAGAATCGAACCCCCAAAGTAGCATAATCTGAAATTTCGAAAATCCCCAGATCTCAACAAAATTCAATATACAATCAAATTTATTAGCTCAATCTTACTCTTAAGTTTTATCAAGCTTTTAGGTGGTTGTAGACCGAAATACAGTCTACCCTCCTCGGATGAACAAAAATCTTCGATAGAAATCACAAATCAGAGCCCATCACGCACATGAATCACGATTTCTTTTAGAGAAGCTTTGCTTTAAGCTTGACATTAGTTTAATCGGCAAGTTCAACCTCCCCAAAACCCTACCTCCGATCGAGCTCTCCCTCTCAAACTGATTCAAATCAGATGAACATAGGCTAGAAAAAGAAGGAGACTCACCGCATGTCCCAGCAGCCGCTGTTTCCGCCACTGGCAACACTAGAATCCTTAGGCGACTCTCTCTCTCACTCTCACCCTTTCTTTGTGGTTCGAAGAAGAAAAGGAAAATGAAAGAAGATGATGATGTATCGAGTAGGAAGAAGGTGAAGGGATTGAATGGGTGTTTTAAGGCTAAAATTACCATTTTACTCCCTTTAATTTAAACTTCTCAATATTTCAATTTAGTCCTTTTGAAAATAATTTTTAGAATTTAATCCTCATGTCAAACTAGAAATTTTATTCAACTATAAATTCCTTTGAGTCTCAAAGTAATTTCCCTAAAATTCTCAGATTTAAATTCTTTTTCTAACTAATTTTCCTCAATTTATGAATGAATAAACCTTAAAAATACCTCACACTTCATAAAATTGTTCATTAGGCTTTTTATTTCCCAATAATACCCAACACTTAATATATCCCCTTATTTCTTCTTTACAAGTTTTGGGGTGTTACACCAAAGGTCTCACCGACTCTAGTGAGTTGCCCTCCCTTCCCCTCGAGTCTACACCTGAACTAGAACCTGCAAGGGATTCAGCAACCGGGGGGTTGGGACAATGTCTCAGTAACACGCTACATGCATGCCTACATATGAGTGTGTGTTATTAAGGTGTCAAGTGGAATCATACTATATATATATATTTCAAAATATGAACACATCCAGATAACTATGCCATAATCCAATCCAAAGAAAACAGTTGAAAACCTTATACATCTACATGAATATACCACATTTCATAAATCACTTTGAAATAGGTTTTTCAACAATGCCTCCCAAGGTGGAACAACCAAAAAATCCAAAACGATGGCTTCGCATGTCATTAAGATTCCTCCCCTACAACAAGGGGAAGAGTGGAACCAGTTGAGGTCTACTTCCCTTCATGGAACCACGAGGGGTACAATTCCCTCATATAGAGTCCCTGTAGGCTAACAGGATACCTCATCACGTGATGATAAATAGTCCGGTACACCCGTGTCATATACATATCAATCACAAATGCATCATATATCAATAGGCACTCAACCTTTCCAATATTCCACATATATGCTATGCAATCCTTCCCAAATCAGTATATCATATATGCAAATCATGCTCAATCACAAATTATGCACTTCGTAAATAGAAATCCCACAAGACAATTATATATCAAATTAAATAATCAGTTCGAATTTACTTCTTTTCATACAACCATTTCAAAATCGATACTTAAAAGAGGGTTCACAAACTCTTACCAACATTCACACACATATAGATACAAGTAGGAGCGGTTACCTCTTTGGAGTCATACCAAGAATTAGCGTAAATTCGTCCCCATGCTCAAATGTTGAAAACAAAAGTCTACAATCAATCCATAACATAACACATACACAATTAGTAACTAATCAAGTGCCACAATTCACAACTTAGGGACTTAGTCCCTACAGAGCCCCCAATGGTGCTTGGGGCAATAATTTATAATTACTGGACTAGATTAAGTTAATTTAATCCATATGAAGCCTATTAAAACACAAACATCCTCAATATTTGTTTTTATTCTGCAACCAGTTATCTAGTAATTATTATGACTCATGCTTCTAAATAATTCCAGCTTATAAGTCAACGTATCACAATAAAAGAGTGATATTCTGAGACTTGAACAACTTAATATCATACTTCTATTTACTCTTCCTAACATACTTTCAATCCTTCAACAATACCACATATCAAGATAACTTCAAAACTATTACACTTTCAACATTTGAACTTCCTCAAAAATAAACTCTCCTTGTATACTTTCAGCAACTTCAACTTCTAAAATACACATTTAAAACCCCTATTCCCTTATCTCAACCTCAATATTTAAGACTCCTAAACAGTAAACCCTAATTGCCAACTGCCATTGATTGATCAAGACTAGTTCTTCAAATTTATTTAAAATAAAACTTAACCATCTCATTTCATCCTCATACCAACACACTTCCAAATACAATTCTTCTAAATCTATGAACCATTTTCCAAACACCCATTATTCTTCCTAAAACCTTCAAACAACAAATCTGAAAACTCAACTTCATCATATGTCAATTCAATCATAAGCATATTTACATCTAGCATATTAGCCCATTTATATTGTCTCAAAGTCCTCCTTTTGTGCGCGCGCGCACACACACATAGCCCTCAACCATCATTGAATTCCATTCTTAACCACAGCTCTAACACCTTTAATCAAATTCTTGCAACATTTAAATATCTCAATATCACTGTTTATAACTATATTTCAATCTTCAATTAGAAGAAACTTAACTTTTTCTATTCAAAAGTTAAATCAAGATTGGAGCTCTCAAATTTATTTCCGTACCTCATCTAGTTTACACCAAAGATAAATTAATCAACCAACCACCAATTGATCATCATTACACAAACACCAAACTTTAGTCAAGATTAAACATAAGAATAATCATCCAAAAGTCAAGAATAAACATAAGAATAATAATCATCCAAAAGCTTAAAATAATCACTCATGACAGCATTTCAGTCTACACTTAATAAACATATAACAATATTAGACGCAAGTTAGCCAATCAATCATAATATAATCATACAACCTTAGTAAATCAGATTTGACAACAAATTTTGAATGTACTTCTTCAATCAATATATAGAGATTTCCAGCTTTAACTGACAAATGAAAATTCCTCAAGGCTAAAGAAACATAATACCCCCTTGATTTAGACTCTTTAACAAGAGAGAGAGACCTTAGCCAAAATATGGACAAACTCCATTTGAAAATTCAGCCCAAAATCAAGGCAAAGTTCAGGGGGAAGAGTTCAATATCCATCAATAATGCTTCACACATTTACTTATTCAAGGTTCTAATCACTGGTTAATTAAGATTCGAAGGAATTTGAGTATCAACAGTGGCACAGAGAAGGAAATCCAAAACCAGACCAAAAACTCTAATGAAATCACAAATTACTTTAGGGAGGCATATATTTCTAGCATAATCCTTGGATTTAATCAAGTTAGAATCCTAAAAAAAGGGGGAAGTGAGTAGAAAAGGCTCACCATATATGGAATCAGTACTTGCACACACTAAACAGCTTCTTCTCCAGCAACGGCGTCTCTTCGAAGCTCCGGTGGCCGCAGGAGATGATGGAGGTCGAGCGTGATAGATAGAATGAAGGAACTTTGATGATGGTGATGGATTGGAGTGAAGAGGAAGCTCCTTCGGCACTATTTGCTATTGGGTTGCTCGGCAGTCTGATCTCTCTCTCTCCCCCTTAATTCTTTCGGCTAGAACAGAGAGGAGGAGGAGAAGAAGAAGGGAATGGCGATGATGATGGAGGAAACGAGCTTCGCCCTCTCCTCCACGCCGGCATCGATGGCGGCCGGGTTGTCTGGCGTTAATCTCTGTCTAGTCTAGTCTACGCAGGGGTTGAGGGGTAAATGGAGCGTGAAAGGAGCTAGGGTTTAAGGGAGAAATGACTCATTTGCCCTTTTCTTTAAAATTGAAGATACTTTACTATTTAGGGTAGAATGGCCCTTTCATTTTCTAAAATTTATCATTCTATTAAATTAGGAATTTTCTTTAACCTTCAAAGTATTTTTCATAAAATTCTCAAATTAAAAATGAATATTTTTCTTCAATTTATAATGGAAATAAACTTAAAATCCTTAAAAATACTATGACCCATGCAAATTTATTTACAAGGCTTCTTAATTTTTAAATTATACCTCAAGACTTTAAATAACTCCTTATTGACTCTTTTACAAATTTTCAAGAATTACACCTGTGAGACAAGATCCATTTTTGCCCCAAAAGTAACCGCAAAATAGCGTTAAGTATCCAAAAGTAACTTTAAGGGCATATTTACCCTAAAAGTGTCCAAATCGTAGCAAAATGTACCCCTACTGTTTAAAATGTTAACTTTGACCATTAAATCCTACTTTTGACCCACTGATGCTGACGTAGCCTTGTCGCCCTATACATGTCATCATTTTCAAAGTCAATTTTTTCCCTTGAAGTAACCATGAAGAGCACCGTGATTGAGTGTACGATGTAGCGCCCTTGAGTCTGCCCTTCAAGAAAATAAGAACCAAGGGAATAATGGAAGCTAACACTTGGGCGTCATTCACTTGAAGAGCTTAATGTAAAAGATGACATAGTAGTTAAGATGCAAACTAACAAAAGCGGGTAAAAATATTGTATTTGGTTTTTGGATAGAATAAATGCAAAATGTGTGATATGTTCAGAAGTAAAATAAAAATGAGATTTAGAGGGGGATAAAAATGAAATCATTCTTGATAAATGGAAACCTTGAGGTTCATTGCTTCTAAAGGTTTTTAGGGAGTTTATTGTTGATTTTCAAAAGAACCTTAGAGGAATCCCTCTAGACTAGGCTTAGGTTAACTTAATAAATGCCGGAATCCCGCACATTACTTAATTTAACCTAAATTGATTAAGCTCAAAATCAAAATGAATTTGCTAATTGTAAGGGGCTCTTTAATCCAACAACCGGAATCCCGAATTGGCACTTAATTAATCTTAGGGTTTAATTAATTACCGGAATCCCACAGAACGAATTAAGACTCTAGGATTGAAGTCCAATGCCACTCATGCAATTTGGAAAATTCAAGAACTAATTAAACCTACTAATCACAAGAAACTCTTGATCCTACAACTGGGACCTGCATTGCAATAAGATTAATCAATTAATCCCAATTCCTTGGTGGAATCCTAACCAATAAATTGGAACTAATAGATAGAAATCTAATGTTGCTCAAGCAATTAGCAGATTTACTTACTACTTTCTAAACACAAAAACTTGACACCATGATCCACCAAAGCAAGAATCCTCACTTGGCACAAGATTTTAACAAGAAGACATAGATTAAATAATGAATCCATACAAATAAAATATGCTCAGGTCAATAGGTGCAATATCAAGCATCCATACAAAGAAAATAAACAAGATAAGTTGTTTCTACCACTCTCATACAAAGATATGGAATAAAATTACAACCAAATAAAGAAACAAGCCCTAAAATCCTAGAAACATGCTTAAACATAAGGAAGAGAGAGTGGAAGAACAATAACTCCCCTTTGAAGCTTCAAGCTCATCCCTTGGCTTCCACCATCAAGAATAGGGAAGCCTAGCTGCTGTCCTTCATGAGAAAGCTAGCACCAAAGAGTGGAGATAGAGGAAACATGGAGATTTTGGTGGAAGAAGGTGAAAGGTGGAAGATAGAAGATGGAATATGGAGATGAGAGGAAATGAGAGAAAGATGAGAGGTAGGGTTTGTGGTGGCTCCAAATCTGATCTAGAGTGACTGAAAATTCGTGCATATATGCCATAGAGTTGGGTCAAGTGAGTGGGTTTGAGTTATGGATCCAGATCGGCCCAAAAATCAATCTGCTGTGCTGCAGAATCAGGGCTTCGCCGTGGCCCTCGCTGTGGGGTGCCATAGCTAAGGCCAAAAGCGAAAAAACTTTCGAACCCTCGCTGTGGGGTCCCACTGCGAGGAGAGACTAAACTGCAAACTTTCAAAAGTTATGAGTCCTTTCTGTAATTTTCAGAAAGTTCTGACTCCTTTTCTGTAATTTTCACAACTTATCCAAAAACTTGTATTTTAATTTTTCTCTTGAATTTTCACCTTTTTACCCCATTTTCTTGCTTCTTCTCATATTAAGTCCTTCATATTTGGTCATTGGATGACCCTACAAGTAAAATATGCAACAAATAAGAATCAAAAAGCCCTAAATATCAACTAAAGCTAATTGATATTCAATTATGGCAATTTAATCCTATTTTCATGCTACTTTTACTTAAGGATCTAAATTATTATTTAAACACTTATGGACCAATATTCCAAGGATTTGTCAAACCACCAAGGAGCGTTTTTGGCCCAGAAGTATTAAATTGTAGCAAATTTATTTGGACTGTTATTCAAAGTGATGATTACATTCGGGGTAAAAGTGTTCCTTGATGGTTACTTTCGGGGAAAAAATAGATCTTGAAAATGATGACATGTACATGGTGACAAAGCCATGTCAAAATCGTTGGGTCAAAATGTAGGTTTTAACAGTCAAAGTTAACGTTTTAAATTGTGGGGGTAAATTTGTCATGATTTGGACACTTTCAGGGAAAATATGCTCTTGATGTTACTTCCGGATACTCAATGCTCCTTTGCGGTTACTTCTGAGGCAAAAATGGACCTTTACCCTTACACCAATTAATCTTTAGGTTAAAATTTAGAATGTTACAATAGACATAATGATGTTCTGTTGGAATGCCATCTCCAGTCAAGGAACCCCTTTATATAAGCGAGTATGTGAATAGATATGTTTCTACCGCTTGAAACATGACCATGTTATTAGTAAACTCCCATCAAGGCTAATATTTGTTGGTTAGATAACTTAGCTTGAACCAAATATAACACGCGTACCGCACATATGAGATGTTTTAATATCTAGAATAATATCCACTATATTCAAATTACCATATGCTCCCTTTGTCCCATAATATAAGATCCATTTTTTTAATGATCTTATCCCAAAATATAAGGTCCTATTTGACTTTGTTTGAGTAATAAATGTGTTTTATCCCATTTTACCTATGCATTAATTTCCCCACATATTCTCTTTCATCTTCTTTTCATAATTACCCTCTCTCTTACTCATTCATAAATAAGAGCACATTTGGAAAAAATAAAGAGAGTATATTTCCTACACATTTATTGTTTTTAACTAATTTTTTAGGAACCCGCAATTCGGTTAAAAAGACCCTATATAATGGGACGGAGGGAGTAGGATATAATAATTTTCAGAATATCCTGATATCACAATATATATAGGGAAAATTCCAGAAAAAGACCCTCGAATTAGCAATAGGACACTTCAGTACAACGAATTTCAGAAAAGACGAGTCAGTACAAATCCGTACAGTGACTAAATTGTCATTTAGCAAATTTAAAGGAAAAGTCCATAATGCCCCTGGTTCAATTATTTTTTTTTAATAATTGCCCACCTGTCACCACTGACCACCACCGGAGCTTCGACCACCGCCGGTGGCTACCCCACCACGTGGCGAATGGCCCACCCCGCCACGTGGCACCCCCCCAACACGCCACGTGGCGCCGTGTGGAGCTGCCACGTGGCAGGTGCCCCTTTAAAAAAAGGTGGCCAACGTGGAGGGGGTGGGAATCGAACCCACCCCTCCTCTTGGTGGCCTGGTGGTCTTACCACCAGGCCACCAAGTCCCATCATCATATATATTACAAAAACAATATATATACTATATCTCATTCTTTTTTAATATTTTCCCATAAACTTTCAAGGGATTCCCAACTTGGCTTAAAGTTAAGCGAAGTTAGGAATTCCTTAACAAAAGTTGGGAATCCCTTGAACGTTTCTGGGAATTCCTTAACAAAAGTTGGGAATCCCTTGAACATTTCCGGGAATTCCTTAACAAAAGTTGGGAATCCCTTAGTTAAGCGAAGTTGGGAATTCCTTAATAAAAGCTGGGAATCCCTTATTTAAGCGAAGTTGGGAATTACTTAACAAAAGTTGGGAATATCTTGAACGTTTCTGGGAATTCCTTAACAAAAGTTGGAAATTCCTTAAAGTTAAGCGAAGTTGGGAATCACTTGAACGATTCTGGGAATCAAGGAGGAAGATTTATTGAAGTATTTTGGAAGTTGGTAAATGGTAATGTACATATTGGAAATCCCTTAACAGAAATTAGGATTCCCTTATGCGAAGTTGGGAATCCCTTAAACGTTTCTGGTAACGACTAGAAAGATTTATTGAAGTATTTTGGAAGTTGGTAAATGGTAATGTACATGTTGGGAATCCCTTAACAAAAGTTGGGATTCCATTATGCGAAGTTGGGAATCCCTTAAACGTTTTTGGGAAAATATTAAGAAGGAATGAAATATAGTATATTATAATGATGGCACTTGGTGGCCTGGCGGCCACCAAGTGGAGGGGGTGGGTTCGATTCCTACCCACCACCCCCCACATACATTTTGTGTCCCTTTTAAAAAAGGGGACACACGCCACGTGGTAGCCCCACAGCGCGCCACGTGGCGGGGTGGGCCCCCGCTGGTAGCCGGAGTCCCACCGGACGGTAGTGGCCGGCGGTGGTGGCCCATTATTAAAAAATAAAAAATAATTGAACCAGAGACATTTTGGACTTTTCCTTTAAATTTGCTAAAGGACAATTCAGTCACTGTACGGATTTGTATTGACTCGTCTTTTCCGAAATTCGTTGTACTAAAATGTCCTTTTGCTAATTCAAGGGTCTTTTTCTGAAATTTTCCCATATATATATATAATAAATAATATATAAAATATCTACTAACTTTTGGTTGCAAAATATAAATGAAATGTGATCCTTTACATGGATGAAACTTTTTTTAATGGTAAAATTATTTGATCTTTTCTCTATTTTTTCTTAATTATATAACTACTTTTTTCTATATCCGAAATCTACGTAAACTTCTAGCAAAATTAAAAGTCCTGTGACATATAACTTCGGTCTAGTTTGACTAGCTATTTCATTTTTATCTGTCTAAAAATTAACAGATCTTTAAATCACAAGTTTTGGAATAAAATATCCCTAATTAGCATAAATAATTACTGAAAAACGTTTGAGCTTTTAAAAATAATTTAAATGCATATATTTTTAAAAAATTGATATGATTATATATATTCCATATTTGTACCCAGTTTTCAGATATAAGAAATTAAAAAGTTTATTCAAGTTGGATATCTAGAGGTCACTAAGTCAAGAATGCCTCTAAGCTTATATAATAGCTAGAATGAAAACTTAATTATCTCATGCATATGTTGTAACTTGATTGGAATATATTTAAACAATATATAATTCCATATATGACAAAACTTATCTCATGGACGTTGAGATAGATTTGATTGGAAAGTATATGCTAAGTAAAATACTCCATCCAAATTGAAAAAAAAAAATGAACTAAAAATTTATACTTATTATCACAGGAAATAACAGACATTCAGGCTAAAAGAGACAAAGAAATTGAAGACAAATGCTTGAGTAAATGTTGCCCGAAGAATTGTACGTCAAGCTACAAGCTAGGAAAGAAAGCTACTAAATTGCTAGAGAATGTAAATCAGCTTGAAGCAGAAGGGAAAAGGTATAATGAAAATTTTAGAATTGCTCACAATATACCACCCGAGCCTATGGAGATGCCTCAAGATGAAACAGTGGGATTGGATTTAATGTTTGATAAAGTGTGGAATTGTATTCAAGTAGAGAATGTTGGTGTCATTGGTTTATATGGGATGGGCGGGGTAGGGAAGACTACCTTGTTAAAGAAAATTTACAATGAACTTGTGAAGAGAAAGCTAGGATTTGATTTTGTGTTGTGGGTGGTGGTGTCAAAGGAGCCCAACTTGGATAGTATTATGGATAATATTAGAAAATTGGTTGGGATCAGGGATGGCATTTGGAATAACTGTAGTAATCAAGATGAAAAAGCAGCAAATATATATAGACTCCTCAAACTAAAGAAATTTGTCTTGTTATTGGATGATATATGGGAGAGCTTGGACTTAAAATCGGTGGGAGTGCCACGTCCAAAAGATACTAACTTTCAATCTAAACTGTTATTCACAACACGGTTACAAAATGTGTGTGCAAAAATGCAAGCTCAAATGAAATTCATCGTACAGATTTTAACTGAGAAAGAAGCAATTGACTTGTTTTTCCTGAAAGTTGGTAAAGAAACTCTTAGTTCACACCCAAACATTCCAAAGCTAGCGAAGGAGATGGCAATGGAATGTAAAGGGCTGCCTCTTGCATTGATTGTGGTAGGAAGTGCAATGGCCGGTGTGAAGAGTGTCGAAGCTTGGAAATATTCGATAAAAAACTTAACAAGTTCTTCTTGGACTGCACCAGATCTTGAGACAAAAGTATTCTCTATCCTTAAATTTAGCTATGACAAGTTGGATGAGGTACAAAAACGTTGTTTCTTGTATTGTGCAATGTACCCAGAAGATTTTGAGATTCTAGTTTCGGATATCATCGATAAATGGATGTGGGAGAAATTTCTTGGTGAACATATGTCAAAGAGTGTTCAAGATATGCGTGACCATGGTGAGTTAGTTGTTGAAAAGTTGAAGCTTTCGTGCTTGCTAGAAAGCGTGGAAGATGGCCTTTTCAGGAATCGTACCGTCAAAATGCATGATATGATTCGTGACATGGCTCTATGGTTATCAAAACAAGATGATGAAAGTATGGAACTTGTGAAGAGGATTTTAATCATGAATGAATATAACTTTCATCGTAATGTGCTCTCTTTCAAAGAGGAATCAAAGAAAATCGTAGACGATCATCCAAATGTCACTACATTTGTTTTATTGAAAGATATATTTTTTGTTCATAGTCAACATCAGCTGCTGGAAGATATTAGATGCATGGAGAGATTGAAAGCCTTGGAACTGCATGTCGATCTAATAGCATTTGAAGACATTATTGTGGGTTTAATTTCTTTAGAATATCTTTCTTATCATACAAATGGACGAATAGGAGCAAAGTTTTGGATTGACTTGCAATCCTTGAAAAATTTAAAATTTCTGAGCTTTCAGAGGATGAACGCTAGTGCTGATACTGTGGAATGGAATATTCCGTTGGGAGTGCTATCAAGTCTTCGACAATTAAGAGTGTTTAGACTCATTGGGATCAAGATTCTTTCAGAAGAGAGAAGGATTTTAGAAGACCTAGAGTCCTTACCCAATATTGAAGAATTATGGATAAATATAGAGAGTGGAGAAGGCCTAAACAAATTGTTGGAGTCAACCAAATTGCACATACTCTTATACAACGTTTATATTAGTATCAGCTGCCTGAATGAGAATATGCCATTAGTATCATTAGCGTCCATATCAAGAATGAAGCAGCTGCAACAAATTCATTTCATAGGGTTGAAAATTAGAAGCGAGCAAAGCTCTTTTGTTTCTGGCACATGCTGTCTAACCAAGCTCCGAAGGGTGTTAATATCTAAATGTGCAGTAATTCATGTGACATGGCTCAAGTATGCTCCACTCCTTCAAGAACTTTACATTTATGGATGTGAGTCGATGGAAGAAGTGATAAAAGAAGAAGAAGAAGCAATAAATGATGAGAATGTGGACTCTTCTGTATTCTCTTGTCTTGTCACTCTGAAATTGTACGAGTTACCAAGACTTAAGAACATTCACAAAACACCCTTACCTTTTCCGTCCCTCAAATCTATTTGCATAGAAAATTGTCCAAATCTGATGAGAAAGTTACCATTCGATTCCAACTCTGCCGAACAAAATAAGTTGCATATCCATGTATATGGAAATTGGTGGAACAATTTGGAATGGGATGACTCTTCAGCCAAGGACAGATTCAAATTAAAGTTTTCACATATTCATTGGGAGGAACAGGTAAATGCATCACATAATATAAATATATAGTAGACTTTTTTTTTTTTTAAAAAAAAGAGAAGTTTCGCGTACATATACAACTATATATTGCTTATAATTAATTAAATACCTGTATATGTATATATCATTGTAGATTAACCCGTTTTTATTCGAGATGAAGAAACGATGAATGATGACAATGTAGATTCTTGTGTATTATACACTCTTGTCGACCTAACTTTGTGCGACTTGCCAAGACTCAAGAGCATTCACAAGGCACCCTTGGCCTTTTTCTTCCCTCCAATCTATTTACATAGACGATTGTCACGGTCTAAAGAGGTTACCACTCGATTCCAACTTTGCCAAACATAATGAGTTGACACCTGTTGAAGGCCGACAAAATTAGTGGGACAATTTGGAATGGGATGACCACACGGCCAAGCACATTTTCCAATCAAAGTTCAAAGCTAAAAGTCCCTGGGAGTGCGAGGTAAATGCATCACATAATATAAATATATTAGTCTTCATTGCAGTAAAAAGTTGGTGTGGGAAGAAGGTTCCATCGTGCTATGAGCACTACTTTTCATTAGTTTTCTTTCTCAACTTCGAGACCTTGGTATGTGGCTGAGCTTTTAGACTCAAAAATAAGAACAAACCATGTATTGTGTGATGTATTTGACATTGAACATGTAATCCCTACATCTTCATTAATAATCATATATGCGTGCTTCGTGTTATATCCTTTTTTATTTATTTTAATTAATTTGGATTTTTATGCGAATCAGCGTAGCCTGATTATAATTATTTCACCATTTGCTTTGAAAAATTAAAGAAAAATAACGTAGAAAAACCGCTTTTTATTTTAAGATTCCATGCGTTTTTTTTTTTTATCATTTTTTCAATCTCTCTTATTGTTCCCATATAATTTCGTTTTCATTCTTTAACATAACATAACCTTGAGTTGTTTTTGTGGAGCCTTTTTTTTATTGGGTCATAAGTCATAACAAATTTAAATGCCATTAGATGCATTATTTACAAGGGGATAATTTGGATTTTTCATTTAATGAGTATGAGAATGCTATAATGGAAATATAAATACTACACTACTTATATTTTGTGTTTCTATATAAAATTTATAGTGCAAAGTGAAAATCGATGAAGTTAATCACTTTAAAATGGATTAATTGCAATCATTATTCTCTTATGATAATGCTAGATTAGCTCAATTACTTAAGGGACCCCAACATAATTTGAGATAGGTTGATTATTACCCATAACTAGTCGAATGCTAATCCCTCTAACCAAAACATAATTAAATAACTATTTAAATTTAACATAATGTATCAACACAAGTAACTGATCAAGACCTTGAGTCACTTAATAATAGGCTTTTCCTAACATAGCCAAGCAATTGCCCGATTGGTCCAAATACAAGATTAATGCTATTAATGAAGCATGTGTCAAATGCACAATTTCACATACAAGTTTTTACTAAGTACTTCAAAATACCAATCATCGTCAACTGACAAATCTAGTTAATTAATTCATGATTATTCCTAGATAGACAAGATTAATGCTATTAATTAAGCATGTATCAAATGCACGATATCAAATCCAAGTTTTTTCCACTTCAAAATACCAAACATTGTTGACTGACAAGTCTAGTTAATTAATTCATGATTATTCCTACATAGATGGAAGAAGTGGAAGAAAATGGAAGAAATGATGTTCGGGATGGAGACAATTGAAGAGGAAGAGAGGGTAAATGGAAATGGAGTGAAGAAGTATCTGTAAAAAATGAGCTAGGGTTCATGCTTTAAAAGATTGAAGTCAAGGGTGGAGGTATTTGAATTGGATTCGAGACAAAATCCCAAAACGCATAGCTTAATGCAGAATCGATGGTCTTTGCCATAGTTTTGCACCAGCCCACCAGCCACAATGAGTTTGGCTTTATTATGCCCTTTCTGTGCTTTTCCTCGTTGTGGCATCACTAGTGCAATAAAGGCAAAGCGAGGCAACAGCAACAACACACCCAATTTTGTTTTTCTCTTCTATTCTTCAACGTTTAAGGTTCCAAAAACCAATCCTTATCTCATTATAAAGGATTTCTTCCCTAATTTGCCTCCATAAACCTTACAATAATTGTAATAGAATTTTTTTAGCTAAAAGTTAACTTCTAACTATTTTTATTGAATTATCTCAAGAAAATAGCACTACTACAAAAAAAAAACATTATTTATGTCCCCATTTTATATCTCTTTTTAAATATTAGATGAAGAAAAAAGGCGGTAGTAAAATTTTAAATGTTTTAAAAAATTTCAACATCTCTTTTCTAATTATTAAACGTGGATTCTCTAAAAAAAAAAATAAGCGGGACACAAAAAAAGGGTGGGAAAATATAAGTTGGAAATCACCACCAACTTCTCACAATTTGTGAGACGCACACAAATGACGTGAGACTCATATAATTTCTGAGACGTTGAAAGTAGCTCTTTCCACGTCTCAAAGCTCTTCAAAGGAAGGGGGGGAGGAGGAGGAGGAGGCTTCCCCCTTTTCATCCATTATCAGTTCTCCAATCAATCTCCACTTTCGTCTCTTCAAGCAAAAATCAGCCCCATTTCAAATCCATTATCAGCGTCGACGCTTTGCCACAACTCTGCTTCCACCATCTCCCAGCATCTCTGGCTGCTCTGCTTGCCTTCCCTATCAGTTCACAAATCTTCTTCATCACCATCAGCAGACTCCTAACCCTAAGCTAAAACTGAGACGTGGATTTACAAAAAAAAGGTGAAAATAATCTCTCATGCGCTTCTGGTCTCTCCCGGCTTCTCCTTCAGCTATCTCTCTCCCTAACCTAAATCCTCACTCATTTCTTGATCTGATTTCGAACATTTAGGCTTTCAATTTCCCGCTTACGTTTTTTATTTTGTGATTTTCGAACCAAAATCGAACCAAATGGCGGAAGTGCAAGAGAGAACCCCAAATTAACCGCCGGCAACAGAAGCACGAGGAGGAGGACAACGATGAAAAAGACCCCAAGATGATTCTGAGGACCAAAACCCACACCCTAACCCTCAATCTGGTTCTAATTCACAAGCGTAGCTCGCAATTTGCATCCAAGAAAGCCAGGTCAGAGATCAATGAGACTAGGGTTCAAGTGAAGACTGAAACGAAAGTTTCGGTATGTATTTTGTTTGTTTGTTTTTTTTTGGAATATAATATAGTAGTCCAATGATTTATCAATTACTTTGCGCCATAGTTTTTGTATCCCAGCTTCCTTTTCTTCATCTTTGACCTCTCTTCCCCTCTCCGTTAGTTTCTTTCTCTTCTTTGTTGAACACCATCCAGAAACCCTCTCTTGCTTACCAAATCAGGTTTCATGTTTTTGTTGCTTGTTGCTTCGTCTCTTCAATTTTTCCCCTCTTTAATTTTGTTTTTCGCTTATGAAATGAGAATTTGCTGGTTTGAGTTTTGCATTTGAGAGGGAAAATGCAAGTAGCTACCCAAGCTTCTTCACTGTGATGTCATTGTCAGTGCTAAGTAGAGTCACATTTTACCTGGTAAAGCTTGAGTAATAGACAGAATGTTAAATCTATAACACCCCAAAATTTTAAAAATAGATATAAGGAATTATTTAGGATTTTTGGAATGTTATTAAAAATGAATTTATGATGTTTTAGACATTTTTAATAAATTTTAAGGTTTATTTTATTTACACATAAAGGTAAAATAATAATTACAATATAAATTTTAATTTAGAAACTTTAAGAAAATTTATTTGGAAGCTTAAAGAATTTAGGGATAAGAAAGTCTCTAATTTGCTATGAGAATTAATTTTAGAAATTCATTTTTTTTAAAAAAAAAGGGGACCAAACTAGAAATAATTGAAAAGCTTTAGAATAAGGGTTATTTTTATTAGAAAATAAAGAGAAATAATTAGAAGTTAAAATTTAATTTTAATTTTCTAAGATGAATTTAAATATGAGAATTTTGAGAGACTATTTGAGACTTGAAAATTAAATTATGGAGGAAGAAAATATTTATTTGGATTTAAGGATTTAAGTCTAGGAATTATTATAAGAAAGGGACTAAATTGAAAATACCAAAAAGTTGGTTGTAAGGATTAAATCGAAAAGAAGAAAATTTTAGGGGTCAGAAATTGAATTTCCCCCTCATCTCTTATATAATACTCCCTCAGCCTCTTCCCCGATTTCATTTCCTGTTCTTCTTCTTCCTCACACGTCCTCTGCTCTCATTCTCTCATTTCTCCCTCTGCTTTCTCGATCCTCAACGGCGGCCGACGGCGATTGTGGAGGAGAAAGTGGCGGCGATGCGTCGGAAGCGTAGGTCAGTCATCGGTGAGCCTCTTTTCCTTTGTTTTCTTCCCTCTTTGATCCGATTTTTAAGAGAGGTCCGATTTAGGGTTTGGGCTTCTGTGGGTTTTAGAGCTTCAAAACTTATGAAAATGAAGCTTGGAACTTGAATAAGGGTATTCTTCAAGTGGATTTAGTGGGGGAAGCTTAGTTTGTCCGATTTCTTCAAAAATTCCTCCCTGGTACTGTTCATCCGTCACTTCTTCTTTCGATTTTTGGGAGTTTAATGGTCCAAAGCTTAATTAGTCATGATTAGGAGTAAGTTTAAACTCCTAGGATACATTTCATGTTGAATTTCTGAAGTTTGGAATTTCTGGGATTTTGTTCTTCATTTTCCCCTGTTCATTCGAGCCTTCTTCCTCTCTGTGCTGTTCGATTTCTGTTCTTCCCTCTATTGTATTAACGTTTTAAGCATAAGGAAAGGACAATGGAATAGGTGAATTTGATTGAGTGTGAAATTTTCATTTCTCTCCTTGTTCCTCTGCTTTCTGTTCGGCCAAGGAGTATAAAACTGTTATGGATGTTTTGTTTTGCTTTTGCATGTGGTTTGAAGTGGCTTGTTGTGGCTGATTGATTTTAGGATGCTAATTGTTCAGTTTTCTTCCCTTTTTGCTTCTCTGGCCGGCGGATTTTATGACAGAAGGAGGAAGATTTTGATGTCTAATTTAAATTAAACTTGTTGTAATGTTGATGTTGAGGGCTAACTATCATTAATATGCCAATTGTTCAATTTCCTTATCCTTCCTGCTGCCTTCTGCTGAAATTCTTGTTCTTTCTCTTGTTTTATGCTAAATGTGCTGCTCTGATGAAATTGATATGGATGTTATTATGGTGCTGTTTTACTTTAACAAATTTACTGCTCTGCCTTGGTTTTTAATAAAATTCTAATGGGTTTTTAAATTGGTGAGGTGGTTCTTGTTATGATTTTGGAAAATCTAATGTTCTTTGATCTTGAGTTGGATGTGAATTTTAGATTGATGCTTCTTTTATTTCTGGCTGGCATTTGGTAATTCGAGTAGTTGAGAGAATTTGATTGATAATATGTTAAGAATTTTATTACGGTTACGGCTGCTCTGCTGCTAAAATTGTTATATTATGATTAGAAAGATTGGAATGGTAATTCAAATACAATGCTATAAGAAATGGATCAAAGTATGTTATCCATCTTGTAAAAGGATTGTAAGCAATAGAAAGTGGATTATTTTAAGGAATTCTAAATTTGTGTTTGTTGCTTAGGTGTATATTGATTCAACTCTTTTGGTAATAGGAAGAAATATTTATGAGTACGAGTTGTAAAAGTTGTGAAGGTTAAATAAGTATTTTAGTAGTTGAAGCTTGAGGACTAATAAAGAGTTGTTTGTTGCAAATATTTTAGCATAAAAGAAGAAGAAAATATAATTGTGATTTAAGAAATTTTCTGGAAATAATTAAAGGATGTTAAACATACTAGAGTTTAGAGTTTTGAAGTTAGGGGTGCTTAAAGATTTGGTTTTGGAACTAGCAAAATGGAAAAGGGAAGTTGTTCTTGGCAAATTTAAATGTTATATACATAAGTCCTTTTTACTGATTAAATGGTATATAATTTGAAATTGAAAGAAAAGCTTAAGCATTTATTACCTAAAGATAAATATGGAAACTTTAGAAATTCAATAAGAATAAGGATTAAATAGTTTTGTTAATCAATCGGTGTTTATGGACAGCTATAATATGCTAATTAAATTATGCGTCACCATTTAGTCAAATGATTCTTAAATCAATGCAAATCGATTTAAAATCAATGATGACAAGAATTTCTACTGAATAATTGGTTTAAATATGTATTAGATAAATGATTCTCTGTTAACGAGTGCCAATTGGAAGGGAAATATGTTATTTAGCATATGAGGGAGTATGACGAATAATTTAGAATAATTTCAAATCTATTCAGGTTTTTAATGTGGTATTAATTATTATTTTGAGATTCTAAGGTGCTAAATAAGTTGTTTAAGGTTTTAAAGAAATACATGATTATTGCTAGAATTCTTGGAAGTTACAGTAAAAGATATTATTTGAATAATCAAGGGGATTAGAGGCATGTCTAAATAGGTGCTGAACTTTATGGTGATATGAATGTTAAGATGAGTTATGGTTGCAATCCATTTCTAAGAAAATAAGGTGAGTTGGAGGTGTCTTAGAAATTGATTATAAGTTGTTATTCGAAGATATGGCTTTGGTTTAATTATGATTGATGATTTGTGTTATTCTTTAAACTGAATTACTTGGGTTTGATTTATATTAGTGATTGATTAATTTATTATTGATATTTTGTAATAAATTGGAAGTAAGTATATATATAGGCTTGTTGGGTGTGTGTATGACTAAAGCTTTAAAAGAATAAATTTTATAGAAAATATGGTCAAACATTGAGAATAAGAAAGATTAATTGGAATAAAATAATTGAAGGATTTTTTTATCCTAAATGATCAAGCTAATTATAATAGATTAAGTTGTAGGTAATAATTATTAATATAGAAGAAAAATATAATTAGAGAAATTAAATATAAGTTTAGTAAAAGAAAATTAGTGTGATATAAGTCTACTTTAAAGTAATTAAGATATTCTTATGATTGTGTTGTATATGTGTGTATTGTTTGATGATTGTAGAATACCCGTTGATAATTGCGTGATTAATAATCAGAAATTAAGATTTAATCATATATTAGAAATAGAAAGGGTAGAAACATGGGTAGCACTATAGGATCGCGAGAGACGCTAAATAAATACATAGTGAGTTTAGGTATTAATGTATTATTTATATATTATGTGTAATTATAGGAGGAGGTAGCGCAGTTGAATCTCCGAGATACTGCAAAGAGGAAAAAACTAAGTTACGAATAATTCCTGAAGCCAGGTAGCAGTTTATTTCAGTAACAAGTAAAATACATGTATAATTTTATAATATCTGTTGCATTTTAATTGATAAGTTTTGATTCCTTATATGTGGAGTACTCCAATGCTTAGGTGGTTAGCTACCCCTTTGCTAGCTTTATATATTATAATAAGAAATCCTGCAGGTAATAGCCTTCACCGATAACGAATATATCGTTATTCAGGGGGTTGGTAGGTGCTATATGTAACACCCCAAATTTTTGAAAATAGAAAATAAGGAGTTATTTAAGGTTTTGGAATATTATTAAAAATATGAAAGAGCATTAAAAATGAATTTATGATATTTAGGCATTTTCATAAATTTTAAGGCTTATTTTCTTTAAGAAATAAAGAGAAATAATTAGGAGATAAAATTTAATTTGGAATAAGAGATAATAAATATTTATTTGAGGTCTTAGAAAGGTATTTAGAAATTAAAAAGCCTTATAAATAAATTTATAATGCCAAATGTATTTTTAATAAATTTTAAGACTTATTTTATTTATTAAATGAGGAAAAGTAGTTAGAAGATTAATTTTAATAAGGGGATATTTAGAACCTTGAGGTATCGGTTGTTAATTAAAAAGTCTTATAAATAAATTTGGAAATTAAAGTATATCTAGAAAAATTATTTGGGGACTAAATTCAGATATAATTAAAAAGAGGAATGGTAAATAAAACTATCATTTAGGGGCAAAATATGAAAAGAAAATTAAAATGACAATATCTGTCCCTAGTTAAAAATATCTTCGGTTAAAGAGGGAGGGTTAAAATGGTAAAGTACCTAATAAAAATATCACATCCCTTCCCAAATTATATGCTTCCACGTGTCCCTCATTTTCTCTCTTATTCAATTAGTCTCTTCTTCCTCCCTCAAACACGAACACACATACACACCCTCTGCTCTCTCGTTCTCTCCTCCCTCTGTGCTCCTCGTCTTTGAGCGGCGGACGACGGCATTTTTGGGCAATGACCGGCGGCGAAGTGAGGCGAAAACGATCAGGAAGCTTAGGATAGTTAAAGGTAAACCTTCTTCCTCCATTTTCCTTCCTCTTCCAGTCCGATTCAGAGAAGTTTTAGGGGGGGAATCAATTTGAAATCTAAGGTTTTTGAAGCTTGTAAATCCATAAAACTGAAGCTTATGGTCCGATTAGCAAACCCCAAGAACGATTGAGTGATGTGTTGAGGTTGGATGATTTTGTGTGAAAGCCCCAAATTTAGTCACGGAACCGACGCGATTTCTGGGGGATTATTGGGTTGAAATCGATGGAAAACTTGATTAAACATAATTAGAAGTAAAATAGGGATTATATGGATGGATTTTGTGTTGAAATTGTTGTGTTCTTGGCTGTCCGAATATTCCCCTGTTTTGTTCGAATTTCTACCCTATTTGGTCCGAAAATTGTGCTCTTTTTTCTCTGTATTTTGGCCCTCTGATCACGTTGAAGGGAGATGATGAAATGGAACTAATTGTATATGATGATTTCAAATTTCCTGTTACCTTGTTTATTTGTTTCTTTGTCTTGTCATTTCTTTGCTCTGTCTGATCAATGATGAAGAAGATGGGATCTTGAAGCTATAATTCTTTATGTTCCATCTCTGTGAAGGTTCGATTGATTAAGGTTTGGGAATTTGTCCCTCGGTTCATTCGAATTCTGGTCCCTCTGCTCTATATGTAATTGATGTAGGTTGATAGTTGTTTATTTCCCTCTTTGGGTTGCTTTGGCCGTTGGTTTAATAATAAAAGAAGGATAAAGTTTAGTTGTTATTAAGCTTGTAATCAGAATTTTATTTTATGTAAGTGTATACCATTAGGATGATTGAAAGCTGCAACTCTTGTCTTTGTGTGTGTCTAGTTTGTTGAATGGTTAAGTTGATATTGAGTGTGGTAGTAATTTCCTACTCTTGTTGGTTTTATTGGCAGAGGCAAAGAGTAATGGAATGAGATTAATTGAATATAAAGTTGAAGTTGTTGTTCCTTGATTTTGTTGGGTTTAGTTCAAAATGTAATTGGACTGAATTTTTGGATTGTTGACCTGGGAATGGTGTTTACTGATTGAATTAGTGTTATGATGAAATGAAGGAGATAGAAGAGTTGAACCTTTACTATTATTACCATTCATAATAAAGCAAATTTTAAGTTTATAGATTTTGGATTTTAGGATCAAGGAAAGGTAATTGATTTATAAAGTTATGCCTTAATTTAATTTATGACAAGTGTTAAGGACTTTTGGGTGGTAGGATAGTGTGTTTAATAGTTGATTATACCCTTTAAGGAATTTCGATGTTATTGAGAAATTCTTGGAAGAAAGATAAAGGAGAATTATGTTAACAATGATTATTGAGGTTTGATTGATTTAATTATGAAAACTTTGGATTGATAACAAGAGATAGGATTGGCATTACACTTTGTTTTGGAATTAGGAAATTGTTGATTGTTTTAGCAGAGATTTGAGGATGAAGAAGAATTAATGGTGTGTTGTCTTGGGTTTTGGTTAGAATTTGATTGGGCATTCTTTTCTTATTAGTTTGTTTGGTTTAATTAATTATTAGTTTGTTTGGTTTAATTAATGGTGGGCTATTAAGGATTAGATATATGAATATGACAATTCTTATGGGTTAAGAAAATGGTAATTTTAAATTTAGAAACGGGGGAAACAATTTATCTGAAATAGTAACCTACTTTATGGTTAATTGATGTTTGATTATAGGAGAGAAGTGAGATATAAGGTGGGAATCGATAAAAAGGGGGTTTGATGATTTAAATATACAAAGTATGGATCCTAGAATTAAGAAGAGGAAATTGATTTATGAAGATTGTTTGAAGATTCTATGGTTCTTAATTGAATATGAACTGATTTGGAGGTTTTTTCATGAAGATTTAGGAATGGATCTAAAAATGAAACTGATTATGTAAAGTTTTGAAGTTAGTCTATAGTTATAGAAGTTAGAACTCTGTTTCGAATAATATAAAGGGTAGATGAAGGATTGTTAGTTTTGAATAAATGGTTGGGGGAAATCTTGATTGGAGTTATGATTCAAAGAGTCTAGGAGTTGAGTATATCAAGTTGATTGAGGTTATGAATTTGAAGTTCATGCTTTATCTTTGGTCTTAATATTGAGGATTAAGTTGGAATCATAACTTTATGGAAATTTCTAGGGACTTATGGATGATAAGAGGAGATAATCAATTATGGTTTAATCTGATGTTAGGAGTGATGTAAAAGTTAAGAGATTGATTTTGTCTGACTGTATGCGTTTGTGTTTCTGTCTGTGTGTGTGATGCTTGCTTACATATGTGAATAAATAAAATTGTGTGAATAGTTGATTAAATAATTGTGAATATGGTAATTAAGTTAAATAGCAGGAAGTAATGATAGAAATAGAAATTTAATTTATTTATGGTTTGGTTGTTGGATTAGATTTAATAAGTCGAAGCCTCTGTTTTATTCCCGTTCTTTTAAACAACATTTTCAGTGACAACAGTGAATCAATAGTAAGCTATGATTCTGATAAGATTAAAGTTATACTGTACAAAAATAGGGAATTAATATATATAGTAGAAGACGATAATGAAAATCAGAATTATTAATTAAAATAAATTATTTATAATTGACCTTTTAATTTTAAAAAGAGATAAGATAATTATAGTAAACTGTATTCTTTTACTAATGAAAAGAATGGGGTAGTATCAAATATTTAGGATGAGAGTGGCGCTGGATGATTATATAAATATAGGTATTAATTTATTAAATATTACATGTAAATAGGTCTTGATAGTAGCATAAGCTGAGGAGTTCAGTAGAAAGAAAAGGAGACAGTAAAGGATTAAGCTTGGAGTTCAGGTAGCAGTTTATTTCAGTAACAATTAAATTGCATGTATCATTTTATAATATCTGTTGCATTTTATTGGTAAGTTTTTATTCCTCAGAGGGAGTACTCCAGGCTTAGGTGGGTCGCTCCCCCTTTGCCAAATCAGTTAGTTATGGCCTTAAGTGCTATAATAAGAAGTCCTGCAGGTAGAACCTCCACTGGTTAACGAATATATCGTTTTCAGTGGTTGGTGGGTGCTTAAGTCACCTAGATTAATAGGGATATAACTATCATCATTTGGGCAGTTTTATGAAATGTATACATGTCAATACATGCATGAGAATAAAGGTTAATGAGATAAACTGCATTGAACTGCTGTTTTCAGAGAAGCTGGAGGATAGTAAGATAGCTGAGATAAGACAGAAATGTTAGAGGAAGATTAGAAGAAGAAATTAAGATATATGTTATAAAAAGTAAGGTTATCTGTATGTAATGTAAATTTTAAATTATTAAATTAATAGTAGATAGCATATAAAAGAGAATTGTATAAATTTATTAAGGGATTTAAATTTCCTAAGTATTATGAATTAAGAATAAATACCCTAGGAGGGTTAGTGTACTATTAATTGTTTTATTAACCACTTTATTTTATAAGAGTTTTAAGTTATTTTAATTTGTCCGAAAAGCCCATTCCAACTGTCAGAAAGTTGGTATAATGTTTTAAAGAAAAAGTTTTAAATTTTCCGTATTTTTGGGTTTCCGGCGTTAAAAAGTGGTTATAATTCAATTAAAATCACTATAATATAGTAGAAAATTTTGGGTGTTACACTATATGCACACAGAACAGTAGGATAAGAATTATCGTTATATGTAAAGGTTTATAAAATGTATACATGTCAGTGCACTCATGAGAATAATGGTTAATGCGATAAACTGCATTAAAAATTGCTGTTTCAGATAAGCTGGAGGCAAGATAAGTTTTGGGGGAAGGTAGTATGAAGAAGGAGGGATTCCTGCTATATTTTTTGTACCACCATAGTTAGATAATTTGATAACAAATTATTTAGATATTTTGGCTCATAGTTATTTGGTAATGATATAGGATTAAATAAAGAAAACAAACTTAAAACCTAATTAGTAGATAATATAATTTAATACATATGTATGCATAACCCTTATGACGTTACGTATTTAAGTAAAAAGGGGTCATTAACTGAGATAACCCTAACATTCTCGATATAAGAAGCATAGGAACCCATAAGTAGATATAATGAATCCCTGAAGGGTTTTTGCTCCCCACACACTATCGATAAGGGGCAGAACCCTAAGGGTGCTTGAGTAGTTTAATTGTTTTATGAACCGCTGTGTTTTATAATAAGTTTTAAATTTTAAGTTATTCGAAAAGCCCATTCCAACTGACAAAAGGTTGGATAAATGTTTTAAAAGAATTTTTTTTTAAATTTTCCGTATTTTTGGGCTTCGAATATTTATAGAAGTGGTTATAATTCAATTAAATTACTATAATATAGTAGTAAAAATCTAGGTGTTACAAAATCCATATCCTTCTTGAAGTTAACGAATGATTTTTCCTCTTTATACTGGCTGAGCTTAGCTTATGGTTTATCCTCTCAACACTCTCCCAATTACTATCATTCTGGCTAATAGGCGTAGTAATGACAGTCCCATTATCCTGCATAGTGCTTATTTATTGTTACAGCTCAAAAATCGATGCTCAACTAGTGTGTGAGAGAGGTAGCTTTCTTTCTGGGGGCATGTGTAGTTTGGTTGTCTCCCTCCCTGTGATAATAAATGGAGGCCCCATATGCTTTCCTCATCGATATAACCCTTTACATCTTTGAGTTTTTGCCTCCTAATTTCAATATGATTTTTGACAGATCAACACATGCAATGGCTTCTATTGTGATTATTTTACTCCAAATAAGGCCTACAAACCAACGACGTGGACAGAAGCTTGGACTGGGTGATATAATTTTGTAGTTTTTATCTGTCACCTTGTCATTTACTTCTCACGCTGCCTTACAAACTCACTTAGAGAGTGAGAGTGGGTTGTAGGCCCCACACTCTTGAGCAATGAGCATATGTGTAGATAAAGATATTCCATCACCTGGACAACTTTGTCAGTTTTGATTGAGTAATTTACACCACTACCTACTGATCTGTACTTTTTGGTCGCAAAAGCCTCCTTATCATCCAAATTTGAGGAAGTTGATGGGGTCCCTGAGGAAAGACGAAATGCAAGACTAGGACGTTATCAAAGGACAGAGGAGCGAGCGGTGTGTATGTTCCTTTACCATCATACTTATTAAATATGTATGTTTGGGGGCTTATTATTTGCTAATGCTCTCCATAGTTTCCTAGGTTCGCTGAGACATCCTTATGTAAAGCTTGTCATCTTATGCTAAATGATTGGGCTTTATCTGAGTACTTTTACTTTGAAAGCATGTTTAGCCGTTATAAATGCTGAACGAGGTGCTGTAGCTCCATTGTGACGTGATAAATGTTCAGCTTAATGAACTGTATATCATTCAATTGTTAGAATAATTGTTTCCTATGATAACTGTTTTTTGAATCTATGAGCAGGTGCTTTGGCCTGAATGCGCATGGCAGCCAGTGTCTTTGGCTGATATTATTACTTCTGGTTCTGTCAAAAAAGTTTATAGAAAAGCAACACTATGCATTCACCCTGATAAAGTTCAGCAGAAAGGTGCTAGTCTTGAACAAAGATATACTGCGGAGAAGGTTTTTGACATCCTTAAGGTATGTTATGTAGGTAAGAAGTTATTTACTTTGCTTCGAAGTCCTTTTTTATTCTAACTGTCCCAAAATAAAGCTATATCCTATATGTCACTTTTTTTCAAATGTTTTTAAATTTGTTAGATATTTCCACAAAATATCTACGAAGCTTCTGTCTTCTACCTTTTCACTACTATAGAAATTTCAACTGTTGGAGGTATCTGGATATTTGTTTTAGTGAACGATATACGATGGTCAAGAGTTTGTTGGACATCAATTTAAGATCTGTCATGTCTTAATCCAAGCAGACTCATGAATCCTCAATCTAGTCTAGTGGGAAAAAAAACCTGTATTTCTCAACAGTAATTTAAGATTTAGATGTTTGCCAAAATCTTCTTTTTCCATCTTCTTGGCCATATATTTTTGTTGAATTGCTGCATCTAATAATTCCATTCAATTGTTTCCATTTTCTTGGGTCCCTAGCGCTTGTTTTGGTTTCTAATTAGACAATCGTGGATAATACAATATTTGAGACCCTAATGGGAAAAATTAAGGAGGAGAAAAAGGGTGCAGAAAGTATGGAGCAATCGGATTTTTCAGCTGCAAGTAGGATGATGAAAACCCTTATATGCATAGAGGGGTGAAGAAGAAGGATCTTTTCAAGTTGTCGACACTCATAATGGGAATCTTTTATGTTAATATTCATAATTATTATGGTCTGTTTTATTTGTTATTTTTTGCTAACTATCTCATATTTTAGGATTAAAGTTGTATTCTAACATTTTTGTAATATTAGTTTGGCTATAAATAATAAAATTAGTTCATTTTTTTTTTCATTTTAAGTGTTGTATTCCTATTATTCCGATAAAATATCGGGATTTTTTTGAATTGGGGTTAATCATTCTAATTAAAAAAAATCTTTTCTTTTTTTAAAAAAAGACTTTCCACGTCTCTTATTCAAATAAGAGACGTGGGAAGGGACTTTTTTTTTAAAAAAAAAAAGACTTTCCACATCTCACATTTAAAATGAAACGTGAAAATTAATTTTCACATCTTACATTTAAAATGATATCCAATCCTATCAGAAAGATATGTGAAAAATCCCAAAAAAGATATGTGAAAAGTGTTTTTTATAGTACTGTAAACCTTAAAAACCTGAAAAGGAATTGTAGGTCCAATAATCCATTTATGATGTATGCTTTTTAATTTTTAAATAACATCCCTAGGTTTTTAATATAACTCCTTATTATATCTTTCTTCTAAATTTTGAGATGCTACAAATGACATTTAGATAATTTCCATTTAACTTAAGAAAGGACAGATGTATCCATAACACCTTAAAGGGATTATATAATTTCATTACACCTTTCTTTTACATGTTTTGGGATTCTTTTTCCATTTTTTCGCAAGCAATAATGATGACCCTTCAAAGTATGTTCCTTGATAATCAAATCAAATTACATTGGGCTGTGTCTTATAATAATAAGCAGCTAATAACACTAGTTAGCGTAAAAAAGAGAGAGAGAAAAAAAAAAGGCACTTCACCCAGCCTTAAATCTTAATATAGACTCTTTTTTTTTTTTGTATTTTTCTGTCCATTAGTAATTTTTCACGTTCTTTACGAGACTTCCCTTTTTTATACTTCCATGATCATTATATTTTGACAACCTAAATAATTCATATAATTTTATACATACGTATATCATATATGTCATCAACTCCTGTGACGATTTTCTGGAGCAATTGCCAGTTTTTCATTGAAAAAAAAAAAAAAAAAAGAAGACCCAACCTTAGCTATAAAATGTGAAAACAACAGTCGACTTTTCTATTCTTTCTTTCTTTTTTTGGTGTCAAAAAACACATTTTTTGTAAAATGGGCTGTGTTTGCTTCGATGAAGTTATTGGCGAAAATAGGATAATTAGATTATTAAAATAATTTAATTGTGGGTGGATATTGTATGACATGCAAAATGATATTAGACGTGGGACTGGACAATCTTAATTAATGGATATTTAGACGGTAGTAAGTTACATTATTAAAAACTATCTGATTGAATGAAAATTAATAATAACTTTGGGTTTGAAACAAACTGCTGGGTCACAAGTACTTAAAAAAACACGAGTCATATTGTTAAATCAGATATACATATATGAAAACATTCATCTAACTACCATACTATTGAAGGTCTATTTTTTTCTAACTAGAACTATTGTGTAACGCCCTAAAATTTGGAAAAGAAGAAATAAGGAGATATTTAAATTCTTGATGTATTATTTGAGAATTAAAAAGCCTTATAAGTAAATTTATAAGACTAAACATATCTTGACGATTTATTTTAGAGATTTAATTCATATTAAAATGTAATTGGAGAGTTGACAAATATCTAATTTGTATGGTTTTTATTATGCTAAATTGAGGTTTTTAACATGAATAAGATGCAAACTTAATCCAATTGTACTTATCGAATATTGTAGACCTTTAAGTTGGATTAACATGAAAATGAGATTAATTGGCCATAATTGTATATTAACTTTCATTAATTAATTTATAGGGCTATTTGATTCTTGTTCTCTCTTTCTTTACTTGTAGTGGTTCTCCAACTTGCGGACCGAACGATTAGGTATCCTAAAGGCATCTTAGAAGATATCTTGGTGCAAGTGAAAGGTCTTGTGTTCCTAATTGATTGTTATGTGTTGGACATGACTAGTGACAACCCTAGTGATAGTACTTTGATTCGTGGCCGACCTTTTCTTAGAACGGCCGAAACCATCATTGATATGAAACAAGGTACAATCACTATTGGGACTAGTGACCAAGAGGTCAAATTTCTGTTTTCTTATACCATGCGCAATGCTAGTGATGATTGTACTTACTTAGGCATTAGTGCAATTTCTTGTGTTGATGATGACATTGATGAGCTTTGTGATTCTATGTGGTTTGATTCGATTGAGCATGTTGATCCATATTCCATTGTTTCCCCCTCCCATACTTCTTTATGTTGTGCATGTTATGGTGGTGTCAAATGTATTGATTGCCTTGAGATTGATGATTATCTTTCCACCTCATATGACATTGATGAATCTACTTGCTTAATTGATACTTTATCTGCTCACCCCACAACTAGTGATCTTGGGAAAGTTTATTCTAATTGTGATGCAGCTTCTGCTGACCACACAGACACTGATATCCAAGCTACACCGGTAGCTTTGTCTATGGTGGATACTTGCTCACTCTTGGGAAGTGGAGAAGTTACCGCATATGTAGATGCACTTATATCTCCTTCCCGACCTTGTGGTGACATTATTCTACCACTTGTTGCACTTGAACTTCAGGAGTTGGTACCGTCTGTGGTAAAACCCCCAATTGTGGATCTCAAACCCTTACCTCCTAACTTGAAATATATGTTCTTGCTGATTCTGATAAGCATTATTTCAAGTGCTTTGTCTGATGTTGAGGAGGGTAGGCTAGTTTTTCTTCTTAGATCTTATAGGGGTGCAATTGGGTGATCTCTTACTGACATTTCAGGGATCAATCCCCCGGTTTGTACTCATGGGATCCTCTTGGAGGAGGGTTCTAAGCCTATCCGGCAACCACAGAGGAGACTAAATCCTCTCATTCTTGATGTTGTGAGAAAAGAGATAGCTAAGCTCTTGAGTGCTAGGATCATTTATCCCATTTCTGATAGTGAGTAGGTGTCACCGGTACAAGTAGTACCAAAGAAGAGTAGAATCACTGTCTGAAGTGACAATGATGAGCTTATTCCCACTAGAGTCCAAAATTCTTGGAGAGTGTGTATAAATTATAGGAAGCTTAATTCTTCTACTAGAAAGGATCACTTTCCCTTGCCCTTTATTGATCAAATGCTTAAGAGAATTTCTGGCAAGTCTCACTACTGCTTCCTTGATGGTTTCTTTGGGTACTTCCAAGTACCAATTGCACCGGAGGACCAATAAAAAACCACCTTCACATGTCCTTTTGGCACCTTTTCTTATCGTAGGATGCCATTTGGATTATGTAATGCTCCCGGTACTTTTCAAAGATGCATGATGTCTATTTTTAGTGATTTGTTGGAGCATAACATGGAGGTGTTTATGGTTCTAGCTTTTATGAATGCCTCTCTAGTTTAGAACTTGTTTTAAAAATATGTTTGGAAAATAACTTGGTTTTGAACTATGAGAAGTGTCATTTCATGGTAGATAGCGGTATTGTTTTAGGTCACTTGATCTCCCAAAAGGGGATTGTGGTTGACAAAGCTAAAATTGAAGTTATTACATCTTTGCATTATCCTACCAATTTGAAAGAAGTTTGATCATTTCTTGGGCATGCGGGGTTCTATAGGCGTTTTATTGCAAATTTTTCAAAGATTGCCTTGCCCATTTCCTCTTTGCTTAAAAAGGATTATGATTTTGTTTTTGATGATAAATGCAAGCATGCCTTTGACACTTTGAACTCTTCCTTAATTTCTCCTCCCATTATTAGTGCACCTAATTGGCATTTGCTCTTTGAACTTTCATGTGATGCATCTAATTTTGCGGTAGGAGCCATGCTTGGTCAGAGAGTTGACAAGGTCCCTAGGGTCATTACATATGCATCTAGGACACTTGATTCTACACAAGTTAATTACACCAGTACTGAAAAAGAGTTGTTTGCTGTGATTTTTGTACTTGATAAGTTTAGACAATATTTGATAAACTCTTCTGTGGTAGTATACATTAACCATGCAGCTGTGCGGTACTTGTTTCAAAAGCCCCAGTCTAAGGCTAGACTACTGAGATAGGCTCTTCTGATGCAAGAATTTGATATAAGGATCAAGGATAGGGCTGGAGCTTAAAATCATGTGGCCGATCATCTAAGCCGCTTGCCTCCCGACACAAGGGGAGTTAATTCTTCTGATCTTTGCATTGATTATTTTCCTGACTCGGATTTGTTTTCCTTGGCCACTGTTGAACCTTGGTATTCTCACATTGTGAATTTCCTTGTCACTGATGTAGTCTCCTCCTCTTTGTCTAATTTTCAGGTCAAGAAGTTGAGGAGGGAGGCCAAGTACTACATCTGGGATCCACCTACTCTATGACGTATTTGTAGTGACCAGATTATCCGTCGTTGTGTTCTAAATGATGAGATTCGCTCTATCCTTACTCATGCTCATTTCTTATCTTGTGGCGGTCATTTTAGTGCTAGAAAGATTGCTAGGAGAGTGTTGGAGTGTGAATTTTTCTGGCTTACTTTGTTTAGAGACGCATTTATTTATTGTAAGTCTTGTGAGAAGTGTCAACAATTTGGGAGTTGGGGTAAGAGGCATGAAATGCCTATGAGGCCCATGCACTTTTGTGAGGTTTTTGATGTGTGAGGCATTGATTTATGGGACCCTTTCCCCCTTCTTATGGTTTCTCTTACATTTTACTTGCAGTCGATTATGTGTCTAGATGGGTTGAGGCAATCCCAACTAGGAAAGATGATGCCGCTACTGTTTCTAAGTTCTTACGCTCTGATATATTTTGTAGGTACGGCATTCCTAGAGCTATCATCAGCGATCAGGGCAAACATTTTTGCAACCGGATCATCCAGTCCCTTCTTGCCAAGTATGGTGTCATTCACAAAGTTGCTACACCATACCATCCCCAGACCAATGGGTTAGCTGAAGTTTCAAATCGGGAGGTGAAGCACATTCTTGAGAAGATAGTGAAGCCATCACGTAAATATTGGAGTGATCGATTGGAAGAAGCTTTTTGGGCATATAGGACGGCCTTCAAGACGCCTTTTGGGACATCACCATTTAGAGTTGTCTATAGGAAGTCTTACCACCCACCTATAGAGTTGGAGCACAAATCATATTGGGCTATCAAAGCTTGCAATGCCGATTTGGAGTCTTCCTTAACCAATCGGATAATGCAACTCCAGGAGCTTGAGGAATTGCGATTGCACGCCTATGAGAATAGGTTAATCTATAAGGATCAGTTGAAGATGACGCATGATAAGCATATCATGAAGAAGGACTTTAAAGAAGGGGATAAGGTGATGATGTTTAAGGCAAGACTCAAGATCCTACGGGGAAAATTCAAGTCTGGGTGGGAGGGTCCATACCAAGTTGTCCAAGACTACCTCTATGGTGCATTTGAGCTTCTAGATGGCGCTATTGGATCGAAATTCAAAGTCGATGGTCATTTGCTCAAGCACTACCATAAGCCATCTCAACTACCTTAATCATAAGGTTGTTCCTGTAAATGGCAGAATGCACAAGAGGGGGGGTGAATTGTGCTTTCAAAAGTTAACATAGAAATTTGACAAACAATTTTATACTGGTTCGGCCAACTATGCCTACGTCCAGTTCTCCAACTCCTCGTTGGGTTCCACTAACCACAGGTTTTACAATCTCAGGTTCACCTGTCAACCTTTACAGAGTCTTAGAATCTCTCTAAACTCTCCCCCTTACACCTGTAAGGTAACAACCCTGTCCTGAAACTCCAAGTTCCAGAACAACCTCAAACAGTATAGGATTTCAATAAATGTTCACTTAAATGAACTGATTCTGATAAACACTTAAGTACAATGAAGGTTCTAGAGTAATAAAAGCTTTGAGCAGAGATCAGATATCAACAAAATGAATGTTTTCGTCGTTCTTGTCTCTCTTGTTTATAAATATGTTGAGTCTCTGTTTTTATATTCTTCTCAGCAAGTACCAACTTTCAGCTAGAGATATCCGTTTGAATTTGTTCGTTGAGAGCTCCTAGCCGTTGGCAATAAATGCAAGGTCTCTGAGTACAAGTAATCTTTTCTCTTGCTTCATTAAATATTGCAGAAAGTGAGCTAAGAGAGATGTACGTTGTAAGATCGATGACCTGCAGCTTTACCTGCTACTGTACTTGCATAGCAGCTTTTTGAGTTAGCGCTAGCAACCTTGGCTATCGCTAGCTTCACAGTGATTCCTGCACTAAACTGTTAGCTATAACAAGTATACAAGCACTATCGATAACATAGCATATTTGAAGGTAAAAACAATTCTTCTATCGATAGCTATTCGTCTATCGCTAGCTAAGGGAAATAGCGCTAGGGATATTTATTAGCTCAAGAGATCTTAGTTCAGCTATTCCAATAAGAGACTTCTATCGATAGCGAACCATTTTATCGCTAGCATGAATTTTAACTTAGCTGATTATCTGATATTATGGTTAGCTAGCTTTGATTTCTATTATCGATAGAAAACCTATTAGCGATAGAGACCCTATTAGCGATAGAGCTTATACTTCGATACTTTAACTGATTTCAGATAAAGACATTTCGCTAGCTATTCTTTTTACTTATGTTACTTAGGGAATTTAGTCCTCATCAAAACTTAAGATTCTAACATTCTCCCCCTTTTTGATGATGACAAAACATAAGTAATTAAGTATGCCATATTAAAGAATAGAAATAGATAATCAAGACAAAAGCATATGCATTTTCACAAACATGATGGATCAGTTCTAATTACACGCGCTTTTCTTCGTGAAAATTTTACAATGTCAGGCTTTATGGTAGAGTCTAGGAAGGGGAAGAGTTTGTATTTTCTCATGAAGGCTTTGTATTCTTCGGCATTGTTGAAAGGGTAGGCTCGTTTGAATCTGAAGGATTCACCATAAGGGCCAGGGTAATTTTCTTCATCTGGATAATATGAAAGAGAGGAGTCAGAGTAGTAGAATCTATCTTCTTGAAGTTTCAGCTGGGCAGCTCTTTCTTCCTTAGTCATCCCTTTCTTTTTCTCAGGCTCCTTCTCCCCTTTCTTTCCTTTCTTTACAGGTTCTTTAACTGAAATGGGAAGATCAGCAGGGACCAAGGCCTTCTCTGGATTGACAGAGGTCAAGGCCGTTTCTGGATTGGCGGAGACCAAGGCCGTCTCTAGATTGGCTACCTAGGAAGGCTCAGAAATGGTAATCCCCTTTGTTCTAGCCTTAATTTCCTTGGGTCCTTCAATGATGGGGGCAATTTTTCTTACGTACCTCCAAGGCTTCTTCCCTTCAATAATATCAGCTCTTGTTATCTTCCTTTCTTCAAGGACCTGCCTTTCTTCAGGAGTCAAAGGTATTTCAGAACCCTTTTGTATAGCCTTAGCCTTTGCCCTTTCTTCTAACAGAGCCTTCAGTTCTGCAATTCTTACTTCCCATCCTTGTTTTGCTACTTTTCCCTCAGCCCTTGATATTTTCTTTTCTTCTCTTCCCTCAGCCCTTGCCCTTTTTCTTTTTTCGAGGGCAGCCTTCTTTTTCAAGGCTTCTTCTCTTTTCTTGGCCAACTCTTCGAGAGCCTTTTTAGTGGCTCCTTTTTGGCACGTAAACTTGCAGCTTCTCCAGAATTATCCTTTTCTGTTTCCACCAAGGCATGAGACCTTTTATTTTTCTTCACCATTTCAGCAATAGTTTCTTGATCTTCTGACTTATTGCTGGCCGGTGCTATCTTTTTAGATGCCTGTCTCTTAGGTGCCACCATCTTTACTCTTTTTGGCCTTGGAGACTCAGAGGAATCCTTAGGGATAACCTTGAAGGATAAATTTTTGTTGGCCTTCCTCTTGATTCTTGGGCCAAACATTTTCCCTTTATTTTTCTCAGCCTCAGCCTTTAAGAGATCCTGAATAGCATCTGAAACTTGATTACCAGTACTGGGCTTGGCTTTAGATGACAATTCAACTTCAGCTCCAGCAGGGATTATAGAGACAGGCACTGGCTCTTGAGGTTCGATTTCCAGAGAGATGCCATGCTTTTGAGCAATTTTGGCTGCTTCTGAAAGAGCATCCTGAGCAACTTCAGTACTAGATGTAGAGGCATTTGGAGGCAGCTCCTGTCCAAGATTATGCTGCTGCAGAGGAGGAGGAGTTTTGTGAGCTTCAGACTCCATGTAACATTTTGCAATGTTGACCACAGCCTCCATCTCCTCCATTTCTTCTATCACTATTTCTTCTGCTGACTCAGAGGAACCACTCTTATTTTCAGCTGCTTTCTCCCCCTTTTTGTCATCATCAGGTCCCAGGGGATTGAGTTGAAGGATTGGTGGAGAGAGAGGTGGGCTATCTCTGGGAACTTGGGCAGCGATAGGAGAAGGTAGGGAAGAGGTGGTTGGAGAAGTGGTGGTAGCGCTAGGCAATGTGGCAGGTAGTGGTGGAGGAATAGGAGGGTTACCAGAAGGTGATGGAATGTGAGAGGGGAGGGGAGATGAAGGGCTAGCGATAGGGTCTTGGGTTGGTGAAAGAGTGGAGGTGTCTTGGTTAAGTGGCGAAGGGTGAGAGTGTGAAGGTGAGCTATCGCTAATAGGTTTGTTAGAGACAGGGGGATCTGTAGGGTGGGAGACTTGGGTGTCTGGTATGGGTATTGTGGAAGGTTGGCTATCGATAGTGGTGGTAGTATCGATAGGGGTGTCTGTGACTTTGGTGGTTTTTGGTGAGGGAGACTGGTGAGAAGAAGATGGGGTAGAAGAATGATGTGGGGAAGTATAAAATGGTGAATGGTAGGGTGATTGAGTACCTTCAGAGACAGAGCCTCGATGCTTGATGTGTTCAGGCACCAGACATAAAGATTCCTCCAGGTTTCTGACTTGAGCCTGAAGTTCATCAATGGGCTTGAGCAACTCTACTTTCTGAGCGTCTAGAGCAAACTGAAACTCAGCAGACAGTCTGAATACTATCTCGTCAACTGCTTCTTGGGGAAACATAGCTGATGATGAAGCAGCTGGAGCAGAAGGTGGAGGAGGAGGAGGAGCTCTTCTTGACTGCACTTCCTCTTGAACATTTTCAGGGACAGCAGAGGTTGAGGGAATTGAAGTTGCTCTGGAAGCCTGAAATTTTGAAACAGAGGGACCACCACCAGCAATCACTGATATTCCCATTTTCTTCAGGGTGGTGGTAGTGACTTGTTTGACCTTTTTGTTCTCAGCATCCTCTGTAGACTTGATCTTTGAAGCTTCAAGAATAAAAGAGATCAGCTGAGGATAAGGAAGAGGCGCTTTGGCTGATTTCTCTGAGAGGAATCTGAAGATCTCCATACACACCATCTGGCCAGGGTTGATAGGAAGTTTCTGAATAATACGGGCCAGCCAGGGATTGTCTATATTGGCAAAACTACTGAAGTTGCCTGCCTTGTGAGTCATGACCCTGGTGTACACATAGTGGAGGATTCTGTTAATGACTGGCATGACAGCAGGCTTGTTTGAGCTTGCCTCATATATTTCAGCCAACTCTTCATCAGAATACTTCTCAGGGATGTACCATTTGTTGTACTCAGCTCCCTTTACGCCTAAAATGGCATTAATTCCTTGCCACCCAAAGCTGATACCAGAATTTCGGACAATGACTTTGAAGGAAATGTTTACCAGTTGATCATCCTTGTATTCTGCTTTTGCGTTTAGACGAGAATAGAATGTTCTCAACACATCCTCATTGTAGTCGTTCCTGAGACCCACCCAGTTCTTGTACGGGAGCAACCAGGCATATAGGTTAAATCCTTCCTTCTTGAGATACTCCAAGTCTATCCACACTATCGCCCTATCTAGGGTTTTCTTTTTCGCGAAAAACTCACTTGGAGTTTCGAGAGCATCGGAAGCATATGGTCTGGCATCGAACAATTCTTTAACCCGCTTAGGATTTCTTTGACTAGCTTCTTTTGAAAAGGAGACTTCCTTCTGAGCACGAGGTCTCTTGCTAGCTGACTGAGGAGAGGTGTTAGCGCTAGAGGTTGCTGAGACTGAGGGAACCTTGGTTCTGGCCATTTCTGAGTTTAGGGTTTTAGGGTTTTAAGGATGAATGTGAAAGGGGTACTCATAGAATTTTGAGAGGGTTGGGAGTAGAAGAAAGTGAATGCACAAATGAATGTAAATGGTAAGATAAAACGTTTATAGGTTTAGAGTGTACCATTAATGAATAGCAGACCTCGATAAACCCGCAATCACAAGCGTTTCACCTTCTGACATATATTTTAAAATTCTTGCTATCGCTAGAAGGATTGCTATCGCTAGCTGGCATGATCCCACGCTGAGCAAGTGATTCCTCACTTACTCCTTCCTGCTATCGATAGCTGACTTTGCTATCGATAATGCTATGCTCGATGGCATTCTTTTCTCAATCTTAGCTTTGGCCTACAAATGTGAGCGATAGTAAACCTTACTATCGATAGGTTAGTCCTGCAAAACTTAAGATTTTGGCACTCCGATGCCTAAGTTAGTATATCTAACATTGAATAAGGAACTTTAAAATGATTGAGAAGTTGGGAAGGAAATGTTTACAATTCATTTGGATTTACCATTCCTAACTCTCTTCTGATGAACCCAAATTGAGTTGGTTCAAGAGGTTTTGTGAAATATCAGCAAGTTGCATGTGTGTTGAGATGAATTCCACCTTGACATCCTTCTTTTGAATATGATCTCTGATGAAGTGATGCCTTACATCAATATGCTTGGTTCTTGAATGATGAACTGGATTCTTGGCCAAGCTTATTGTGCTGGTGTTGTCACAGAGAATAGGTACTTCTGGGAATTCTAAACCCAGATCTCTTAGTTGATGTTTCAGCCACAACACTTGAGTACAGCAACTTACTACTGCAACATATTCAGCCTCTATAGATGAAAGAGACACACAATTCTGCTTCTTGCTAGCCCATGAGACTAAGCAGCCTTCTAGGAATTGGCATTGTCCACTTGTACTCTTTCTATCTGTCTTATAACCTGCATGATCAGAATCAGAATATGCAAGAAGATACTCTTGGATTCCCTTGGGATACCACAACCCAAGATCTTGTGTCCCTTGAAGATATCTTAAAATTCTCTTTACATTTGTCAAATGAGACTCCTTCGGATTTGCTTGATATCTGGCACACATACCTACACTAAATTGAATGTCAGGCCTACTAGCAGTTAAATAAAGTAATGAACCAATAATTCCTCTATAAAGAGTTTGGCTAACTGTTTTTCCTTCAGCATCAGCATCTAGGCTAGCAGAATCACTCATAAGAGTGTCGTAATCCTTGGATTGTTCCATCCCAAACTTCTTGATGATCTCCTTACAATATTTGGTTTGAGAGATGAAGATTCCATTTTGCTTTTGCTTAATCTGTAAGCCTAGGAAGAATGTTAATTCTCCCATCATGGACATTTCGAACTCGCCCTGCATTATCTTAGCAAACTCTTTGCAGAGACTTTCATTAGTAGCACCAAAGATAATATCATCAACATAAATCTGAACAATTAACATATGCTTATCCTTATGCAAAATAAATAATGTAGTATCCAATTTTCCTCTAGAAAATCCTTTTTCAAGGAGAAATGAGCTAAGCCTTTCATACCAAGCTCGAGGTGCTTGTTTAAGACCATAAAGAGCCTTTTTAAGTTTGAAAACATGGTCAGGCTTAGAAATTTCTTCAAAACCAGGAGGTTGTTCAACATACACTTCTTCTTTGATATATCCATTAAGAAAGGCACTTTTAACATCCATTTGATAAAGTTTAATGTTTTTAATGGATGCAAAGGCTAAAAGGATCCTTATTGCTTCAATTCTGGCAACTGGAGCAAAGGTTTCTTCATAATCAATGCCTTCTTCTTGGTTATATCCTTTGGCAACTAATCTGGCTTTATTTTTAACAATTTGACCAGCCTCATCAAGTTTATTTTTGAAAACCCATTTAGTACCAATAATGGGGTAATTTCGAGGTCTAGGAACTAAATCCCAAACTTGATTTCTTTTAAATTGATTAAGCTCTTCCTACATTGCAACTATCCAGTCACAGTCAGCAAGAGCTTCATCTACACAGGTTGGTTCAATTTCAGAAATAAATCCGAAGAATTCTACTTCATTTTGAAGTTGCCTTCTGGTTTTAACTCCTTTTGAAATTTCTCCAATTATCTGATCAGAGGGATGATCCTTCAGATGTCTTATCGAAGATTGAGGTTCAATTTGATCATTTTCAACATCTTTTTCTGCATTCGCTATCGATGGCTGTGGTGCTATCGATAGTGAATGTCCTCTTGAAGAATCCTCATCCTGATTGGATTTAATATTTTCTTCAGATATCACTATCGATTGCCTTGGTGCTACCGATAGCGAAGATTTTAAAAACTTGGAGAGATTTTCATCTTCCTTATCTGAACTTTGTTTTTCTTGAGGAGTTTCATCAAATACTACATGCACTGATTCTTCAACAGTTTGATTATGCTTATTGTAAACTCTATATGCTTTACTTCTATTTGAATAGCCTATAAAAATCCCAATATCAGATTTTGAATCAAACTTACCTAAATTTACCTTTCCATTGTTATGAATGTAGCATTTGGAGCCAAAGATTCTCAGGTGACTGATGTTGGGCTTTCTTCCCTTGTAGAGCTCATATGGAGTCTTTTCCATTCCTTTTCTAATATATGCTCTATTTGAGATGTAGCATGCTGTACTCATCGCGTCAGCCCAGAATATTTGAGGGACTTGTTTTTCATTCAGCATGCTTCTTGCCATTTCTGTGAGTACTCTGTTCTTTCTTTCAACTACACCATTTTGTTGAGGAGTTCGAGGTGCAGAGAAATTATGATGAATCCCATTTTCGTCACACAGCTCTGAGAAATCTTTGTTGTCAAATTCTCCTCCATGATCTGTTCTGATAGCTATAATTTTGGAGTCCTTTTCATTCTGTAATTTCTTAGCAAGCACACAAAAGGCATCAAAAGCTTCATGTTTAGAGGAAAGAAACATAGTCCAAGTAAACCTTGAGTAGTCGTCTACAATTACAAGAGTGTATAGACTTCCACCTAGACTTTTCACTCTTGCAGGCCCAACTAAGTCCATGTGGATTAGTTCTAATGGTTTACTTGTAGAAACTGTCTTCTTGGTTTTAAATGAGGACTTTGTTTGTTTACCTCTTTGACAGGATTCACACACCAAATCATGCTTTGATTTAAAACTAGGAATTCCTATGACTAGCTCCTTTTTAACTAGCTTATCAAGCTGAACAAAATTTACATGAGCTAGCCTTTTATGCCATAGCCAACAAGTCTCATCATTCGAAATAAAACATTTTTCTTCAAGTTGCTGGCATAAATCTAAAGTATAAAGGTTACCATTTCTATTTGCTTTCAGCTTATACTTTAGATCAGATTTATTTAAATTTAAATCCTTTTTATCAACAATAAGACATTCATTGGAATCAAAAATAACCCAGTTACCATGGTCAGTGCTTTGGCTAACACTCAGCAAATTATGGCAGAGCCCATCAACCAGGTAAACATCTTTGACAGGTCCAATTTCACCAATTCCAGTGATTTTTCCACTCTGATTTCCACCAAAACTGACTTTGGCTCCATCTTTTATCACTAGATTGTTGAATTTTTCTTTGTCCCCTGTCATATGCCTTGAGCATCCACTATCGATATACCATTTTCCCTTATTGGATGCTTTGAGGCAAACCTGCAGAAAACTAAACAGATTTAGGTACCCAAATTTTCTTGGGTCCTTTGGGATTAGTCTTAGCCTCTAGGTTTGTGGAAACCTTAGGCACATAAGTTCCTTTAGGAACCCATTTATACGAACTACTAATACCATGTTTACTATGGTTACAAGAGGATTGAGTATGGCCTTTCTTGTTGCAAAAATTGCAGAAGCTATATGGTGAAGCATACTCAGAGGATTTTCTAAAATATTTCAAATATGGTTTCACTTTGGGTTCTTCCCATTTTCTTAATCCTCTCTGTTTAGGCTCGTAGCCAATACCAGTTTTGTTTCTAAATGCCTTTTGATTTTTCAAAATTATATCAAGCATTTCAGAACCTTTAGTAAACTTTTCTAAAGCAGTAGAGAGTTTTTCTTTTTCCTTCAACAATTTCTCACAGTTAGCGCAACTGTCAGATTTTGTTAAAGTATTTGCTATCGATGGAGGACTAACTATCGATAGCTCATTGAGTGTTATCGATAGCTGCTCTTCTATCGATGGTGATGAGGGAACTTTCAAGTTAGATAAAGCATTTTTCTTGTGTTCCTTGTTTTCTTTTCTCAGACCTACAACTTCCTTAGCAAGCTTTGTTAATTCTATATGCATTTCATTATACATGCTTTGAAGTTCAGAAAAGGTAGGTTCAGAATCATATACCTCAGTGTCACTTAGTTCCTCTTGGGCAACCAAGCAGAGGTTAGCGCTTTCCTCATTATCACTAGCTTCCTCGTCTGAGCTATCACCCCATATTGATGACACATAGGCTTTCTTCTTGCCAAAAGATCTCTCTTTCTTTTTCTCCTTCTCTTTGAATCTTTGAAGACTTGGACATTCAGCTTTGAAGTGCCCAGGCTTTTTACATTCGAAGCACACAGGAGCTTTTTCTTTCTGAGAATCCTTCTTGAAGCTGGATCCACCTCTTTGAAACCTTCCTTTTCTTCTGAAGAATTTCTGAAACCTTTTGACCATGAGAGCCATATCTTCATCATCAAGTTCATCATCCTCATCGTCATCATTAGCTTCATCAGATACAGCAAGAGCAAGAGACTTCTTTTTGTAGTTCCCTTGGGCTTCCCTTTGGGCTATCAAGGTTGGCTCATACTCTGCAAGACTGCCAAACAGGGCTGTGATAGACTTAGTTGATTCTCCTTGCATTTCTTGTATGGCAGTAACCTTTATGAGCCAGTCTCCTTTTAGTACCTTCAAGATTTTATTTACTTGCTCCTTTTCTGAAATCTTTCTACCTAGAGCAGCAAGGTTGTTAATGAGATGTGTAAATCTGATTTCCAGGTCTCTAATTTTCTCACCTTCAACCATTTCAAATTTGTGAAACTCTTCAACCAGCATTTCTACTCTTCTATCTTTTACTCCGGTTGTCCCCTCATGGGCAATTTGCAGAGCTTCCCACATTTCTTTAGCTGTTTCTAGGTGGCTGACTCTGAAGAATTCAGTTTGACTGAGAGCACTTTGAATCATGAGAATTGCTTTGCTGTTTAGCTCAAGGTCAGCAATGTCTTCATTGGTGAACTCATTTTCAGCTTTCGGAACTCCCAGAATATCTCTAGGCACAATATCCCCTTCTTCTATAATTTTCCACAATTTATACCCATTTGCTTTGATGTAGATTTTCATCTTGAGTTTCCAGAATGTATAATGCTTTCCATCAAAGCTAGGAGGTTTGTTAATGGAGCTTCCTTCAGGCAAGATATTTTCTAGTGCTGCCATTTTGATCTTTTCTTCTCTGATTCGTTGGAATCAATAGGAGAAGACCCGCTCTGATACCAAAATGTAAATGGCAGAATGCACAAAGGGGGGTGAATTGTGCTTTCAAAAGTTAACACAGAAATTTGATAAACAATTTTATACTGGTTCGGCCAACTATGCCTACGTCCAGTTCTCCAACTCCTCGTTGGGTTCCACTAACCACAGGTTTTACAATCTCAGGTTCACCTGTCAACCTTTACAGAGTCTTAGAATCTCTCTAAACTCTCCCCCTTACACCTGTAAGGTAACAACCCTGTCCTGAAACTCCAAGTTCCAGAACAACCTCAAACAGTATAGGATTTCAATAAATGTTCACTTAAATGAACTGATTCTGATAAACACTTAAGTACAATGAAGGTTCAAGAGTAATAAAAGCTTTGAGCAGAGATCAGATATCAACAAAATGAATGTTTTCGTCGTTCTTGTCTCTCTTGTTTATAAATATGTTGAGTCTCTGTTTTTATATTCTTCTCAGCAAGTACCAACTTTCAGCTAGAGATATCCGTTTGAATTTGTTCGTTGAGAGCTCCTAGCCGTTGGCAATAAATGCAAGGTCTCTGAGTACAAGTAATCTTTTCTCTTGCTTCATTAAATATTGCAGAAAGTGAGCTAAGAGAGATGTACGTTGTAAGATCGATGACCTGCAGCTTTACCTGCTACTGTACTTGCATAGCAGCTTTTTGAGTTAGCGCTAGCAACCTTGGCTATCGCTAGCTTCACAGTGATTCCTGCACTAAACTGTTAGCTATAACAAGTATACAAGCACTATTGATAACATAGCATATTTGAAGGTAAAAACAATTCTTCTATCGATAGCTATTCGTCTATCGCTAGCTAAGGGAAATAGCGCTAGGGATATTTATTAGCTCAAGAGATCTTAGTTCAGCTATTCCAATAAGAGACTTCTATCGATAGCGAACCATTTTATCGCTAGCATGAATTTTAACTTAGCTGATTATCTGATATTATGGTTAGCTAGCTTTGATTTCTATTATCGATAGAAAACCTATTAGCGATAGAGACCCTATTAGCGATAGAGCTTATACTTCGATACTTTAACTGATTTCAGATAAAGACATTTCGCTAGCTATTCTTTTTACTTATGTTACTTAGGGAGTTTAGTCCTCATCAAAACTTAAGATTCTAACAGTTCCTTTCCTCTTTACTTGCTCATTTGCTTTACAATTGACATATGTTTTTGAGCTAAGTGTGGGGGAGGAAACTTACCTAGTAGGAAAAAGTAGTTATAGTTGTTTTTAAGTACCTAGGATTAGTAATAAATGCCCCTTGCTCACACCAAGACCACATTTGATTTCAACATGCTTTGAAATTTTCATTGGTATATCATTTTGACTTACTCTTGCCCTCTCCCTATTTTTCTTTTGGTGTTGATGACGTGTTGTACTTCAATCTTGAATTGGACTTCACAACTTTCCACTGCACCCCAAGAGTTGAGTTAAATTGGTCTGTCCATATTTTTGCTACATTGAGGACAATGTAGAAATCAAGTGTGGGGGAGGGATGTGTTTCGTATTGGGTGAAGTGGGTTAAAAGTTATTGCGTCTTGGTTATGTTTCTAGCTTCAAAAAGTAGGAAAAATTTGAAATTTTTTTAACTTTAGTCACTTCCACTTTTATTCCTCTTTGGACTTGACATGATGTTTTTGTAATCGTTTTGGAAATTATGGGAATTGTTTCATGCTTTTGGAATGGTGTTGATGCTTTTGATTAATCTTCTTGATTGACAACTTTGTTGATTGGAATTAATGCTTTATGGTTGAATCTTGTTTGTAGTTGATCTATGTTTATGAGTTTTGGAGAATTAGCCATGTCGTGAGGTTTATTTGAGCCTAAATGTTTATTCTTGTGTGATATCCACTTGTTGCCATTCTCTAGAACTTGTTTGCATTCTTGATCAAAACTTGTTGCATTTAGTGTAATGAAGCATGACAAAGGTATTCATTTCATACCCCTACATCCCAAACACAAACCACAAACACTTCTTCCATTTGTCACCCCACTTAAGCCCTTCATTTGATGTTTTGCATTAGCATGCCAATATGTGAAAAGTTGCATCATTGCTTGTGTGATGTGAAAAATGCCACTGCTTGGTTGTATATAAGCATGCCATGTATAGAGAAAAACAAAAATACAAAAAGAAGAAAAATAGTGAAAAAGAAAAAGAAAACGTGAAAAATTGAAAAGTTGCAAAAAAAGTACAAAATAAGGCATGTGGTTGTTGGCAAGTTGCAATTAGTGTTTTGAGTTGAATCAGGCATTCAATCATGCACAACATTATGTTTCATTCATTTCATCATGTCATGTGGCCTACTCCATCATTACAACCCTGAAAGTCTTTTTGATGCATTGCACTTCTTGTGTTTAAGTGGAGATCTTAGAATCCCTACAAGCATATGGTAGAATGTGCTCCAAGATGGATCTTGAGAGTAGATAATGAACCCAATATGGTGGGAAGAGTGAAACACTTATCCTTGAGTGACTTTCTCCTTTACTCATCTCCATTGCATTCACTATACTCAAGGTTAGCTCTTTAGCATCATTTCATTTCTCATTACTTGTTGGTTAAGGGGTTATCAATTTGCATTAACTCATATTCATCTAGCATGTTGAAATTCTCATTTACGCCTTATTTACCATTTGTGCTTAATCTTTTAAATTTGTCTTTGTCCGGGAATACAAAGGTTTAAGTGTGGGAGAGTTGACAAATCCTTGATTAGTATGCTTTTGTGTGCTTAAATTGAGGTAATTAACATAATTGAGATGCAATATTGGTCCATAAGTGTTTAAATAATAATATAGATACTTAAGTTAAAGTAACATGAAAGTAGGAATAAATTGTCATAATTGAAGATCAATTAGCATTAATTGATTTTTAGGGCTCTTTGATTCTTGTTTATTGCATATTTTACTTGTAGGGTTATCCGATGACCAAATATGAAGGATTCAATATGAGAAGAAGCAAAAAAAATGGGATTAGAAGCTGAAATTTCAAGAAAAAAAAGTCAAAATACAAGTTCTGGACAAATTGTGAAAATTACAGAAAAAGACCCTAAAATTTCAAAATTACAGAAAAGGACTTTGAAATTCGAAAATTACAGAAAAGTCCCCCCTGGCCATGGCACCTCCACAGCGAGTCCCACAGCGAGGGTCCGAAAATTTTTATGCTCTCTGGCCTTGGCCATGGCACCCCCACAGCGAGGGCCCGATAACAGCACGAATTCTGGTTTTTATGCCTGTTTTGGACCCCACTCAATGACCAGACTTTGGACCATATATATACAATTTTTAGAGCCCATTAGGTCAGATTTAGAGCCACTAGAAACCCTACCTCTTATCTTTCTCTCATTTCCTCTCATCTTCATCTTCCATCTTCCACATTCTTCCACCCAAATCTCCATGTTTCCTCTACCTCCACTCCTTGGTGTTAGCTTTCTCATGGAGGATGTAACACCTAAAATTTTCTACTATATTATAGAAATTTTAATTGAATTACAACCACTTTCCAAGTGCCAGAAGCCCAAAAATACGAAAAAAATTTAAAACTTTTTCTTTTAAAACATTAATCCAACCTTCCGACAGTTGGAATGGGCTTTTCGGACAAATTGAAATAAATTGAAACTCTTATAAAATAAAGTGGTTAATAAAACAATTAAAAGTACACTAACCCTCTCAGGGTTTCTATGTGTAATTCATAATACTAAAGAAATTTAAATCCCTTAATAAATTTATATAATTCTTTTTTCTATGCTAACTACTATTAATTTAATAACTTAAATTTACATTACATACAAATAACCTTACTTTTCAAATCATATACTTAATTCTTCATTTAATTGTCTCCTAGCACTCCTGCCTTATCTTAATCATCTCACTATCTTCCAGCTTTATCTGAAAACAGCAGTTCAATGCAGTTTATGTCATTAACTATAAATTTCATGCATGCATTGTCATGTATACATTTTATAAACCTGAACCAAATATTACAATCACACATACTTCCTGCGCTCATTCTCTACCAGCCACTAATAACAATATATTTGTTAACTAGTGGAGGTTCTACCTGCAGGACTTCTTGTTATAGCACTTAAGGCCATAACTAACTGACCTGGCAAATGGGGAGCGACCCACCTAAGCCTGGAGTACTCCATAAACTATGCAGGAATTAACAAGGTTTATCACCTTCATGCATAACGTAAATTTGAAACAGATATTATAAAATTATACATGCACTTTGAGTGTAATGAGATAAACTGCTACCTGAACTCCAAGCTTAGTCCTTATTTGCTCCTTTTCTTTCCACTGCTTCCTCAACTTATTTTACTATCAAAACCTATTGACATATATAATAGTAAATTAATATCTATATTTCTACATTATTATTCAACGTCTCTCATAGTTCTAATGTAATTAATACTACCCCATTCTTTGTATTAGTGAAGGATTGTAGCTTACTATAATTACTTTAACCCTTATTAAAATTAGAAGGTCAATTATAAATAATTTATTTCAATTAATAATTCTGATTTTCATTATCATTTTTTTTCCAAATTTGATATAAAAATCCTAATGACTTAATTATTATTATTTTATTAAACATTACCATCTTCTATCATGTATTAATTTTGTATTCTTGTATAGGGTAACTTTAATTTTATTAAAATCACAGCTTATAATTGATTCACTGTTGTCACTGAAAATGTTGTTTAAGAGAACAGAAATAGAACACGGGTTTCAACTTATTAATTCCAGTTCAACAACCAAACCACAATAAATTAAATTTCTATTTTTGTCATTACTTCCTACCATTTAACTTAATTACCATATTCATAATCATTTAATCAACTATTCACACAATTATATTTATACATATATATAAGCAAGCATCACACACACAAACATTTATATACTCATATGTGTTCCTATTTGCTATCTCCTATAAAATTGCGTACATCCTTCATTTTCCATATGACTATTATCAATTTCATAAACTTCGTAGAATTTAGAATAATTAAATTCTTTCTTTAATAAAATCGTAAGCATTTAACTAATCACACTTAGGAATTCCAATCAACCTCATCATTTAAAAGTCTTAACCTATCACTATAACTTAGAAAAATCCTGTTTCATTATCAAAAGCTTTTGAATAAACACCTTACCTACATTCTAAAATCCAAGTTATAAAATAGTCACTATCATCTCATATTGTTAACCCATTATTTATCTCTCTTCCTAATCGTATTTAAACATCATCACTTCTTATCAACCAATCAAAACCATACAGAGCAAATAGAAAAGAATCCCCAATTCAAAATGACCCCCTTCAATCATTTCTTTAAAACTAAACTATTAAAATCAAATCATCCATTACAAAGTGAAAACCTTCGATTCAAATACCATTAATCGAAAATTGAAACTTCTTCAACACATACCAAATTTATTCAACCACTCAGTTAAATGCCTCACCATCATATCAAGACCATATTCAATTTCCTTATTATAAGGACCTTATATGTCTACAATTCTTGTTGAACTCCTTAACAGCTTCACCCTTAGATTAAAACACATTTTGCAGCTTTAAACATAATTGAAATTCTAACTAAATGTATCTAAAATTCACTACAAACTTCCCACACTTCACCACAAACCTATCATGGAACTTGAAAATCAGTCAACACTTATCTTTATTGCATTTTCCTCAGCTCATCTAAGTTCTTAACTTTAGAAAACCAACACACACCTAACTATTACTTTCCTCCTAGCCTCCTATGTTCACTTTCAAGCTTTAAGAACCATTTTTAAATCCTCTATTTACAAGATTTAGCATTGAGAAACATAACCCAGCATTAATCCAATCAGATTTCATCCTCAAAATGCTAACTCCAACAAGAACTCAGATAGTCAAATACATACCCTTCATATTCTCCTTATACACCAAACCCAACAAGCAACAAAACTAAATCAAAGTCCATATTCCATCTTTCCAATAACCTTACGAAGGACAGATGAAAGAGCATTCACCTAAACAGAGCATCATACTGAATTTTTCAGATTTATGATACTCAACCACAATCCAACACATCAAGTCATAAACTATCTCTCTTTTATTCCTATCTTCATCATCATTTCATGATCATTAAAACTCCCTTCCCATTCCAGAAAATTCGGCCAAATAGAGAAGAACAAGAATTTCAATTCCAATTAAACACTAATCCCCAAACAAAATCATCATTATAACTAAATTCCATTTCTATTCCTATAATCCCTATTTCAAATTTAATCCTTAACAAATCTCTCCTCCCTGATCAATGAGCAGCCGAACAGCCCAACTAAACCAACAAAATTACCACAACTTCAATTCAAGTCAAATATCAATTTTGGTACAATAAAACACTACAAATTCTCCCCTTTAATCCCATCACCGAAACAGTCAGCTAGCCCAACCAGAAAAGGAACAATTGAACAATTCCAAATTCATAGAGCTCCAAGCATACAAAGTGGAACTCCAGTTCAAGCTTAACATCAGCAAACTCCTCTCCTTCCCTCACCGAAACCATACAAATAGAGCAGGCAGAGAGAGAAAAACAACAACTTAATATACCAATTACAATCAATCATAAACTCCATTTTTTTCCCATTTCAGATCAATTAGAACAGAATATTAACGAATAACAGAGGAAGAAGAACAAGAAGTTCGACGGACCTGGGGCCAGCGAAGAACAGGGGAAGATTAACAAGAATCAAACAACAACAGATCAGCATGCAAAACACTCTATAAGCTTAAACTTACTCTTGATCATGTTTAATTTAAGTTTTCATTCGAATTTTGCACAGAAAGCCCCAAGAACAACTCGGATGAACAGTAACCGGATGAAGAAAATTAGGGAAAACTTGATTAATGATATGCTACTGCTTAAATTTGTTCACAAAAGTGATGAATCAAAGCCTAAGCTTCGATTTCACTGATTTATAGCTTCTATAGTTTTTAAAACTCGAATTAATCCCTCCCCCAAATCCTCTCAAATCTCGCTCAAATCAGACGAATAAAGAATAGAACGGACAGACCGAGGCTCACCTAGGGTCGAATAGCATTTACCATGCATTGCTGAAGCTCTTCATCGCCAGAAATGGCCTCCCCTGTCGCCGGAGATGGCTGGCCGAGAGGGAAAAATGAAGGAACCAGAGGGGAGAGAGAAAGTGAAACGGGAGAGAGGAATGGAAAGGAAATAAACGTGGGGGAGTATATAAATTGACAAAATAGGGTGGATATTTTAAATGAGTGTTTTACCATTTTGCCCCTTCTTTTTACTAAAGATATTTTCCAACTAGGGGCAGATATTGTCATTTTTATTTCCTTCTATTTTTCCTCTTTCCCTTTATGCCCTTATTTAAAAATTTTAACTACCATTTCATTTACAAATTAATCCAAATTTATTCTATAAATAATTTTCTAGATATACTTTAATTCCCAAATTTATTTATAAGACTTTTTAAATAACAAATAATACCCCAAGGTTCTAAATATTCCCTTATTAAAATTAATCTTTGAACTATTTTTTCTCAGTAAATAAAGAAATTAAGATTTAAAAATTATTAAAAATACATATGACCTCATAAATTTATTTATAAGGCTTTTTAATTTTTAAATATCATCTCAACACCTTAAATAAATCCTTATTATCTCTTTCCTCCAAACTAAGTTTTATCTCCTAATTATTTTTCTTTATTTCTTAAAGAAAATAAGCCTTAAAATTTATTAAAAATGCCTAAATATCATAAATTCATTTTTAATGCTCTTTAATATTTTTAATAATATTCCAAAACCTTAAATAACTCCTTATTTTCTATTTTCTATAATTTGGGGTGTTACAGAGGATGGTAGTTAGGCTTCCCCATTCTTGATGGTGGAAGCCAAGGGATGAGCTTGGAGCCTTTAGAAGGGGAGTTTTGTTTCTAATCTTCTTCCTCTTGTTATGCTTATGTTTTTCTAGGGTTCTAGGGACATTTATGTAGCAATTGGGTGTGTTCTTCAATTCCATATGTTGTATGAAGATTAGCTACTATTTTTATGTTGTTTCTTTCTTGTTGAATACTTGACATTGTGCTATTTTAACTTTGAGTTTAATGAAATTTATGGGTTAATGATTTTGTTACTCTCTTTGTAAATATCTTGTGCTAATTCAAGGTGGCTTGATTAGTAGATTAAAAATGTTAAGTGGTTTGCTTGAATGAAATGGTATAGGAATTAATTAATTGTGTTTAGACATTGGTTAATCACTCTTTTCAACCTTAATCTTTGTTTGGGTGGCCATCAATGAATTAGGGTTAATTGAGAAATTAAGTGAAATTGTGGGGTGGCCCAAGTTGTGGATTTAAAGTCTTGCATGATTAGTTAGTTCTTGAATTTGTCAAATTGCATGAGTGGCATTGAACTTCAATCCTAGAGCCTTGATTTATTATGTGGGGTTCCAATAATTGATTAAACTCTAGGATTAATTAAGTGGCAATTCGGGGTTCCGGTTGTTGGATTAGGAGGCCCTTACAATTAGCAAATTCACTTCGATTTTGAGTTTAATCAACTTAGATTAAATTGAGTAATGTGCGGGGTTCCAGCATTAATTAAGTTAACCTAAGCCTAGCCTAGAGGGGTTCCTCTAGGGTTCTTTCGAAAATCAACCATTAACTCCCTGAAAATCTTTTAAAGCAATGAATCCCAAATTTTTCATTTATTAAGAATGATTTTATTTCCATCCCCCTCCAAATCGCACTTTTATCCTATCTTTATTTTACTTTTGAACATATCATACCTTTTGCATCTTTTCTAAATCAAAAACAAAATACAATACTTTTTACCTGTATTTAATAGTTTACATTCTAGTTACTAGGTCATCTTTTGTGTTTAGGCTCCTCAAGTGAACAACACCTGGGGGTTAGCTTCCATTATCCCCTTGGTTCTTATTTTCTTGAAGGGTGGACCCAAGGGCGCGCTACACACACACATACTCTAAAGTAGTACTCTTCAAGGAGTTATTTGGTTAGTTCAAAAAAACCCCTAAAGGAATCCCCCTAGGCTAGGATTGGGTTGAATGGATTAATACCGAGATCGCACTTACTAATCCCTCCAACACCAAGTTGATTAAGCTTAAAAACTAAAGTGAATTTGCCAATTATAAGGGGCTCCTAGTCCAACAACTGGGATCCCGAATTGCCACTTAATTAAACCTAAGTTTTTAAATAATTATTGGAATCCCACATAATAAATTAAGACACTGAGAATGAAGTCCAATGCCAATCATGCAATTTGGAAAAGTCAATAGCCAATTAACAAATGCAAATGCTTGACAAAATTGTCTACTAAAATGAGAATCCTCAAATAGCACAAGATATTAACTAAAACATTCATTTAAAATGATGAATCCATACATTTAAACAAAGTTCAAGTCAATGGAGAGCTATTGTCAAGAAAGAACAAATGAAGACAAAGCTACAAATGTTTAAACCACTCTCTAACATAAGATAAACAAGAGAAATTACAACCAAATGCAAAAAGCAAGCCCTAGAATCCTAAAAACAAATCAAGACAAAAGGAAGAGAGGGTGGAAGAGCAAGAACTCCCCTAATGAAGCTCCAAACTCATGCTAAACACCTCCATCACCAAGAATTAGAGCCTCTTAGTTGCTACTTTCCATGGAGAGACAAACAACAAGAAAGAGGAAGGCAGATGCCATAGAGATTTGGGGTGGAAAGTGTGGAAGATGAGAGTTGGAAAATGAGAGAGTTGGGAGAGAATGAAGGACTAGGGTTTTGTGGTGGCTCCAATATGACCTAAATGGGGCTACTTTTCGTGTTTTGTATCATCAAAGTCGGGTCAAGAAGTGGGTAAATGAATTGGACCCGGTTTGGTCCAAAATGACAGCTTCGATTCTGCAGAATCGGGGCCTCATTATGGACTTTGCTGTGGGATGCCACGGCCATGGCCAAGCGAAGAAAAGTTTTGAACCCTCATTGTGGGGTCCCACTGCGAGGAGGGACTAAACTGCAAACTTTCAAAAAGTTCTATGTCATATCTGTAATTTTCAGAAAGTTTTGTATTCTTTTCTGTAATTTTTACAACTTGTCGAGAAACTTGTATTTTGATTTTTCTCTTGAACTTGCACCTTTTTGTCCCATTTTTCTTGCTTCTTCTCATATTAAATCCTTCATATTCGGTCCTCAGATGACCCTACAAGTCAAATGTGCAACAAAGAAGAATCAAAGAGCCCTAAAAATTAACTAATGCTAATTGATCTTCAATTATGACAACTTAATCCTATTTTCATGCTACTTTAACTTAAGGATCTATATTATTATTTAAACACTTTTGGACCAATATTGCATCTCAATTATGTTAATTACCTCAATTTAAACACACAAAAGCATACAAATCCAAGGATTTGTCATTCTTCGACACTCTTCTTCAATTCTTCACCAAACCAAAGCTAATTAGTGTTTATATGGTGTCAGGAGTTGATTAAAGTTATTTTTGAGGTTGCATGTCCGGTTCCTACTGTGTATGGTAATTTTTGAATCTAAGCATCCTTGCTCTGTTTCTAGTTGTTATTTTTTGAGTTAAGGGGTCAAATGAATGTTGAGTGTTTCAAGAAGAATGAATGATAATTTTGAGGAACTGCATGTTTGATTTCAAGGGTTGTAATGTGATTCCGAATTTTCCTCTTGTTCCTTTGTGTCTGTACTTATTTTTGGATGATTTGAGCTTCGATGTTTCTTATTATAAGCAATATGGTTATTGAAATAGATTGGGTTACTTACTAGTTGAGAAATCTGAAACATGTTTGTTATTATGTACATCATTATGCAGATTTAAGGTTAGGCATGGTGATTCAACGATTAACTGAGATGGAAGCTCATGCTTCCGTGTTTGTGATTTTTGTTAGGTGAAAGTTAGGTGAAAATAAGTACTTGTGAAATTAATGCATGCATGTTGAAACTTTGAAGAATAGCTTCAGTTTTATGAAAGATTGAAATTAAATAAGTAAAAGCTATATCATTGATGAGGAAGTGGTGTAACATAATTTTGTAAGGTGTTTAAAGGTCTGGTGGTTCTTATGAAGTGATAAGTTATAAGGAATTAAGTTTATAGAACTAAGGAAGCTGATTTTATAAGGTTGTGCATAAAACCTTCTGCTTTGTATATGTCTCTGAATTGATATGATGTATGAATAATTGTATAACATTTGTTATAGATTTACGAAAAAATTTCAAGGTCAAAAAACCACTCTAACCTTATCAGAAATATCTAGTGTATCCTCCAAGGCTAGGTGGCTAACTACCTCTAATACAGATTTTTTACCGATATAACTAAAAAATTATACTTATGAGGTTGAGCCTCATAAGCCACACAATTAAAGCAACCTAAATTTATAGTGATTTTGTGGCAGTGCCTTGAGCACACTAACTTGCATGGTTAATGTTTATTTGTAACATTTATACAAGTTTATGAATTGTTATGCATGGTAATAAATGAAATAAATTGCTACTTAAATTCTTTGAATATCACTCTTTTGATATATGTTTTTACGGAGGAGTAGGAGGACAGAGGTGCTTTTGGGATGAGGTAGTTAAATGAAGAGTAAGGATACTTGCATTATTTTGTACAGAAGATGTGTACATTGATGCTGCCAAAATTTTAATTAAAGCTCCGCAAGTGTACGGGCCGTAGAAATAGTAAATGTTAAATCAAAGTCGATCCCACAGAGACTCAAAACAATTAATTATTAGGCATTAAATTTCCTCTTTTTGTTTAAGTTGAGCGAAACATAATTGGATTCAAACGAGTAAAAGAAAACTAACTAAGATTTAATAAGAAAAACAAGAACTTTAACACGGATTAAATTCACATATTAAACGAACAACCTAGAGTCACTAATCCCTTGTTTGCTTCTTAGATTTTATTCCTACTAAATTAATTATGCCTTAATTTAATCAGCTAATCTAGAGTCCTAGTGTCTATAAATGCCTGTCGGTCCACTTATATCCTTACCTAAATTAATTGTCTAATGTCTCACACGTATTAACTAGGTACAATTTATATTGGTAACACCCTAATTTGATTATGCGGAGCTTCTAGGTATATGTCTATCCTAGACGCAAATTAAATTAAATCTAATTCCTTAGATTAAAATCTAATTCCACATTATTTAATCTCACGGTCTATTTAGAATTCCTTTCGTCAAGTTCAATCCTAAATTCTCTAAACATGTTCAATGGTGATCAGTCACTAAACAATAATCAATAATACCAAGATTAAATAAACTGAATTAAAATTAAGTATAACTAATAAGTGAGAAAAATCACTAAGTCACAAACAAGTTCATAGAGCCCTGGGTTGTAAAAGGAAACTAGCCACTCATGGCTTCCAACAAAATCACAGTAATTAATTCAAAATCTAGATCCAAAGTCATACAGAAAATTCAAGGGAAAATTTTGTACTGAACTGATTTGAATCCTCTTCTTGAGCAATGGAGAAGACGATGAACAATACCCCACAATTTCAGCTGCACCTTGCGCCGCTGCTCCCCTTTTTTCCCCCTTCGCGTGTTTTCTCCAGCGGCGTGAATAGTGTCCCAGATGAATCAATTAGGGCCTCTTGCTCTCCTATGAAACTGTGCGTTTCGTTTCTTCTTTTTCTTTTTTCTTTTTTTTTTTTTTTTTTTTTTACTTCCCAAATCAATCCCTTCTTTAATTCACGCGTCACTCTTACTCTTGCATCACAGCATCAGGTCTTCCTTTCCCTTTTTCTATTCAAAACGTTGTGCTCCATGTGGCTACCAAAAGTGAAAAAGAAAAATAAATGAAACTAAAACTCAAACTATATCAAACAACTAAAAGAGAATCTACCATTAATAATAAAAAATGAAACTTATTTTTTTCTTTTCAATATTATTATTTTTCCAACTTTCCTATTTTAATTAAATATAAGATAATCCAAAACAAATCCCAAAATAATGCCTCAAATCAATATCTTTTCAAATAATAACAAATCTCTTAATTTCTTAATTGATGACTCCCAAAATATAATAAAAATGTCTAAAAATCTCCTAAATATGGGGAGTCATCATACATATATATTTTGAGATCTTTACATGTATATATATGTTATAAGTTTAAGATAGGAGAAGCAAGCACGGAGTTATATAGTTATTATATAATTTTGTATACACACACACATATATATCCCTAAGGAGGAGCACAACAGTATATACTGGTAAGGGGTTATCAACCGAGACAACCCCAAGATTTAGCTATTATGAGAATAGATATATATATATATATATATGAGTATAGGTTGCATGTTGAACATAATAGAAATATTATTATAGTTTTAGCTCCACACACTACCAGATATAATTAGATATTTAGGATAAAACCCGGTTACTTAATTAATTTATAATCCACTTGATTTTGTATAAAGTTTTGAATGAAGTTAATTTATCAGAAAAGCCTATTGTATGAAAGAAAAGACTTTAATTAATTAGCATTTCAAAAGAAAAGTTTCAATTAATTTACATTTTTGAGCATCTGATAATGAGCAAGTAGTTATAAAACAGTTAAAGTGCTTTAGTATAGTAGTATAAAAAGTAGGTATTAGATATTAAAGGTCTGATAGGAGCTCACATTTTCACCCTTCTCGAGTAAATACAAGGTCTATGAGTGATAGCAATAATAAACACTATTCTTCATAGCTTCCTCTTTAAGATTGATTGGAGCTATTGGATTGAACCAACGAACTCGCCCACGGTCCATGTCTAATATGAAGTCACCATTATCCACTATACCTAATATGAATTCAGAATTTAGCCTTGTCCTGATTGAATATATATTTGTCCATGATTGATGATTCCCGTATTCTTTCATAATCCAAACTGAAAAGGGGTAACCACCAGGATCACCATCCCTCGCCCCCTCTTGTATTAAGAGGGGAGTGAATCCCTTGTTGGTATATTAAATTGAGAAATAATTCATTTTCCGGGAATAATATTTGTCCAAACACCTTATTGGTAAGATCAAATGTAAGTATAAATTCATATTTAATTTTACCATCTTCTATGTGCTTAGCTTGCCAATGAAGAAAGCCATTGTAACAAACACAAGTCCTTGGGAGAACCACACCCCAAAAGCTAGCCATTGGGGTTGGGGAGCCGATGACTTATAAGGCCCCTCTTACAAGGAAACCTCCTCGATGTGGGACTTGTGACAATGCACCCCCCTCAAGAGCCGACGTCCCGATGGCTCCACTCTACGACACTTCACTCGGCACTCCACTCGGCCTTCCTGCCGGTCAGCCCCTCTGGTCAGAACCCTTCATAGGTAGCCATTTTCGGTCTGTCAGACGAGACGGCATTCCGGCGGCTCCACTCTACGGCACTTCACTCGACGCTTCACTCAACCTTTTTGTTGGTCAGCCCCTCCGGTCAGAACCCTCTGTAGGTAGCCCATTCCGTTTGGCTGTCTCTCAATGAAAGCACCGTTATAACAAACACAAGTCCTTGGGAGAATCACACCTCAAAAGCTAGCCATTGGGGTTGGGGAGCCAAGGACTTATAAGGCCTTTTTGCAAAGAAACCTCCGCGATATGGGACTTGTGACAACCATTGAATAAAACGTGAGGAAATTCACTACTGATCCAACATGAAGAAGGGAATGTGAGACATTTCCATGACCATGTGATGTAAGAGAAAACCAAAACTGAGTCAAAACTAACACAAAGCTGTTTGTTATCACTATAAAGCATGCTTACAATCTTGAAGTCATGTTGTTACTATCAAAACCAAAACCTACCCTAGATTGTCTTACATCCCACCAAGTCTTCTTCTCCATAGGGGGAAGACATGCATATTTTTTAATAGTCGGGTTCCAAAGAATGAATTTGGAAGATATGTTACTGGCAAGGCATATTAAACCATTATTTACACCAATTACCGTCGCACCTTCAAAATCAAACACAGTAGGGCTTTTTAGTGTGCGAATTAATTCGAATTGATCATCATCCGAATGCAACGAATATGTTACTTGACAACGTGGAAAATGAAAATAAGTCCTTATATAATAAGTTTTTTGCCTCTCACTGCAATCACAGACTTTAATAAGGAGGATCTGATATTTTGGACTGAGTTGTGAAATACTCCATCAGATCCTAATTATAAGATCACTTTGACTTTTTTTAAGTAAAAAAATGTAATTTCAGTCCAAAAAAAATATTTTTTCCTCAAAACTAATTTATTCTGCTTATAAAATAACCTAAAATCTAATTTTATGTGACATATGTTATAATTTAGTGGTTCAATTTGCTTCCTTAACTTCTTCAATAAAAAGTCAAAGTGATCTTATATCTAGGATCGGAAGGAGTATAAAATTAGGGCTAGTAACAAGGCGATTCCAATCTCTACAAACTAAAGAGCATTGCAATAGGGTTTGGCTATCCAGTCTAAGCAAAATTTCCTCAATAACGTGTAAAGGAAGGATGAAATGGCCACCATTGGAATTTAAGAAGTTTGGTTCCATGAGAGGCTTACCGAGTTCAACAACGTCAGAGGAAGAAAAGAAAATATAGAAAGGGATGAGATCGGTGATTTTTTTAGGGTTTGTGGTGATATATATGTGTGTGTGTGTGATATATATACTCCTTCCATCTTAAAATATAAGATCTTTTTAATTTAATTGTAGTTTCCTAAAAAATAAGTTAAAGTTAATTAAAAACAATAAATGTATAGAAAATATATCTTTCTTTCTTTTTTTCTAAAAGTGCCTTTATTTATGAATGAGTAAGAGGGGGTAATTATGAAAGGAAGATGAAAGAGAATATGTGGAAGAAATTAATGCATGTGTAAAATGGGAAAAACGCATTTATTACTCAAATAAAGTCAAATAGGCCCTTATATTTTGAGATAAAGTCATTCTTTTTGTTTTTTGCCATAAGAGATAAGGTCATTAAAAAAAATCTTATATTATGGGATGGAGAGAGTGTGTCTATATATATATATATATGTGTGGATAAGAAGGAATGTTTTTTTTTATTAGATATCTTTTTTTCAGATTTTATTAGATATCTATATACAAATGTTCTCAGCCAACAGATGAAAATAATTCCCTGTATGTTATTATATTATTCCCTCATAAATATACAAATATAAGATATATTTACTTAATTTGATCAGATTATAAATGTTAATTAAGTTAGTTAAAATCACATGATATTACCAAAATATTCTAACCGTATACCTTTATTTCTATCTTCCACATGTTGCTTGTTTATTAGTGAGAAGCATCAATAGGCTAAGAATAATTTAGAAAAAATGTGAGAAAAATAGTAATATGTCTTATATTGAGAAATAAGCTCACCACTCCAAATATGTCATATATTTAGGAACGTATGGAGTATAATATTTGTATAAAATAATAATAAGTCTTGGGCGCTGATGTCTAGGGTTGGTACATGGTTTATGTAGAATCAATGGATTGTACAATATACTCCCTCATCCCTTATTATAAGAACCAAAGAGAAGAGATCACACAAATTAAAAAAGTGGTTGAGAGAAATAAATATGTCTGAAATTATTTTGTTTTCCCAAGTTTTCCCTTGTTAATGATTGAGTATATAAGAGAGAGAAATGTGATAATAGTGTTATAAATGAATATGAAAGATAATATGAATAGAGAGAATAATGATGGGTAAAGTGGGAAAAAAACTCATTAAATGCTTTGACAAATTTGGTTAGGCTCTTATAAAAAAGGACAAAATCATTCAAATTTTTTGCTCTTATATATAGGGATAGAGGGAGTATACAATTAATATGCATATAAGTAGTAATATACGTTTAAATAGTTATGTTTTTAGCCAACTGAATAAGAGAGAGGGAAAATGACAGAAAAAGACCCTCGAATTACACTAATGACAGTTCAGTACAACGAATTTCGTAAAGGACAGTTCAGTACGAATCCGTACAGTGATTGAATTGTCATTTAACAAATTTAAAGGAAATGTCCAAAATGCCCTTTGCTACAACTAAATTGTACTAAGTTGGGAATCCCTTAAGGGAAGTTGGGAAGCCTTATACGAAGTTGGGATTCTTAACTTCCCATAAGGGATTCCCAACTTCCCTTAAGGGATTCCCAACTTTGTATAAGGCTTTCCAACTTCCCTTAAGGGATTCCCAACTTCCATTAAGGAATTCCCAACTTCTCTTAAAGGATTCCCAACTTAGTTGTAGCCAAGGGCATTTTGGACATTTCTTTTAAATTTGGGTTTGAACAGTTCAGTCATTGTACTGAACCGTCCTTTCCGAAATTCATTGTACTGAACTGTCATTAGTATAATTCGAGGGTATTTTTCTGGAATTTTCTCTAAGAGAAATTCTCATGTTTTAATTAATATTCTATTCTGTGAGTTTAGTTTTATGTACCTGATTAGATTAAAATATCTAGGTCAAATCTGAAATGTTTGCTTGTGATGTGTCAATCTATATATAAATGATAAGGAAAACCTGATTCGCCTGAGAATTTTTCATTTAATGAGTATGATGCACTATACTTTATCTTTTAATTTTTAACAACTTGAACATTCAATAATGCTGGGCTGACAATCTTAGAAACATCTAACAATGTTACTTCCTCAATTCTTAAATATAAGATTTAGTTGACTTTTTTGCAAAAATTAAGAAAATAAAATGAGCCACTTAATCATTATATATTTTGTGTATTATTAGATTATATGTTAGCTTATAAGTCAAATAAACTAGTTTATAGAAAAATTCAAGAAAACCAATTTATAAGTAACTTATTTAACTTTTTTAGAATTATCCAAAAAAAGTCAACTAGCTAAATCCTATATTTAAAAACGGAAGAGTATTTCGTTTAATTTTATGACTCAAATATCAATTCTTCCCAAACATATCGCTATCCATGTTGACTTTATTTAAAACAAATGATATGATTATAAAATCTATTGCAAAGATAAATATTTATATATGAAGAAAAAAGAGAACGCTTAGCATATCACTTCTATCCATAACTTATTATTTAATAAAAAAGTTATCAATTAGTTATTGTTTTCAATGGAATGATATATGTTCTTAACTAAAAAAACATGGTTGGGAAGCATAGCTATCTATTAGCATCATTAACTAGTTATATAACTATTATTGTTTATATCAAGATTAACATCATGAACTAGTTACATATAACTATTTATCCATTTAATCTCCTGCATTAAATTTTATTTAATAAGCACATATAGAGATGGTAGAAGAGTACGTAGAAGATTAAATGTAGGCGCCTCTTTAAAGAAGAATATGCGTATTAAAAATACTTGTATTATGTTGCTGTATATCAAGCTTGTCGCATGATTTGTAGTAACCAATGGCAAACAAACATCTCATAGGTTTAGCATGGTAACTTTAATATGATTTGACACCTTAAAATAATCTGTAGGGCAAATAAATATTTATTTTTCAACTTACAAAAAAGAAGAAGAAGCAGAAAACATTATATTAAAATTTTTTATCTATAAAATAACTTTTTAGGGTGTTTGATCATATCAAAATCTCTAAGTCAGACTAATGCTTACTTAAGATTTGTCATACCACAAATTATATGATCAGCCGGATTCTTCTTTTTCTTCTTTTTGGACTAGAATGATGAGAAATTCACCTAAAACTTTTAAGGTTATTTGTAGTAAGAGGCAAACAAAACACCTTATGAATATTCTAGAAGCTTTGTCACATATTAGCTAATTTTTGTGCCATCACGGAATATTTATTGTTTAGAGATATAACTGATATTTTTTTTTTAGATTCATCTAGCATCTTTTTCATATACACATATATAGATATATTATTTATATAAACAGATATTATCATAATGTTTATGTCTTTAATATAAAATATTATAAATATCTAATACTTTAATATATCCCATACATTTAATATTTAATATTTTTATTTTTATCAGTGTATACAATATTTTTTTTTTATTAAAGATTTAGCTAACATCTTTTTTATAGATAGATATTTATTATATAAAAAAAATATTGGTTTGAATTATAATTGATGTTGTTAGATCGGTTTGAATTTTATTGAATGGAATATATTAAACACATTGGAATATTACTTATGCTTTATTTTAATTTTTTTGGGTAAATAGGTCTAATAAGCATAGTTCTAAGTTGAAGGGGGAAATCATACAACGACCTTTAAAAATGGAAAAGGACAAATCAGTCCTTCAAATTTGAGAACCCCTAATTAGACCCAAAGAAGAATATGTGATTTTTATATTACCAAAAAACACAAATACTCTCAATAGTTGGAATTACCAGTTGTTAATATGAATTTGAAAATGGTTATAAATACTAAACTTGTGAAGCATTTCTCAGTATATGTCTTGTTAATTTCTAATGAAAAAGTTAGAATGCTGAATTGTTTATATGATCTTAAAAATCGTTATAATCTCGTCAAAAATTTCTTTGTTGAAGTTGTGAATCCTAATACTATGCTTTGTTAATTTCTAATAAAAAAACCGAAGTTGTGAATTGTTATTTGAAAATTATAGGGGTATTTTCGTCTTTTATTAAGATATAAAAATCTCATATTCATCCCTTTGAACTGATTTAAGATTTATCAAATTTAAAGTACAAACTTATCCTTTTGTATTTTCAAGGGTATTTTTGTAGGATTTTTCATAATTTTAAACTATGAATTTAGGCACGAAAATGCGAGATACCCAAACCTGGTCACAATATATAAGCGATAGAAATTTGGGAAAGGAGAATATTATTGTGAGGGTAAGGTCAAGGCTCCAGAGAACTGTCCCTTCGGATCCACAACCCTAGCTATCCTTCTGCATCGCAACTATGTCGTCCAAGCAAGGTAGCTTCTTCTCCTATATCGTTCATCGGAATCAACCTGATTCTCTGATTTGGCTGATTCTTCTCATGTTTTAGAATTTAGGCGTTTTCTCCTGTATTTTTTTCCCCTTTCGATCTATGAATACCCACATGCTAGAATCTTGATTTTGTTTTGGTCTGTGATTAATATTTGGATGTGTAGGTGGAAAGGCCAAGCCTTTGAAGAAACCCAAGTCTGATCAGAAAGATTACGACGAGGTATCTCATCAATCTCCTTTTTCGGATATATATATATATATATTGCTGCTAATCTCTGGTTTCTATTGATCGGCATAGCTTAAAGAATTGAAATTTACATGTTTAATTAGCTTTTTTGATTGGCCTGTATTAGATTAGATAAATTCATTAGACCGTGCCTAATACGCTGCCTTCAAAAAGTATTTAAAGTTTTTTTAAGGAATACTTCTCGGTTCTATAGAACCTAGTTAACTTTTTTGGAATTGAGGAAGAAGCAGAAAGATGTCTGGTTTGGGCTTAGTTAAGATTCTGTGAATAATATGCTAATCGTTAATTGTGAAGTCTTGATCTATTTTTGTAAACTTGCAGCTGGTGTTCTTGATGTAGCTTTATGCACAGGACTTCATTTTTAAACTCTGTTTTGGGCATCTATTGCATATTTATGTTGCTCCTCTTTTCTATATGATTCTTCCATGTAATTTTTCTTGATTAATCCATTGGAGATGAACTAATAGCATTTGACCATTTTTTTAGTATTTCCAATTTCTTCTGACTAAAAAGAGGTCAATTTGGGCAATTGATTTTAATTCTTCACTTCGTTTTGGGATTTGCATCCTTTTTTGAATTACTAAATGCGACTCTCAAGACCAGTGAAGGAAGAGGGCTGGGTATCAATCTGTTGGTTTATGGTCTCCATTCATCACACTGGAAAAACTGCTATGTACTTTCACTTCTTTGTTTATCAGACAGAAAAATCATTGGATTGTAACATGTCTTCATGCCCTGATGGCTTTTATTGACACCGACAGACAGCATATTCTTAAGCCAAGAGACAGCCATTGTGTTAAATTTTTACTATGAGATCTTATAGTTGATTTATACCTGTATCTGTACCTTGCAGGTCGATTTGGCTAACATTCAGAAGAAAAAGGAAGAGGAAAAGGTTTGATATCATGATCTTTTCAATTCTCTACTTACAAATTGATGATTTATTGTTATTATGCCAATTCAGACCTATTTCTTTTGAATGCTTGTAACAGGCACTAAAGGAGCTGAAAGCCAAGGCACAACAGAAGGGGGCCTTTGGAGGTTCTGGGCTGAAGAAAAGTGGAAAAAAATGAGGTCTTACCCAATATGTTATTAGTAATATAGTTATTGATCTGTATCTCTGATTTATGTGGTTTTTCCCCTAGATACTTTCTTGCTTGTATCTGGGAATCTAAGTGTGTTGTGTTACAAGCAAAATAAATTGCTTGTTTGCAGCGTTTCTCTAAACTTTTTTTATTGTTGTTTATTGTTGTGAAATGTTATTTGGGTTATGAGTTATGACTAATTGAATTAGATAGAGTTGGTTAATACTCCCTCCAGTCCACTCCCAATTATAACATGTAGTAAATCTTTTTACACATATCAATAAAACATGTTGGAATCATTTATTGGAGGTAAATTTAATGAAGTTTTCCATTTTTACTCCCATATAATTTATTATACCTGTTTTCTCTCCCTCTCTTTGCATTTAATATACAAGGGTATAATGAAAAAACATGCATTTATTACATTGACTTTTAAATGTTACTTCTTATATTATGGACCAAAAAATTAGTCGGGTTACTTATATTCTGGACCAAAGGTAGTGTTGGTTAAGGGCAATAAAGATATAAAAGATTTATTTATGAAAAAGCTTATTTACAATGAGAGAGAATATGAGAAAAGAAGTGTGTGAAATATAATGCAATATACATCTCCCCTTTAAGATTTGCGTGATTGCAGATTTCAGGTGATTTATATCTGTGAGATTGACCTTCAATTACTCAAGTATGGTTCTAATCAATTTTTAAGCTCCGCAAGCCTGTCTCCCCCTGAAATGGCATGAAAAGGATACTTTATCTTCTGAATTGCAGTTAATCCAAAAGAGCAATGAGTTAACAATCACTTGTACATTGTCCCTACCTACTCAATCTCAAACACCTGAACTTTTATGACAAGGAGGTGATTGATTGCTGGAAAACGTCATTATATGTTTGATTTTTCATCGATGATGCAGTTTGAATTACCATTAATGCGTGTAGATAAGATTGGATACGTAAATTTTTCATGAGATAAAATTGAATAAATAATCAGTAATTGATATAGTGAATGATTCTTCAGAAATTAACCAGAATATCTCACCCGTGTGGTTGGACTTCTTTTTGTCCCGCGTTTGGTATGGGGGAAGAAGAGGGAAAGTGACCAATAAAAAAAAAAATTGAGATTTTTAGAAATTAGAGGAGTGAGGTTAATAATCTTTAATTACTTTTTCTTACTCTTTTATCTTAAATCTAATACTTGTTTGAAAATTACAATCCCACTTCTTCAACTTCTCTAAATTCACCTGACAAAATTTCTGTTCCCCTCCAAATCCCTGTACTAAATGAGTCCTAAGAGGCGAAGTGGGATTAGAACCCGCTTATTTTGCTTTGCCAAAAGCCAATTTTGCACCTAGCATTTCAATGTAATTGGTAGATGTTTTAATGTTGTTCCCAATTTGTTCCAAGTTATAGTATAAAATTATCAAGTTCCAATATGCAATTACAAGTTCCAATGTGATATTAGTAAATTGACATATAAAATTAATTAGTTTTCTGTGGGATAAGTTCAAATATCAAATTATCAAATTGAGATATGATATTATCAAGTTGAGACAAAACTACCAACTTGTTCTCAAGTTTCGATTAGGAATTACCAACTTTTCAATGAGTGCTACCAAATTTTGTTTACCAAATAACAAACCCGAACTTTCAACTCATTCTTAAGTTTTGATAAGGCATTACTAGGTTTTGGATGGTGTCATATCAAAACTTTGGTAATTTAATATTTCAAGTTGGTAATTCAATATATGATCTTATCATATGAAAGATTTTGGTAATGTTATATTAGAACTTGATAATTACATATCCTAACTTGATAATCACACACACAAATAAAAACAAACTTGAGAACAAATTTAAAGAATTTACTGTTTGGCACCCTTTACATTGAAAGGCTAGGTGGCCATTTGGCAAAGCAATGGAGTGGGTTTGAATCACACCTCCTCTTCTTTGCCTCTAAATTTCTTTTGGGATAAGAAAACAAGTGTTAAAAAAATGGCCCATTGGCCACTAAAGCTCCAACAGCCGCAAGGGGTAGGGTATTTCTTTTAAGAAAAAATTATTGAAGGACAAAGGGCAGTTGAATCTGTGACACCTCATAGGGATCATACAATTTCATTGCACCTTTCTGTTTTATTTCTTTTCATATTTGTGAGCTTTTTCCATCCTTTTCCCAAATAATAATAATGATGTCCCTTCAGAATATGTTCATTTATAATCGAATCATATTATATATATGGGTTATGTGTCCTACAATAAGCAGCTAATAACTCTGGTTGGCCTGATAAAAAAAGTACTACACCCAACCATAAATCATTAATATAAAGCACAATTGACCACTTTGGGGGAGCTAAGTAAGCTATTTTATTATTCTATATGTTACATGATACTTTTTAAAAACTTGTATTTATCATTATATTATATATCAGTTTATAAGTCAGAAAAATTAACTTACAGAAAAATGATAAATAAAAAGATCTTATTATATATATAGGCAAAAGTCACATTCAATTAGCTTACTATATTTAAGAATAAAGTAGTAGACTAGTGGCTACTAATTGGCAGGGGGGAAAAAGACTAGTAGCTCCTAACACATAGTTGGATTCGCTTTTCAATTGGCAACTCAAAAAGGCCCAACCCACTAATATATTTGAAAGATTTGGCAGCAATCACATAAGCAAGCAACATTATTGAATCTAGTGTACCCAAAAAAACAAATACTTTGTTCGTATTTAAATATATGACCTATTTATTTAAGGAGATAAATTCTAAATATAAGACATCTTTTTATTTTTATTTATATTTTTTTAAATTATTTTTATTAGTACCCCTCAACAATAAACAAGCAATAGAGTCAGTGCAAAAAAAAAAAAAAAAAAGCAAGAGAGGAGGATAAAAATAAAGGAATGTGGTTAGGATGTTTTGATGATACTAAATAGTTTTAACTAATTAACCAATATCCTTAATATAATCAAATCAATTAAATAAATGTTATATTTCGAACATGAGTATATGAATGCAGACTGACGAGTGACCACCACGATGACTCTTTGAAATATTTTTTAATAAATTTTACTTGATAAAAAGAATGCTGTTTATCCCTCTCTTATTTTTACATAGAGAGTTCGTTTCATTCACAGGATAAGTTCTATGATTTTCTTTAATTTCATTAAACTAATAATAGAAGACATTTTATTTTGTATAGATCTTTCTAAATATTTTTTTAAAAATAAACAATACAAGGAGCTTTGCAAGAAAATATAATTCTTTATTTTTAAAAGCGCACAAATGTATTCACCAAAAAAAGAGCACAAATGTATTTTAATATATGTATATATATAAATAATATTTTAAAATTTCCATACCTCCCTAACTAGCTTCCAATTCTTGTAGAATTAACAATAATATGCATTTTCTGAGATACACATTTCTTGAGAGATAAATTGACATTCTGTAACAATATGTCTCCCAAGTCCAACATTAAAGTAGACCTCCAGGAATCACGTATATGTAAAAAAATAATTAATTGGAGTCATATGGGAAGCGGTCCTTAGAGAAGCTTTCATCTTTAATTTATAAAGCAATCTGAAGTCGCTCAAAGAAAAAAGGAAAGAAGCTTGAAGACAACAAGAAAGATGTGAAAACACTCATGGATTACCTTTTTATAATATACGTGATTAATTATTTATTTTATTTCCTTTTTGTGACATATATTATCCATTTTTTTTATTTGATTTGGTGCTTCTTGAGAAATATATAGCATCATATCTTTAACTTTAATCACATAAAAAGCATTTAAATTTGGATTACCAAATATATCACGTGGACAATTTATTTATATTTAACCCGTGATTTATTTGGAATAAAACTACTGTAACAATCATTTTCTACCTTTTCCATTTGGCATTTCTTTCTAATTTTAACCCAATATTGCAGAAACTGAAACAATTTGTTTTTCCTCGTTCAAATTTTTAATTCGAAAACCGTCAATGTTTCTAATTTTCAAAAACATCAACGTTTCTAATTTTGGCCTAACAAATAAAACTCTCTACAAGATATATTTCTTGGTATCCTTAAAACATTTTCTAATTTAAAAGTTATCCTGAATTCTTTTAATTTTTTCATTAATGATGTTTCCTATTATAAAACCCAATCATAATGAGTAAGGGTGATTCATATGAGTGTTCTGGTTATTTTAGTTTTAATTTTAATTTTTTTGGCCTAAATATGGCCATTTACTTTTAAATTATTAGGAACGCATCGCATTTATTGTTGACAATGGGATATAAATTTGAAAATTAGACTTTATGAATAAAAAATAAACTTTCTAAATAAAAATATGGTTCATGCCCTTGATTTATGTCCTTGATTTATTATTATATATGATATATTTATTTGGAGATATGGCATATTGCAAAACTTATATTTATGTTCTTTTTTTCTCATAAAATAGTGGTAATTGATTTTAAATTATTAGGAACGCACTCATTGTTGACAATGGTTATGTAAATTTGAAAGTTAGACTTTCTAAATAAAAAATAAACTTTGTCGATAAAAATACTGTTAATGCCCTTGATTTATGTTTATATATGATATGTTTATTTGGAGATATGTCATATTGCAAAACTTATATTTATGTTCTTTTTTTTAATATAAAATAGTGGTCATTGATTTTAAATTATTATGAATGCATTAATTGTTGACAATGAGCATGAAAATTTGAAAATTAGACATTTTGAATAAAAGTAAACTTTGTAAATAAAAATATGGTTAATGCCCTTGATTTATGCCAATGGTTTATTAATATGTATGGTATAATTATTTGGAGATATGGCAGATTGAAAAACATATATTTATGTATTTTTTCCTAAAATAATGGTCATTGATTTTAAATTATTAGGAAAGCATTTATTGTTGACAATGGGGATGGAAATTTGAAAATTAGACTTTCTGAATTAAAATAAGTTTGAAGCAAGTTTCGTATATTTATGTAATTAATCTTAGCTCAATTTAAAATATCTTTTAAAATTAAAAAAAAATCCTAAAATAGAGATTTATAATGAGAAATAATTAATTAGTGGGAATGAAATTTAAAATTAAGAATAAAACATCCCATTGTAACCTAGATTATGTGAACGTGTGGATCAATAACAGAATTAAACGAAGATGACGTCATTGGACATGTGGACCAATGAGAGTGTTGCTAGGAGATTTCAAGAAGTATATAGATATAGATTTTATATTGCAGTTGATCTTTTAAAAAAACACTAAAATAGACAGATTTCTCTTTTTAGGAGTGGTTCCATCATATTTGCGTTTTGTTACAGTGCTGTAAAGCCAACTCAAGTTGACCTTTAACTTTTCTTCTCTTTTTGATGGGATAACTAGTGGATTTTTACCTTTGATAAAAGTTTAGAGGAATCAATTGAAGATAAAGATTAGTTTATAAAATTAATTTAGAACCGATGCATCTGAAAATATCAAAGTTGATATGGATTTTGACTTTTGACGCCCAAGGGCATCAAAGCCTGTGGTTGCTTCGTTTGTTTATTCTTTCTTTGAAAAAAACAGCCCCAAAGATTGGGTAAAAGATAATAAAATACCTTTGAATAAAGGAAAGGACAAATCAGTTCCCAAACAATTCAAAATCCCATGTCAATCCCTAGGGATCGATTTGGGATATTGATATGTTGGAAAATGATGTTAGAATAATGAGTTTTGATAATAAATAAACATAACTTAGGCATAAAGAAATGTTGAACACAAATCAGGAATAAACTTCGAAGCTATTTGACATAAACACTAAGTCTTGCCTAATTGATCGAGGCCAAATAATCGATTATAAGATTAAGGCATTAATCGATCAGGGATAGATCAGAGTTAGATTAGAATAAATGAAAATTTGAAACATAGGTGCCTAATCGATCAGACCTCCGCTGTAATCGATCAGAGAAGTAAAAATAAGCTAAGTAATTACAGTGTGATCGATTAGAGAAATATGAATAACTTAGTGTAATCGAACTGTAGTACCTAATCGATCAGGTCTCCCCTGTGATCGATTAGAGAAGTAAAAATAAGCTAAGTAATCTCAGTGTGATCAATTAGAGAAATATGAATAACTTAGTTTAATCTAACTGTAGCACCTAATCGATCAGGCCTCCCCTGTGATTGATCAAAAGTCCAAGATGTAATTCAAGTATAATCTCAGGATAATCGATCAGAGAAGAATAATCGATTAGAAAGTAGTGAGTGACCGATCATATAAGTATGATACTTTTGATGCCTTTTACCTGTTTGCCAAGAAAGTGCAGAATGAAAAAGGTTAGAAGATCAGTTTAATTAGGACAGATAATGGAGGAGTTTGAGAACTAAGACTTCCTGGAGCTGTGAAGAGATTGGGATAAACCATAACTTCTCAGCCCCCAGAACACCTCAACAAAATGGAGTGGTTGAAAGAAAGAACAAAGTATTCATTGAGATGGCCAGAACAATGCTTAATGAAAGAGAAGTATCTCAAGTGTTAAGGGCAGATGCAATGAGTACAACATGCTAACTCTCCAATAGAGCTTACATCAGAAAAGGAATGGAGAAAACTCGATATGAGCTCTATAAAGGAAGAAAGCCAAATGTAAGCCATATCAAGGTCTTTGGTTCCAAATGCGTCATCCTCAACAATGGAAAGGTAAACTTAAGTAAATTCGATCATAAAGCTGACCCTAGTATTTTCATTGGCTATTCTAACAGAAGCAAGGCTTATAGAGTTTTCAACAAAAGAACTTCTACTGTTGAGGAGTCAGTCAATGTAGTATTTGATGAAACTGACTCTGGACAGAACACTTTGCAAGAAGAGGAATCAAATTTTTCAATCAAAGCAAGGCCTTCAACACAATCAATATCATCACCAAATGAATCTCTCATAGAAGGCCAAGAGAATGATCCTCATGATGAACCAGCTGACCCTCAGCCTGGAGACATCACAGGGATCATCCACTTGAGCAAATCATTGGTGATGTTGGTGGTGGTGTTAAGACCAGAGGCCAAATTCTAAATGAAATGCATTTCTCTACCTTCATCTCTAAAATTGAACCTACTTGCATTGAAGAAGCACTACCAGATTGTGACTGGATAGTTGTATGCAAGAAGATCTCAATCAATTTGAAAGAAATCAAGTTTGGGATTTGGTTCCTAAACCTTATACTATCTATTATTGGAACCAAATAGGTTTTAAAAAACAAACTTGATGAGTCTGGAACTGTGGTCAGAAACAAGGCAAGACTTGTGGCTAAAGAATATAACTAAGAAGAAGGCATAGATTATGAAGAAACTTTTGCCCCAGTTGCAAGACTAGAAGCAATAAGACTACTCTTAGCCTTTGCATCTCTCAAAAACTTCAAACTTTATCAAATAGATGTGAAACGTGCCTTTCTTAATGGTCATATCATGGAAGAAGTATATGTTACAGCCATCTGATTTTGAAGATTCTTCTAAACCTGATCACGTTTTCAAACTTAAGAAAGCTCTATATGGATTCAAAGAAGCACCAAGAGCTTGGTATAAAAGTCTTAGCAATTTTCTCTTGGAAAAAGGTTATATTAGAGGAAAAGTGGATACCTCCTTATTTATTCTTACATAAAAGTAAAAGCATGCTTATAGTACAAATTTATGTTGATGATATCATTTTTGGTGCTACTGATGAATCTCTCTGTAAAGAATTTTCTAAGATTATGCAGGGAGAATTTGAGATGTCTATGATGGAAGAACTGAACTTCTTCCTAGGTCTTTAGATCAAACATAAGAAAGATGGAATATTTATCTCTCAAACTAAGAATGTAAAGGAAATCTTGAAGAAGTTTGGGATGGACTTATCTAAGGAAGAAGACACCCCCATGAGCTCAACTGCATTACTGGATGCAGATATAGATGAAAATGATTTCAATCATTCTACATGTCAAGGATTGATTGGATCACTCCTTTATCTGACTGCTAGCAAACCAGATATTCAATTTAGTGTGGGAATATGTGCTAGATACCAAGCCAAACCAAAAGAGTCCCACCATAGATGTGTGAAAAAAATCCTAAGATATATGGTTGGAACTCAGTAGCTTGGATTATGGTATCCCAAAGGAACTCAAGAATATCTCATGGCCTACTCAGATTCAGATCATACTGGGTACAAGACTGACAAAAAAGTACCAATTGTCAGTGTGAGTTCCTTGGAGGATCATTGGTGACATGGGCAAGCAAGAAGCAAAACTGTGTCTTCTTGTCATCAACTGAAGCTAAATACATTGCTGTTACAAGTTACTGTGTTCAAGTTCTATGGCTCAATCATCAATTAAAAGATTTGGGGATAAAATTTCCAGAAGTTCCAATTCTCTATGACAACACAAGTACAATCAGCTTGGCCAAAAATCTCGTGCATCATTCAAGAACAAAGCACATTTGATGTCAGACATCACTTTATCAGAGATCATGTGCAAAAATAAGGACATCAAAGTCCTACTCACTTGCAGCCAGCAGATATATTCACCAAACCTCTGGCAGCTAAACAATTTATGTTTATCAGAAGAGAATTGGGAATGGTAAATCCTAAAGAATTGTAAAATTATATCAATCCCTTAACTCTTTTAAATATATTTTATGTTATATTTTGATGATAAAATACTAACTTAGGCATCAGAGTGCCAAATTAACATTTTGCAGGTTCTATGTTCAAAGTGAATTTTTTCATCGTCCAATCGATTAGGGAACCCTGATCGATCACAGAACATGTTCTGTGATTGATTAGGCTTTGATTAGAAGAAAATTCAAGGAGATAGCCCAATCAGAAAATCCCCAAATTCATCCCTCAGCCATTCAGTACACACCTAGACCAAACACTTCACAAAGTTATGCCAGAAAATGTAAAGCCAAGGTCATTGAAACGTCTCCTACCCTTTCCTCTGTCCGTTTTGATGATGCCAAAAAGGGAAGAAGAGATTCAGTATTCCATCTCAGGGGAAAGCAGTGTCATTTAAGAAAAAGCAGTTGAAGCTACTACAATGCTATCATCAATTACTGTTGAGATGCAAGAACCAGTCACAGAGCCATCCACAGAGATGCAAGTCCCTTCTCCTGATGCAACTTTGAGTTAGATCCTTCCAGACATTCATGATCTAGCAGAACGAATCAGGCTAAGCATGGCAAAAGATGGCATGGTGGAAGAAGCCTCAGATGAAGAAACTAAGGCCACTAATATTCCTCCAGAAGATAAGGATATGGTATTAGAAGAAGATCTGAGTCGAGCCATGGTGCTATACCAAGAAGAACCTCAGCCAGTATATGTTGATACTTGGCCCTATCCTCATCGTAAAGTGCAAGAAATTATTGAGGATGGTACTGCAAGAATTAGAGCAGGACAAGAACAAAAGGCCAAAGCTGAATTAGAAGCTAAAGCTCAGGAAGAAGAGGAGGCTAAGGCTAAAGAGGAACAAAGAGCTCTAGACAGGCCTGTGATCCCAAGCTGGGGAGTCTAGAGGAAAGTAATATACAAGAAATTAGTCCAGAATGATGTGGAAGATCCTAATCAGATCACCTCTCAATTCTTGGAGTCTGGTGGAGAAGAAGAGGGGCCAGACGTATAGTCAGTTGCAAAGGAAAAGGGGATTAAGAAGACTGCTCCCAAACCTCAAGTAAAGGTGACCACAAGAAGGGGTTCCAAGGCTGTAAAGGGCATTGTTATTGAAGAACCAAAACCTGCCCCTAAGATTACAACAAAAAGGAAGGCTGCACCCAAAGGAAAATCATTCAAGCCTCCTCCAAAGAAGAAGCGGAAGTAGCAGTCTCGTCTTGATAAGCTTCTTGAACTGATCAAGCCTCCAACACCTCCCAAGAAGAAGAAAACTCCTGCCAAGAAGAAAGAAGTTGAGCTTAAACCTGAGTTCCTAGAAGAACCTTCAACTGACTCTGGAGGCTTTATTAGTGAATCTGGAGACTATGACCTGAAGCCAAAATATTGGAAGAACTCGAGTGACTTAGATTAAACCAGCCAAAACCTCACCTTACTTTGCATCTATCATTCTGCATCTGCATTATCATTGTTATCTCATATCTAACCTTTTGTAATCTCCTTTGATATATACTCTATATGTGTTTTATATTCGTACTTATAATATTTTGATGAAATTTATGTTCCATGATGATTATTAGTAACTGACTATGCCTATCAGAATTTAACCCTTGTGCTTTCTAATCATCATTAATTATATCTTATGTTTTGTCATCATCAAAAAGGGGGATAATATTAGAATAATGAGTTTTGATGATAACTAAATATAACTTAGGCATAAAAAAAGGTTGAACACAAATCAGGAATAAACTTAAAAGCTATCTGATAGAAACACTAAGTCTTGCCTAATCGACCAGGACCACATAATCGATTATAAGACTAAAGCATTAATCGATCAGAGATAGATCAAAGTTAGATGAAAGTAAATGAAAATTTGAAACATAGGCGCCTAATCGATCAGGCCTCCCAGTGATCGATCAAAGAAGTAAAAATAAGCCAAGTAATCTTAGTGTGATTGATTAGAGAAATATGAATAACTTAGTGTAATCAAACTATAGCGCCTAATCGATCAGGCCTCCCCTGTGATTGATCAGGAAGTCCAAGATGTAATTCAAGTCTAATCTCAGCCTAATCGATCAGAAAGTAGTGAGTGACTGATCATATGAGAATGAGTTAATCTAAGCTTAATCGATTATATAAGTCTAATCGATCAGGGACCCTTGTGATCAATTAGGCACCTTGAATTCTAATCTGTCTGTTAAGTAATGTAGGTCCAGATCTGAGCCTAATTGATATGTGATCGATCAGACACCTAAATCTATGATCGATCATTGTCATGTGATTGATCTAGTGATGCAATTCAAAATGAAGCTTTTTATGTGTAGAATGTGTTAGACCTATTTTGGGAAGTTTACGTTACACTCACAGACTGAAGAATTAAGCTGTTTGAAAACACAAGTTGCTTTCATCGATTAATGAAGAGAGAAGAATAGAAGCAAGCTAAGTACAGAGGATTTAATGTTACACAGAACATCTTCATCTCAACACTCCGTCTCATTAACTATCTCTCATCAGAGTTTAAGCAACGGCCATGAACTGTCACCAATGAGCATATTTCCAGAATCACATATAAAAGCATTTGGTGAAGAAGTTGGTGATGACAATTGATTGCATACATTGAATACACCTTCGAGGCATACTTACTGCATTCAATACTTACCTGCTCTCAGATTTATTCATTCATTGTTATTGTACTTCAGTGTGTATTACAATCAGCTCATTGAGTTAACAAGTTTTCTGTAATCACATTTCAAGTGAGGCTGACTCTTAAAATAGTGGGATCTTAAGAGTGGGTTGTAATCTTACAAGTTGTAACGGGGAGTGATTTTTAAGAAAGAGTTCTTACTGAGTGATCACGTGTAAAGGCAATTAAGAGCCTATTTTAATCTTGAGTTTAGTGGAACCCAACTAGAAGTTGGACAACTGGACGTAGGTAAAAGTTTGGGCTGAACCAGTATAAACCTTATGTCTTAAGGCCTTAAAATTTTTTCATTAGCATAATTCACTCCCCCTCTTGTGCATTCCTGCCACTTTTATCTTGGGGTCCCCACCTTTTTCAGAACCAGATAGTTATCAAGTTCGAATGCCGACAATTATATGCTTAAAGTTTTTAGTAAAAATAGAATGTCACATATTTTACATAACCGATGATTGATGACTTTGCAGTTCAGAGAAAAGTAAGATGGCTGAGTGTGAGAAAGAATTGTACTTCCAAGATCCATCTTCTAGTAATTGGGGATTGCATGTTCTAGATGATTCAATTGCCAAAGAGTCTCGTAGGTGGCCTGTTGGTTTTTGTCACTGATTGTGCATGATTATTGTATGATTTCAACTACTAATAATGGGAAATTAGCATTTGGTTTAGGAGAATTATATGGGAATTAGGTATATTTACATGTATGGTTCAAAGTTAAGAAGTTAATTGCATTTTCTTCGTAATTAATGCATTATAGGGCATAAACTCTTGTATCTTATTATTATTAACTTAAAATACCTCACAAATATCCTAATTTCCCATTAAAGATGTAAATGACGAGGCTCAATTGAAGAAAGAAGAAATAGAATTGAAGTTCCCTCGCCGTGGCGAGACGGCAGACAAAGGAAAAAGGGACCAGAAAGGAAGGTTCCTCGCTGTAGGCTTACCACAGCAAGGTGTGGCAAATTTTGCAGATTTGGAAAGTTCTGTTTTAGTTCAAATTGGAAATTTGGGTGATTGGGTCCAATTTAAACATTTTCTAAAGTATATTTTTGACCCAGAGCAAGCAACCTTAGCCTAGATTGAGAATAGAAAGTTTCCAAATCAATTGTTTCCTATCTTGACTAAGTTTCTTTGAGATTGGTTGATTGGGTCTTTCCCAATCCTTACCTAATTGTTTTAGGAGATCAAAATAGGTAACTCTAGGCCAATTTGGATGGTTTATAAATTGGTTCTAGTACCAAAGATAAGGGGGATGAAAATCCACACCAAAGAACACAGTAATTCCCTCTTCCATTCCACCACCACTTACTACAATCCCTTCCATTCTCTTGCCCTCAAGTCTTTGCATGAATTTCACCCTTCCATTCACTCATATACACCAATTTCACTCATTCCACCTTAAGCCCATGGCTTCTAACTCCAAATTCCATTCGATCGTATTAAAGAGCATGAGTGAATAAATTCCTTATGGGGATCTTGATGGAGGAAGGCAATCGGAACTTCAACGTTTCTAATGGGGAGTTACTTAGTTTCTCTTATCTAAGTATAATTATGTATTTCAATTCCTTTTGCTTTGTTATATGTAGTTGGTTTTGGAACAAGTGAGCTTCATTGTTTGATCTTTTGTTTAATGGTCATACATGTAATTAAGCGATGTCTTTTATATGTATGAACCTAAATGTTGTTTTCTTGATATTATGCAATGGATATGCTTCACTTATATTTCCTTTATATTTCTAGAGTATGTTGAATGTATGTGCGATCGTATGTGTGTTTAGACACTAGGTCTAATGTTAGATGGTTCGATTTACTTCTAATTAGAGTCTTCTTGCATGTCTATCATGAATCGTCACTACCAAGTTGGAACTTAACGATTACCTATTTAATTAATTGAATGAGCGATACGCCACGTTAGTTGATTAAGTAGGTTAATTGGACTAAGAGCGATTGCCTTAGGTTTTGCATTAGAACTTGGTTTAAAAACTCCCATATCATTTTAGAAGTTAGGAAGGTTGCCCAATTCATCAAGAGATACATGTTTACCATATAGTTTTCACAACCTTGTTTTAATTGCTTTCTTTACTAACAAAAATCCCAAAAAGAATCTAGTTTAGTTTCCTTAATTAAAATCTCAAAAACTCCTATTTTATAGCTTTTCATGCATTTAGTTTCCTAGGTTAGTTCATTAGGCTCCTTGAGAGACGATCCGGGAAAGCACCACTAGTGCAATCCTTGGTTAATTTAATTTTACATTTGTATCTCAAGGCGTTTAGGAAGGTAACAAATCAGTCACAACTCCAACTGTTTAGGGAAGGTTTGGAAAATTTTACTCTTCTTTGTTTTCTTTATTGTCTGCTATTTTTTGTTCATATTTGTTTTCCTTTGGAGCATATAATATGCATGCATTCGCACACACATGTTTGTTGTTATATCAGATCTTACTAGGTGCAATCTCTTTGCAACAAGAAGCTAGTTGCATAGGGCTTTTGTGAAGCCGTCTTACTAGCTCGTTTGAGAGAGAAGTATTGAGGGAGAATCCTCCCAAGTGAAGGAAAATGGATATAAATGTTCTTGTGAGGAATCCAAGATCTTTGGTGTATCAACTTGCCCTTGCCTCCATTGTCATAGAGAATCAAGAAAATGACATTGAGTTTTTGTAGGAGTAATTATTTGGTTGATTAATGCAAGACCTAACATAGCTGTAATTTTTACTTATTTGTTTATCATTTTATTTTTTGCTTATCATAACTTAGAGGAGCAGTGATTGTACTTGATTATTACATAGTTTTATCCATTAATTATGAGGAATTACCAGTTTATATGGGCCAATACATGATAGTTTAGACACTTGTGTACATAGAGTCTTAAGGCATTGAGTTAATTGCATTTTGATCATAAATTGAGCATTTTAAGGCTTAAACTCATGCATTTCTTAATATGGACTTTAGATATTACAATTGTTCTTGATTTTCATTGTAGGTAAATTGGGAGAATTGAATAAAGAAGTTGAAAATGTCAAAAATAAGCCCAAAAAGTGAATCTATCAAATTTGAAGAAAATTACAGAAAAGACCCAGAACTTTATGAAATTTTGCAATTTAGTCCCTCCTCACCATGGGACTCTACAACGAGGCCCCGAAACCAAACATTTGCTTCTGTACCTTGCCTTGGCACCCCACGGAGAGGGCACGAACTGAACATGTTTTTGAAAAGTTTTGTTTTGATCTGAATTGGGAATTTGGGTGATTGAGTCCAATTTAAATGTTCTTTAATCAATATTTTTTACCTTCCCAAGCAACTTTAGGCTTGATTAAGTTAAGAAGTTTTCTAATTAATTATACTACTCATTATTTCCTATCTTGACTAGCTTTCTTGAAGATTGAGTGGTTAGGTTTTCCTAAATCCTTTCCTAATTATTTTGGCAGGTCAAAATAGGCAATCCTATGCCAATTTGATAATTGATAAGTTGCTTCTTATATCACAAGAGGGAGAGCACGAAAATTACACATCACAAGACACAGATTCTCTCATCTCGTCCACCAGTTCCTTCCTCCATTCCACAATCCTTCACCGATTCACCATGGAGTTCAAGTTGCAGATCCTTTCGGGTGATTTCTCCTCCTCTATGAAGAACTAATTTGGCTTGATGCTCTATTGGACGATGGGATAACGTGAAGCAAGCTATTCTTCCACATTAGGGAAGTTTTGTTAGTTTTAATTATGTAGTAATGAATTTCCATTTTTTTCCTTGAGTATTTGCTCTTCTTATATTTGAACTTCATTTGTTTTGAGATTCTAGACAATGTAATCGTTGAATTATATTTGTATGTATTGATTTGGTTTTCTTTTAGCTCCATCTATGTTTCCAAATTACGATGTTATGTTAGTCTTTGTTGATTTTATTTCCTAGCATGTTTGTTGGGTAATTTAGTCCATTGTGCTTCATATAATTGTGTTATTTGGGAATTGATTTGTGGGTTTGAGTTATTGATGTTAAGTTTCCATAGCGCTAGGTAATTCCATTAATCAATTTGCCTAAAGGAACTAGATCACTAATCAAGTCTATATTCATAAGTATGATTAGGTAGAGTTTCATAAGTTGGATGGTTTGATTATAATCTAATGTTAATTAGTTGTTGGATCTGAAGGATAATGAGTGACTTAGATGATACCCAAGTTATTCTATTTATTTGAACCTACTTCTTGTTGATGTAGAATTATAATTAATCTAATTAGGCTATTGAGGTTGAGTGGTTCTTAATTGGCTTATTCCTTCAACTAAGGCTAATTGTATCCACTTGTGTTGAACTTAGCCCAATTAGCTCCACCCAAGAGTGTGAGTTAATAGTTTGTCATGTGTCATCCCTAGCCAAGAGAGCATCCCATCATTTCATTCTATTAACTATCCATATTTATCCTAAAAATACCAAAAACAAGTATTTATATTCCTTTTATGAAAAATATCGAAAATTCCTACTCTTATTCCCCAAGTTTTGTAGCTTTAATTGCATTCAGTTTCCCTAGGATAGTTCATTAGACTCCTTGAGAGACGATCCGGGATTGCATCACTATAGTGTAATCCTTGGTAAATAATATTTTGTATTTGAACCCCAAGGCGTATTGGAAAGGCTCAAATTAAGCAGTCTAAGAGAAAATGGCTTATTAGTTTTGTTTTGTTGATGTTACAATAGAATTCTGATTTTCATACTTCCATTGGACATTGATCCAAGATTAAGGTTCACTGAATCGTTGCTGTTTAGAAGTTTAAGGTTGGTACAATTGTTATTGAACTCTGATATCTGAGAATATATATAGCTTTTGTTTGTGTCTCTAGTTTCACTTTAATTACAAATCTATTGGGAAAACGGGGGAAAATTCCTCCCACCGAAAAATTTATCAACAGTGATTTGATGAATTTTATACATGGAAAGTACCAATATTCTGCAATTTTGTTTTTTGGTTGCAAATATTTTGCAAAATTTTGTGCATAGGGTATGTATGTCTCCATTAGTAAAATTTTCAATTGGAGACTTTTGCTCCAATTTCTCCAAATCTATTTTGCACAGTACATTATTTATTTTGCATAATCAATAATGGATTTTATTAGCAAAAAAAGGCGTTACACTATACTATTAAATAGCTAATTGAAGGACCATTATGCATGAAGAAAAACGGATAGATGAAAAAAAAAAGCTGAAAATGTCATTGTAGCACCTGAAAATCAAATAAATGAATATAAATAGTCATTTAAAACCAAAGATGGTTTAAGAGTCGATTGTCCGTTGGAAAGGTGTTAGGCATCACACAACACCTCAGAACTGCTACCCTAAGTTAATAATTCAAAAATAAATATAGCCTTTAATTTCATTTTAATTAGCCAAGAAAAAAGATAAAAAAAAATATTCACGCCAAAATAATCATTTACACTGTTGAACACGTGAACTTGTAATATTTGCTTTCTCATTTTTTTTTTGTATGAAAACAATTGCATTAATAAATTAAAAAAATTACACAATATACTCCGCCTGTTTCTAAATATAAGACGACATATATTTATCTAATTTGATTATATTAAGAATGTTAGTTAAGTTAGCTACAATCACATGATATTATCAATGCATCCTAAGCACCTACTTTCACTCCTTCCCTCCTTCTCATGCTTGTTTATTATTAGGGAGCATCTACAGGAATAATTTAGGAAAAATGTGAGAAAAAACGAAAAGTGAACTTATATTTAGGAACAATTTCACCTCCACAAATAGGTCATATATTTAGGAACCGAGGCAGCATAAAAGGAACAAGTTTAAAGAGAAGCATGAGTTAGAATAGGAAATGTTGGAAAAAGTAGATCAATATGGGCTCATCGCTTTCTCCTCTGACCATATAAAAGACCTGGCTCAAATACGAGAGTAAGATTAGCAAGTCTTGCATAACCATATCATGAGATATATATGAAGTTGCAAACCCTTTGGCTCATTAGAGAGAACAATAAGCACTGAGCAAGATTGAAACAAGTTTGTCACAATAATCTAGAAAAAAGAAGCTTGTAAACATATGTGAAGGAAGGGAACAGAACATGCTGTTGAACGAACAAAGTTAAAATAATGAGGCTGTTGTTTTTCCAGAAAGATGTAAACCTGACACCTCATAACAGAATTAATTCTCATTTTGTTGAGAGCAATTATCCAATGCCTATGATATAAAACATTTTCCTTTGCTTCCAAAACCACATGAGACGGTTGATAGAGATCAGTACGAGAACTAGCCTTCACATGTGACACCTTTGTGAGAGTGAAATGATACACAGAAAATTGTGAAATTTGATGATTTAATTTGAGTGGAGATGTGGATATACAATCATGAATCAGTTTATTCCTACTGAACCACAGATGATTGAGCAAGAAGATGATATTAACAAGAGTGTCAATGAGGCCATCATGCTTTAGAAAAGGCAAAGTAGACAGAATCCAATCTTCAAAAGATTCAAAGCTAACCCAGTTAGCCTTAATATTCAATAAACCTCACCAAGTAGCCAAGACCATTGGGCACTGAAAGAAAATATGTTCCAATTATTCAAAAACAATCACATCCAAAAGGGCAGAGAAAGGAAACCTGCATATCCAAAAAAATATGAAAAGGCCATTTGAGAAATTTCTTGCTGATCACAAGTCCAAGAGTCAGAAGAATTCTTGAGTTTTGTAATGAGATTCCTGCTTCTTCTTCTATTGACTGTTGAACGAAAGACTTCTGTGTTTCTCTCACAGTCTAAATGCCAATTTACTCTTGCTCTTTGACACCAATAACTTAGCTCATAGTCATAATAAAATTCTAACTCATGATTTAGAGAAGATAATGTAACTTGATGATGCTGTGAGATGTCCGTCCCCAGATCAATTTTCTCAGTGAAATCCTTTAGTTGGGATTTGAGAGTCTGAATTTTTTGGTCAAGATTGCCAATTTGAGTTTTACTCCAATTCGACAAAGTGTTAAGAGTGGAACTCAGTTTACAATGAATTTTGTGCAAGTTTACTTCTCATCTTGCTCAATTAAGGATTCAAGTTTTTTTTATAACTTGGTCCCCCACTTCCTAACAATACAGGATTTGTTCTTTATAATACATCAACTCAATATTTCTAATATAATATAGAAGGCTAGATAATTATGTGTGACTTAAAACAAATTGGGTTTGGTCTGAGTGCAAACGAATTAGCATAAAAATTTTAAAAAATAATTTTTTTAATAAAAGTGAAAAAAAAAATCTTAATAAAATCTAGTTGAAATACTAAAATTTTACATAGCTTGTATGTTTATGTACAAGTAAATACACGCATAAAAATAACATAACACAACTCAAGTGTATATTTGCTAGTGACTAATTCACCAAGTTTAGACTATTGAGTGAAAAAATGGAGAAACAAACAAAGAAGAAAGTGAGAAAAGATTAATGCCGTTGTTATAAAAGATTGAGTAAAGTTGTAATGAGCACTCCGAACTATTTTCGGGTTGTAATCAACATTGTATTCTAAAGAAATAACATATTTTTTGGTGCAATCAATTCTAATATCCTCTGTCACATTTTTTATTTAGCAAATAGTAAAGGGCGATGAATCTAAAAAAAAGATGACAAACAGACATTTGTAATTATACTTATGAGGCTGAAATTACCCCATTTTTAAAAAATACTTTACGGTACTAATTACACAGAAAAATAATATACTTTTAAGGAATAGTTCGGAGTGGTTAGTACTGACCTCTACCCTAAAAAGACTTGATTGTGACAAAATCAAGTCTTATGTGTCGGTCAATAATGAAACAAGTCTGATTAAGGGATAATGTGTTGAGCAATATGACGACGAAGGATAGCGTAGGTTTATGATAAACATAGTTTTATGATGTAAGATTACTGTGAGGAAGGCTGATCTAACCATTGGTTTTCGTTTCGAAGCTTACTCACTGGGTACAAAACTTTCAGTACATTCATCGTGGGCTTCTTACAACCATGGATCGAAATTGGCAAATCATACTCTTGGAAAAATAATAATTAAGAATAATCGAATTTATATCTAGGTATATTATTATGACATTGTGCGATGTATATAGGTGATGCCACTTTGTGGAATAATATTTGTTATTGCTGTAGGTCTGAATTTTGGATTTGATATTTTAATTGGATTAAGTTAGGATTTCACCAAAATAAAATTAACTAGTCGAAAACATGTATTCTGAAAAAAAAATTTCATGTTACATAAAAATATTTTTGAAGTTGGATATGATTACCAATTATTTTACACGTGCATAATATTATATCAACAAATCAATTCAGAATTTCAAACCATGTGACAGGAGGTTTTTTTTTTTTCTATTATGTATATTTTCAAGACAAGTCTAAGAAAGTAGATTTATAGTGGAAAAAAATCTAAATTCACACAAAATAGGAACATCATTATATCTCTATTTTTTAAAAAAAAAATTCAAAATCCCCGTTCAGAACAACTAGACTTAAAAAAGCGCTAACAAAATACATGTTGAAAAAGCAATTTTAATTGAACGGTTGGACATATCATGTCACACCCCGAAAATTGAGGTGTAACAGGCTTGGAATATGAGAAAAGCCCACATCCCTTAAGCCTTACCTATATTAATAGATGTACAAAAAATACAGCGTTAAAAAGGAAGGCAAAGATCCTAACTATAGTTTACGTGGAGCTCCTATAATACAATTTTCAAAATATAATACTAAGCTTGAGTTTTACATCACCATGGAGATGCAGTAATACCATGCTTCATCTTCCATTCAATAAGTGGTGCAAAATCAGCTACACTATCTATCTGAGAACAAAAATAGTTTTCTAGTGAATAACACCCCATTAATAGAATTAGATGAAGCAATAAGAGAAATAATTCTAATAGAAATGATTTTAATAATAAAGCATGACACCCTATTAGAGCATTTAAATCACACAATAATAAATATAAAGGGAAGTGCATAAACGAACTGAAGCTTAATAAACCCAAGTGGTGATTAACGTTTTATTTGGAAAAATCAATTTAAAATGTCAAATCTTATCTTCCATAGGACTTCAACAAAATGGAAACAAGCGTGGTCACAAAATCCACGATAGTAAATAACAAAGTGCGGCAAAGCCATGAAACCAAGCGTGGACACACAATCCACAAGGGTAAGTAAAGGCAAACGTAGTACGAGGTCACGAAACAAGCGCATGTATAAGACCACGAATAACAAGCGTGAGAACGAATCCCATGAATATTAAGCGTGAGTATTGAGCCTATGAGTGTCAAGCGAGCTCAAGGTTAACCATTGTGCGCCAAGGGCTAATGGAACTACCATTAGCAACCAGCGTTCTATGTCAACTCCTCTCAAAAAAACTTTCAAGCATGCATGGGGTCAATCTTTCAAGTAAAGTTCAAAAATACCTTTCAATAAAAAAAAAATCGCATAATGAATCTTCCATATTTGAGGACCCCATCATAAGATTTGCGAAAACCATTCAAAATAATTCCTCCACATTCTCGTGGATAAAGATTTGTAATGAATAGAATAATGGAACAATTCATTAAACAACCAAGATGAAAATCACCATCTCGTTGAATCATTCAAACAAAAATAAGCAATGACATAATTTCAATGAACCTGTTTTCAAAAGACACTTAAGAATTTATAATATAATGAATATACAATAAGTACTAAAATGTTAATGAGAAATCGAAATAGCCTAATTGATTTTCCATAATGCAATCATGCTTATGAAATGTGATACAAGTTAAAAAATATGATAGGAAGAAAAAGTCATTTATGTAAATTGAAATGGGGACGTTATTCACTAGCCTGCTATACTTCCAATATACAGCTTACTACTTTTTATGAGCTTTTGAATTATGTTTACTCCTTATCCCTTATATCCAAAACAGAGTCATTGTTATACCAATTATAAATTTTGTGTCAACATCCTATCATTGTGATATGCATATATACATCTTTGTTATGTTACTTTGTCTTTTAGAAGTTTACAATCTTCACAGGGCAGTTAAGTCTTTATGCACAAGGATATTTTAGTCTTTGCATTTACAATCTGTTATAGGTGTGAGTTGCATTTCCATTCAGCATGTGAGGGACATATTGGGCTATTGGCCATGGGCCCCACTTTGACAGTTATACGAATTGAAGAATTATTTCCCTCCCTTCTCTCTGTCTTCCTCTGCTCTTCTTCCCTTTCTCTGAATTCTTTTCTTGCTTTCTACTTTCCTGTCCTTACCATTGGTATCAGAGTATATCTGATCCTTCAATCATGGCTGTGGAACACGCAATCAGACGATGCTACGTGACTTCGAAACCAGACTCCTTGCAGACATGGAGCCTAGGTTTCGTTTTATTGAAGCTCAGTTGGAAAATGTTCAAGAAGTACAAGAGAACATGACAATGGTGCAGGATTTGCTTCGTAGATTAGCATTACAGATTAATACCTTACAGGAAGGTAGAGGACGTAAACGCGATGGCATGTATCACACGCCTACACGTTTTACATGACTTGGCTTTCCAGTTTTTTCTTTAGTATCGAAGCATGGATTACCAAGTGTGAGTGTTACTTTATGCTCGATGGAACGTTGGAAGCTAGGAGAACTACATTGGCGAGTATTGCATTGGATGGTGACGCATACAAATGGTTCCAGTATTTTTAACGAGGGCGGAATGGAGTTGTACCTTGGCAGGTCTTTGTTGATGCATTGAGGGTCCAATTTGGACCTCTCTATGACGATCCTATGGAAGAACTCATGCAGTTGAGGCAAGAGGGATTGTTGGTTGAGTACCAGCGGAATTTGATAATCTTATGTGCTAGCTGGATTTACCAAAAAACAAGCGCATAAGTTGCTTCATCAGAGGTCTTAAGCCAAAATTAACGGCGGGAGTCAAGTTGCTGAGGCCGCAGAGTCTATTGGAGGCTATTAAGAAGTTGGCACGATTATAGGAGTCTAACTTCTCCTTAATGTGTCAGTTTTTTGGTTCAAATTACCTCTCTAAAGGTTCAGTATCAACATCTAAGCAAAGTGTGAGTATAGCTGAATCGCCATGGACTAGACAGAAATCCTATGCAGGGAAACCACTACTAATAGAGGACAAGAAGACTCCTATTCCTTCGAGCTCGAAAGGAGTCTTAGGCAAGGGAAATTTTGCATTCAAGCAAAAGATCTCTCCCGCTGGGTTGGAGGAATGCAGATCAAAAAATCTTTGCTACTATTGCCGTGAAAAGTACTCGCCAGGCCACAAATGCAGCAACCAAAAGAGAACGCAAATTTTTCTCATTGAAGTCCTAGAGCCAGAGGAGGAATCCGAAGATGAAGTGACAGGGGGAGAATTGCAAGCCATTGAGGCAGGGGTTGAACCAGTGCACCCCGTAATTTCTTTGAATGTCATGAATGGCATTGCTGATGAGCGAACGATGAGGATTTTGGCATGAGTGGGCAAGCGAACCTTCCATGCACTCATAGACACGAGAAGTACACATAATTTCATTAACTCTGTGTTAGCTTATGATATTGGTGTGCCAATACAGAATATATCACCACTAATGGTGTCTATTGTTGGAGGAAACAAATTATGGAGCAATGAGAAGTGTAATCACTTCTCTTGGTGGTCTTGTGGTACCACATTTGATGCAGAGGCATACCTTTTACCATTGGCTGGTTGTGACATGGTTCTTGGAATGCAGTGGTTGAGAGAATTAGGGATGATCAATTCGGACTGCAAAAATTTAACAATGGACTTTTCTTGTAAGGGAACCCCTGTTCGGTTGACGGCTTCCCATATCAACAAAAGCAGAATTATATTAGAGGTTAAGATGATGAAATTATTACACCAAAAGGATGAGGTGATGGGATTTCATATTTTACCTGTAAACAAGGAGTCGGCATGTTATTCTGTGAGGGCTGATAGTTTGCAGGATATTCCAGGGGAGGTGCTAGCATTAATTGAGGAGTATGGTGACCTATTTGCAGAACCTATGTCGTTACCCCTAAAACGAGGCCAACATGACCATGGGATTATTTTGAAATCAAGTACTGATCCTATCAAAATACGGCCTTATCGTTATCCAGCTTTTCAGAAGGATGTTATTGAGTCAATGGTGAAGGAAATGTTAGACCAAGGAATTATTCAGCATAGTACCTCTCCTTTTGCTTCTCCAGTTGTATTAGTTAAGAAAAAAGATGGGAGCTTGCGTATTTGTATCAATTATCGTGCTCTTAATAAAGCCACTGTACAAGATAGCTTTCCCATTCCATCAATCGAAGATTTACTTGATGAGTTGGTAGCTACTAGAGTCTTCACAAAGTTGGACCTCAAGTATGGTTATCACCAAATAAGGATAAGGGAAGAGGATATTTACAAGACGGCATTTCAAACACATGGAGGGCATTATGAATATCTAGTTATGCCATTTGGCTTAACTAATGCCCCCTCCACTTTTCAATCCATCATAAACCAATTATTTGAGGGGTTGCTAAGGAAATGCGTTCATGATATATTGGTCTACAGCCCAGACTTTACTTCCCACCTGCGTACAGTTTTTGAGATTCTTCAGCGCAATCAATTTGTGGTCAAGCGTTCTAAGTGTGCCTTTGCGACTAAGAGTATTGACTACTTGGGCCATTTCATATTTGAAGGACGTGTGGCAGCAGATATGTCCAAATTGGAAGTTGTAAAACAATGGCCAACGCCTACTACAGTTAAGGAGGTGCGTGCTTTTTTGGGGCTCACTGGTTATTACAGAAGGTTCATCCGCTCCTACGGTACAATTGCACACACTTTAACTGAGTTGCTTAAGAAGGATGGCTTTAAACGGAATGCTAATGCTAAGAATGCTTTTTGTAAGCTGAAAGATGCCCTTATGACAGCCCCTATATGTTTTTACTAGATACTCATAAGCCATTTACCTTAGAGATAGATGCATCAAATATTGGCATAAGAGCTGTTCTGTCACAATCCAATGACCCGATTGCATATGTGAGTAAGGTCATGTCTCCACGAAATAGGCTTTTGTCGATGTATGACTGAGAATTATTGCCCATCGTACATGCCGTCTCCAAATGGCATCAGTATTTAAGCATACAGCCCTTTACAATTCTTACAGACTAAAGGAGTCTTAAGTTTTTGCTAGAGCAAAGGTTATCCACCCCATCTCAATACACCTAGATTACTAAATTAATGGGAGTGCAATATGACATTTGCTATCGAAAGGGAATCGAGAATGGGGCAGCTGACGCTTTGTCGAAAGCCACTCATGGTGAGCTTCTCCATCTGTCCATTTCGTCGGTATCATCTGAGTTATGGGATGCTATTGTTAGCCAATGGGCTTCAGATGAGGAGTTACAGACACTGATTGGGACCTGCAGCGTGATCCTACTTCACATCCCAAGTATAATTAGTGTTAAGGGAAATTGTTGAGGGGTAGTAAATTGGTTGTGGGATCTGCCCAGCATGACTTGCAGTAAGCTATCATCAAGTGGCTTGACTCTTCACTCCAAAGGGGATATTCGGGTCATAAAGCAACCTACAAACGCATCAAATCTTTATTTTATTGGAAGCCCATGATGCAGCATGTGGAGGATTTTATTCGGCATTGTGATATTTGCCTCTGTTGCAAGTATGAAACAGTTGCTTACCTAAGATTATTGTAACCCCTTCTCATTCCTGAAGGAGTATGGCAGAGTGTAACTATGGATTTCATTGTTCAGTTACCAAAGTCAAAGGGAAAGGATGCCATAGGGTCATTGTGGATAGGCGCAGTAAATATGCCCATTTCTTAGCTCTCTCACACCCTTTCACAGCTTCAAATTTAGCTTAGATGTTCATTGACAACATCTATAAACTATATGGGGCTCTAACCACCATAATTAGTGACAGAGATCCCCTCTTTACTAGCCTTTTCTGGAAAGAATTTCTTCACCTCAGCATTGAGCAAAACATGTCCACAGCATACCATCCCTAGAGTGATGGTCAAAGCGAGGTTTTGAATCGATGTCTAGAGCAGTACCTACGATGTTTACCATGGTAGCATCCCCACGAATGGGCTCAGTGGCTTCCTATGGATGAGTGATGGTACAATACTACCCACCATTCAGCGACTCAAATGACTCCATTTGAAGTTATGTATGGCCAGTCGCCTCCGATTCATCTCCCATACTTTCCACATAACTCAGCTATGGAATCTATAGACCGTACGTTCAATGCATGAGAGGCATTATTGAGGAAATTGAGGGCTAACCTAGAAAGAGCACAGCATCGCATGAAGCAGCTAGCGGATTCCCACCGCTCTGAACGCACATTCGAGGTGGGTGACTGGGTCTTTCTAAAGGCTTAGCCCTATCGTCAACTATCAGTGGCCCCTCGAAGTTCAATTAAGCTCAGCCCAAAATACTATGGTCCATTTCGTGTTATTGCTAAGGTGGGGCAAGTTGCTTATAAGTTGGACCTTCCTCCATCTTCCAAGGTTCACCCAACGTTTCATGTGTCTTTAATCTTTATTGAAGTGTTGCCCTGATCATAACATCCCTACTGTTCCAGTTCCTAATATGGTACCTGAGGGGGTGGGTCTCAAGATTCCCTTTATTGTGCTAGACCAAAGGGTAATTCCTCATCATAACAAGCCCATCACATAGGTTCTGGTTCATTGGGCCGACAGCCTTCCAGAAGAAGCTACTTGGGTGAAATGGTCTGAAATGTCTTGTTGTTACCTGATTTTGTGGCGACTGTTAATCCTTGAGGATAAGGATGAAGTTAAGGGGGGGTAGTTGATATGCATATATACATCTTTGTTATGTTACTTTGTCTTTTAGAAGTTTACTATCTTCACAAGGCAGTTTAGTCTTTATGCACGAGGATATTTTAGTCTTTGCATTTACAATATGTTATAGGTGTGAGTTCCATTTCCATTCAGCATGTGAGGGATATATTGGTCGTAGGCCCCACTTTGACAGTTATGCAAATTGAATAATTATTTCCCTCCCTTCTCTCTGTCTTCCTCTGCTCTTCTTCCCTTTCTCTGAATTCTTTTCTTGCTTTCTACTTTCCTGTCCTTACCACATTGCACAAGGATTCTCATAACAACCTATTATGGAGCTCATTTAATACATCCAAATATCGACTTAACTCTTATAAATCACTTCACATAATAAAACCAAAACTTATTATAACAACATACATATATATACAGTCACGATTCAATACTCATATCAAAGTTAATTCTAGGAAAAATCAAATCCCTTTATCTGAAGACCATCTCCGCTACCTCACAATAACAAATGTCTTAGCTTTACATTTATGTTCTTAAAATTTATTTATTAACATTTTTCAACATGGCAAGTACAACCAACCACCTTAAAGGCATTCTAAAATCTAACATGAGATTACAGAATTATAATTATATTTCAATGTAAAACAATATAAAGTATCCAACAGTATCGCTAACAAATTTCCTTTTCAAGTCCATAATAATTCCTTCTCAATCATGTAACTAACCACTTTATATGCATAATAATAAAAAAATAAAAAAAAACAGCTCATAAACTTGAACACCCTTGATTTAACTAAATAACTCTTGCAAAAATTCTCACAGGCACCTTGTATGAAATCAAGTCATAAAACAATCATGTAACACCCAAATAGCAAAGTAGTTTCACAAAGTCCCAACTATTCCGTTCAATACCAAAGCTTAGCTTCAAGTTCTTCTTTCAAACATTTTATCAAACACCTAGTATGCTTTTAATTTAGCAAGGTCCAAAAGCGAAGTCCCTTTTAAAATTATAGCCTCAAACTTCATATATTGTAGCCATAATTCATCTTTTCTTATTCAACAAAACTTGATACAGCTCAATTCAAATGCCAATAAAAATTACCAATTCACACTTGACCGAACAGAAGGGGAAAACATTCTACTTTAAAAAAAAATTGGAAGAATTCTAAAAGCATACAAGGGTCTTTGAACCTACCCAACTGAACCATCTCATAAGAGGAGGAAGAGGATGATGCTTGTCCATCCAAACACATGACGACGACGAGGAGAAAAGAGGATGCAATATAGGATGCCAGCAGCGGTGGCGGATGGACAGCAGCAAGAAGAAAGAGAGAATAATCAACACATGGAGAGACGAAATTTCCCCATGCTTGAAGCTTCCTCATTACCATATTTTTAACCTTCCAGCGCTTTCTTCTCCCCTTTTCTTTTGGTTTTTCAAGCCGGTGGGAAAAAAAATATCTGAGGGGTTTTATTTCTTCATTTTTTTTATTACACAAGGATATTATGAAAATTTTACAAAGTAATAAAATAAAATAAAATAAATTACTCACTTCGCAATCACAACATTTCAACTCATTACTGCCATATCAAATATCAATCAATCATTCACAAGAGTACATATCAATTTGTTTTTAAAGACAATTTACAACATTAAATAAAAATATTTATAAGAATCTGATTACAACGAGAGATTCATATATATTATTTTTCATATTCTTATTATTATTTTTTTACTTCAAATTTATTTTGCTTGCTTATTTTTTTCTGTTTTCATTTTAATTATTAACTCATTCAATTGATTATTGTTGATTTTTAGGATTTCTAAAATTCATAGGTCATTACATATCATTTACAATTTACATCAGAATTTGCATTCTGGTGTTGCGTATCAAAGTATGGTTAACCATTTGGCCCCAAAAACAAAAAACAAAGTATGGTTAATCTACACCCACATTTCCACAAATGGTTAACCATTTGGCCAAAAATCAAAAAGACAGTATGGCCAACCTACATCCACAATTGTACAAAGCTTCAATTTCAAAAGATCTTGATTACAATTGAGCCCTTAGCTTGCTTCCTTCCTGAAATTTAAATCCATTAATCACAAACTAAAAACAACACATGCTGATTATAGTATCAAACTGCTTCAAATAAATGCTTATCTTTTGCCCCCCTCACTCAAGCTTTAAAAAGTTTGCTTTAAAATACTTGTCAGATTTTTTTTTTTTTTTTTTGCCAACAAATACTTGCGAGATTAGATTGCACTCATAGCTCATGCAAACCAAGTCGAAAAAATGTAGCCAGAATTACCATATATAACCTATGAACTTCCTACTTGTGGTCTGTCAAACATGGTTACTACTACTGCAATATTGTGCAGTTTTTAAGTCAAGACAAATAGAAAAAAATAATAAATATACGAGGAAAAATAAAAAGGCCTAATATTTAAAACCAAACGTCAAGACCGAAGGTAGTACTAAAAGGGACAGAGTATGATTTTAATCCCTTTGGCATCCAAATACAGACAAATTATTCTACAGGCGTTCAGAGATAAAAGAGTAAACGGTATGTGGAATTAAAAATAGGTCCACTAAGATTTCAAGGTTTAGATTTAGGTCTAAAAAAGTAGCCATCCTTTCATGCACTAATTAACAATGTCCGCAATAGACATACAAAAACTTTACATATATGAGCAACACAAACTCAGTAGAAATGCCATAAATTTCAAAGGTGAATCCAGAAAAAAATTAGAACTCATGAGTAGCATGTATTAACTGACCTTTCTATCTCCGATTTCTTCACTACCTTACTCATTGCATCAATGAGTATCTTTTTGACCTGTTTCCGATTCACATCACACAAGAGTCAGATAAACATTACTAGTTTCGGTAATCTGAACTTCAAATCACAATTGCGACCAACCATATTTGACTAGGCACCCATCTCATACATTTAATTTTTACTGACCCTACCCAATATTAAAAAATGAACTAGTAACCGAGTACACACTTGTATAAACTAGGCAATAATTGCCTTTAACAATATGATCTACATAAATGGAATCGACATCATTTTCACTGTACCAAACTTTGACATCTTAATTATATTTCAGCCAAAATTTTTTAGTCTCCATGTGCAAGTTTATCCCTCAGTTTTAATAAACATCTTATATATAATTCAAACAATTAATTATTACAAGTAACAATTACACAGTTTAATCTAGTACAGGTAACAGAGTAATTATGACAAAGCTCGTAAACAAACTTCTAACAAAGCTTAGATGCAATAGTGTCGTGGGAGTATTCTAACAAGAGATCAAAGAATAAGAAAAAAGAGAGGACCTTGGAATTCAGAACTTCATCCTCCATCATATAAGTGCTCCCAAGTCAGATTGCAAATTATAACTAAATAAATAACCACCATAATAAAAGCATTGCAATTACTGCCAATGATAATTACTTCTCATCCACATTCACAACATATTCTTACATAGGCGCAGATATGAGGTAAATAAAAATGAGTAGTGACAGAGGGAGAATCCCACCAAACAAAAATGAAATAAAAATTCTTTTACCTCCAATTTGTCCTCAACAGCCCTGTGATTAAAGGGAAGTGTGCGAAATTCCTGTGTTAAACGAAAACTCTCTTCTATACTTTCAGGCGACACAAAAATCGAGAGCGACCTTCGTATATGACTGCAAAATCAAGACACATCAAGATTAGTAGCAATTGAAATATTACCTTTAATAGAACTATTGAGTTCGAGAAACCATAACAGACTAGTAAGTTTATTATTGAGCTCAAGAATACTAAGTATTTACTATTCTTGCAAAGCTTTTTAAGAACTAAAAAGTTTACTGTCAAACTGGACCCCATATTTTCTCATTTATTAGATAAATAAAAGGGTTCAACTTTATTCATTGATTTAATCATATATTTATACAATAGGAAAGGAGATTCTAGAATAATTACCTAAAATAATATCTAAACTAATATTCCTAATATCTCAACTAATATCCTAATTGATAGAGATCCTAATATGATTGAAAATAACATATTTCCTAATTCTTAAACACTTCCTAATTATACTCTAACACTCCCCTTCAAGTTGGAACATAGATTTTAAAAGGTCTGATCATGGATAGGATGAACAACCTATTAAAATAAATCAAATCCTTTTACAAAGAAGCAAATAACCATAAGGATTTACAGTTATAACTTATAAGCATGAAATTATAAATAATGTGACAATTGCAAAATTCGTTTCTTTATTTGCCAAGCAAGAATGGAAAGTACAATATTCAATAATGCATGTCTAAACGCTAACAACATCTTTAGAGGGAGATACTGCTAGGAAAACGCCCTTATTGGTATACCCTAGGAAAAAGAAAAATTTGCAAGGGTTGATTGAATCTATTTTATTAATACTTTCAGGATTCTAATTGTCATATTGTCAGTTATTAGGGCAGTTTCTAATAAGGTCAATTATGGAGTCAGTTTATAGTTTGTCTTATGGTAGTTATTTTAAGGTTATTATGTGGGGACTATAAATATATGCACCATACTCCAGATTGTTATGTTGAACAAAATTATTTTGTTCATGCCCAAACTACCTTTCTAGAATTTCAGATACTGGCTCTACATTTTCTTCATCTCTCTCCAATCTGCTGCTCCTACCTCCATTTTTCTGATTCTACCTCTTAGATTCTATCAGATACAAGATGCATGTGAACTAATAATGAAGGGATGGTTGTTTCTATATAGTATACCCAGTGTGACACCAGTAAAATTTAAATGGCTGGCAGCTTAGCCAGAAATGCCCATACGCATGATTGTGAATTTTTGTTCCCTTGGCCTGTCTGGAGTTCTATTGAAGTTTATAAGTTGGAGAGAGCCGATCAGACTCTTTGTAATGTGGCTTTTGTTCTCAAGTTAATGAACTTGTCAGTTTCCACTCCACACACACAAAAGACACACGAACTCACTAGGTGCTCATTGTAAAGAAATTAAGATACAATTAATAACAGAGGAATCTAAAAGAGATTTACAACTTGCTAAGCCAGGCTCACCATGTGTCTCCTCAGAATAACAGATTAGGTAAGGTTCAAGGATGGTACAGCTTATAAAAAACCAACTAGCAGTCACATTAATTTTAACCTACTTTTCACCTACTCGGATTATAATAACCATTTTCATTCCACCAAAAAAGACCACTAAGCCAATTAATTTGTTACAGACAATATATACAGAATTTTTTGTTCCTTTTTCATTCAAAACTCAAGAAAAGGAAAGCATGTTTTCAGTATTCACGACTATAACTCCCAGATATACAAACACCCCTCTTACACATTTGAGACTTTTGTTCTTATCCCGCCCAATTAGCAGATATTGCACACTTGCAAATAGATGGTATATAGAAGTTTTTCTTCCCACCACAACTTTTTACTTTTGTATAAAAAAGCAGTCATTATGAATGAATCATGCATAACTGTAAGTGCTGACCTCAAGTGAACGCACAGCATTTTGACCACTAATAAGATAAAGTCATCTTTGATCTGAATTTACCTTCTCCAATGGAATACAGTTGACATGCCTGAATTCTCCGGAGTGCTTCTCAAGGTATTCCTGCAGTTTACGCACATCCTGTCTCCTAAAAATATCCCAGAGAGCACCTCCCTCAACAGAATCATATCCAAGAAACTTACTTTCAGAATCTGCAGTTTTTCCATTTTCAACATAAGCTTCTACATCCTTACCATAGAATTTCAGTTCCTTTCTGTCTTGTTCAAGGTGCCTTTTTTTTCAAATCATCCATTATTGCAAGGAGATCAGCATCAAGGGGCATATCAAAAGTATAAGTCAAAACATTCACCTAAAACAGACTAAGTAACAAAACAAAGAATTAAGATTTTCCCATTCACAAATATGCAATTAAAAAAGGATATAACGAAATTAAATGAACCAATAATAATTGCCACAAAATAGTCAAATTTCAGTCAAATCTTTAAAAATCTGAAGTCACGCCAACATGTTGCCTTTAATAACATTAGTGTAAAAGAACAGATTAGCATTCACAATTTTATTTCCACTACAATAACTTCGCCACAAAACTTAAAGATTTCCAAGGGGCCAAAACCAGAAAAGTCAGGGATGTCCATGTTTTAAAACTATTCATCCTCCATAAAACAAATGGAAAACTAGACATACAGAAATAATTCATCATGTATACCATGCAATTTATTCAACAGCACAATTGTAGCCATTTAAACCACATAAGCATGACACAGATATCAGGAGGGAAGTACAGAATTCCACAAAGACAATAACATAAAACAATCCAACTGGTCATGCAAAAATAATAAACAAAAAAGGATCAACATCTATAAATGAGGTAAAACAATATTATCAATCCTATGCATTTAGACTCATTAAACCAATCTTCAATGCATAATGAAAGACATATTTTAGAACTTCCAAGGAAATAACATTCTCAATCTTGTAATTTTTACTGCATTTGTATTTGTAAGCATTCACCCTGTCTGTAGGGATAATTTGATCAATTGCTGCAATTTTAAACAGGCAAAAAGCGAAATTCTCATTGGGCAACTATGAAGTAATTCTCCATTGGGCAACTATGAAATTCTCCATAACAAGGATAAATTGTGAAATGGAAAGAACAAACAACTACCACAAGTAAAATTCTGGCATAGGCTTCAAACCCAGCCTAATAAATACGAAGAGAAGTCTCACAGCAGTGGAATGGCTAAACTAGACAGAACTGACTTCCATAGTATTAAAAAGGTCCAGACACCAATTCAATTGATAACTTGAAAAAATTTAAAGCAAACAGGTATTAAGGAAATTTGTCACTGAAGCTCACTGCATCAGACATATCACAATGAAGCTTTGTCACTGAATTGCCCCGCCCAAGCTCCATAGGAATTCCATAAGCTATATATATCTTCGGACCAATATCCAGCTCTACTGTTCCACCAGGCAACATGGAATAAAGATTTAGAACACCACCCTTATGAGGATTTGTATATTCCTTGTATGGTAAGGAAGAAATGAACTCAGCACAATGACGTGGTAATCGTTCCTCAAATAAATTAGAAGGAGGCTAATCTTTCAATTTCAATAACTGAGGCCACTTCGCAAAATCTTTTTGACCTTCTGAGTACCCTGTAAAGAATGGGGGAATATTGATGTCTCCCTGCATTCAAACACCTGTAATTCAGTGAAAGAAACCAGAAGCCACCAGCAAACATATTTTACGAGTTGGAAAAAAAAAAAAAAAACAGAAGAAGAAGAAGATGGTCTATCAGTAAGGCAAAACCAAAGAGTTGAGATACGGGAAGTGGCGATATCCAACAATTGACAACAGTGTAAATGACAGCAAAAGACAAACAGCAGGAATGAAAACATTGAGGACCATTGATGCAGAAAGGGAACCTCCCACGAGCATCAGAAAAACAAAAAAACATAACTTTTGGTAGAGAATTGTTCAGCAAGTATATAGATTACCAAATTTCAACTTCAGAAACAAAAATATGCCTTAAGTACCAAATCAAAACACTTTATTTCAGAGAATGAACACCAAGGACGATACATATGGCAAAAGAATCATAAACACCAACATCACCAACCTCACACCAATCCAAGCAATCAAGGACCTTCACATCCAAATGTTGAACATGCTTGGTTTTAGTCATCTGATGGAATGCACGCCACATGACAAGTGGTTCCCAGCTTAAACCAGATCTACATTCAAGTACATTGCTGAATATCACTGGCTCTCCTTTACTCCAGCGCCACTGAAAATGCTTCAGATCTGATGGTCCTAAATCTGCGGCCCTTGGACGGTATATGTAGTTGTCAGTAACATTGGGATCTTCACGAGAAGCAGCCTTCCTCCTATTCTCATTTCTAACATTGTCGTTGAAAGCATCTTGGTCGAAACATACACACCAATGGCTACTTGTCGGAGTCGCATCATCAAGCTTATACAGTCGGGCCATATTTTCTGTTTTCTTGAAAAGTTCAGAAACCCCATTTTCAGGAAATATACAGCGTAGTTCAAGATAACTACTACCACAACCACCATGAACCTTGGGACAAGGGATGCTACCATCACTTGTCACCTTCAAATCAGATCTTAACCAATCACGATTCTCAGTATCTGCCTCAATATTAGGTTCATTTATTGACTCCTTTCCAGTCTCACCATGCATATATTTTAGCCTCAAGCTGATAAACTTATGCTCAACAGGCTCTGCACCTCCAACCAGTTGCCCCTGACGAATCTCCCGACAACAGTCAAGACAGAGGTCTAAAGATCATTCTTGACAGCTTTGGTGATAATCAAATATTGAAGTTTTACAACTGTCACTGCAAAAAATTTTAATAATCATGTAATTAAAAAAATAACCAAATATGATCTTTGCAACTCGCACAAGAAGGGCGGAAAAGGCGAAGAAGAGTCTAACCAATAAACACGCTCGCTATCCGTGCAATCTGTCCTTTCTACATGAAGCTCTGAACGTGAGATGCCTACATTGCAGCCCCAATAAAAACTGTCAGATCCGCGCTAAGGCCTAATGAGAAATATCAGATTTGCTATGACACTCAACAGCAATTATGAGAAAAAATATAAAGATAGAGAAAATTAAGGCTTAATTCTAAAATGAAAAGGCCAGTGACCCAAAGAGATAAAGATAATCCATAAAAAAAGCTCCAAAATCTAGACGGAATAACGTCAACATTCAACAGTTTATGGACCAGGTAAAGAGAAAGCTTTAACCTCAAATGATAGAGAAAGCACCAAGCTTCCGATCACATTTGGTTCTAACATCTCATGCTCCTTTTTCTAGTCAAGACATGAGAGCTAAGGAAATTGATACTTTTGATCTTCTCTCTTGTACATCTCATTGTCAGTTCCTGATTCATTTTCCAACAAGCACAAGCGACTGCTTTTCTGGATGCGGCTTCTCTCCGCAGAGGAGGTCCGCTGCCATCCTCTTCCAAATCTGGGCCATTGGATTTTGATCCAATGGTCCAGATTTAATATTTTATAAAAATAAATATATTTGTAAAAATAATTTTAAATCACATAATAAATTTAATCTGTCATTTAGTCTGAACAGTTCACAACTGTAATAAAAGATAAAAAATAAAAATCTAATAAATTTAATATATCATTATTTGGTCTGAACAGTTCATAACTGTAATCAAAAGTAAAAAATCTAAATCTAAATTTATAATAATAGTCTACAGTTCTTTACTGTTGAGAACAAATTTTGACAGATTAGATTTATTATGTGATTTAAAATTATTTTTATAAATATATTCTTTTTTATAAAATATTAAATCTGGACCATTGGATCAAAATCCAATGGCCCAGATTTGGAAGAGGATGGCAGCGGACCTCTGCTGCAGAGGAGAGAAGCCGCATCCCTGCTTTTCTACCTCCAGGGCCAATTTGGAGCTCATCCTAAGCTCGATGCCAACGTATGGATAGAAATACATGTTACGATGAAAACAAGCCAGGCCGGCTTAACCTAAAGTAAACATGTCAGGTTCATAATCAGGTCTATTTAGATAAATAGATCAGGCTTTTTTTTCTTAAAACCCAACTTAAAAACTTACAGACTTGGACTAATTTGGACTATTTAATTTTATTTAAAGTTATATTATTATGTATAATATAAAATAAATAATTTTTTTATGACATTACTAAGTGAACTTTAATTCTAAACTTCACATATCATTGTTTATCCACAAAACTGAACTTTTTTATTAATTAGTAGTTGTTCACCTCTTTTTGATTTCTTCCTTTTAGTTAGTTAAAATACAGTATTAGCTCAGTTACTCTTTTCTACTTTGTATGATTTCCTAAAATATAATAATTTTTACAACTTACATTACAAGTTTATTTCAGTTATATCTAAATAATATATTATAATCTCAATAAAAATAATTTGTCACGGTTTCCGTAATAAAAGTAAGAGAAAAATATCTATTTTTATGGCAAAAATACTTTCTGAAAAATTCATAGTCTTTTAAAATAGGTTTAAATGGTAATATGTGAAATTAGATGCATATATTTTTAAACGTATTTAAATGTTTACATCTTAAACTGGCTTCAGGCTTTATCAGGTCTTTTGAAGGCCCAGGTCTAGGCCAAAAAAATGGCATACATATAGGCCCAAGCTTAATCTTCACATTTTTGTTATAGGCCCATGCCTATTTAAGTAAAGCCTACTTAAGTCTAGTCTATTTTCACCCCTAATTACCATATAGATGACCCAATAAAACCCCTCGTCTTGTCGGGTCTGTAATGTTTTAATATGGTTCAGAAACTTTCCGCACTTATTTATTCATTGTCCAGCAGTGAGTTACTTGCAGAGAAGACTCGTTATTTTGGCAAGAAACCAGCATGTCCTGCAGCTTTGGAAATTCTCTAAGAGGTTTTGATAACAAGAAAGGAAAGACCAACATTTATAGTATTATGAGGTTTGCATGGATGTGGTAAAAATCCTCTAAACATTTCACTGGATTAAATTGTGCACAAGTCTTCCCTTTGGCGCTCAGCATACTAGTTCTTTAAGTATGTCAATATCATACAATATGTGGCGTGTAAAATCTTACCTACTAATCGATAATAAATCTCTAATAACTAATCACCATCAACTATAATCGCAATTAGCCATACTAACTATGATAGAAAAGGATTTTTCATATAAATCCAATAACCCTATTATAGTTAGAAAAAGTACTATCCTCTAATATTTCAAAGTGTTATCCATGATAGAAAAAGCAAACCTTAACATAACATAATCACTATCAAGGATAATAACACTCAACCATGTTAGAAAAGGATTCCCCTAATATGGTTGATAAAAATTTACCTGATTCACAATTGGATTAACCATGTTAGTTAAGAGACCGCCTAATATGGTTAAATAAAACACTTATAATAATCGCATTTCATCAAAGCGAACATTCAATATAACCATGTTAGAAAGAACTAATCTAACATGGTTATTTAAGCAAAAACATGTGCAATAATTAATCAATCTTACTAACTTGCCACACAAGATCGGCAACAGAACATAATCAACATTAAGTAATCAAATTCAGGCGAATATTGCTATAGTAATCCGAAATTCAATATTAATCAAAACATGAATATGCGGAAGCGAATGCAAGCCTATATGTGGCTATATACAGTTCCAAAATAATCTTACCGGCCACTCACCGATTCCAGGTGAACCGATTGGCCCCATCCTCTTTCCCTTCGCCCCGGTCGATGCATGATCACCTGCAAAAATGTAAATAACCATGGGGTGAGACAAACGTGTCTCAGTAACCACTACTCAACTCAATGTAAGAGTGTGAGTGGGTTAGCAAAGCGCATAAAGAGTACCACATTTAAAATATTCAATCCACAGTAAAGTAATCTAAATATATATATATATATATACACCACAATATCGTTGCAAGAATATCAATCTGCACCATAACCCCTGCTACCACAGAAGCAACAGTTTTTAAGGACATACAACATAAATAAATATGAAGTGACACTGTGCCCCTGTCTATAATCAGGATGGCATCCTCCCCTATATCTATAATCAGAATGGGGACTCCACTCTGTCTTTAATCAGAATGGGGATCTCCTTGTCTATACTCAAGGAGAAGGTCTCTGTCTATAATCAGAATGACCGGTACAACTAACCGCTCGGTTGGCCTACCGAGGGTTTTATCGCACAATAGTACAATGCAGTGTCATGCAACAATAACAACAACTATTTGTCACGGATATTACACAATATCCGATCCATAGTAACCATTTATCTCAAATATTATACTGTATAAAATCTACACTTCTTATTATTTCAGTAATCATAGTTCACCGATAGAACCGGTCAGGATACTACATATAATATCAAACTTTATATAAAGGTAACGGTAGTTTCCAAAGGTACCCAGTAAACTATTTAGCATAAAGGTAGCATTTGAAATCTATATTGTAATTAACTGTACATATATATAAAGGGATTTAGAAAATCCAGACTAACATCACACATGTTAATGCAGTGAGGTGAGAGCATTTATTTGAACTGGCCAAAACAATAAATATACCATCGCAAGCAGTCTTCAAGTTCAGTTCGACCAACAGATGTCCACAAATATAGCAATTGTGCTCCGCTGATACACGTATGATAGAGAATGTATCAATTCCTGTAGCTCATTAGCAGAGCAACCAATCTCATCTAATAGAACGTGGTAATGTATAGGCCTCGTGATTCCAATCATTCCAGCATGTGCACACAAGTAGAAATCATAATTTCAGGGATGGCAAATTTTGTTGCAATTAACCAGATGTCCAACAATCTAAATCATTAATAATCAATCACCAACATCAATTTACCTAAAATAATCATCACATCATTCACTTACAACTTCCAAATTATAGCCAATTCCGAATACAATCGAACTCAACAATTGAAAACCATCATTTATTCTCAACCCACTATATTCCCTAACTCATCGAAAGTCTTTACTCGTTCAACATTTTAATCATTCGAAAATCCCTTTTTAAACACAACCCCCAACTAACCCAACTAATTACTACCCTCACACAACCTCAACAATCTAAACCACCAATAATCTATTAATAACAGCGATCAAATAATACAGTCATTACATCGACCGACATCATAATTAAATACAAACTCTAAAGTTCATGTCAACTTCCTCATTCAAACACCCAAAGTTCATTCTTCTACTCCATCTTCTTCTCATCAGCCTACTCCTACCCCCAGCCATTCATCTCCCCCCACCAAAGTCACCCATATCCCTCCCACTACAAAGCCCCCTATCGCTAATGTGCCCTCTAGCGATAGCCCATCCAAATCTCCTTCCCACTCCCATCCCTTGCCAACCACACAAGACCCAGCTCACCCAGAAAAGCCTATCGCTACCACCAGTCCTATCGCTAGCCCCCATTCACCATCTTCTAAAGCCCCAGCTCCTCCAGGATCCCCTATCACTAATCCTCCTCTTAGCGATAGCACCCTTATCCCTTCTCACACACCTCGCGCTGGCACACCCTCTGCTATCGATCATACCACCACTAGCGCTACCTCACCAACTATCCCTACCTCTTCCCAACCTTCCTTATCTTCCCCCAACCTTCCCTCAACTTCCCACCATGATGGTGATGATGATGCCAAAAAGGGGGAGAAAGACAATGAGAAAGATAATGAGCAAGCTGTTGATGCCTCCATGGACACTGATGAGATTGAAGATATTGTCAGAGGCATTGCTCGTAGTTGCATGGCATCTGAGGATCACACAACTCCTCCTCCCCCAGTGATCAATCTTCTAAGGCCCCTGAGGTGGACGCTCTTGCAGAAGCTGCAAGGATTGCTGAAAAGCATGGGATTCCATTAGGAGTAAATCCCACTGAACCAGTTCCAGTCTCAATCATTCCTCCTGAAGCTGAAGTAGAGATAATAATTGAGGACAAGGTCAGCACTGGAGATCAAGTTAAGGACAATATTCAGAAGCTGCTGGTTCTTGAGGCTGAGAAGAACAAGGCTGAAAAACTAAAGGGATGGAGAACCAAGAGGAAAGAAAATAAAGATCTATACTTTAAAGTTTCTCCCAAGGCTTCCCCCGAGGCTCCTAAAGAAAAGCCTAAAAGGGTCAAGATGGTGGCTCATAGAAGGCCAGTGATTGAAAATCCAGCTTTCCCTCCTCGCAAGATGTCAAGAGATAAGAAGGATCCTGCTGAGATCTTAAGGGAAAAAAAGGAGGCTATTGCCAAGGGATTTAAGGAAGCGGAGGAAGCCAAGAAGAGATCCTTGAGAAGAGAAGAAGATGCTGCCAAAAAATTGGCTCTTGAGAAAGAGGAAGAGGATAAAGAAAGGGCAGAAAGAGCTGCAGAGCTAAAGGCCAAGAAAGAGGCTACTGATAAAGCCCTTGAGGATTTGTTGAGGAAGAAAAAGGAGGCTATTGAGAAAAAGGCTGCTCTTGAAGAAAGTAAAAAGGCAAGGATAGAGGCTGAACAAAAGAAGAAGACAGAGAATTGAACCAAGACATTTTCAAGCTTACCTGGCCAAAACCAACTCCTTACCCTTCATTGTCTCTACCATGAAGCCTGATTCTATAAAATTTGTGCATAAAGAATTTGACATAGTGCATGTAATTAAAACTGATATATCATCTCCTTGAAATGCATTATTTCTTGCTCATTCATCTTCTTCTGTTCTTATGTTATAATTTCTTTACTTATGTTTTGTCATCGTCAAAAAGGGGGAGAATGTTAGAATCTTAAGTTTTGATGAGGACTAGCTCCATAAATAACATAAGTAAATGAATTGTCAGCGATTAGCTTAGTCTGGAATGAACTGAGATAAAGAAAATATAATGACTAAGTATAGACCCTATCGCTAAAAGGCTAGAGTTAACAAAGAATTATATGGCTAAGTCCCTAGCGATAATAATCTGACTATCGATATCTAATGCAATCAGATAGCTGATTCCTTTGAACAAGAGAGCAAATGAATTAGCAATAGCTTACATGCTAGCGATAGCATAGTTTGCTATCAATAGGATTCTCTTGCTGAAATAACTAATAGCAAATTCATTGAGCTAATGATATCCCTAGCGATAGACTCATATGCCAGCAATAGAAGAAGTAGCTATCGATAGAAAGATTGCATCTATATGACTTGGCTGAATTACTACTATCGAGCTAATGAAATAACTATCGATAACTCTTGGACTTCACATGAATACTTGTTATAGCTAACAGCTTAGTGCAGGGAGTTCACTATGAAGCTAGCGATAGCAAAGGCTGCTAGCGCTAATCCAAAAAGCTGTTATGCAAGTACAGTAGTAGGTAGAGTTGCAGATCATCGTTTCTCTCAAAATACATCTCTCTTAGCTCACTTTCGGCAGCATTAAATGAAGCAAGAGAAGAAGATCAGCATTTATTGCCAACGGCTAGAAGCTCTCAACGAACATATTCAAACGGATACCTCTAGCTGGAAGAAAAAGCTCTCTGTGAAGAGTATAAAAACAGAGACCTAAAAGCATTTATGTAAGAGACGACGAATACATTGAATATAACCATCTACTCTCTGCTGAAAGCTTTTAATTTCTCTTAATGATTTTACCTGTACTTAAGTGTTTATCATAATCAACTCATTTAGTGAGTATATTTATTGAAATCCTCTTCTGTTGAGGTTGTTCTGAAGCTTGGTGCTTTGAGAACAGGGTTGTTAGCTTACAGATGTAAGAGGGAGTGTTTAGAAGGAATTCTAAAACTCTGTAAAGGTTGGCAGGTGAACCTGTGTTGTAAAACCTGTGGTAGTGGAACCCAACGAGGAGTTGGAGAACTGGACGTAGGCAGTGTTAGCCAAACCAGTATAAATTCTACTCTGTTTTAACTTGCAATCCTTTATCTTAAGTTTTCGAGTAGCACAATTCACCCCCCTCTTGTGCATCTTTGCCATTCTCACATTGCTCCTTGGTAAAATCTTCCAGGGCATTTTTGCCCTTTAGCCCTTCCATATATATGGGATACATTTATAGTATTTGTCTTGTCAGTGTAAATACCAAAAAACACATTATATTCTGTTAGTTCTTCTTCAATCCTCAAATTATCTTATCAGAGCACATTTAAGTTACTAACTTGTATTTTCGTAATGATTTGGCTACAAATCAAATGTGTGATGTGGTTTCAAGCAGTGTCCATAAAATTGAATTGAATACGACAAAATCACACTCATGCTAACAAAATTTAAATACAGAGAGACTCAAAGTAATTGATTATTAGGCATTTAAATCTGTTTTTTTTATTTAAGTTGAGCAAGACATAATTGATTTTAAACGAGCGAAGAAAAATTAATTAAGATCTAAAAAACACATACTTTCACACGGATTAAATTCAAGAGTTAACGAACAACCTAGAGTCATTATTCCCTTGTTTGCTTCTTAGATTTTATTCCCACTAAATTAATTATACCTTAACTTAATCAACTAATCTAAAGTCTTAGTGTTTATAAATGCCCGTCGGTCTACTTATATCCTTACCTAGATTAATTATATAACGTCTTTCACAAATTAACTAGGTACAGTTTATATTGATAACACTCTAATTTGACTATACGGAGCTTTTATGTATATGTCTATCATATATGCAAGTTAGATTAAAATCTAATTTAACATTATTCAAATTCATGGTCTACTTAAAATTACCTCCGTCAAATTCAATTCTAAATTTCCAAAACATTTTTAATGGTGGTCAATTACTAAACAATAATAATCAAAAGCAAGACTAAATAACCTGAATTAAAATTAAGCATAACTAACAAGTTCATAGTACTCTAGGTTGTAAAAGAAAACTAGCCACACATGGGTTCCGTCAAAATCATCCCATAATAACATCTGAAATTGATATCTTATCGAATCCCATAAAAATCTCTTAATTTTTGAATTGATGACTCTCTAAATAAAATAAAATATTTCTAAAGATGTACTAAATACGGAGAGGTATCACATCCACGCACCACGATGTTATATACTGGTTTCATAAATTCAGAAGCTAATGAAATCGCGAGAAATTCTTGTATGCACTGGGTGCACCAGCTCATTTGTACACTGACCATTGATAATAGTACAACTTAAACAATTTTATCTGATTTATCAGCCTACATGTTAATCTCTCTTTTCCCTTTTTTTTTTAAGAGCGTTTAGATACCTGTGCTTTTTCTCTCCCCCCCTAAACTTAATTACCACCACCCCTCTCATCTCTCTTCCCCACTCTCTCTCTCTTCCCCTCACTGTCGCCCTTTGCATATCTCTCATCCTGCCACGAAGATTTGCATCTCCAACCTTGCAAGCTACTATCTTGTCCCACACCTCAAGCCCTCTCTCTCACTCCCCTTCTTCCGGTCAGCTCACCCTTGGAAGTTCAGGCCACTATACTTGCAGGCTTCTCTCTCTCTCTCTCTCTCTCTCTCTCTCTCTCTGACATACACCTCCTTGATTTTTTCTGGAAAAAAAATCATTAAAAAGAAGACAAGTACTGATTATATGGATAGGGTAGAGATTTGGGTATATCTTGTTCAGATAGATTAGAGAAAAAAATGAAATCTTTTATATCTTGTAACTAATAAATGGACGGTGAGGGCTTATGAATATCACATGCGTCTGAGTTTTGCTGGATTTTTTGATGATAAGAAAAACAAAAGACAGGAAGACAAGTACAGGTGGTGAAGAGTAACAAGAGTAAAGATGAGATATTTTTTGATCCAAAATAATTTGTAGAGTTGGGAGCCATCAGAAAAAAGAAGAGGGAGAGGGAGAGATTTTTTATTTTTTTTGAGTGAAGAGGGGGAGAGAAAATTTGCTGTGTGGGGATGATAGAAAGCAAAGGAAGAAAGAGATATGGAGGGTCAGGCCTGGCAGTGTGGGGGGCTTGTGAAGTTTTCAAAAGTAAATTGCACATGAGAGGGAGAATAGTGGTGGAAAAAGGAACACGAATATCTATAAACTGATTTGAAAATTATATATAGTAAATAAGAAACAGAGACACGTAGACTCACATGTTGGATAAAAGATTCTCCATCTGTCACTATATCACTGGTCAGTGCACAAATGAGGTGGTGCAACCAGTGTACACAAGAATTTCTCTGAAATCCCTGGCCACGTCAGTTTATTTTGGATGACGACAGAGGTGAAGTTTGGGCTGAAGCTTTTCATCTATGTTCTTAGCCTTTGAGCTTAGATGAAGATGGGTTTGTCTTGGGCCCAACATGTTACATTGCCTGTTTTGTATTTCCGCTGAAGTCATCGTTATCGTCATACACACACAGACACAGACACACAGACACACCCCATGGTTATCTTTTTTGAAAAAAAAAAAAAAGGAAAAAAATTTCCCGAATGGGAAAGCACGAGAAAGGGGGCATTAGGGTTTGTCCCCGGGTTTTTAAAGCAAGTTTGACTGCACATGTGAGGGGAATGATCTAGGAACTTGGAAGCCGTAAAAAGCAGAGTTTTTTTAGCGAGATCTTAGATCTGCTCTTCTTCTTCTTGTTTTTTTTTTTTTTTTTTTTTAATTTTTTGTGCCAGTATCTTAGATCTGCTCTTCTACCTCTTCGTGATGCGGCTAAATCTCTTTTACCCTTGCAATCGGCGCTTCATGACTGAGTGGGTGAAAAGCAGTGCTGTAATTTCCTTCCCCTTCTTCAACCGAACGGCGGCTTATTACTGCACAGCAACACCACGAGGACGGAAAGGTTTCACCGTTCTCGGTCGATCGCAATTATTTGCAAACTATCTTCTTCAGAAAGAATGCCGTAGGCAACACGCGGCGGTTTCACCTGCCTCCCTCCACCTTCTGCTCAGCCTCCTCGCCGCCGGCTCCGGCGGCTCCTCCCGCCATCAGTTCCTGGAGTTCTTCGACGTCGATTCGATGCATAATATCGATTCCTCCGTGACTCTACTTCAGGACGTCCTCTTGGCCGATCGTCCTGATTCCCCCTTTGGCCCCCGTATTCGTTCCTCCACTTGCCTCTGGCATGATCACTCCCTTTCTCTCCATCCCTCCTTTCTCGACACTCTCCGCCATCCTCATAGAGCCTCAATCTTCCCTGTGGATTTTCACAAGGTACCTAAAGCTTCCATTTTTCTGTTTTCTGAGGACAAAAAGCATCATCCCTTCATTATTTCTATCATTGATGCTTGCTTGCTTGCTTGATATATGTTATATGCATAATTTACCTATTTGTGCTTTCTCTGATGTATATCCCTGTTCTTCCCATGACGCCTGATGAACGTCTTATTCCCCACGTATCTTGTTTGTTCGCCTTCGTTATCAAATATGGTATGCAGAGTGGGGTCTGCAAATTATCCTGTGCTATCTTCAAATTCATGGAGTATATTAGAGGATATTATTATTATTATTATTATTATTATTATTATTATTATTATTATATGCCTGTTTCTTCGGCCCATTATTATGGATCCTTGAAACGTACATCAACACACAGCCCAATTAGTTGCTCTTCTTCTTTAATACCAGTCGCTTCACTCAAAAATAGTTTTGACATTTTGCTTCATTCGCTTACACCGTTGGAACACAGTTTGGATTATTTGTTAAGGGGTTCCTGTGTGCAAATGAAGAGAATGGTTCCTTTTATTATCTTTTATTTATCTTCTTCTTCCCCCGCCCACTTTTGCTTCCTCTTTATTTATTTATTTTTTTATTTTTTTGAGTTTTTATGAGTTTTTAATCCTGTATATCCTGAGCCAGCCCCTGTCACACAGAGGATCCGCACCAGGGCCTCCACTTAAGGTAAAGTGCTGCATTCCCCGGCTCGAACTCCCGACCCTTGATTAAGAGGCAAAGTACTATGCCACCGTGCTTATTTTATCTCTTTCATTCTTTCTTTCTTTTGGCGTGTGAACTACCAAGCACTTTAGTTTTTAACCACTCCATCCCCTCAGAGTTTTGTTCCTTCTCTTGTGTATTAATTAAACTCCCCATGGAATGACTAGTGTCAACTATTTTGTGCAGACTACTCTTGCGAGGCAACAAATTAATGCAAGGGTAGAGCATGATACAAATGGGCTCATCAAACATCTTTTATCTGAGAAGTTTCTTGGCAACTTATCGGTCAAGCTAGTCCTCACGAATGCACTGCACTTCAAAGGAGACTGGGATATCGATGATGACATGCAGAATCCCAACAATCATTCGGCAGAACGCCGTACGCATAATCCGGACCCTCGTTTAAAGTTAGGCTATGACTACAATTGGTCAGAATGCTATAACCATCATTTTGCAAAAGAGTTTGTGGGTGCTGAAATCATCGCTATTAAGAGGAACATAGTGGATCGTGATTATTTCGTGCTTGGTCACAAATTTAGAAGGCCTAGTAAAGACAAGCGCCATGTCAACTTGACTTATTGTTATCCGAAACCTTTGAATACTATTGGTTATTGTTCTATTCCTAATGAAACCGTAATGGAAGTTGGTGGTAGGGAGATCCCAAAATTTATTGTTTCTTCTAAGGTGGATGCTTCTACTATATTAAGGAGGCGAGGGATAGTATTGCCATTCTCTGGAGGAGGGTTGACGGAGATGTTAAGTCCTTCCCACTCTGACCTCAGTGAAGAGTTGTATCTTTTCAAAATGTTGCAGAAGACATCCGTCGATTTAAACGAGCAAGGGAGTGAAGCTGCGGCGGCAACCACTGTAATATTAATGTCTGGGTGTCCACCATATTTGCAGGATGTAGATTATGTGGATCGTTATTTTTGTGGGATAGAAATCTTTCATGCGGTTGAAGGATATATGGCTAAAGTTGGCCTTCAGGTTCACCAATATGTGTAGTGTTGCTTGCAACACATTGTGTCACCTAATTTCTCTGTCTTATTTATTTATCTTTTGAAAATACATTTGTTGGTACTTATACTTTTATTTAGTTTTGATTTTGGTACCTATGTGTATTTATCATGATTAAATGCTTTAATTTTAATTTTTAAACATCATTGGCTTTAATTTTAATTTTGATTTTGGTAACTATGTGTATTTATCTGATATTTATTCTTGTTCAAACCTATTAAAAAGTATGTTCTATTTTGTTTTATATTTAGAGAAAACACAAATAATCCTTTCCTACTGATGGACATAAATAGGGACTATAAACTAGAATTTGAAGAATTTATTGGTAGGAATAATTACTGAATATCTGAATTAAAATTTTTATGAATTTTCAAATGTGAGATGATCACTTCAAATAGCTGACTTTAAAGTTTCATTTAAATTTGAACTTGTAAAACTTCATTTCAAGATATTTACTTTTTTGTTAAATTTTCAAGATAATTATTTTGTGTTATTCACAACCAGCGAGCAGTGAGAGAAATAAACACAGGTTACAATGTCAACATCGACTTTGTCGTAAATAAGCAGCTACTTTTGTTGAAGAGGTAAAGAAAACTTCCATACTTATATCCTTTAGAGGAATGGCCATTGGTAACGTGTTTAGAGAACAAAATACAACCAAACCCATTGACGAAAAAGGGACCTTTTTTCTGACAAAACAGGGGGGAAATGACGTGACTTTTAACCAGTAGTTGCCAATCAAATAACTTGTGAGGAGGAAGCTAAAAGGGTTATCTAATGTTTTATGTGAAAATTACAGTCTTACACTCTTACTCTTCCCTTTCCAAGGTGGGTTAATTTTTAAAGCGACATAAGGAATAAAAGTATTCATAATATTAAGCATCTATCCATCGAAAAAATACTAAGCATCTATGATATGGAGAGTGAAGTTTTGGTAGAAAACAGCCCCAAATGTATAGAAGTGGCGACCATAAACACTCATATCAACCAAATAAAATATTAAAAATTCATATACAAAAATTTGAAAAGAGTTACAAAGATGGCAAAAAAAAAAAAAAAGAGTTAAAAAGAACATATTACTATTTTTAACTCAAAATAATGTTGTTTCGTACTTAACAAGAGGGAGAATATAAAAGGTCAATCCTTCCAAAAACTTAGTTGATTTTCATATGAACAAGAGTGTATTAGTCTCATAAAAAAAACAAGTGTGCATTAGGACTTAGGAGGGGTCTTTACTATTTAGCGTTTTATTGTTTTTTTTATAATCAATATTAGGAGGGGTCTTTACTTTTTTTTTTTTTTTTTGCCAGCGGAGGGGTCTTTACTATTTAGCGTTTCATTGTTTTTTTTTTGTTTTTTTGTTTTTTTATAGTCAACCTAAACGAACAGGGAATGTAGTACATTCTTCTATCAAGGAAACTTAAAATGAAAAAAAAACCTCGCTTAATACTACAATTCCCAAACACTAATCCAAAAGAAATAGACAAGAAATTAAAATAGAGAGGGAAAAAGAAAATGAAGTGCCCAGGTCACAAGCAAGGGTGGCAACGGTGTAGCCTTCCTGAGGAAATTTTCGAGCTATTGATCGGCCGAGTTTGAGGTCGATGCCAACGATAGCAGCAATGCCTTAGGAAGACGTTGAGCTATAAGCTACCTGCAATTTCATGTGAGAAGGGAGATTGAGGGGCGATGATTGGGGGGGGGGGGTTACACTTAAAATTACAGATCTGTAATTTTGGAGGTATGAACAACAAGAAGAAGTAGCTGGAGAAGGAAGAAGGTTGCTGCCATTGATGTTGCAGGGAGGGAGGGAGAGATGGAAGTGATATGGGAGGAAGAAGACTGTGGGAGAAAAAAGGGGGGATGACGAGGGTGTACATATGAGGTGCAAGGGATATATTTAGCGGCACGTAAGCAATTGCGTTCATCTAACCATTGGCCGTTATGGCTCTTTGAGAACTAGTGAAAGCTTAAGTGTGTGTTTGGATACCCCTTGGAGTCCTGGATCCAAGAATTATAAGTCAATTTAGAAAAAAAAAATTATGTTTAGATGCACTTATTTTGAGAATTATTTTTGGTTTAAAATAACTTCTGCAACGTTAAAAGTCAGAAGTAAGAAAAACTGGCTTTTGGCTTCTAACTTTTGACTTCTGGTAGGTCCCACGCCTTTTATTATGTATTATTTAATAAGGTGGGTAGGAAAGTTAGATTTTTAGACTCCTAAAATTCTTAAATAAGATAATTTCTTTTAATCTAAAATTTTCTTTTTATCTCCAAAAATTTATCATAATAATTTCTAACTACTTTCTCCCACAATATACTCCTTTGAGCTAAAAATGTTATTTTTTAAAATTATTTTTCTAAAAATAAGGGAGAAACTAAGCCTTTAATAAGAATATATATACATATTATATATGTATTATTTAATGACAATAATACATTTTTTAGTAATTTTTCATCTAAACGTGCTTTTCAATGTAATTATCCAAACATGTTTCTAAAAGTCAGATTGAAAAAAAGTCATTTCTATCATCACAAATTTAAACATAAATTACTTCAAATAAATGACTTTTATCCAATCTTACTTATGAAAAAAATCATTATGAAAAAAAGTCACTCCTCATGTACTCAATCCAAACACACCATAAGTCCTAAGTCTCGTGTAATCGTGTTATCCCAATCCCAACAATCACACCACCAAGCCCAGATGCCGAAATAGCAGTAACACTTTGTGCTCAACAACACTTAACAGGGAATAAGAATGAATGACATAAAAAATCCACAACAATGCACCAAAAGATGAAAGATGACTCGATGACACAAGAGACAAGACCTGCATAACCCAATTTTTACTTAAACCATCGTAGTAAAAAGTAGAGCTGGGAAAATGGGCTCAACCCGCGGGTTCAACCCGCCAGCCCGTAGGTTGAGCAGGGTTTCTCAACCCATCAAAGTGCGGGCCCCCGTGGGTTAAGGCGGGCTAGCCCGCGGGTTGGCGGGTAGGCTCACCAAATATATTTTTTTATTAAAAAAAAGAAAAACTCTATTATTAAGGCATATTTTAGACACTTCACTAATATAAATTGTGGTTGACATAACAAATTGTGGTGTTTGTATAGTATAATCTAAACCTTTTTAATAATATTGTTAATACAATAAAATTATGAAGATGTTTTTACAAAAACAAATATGCAATTGTGGAGTCCATATTTGTATAGTACTTGGGATATTCTATTTTACTTGAGCCAATTATAATCTATTTTTGTTGATTTAGAATTTTTATTTTTTATTATAGTATTTTTAAAATAAAAATTAAAAAAAAAACTGGCAGGTCAACCCGCATCACATAACCTGGAACCCGTTACGGGCCAGCCCGTAACCCCCGGGTTGGCCCATTTTCCCAGCTATAGTAGAAAGTAAGCAAACTATGAGAGGAATGGTGGAAAGCCACAAAAGAAAACAAGCAAACAGTGACAAAGAAGAAGAAGAAAATGAAAATAAGAGAATAGAAAAGTGTTTTTGTTTTGTTTTTTTTTTTTAAAGAAAAACTATTTTTGAATACAAGTTTTTAAAAGAAATAACAAAAAACATGTTCAGGTATCTGTTTTTAACAGACAAAAACATGTTCAGTTAATTGTTTCTTGACTTTATTTATAAGTTACTTCTTACATATTTCTCTTTAAAAAAAATCAAAAACCTCAATTTATAATTAAAATTTAACAATTTTTCAAATCCTTCTATCTGCCTCATCAGTTATCCACCAATCAAAATCGCCAATCCTTAATCCTCCCCCCACCATTCACACTGATACCAACCTCCATCCAACGGCCACAAAACACCCCTTCTTCCCTATCACTCCAACAATTACAAAATCCCTCGCCTTCAGCTTCCTCACATTTCATTCCTTCTTGACTGCAACTTCAGAAACCAGAGAAAAATCAATCATATCTAGAAGAGGAAAAGGAGGTGAGGATCTTGGAAAGGGAGGATCCAGGCGTCATCGTAGGATTCTGAGGGATAACATCCAGGGAATCACCAAGCCTGCGATTTCTCGTCTCGCTAGATGTCGAGGAGTTCAGCCTTTCAGTGGTCTCATCAACCGGCGGCGGTAAGAGCCGGCGAGATTTTAGGTTCATCTGAGAGAGAGAGAGGGAGTGTGCGTGCACGTGTGAGGGCTAAATAGTGAGAGTCGAGCCAGGGAGAAAAAAAACAATTCTTGAGAACATCCTTACCGTTGTTTCCTAAAATCTTTTTTTTTTTTAATATAAACTGTAATGTAATTCATTGCACTACCATGTGGTTACAACAAAACAAAATTCAAATCCTACTCATCTAACCTACATCAGCCACCCTCTCATATACACAGGGAGGGGGTTGATCCAAATAACAAAAGTTCATATCCAAACTATGGGAATACTTAGCTAATTGATCAGCTCAAGAGATGTTTTCCCTACAATTATATATAATATTCACTTGTCAATTCCTATGGAAAAGTAGTCTAACATCATCTATTATGTCCTTGAAGGGGTGGGTCCCTTCACATCCTCTTAGTACTAGATTAATAGCTTCCATACAGTCCGATGCTATATTTACTTGCCTAAATCCTTGTATCCAACACATATGTAATCCATAAAGAAGTCCAAGTAACTCCGCTATCACCGGCGGCACACTTGTGAGCTTCCAACTGAAACCTCTGATCCATGTACCTATATGGGACTGGACTACACCTCCACAACCACTCCTGCTTTTAAAAATAAGTATAAAAAAAAAGAAAACTGTTTTTAAAAACGAACAAGTCAACAAAATTTTTGTGGCTTGTGATGGGCTGCCACTGCTCAAACATCCTTGTTTTTGGGTCCAGGTCTTCTGAGAGGCCTCTCAAAGAGGATGAGGATGATGACGACGACGAAATCCCAGTAGCTTTGTCCTTGTTGAAAGCCTCATCTTTGAGCTTCATGAAACGTACTTTCATGATTTTCCGCTCATCTGGTGTGCCCTTCTCCAGCTAAAACAGATCAAGCAGGTCAAGCACCTCCGAACAATGAGGAAAATAGTGTAACACCCCAAAATTTTAAAAATAGAAATAAGGACTTATAAGATTTTTGGAATGTTATTAAAAATAATAAAAGGCATTAAAAAATGAATTTATGATGTTTTAGACATTTTTAATAAATTTTAAGGTTTATTTTATTTACACATAAAGGTAAAAATAATAATTACAATATAAATTTTAATTTAAAAACTTTAAGAAAATTTATTTGGAGGTTTAAAGAATTTAGGGATAAGAAAGTCTTTAATTTGATATAAGAAATAATTTTAGAAATTCATTTCTAAAAAGAGACCAAACTAGAAATAATTGAAAAACTTTAGAATAAGGGTTATTTCTATTAGAGAATAAAAAGAAATAATTAGAAGATAAAAACTTAATTTGGAAAAAAAAAAAGAATAATAAGGATTTAGTTGAGGTATTAGAAAGGCACTTAAAAATTAAAAAGCCTTATAAATAAATTTATGAGTCAAACGTATTTTTAATAATTTTTAAGACTTATTATATTTATTAATTGAGGAAAAATAGTTAAAAGATTAATTTTAAGAAGGGGATATTTAGAACCTAGATGTATTGTTTGATATTTAAAAAGTCTGATAAATAAATCTGAAAGTTAAAATATATCTAGTAAAATTATTTTGGGATAAGTTTCAGATTTAATTACAAAGGGAAATGGTAAGTAAAATTACCATATAAGATGAAAATATGAAATAGGAAATATAAATGACTATATTTGTCCCTAGTTAAAAAGATCTTTAGTTAAATTAGGAAGGGCAAAATAGTAAACTATCTATTAAAAATATCTCCTTCCCTTCTTTATTCCTTATTACCCCACGTGCCTTGTTCATTTCCTTCATTCCTCATTAGCTTCTCTCTCTTTCTCGTCTCTCACTCTCTCTCGTTCTCATCTCCCTCTGTGCTCTGCGTCTTGAGCGGCGATCGACTGGTTCCAGCGGCGGCTGACGGCGAGAACGGCGGTGAGAGGTGGCTGAGATTCATGTGAAGCTTAGGTAAACCTTCTTCCTCCGTTTTCCTTCCTCTTTCTGGTTCGATTTTGAGAGGATTTGGAGAGAGGTTCGATTTAGGGTTTGGGTTTCTGGGGATTTTTAGAGCTTCAAAACTCATGGAAATGAAGCTTAGGACTTGAATAAGGGTAATCTGGAAGCGGATTAGAGTGGGGAAGCTTAGTTTGTCCGATTTTCAAATCTTCCTCTTCGGATCACTGTTCACCCGACGCCATATTCGTGATTTCTGGAGCTTCCTTGCTTTAAGGATTAATTAATTATGATTAGGAGTAAGTTTAAACTCCTAGGAAGCATTCCATGTTGATTTTCTGAAGTTTGGAATTTCTGGGATTTTGTTCTTCATTTTCCCCTGTTTCCTTCGATTCTGCTCCTTCGTTCTATGCTCCGTGTTCTTCTTTGTTGCGTCGATTGATTTTAGGATATTAGGTGTTCAGTTTCTTTTCTTTCCTTTGTGGCTGCCTTGCTCTGCGCCAGATTTCTTGTTCTGCTCTGGCCGAAATCCTTGTTCTTCTCTGCTTGTTTTGCTGGCCGAAATTCTGTCCCTGCTTGGTGATTATGTTTGGTGTATGATGAAAAGGAAATGGATAAGATGCCTAATGATGTTGGATAGTGTAATGGTTGAGGTTTGATTTAATATATATATTGATGGATTATAATCAATTGAAACAAGTTGGGTGTTAATTGTTTAATTGTATCCTCTCTGGGTTGCTCTGGCCGTGGATTATGGGCAGGAAAGAAGGAAAATATTGTGATGTTTGTTTAACTTGAATTGAAATGGGTGCATGTTGCTCTGCTTGATTAAGGATGGAATTAGATGTGTGGGTACTAATTTAATTGGGAATGGTATGATTAAAATATTAGGAACAAGGTTAGGAAAATGTGAAGTTGAGTGGGTTGTCTTGTTTGTGATTGTCAAATTGATTTATTGATTCGGTGTGAGAGATAGTGTCTAACTACTTGAAAAGAGAGATGTCAACATATGATTTTGAATGTTTAATATATGGTAGAGGTATTAAAAATGTCAAGCTAAGTATTTCTCATTTTGTTCACAATGTTGAAGAATTCTATTATTTGTACACCTAAATGGTAAATTGAATCCTTAAATAATAAGTAAGTGTTTACAAGGTCTACTAAGAAATTTGGAAAGTAATTGGGATAAAAAGATAATTGATTGGAAGGCAATGTAAGTTTAAGCTAAAATGGTGAGGACATTCTTATGTTTGTGTTTGTGCATAGAAAGTTGATTGTGTGATATTGTTTGGTTTTGAAAACAAGAACTGATTTTTATTTCTAGTTGAAGTTCCTAAGTATTAATAAGTATTCCAAATGTGTTGAGATATGGTTTTAAGGAATTTAGTTAAGTTATGATTTCTTTAAGTCAAATGAGAATTTTAAGTATTATTTGAATTCTTTGAAGGTTATAAGAATTGACAAATTTAAATGTTATATACATAAGTCCTCTTTGCTGATTAAATGGTATACGATTTGAAATTTAAAGAAAAGGTTAAGAATTTATTCTATAAAGATAAATATGGAAACTTTAGAAATTCAATAAGAATAATGATTTAAATAGTTTGTTAATCAGCTGGTTGGGGCGTGATTGAAGTTGCTTGACTGGATTTATTATTCTGATTGGAATATTGGATAATATGGTAGTATGTATTGTTTGATGAACGGCGCGGTAAAACAGTAGCATATGTTCAAGTTAACCTGTAGAGTCCAAATGATTAAATTCATTATGTGACTTAAGAAACGTTAGTAATTAAGGTCATCAATAAAAGAATATAAATAATAGGTAAATGAATACTCTGGGAATTAAAGAAATGTACCATTCCTTAAAAGTAATTATTCTTGAGGTAATTATTAGCCAAACATTGAAAATAAGAAACACTAATTGGAATAGATTAATTTAAAATGTCCTTTAGATTTTAAATAGTCAAGTTTATTATAGATGAATTAAGTTATAGGTAATAATTATTAATGTGAGGAAAAAGTATGCTCATTAAAAGTTATTTAATAAATTTAATTGCTTGGACTTAAATAAACAAAAATGAATGATTTAAATTATTGATTAATTTACCTTAAGGTTTTGTAATAAGTAGGAAGTAAGAATATTTATATATATATAAGAGATTTTAATATAAGTTTATTGAAAGAAAATTATTGTGATGTAAGTCTAATTTAAAGTAATTAAGATATTCTTATGATTGTGTTGTATATATGTGTATCGTTTACTGATTGTAAACTATCTGTTTGAATATAGTAATTAATAATTAAATAAGAGATTAAGATTTAATCCTATGTTAGAAAAGGAAGGGGTAGAATTATAGGTAGAGATATAGGATCGTGAGAGGCGTCGAATTATTAGAAATAAAAATAGATATTAATATACATTATATGTTGTACCTAATTATAGGAAAAGATAATGGAGGTGGATCCTCGGGGAAAGAAAAGAATCAGCTAAGGATTAAGTGCTGGTATCCATGTAGCAGTTTATTTCAGTAACCATTAAATGAATTGCATGTATTATTTTGTAATTTCTATTACATTTAATTGGTAAGTTTGATTCCTAATATGTTTGGAGTACTCCAGAGCTTAGGTGGGTCGCTCCCCCTTTGCTAAGTTATTTTAGTATAGCTCTATATGATATCACAAGAAATCCTGCAGGTATAAGGAGCCTTCACCGATAAACGAATATATCGTTATTCGGGGGTTGGCGAGTGCTATATGCACACAGATCAGTAGGATGAGAATTATCTTTTATTTGTATAGATTTATGAAATATATACATGTCAATGCTAGCATGATAACATAAGTTAATGAAAGAAACTGCTATTGGGATTTCCAATCTCACCCTCCTCCCCAAACATTTTCAGTGTGCAGGACGGAAGAAGTTAGCTGGGGAAGAAGTAAGATAAAATAAGAAGAAGTAGGAATGCCTGCTAAGCTATGTATTCCCTTTAGTTAATTATTTTAGAATTTAATTATTCACAAATATAAAAATAAAAAGGTTAATATAAGTAATTGTATGTATATATATAAATAACTCTTATGAAGCTGTGCACTCTGGTAAAAAGGGTTGTCTGCTGCGGGAACCCTAACGTTTTCGATCTAAGAAGGATCGGAACCCATAAGTAGACATAATGAACCCTTGAAGGGTTTTTGCTCCCCACACACTATCGATAAGGGGCAGAACCCTAAGGGAGCTTAAGTAGTTTAATTGTTTTATGAACCACGAGGTTTTATAAAAAGTTTTAAATTCTAAGTCGCTTGAAAAGCCCATTCTAACTGACAAAAGGTTGGATAAATGTTTTGAAAGAAAAAGTTTTAAATTCTCCGTATTTTTGGGCTTTCAAATTCGTAAAAGTGGTTATAATTCAATTAAATTACTATAATATAGTAGTAAAAGTCTAGGTGTTACAAATAGCGCTGGCCCATCTTAACTGCCATCACACAAGTGCAAAAACAAAATTAAATGAATTTCAATCAGTATGAAGACTTGCTTTATTTTTTGAAATTAAAGAGACAAGCATTAAGATTTCACATGATCAAATCAGTAACCTTCCACTTATAAGTCTATGCAGACATGGAGATAAAGTTTCTAGCCAGATAAGTACACCAGGAAAAATAGCTTCCGTTAAAGCAATTAATATATTTTCAACGCTTGTAGATTACGAATAAACACCATCAGCACTATCACACAATACTTACCTGCTTTCATAAGGGTGTCCACCCTGACAAGAAGCCTTTTATTGTGCGCCAGGGGAGTCTCATTTAGATCAACCTCCCTCAAAGTCCCATTTGAAGCTTTTGATGCAAAAAGATCTACACACTCGGACGTTGTCCTAGTACGTGTGATGTCCATAGCTAATTTGGCTTCTGAAGGGAAGATTAGTCTCGCAAGTGCCACTGCAATTTATAGCAATAATTAGAGTCTAAAGATAAAGCCATGAGGGTATTTGGTCGGAGGGAATATTATATATTGATGAGTTAAAGTGACAGGTGGCAACCAAAGAAGAAGGAAGTAGGAGCGAGAAACGTATTAAAGTGGGAGAGAGAACAAAAGGGAATGAAGGAAAACAAATGAAAATAAAAATGAGTTAAAAATGACATGTGTCAACAGCGGCCCACGTGAAAGAGGTTAAATCTGATAAACCCTATTCAGATATGCTTACTTTTTTCCTGTTTGTGCGTTAAATTTATGTACTTTCTGTTGGTCTCCGAACTCTAACCCGACTTTCTTTCTTGCCCTTTCCCATTCTTGGATCTACATTGTAGATGGATCTTCTGTTTTCTTTCTGATTTTATATTACCTTTGTGTACCATTTCTCCTAGGATTTTTTTTGTGACTCTTTAAGTTGTTTTGGTTTTGTCAATTCGGCTTTCTTTTCATGTTGATCAACTGGGGAAAATTTCATTGTCTGTTATACGCGTTCCTCTTGGTTAGCGGCTTTCACTCTTGATTTGTGTGCATTTCAACTGGATTTCTTTGTCCTCATCAGTGTTTAACTTCAGATTCCGTTGCATGTTTCAGGAAATGTGTTATGCGCCAGCATGGATTTCTAATGGCTTCCTGTGTGTAATTTATGTCAAACCGGTGGTTTCACTCTTGAGATAAAAGCAACAACCATAGTTGTTAGCCTTCTCATTTTGCTCTGTTTTACTAGGAAGCGTGGGTATTTAACCTGTGCAAGATTGTTTTTAGATGAGTGTACGTGTCTGTAAACATCGGAGGGATAAATGGAGAACAGCTTGGGTCAAGACGCTAATCCAGCACATGGCTCCTTTGATAAGTCTAGGGTTTTGAATGTTAAGCCATTGCGAACTCTTTTATTCTCCTCACCATCTGATGCCTCTTTGTCTTCAAATTCACAAGGCGAGTCTCAGAGGTTCCCTGCACGGAATATCCAAACCCCAGCAGCTGGTGTGCCTCTTATTAATTCATTCAGGACACCAACACCAAGGGCGAAGGCTACTACTAATGGAGTTACAGGGTCATCTAAAAGAAGCAAGAAGGGTTTCACGAATGTCCGTGGCTACAGTAATGACCATCAAATGAATTTTGAGGTGAATGAAGCAGATGTAGAATGTAGGGATTACTTTTGTTAATTGTCTGTTGAGTTTCTAATGGGTTGGCTTCCAGTTGCTTAGACTTATGAAAACGATTAGCTTCAACTGTCCCACAGGAATTCTTTGCTTTCTAATTTCCTTTCATGATCCATGATTGAGCAATGATGTTGATGGTTTTTAAAAATAAAATCATACATGTTAAGCCTCTATTCTTTGAATGTTGGGCTCTCAAGCTGTAATGCAATCTTTCCATGTTTGATGACATTTATGAACTTGCAAGGTCATTCCTTTGTATCTAATTTAGGCTGCATATCTGGGAACTGTTCTGGATCAAATAATTTAATATTTTTTATTGGCGGAAAGAAATATAATGATTATGTAGTAAAGGGCTGGTTTGGTAGCAAAATGCAAAGGAACGCAAAAGAAAGTGTGTTGAAGATGTGATTTTTATCAATGAAAAATGGACATTGTGTCCTTAAATGAAAAAAACGAAAAAAGTAATGGAGAATAATAATTATGTTGAGTAATGAGCAATCGGACCTGACTATTATTGATAATATATTGTGTATTGTGATATGTGTGTGAAAAGGGAATATGACCCCCTTGATTGTACCAAACAGGGCATTATCTAATCTTTTGATACTCAATACAGAGGAAGTAATATCAGTATTTGCCTATAAAAAATCACAGAATATTCCATTCCCCTGATATTGCCCTCAATTCTGATACACTCTTTTTTGTTGCATATATCGATGTACTATAATATTGAATAATTACACAATGCTAATATGTGGTTTGCTTGCACTTGGAAGGAAGACCATGAGACAAAAGAAAAAAAATCTCACCCATTCTATCGTCTTGTTGATTGCACTTGATTATTACATATTTTTATCCATTAATTATAGGAAATTAGTATTTGTTCTAAACTATTAAATTGGGATTTAGACACTTTATACTTAGAGTCCAAGATCAGAGAGTTAATTACATTTCCATTAAATTTGAGCATATTAGGCATTTAACTCATGTATTTATTGTTTCTGGACTTGAAATACTTCACATGTACTTAAAATTTGCCTTGTAGGTGCAAAGAAAGAGAATCAACACAAAGTAGGAAACTTTTACAAAATAGAAAATTTCCTATTGGATTGGTTAATTGGGTTTGCCTAAAATATTTCCTTTTTGTTAATCCTAATAAGAATAGGCAACTCTAGACTTGATTGATGTTAAGAAGTTTCCTAATTGATTATTCTAATCAAAACTTCCTATTTTGGCTAGATTTCTTGAGAGAAATTGTTTGTATCTTCCCCAAATCTTTCCTAGATGGTATGGGTGGTCAAATTAGGCAACCGGAGGCCATTTTGGATAGGTTTTTGAGTGGTTTCTTGTGCAATAGAGAGAGGAATCCGAATTTCCATATTTATTCACCCATTCTCTCTTTCATCCCATAATTCTTTCCCCAAACCTTTTCTATTTATTAATCCTAGGTTAATTTGAAAGGTTTGGGGTTGCCTCTTGTGCTATATATAGGCCACAAACGAATTTCTAATGATCCTTCTATCAATTTTCGTCATCTCCCTTCTCCTCTTCTCTCTTTGCCGAATTCCAACCTTCCACTACACTCCCACGGGGCTATCAATACAATACTTGTTCCTTCTCAGGATTTTGTTAATTTGACCGGCAATATTAGCGGGGAAGTTAAAGGTGATGACATGGCAAGCAGCAAATAGTATCGCCTGAAGTCGTATGTTCTTAAGTTGGATCCGCATTTCCTGCGCATCACTTTTCTTCTCATCACCTTCTCATCACCCAAAACTACACCGTTTTGGGTGATGAATCCAACCTCCTCCTTCTTTTTTTTTTTTTAAAAAAAATATAAAAGTAAATATAATTATAATAATACTTTTAAATCTCATAAATAAATTTAATCTGTCATTATTTGGTTTGAACAATTCACAACTGGACAGTTGTGAACTGTTCAGATCCAGTTGTAAACTGTTCAGACCAAATAATGACAGATTAAATTTATTTATGAGATCTAAAAGTATTATTATAATTATATTTATTTTTATATTTTTTTATAAAAAAAAAAAAAGAAGAAGGTTGGGTTCATCACCCAAAACAGTGTAGTTTTGGGTGATGAGAAGGTTGATGAGAAGAGAGGTGATGAGTAGGGAATGGGGACCCTCTTAAGTTAGCAGATAGCAGATTAATTTTCCTTTTGGCAATTATTGTAGATTGGTAAATGAATGGTCAGGCTTTCTATTTATTTGGATAAGTTTTTGAAGTATAAATCCCAAGACTGATCGTGTAATTCTGTTCTTTTCCTTTTTCCTTTTTTTTTTTTTGCCAGTAATTCTGTTCTTTTCCCCTCAACATTAGGATTTTTTTTTCTCTAAAGGGAGGTTTTTAATGGCCATGCTTTAGTTATGCGGTATTGAAGGTTACTCTATAGCAACCGTTTCAGAAAACCACCTCAAGGTTTTAATTTATGTGTAAATGTGCAAATTTAGTATCATACAATTTTACAAATCGTACCAAGCATAAATTACAATTTTTTTGTGTGCTTACGGTCATCATGAATTTTTTCATAGCATGTATAGTAATGATAAAAATTCATGATACAAAATCGTTCATCATAAATTTTTTTCGTAGCATATATAGTAACAGATTTCGCAATCTGTATTAAACAGTGTTACCATATATGCTACGGAAACAATTCATTATGACCATAAACACACAAGAAAATTATATTTTATGTTTGGTGCGATTTGTAATATTGTAGGATACTAAATTTGTATCATTACCCTTAATTTATTTCTAACGTAGTTTACATGGGGGAGGGCCTTTGTGTCATGAATAGGCTGTGTATTGATGACGAAATTTTTTCGGAGTTGTTTGCCCGATTCCCGCCGGGAATGATGAAATCTTCTCTGGGTTGTTTGCCCGATTGCCAAACCTTTTATTGGAAAAAGAGACCAGAGGCCAGTACTTCTGCTTTAGGAAACTAAGAAAAGAATTCGAGGCCTTGGATTTTGTTGTGTTGGTGATACTGGAGCGTGACATGCACTGAATATGCTTACCCGTCACAGCACCATGCGAGCTCTAGATAATGCTTCATGAGAATAATGCAGCTCACTTTTCTTGGGTTTTGGGCCTTCAATGTCACCGTTGTTTTTTTAAGAAAAATTGGCCATTTGGTCTTTCAATTTTTAATTCCCTTTTGTATACAATGTAATTCCTAGAATCTTCATTTTTAAGATAAATTCATATGATGGACAATGGATGTGTTTGGGTGAACTTTTGGAAAAGTGACTTATATTTAAGTCATATTGTGTAATGAAATTTATGTTTGGATCAGCTGTTAAAAAAATGACTTATAAGTGACTTATTTTCTATAAGTCAGATTTTATATGTTTGGGTTAGTTGTGATTGGATGTGAAAAATATGTCATAATTTGTGGGCTCCACCAAAATAAGTTCTTATTTTTAAAAATAAATCACTTTTTTCAGCTTGTACTTATTTCCTCCATAAGTTCTTATTTTTTTTCATAAGAACTTATTTTCATAATTCCAACCAAACATATCAATAGTGAATTTATTTAAAAGAAAAAAAACGATACTCCCAACCTTTTAAGTCTAAAATAAAGTCTCCTCCTTGAGAACTAGCCAAAGCTCAAGTATCGTGCTGCCCCAATAATCACACCACCAAACCCGGATCCCCAAATAACAGTCCCACACTCCCACTTTGTGCTCAACAAAACTTAATAAATAAGAATGACATAAAAATCCACGATATACCAAAAGATGACTCACACAAGACTTTCACAACCCAATTTTTTATTAAAACCATATGACATAAAAATCCACCATATACCAAAAGATGACTCACACAAGACGTTCACAGCCCAATTTTTTTTATTAAAACCATTATAATAGAAATCAAAGAGTAAGCAAACTATGACAGGAAAACTCAACTTGGTGGAAGGCCACAAAAGAAAACAAACAAACAATAACAAAGAAGAATAAAAAAACAAAAACAAGAGATTAGAAAACCGTGATTAAAATTTTGTGGCTGGTGATTGGCTGTCAAGGCTTAAGCATCCTTATTTTGTGGGTTAAGTTCCTTTCATAAACTTAGCTAGCTGTGGCTGTGTATCCATGTCGTAGTAATTTTTTTTCCATTCATTTCTAGATTTGAAGTCTACCAATTTCAATTTTGTTGTCACAGTTTTCCTCATTTAATTCATACTTCCTCAGTTCCTAAATATAATATCCAGTAGACTTTTGTGGAGAAATTAAAGAAACTAAATAAGTCACTTAATAATAACATATTTTGTATATAATTACATTATATGTTAGTTTATAAGTTAGATAAACAAGTTTAGAGAAAAATTCAGGATTAGGCCTTTTTACTAAATACTGCAAACAGTAAAATTAATTACCAATATACTCCCTCCGTCCCTTATTATAAGAACCAAGGAGATAAAATCACACAGATTAAGGAAGTGTTTGAGAGAAACAAATATATCTAAAATAATTTTATTTTCTCAAATTTGCCCTTATTTATGATTGGGTATATAATAGAGAGAAATGTGATAGTAGTGATAAATGAGTATGAAAGAGATTATGAATAGAAAGAATAATAATGGGTAAAGAGGGAAAAAACTCATTAAATGCTCTGACAAGTCTCTTATAAAAAGAGACAAAATTATTCAAATTTTTTGCTCTTATATATAGAGAATGAGGGAGTATTACACATAAAAATTATTTCCCCATATACTACACCTGAAGTCGTTCTTTATGTGAATGATTTTGAAAAAACAAAGAAGTCGTTCATGCAAAGAACGACTTCTAAAATCGTACTTCACGTGAACGACTTTCATATCTTGGTCTTCGTGCACCTATAACTAAAGTTGTTTACGCGAAGAGTGACTTCTAAAGTCGTTCCAGCGAAGAACAACTTTAGAAGTCATTTTTCGCGTGAATGACTTCCGTTTCTTGATCCTCGTACAAGTATAATCTCCTAATTGAACGCCTAATGACCTCTAAAATATAAGACTTTCTATTACAAATAATTAAATTAAATTAAGAAGATAAAATTAATTAATATGAGAGAGAATTTCTTTTAAACCATCTGAATCATTTTTTATAATTTCCTTAACCTTAGAAAGCAACGATTTAATATAAATCCTCAACTTATCCCACCAACAACTGAGTTGCCACAGCTAGAAATTCCTCGTAATAGACCGAGCAAATGAAGTGGCGGTTACTTGTTTATCCAATCACAAGTTGAAAGTCAAGATGTAAGCGAACAAGAGTCTCCAAATTTTAGTCAACCTCATTACATGGCATCATTAGCATCCCTTTCACATCTTCGGACCATGTTCACCATGAATCTCGATTTATGTCACTGTCATTCTCATCCCCTTCCAATCCATCTAATCCGAATCAATTTTCATCGTTCACATCTTTATTAGATGATGATGCAATATTTTCGGCTGAATACAATGCTTCTACTGCTAAATGAGTACGGTGGACCTTCAAACGAAACATTTATCACACATCGACCCTCCATTCATTTAAATGATTCCCCTTGGTTTGATTTGACTATGTCAAGCTCTCACCAAAATGATACTCTTCAATCTTAACAAAATGACATACAAGAACAGTGGCCACAATGTAGGAGGAGGGGGAACCAAAAGTGGTACATGCAATAACTATTTATAGGGTAATATAATTTTTATTTTTTTTATAAACTTTATTATTAGTTACAATTTATATGTTATTTTAAATTTAAACTAATATGCATTTTATCAAAATTATGTGTCATTATTTGTGTTTTATGTAACTATTACTATCATGTCCTTTTAATACAATACATTTTAAGAAAGTTAATTTTAATCTTATAATTTTTTTAAATGTTTACCTAAGTTACTTCCATTGTACTCCCTTAACAGTAATTAAGTAATAAAAATGGAGGAAATTACAAAAGATGATTCAGGTGGTTTAAAAGAAATTCTCTCTTATATTAGTTAATTTTGCCCTCTTAATTTAATTAAATTGCTTGTAGTAGAAAGTCTTATGTTTTGGATATCATTAAGCGTTCAATTAAGAGGTTATACTTGCATGAGAATCAAGAAATGGAAGTCGTTTTTCGCACAAACGACTTTATAAATTAAGAAATGAAAGTCGTTCGTGTGAAGAACATTTTTAGAAGCCATTTTTCACGTGAATGACTTCTTCTTCTTTTTTTTAAAAAAAAATCGTTCACTTGAAGAACGACTTCAGGTGTAGTATATGTGGAAATAATTTCTAATGTGTAGTTTATTGGTAATTAAGTTTATTGTTTGTATTATTTAGGTAAAAAAGTAGAAAATCAATTTATAGATAACTTAATTAGCTTTCTCAGGATTCTCCAAAAAAATCAACTGGTTCTTATATTTAAGAACGAATGAGTATACTTTTTAAATACACAAGCGCCACACATGTCCTTTTCAATGTGGTGCCCAAAACCTGTTCTTTTCATTTTAAAGAGATTTTATGGTATTATAAAATCAGAACTCAGTTTTTGCTTGGATGGGTGGATTGTTCTCTGTTTGTACTCCTCTTTTTTTCTGCCTTTATATTGTTATAAATGCATTCTACGGCGCATTTTTTCTTTTAAAAGGTAGTAATTGGTAGTAAAATGTTAATAAAATGACTAAATTTTAAAATATAAGAATGATCATATTAAAGAATTCATCCTGTAAATTAAAAGTTTGGTAGGGGCTGTGGGTTCCATCCGAATCTAGTGATTGCCCATCAATCAATATAATTCTCTAAATCCCGTAGTAACATCGTTAAGAAGCCGTTAACCTCAGTTCAATCATCTACATTCGATGCTAACCCCGTTAAGAAGCCGTTAAGTGACCATTCATATTCCAATATTCGACTCATGATTATGCGTGTCATTTATCATGACTCTTTATATTCTAGCGATTAATTATTCGACTATTCATATTCCAATGTTCGATCATGATTATGTGTGGCATTTATAATGGCCCTCCATATTCTAACGATTGATTACTCTATATATAATCTATATTGTGGGCCTGTTTGTCACTTAATAGGATGGTTTCTCTTTTTCATGTAAGCTCTTTTACTATCTTCAAGTTCTTGCTTCTAGGTATCTATTTACTTTATGTTCTTCATAGACATGATTATATGAAGTTTGATACTTTGATGTTTTGAAACGGGTATGATTGATTATGTTTTCTTCCTCTGAATTTTTTTTGAAATATTACTTTATTGTTTTTCTTCCTTTTTTATTTCTAATATTAGGAGAATTGATGTGAACATACATATGTCATTTTTCTTTTTATTTGTGTTTTGATCAATAATTTCTCGTTCTCTTTTTTTGATTGAGTATGTGTTTTCTTTCCCTTTTTCAAATATAAATATGAATATATATATACGAGTATCCTCCCTTTCCTTTTTGCGGTTTATAAGAAGATTGATACCCACGAAATTGTATGACTTTTTCTCTTTTCTTTCTCCTTTTTTTATTTAAGTTTTCGCTTTTGTATTTCTCTTCCATTTTTATCATAGATATAGATGAGTAATTTTATTAATTTACATTCACATACACTCTTTGAATCTTTGAATTTTCAATGAACTACTTACTTCATGTAATCGATTTTAAGTGTTCTTCTTCTAATGACATCTTGATTGATATTCAATCTAGAATGACTGTTATGTTTTCTTAATAATTTTGAAATAAAGCCGCTATATCTTAACAATTCTAATTTAATTTAATTTTTGTTTAGAAATCTACTTTATTGTTTATCCACTTATTTTATAAATTCAAAGACTAGCAATTTGTTGTGAAGAAGTTAGATGAAAATATTTTGTGGAAAACATTAAAAACCAGGTTTGGTGTACAACACTACTTAGTAATGATAGATTCAACTGCCTTAAAATAATATAATCTCCTTTTACAAAAGTTTGAAGTGCTTACTCATGATCATCCTATTTTTTATAAACACAAAACATGGCATTTTTAATAATTTTTAAGTGGAATGTGGAAAGAGTTGGTAGCAATATTTGGGATTTTTAAATCAATAATCATGAACTTTTAATATGGTGTGAACTTTTTATGAAAGGGATTGTTATAGGAATGTGTAAGGGGTTATTAAATAAATCAAATAAATTTGGTTTAAGATTATATATAATATGAAAAAATTTGGTTCAATTTTTTGAAGATGGCACTATCTTATTTAAAAGAATGTGAAAGGTTGTGACGATTACCTTTAGGCTACTTTTAATTAACGATTAATCCTTCAATAGAATATGAAATGAATTGTTAAATGAAAAGGATATGGTAGAAATGTTAAGGCTTTTCAAATTCACAATAATGAACTTTAAATTTTTGTATAAACATGTTATGAAATGGGTTGCTATTGGAATATATAAGGGGTTGTTAAATGAATTAAATAAATTTTGTTTAAATGTTATAAAGAATATAAAAATGTTTCGTTTGATTTTTTTAAGATGATGCTCTCTTATTTAAACGAATAAGAAAGGTTGTGACTAATTATTAATTAATGATTCAATGTAATGTGAAAGGAGTTGTTGAATAAAATCTGTTTTTTGAATATAACACTATCCTATTCAAGAGAATATGAAAGGGTAAAATCAATACTTTTGAACTTCTCAATATTAATTATATTGTTATTATTGCCCATATTAATTTATCTTAAAAATGAAGAATCCACGAATTAAATTGCAGAACAATTTAAATGACTATATAATTATCTTTAGCAAATTTTATTTCTCATCATTGTTTAACATTTATCTCTAATTCCAATTATTTAAACTCTAATGAGTTAAATTGACTATATGAACTTTAATTTGTATGAAATGGATTGTTATTAAAATATGTAAGGGTTGCTAAATAAATGAAATAAATTTGGTTTCAATGCTATATATAATATGAAAATGTTTGGTTCACTTTTTTAATGATAGACACCTGTAATTAAAGTCATGTGAAATGTTGTAACTGATGCCTTTGAGCTTTTAATATATTTTATTATCAATTAATTCTTCAATTAAATGTGAAAGGAATTGTTGAATAAAACCATTTTTCTAAGGATGATGCTCTCAAGAAATGTGAAAGGGTAAAACTAATATATCTGGGTTTATCAATAATAACTATGTTGTCATTATTGCCATAAAAATCATCTTGAAAAATGAAGAGGCCATGGATTACATTATGTAATTAACAATTCAAATGACAATAATTATCTGTAGTAAGTTTTATTTTCATCATCATATAACATTTATCTCAATTTTCATTGAGTTAAACTTTAATTTATTGGACTTTTGATGTAGACCTATTATCAATCACTTTGTAGAGTTATTCACTGAATTATAAGAAAAATGAAAAGATATCTACATTAATTAATACTCCTCGGATCCTAAATATAAGACTTATTTAACTACTTTGATAAGATTAATATTAGTTAATATGGTATGTTTTTTCTAAAACAAGTCAATCATCTTTCCTTATTCCATACACATCTCTTACTTGATTATTATTGGAGGAATACTAATAGGGATAATTTGGGAAGAAGTTGACGAAAATTAAAATTAGGTCGTATATTTATAACAAAAACTAATTCCTCAAATAGGTCTTATATTTAGAATCTGAGGGAATACTATAATTAGCACAAGACCCTTTTTATTAAAAGTCTTGATGAGAAGGCGGGGGACTAAGGGATGTTGTATGGTACCTTGAAATAAGATAAGTTGTATCAATCCCAAAATCCTATATAGTGAGGTAACTTTCAATGGATTTATATACTATACATCATGAATTTCGGTCATATTTTTCGCCATCCTTTGGATATGATATAAATTTTTAAAATGTATCAATAAATGAAAAATATTCTAAATATATAATTGTTGCAATGTATACTTCTTGGGAATTAAAAAACTCTGACATTTAATTATTTTTTAATTCAAATATAACTCAGTAACACACTTAATTATAGTTAAATTATTTTTTGTTGGAAATAAATATTTTTAAATTCAACAAATATTCTCTTTGATTCAAATATTTTTGCTAAAAAAAATAAGTTATATTGATTTCTTAAAACTATAAAATACACCCAACAACAAAGTAAAATAGAAAAATTTAGAATAAATAATACAATCGGTGCAACGCAAGGGAATATTCTTCTTGTTTAATTAAAAAAAGGAGTGAAATAGCATTTAAGTATCCCATGTTATTTCTTAAGTTGTCTATTTTTTTTTTTTGCTACAATGTCATCGCGACTTTTTTGGTTAGCATTTTACTCCCTCCGGTCCTAAATATAAGACTACTTTAGCTTTTTTTTTTGTGGAAGTTAATGAAGGAAATTAAATCACTAAATTATAACATATATCACATGAAATTAGATTATAGGTTAGTTTATAGATAAAATAAATTAGTTTTGAGGAAAAAAAGATTTTTTCTGGGATTAAAACTACTTTTGTTTGGATTGAAAAAAAAAGTCAAAAAAGTTAAAGTAATCTTATAATTAAGACAGGAAGAAGTACTACGAATTACTTACCTCAACAATTTCAAGATGGCCAACCAACCACAAACTTCCATTAGGGGGAAATTGGTGGAGAGAATCTTAGCCGCTATTCTCCTGATCTCTCTCTTCGCTTGAATTTTGATCTGATATTCAGTTGCGGAACTCTCTCCCAGTCCCACCATATTTGCTCCCTCGCTTTCCATAACTGTGACCAGGCAGACGACGGCAAAAAAATTCTCAATTTCACTACGGTTGATAGCAACATTTTCAGGTCTGTATGTGCTCAAAAGCCTTTTAATTACTGCATATTTTTGATTGAGTTTATTTTATTTATATATATATATATATATATATATATCTTTCAATTAAAATGGTAATAACTGTAGGTTTTCCTTTTGGTTTCTGATTTTAGACGTTATTGTCGAATTGACTGAGTCAGATTTAATTTTTGGATGGAAATGAGATAAAGGGCAAGCGTTCCAATTATTAAAGGAATTAACTTTGACTTGGAATACCAAGATAAACATTCACCTGTGATTTCCTCTTTCAAATTTTAAATTCCCTTCACTAGCGTTTTATGGCTGTTTGTGGGCGGAGCTTGAATTTTCTATTAGATCTTTGAAGAATCTATAGATTGTTTTAGTTCTTTGTTGGTGCGTTGAATTTGTTTAAGTGGGTATTATTGCATATGGTTGATAAAGTAATCAGATTCTTAAATTGGTGGTTGACTATAAAGTTTTTTTCTTGTTTTGAATTAGCAGGCTCAAAAGAGCCTTCGTTGGAATTATATGATAGGCACAACCTCTATTCTTAGCTATTTTACTGCAACATGATAGCGTTCTTTCTTTCTTTCTTTCTTTCTTTGTTTTTTTTTTTTTTTGGCTACCGTCTTCATTCAAAGAGGAAGAACAGTATTAGTTCAGATTCGTTAGTCTGGAGTTGCAAATGATTAATAGATCCTTAATCTTGTCAAAACTATGAGAATTCATGCTTAGTGTTGCATCTGACCGCCTCTTCTCCATATCTTCAATATTAACAGTGAAGCCTTTCGGCTTGCTACATAAGCTCAGGTGCTTTATATACTTAGACCACAACCATTTTCATAGCCCACGACCATCATATCAGATCTGCATTGCCAGCAATGAACTCCTTGATTTCTTTGACTTCATTGTTCAGCGATGCCTTACAGTCCAACAATCTAAGCAAGTTCCCGCCCAACTTCTTGTTACAGATGCTCATCAGTCGGCCTTCTTGGCTGCCAAACTCATAGCTGTTTATGCATCTTCTGGGTTTGTCAAAGATGCTCAGAGATTATTTGTTGCAGTACAAGTTGAGGATATTGAAAATATGCTTTTATGAAATTCAGTTCTTAGAGCCAATGCCTCTCATGGATATTATGAATATGCACTTAAACTCTATGTTAAAATGGGAAATAAGGGCTTGTTCAAATGTGATCAAGCCTAGTCTGTGCAAGATTGTCCATTGTCATGCTTTGGTAATGGGTTTCCGGAATCACCTTCATGTTGTGAAGGAACTACTGAATATGTAGGGGAAGCTTGGGCAAATGGATTATGCCTGCCAATCATTTGATAATATGGTGGTCAAAAGCCAAGTTTCATGGAATACTATGGTTTCAGGCTATGCTTTGAACCATGATCCTCTTGATGCTTGTAAGACCTTTAAGCAAATGGAGTTGGAGGGATTCCAACCTGATTCTGTGATATGGACATCTCTGTTGTCAAGCCATGCTAGATGAGGCCTTTATGATGAGGCCTTGAAGTTGTTTAAGACATTGAATAGAAGCGGAACTGAAATCAGTCTGAAGCCCTGGCTGTAGTCTTAGCTGTATGTGCTGATATGGCTTCAACTGAAAGGGGTGAAGAACTGCATAGCTATATTATAAAGGGTGGATATGAAAATTATGTGTTTGTGAAAAATGCATTGATAGGCGCTTATGGGAAGCATAAGCTTCTGGAAGATGCACATAAGCTATTTTCTGAAATAGTCAGCAAGAATATAGTAAGTTGGAATGCTTTGATACCGTCATATGCCGAATGTGGATTATGTGATGAGGCACTGTCAGTACTTTTGCAGCTAGAGAAGTCAGATGGCCATCCTCCAGTTAGACCTAATGTCATAAGTTGGAGTGCGATTATTGGTGGTTTTGCTTCAAAAGGGCATATTGAGGAATCCCTTGAGCTTTTTAGGAGAATACAGCAGGCCAAAGTAGTGGCCAATTGTGTGACAATCTCCAGCATTTTATCAGTTTGTGCAGAGTTAGCAGCTCTAAACCTTGGCAGAGAAAGCCATGGTTATGCGGTTAGAGCTCTGATGGATGACAGTATTTTGGTGGTAAGTGGCTTGATTAATATGTATATGAAGGGTGGGGATTTCAAGGAAGGGCTTTTGGTATTCGATAATATGAAGGGCAGAGACTTAATATCCTGGAATTCATTAATTGGTGGTTTTGGAATGCATGGGCTTGGAGAGAATGCATTAAGAACTTTTGATGAGATGATTAAGTCTGGAATAAAGCCAGGCAATGTTACTTTTGTGGTTGTTCTTTCTGCGTGCAGTCATGCAGGACGGGTCACTGAGGGTCGCTAACTTTTTGACAGGATGGTTAAAGAATTTAAAATCGAATCTCTGATAGAGTACTATGCATGCGTGGTCGATCTTCTTGGTTGTGCTGGACTTTTGCAAGAGGCAAGTGATATCATTAGAAGCATGCCGGTAGAGCCTAATGAGTGTATTTGGGGAGCTCTTCTTAATGCATGCAGAATGCACAAGGATATGGACATTGCAGAAGACACAGAATCACATATTCTAGGTCTGAATTCAGAAGTAACTGGGAGTTTCATGCTACTGTCAAATATTTATGCTGCAAGCGGAAGATGGGAGGATTCTGCTAGGTTTAGGATCTCAGTGAAATCAAGAGGATTGAAGAGATTTCCTGGTCAGAGTTTGATTGAAGTGAAAAAGAAAGTTTGTACATTTTCAGCAGGGAATGTTGTCCAATCAGGACTGGAAGAAGTGTTTGCAATGCTTAAGGAATTGGCTCTTCAAATGGAGAGAGAAAATTGTGAATCCAATCATACACTAAATCAACAATGCGTTTTTGAAGGGGTGTCAAAGCTCTAAGTTGGTGAAGATTGAGAGACTATGTCATGCTTTACGCTGTGGCTTTCACTTGTGGCACAAACTGTTCACTTCAGAATTTGATGTTTTTGGAAAACACTAGCCCTGCTTATTTCTATCCGAAGAAGAAAGCGGCTGTTTTTATTATTTACATGCAAATTGAAATGTCAAGCTGAGAATTCTTTGGGCCAGAGGTTCGTTCAAGATCTTTTGATGTGCATTTCCTTAACATTATGCTGTGTGTTTTATGCCTCAGGTGCAAGGAAAACCGGACAGGGACGCTTTTGCCATGAAGACCACATATTGTCTGCTGAATTCTGGTACTTGGAGTTTTCTCAAAAGGTGAATGTTCTTTCTCTACTTTTTGGATTTTTATTTTTACAGTTGCGTACATATAAGATTATTACCTTGTAGTCCTCTTAAAAACCATATTCTGATTTGATAAAAGTATTTCCAGGTCTAGATCCATATTCAATGTTTCTGAGAAAAATAGAAATTAAACTTTATGGTATAAGAATGAAGTGTGCATGAATTAGCTAGTTGCTGTACTTGTCATATGTGATCATGTGTTAATACATGTTGCTGTTAGTGAAGACAATTGATGTTTATTCTTTTCTATATTTAGTTAGTCAAGACAATTGAGGTTTATTCTTTTTATGAAGAAGTGATATGATCGGAACCTTAGCAGCTCAAAATATAAAGATGTGAGGAAGTTTGCAATTCTGCATGGGTTATGCCATAAGGGACTGGATTATAGACGGTAGATTTATAGTTTCTAGTGTGGCTTTCATAGATTTCATTACACCTGGAATCTGAAATCTGCACTTTTTTCATCAGAAGGATTTTTGTTCATGAAGATGTTCGAATTTTATGATTTCTTTTGAATTTCAGATTTATCAAATACTCTTTTTATGAGATTGATGGGAAACAAATAAAGACCTGTAGAAAGGTTATTTAATTTTGGCTTTGGCATTTGAATACAGTGGTCACTTTCATGTATATTGAAATTGAAATATTTTCGTACTTTGATGTGCTAATTGTGTAGGTAGATAGCTTGGTGTCTTTTCCCACATATTAGAGTAATCATATCGTGAGAATGGGATCCTTGTAATATATAATGTGATTCTTGTGATGAACTTTTCAGTCCCATTTTCTTTCTCTTTTTCTTTGACTGCAGTAGCTCTCATAGTTAGTTGTTATTGTTAGGGATTTGGAGATATGGAGTGTATTTCTCTGTCTTCATTTATTTATGTCAACAGCAACTCAATATTAACAAAGATTGGCTTGGACTGGATGGATGTGGAAGCATTAAGGAAGCTTAACAAGAACAACAAACTAGTTAAAGAAAACCCCTCGGTGTTCTCCTATGGATATACAAGAATTATCTTTTCTATTTCCAAACAGTATTGTGAAGTATAATAATGATATTTAAACATTTTTTGTACTTCGTTTGTGTTTCAGTTTCTATGGTTCTGAACCGATGCTGAAGCTTATGCTCATCTACTAAATGTCCTTGCTCCTAAGTACACCAATCCATCACGTTTGCTGTCAAAAATCCTTTTGGAGGAGATGGGCTGCAAGCGGTACTTGACTGCAAAAGATTTAGTTGAAGGTTGCCAAAGCCTTAACCATGCTCTCGTCGCACATATTTTCCAGAATAGGTGAGAATCTTCTAACTAACAACCAATATGGTATGCATAACTATTAGTCTAAGTTTTATATTTAGTCTAACATTGGTTGTTCTAGATGATGTACATTCTGTGCCATAGGATAAGCGTTAGCCTTTCTGTTTTTGTTCTTGCCAACATTCTTGCATTAGTCTTTTTATGGTATGAAAGCTTGGATAGAGTAAGAATAGGATTTCCGCTGTTTCTTAATAGAAAGGTTTTCATTGGCCGAGAAGTTCTGCATTTTCAATTCATATTTTGGAAACATTTCTATTCGAAACGCTTAAATATTTTGACCTGAGAAGCCCTTATACCTCATAGAAGCGGTTTATTCTCAAAATAGAGCCGTAAGCTTTATTTTGATGATGCGATACATTATGCTTCTTTTTTAAAACTCCTCTGCAATTGTAACACCTGTTTATATTGCATGGAGATAATTCCTAGAATTTTAGTGTTTAATCTGGTGTAACAACACGCATCTGAAGAGGTGGTGTCCTTTTGTAGCTGATATAAGCAATTTTCAGTAAATCATGAGATTAAAGGTTTTGTTAGAGGAATGGCAGATAATTTTTTTTTTTTTTGGAATAAACTGGTAGAAATTATTCAATAGTGTGTGAAAGGGGTATCGACTGAAAAAATGTTGCTAACATGATATTTATAATGAATATGGAACAAGGAGTCTAAATGTATGCATATATCTTTAAATAAGTGAGTCAATATCTTATTGCTCTTTTTTTTTCCTTACTCAGTTGAGGTAATTCTTTTTTAGCTCCTTTGATTTAAGCGCCATCTGGTGCTAGGATTGATTTCTCGGTAGATGGAGATTTTCTTCATGTGCTTTATAATTGTACAAGCTTTTGTCGTATTATATGAATAATTATGGAACATTGTAGTAAAGTAAGCTTATCAAATGTAACAGCCCTAACCCTAATCTTAAATATCTAAATCCAAATTTAAACGTGTACCCTCAAAAACTCTTAATAAAGGCTCTTGATCTATTAATGTAGTAAGTGCAAATTTTAACTTGGATTTGAATAGTTACATTGATTTAATGAAAATTTTCCAAATAAAAAAGAACTTTTCATCCAAATATCAAATAAACGAAAAATTATAATATAAATATGCATTTTTTTTATCCAACTATAAATATGCAGTTAACATGGAAGGTTTGCTCGTTCTTACCGAGCGAACAAAAATTTCATAGCTATTCTAGAATGAGAATGAGAATGAGTAATGCGGAAGGATATGCTGCTCTTTATTCTATAGAGAATAAATGAACCTTTTGACCACTACCCACACCAGATTAGTTTAGTTGTCAAAGGCGCTGAATACCGGGAGTCAACACGAAAAAAAAATGAACCTATAGGAAGTGGAAAGAATGATTGCTGCGAAATTGAGACTTGGAACAAAGTGCCTTCGAGGGATCTAGTACTTGTTTGGATATGCATATCATAAGCACTGTCATAGTTGAGACTAAACTTGTCATCTCAAATAAGCCTATGGTGTAATAGACTCCATTTTGTACGTTGTCAGGTAGCACAATTTGTGGGGTGAACAAAGTTGCTGCACCTTTGAGATCATGATCTTTTTGAATGCATTCAGCTTCGGCTTTTATCATCGCATTCTCTAGCTTGAACAAAACCCTTCCATCACTTCATATTTCAGAAGCAAAAATGGCTACCATTTTATTGGGTTTGTGGTTTTTATTTATTCTGTTTTCTATCAGCTTGAGTGTTTCATTGTAACGATATGCGTTATAATTGTTTCAGGTTCCCCTGGTTCCAAGAATACTGTGGACAACTCAGCATCTAAATTTATGCAAGTCCCTCTGGGAGTTATGATGATCTCGGTTTTCATAATTGCTGCTAAGATGTTATGGGCATAGAATGGGGATTGCTGCTGGAATTTGAGAGTTGTGCTATTTTCTTTTACCTGATTGTAAATTGATACATGGTTTGAGATTGTAACTAGTATGCTGTAGAAAAATACTCTGCATCATTTTTCATGTGATGTGAAAGAACATACAAAAAAGATCATGTTATCCCTTATAGGTGTGCTTACAGGTGTGCTTGGGATTTGATTATTGGGCATGTGGAAACATATTAGTGACATCGCTTCTTTACGATAAATTCACCATTGATTCTTTTCTTTTGTCTATTAGTACAATTATTATTAAAGTTTTTTTTTATTGATTCTTTGTAAGTCTTGACTCTTTTCTTCTCCTTTCCTTAAAAGATAGAAGACATAAAAAGAAAACAATACATGATAATAATGAAAAACTAAAACAGGGACTTGTAAACCTAATCAAAGAAAATATACATGAAGTTTAATAGAAACAGTGAAAACAAATGCAACAGGCAAGTTCATACCAATGTAAAATAATCCAAATGCAACTCCTTATTAAATTTCCTAAGTAAAATAGTTATACTGGCTAGTTGATCATACAACGAATCCAATTGGCCTTGCGTTCATTTGGAATAAGTGGGAACCCCATCATGAGGTTTGGAGACGCAGCAATTTTAAGATGAGCTTGTCAATCTCATCATATGTCAACCATTCAATTTTCAACAATTCGCCATATAACTCTTGAAAAAATTTAATATGAGAAGATTCCTTCATTGCTTCACACAATATTTTTGCTGGGAGATAGATAATGTAACATACGCTATTTTTTGTTATAAGATTGTGACAATTGCTATAATTAAGAAATCAATCATCAATTTCTTATATGAAATCTTTTAATACCCACTTGTTAACCTGTTTACAAATAAAACAGGTTAGATTCCTATCATCCATCAATAAAAAGTACTTATTATTTTCCAAACAACATTTATTTAAAAAAGTAAAAAACCTAAACTCATTAAAATTCAATAACCAATAAAGTAGATCAGATGGTTGAGATGTATGCCTCAATTAATTATATATCTATCAAATTTATAATACATTTTAAAAAAAATAATTATTCTTTTTTTTACAAAAAAAATAATTATTCAGTGTTTATTATTATGACATATTATTAATTCGATTATTAATAAGTCACCAAACAATATTTCAAATTTTCAAAATACACGTAATCATTATAAAATGTTGCTAATTAGAATATTAATATATTTCTCTTGCATAGGGAGGAAATTCTAGTTTAGTTAGATTTCTTAACATCCATATATTGGTCAACTAATCTCTTACATTAATGATAGCATAGGATACTTTACAATTTTTATTAGAAAGTCAAATTTTTTCGATAATAAAATTTTAGCAAAGGGGTTGGGATCACCTACAATCAAAGCACATGACTTCGAACTCATGATCTATTTGAGCGGCCGAGTCTGTAGTTGTGAGCTTTAGAGCATGACAGGAAAATCCTTTTTTTTGTCCACTCATATAGGTTTCAGAAGTCAAAGTTTTTTGTTACAATAAGTATAGAAGTCAAAATTTTTTGTTACAATAAGTATACTAATTTTTATTGAGGTATGTGTATTTCCAGATATGTTGGGTATCATAAAGTATTATATGGTTTATCTAATATTATAACGTGTCTGTTTGAATACTTGCAATATTCTATATTATCTTGTGGTTCAATTTTTCTTTAAAATAATTTTTTGGAGCACTTTTAACCTCATTGTCAATTTCCAAAAAGTTAACTAAAGGTATTTATCTTTGAAAATAATTGTGGTTGAAAACATAGAAGACACATATAGAAACTATTAAAGATAAGTATAAAAAATATTTAAGATGATTTTAAAATTATAAAATTGGTTATCAAAAGTGATCAAAATCAGTTAAAAAAATATTTTAGGATGATGAATAAAGATGAACCCATGTTCAAAATACCGAATTCAAAACTGAGAATGATACTTTCATAAATTTTACTAGGGTCATTTGTTTTAATTTTGATTTGATTGTTATAAATTATTGCTACTTGTTATTTGCATTTGATTTAAGATCCTAGAAAGTTTTTTTTTTTTTTTGCCAGCTAAGATCATAGAAAGTTAAAGCACCCTTTTGGTTCTTTATGTATGCATCAAATCTCCTTTTGACCCCTTAAGTTTGAAAAATGCATTTAACGGAAAATGTTGACTTTATAAATTTAAAAGTGATTTTACAGTTAAATTATATCAAATTCAAAGAACTAATGATGTTAGCAAAAAAAAAAAAAAAAAAAAATAAATAAATAAAAGAAACAAAAAATGCACTTTTTAAACTTATAAGACCAAAAAAAAAAAAAACTTGATGCAAACTCAAAATCAAGAGTATACTTTAACCATTATATATATATATATATATATTTTGAATTGAACTTTAGCCATTTTAGAATGTTCTAGTATTTATTTCTAGGGTTAAATTGGAGCTTATAAATGTGTTGGGGTTTATCTCATAATTGTTTTTCTCATTATCTTGTCATAATATTATATCCACAATTGTCCAAAAAAAAAAAAAAAAGCCGTTGGATCAAAAATATGAGTGGTTGACATGTACTGCTTTATCAAACTATTGTTTAAATATTTTATCTATTAATTTTTTTTCCAAAGATATAAGTATAAACAATTCAGATCAAAACTTAAGAGGTAGAAATTATTTATTTTTACTATTGAAAATATTATAACATTAATTACTAGCTCTCCCCCACCCTTATTAAATAAGGGTAAATATAAAAAAAAAAAATAATTAATGCTCATTGGAAACTACCAAGTGCCTGATAAAAAAGACAAAAAAAACTTAAATTTGTTAGTTAGTACCTTATAATAAAGATCAAAGTGAGTGCATTACATGAGGACATTCACACTTAAATGTTAAATCTAAAGGGAAAAGAGGATTATGAGAATAAATTAAGAAATGGAATTACGATAACATAATACCCTATTCTCCAACGTCAAAAAAAGACAGCATACGAGGAAAAAAAAAAAAAAAAAAAAAAAAGACAAACAAAAGATAGTGCCCTGTTCCCCAGTCCCCACACCCAAAACCCCAAACCCACCTTCTGCGCCCCCACCACCGTCTTCCAAAACCATTCGGCATTTGGTTCCTTGCTTCCTACGTTTCCATCTTCACTCGTCAGTGCATTGCCCTCAACTCCATCCTTCAGTCTCTTCACCTCCGCTTCCCTCTTTCCGTCAATCTCCTGCGGCCTGTTCTGAGATCGACGCTTGCCTGTTCTTCAATTTCGGAGGACCAAGTAAGGAACGGTTCGCATTTTATTTAGTCTTCTTTGAATTGATTGTTGATGCATTGTGATTTAATCTGAAGGTATCAAGTAGGCATTATCATCTGATTGCATCTGATTGAACTTAGGGTCTGTTTCTGATCGCATTCTGTTGAGCAAGTTCCTCATCATCTTGAACTGATTACAATGAAGATTATCTTTGTCGAACAGTTAGTTTTAGAAATTAAACAAGTGGAACCTATCGAATGCTTGTTTATAGACAAGCTTTCATACCACTATGCAATATGCCATAAGTACATTAACAAAACAATTATACACACTCCATTAATTTATAAAAAGTTGCATTTAGAGATATATTTACTAGTAATAATACTGAAAGTAGTGAAGTTACCTGACACTGAGAGTAAGCTGAGGAATATCAGTTCCACTAACAGTTGTGGAATTGATGAGATTAAGAGTAGCGCTCAAAGATTTTTTTGAGGAATCACTGCTCACATTTTGAACAGTGTAGCCAGACCCATCAGTTACTTCTTGACAAAGGGTAACACATACAAACATATAGATAAAAATCACCACAGTGGCTGTAGAAGCCATCATTGTCGTGGCCACTACTTGTGTGAGCCAATGAGTTTAGTGAGTGTGATCGTGAATTGCAATGAGACCAGAAAATGATGGCCAATCTTATCAGAAATCAGTATCAATCAATAATATATATACTAAATTCGATGAACTTGATGGTTTGTGTCATAACCGCCACCCTAACAATGGAATATATTTGTTTATGTGCTATGACAATCCACATTAGAACAAAGATAATCTTCACTAGCAAATCAATGAATGTATGCAATTCTGAAATTGAGAGGAAGATATATTTGTTTATGTGCTATGACAATCCACATTAGAACAAAGATAATCTTCACTAGCAAATCAATGAATGTATGCAATTCTGAAATTGAGTGGAAGATATATTTGTTTATGTGCTATGACAATCCACATTAGAACAAAGATAATCTTCACTAGCAAATCAATGAATGTATGCAATTCTGAAATTGAGAGGAAGATATATTTGTTTATGTGCTATGACAATCCACATTAGAACAAAGATAATCTTCACTAGCAAATCAATGAATGTATGCAATTCTGAAATTGAGAGGAAGATATATTTGTTTATGTGCTATGAATGTATGCAATTCTGAAATTTTCACTAGATAATCTTGACTAATCTCTCCTAATTCTTCCTTCAAATCTTTTTATCTTGAAATTGAGCATACGTTTGATTTTGATTTTTCATTCAGACTAGATGGGATCCGTTTTTCAAAAGTCTTCTGGAGACATGTTGATGTCTTATGGTCGTGCAATTCTGCACTTTCTGCAAAAAGGGCGTGTTGGCCTGGCACTGAATGAAATTTCGTATGTTCAGCAAAATGCTCCAGCTCCAATAACCACAGCGGATCTCAACGACTTTAAGGCCACATTTTCTCCTTATATAAAGAAGTACCCGCACAAACACTTGCGGAAGAGATATATGGATATGATAGAAGATCTACAGGAGAATATCATTTGGACTCATCCAAATATAGGAATGAAGCTGAATACTGATGGTTCTGGGTCTAATGGTATTAGAGCGATAATACGGGGCCCTGACGGACTAGCGAGGACGGCGTTCGTGCAGCATATTCCACCTGGTTCTAGCTCCACCGATTCGGAGTGTCTAGCTTTATGGGGGGTATGGATATGGCCTCGAAATTTTTGTACGCCCATCCCGAGTACAGAAATCTTCCACTTGTTGTGGAATCGGATTTAAAAGATCTGATTGAGAATCTCGGCAGAGTATGTAGAGGTGGTAAAACATCATGGAATGTGGAGAGTAGGTGGGGAGTTAAAGCACTATATAACAACTTCATGAGAAGGCATCCGGGGATGGTACTGGATGCCCACCATGTCTATAGAGGCGGCAACGCCTGTGCTGATGTGTTAGCTTCTTTTGGTACAAAAATAGAGGGTTATGAAATGAAAACATATACCGGGGATGAATGTCATTAGGGAGCATGTGATGGTTTACTTAAACATGCTCTTGATGCTGATCTAAAATATAAGGTACAAGACACGTATGAGGGGGAAGATGAGGAAAGTGATTGAAGTATGCTATTTTGCCTTCATTGATCGCACATACTGGACTCTTACTTACTTTTGAATTTGATAGCTTTGGATGTTAAGTAATTGGTCCCTTTTACTTGTATACTTCTTTACACATTTGGTTTTGGGAAAAGTAAATTTACATATGCTTTGTAGATGAACCTTTACTTCCTGTTGCTAGGAAGCTTCAATCAAGATTAAAAAGTTTAGACATGATTAATATCCAATCTTTGATGAAAATAGTTTGATTTTCTTCCTTAACATGGGGAGGTTGTATTCATCTCCATGCATAAGATTTGGGATAGAAAAAATAGCTTGCAGATACATATGCGAACTTGGAATTTATTCTTGACACGGTTGAATATTACTAATAATTATTATGATTATATTATGATTATAAACTATAAATAAAATAACTAGTTTGAGTTTTTTTTAAAGAAATTATATTTTTAATTTTATTGCATCAAAGACATTAACATCGTTGTGACATGTTTTTTTTTCTTTGTTAGTATTTAGATACCAATCAACGACTCTATTTATTCCCACAACAAAAATATACAAGTTGTGCAGGCAGCCTTACGATCTCACGGGAAAATGATTATATGGCCCTCTCAGTCCTCTCAAATCAAATTATCTGTGTTTGTTGGCAAAAAATGGTATGTGTTTATTTAGGTAAATAGGAAACAGACATTTTTGGGCAATTTAAAATCAACCACATATTTCAGTGACAAAAGGGTTAAAGTCTTAAAGCTGATGAGCGGCAAGAAATTAGAATGAATGTATTTATTAATTTTTAAAGATTTATTTGATTATTTCAAGCTATAGAGTTAATATTTTATTTTAATTTATTCTTATAGAATTATTAAAAAGGGGGTTAAAAATTAAATAAGGGTATAATTGTCATTATAAACACTATCCATTTTTGGGGAATAATATTCTTACCCCTCCATCCCCTCCCCCCCCCCCCCCCCCCAAAAAAAAAAAAGCCACCAACAAACATTAAGTTTTCTTCCTAACCAAATGTAGGTTGTATTCATCTCTATGCGTAAGATTTGAGATAGAAAAAATAGCTTGAAGATACATATGTGAACTTGGAATTTATTCTTGACACGGTTGAATATTACTAATAATTATTATAATTATATTATGATTCTAAACCATAGATAAAATAAATAGTTTGATTTTTTTTAAAGAAATTATATTTTTAAATTTTATTGCATCAAAGTGCAAGGACATTAACATCGTTGTGACATGTTTTTTTTTCTTTGTTAGTATTTAGAAACTAATCAACGACTGTATTTATTCTCACAACAAAATTATACAAGCTGTGCAGGCAACATTACGATCTCACGGACAACTAATACTTATATTAAGTAAAATATATTTTCCTAAATAAAAAATACAAACCAACAATATATATTTTTCTTAAAAATAAGATAAACATTTTTACTGCAAAATACAAACTCAGTGACACGCATTTCTACCCTGAACTACGTGGGCTTTGATCCCTCTAAACGGTACATAGGCCCTGGGTTTTTATCCTACGTCAAGACCAATCTTTGTAAATAATTAATTTGTTCCATTATTTCCATTTTATCATTTTTTAAAAAATAATTTTTTTTGTTAATTAAAGTGTAATTTGTCGAATAAGATTAGTTTTGATGATGTCAAATATAGATTTAAATATAGTAAGTAAAAAGTTTGTATGAAGTGTTTATCTCCTACTTTGACTATCTATTATTTTATGTTGCTAACTTTATAGATTAGTCAAAGAAAGATTGAAGCTATTGTGTTTATTTATGAAGAATTATTAGTTTTGATATAGATTTAAATCTAATGAGCAAAAATTTTGCATGGAATATTCATCTTCAACTTTGGCTAACCATTATTTCATATGAATACCTTGCATAGATTAGTCAAAGAAAGAATAAAACTATTATACTTGTTTATGGAGAATGATATGATCAAGATTGAATGAGAAAATAATGAATCATGTTATTAGACTTGATATTAGAAGTTTCTATACTCAATTGGAAGTTAAAAGAAGCTTAAATGAAGTCCATATCATCAAACCATGAGTTTCCATGCATATATGATCACATAGCATGTTCATAGGCAATTTTTATGATTTGTGGGGTCACCAATCGATTCCAATTGATTTCTGGACCTTAGGAACAATTGATTGGTGATTTTCCAATCGATTGGTGTCAATTTTTGAGCAACAATCGATTGGAAAGTGCTCCAATCGATTGGAACGTTCAGTCTGACCTTGATTCAGTGTTTTGGTCATATCTTATAGAATATAAATTGAATTGAGGTGAAATTTGTTTTGTATGAAACTAGACTTCGAAAAAGATCCATGTACATAAAGTTTACACTCAAATCATCTATATCCAAGGAGCTATGAATTTATAAAATTTTCCCAGAATTTTCACGTCACGCAGTAGTCAAGCAATAATCTTTTGGAGCATATCTCTTTGAATACAAATTCAATTTAGATGAAACTTATTTTATATAAAACTAGACTTTAAAACCAGTTTATTAACACAGGTTTCACTATCAAAGCATTTAAATTGAAGGAGATATGATTTTCTAAAATTTTTCCAGAAAATTCAGTTTTGCAGGAGTCTGATAGTTACGTCTTTGACTATATCTTTTGAACAACCTTGAGATTTTCCATGATTCTTCCTGCATTAAAACGTAGATTTAAAGAGCTTTTTGAGGATATATTATAAGCTAAATGTGGAGTTGAAATGAGAAAGTTATGAATTTTCAAAGATTATACCATCATGCTGAGAGCCATTGATTGATAAACCAGCCATCGATGGAATTGATGGTGCAGCAATCGATTGTACTTAGATTGCATACAGATTGGAATCATTTTTAATTGATGGACAATATTTCAATCGATTGACAGTGACAATCTGAGTGCCATCGATTGACATGCGAAGCCAGCAATCGATTGGCACCCAAGCCATCGATTGCCAAGCATAGAGAGCAATCGATTGCTGACTGAGCCATCGATTGACAACCTTCAAATTCAAAATTTATTACTCTTCTCATGTTTCACTAACGTTATAATATTTTGGGAAGTTTTTCTCTGGGCTATTTTAGGAAAGTACCGTTGGACACAGTACCCAAACAAAACACAGAAAAACTCAGAGAGACAGAGAGCGTTGTGCTGATATACTCTAGACAGAGAAGCAAATACAACGGATAACATCTGGAACAATTATTACAACATTTAAAACATCATTAACACACTCCATTTCACCTCTCTCTCTCTCTCACACACACACAATGGCTAGTTCCACAAGTTTTCAACAGGCAGAAATCTATTAGACCTTATATAAAGACCTGAAGACAACAGAAACAAGACAAGGAACAGGGGCTTGACGCAGATCACACAGATTAAGAGCAAAACACAAGTGAGCCCATAAATGGAGAAATAATCATGAGTTGAGTGAATTAGAAAAGTAGAGCTAGAGCACGCATTGTTCAAATTATTAAGCTCTAGAACTGTTATTTCATCATATATTCTTCTGTACCTCAGTGAGTAACAAAATCCACTTCTTAGAGAGAAGTTAGCATTCACTGTAATCATTCTATTTTAGTGAGTGATGCTCAAGATTGGGTGATCTTGAGTGGGAAACAGATTGTGCTCTTACATGTTGTAAGGGGGAGTGTTTCTCAAGTGCCCAGATTAAACTTGAGGATGAAAAGGCTTCACAAGTACCCGGCTAAACTTGTGGGTTTGTAAAGACTTCTCTTGTGCTCGATTTAAATAAGAAGGTAGTGGATTGGAAATCTCAAGTGGAGCATGGGGACTGGATGTAGGTCAAAGGAATAGACCAAACTAGTATAAATCTTTGATTGCATCTCCTCTTTCCTTAACTCATATTTTTCAGCATATCTAGCTTGCATATATCTTAATGCCTTTCATAGTTTGAAATAATCTCAGTGATAAATAGAAAAAGATTTTAAATATTGATTATTGTTTTCATTGTGACTTTGCAAAGAGGTTATAAGTTTTTATTCTATCACCCAATTCACCCCCCTCTTGGGTGACAGCCAGTACTTACATAATTTTAGGCCATATTAATTTTTAAATAGTCAACTTCGGTAAAAGTTCTTGTAAACGGGGTGATATAGGGTGCCTAATACCTTTCTCACGCACAATCGACTCCAGAGTCCAATTTTGTTTTAAAAGACCATTTATATTTTTCAAAAGGTTTTCCAAAATATCATATTCAAAAATTTTGGTGGCGACTCTATTTGACCTAATTTTAGGGCGCTACAGTAGCACTTACAAACCGATACTAAAAATGTTACAAACATATATTTTTGACCGTTAGGAGCGTGGAAACTTTCAAAATATAATTTATTAATTAGCAGTTGTTTAAAATTGCTACCAAAACCGCCACTAATGACATATGACCGTTATAATATGAACACGTGGGCTTTTAATTTTTCCTATTTTGACATTAGTAATGTCCATTTTTTTAAAAAAATTTACACATTAATCTGCCACTAATGTCAAAGAAACTTTTTTTTAATTAAAAATTTCTAACTCTTTCCTAAATTTAATTGAAATTTCGAATAAAAATTAAATAAGATCGTAACAACAAAATTCGAAAAGTGTGCAATTGTAACCAAAAGTAAACTAATTCACTAATGAAATGATTTTATAAAACAACTTAATTGTAGTAACAGTCATAAAATTAACATAATTGTTAAATACAAATGGTCAACTAAAGCAAAAAAAAAAAAACCTATAAGTAAGAAGGTGGTTGTCTGTGGTCTCGTTGCGACCCTAGAGAAAGGTTGGGAGGCAGCTTTAGTAGTCATGGAGGTAGTCCCGATACACACATAGAAGGTGTATTTGGGTCGATCCTCTGCATTATTGTGTTTACTGCATTGTTGGCTATTTCCAATCTATTGTTAGAATCTTAAGTTTTGATGAGGACTGAATCTGATATGAGTAAATTAAATAAATGAGTTAGCGAATGTTGTAGTCTGAAGTTAACTGATCAAAGAAATAAATTTGTCTAAGTACAGAATCTATCGCTAAGAAGGATTCTATCTCAAGCAAAGAGAGTAAGCAATAATCAGTATCCTATCGATAACAACTAGAGAGCTAACTAGGAATTATATGAATAAGTTCCTAGCGATAATAAAGTGCCTATCGATATCGAATGCGTTAGCTAAGTCTTAGAAATCAAATCAATTAGCAAAGTCCATCTGCTAGCGATAGCATATCTGCTATCGATAGGATCCTCGGAAATAAATGTATCAGATAGCTGAAACATTGAGCAAATTGTAAATCTAGGCAATATCTCCCATATGCTAGCGATAGAGGAAGTAGCTATCGATAGAAGAATACAACAATATGAATTACTTATCTCTATCTGATTGCTGAGCTAACTAAACTGCCTATCGATAACTCCTAAACTTCAAATACTTGTCATAGCTAACATCTAAGTGCAGGATTCATAACGAAGCTAGCGATAGCTAAAGCAAATTAGCGCTAATTCAAAAAGCTGCTATGAAAGTACAGTAGCAGGTAGAGTTGCAGAGCATCGAACCTCTCAGCTAGATCTCTCTTAGCTCACTTTCGGCTACATTAAATGAAGCAAGAGAAGAAGATCATTGAATATTGAAGTTTAGCATTTATTGCCAACGGCTAGAAGCTCTCAACGAACACATTCAAACGGATACATCTAGCTGGAAGATAGAGAACGCTGAAGAGTATAAAAACAGAGACAAGAAGCATTTATGTAATAACAACGAATACATTGAATACATCTATCTGCTCTCTGTAAAAAGTTTTATTACTCTTTGAGTATTTATTGTACTTCAGTGATTATCAAAATCTGTTTATTCAAGTGAACTTATTATAGTTAAAATCCTCTTCTGTTTGAGGTTGTTCTAAAGCTTGGTGCTTTAAGAACAGGGGTATAACCTTACAGGTGTAAGGGGGAGTGTTTAGAGAGATTTCTAAAACTCTGTAAAGGTTGACAGGTGAACCTGGATTGTAAAACCTGTGGATAGTAGAACCCAACGAGGAGTTGGAGAACTGGACGTAGGCAGAGTTGGCCGAACCAGTATAAATTCTTCCCTGTTTTAATCTCACAATTGTTTGGTTAATTTTCGAGTAGCACAATTCACCCCCCTCTTGTGCATCCTTGCCATTCACATTTGGTATCAGAGCGGGTCTTCTCACTTATTGTTGATTCAAACGAGTCAGAGAAGGAAAGGTCCATATGGCATCACTCGAAAATGTCCTACCTGAAGGAAGCTCCATAAACAAACCTCCTGGTTTCGATGGGAAACACTATACTTTCTGGAAACTCAAAATGACAATCTACATCAAAGCCAATGGGTACAGATTATGGAAGATCATAGAAGAAGGAAACATCATGCTTATAAACCTACTGGGAAATCCAAAGACTGAAAGCGAATATACTAATGAAGACATTGCTGAGATTGAGTTAAACAGTAAAGCAATCCTTATGATTCAAAGTGCTCTCAGTCAAACTGAGTTTTTCAGAGTCAGCCATCTGAACACTGCCAAGGAAATGTGGGAAGCTCTGGAAGTAGCTCATGAAGGTACCTCTGGAGTAAGAGATAGAAGAGTGGAAACACTAATAGAAGAGTTCCACAAATTTGAAATGGTTGAAGGAGAAAAGATCAGAGAACTAGAGATCAGATTCACTCATCTCATCAACAATCTTGCTGCTCTAGGAAGGAAGATTCCAGAAAAAAAACAAGTAAACAAGATTCTGAAAGTCCTAAAAGGAGATTGGTTGATGAAAGTCACTGCTATGCAAGAGATGCAAGGAGAATCAACAAAGTCTATCACTGCTCTGTTTGGCAGTCTTGTAGAATATGAGCCAACTTTGATTGCCCAAAGAGAAACTCAAGGAAACTCCAAAAAGAAGTCTCTAGCTCTTGCTGCATCTGAGAAAGATGAAGTTAATGATGATGAAGATGAAGATCTTGATGATGAAGACATAGCCTTTATGGCCAGAAAATTTAAGAAGTTTTTCAGAAACAGAGGAAGATTCCAGAGAAGTACATCTAGCCTAAGGGACAAAGATCCTATATGCTTTGAATGCAAGAAGCCTGGTCACTTCAGAGCTGAGTGTCCAAGTCTTCAGAGATTAAAAGAGAAGGAGAAAAAGAAGGTTTTTGGAAAGAAGAAAGCTTATGTGTCATCCATCTGGGGAGATAGCTCTGATGAGGAAGGCAGCGATAGCGAAGAGCATGCCAATCTCTGCCTTGTTGCTCGAGAAGGGCAAAGTGACTCTGAGGTATCTAATTCTGAACCTTCTCATTCTGAACTTCAAAGCATGTATAACGAAATGCACATTGAATTCATAAAACTTGCTAAAGAAGTTGTCAGATTAAGAAAAGAAAATAAGGGTCTTCAAAAAAATTCTACTTCTCAAAACTCTCCTTCACTATCGATAGAAGAGGAGCTATCACAAACCCCCAAGCTTTCGATAGCTGAGCCTCTATCGATAGCGACTTCTCCAAATTCTGAAAATTGTCCTAAATGTGAAATTTTGTTGAAGGAGAACAAAAAACTTTCAAATGTTTTAAAAAGATTTACAAAAGGCTCAGAGACCTTAAATGTGATTTTAAACAACCAAAAAGTTTTTAGAGATAGAACTGGGATTGGTTATGAGCCTAAACAGAAATCTTCAAAGAGATGGGTTGAACCCAAAGTGAAGTCTTATCTGAAATATTTTAGAAAATCCTCTGAAAATTCTTCACCATATAGTTTTTGCAACTATTGTAACAAGAAAGGACATACTCAATCTACTTGTTATCATAGAAAATATGGTATTGGATGTTCTTGTAAATGGGTTCCTAAAGGAACTTATGTTCCTAGAGTTATTATAGACTTAGAGCACAAGACTAACGTTAAAGGACCCAAGAGAGTTTCGGTACCTAAATCTGTGTAATTTGTGCAGGTAAGCATCCAACAAAGGAAAATGGTATATTGATAGTGGATGCTCAAGGCATATGACAGGCGATAAAGACAAGTTCAACAATCTAGTGATAAAAGATGGAGCCAAAGTAAGTTTTGGTGGGAATCAAAGTGGGAAAATCACTGGAATTGGTGGAGTTGGACCCGTCAAAGATGTATACCTAGTAGATGATCTTTGCCATATTCTTCTCAGTGTTAGTCAAAGCACTGAGCATGGTAACTAGGTTATTTTTTATTCTAATGAATGTCTTATTGTTGATAAAAAGGATTTGGATATAGATAAGTCTAACCTTAAGTATAAATTAAAAGCAGATAGAAATGGAAATTTATATACCTTAGACTTATGTCAACAAGTTGAGGAAAAATGTTTTATTTCAAATGATGAAATTTGTTGGCTCTGGCATAAAAGACTAGCTCACGTAAATTTTGTTCAACTTGATAGGCTAGTCAAAAAGGAGCTAGTCATAGGGATACCAAATTTCAAACCTAAACATGATTTAATTTGTGATTCATGTCAAAGAGGTAAACAAACAAAGTCTTCGTTTAAAACTAAGAAGACAGTCTCCACAAGCAGACCACTGGAACTAATTCACATGGATTTGATTGGGCCTGCAAGAGTTAAAAGTCTAGGTGGTAGTTTATATACTCTTGTAGTTGTGGATGACTATTCAAGGTTTGCTTGGACTATGTTTCTTTCCTCTAAGCATGAAACTTTTAATGCGTTTTGTGTGCTTGCTAAGAAACTGCAGAATGAAAAAGGCACCAAGATTGTAGCCATCTTGTCAGACCATGGAGGAGAGTTCGAAAACAATGACTTCATGGAGCTATGTGATGAAAATGGAATTAATCACAACTTCTCAGCCCCTTGGACTCCTCAACAAAATGGTGTTGTTGAAAGAAAAAATAGGGTGCTCACAGAAATGGCAAGAAGCATGCTGAATGAGAAACAAGTGCCTCAAATATTTTGGGCCGATGCAATGAGCACAGCATGTTACATATCAAATAGAGCCTACATCAGAAAGGGGATGGAGAAAACACCATATGAGCTCTACAAAGGAAGAAAGCCCAATATCAGCCATCTAGAAATCTTTGTATCAAAATGTTTCGTCCACAACAATGGAAAGGTAAATTTGGGTAAGTTCGAACCTAAATCTGACATAGGCATCTTTATAGGTTATTCAAACAGGAGTAAAGCATATAGAGTTTACAATAAAAGAACTCAAATTGTTGAAGAATCTATGCATGTAGTATTTGATGAAATTCCTCAAAAGAAACCACATAGTGTTGAAGAAAATGAAGATTTTTCAAAATTTTTAACAGCCCCACTATCGATAGCTCTAAAGCCATCGATAGCGAACTCTGAGAAAGAGGCTACAAATACACAGGAAGATGATTCTTTAAGACATCCACTATCGATAGCTCCTCAGCCATCGATAGTGAATGATGAGGAAAATGATTTTGAAAATCAAGATGAAACTAATGAACCTCAGACTTCCATTAGACATCTTAAGAATCATCCTTCTGATCAAATAATTGGGGAAATTTCAAAAGGAGTTAGAACCAGAAGACAGATTCAAAATGAAATGGAATTTTCTGTCTTTATTTCTCTAATTGAACCAACCTGTGTTGATGAAGCTCTTGCTGATTGTGACTGGATAGTTGCAATGCAGGAAGAACTTAATCAATTCAAAAGAAATCAAGTTTGGGATCTAGTACCTAGACCAAGAAATCATCCTATTATTGGTACTAAGTGGGTTTTCAAAAAAAAAACTTGATGAAGTTGGTCAAATTGTTAAAAACAAAGCCAGATTAGTTGCGAAAGGATATAATCAAGAAGAAGGCATTGATTACGAAGAAACTTTTGCTCCAGTTGCAAGAATTGAAGCAATAAGGATTCTACTAGCGTTTGCATCCATCAAAAACATCAAACTTTATCAAATGGATGTTAAAAGTTCTTTTCTTAATGGATATATCAAAGAAGAGGTATATGTTGAGCAACCTCCTGGTTTTGAAGAAATCTCTAAGCCTGATCATGTTTTCAAACTTAAAAAGGCTCTTTATGGTCTCAAGCAGGCACCTAGAGCTTGGTATGAAAGGCTTAGCACCTTTTTGCTTGAAAAAGGTTTTTCTAGAGGAAAATTAGATACTACTTTATTTATCATGCATAAAGATAATGACATGCTTATTGTACAAATTTATGTTGATAATATTATTTTTGGGGCTACTAATGAAAACCTCTGCAAAGAGTTTGCTAAGATAATGCAGGGAGAGTTTGAAATGTCTATGATGGGAGAATTAACGTTCTTCCTAGGCCTGCAGATAAAGCAAAGAAAGGATGGCATCTTCATTTCTCAAACTAAGTACTGTAAAGAGATACTCAAGAAGTTTGGGATGGAGCAATCCAAAGATTATAACACTCCAATGAGTGACTCTGCTAAATTAGATGCTGATGTTCAAGGAGAAGCAGTTAGCCAAACTCTTTATCGAGGAATCATTGGCTCATTACTCTATTTAACTGCTAGTAGACCTGACATTCAATTTAGTGTAGGAATGTGTGCCAGGTATCAAGCAAATCCCAAGGAATCTCATTTGACAAATGTTAAGAGAATTTTAAGATATCTCCAAGGGACACAAGAGCTTGGATTGTGGTATCCTAAAGGAAATTATGAATATCTTCTTGCATATTCTGATTCTGACCATGCAGGTTATAAGACAGATAGAAAGAGTACAACTGGTCAATGCCAATTCCTTGGAGGATGTTTGGTTTCATGGGCTAGCAAGAAACAGAATTGTGTCTCTCTTTCATCTACAGAGGCTAAATACATTGCAGCATCAAGTTGTTGTGCTCAAGTCTTATGGCTGAAGAATCAACTAAGAGATCTGGGTTTGGAATTCCCTGAAGTACCTATTCTCTGTGACAACACCAGCACAATAAGCTTGGCCAAGAATCCAGTTCATCATTCAAGAACCAAGCATATTGATGTGAGACATCATTTCATCAGAGATCATATTCAAAAGAAAGATGTCAGGGTGGAATTCATCTCAACACACTTGCAACTTGCTGATATTTTCACTAAGCCTATTGAGTCAGATCAATTTGGTTTCATCAGGAGAGAATTAGGGATGGTGAACCCTAGCGAATTGTAAATGTTTCTGACTTAAAATTTGAATTAATTTTAGATTCTGTTTTTTATTGAATTCTGAATACTAATTTAGGCATCGGAGTGCCAAATCTTAAGTTTTTTTGCAGGACTGATCTATCGATAGTAAGAAACACTATCGATAGCAAGGGAAAAGATTGAGCAGAGAAAGCAATCGCTAGCCTAAAGCATTATCGATAGCAAGGCCAGCTATCGATAGCAGGAAGGAGTGAGTGAAGTTCACTTGCTCAGCGTGGGAACATGCCGGTTAGCGATAGCAGCTCCTCTAGCGATAGCAAGTATTTAAAAAAATTTCATCAGAAAATGAAACGTTAGAGATTGCGGGATTTTCGAGGTCTGCTCTTCATTAATGGTAAATTCTAAACATATAAACTTTTGATCTTGCATTTGTATTCATTCTACATTCATTCTCTTCTACTCCCAACATTCTTCTGAGCATTTCCCTGCACTCATTCATTAAAATATCAAAACCCTAGCACTTTAAACCCAGAAATGGCCAGAACCAAAGTACCCTCTGTTCCAGCAACCTCGAGCGTTAATGCCTCTCCCAAATCAGCTAGTAAAAGGTCTCGTCCTCAGAAAAATGTCTCCTTTTCAAACGAAGCTGGTCAGAAAAATCCTAAGCGTCAGAAAGCAGCCCCTGATACTATGTCGTATGTAACAAATGCTCTTGAAGCTCCAAGTACCTTCTTCGCGAAAAAGAAAACCCTAGATAGGGCAACAGTTTGGGAGACTTGGAGTATCTCAAGCAAGAAGGCTTTTATTTGGATGCCTGGTTGCTTCCTTACAAGAACTGGTTGGGTATCAAGAACGACTACAATGAAGATGTATTAAGATCGTTCTATTCCAACCTAAAGGCTAAAACAGAGTACAAGGATGATCAACTGATGAACGTATCTTTCAAGGCTCAAGTTAGGAATACTGGGTTCAGTTTTGGGTGGAAAGGAATTAATGCCATTCTAGGAATAAAAGGAGCTGAGTACAACAAGTGGTACACTCCTGAGAAGCATTCTGATGCAGAGTTGGCTGAAATTTATGAGACAACCTCCAACAAGCCTGCTGACATGCCAGAAATCAACAGGATCCTGCATTATGTATACACCAGGATCATGACAAACAAGGCTGGTAATTTCAGTAGTTTTGCCAATATTGACAATCCATGGCTGGCCCATCTCATTCAGAAGATTCCTATCAACCCAGGCCAGATGGTGTGTATGGAGCTTCACAGATTCCTATCTGAAAAATCTGCCAAAGCTCCTCTTCCTTACCCTCAACTGATTTCACACTTTCTTGAAGCCTCCAAAATCAAATCCACAGGGGATGCTGAGAATAAAAAGTGCAAGCAGGTCACCACTACCACCCTGAAGAGAATGGGAATTCCAGTGGCTGCAGGTGGTGGTCCCTCAGTCTCAAGGTCTTAGGCTTCACGAGGAACCTCAGAACCATCAACTTCGGCCATCCCTAAAAATGTTCAAGAAGAAGTTCAATCCAAGAGGGCTCCTCCTCCTCCATCTATTTCCAAGGCTGCTATGTTTACTAAGTAGGATGTTGAACATCTAGTCTTCAGACTCTCCACTGAATTTCAAACTGCTTTGGATGCTCAAAAGGCAGAGTTAATGAAGACAATCCAAGAACTCCAAGCTCAAGTCAGAAATTTGGAGGAAAGTTTGTCTCTAATCCCAGAGAACATCAAGCAGCGAGCCTCATCTCCTCGAGGTATATCATCACACCAATATTCACCACATCCTCATTCTCCTCTTCTTTTTCATACTCCCTCTCCCCAGACTTCGCCTCCACCCTCCATTAGCTCTTCCTGTCATCTCTCTCAATATCCCTCTCCTTCCTCCTACAAACATCCTAGCGATAGCCATTTCTCTAGCACCAGCCAACAAACACAAACCATAACATCTCAAGTCCTTCCATCCTCCACAATCCCTATCGATTATCATCCTGCTATCGATAGCACTACCATACTACCAGTTTCCACTAACGTCCCTTCCCTTTCGGCCTCTCCTATCGCTAACCCTTCAATTAGCGCTTCCACCTCTTCCATTCCTCCCATTCTACCTCAACTTCCCTCACCTGTTCTCCCTACACCTCCTCCCTCTGGTGATGATGATGCCAAAAAGGGGGAGAAATCTGAGAATGAGAAAGACATTGATGACACCATGCTAGCTGACGACATTGGAAATTTTGTCACCAACATTGCAAAAAGCTACATGGTCTCTGGAGAACATACAACTCCTTCTCCAAGGGCTCAAATTCCTAAGGCCCCTGAGATGGATGCTCTTGCAGAAGCAGCAAGGATTGCTACAAAGCATGGGATTTCCTTAGAAGTAAATCCCTCAGAGCCTGTTCCCGTGTCAATCATTCCTCCTGGAGTTGAAGGGAAAATAATTATTGAAGAAAAGGCCAGCTCTGGAGACAAAGTTAAAGACAATATCCAGAAGCTGCTGGTTCTTGAGGCTGAGAAAAACAGATATTCTTCTGAGGCTCCTAAAGAAAAATCTAAAAGAGTCAAAATGGTGGCTCCCAGGAGACCTGTATCTGAGAAACCTCCTCCTCCTCCTCCTCGCAAGATGTCAAGAGATCCAAAATTTCTAGCTGAAATTTATAAGGAGAAAAAGGAGGTTCTTGCTCAAGGATTTAAAGAAGCAGAAGAAATAAAGAAAAAGGCAGAATTAGAGGCTGAACAGAGGAAGAAATCTGAAAAATAAACCAAGCCATCCTCTGACCAAAAATTCTTCAATCCTTCCCATTTGCTTCATGAAACTTAACATTGTAGAGACTCTGCATAAAAGTTCGGATATACTGCATATAGTTAAATCTGACATATCATTGTTTCTTTAATACATTATCTCCTGCTCATATATTTCTCTTTGCTCATATGTTATTATTGCTTATGTTTTGTCATCATCAAAAAGGGGGAGAATGTTAGAATCTTAAGTTTTGATGAGGACTGAATCTGATATGAGTAAATTAAATAAATGAGTTAGCGAATGTTGTAGTCTGAAGTTAACTGATCAAAGAAATAAATTTTTCTAAGTACAGAATCTATCGCTAAGAAGGATTCTATCGCAAGCAAAGAGAGTAAGCAATAATCAGTATCCTATCGATAACAACTAGAGAGCTAACTAGGAATTATAGGAATAAGTTCCTAGCGATAATAAAGTGCCTATCGATATCGAATGCATTAGCTAAGTCTTAGAAATCAAATCAATTAGCAAAGTCCATCTGCTAGCGATAGCATATCTGCTATCGATAGGATCCTCGGAAATAAATGTATCAGATAGCTGAAACATTGAGCAAATTGTAAATCTAGGCAATATCTCCCATATGCTAGCGATAGAGGAAGTAGCTATCGATAGAAGAATACAACAATATGAATTACTTATCTCTATCTGATTGCTGAGCTAACTAAACTGCCTATCGATAACTCCTAAACTTCAAATACTTGTCATAGCTAACATCTAAGTGCAGGATTCATAACGAAGCTAGCGATAGCTAAAGCAAATTAGCGCTAATTCAAAAAGCTGCTATGAAAGTACAGTAGCAGGTAGAGTTGCAGAGCATCGAACCTCTCAGCTAGATCTCTCTTAGCTCACTTTCAGCTACATTAAATGAAGCAAGAGAAGAAGATCATTGAATATTGAAGTTTAGCATTTATTGCCAACGGCTAGAAGCTCTCAACGAACACATTCAAACGGATACATCTAGCTGGAAGATAGAGAACGGTGAAGAGTATAAAAACAGAGACAAGAAGCATTTATGTAATAACAACGAATACATTGAATACATCTATCTGCTCTCTGTAAAAAGTTTTATTACTCTTTGAGAATTTATTGTACTTCAGTGATTATCAAAATCTGTTCATTCAAGTGAACTTATTATAGTTAAAATCCTCTTCTGTTTGAGGTTGTTCTAAAACTTCGTGCTTTAAGAACAGGGGTGTAACCTTACAGGTGTAAGGGGGAGTGTTTAGAGAGATTTCTAAAACTCTGTAAAGGTTGACAGGTGAACCTGGATTGTAAAACCTGTGGATAGTAGAACCCAACGAGGAGTTGGAGAACTGGACGTAGGCAGAGTTGGCCGAACCAGTATAAATTCTTCCCTGTTTTAATCTCACAATTGTTTGGTTAATTTTCGAGTAGCACAATTCACCCCCCCTCTTGTGCATCCTTGCCATTCACATCTATCATACACTTGACTCATCACCCCGCTCTATCACCTCACTTGTAACCCTTCGATCACCTCTTTTATAATCTTGTCCATCAAGAATTGGGTGATCTCCTAAGTCAGCTGCTCCCTCATAGACTCCATCTTAGCATCACTTTTAATCAGACCACTAGTAGACGGTTGGCCCGAAGCTGCAGACTAGGTGCAGCCCGGGTCACCTGTCTTGTTGTAGACTACTGTAGGTCTAGCTTTGAATCCCATCCCTTGGACCCGGCCAAGGTTCTCACAGGGCCCTAGTACGGTCTTGAGCGAGGTAGTGTGGTCTATATTATCCCCCTGCGACTCCCTAAGCTCTGCCTCTTCAATCCTAGACTGCACACACAACATATTTAAACTTTTAATATAATATAATTGTTATTAAAAATAATAATCCAAAATAAAAATAACTAAAATTTTACATTTTGTAGCTCAACCTCCTTGGATGTTACACTCCCATTGGCATGCTTGTGATATTTACAGTAGAAAAGACTGTACATAGTCTTATTCCCTTTTTTCGCAGCTTCATCCTCTTGAAAATTATAATACTAATTACTGTTAATATATAAAACGAAATCATTTTAAATTAAACAACAAATGTTCATTACTTCATACCATCTCTCTGTACCTGATTGCACTTGATTATTACATATTTTTATCCACTAATTATAGGAAATTAGCATTTGTTTTAAGCTATTAAAGAGGGATTTAGGCACTTTTATACTTAGGGTCCAAGATTAGAGAGTTAATTGCATTTCCATTAAATTTGAGCATATTAGGCATTTAACTCACGCATTTATTGTTTCTGGACTTGAAATACTTCACATGTGTTTAAAATTTCTATTGTAGGTACAAAGAAAGAGAGTCAACGCAAAATAGGAAACTTCTGCAAAATAGGAAATTTCTACAAAAAAAAGGAAACTTTTGCAAAATAAGAAATTTCCTATTGGATTAGTTGATTGGGTTTGCCTAAAATATTTCCTTTTTGTTAATCCTAATAAGAATAGACAACCCTAGACTTGATTGATGTTAAGAAGTTTCCTAATTGATTATTCTAATCAAAACTTCCTATTTTGGCTAGATTTCTTGAGAGAAAGTGTTTGGATCTTACCCAAATCTTTCCTATATGTTATGGGGGCCAAATTAGGTAATCGGAGGCTATTTTGGATAGTTTTTGAGTGGTTTCTTGTGCCATAGAGAGGGGAATCCGAATTTCCATATTTATTCACCCATTCTCTCTTTCATCCCATAATTCTTTCCCCAAACCTTTCCTATTTGTTAATCCTAGTAAGAATAGGACATCCTAGGCTAATTTGGAAGGTTTTGGGTTAACTCTTGTGCTATATGTAGGCCACCAACGAATTTCTACTAATCCCTCTCTCAATTTTCGTCCTCTCCCTTCTCCTCTTCTCTCTTGGCCGAATTCCAACCTTCCACTACACTCTCATGGGGCTATCAATTCAATATGGTAGCTGTTGCTTTGAGAGCATGAGTTGCTAGGCATCTTTGTGGGGATCTTGATGGAGGAAGGCAACCGGAGCTTCAACGTTTCTAATGGGGAGTTATTTAGTTTCTCTTGTCTAAGTCTTATTATGTATTTCAATTCCTTGTGTTATATGTAATGGGTCTTGGAACAAGTGTGCTTCATTGTTTGATCTTTTGTTTAAATGGTCATGCATGTAATTAAGCGATGTCTTTTATGTGTATGAACCTAAGTGTTGTTTTCTTGATATTATGCAATGGATATGCTTCATCTATAATTCCTTTGGATTTCTAGAATATGTTGAATGCATGTGCGATTGTATGTGTGTTTAGACACTAGGTCCAACGTTAGATGGTTTGATTTGCTTCTAGCGAGAGTCTCCTTGCATATTTATCATGATTCTTCACTACCAAGTTGGTACTTAATGATTGCCTATTTAATTAATTGAATGAGCGATGCGCCACGTTAGTTGATTAAGTAGGTTAATTGGACTAAGAGCGATTGCCTTAGGTTTTGCATTAGAACTTGGTTCAAAAACTCCTATACCATTTTAGAAGCTAGGAAGGTTGCTCAATTCATCAAGAGACCCATGTTCATCTCATAGTTTTCACCAGCCATTTTAATTGCTTTCTCATAAATAAAAAATCCCAAAAATATTTAGTTTAATTCCCTTAAGTAAAATCTCAAAAACCCTGATTTTATAGCTTTTCATGCATTTAGTTTCCTTAGGATAGTTCATTAGACTCCTTGAGAGACGATCCGGGATCGCATCACTATAGTGCAATCCTTGGTAAAAAATAATATTTTGTATTTGAACCCCAAGGCGTATTAGGAACGGTTCAGATCAGTACCCAATCGAAAATGGGTTCGTCCCATGCGTATGATGAACCTTCTGATGTGATCGGCTGCAAACACCTTGCTACGTCTTTTTTGTTAATGTAAAATAAAATTGAATCATCATTATTGTTAAAAAAAATTCTTCATTATTTAAATATGAATAAAATAATTTTATTAATTATACCTTTCCTAGATCCGACCTCCTCCAATTATCTCTCCCACGCTTCTGGAAGGACTCCACTAGGGATATCTGCGATTAAGTCTTGAAGTGTCCTGCTCCCACCCTCACCATTTGTTATAAAGTTCCAATGTCCGGTTCTTCTTACTGTCTCCCATCTTTGATTGTGCCCAATTTTGAACATGTCCCTCACATCAAACTTCCTTTGCAAAATATTAAATTTAACTATGGTTAAATAGTATTTCGATAATAATTAAAATCATATTCCAATAACAATAATAAATAATAAATGGAATTCCTATAGTATTAATTAAAATCATATTCCAATAATAATAAATAATAATAACAAATAATAAATAGAATTCCTATAGTACTAATTAAAATCATATTTTAATAATAAATAACATATAATAAATAGAATTCCTAACGTATTAATTAAAAATCATATTCTAATAATAATAAATAATAAATAAATTTTAATTTAATTTAACTGACCTTCACGATTTCATTCCACCCAAACTTCTTAACCTCGTCATCAATCTTTGTCCAGACCAAAATGTCAATTAGGAATCGCTAGAAATTCCCACTAACATTCCCACAAAATCTGCTGAACAATTGACCCCCTTGCCTTTCTATTGTCTGGTGAATAGGTTCCAGTCAACCTTGACCATGTGCCCACTCAAAAGGTTCTGTGCATCTTACACTACTATCAACCTCCTCTTGTTTATTCTACCAGTAGGGTTTGTACAATTTACACAATATTGTTACAAGCGGTAAAAAATTGAAGTATTTGATAAAGGCCGTATAAAATTGAATTTCCTTATCCTGAATTTGTACTTCATATCTAGTGGCTCTTCCAATAGATCATCTAGGGTGCCCGCATCTTCATCTTCTTTCTCTTCTAACCATCATTGTATTCCTTCCAAATTCGGTATGTTAGGCATATCTATGTTTTCGTTGATGAATTCGTTGATAATTGTAAACTAGAGAAATAAAAGCCATTTGAATATCTTGTCTATTGATATGTACAATAAGGTATATATACAAGAGGAGAGGAGCCTCAATATTAAATGACAATTAATGAAAAATATGCTCCTAATCATAATCCCTGATTGATAGGAATTTGATATGATTTTATATATATATCTCTTTATTTCCTAACACTCCCCCTCAAGTTGGAGCATAGATGTTAATCATGCCCAACTTGTTACAAAGATAATGGACCCGAGTTCCATTCAAAGCTTTTGTCAATAGATCCCCCAATTGGTCACTAGACCTCACATGTCCTGTAGAAATGAAGTTTTCCTTGAGCTTATCACGCATAAAATGAAAGTCAATCTCAATATGTTTCGTACGCTCATGAAACACTGAATTTGATGTTATGTGTAGAGAAGCTTTATTATCACACCACACCTTAGCAGGTAAAGACGTGGCAAAACCAACTTCCTTCATTAATTGGTGAATCCACACAATTTCCTGTACTGACTGAGACATGGCTCTATATTCAGCTTTTGCACTAGACCGGGATACCACATCCTGCTTCTTGCTTTTCCAAGAAATCAAGTTCCCACCTACAAGCACATAATAACCTGTGGTGAATCTTCTCGTAGATTTTGACCTTGCATGATCTGCATCACAGAAACATTCAATCTCGGTATGCCCATGATTTTCATAGAGTATACCACGACCAGGCGACCCCTTCAAGTAATGTAATACATGCTCCAATGCTTCCCACTGGCCTACAGTAGGGGCTGCCATAAACTGGCTAAATACACTGACTGGAAAGGTCACATCAGGACGAGTCACTGTGAGATAGTTCAATTTCCTAATCAACCTACGATATCTCTCAGGGAACTCAAATGGCTTTATCTTCTCAGGATCAACGCTCTTCCTCACCTCCTCAGGTAGCTCATCATACGGTATTGTATCATTAAGTTCTAGGAAAGGATTAAAAATCATGGGAACGCTACTCGGTGCTGCGCCTAGCTTTCCAGTTTCTGTTAACAGATCAAGAACATACTTCCGCTGTGTTAGTAGGATACCCTTCTTACTTCTCATAACTTCAACCCCAAGAAATTACTTTAGTGGACCCAGATCCTTTGTCTGGAAGTGAGAATTAAGAAAGGCCTTAAGGGATAAAATACCAGATGTATTATTGCATGTAATCACAATGTTATCAACATAAAACACCAAAAGAATCATGCCAACATCTGTTCGCTGATAGAACACGGAGTGATCACATTTACTCTGATTCATACCAAATTTCTTAAGCACAGAGCTGAACCTGTCAAACCAAGCATGAGGACTTTGTTTTAAACCATACAAAGACTTTTGAAGATAACAAACCTTCCCTCGCTCCCCCTGAGCAACAAAACCATGTGGTTGCTCCATATAGACCTCCTCAAGAAGATCACCAGTCAAGAACACATTCTTGACATCTAATTGGTGGAGACCCCAACCGTAAGTAACTGCCATTGAAATAAAGAGGCGAACAGAAGACAATTTCGCCACAAGAGAGAAAGTTTCCAAGTAATCAATACCATATGTCTGAGCATATCCCTTAGCCACCAGCCGAGCTTTCAGACGTTCGAGGGTGCCATCGGCCTTAGTTTTAACCGTGAACACCCACTTACACCCGATAGGCTTTTTTCCCATAAGTAAATCCACTAAAGTCCACGTACCGGCTCAATCAAGGGCCATCATCTCGTCTTCCATTGCAGCACGCCAACCCGGGTGAGCTAAGGCTTCATGTAGAGTTTTAGGAACAGTAATCGAATCTATAGAAGTGACAAATGCACTGGAAGCAGGAGATAGGTGATCATAAGAGACAAAGTTGGAAATAGGATAGGCACAGGACCGTTTACCTTTCCGAAGAGCAATAGGTAAGTCTATGTCAAAATGATCAGGTGTAGTCTCAGGTGGAATGGCTGAATCTGAACGAGACTCAAGAACAGGTGTACTCAAATCAGGATCCAATGATGAAGCAGACAACAGAGGGCCTGACTGTGGGTGAGCATCAATACTCCCTCGATGGTGTTTAGTGTAGACTTGTGTGATAGGGGGTCGAGGTGGACGAAGAGGTGTCTGAACTGGCATTGAATGGATAACTTGATAAACCAAAAGGTTGTCTTCCTCATCTGAGGAGGACTGGACAGAAGATGTAGGCGAAGGAGAGAAAAAAGAAGTGGATTCATGAAAAGTAATATCTGCAGACACCAGATAGCGGTTAAAATCAGGGGAAAAACATCGATATCCCTTCTGAAGGCGAGAGTATCCAAGGAAAACACATTTAAGAGACTTTGGGTCTAGCTTAGTAACATGAGGCCGAACATCCCGAACAAAACAAACACACCCAAAGATTCGAGGATCAATAGGAAATACAGCATTTGACGGAAACAAAGTCGTATAAGGGATTTTACCACCAAGAACAGAAGAGGGCATACGGTTGATGAGGAAACAAGTAGTGGACACCGCATTAACCCAAAATGGCTTAGGAACCTTTATTTGAAACATAAGTGCTCAGCTAACCTCAAGTAAGTGTCGATTTTTTCGTTCAGCAACACCATTCTGAGCCGGTGTATCTACACATGAGGATAGATGGAGGATGCCATGTTGAAGCATGTAGGATTGAAAGGTTCCAGAAAAATATTCTTTAGCATTATCACTTCTCAAAGTCCGGATAGAGACACCAAATTGGGTTTTAATCTTCGCACAAAAAGCACAAAAATGGGAGAATAGCTCAGAATGACTTTTCATGAGATATAACCAAGTAACCCAAGAAAAGTCATCAACAAAAGTGACAAAATATTTGAAACCAGGCTTCGACTCAATAGGACAAGGCCCCCACACATCAGAATGAACTAACTCAAATGGTGATGTAGCTCGCTTATCAGCTCTAGGCATGAGTGGAAGGCAATGATGTTTGGCAAACTGACATAAATCACAGTCTAAAGATGACACATGCTGAAATTGAGGGTACAATTTCTTCAAAGATGATAGAGACAAATGACCAAGTCGATAATGTATTTTAAAAGGGTCCAAAACACCGGGGCAAGCAATCGACCGAGGCACCAGAGATACCTGATCATCAAGAAAGTAGTGGCCGCCAGATTCATAGCCTCTACCAATAATCTTCTTCGTCACAAGGTCCCGAATTAAACAAGAATCAGGGAAAAAAGTGAAACAACAATTAATCTTCCGAGAGAGTTGGCTGATAGGAAGAAGATTAAAAGCAAGATCAGGAACATGCAATACAGAAGATAACTGAGCTGATGGGGTAAGATCGACAGAGCCTGATCCAAGTATCTGTGAACAGGAACCATTAGCAATGGTAATACTTGATGAAGTGGCAGATGAATCATAATTAAAGAAAAGATGACGATTTCCTGTCATGTGATTTGTGGCACCAGAATCTAGAACCCATTTGGAGGAAGTAGAGACAAGGCACATCTCTAAAGTACCTGATGCGACAAGTCCACATATAGATGAGGTAACATTATTCTGCAACTCACAATACCGAACAAATTCTGCATACTCCACATTAGACACCATAACGCCGTCGGTCAACCCTAACTTGCCACAACTATCATCCATAAAGTATCTCAAGAGAATGATCAGAATACCAAATGCAATGCCCAAAGCAACAAAATTAGACCAAATGTCACACAAAAAACATTCAAACCAAGGAAACTCCATCAAGAGAATTAGCAGCCACATCAAGGACTCTAATTTAAATAGCCACACAAAGGGCTCCACAACGAAAAATCCAAACTCCATAACCGATATGGATGGAGAGCAGAAAATTCAAATACAATGATATGAATTTACAGACCTACAAACGCCTAAAAACAAAGTCACCTGAATCTGAAAAATTCCATCGGAAAAGAGGAGGCAACACTGCACACAGAAGATCCGGCCAAAACTCACCAGAAAAGAAGGGAAAAGATGAACAGTTTTTTTGGGGGTGAACAGTACCGAAACAGTGCCGTGAATAGTACCGAAACAGTGACAGTGAACAGTTCCGAAACAGTGTGTGAACAGTGCCACGAACAGTAAAAAAATTTTGATAGGAGACGAAACTTAACCTAGCTCTGGTACCATGTAAACTAGAGAAATAAAAGCCATCTGAATATCTTGTCTATTGATATGTACAATAAGGTATATATACAAGAGGAGAGGAGCCTTAATATTAAATGACAATTAATGAAAAATATGCTCCTAATCATAATCCCTGATTGATAGGGATTTGATCTGATTATATATATATATATATATTTATTTCCTAACAATAACATTCTCTGGAACTGGCTCATCCTTTATACGGTGACGCTCTTCTTTTATCTGTTGCTACTCGTTTTCCTTAATATATTGCCTTTAGCGCTGTTCCTCTTTGTCCTCTTATTCACTAGTCATGGGCCTCTTCTCTTTACTGCGATCATTCTTTCTAGATATGATTTTACTCCCAGATAGATGATTCATTGACAAACATGTGCTTTTTAAAGAATCATTGTAGAGAATCACATCATTTTCTCTCTAAAAGCCTTGTGGCTTTACAAATGAAAAGGCACGAGGCTTTTGAATTCATGCATTTACTAGCGGTTCCACGTAACCAATAGTAATAGTAGCAGTTTAAGGCATAACCACCGGTTAAAATGCCACTAATTCGCTAGCGCCATTAATGTGCAATTTCATTTAGTGGAAGTTATGACACAAACCACCACTAACGAAACAAAAACTGTCACTAACGATGTGGCCTTTCAATTTCCCGCGGTTTTTCCAAACATAACTGTCACTAATTTGACACCACTAAGTTTCTTGCCAAATGGTGCCACATTAGTGGCGTAGGCACGGTTAAACCGCCACTAATATCCACCGTAAACTGTGACTTTGGTCAAATAGTCAGATTTAGTGGTGGTTTGTGTATCAAACTGCCACTAAAGTCATATTACTAGTGGTTTTGTACATACACTATTAAGTTGTTGTAACAATTTTAACCTACTTACACTTTTAAATGCATTTTTAAATTACATTTGACCCTCTACAATACCATTGGTTGATTAACTATGTTAGAAAAAGAATTTAACTTAGCAAAACCACTAACATAGTAAAAAAAAGATTTTTCATATATTTTAATAAAATAAAAATTGATAGGCTAGCCATGATAGAAAAAGATTTGTACTTACTTCTAAATAGCCTATCATGGTTAGAAAAGATTCGACATCATTTGAGAAAGTTATTTATGTTAGAAAAGAATTACCCTAACACAAACAAATGGCTAACATCGATAAATAGAACCAATCTACTACCAGCTAATCAATCCATTCACATAATTCAAACAGTCAAGAAAAATCATTAAACACTTTTACGAAAAATATCCATAACCATCATGATTATAAATCTATCAATCATTCATTGTCCTCAAAATATGCAAAATCCCAACAATCCTTAATAATACCAAAATAGCTGAAACACCACCAAAATTAGACAAGTTTCTCAGGAAGGAAATAAACATCAAGTAACCAAAATGAATGTATTAAAACAAATCCTCAATTTGAAAATAAAGAAACAAAACATGAAAAAAATGAGTGGAAGCAAACTAAATGGTATGAATCCTTGTTTGTGGCAATGTCTTCTTTCCAACTGGCCCAAAACTCACTAGGTTAGTAAGAAGGTCCCGGATCCTTTCCTTGGTTTCCTAGTGCGTTGCTAGGACCTGCCAAATGTGAGATAAATAGGGGGTAGACCCATATAACCACTAACTACTCGCCTACGTGCTGTGTGTGCTAGTAAGGTGTTTAGTAGAGCATTACTAGATATATTTAAATATCAAACCAAAATGTATGGCAAGGACCAGATATATGCATAATAACATCTTTAATCACATTCCAAGCTTTCTCAAGTCATCAGTTTGTGACCAGAAATTTCTCAAATACCTTTACATTAATAATTCCAAACAAATAATAGCAAACACAACCGATATCACCTTACAGTCCAGTAGAGACTCGCAACCCTCGCCTGAGACTGGGGACGCTCTCCCCACTATCGTCTTTATTTATCTATTTATTAGTCATTGTGGGCCAACTAGGAACCTCATTACGCGATGGCCTTTCACTTTATTAACTGGTTTTACACACATGTAATTATAACAATCAAGTCACAACCATATGCATTGTTAATAGTCATAAGGCACAAGGATCATCCAGGAAATTCTTGAAAATACAATCATGCAATAAATCATCAATATATAATATTGTACCAAATATGACAATACACATCTTCATGCTAGTTCAAAATTACATACTCCACTGAACAAGTTGTATCATAAAATAGATGTTCCAAAGTTTATGATTATCAAAACTATAGCCAGTCACTAAATTACCATTTCAAAAAACTCACCAACCTACAAAAACAAGCAAATGGGCAGAAGTAATTACCTGATAGCCTGCACCAATCTCACAATAGCGCAGCTCCCCTTTGTGCTATTCTAGCACAACTTAGACTCTACATATCAAAATACAAGTAATTACTATCTATTAGAACAAAACCAATCACAATTCAACACCTACTACCCATTCCCAAACTCTTACTATATTCTTTACAACTTATCTTCACCTGCTTCAAGCCTATACACTTCCTTGAATATGATACCATACCCAAACCAATATATTCTTCCTCAATTAATTACTTAATTACCTTTTTCCAACTTAGATAATCAAAACAATACACTAAAATCACAAATCCAACCATTCAATTTCAGATTCCAAGCCTACACCCAAAATTCCTAGCTTAAACCATGATTATCCATGTTCTAATCCATAATTCATGCTCCATAACCAATAGGTATACTAAGAATAGTCTAATCCATATTGGAATTCAACCAACAATCACAAATCTCAAAGTTAGATTCGAATTCCCAAAGCCCCAATTGAATTTCATCAAGAACATAAGAGAGAATGGTAGGAAGATGACTTAGAAGAGATTTCTTACCAATGGTAAATGATTAGAAGCCCTAAAGTCCTCCAAATGCTCGTGCCCTAGCAAAGAATAGTCAAACTCCTGACCCTTTGGCCGAAACTTCAACTTGTAAACCCTAATTTTTATGTTTAAAATGATATTTATAAGCTGCGAAATCCACGGTTAGGGATAAAAAGGTCTCATATTATTGGGGCCTCGCCGTGGCTGGCTACATCGAACCCCCCCTTTTTATTTCACATTTCCTCTCTCATAATTCCAACTTTATTTCTTCACATATGATCATCAATTAGTTCGTGAATTATTTCACCTCGCACTAATCCTCAAAATTTTTGAAATATTCATATTTTTATAATTTACATCGTAAACCTCTCACCATAATTCATCCTTCTAAGCCTCAATACACCTCAGATAATCCATTTCTAAGTGAATTTCCTCAATTTTCTATAATTAAAAGCCTAATTGCTATTACTTAACCATGATGAATTTCTCAGAATGTTACAATTACCACCAGTAAATCCTGCTTTTTATGTAGTGTCCAAATAACTTCCATCATATTAGTATGCTTTATCCTCCTCTACACCTAACCATTTCCTCTAACACAAAATTCTATCCATAGACGCCTCCAGTCATAGAAAAATGTTTCCAATTCGAAATAAATAATTTTATACAATATTTTAAGGAAAAATAAAAAATATGAGTATATAAATATAATTGTAAGAAATGAAATATGAAGTTATTCTACATTATTATCTCTTTTTTTTTTATACATAAATTTTAGGAAAAGGGGTTAGGCTCTCCCACAATCCAAGGGCAGTGCTCTTAACTTGTAATCCACTGGGCCTGTCCCTGTGGGCTCTGTAGTATGACAAACAAGCCATTTTTCCTGTCCAAGCAAGTAGGTTTCATACAACTTCACTTAATTGTAGAGATGCCCCCCAAGCGCCACAATTAGAACCACAATTAAGTGGTACTCCCAGCAATCAAATACTCGTCAAGATAGTTGAATGTCCAACTCTTTCACTAGTTGAACCCTCACACAATAGGTTTACTATCTCTTTATTACATGAAGAGAGTTTGGAGTCTCATTAACTAATATTTTACAACACGTCACTTTCCCCTATTTGACTCCTTTTGAGTGGCAATGTGACGGCATTATTTTTCTTTCTAAATTCATAATTTAAGATAATTTATTTTTTTACTCTCTCTAGATCCTTTATTCTCAATGGAAATTGGTCATATATTTTACTGAGGAAAAAAATAAGAGAGAAAAATGGAAAAGGAACTAAATCCAATAGAAATTGTTAATTATCACGCCCTCTTGTTTGGATGGATGAAATAAAGCATGGATAAAAAATAAAAAAAATATTTAAATGAATAAACTACCTCTACTCATATCAAAATATATAAAGTTTAATAAATTAAATATTATCCAACATTATTAATACAACAACAACAATAACAAAGCTTTTATCCGACTATGTGGGGTTGACTACATGGATCACGTGACGCCAATGTGCTCTATCAATAGCCATGTTTTATGATAAATTATTGATCTGCAGATCTCGTTGAATAACTTCGTTAAGAGTCCTTTTCGGTTTCCCTCTCCCTCTTTTGGGAGGACTCCACACCATTTGATCAACTCTCCTCACTGGCTTATCTAATTGTCTTCTTTGAACGTACCCAAACCACCTCAAGAACTTTCTACCATTTTCTCCACAATCGGTGCTACCCCGACTCTTTCTCGGATATGATCATTCTGGATCCTATCTTTTATTATATGACCACACATCCATTTCAACATTCTCATCTCTGCTACCCCCATCTTATGTTCATGTTGTCCCTTTAGCGCCCAACATTCACTACCATATAACATTGCTGGTTTAATGGCTGTCCGATAAAACTTCCCTTTAACCTTATCATGTACTTTACGATCACATATAACCCCAGTAGCTTTTCTTCATTTAAACCACCCAGCTTGAATTCTATTATTAACGTCACCATCAATTTCACAATCCTTTTGTATAATCGAGCCCAAGTATTTAAACTTGTCCACCAATGATATAGCCTAGCCTTCCAATTTAACTTCTATATCCCCATCCGTTTGTCTATTATCAAAACAACAGCGCATATATTCTGTCTTACTCCTGCTCAGTCAGAAGCCTTTTAACTCTAGGGTCCTTCTCCATAATTCTAGTTTCCAGTTAATTTCTTCTCTTGATTCACCTAAAAGGACTATATCATCCGCAAAAAGCATGTACTTATGAATTTCTTCTTGTATATTCATAGTTAGGACATCCAAAATTAGATTGAACAAATATGGGCTCAAAGCCGAACCTTGATGCAATCCAATTTAATATAAAAATCCAATTTTATTATCCAACATTATTAATAAAACACAAAAATCTAATATAAAAATGAAAGTGGTAAAATAGAATATAATAATTTGGGAAATTGATATAATGAAACTGTTGCTAATAATATTATAAATTTGAGATTTAAAGTTTAATAAATGGGTGTGGAGTCATTTGGCATTTCAACATAAATTCCATTATTTAGTTTTGATTTTTATTGTTAGATCAAAAGAAGTCATTCCCGAAATTGTATTACTTCAATTGTGTCATCTGATTAGGATGTTCCTCAAAATTCAAAGTAGTGAGAGACTCAAACTATCATCTCATCGTCTTGTTCAATCCTAGACAGGTTGCTTTACAAAGCTTTCCATTTACAAGAAACAAAGAAGCACAAATTTGACTTCTTGGAAATCTTGTTTTCCAACGTTAGAGGATCATATATGTATGTTCTGGCAAAAAAAAAAAAAAAAAAAGATCATATATGTATGATGTCATAAATCATTTTAAAAATATTTTAAGAACAATAACTGGTCGCTATAGTTAATATTTTAGGGTGTGTTTGGATTGACTTAAAATAGGGAAATAAATACTTATTTTATTAAAAAGCACTTAACATGGGTTTGACATTTTTTTGTGTGTGTTTGGTTTGACTTATTCTTAATTGTGCTTATGGCTTATAAGTCAATCATAAGCACAAGCTGAGAAAAAGAAAGCTTATGGCTTATGACTTATGCTTTTTGGTTATGAAGGAGATAGTAAAGATATTATATTTGATCCTTAATATAAGAGCTAGTTGACTAATTTGTAGAGATTAAAAGGTTAAATAAATCATTTAATTATAGTATATATATGTTACATATCTCTCTATAATAATCATGTTAGAATAATCATTTTCTTGTATTGTATTAACTTGAGAAAGTAACTTATAAATAAGACCATAAAAACATTTTAAATTCTTAATAATAAAATATTTTTTCAATTATTTTAATTTTAACTTTTTAATTAAAATTGTTACAATATATATAAAAGCTACTTTTACAACCTCTAATAGAAACAAGTTTTAGTTTGTAAAAAGTCATTTCGATCACTGTCAATCTAAACATAAATCTTATTATATAATCTTATTTATATCCAATCTTAGTTATATATAAGTCACATTAAAATTAAAAATAAGTCACTTTTCTGATCGTTATTCAACACATTCTATAGTTTGTTACAAGTTACATGCCAGCGCTCAACACAAGTTGCTTAACCAAATTTATTACCATAAAAATTTGAAATATTAGATAAGACTGATGTGTCAAATCAATTTGTCAATTAAAACATATTTATTTATTTTATGTTGCCATCAACAACATATTTACTTATAGCCAAAGTATATGTACCCTCCCCTAACTTTAACTTTAATGAACCTCCCCTCCTCTCAGTTGAACCAAACATAGCCTTAGTGCTATATGAGTTTACGTGAATTTTTAAATTAAAACCTTCATGTTTATAAAGTATATTTTCAGTTTCTCAACATCTCATTAGTGAAGAAAACGCTCATCTTATTGGAACATTAAAACGGTCACTTTGCTATTGAACGCTCACATATTAATTTTTGTAACTTTTGTTTTAAATATATTAAGACATGGTTCATGATGTTAAGATTTTTATTGGATATGACAAGACATGCATGTTGAAAAAGATTTATAAATGATTTAGAACGTTTGAATCAATGCATTTAAATTTTAATATCAACAAGATTATTTGGTAAAAAAAATATCAATACATTTGACACAATGTTTGATGCTTATAATTTGGTAATTAACTCTCATTTTAGTTTTGATTCCTATAGTTTTAAATCATAAGTTTTGATCATAAAAAAAATTGTTTACACATGATTTGGTAACGTAAATTTTCAATGTTCTTTTTAGTCTGAAATTTTCAAGGTTTGAAAAATATAATAAATGTGAAATTTCCCATTGAAGACAACCGGACATAGCTAGTCGCGTGAAATATTTTTAGTTTTTCTGAGAATTCACAGCTTGTACTTCTCCATTTCCCTTTAATTTCCAGAATGTGAAATGTGTTGATAATGGGAAAGGCAAAGGAGTTGTTTTTTGGTGTTCTTTTTTTTTTTTTTGGGGGGGGGGTGGGTTTGAGACTCCTGGTTTTTTTTTTTTTTTTTTTGGGGGGGGGGGTGGGTTTGAGACTCGTGGAAGACGAAGGAACTAAAAGTGTCAAAAAGGGGGTCACTCGTTCGTTCATTAGTAACCAAATCCACAAAAAAAAAAAAAAAACAAAAAAAAAAAAAACAAAAAAAAAAAAACAAATTAAAGTGTGGAAGAAGCAACCAGACTTCAACAAAGCAACACTCTGAAATAACTCTCTTTTTTCTGCCATCAATTGTCAAGCTCCCACTTTCTCACGCAATCTAATCAAAATTGCTGAGAAAGTGAAAGAAATAGTAGAAAACAATGGGACCCCATCATAGGAAGAAGACGAAGGAAAGAAAGAATCACAAGGCACACATTGTTCTCTGAAACACTACTCAGACCAAACTCTCTCCCTCTCTCCCCTTCAATGCTCCTTCAGACTCTGCACACCCTTTCATCATTCCTTGCCTGCCACCTTACCCCCTTCTCCTTCACATTCTAATTCTAATATATGGTGTACGGACCACCATTTTCTTCATTTATATATGATCGAAAACTCCTATAAGCAATTAGCTCAATTGGCAACACAGTACATGCTCTCTTAAAGCAAGGGTTTCGAGATGTTTTCATCCAATCAAAACAAGTAGTATACCCATTTGTTGTGCCCTTTTATCCTATATTACTAATAAGTAAAGGAAAAACCATTTTTTACTGTATTTTTTTTTTATTCAATCTTGGTTTTGGTGATTATTTGTTTTTTATCCTAATTAATTTTTAATTAACATTATTTTATTAGCACTGATAGCTCTTATAAAAGACTAGCAATATTAATAGAGTAAAATTGTTGGAGCTAACAACGATAACAAAGCAAAATTAGTGATTTAATTATGAGATACAAACAATTAGGTGTTGAAATCAAAATTGAATAAAAGTATATATGCCAATAAATGAATTTTCCTAGTAAGTAAACTATATTTACTAAGTTTACTTTGTGATCACGGAAATTCTTGAGTCCATTCCTTCTACAATACTCACTCCAAACCTTAATAAAAGATCAAATTAACCTTTCTTTTATTTGTGGAGATCAAGGAAACTGGGTAAATCACTAAATTTGCTATCACTTTCTATAATTAGATTATATGTTAGTTTATTAGTTTTTTAAAAAATTGATAAATATAAATGCTTTCAAGTGATTATTTTGAAATCTCTTAAAAAAAACCAACTTATTATTATATTTACCATTAGAGGGAGTATAAGGAAGAGATTGTGAGATCAAATCCGGGACCCAAGGAATGGGTATGTGGTTCATCCTTCCTACAATAAAGATTAGAATAGTTTTAAAAAAGCATTATGTTGTAGAACGACTCTAAGAATCGATTTTCTTGCACTAGCTTAACTGCTTGCTCGGATGGGAGTTGGGATTGAGGACAATCCATTTTTTGAAAGTTCAACATGAAGTTTAGAAAATATATTAGAGTAGTACTATCATTAAAAAAACTATATTGGACCTCTAAACTATGTTATTGTATGCCCCCTAAAATTTGCTTCAAATCCAAGAGGTGAGACTAGGTCAAGCAAACACCTCCATCAAATCCCTACCACATTCCTTCACCCATGACCTTGTCAATATGCATTAATGAGTGGTTACTCCATTAATTATCATAAATTACCACCAATTATAATCAATTATCATTACTCCCTCCATTACTTTGTGAATGGCAAAACACACAAGAGGGGGTGAATTGTGCGTTTTTAAAGATTAAAAGACATATATGCACAAAACAATCTTTATACTAGTTCGGCCAACACTGCCTACGTCCAGTTCTCCAACTCCTCGTTGGGTTCCACTAAACCACAGGTTTTACAACACAGGTTCACCTACCAAGCTTCACAACAGAGCTTCAGAACTCTCTCTAAACGCTCCCCTTTACAACTTGTAAGGAAATAACCCTATACTAAAGCCCTAAGCTTTAGAACAACCTCAAACAGTAGAGGATTTACACATAACAAGCTCACTCAAATGAACAGATTTTGATAAATACTTAAGTACAAAGAATCTCAATAAGAGTAATAAATACTTTGAGGTTTATGTGGGCAGAGAGTAGATGAATGCAAGATTGTCTCAGTATGCGTATGTCTCTCTGTTCGTCGTCTCTTTTAGAAATGCTCAGGTCTCATCATTTATATCTCATCATAGCTTCAAGAGACCGTTTGAAATTAGTTGTTGAGAGTTGTTAACCGTTGGCAATTAATGTTGGTCTTCATCTTCAACAACTTTCTTCTCTTGCTTCATTTAATATTACAGAGGGTGAGCTAAGGGAAAACAGAGACTGAGAGTAACGTTCACCTGTAACATTGTACTTGCATAGCAGCTTTATCAGTAGCGCTAACATCTTTGGCTATTGCTAGCTTCATAGTGTAAGTCTTGCACTTAGCTGTTGGCTAAACAAATATTCATGTGAAGCACAGTATGTGTTATCAATAGTGTAGCTCATTAGCTCAACATATTGGCTATCTGATTTGACTAAGTTATCTCATCAGGAATTCTTCTATCACTCTGTCAAGTTGTTTTAAGTGATCTGCTATCGATAGCTACAGGTGTTATCGCTAGCTAACTTAGTTCATTAGATGATCTAATATTTTCTCAAGTTCTATGGGATACTAGTGATAGTTCAGAGCTTAGCGATATAGATTTGCTTTTAGGCTAGCTCAAACACATTGTATTAGCTATAGTGAGGACCTTAGTGATAGAGGTATTATCTTAGTTTATTGCTAAGTCCTTAATGTTATCCTTCTTTTCATCTGTTAGTGATAGACTCTTAGATTAGCGATAGAGTACCTGTTACCTATAAGATTTTACTCGTTCAATGTTAAGGTAACCTATGCTCTTTACCTAGTCATTAGCTGCGATTCTTAACTCAATATCATTCCAAACTAAGTTATATGATATTTGTTTATTTTACTTATGTTATCTGTAGGTCCATTCCTCATCAAAACTTAAGATTCCAACATACTTCTCCCACTACTATGAGACCCACAAAAGCAGGAGGTGACATGCTGCAGCAAGGGTAATCAATCGTGCACAATCATCCACTATGGACAATAGTCACCACCTCTATAAGACAACGATCAAGACTTTATGAGGGAGAGAAATCATCCAGAAACCATATACAACAAATTTCGAGTTCTTTGGTTTTCTGATCTGGTTCTCAAAAAGTCATTCCATAGGACATATAGCTCTTGTAAAAAGCTGTCCAACTCTTATTTCATCTCTGACACCTCTCGTTCCAGCATCCTGGCTCCTGTATTATCACCACCAGATGCCCTTCTCACTGTTATACATCCCAATCCTGATCACAGTTCCTGGTATACGGCTCCCGTATTTTCTTTGCTCCTGTCACACGTTTAAATTTCTCTTCTCCTTCTCTCTGTATTTCTCAGTTTTACATTTTTCTCTGTATTTTCTCTAATTTCCCTGTATTTTCAATCATTTCCCTATAATTTTCATCATCTCGGAATCGTTTCTTGGTCCTTGTATGTTATTGGTGGTTGTTGGTGACCCCTTGTTTAATTTTTGTAAGATCAAAGAATGAAAACTATATAAAAATATTTTAGATTTCATCTTTACCATTTTTTACCACCACATTTTGGCGCGACCGTGGGGACCCAACAACCAATTTTTTTTCAAAAGTCATTTTCTCCTAACAAGGAGTCTTTGTGATGCAAAATAGTCCTTATGCACAGGAGTACTCTCATCATATAAGAGTGCTCTCGTCATACAGGAGTGATCTTGTCATAGGATTGTTCTTGTCATACCTGAAAGCTCTCGTCACAGAGGAGTGCCCTCGCCGTACAGGAATGCTCTCGTCGCAGAAGAGTGATCTCATGATACAAGATTGATCTCTTCAAACAGGAGTGATCTCATCACATAGGAGTGCTCTCATCACACAGGAGCGCTCTTGTCATATAGGAACGCTCCCGTCATATGGGAGTCTAATACCCAGAATGTTCTTGGTAGAATCCAAGACGATCGTGGAAAAGACCGAGAAGGCTCTTAGCAGAATCCAAGATGCTCTTAGTAAAGACCCAGAAAACTCATAGCAAAAATCAAAGACATACAAGAGTCATGCATAAGACAACATAAGACACAAAAATCAAAGATAAAAAAGAGTCATGCGTAAGACATCTCATAACATGATTGGAGATGAGGTATGTGACACCTAGATCTTTATTTTCAAATTCATTTTTCCAATTCCTTCATACTTATAAGAATGTAAAGAAAGACATAATGATACAAGATATAATCACATAAGCGATCGACGCTCTAAGCTATATGGTCCAACTATGTCTAGATCTTCCCGCAAAAAAATATACTTTATTTCTTTATGCAAATTCTTTATGTAGAGCGCGTTAATTCGCATTTCACAATACAAGTTCATATTATTTAAGTGTTAGACTAGTTATATATACTTAGGCATTTTTCACAATTGTATCATGTGACATATGTACAAAAATCTTATATTCAAACTCAGTTTTCTTTGATATGACACTTAAGAAATATGACATAAAAGACTATAATTAGATCCTATATCATAGAAATTTCTTGTTCACAGATCCTGTATCACAGAAATTTCTCAGTCACAGATCATGTATCATAGAAATTTCTCAATCACAGATCCTGTATCACAGAAATTTCTCAGTCACAGATCCGTATCACAGAAATTTCTCAGTCACAGATCCGTATCACAGAAATTTCTCAGTCACAGGTCTTGTATCACAGAAAATTCTCATTCACAGGTCTTGTTTCATAGAAAATTCTCGTTCACAGATCCTGTATCACAGAAATTTCTTGTTCACAGATCCTGTATCAAGGAAGTTTCTTAGTCATAGATCCTGAATCTCAGAATCATCTCGTTCACAGATCCTATATCTCAGAAACATCTCATTCACAGATATTGAATCTCATGTATCTTAGAAACATCTTGTTCACAGATCCTAAATCTCAGAAATATCCCGTTCACAGATCCTGAGTCTCAAAAATATCCCGTTCACAGATCCTGAGTCTTAGAAATATCTCGTTCACTGATCCTATATCTTAGAAACATCCTGTTCACAGATCCTGTATCTCATAAACATCTCGTTCATGGATCCTGTATCTCAGAAACATCCCATTCACAGATCCTGAATCTCAGAAACATCTTGCTCACGGATCCTGTTTCCCAGAAACATCTCGTTCATCGATCCTGTATTCCAGCAACATTTCGGTAAAAAATTCTGCATCCCAGGAGCGCCTCGGCCACAGATCCAAGGAATCTCTCATTCACAGATCTTGCACAATTCATCAAGAGACTCATGTTTACCATATATTTTTCACAACCTTGTTTTAATTGCTTTCTTTAATAAAAAAACCCAAAAAAAAATCTAGTTTAGTTTCCTTAATTAAAATCTCAAAAACCCCGACTTTATAGCTTTTCATGCATTTAGTTTCCTAAGTTAGTTCATTAGGCTCTTTGAGAGACGATCCAGGAAAGCACCACTAGTGCAATCCTTGGTTAATTTAATTTTGCATTTACACCCCCAAAGCATTTAGGAAGGTGGCAAATCAATGGCGCCACTGCCAGGGAGTCATTTTTCACTTCTAGGTTAGCTAAGTGTCAATTGCTTATTGACAAGGGGTTAGTAGCATTTTAGGTTAGTTTTAGCTCATATAGTTGGATTTAGGTTTTAGTTTAGTTATAGTTGCATTTGCATTAAAAAAATACATTGATCTTGAGCTTGTGACTTACTACTGTGAGTGGTGTATTGCTGATTTCTTACACCATTTGAGTGAAATTTCATTGACTAATTGCTGCTGTGTGGTTTTTGGCTTGATTGGTTGAGCTTGTATTTGTGCCTTGCACAATCATATTTTGAATTACACTCAATTTTCAACCAAAAGCACTCAACTAAGTTATCTTCTGCTATTTGGTCTTGTTGGGGCCTTTTGCACCACTTTCTGAACCCAAACTCTCAATTTTGTGCATTTGGTAACTTTTCAAAAGAGTGTTTCTTGTAATTTGGATATTTAGGTGTGTATTTTGATTCTAGGTGGGTTTCAAGTGTTTTGAAATTTTTCTCAAGTCCCCTTAACTCATTTAAATTTGTTTTAATCATTAGGGTGTGTTAAAATTGCTTAGAATCACTTTTAAACTTAATTCATCTTTGCCGTCAAATTGCAGAAACTCACCACCAGAATTCTCCTTCCCTCACTGTGGGCTCACCGCAGCGAGGAGACGGCAAGCTACTACTGTTGCTACTTAATTTTTCTGCACTCTTGCATTTTACACACATTTTTCCACCATTTGATTATATTCTATCCCATACTTTCTAGATCCATATTTGGCATATATTGTGACTTGTTTGGGCTGTTTGCACACATATTTTTTCTCTCTATCATATATTTGATTATGTGGTGCATTGTACTTGCTTGCTTGGTGTTTTTACTGTGTTTCTTGCTACACTTGTTGTCTGTTCTTTGTGTATGACTAGAAGCACCATCAGTGAGTCTGATATACTGCCAATGAACCCTAAGATTGAGCGTCACCTTACCCAATTAAGAAAAGCCAATAGAACCACCGCTTCCACTACTGAGGTAGTTGTAGAGGACACATCTTCTAGTGACAAGGAAAATAACACTGAATTTGACCTAGATTTTCCAGCTATGGATTCACCCAATAACCAAATCAACCCAATTGTGCTTGGAATTCTTGATATTCCTAACATACCAAATGAAGGTGTAGAGCCACCTAGGATCCAGAATGGGGGTCACGGTCTACATGGTCACAATGGTAATGGGGTTGGGATACTTCATAGAGTTAGGAGGACTATTAGGGACGCCACTACTGCTAACTTTGATTATAATCCATTTATGAATAATGCAGTCCCTAATATTAATGCTGGTTATGAGATTAAAGGTTTATTAATTCAGTCCTTACCCAAGTTTCATGGTTTGCAGGCAGAGGAACCACACTTTTATCTGGATGAGATCTATATTTGCTGCAGTTTCATGTTACCAGTTGGAGCACACATTGATGATGTTATGTGGAGGCTGTTCCACTTTACTCTAGAGGGTAAAGCAAATGAGTGGTATATGAGCTTGCCACGAGTTATACCTGCAGCCCTACGCTCTTAGGCTAATTTGAATAATGCCTTCTTTGAGAGGTTCTATTCTTCTACTCGAACCTCAGCTAAACGGAAGGAGATCAATGGGATCATGTAGGATGTAGATGAGTCACTTTATGACTATTGGTCTAGATTTCAAGATTTGCTCCAACACTGCCCACATCATCAAATACCTGAGGAGCAGCTTGCTCAAAATTTCTATGATGGGTTGCGTGAGAAAGAGCAAGACAAGCTGAATTCTACTGCTGGTGGTTCCTTTATTGATATGATCGTAGAAGAGGGTTGAGACCTAGTCAGAAAGCTAGCCCTTGTTAAACAGCAGCATGGTACATCTCGGAGATTTGTCCGGGACCTTGATCGAGTTGAGGTCACTTCTCTTCACATCCCTCAGATGGAGAAGTTTGAGTTTAAGCTCAATGCTATTCTGGACCGTGTCACTGGTCCTTCTTCTTCTTTAGGGCACGCGGCAGGTAACAAACTTGTAGCCCCCTTTTGTGATTTTTGTGGATTTGCTATGCATGTATCTTGTAATTGTCCCTCCCGGTATGAGGATTGTAATTTCATGTTCTAAGGACGCCAGGGAGGTGGAAATCCATATTGGGATTCATATTCCAATACTTATAATGACGGTTGGTTTCAAAACCCTAAGTTCTCATGGAGACAGGATGGTGATGCACCTAGGCCATTCAATCGCCAAGGCCAAGGTGAAGTCCCTAACTAGATAATCCCTCATAAGCCAGATAATTTTGATGAAGTGGCTAAGATGTTCAAAACTATTGATTCTAAGTTGGACAAAACTGAAGCTAGATTCCAGCAGCTTGAGACAAAGAATTCTAATATAGAGGAATATGTTGCAAAATTGTCTAATTCTCTCAGTGAGCTACAGGCACAATTCAGCGGTTCAATTCTCTATAATATTGTAATGAATCCAAAAGCCCTCAATGCTATAAATTTGAGAAGTAGGAAAACACTTGATCCTGCTCATCCAATCAAAATGATGTAGTTTGAGATTGTTATAGAGGATGAGGAACCTGTTGATGAGGAGATTGTTGCTGATAGTCCTCCTTTGAGCCTTTTGAATTTGGGGGCATCTGAGAGTGCCAAGGAGAAGAAGCTGCTTGAGAGGCGCATTATTACCATGAAGGAGCTAGCTATTGAAGAGGTTCCTGAAGCGCCCACATCTCTTAAAAGATCAAAGCTTCCGAGCATACATGACCATTGAGAGTCGAGTTCCAGCAATGGCCTAGCCAAGTCTCCGGCTAAGGAGGTAACACTTTCTAAACTCCCCTTTCCACATGCTTTCATTAAGAGTAGGAAGAGATTAGATAATCAAACTGAAAAAGATATGCTTGATTTGTTTGGCAAGTTGCATGTTAATGTTCCATTCTTTTAGGTTGTGAAATCCATGCCTAGTTATTATAAGTTTTTGATAGAGCTGTGCACTTACAAAAGAAAATTCAGACCTAATGAGCACATTCAATTGAATCTTAGTGTGCTTATTTTATTTAAACCTCAGTCGCCAGTTAAATGCAAGGACCCTGTATCATTTATGATTTCATGCACTATAGAGAACTTGACAGTCAATAATGCATTGTTGGATCTAGAAGCGGCTATAAATGTGATGCCTAGTGTGATTTTCTCTACTTTAGGCATCACCGGTTTGAAAAAGACAAGTTTTATTTTACAATTAGCCGATCACATACTCCGATATCCACAAAACATTCTTGAGGACATACTTGTTGAAGCCAAGGATTTGGTCTTTCCTGCTGATTTTTATGTTTTAGAGACTTCTAGTGAGCCAAGTGAGTCGACATCATTCTTGATAGGCCATTCATGCAGACCGCTGGTTCTGTTATTGATATGGGAAATGGTTTGATAAATATGAAAGTAGGAGGCCATGGAATTAGCTTTAACATGTATGAGAATATGCAACACCCTTATTAGGACTATTCCTTACTTGATTTAGTGTGCTTGATATTACTGCTGAGGATGCCATAGAAGAGCATGAGTTTGGTTTGCATTCATATGATTACATCTCTGACCTAGATGCTTATGACTCTTATTCTCTTCACTACCCTCTGTATTTTCTCTCTCATCTTTGAAGTGATGTGAATGATCTTGATTCCTTTATGCTGGATAGTTTGCTATCTATTAGTAGGGATGTTTTTGTGCTTGATGAGTCTATCTGCGACATGAGTTCCACTAACCTTTCCTTGTTGAGTGATGATTATTCTGTGCAATCTGGTAGTTTGTTCAATGCTGTAGGTACCAAGAATGTTCAAAAAGTGGAGTTTAAGCTGGGAAATCATGATGTGAGCTTGTAGGGGATAGCCCTTACTCCAGCCATGATGACTCCCACTGCTCCCATTGGGCCTACTTCTCATGTGGTTTTAGGGCCACTTTCTTTCTCTTCTTATATTGATTCACTTTCTAGACCTAGAATCTCCTCCCATACCTTGCGTTATTTAAATGATCTTGTTATGCAAATTGATTTAGGTGTGCGGAGTTGAGGAAAAACCGAGGTAGTCGTTGTAAGTGGTCAACCAGTGGTTGATTCAGCTACCTGAATACCACATTTGAGTGTGGATGATGCTTTCCTCAAGGCAGTTGCTACGATAGACCAACCAGTGCTTGGTTTAACACTTGGGAAGACCAATAGTCAAGTAGTAAGTACCGTTGAGCCTGTCCTAGGGTTAACAAAGGGAAATTTCTCTATACCTATTGTTTTGCCTTCCCTTGTTTCTTCTATTGTTGAACCCCCTTCCCTTGAACTTAAGCCTTTACCTAGTAATTTGAAGTATGCTTTTCTTTCTTCCGATGATACGCTGCTTGTGATAATCTCTAGTGATTTGATGGCATGTGAGGAAGCACAATTATTGAATGTTTTGAAAAAGTATAAAAAGGCATTGGCTGGACATTGGCAGATATTCAGGGTATAAACCCAACTGTTTGCACTCATCATATTTTATTACAGGATGATGCTAGGCCTCTTGGGCAACCACAGCGATGGTTGAATCCACTCATTTTAGATGTTGTCAAAAAGGAAGCTACCAAGCTCCTTAGTGCTGGCATAATTTATCTGATTTCGGATAGCGAGTGGGTTTCACGGGTGCAGGCGGTACCTAAGAAGTCTGGGATCATTGTTGTTAAAAATGAAAATGATGAACTTATTCACATGAGAGTACAAAACGGTTGACAAGTGTGTATTGATTATAGGAAACTGAATGATACCACTAGAAAGGACCACTTTCCCCTCTCGTTCATCGATCAGGTATTGGAACGGTTTGCGGGTCATAGTCACTACTGCTTCCTGGATGGTTATTCTAGGTACTTTCATATTCCCATAGCGCCTAAAGACCAAGATGAAACCACTTTTACTTGTCTATTTGGTACGTTTGCATATAAGCGCATGCCTTTCAGGTTGTGTAATGCGCTAGGCACATTCCAGAGATGCATGATGAGCATTTTTGCTGATATGCTCAATGATTGCATGGAAATATTTATGGATGACTTCACAGTCTATGGAGATTCATTCCATTCGTGCCTAGAGAGTTTAGAGAAGATACTCGCTAAATGTGTCCAGAAAAATTTGGTTTTAAATTATGAAAAGTGTCATTTTATGGTTTCTCTTGGTATTGTTTTAGGACACCTTGTTTCTAGTTGTGGTATTGAAGTTGACAAGGCTAAGACCAAGGTGATAGCGACCTTGCCTTACCCCACATGCTTAATGAGAATGTCAAGAATGCACAAGAGGGGGGGTGAATTGTGCAACTCAAAAACTATGATAAAATTTGAAAGTTAAAGACAGAGAGAATTTATACTGGTTCGGCCAACACTGCCTACGTCCAGTTCTCCAACTCCTCGTTGGGTTCCACTAACCACAGGTTTTACAACACAGGTTCACCTGCCAACCTTTACAGAGTTTTAGAATTCCCTCTAAACACTCCCCCTTACACTTGTAAGGAAACAACCCTGTTCTCAAAGCACCAAGCTTTAGAACAACCTCAAACAGGAGAGGATTTTAACAAATATACTCACTAAATGAGCTGATTGTGATAAACACTTAAGTACAAATAAAATCACTCAGAGAAAATTAAAAGCTTTTAGCAAAGAGTAGATGAATGTAATCAATGTATTCGTCGTCTCTACATAAATGCTTTAGGTCTCTGTTTTTATACTCTTTCCAGCGAACTCTTTCTTCCAGCTAGAGATGCCCGTTTGAATGTGATCGTTGTGAGCTTCTAGCCATTGGCAATAAATGCTAATCTTCAATATTCAAGGATCCTCTTCTCTTATTTCATTTAATGCTGCCGAAAGTGAGCTAAGAAAGATGTAGGCTGAGAGGTTCGATGCTCTGCAACTCTACCTGCTACTGTACTTGCATAGCAGCTTTTTGGATGAGCGCTAACTTCCTTTGCTATCGCTAGCTTCATAGTGAATCCTGCACTTAGTTGTTAGCTATGACAAGTATTGAAGTTTAGAAGTTATCGATAGGTAGCTTTATTAGCTCAATAATCAGATAGTGATAGATAATTCATATTGATGTATTCCTCTATCGATAGCTACTTCTTCTATCGCTAGCATATGAGAATTATAGCTAGGAAGACTATTATCTCAGTGAGTTTGCTATCTGATACATAAGTTATCTTTAGCAAGAGTGTTCTATCGATAGCAAGTTGTGCTATCGCTAGCATATAAGCTTTGCTAATTCAATTGCTTTTTATCAAGGCATTCAGCTATTTGATTCCATTAGATATCGATAGATAGTTCATTATCGCTAGGGACTTAGTCATATAATTCTTGGTTATTTCTAGTCTTTAGCGATAGAGATCAGATTATTGCTTATTCTCTTTATTAGCGATGGTAAGCCTCTTATCGATAGAGCTTGTACTTAGTCATTACAATTTCGTTGTTCCAGTTAATTTCAGACTAAGTTATTTGCTAGCTGTTCATTATACTTATACTATCTATTGGATTCAGTCCTCATCAAAACTTAAGATTCTAACACTTAAAAGATCTTCAATCTTTCTTGGGACATGTAGGCTTTTATAGGCGCTTCATCAAGGATTTCTCTAAGATAGCCTTAGCCCTCTCTAAATTGTTACAGGAAGATGCTGCTTTTGTGTTTGATAATGATTATGTACTTGCATTTGATACATTGAAAAATAAACTGCTTGAACCACCTATAGTTGCTGCTCCAGATTGGTCTTTACCCTTTGAGTTAGCGTGTGATGCATCTAACTTTGCAGTTGGTGCTATGTTGGGCCAAAGAAGTGATAAACATACATCCTCATGTGATTGCATATGCTTCTAAAACTTTGAATACTGTTGATGATTTCTTATTTTTAATCAAATTTGATATATATTTTGGCATATCTGAGGAGGCATTGATGCTAAATTAAATGTATTTGGTTAACATTTTGATAAGATATCAATTTGGTCTATTATTTAGGGGATTTCATTGTTAATATCATTAGTTTAGAAATATTATAAGATAAGAATATATAAGTAAAAATAATTTGAAGAAGAAAAAAAAGAAAAGGTTCAGTTTTTTTTGGATTATTATTATTATAATAATAATAAATAACCCTTGTGTTTTCTTTTTGGTAATCAGGTGAAGACCATATTCCTTCTTCTAATGTCCATCAGCCATCAGCCATCAGCCATGTCACGTGGGTTTACTTTGGATTTTGAAACAAAGCCAGAAAACCGCACCGTTTGGATTGAATAAAAAAGATGTTGAGACCTAAGAATTATAAGAAAGGTTCACGGGATTGAGAGACAAGGGCAGCACCACTGTTCATCGAGAACGCATCGTCTTCTTCCTCTTGCGTAAGGCTGAGAGCGAGAGCTAGAACTAGATAGGAGAGAGGTGTGTGATTTTCCATCTCCACGGGAGGACGAGAGGACTGTGAAGGGGTTGGACTGAGTGTCAAAGGCGCCGTCATCATCGGTACCGTCGAGCTGCCACCACTGAACGTAGCTACCGCCATTACTTGAGAGCTTGTGTAAGGAGAAGATTTGGGAGCTGTACTGAAATTTCATCTTCCCCTTACTCTGATCTGAACCACGCCGTTGAAGTATGGAAGAATGGAGGAATAAAAATAAGTTATTTTGTCTCTTTTCTCTTTGCTTTAAATTCTAAATTTGTGGCTACTGATTGGATGATTTTGTGACTTTATTTGTAGTTATGAGTAGCTAGTTAATTTGTTCTATGTTTATTTTGAAACTTTGTATGGATTGATGCTTGGAACTCTTTCTCTCTTGATAATTAATGATTATTAGATTGTGAATTTAACTTGTGCTTTATTTATCCTAAGTGGTGGCCAACATTTAGTTTGTTCGCCAAATTGGTGGCTTGAAAGAGCATGAATTAAGCATAGAACTAGGTTAAAGTCAATCTTATCTTGAAATTCCAAATTGGGATTGAAAGTTTGTTAATAAGATAGAAGTATTCATTAACCAATTTTTGTAAAATTGAAGTGGGATGTTTATAGAGAATAATTAACGTAATATATAGTAAGATATTATGCATATTAGAGTTAATTAAGGTTTGGGTAAGCTTGAGAGAGTTATTCAAATGGATAAGACTTCAAACAAGAACATAATGATTATCAATTATCATTAAGGAAAGAAAAATCAAGCATCATGAAATACAAAGTGGATAAATAATCCTAGATCCCTTTTGTTTTGATTTAAAGTTTCAATTTAGTTTTTCTAAAGCTATTTTTATTTTATGTAATTTTAAATTTCAAAATATAAAAATTTCTACTCAACCTAATTGATATCATAGTTGTAATTATTAATCCTCTTTTGCCTTAGTCCCTGTTGGAACGACAACCTTTTTTATACTATTTTTGACGACCCGTGCGCTTGCGGATATGCTAAACTTCGGACAAGTAAACTACGTAAAGAAATTATACTACTACTGAGAAAGAGTTGTATGCCATTGCTTTTGCTCTAGATAAGTTTAGGCCATATCTGTTGCATTCTCCTGTTGTGGTTTATACTGATCATGCAGCTGTGAAATTTCTCTTCACTACGACACATTCTAAGCCAAGATTGCTCCATTGGACACTGCTGCTCCAAGAATTTTGCCTTCAGATCAAGGATAGAGTCGATAGTGCCAACTTTGTAGTGGATCACTTGAGTCATCTTCCATAAAACACAAGGGAAGTTGATTGTTCTAATTTGATTTGTGATGATTTTCCTGATTCTTCTCTTTGTGCTATTTCTGTTGATACACCATGGTTTACTGTTATTGTTAATTATTTGGTGTGCGGACTCACTCCTGGTGATATGTCTTCTTTTTAGGTCCAGAAGCTAAAGCAGGAGTCCCAACACTACATATAGGATGATCCTATCCTTTGGAGGATTTGTCAGGACCAAGTGATTAGGAGATGTGTTCCCAATGATGAATTTGTTGTGATTCTCACTTCTTGCCATTCAGTTGTATGTGGTGGGCACTATAGCTCACAGAAAACTACTAGAAAAAATTTTGAGTCTGGATTTTATTGGCCTTCCATTTTTAAAGATGCTTATGATTTTTTTAGGTCATGCGATGTATGTCAGTGTTTTGGGCGGGGTGTGAGTAAGAGAGACAAATTATCTCAAAAGCCTATTTTGTTTTGTGAGCCATGTGATGTATGGGGTATAGATTTTATGGGTCTTTTTTCACCTTGTCGAGGTTTTACTTATATATTGCTAGCTGTTGACTACTTTTCTAGGTAGGTTGAGGCTATTCCTACCCGGAATGATGATGTTTCAACTATAACTAAATTTTTGAAAACTAACATTTTTAGTAGGTTTGGACTTCCTAAGGCCCTAATCAGTGATAGAGGCACCCACTTCTACAACAAGCTTCTCAATAGCTTGCTTGCTAAATATGGGGTTACCCATAGAGTCTCTAGTCCCTACCACCCACAAACGAATGGTCAAGCTGAAGAAGATACTTAAGAAGATTGTGAAGCCGAATAGAAGTGATTTGAGTCAGCAACTTGATGAGACACTATGGGCCTATCTACAGCATTCAAGATACTCATAAGAATGTCAGCTTACCGGTTGGTTTATGGTAAGGGTTGCCACTTTTCGGTAGAGGTTGAGCGTAAGTCCTATTAGGCGGTGACATTGTGCAACATGGATATGGATGCAGCTAGCAAAGATAGAGCTCTACACATTCAAGAGCTAGATGATTTGCACGACTAAATGCCTTTGAGAACTCGAGGATCTACAAAGCTAAGACCAAATTACTTCATGATCAAAATTTGGTTAATAAGACCTTTAAAGTTAGTGACTTAGTTCTCACGTACCAAGCCCGTTATCGCCATGGTCGTGGTGAGCTGAAATCAAACTGGTTCGGGCTGTATTGTGTGGCTAAGGTGAATCCATATGGTATAATAGACCTTGTGGATGAGGAGACTGGTAATACTTTCCAAGCTAATGGTCATCTCCTTAAGTTCTACCATGGTGCTGCAGTAAAGCCTCCTTGAGGCTAGGTTAACTTTTTCCTTTACTCTTTTACTTTACACTACATAATTGATCGGATGCGGTTTTGATTGGATTTAGTGTGTGGTTCAAGTGTAGGAGAATGGGATTTACCAATAGGATAGTAGATTTTTTGTTTTGTTTTTGTTTTTGTTTTCGTTTCTTTTTGGTTCCCCATATTTTTTGTTGATGGTTGCCTATGCTTTCAGATGTTATCTCTTTGGTATTTGATATTGCGATATTTTAAACATTGAGGACAATGTTTGGTTTAAATGTGGGGGGTAAATACATATTTTGAGGTTTCCTTGCATGATTTCCCATAATTAGTGGTTTTGGGTGAACTTTGACTGTTTTTGGACTATTTTTAAAATTTTTTGACTTGAAGTTGTTCTTGACTTGTCTATTGTGTACAAAGGGTCGCATTTGTCATAGTGGGCTTGTTAAGAGTGAATTCAAGTGCTTTTCAAAGTGTTTTTATGAAAACCTAGTTCACCCCATTTTTTTGAAAACTTGTGCAAGAAGACCGGGGCAAGCGAATCCAGCCTAATGGAGCACAGATACAATTGACATTGCCTCCTAAACCCATCTTAGGTTGTTTGTTATCTTGGATTTTGGATAGATTTTGCAATGTTTTTTACCTTTGTTTTTCAATTTTCATAAGTTGGATATGAGATATATTTAGGGTATGTATGGTGAAAATTGTTGCGTTAATTGATTATTGAATGACAAATGTGAGCTTATCCTTGCTGTGAGGTTATTTTGGCCAAATGATGATTTTGAGTGAATACTTGTTTCTAATATGTTGACTTTTAAAACTAGTCTCAATTCCTAGTTGAAACTGTTTAGTCATACATCATGAATATGATAGGGGCACTCAATCCATACATCCATATATCCATCATTTTCACTTCCAACTGATGTCTTGTATGAGTAGACATATCTATAAAATTGCATTCAGGTTTTAAGTGCTATAATTGCACAACTCTGCTAGCTTTCTAAACTTGATTTAGTAATCGGGGGCACTTCATCACCAATGTTGACACTCGCATCAAACGGTCAAGTATAAGAAGGTTATGAGTTGGATCAAAGGTCCCTTGATATTTAGTTGGAGTAACTGAGTAACCGGCGTTGCATTACCCATGTGCAAAGTCACGTCAAAAGGGGATCTACAACAGCTCAAGATGTAAAAAAAAAAAAGAAAAGAAAAAAAAGAGAAGAAAGAAAAAAAAATAATAACAGTAATAAGGATGCTTGTAAGTGATTTAGTTCTTACTCATGGATGACATCTTTCCGTTATCATAATCCTAAGTCCTCTTGATTCTTTGTGTGTGTGCAAAACTAGTGGAGGTTGAGAGCTATTACAAGCATATGGTAAGTTGCATATTGAGCAAGAAAAGAGTAAATGACCCATACAGTGAGGCTGTGTGAAATATTTGATATTCGAGAGAGAGCTCACTTGTTGCTATTTGGTTATCAATTGCATAGCTAGTTTTTCCTTTCCATATCTTGACCATATTTTGTTCTAATTTGAGATTATTGATTATTTTAGGTCTTTACCCATTGTGAGTCTATGCTTTGTCCAGGAGTACAAAGGTCTAAGTGTGGGGGAATGATTGTGCATGATTATTGTATGATTTTAACTACTAATAATGGAAAATTAGCATTTGGTTTAGGAGAATTATATGGGAATTAGGTACATTTACATGTATAGTTCAAAGTTAAGGAGTTAACTACATTTTCTTTGTAATTCAAGCATTATAGGGAATAAACTCTTGTATCTTCTGATTATGAACTTAGAATACTTCACATATATCCTAATTTCCCATTATAGGTGCAACTGACGAGGCTCAGTTGAAGAAAGAAGAAACAAAAAAGTTGGGTGTCTCTGTGGAAGGTTCCAGAGAGGAAGGTTCCTTGCCGTGGGCAACAGAGAGGAAGGTTCCTCATTGTGGGTTCACCACAGTGAGGTCACGACGAGGTGTTACGAATTCTGGAGATTTGGAAAGTATTATTTTAGTTCAAATTGGAAATTTGGGTGATTGGGTTCGGTTTAAATATTTCCTAAAGTATATTTTCGACCAAGACCAAGCAACCTTAGCCTAGATTGAGATTAGAAAGTTACCAAATCAATGGTTTCCTATCTTACTAGGTTTCTTGAAGATTGGTTGATTGGGTCTTCCCCAATCCTTTCCTAATTGTTTTGGGAGATCAAAATAGGCAACCCTAGGCCAATTTGGATGGTTTATAAATTGTTTCTGGTACCAGAGATGAGTGACACGAATTTTACACAAGAGCACATCAATTCCCTCTTCTATTCCACCTCCACTCACCACAATTCCTTTCATTCTCTTGCCCTCAAGTCTCTGCACAAATTCCATGCTTCTATTCACTCATCTACCCCAATTTCACTCATTCCACCTTAATCCTATGGCTTCCAACTCCAAATTCCATTCGATCATGTTCAAGAGCATGAGTGGCTAAGTTAATTGTGGGGATCTTGATGGAGGAAGGCGATCGGAGCTTCAACATTTCAAATGGGGAATTATTTAGTTTCTCTTGTCTAAGTCTAATTATGCATTTCAATTCCTTTTGATTGTTATATGTAGTTGGTCTTGGAACAAGTGTGCTTCATTGTTTGATCTTTTGTTTGATGGTCATGTATGTAATTAAATGATGTCTTTTATATGTATGAACTTAAGTGTTGTTTTATTGATATTATGAAATGGATATGCTTCATTTATATTCCCTTTGGATTTCTAAAATATGTTGAATGCATGTGCGATCGTACGCTTGTTTAGTGAAGCCATGCCAGATCACATACTTGACATCCTCAATATCAAACTCAAACTTCGGAGTCATCCCACCACGCTCCGAAATCCTGTCAAAGTGAACAGGGGAATTTAAAAGGCCGATCGCATCTAGCAAACGATTTACATGCATAAATAAGACACTACAAACATGAAGTTCTAAAATGATGACTAAGAACATAGCTTCTCACCCTAACCATTTTACTTGTGACATTCACGGCTAAATACTTGTCTTTCTTAGCCTCGGAGATTTGCTTCAACCTGAATGAATGAGCGGGAGTGTTAGAGAAATACTCCTACAGACGTGTGTTAGGAAGAATCTTGATATGGTAGAACTTGTGAAGTCCTTCCCCACCATGCTCGACCTCGATGTTGCTCAAGTAAAATACACGACCTTTCTGGAGAACGTTGCAGAAAAGCATGATAACTTCATCGTCTGCAAGCCTTACAACCATTCTCATGTTCTGCAAACATATAAAATCAACAAATCTAAATATAGGAAAATCCAGTCATTAACAATCAGCATTTGTATATTCCATAAACAGAACTTTTACCTTGTCATCAAAAACTATAAGATCAAAAGATTCAGCGCGCTCTGGAAAAATGACGCTCCCATGGTGCATCTCTGACCCTATCTTCAGAAAAGCAGCATCAACTTTCACTAGAACCCTCTAAGCATTTGATGCAGGGGATATCTCATGCAACCTACTGTAAGGAACATCCATAACTTCAAGAGTCAATACAAAGTTAACCAGTTAAAGTCTATGTGTCAGGGATGAAATAATTAGTATGCTTTTGTAAATATTTATAGAACTGATAGAACAATCCATAAGTATGTATTAATTGCAGTATGGTAAAAGTAGTTGCAAAAAGTTGTGACCATTTATTTGGGACGTGACAAATAAGACAGAGCAAGAGTCTAACTCATCGTATTTCTTGTACCCGAAACTTAAAGGGTGCGATACCAAAGCGCATAGAAAATGGGGGAAGCAACTAATAAATGCAAAACGTGCATTATTCCCAACCACCGTAAAAAGAGCTGATGTCTGGTGAAGAGAGGAAACAAATTTTTGATAATCAATTACAATGAAGATGGAAAGAAAAGGGCGGTTACTTGTAATGAATGCACATGTCGAAGCAGGGGAATGTACACATTTAATACTCAATATATTTTTAATGGTTTTTAGATTAAATGAATCACTAACAACAGACCTGAACTGCTTCGACGATAAAAATAAGCCAACGAAATGTCGCATAAAGAGCACAAAAATAGACATGATAGATTCAGAACTTTGGGTTATAAGTAATTTACGTTTATATGAATCATATAAATACATGAATATATAAAGAAGAGGACATTCTGGAGAAATTAAAAAGGAGAAGGAAATAAGCATATATAAACACTTTATATGCATTTTTATGACAAAATCAGTGAATCATCATTTTTCATCAAAAAAGTTTAGCCTTGAAGGTTGTAACATAACCAGACATGTTCATGAAAATTCAATCTCAGGATAGAATTTTGCTTTGAAAAAAAATAAAACAACACGCAACTCCATCCTAATTTGTCAGTTGCATCTAATTTATCAACGCACATTGTAATAACATTGATATAATTACTTACCTTCCCTCACGTAACAGCAACAAGAAGGAGAAAAAAACACATAGCCAAACTAAAAAGCATAGTAGCACTATTCAATGACTAAGAGGTAATTCAAAACGTTTCCAAAACTTCCCTCTTCGTTTTCGATGTTCGAACCGTCAACTAAAGAGAAGAGAAATAGAAATGAACAATTAATGTCAAGTACATGAAAAAAATGAAGCATTAGATGGTCTTTTGTACCACTAAGGCAATACTTCCACTGGTCTTCAGCTTATTTACTTGCTCGTGGTTTTTTTCTTCCCATAAACCTTAGAGAAGAGCAGTCCAATTTGTGAGAAGCCGCCGTGGCTCCCGTACAAAACACCGTGTCCTACTTTTCACTGCCATTACGATCTTCCAAAGGTCCATCCTTCATACCCGATTTACACAGTTTCAGATGAAGAGAAACATAAGGAGAAAGGTGAGAGGTGGATGAAAATAGACAAAAGCAGAAAGGAAAACATGAAATGGGGATGGTAAAGGGAGTTGCTTATAAAGTGAATGTTTAAATTGTGGTGAAACCTGTTTGCCTTTGTCAGGAAGGAATTTCATAATGGGGCACCCTGTAAATGCATGAGAAAATAGAAAAGGCACCAGAATTTGAAATTTGAAAAATGAGGGAAATGGGAGGTGGCAGAAAATTATTGGGAGGGAAATGGGAAGTGTTGTGGTTAAAATATTTTGAAAGAATTTGAAATTTGAAATGGGAGGTGGCAGAAAATTTCGTGGTTAAGGTGAGAGCTTTTTTTTTATTGATGAAACTATTCATAGGAAGAGTTGTGAATAGTGAGCTACGAGAGATTTATGGATAAGGAACTGTTCACAGGAAGACGAAGGTGGATCAGTATTAGTAAATAGATAGATAGATAGATTATCCCAAGATCGAACCAATTATCTTTTTATTCCTCCCACCCCACAAAAAAAAAAAGAAAAAGAAACATTATATGCAATCACATCCATCAATTAAGCCATCCAAATTGCTGAGAAAGAGTTATTTTTATTCCAGATGCCCTGCCACCTTATAGCTCTCCACAGAATCAACTAGTGTTTCTTCTAATGGCCTGTATTTCCAACCCAACCTCTACAGTTTCTCTGAGTTCAACTTTATGCAATCATTCACTTCAACAAAGCTACAAAAGTAATAATACTAGTAAAATTAGACAAGGTGAAATAATGTACACATAAGCAATTTTAATCTCACAACACCAAAAAAATCTATTAAATAGTGCACCCAACATTCTAAAGTAATTTTTCAATAACACTCAACATCCTAAAATTGAATTACAAAGTGCTAGACGCACTTTCAAAATTACTTCAGGTTGTTAGATGAACCTTAACCTAGTACTAAATACAAAAAAGAGCATATATTCTCTTCATTTTCATAAACCAAGGGAATAAAAACTTACTTTTTAGGGTAGCTATATTTTGGGTATATGCGCCATTAATTTCTCCACCAACACATCTGTCATGATAGCATGTGCAGTGTATATGTATCTGCCATCTGCCTCAGGCTTCTCATAAGCCATCAGTATTTCATCAGCTACATCACGCCCATCCACTATCCACCGTTGCTTATTCGTCAATGATTCAACACCTTCAGTATCAAACAAATATTGCAAGAAATCAGACAAATAAATTCCCAACCCTATATTCATTCTATTTTGAAAAATCAAGTCCTGCAGGTCTTAAGATGTTGTTTCAATGGTACAAAACAATGAGGCATAGCATTCAATATATTGCAAAACACATTTGATGAGGAGTTAACTAGCACCTTGAAATAGCTTGAGGAGAATCAAGCCACTCACATTGACTGTGGATGCCTGCAAAATTGGCCCCCATACTGCAGTAGGACAAATAGTTACAACTGAGAGCCCAGTATTTCTAACAAAATCCAGGGCCTGCAACTCTGCCTCTGTCTTAGAATAACAGTACCAGCTCTGAATCATGAATGAAGTGAGAGAGAGGAAATATTATTAATATTTGAGTGACTGAATTGCAAAGTATTATTAACAAATAAAAATTCAAGTAAAATAGTATGCCAATATTAAAGATAATATTACTTTCATACTACATAGGAAACCTGGAAACCATAGTCCAATTATAGAACTTCGCAAAATCATCAAATCAATGTGATTTCTACAACATGACCTTAAGATGCCAATAATAAAAGACATATTTGCTTAGCTTCTGGCAATAAGCTTAACATGCTTACACAACTTAGAGAATCTAATTAGAGAAATGGACAAATACCACTGAAATCTATACTAAAGAAGCTTAGCCAACAATAAAAAGACAACAAAGTAATTTGAGATTTCAACGAAATTAAGAAGTATGCCTAGAGACAAAGTAACATTTTGGAGATGGAGGACAAATGGTGATGGTGGACAAGCGGAAGCATTAGTGGTAGAAAAAAATGCTAAGAGATTGATATGGTGTACACTAGATACCTATGAAAGCATCACACACTCATGTAAAAAGCACGAGGGAATGACGGCGGATGAGTGGCGACGACGTATGACCAGAATGAAGAGGAATCAATAGTGGTAGAAAGTAAAGAATGCAAAGACCTGAACTGCATAATGAAAAGGATTGAAGTGATGATGGTAACACTAGAATATTGAAAGAATGATATGAGCAATTGAGTCCAAATTTGACACTAATTTTCTCTCTCCTCCAAAAAAACCCAATTTTGGAGGGGGCAAAAGGAGAGCAAGGGGCCACTTGAAGACAAAAATCCTACCCTCCCTTCCCTTCCATTTTATCCATCCAAACAATGTTTTCTATCCTCTAACCCTCCCCTTCCCTCATCTCCTTCATACAACTATGCGTATTAGGAATACCTTTTTCGGCCTTTTGGCTAAGATCAAGTGTAGTAACTATGCGTACTAGGCTTTATCATTTCTTCCCCTCATCTTTCTTCTGCTTATTGCTCATGGGGGTGTTCAGAAAAGAGTATGAGAAAAAAAATAAAGAATCTGAGAATTACTTTTATGATTCACAATCAAGTGTTTCGGGTAGAAAATTGTGAGAATGCAGCGTGAGACCTTCTTAAATATTTCTTAGTTGGTTATTACTCGGTGTTGAGAGGGAATGAGAAGATTGCTACAAACATAAAGAAGAAGGAAGTAAGGGAACAAGGGTTTACAAGAGGAAGAGGGGAGAGAGGAGGTAAGGGGGGAAGTAGGGTAATAAGGTTTATGAGGGAGGAAGGGAGAGAAAGTAGGGGGAGAGAGTTAGTTAAGATATGAAGAAAAAATATAGGAAGTACTAATTTGGTAATTTAAAATATTTATTTTATTTTTTGGTACTAGTTCTTCCTTTGGTCTTTATCCTTAATTTCCCCATGAAAAAACTTATGCCATGTTTGGTTCAGTAGTAGAAGCAGAAGTGGAACCAAGGTATTTGTGTGTTTGGTGTGTTAAAACCCACTTCCCTGTGGAAGCCACCACTTCAATCAAAGATGATGAAAGTGAGTTCCTTAGTCCCCCATGAGAACTCAATTCTACTTCCCATGAAAGTGGGACTTTGACTATTTTGCCCCATTCCCACTTTCTTCCCAAAATGGAGTGTTGAGCACAATAAGGACGAACGGTGGTTGATGGATGGCAGACAACTTTTGATGGACAGCGAACGGCTTTCAATTGATAGCGAACATTGAGTAAGGTTGAGATATGCCACAATGTGTAGACAACTTTCCTTCTCTATCTCACTCTTTGATCTACAGTGGCCTCTCCTCCTTCTAATGACGGCTTTCATCCTTGACCCACCATCTTCACTAGTTTTCGATGGCAAAGTCAATTGAAGGAGATAGATGACACAATCTACAATCTTCATCGCACACTCCTTCTTCAATCTGCAATCTTTGTTCTGGGTTCTTGATTTATGCAATGACTTTTACGGCTTAATAATGGTGATGGGTATTAGAAAACCAGGTGCTTCGAGGTGGTTGATTTTGGTCCGATTTCTCTTATCCAAGCTTTTGATTTTTTTCCCTTCAATTGCATTTTTTTTCATTTTTCATGTAATGGTTCATTCAATTTGGGTCCAATATTGTTCTTGGTTTTGTTTTGTATGTGATGAACTGTTGTACTTTTTATTATGTGATTGGGAGATTTTTTTTTGGCGTTGAGATTGGGTGAAATTATTCACCATAGAAGAAGTTCAGCTCTTCGCTGGAGGATATGAAGATGGAATTGGGAGGAAAATGCTGTTAATTTTTTTAGTAAGGGGTATTTGGTATATTTATTTTGGGAAATGAATTTATAAATTAAAACAATTACCCCGCTTCTATTGGCATACCAAACAGACTTCTAACCCCACTTCCACCTCTACATTCATTTCCATTTCCATTTCCACCTTCATTTCTACTTTCATTTCCATCAAAACCTCTTCAATTGTACTAAACGGAGCATTAGATTTTCCTCCATTTGTTTCAAATGCATAAGGGCAATGTGGTAATTGTCTGTTTTTTTATTTATTACCCTCAGACCATGGGACTTTTAAATTATTTAAAAATCTTATGAGAGTTTTTAGTTATTATTTCTCTACTATGTGGGACCTCACTATGAATTTCTCAATTACTTTTCCTATAGATTTTATAGATATACAAGTGTTATTGGCCAAAAAAAAAACTTTACTGAAATATCAATGGCCCATAAAAAGAAACAAACATAAAAACCAACAAATTAAAAAAACCATGGAAAAAAACATTATTAAGTGACTCGATGATGTGAATCCAAACATTGGGAAAAAAATACAAACAACCAAGGTGAAAGAAATAGATTGGACGAGAAATCGTGCAAGGTACTAGGTCAAATGGAAGTCAATAATGCCCCGTTTGGTACAATAGAAGAGTTTCTCATGAAAGTGGAAGTGGAAATATATGTGGAAATGAATTCTCAAACATGTTTGGTATGAACTAGGGAATAATTTTTAATTAATATGTGTATTAGTTTTATGAAAAGACAAAAGTGTCCTTGTATTTTAAGGAAAAACTCTTCCCCATCTTCCACCATGAACAATCACCGCCTAAAATCCAATCAAACCCCACCTAAATCTTAAACAAAAATCACAACTAACACCAACATATCTAAAAATATTTAACCTAGAATCATCAACTAGCATTAACCATATTTAAAAAAAATTCAAACTACAACAACCCATAAACAAAGTTTGAACCAATATCATCCATGAGCACTAGCTGTAGCATCCATTTTGGATTTTCTCACTTACTGGAGATAATTGCAACAAAAAAAAGCCGAATTACAAACCTGGAGATCAATGGCCAAATCTAGTGGAGAATTAGGAGAAGATAAAGAAGGATCAGGTTTGTCATAGGTGTCTCAAGTATCGTCGTCGCTGTCGAAAGGTCCAATAGAGGATACAAGTTCTGATGCCCCCATTTTGTTGTAAATCTGAGATTGATTGAGTTCTCCTTTGGGATCAAATAGATAAGAACTACAAGACAAAGAAGGAATAAATCAGTGAAGAAATCCTTCGGAAGATGGAGAAAACAAGATACTCCTCCGGCATCGCCCTCAGTGTCCGCCTTCCTCGCCGTCAACGGACATCGAAGACGTTGTCACCACCACTAGTGGAGGATGTTGTTGCCGTCACTAATGGAGGGAAGAAGGAAGAGAAGAAGGGCAATAAAGGAAATAAGTAGATGGAAGTGAAACTAGAACCTAGTTCCATAAGGCTAGGAAAGGAAGTCACTTCCATCAATTTTGCTGCTTTTTTTCTTTTCTTGTTTCCAAAACTTGTCTTGAAAAACCATTTTCGAAAACTATTTTTGAAAACAGAAAACGAAAAACAAAACCAAACAGCCCCTAAGATATTCCATTTTGATTTCATTATTTGTTACTATGTTTTATTCCCAAAGTATTATTTAAGTGTGTTTTGGTACTTCTATTCATGGTTCTCGCCTCTCGAAATGTTGAATCTGGATCACCATGGGAATATAATGATGACCAGAAAATTCAATCGAATGTGCTTGCCTTTCCCTATAGTAATCATTCCTTCAAACCAAATACACCATAAGAGTTAATAGTATGATGGCAATCTGGCTTAAGAGTCTGTTTGGATTAGCTTTTGGAGAATAGCTTTTGAGAAAAAGCTGTAAAAATGCTTTTTTCAGCTTTTTAGAAAAAAGATGGAAAAAGCTGGAAAAATGGTTTTTGATGAAATGAGAGTATTTGGATGATTGTTATGAGAATGACTTTTCTATGTTTAAATTACTAAAAAGGACATAAGTTTAATGTGTTGGGAAAGAGAGAGTATAAAGGCATTTTCGGTAGATCAATATGACATGTGTAATGATGCATATTTCTACCTGATACTTCGCATAAAAGTGGACTAAAGTAGCTTTTTCCCAAACTTAGATTTAAGGGCTCAAACCATGGTTTACCAGAAAAAAGTCCTTCTACTAATTTTTTCATCTGCTTGGCTGCTATTTTTTAGAAACTAGGTTTGGATCCCAAACATAGGTTCTAAAAGCTGCCCCAAATAGGCCCTAAATCCAGCATTCAAAGTTTCAAACCCTTTCCTTGATTTGGGTTTGGGCCTTATTTGGAGATAGTAGGTCAGGAGGTAGGGCTCAATTAGACCAAGCCTATACATTGAAGCCTATTCTATTTCATTTCAAATAGTTCCTTCTCTTATAAAAAAAATTCAAAATTATTGTCCCCCAATAATGCTCCATCTTTTTTTTTTGGATTCCTCCTTCAATATCACAGGACAGGCATCCTTAAGGCATCAACAGCCCCAGAGTAATCCGAATTGTTGTTTTTGGGCACCTTAATGGGTGGGACATTTGACCATGAGTAATAATGCTCCATCTTTGTTTTCTGAAGTTGAAGGGTTTCTAAAAAACTCATTCTTTTCTAATTGAGATAACTAATTTTGAACGGAAAAAAAATTGAAATAACATATCTTTAGAATTTCCTTTAAGCAATTCTACCACCTGAAGCTTGGTGGGTCTCTTCTCTAGGTAACTTTGAGCACATACAAGTCTAACAAGAATCACTCTTATAAGTTCTTCCTCCATAAAGTTTCCCTTTAGCTTTGGATCTGCAAGTTTACTAAATTTCTTCTCATAAGCTAAGGGAAGTGCCCAATCAGAAACTAATAGTTTCGTTGTGGCATTCGATTTTTCAATTGGTCTCTTGCCACTAACAAGTTCTAAGAAGAGAATCCTAAAATTGTAGACGTCACAACTCGTTAACACTTTGCCAAAAATGGCATACTCTAGCGTGAGATAGCCGATGGTTCCTTTAATTGTGGCATTCACATGGTGATAATTCATAAATTCAATTAATTAAAGTGTGCATTTTTGGGTAAAAACTAGTGGATTAATTGGTTTTAATTTGCATTGTAGTATACTTAATTTGAATGTGCATTTAATTAGAAAAATTTGGGTTTAAATGTGTTTTTGGTGTATTAATTGTAAAATTTCATATTTTCCCTTCTTTTACTTGTTATCTGATGACTCCCCATATTTAGTAGATTTTTAGAAATATTTGATTATATTTGGAGAGTCATCAATTCAAAATTGAGAGATTTTGTTGTGATTTGAAAAGATACCAAATTGATCCATTATTTGGGGATTTCTTTTAAAATATCTTGTTTTGAATTAAAATAGGAAAGTACAATAAAAAAGAAGTTTCAGTATTATTATTATTATTATTATTATAACCAGAGTTTATTTAGATTTCTTTGTTTCTTTCTTGACAGCCACTCATCAATTAATCAATAACCATGATTGTGCAAGAAAAAAAATAGGAAAGAAGCACAGTGTTTTGGGAATTAAAGATGAAAAAGGAAATAAAAGGAAGAGGGAGGCACACACTATATATACACACACATAGCAGTGACCAAGGGGAGCGAATTCTTCCAATCATTCCATACACACACGAAGCTGCACAAGAGGGAGAGTAGAGGAAGAAGCACAGGAAAGTGGAGAAATCGGTGGACACTGTTCATCAATCTTGTTTAGTTCTTGCTCTTTTCTTCTTGAACTTTTCTCATGGTTTTGGGTCCAATTTTGGAATCAATTAATCTTGTAATTTTGATGGAACCCATGTGTGGCTAATTTTCTTTTACAACTTAGGGTACTATGAACTTGTTTGTGATTTAGATATTTTTTCCCACTTATTAGTTATGCTTAATTTTAATTCAGTTTATTTAATCTTGCTTTTATTAATTATTGTTTAGTGATTGGCCACCATTGAACATGTTTAGGGAATTTAGGATTGAACTCGACGGAGGAAATTTTAGATAGACCATGGGATTAAATAATGTGGAATTTGATTTTTAATCTAAGTTAGATTTTAATCTAATTTGCGTCTAGGATAGACATATACCTAGAAGCTCCGCATAATCAAATTAGAGTGTTACCGATATAAATTGTACCTTGTTAATACGTGTGAAACATTACACAATTAATTTAGGTAAGGATATAAATGGACCGACAGGCATTTATAGACACTAGTACTCTAGATTAGCTTATTAAGTTAATGTATGATTAATTTAGTGGGAATAAAATCTAAGAAGCAAATAAGGGATTAGTGACTCTAGATTGTTCGTTTGACGCTTGAATTTAATCCGTGTTATAGTTTGTGATTTTTATTATTTCTTTAACTTATTTGAACTCATTCCTGTTTGCTCAACTTAAACAAAAGTAGGAGATTTAATGCCTAATAATTAGTTACTTTGAGTCTCTGTGGGATCGACCTTGATTTGCCATTTTACTATTTTCTACGGCCCGTACACTTGCGGAGTTTTATTTAAATATTGGTAGCATCATTATCATTTCTTTTTAACAGGGGCGAAAATCAAAATTTTGGAAATTGAAGGGGCAAGAAATGGAATTTTCGTGAAATGAAATTGAAAACAAAAAGTAAAGCTTCAGCTTTGAAGCTCGTGGGAAACGAACACAGAACAGAGAGAACACGAAAGCTAGGGCAAAAGAGGAACTGCGAAGGCAAGAGCTAGAAATCAAGAAGCAATTGGTTCCACGTCAGATTTGATTACCGGATTTGATGGAAAGTCCGTTAGGAAGTGCCAGCATGGCAAGTGAATCGAGAGGGAAATTGAAGGGAAGAAGGAAGGCGTCCGGGTTCATCAGAACGGAAGTTGATGGTTTGATATATATTCATTTTGTTGAGGAAGAGATGAGGTATTCGGGATTTTCATTTCTTTCTTCCTCTCTTCAATTTCTCTCACTTGATTTCACAGATCTCTCCATTATTCGCCTTCGTTCTTCGCTGTGATTGTTTCGATCATGAGAATTAGTTTGACAGAGCATTGAGAGCTGGATTTCCAGAAATGCAAGGCTAATTCCTTCGATTTCTCTTGAGAAGGAAGCCTAATCCTGAGCCAGAGTTCTTCAATTAGGGAGTTTCATATCTTTTTACTTTGTTCTTTAAAGATTCTTGAATCTGTGTGGCTTCTTGAACTTCGTACCTAGTAGATGATGAATGTGCAGTATTGTGTACTTTGACCGAGTTGTTTCTGGACTTCACTCTCTGTAATTCAATTAATGATTTTCATCTAGTTGCATGATTCTCATTGATCGGATGAATGAATTGATAGCATTTCTAGTTGAAATGTTCAACGTCCTGATTGTTAAATTACAAGTTCTGCACATTAATCTTTGGTTAGCATGATTTCTGTGATGGTTTGTCCTTAGTTAGGAATGAGATTATTGTAGAGATTGTGATTGAAATCAAGATAAACTCTAATATTTTTTACTGGCCAGGAAGGATTAGGAAGAATCTCAAGAGAAATCAATTCCTGTCTTCAATTTTTCATCGCCTTTCATTTTTGGTTTTGTTCATTAACTTCTACAGAAAATTAAAAAAAAAATATATTAGAATTAGTGGAGTTTCTTGAATGAAAATTGTGGTAATTTGTCAAAGCTTAGCAATTCAATTACTCATTTAGCCAATTAAGTGTGGATTTCGACCTACGTTATCTCACTATTCTATAGATAGTGATCTAGCTAATTTTGAGGCCTTTACGACGAGGAATATCAAGTGGCACCATTGCCGTTTCCTTGGTTTATGTGTGATTGATTTTTGGAGTTTAATAATTTTTTCTTTTGGCTCAACTCCACTGATAGTACTTACTGCATTTTTGCCTTAATTCTGCTCTGGAAGTTCTGCTGCAGCCTGATCTTCTGCAACTCTGGTGTTTCTATTCTTGTTTTGCATGCTCTGTGTTCTGGTTTATATCTTATTGCTGACTTTTGTTTCTACACTAATCTTGTTTTTGAACTCTGGTTGGCATGCTGCATTGAATTTGCATTTTCAGCACGTTGGTGATTGATATCTGCTCTACTTGTGATTGAGTTCAGTTGAAGTTTTTTGGTTTTTAGTTAGCTCTGATTCCGACTGGTTGATTCCATTTTGGTTTTACTGTTTGCATATTCTGTTGGTTCAAAACTGGTATGTGTTGAAATCTAGTTTGCTGCACTAAGACTCTATATTCTGTGTTTTGTTACTGCACTAAGTCTGGAAATAATCTGGTTTTCACTGCTGCACTACATAAATCTGATTTGTCTGTGCATTACACTGAGTTTTGCTACATCTTAGACAGACTTGATGTGTGGTGACATTCTGGACTAGTTGCTAGAGAAATTCGTGCCTGCATAAATTCTGCAGAATTTGTGTTCTTAATTCTAGACTAATTCATCTGCTCTGAATCTGGTTTTAAGTGGCTGCAAGTTTGTTCTTGACATTTCGATGGTTGAATCATGTGCGTCAATTTGACTCTGCACTTGTGCATCCCTGTAATTCTGCAATTTTCCTAAAAATCTGTCATTGCAATTTATTGTAATTGCTGCTTATTGACTCTGTCTCTTGATCTGAAGTTTGGCACTGGTCTTACAGTTTGCTGTCACTATTCATTTTATGGTGTTACTATGTAGTGCTGCATTACAATTTGTGCTACTTGGTCCTCATACTTTTGCTATCTAACTGCTGCAACTTACTGTGCTGCTACTGATTTTGCTGCAACTTACTGTGCCTTGTGAATATATTTGCATAAATAAGCACTTGCAGTTTCTAGTTGCTGTGAACACTGCAAAAGTCTATTCGATTGTGCTATTTGTGTGAAATTACGTCAATTTCTCATCTGTTTTGCTGTGATTCTTTGAAATTTGCCTTCAAATCTGTTCTGGACTTTCTGTAACTCTTCTGGACTTGTCTAGAAATCTGCTGCATTTGAATATGTTCTTCTGGCTCTGCATCTGGTTGCTATTGGTTCTATGCATTTTGCATTGAAATTGTTTTGAATCTGAGTTGCTCAAAGCGTTTTCACTGGTTATAAAATTTTGCACTTGCTGCTGTGAAATTGTTCAGTTTTGGACGCTACTACTTCTGACACAAATCTGATTGATTTATGCCTTAAACTAAGATTATTGGATAGGTGAACGTAGTGAATTTCCTTGTTACTCTTTGATTTGTTGTGTGCTTATGTCACTGGTCTGTTTCACTATTTCTGCATTGCTGTAATCTGATTCTGTAATTGCTAAATTCTGAAATTTCTGAAAAAAATTCGAGTTTATTCTTCTTGCAATCTGATTTTGTGAAGGTTGTTAATTCTGGATTATTTTGCTGTGAGTTGTGTCCAGTTTGTTTTCAAATTTTACTTGCATAACATTCTGGGTTCTGGTTTTCTTGCACACTATTTGCATTTGAGTCTACATTTTAACTTGCTATAAAGGTTGTCAATATTAGCCACTGGCTAATTATTGCTGTTAGCAACCTAAGTGGTCTCTTCTTGCACTTGTGCACTTTGCATCTGCATTTGGGAGTTTCTTGGTGAACATTTGTGCTATTCTCTTGCTTGCATCAAGTCTTATTGTTGTTTGGTGTCTTTGCTGGTTCATTGATGTTTGGCATATTGGTGCATGTTTCACAATTCTACTTTGTATCCTTTTGATCCCGAAATTGAAAGGACATTTCGTAGACGCCGACTTGCACAGAAATAGAATAAAATTGCTCTTGCACCACATTTTTCTTCTTCCAGTGCTCCTAATTCCACTGCATTTTCTACATCTTCCATTGATACTTGTGCTTTGCTTGATAATCATTTGATCATGGCTGAAGAGGTGATTAGGAATAATAGAGAGGAGATACCTGAAGTGGTACATAGGGATTTACTAATGATGATGATACTAGGATCATGCAAGAAATTAACAATGACTTTGCTACTTTTGCTCCTAGGGATTATTATGCTAATGCTACAAATTTTGAACTTAAAGGTGCTTTGTTGAGTCATTTACCGAAATTTTCTGGTTTTACAGGTGATGATGCTCACAAGCATTTGGAGGCTCTCTATTCCACACGTTCCTCCATGAAGCCTCCGAAAGCTCAATTAGAAGAAGTGCTATTGAGAGTATTCCACTTCTCTTTGGAGGGTGGTGCTAAGGAGTAGCTTTTGAACCTTCTTACACATTATGCCACTCTCACTTGGGGTGAATTGAAGAAGGCTTTCTTGGACCGTTATTTCCCAGCTTCTAAGGTTTTTAAGTTGAGAAAAGCTATTTCGGGTGTTTTTCAACAAAATCAAGAGACTCTTTACGAGTATTGGACACGATTCAACACCCTTGTGCATAGTTGTCCCAATCACAATTGTAGCCGGACCAATTTGGTCCAATACTTCTATGATGGCTTAATTCCTTCTTTGAAGTTGAGTATGGATGCAGCGGCAAATGGTTCTATCTTTTCCCTTACTCAGAATCAAGGTTGGAAGTTGCTTGAGACCATGGCCAACAATAACCAACAATTCTATACTAGAGATTCTTCAAGCCTTAATGAAGTTGGTATTCGTTCCAGCCAAGATCATATCTATAACTTGCTGCACAAATTGAATGATCGGCTTGATCGATTGGAAATTGGCAAACCTCCTCAACCTTGTAATGCTATGGAGATGTCCAAAGCTTTAGTGCCTTCTAGTTGTGATTTTTGTGCCTCCCCGTGCATATTTCCTCTAATTGTCCCTCAAGATATGAGGAAGTGGCTGTATTCTATCAACAAAAGCCAAACCAATTCCCCAAGAGAGATCCTTTCTCTAATACTGACAATAAAGGATGGAGGGACCATCTAAATTTCAAGTGGGGGGGAGGAGGAAACAACAATTATCCTACACTACTACAAAACAGACTTTTCACGTCACAAATATTGGGCTTTTCACGTCACATTTCAGGAGGACATAAATTCAAGTGACGTAGAAAACTAGACTTTTAACGTCACAATAAAATGTGACGTGGAAAGTTATTTTTCACGTCACACTTTAACATTTTGTGACGTGGTTTCTCCAGAACCTGGAAAAAAGTTTAGAGAAACCATGTCACAAATTGTTTAATTTGTGACGTGGTTTCTAGAATCCACGTCACAATTTAAATTTTTGTGACGTGGTTTCAAGAAACCACGTCACAAGTTAACTAATTTGTGACGTGGTTTCTGGAAACCACGTCACAAATTGGTTAATTTGTGACGTGGTTATTTATTTATTTTTTTTTTGATTTATTAAATTTCTTTTGGTTTCCCAATCTGTATTCATGGAAAATGTGACAGATCGAAATAGATACATTACAGATCAACAATATTATTCTCTTCCACTAAAACTACTGGCCAGAACTTATAACATCAATCTATAACCTCAAAACAACACCTCAAAATCAGTTTCCAACTGCATAAACTGAAGCATTTGGGAACATTACAACTGTATACAAGAATCAGATTTTTTCCCTCAGTTATTCAAAAATAGCTAGAACATAATAATAATCATCTTCTACCTATACCCTAATCATTTGTTTACATCTATCCCATTCTTCATTTCAGATCAACGCAAAAACAATGAGTAGGCATAAAACAGGAACTTTGAAAATGAGAACAAAATTTATATTCACAACTAAGTATTTTGTGCAATGATCACTTTTTACTCAATCACAAATGAAAGAAAAAATGTAGCAATACGTTCACGAAGTGAATCAAGGTCTTCGTCTTCAAATGAGTTGTTTCCATAATAAAACTGCAATAATAAGGGATGCTATGATTAATACAAAGATAAATAAATCGTATATTTATGTACTGATCGTATCAAGCTATATAGATAAGAATTTAATTTATACCTGTGTAAAGGATGTGGTACGATCACTCTCAATAATGTCACACATAAACTTCATGACGTAATACCCACATTCCTTATTCGTCGGTTGCTGGGGGCACTTTATAAATCACAAGAAATAGTTTAAATTAATAACAAAGTAAATAATATCTCAATTGACTAACATTAAAGGGATTTAAATCAAAAGTACTTACTTTAGGTCTTTGTGTCACGATGGCAGTATCCATTACACCGGTTTCTGCTGCAAAATGCCATTGTTGAATGCCCCTAAAATGGAACTAAAATTAGCACATATACATGAAAATAATTTATTTAGCTCAAAGTAAAAAGACATTAAAACTACTTACATATATAAGAGAGTTTTATAATAGGAGCTGATATTATGCCTCAAGGAGTCAAATCAAACCAGACGATGTTGTCCAGGGCAAAGGACAGCTAATGACCAGTGGTTCCTGAAAGACATTAAAAATATTGTCCACAGGAAAACATAACATTTGTAAATGTGTATAGTGATGAAAAGTTGGCAAAAGATAATAATCACACTTACCCATCAAGAATAGGCACAAAATAGATAGATCCCTGTTCCGCTGACATTCGATGTATGACATAAGCCCGCATCTCGTCCTCATACCTCTTCTTGTGCGCCGGGGTTATGAAATCATCTCTCTTCGCCATGGCAATTGGACTGAAGAATCTGTATTGTCCCCTCTCTAAGTTGTTGCACAGTTCGTGGAAGTACCTATTGTAGAATAATTGAAAATATAAAATGATAGAAGTACAAATATTGCAGGGACATAAAAAGTAACGGTCATTTACATTGTTGCTAATTCGAGCCAGCCGACGTCAATTTCCTCCATCTTCAAAAACTCTAAAATATCTCTGTCACTGTCAAGTCCAAACTTGTATGTACGATAAGGACTGACTACTCCTGGAGGCATATTAAGGGATACTAATTCCAAAGATGGTTGCATCTCCCGCAGGAGTTGTAGAGAAGGATATTTGTCTGGAAAGACCTGCGAGCGATGAAAAAAATCAATGTTATACTGTTTTACAAAGTGTAATATGAGATCTTCTCGTCACAATGCCGAAGATATCAGCAGGGTGCCGAAGATATCTTCCATCGGAGATCTTCTCGTCACAATGCCATATCAGTTTCTTTGCTTCTGCCTCATTTGCAAATAAGCGTTTAAACCGTGGCACAATTGGAAGGTACCACATTACCTTCAAAGGTGCCCCTTTCTTTGATCCATCATCATCACTAACGGCATCCTTCCTCGGCTTGTACCTCGGAGTATTACATTTTGGACACTCTTTTAGGCCTTCATACTCTTTTCTGTATAATACGCAATCATTAGGGCAAGCGTGTATCTTCTTATAGTCCATGCCCATATTTCTTAGAACTTTTTTAGCCTCGTACATACGCTTGGGAAGCACATTGCCTGCCGGGAACATATCACTCAAAGCTTCAAGCATCCGTGAGAAACCCGCATCTGCCCACCCATTTTTTGTCTTTATTTTCAACAATTTCAGGATGCCGCTCAACCGAGTATACTTAGTACACCCCGGGAACAATGGTGTCTCTGCATCACTACACAACTTGTCAAACTCATGTACCACAGAAAACGACTCCGCCCCAATGTCATTGATCATGTCGTCCATTCCATCATCACAAACATCTTCCACCGCTGCTTCTAAATTTTGTGACGGGCACGCATGTACAGAACTTCCCAATTCCCCATGCCAAAGCCACTTCTTATAACGGAGATTGATTCCATCACAAAGAAGGTGATCCCTTATATCATCAACGCTCTTACGATAAGCATTTGCACAATTCACACAAGGGCAAAGATGCATGCCATTCTTACTAGGCACGTTTCTCTTGGTAAATTCAATAAATTCTTCCACACCCTTCTGATAATCTTTACTGGTTCTCAATGCATGTATCCAACTACGATCCATTCTATTAAACCTCTGCTATTTCCAACAAGCTAGTCAAGTTTATCTCACTATATTGAGAAGAAATGGGCATCCTATGAACTTAACATCACTTCATGCAAATTTTTTAAAAAATTTGACAGAACTTCCTCTTATAAATGTGACATCCAAAATTACATTTACAATCCAATTTCAGTTCAATACATACAAAATCATATAATTACTAATTCAACACCATTCAATACAGCAGCAATTTGAAATGATTTATAGCAGCAAAACCAGCAAGTAGAACACGCAAAATGCAGCAGCAAATCATCATTTAGCAGAACATAAAATTGCACCAAATAAACAAGCAATAATGCAGTAAAATTCACGACAATTTCAACAGCAAAATGATCAATTTGGCAAAACAAATCTGCAGCAATTTGAGCACAAAAACCAATAGCAAACCAATTTAGAAGACTTACAAAATATGGAGGTATGTGACCCGAAGTTTAATTAAGCGCCGGCGACTGTCTCAGTGACAACCCAAGTCCTAAGGTTTTACGGTCAATGGTCAACCAAAAAAATGACGTGCAAGGAGTGGCTAGCCGGTGCATTAACTAACCAATATGCACAAAACAGTAAAAGAGATGAAGCATATTGGTAATTGGTTATAGGGATGAAGCCATAATTGAAGATCAATAGAAGAATAAAGAAAAATGGGAAGAAGAATACCCGAGTGATGAATATGGGTTTGTTCTCGAGGAATGCCTCCTCTTGTGCTTCTTCTTCAACAGAGAACGACGCGAAACTAATGAAAGATGGTGGTTGAAGATCAAATTGAAATAACCCAAGTAGATTTAAGAAGTATATCTAAACACCATAACTTGGTCTCATTAAGTATATATCCCCTATTTAACACAACCTTATATCTAACAACTTCGTTAACCTGTAAACATCCTATAGTACACTATAATCCTCTTATCCCGCCTATATTCTCCTAAGAAACCAAATCAAAATCAGACATACTCACATGTATGAAACTCGTTATAGCACAGAATAGCTTGATATAATTCTCAATACTGTATGACTTAACATCTAGAAACAAGAAAAGTAATGCAATCTAGTTTCTGAATTCGTTCCAAGTAAAAATCTTCCTTAAACAGCCTCAAACATCCAGTTTTTATAAACTTCTATAGATATAAAATCCCATTCCACAACCCAATTCCTAATTTATACAAAATCATTCTATAGCATCACACATCAGTTTAATCCACCTAATCAATTTCACCTTAAATCTTCAAATTCAAACCTTTTAAAATACCAAACAAACCAAACTTTTATTTTGTCCAAACCAAAACTCCTTTTTCAGTTAACAACATCAATTTAACTTTAACATAAAAATTATCCACTTCAATTAACATTTATGTGTATCAATAAATATCTGATTCCTTTATCACCATCAAGAAGATTCATACATTCCAAAATGTTCAAAACGCACCAAGTTTCCTTAATCATTTAAAATTCCCAACTTCTTAATTAAAAACCCATTTATCTTTCTTCTTTACAACCTTTTGAAAGGACTTTCAGTAAGAAGGACGTGGAGGGTGCAATGATGTAACTCCCAAATAATTTTTTTTTAAAAGCATTGACTACTAAGTGAGGATACTACTATGAGATGAGGTTGTATAATTGTGACAGCTAGTACCAAACAAAGTAACAGAGTTTTGCAAAAGAGCCATTATGAAAGTCAAATTCCAAAAACACAAATAAAACATTGTTTTCTTGCTCCAATGTAACTAGTTGAAGACCGCAATGTTGCATAAAAAATTTCTGATTTGTAGCAGGTCTTTCACAACCAATAAAAACTATTTCAGAAATTATTTAATAACATTCTCAAACCAAGAACTGACCCATTTTGTTCGACTTAAATATTTTGATTTGGATTACCGTAAATAATAAATTTAAATACAAGAGAAGCTGCAAGGCTACGAAGTCTTAAACTCTGCAAAATGGTGGATTCAAACATTGCTTATCTATATGGGAGAGTACGAAAATATTCCAAAAATACACCTTTGTATTTAACTTGTCTATTTCTGGTTATTGAAGAGAGAATTACTTTTAAGCCTTTACAAGATTCCTTACAGTTGCTGAAAAGTATACCAACAAGAAGACAGTCAGGGCCTGTTCAATTGAAGCTGCGATTCCACCTTCTGTATATCTCTATATCATGACAAATTTATTTCAGTTAAAAAAAAATATCATGACAAATTTATAGGAACTAGAAAATAAATGCGAAGCAAAGTCAGAATCGAACCAAACAGAAGACCCTTCAGCAATTTCAAAAAAATCCATAACTTCCACAGAGTTTCAACATGCAAGGTGTGATTCTAATTTAATTCTAACACTATCACTTCCTCATCACCGAGCACAGAACCAAAACAGGGCACCCACATAAATTTTGCAAATCACACATGCAGACCAATTCACCTTTTACATTATACTTGAAACTAAGTTCTATTAAGCTTTAATTCGATTCCAACTCGAAATCACCCAAGGAAAAAAAACGTGAACAGTAACCCAGATTTGTTTTTGGGAAAAATCCGATCAAACATACATCCATTCCCTAAATCCTTTCAAAAAAGTTCTAAATCAAAGAAAAAGATTCCCTTTACATGGTTTAGAATTTTTGAAATCCCCATAGCCCAAATCCGACCTCACTCAGAACCTATCAAATCGGAGAAATGGAGGGTGAAAATGGATAAAGGAAACTCAATGGAGTTTGAATCCGGTCTTGCATGTCTGATCTGAGCTCTAATCTGTCTCCGGCATCGCTCGCCTTCTCCAACCAAACAATGAAGGGATTGACGGCTGGGGGAGTTGAGGGTGGGGGGAAGGGGGAGCTGAGAGTGGGGGAAAGGGGAGCTGAGGGCGCGGGATTTTGGGGTGCTGGGTTTCTTTTTTTTTTTTTATAGGTGGAAGAGTTTCAACGTCACACACTAATAGTGTGTGACGTTGAAACCCCTTCCCCCCTAAAAAAAAAAAAAGATTTCCCGCGTTCCAATTTTCTTCTGCCCTCTCCCGCCCTCAGCACCCCAAAATTCATATATAATTTTTTTCAAAAATTACTTTCAACGTCACACATAAATAATGTGTGACGTTGTTTTCCCTCAGTTTCTAACTTATTTACAAAAATGCCACCGCGTTTTTTTTCAATGTCACTTTTTTAATTATCAGACATAGATTGGTGACATGGAAAGGGTATTTTGTAGTAGTGCTAACCGGTTTCAAGGCAATAATGGTGGTCCTTCTAACTTCAATCAAAACCACCAACCTTCTCAAGAGCCTTCAAGAATACCAGTTCCTAATCAAGACTCAAGCAACAATGAGGCTTTTATTAAAGATGATGGGAAAGCTTTGTGAGAAAATTGAGCAAATGGAGGTTAAGCATGATAACCTCACATCTTTTTGTGACTCAATTAGCTAACTCCAAGATAAACTCTAATATTTTTTACTGGCCAGGAAGGATTAGGAAGAATCTCAAGAGAAATCAATTCCTGTCTTCAATTTTTCATCGCCTTTCATTTTCGGTTTTGTTCATTAACTTCTACAGAAAATTAAAAAAAAAATATTAGAATTAGTAGAGTTTCTTGAATGAAAATTGTGGTAATTTGTCAAAGCTTAGCAATTCAATTGCTCATTTAGCCAAGTAAGCGTGGATTTCGACCTACGTTATCTCACTATTCTATAGATAGTGATCTAGCTAATTTTGAGGCCTTTATGACTAGGTTAATCACATGGGTTTCTCCATCAGAAATCAACTTAGCATATTCAAAACATGAACTTAGACCCTGGAAATCCGAGCCCAATAGCACTTTGCTTGCTTTGACATCTCTATGGATTATTTTTGGTGTTGCTTGGTGGTGAAGATATCTAAAATGAAACAAAATGTTACAAAAAAGGATAGCTATGAGCTACAAAAAGTTGAAAGGTAGAATAATGAACATGATGTAAATCTTCAATGTACCTCTATATTTTTTTGTGTAATTCAATATCTATAATATATTATCTATGTTTTTTTTTTCATAAGAAGGAAAAGTAAGGTCAGAACTTATGAGATGCCCTCGGATAATCCAAATGCAATATTCATTCGTTTGTTCCAATCAAGAAGGCATTCATTAGGATGTTGTGCATGAAGATGAGAGAAAAGGCTCAAATTTGGCATATAGTCACATACAATTAACCTCTCTTGCCCCTCAGCACAATACCCACGAACGCTAACAAGATTCTTGTGCCATACTCTTGCCAATATTTCGACTTCAATGGCAAATTCTGTGTCTGCCTTGTCGATGCAAAACTTAAATCTCTTAACTGCAATCTGTAGGTGTTATTGGAGTACATAATGATGAATTATTATTTAGCTACACTTCCAAAACATGATAAGATTATTTGACAAACTCATATGTGAAAGAGTCCCTTTTATCATATGGCAACAATCTTGGAACACAATTTTTTTATTTTTTTGGTAAAAGATGCTTCAACGTCTAGCCACAAACATTTTCTTAAAAAAAAAAAATTGTATAGTCTCGTTCAAGGCAGCAAGTTTTTCGATGCATATACTAAAGAGATCTTCAAAAGCTAAGGCAAAAAACTAAGACATTCTTGTCTCTCATCTCGACAAGAAGTAATCTCAACTCAATCTGAAGTACACATGTAGCTAATATATATAGTTCAGTGAATTAGCTAAAACACTGAGCCCATGATTCTGCTTGTGTTTTAGTATGGCTCAGTGGAATATATAACTTTTTGGAATGGTACGTACTTGGGTTTCCTAAGCCATCTCAATAGTGGTTAAAAGAATAAAGATGGTAAACTTTAAAGCTTAAATTTATGTGGGTTCTATATATATAACTCCCCTAACACTTTGAAGATTAAATTTAACATCCATGATGTTTTAATTTTTTGACATTAAACCTGCTGTTGTTACATATTTGATGTTAAGTTACTAATGAAAACTATCGCATTAATTAATGAGGACGGCTTGATATCTGACATAGATTAAAACACTCATGTTATAATGCACAAAACTTCTGAACTTTAAGCCAATTACATATAACATCTGACATATTGAAATTTTAAATTGAGCCTCCTTAAAGTTTTAAATCATTTAATCCATGTCAAATATGGCATCATCCTCTTCATCTGACGCGATAGTTTGTGTTAGTAGCTTACTGCCAAAAGCAGCGATATGGGTTTAATGTCAAACATTCAGACGTCAAGAAGGTAAAATATAACTTTGAAACGTTATGAAATATAAGCAACTGACCTAAAATTTAAGGAAAACTCTACGTGAAAAGACTATTGAGATTTACAACTCTAAAAGTTAACTTCTAGTTTAGCAGAAGGAAATGATATTTACAGCAGAAAGCAATTATATGAGTAAGCATACTATCTGTAAAATTCAGCACAACAAGCCCAGGCCTATACACTGAACATATGAAATAACTTTATAAATAAGAAGACAGAAAAGAAAACAACCAGAAATTGAAGCTGATAACAAAAACTAACGGAAGGGAATTATCATCTCACTTGTGATCCATTCCAAAGCTGACCCCAGTAGACACTGCCATATTCTGCTTCATCAATCTTGTTATCATAATTAAAATTATTTGTCGCTGAGACTAATTCTTGCAAAGAGAAAACCCTCCATTTGGGTGCTTTCCTCCCTCTTGCCTTTCTGCATAATGGAGAGACACTAATATCAATTCAAATAACCTTGGAATTACAAATAGTAACATATAAGTTTAAATCTGAAAAATGTTATTTATGAAAATGATGCTCTAGAAGTATCTATCTCTATCTATAAAACTAATGATCAATAGATTTTTCTTGCTCATACCAGGAAATTCAAACACAGAATTCAACCATGATTTGATGAAAGACAGAGAACAAAGGACATATTTTTTTATTTTAATGAACTTACCGAACAAGACCCTTTGAACAGAAAAACATTGGGCAAAAAGCCATATATACCAGCAGTCACTTTCAGCTTCTCCTATTTATGTGATATTCTTGGGGGAGAGCAAAATTGGCTCTTTAAATCGAAGCACGAAACATAACCAAATTTTTTTTCCTAAGTTGTTCCAATATAGAAGTTGATTATTTTTCTGTATTTTCCTTGCTTAGCGCTTTTCGTGCATGTTTGGGATGGCTTTTTTGACCCCAAAAGAGTCATTTTTGCGATAAAAATTATGTTTGGGTTGATATAATGTGGAGAAGTACTTCTACTCCAAAAGTCTGGTGGAGAAGCTAAAAGCCAGAAGTTAAAAATTTTGACTTCTGGCTTCTGGCTTTTGGTTTCTGATGGGCCCCACACCTTTTATTGTTTGTTATTTAATAAAGTGGGTAGGAAAATTAGACTATTAGACCCCTAGAATTTTTAAATAAGATATTTTCTTGTAATATAAAATTTCTTTTTTATATCCAAAAATTTACCATAATAATCTCTAATTATTTTCTCCTACAATATCTTCCTTTGAGCTAAAAATATAATTTTTTAAAAATTATTTTCCTTAAAATAAGGGAGAAACTAAGCCTTTAAAATCCTTCAAAAACCCAAATTTCACTTTTTCTTTCTAAACTATAAGAATATATGCATATTATATATATTTATATATATATATATATTATTTAATAACAATAATACCTGTTTTAGTAATTTTTTATCTAAACTTACTTTTCAAAATAATCATCCAAACATGTTTTAAAAGTCAGATTGAAAAAAAGTTACTTCTAACATTACTAATCCAAACATAAATCACTTCTTACAATCTGACTTTTTTCCAAAAGTCCTTTTAAAAAAACCCTTCTAAAAAAACCCTTCTAAAAAAAAGTCAATCCAAACACATCCTTCACGGTGAAGTCAGGTAGGGACGATGACCGAAACATGAGAATTTGATTCGATTCGAGAGTCACCTAACTCCTTAAGCCACGTTTTAGTATGGGAATAATTTAGAAAAAAAGGATGTTATGCTACGTTGTCATTATAAAAATAAAGAATCTAAGAAGGACGGTTTTAAATAAAAATAAATATTGCTTGCTTGATTTTGCAGTTGAATACTCGAATTGAATAGGTGTTTAAGCTAACTTCCTTTTCTTTTAATAAGCCTTATGCTTTCAGTTTAAAAAAAAAAAAAAAAAAGCCTTATGCTTCATTTGGATGCAAATAAGAGTTAGGGGGGAAAAATAGGTCAAAGATAGGAAAAAAATGTACTTTTCATATTTGCACTTGTACATTTTAAAAACACATAATTTTGTATGTATTATTAAGAAATGATTTTTCATTTTTGTGTGGATTTAAAAAGTTAGAATAGATATATTTTTCATATTTGTGAAGAGTACTTGATGGGTTGGGCAGGATTAAAGTGATGAAAATCACATTGATTGACAGTTTGAATGAGAAGACAACACGATAAAGGACCACAATAAAAGGAGATTTTTCTTTTCAAAAACTCTATATTTGGTTAGAAAAGGTTTGGGGAAAAATGTAATGATTTTCAGTCTCACCCTTCATTTTATCCATCCTTTTCCTTCTCACTTTTCTTACCTCATCAAAATATGACAAAAAAAAAAGGGTCCGGTTTCTCTCAACGATTAATTTCTCATAATCCCTATACCATATCCGTTCATTTCATCCAAATACTCAGAATGACAGGGACTGGAATTTCTCTTTTCTCTCTTTTTTTTTTTTTGTTGAGAAAATCATATATCACTAAAAAAAACAATAAATTAACCACAAAATTTGTCAGAAAATAGACTATTACTAAATAATTAGCCATAGAATTTAGAATTTGGTCTTTACCGACGGAATTCCGTGGCTAAATTCTATGTTTGTAGTGTATGAATCATATATTCCTTAAATACACACATGACCGTCATCTTCGTCTACCCCTTTGAGCCATTGGCGCCTGCTTGTTCCATAAGCGTTGAGCCACATCGCATCCTCAAAGAAGCTCTACCAGAGAATTCTCACACAATCTTTGAAATACTCTCTCCGGTCTTAATTATAGGATCAAGTTGACTTTTTTATGGGAATTAATGAAAGAAATTAGGCAGCTAAATTTTAAAACATGTTGTATATAATTAGATTATATATATGTTAGGTTATAAGTAAAATAAGCTAGTTTTGAACAAAAATATAAATATAAACAATTTAAAAAGATAAATTTTGTGTCCTTGATTTCTAAAAAAAAAATCAACTTAATTTTATAATTAAGACCGGAGGAAGTAACTAAGATCCAGCCGATGATGGAGGTGGGATGACGTGAACTCAAGAAGCATCATAAATGTGACTTACAGTCTTGGCTCCAAGATTTCCAATTGGGACGAACACGGTGCTGTTGCCTAGGGGCCAGATTAACCGCATTCTATAGGACCCAATAAGCTCATGGCGTTTTTGTTTCCCGGTCAATCTTGAAGGGGATCATTATTTGTTGGAGTCAATTAAGAACAAGATAGGTTCCATGGGATTGAAATTTTGTACAAGTGCCTCTCCCCTTACTGATCATCTTAGCATTTGAACAAGATAGGTTCCATGGGACTTTCACAAGTTTCATTCAAACGTTTCTGTTTTTCTCTCGATGGGGTTTTCTCTTAATTTCTTCAAGTTTTCTTTTAAGTTTCTAAATGGAAAGAATTCTCTTTTGTTTCGTAAAGTAGGATTGGGGTGGTATTTTCTTTTAGTCATCATCATTATGAGCTCACTGTTTGGCCGCTACATTTGACGGAGCTTCGACGGAAAAGTGAGAGGCGGAGGCGAGAGGAAATTGCAGAATATCAAAAAGAATTCTTACATGAATCCGGTGTATCACATCATTTGTGATTTGATTAATCAAAATTAAACACATAAAGTCTGACGTGAAATTTTTAATCTAACTTGACATCTTAAAAAAGTTAACTAACACATAAAAAAAATTTAAATATCATGATTTCAATGTTATTTTATTTTACAAATTGAGGAAAAAATATTTTTCTGAGTTAGTTGAAATTTTTAGGGTGCCAAGTCAGATTGAAATTTTCAAATTAAACTTTATATGTTTTCTTGTGGTTAATCAAACTATAAATGACGTGATGCACCAGGTTTATACAAAAATTTCTCCAATATTAATGTGATATGAAATAACATGTCACTCTATAAGCCGCTGGATGAATTGGACGGGTAGGATCTAAAGATTCTGAGGGATGGGAAGAAAGGAACTGCTAAGAGCATCTGCTCCCTTTTTTTTTTTTTTTTTTTTTTTTTGACCTTTAAGAGCATCTGCTCCCTAAATCTCCAATCCTTACAAATTTTTCTTCCATGTTTTCTTTTTCTCAACTTTTATTAGGTGCATCATTCTATTAAATATAAATATCTATCTTAATGAGAATTTGAATCTTATTTTGTTACACGGTGAAGAACAAACCATTTTGTAAAACCCAACCCGTTGATTATTCTACTATTTTCTCTCAAATTTTCCTCCCATTGGATTTCAAGTTTTATTATGGCTAGGGAGTAGGAAGATGGGCTTTTGTGACAGGCATTATGGGCTTTTCATGGCCCAATGTATTTTTTATTCCATAAGGTCCCAAGAATTTGTCAACATGAACTTCATTCAGCCCAATCCTAATATGAGTCTTATCCAAAAAAGAACACTAATCTTGTCCAAAAAAGAACACTAATAGATCCCTTGACGTGTCCTCTGCTCATCATTGATATGTGGCAACCTTATACAACGCCATGTAACATCCAAAACTTGCATAAACGACACGTGGTGTCGACCATAACAAGACAAGAAGAAGCTTACTTGCATGTCAAAAAAATTCCAAACTATATGTATTTCCCAGCTAGTAATTTTAAAAAAGCCCATGAAAAAAAAAGACAAAAACTAAAGGTTTAGAGAGAAATTCAGAGAGAGAGAGAGAGAGCGAGAGAGAGGGAGAGGGAGAGAGGGGGGGGGGAGTTTGATAGTGTGACACACATTGCCGGCAATGATGATAGATGCAGTTTGGATGGACGGTGGTGATGGAACGGAGAATCATGATCAACGGATGGCTTAGCTTATTGGGCACTGCTTTGATGGAACGGAGAATGTTCCTGTCTCTTGTATTATTGGGCACTGTTTTGAAGGGCTTAGCTTATGGACTCTCAATCCAAATAGGAGGTTGGTTATAATTAAAAAAAAAAAAAAAACTTTGATATATCGTCCAATCTTGTAACTCTATTTTGTAACAAATCAAAACATTAAAAAATTTTATATTGATATCTAGAGGGAAGTATTATTTTTCATTTTATGAAATTTATGTGGTTTTTCTGGTGCAAGCATGCAATAAGAATTTCAAATTTGATGAGTTTTCATTTTTATATGTTGCGTCTGAAAATGGAGAAATTTGTGTGCTTTGGTCTTAGTTATGTATATGCATGTTTTAATATATAAGATACGATATGCTTTTTCGTTCAACAATAAGATACGATATAGGTTTAGTTAAAACAAGTAAATATTTCAGCTATTACTTGCAGCCAAACAAGACTACAATGGGGGAAAAAAAAAAAAACAAGACTACAATGGTTTGGCAAAAAAAAAAAAAAAATCCTACAATGGGAAAATTTTAAATGGTCTTCACTTGTTTTAGACAAAATTTATTACTAGTGTGTACTGCAGTATAATCCCAGAAATAAGCCACATTGAATGGAACTAAAATTTTTTATTTTGTACACTTAGTGGTATCATGTGAATTTTATCTTAACTCTATAGTATTGTCCTAATTATGTTGCAATCAATAAAACATATTTTAATAGCATTCGACTAGCTTTAACAGCCAAATATCAGATTTGAGAATATTGAATTTTAGTAAAAGTTAAACAGAGGATTATGATTGACGACATGACAGAATCAAAACCATCAATTACCATATTCGCGTGCTCATAATTAGAAATTCCTGCACCAATCACTTACAAACACCTCAAAAATATTCCAAGAGAAATTAAATCTAATGTGCCATTATGAATGTTTAATTTTTTTTTTTTTTCTAACACGGGAAGTAAATAAAGCCTTGATTTTTCCCCTCAAACAAATTAATGTCACATGAATTAAAATTATCTATGTTATGTTAAAATATTAACGAGATGTTTACTTCTAAGACCACAAGTAACTCAGATCATGTTGATACAAAAATTTTTGACTTACATGATGTTGTAGAATCCCATATGCATTGGATAATTATATTTATATGATTGGTGTTACATAATTTTATTTTGTAGTGTAATAGAAAGTATGGAAGTGTTGAGCAAAGGAGTGCACAGAGCACTGGTGCCAATCGACAGCCATATGGGGAACGAAGGGCCAGTAGGAGTGGAACTGGTGGAGTCTGCTTCAAGCTATAGAATGCTCACTCAAATGGATGTCCTTAGGTTCATCAAAGAACATAGTGCTGATTATAAACTTCAGAGTGTTTTATCACTCTCCCTTCAGGAACTCGGCGCCATCAACCATGACATCTACGCCATAACTGATCGCACCATGCTCATCGACGTCATTAAGTGCCTTAAAACCGCCATTTTAAATGCCGTTCCTAATCGTCACTGCCTCTGAGTCTCATAACCAAGATCACAACCACCTTATTCATGTAAGTTTCTCTACATACATTTTGATTGGATGCATGACCTCTTCTTTGTTCTCCTAAGTTTTGGATTTATGTTTGGTACCCAATCCTCTACAGATAGCTGTTCTTCTAAGTTGTGTTTCTATTGTTATGTACCCAATCCTCTATAGACTATAGCAAGGGCGTGCCTCATTTTGTTCTATTCTTACTTTGTATGACTACACGATAATTCTTGAGAACAGCATAGCTATATATTATGTTCTTAACACATAAATACACAATGTACCAAAGAGACTTGATTCTTAATAATGAAGAATGTGAATAATGTGGTTTGTAGGGTAGATGGAGGAAGCTAATAGGGACATTATCTGCGACTGATTTGAGAGGATACTATGTCGCCACATTGAAGTCATGGTTGGGTTTAAGTGCTCTCTCTTTGACTCAAGGGATTGGAACTGGTCCACTCTACTCTCCTAACAACGCCTCTGCCACATCAACAAGGGAGCTGGTGACTTGTCAAGCTGAGTCAGCCTTATCCGAAGTGATAAAGAAGGAAGTGACCAGCATAGGGTTTGGGTGGTGGATCAGGATTGAAACAAGCATCATAAGTGGATAACATAGAAGAGTAAGTTATAAAGATTCTTATGAAATTTTACTCATTGAACAAGAAGTTGTGATATTCAACAAAGTAAATTGTCATTTATGAAGCTTTACTTGTGTTTGCAGGATAGATGATTTGGCAGCACTTTCATTTGGAAGATCAATATCTCCAAGTATATGAGAAGTTGAGGCAGACAACTTAAGCATATCATCTCCCATACAATGTGTGTCACCTCCAATAGCTATACAAAGTAGGCAAAGAGCATTGAATGCAGATAGTTTAATTATAGAGAGTTTGCTAAGAACAATGCCAGTTATGAGTTCTTCAGGATGATTTGATGCCAGTTGGTCAAAGATTTCTACATGCTGCAGCATTCAGAAGTGCACTATACAAATACAACATTGCACACAATTTCGCATATGATTATGTGAAGAATAATAAAGACAAAATTATTGTCAAGTGCAAAAGAGATACTTGTCCGTGGAAAGTTTCTACATATGGTGAGGATAATAAAAATATATTCCTTGTTGTAAGAAAATTCATGAATGAGCACATGTATTTTGTATAAGATATACTTGTTATCCCCCACAAGAGAAGGTGCACACTAACTTCAATAGTCATATTAGAAAAGTTTGGGGTTGCACAAATAAATCTCCAAATGACTTACAAACAAACTTGATGAAAAGAGAGTACGGTTTGATCCTCAACCACCAACAAGTATATATGGCGAAAGAAAAAGCATTGGTTCAATTACATGGTCGTCCTAAGGATTATTATATGTTGATCCCTTGTATTTATGATAGGCTAAAGGAAAGTGATAGAGACAGTGGCAAAATATGTTGCATCAAGAAAAAATGAGTTTCAATCACTTTTTATTGCATACGAATATTGTATAAAAGGATTTTTGGAAGGTTCTCGACCTATTATATTTGTAGATGGATACCATTTGAGTGTTCCATACAAGGACATCTTATTGGGAGTACAAGCATATGATGTAGATGGTCAGTTATTTCCACTAGGGTATGCCATTGTGAGTGGGGAGAACTTTGAAGATTGGTCATGGTTCCTAGCAAACATCAAAGAGATAACAAGATCATTGGAGTTAACAAGTGTATTTAACCGACACAGTGCAATAAAAAGTATAGTGCAAGCTATTTTTGGTTCAGAGTGACATGCATTTTGCAATCGTCATGTGGAGGAAAATTATAGTGCTGAGTTCTTAAAGATTGCAAGGGGAAAGAGGAAGATTATCACTACTACAGAAAAGGGTTTCTATGTCTGTTATTTTGGGGTTTTCATGTCACTTTTGTAGAGGACATAAAAGCAAGTGACATGGAAAAATTGACTTTTCACGTCACAATAAACAACAAACATGGAAAGTTAGAATTTCCACATCACATGGAGAAATTCTTAGGTGAACCCGGTTCGCCACATCATTTGTGGTCTCCCTCAATCACAAGCAAACACGTAGGATATGACGTGGATATCATAATCTGAGTAGGCACTCTAAACAATTACTTGTCAAATAAAAAAAATTATTTTGTGTTTTCTTAACTTTACAAGTTAAAAAAAATAAATTTATCTAACAACTAAGTGTTTTAGAGTGCATACTCAAATTATAATATCCATGTCATATCCTACGTGTTTGTTTATGATTGGGGGGACCACAAATGACGTGGCGAACCGGGTTCACCTAAGAATTTCTCCATCACATGTTATAAAAAATGAGACGTGGATAAGTCACAAAATGTTGAGTTTTGTCTGTTAGGTCTCCAAGAAACCATGTCACAAGTTATATAATAAGTGACGTCGTTTCTCATGGTAGGAGAAACCACGTCACATGTTATAAAATGAGTTACGTGGTTTCTCCTGCCAGGAGAAACATTGTCACTCATAACTCTAGTATGTGACGTGAATTTCATTTTTTAAAAAAAAATTAGTTTCTCTTTTGTTTTTCCCCCATATTTTCATACATTGCATTGCTGATGGAAACAGATTACTATAACGTTAACAGATGAAACCATCAACCAGATATATAACTAATTTAATCAAACTAAACATATATATGTGTGTGTTTGTGTGTGTGTGACTTTTGCTACTACTGCACAAAAAAAATTTCCATTTTTACAACTTAGTATTTTGTACATTGCTCACTGATTTCTACTAACCAAATCCAAAAGAAAAATTAACTTAGGAATGCAGAGAAATCAAGAATCAAATTGGGAAACAAGCAAGAACAATTTCAAGAACAACCTAGAAATTGTGTTCTTCTAATTGAAAAAGTAAATCACTTAATGTAACAAATGCAACACAACACCTCTCATCCTGGAATATTTAGAAGTGGATTTTGCATGATTATTTCCATGAAATTGGTCAGGAAAATGACATTGAAGAAACAGAGATGCATACCTGCCATTGAAGGAGCGGCAGAGCAAGAGGGAAGAAAGAAAAGGGAAATCAATAAACTATGAATGCTTGAATATAGCTAATTAAAGGTGTACACATTTCAAACAAAGCATGAAAAAAAAGAAGCAAGAAGTAATGAAATTAGCGGGGCGGGTAGCTAATTAAAGGTGTACACATTTCAAATAAAGCAAGGAAAAAAAGCAAGAAGTAATGAAATTAGTAGGGTGGGTAGCTAATTAAAGGTGTACACATTTTAATAACTAAGAATGCTCGACAAAAGAGCTTAGAACTCCAAAATAAGAAGATAGAGAAAAATGCAAAGATGCAAAAATGCAGTACGTAGAAAGAAAAAACCAAAAAGGAGAGAGACATGAGCTAACCTGAAGAAGTAACAGAACAAAAGAAGAGGAAGAGAGGCAGAAGTTTTGGAGAGTTGGGCGGACAATAGAGTTGAGGAAGAAGAGAGGCACCGGCAATAGGGAGCGTTGGGCCCAGAGAGCTGAGGAAGTGGGGAGCTGAGGCTTTGGGAGGAAGAAGACAAAGTGAGGGAGCTGAGGGTTTGGGAGGAAGTGAGGGAGATGATGTTTTGATCGGGTCAGAGAAGTTATTAGCTAAGAGAGGGAAATGGGGAGCTGAGAGAAAAAAAAGATGCCCTTTTTTTAAAAAAAAAAATTAAGAAACAATGTCACTTGTATGCTTAATATGTGACATGGAAAGAAACCAAGTCACATATAAAAAAACCTGTGACATTGTTTCTTCTTTCCACGTCACATATCAAAAAACCTATGACATTGTTTCTTATTAGCTAAAAGAGGGAAATGGGGAGCTGAGGGAAAAAAAAGGCGCCATTTTTTTTTAAAAAAAAATTAAGAAACAATGTCACTTGTATGCTTAATATGTGACGTGAAAATAAACCATGTCACATAAAAACCTGTGACATTGTTTCAAGAAACAATGTCACATGTTTTTTAATATGTGATATTGTTTTTTTTCACGTTACATATCCTCCAATTTAGGGACATCGTTTCTCCTTGGGTCCCAAATTTAATTCCAAAAATGACACCAAGTTATTTTCAATGTCATTTTTATAATTGACTAACGTTAATTAAGGACAAGAAATAGGCTTTTTGTATTAGTGTTAGAGGTCAGAAAAAGGAAATTGCACTACAAATCTTTGATTCAATTACATATGTAAGACTTGAAACTGATTTTAATGAAAGTATGACACCTCTCATGAGATTCTGTCCAGAATTAGTAGAGTGGCTTGAAACACATGGTGACATGGATCGATGTGCATTGAGTAAGTTTCCATATGATAGATTGGACAAGATAAATACAAATCTGGATAAGTCTTTCAATGCTTGGTTTATGTGTGAAAGGAAGCACAATATTTCCATTTTGATACATAAGTATAGAAAAAAATTAGCTAAGAAGAGGTATAGTAGTAAAATGAGTATGAAGAATTGGAGAAATGGTGTGGGAATAAATGTGGAGGCCAAATTGATGAAAAATGTGAAAAGGTCTGAAAAATGGATGTATAAGATTATGGACTAGATGGCTTTAGGGTTAGAACTAGACGAAGAAATGTTTGGGTCAATCTTATATTATAGGAATGCTCTTGCAAAGCTTGGCAGATGTCAGGATTGCCTTGCTCACATGCATGCGTTGCTATAAAGGAGATATATGAGAATGTATATGCATATGTGGAGGATTAATTTTTACTGGCAAGTCAGTAGAAAATTTACAACAAATTCATGAATCCTGTTGAGACATATGCCATCCCTGAACCAGACTCCCTCAAATATGATATTACTCATCAAGTGTCTTACTAAAATCACCACTGACTTCTTGTCTAGTAGGAAGACCAAGAGTAAGAAGGATTGAATCACAATTTTAGAACAAAAAAGTGTATCATTGCTCGAGATGAGATGATGCTGGTCATTCTCTAAAGACTTGTAGGAACCCCAATCCTAGCTAAAATCTACTATAGTGACCCAAAAGCTTATTTTAAAATAATTATGCTAATAATAGGAAAATATGAGTTAAGTGGGAAGTACTAGTAAATTTATTTATTTACTATTATTATTAAATGTTAAATTCTTCTTCTTATGAAACAACAAAGACAAATTAAGGACAAGTTGATATCTTGTTAATTTTTATTGAGGACAATGGAAAATGATTTTATACGATGCTGTAGAGGCACTAAAATATTAAAAATAAGAAAAACAATAATAATATTAATAATCTAATCAATAATTTTACTTTTCATTGTAGCTCAAAAAAAAAAATGGAACTCCTTGTCTAGTAGTGTTGGAGGTAGTGGGATGTGCTTAAGATACATTGTTCAAACCCATATTTGGTAGAGTAGAGTTCTAATGTGCTTTTGTTTTGAAGTATTTTTTTAATACCCTTTTGATTTAAATATTATTAAATCAGCATAAGAAATTTTTCTTCCATCCTCCTCATTCACCGACTTCAGTAGAAATAAAAAGGGGGAGAGTTTTGGTAGCTTCAGGAATAAGAGAAGCCATTGCCACTCTACAATCTTCATGTTGACATTCTTCACCTTCTCCATTGTATGTGTATGCACTCCCATAAGCCCCATTTGTTGCTGCTGTATGCGGCAATCATATCAGATTGCTTCTCCCCTTCTTCTTCTGCTCTGTTCTTCATCGTGGGGCAGAGTAAGTTTCAGTTCTATTTATTTCTTCTTTTACCACTTCTATTTTGCTGTGAAGGCTTCAATCTCTTATATTTCTGGTTTGTTTTTTTATCATTGGCTTTTCTTAGTATCTATGATTTGTTGCTCCGTTCTAGTGAGGGGTGGCTGGGGTAAGGGTCGAAATTCTTCTTACATTTCTTCAGCTTGTTGTCAAAGAACAGTGGGAATTTCTATTAGTTGAAGCTTTAATGGTGAAGGGCTATTTGAATAGGGTATCTTTAGTATTTTTGTTAAATGTTAAAAAAAGGAATAAGTTCAATCCATGTTATGATTTTCATTGGTTTAAATTGATTTCTTAAAAAAAAAATCAATGTTGGAAAATCTGGGAAATTGTTTTGATTCTTGAAGGTTATTTATATGATTTAATTTATGGAGTATGATGTTTGGTTGTGACTTGAACTTAGAATGCATATAAGGTGTTTGATAAAATGTGTAAATGAGGAATTTAGTGATAATGGGGCAAGAGATTTGAGATTAAGAAGCTTGGTGGTATTGTTTTGACATTGATCCTCACAAAATTTGTGTTAAAATGTTTGAGGTGAAGTCATAGGTTCAATGAATAGTTGAATGTAGCTAATGTTATAGTTAACTAATCATAATGAACGAGTTGGTTTGATATTCAATAATTGGATGGTAAAGTTATTTGTTGATAGCATATGAATATTATGGACCAAGAGTTAAAATTAAAGGAAGTTTGGTTGTTCATGTTAGGAAAGAGTTGGAAGCATAACCTTAAATTTGATAAATGTATTGGATGGGAAGGTATTTATATAAGTTAAAGGTTGACTTGAAAATAAAACTAACTATGATTACTTTGGAGGAACTGACACATATGGGGTGGCATTATGGAAATCTGAAAAATTATAGTTTCTTATTTTTATTTAGTATTGGAAGGGAGATTATATCTTATAAAGATTATTAATTAATATTCCTCATATATATTTACACAGGGTGTACGAAGAAATAAAATCTTGATAAAAGTTGTAAAGGAGTGAATTGTAAATTTGGAAACAAATCAGGTGAGTGAATAGTGTCCCATCTATGTTTTGCAACTTGTTACAATTACATAAGATTAACCACTTTTTAGTATTAGATTATGAAAATAGGTTTATCAAAATTATATCATTGTTTAATATATTGGGTGATTATAAGAAAGTGATTTTCATTGAGTTACTTAATTGTCCTATATATCATTTTTTTTTCCTTTACATATCTTGGCATGAGAACTTAAAGGAATCATTTGGAATGATTTATTGTAAATTTCATGCTGGGCCCTAAATTATGGAACATCCATTATGTAAATTTGGAATAGGAGAACTTTTCATATATTATATGACATATGACCCCAAACATGCTTGAAAATGTTATTTTTAGAGGATAGAATATTGAACACTGGTTACTAACAGCAGTGCTATTAGCCCTTGGTGCACTATAGTTAACCTCAAGCTTGCTTGACACTCGTGGGCATAGTACTCACACTTAATAATCGTGAGATACATTCTCACGCTTGTTATTCGTGGGTCTAGTACATGCGCTTGTTTTGTGGACTCGTATTGCGCTTGCTTGGTTACTTACTCCCGTGGACATGTGTCCATGCTTGTTTCTGTAGGTTCAAGCTGCGCTAGGTTATTTACCCTCGTGGACTGTGTGTCCACGCTTGTTAATCCATTTTGTAGAAGTCCTACAAAAAGATGAGGTTTGAGACAGATGTTCAAAACGGTTTCTATTAAACATATTGTTTTGTCACCTCTTAGTTTGATTCAATTAGTGGTTTTGTCTATGTTTATGATTTATAATTTAGTTGAGATTTATTATTACATTTTACTGTTCAAAATTAAATATGTTTTATTCATTTCTTCAGTATGTGATTTATTTCTATAATGGGATGCTATTCACTGGAAGATTATTTTGGTCTCAGATACATCGCTGACCTTACACCTCCTCCAATTGAAGAATGAGGACAATCATTGTTGATTAGGGCTTGTGGGAATATTTTGGAACAATTTCTAGTTGATGTAAATCTAAGTTTGCATTTATATTTTTATTTATAGATATAATAAGTGATCCACGTAGTCTATAGGTGGGATCCATATCTTTCCTTGTATTTTGAACTATACATATATGAATATGCTGTCCTGGAATACAGCTCCGAATGACTTTATGAAGGTTAAGGTCATTGTAGAATTTTTTAAAAGTATGACTTATGGAGGATACTATGCCAAAAATTTCTACAAGATGATTAACATTTTGTTTATACTAGATATGTACATGTAAATGAAAATTTATATACGAAAGTCAGATTAAAGTAGTTATTATTTTAGACTGTTATTTATATGGTTTAAGACTTAAGGAATGTGACTTACCTCATATTCTATGCTGGTCACCCTGTAATTTTTAGGGTGTGACATCTACAGTAGACATAGTGCTTTTATTTTGGTTTTGAATATAGCTACTCCATGCATAGTATATGAATGTATCCTAACTTATATTTTTGTGATTGTTGGGAAAGCAGCTATTGTATACATAAATACAATCTATTTTGACTTTTTGTAATAAAATGTAAATGCCCTTTGATCAAATCAACATTCATACCAAGTAGAAAACACAAGTTGATCAATTTTTCACTACCACTAGAAAAGCAGGAACTCAAAAAGAATACCATGCCAAGAATGTTTGTCAGATCACTTATACAATACGTGCTATAAAAAATAGGGCCTTTTTCAATACACTACCACATATTTTACTCACCGTAAAATCTACATGAAAAATATGCCTCCTCACTTTAGAACCATTTTCTTTTTGTTCACCATTTAAGACTTGGGCTATCAATGACATTATTTGAAAATTTATTAAACAATAAAAGTTAAAACATTTTTGTACATAAGATTTGTCATTGAGATTCAACCTAAAGATTTCATATACTCTATTACTTATCCACTTCCGATGACCAAACACTTGCAACTCCAACCGTGTTACACTCCAGCCAAACATTTCAACTAATACCCTATGACAAATGTGACACTTTTCAAGCTCATCAGGCTAACAAAATACTACTATGCTTACCTTTTTAATCCTTATAAACTTCATAAAAATTAACTTACTCTTGTTTGTCGTCTTTTGAACAATCTGTACACAACATATACACTTTGTCCTTTACACCCACTTTGCCCTTTGTTATATTAGTAACTGCAAATGGAGATTTTATTACTGAGATCTTCTACCTTGTTGGCCTCCTCGTTGGTTGTGGTATTTGAAGTTTTAATCTTTTTCCTTTGTGCTTATCTTCTTCAATTTGATCTACTTCCTCGTCGTCTTCATTTATATCATAAATATCATTGTTGCCCTCTTCATGTCCATGTTCCTATCCTTCACTTGATTCTTTTTCACCTTCTTCGTCATATTCATTTTCTCCAGAAAGTGCATCATTGACATTTCTCTCCTCACCAGATTCCTTGTCATTACAGTCATTTAAGCTTTCATATTCTCCTCCAATGTCGCAATTTTGCTTTGTAACTTCAAGAGTTCATCTCGCACAAACTTTTGCATAAATGCCATGTAATTGTTCAATTTTATACTGAACTTATCATATAACTCCTTAAGCTCCTGCAAAATGTCAAAAAATTTTAGAAAAGAAACATAAACAAAACCATGATCACATTTATCAACTTTTAATTTTACCTATAGGGTGTTTCAATCCTAGAATTGTTCCCCACATGGATGGTGACCTCGCATATAAATTGGGATGGCTAAACAAAATTCTATAGCAGCTTTCCTTTTCAAGATTCAACCTGTCATTAACTACTTTATCATTCCAGTAATTAATAGCATCTTCTTGATGGGGCACTTCATCCTCTAGTGCAAACTTTTGGAGGAAGTAAACTTGAAAAAGTAAGAAAAAATCACAACCTGTCATTATATAATGGCACCTTTCCTAAAAACGCATATCTAATTAATTTATCATTCATAGAAAAACACCCTTACCAGTTAAAAATAAATACAGCCCCCAATACTTTTGGGTTCCTCTGTCTTTACTTTCCTTTGTTGTCCTTTATATAGTTGTACTTCTCTAATCAAGTGCTCAAGCACTAATGCAGCCAAATTGACAATTTCCCATCTATTATTTATGAATGATATTATCTCAACAACTTTTGACTCACACTAGAGCTTGTTGTAGGACAAAGCAATATCCCTAGTGTATAAAGAACAAAGTGGAACTTAAACATTTTATCTCTTTCTTCATCCATTATCTTCTCTAAAAGAATTTTAAAGGACATTCTGGCATATTTTGTTACTATCTCACCAAAGTCAGTCTTCTTCACATCTAAATTCACTTTCAATCCATTATTTCTTAACCCAAAATGTTACGCTACATGCTGGGCTTTATTTTTACTCTCTTTTCTCTAATTCGCATAAGCTTGGATGGTGGGTCATAAGCAGCCATAAACTCCTTGTAAACTTCTCGTGAAATCTTTTGCAAATTTATATGTAGCAAGTGCCTAAAGCCAATTTTTCTCCACCCTTTCATGTAAGTTTTGTTCCCTTTAATGAAGGAAGCAAGCACCATAAATTTACTAGTAGAGCATCGGGTGTCAAAGGGTGTATAGTAATCATTCTCCATCCCTGCCATTAACGCATTCATCCTATAAATGTCCTTATGGTCTTCTCCCATTTTTTCGACTCTTTTGCAGCGGCTGTGGGGGCATCTTTGAATTGATGCTTCTTCCTCATATTGTTGGCTTTAGCAAAATCTTTCCTAAAGCTTTTCCATCCACTTAAGCGAACCTTTTGTTTCCTTTCTTCATCTTTTTGCTCCATCTTCATACACATAAAAAAAAAATAACACACAAACACAATAACTTTTCAAAGATTCATATCAATTGAAGATATAAACTGATAAGCAATGGTGCAATTTGGATTACTTCAAAATTGCCTATCAAAGCACTTTTGTTGTTATCTATCAAAGCAATGCTGCAATTTTGATTTAACAATGAAGAAAGGAAACAGTAGTAAAACATGCTTCCAAAATAGATTTCCATAAACTTTTGACATTTTTACAATCCTTGGACCTTTCACCTTTGTCTTTGAAACAAAAAAAGATTTATGGTTCTAATACATCACTAAAAACCATGATTAAATGTTAAAATAGTAATTCCTCATGATGAACTAAATCAACAAGACAAGCATATAATCCAAGCACTTTTGTGGTTATCTATAAAAGTTAAATTTCATTCTTTTTAAGGATGTTCCTCTCCTCCACACCTCCCATGAAATGTGCACCTCAGCCCATATATATGTTCAGCTTTGACAAACAATACAAGAGTATAACTCAGGAACTACCTTAAAAGAATCGTAAATCAAGAAATTCCTGCATACCAGTGGTCCAATAATCAGCCTTTAGAGCTTAAAAATATAAACTTAACAACAATTTCTACTTAATTGAAACAATAAATAAACACGGCAAACAAGAAATCCAATAAAATCAAGCTATATCAAAACAAAGTACAATGTTACTTAAATAAATTCCTATCATAACATGAAGTACTTGCTAGATGCCCAGAGACTATCTAAAAGTGAAATTATTACCCGCATGAATGAAGAGTCCAAAACAAAAGAACAAATATGTTTACCCCCAAGACTATGGTTTGAAAAGTGAAATAAGAAGGAAGCTAACCTGGGAGAAGTAAGCCATAAGAATTCTTGGATTTCTGAGAGGCCTCGAACTGATATTCTTGCGAAAATCAAAATGAAAAGGCTACAACTAAAGTAGACATTTTACTTCAACTTAAACTTATTCAGAATACCATAAAGCATCAATTTATAAGTTTTTTTCCCAAACTTAAAGCTATTCAGAGAGCAATTAGTATATGGAAAGTTGATCCTATAATCAACAAGTTGGGAAAGCATTGAACAACAAGTTAGAAGTTTCCTGAAACCCTAATTAATCCAAAACTAACTTTATTGAAACAAAAAGTGAGTTTCACCATTCAAGAATACCCACATGAAAATTTGATACTATAATATAATCAAAGCATATGGCAAAGTACAAGGAGGCGCATTTGAACAACATAACCTTATTTTGCCTCTCCTATTCAATCTTTGTTTTCTCTGAAACCCTAAAGGTGAAATCTCTTTTACATATTCGATTTGCCTCTTCAGCTCACTTTCTTTCAATCCACATGAATCAATCTCTCAAAGTTTTTGTACATTCATCACTGCCTTACAAGCTCACTTCCCCTCCATTTAGGATATCAGGCATTGTAGAGAGATTTAAGCAATGGCTACTTACGAGGTTGAAAGAAGTAGTAGAAATCAATTTTGGCAAGGAAACCAAGTATCAAACGACGCCACTCATTTTCCTCTTGCTTTTTTCAAGTCCTTGTTTAAGCTATTGAAGAAGGAGAATGAGAGAGTTGTGTACGGAAGGCGTCGCGATGGCGTCGAAGACTATGTGATGAGGTGTGGCGTGGCGACGGAGCACTAAGGGGCAGCACGGCGTGGCGTGGCAATGGTGTGAAGGTCTTAGGTAGGTCTTAGGTTTTGCTTCACCTTACAAGTTCGGTCCCTCCCTCTTATATTAGACTATCAGTCCCTCTTCTTCAGTTTATTGCATGCATAATTCATTGAGGGTAAAATGGTCCTTTAGCCTTTCAGAATTAACTTCACTTTGCCCCTATGGGGTTTTAGTGAAGTTTCAAAAAGTTAGGAGGAATATGATATTAATCTACCACTATGGGGTTAAACTAAAATTTTCTCAGGGAAAAAGAGGGTCAAGTTTGTATATCTTAGCAGTTTAGATTCTCATTGTATGAATGGCATCGTGTTCTTCTTCATCACTGTTCTTGTCTCTAGTCTCTAGTCTCTGTACCCCTTTTTTTGAATCAAATCTTGTCAAAGTTTTATATAGTTTGTACGTGCTAGCTAGCCACTACTTTTCATTTCATGTTTTCCCTCTACCGGTCCAAAGTAGTTGCAAGTAATAATATTCACGTCGCTCTGATCTTGTTGTAAATTTAACAGTGCATGCATATTAATTCATGTTTTCTTTTTTCCTTTTGCGGTGGGATACATGGGCTTCAAATATTTTCGTATAGTTTTCAGAGTGGTAAATATGATTTTGGCTTACTAAATAATTTTCCTCCTCAGTTTATTTCCTTGTTGTTTTTAAACTTTATATCTCTTATTTACTCCCATTGAGTTTCCAACAACATATTTCTTCTAAGATGAAACCTATATTTAACATAATTAGCAGGTAGGTAACGTAAATGGTGATTTAAGTAAATTTGAAGGCTAGCCATATATTGTATAGCCATTAGGTGCATGGTTGTAATAATGGATTGTCATTATTCATTGCTTTTATTTAATGAGTGAAAGCCAAGCATAAGTCCTTGGGGAGTTGGAAATTAAATGTGGATCTTTAATGCCATTATTTTAAGGTAGCCCCTCTTGAAGTATGACCCCATCATGCCGAACTCCCTAAAGGGACTTGACGAACTCAAAGCCTCACCATCATAATTAACAAGCTAAGCACAAGTTTCTTTTTATAAAAGTAAACATTAAAAACTAAGTATTGAACGTAAAAAAAAAAAAAATTCAAAGTCTTTCCTTTTAAAAGATTATCATTTCGATGTAAGACTCATGATAAACTGTGGAGCTCAATGCATTCATTTTTGTCAATATGCTATATTCATATATCAATATTAAAATAAGTAATTCCAACTGGGCCCGTTAGGCTGGGTTTTGATTTTGGAGGCTTCAAAAGGGAATTGGGTTTAACAAGCCAGCCCTGTATGGCCAAGAGCTTCAAAAGGCCAATTCTTTAGGCCAGTCACATATATTTTTTTTTTGGAAAAATAACAATTACAAAATAAAACAATTAATTAAAGGTAAAAAACCGTAATATTTAATTCCCAATATTTATCATTGCTTGATAATTTCTTAGTTAGTGGCTTATTTAATAATATGGGCAATATTTATTAAAACAATTGATTAATGGTAAACATATATTTTGTGTGACTTATTTAAAAATATGGACAATATTTATCATTGTTTGATAATTTCTTAGTGTTTGTTGCTTGTTGGTGTTAGTATTGTAACTTAAAATTGATATTTGTGGCTGATGATAAGGATTTTATTGCTTTAATTTTTTTCTATGAAAAAATTAAAAATAGTGTATAAGCGCTAATCTTTACAGGGATATTTGTACTATCCGGGTTTTTCGGGCCGGCCTTTTTAAAGCCCTGACCCTTGAAAGGCTAACCCTGATTCCCAGTTCTAATCAATATAAGATTAATGAATTTCTAAAAATACTAATTTAACTATCATTTGTTTCTGGGAAAATTCCAAATAAATACCCCTCGAATATCAAAAGGACAAAAAGGTACCTCCAATATACAAAATGACATAAAAGGGATTGTTCCCAATTTGGAATAAACAATTTTAAGGCAAAAAGACCAAAACACCCCTGTCTCCATTAACCACTCAGGTATGGCCATTAACTACTCCCGTATAACTATTAACCACTCTAGTATAGCCATTAACTACTTCGCTGATTCATTAGTTATGCTTGTTTTTATAAAAGTTGTTAACTACTCTAATATAGCAATTAACCATTTCAGTATAGCGATCAACCACTCCAGTATAGCCATTAACTACTTCACTGATTCATTAGTTGGGCTCAAATACTCTTATATTTGTGAAATTCGTTAACTACTCTAGTATAGCAATTAACCACTTCAGTATAGTGATTAACCACTCCAGTATAGCCATTAACTACTTCACTGATTCATTAGTTGGGCTCAAATACTCTTATATTTGTGAAATTCGTTAACTACTCTAGTATAGCAATTAACCACTTCAGTATAGTGATTAACCACTCCAGTATAGCCATTAACTACTTCACTGATTCATTAGTTGGGCTCAAATACTCTTATATTTGTGAAATTCGTTAACTACTCTAGTATAGTAATTAACCACTTCAGTATAGCGATTAACCACTTTAGTATAGCCATTAACCACCTCACTCTGAAAGTGAATGGAGACAGGGGTATTTTGGTCTTTTTGCCTTAAATTTGTTTATCCCAAATTGGGAACGGTCCCTTTTATGTCCTTTTGTATATTGGAGGTACCTTTTTGTCCTTTTGATATTCGAAGGGTATTTATTTGGAATTTTCCCTTTGTTTCTTATACATAGGCCTTATAGCTGGAAGAATATGTATTTTAGTTAATGCTACATTATGGGTGGTTGGCCTCGTTTTGTAGCAGAGGCAGAGTATTTCGTTAGTACCCATTAAAATAAAAGTAAATTACTCACTTATTCTAGAAACATAGGTCAAACTAATTTAAAAAAGAAAATAAAAACAATTTTTTTAACTGATTTGCACTATAATTTTGTGACATTTCATTAATGGAACAATAATACTGAAAACAAAATACTCTCTACAAAATTCATATCAGATAGTTAATAAATTTGAAAGAAAAACACGTACCATTATTGAAGCAGCTAAAGCTAATACTATTAAAATATGGATGTACACTCAATAAAAAAAATGGATGTACCACCTTTAATTTAAAAAAGGGTGGACATACAATTTTACCAATAAAGTTAAAGTGATGCGACATGATCACATGACATAAATATGTGTTATAGGGTGTTAATATACCAATCAACTTTTACAACTGAGTAAAACAGCAATTAAAGCCGCTCATTTTTACCAAATCTCCTTCAGAGTAAAGACACAATGGATGGGTCAAAAAATTGATGGATGACTGGGAAAACAAACAATATTGATTGTTTTGCTCTATTTAAAAGTTTATTTGGTATATTAACATTTTTAAAACATATTTATGTTAGATGCGCTTGACGCAATTTATTAATAAAAGTACACCTTTAGTATAAAAAAATCCAAGTGAAAAGAAGTATCTCAAACATTGAAGATATGTGAGAACGTTGATGAAGTACAAATTGTTCGCGGCAGCACCTAAATCATCAAATAATTCAGTAGATCTTCTAGCTCCTCTTCGGCACTAAGGTGAGAAAGGAACCAGGGGATCAATTAGGAGAAATTATTTTTTGGATGGCCTGAAAAATTAGTTTATTTATTTTCTTCAACTTACGAATTTTTTTATTACCACCAAACACTTATACTAATTGGGTGTGAGTTGTTTTAACTTAATCAGTTACATGATGTGACGCTACTACCAAAGAAAGGAATGGAAATAACACATATAACCTTGGTGGGGTTAAAGACAATGATTTGAAATTATAGAGGAGGCAGGCAAGGGTATATTTAGAGCTGAAAATGGGAAAAAAATCGGGTTAGGGCTGAAGAAAACAAAGCCTGAAGTAGAAACAAGCTAGCCAACCTGCAGCCTAATTTTTGTGGGTTTAATCGGGTTGAGCCCGAAATAAATCGGGTTGGCCCGATTATTTCTGAAAGGCCCACTAGCCTAGGCACTCCTCCTCACTTTAAAAACTCACCATCCCTTTAAAAAAACTCTCTCTCAGTCTCATAGCATCTCTGTCCCTCTCGAGTCTTGAACCCTCCCCAATACCTAACCCCAAATCCCTAGACAGCAAATCTGCAATTCGATCACACTTCAGCGGCGGGCAGCTGGCACCGAGCGGCGGGTTCTGAACCCCCAAGTGTAACACCTAAAATTTTCTACTATATTATAGAAATTTTAATTGAATTATAATATAACCACTTTCCAATGTCAGAAGCCCAAAAATACGGAAAATTTAAAACTTTTTCTTTTAAAACATTAAACCAACTTTCTTTAAGTTGGAATGGGCTTTTCAGACAAATTGGAACAACTTAAAACTCTTTATAAAATAAAGTAGTTAATAAAACAATTAAAGCACACCAACCCTCTTAGGGTATCTATTTTTAATTCATAGTACTTAAAAAATTTAAATCTCTTAATAAATTTATACAATTATATTTTCTATGCTTTCTACTATTAATTTAATAATTTAATTTTACATCATATACAAATAAACTTACTTTTTATAACATAATCCTAAATTCTTCATCTAATCTTCCTCCAGCACTCCTGCCTTATCTCAATCATCTTACCATCTACCAGCTTATCTGAAACAACAATTTAACGCAGTTCATTTCATTCATTACCATGCATAATAATTAATAAAATATGTATGGCTGAAAACATATCTTTATGGGTAGGGATGCTGTCCCTCTGTGGGCCCCCACACTCATCCCACTAAAAACATTTATGTATGGGTAGGGATGTTGCCCTCCATGGGCCCCCACACTCATCCCATACAAGTAAACATTAACCTTGTGGCTAGTGCACTTAAGGCACTGCTGTGAGGCTCAACCTCCTGAATACAACCTTTCGGTCATATCTAATCTGTACTAGGGGTAGCTAGCCCTCTAGTCATCGAGTATTCGGATCACATGAATATTTCTGACAAGATGAAAGCTACTATAAATTTATAAAACATGCTATACAATTATCATACATGATAAATGATATTGAATGAAACTGCTACCTGTCACCATGACTAAATCCTTATCTCCTCCTTTCCTTTCCACTGACCTCCCCAACGTATGTTACTATCAAGATCTATTGACATATAATATATAAATAGTAAATTAATATCTATATTCCTGGATAACTATCCAGCGTCTCTCACGAATTCTAATTTAATTAATATTACCCAAGTCTTTGTATGAGTGAAATAATATAGTTTTCTATAGTTATCTTACCCCTTTCCTTTTCTAATATACACTTTAATCAAAATCTCTACTTCAATTATTAATTACTATAATCAACCAGATAGTTTACAATCAGTAAACAATACACACATATACAACACCTTAGATTACTAGCAAACCTTCAAGAACCTTAAACAAGAAACAGTTCAGGTTTATCACCATCCATTTCATTAGAGAACTAATATAATCTTTAATACCTTAAGAATTATTCAATATTCTCATTCTAACAGTGACTAGAATTCAACCATTTTCATCCATATTTTATTAATTATGTTTTCTTATAAATAACAAAACACTGGCATACCACATTAAAACAACTGTCACACATTTGATAATTTGCCAGGACAATACTATATCAAGCAATTACACGCACTCTGATCCTTTACGGGGTTTAACTACCATTTAATCATTCCAACAACAATTTCACTCCTGTTACTAATTAACTGCATAATTCTAAAACAAACAAAAACCTTTATCCTAAATACTCTTAACAGATACAATATTTATATTGATCTTAAAGACTTTATATTGTAAATTTACATATCACCTATATTAAACTAAACATTGTTACATTCAATTATAAAACTTATAACCAGAGAAAATCATCAACTCTAATATTTTAATTAACCTTAACACTTCGTTATGTGGCTTCTCAAAACAATGAACTTTAATTCTTTAAAGTTACTATTCTTGATTCCATAACCGGAAACACTAAATTACAAATTCTTATTTTAGCTTTACATTCATACCATTATCCAATATATTAGATTAAAGTCTAAAAATGTCTTTCAAGAATTTTCATTGAACTTGATAATAATTCCACAATCTCCAACCTACATTCTTGACAGGCCATCTTTGTCTCAGATAAGTACCAAACACAAACAAATTATATATTACTTCCAACTAATCATACTTAATTATTTAAATAACCTTCAAGATATCAAGATGATAAATAGATTCCTATCTCTTTTCAAAGCTCAATAATCATCCAAATATTGCCACTTAAAACATAGAAATCAAGGGAAGAGTTCAAAAATCATAATTCATATCCCTAATCACACATCCTTTCTCATAACCTCATAATTCTAATATAATCCACTTAAAATCTCTTAACATCCATTTGCTCAATTTCTTCTCTGTCTCAACTGAGGATTTATAAATTATAAACAGTAATTCTAACTTCCGGTGATTATTATTTGACATGAACTTCATGAAAGGACATATAAAATGTTCCTTCTTATCAAGGACAAACTTAAAGATCCTCAATCCAAAACAATGCATATATATATATATAGTCCACCCTTCTATACTTCTTAAATCAAATCCTAATACTTATGAAATAATCTTTCTATTCTAATTTTACTGTTAAACATTATTTCCTAAATTATTATATAACTTAATAATCTTTCCCTACAAATAAATTTCACTTTGATTAACAATAACAAAACCTTCCACATCCTCACCAACACAAACATTCAGCCTCAAAGTTGATTATCCCATCAAATCTCTTTATCATAAATTCTTCTCCTTTCTTTGTTCTTCAAGAAACTTTAACCATCTAAAAACCATTCAACCTTTGGAAACATAACCCATAAGGTACCCAATTAGTTCCAACTTCAAATTCCTTTTCTTTAGCAATTACTCACACTATAATAATCCATTCCAATTCCTAAAACTAACCAACTCAACATTTCTATTCCTATAACTTCTACTTCAAATTTCACATCAATAAAATCTCCCTTTCCTTGACATCGAGTTGCCGAACAGCACCAGCAAAATAGAACAAAACTACAACAATTTTAATTCAAATTAAACACCAATTTATACACAATAAAATATCACAAAACAAGAACAGAAATTCGGCCCACAGAGACAAGAGATCAGAATTGCAGGGAACAAGAACACAATCAACCTCATAATCTTGTACCAGAATCAGTGGCCTAAAGAGGAACAAAATTCGAATAAACAGGGAGGAAGAACAAGAATTCGACGGAACAGGACAGGGAAGAACAGAGGAACAAAATTTCAGAAACATACAAATTCATTTATCAACCTAATATTACTCTTATGCATGTTTAATTAATGTTTCCATTCAATCTTTGCCCAGAAATTAATGGAAATGGCGTCGGATGAAAAGAGAAGAACGAAGAACAAAATCGAATGAACAAAGGAATAGGAAGAACAAAGTCCCAAGAAATCTGGACTTCAGAGAATCAAATATGCTAAATCTTACTCCTAATCACGTTCTATTAAGATTTCAGTTGATTCCCACCCAGAAATCGCAAGAACAACGTCGGAGGAACAGTACCCCAATTTGGGGCTTTTGAACAAACCGGCCAAACACACTTCCCCACTCAAAATCGCTACTCAAATAGCATAAATGGAAGTCTAAACTTCATTTTTATAAATTTAGAATCTTTTAAAACCCCAGAAGCCGAATTGATTCCCTCTCTAATCTCGCACAAATCAGAGGAAAGAAGGACAGAAATCAAAAGAAAAGAATCACCTGAGCTTATAACCAACCTTACTCGAGCCATTGAAGCCTTAAACCGCCGGAAAGCACCTTCGTCGCCATCGAAGGCCACTGAGAACGAAGAAGAACGGAGGAAAACAGAGAGATCGAGAGAATGAGGCTGAGAGGGAAAGAGAATAAGGAACAGAAGGAAATTTCAAGACTGAGAGAGAGAGAGAGAGAGAGAGAGAGGAAAATGAAGAAACACGTGGGTGTACATATATTGAGAAGGAAAAGTGGATATTTTTAATGGGTGTTTTACCATCTTACCCTTCTTTTTATAACTGAAGATATTTTTAACTAGGGGCAGATATTGTAATTCTCATTCCCCTTTTACTATCTTGCCCTTCTTTGGTAATTTATTTACCATTATCATTTACAAATTAATTTGAATTTAGTCCCAGAATAATTTTTCTAGATAAATTTTAATTTCCAAATTTATTTATAAGACTTTTTAAATATCAAACAATACCCCAAGGTTCTAAATATTACCTTATTTAAATAAATTTTCTAACTATTTTTTCTCAATTAATAAAGAAAATAAGTCTTGAAAATTATTAAAAATATATATGACCTCATTAATTTATTTATAAGGCTTTTTAATTTCTAAAGGCAACCTCAAGACCTTAAATAAATTCTTATTTCCTATTTTCTAAAATTTGGGGTGTTACACCAAGCACCTCCATCCTCCGCCTGTGAAAGGTGAGCTCTGCCTCTGAATCTCCTCCAGCCTTCGCCTTTCCCTCTGTCCTCGGTTTTCTCTTTTCTTTTCTTCTCTTTCGATCTCATCTCAACTTTTGCTTGCTTTGATCACTCAGTTGATAGTTTAGGTAAAGGTGCTTTTGGTTATTTTCATTTGTTGTTTGTGATTTTTCCATTAAAGCACTTACTTCGTCTTCATCTTTTGTTGTTCGTTCTCCTTCTCCCCTCAACTTCTTGATGCATTAACTTTATTTTAATTCCAACTCCGACTCAGAAATTGATTAATCTCTAGTATTAAGTTTGTTTCTTGGAGATATTATGCTGGACACTGAAATTCTAGTGATTTTGTTGTTGCCTGTTGCCATTGCTACTTGGCTTGCTGGATTGGTTTTTTTTTTTTAAAAAAAAAGAGACTATCAAGTTGTCGGGCTGGCTCGAAAACCCTACAGCCCGATATATTCGGTCCAGGGTCATAAGAATCCTAGACCGATTTAATTCAGGCCAGAAACAGGCTGGCTCGTTTAGCAAGTGGGTCAGTTCGGGTTGGCCCGAAACCCGCGAGCTGGCCCGAAATCCCAGCTCTAGGTATATTCATCATGCGATATAATTAAAGTTAAGCTGGCTCTTCTTCTCTATCTTCTTCTGCAACTTTCACTCCCATTTATTTATATACTGTATGCAACAACCTAATTTTAATTAGCAGGTTTTAACATCATGAAGAAAGAATTATTTATAACAATTAGAATTTAATGAGTATTCATTGAGGTAAATGGGATTTACCCAAAACAAGATATATTTAGGTGCAAGAGAAATATAAAGTATGTAAAAAAATAATAATAATTAAATTAATTATTATTAAATTAAATCAAAATTTTAAAAAAAAATGTTTTCAAGTTATCGCAAACCATCTTATGAGGTATGTTAATTTCAATTACCATGATAAGTGTTTTCTTTCCTATCATGGTATAAAGGAAAGGTTATTTGAAAAACTTTATATGTATAATAGGTGAATTTTTTATATCCATGTTAGGCAAATCCTTTCTAACATGGATGAATTTTTTTTTTCAATTTTGGCAAATTTTGATATCCATGTTAGTCTCTTTTGATTTAGAGAAACTCTTTTCTAACATGGATTCCTTCCTGTTTAATTAAGGCAAATATTTTCCTAACTATGATAGATTCAATAAACGTTTGAGAAGCTTTCTTTTCTATCATAGTTAGCTATCTTAATTTTGTATCTAAAGAAATTTATGGAAAACATTTTTTTAACCATGTTAGCATTTATCACTTTCTTAACATGGTTAGTTGATAATCAAATGTAAATTGGTTAATAAAAATGGATTTAGAAATCAAATTTTACAAGTTGGTATCAGAGCCAGGTTTAACATAAAAACCCACATGACACTTTCATATAAAATAAACAATATAAATCATACTTTATATATATCACCAGAATCCAAAATTTCATAATAATAATAATAATAATAAAATATAATTTCAAAAAAATCTTATCAACAACACACACACATAGACTAAGTAACCGGTGGTTACCTTCAAGCAGAATTTCAAGGTACTTTAGTAAAACCACGCTTCGCTTGCTCAACTCAAGATAAGTCACCGTCTAGATAACTGTCATATAAAATTAACACTTAAATTAAGTGTTCAAATACAAAGTTAGGGAATTTAATTCCCTAACCAAAAGAAAACATTCATCCTCAAGAAATTTATTTCGAACCCCTCCTTCTTCTCTCTCTTTGCATCAGACATTTCCCCCCCCCCCAACATTCTCTCTCTCTCTCTCTCTTTTATTTTATTATTTATTCCCTTCCCCTTATTTTAATATTTCTTCCTCTTCCTTTATTTTAAAAACAATTCTTTCCCCCTCCCTTTTATTGATGTGTCGACACACACATACACACACCAGCACCATCACCCCCACGTGACCTTCTTCCTCTTCCTTCTCTTTTTCTTATTTTTCCCTTCTCTTTTCTTCATTTACTCACACTCCCTCACCATCACTCTTGTTCCTTCATTTCTTCACTACCACCACCACCATTGTCCATTTTCCTTTTCTCCCTTCTCCCTCTCATTTTTCTCTCTCTTCTCTCCCTTAGTCCGCCGCCATGGTGGACTTTGGAAGTGAGTTTTTCGGTGAGCTTCACTGGAAAACCACCATTCCTCTCCTCTTCTTTCCTCCTTCAACATTGTACTCAATTCTTCTACTCATTTTCAACCTGCTTTGTACTTAGAAAGTTAATAGAAAAAGTTTTGGCTGGAGCTTTTGGAGCTCACCGGCGCTGGACCGGTGGTTTTTCCGGCCACTTAAGACCATATTCGGACTCCTGTAAATATCCTCTTCGTACCTATGTCATTAGTTTTCTGATATGTAATATTCCAAAAATAGGCCTTATCTGAGTTGGGAGTTTTAGGATATCTAAATCCATTATATTAAAGTCTAATATTTGAGTTAGGATTTTTCTTAAGGAGCTTATAATTTATTTGAGGTTTTCCCAATTATTTGGAATTTTTGGAATTTTTAATATTAGGGAAAATTTATAGATATTATGGTCTGATTTATTTGAGGATAAATTGATGATTTTTGGGAGTTTATTTATGATTATATTATGATATTAATCTGGTTGATTATGATGAAATTTGTTGGTGAAATTTTAGACTGATAAAGTCTGGATTAGACTAATGATTTAGGGGGAAATTTTGAAATATGGACACTTGAGGTTAATGGGTGATTCTTATAAATTTATGGATATTAAATTAAGGCTGTTATTGGGATAAGTATAATTGAATTGAGATATTATGAGAGTTGAAAAGATTTACTTGGGTATGTGAAGATTGGAATTTGGGGTCTTAGGATGAATATGGATCGCTGTAACAACCCAGGCCTCACTCAAGATATTGTCCGCTTTGACGACATAGCTATGCCTCTTATGGTTTTGTTCCTCATGGTTGGGATAATGGCCAAAGCTTCCCACACTCATCCGTGAAAACGCGTCTTGAGGAGAAAGAGAGTCTAACACCTTATATAGGCTTGGGACAACTCGAACCCAGCCGATGTGGGACATTACTTGTAACATTTGATTTCTAAATCCATTTTTATTAACCAATTTACATTTGATTAACCACTAACCATGTTAGGAAAGTGATTCACTTATAAAAAAATGCTAACATAGTTAAAAAAAAAGTTTTCCATTTTTAGATCCAAAATCAAGATAGCTTCTCAAACGTTTAATGAATCTATCATAGTTAGGAAAATATTTGCTTTAATTAAACAGGAAGGAATCCATGTTAGAAAAGAGTTTCCCTAAATCAAAAGGGACTAACATGGATATCAAAATTTGCCAAAATTGGGAAAAAAAATCATCCATGTTAGAAAGGATTTGCCTAACATGGATATAAAAAATTCACCTATTATACATATAAAGTTTTTCAAATAACCTTTGCTTTATACCATGATAGGAAAGAAAACACCTATCATGGTAATTGAAATTAACATACATCATAAGATGGTTCGCGATAACTTGAAAATTTTTTTTTAAAATTTTCATTTAATTTAATAATAATTAATTTAATTATTATTATTATTATTATTATTATTTTACATACTTTTTATTTCTCTTGCACCTAAATATATCTTGTTTTGGGTAAATCCTATTTACCTCAATGAATACTCATTAAATTCTAATTGTCATAAATAATTCTTTCTTCATGTTGTTTAAACCTGCTGATTAAAATTAGGTTGTTGCACCGTGTACACTATCCCCCAACCACCCTCTCTCCCCTCAATTTTTACCCTTTTTGTTCTTTAGTTTAATTTTTGTGTTTTTGCCTTAATAATTAAAATTGGCATGTCCTTTCTCTCATTCTATCCGCTTCTTTCCTGTGCTTGGGTTTGCTCTGTAGGATTCCCACCCATTAGTATTAAGGAAAGATAAAGCAGAGAAGAAATCAGAGAGGCATCCGACATACGTTCTCCTCCACCCCCCCCCAAAAAAAAAAAAACATTACTCCACAATTAATCCTAATTCTCATTCATAACCACAACAATGCTTGAATCATGCGTACGCAATCAGCCTACAGAATCTCTCTCCACCTCAAATAAGGACAAAGCAGAATGTATTACGTCACAATACTACATACCACCAAGTGCTTATATTAACTAGTTGTGGGTTGTCTTAATTATTTTTTGCAAGGTTCAAAAACCCGGACTAGGGATCGACTCAACTGATGCACTGGATCAAGGGTCAGAGGTTCAACAAAGGGTCGAATCGGGGTCAAACCGGCCATATTAAAATAATATAATTTAATAATTAATTACATAACATACCAACATTCATGTCAAAATATAAGAAAATCCAACAAAAATCTCACTATTTTAAAAACACAATATATCAAAATTAAGAATGTACATCACTAATTCATTGCAATCCTTCAGTTAATACTATCAAAATCATTCAAAAACTAAGTAGAAACTCTTTCAGTAATGTAATATTTAGGAAATTATTGAGGATTTGTGGAGGTGATTAGGAATTAATTAATACGAACTTATGAATTATTAGAATATTTGGGGAATTTGAGGTGTTTTGGAGAATTTTTAAAAGCTTAGTTATTTCCTTAGTTTAAGTAAAATAACCTCAGGAAATTATTTTGGATTCAAAAGAGGTTATTATGAGAGAAATTAAATATAGGATATTATTATTTTGGGTATAAGATTTGTTTTTTAAAAAAAATAATTAACCCGGTCCAACCGCAGGGTTGGGCGGGTTTTGAGGGTCAACCCGGAATATTCCTGGATTGATTCCTCCCCCGGGTGCACTATGAATTGACCCTCTCCACCCACCGGGTCACCGGATTTCCGGTCCGACCGGTCGGGTCGGTCCGAGTTTTTAAACCATGCTTTTTTGGATGCCCTTTGTTTGCTCGAAGCACAAGAAAAGTTTACTCTTTGTCAGCCACCAAGCCATGAATGCAGAGAAGATGTTGCTAAACTTAGGTTTCAAGGGTTTGGTTTTCTCTCACTCTTGCAAAACTCCGGTTTCAAGGGTTTGGTTCAACGGTTATTTCTTTTCAGGATGCCTTGGACACATTCTTTGTTTCTGAAGGTAAGAAAAAAACCACTTTTTTAATAAGAAAAAGACGCTCACATCAATTTCCCAAAGTACCTGAGAATTACAACTTTTCATAGAAGAAACCCTGAATATGTAGCAAGCTAAAACAGAAAATAGTCCGCTTTACATGCACAAATCCGCTTGTTGTCATCTTCAATATATATAGTACTAGTTCTGATATCAATTGTATAACATACTTGAGCCAGCTCTGATGCCAAATGTTGTGATTCGTTTCTCTCTGCCAAAACATATTGATCTCCTTGATTAGGCTTCCTTAAATTTGTATTACAATTGGTTACAAAAAAATTTTGATGACATAATTTCATCTATAAAAATTATATAACTCCATAAAAATATGTATACAACTTGAATTTATTCCATAAAAATTCATCATTTAATTTTGAAAATTAAATTAAAATCTTAAAAAATATAAAAGTATAGAGTCTTGTCTGAACAAATAAGACACTTTTTTTTGAGAAAAATATAATACTAAAAAAATTAAATAACTGTCCCATCGTAATGACTTACACATATAAAGAGAAAAATATAATAAAAGTAACACTTAAAAGCTGTCAATTTCTTTAAAATAAATTAAAAGGGAAAGCTTTAAAGCATATTTAATTATTTAATTGTGATTTTTTTATTTGTGACAAATTAATTATAATGAACCTTTTTTTGCCACTAATTATAATGAACCTATAATAAGAACAAACAGGGGTAAAATTTATATATAACCACAAATGATACATTGGCCTATGGGCCTTATTTATTGGTGTTTGTTACGGTCCCAATCTTATAATGTTTTCTTTTTATTTTCATATGTTTTTTCATTTATGCAATATAATATCAGGTTCCCTTATCTATTACATAAGTATTTTGTGAGCCTTAACTTATACTTGTTTTGCTTATAATGAAGTTGTCTTTATCTCAAATAAAGAACCAGAGTGGCACTAATTCATTACACTCTGATAGTACCATGTGGGGAAGTTCTTATGGAAATAGTAAGCTAACGCAAGAAAAATTCTAGACACAGGGATGATTAAACAAAGCCGAAATACATTGTTCATATTCCGCAAGTTGAATTTCACAAACTACCCAAGAAAGAACCATATGCGTTATGAGATAATTTTGAATGGATCTAAAACTTTTAGCCACTAATGCTGATGTTTTTTGCTGCTCAAGATTATTCAAACTCTTAGAAATATTTCTATTACATTTACAAGAAATAAGTTAAAAATTTAAGGCAAACATCATGTATAGCACACTAACCAAGAAAGCCACAACTAGTCAAGGAACTTGAATTGGGAAAAAGAAAAGATAAGAGGAAAATGGACAAGGAAAATTATACTTCAAATGTAACGTCTATGTTTCTTTTCCATCAAAACAAACGTTAACCTTTTTAGATTAGGATATAGTGCATGCATATGCATGACATACAAGACTTGTTAATTTATGTCACAATTTTTTAAAACCTTTTTTTTTTTGTGAATTTGAAATTGTTTTGCTATGTTACTACCTTCGTTCCGATATATAAGACTTAATTATCTAATTTGATTAGATTAAGAAAGATAGTTAAATTATTTAAAATTATATTGCATTACCAGAGCACCATAACAATCTACCTTTATTCCTACCCATTCTCTCACTTGATTATTAGTGAGGAGTATGATATGAAAAATTTGAGAAAAATTTGAGAAAAATTAGAAAGATGTCTTATATATTTAAGAACAAACTCACTTCTACAAATAGATCCTATATTTCGGAACGGAGGGAGTACAACTTTTAAAACAATGGTTTTTCTAGATGTTCTTCATCCAAAAATTTTCACTTAATCTTCATGCCCAACTAACATGAGACGCCAAGTATAGATATTTTAGCACATGAATACACTTATACATAAGATCCTATTAATTCCGGGTTAAGTTCATTTCATTTGAAACATGATCGATGATCGTCGTCCTTTTGTTGTACTCTTAATATGAAATCCTTTTGTAGAATTGCCTTATAAGTAGGATCATAGGAGTAAGAAATAAAAAGCCAATCCATATTGATGACTTATTACATGATGATTATTAGGACAACTTATTAAACAGTCATTATTATTATTGTGACTCTTAAGATTCCTGCATATTTCCCCTCTATATTAGTGCATCACTATAACCATTAAAGCCAACTTACTCTATACGAAAAGTTGAAAGCTCTAAGCTTTTCCTCTTTATCTCTCTTGTGTTTTTACCCTTCTCTCTTCCACAATGGAAATGCAAGAAATGGGTTATTCTTTTTCCTCTTCTGCTGAAGCTGCAGCTGAAGGTGGAATGGTTCGTAGTCCTCTGATTTCTCAAACCCAGAGACGAAAAGGTGGCCTCATCACCATGCCCTTTGTAACACCCCAAATTTTAGAAAATAGGAAATAAGGATTTATTTAAGGTTTTAGGTATGTTATTAAAATATTAAAAAGCATTAAAAATAAATTTAGGATGTTTAGGCATTTTTAATAATTTTTAAGGCTTATTTTCTTTATTAATTGAGGGAAAATAGTTAGAAGATAAATTAAAATAAGGGAATATTTAGAACCTTGGGATATTGGTTAATATTTAAAAAGTCTTACAAATAAATTTGGAAATTCAAGTATATCTAGAAAATTATTTATAAAATAGATTCAGATTACTTTGTAAAGGAAATGGTAGTTAAAATTTTTAAGTAAGGGCATAAAGGGAAAGAGGAAAAATAAAAGAAAAGGAAAATGACAATATCTGTCCTTAGCTGAAAATATCTTCAGTTGTAAAAGGAAGGGCAAAATGGTACATTACCTACTTAAAATATCTAATTCCTTCATTCTCTTCTATATACTCCCACATGTCTCTCTCTTCTCCCTCATTTTTCTCCCTCTGTCTCTCATTTTCTCTCTGTTTCTTCGAGCTTCAACGGCAGAACACGGTGAAATCGGTGGCGACCAGCGGTTGGGAGAAATGGAAATGAACGGAAAGCTTAGGGTAACTATGTGTAAACCTTATTTCTTCATTTTCTTCTCTTCTCCGTTCCGATTTGAGTGATTTAGAGTTAGGTCCGATTTTGGGATTGGGGTTTTTAGAAGTTTTACACTGATAAAATGAAAGCTTAGGGTTAGATTTTGAGTTTTCTTAAAGCAATTCAAACCCGCATGACGTTGTTGATCGGATTTCCAATTTGGTTACTGGGTGTTACTATTCATCCGATTCGGTTCTTGTTGATTTGGGGCAGGAATCGAATGAAAGCTCAATTAAAAATGATTAGGAGTAGATTCAAATATATATATATACGGTGTCTTGCATGTTTGATTTATGAAGTTTGTGAAATTTTTGATTCTCTTCTCCCTCCCCTGTTTCATTCGAATCTGTGAAGTCTGAAGGGCTAAGATTTTGTAAGTGATAAATTTAAGAGTCAGAAGCTTTGGGGATTTCTACCGATTTTGTTCTCCATTCTCTGTTCTTGATTTCTTGCTCTGTAGTTGCTGCAGCCGTGTAGTCATTGGACCCTAATGAAAGTTATTTCATTTTCTTAATCTTCCCTGTCTTGTTTTGCTCTGTTTTTGGCTGAATTTCTGTCCCTGCTCTGTGATTATGTTTTGATGTATGACAGAAGGGAAGTGGAGTTGATGCCTGATGGTGTTTGATGATGGAGGGTTGAGGTTTAATTGAGTATGTGTATGTGTGGTAATTTTCTTTGTTCTACTTGTGTTGGCCGATGGGTTTTAATGACAGGGGGAAAATCATGTGATGTTTAACTTGAATTGAAGTTGGTGTAATGTTGCTCTATTTGTTAGGAATGGAATTAGATAGGTAGGTACTGATTTAATTGGAAATGTCATGATTAAAGTGTTAGGAACTGGTTATGTGATATAAAAGCTGGAAGGGATTAAACTAAACTAGAAATTGAAATGAATTATGATATTTTAATCCTAGTTGAATATTAGAGAGGATTGTTGGATTTGAATTTCTACCTAGAGTAGGTCTTGTTTTTGTGACTATCTTGCAAATGAGGAATATAAGTAGATATATGTGTGTTATGATGTTTGAGGTTTATTGAATTTGAAGGAATTGGTTGATGTTGGATTGTAAGGTAAGAATGGAATCAAGGATTGTAAGTGAGGAAGAGGAAGAAGAGGAATTTAAGAGAGGAGTTTGCTGATGTTAAGCTTGAACTGGAATTTCACTTTGTATGATTGAAGTTCTATGAATTTGGAAGATGTTGAGTCCACTGTAAAGTGGGTTTTCTTTTGTAATTATTCTGGTTGGTTTGATCTTGTTGGGCTAATGAAGCTTAAGAATGTATATGGGAATTTTAATGGATGATTGTGGGCTGAGGTTTGGCAATGAAGAAAAGGTAGTGGTGTTCGTGTGTTGTGTGGATCGTGGTTGGAAGAAATTTTAATAGTGAGTTGATTTTTATCTATCTTTTTGAAGGTTGTTTCGGTGGTGATAAAAGGATATGAAATTCTGGAAATTTGGAAAGTAAAAATAGTGATTTGTGTGGTATAAAAGTGATGAGGTAGTAAATTGATTCCTTTAGGCTAAGATTGTTTCTATAAGAGTCATAGGGGTTCATTGATTCTGGAATGTGATTAAAGATTTGTAACATGGAGTTAATAAGAAAGGAATTGAAAATTTTTGGATTGATGTTTATTGGGATAATCGAAAGAAGAAGCAAGAGTTGAGGTGATTTAAGTGTTGCTTGATTAGAAATGGAAGAGGTTAGTAAGTTAATAAAAAAGGGATGGAATGGTTATATATATGAAGAGAAGATGTATATATGTTGATGTTATTTTCTATATTATTCTTGGTAAAAGTGGGATTTGATTGAAGTTGGGAAACAATTGTTAGGTAAAATCAGTTTCAAGGTTTCGAATTATAGTTACAAGTGCTGAATCATTGTTGCTACAAGTTACACAAGAATTCTATATTTATTTTGGATAAGAAATAGCTTTAGATTAATGTTTTGTTAAAAATTGAGAATGGCTTAGCAAAATGGAGATTTAATTAAATTAAGCCAATTTATGATTTGGAACTGATGATGTGATAATTGTAGTAGTATTAGATTAATTCTTCTGTTTAGTGAATCAAAGAAGGATGAGTGAAATGGAATTGAAGGAAGTAAGGACTGGTTTATGTTTTGTAGGAAAGAAATCTGTTTATTGGATTGATTGATAAGGTTGTTTTAAAAGTTATGGCACTGATGTTGTATATGGTTTTTGTGGGAATCAAATTGAGTTGGAATATTTGAAGTTGAGGTTTAAAGGTTGATAAAAATGCATAAGTTTTGGTTATATATTAATTGGTAAGATGAACTGTAATGGACGGTAATTTCTGGATCAATAAGGGTGAAAAAGGAGTTGGACAAATTCCAATTAGTTTACAATTGTTCAATTTTTTATAGAAGTCATTAAAGGAACCAAATCTCAAGGGATATAGAGGAATTGAAGAACATAGACCTAAACCAAAATTTTAGAAGTATAAAGGATTATGTCTTAGAATGTATTCTTTAAAGCTTTGAATTGATTGGGCGTTAATTGTTTTAGTTTTATTGAGTGACATTAAACAATTGGTTAATGCTTCTATAAGTTTGAAGTATTTAGGTCCTCTAAAACAAAAACTAAAAGGAATACATTTGTTAAAGAATTTAGTAGGTAATTATAGATTAGACTCATTAGGGAGAATGAAGGATTGAAATAAAAATGGTAGTTGGTTGATTGGGATGTATGAATGTGTTTAATAATAAAAAAGAAATCGACACTTTTAAGTCCATGTGTGATGTTTTAGATATTAAAGTTAAACCAATTGTACTTCCGGTTAAAATATGATTGATGATTTCTAATGTTCTTTAATGAATTGTATTGCTTGAACTTGATTTACATTATTGATTTATTAGTGTGTGCTTGTGTGTGTGAATGACTAAGGCCTTTAAAGAATAATTTTTATAAAAACTATTGGTCAAACATTGAGAATAAGAATGTTTAATATAAGTAAATTATTAAAGTAATCTTGAATAGTCATAGTTCTAAATAAATATGGGTGAAACATAATTTAACTAGAGAACAAGCTTTAGATAGTATTAATTAAGGTAGGATTCGAGAGAGACGCATCGATTAGTTTATAATTAAGACTCTAACCCAAACCTATATCTATGTATACATAGGCTTTGACTTGTAATTTGAGTTCATCAAGATGATAGAGAGGAATGGAGACAGTAAAGGATTAAGCTTAAAGTTCAGGTAGCAGTTTATTTCAGTAACAATTAAATTGCATGTATCATTTTGTAATATCTGTTACATTTTGTTGATAAGTTTTTATTCCTCAGATGGAGTACTCCATGGTTTAAGGGTTGGCCACCTCTTTTCCCAAACAGTTAGTTATAACTTTAAATGTTATAATGAGAAATCCTGCAGGTAGAGCCTCCACTAGTTAACGAAAATATTGTTTACAGTGGTTGGTAGGTGCAGATTGTACACAGATTAATAGGAATAAGACTATAATTATTTGTGCAGTTTTATGAAAAGTATACATGTCAATATATGCTCGAGAATATAAGTTAATGAGATAAACTGCTGTTTCTCAGAGAAGCTGGAGATAGTGAGATGGTTGAGATAAGGCAGGAGTGTGTTCGCCACGCGCCGCAAGTGCACGGGTCGCGCCAAGTAATAAAGTGATGAGAAAAGTATCGTTCCCACGAGGATTTGTCCAAAACCCGGTCAAGCAACGATTATCGCACTCTCGCCCAATTCGAGTGACACAAATGTTGAGATTGAAAATTAACTAAGGAAATAAAATGAAAATAAAATTATAAACAAGTGATTCTCCGACTTCAAGTATAAAATAGGTCCTAAGATTATCTATCCCCCTTGTACTTCTTAAAACTCAATTAACCTCCCCTCAAAGAAGCTCTCAATGAAACCATATGCTAATCTAGGATTCTCTAAGTACTTGTAAACGCTCTCTCAAGTCAAGAACAAGTGTTTAATCCTATTAATTGCACAATCTCTTGCTACAACTTAATAGAATCCAATTTTAGAGCCCCAATCCTAATGTGACTATGCAAGGCTAGTAAGTATATCTCTATCTTACCAACAAAACCATCCATCCATGCAAACTTCAGGTTCTTGCACTATTCTACCCAAGTTCTACACTCAATCTAGCCCTCTCAAGCATCAACCAAGTGAACCCAACATCTAAATGGTGATCAAGCACTTAGAAGCATTAGGAATAGGGTAAAATAAGCACATAGATGTCATTAATCACAACAATAGAGGAGGAATCAAGAATCAATACATACAAGGGTTCAAAATAATCCTAGGATACAAGTATTTAGCTACTCATGTTCTTACAACTCCATGGGAGCATATTTATACAAACAGAAACAAAGAACAAGAGAAGAGAATGAAGAAGGAGAGGAAAAACCAAGAGAGGAAACCCAAATCTCTTTGTAGCTCCAAGCCCAAGCCAAATCCCCACCAATCTCCAAGCCCTAGCAGAGCCAAAACACCCCCAAAAACGCCCCAAAGTCGAAGAATGTCGGCCAAGAACGAAACCCTAGCTTTTATATCACTTAAATCTGTCAAAAACGCGCAGCAGAACACGACCGCTCGCCATCAGTTCGCCGCGGCTAAATCACGGCGAACTAGCAAAAATAGGGGCAGAGGCAAATGGGTTCGCCTTGGGTTCGCCGCGGCTAAGCCACGGCGAACTGGAACCTAACTGTAATTTTAGAATTTCGGGGACCTATCTGTAATTTGGGAAATTCGAGGTCCTTTTCTGTAATTTTTACAATTCGTCCAGAAACTTGGATTTTCCCTTTTTTCTTGAAATTTCAGCTTCTAACCCCAATTTCTCCCCTTTTCAAGTGTTCTTCTTAATCCGGGGTCCCTTAGTTATTGTATCAAAATATTTCAAAAAGAGGCAGAGAGAATGGTCCTCGCCGTGACTTCGCCGCGGCGAGGCCACGGCGAAGTCCCTGTTTCTCTGGCCTTTTGCTCTGCTTCTTCTTGGCTTCATTCACTTGGTGGATGGGCTTTAATCTCTTGTTTATTGAATCAAATTATTCCTACAAAATTTACATAAAACAATATAAGAAACTAACTAGAAATAAGATCAAAATCTATACAAATAAACAATGATATGCAACCAAAAATAAAATGAGCAATTCCAATCTTGAGTATCAAAAATTTATTAATGATTGAACAAAACCTCAAGGAAAATATGCTAAAATGACATGAATTCCTGGGAGTTATCAGAGTGCTGAAAGAAAATTAGATGAAGAAATTAAGATTATGTTATAAAAGTAAGGTTATCTGTATATGATGTAAATTTAAATTATTAAATTAATAGTAGAAAGTATAGAAAAGAGAATTGTATAAATTTATTAAGGGATTTAAATTTCCTAAGTATTATGAATTAAGAATAAATACCTTAAAAGGGTTAGTGTACTTTTAATTGTTTTATTAACCACTTTATTTTATTAAGAATCTTAAATTGTTTTGTCTAAAAAGCCCATTCCAACTGACAGAAAATTGGTTTAATATTTTAAAAGAAAAGGTTTTAAATTTTCCGTATTTTTGGGCTTCTGACATTGAAAGGTGGTTATAATTCAATTAAAATTGCTATAATATAGTAGAAAATTTTAGGTGTTACACCCTTCATTATAGGTGCCATTATTATTATTATTATTATTATTATTATTATTATTATTATTATTATTATTATTATTATTATAGTAGTAGTAGTAGTAATTACTTTCCTCCATTAATCTAATCATCTCAAAGAATAATTTTTTTGAATTTCTGAGGCATAATATTGTGTGAATAATGTTACAGCAAATGAGGCACTGGCCAAGGTGGCTAGCTTTGGGATTGGGCCAAATATGACTCTATATCTGATGGGAAATTACAGGCTTCATATTGCCACAGCCACTAGGATCTTGTTATTATCCTCTGCTGCTGGAAATTTCAATCCGTTGGTTGGTGCTATTGGAGATTCCTATCTTTTTCGATTCCCCACTTTTGGCTTAGGCTCTATCTTCACTTTCCTGGTATTCTATATTCTTCCCCCTTTCTTGATTTTATTTCCTTCTTTTAAGGAAAAAATTAAATGCTTCATTAATTTGTTGACCAAAGCTATTTTGACTGAGTCTTTCGTGACTTGTACACAACCATCTCAGTTTGAACTAATAATTTCAACAGGTCAATTTTCTACTTAGAATCTGTATGACTCCACTAGTAGGTCCTGTTTGGTTGTCGTAAAGGTTGGGAATGGAATGAGCTGGGATGATGGAGAATAAAACGAACTATAATATTAATTAATAGAGTGATAGAGAGGTGGTAATGATGTTTGACATGTTTAAGGTCAAAGAGACTCTTCCCACCGAGGGTATGTATGGTCAGCCAAATACTATTATATTAGAATTGAATTATAAAAAATATGCATTTATTGGGATGCATGCTTATTATTACTATGGGAACTTTTGTCTTTATCGTCCAAAATGACATACAGACGAGGCTGGAGATTTTACCTGTGGTTTAAGGGAACTAATATCTGAGTTATAACATGTCCAACTCTAGAGAATTAGGCCTACAAGAACAAAATTTTGGGCTTATGCGCTAATATAGCATCACTTATGTGGTTAGCCTTAGGAGAATTGATTATGAAGGAAAGTGATTATGAATGATGTAGAGTGTGTTTGGATTGACAGTGGAGAAGCGATTTTTTTTAGAAGTAAGATTATATAAAAGTCAGATTGTGTGATGTGATTTACGTTTAGATTTGTGATGATAGAAGTGACTTTTTTTTCAATCTAACTTTTATAAACATGTTTGAATGATTGCTTTGAAAAGCAAGTTTAGATGAAAAATTATTAAAAAAGACATGATTCTTATTAAATAATACATGTATAATATGCTATAATATAGTCTAAAAAAGTGAAATTTGTAACATCCTAAGAAATTATTGACGATTAGTGGAGGTGGTTAGGAATTAATTGATAGAAGTTTATGAATTATTGGAATATTTGAGGAATTTTTGGTGTTTTGAGAATCTTAAAGGCTTAGTTCCTCCCTTATTTTAAAAAAAAAAATTTGAAAAAATTATATTTTTGGCTTAAAGGAACATATTGTGAGAAAAAATAGTTAGAGATTATCATGATAAATTTGTGGAGATAAAAAGAAAATTTATATTAAAAGAAAATATGTTATTTGAGAATTTTAGAGGTTTAATAATCTAATTTTTTTTTTACCCATTTTATTTATTTTCTTCTAATGCATCTAATGTTATTTACCGTTATTAATTGCAAAAGACACAAGCTATAAGCCAGAAGCTCCAATTTCCTGCTTTTACCCTAGAAGCCCATTTAAGCAATAAGCACTTTACATTTGAGGCCCACCCAAACATGATAAAAAAGCAAAATTTTGCTTCAACAACTAGGACGCATGTTTGGTGGCCCAAAATCCATGCCAAACACACACTAGCAGAATAGATTTTGTGTGGAAAAGATTTTGTAAAAGAAAAAAGTGATATTGAATATATTTAGATAGTCTTTTGTCCCTAAATAAAAAAAGAATATATTTAGATAGGTGTTATTAGAATCACTTTTATATGAACAAATTACTAAAAAAAACGTAAGTCAATACAGTGATTACATGGGAAGAAGGGGGGTTTGCACTTAAATGGAGGAATTTTTTTTTTTTTTTTGGGTGTATTGCCCTCTGACATTGTCATTATTTATCTCACTAGCTTTCATTGAAAACCATATTTCTAGCATAATACTCAATTTTTGCATGCGAGGTGTTTGGATGGTCTTCAAAACCAAAACTAATGATTTTGAATAAAACAAAAAAGTGCTTTTTTTTCCTTATATCCAAACATCTACACTGTTTTGTGCAAATTTGAAACCACCCACATTGGTGAATTGACATGTAATACAAATTCTGTTGAAACTAACGTTGCTTTCTTTGATGACAGGGAATAGGACTCTTGTTTATGAGTTCATCATGAGGGTTTCATCCTCTAAATCCAAATCTATCCATGGGCTAATTTTTCCTGAAGAAATACAACAAACCATTTTATAAATTTTACACAACCCTAAACTTAACAAAGAACTTACAGACAGAAAGGTAAACAATATATGCTTCCAGAACAGCAAACTGCTCTAGTCACAAACATGTGAATGGTCTAGTATAAGAGTTAAATAGTTTAAAATTGATGCAACAGCCTCTATACAATGCCTTTATTTATTTATTTATTTATTTATTTTTTGGGGTATGTGACAAATTTTCAGCGTTGAATCTAGACATGCCTCAAAAGAAACAGCTCCACAGAACCATCAATCAAAATAGAATAGATCATGCTACTAAGCTCAGGACATTAAAAAAAACCAAGTTAACGTAATCATAGTTACATACATAATACATGACAAGAAACTGAAGTAAATGTTAAACAATCATTTACTTCAGTAAGGAAAGCAAAACAAAGTGCTGAAAAGAATCATGACATTCTGGTTCAACTCATAATCAAAACAAACCATTTGAAATAGTTATTTTGTTGGAATGCAGTGCTTTGGCGGCTGTCAATGAGGTCAATATCATTTAGAGGCTCAGTGTAAAGGAGCTTATTGTAGACTATTTTTAGGAAGGAAAATTTAATTTAAACAAGGAACTGCTCCTTCGCTGTAAAACACTTCCATTCTAGGTGAGCGGCTAATTGGCCACCACAAAAAATCCAAGCAACTATATATATATGTATATATATACTCGTATATATATAACTTCAGTGTAAACTTGTTATAGAAAATAGGCATATATTCGATAATGTAAACACGTGAGAAGACATAGAAATACACATTCTACAGAACATTACTCCAAAGATACTAATTAATTCCCACCATTTCATGTCGATATGTTAAAATTTAAAAGTAAAAATAAAGAAAAATAAAAGTAAATAAGACTAAGAGATGAAGCATTCAACACAAACCAGAGGAGCAACGACGAAATCGAATCCCCCAGAAACGAGATGGTGACTCGGCACATGTGACATGTCAACACCGACCTCCGTCTAAATACCGCAATAGCGTGATTCGGTGTTACCATCACCAGCTCTTTCTCCCAGTGGCATTTTCACCAACTTTCAAGGAGGAGGAGGAGGAGAATTGTGGGAGTAAAAAATGGGCAAGAATGTGACGAAATCAGTGATTAACAAAGTAGTAACGTATAATGTGATAGAATTGAGAAGCTCGAATGTAAGCACAAGCCACAACTCTATTGTAAGCCAAAACAGGAAAAGAACACAACTCTAGACTAGGGTTTTAGGTTAACGGGCCAGGTTAGGCCGGCCCAACCATGTTAGGACTTGTGTCACTATTCCAACAGCCCAACTTGTCCAATAATCAGGTACTCCTTTGATTCTTTAATATCAAATCAATTGACTAGTTTTGTGAACTCAAGGACGTAGAAAGATTACATCAACATATAGTTGGTTTAGTGGTACAAGGTCTCATTAAATCATTTAAGATCTTGAATTTGAGTCCTAGAGAAGACGCTTGTTTCGGTAGGGGAAGCCACGTACCCAAAAACTTGAGTAATCGGTTGCTCAGATATCTGGTAACGAGATATAGAAAAGACTTTGATTGCTAGTTAATATGTGTGTGTATATATAAAGAAGTAAATAAATTACATACTTTAAAGGTCATGTTGCATGCTATGATTTAGAAATTCATTTACTTTTTAATATCCTCAAATTAGTCAATTCGGTTTCTTTAGCCCAAAAAATTAGTCAATTCGTCTTATATCATGAAAATGGAAAATGGGTATTAAGTACTTTTGGGTAAACTCATTCAAGTCTTACAAAGCAAACGAAGATTTCAGCAAATTTAGAGGATAATAAATTAATAGACGTAAATTGTTACATTATGGACTTTGGAGTATTAATTAATTTTTTTAAAGGAAAAATGATATTAATTATAGGTCTTACATATGATTAGTATAAACTGGGAAATGCCCAATTGGGGCATGGTTCAAATTGCCTACTAAAGGCAAATCAGCATGAATTTATTGAGTATAAACTAGGAAATGAAAAAAAAATTAGCAACAGGGTAATACTGCGGGAATTCCTCCTATTCCCTTAATTAGGGGCCTCTCCACTTAGCATCTCCACCATTTGATTTGCTTTTAATGATGGAGATCCACTACAATTGAAAATATTATTATATAGACCGCCTATTCCCCTCTCACCTATTCCTCTCCTCTTCCCCAATATCAGTCCTTCATTTGATTCAGTGACCCATAACACTAGTTTGTTCTTTGCCCCTGAGGCGCACCAATCCTTCTTCAAAAAAAAACCCAAACAAAAACTTTTTTCTCCCGCCCCTAAAATATTGTTGTAGTTATGACCATTTTCCAATCGAAATAAAACCAAAGCGCGTCGTCCATGATTGCCCTCAGAATAATCAATCAATTAGTAGACAATGAAGGGAGAACTATAAATTATCAACAAAGTCTTCTATATGTAGTGAAAGCTCGCATGTATTGACGAAAATTGACACAAGTTTATCTTTTAATCATTATAATTCGTATAGTTAAATTTAATTGAGAGAAGTCTATTTTCTTATACCTACTTGTTTAGAAAAATTGGCTTTTGAACCCGAAAGGTAATGGAGATAAATGGAAGAGAAGGTGTAAGATGGAGGGAAGCTGAAAGAGGGAAGACCGTGTGAAGAAACAATTCAACAAATCCAAGCCAAGCCGTCCTTCCATGACTTTTACTAAACAACATAACCCTTTAGTTTGACTGAAAATTCCCCTTTTAACAAAATTTTGTGAATCCAAGGTTTGATTGGAAAGGGTCATGATTGCGGTGATATTTTAGGGGCTGAAGAAAAAAAATTCTGCTTTGGTTTTATTTGGAGGAGGTTTGGTGCGCCACATGGAAGAAGAAGAAGCTGGTGGTATGGGCCATCAAATCAAATGAATAGCTAATACTGGGGAAGAGGAGAGGAATATGAGAAAAGGGAATAAGAGGAGCTCTTAGTCAAGCAAATTTATCTGAAACTTTGTTTGCACATCTTTTTCTAACCCTTTCGGCCACAAACAATGCAACTTCATGATTTATCATAGCAGACAAGATATAAACGATGATCATTATTTTAGGAAAATTCCATGCGACAGGAACAAAGTCAACATGGTAGTATAATCTACATCTCATGTCGGTGTGAGGAAATTGCTGCGATCTCACTCACATACTATTTAAATGCTTTTTCCTGTTATTTCATAGAAGAAACCTTAGCTTAGCTTTCAGCGAAAGTACATTTTTCATTCTTTTAATTGAAGTTTTAAAATTCCTAGTTGCACGTACTTGGATCAATTTGGAATACTCGGATCAATTTGGAATTGTTTTAAAATTGTCAAAGATTATTCAAGATCTTGTAGCTTACTAGCATCTTCTTAATAAGTGACAGGTTGTATTCGATCTAATTATAACATCGTGTTATTTACCGATGGAATTCCACCGGTAAAATTTCCGACGGAATTCCGCTTTTACCAACGGAATTCTGTCGCTAAATTTACCGACAGAATTCCGTCGGTAATTTTTATCGACGAAATTCTGTCGGTAATTACTGACGGAATCAAATTTCCGTCGCTAATTTAATTAGCAACGGGGAAATTACAGATGGAAAAATTTCCGTCGGAAATTTTTTTCTAACGGAATTTCGTTGGTAAATTCCGTCGGTAATTTAGTTTTTTTTTTTGTACCAGACGAAGTTGGCTCTGATACTATATTGAAACACGAATTAATTGTATACTTGGCTTTCATACCATATTTGTTTTGTCTTTCCATCACAAAAGCTTAAACCCAACATATATATAGTATTAATCCATATTTCAATATGGTATATAATCCATTAAATAAATTGTATTTAAAAATATAAAAGAAAGAGAATATTTGTAGACCTAATGCCTCTAAGACTAAAAACAAATGTACAAGCCCAGACAAAGAAAAATAAAACAAATAAGTAAGGAAAATATAAAGATAAGTCTCACATCGAAAGAGTGAAGATGAATTATGTGTATATAATGTTAAACTAAGATTACAAAAAAAAAAAAAAGCAATTGAATTAGCCATAGAATCCGTCTTAAAATAGATCGTTGCTAAAAAATTAGATATGGAATCTCTCATTTAGCCAAGAAATTTTGTCTTTACCGACATAATTCCATCCCTAAATTGTATGACTAGTTCACTATTTTTTTGCAGTATGAGTCGTCTTACATTAGTTTAAATTTTTGTGATAGAAGGATAAACCTAACACACATATATACACATAATTAATTCATATTTCAATATTTTTCTTTAACATGCAAATATGAAGACAAAGGTTGCAGACTTCCGGCTGCCTTCTCCTCACTAAATTTAGGAAAGAAGCTCGCTAAATTGTTAAGAAAGAAGTGGCCTGTGATTTTTTTTTTTTTTTTTCACATGAGTTGTAATCTTTTTAAAGGAATTGTGACAGTTTTTCCCAATGAAGGACTACAATCCTTGAGGCTAATGTCTACGATTGAAGTTCTTTTTGAATTGATGCTCAAATTTAAGATCGTCTTTAAAAAAAAAGAAAAAAAAAAAAACTGTACAAGAATCGACAGGAAAAGTTATTTCTTATGAACCTTTAACAATGATTGTAGATACTAGTCCCTTGGGGGATATCCGATAAAAAAATGATTGTAGATAATAGTACTCTTTCCGGTCCTAATTATAAGATCACTTTGACTTTTTTTACTTTTTTTTCCAGTCTAAAAAAAGTAGTTTCAGTCAAAAAAAATATTTTTTCCTCAAAACTAATTTATTCTACTTATAAACTAACCTATAATCTAATTTCATGTGACATATGTTATAATTTAGGGGTCTAATTTGTTTTCTTAACTTCCACAAAAAAAGTCAAAGTGGTCTTATATTTAATACCGGAGGGAGTATTATATTTAGAATGGAAAGAACAAATCTTTATTTCATGATATATGCATGCGTGTGATAATTGTGAGGATATTAAATGATTTAACAATGGGGACGCCCGGTGTGCTGGGTTCAGCATTAAGGACGTCGAACTCACTAATATCTACTGTACGTATGATGAGGACCCGGATAGTAATGTAAGAGGCTGATTTTAATTATCCCCTCCGGTTCTAAATATAAGATTATTTTAACTTTTTTTATAGAGATTAAGTAAGTCAAATAGATCACTTAATTTTAACCTGTCTTGAATATAATTGTATTTACAACAGTTTATACAAGTAAAGTAAAGTAGTTTTGAGGAAAAAAAAGATAACTACAAATATTTTAAAATGATTAATTTTACATCCTTAATTTCTCCAAAAAGTTAAAGTGATCTTATAATTAGGACCGGAGGGAGTATATAATAAATTTTCTTAAAGAAGGTGGGGGATATAGAAGATTATAAAAAACGAATGCATGACAGAATAACCTGAAGATCGATATCTTATTGGCATAGGGTTTTGCTTGAAGTTTTGCGGGCATTTCTTGGATGTTATTTGTGTTTTCCTTTGCTTAAGGTTTTTGAGTATTGGCCCCCAAAAGAAAAGGGTTTTTGAGTGAAGTATAGATACACGTACCGAATATATGTGATCGACGTTACGTAGTTATCGTTATCTAGCACAGTTCTTGGTCCATTAAATAGTTGGCAAGTGCCAGGTAAGCTTTACCTCAATTGTAATCGATGTCCATCTAACGGGATTAAGACATTTTACTTCTGAAATGTCTGAATAGTCTCTATATGGGTTTCGTTGGGCTTGTTCTTGGCTTCTCATCGTTTCTCAGTTAGTTTGTTGTCAATCCATAACAGTTAATATTAATTGATTATTAAATTATGATTGAAGGAGAATGAAGTAAAACTAATCAAATAAACACGTACTGTCATGTTGAAAAAATCAATTTCGTATGCACTATTTAGTTGCAGCAATTTGTTCAAGTACCCCATTCTCCTACGACAACTTAGTTATCGAGGACAGCTAAACATGAACGATAAAACTGAAACTGAAAAATCAAAAGCAAAGAGATAGAGATAGAGACGTTTCAAATAACACAAATTATGAAGCTACATTACAAACATCTTATAGTACATCATGGTTTCCAAGAAGGATGATAGGCACAAAATTGAACCTATGTTTTTACAAGTGCACAGACATAAAGAGTGAATCGTGTATTGTTCTCACAAGAACTTGGTACCACAAATTTAGTTGAGAATTAATTTCACACATTTGTTTAATTTAAGCATACCAAATTGATTTTCAATGAGTGAAAAGAAATTAAAATCAAATCAAAACAAAACAAACTAGCTAATACAAATAGCAAAAGACAAAACCTAGAGTGACTAATCCCCTTTTCAATTCATAGAGCATGTAATTAGCAAATAAATTTTATTTAAAATTAGCTTGTTAATTTAGAGTAGTAATAGGTATAAGGATCTCCCAATCATATACACCCCTCTCCCAAATCACACTTGTTTTTCCTAACGAAGCTATTCAAGAGGACATAAAAAATCAAATTCACTCTAACATGATTATATCAGTTTAATAAATATATTCCTATCCTATTGACAAATTAAATAATTCTAATCCTACATCACTTAATCTTAGATCAAATTAAGATCCCTTCCACCAAGGTTAATACAAGATTAAGTAAACAAAACTAAAATTAAACACAACTAGGAGGTTCAAACATCCTCTAATACAAGAATCAGTTCATAGCTACTCCTAAGTCCAAACTAAAATTAGCTACACGTCTGAAATTAAACACACTGTAGCACGAACAATCTCCAAAATAAAGTTCAAAAGTAACAGAAAAAGAGAAACAAAGAACAGAGTAAACGATGAAGAAGCTTGAAGTTTCCTCCTCCTCTTCGTCAAGCTGCTCCGAATCGTTGAAGAAAGAGATCAACGACGGCACCGTAGTTCCTTTCGTCCCCACTCCGGCCACCACCGTATTTCTCTCCCCCTCCCTCTCTCTTGCTCCCAGATGCGGTGAAGAAGAAGGTGACGGACAATGAAGATGATGAGTGGAGGCTGTTCTGAATCGAAGAAGAAGAGTGAATCGTGAATCGTGAAATTGGTGGCTGTGCTCCCACCAAAAACGCGTGTCCCTCTCCTTAGGTCTTTTCTTTGCTCCCAAAACGCAGCGTCCTATACTCATTCAAGAAAAGAACATTAAACACTAAAAAAAGGGGAAAATTGCATGGAGGTCCCACATAAGGCATTTAATCACAACAAGGTCCCAAACAATCATCAAATTACATTGAAGTCCCAAGGGACTTGGGTGTAATAAAATGACTTGTCATTGTGAGTTGTCAATACCAGCTCATTAAGTCATCACTGCACGCAAATGAGCTGATATTGACAACTCAATGGGTTGTCAATTCAAGAGTTGTCAATACCAGCATATTGAGTTGTTAATACGAGCTCATTTACGTCCAGTGACAACGTAATGAGCTGGTATTGACGATTCACAATGACAAACTATTTTATTACACCTAAGTCCCTTGGGACTTCAATGTAATTTGATGATTGTTTGGGACCTTATTGTGATTAAATGCCTTATGTGGGACCTCAATGTGATTTTCCCAAAAAAGCATAAAGAAAACAAATTAAAAGGTATTACCGAACATCTTTTTCTTTGCAGGTTAAAGAGAAATTTTATCAACAGACTGTTGTCTAAGTTACAGATTGGCCAAGTGACAATTGAAAGGTTCGATATTACCAACGGACTTTTAACCGGGGGCAGATTGGCCAATACTGTTAAAAATACCAAATCTCCGTTACAGTTTTAGTGGGGCCCACAATTTTTTGTGAGGTTAAAGAGCAATTTCACCAACAAACTATTGTCCAAATTGTAGATAGCACAATTAACAATAAAAAGGGTCAATATCACTAACGGACCTTTTAACTAGGTGGATAGGTCAATACGATTTTATTTATGCAACCCACTATTAGTTGCGTGACAAATGGCGCAATGATGTGCACCTGACAGCTTAGTGAATTCCACATGGCAGACCTAATTTCACCTCACCCACTCTTACCCTCACCCTCACTTGCCCCCAAATACCTTCATCTTCTACGACATAGTCCTCGCCATAATAATGGACGAAAGAACACTTGAGGACGGCGGACGGCAACAGATGGCAGACACCCTCGTCCTTACCCACCCTCAACAGTCTAAAATGTGCTATATGGCAACTTGTTATCATAGTGGGAGGGATTTTTTTATCGCTTGGGGGTATATTGGTATTTTCCTATTATTAATCCAGGTCACAGTTCAAAATGTGCCATATGGCAACTTGTTGTCTGCCACGTCTCCAAATAAAAATTTGTAAGCCAAAAATTAACAGTTAACATCCATAACTAAAACGGTATTGGCCAATTTGCCCCCGGTTAAAAGGTCTATTGGTGATAATAACCCCTTTTTATTGTCAATTGTACCATCTACAATTTGGTTAATAGTCTGTTGGTAAAATTACTCTTTAACCCCACAAAAAATTGTAGGCCACACTTTTTTATATTAAAAGTAACGATCGTTTGGTATTTTTAACGGCATTGGCCAATCTAACCCTGGTTAAAAGGTCCGTTGATGATGCTAAATCTTTCAATCGTCACTTGGTCAATCTGTAACTTGAACAACAGTTTGTTGGTAAAATTGTTCTTTAACCCTTTTTCTTTTCATATTACTAATACCATAAATTATACTAAATCTTTCCGTTGTCACTTGGTCAATCTGCAACTTGAACAACAGTTTATTGGTAAAATTGTTCTTTAACTCTTTTCTTTTCATATTACTAATACCATAAAATATACTATTGTCTTTTTTTTTTTTTAAGTTATGATAGGAACAATGAAGTCCCCAAAGTAATGTACCAAATTAATAACTAATTAAAATGTCAACCAAATCACTTTCATTTATCATTTATAACTCCCTAAATATATTTAAATATGTATATCAAATCTAACTAAAATTGGAGAGTTATGAAAGGGAGAGAAAATGAAGGGCATGGGTGTGAACTCAAAAAATCAGTGTTCAAGTATGGGAGAGGGGCTCAATGCAGAGAGCCCTTACCCGTTCAAGTACGGGGAGGATATGGCTTTGCCGGTGAAATTACTATCAAAAGGCCCACAATGTCTGAAACTCAAGCTGACTTCCGAGTATTCTAAAGGCCAACCCAATAGGAGCGTCATTTGCTGTTGTGAATGGGAGACAGAGAGGGAGATATATGTAACGCACCGCTCATACCAAAACTGATTAAAACATTGTCAAGTGCCGAATCAATGCTATGAAGTGGATATAGTTTCAAGGATGATGGTTCAAACAGGATTTACTAACATATCGTCACCACCAACCTTCGTTGAACCACATCAGCGCCAAAAATAAGTAGCGCCCTGATTCACATAAATGGGGGCCCTTAATGGGAAAAATATTGCAAACCTGCAAATGATTTGAAACCAAAAAGAGTTTAGTGTCTAGGAGAAAAACATCATTTATCAGTTATAACACTACTGTTTAAACCTTTCAAGATGCCTCTTACAGAGAAATCAAATAAATAAACTCTTGCACTCATCATCCCACGATTTAATTATCAAAAACACAAGAGTAGGGCTGTTATTTTTCACTTCTGCAAAGAATTCTTTCACAAGAAGATGCACAAAACATAGGCTAAGACATCTGAAAGTACATAATATGTTTTGAAAAAAAAACGATATTTCTACAAAATATATATTTGCCAGTGTCAATAAACAGGAATTAGAACACACAGGACACATATCGGGAATGAAATTCGAATAAGATGGCTCCATTTCATAATGAATAATAATTTTTTAAAAAGATGCTGAAAATTAGAGCCTAATTTGTCTGAAATCAACTTTATTTTACTCGTTCATTTCATTTCCAAGAGCTAAGTTTCCAATTGGCAACTAGTGACAGCAAATGTCTTGCAAACCGTGGAATAGGATTTCAAGTTTAATGGAAAGAAGGGAAGCTAAGTTCAATACCAGCTGAACATATTTGGCGTTGCTGTTGAAGGTTCAATTCCAAGATGCACGTCTTTGTAAAGTGTAGCATCAAAGTAACCAGCAAACCCTATGGTCAAGGTGTAAAAACAGGTCAACTTGAAAGATGCCCATATCATATACTGTAACAAGTTAGAAATTCAAAAAGACACAAAACATATGGAAAGAGTTATCGATAAGTTAACCATGGGCAACAGCACACTGAATGTCAACGAAAATTTGTCTCTTATTCACAAGTTTTACAAGGGATCGTGACACCCACAGAATCTCGATGCAGCCAACCAATAGGGCCACTGAGCGTCTCAACAGGAATTTGTCATTAATTATCATTTCATAATCTCCAGAAGGCCTTTTTCTTCACTTTGGAAGGCAAAGGGAAAGCAGGGACGAGAATCCAGAATTATTCTTTTGTGCATCAGGATCGGAGTTTGCAAAAACTACCATATATGTACAACCTTTTGTCCCTGACAGCAGTTACAAGCCTTCTCTATTTTATGACAAAACAGACAGGTACAGGCACAAAGTATGAATAAAATCCACAAACATTTAGAATGAGATCAGATAGATGCACATATGGCTTTGTATCCACAAACATGAAATTTGTATTGTATCATATATTATTTTCTTTCTTTTTGAAGTATCAATACTTTAAAACCTTCAATAAGAGCAAAAACGCACTATAGACCATGAACCATCGCAAATCCAGTGTCATTAAGCATAAAAAACTGCAACTTCTTATATTGATCATTGCTTTCTGCCTCTGAGGGTTTTGGATGAATAAATGTAAAAACCCGTCCAAGTAAGGTAAGCAATCACAAAAAATAAGGACAAACCACTTGTCACAAATTTTTTAGCCAGACAAGAGAACTTTAACTAAATGTTTACTAAAGAATATTTAGCAAAAGCATACATGGACCTCAAACAGTGCCAATATCAGACTTCTGGATAAATTGAAATGAAATTAAAAAGAAAAATAGACTGCGTGAAGAGCCACTCACAGGCTGAGTTGGTGCCAACCTGGCTACATTGTGTAATTTCACGGCATAGGTGGTTTCAAAGTGTGCTATATCTTTATATGTATTAACCTGAAAAATAGCCACAACCTAGCTCGTTAAATAAAAAAATTCATTTAATGCAAGCAAATAAGTAAAAATACAAGCTACTTACATCATTAAATAACTTTGAAGCTGTCAGTGGTTGGAGAAAACTTGTGTACCTGAAAGAAGTAGTCAACTATGATTAATAAGAAATTGGCTACTAATATCCATATGAAATTAAAGTTGCCTTTTTGACACTGATCTAAAATCACTGGCTAGAAAAACCAATGAAGGATCTATTATACATTATACATTAAACAAAAAACCTTCCCGCTATTCCCCCCAAATACATTCTATTACACTGTAAGCCGATAGTCATGGTCAACTCTTGACTCATAACACTATTCACAAGCCATTTTTTATCATCCTCGGGCTCCGTTAAACAAGCTGAAACTGATTCCACACTGGACATCAACTCCCGCCCAAAATTCAAGTTCGAATTTGAATTTCAATTGGGATATCCAATTCCGATTTTCCCTGTGACAGAGCATTTCAAATTCAGTTCTTAACCTTACCGCTCTCCCATTTCAAATCCCTTCCCTTCTAAGTTCTCTCTCCTTTTTTGTCTCCGCGTTCTGTTACCTATTTCTCATTTCTTCGTCCTTCTTTCTCAGTGAATAAGGGCAAATTAGATCTCTCTAATGTTCATTCCATGAGATATTCATTTCTTTCCATGGTTGATTTAGCAAAAGAGGTTGGTGAAGAAAAGTGGAGAGGATGCGAGGAATGGTGAAGAAGACGACGGGAAAAATGGTGAAGAAAAAGGTTGGCGAGAGTGAAGAGAAAGAGAGTGAAGGCTGGAGCAACATCGGAGCATCATTGTCGCCGTCAACGACAGAAGGCTTTGAAAGAATCCCTAAATCTGTAGAGCAATACGCTTGACTGGGAGAGAAAAAAGGAATACTTTTATTTCTGAAAATGAAAAATAGAATGCCTAGTTTACTGAATGATCCTTGGCCCTAATTTATACAATAAGTTCAAGTTGGGCCAGCGGCCCTGTACATACAATGTTAATATATAGGCCCTAAACCTGATACACTAATTCTTACACTCCCCCTCAAGTTTGGGACTAAAAATATCTGTTGTCCCTAACTTGCCTAGCAATCTATGCTGAGTGTCACCCCCGACAGCTTTAGTGAGAAGATCTACCTGCTGGTTCTTGGAGCTCACATGAATGAGGTCAATTTCTTTCTTCTGCCACTTTTCTCGTACAAAATGACAATCCACCTCAATGTGTTTTGTCCGCTCATGAAATACTGGATTTGCAGCAATATATATTGCTGCAAGGCTGTCACAGTATATCTTAACAGGCTGCTTATTTATAATATACAGATCCTTTAACAATCCAAGTCCCCAAACAATCTCAGAAACTGCCATTCTAGGTGCTCGATATTCTGCCTTAGCCGATGATTTTGGATACGGTGGTTTGCTTCTTTGTTTTCCACATCACTAATGAACCACTAAGCTTTAATGTATATCCTGTAACTGATCTTCGAGTTATTCCACAAGAAGCCCAGTCAGAATCACAGTAGCACTCCATTTCCAGCTTTCCTTTTGAGCTGATGAGTACTCCAAGTCCTGGTCTACCCTTCAAGTATCTCACTACATTTTTTGCTGCAGCCATGTGTGCTTTTGTAGGTAGGTGCATAAATTGACTTAGAACCTGCACTGAAAAACAAATATCAGGTCTTGTTACAATTAAGTATATTAATTTTCCTATCAACTTACGACACTTTTCTGGGTCATGTAGCAACATTTCCTTTGGGTCCTTGACTTCATTATAAGGTAACAGCTTCAGATTTTGTGCCATGGGTATAGATAATGGCTTACAACCACTCATCCCTGTCTGTGCAAGAAGATCCAATACATATTTATGTTGACATAAAACTATACCTTTTTCAGATTTTGCTATTTCTATGCCGAGAAAATATTTCATATAGCCAAGGTCTTTAATTTTGAAATTATCATGCAACAGTTTCTTTGCATCTAAGATGCCTTCTTCGGAACTTCCAGTTATCAACATACACTAAAATTAACACAATTCCATCATTTCTATTCATAACAAATAGTGAATAGTCATGTTTACTTTGTTGAAATCCTCCCTTTATCAATGCTTCTGACAGCTTTTGATTCCACTGTCTTGAAGCTTGTTTTAAACCATAAAGTGACTTATTCAATTTACATACCTTGTACTCCCCCTCAATTTCAAAACCTTGGGGAATTTGCATGTACACTTCTTCATCTAGATCTCCCTGCAAGAATGCATTGTGGACATCCATTTGATGTAGATTCCACTTATGCACTGCCGCCATCTTTAATACAATACGAACAGTCATCATTTTAACAACAGGGGAGAATGTTTCATGATAATCAATCCCTTCTACTTGATTATAACCCTTAGCTAGTAACCTAGCTTTATACTTATCTATTGTATTATCAGGCTTATATTTAATCTTAAATACCCATTTACATCCTATTGGTTTCTTACCTTTGGGAAGTGTCACTATATCCCAGGTTTTATTGGCTTCAAGGGCTGCCATTTCATTTTTCATTGCATCGGCCCATTCTAGGTGTCTGGCCGCCTCTTGGTAACTTGTCGGTTCAACATGTGAATCAATGGAACACAGAAAACTCATATATGCAGAAGAAATATGTTCATAAGAAATATAATTTTCTAGTGGGTATAAACAGTTAGTCTTATATATTGGTTTTCTTTCACATCCATGTGCAGAACAAACATAATCTTTAGACCAAATTGGTGGCTTTCTCACTCTAGTGTCCTGTATATTTGATCTCTCTATCCTAGTGTCCTCAGATATTTCAGGAGATGATTCTCCCTGTATGTGGCTTTCTACATGTAAAGGCTCTATAACAGATTCTTGAGGACTTACGAAATTATCCTCTGAGAGATTATACCAGAACATCTCTCTTAAGTCACTAGCTATAAAAGGACTTTTACTAGGTGATACTTCTTTAAATGGAAAGATATTTTCCAAGAAACTCATATGTCTACTCACAAAAGCTCCCCCTTTTTTAAATCTAATAGTAAGAAACCCTTTTGATGATCGGGATAACCAAGAAAAACACAAGGAATTGATCTAGGTTGTAATTTATCTTGTGTCTTCAGGTCAGTAGCATATGCCTTTGACCCAAACACTCTAAGATGTCCTAGGCTTTGTATACCATAAATCTTCTCATAAGGGGTTTTATATTCTAAGACCTTGGAAGGAATTCTATTAAGTAAATGAACAGCCATTCGAACGCACTTTCCCCAATATTTCACTGGTACTCCTGATTGGATAATTAGACTCCTAGTGACTTGCATTATAGTTCTGTGTTTTCTTTCAACAATTCCATTTTGTTCTGGGGTATATGGGCAACTTGTCTGATGTATTATTCCTTTCTCTTTTAAGAATGTTCTTAACTCATTTTTGTAAACTTAGTCCTATTATCACTTCTAATTGTCTTAATATGTGCAGAAAACTGTGTCAAAACATGAGCATAAAAATTTTTAACATGCATAGCAGTTTCTGTTTTTGATTTCATAAAAAATACCCAAGTCCTCCTAGAGTAATCATCCACAATTGTCAAGAAATACTGAAAACCTTGATGAGTTGGGGTCTTATAAGGCCCCTATACATCTAAATACAGCAAATCAAAACATGGTTGGGATTTAATGCAACTTGGGGAAAAAGGAAATTTAGATTGTTTTGCCTGAACACAAATGTCACATTTATTACTCATCATCCTTTTAGAATCAACTATATCCAAGTGTTTCATTACAGAGAGTGGAGCATGTCCAAGTCTGGAGTGCCAAAGGCATAATCAAGAGATCTATCATTTCTAATACTATTATATGTAAAATTCACTGAGTTACATGCTTTTTCAGTCTGCAAAACATACAATCCAGCAATCATGTTACCAATCAGCTTCATTTTCCCATTCTGAAGGTCCTGCATGATATAGTGATCAGGAAAGAAAGATAGCATGCACCTTTGAATTTTTGTCATTCTAGAAACAGATATGAGATTGAATTTTAGCTTAGGTGCATATAAAACATCTGTCAAAATTAAATCTTTATCTAACCTAACATTTCCTATAGGAGTGATTATCATGCGATTACCATCTAGGATCTTAATGTCTTTAATGGGACCTTTATATGTTTTGCAATTATTCAAAAGTGTTATATCACTTACCAAATGCACAATTGCTCCTGAATCTAAAATCCATGTAACATGTGATAAACTACAATTATCAGGAATGGCCAAACCTGTACCCTAAGGGCGTGTGTTGTAGGCTCTGCATCTCTGTTGATCATGTTTATGATCCGTTCATACTGCTGTTGTGTGAATGAAGGAACCACAGTAGTCATGTTCGCTTGCTCTTCAATAGAGTGTGGCGAATCATTTGATCTTTGTCCTAATTCTTTATTTTGTTTAACTTTGCTCCCTTTAAAATTCGGAGGGTACCCGATTATTTCATAGCAGTTCTCTCTGAGATGACCTCTTTTGTGGCAATGAGTACATTCTGGGACAACTTCTCCTCGTCCCCGACCCCTGCCTCGGCCTCTCCCTCTTGCTGCCATGGCAATTCCTTCAGTGGAAATTGCTTTCTCAATGTTGATTATTGCTTTCTGAGCTTCGTCTTCTATCACCATATTGTATGCATCGTTCACAGAGGGCAATGGTGAAAGAAGCAAGTTGTGACTTCTTGCTTGGTTATAAGACTCATTCAGCCCCATCAAGAATTGAAGTAGTTTCTGTTGTTGAATTACCTCACTATATACTTTGGAAGTATGATAGGTGCACGATGGAATCTGTACCAAGGCCGATTGCTCTTCCCAAAGCTCCTTCAATTTGGAGAAATATGTGGTAATTGAAAGTGATCCTTGCCTGAGACAATTGATTTCTCGGTGCAAGGAGAAAATCCGAGATCCGCTTTTCTTGTCGAACCTTTCTTGTAGATCGACCTAGACATCTTGAGCACTTTGAAAGAAAATGATTCCACTAGCTAACTCTTTAGAAATTGAGTTCAATAGCCAAGAAAGAACCATAGCATCACATCTGTCCATTGTGGTTGCAGAGAGTGATCTTGCTCATTTTTCTTGCAAGTACCATCTATAAATCCCAATTTTTGCTTACCTCGTAGCGCGATCTTGATAGCCCTACTCTAAACGGTGTAATTTTCCACTCCGGTTAGGACATGCGTGATGATCAGACCTCCTTGAGTGTTCGAAGGGTGAAGAAATAACGGGTGGGTAAATGGCAGATTCTCGGCGATGAGTTTATCACTTTTCTCAGCGTTCTTGTCAGCATTCTTGTCAGAATTATTATCCTTGTTCTTGTTCTTAGTCATCGTACCTGTGCTTGATATTGCTCTGCGCTAGGGATTTCACTGGTTAGCATGACGAAGGATATCAAACGGAAGGCTCTTGATACCATGAAAGAATCGCTAAATCTGCAGAGCAACACACGTGACTGGGAGAAAAAAAAGGAGTACTTTTATTTCTGAAAATGAAAATTAGAATGCCTAATTTACTGAATGATCCTTGGCCCTAATTTATACAATAAGTTCAAGTTGGGCCCGCGGCCCTGTACATACAATGTTAATATATAGGCCCTAAACCTGATACACTAATTCTTACAGGCTTCATTCGAGTTTAGGATTCAGGTTTAGTTTGAGACACCGGAGTTTATAGGCCTTCGTTGTTTCCTTCAGCTCTCTCTTTTTTGGATCCAGAGTGTGATTAATAGTCGAACTTTTGTTACAGTTCATCATGGCACCATTTTAGCCACACACGTTCATCGAGGTGAGAGAAGCACTACCTACAGCCACAGAAATTAAAAAACACCACCATGTTCACCATTTTAGCCAAGTCTTCCATTTCTTCTTTATTGTTACAAGCATTTTCTTCTCCGACTACGTTGAATCTCCTCTGCGGCTCTGTAAGGAGGTTGCTTTTGTTGATGTTGTCTTCTTCGATAAACAGGTTTGGACTATGCCGGTAAATTCTCTACCACCACCAATTAAATATGTATATCCTATGATTAATCATCATGTCCATGACAGGGAACTTGGATGATAGCTAAACTGTGAGAGGATGGACCAAACGTAGTAATATGTGTTTTTTGTCCATTAATTTTTATTTGGTATCCAAAGGATTGGTCATTTACCTCATTTGATTCCTTTTTTCAGTCTTTGCAGTCTTGAGAAGGAGTCTGGGTAATACTTCAACATGGATCACGAAGCCGGATGGTACGTAATGGAAGTGGAATTGTTTTAGGGGATGCATTTAATTTAATTTCTCTTTTTTTTTACTTGAATGTTTTTTTGGGTATATCTCAATTTTGGATGAAATTAGTGATGTTTTATTTTTTCATTGAAGCCATGTGATACTCATAAAGCGGACTTGTCGATTGATCTGATGAAGCACCATGTGCCAGAGACGTTTATGGATAAGATGGCTTACTGGACTGTTAAGACTCTCAGATGGCCAACTGATATATTCTTCCAGGTGTGCAAAGTTGATCTTCTACGGTAATTTTGACCAGCACTGTTTCTCTATTTTTTTAAAAATATTTATTTGTCTGCAAAATTTTTTTATTTTTTTATTTGTGTGCAATCGTGGTATCTTGCGTATTCGGTTTACATTTGACAATTTCAATGTTTGCATGCTTTATGTAAATTGTATATTGCACCTGAACTTTGGAGGGTTTTATCTTAGTTTCTTATAAGCATGATGTGTAAATTGTATTTTGCAGATTTAGGCTGAGAACTGATGGATATTGCTTAATTTCAGCAAATTGTTACTTGGTACAAACGGATGTTATCCATAAGCACTAATGATGTTATTTATCTATGCAGGATATTCATTCTGGGGTGCATGAGAATGATTTTACAAGCACACCTTATTTTCCCCCTAAAACAATAAAAAAGACATTGCAAGGTTCTGTTTTGAAGTCATCGATTGTTTCAGACCTTCCATTCAATTATAGGATTTCTATTTCTAAAAGATGGATTTCACTGCAAGCTGGTATTCTTAACAAACTTTGCTAGTTGATTAATCTTGAAGGAATTAGACAGGAGCTAATTCACATGAAGTCTTTAAATTTTTATGGTGTCACTGTGGATTGTTGCTGGGGCATTGTTGAAGGCTGGAGCCCACATAAATGTGTGGTCTGGATATAGGGAACTTTTTAACATTGTTAGAGAATTCAAGTTGAAGTTGCAAGAATTTTTAATTGCTTCAAGATACACATCTTATTCTCTAAACTAATGCTTTTTATCATCTTCATCTTGGCTTTGGTAACAGGCTAGCTAGACCTTTTATGTGACTGTGTTGCTTTATTTGGTCTTGACTTTTGTTGGAAATTCTACTTAATATTGTTGGATCAGATAAGAAAAGATTGAGCAGTGAAGAGGTATGGATAGTTAAGCTGAATATTTGAGGTGTTCTCTACATAAGATTTAAAGCATATGAAACTGGCAAAAAAAAATGATCTATGTTCCATTGTTGAAGTTGGATTTTGGGTGTTCCATTGTTGTTTGTGAAACTTCGAATTCATTTAGGTGCTAAAATGATCTGGAATGGAATGTTGTTCAATTAGCTCCATAGGATGCATAAGTCTGAACTTTGGTTACACTGACAAGTAATTCATGAGCTGATGGTATTCACTATCCTCATGGTTTTTATTGCCATTCAAAATGGTTATTGAAAATGAAACAGAGGTCCTTTTGATTTACAAGAAACTCATACTATTGTTTTCTAAACATGAGCCAGTCTGCTGCTACATTATCTGTTAAAACAGAACTAAGTATTGACTCAGATCCATTACAACTGTGGATTGTTGCCCTTTGTGCTAATGGTTTGACTTACACCATAGTCACCTACAACTGCTTTTGTTGCTTTTTTATTTGTTATATGTACAACAACAAGAATTTGTTTGTTTAACAACAAAATGTGTCATATTCTTTTGGCTGATTTGGTTGGCAGGGGAAGAGTTAATCTGGTATAATCTGAAGAGGGTTCTAATCGCGTAGGAATTGGTTGAACTTATATAGTTTTTGCTATTTTGTTTTCTGAGTTCCTGATCTTTTGTGGTTCTGTTAGTGAGTGTAATATTTTTTTCATTTCATTGATTGAAGTTGATCCTTTTCGTTTTAAAAAATACAAGATATTGGGTTTTGTAAGCATTAATTGGATGACTAGAAGCTTAAGCCATTTGTAACAGAAGCGTGCCTTACTATGCATGTATCAATTTCTCTCTCTTTTTGGACAGAGTATCAATTTCTCTTATGATTAGGGAGTAATAAAATAGTCTGCCTTTATATACTTTATATTTCCTTTGTGGATCTTTAAGTTAAATTCATTGAGCCCATCTTAGTTTATGAACTGTAATGCAATATTTGTATTCTCTCTTAGTTGATGGGCTTAATATAATTAATATGTAATTTTCATTTTATCTTAATATATGATATCTTAATGTATTGTCTTTATATAATGTAAGAGGAGTAAGGAAATAATTCACTCGTGCCTTGCACGAGAAGAGGCACGAGAAGTCCAGCTCGTTACTTACAAGTGATAAGATAACAATTGCCTGGCGAAATATTCAGGTAATGCCAACATAATAGAACTAAAGATCATTTGGCTATTATCAGTTTCACATGTTCTTTGATTCTAACATTATCCAACAGGAGTTGACAGTATTATGTAACAAGACAATATAAATATATATATATATATATATTCCCTCCGCTCTTAATCAATGTAATTAAACCCGAGCCGGACTGGGCGGGTCAACCCGGAACTCGCCGACCCAGTCACCGCACCGGTCCGGTTGGGCCACTGACTCAGAGTGGTGGTGACTCGGTCATGACCCGGAAAACTTGGCCTAACCCACCACTGACTCAGCTGACTCGCCGAGTTAAGCGAGCCAGCCGAGTTTAAAAAAAAATTCAATCAGATCAGATTATAGCACCAACAGACATTACAGTTCAGAGAAGATGAAGAAGATACAAAGGAGAGAAGAACAAGAGAGGGAGGAGAAGAGCAATGACTGAAAAAGAAAGGATATTGTCAAGATCTATGAAAATCGTTCCATCTTGATGATGTTGGTGGGGGTTGTTTTTCCTGTGATGGTCGATCATTGTATCCTTGCACTTGTCTTCACCAGATCGGAGCAGAGTCTTCATCAGATCGGAGCAGAGAGTGCCGGCCAGATGAAGTTGTATCTAAAGTGGTGACCTCTGTGTGTGGTGTGTCGGCTGCACGAAAAAGAAGGGAAGGTATAAGCCGTATAGGAATTAGGAAGTGAACTTAGGGTTTAGTTAAGGGGATGTTTATGGGCTGGGCCTATACTTCATAAAAAACAAAAAAACCAATTGATTTAAGGCTGATAGGAAGCCGCTGGAAGAAAAAGGGAATTAATTATTTTTGTTGTCTTTGTTGGTCATAGTGTGTAATTTAACTTCAGCTTTTATTTTGTGATTTTGTCAGCCTAAGTGTTGTAATACCTTTCCCAAGTATATGTATACATATATATATATATAAACTTCAATTTTTAAAAATTAATGAGTGAGAATATATGTTTTAAATATTTAAAAAAAGTTGCATATGTATATGGTTATTTACCATCTTGAAGATTTGATGAGAATTTAAAATTATTTTTTTATATTTTTATTTTTTATCTCTCACCGGTCTAGCTCCTGAGTTGACTACAGTCTGACCCATTGACCCTTGACCCACTGTCTCGGCCGGTCTAGTTACTGGTCCGAGTTTGATTACCTTGCTCTTAATTATAAGATCAAGTTGACTTTTTTGGAGAGATTAATGATGCAAAATTAACCACTTGAAAACTTTTATTTATCATTTTTCTCAAAATTAGATTACCTTACTTATGAATTAACATATAACCTAATTATATGTAACAAATGTTAAATTTAAGTGATGTATTTGGTTCCCTTAACATCCACAAAAAAGGAAACTTGATCTTATACCACAGGGAATATATTATATATGCAGAAGGACTTGTACTCACGAAGATGGTATTGAAATTCCATCATCCTTCGAAAACACCCGGGCTCCATCAAGGCACTAAGGAGAGAGCTCATTGTCAGCAAAAGAACCTAGCAATTCACTTACCTAGATCAAGACAAAGGAGCTTTAAGGCACTAAACTAAAAATATTGTAATTTAAGTAAATGACAAAAAATGCTAAGATAACAATATATATATATCAGCTTTTTCAGGGGCACTCCATCAGCGCATGTCACTTGAGACTATGGTAACTATATCTTCCCAGCCCTCTTGCCTAATCAAACTCTGTTGTAACAAAAAACATAAAGCCTTCTTTAAGATAAAAATGTTAAGAAGCTTGAAAACATTCCTACAAGCTATATAGATAATAGTTCCATCAACGTTTTGTAAAATATAAAGGGGAGGGAAAAAACCAATTTATAGAGATTCAAGGGTTCATCAACGTCCACCATAAAAAACAATAGCATTTTGTTAGCTAACAGTGCTAAAATAGCATGTTAATAATGCACTTAACTGTCCATAATGTCAACCTTTATAATTAGCACAAGATGCTCTCTTGGGAGTAGGAGTGTTTATGGGACGAGATGGGACCGGGACAGCCCCTTCTCATCCCGTCCCGAAGAAAAGGGTTTGGGACGGGTTCCCGTCTGGGACGGGAAAATCCCGAATAATTTTTTTTTTTAAATTCCAGATAACTGCTGTTCAAAAACAATATGACCCTTTAGGCTTATGGCAAACAAATAAATGGGCCTAATATTACACCCAAAAATCTGATTGAGCTTATAAACCAAAAAATAGCAACAATAACACATAATAAACCAAATTGAGTTTGGAAGATACTTCCATATTAATACAAAAACTAAGACCCTTGCATGCTTAGCCAAATTCTATATTATTACCTATATTCTAATATAGTAGAATTAAATATGTATTTTATGGGTAGATAACTAAATTTTGTTCTACGTGTTCGTTTCAAATTACGTGATTTTGCGAGACATTGTTATAACTGGAAGGTTGTTGCTCAATTCTGGGTTAAACTCTTTATCACTGAATGATAGCCATATATGTTGCTCTATTTTTTATCGCCAATAAACATCTAGCTTATATAGTGAACAGAGTACATAAAAGTTTTGTAAAACTTTAACAATTGTTTTACCAAAGAAAAAATTGACTAGTGATCTTACTGAATTATTATATATTGAATTAGTAAGATCAGATTGTAGTTACAAAATTATTATGTATTTTGTGTATTATTAGACTATATGTTAACTTATAGTCAAATAAACTAGATTATATGTTAGCTCATGTATTTTTTTGAAAATATATATATATGGATATATGTATATTTGGGACGGGACGAGATCATGACGAACCCGTCCCGAGTCCTATCTCAAACATTTTCCAGACGGGAATGACCGGAACGGGAAAATGTTGAACACCCCTGTTTAGGAGCTTGTAGAAGGCAAGCCTGCAGAACATCACAACGAATCAGGGAAGACCACAAGCAATTCGGTTTGTGTCTGCTGTTTGTCTGGTTTGTGAGTAGTCATCTTTTTCAGCTTTGCCACATCTCTTGCAATAATTCTTGAGAGATGGATTGAATTCCATTTAATGCCAATTTCCATCAACATACCAGAGGTCTATACCTCTGTTTAGTGCGTAAAATTTGGGAAACAGAAAAGAAAATACCCTTAAGAACAAATCAGTTATCAGACGCTGGTATGAATTTGGGATTTTCAAAACGTTTTCCTAGACTATTTTGCCCCTGAGAGGCAAGTGAGGCAAGTGAGGGAATGGGAATGGGAATGGGAAATCCCAAATCGCGCAACGCTGAACCCAGGCTACATGCCTCGCTCTGTCATCCGGTCATCCCTGCCTCCGCTACCTCGCTTTCTCATCCCTTCCCTCACAACTCCATGACAAACCAGAGCTTCGTCTCAAGGAGCTTCGCACTGAATTCTTTCTCGTCGCTTCCTCTTACATCGCCAACAACAAAGACCCTTCCTCTCAATCTCACGCGAAATTGTTCTTCTGCTGCGACATTGAATTCACAGAATCCCAATGAAGTTTCTTTCTTTTTGGTGTCAATCCGTTACCCCACATCCGCCTTATTTCGCCTAATCAAGCAATCGAAGAGTCAGATCAGATGGACCAGGGTGATTTCTCCAGGCTCGCTGAATCCATGGCTGAATTTCTTGAATCGAAGACGAATTTCGTTGTGGGTGCTACCCATCGGCCTCCGTTATTCTCAAAGGGTCAATTGATTTTGATTACCTTGTCTCCTTAGAGAGTGATATTTTTGTCCCCATGTATGATGGAAACATGGCCAAAGTGGTTGAAGGCCATCACAGGTACATTTTTCTATTGATTTGGTTTCAGTAAATACATATTAATTGCTGTTCCTCCTTTTTTTTTTTTCCTCTCTGATTGAACAACTTTTCAATTGTTTGATGTTTCTCCTCATATTAGAAAACACTTGTTCTTATACCATATTTTCTTTGGAGATTTTCTGTGTATCCATCTAAATTTAGAGACTCTAATTCCATTTATTGAAACAAGTTTTGTATCTATTGAGAATAAGCAAAGGGATAAAACTTCAAACGGGCAATTTTTCTTGTATTTTCATTAGTCTGGTAATCATCATCATTGTTGCTATTGCTGTTGTTATCATTATCATCATCATAATAATAATTCATTTGTCAAGGTAAAGTAAAATGACCTATATCCTCTAATGCCTCCGCATATATCTTGGATTTAAGAAATCAATCCTATTGAACATAAAGCTTCTAGTTGATCTGATAGATCAGTTCAACAATGATATTCTGAACTGGGATGAATGCTCAGCAGCTGTGAAGGAAGCTCATGCCGATCGCATGGGTAGCCCAAGTAAAAGGTTGGTTATTTCCGACAGGCCCAAAGAAGAGAATTATTTCTATTCAAATTCAGAGGATGTTTAGGAACATCAGATGAACGTTTGACTGTTTGAGTAGTACATGATTAATGTTTTTGGAAGATGGAGGAATTTCTTGTTCGCTCTCCAAGTGCCAATTAGTTTTCCTCCAGATATTAAAAATATTTTCTACACAGTTTTGGCGAAGGCAACTCTTTTTTATCGAAGAGACAGTCACCAGAGGGAACAGAGTTGATGAAAAGCTCCTGAGATCGAGCAGAGCAGATGGGCAACACTTGTTACAATATATATGCAAATAATTCATCACATCCATGTATAGAAGCTACTCTGCGATTACAAGGAATGAGCAGGGACCATACTGCTTTGTACATGGAAGAAATACACAAGAACTTTGACTCAGTAAAAACTGTGGTTCGTGGTTGAAAGCTTGATCCCTTGGTGCCTTTTTTCGTTCATATACCTATACATAGAAATTTTGTTTCTTGTTTCTGCGCCTTCTTTTTTTCACCACCATGGTTTTTGTATTGTATGGCTTTACCGAATATAAAATTGGTGCTCTTTAGTTATTTTGGCATGCTTTGCATAAAAGAAGACTCTTTAGTTATTTTATGCGCTAATATATTCTGCTTCAAATGTGCAGCATCTCTGTATAGTTTGGAGGGAATTAAAGTTCCTCCACGGCGATATGATTTTGATCATAACTATCTTTTAAGATTATTTTGAACCATCCCATGGACTAAGACTTAGTGTGTCAACTGCGGCCCTGAAGGCTGTACAAACCATTTGCTCAAGCATTATTCATTGGTTGAAGTATGTGTCGTGAACAAGCGGAGTGTTGAAAGGAAGTGGTGGATGAGGAAACAATACTGTATAAAAGTAAAGAAAGTAAGGCCAAAGAGAAAGCTGAGAAATTAACCTGTTTTGAGACATTTTTTGATGAGCCTGATTGCAAATGGACTGCACTCGATGTTTATCTAAGACTTGTATCTGTAGTTATTGTGAAATTAACTTTTTTTGAAATAATTTGACAAGTTGTAAGTGTTCCATTTTTTGTATGTTTCATGTAGTTCCCTTTTGGTATATTGTATGAGATTCAATAAAGTCTTTTTTGTTTAATTGGATAATTTGTATCGGATAGGGTACGGAACAAAGTTAACTTTTTTCTATGTTTCATATGGTGAATTTTAGTGGTCTATTCACAAATCTCTTTAAACATATTTATTAAAAAAATGACTTTTACCGACTTTTTCGTAAGCGTTAACAACTTTATTATAGGAATTAACAAGGTTTGAATTGCGACTAACAAATTACCACTTTGTTGTTAGCAATGTGAATGAGATGTTTGATCCAAGCGTTAACAACTTCTTCGTAAGCATTAACAACTTCATCATATAGGAATTAATTAGGTCTAAATTGTGATTAATAACTTACGTAATGATATGTTACTTATAATTTACAAGGTCTGAATAACGATTAACAACTTACAAGCGTTAACAACTTCTTCGTAGACATTAACAAAGTTGGTATAGCGATTAACAACTTTTATATTTTCTTTTCGCAATATGAATATGAGACGGAAACACATTGCTGTCAGCACTAATAATTTCTTCGTAGACATTAACAATTTCATCATAGATATTAACAAGATTGGCGTAGCAATCAACAACTTTGATGTTTGTTGTTGTGAATGTCCAAGTGAAATTAAACTTCATTCTTGATAACACACTAAATTTATAGCATATCACAATCACACCCTAAAGTAGCAACATTAAACCACATTCTTCATTGACATAAAGTTTTTTTTTACATATTCAATGATAAGTAAACATTAAGATCATCATACCACTTAATGTTTCCTTGTCACTAAACCAAAAAAGGTCATTTACAATTCACTGTCATATCATAGTATTTACAAAATAGTCAACATAGTGCCACAACTGAACTCCCAAGAAAATGAGTCGGTGCTATTCAAAAACAAAATACTTCACTTTCATGACAGAATTTGCTGTAATAGTATTTACAATGCATTCTTGAAAGCATCTGCATGTGGAAACTTATGCGATTAAGCTGAAAATTACTCCCTCCATTTCATTGAGTTTGACTCATAAGTCATGATGATATCATCAACCTCAAAGCTTCAAATGTTATCCCCTCTCTTATGGTTTTCATCTTCACACCACCTCCATTATATTGAATTTTACCTTTACAGTTACATACAAACTTGCCTCCAACATGAAAATAACAACATAATCCTTTTAATTTTCTTGAGCTACCATCATGTGCCATTTTTTATTCCTCCTTGTGAAAAACGATTAACAACTGCATATTAGGTTTTAACATTTATAGCATAGGTATTAACAATATAGTATCTTCTTTTACAGCATATTGAAAGCACAGTTGCTTAATCCACTAAAGGTTTACAGCATAACGGGCCTGGGCCCGTTTGGAATAGCTTTTGAGAAAAAAGCTGAAAAAGTGGTTTTTTCAGCTTTTCTGAAAAAGCTGAAAAAAATGGCTTTTGATGAAATGAAAGTGTTTGGATGGTTGTTGTGAGAATGGCTTTTTTCTATGTGTAAATTACTAAAAAGAACATAATTTTAATGTATTGGGAAAGAGAGATGATAAGGGCATTTTTGGTATTTCAATATGACATGTGTAATGATGGTATATTTCTGCCTCGTACTTCGCGTAAAAACTGAAAAAAGTAGTAGCCTGTTTGGATTAGCTTTTAGAGAATAGCTTCTTGGGGAAAAGTTGAAAAAATCACTTTTTTGAAAAAATAGCTTTTGTGAAAATGAGAGTATTTGGATGATTGTTATGAGAATGACTTTTTATGTGTAAATTACTAAAAAGGACATAAGTTTAATGTATTGGGAAAGAGAGAGGATACGGGTATTTTTGGTAAATCATTATGACATGTGTAATGATGGCATTTTTTACCTCGTATTTTGTGCAAAAGGGGAAAATTGTAGCTTATTTAAAACCTAGGTTTTGGTGGCCAAAACCTAAGTTTCCAATCCAAAAGGGTTTTACACATTTTTTCAAGTATTTGGCTTGCCTTTTTTCAAACCTAGGTTTATTAAAAAAAAGTGTTTGGCTACCATTCCAAACCTAGGTTTTAAAACCTAGATTTGGACTCAAAACCTAGGTTTTGTTAGCTACCTAAACAGGCACGTAACACCTTATCTTCATCCTAAAAAGTACAGCCTAAATACAAAAAGAAAAATTCATAAACATATCACTTCAATTCCCAAATTTTCAGAAAAATTGTTTTCTAAATGTAAGCTAGAACCATATCAACATTGACATGCTTGAGGCCTTATTTAAAAGTTTTTAACTCCCAAAACTAATAATCCACAACAACCATTAATGGTAGATGCACACTTTTGGAATAAAATATTCTCCAAGAATGATCAACCCATATGCAATAACATAAGAAGGAAGAAAACATCATTAAGATAAGAGAAAATCGCTCACTTGATTTACTCTATTTTACCATTACCTCCATTTGCCGTCAACTTCGTTCACAACTTCATCAACTTTGTTCACAGCTCCGTCAACTCTGTTCACAACTCCATCAACTCTGTCAGCCCTATTGCTGCCAGCTTTGTTTTCATCCAAACCCCATCATCGACTGCGTTTTGTGTGAGGGACAAAGGTAGGGGTGAACAAAACCAAACGAAATCGAAAACCAAACCGAACCAAATAGTTTTCAATTTTTTGGTTTCTGTTTCAATTTTCATCCTTTTCGGTTTTCGATTTATGGTTCGGTTTTGATTAATAAATTTCGGTTTGAAACCGAATACCGGAAAGAATAAGCCATTAAAAAATAAAGCCCACACCTAATACCCAAATGACCAAGTCTTACAAGCCTAAACCCAAAGCCTTTCAGTCCAAAAAAATTAGCCTAAAGCCCCAAAAGTAACCCTAACCCTAGGAGTCACTCATCACTCACACCACTCATCATCACTCATCTCATTAGCTCCGCCTTTGTCCCTCTCGGCTCATGATCAGCTCTGCTATTTCCTTCCTCACCACTGTCGCTAATCCCTAACCCTCCGCTTCCTCTCCCTCTCCCTCTCATTTTCCACCACTGCTATAATCTGTGATTTCCTCTTGTTTTGTCGTGAATCTCACCACCAACTGTCGCCATTCACACCATTCACTGTCGTTCACCTTTCGTTAGCCACCAACACCAAACTCGTCGTCGTTTGAGCTTCTCTCCACCGTGGCCTTCCAGAACGCAAAAGCTTGCCGCCCGCCGTGTTTTAGGTCACTAGTTACTTGCATTTGTAGTTGGGTTCATCTTCCTCCGCCTTGTCTATAGTTCACTCCACCACCGGCGTTCACCTCACCCTCATCATTCTCTTTATCTCTTCCTCTTCGTCTCTTGGTGGCTTTCTTGGTCTCTCTGGCTCAGCCCTAACCCTAACCATTTTAAGGGTATGCATATGAGTCTAAGTGTATCAATATTATTCGCTGCTCTGATGTTCTTATATTCCTTCATAATGGTGCCTTCTATGATTCTTTTATGTGATTACTTGCTTAACTTGTTTCAAAAAAACCAAAAAAATTGCTAAACCAAACCGAAAACAATTCTGTTATTCGGTTTTTGTCAGTTTTCAATTTTTGGTTTGGTTACAAACCGAAAAACTGTTTATTTACCCCTAGAGAAAGGTATGTGCGTTATGTTGTCTCAGTAGGGAGGAGTTTTATTCATTATTCTCTACCTTTTCTTTTACTTATGTCTAGGGGCATATTTATCATTGAAAAACATTTGTAAATCCCAAATTGATTCCATGGTTGTGAAATGAAATTTTAAAATGTATGAGGAGTGATTTGTCCTTTGTTATATTGAAGGGTATTTATGGGTCATTTTTCTTATGGTGTGTGGGGACACATCATATACACTACAAAACCTTATTTATCCATTAATCTATTTCTAGTATTCAAACTAACATATAAAAACTCTCCTAACGTATGTTGTCATTCATTCATCATATTTTATAGGGACAATTGCATATAGGTCCCAAGTAAGAGAATTAATTTCAGACAGGTCCATTAACAACTCCTCACTTGTTAACCAATGCTATTGCAGTTGTTAATAGTTGTGAAGGAGTTGTTAATGGACCTGTCTGAAATTAATTCTCTTGCTTGGGACTTATTTGCAATTCTCCCTATTTTATATTACTTCTGGTTAGTTGTTAATGCAATGTGTAGTTCACTCCTTTAGGATATTAATTATAATTTATTTATAATTTATGTTGCATAAAATTATTGAAAAACTGTATTGTATCATTAAATTATATATTAATTTATAAATAGGATAAATTAGTCTAAAAATATAAATATAAGAGAAAAATTAGTTAATCACTAACTTTTTAGAATTCCCTTTCTAAATATAGGATCTATTTGATTTTTTTTGCAAAATCCTAAGAAAGTTAAATAAGTTATTTAAAGATTAATTTGCCTGAACCTTTTCTATATACTAATTTATTTAATTTATAAGCTAATATATAATATAATAATACATAAGATATGCTATGATTAAAAGATTCATTTTACTTGTTTAATCCCTTAAAAAAAAGCCAACTATATGTTATATCAAGGCTAAATATTTGGTAGATGAGTCAGTCAATGAAATATTGTAACCAAACTAACATAAATGGAGCTACTCTCTGTGTCTGAGAGTAAATGCTGACTCGAACCCATGACTTACGAAGTCAATAAGACAATTTTCTCATACCAACAAGCCATGGACTCGAGAGGCGTAGCTACTCTACTATATGATTTTAGGGAAATTTATTGCAGCTAATTCCTGGTTCTCTAATAGCGACCATATGATTTCACTGCATGAGTTTTGACTGTGAGAATACTATCATCTCCAGGAATATCATTTGTTATCTCTCCTTCGTCATTTTCATTTCCATCATTTGCCGAAGAAGAAGAAGAAGAATTGCACGTAGGTTCTAAGCAAGAAAATTAATTTTAGACAGGTCTATTAACAACTTCTTCACTTGTTAACCAAGGCTATTGTAGTTGTTAATAGTTTTAATTAACAACTCCTTGGAACCTCTCTGAAATTAATTCTTTTGTTTGGAACCTATGTGCAATTGTAAAAAAAAAACACAGAACCCTTCATTTTTGGATTATTTTTTTGGCTTTCCGTACGACATCAACTAGCTGATATTGACAGATTCTGAGCTTCGTCTCCTTCTCCATACTTCAATATAAATCTCTCCTTTTCAGTTTTCTGATCTGAAGTTCAATTAATTTCATTTACAACTCAAAATCTCTCACCATAGATAACCAAGATGGTTTCAAATAGTAGAAGCTGTTCTGATATTAACAGAACCAAGAAGAAGATGTTGGGTTTTGATTTCATGGCGGTGGTATTCATAGTTTGTTGTTTCTTTTGTGTGATTCCGATTAGTGTAATGGCGGCTGAACATTCTGAACTAAAAGAGATGCAGAAGAAGCTTAGGCTATGTTTGGTTCAACTGAGGGGAGGGGAGGGGAGGTTCATTAAAATTAGGGGAGGCGAGGGTAGGGTGGGTTATAAACTTTGTTTGGTTGAAAGAGGGGAGGGGAGGTTTGATTTCTTGTTTGGTTCAGAAAGGGTGGGGAGGGGGCAAATTATAAGTTGACAATTATGCCCTATACTCTTATATTCTTACTTTATGGTATACCTTTGATAATTATATATTGTAAATAAATATTTCTTTAACAAAGTTAATGAATACTTTACTTAATGAATACTTTACTTTAATGATTATTTATTATTCAGTTAAAAAAAGATTATTTATTATAAAATAAATATTTCTTTAACAAAATTAATTACCAGATTCTAAAGATTATTATATTAATTAATAGATTCAATAGAGTAAACCAACTTCAATCCTCAAATAATGTCTATTGTCTACATGTATCAACATATTCTTAGCAACATTACAAAATACTGATAATAATCCAGAATATGGATGCAAACTTCAGAAGCTAAAAATGATAAATTAAGAGTAGACACCAGCTTGCCATAATAAAACAAGGTTAAAGAAATCTTTTCACATAGTTTTCATTTGTTAACTTATATGGGTACAATGCAAACATACATGAAAGGGCTCAGACATCAACTAAATAAATATTTATGTATTTTAAGTTTCCATGCTTTGAGATTATTCCAACTTCTTTCTTCTAGGGTTATAATGTGTAGCGACACGGATATGTAGAAGTCCCAAAAAATATTCATAGCTTAACATCATCTGCTTCAGAATCCCATTCAAATAGCCCAAACAAATTTTCGACGGCATTAGGAGCACCACCATTGCTCTGGTTTCCAGATTCTTCTTCACATGCTTCTAGTATAGCCTTGAGCTCCTATTTTCTCTCATGCAACTGCTCTTGTCTTTCAATCAATGCCCTTATTTGTTCTGCACAGAGATCAATATGTTAGGAAACAAAACCCTTTTGGGGCTCGCATATTGCACAGAGATCAATATTTTTTTTTGTTGAGGCCCTTCATTTCTTTAAACAGACCGAGCAAAGAAGAATTAAGCATAGAGTTTGCTCACATAGAAGAAATGTCTGCTCACATCAATGTTTATGTCTTTGAAAAATGAATCCTTTTCTCTCTTAGTTGGATCGGTTAGTCTAGATTTAGAACTGAATCAAAGAAGGTATAGATGATTGAACCCTGATCTCATGTAACCAGAGCACCGAAAATAGTACAAAATTTGCAACAAAGCATACTCAAATACAGATCCTAACAAAATATAGTCAATAAAGACAGTAAGGGAGAACGGTGGTGAACGGGCAAGAGCAAAAACAGTCCAGAAATTGCAACAAAGTAAGATAAATTCCAGTTTCAAAGTATAAAGCGAACAAAAGAAGCTCACTTGAAAAATTCAAACGCGGTGAATGAACGGCGGACGATGAGATGAACGGTGGAGGCGCGACGATGAAGACCACAGAGAAGAAGACATAGTAGGAATGAGGAAGCAAGACAGAAGACAACGCGTGATGGGAAAAGAAGTAAGGATTTTGACAAGGATAGGATTGGAATATTAAAAATATGGTATGGTATTTTTGTCCAAAGAATGCAGAAATTTTCTCTCCTCTCCAAAAAACCGCAATTTTAGAGGGGAGATGATGGAGAGCAAGGGGCTACTAGAGGACAAAAATTCTCCCTCCCCTCCCCTCTATTTTACCTATCCAAACAAGGGTTTTTATCTTATAACCCTCCCCTTCCCTCACCTCCCCTCCAAAACCCCCAACCAAACAGACCCTTAGGTTTTATGAGAATGGTGAATTCAAGATATTGTAGGTGGCAGATATGCACTATGCCAATGGCAAAATTACTCTTTGCTTGGATGTTCTTCCTTCTCAGAATGCTTGTTGCACCGACCTAAATATCACTGCCTTTGTTCAGAGAATGATCCGTGCTAAGAAGCCCAATCTCATTGTTTTTACTGGTAATTTTGACTTAGCTCTCATGTTTTTTTTGACTACTCACTTTTTTTTATAACATTGATTCCTCACTTCTATTCCTACTGAAAAGTGAATTTTTTTGCCATAAATTTCTCGTGGTATTTCACCTAAACTTTCATAGAAACACTGCATATTTTGCTCATGTCATCCTCTTCCGTATCTTTGCTCTGCTTCTTACCCGCATCTTTTTTCTGGTTTTCCGGGAAGATTCTCCTTCCTTTCATACTTTCCGATGAGACGTAGCATCACAAAAGTGAAATTCCAATCATTCAATAGTTTGATAACAACAATGAATTTTAAAACAATATACGAGGACTTAAAGGTAGGGTATATTTAGCTAATCTGAATATATCAGGATATTAATTAAGTTAATTAACATGACATGTTATTTTCTAAAGCATGTTAGTCATATTCCTCTATTCCCTTCCCTCTCTTAATTGATTGTTGTTGAGGGAGTATCAATGGGGTAATTTACGAAACAATTGAAAAAATTAGAAATAGTTCTATATATTTAGGAACAATATTAACTCTTCAAATAGGTCTAAAGATCGGAGGGAGTACTAGAGAAATAACGAGATTTCAACATACTATCCGAATAAATGCTATACAGGGATAACGATTTATCTCACGATAATCAACCTAAAATATAAAATCTAATCCATCTCCAAACTATACACGACAAACAAGTTACTGTTCACTAGGAGGTTTTTATACTGTGCAACGCAAACATCTTATACTACTGCTCTGGCTGGCACCCATTCTTTGCTGCATTAATTGCTATGTGGATCCCTCTGAGATGCAAGCCAGCATTTTGTCTTTTATTGCTGTCCATTTGTATTAAAAAATAAGCTATTCTTTTTGCCCATCCTCGTCCATATTTTTTCCTTGCATTTCAAAGCATCATCCCGCCAAAAATTCAAAAAATCTTTCACAGCTTCCAATTTGAAAGAATGACCCCACTTCTTGCGTTTACAAAAAATTCTTCCTTCATTGAAACATGGCATTTGCATCCCCTGTTCTTCTTGATGACCTTCCATATGGTTTCTCCATTTTCCTTGTATTGTTGAGGTAGTTACTTTATTACAATATTTCCTTTTAATCTTTCCTTTGTTCCTTGAACATAATGTTCCTTTCAAATTGCTTTACAGGAAGTAATACTTGATCTTTTTCATATGTTTGATTCCCAGTACGTGTAGATCTCTGTGCCTACGTAAGGTATTCTTTATAGGGTTAAGGTACAAAAATGACCATGTAGTTTGGCCCAGGGTACACCCAGCACCGTATATTTTTTTTAGGAACAAAAGTACCCACGTGGTTAGTAAAATGGGACAAAAGTGCCCACACCCTAAAGATTCCTTAACTGCCGTTCCTTTTCAACGTTAACCCTGCTATTTTTGCACACGTGGAAGCCATTTTTAACACGTCAGCGTTAGTACCCAAATTAGAGTGACACGTCATCATGTTGAAAAGTCAACATTTACCTTTTACCTGTTTATTATTTTAAAAAAAAATAGGCACAGCATAAGAAGAACAAACAGAAATTAAGGAAATAAATTGATTTGAAATAAATAAAATAGACTGATAAAGTGAACAAAACGAAACGCATCAGAGCATTCGAACTGGGGAACCCTAGGCGATGAAAGGCGAGATTCAAGAAGAAGGCAATCGATCTAAAGCGTGAACCATAGGCGAGATTCGAAAAGGCAAGATGATGGGGGAAACTCGAGACAAAGCTGAGGGGACCCATGAATCTGGGGCGAGAATCGTGGGCGAAGAAGAGACAACGAATACGAGACAAAAAGGAATCGGAGGTATGTTAGGACCCGTGAATCATGTTTCTTTGTTCGAATAGTGGAATGGCATTGTAACCCATGTTGATTTTTCCGTTTTTGTCCTTGGTACAGTGAACATTGCATCTGATGGAAGGGACAATGGGCTCGTGGAAGAGCAAAATCCCGAAGAGACCCTTGAAGAGAAGTACGCGAGGTTAGTAAAAAGGTGCAACGCATTGTATGAGCCCCTTTTTAAATTAGTCAAAAAAGACTGGGAAAATAAGCAGTTTATTCTGCGAGAGGGCTATGACTCTGTTGCTGCTTGGGCTCGTGGGTTAAATGCAAGTGAGAGAGGAGTAGGGGACAATAACGAGAAGGACCAAGGATTAGGGGACAATAACGAGAAGGACCAGGGATTAGGGGACAATGAGCAAGCTAGAAACAATCGTAAGGAGAAACAAACAGAGCAAGAGGTAATTGAAGAAGTAATTGAGAATTTGGATGGGTTAGACGCTATCGATATAAAGATGAATTGCTTCATTGTGATAGTGAAGATGAGATTTACCATGGTACTACTGAAAACTCTGACACAGAGGAAAGTGTCGATGATGAATATGAAGAATGTGTGTTGTCTGATGATAGTGACAGTGGGGAGGATTATTTGGGTGAGGAGGATTATTTTAGGGTACCTGAACAGGTGAGGGTTAATGATGAATCTGCTAAAAGGCCGTTTTTCAATGTGGGCATGACCTTCCTAGACAAAATGGAGTTAAAGAGGGCTTTGGACAATTATGCAATTAAAAAGGGTGTCAAACTCAGGGTTGTTAAAAGCGATAAAAAGTCCATTAGAGTGATATGTGATGAGGGTTGCAAATTTGTGTTGTATGCATCTAGGGATAGTCAAAATGTAGGGTTGAAGATAAAGACCTTGTTTCATGAGTATTCGTGTGCTAGGGTGTACAAGAACCCTAGAGCATCTTCTAGGTGGTTGGCGGAATACTTTAAGGAGAAAGTGCAAGAGATGCCTCGTTTTAGGGCCCGTGACATGAAGAAGGAGGTTGAAACTGCTCTAAAAGTGCATGTTAGTATAGCCAAGTGCAAGAGGGCAAAGAGGAAGATAATGCAAGAGATGGAAGGTAGCTACAAAGACGAGTTTGCGAAGTTAGAAGCATATTGTAATGAACTTAAAATTTCAAACCCGGGGTCTGACGTTTGTCTTGAGGTGAGCAATGAAGAACTTGAACAAGGTAGAAGAGTTTTCAGAAGGATGTATGTATGTTTTAATGCTTCAAAGGTGAGCTATTCTTATTTCAATTGTCCAATAACTTTAAAGCAGAACAGAATGTGAACTTGAGCCAATTTTTGGTGAATTACTTGATTTTGGCGTTGATGGCTTCAAGCTGAAAGAATTAAAATGTAAATAATTCATTTGTGCTTTGATTATTACTGGTTGTTTTGTGATTCGTACTGATGAAAGAACTTTAATATTGTACCTCTGAATAGTGTCAAGCAAGCCTTGAAACAAAGGCTTTCATCTTCAATTAAAGTTTTTCGCTGAAAACTTGTCATGTAACAAAATGGTCGCTGCTCTCTGTGATAAAGAATTGTTTCCTGACAGATTTTTGCATGTATGTTCCTTTATTCAGCAGTATTTAATAAGCATGCACATTTGTTAACTGGAATGATGTAACAAAACCTGTGATGTAAAAACGAAAGTGCTTGATGCAGATTGCAACAACGCATAGATAATTAATTAAACAAACTTTGTGTTTGATGCAGATTGGATGGAAATTTGGATGCAGACCGTTGATTGGGGTAGACGGCACTTTCTTGAAAGGTAAATCAAGAGGAATCTTGCTTACTGCAGTTGGTATAGATGCCAATGATGCACTATACCCTTTGGCATTTGGTTTGGTGGACAAGGAAAATGGATTCCAGTGGACATGGTTCCTAGAATGGGTTAGAAAATCACTAGATCTTAACCTTGGGGAGACGGTTACCTTCATATCTGATATGCAAAAGGCAAGTATGATTGCGTTATTTTTAGTTATCTCTTACAACCATGTCTTCCAAGAGACCTAATTTCTATTTTTTTTGTAGGGTTTATGCCAGGCAATGAATGCCGTGTTCCCAGAGACTGAACACAGACTTTGTGCAAGGCACATATACACCAACTGGGGTAAAGCATGGAGGGGGAATGAATTGAAGAAAAAATTCTTCGCTTGTGCATGGAGCTCTTTTGACGAAGAATTCAAAGACAATTTAAAAGCATTGGGATAGATAAGTAAGGAGGCTGCTATTGCATTAATGACATACAACCCTAAAGCATGGGTAAGGGCTTATTTTACAACTAGATGTAAGTCTTGGATGGTTGATAACAACATTAGTGAGTCTTTAAATTCATGGATTGATGAGTATAGGTACCTCCCTGTAATTAGGATGTTTGATGGCATAAGGATTAGAATGATGGAAAAATGGGCAGAGAGTGAGAATAGATGTAGGAATTGGAAATATGACCATAGCCCAAAGTGTATTGAGTTGTTTGAGACAAACAGGTACCTTGCATCAACCTGTTCTGTGGTGTTTAATGGGGATGACAGGTTTGAGGTCAGTGAGAGAGCTGACAGGCATACAGTTTTGCTTAGTAGAAGTTTGTGTACTTGTAGAGCATGGGATTTAACTGGAATCCCATGCCAACATGCAATATGCGCTATGTGGTGTGCTAAAATTGATCCAAAGACAAGAATTTCAGACTTCTATCATAGGGAAACTTACATTAACAGTTACAGAACAAAGCTGCAGCCGGTTAGAGGGAGGCAATTTTGGGACACTGAAAATTTCCTCCCTATGCTGCCTCCCCCTGTCACATCTTTGCCTGGTAGACCTCCCACAAAGAGAAAAAGAACTGAAGAAGCACATCGTAGGCGCAAGAAAGCTGTATCTCAAACACCTGTATCTCAACAATCTGAAGCACCTCAACTAGAAAGATTAAGCAGGAAAGGGCAGAGGAACAGGTGCACAAATTGTGGCCAAAAAGGTCACAAGAAGCGTAGTTGCAAACAGGTATATTTGTTGAATTAATCTGATGAGTTGTTGAAGTGTGATACTGGTTGAGCGCTTTGCCTTTGCCTGCAATATCTGTATGCACTTTATGAGTATTGTTCAGTACTTTGAAATCTGTTGAAATCGCTGGACAGTGAACTTGCTGGAAATGTTATTTGTTATTTGTTGCTTGTCTAAAATCTGTTCAAATCGCTGGACAGTACAGTACTTTATTATTGTTGATTGTCTAAAAGCTGATTATTGACACTATCAAAACTGTTATTTGTTGATTATTGTCACAGCCGCCGCCGCCACCCCCCTCTCAGCCCTCACAGCCACCACCACCCCCCTCACAGCCCTGTCAACCCTCACAGCCACCACCACCCCCCTCACAGCCCTCTCAACCCTCACAGCCACCACTCCCTTCAAAACCCTCACAGCAACGAAGGAGACAGCAGGCACCCTCACAGCACCCCTCACAGCCATCACAACAACCTTCAAAACAACACTCACAGAAAAAGAAGGCGTATGAACCAAGAACTACTTGGGGGATGGGAATATTGTACGCGGAAGACACAGGCAGAATGACCTACAATGTAATCAATTATTTAATATGAAATGTATGCAATATGTAATTAAACATGTTTGTGGTACCTCAGCTAATGATGCTTTTATTATGCAGCCTGGTCTTCCCTCAGAGGTTGTCATTAGTGAGGGGACTGCACAAGAATATATGGATCAACACTCTGATCCAACAATAAAATTTGCAATACCTAATGAGAAAGAGATGCGAATGGAAAGGGCTTCAAGCTCAACGGCACCAGAGGGTTCAAGCAGGAGGATTCAATTTTATGACCCTTCCACTGGTGTGCCTGAACCTACTCAGCTTCCATATGCACCACCTGGCCTTCAATGGAGAGGACAACCTTGTGTTACAACATCACAGCTCTTGGCTCAAAGGCAATCTATGGTTGCTGCTCGGACCAGAAGCACAACCCAACAATCTGACACCTCCCACCCTTCTAGCTCTCTTTAATTGCTTGTATTGAATGGCATGTGGACCATTACTTTTTGGTTGTTTTCTGGCTGTATTGTAGAGCGTGTGAACCATTACTTTTTGGTTGTTATCTGGCTATATTGAATGGCATGTGGACCATAACTTTTTGGTTGTTTTCTGGCTGTATTGTAGAGCATGTGGACCATAACTTTTTGGTAGTGTCATGAATGTGGTAGGTTGATGGCATGTGGACCATCTTTATGTATTTCAATGGCAAGTGGACCATCTTTATGTATCTAAATGGCAAGTGGACCATCTTTATGTATTTAAATGGTGGTGTATGCAGAATTACTTTATGGTTGTTCCTTCTTTTTTGTACCTCATCTATTAAATTTATTTCAAAAATGCAGTCTAAATAATATTCAAACAAAGGAGGAATGAACTAATTCGACATCACTTTTTCATAAATCAAGAAGTTCAAACACTCTGCATATCATATCACAAAAGATTAGCATTACATATAGCCTAAAACATTTTCTTTACCCACTATACTACATTATATTCGCATATACAAAACGCACATCCACACCCATGTTACAAACAACATTGCCATAGCAAATCTGTACTTAATCTTCCCTTTCCTTATTTCACTCTCATTAATCCCATTTCTCTCTTTAATCTTTGTCACCTCACATAAGATTGCATCAACTTCCTCAGATAATCTACCGGTAAGATTCCCTCCTCTAAGCTTCATGTTTTCATCATAGAGTTTATCTATATCATCAAGTAGCTCCTTTATCACCACATTTGCTCTCTCTCCAAAGTCCTCATCATGCCAAGCAAAATATCCGCAGCTCCCACCCTACAAAATTGCTTAAGTTAGAATTCACCACATTATTCATACAATAATTAAATGTTTCAAAAAATACCTCTTCACTGCAGACCGCAAGTCAAAATGGTAGGTATGGATCTGTTTCAATTTACACCCCCAACTTATAATTATGTAAAATTTTATTTACTATCTTACATGGCGTTATTCACCAGATCTTTTTCAATTTCCATTACCACATATCCACCCATGTTTCAGCAAAAGGAAGAAAACGAGGATCAGTGAGGAAGCATCGCGGACAAGACCAACAAAGATGAAGAAGAAGCACTCACACACATTGTCCTGTTATTTTACTCATATTCAGCCACAAATTTTGGTACCACAGAATCATAATTTCAGAATTTTTTTTGACTAACAGCCCATAATTTCTTCCGCTACAACGGGGCAAATAAATTCTGATTTTTTTCCAACTCACCTGAAGATACTTGCGACAACTGTAAAACCTTCGTCCTGGGTTTCCATCGCTCCATGATGTCCATCTCGGAGCCAAAAACCCGTGACCACAGTACCTCGCTGGCCCTTCGTAATGCTCCTCGCGACTGGGTTGTCGAATCAAAGAAACCCTTCTTCTACATCTCCCCATGCTCGAGCTTGAGGATGATGTCGCCATCTTCTCCTACGTTTCCCGAGCTGAAGCTTTCTTCGTTCTGCGTTTCCTTAATTTCTGTTTGTTCTTCTTATTCTGTGCCTATTTTTTTTTTTAAATAATAAACAGGTAAAAGGTAAATGTTGACTTTTCAACATGATGACGTGTCACTCTAATTTGGGTACTAACGCTGACGTGTTAAAAATGGCTTCCACGTGTGCAAAAATAGCAGGGTTAACGTTGAAAAGGAACGGCAGTTAAGGAATCTTTAGGGTGTGGGCACTTTTGTCCCATTTTACTAACCACGTGGGCACTTTTGTTCCTAAAAAAAGTATACGGTGCTGGGTGTACCTTGGGCCAAACTACATGGTCATTTTTGTACCTTAACCCTTCTTTATATGAAGTAACTCATAACTCTATATAAGGAATATCTACTATGAAACTCATCTTCATCTCAATCCAAATCAAAACTCACCTCAACCCAGAACTCGCCCTAAAGCATCTCCATGGGCTCATCACTGACCTCATCTTGAATATGACCTCCTTCACTCACAACAACCTCCTTCACACTCGTGTTTCATCAGCTAAAGATTTGACGTTGATTCACCCTCTCTATGCATCTCCGGCTTGGTCTTCTTCCACACTGTTCCTAAAACGATTTTCTTATCATTAGGTCTTCAAATCTTTCTATAGGAAAGAAATAAATGAGAAGAGAAATGAAGGTAAAATGAAAATCGCCAATACTACTCACCATTCCCTGCTTCTCCCCACCTTTTTCTTACGTTAAAAAAACAGTTTTTTACTCTGCCATCTCTCATTAGCTAAAGATTCTTGAATCAGTAGGGTAATTTTTCTCAGCGTCAAGAAGAGAAGGAAGGAATATTTTTTAATTTAGGATCTCACCAGAGGCTGGACGAAAGAAAGAGTGACCTGAACAGCTTTTAAATGATAGAAGAAAGAGAAAGAAGCAAGGGAAAGAATCAGTCAACAAAAAACCCAGCAATCCGTTTTGGTGTGCCACCATCACAATGTTGACTTGGTTTATTCATATTGTTAGCACCTTCTTTACCCTCGTGTTTCTGGGCTTCAATGTGTCATCCCCACGGTAAACACTCAGATTTGACGTTGAATCATCCTCTCAATGCATCAACTGTTTTCTCCAATTTGTCTTCGTCGAGCTCCAAATGTCTTAGTTCCTGATGGAAAACCGATCTAAAGATTTTATTTTAAGTATTTTAAGAAGGATAATGAAGGTAAGAAAATGTTACAAAACTATTACCTATTCCCTGCTTCTTCTTACACTTATCTTTGCATTCTTAACAGTAGTTGATTCTGTTGGGGGGCTAATTTAGGAATCTTTTGCTGATGAGACATTACAGGGATAGAGGAAGACTATTATTTTTCCAGAATAATGTGGGGTTATGATCATTGTGACTCTTTTCTCAGTCTAGATGACTAATACTGAATAAACAAGACAGCTCATGGACTAATACTGAAGTAGAAAGAGAAAGAAGAAGGAAGGCAGAAGAACCAACAAAAAAACAAGTCACTTGAGAAAAGCAAAAAAACCACATCTTCCTCCGGTAACGAAGAATTAACCATCCTGCGCTCCCTCTCTCTTGTTTGAGTATTGACCTGGAACTTCTCTGGCTCACCTAAATTTTGAAAATCGCTCTCTACCATTGTAAATGGGTTTGACAGGAAGGTGAAGAGAAAGAGGGGAAGGATAGAGAAAAGTAACATAGAAAGGAGGAAGACCCCACAGACCGAGAGAAAAAATAAAGTACAAATGGGTCTACCACGGGTCCAGATTCTCTCATTTTCCCTTCCTCTCCTTTTCCCTCATTTTCCTTTTAACACCATTGGATCAAGATCCAATGGTCCAGATTTAATGATTTTATAAAAATGAATATAATTATAATAATACTTAAAAATCTCATAAATAAATTTTATCTGTCAAAATTTTGAACAGTTCACAACTGTAATAAAAAAATGAAAAAATAAAATCTAAATTTATAATAGTAGTCTACAGTTCTGAACAGTTTACACCAAATTTTAACAAATCAAATTTATTTATGAGATTTTCAAGTATTATTAAAATTATATTTATTTTTATAAAAACATTAAATCAGAACCATTGGATCAAAGATCCAATGGTTGTTAAAGGGAAAAGGAGAGAAAAGGAGAGGTAGGGACAATGAGAAAATCCTCTCCCGTCTACCACTACTAGCGATATATCCCTTCATTTCATCCACTATCACACTTACCAACACAAAATTATTATCCCAGTTCAAATTAGACTATGGAAAGTTTTTTGTTAGATTGGTATCCTCTTCCAGGAGCACCGGCCACCAAATTCATTAACATGATTCAAATTCTCTGATATAAAATTATGTATTTTCATATTGTATATTTTAATGCTTTTAATTGTATACCTATCACTTCACAAGAATGTATTATCACTAATCTTGTGGATGCTAGTTTCAGTTGAGGGAGAGAACTTATCTTTCTATTCATTAAAAAAAGATAAATTGTGATGGGTTAACATTTCTAGATTACATATATCTCATTAAGATTGTTTGTATTTAATTTTTCCTAAAAGTAAGAATTTTTATAAAAAATTAATTTAATGGAAAGAAAAACTGAAACAAAAATAACTTCTTTATATAAAAAATTAAAAAGAACTATTTGAATGGAAATTCCTACTCATAAAAAAGTACAAAACAGGAGGATAAACATTTGTCAATTAGTGATTACCTATATCTGATTTAAGCTGTAAAGTAGCCTGGCAAAAAAAAAAAAAAAACGATTTAAGCTGTAAAGCCGTTTGAAATTACATTAGCATTACCCATGGATAAAAAACAAAATTGTAGTAACATATAATCCTTTGGACAAAAGAGTGAGTGGTAGTGTCAGTAATCACGTGATATCGTACTAACAGATAATCAGTCATCACGTGAATTTCCAATGAAAATTTTTTAGTGGGCTTCTACGCAGAACTCACTTTATTTCAAATTTCTTAATTATTTTGGTATAATAGAGAATAGATTTTTGCTATATATATATATTTATCTATGTGTATAAAGATTATTGTTTACCAACGGAGCCACAATATGTTACTACTTCAATCCTAGTTACTTCTGTGGTCCTCTCTATAGTAGGTTATGGTATTAAACTGTGTTTGAATGTAGAACATTACCCTTAATTTATTATGTATTAATTTTGTTCTTATATGATGTAATGGATATTAAATCAGAGTAAAATTGAAAAATTGTTGAATTTCAAAGTAAAATTAATGAAATTTAATGTTTTTATTGTGAAATATTTTGTAAGTGCTTTATAAATAGGACCAGATAAGTACTCCATCCGTCCCTTATTATAAGAGTAAAAAAGGTAAATCACATACATTAAGAAAGTAGTTAAGAAAGATAAGTATGTCTGAAATAAGTTTTTTCCCCCTAAATTTACCTTTATTTATGATGGTGTATAAGAGAGAGAAATACAGAATAATAATGATGGTAATTAACATGAAATATTTAGGAAAGATAAAGGACAAAATTGGTAAAAAGACATTAAATATTCCAACCACATTATGCAGGCTCTTATAATAAAAGACAAAATAATTCAAATTTTTCACTCTTATAATAAGGGACGGAGGGAGTATAAGATTAAGTGACTTTTTTCTAAATATTGATGAAAAGTATATTACTAGATTAAAGTTCACTTTACAGGTAAAATAAATTACTTTTGAGGAAAAAAAAAGATAAGTAAAGTGATTTATTTTGTATTTTAATTTTTTTAAAAAAATTCAGTAGATCTTATAATTAGAATTTGATGGAGTATTAAAATATTAAATCATAATTTTAAATATAATTAGCATTCTCATAAGTTCGTTTTTGAAATATATGTATATACTACTTATAATAAGTCTAATTTAACTAATTCTCACATACCAATTAAATTATTAAATAAATTTTATATTAATACAATTTTAAAGACTACACTTATTCAAAACTGTTCACTTCTCTACATTCATAAATTATTTTCACATTCTCTCATTCCCCCCTCCCCCCCAAAAAAAATAAGAATGTTAAAAAAAAGGCTAAAATTAGAAAACAACACATTTTTTTATGTAGTTATACACTTATAATAAAGAATAAAGAAGTATATACCTTTAATATATAAAAAAATATCTATTTCGTTGACGTGAGAAAAGTCTATTTTGTGGACGTTTTACATTCTTTCTCAGAAAATATTGTTTACATATATTTTGTGTGTAAAAAAGAAAAGAAATAACACTGGTCGGTCATAGGGGCTATGGCCTATGGGGCACGCTCAACAAGAAATTAGAAGCTCATGTGGCTTTGTGTCCCCGTTGGTTATTAACAATACTCCTCTCCTATAACTCAATGGTCAATAAAATACCACCAAAAATTAGATTTTGCAAATGTGTTTTTTCTTTGCTTATTCAAAACGCCTCCCCAAACATCACCCCCTTATAAGAAAAACCTTTCCCTGCGGTTCAATCTGAAAGCATCAACATAATAATAGGAAAATGGAGATTATCTTCTTGGAAGGATGATTATTATTAGAAAATTATTTCGGAAAAAAAATCATATAAAGTATGTATATTTATAGTGATTTTCTGGGACATATTATATATATTTTTTTTTAAACATGCTATTATTTTGAATTTTATATATCAAGTAAATAGGATTTCCTACCTATCAATGATGGATAGGAAGAGCTAAATATATAATAGATCATCTAAATATTATCTAAATAGTCTATTTTTATTTTTGACACAATCAACCCCAAGTAGAAGTACTCAAACTATTGTTAGAATTTTAAACCACAACCATTGATTGGCATTGATATTTGAAGATGCCTTTGGTTTTAATCAGGCCCATTGGTGTTATAGATGTTTTTTACAATCATGTTAGTTTTTCCTACATTATGACTTTTGCGTAGTCGATGGCACTATTCTAGAAAGCAAATTTAATTTCCTCCTCTTTTAAATCAAACTGATGATTTATTCACAATTTGGCACATGCCAAAATGGATTGATGGTTTTTTTTGTGCCACCATGGCAGACGGCATCCTTCTTGTACCATATTAGTTTTTTTTCTTAAAAAATACACAATTTAAAGTGATTTATTTTACACCCTTAACTTTTATAAACAAAATAATTAATTGACTCTTAGCATATCTAATGGCTAAATGCAATCTATTTTGGCGTTTCTTACCTTCTTGGCCTCCGTTGTAAGAAATGCCTTATACAATAGTATATGGGCCATGTGATGAAAAAAAAAAGTACTTTAGTCAAACAATATATTATAACATTACCAAAAAAGTCTTCCATTTTCATGATAACCTCTAGACCCCATAGTAGAGAGAAGCCACGGAAAAACATGGCAAGAGCAAAAGTGCCAAGAGGCCATGACAAAATAAAGAAGAAGAGGATCTACACCTCAAGCCAGCTCATTTATTGCCAATGTCTTCACGTTTTTTACCTCTTCCATTGGTGTTAATTGTTCCAGAGGTGAGCATTCTTCCTTCTTCTTTTTCCTCGCCCAGATGCTTTTTCCATCAATGAGATGTCAACATCCTAATGGAATCTTCTTCCTCTCTTCATTTATGCAAGATGGTCGCGAGTTTTTAAATCTTTCCTTATGATTTTTTTATTCTAATATATATTATTTTGATTTATTCTTAAATGTTGGATTTCTCATTTATTCTAACTTTATATTTTAATGTCAGTATTGGATTATTTTTGTTATTTGGTTCTGGATTTGTATGTTGCTGATATATTTAATATTGATAAGAAAGTGATGAGAATCAGGATTTTTTCAGTTTTCTCGTATCATTCAAAAAGTTTGCACATGGATTAGCGTAACATATTTTCTTCAACTCTGCCAACAATAAGATCAACGTTGATCTTTGCTTGTATAGGCTTACTTCATCTATTGTGAGTTGTCACTTATTGCTTGAAAGACCTCAATTAATGTGAAGCCAAGTTGCAAGTGAGAAATATTATCAAGGTTTTCAAGATGAAGCTACAATGGTTATTGAGGAGAATACAGAAAGAAAGATTTTTGGCAAGTGAAGGCAGGTATGTGAATAATTCACTCTTCCCTGGATGGCTCAATGTATTTTGGTCCTTTGCCATTGCTTTGACAAAACTATTTATTTTTATAACAAATTATAATGTCACATGAAATAATATAATAACTTGATTAAATTTGAGCACTAATAAAGTATGATGTCGGCATTCTCTTACTAAAACTACTTGTAGAGGTTTATATGATTGAATTTCAGAAAAGAGGCCGTCCTCGTGCACACATTCTTCTTTTCTTGAAAGCACATGATAAAATCATAACTTATGACACGATTGATGAATTGATTTCTATTGAGAAATTAGACCCCAAAAAATCCAAAATTATATAGATTGGTAAAACTATATATATTTAATTTTGTTTATTAAATCACAATCCTCCTGCGCAACGCGGGGGGAAGTTTTATGGCTAGTTTGTTAAAGAAGTAAACCAGCGAGTTACATGTTTGTTTGATAACTAAATATCTATAACAAAGTTCATGTTCATTGTAGTATGACAGGGCACAACATTTTTGGATTTGATTCCTCGGATTCGGCTAAATCATTGGATGCTGCATTCGCTCCACCAATTGCATCCAACATCCCTTGGGTGGCTGTTTTGCGAAATCATGATCAGGAAGGAACACTCTCTAGGGAAGGGGTGATGAAACATATTGTGGGGTAAAGAACACTTTTTCTAAACTCAATCCTTCAGAAGTACACATCATCGATGGTTTTGGGAGTTATAACTTGGAGGTTGAAGGAGTTGAGGGAACTGAATTTGCAAACAAATAAGTTCTCAATCCCTACTTGCTCGATAGTGGTGATTACTCCACTTCCCCTTCCATTACTGGCTATGGTTGGATCAAACCCTCCGAGCAATTTTGGTTCCAAAGAATGTCTGCAAACTTAAGGTACTGTTCTATCAATTCCCTTATAGTTGCTATGAAATTGTGACTAAATCAGCAATTTGATCCCCAGATTGTTGTGACTATCTAGCTTTAATCCTTGGCAAGTATCTAAGTAAATGACTCAAAAACAAACTTAGTGCATTTAGTTGCTAATGGCTGGAAATTTCTGTGCATCACTGGATCCTAAACTAGTTAATGTGGAACCAAAAGGAAACACGCAATGGACACTCTTAAAACAACTCAATACTCGGATTCATTCATACCAATAACTTTTACAGAATGAGTATAAGCTATGCCTGATATGCTAAATTAGCCCATATTTTGATCTACTTTACTCAAATCCTTTAATGAATTCTGATGCTCAAGTCATGATCCGGAGTGAACAAAACCTAATTAAAATCCTAATTATAGAAATATTTGCATCTCTAGCTCTTTGCTAATATGTCTAAACTAAACCGTTGATTGTAATCCTTTTATTAATCATTTTCCTCTTTGTTCTGCAGAGAGCCTACATGCATGAACCAGTGCCTCAGAAAGCACCTGCCCCTGGTCTTGCATACTATCACATCCAATTGCCAGAATATGCTTCCTCTCGCTCATCGAATTTCACAGGTGTAAAACAGGAAGGGATTAGCTCTGCTTCCGTGAACTCCGGCTTCTTTACGACGCTGGTTGAAGCTGGAGATGTGAAGGCGGTTTTTGTTGGCCATGATCACATCAATGATATCTGTGGCAAGCTAACTGGTATAAACCTATGTTATGGTGGCGGATTTGGATATCATGCTTATGGAAAGGCTGGGTGGCCTAGGAGATCAAGAGTAGTTGTAGCTAGCTTGGAGAAAACAGTGAAGGGAACTTGGGGAGATATCAAGTCAATTAAAACTTGGAAACGCCTTGATGATAAACATCTTACTGGCATTGATGGTCAGGTCCTGAGGAGCAAGAGCTTTCATGGTACAAAATCCTTGGGATAGTGCATGTTTTTCTTACTCATGACCCATACTCAAGACTGAAAATCAAGGGATCTCTCTAGAAATTTCTATTAAGAGATGCATCTGAATATAAAAGGTGTCGTTTTTTTTAATTTGTCATTCTTGCATGTGCCTTGAAAAATTATTCAGTTGATAAATGAGAACCAGAAACTGGGAAAACAGTTTTTAGATTGTGGTGTGAATGTAGAGGCATGTTACATGGTAAAGCAGATTAAACTTGTACTTGAACGAATGGAGAATTGCTTAATTTTGTTAAAATGGGGACAAAAGCACAGATAAAATTTATTCATAAAGGTTGTAGAAACTTCGCATTAATTCTTTACAGGAGGAAGCTCATTTATATTGAACTCTAATAACTCATAGCGAGTATTTTCCGGGATATATGATCTATAGATCAGATGTAGATGAGTTTAGACAAGCATTTGTTACTAGAATGCGCATGGTAAGTGTTTAGACAAATCTGTGTGTGTGCAAGTCTAGTTATGGCTTCTGCTCCTTTATTTCTTTCTTGCTTTCTACTCCTTCCGGTCCTAATTATAAGACCACTAAAAAGTAGTTTCAGTCCCCAAAAAAATCTGTTTTCCTCAAAACTAATTTATTCTACTTATAAACTAACCTATAATCTAATTTCATGTGACATATGTTACAATTTAATAGTTTAATTTGCTTTCTTAACTTCCACAAAAAAAGTCAAAGTGATCTTATATTTAGGACCGGAGGGAATATTACACATACATAATCTCTTCTGACTCACTGTTTCTTCTGGTAATTGTCGCTATAACAGGTAGGAAAAATTAAAGCGTTGACTCTTCAGAATTCGAAAGTGAAGCAGACTAATGGAAGCTTGAGGAGAAAGATGTCATGAGCTGTTACGTGATAAATTTTATCTGCAAAACCTGTTTGCTATACGTCTTGTGATGCAGCACCAGAAGGCGCTAAACTATAAACTTAAGTGTTAGTTCATTAATTTGGAAAAAGAAGGATTTGTACTATAATGCTATTTAATTCACACTCCATACCTTTCTTTAGAATATTGTCAATTAATATAAATTTTGAATTATATGTCATAGTGGATTTTGATATATCGATGCTACAGATGCATAACAAAGACCCTCACTTTGTAATCCCAAAGAAAGTTGAGTTTTATTATGCCGAAAGAGCTAAATCTTAGAGACTTCCAAATCTTCAAGCTTCAATTCCACGGCAATAAACACTATAGAGCATAACTCTATTTTCGTTAAACTTTGCAATTACTAAATTTCTTCCTCTGTTGTCGATCCCTTCGACCCCATTACGCCCATTCATCCGCCGCTTACTCTCACATCTTCCGTACTGTTTGTCGTGATGGTTACCTCAATGGATTACCCAATCTTTTAAAATCAACGAAGGATGATGGTGTTGTTGTTGCTGATTCTTTAGCTTTTAAGATTGTCCTTGATTGTTGCATTCGGTCTGGTAAGTTTGATTCTGCACTTGAAATTTTGGATTGTATGGAGGAATTAGGAACTACCTTGAATCCCCATATGTTTAACTCTGTTATTGTTGCTTTGGTGAGGAATAATCAAGTGCCTTTGGCTTTGTTTATATTTTTTAAGCTTTTGGGTGATGAATCCAATGGTTGTGGTGGTTTTGGTTTTGGTACTAATTCTATTGTATGTAATGAAGTGTTAGCTGCTCTTAGAAAAGCAGACGTGAGGGTTGAATTTAGCAGAGTTTTTGAGAGGTTGAGGGAGAAGAAAGGGTTTGGATTTGATACATGGGGTTATAATATTTGTATTTATGCTTTTGGGTGTTGGGGTGATCTGAGTAGTTCTCTGAGTCTCTTTAAAGAGATGGGGGAAAGAGAATCTGATGGATCTGGGAGTTCGGTTGGGCCTGATTTGTGCACCTATAATAGTTTGATCAGTGTGCTTTGTAAAGTTGGGAAGGTCAACGATGCACTAATGGTGTGGGAGGAGCTTAAAGGGTCTGGTCATGAACCTGATGAATTCACTTACAGAATCCTTATCCAAGGCTGTTCCAGGACTTGTAGGATAGATGATGCGACTAAGATCTTTCACGAAATGCAGAATAATGGGTTTCAAATGGATACAGTTGTTTATAATTCTCTACTTAATGGACTTTTGAAGGCAAGAAAAAAATACAGAAGCTTGCCAGTTTTTTGAGAAAATGGTTGAAGATGGGATAAAGGCCTCATGCTGCACATATAATATTTTGATCGATGGATTGCTTAAGAATGGAAGGCCAGAGGCTGCTTATAATTTATTTTGTGACCTGAAAAAGAAAGGCCAATTTGTTGGTGGAATTACTTACAGCATCATTGTGCTTCAACTTTGTAAGGAGGGTCTACTTGAGGAGGCACTCCAACTGGTGGAGGAAATTGAAAGCAGAGGTTTTGCTATTGACCTGGTTACCTTAACTTCACTCTTGATTGGCATCTATAAACATGGCCATTGGGTACTGAACAGACCTGCTTCTAAAGCATGCCAAAGAGGGTGATCTTGTGTATAATGTTCTCAAGTGGAAAGGTGGAATGGAGGCTTCTATGAAGAGCCACATGAGTAAGAAAAACGATTACACTCCACTGTTCCCTTCCAAAGGATATTTTGAGGAGACGTTGAACCTCATAACTTCTGATAATACCAACATTGATTCAAATGATTCAACAACTAAAGATGAGGCATTGGTTTCGTCCTTTGAAACTGATGAGTCGTCTTCATCACCATGCATGGATAGATTGGCCGATCAAGTGGAGTCTGATGACTATTCCCCTAAACTGTTTTCTCCTACTCCAGCAAAACGAGTACAAGAAAAAGGTTCAGATTCTTTTGATACTGATATGGTGAATACTTTCTTGTCCATATTTTTGGCTAAAGGGAAGTTGAACTTGGCTTGCAAGTTGTTTGAGATTTTCACTGACATGGGTGTGAATCCTGTGAGTTATACATATAACTCTATAATGAGCTCATTTGTGAAAAAGGGCTACTTCACTGAAGCTTGGACTGTTCTTAATAAGATGGGGGAAAAAGGTTTGCCCAGCTGACAGCAACCTACAATGTTATATTCAAGGTTTCGAAAACATGGGGAGAGCTGACCTAGCCAGCTCTGTTCCTAATAGACTTTTAAAGCAGGGTGGTTATCTTGACATTGTTATGTATAACACCCTCATCAATGCACTGGGGAAAGCAGGCCAAATTCGATGAAGTGAACAAACTCTTCGAGCAAATGAGAATAGTGGGATAAATCCTGATGTTGGCACTTATAATACATTAATTGAAGTTCACAGCAATGCTGGTCAATTGAAGGATGCTTATAAATTCTTAAGAATGATGTTGGATGCACTCCCAACCACATTACAGACACAACTTTAGATTTTATGGGGAAGGAGATTTAAAAAGCCTCTATTTTGGGTGAGAAGGATAATTCTTCTTGAGATTATAATCCCTGGCGCTACTAACTAAAGTTTAGAGATGTAGGGGCCTGTTTGTTTCTGTACTTGAAAACAATTTTTCTGTTTTTAAAAGCAGAAAAACATGTTTGGTATTGTGTTTTTACAGAGTTCTAAAAAAAATATATACTTGTTTTTAAAAACAGATTTCAGGAAACATATGGAAGGCGTTCTCTAGAACTGTTTTCTTGTTCTCTGGCTCTTCCACTCTTGCTCGACTCTCAGCTCTCGCCCTTCAGTCTCTCTTCGGCTCTCTCCCGGCCATCACTCTCTTCGACTCACCTGGCCATCCCTCTCTCTTTCCTACTCTCTCATTCTCTTCCAGCTGAAGCCTAATAGCCGAAGAAGGACATATATAAACAGATTGGCCTTGTTATTTATCTATTAGTAGTATTACATTTGTTTTTAGCAAATGATTTGTTAGAGATGGTGTTTGTTTTTGTATGATAGGATTGTGATCGACATAAAAGCAGGGGTGTGCATTGAGAATGTGGAGGTGATCAAGAGAAAGACCAATTTGATGTTCATTGGGGATGGAATTGGAAAGACGGTGCTGAAAGGCAATAGGAATGTCGTCGACGGATGGACAACTTTTCAATCGGCCACCGTAGGTGATATGTGGCAGTTAGAAATTAGTGAGTTAGAAATTAGTGACGTGTCCATAGTTAGTAACTATGAGTGGATGTATACGTGTCCAGTTTGTTAATCTGTTAGAGATTGTAACTAAACATACAATAGGAATCGAGGAGTACAAATAACCCACGTGTAAACAAGATCGGTGTTGAATAATATTTCTGAGTTTACTCTTGCATTCCTTCTATTTTCTCTCTCGTCTCTGTACCAATTTGGTATTAGAGCCAGTCTTCAGCGATGGCGCCGAAAACTCGAAAATCAGAACGCCTGGGTGAGATAGAGCAGAGACTGGACCAGACTTCCGTTGACATTACAGATCTTAAGTTGGCCATGACTCGAATCGAAGATTCTTTGCGTCAGATGGCTACGAATGTTGCGAATTTGACTCGATCGGTGGCTCACGATATGAGTGGAAATTCGAATGGTTCTTCAAGTATTCCTTGACCTCAGAACATTCAGTTCGGTTCTTACAATGGAGGTCACAATTACTTCCCACCGATGAAACAGTCTTAGGTCGAATTCCCCAAATTTGACGGGTCTGATTTTAGGGGTTGGTCTTACAAGTGTCAATAGTTTTTTGCCGTTGATTCGACACCCTTAGAACAGAGAATTCGATTGCTCAGTATACATTTGGAAGGTAAAGCCCTAAAATGGCATTTAACATTCATGAAGCAAAGGAGGGATGAAGCTATTCCTTGGGAAGAATATCTTGCTCATATGGAAGATCGTTTCACTGATGTTCGAGCGATTAACCCCATGGTTCAAATCAAGCAATTGCATCAATCTTCATCTGTGGAAGATTACATTGAGGCCTTTGAAGATTTATTGACGGAGGTAGATATTCCAGAGGCTGTTGCGATGGACTGTTTTCTCGGGGGACTCAGAGCTGATATACAGTCTGCTATTCATGCATTCAAACCTCTCACTCTAACGGCTATGATGCATATGGCAAGAATCCAGGAATGCACATTTAATGTTTTGAATGCCTCTCGTTCATTGAGTTCTTCTAAAATTTCTAATTCGTTTGCTTCATCAACAAATTTTGCTAAGGCTACTAATTCTTTGAGTTCTTCTTTGCCATCCAATGCCAATAATTCCTTTTCTTCTCATAGTTCTTCATTCAAGAAGCCGACAGTTTCTTTATCAAAGAAGGAGATGGAGGACCGGTGGCGGTGTGGACTTTGTTATTGGTGCAATGAGCGGTATACTTCTTCCCATAGATGCAAAGAATCGCAGGTCATGATGCTCATCATTCAAGGTGCTGATGATGATGAATTTGTAGACGCGACTGATTCTTTAGATGGTGTTCAGATAGACGAGGTACCAACAGCGACGATTAATGCAGTCATCAGGAATGAAGAATATTCCACGTTAAGGGTGGAAGGATTCATTAAGAAACAGAGAGTTGAGATACTGGTTGATACAGAATCTACACACAATGAGGTTCATCCGAATCTGGCAAAACGATTACATTTGCCTATTCTTTCTGATAGAGCTATCAGGGTGGGAGTCGTTGGAGGCCGTACATTGATAATTGATAAGGTTTGTAAGAATCTTTCATAGGCCATGAATGGATCCACTTTTACTTCTGATTTCTTGGTTATGGATGTAGGCCAATTTGATTTAATTCTTGGGTCTCAATGGTTGAAATTGTTGGGTCGGATTATATTAGATATGGATGACCAATTTATGGCTTTTTGTTTTGATGGCCAATATTTTGAGTTGCATGGAATAGGCAATCAGCGTGCAGGACTGTCTGAAGAGAGAGTTGGGCTTCGAGATTTGTTGCAAGCCCAACATACCTTCCTTGTCCAGATGAAACCTACTATATGTGATGCCCTAGTTTATTTGTCTCAAGCAGCTAAGTTATCTTCTTTACAAATAGCGCAGCTTAAAGAATTGCTGGATTCCTTCAAAGAAATTTTTGAGGAACCAATAAGCCTTCCACCTGAACGTGCATTTGATCATCAAATCCCTCTCAAGTCTGATCAGCCTATTGCTTGTCGGCCCTATCGTTATGGTCCTGTGCAGAAGGATGAAATAGAACGGCAGGTTCATCAAATGCTTGATTTAGAAACTGTTCGTCACAGTCAAAGCCCATTTGCAGCTCCAGTAGTTCTTGTCCACAAGAAAGATGGCACATGGCGTTTTTACGTGGACTATCGCAGATTAAATGAAGCTATTATCAAGAAGAAGTTTCCGATTCCTTTAATTGAGGATCTACTCAATGAACTTCATGGTGCTTCTTACTTTTCTAAACTGGATTTGCGTGCTGGCTATCATCAGATACGGATGTATCCTTCTGATATCCACAAGACAACTTTCCGCACGCATGAGGGACTTTACAAATTCATGGTCATGCCTTTTGGTTTGACAAATGCACCTGCTTCTTTTCAGGGACTAATGAATTCTGTTTCTAAAGAATACCTTATACACTTTATTTTAGTGTTCTTTGATGATATATTGGTTTATAGTGTCGATTGGGATTCTCATCTTTTTCATTTACAGCTTACACTTTCTCTGCTTCGTAAACATTGCTTGTTTGCCAAAGCTAGCAAGTGTGTGTTTGCTTCTTCTCAAGTGAATTATCTACGACATTCTACTTCTGTTGAGGGAGTTCAGGCTGATCCCCAAAACCTGATAGCTATTCAATCTTAGCCGGTGCCCACTTCACTCAAGATGTTGCGAAGCTTCTTGGGTGCCACAGGGTATTACCGCAGGTTTATTAGGAATTATGGTGGCATTTGTCAACCTTTTACTGGTCTTTTGAAGAAAGATGTGAAGTTTCAGTGGTCTGAGGCGGCATATTTGGCTTTCAATCAACTTAAGAAGCGCATGATGTCTCCACCAGTGCTTGCTTTACCAAATTTTAATGAGAGATTTATAGTTGAAGCAGATGCCTCTGGTTCAGGCATGGGAGCAGTGTTGATGCAGTTGGGTCATCCATTGGCTTTTATCAGTAAAACGTTGAGTCCAAGGAAGCGAGCTTTATCAACTTGTGAACTTGAACTCATGGCTATCATTTATGCTGTGAAGCAGTGGCGTTCTTATTTGGTGGGAAGAACTTTTACCATTAGAACAGATCATTTACCTCTTAAGCACTTGCCTGAACAACGTTCTGTGTCTCCGGAGCAATTTAAATGGTTGAATAAATTGTGGGGTTTATCCTTTGAGATAGAATATCGTAAGGGTCATGATAATGTAGTTGCTGACGCTCTTTCTAGACAAAATGATGCCACCATTTTTGCTATTTCTACCCCAGCAAGTTCTATAAATGATCGGGTTTATCATACTTGGGAGCTTGATGATCATTTGAAGACACTGATTTCTGAGTTATAGCAGGATCCTAACTCCCATTTGCACTATTCCTGGGTGAATAATCTCTTAAAGTATAAAGGTAAATTGGTGGTGGGTGCTGACTTACGGCTTCGAGCTGATTTGCTTGCTTATTTTCATGCTGATGCAGCAAGAGGCCATTCTGGTATGACTCCAACTTATAGAAGAATTTCTTCTATTTTCTATTGGAAGGGTCTTAAACATAAGGTATGTGAATTTGTCCGGAATTGTGTTACTTGTCAGCAATTTAAGTCTGAAAATGTAGGTTCTCCAGGCCTCTTATAGCCACTGCATATTCCTGACACTATTTAGACTGAATTATCCATGGATTTTATTTCGGGTCTTCCAAAATCTTATTCTAAAACTACTATTTTAGTAGTAGTGGACATGTTAAGTAAGGCAGCTCACTTTATGGCTTTAAAACATCATTTTACAGCTGCTCAAGTTGCTCAGGTCTTTATGGATAATGTGGTTAAGCATCATGGTTTTCCTAAATCCATAGTTACTGACCGAGATCCCATTTTTTGTGGGAATTTTTGGCGTGAACTTTTTCGCTTATATGGTGTTTCCTTGCAATATTCTTCTGCCTATCATCCACATTCTGATGGCCAAACTGAAGTGTTAAACCGTTGTTTGGAGTGTTATTTACACTGTATGACTGGGGATCATCCAAAGCAGTGGGTGAAATGGCTTCCACTTGCAGAGCTTTGGTACAATACTACTTTCCATTCAGCTACAGGAATGACTCCTTACCAAGCTGTGTTTGGCATTCCCCCTAATCATCTTCCTTATTTGGCTGGTGATTCTACTAATGATGTGGTTGACAGATTTTGTGCTTCTCGTGAGTCTACTATTCAGACTCTTAAAGCTAATCTTCGCAAAGCACAGCATCGTATGGTGACTCAGGCTAATAAACACCGTACTGACAGGGAATTTTCTGTGGGCGACTTGGTTTTTTTGAAATTACAACCATTTCGTCGTAATTTGCTTAATAACACTTCTCTTCACAAATTAGCTGCTCGTTCCTTTGGTCCTTTCCAGGTTATCAAGCGTATTGGGAAAGTATCTTATGAACTACAATTGCCAGTTGGTTTCAAGTTACATCCAGTGTTCCATGTTTCCCTACTGAAGCGTTATCCTCAACGTGGTACCATTCCTTCTACTGATTTACCTTCTGTTGACGATGATGGGGAATTTCTGCAGGAACCTGAAGCTGTGTTGGGGCACAAATTAGTAAGGAAAGGGCATTTACCTATTACACAGGTCTTGATTCATTGGCGCCACTCTCGACCTGAGGATGCTACTTGGGAGGATTTATCTTCTATTCAGCATAATTTTCCTGACTTTTCCATTCCTCCACCAGATTTTTCTGTTCCTCTGACAATCCTTGTGGACAAGGATACTTTGTAAAGGGGGGAGTATTGATATGTGGCAATTAGAAATTAGTGACGTGTCCAGAGTTAGTAATTATGAGTGGATGTATACGTGTCCAGTTTGTTAATCTGTTAGAGATTGTAACTAAACATACAATAGGAATCGAGGGGTACAAATAACCCACGTGTAAACAAGATCGGTGTTGAATAATATTTCTGAGTTTACTCTTGCATTCCTTCTGTTTTCTCTCTCATCTCTGTACCAGTAGGTGTGTTTCACAATACTTCCTTCGCCTTTCAATTATCATCTCCTGTTTGTACTTAGTAGGTTAAGATCATGAATTCTAATTATTTATGCATGCGTTTGACTATCCTAATTTTACAATGATAGCGATTAATTAAAAGTAAGCTGAATTTAGAGAAAAAATACTTGAGAGTCATAAGAACACAAGGGTAGAGTGACAGAAAATTGTGGGAAAAGACAATACGAAGGACCCTGACTTTGGAATCCAATGGTTTCTGCAGCAAAGATTTGTGGGTTCATCAAGGTCCTTTCCAGCCCTCAGCAATGCCTCGCAATTAATTAAAATTCGCCAAGGGAGGAAGATGATATGGGTTTAAATTTTGGGAAAAATAAATATTAAAAGAACCAAGGGCAGAGGTTCCGCGGCTTTTTTATTTTGAACGAGTCGCTTGGCCTTATTTGGGTATAGAACTTGCTTGTTTCTTTGGACAATGGCAAACGTGTCTTAGAATGATAATTCCTCAATCAAATAGAATCTCATATAATTATAGAACTTGCTTGCTTCTTTGAACAATGATCAGGAAAAAAAAAACAGAGAGAACCGAATAAAAATGTTTATTTGATGCATATAAGTCCAGACTAGTCCCTTTCATGAAAACGTGTCCTTATTACTGACGTTACCTAAGTTGATGCTTGAATCTGAGAAGAAAATGAAATTGAATCTAATTCAGCTCAAATTGAAACTGTAGAATCTTTGCTTGTGAGGATTGCTACTGCTAGGGAGGAAGTAAAGCATCTTCAGAATTGTGATTACCATGCATGGTGCTTGTGATATCGATCATGTGGTGGATGTTTTTGTGGTATGAACTCCGTTGAATAAAGGAATATCTTCAAAGCAACTTATGGTGAAGGAAGGTTCCTTTTCTTGAATGTGTGCCATCACTTGTTAACAAACGAAATAGGCATGGTGATATAATTAATAACATGTTTCAATGGTTCAAAACTCTGTTTCACTTTACTGACATTTTATGTTAGAGCAGTGCAGTGTACTGATGATCATGATGTCTTAGAATGTTCTGATAGGCTATTGATCAAATGTACTCTATGTTAGGAGTTTGGTGTTTCTTTGGGTTATACAAGAAAACTGATTATATATATATATATATATATATTTATATCAATATTGCAACATTCTGATGGCATCTGGGTAGGTAATGTAAATGGTACAAAGGTGAGGTAGTTCAGAGTTATACAAGATATAACTAATATAGCCTGCAACTCAAGGTTACTGATTGGAATCTTTTAGGCTATTTATTACCTCTGATATTTCATTGGATTTTAGATTACTGGCATTATGGCTACAAATTATAGTGATGTGGAAATCTTAGGCTTGTTGTGTTAAACTGTTTTGTGACATAAGATAAGAGATACCATTGTATGTTGGAAAATGAGATAAGGAGAGTACAGATTTTAAATATTGCTTGTGCAAGGGAATTGTTTTTTCCTTTAATTTTTATCGTAGCTTTGGAATAATTAGCTTCTATTATTGCGTCTAAACAAAGTGAACAGTAGAAACTTAAAGCTATAATATATGATCAGCTTATGCAAAATTGACTTTGAATGATGCGTTTGTAGATAGTGCAGTGCTCTACTTTTTGTACATTTCTAAATTTCTAAATGCACAACTTTAAAGTGAATCTTCTCTTTAAGTAAGTGACTTATCGGCCATTTGCGGTCATTATCGTAAGCGTACAGGTCGTCAAATTAAAATGTACTATAGGAAAAAATGTCGTTCCACTAGGATTGAGATTTGAGTAGGTTAATTAGTAGTAATTGGATGCTCAATTAGAATTAAGTAGGCAATGATAGGAAAGTGAAATTAAAGAAAATAGTTGCAGGAAGTTATAAAATATTTAGAAAATTAATAAACACACTTGTTCAAGAAAATGAAAGCCTAAGGTTACTTATCCCCATTTTACTTCATGACCTAAATAAATCCCTTCCTTTCAATATCTTAATGAATTAATGTTAATGAATTAATGTATGAGCCCAAGGGATAAATGCATTTAAAAGAGCTTTCTCAAGTCAAAATCAAATTTATACTTGCATCAATGTCACAATCTCTTGCCTAGTTATTGCAAGCCCTATTTCTCAACCACCCTCATAATGACAATGTTAGGTTAGTAACTACTCCCTCCATCCCACAATATAAAGTCTTTTTAACCGAATTGCGGGTTCTTAAAAAATTAGTTAGAGTTAGTTAAAAACAATAAATGTGTAGGAAATATACCATATTGCCCTTATTTATGAATGAGTAAGAGATGGAGTAATTATGAAAAGAAGATGAAAGAGAATGTGTGGGAAAATTAATGCAAGGATAAAATGGGAAAAAAGCATTTATTACTCAAATAAAGTCAAATAGGACCTTATATTGTGGGACAAGATCATTAAAAAAAATAGACCTTATATTATGGGACGGAGGAAGTATATCTCTATGTTACCAACTAACCATCCATTTAAAACCATAAATTTCAAGCCTAACATGATTCCATCTAAGTTCTAAAACAAAATACATTTTCTCAAACCATATTTCATTTAACCAAAGTAAGTGGTGATCAAGCACTTGTATAATAAAGAATAAGACAAAAATCCATACATATAAATTTATTAATAGCATTAACGGAAAGGAAATACAAAGTTCAATCCATAAAAGTGATTCAAAGTAACCCTAGAAAAGGGTTTTAGTTACACATAGGTAAATAAAAAACGAAAATAGAAATCAAGATGGAGTTCATGACTGCAAAATGGAGAAGAATGAAGAAAAAAGGAAACCAAGATGTGCGAACTTGAATCTCTTCAAGGTTCTCCAAGATTCCTAGCACTTCCCCAGTCTTTCTTCAAGCTCTAAGACTACCAAAAATAACCCCTAAATGCGTTCTGCCCCCACTCTGCTCTGAAATAAATCCTTTTATCCCATTTCAGACAGCTCATTTAATTAAAATGACTGTGATACTGGCATTGATAATGATCCATTAACGTTTTCTCAGGCTATGAAAAGTGAGAACTCCAAATTGTGGCATAATGCTAAGAATGAAGAAATGAACTCCATGGCAAACAACTATGTATGGGAACTTGTAGAGTTGCCTAGTGGGTCCAAGGCCATTGGCTGTAAATGGGTTTACAAAACCAAAAGGGACTCACAGGGTAACATTGAGCGCTACAAGGCAAGGTTGGTTGCTAAGGGCTTCACTCAGGTAGAAGGAGTCGATTACAAGGAGACTTTTTCTCCTATTTCGACTAAGGATTCTTTCCGTATTATCATGGCATTGGTTGCGTATTTTGGCTTGGAGTTACACCAAATGGATGTCAATATTTCTTTCCTCAATGGTGTTCTTGAGGAAGAAGTCTACATGAAGCAGCCTGAGGGTTTTGTTGCAAAGGATTAGGAACATTTGGTATGCAAATTAGGAAAATCAATATATGGCTTAAAGCAAGTTGCCAGGCAGTGGTATTTAAGATTCCATGAGGTAATCTCTTCATTTGGTTTTGTTGAGAATATCGTGGATCAGTGTATATATCACAAGAATAGTGGGAGCAAATCCATATTTTTGATTTTGTATGTCGATGACATATTGCTTGCAACCAACGATTTAGAACTGTTACGTGAGGTGAAACAGTTTCTATTTATGAACTTTGATATAAAGGACAAGGGTGAGGCATCTTATGTCATTGGCATTAAGATCCATAGGGATAGAGCAAAGGGTCTTTTAGGCCTTTCTCAAGAAACCTATATCAACAAAGTTCTTGAGCATTTCAAGATGGGAAACTGTTCCCCTAACGTTGCTCCCATTGAAAAGGGAAATTTCTTCAGTCTAAGTCAATGTCCTGACACAGAATTAAAGAAAAAAGAGATGGAAAATGTCCCCTATGCCTCCGCTGTAGGAAGCTTGATATATGTACAGGTTTGCACAAGACCTAACATAGCTTTTGCAGTGGGCATGCTAGGGAGATACTAACGCAATCCTGGTAAAATGCATTGGGAAGCTGCGAAGAAGGGGTTTAGATATCTCCAAAGCATCAAGCACCTTATGTTGACTTACAAAAGGATAGAGAATCTTGAAGTGATAGGTTACTCAGATTCTGATCTAGGAGGATGTGTGGACATCAACAAGTCTACGACAGGTTACATCTTCTTATTGGCGAAGGGAGCTATTTCTTGGAAGAGTGCCAAACAAACACTCACAGCTCCTTAAGGAGATTGAATCAATCATCAATACTCGTGTGCGCACATTAAGAAAGGAAAGTGATCAACCACTCAATATTTATATAAACACACTAAGAGCTCAAACAGTGAGGAGAAGGAGATATCACGTAAGAGAGCATTGTTTTGTATCAGATTCATCATCAACGTGCACGAGGAAGCAGCGGCTACGGAATATTCATCTTCCCTGTTCCTTTGGCAGTGAACATCGAAGAGCAAAATTGTGGGTTCTTTAAATTCTATTTCCTTTATATGATTTGGGATTCAAAACATCTCGTTGTTACGATGATTTTGTTCAAAACTATGTGTCGTTAATTTTCTTTTACAACCTAGATCACTATGAACATGTTTGTAACTTAGAGATTTTTCCTACTTATTAATTATACTTAATTTTAATTCAGTTTATTTAATCTTACTTTTACTGGTTATTGTTTAGTGATTGGCCACCATTGAACATGTTTAGGGAATTTAGGATTGAACTCGACGGAAGGAATTCTAAATAGACCATGGGATTAAATAATGTGGAATTAGATTTTTAATCTAGGGAATTAGATTTAATTTAATTTACGTCTAGGATAAACATATATCTAGAAGCTCCGCATAATCAAATTAGAGTGTTACCATATAAATTGTACCTAGGTAATACGTGTGAGACATTACACAATAAATTTAGGTAAGGATATAAGTGGACCGACAGGCATTTATAGACATTAGGACTCTAGATTAGCTGATTAAGTTAAGGCATAATTAATTCAGTGAGAATAAAATCTAAGAAGCAAATAAGGGATTAGTGACTCTAGGTTGTTCGTTTGACGCTTGAATTTAATCCATGTTAAAGTTTGTGTTTCTTTCATTAGATCTTAGTCAATTTTCTTTTACTTATTTGAACTCACTCCTATTTTGCTCAACTTAAACAAAAGTAGGAAATTTAATGCTTAATAATTAATTACTTTGAGTCTCTATGGGACCGACCTTGATTCGCCAATTTACTATTTCTACGACCCGTACACTTGCGGAGCTTTATTTAAATTTTGATAGCATCACTTCTCAACTTTACCCATACCTCACAAAAACACATTCAATATAATAATAAATTAACGGCATAATTGGACGTTCATATAAAAAGTTTAATAATGTGAATTATAAAAATAATTAAAATAAACATTTTCTCTCCCTCCCTCCCTCTATATGGGATAGGAGTTTAGGAATTATTTTTTTTAATACTATTAAATATTCATTCAAACTATCGACTACTCCAACTGTAAGACTCAACACAAGTGACTTACTTGGTATTCAAACTTAAGACCCTTAAATCTAACGAGGCCTTATACTGTCAGGCAAGATCAAGAATTTTACTAATAAATTATTACTTCCTCCATTCTTTAATGCTCCCTCCGTTTCATAATATAAGGTTCTTTTTGATGACTTTATCCCAAAGTATAATGTCCTATTTGATTTTGTTTGAGTAATTAATGATGTTTTTCCCATTTTACCCATGTATTAATTTCTCCCGCATAACCTCTTTCATTTTTTTCATTATTACCCTCTCTTACCCATAAAAAATAAGGGCACTTCTGAAAAAAAAAATTATATTTCCTTCATATTTACTGTTTTGAACTAACTTTAATTTATTTTTCAGAAAACCGGAATTCGGTTAAAATGACCTTATATTTTGGGACGGAAAGAGTATAACATCCAGTTAATTTTTTCGAAAGATTAAGGAAGCTAAGTAAGCCATTTAATCATAATATATTATGCCAAATTAGTTTTAAAAATAGTGAGTTTGTCTTCAAGTCATATGCACTTTAAGAAAGCAAACTCACTATTCAGGTCATTAAAAAATGTAGTTTTAAAAATATTTAGTATTCCTGATCCTTAATATATGACCTATTTAACTTTTTAAAAAATCTTAAGAAAGCTAAATTAGTTATTTATGAATTAATTTGTCTAATTTTTTCTTTAAACTAGTTTATTTGACTCATAAGCTAACATATAATCTAATAATACATAAAAATGTTATAATTAAGTTACTTATTTAGCTTAACTTATAAAAAAAAAAGTTAATTAGAGCTTATATTAAAGACTGTCATATTTTAAAATGAAAATATAACAAGCCTAAGTAGTAGGGAGCATATCAAACCAACAAAATGAAAAAAAAAACATGAGAAGCCAAGTCAAAAGATTTGTTTTCTGAAGGCACCTTGCAATGGGATGGATAGACATGGCGGGGTTGACTCACAAAGATTTGGCCAACAACGTAACTCTTTATCTTAGCACATTTAAACAAATAATCCTACCAATGAGCTTATGCTCAAATGGCATCACCCTACCCCTCTTGTGAGGAGGTTGGGGGATCAAATTCCACCAGGTTGGAAAGTGTATGTGTGGGTGTGTAAGTGGGTGGTTGTGCGAGTAGTCCCTCCTATTGGGAGGGTTAGGATAGGGGTAAAAAAATTTTAAAAAAATAATCCAAATATTTAAAATTTCAAACTTGGGCTGCAAGGTTTTTTTTTTTTTGGATTAAGATACGATTCTGGATTCTTCCACTACTTGTTCTGTTTTGAACCATGACCAACATCCCCAAATACACAGTCATTGTTGTGGGAAATGTTATAATGTGTGAGATTCCATTGATGATAAGTGGGTGAGGTATTTGGGATAGCTTATAAGTAGTTTATAAATAAGATTGGGATGAAAAAAGTGATTAAAACCCATTTTTGACTTTTATAGTATGTTTGGGATGACTTATTTACAGTTTTGCTTATGGTCATGAAGGAGGGAGAAAAAAAAAATCATTTTTCCAATTGCTAATCCAAATATAAATCGCATTTCTATCACTTTTGATCCAAACATAGATCACATTATACAATCTGACTTATATCTAATCTTACTTGTATAAAAGTTAGATTGAGAAAAAATAATTTTCCAATTGTTAAACCAAACACACGTCCTACTTTTTTAACCTTTAGGAGTTATTGTGGGAATAATAAATTATATCTTTGATAAGAGTACATGATGGAGATAGTTAAAGGGGGTCCAGGAATGGTCGATCTCTCAGCAGCTTCCTCCGCACCTGTCTTAATGGTGTTTATTTCGTGGGCAAAAAAGCAAATCAAATTATTAAAGGTGTTTTTAATCATCAAACAATGTTATTCATGTTACTCAAGTTGTTCTCCAAGATTTAAAATGTTTTCAGTTTTCACCGCTTCCCCCATTGTGCGATAATCTTATTAGGGCCCATTTGCTTCAGCAATTCTCAGCGAAGGAAAAGGAAAAAATGATGATTCCTGTGTTCAAGCACAGTTTGGTTCACTGAATCTAGGGATTTTCATTTTCCCGGGCCCACCTATTTTCCTTTAATGGTGGGATCATATTTTCCGTCCTATGATGGAAGATGGTGAACGAGAAGAAGTACACTATTACCCTTACCTCTACTCTTCATGTTCTCCTTCTGTAGCTGCATCTTCTTCATCTACTCATCCACCGCCCTTTGCTAGCCCGTGTGTGTTGCTAAGATGACGGAGATCGAAGATGAAAAAAATCTGTCGCTGCTTGTCGAAGAAGATAACAGTAGCTATAGGTTTTCCTTTCCTTATTTGTTTCTTGACTTTTTGGTTTTCTTTCATATGAAGATGTTGTTAATTATGAAAAGAAATATGCCCATGTGTGTTGCACACGCAGATATAGCTAAGAACGAGTGTGGCTTAATCCCATAATTTTCCTTTTTTTTTTCCTTTTCTCCATGCGTTGCTTGTGTGTGCAACTATATTTTTGTTAATTGTGACACTTGTGTTTAAAATATCTGGGAATGGATTTTTATTGGGATTTCTCAAAAATTTTGACACAGTCAACCAGTTTGCAACTCTATGATTGTTCTTTCATCATTCAATGAAAATGCACGTTCCAGCTTGCTACAATCGAATGTGAGGGGTTAAAATCAAAAGTGAGAGGTTACAATCGAAAGTAAGGATTTAAAATCGAAAGTGGGGAGTTAAAATTGAAACTAGGGAGTTAAAATCAAAAGTGAGGAGTTACAATCGAATGTGAGAGGTTACAATCGAAAATGAAGAGTTAAAATCTAATGTGAGGGTTAAAGTTGATTTTGATAGCTGCGAAATTTACTGATGAATTCTTAACGGGTTTTGTTTAAAAATGAAGTCACCATCTCATTATATTTTAGAATTTTTTTACTGCTTAATTTATTATTAGTTTCATTTAATTATTAATTAATTTGTCAAATATAGTGGTAGGTATCTTGTATATCTAAACTAGAGTTATTTTGGTGGTATTTTAAAATATAGTGTAGTTATTGTTTAATCACATGATATCAATATTTTTTTAAATTAAAATCTAAGTGATTATTGTATTTTCCAAAATTTAATTTTTATTGAAATTATAATCAGTAAAAATAATTTATTCACTTATTTTTATGGTAATATAATTTTGAAATATTTTAAATATATTATATAAATATATATATTAAAATTAAAATCTATTTGATTTTTATATTTAACAGAAATATTTTTACTTATTTCAATTATAAATTTTTTATTAAAATTAAATATTTATATTATATTTTTAAAAAATTTTAATTTGTGTTACATATTTATATATATATATGGGTAAAGAGTCAAAAATGACTTTGTACTTATGTCCAAGGTGCATCCGGCACCTTGTACTTTTTTTAGCTCAAAATTATCCATCAACTTTCAAATTTAGGTCAATAATAACTCTTACGTCAAACTGGCCCAACAGACGATTCAAATCTAGGCCAATAATGACTCCTTGGTCAAACTATCTCAACGGATATTTCAAATTCGGGTCAATAATGGCTCCTCCTTCAAACTGACCCAATTTCCGTTACTTTTTATGGGTAAGTCCTACACTGGAATTTCACAAGAATCTAATTTTTATTGGGGTAGTTTGATAGAGGAGTCATTATTGACCCGAATTTGAAATATCCGTTGAGCTTGTTTGATGAAGGAGTCATTATTGGCCAAGATTTGAATCGTCCGTTGGGCCAGTTTAACGGATGAGTCATTATTGACCTGAATTTGAAAGTTGATGGATAATTTTGAGCCAAAAAAAAGTACAAGGTGCCAGATGTACCTTGAACATAACTACATGATCATTTTTTACCCTTCACCTTATATACATATATATTATATTTTTAAATTATTATATTTTATTAATTATTGAATTTTTGAATTTAAATGTGAATTTTATTAATAAATACTCATTAAGGGTATTATAGTCATTTGCACATATTTTTTACTTTCCATATCACCATTTTCAACCAATCAAACATATAATTTTCCATTCCATTCCTTTCTGTTACTGTGCGTACCAAACATGTCAACATTTCTTTCCATTCCATCCTTTTTCATTCCATTCCGTCAAAATATTTTCTGTGAACCAAACGGGCCCTTAATCTATTCCCCTATACTCCTCTTTTTATGGCTATCATTTTTCCTTATCTTTTTTTTAAAAATAAAAAATAAAAAGCTGAGGACAGTGCTATACTTTTTTTTTGAATTTAAAATGACAGGATTTACTCCTGGAGCTCAAAGAGCTTACAAGACATATGTTACTTCACCAAATCTTAGCCTAGATCGACTAACATTTGGTTCAAACAAAAAGCTGGGGGAGATTGAACTATTGATAGCTCATTGTTTGTTCTGAATGCTTCCTTTGCTAGGTAATCAGCACAACTCAAAGCTTCTCTGTAAGTATGTAAGATTTCAAGATCCCAATCTCTGTAAATCATGGAACGGATTTCCTGGATTTCGGCTTCAAGGGGGTGTTGCACTCCATAGTCTATCAAAAGAAGGTTGAGGGCTTCAAACGAGTCTGAATACAATTTAATTTTCTTATATCCTTTGTTTATGCAGACCCGTAAGCCGTCTCTGATGGCCTGTAATTCCGCTGCTGTTGCACCTAATGAGAATCCCAGGTTCCGCTGAAACCCGCAAACCCACGTACCAACGCTGTCTCTGAGTAGCCCTGCACATGCTGCTGCTCGGTTGGAACTTTGAGCTGCATCGACGTCCACTCTCACATAACCCTCTGATGGTCGTTCCCATTTTGTATTGGCACGATCAAGATGAAGCGAAATGATGTGCTTGTATGTGTTGCCATCTACTTCCTCGTGAAGGTGGTGTAAGATCTTTTGTACCAGTCTATCTGCCTTCTCATGTAGACCTTCAAATGCCTGTTTGCATCTGTTCCTCCATAATAGCCAGCATATGGTTCCAAATACTTTTAACCATGGCCATCTCGACATCTTCTTGCTGCTTGGGTTGTGTTTCGTATTCCATCTTAGCCACACCTGTAAATCACCAGAAAAGAACACAGCATAATATGATGGGTTAATTAAAGAAGACCACACCCTAGTTGCTATCTCACAGTCCCTCAACATGTGTATAAGTGTTTCCTCACTTTGGCACTCAAAGGGACATTTAGTGTTTTCGCTCACTCTCCATTTTGCTCTCAGGGAGTTAGTGGGTACTCTTTCATGGAACACTTGCCAAAAGAAGAATTTGGATTTCTCAGGAATAGGCCACCGCCAAATATTCTGCCATATTTGATTCCCGGCGTTTACCTCCTTGTTATGTATCATGTGGTAGGCGGATTTGACATTAAAGTTCCCATCTGAGGAATGCCTCCACCAAAACTGATCATCTCCCCTTCTAGCTGAGATTTTGATGGCCTTTATTTTGTCCACCACCCAATTAGGAAGGAAATATCTCCATTTAGCGAGATTCCATTCACCAGATGCTGTTACAAAATCGCTTACCGTTTCAGCAGGATTGAGGCTCCCATGGTTTCTCTCTACGTAATGCATAAGTGGTTTATCTAGCATTGTCCAAATATCCCACCATGCATTTGTAGATTGACCATTATTTACTTTCCTCCCAACTCCTTTACTAAACTTTTCCCAGACTGAGACTATAGCACTCCATACTGTTGACTGGTTTCTCCTTTTCATCACAGTTGGATTCTCCCCCATCCCACATTCATACTTTACTCTCAAGCCTTGAACCCAGGGCGCATCCTGTTTCGTTAACAAACCCCAACATAGCTTCATGATAAAAGCTTCATTCTGACACACCAGATCTTTTATGCCTACTCCCCCCATGTTTTTAGCTTTTTTAACTTCCTCCCAGGCTATTAAGTGCATCTTCTTACCCTCAGAAGTCTGGTTCCAGAAAAAGTCTCTGCTCAGCTTGTCTATCTCCTTCAGCACACCTTTTGGAATAAGTGTGGATTGCATTTGATAGAACGGGATAGCAGATAACACTGACTTGATGAGAACTGATCTCCCTGCCATACTTAGGAACCTGCCTTTCCACCCTGCAAGTTTCTTATTAATCCTTGTGACAATTGGTGCATAGATCATTTTGACCACTTTTTTATGAATCAGAGGAACACCTAGGTACTTCCCTAGGTCAGCAGTAATATTGATGCCTAACAATTGACTATATTCCATAGATCGATTGAAGTGGACATTCCTGGAAACAAACATCTTTGACTTGTCCAAGTTTATCTTATGTCCAGAGACACCACAGAAGAAACCCATAAGTTCTCTCACCAGATGAAGCTGATCGGAGGATGCTTCACAAAATAACAGCAGGTCATCTGCAAAGAAAAGATGAGAAATATTAGGCCCTCTTGTGTTCAGCTTCAGCGGCTTCCATCTTTGGTTCTCTACCTCAAGGTGTATTATTTGACCTAATCTTTCCATACACAATACAAAGAGATAGGGGCTTAGTGGATCCCCTTGTCTTAGGCCTCGTGAGGGTTGAAAGCTATTTGATAAGCTCCCATTCCACTTGACTCTCATGGTAGCTGTTCTGACACACTGCATAATGATGTTCACAAATTGATTCTTAAAACCCAAACTTTGAAGGTTGAATTCTAAGAACCTCCAGTCAAGTCTATCATATGCCTTCTCCATATCCACTTTGATTGCTACATACCCTGTTCTGCCACGTTTGCATCTCATGGTGTGTATGGCTTCTTGGGCTAGAATAATGTTGTCACAGCTTTGTCTCCCACTAATGAAGCTGCACTGATTTGGCTTTATCAAGTAATCCATCACTCCCTTCAACCTATTAGCCAATACCTTTGTAATGATTTTGAAGCTTACATTGCACAAAGATATTGGTCTAAAGTCCTTTATGCAAGATGGATCCTCAACCTTTGGAATTAGGACTATAGTGGTCTGGTTTATCTCCTTAACCTTCTCTGGACTATGATAGATTTCTTTCACCAATACACTTATCTTTGTCCCCACTTCATTCTATGTCAGTAACCTCCTTTTGAATTTTCTCTAGCTGCTCCGCCCCAAGAATTGGAAACTCAACTGGCCATTCCTGGATACATGGTACCTCTTCATCTCTTTGGTATAACCTGTGGAAGTACTCAAGTGCCATCTCTTTCAGTCTTGCTTGCTCCATAACCCATTCACCTTGCTCATCTTTTAAAGCTTCCACTCTACTTCTTTTTCTTTTGATCATTGCTGTAGTGTGGAAAAATTTTGTGTTTCTATCTCCATTCTTGATCCACTCACATCTAGCTTTCTGGAACCATATTAACTCCTCTTGATGCACTACTTTATTATACTCCCCCCACAGCTTTCTTTCAAGTCTTCCTAGGCCTTGGTGCGGATTGATTCTCATTGCTCTGTCAATCCCCTCCAGTCTTCGAATGAGCTGTTTCTTTTTCCTTGGGATACTCCCCACCTCCATCCGATTCCATTCTGTTGCTAATTCTTCAAATCTATCACGCCCTTCTTGCCAATTTTTCTCATTCCAAGCCTCTTTAACTAAGATTGGGAACTTCTCTTCTAGACACCAAGCTGTTTGGTACCTAAAGAGCTGAGTATTAGAGGTTTGGTTTGGGACACCATTTGATACTACGATCACTCGATGGTCTGACTTGAAACGAAGATGATGAAAGGCTTTGAACTCGGGATGCATGATTTCCCAACTTAAATTACAAAACACCCAATCAAGCCTTTCTTTGACTTCATTTTTCTCCCAAGTAAACCGGTCCCCCACAAATGGGACCTCTAGCCATCCACATTGGTTCAAACATTTCCTGAACGGATACATTGCTTGATATGTTGGTTTTACCCCCCCTTGCTTATCCGATGGGTTTAAGAAGGAGTTGAAATCCCCCAGGATTAACCAAGCTCGATTTGTAACACCCGCTATATTTTCCAAAGCTGTCCAGAGATTCTGTCTATCATTCATTCTTGTATCTCCATATACAAAAGTAACAAACATTTCTGCACCCGTTTCTTTTGATGTTATTTTGCAATGAAGCAATTGGGTGTTTGAAGTAAGGTATTCAACAGAGGCTTCCCAATAATTCCAGAGGACCCAAATGCCTCCAGCAAACCCAGTAGCTTCTACCCGTAGCCAATTATTAAAACCCAATTTTCTAACAACCATATTTGCTCTTGTACCACTAACTCTTGTTTCCATCAAGCCCATCACCTTAATTCCATATTTATTTACTATGTCTTTCAACATCCGGGGGAAGGTTCTACCACCCGCCCCTCGACAATTCCATGAGGCAACAATCATTAATAACTAAATAATAAATTTGATAATCAGAGGTGTACATGTTACTTATCTGGGGGAACATTGTCATTTGCTGAACCACCACTTGTAAGCATCTCTCTTTTTCTTTCATTTGAGCGCTCTCGTACTCTGATTTTCCCCTCATCATTATTTTCCTCTCTTCCTTTGCGTTGTGAACCACCTGCTGATTCCAAATTTGTGGTGCTTTGGACGTTAATGGCTTTCACAGCGCCATTTATTCCATTTTCAGCAAGTAAAGTCACCTCCATTGGGCTGGTAGATTCTGTGGCCTCTGGGTTATTTTCTTCTCGGCAAGCTTGTGGTGAGTCTGGGCTATCAAGGCTTCCACTAACCACATTATGGGTTCTAATACTTGTGGCCTTTTTCACGTGTTGTCTTCTTGGGCCTTGGTTTGATGGCCCAATTTCTACATTAGTATAATTCACATCAAGAGCCTCCACGTGGGAACTAATTTCTTTTGGTCTTACATTCTCTTTCCCTTTCACCACATAGGTGGTTTTGACTTTTTGACTTGCTTTTTGCTTTGCCTTTTGATTTATTGCAGACCCATGGCCCACCATCTCTTGTTTCCTTCCATTATCCTCATATATCACTAGTGTTCTCCCTGTAGCTTCAATTAATGCCTTCTTTTTGTCTCCCACGTCTCTCTGCTCTTCTGACACGCCATTTCCCTCTTCACACTCCATCAGAGCTGCAAAACGTGATGAAGAGTGTTGCTCTCTTATCTTTTTATCATTTTTTGTAGCATACCCAGGCCCTATTGCACCTGCTCTGCTGGCCTCTCTTCTCGGATATCGAGGCTTGTTTTGCCCCCCAACATACATCCAGGGCCCAAAGTTCTCCCCCACCACCGGTAAGTTCTTCGCCGACGATAGGTTTGGTGGTGTCTGTGTTGCTTCTTGCTTTTCATCTTGGTTGACTTGACTTTTCTCATTTCTTGTCCAGGGGCATGATTCTCTTTTGTGCCCATATCTCCCACAAGCAAAGCATATTAGTCCTAACCCCTCATATTCTACATTGAAAAGGGCTGAGCCAAGAATAATTCTAGGAACCAGTCTCTTCTGCAAATCTAGCTCTACACATATTCTTGCAAATCTGCCCCGAACTACTTTCCCATTCTCCACCTCTCTATAGTCCAGAGTATGTAGATCCACCTTCAAGGTTTTCCCAATTAAGTTCCCTATTCGAGAAATGAATTTCTTTGTGTAGTATATGAGTGGGATATTGGGAATCCTGATCCAAGTTGCAACACGACCCAGAGAGTTACTGAATGGGTCGAAAAATGGGGTCCATCTTTGGACTAGAACAGTGTGTTGTGCAACCACCCAGGGGCCTTCGAACAGGATACGTTTATATTGTGAGCCCCAACTCTCAGCATTAGTGAATCTTACTACATAATAATTATTTGGTAGGTCTACCAGCTCAAATTCATTAAATTTCCATATTCTACATAAGCATTCCTTCAGCTTGAATAGGTTGAAACGAGCCCCTAGGACAGTTATAATGAGGGAGTTATTCCATGGTAGGCATGCTTCATTAAATTCCTCCTCAGAAACTGACAGCGCAGGATAAATATTCATGAGGCTTCTTATCTCCTCTGATGGTTCTGGAGATTGCCAGGTTTGGTCAAGTAGATCTGAAATCAAAGGATCTTCCTCCATATATGCTGACCCGAACGCCACTCCGTTGAAATCATTTCCCTTACAACCTACAAGGGACTCTTTGTAGGAAATTTGTTTGGGAATGGGCTTCAGAGTTGCTTGGTTTTCCAGACCCACTGAATGAACTTCTTTTTCTCCCATGTGGTTTTGGGTGTCTCCTTCACTACTTACCTTTGCCATATTCAAGTCTTCCTTCATTCCTTTCTTAGATTCCTTCATGTTCACCTGTTGCATTGCATTCTCCGGAGGTCTATCCGGCGGAATTTTCTGGCCAAAGGCTTCCTCCATTCGAAACTAGATCTTTGGCACGTGTTCCAAGATAGAGGCTCTCTCTCTAAACTCTCACTCTCTCTCTAAACTCTCTCTCTATTATTATTGCCTCTCTGACTCGAGGACAGTGCTATACTGAATCGAGCATCCTATCTCTGAATCAAATACTTATAATAAAACTCTAATGAGCCGCATTATTGCTGATGGCAAAAAAAAAAAAAAAAGAGGGCCATGTTGATGATAATAATAATGATTGGTGAGGGTGTCGCTGGGAGGGAGGGAGAGGTGGGGTTGGGGAGGAATTTTTTATTAATTAATGTGGGACCCACCTCATAGAAATAATATTATCTAAATCCCAAGGGACCTCAAATTAATTTGTGCATTCCTTGGGACCTGATCTATATTATGTCTTTTACAAGGGACCTCTAATTAATTATCCCTAATAAATATTAGCTAAAGGATAATAAATAGGAAAAATATCATTCCTCTAACTAGAAAAAAAAAATCCCTATAGCACTATTTTCTACAAGCCAGTAAAATTGGTTGGCTGTAAAGCATAATGAACTTCAAACAGAAGATTGGTCCCAAACTGTGCTCTCTCCCTACAAATATAGAAGATCAAAATGTCCACTCACTCATCTCGGTAAGCTTAATTTGAAGTTAGTGGATAGTAAAATCAAACGTTTATTATTTTGTACCAATTTTTCTTTCTTTATTTTTCTCCATTCTTGTTTTTTTTCCTACACTGTGAACATATATGATACTACCTTGGGCACTTAAATGTGTAGGTTAGTGTTTTTATATTGCATTTAGTCTAGCTTAATTTGGACGGCCTTAAAAGAAACATGCAATAGAAATCAGTCTTAACTGACATCATATGTCATAGAAATCAATTAGCAACAATTAATCTCCAATTATAACATTCTCGCCCCTAATTGAACTTAATTATTCCACCACAAAAAAAAACAGCAGTCAATTAATATTCTAACAAAAATTCATCGGAAAATTTCCAACAAAATTATTCCGTCGCTAATTATAGACAGAATTCTATTGTTTCATTGGCTAAATGCTCACGGATTTCTGACAGAATTCCGTGGGTAAATTAGCCACAGAATTTCTGTGGCTAATGTTTTTTCAAGTAATTTACATTATAAATTAATTACGTTAATAAATAATGTTATATATATTTTATAAAAATATAAATAAAAATTAATACATATATGTGTGTGTGTGTGTTTGTATGTGTTTATTTTCATGGTTACTTCGTCGGAAATTCGTAGGGAATCCGTTAAAAATTTAGTTAGAAAAATGAAAGTTTGTCGAAAATCAGCTGTTTTTTTGGTAGTGTTCCATACATGCACTCATAATCACAATTAATAATTAATCGATGCATTATATCCCAATATATCTTATTAGAACCCAATTTAGCATATACTAAACACTATATAAAATTGAGACTTAATTATCAGGATTAAATTTTACTTGTAACCTGATCGTCATCTTACTAGTGCTATGACTATCTTCTTTCACTATAACTCATCATGAAATATTTTTAAAAAAGGATTGAACATTACTTATAGGATAAAAAAGCAGCTGCAAATTGTTATACGACAGCAGACTTCAAGTTAAGAAACCTCTTGTATGATCATAACACATTGGGTTCAAAGGATTGGAAAAACAACAAATTAAACACTTCGTATGTAAACAAAACAATGGCTATTTCCACTGTTCATTCTTGTTAACCAACATACTTTCAAACCACTTGTTTTCAGTCAAAAGGTCATGTAAGTTCTTTTTTTTTTTATGGAAAAGGAATTTTGCATTAGTGTATGTAAAAGAAACATGGAAAAGCAGCAAGCATGATTCCCATTTCCTGAATAAGGAAATGAAATTGCTAAGGAATCGTAATGTCTTACTGAAGTATTTTTACATGAGACAAGGATGGAATGTGTATAAACAAAGGAAACGATACTGCATGATGGATGAGTTGTTGATTAACCACAAAAATCAAGGCATCTCGCAGTGTTGTAAGTTGTAATTGCAGTGCTCCCAGATGGATTGTAGGATGAAGACACCACTGATGTAAGATTTTTGTATTATAATATATTTCTATGTTGGCTTGTCGTCAAGACCTTGGTCGCTTGTTCAATATGAAGACTATCAGTCAATGTATCTGACTTACAGTGGTTAAATGGTCGTAGGAGATGATATGTGGATCTGTATTTCTTGGCACCATCCCTTGAGCGTTATCATGGATTGAAGTTGCCTCTTGTTGTAGGACCATTATTTCAACATTTGTTCAAGCTGCTGCCACTGCAATTACCTGTCTAGGAGTATATGATTTCCCTTAAAAACAAACCTGATTCCTTGCATACCAAATGGACTCTAATAATTTAAAAGGAAAGTGAAAGGTCTCAGGAGTGACAGTATTATGAAATGAAAACCAGTGACGAATCCATTGTGCTAATGACCAATGAGCGTGAATATATGTAAGAACAGATTCTCTAAAGATTAATTATGTTCTGTACAAAAATAACAAACCTCATTAATTACCATATGATGATGCTTGAGAAAATTAGTTGTTGATAGAATTCCTTTCAATATTTTCCTCAGCAAGAGCTTTGTTCTGGGCTGAAAATGTTTTTTCCATACAAGTTGCCACAAATCTGAATTTACATTCTACATTGAAGATTGAGAGGTTTGCCACGAGAATTGAGATATCATTAATAAATTATAACCATCCTTAACAATGTAAGATCCTGAAACATTTCCTTTCCACTGAATCGTATCCTTTATTGGAAAAATTGGTAAGGTAATTCCTCGGAATTGATTAACAACTTCCAACGGATACAATGAATGCAAAAGAGGGAAATTCCATCTTATGTGAGGGCACAGTATAAGATCTGACACTATATGAGAACTATGTGCCAAACCTGACTGCTGCAAAGGCCACCAGAGCCGGTTATTAAGAGGGAAAGAACTTTGTTCGTGGCCATGTATGTTCATATGACTTCAAAAGGTGGTAAGGTACAGTCACACCCCATTGTTTCAACAATAAAGTCTTTCATGTGTGTGTAGTTGCTGACAATGCAACATACTTTATAACATTACACACTAATAAATACCAAATCATTTTGTTTATAACATTATGCACTAATAAATATAAAGTCTGAATCAATATCAACATAAAGTAAAATAGATAGATAGCCTTAATATATTTATATATATATAAATAAGGGGTTGTGCTGGACTTTTGTATAGTTTATTTTTTGTTTTGTCAATTTTGATTCATTTATTTGATCATTAAATTTGAATTGTGAGTTGCATGTGACTATAAAAAATTAAAAATGACATTATCAACTTTAGAATCAATATTCTTTGTTGACGGAATGATAGGGAGGTTATGTTTTTTTTTTCCAAAGGATTTAAGCGGCCAATTACTCTCCACTACCTAACTTCTACACTTAGTATCTCTACCATTGGATTGGGAGAAAGAGAAGATGTAGAACAATAATGTAAGGCCATATAAGTAAAATCAGCAAATTCATAAATCCCAGCCTGATTAATGACGATTTCCTGTTTTTAGTATGTTTTCAAATATATTTTATTATATTTGATGAGTCATCAATTCAAATATTAAGAGATTTTGCACGGATTTTTTATATATTAATTGGCAATCAGCACTTAATCTAGATCCTATTACCAGACATCTCCCGACACAAGCGTCTCCTCTAAGACTCAAACTCAAAATCTTAAAGGATTAAGCGGGACCGTACACCGCTAGACCAACTATGTGTTATTTTGTTGGGATTTGATAAGATATCATTTAACATATTATTTGAGAATTTCTTCTGAAATATTTTAGCTTGAATTTAAGTAGGAAACTTAAAAAAAGGAATATTAAAAAAAAACTCAGTTTCAAAATTCAAATAGATACTGATAAAATAATATATTTATATCCGGAAAAAGTACTATATCAAACTGCATATTTATAACTATTCACAATGGGTGTATCAGTAACACAAAAAAGGGAAGGAAAAAAAGTAAGTAAAAAGTATAGGCTATACAGAGAATTAAGTCCAAGCGTCTTTCTGCTTTTCTATATTTAGTAGCATTAATTCACAAATGGGGATTTAATTTGGAATCTATGCTAAACTAGTATCCAATCTCTGGGAATTTTTTTTATCAAAATCTCTAAGAAATTTTTGTATATAATTTACATACAATGCATGTATACTAATAGATTAGAGCGTTATTTAATAAAATATATGTCAAGGTACTTCGCTTGTTTTGTTAAAAAGAAAGGGTTAAACAGATACATTGACACTTCGCCCAAAAAAAAAAAAACAGTTACATTGATGACATCATGGATTGCCTAACCAACTCTTTTGACAATAATAAAAATAATGAATAAGTTTGATTTATTTTAAGTTTAATATTGATGCTATTTTTTTTTAAATTTTTACCTTTAATTATGTGCGAAAATTAAAATAGTCTATGTTTAGAAAAATATATAGGACTTATTTGGGGAGGTGGTATTGTTCATAAATGTAAGGCATACTTATATTTTTCTCTCATCTTCCCTAAATTATTACTATTAATATTCTTCAATAATAAACAAGCAAGAAAATGAAATATAGGAGTAAAGATATGTGTAAATAAAGTTGTAAAATAAAAGCTGTCAAAACTCATACTTTTAAAACATGCTATCCGTTGGCAAAAAAAAAAAATGCTATCAGTATGAATTAGATTTGCATCCCAATATCTAAGTATATATTTGAGCCTCTAAATATATCAAATTTTAGTTTTAGTTTATTAAATTTATAAAATTTATTTTTAGTTGTCCCTTAATACCGTTAATCTCATTTAAAAAAAATGTTAGCTCAATAAATTTAGATAGTGACCCTGAATCGAATACCTACAAAACATGCTTATAACCATTTTAAATTTTAGGGAAAATAATTCATATACCTATAGTTTTATTTAATTTTTATTTTATTACCTATGTATATTTTTATCTTAATCAAATGCTTTATTTTATTTTTTAAACATAATAAACTCATATATAAAGGCTATGCTGATAGAACGAAGTTAGAGGAACTACTGGTAGTAGGTTTGCAAAAGTATTTATTTAATTAGGAAATAAAATCTACATATACCAAAATCAAAATTGAATAAAAATATAGATACAAATAAATGAGTATTTTAAAATTAAATTAGCATTTCTAGATGTAGTTATCTCATCTATATATCATTTAAGTGAGGTGAAAAATGTATAGTTTGATGTATATATGGTATCGAAGCTAGCTCAAAAAACGTCTGATATTGGAGTTAAAAGGATGCTTGGTATCAAACTTGAAAGCAAATGACAAAAAATAGAGATGCCCAAATTAGTGATACGTCCTGGGTCTATGGCACAAAGTCGAATGAGACTAGTGGATCTGTGTCAGATATGAGTTAAAGGAATTAGAAAATGGCCATATATAAAATGAATCAGTCCATCGCCATGAAAGTTTGAAATAAGCCTTTGAAGGAGAACGATCATAAAAGCTCACATCCTACCTAACCCTGAGCCAAAATCATCAAACATCACATTCATAGTAGAATGGCCAAAGCAAAAAGGAATAAAGCATAAAGCAGAATAACCCCCCCTTCCCTTAAGCAGCCAGAAGATATCATTAGCGTCACCAGTTAAATAAATTAATGAAAGGCATAACAGAGTAACATCAACAATTTTAGTAGCTTACAAACAACCAAGATTATGACAAATATTCAAAACCATAACAAGATAAAGGGGACAAAACCCAAAAACTCAGATAATCTAAGTACCAATGACAGAAGGAAAAAAAAACTCAAAATCCATATTTGGAAAATAAAGAAATCGAGAACAGAGCCAGCAACATTGAGACAAAAAATCGTCAAAACATGAGAGAAATTTTGTAACGGCATGAACATGCACGGGAGAAATCATAACTTGGGGTGAAAGCAAAGAAATAAACCCACCATTCACAGTGGAGAATGAGTTAAGTGTGTGATAGTGAATAATCAGTAACAAACGAAGGAATATGATCAAACGTTTATTTGAAAGGAACAAGATTCACAAAACCCCAAAAAGCAGAAGCAAAACCTATTGGAGAGAGAAGACAGGAAGAGAGAAAAGGGAGTAAAGAAGAAGTAAGAGTGAGAAGAAGAGAGAAGGTTGAGTATTGAAGAGAAAGAAAGCAGCAGAATGTACTGGAAACCAATAATGGAGAGAAAATAGAAAAGAAAGTGTTAGATTTCAAAATTTTGCCGAAATTAGATAGCAGGATTAACTTTGATGTATAATTTTATAATTACATTAAAGTATATATATACTTCTTTAATTTTTAGTTTGGTCCTTTATAAAAGACATGATTTAATTTTTTTTATAAGCAAAACATGTTTTAATTTTAATATAGCTAGTCCCAAATAATAATCTCTCTTTGTTTTGGGTAGGAGATGAAGCCACGAACCTAAAACTAGAGTAATCAGTTGCTTGAATACCTGAAAATAGGATCCAGATTACGCGCTGATTGCCAGTTAATATATCAAAAAAATACTAATCTTTTTTTTAGAAAGAAAAATAATAATATTTTTTTAGATAAAAACCCTAACATGTCGACATTTGTAAATATTTTTTTTTCCATATTTAAAATCTCAATATTAACATTTCGTCACTAAAAATATTAAATTAAAAGAATTAAAACACATATTTCAAAGTTAATGGAATAAAATAAAACTGTAAATAATGTTAAGAATGCAAATATACAGTTTAGAGTTTCTAATTATTTTTTATCCGTAATTACATTTATAAGTCTCTAACATATCTCATTTTTCCACTCATCTTCTCCCATGTTTTTTCTCACCCATTTCTCCTTCGTGTTTTACTACCACTCATTCTCTCTCATCCTTTTGTTGTACATTCTCTCTCCCGCTTTTATAAACATGCATTTCTTATCTTTAATCAACTTTTAAACTACCAAATTTGCTCATTTGTAAATGATAACTTCCGGAAAAAAATGTGTTCGAGGGCCCTGACTAACTAGTTTTGTTAGTTTAAGCATGACTTATATATACATTTTTATTTATATAATGTCCCTCTAATTTAAATATTAGTTTTTCCCCAATTATATATAAATATTTTTTACGTTTTAATTAAATTATGAGTATATTTTAATTATCATTAAGTTGACCCGTTCAAGCATACTTGGATCACTAACCATTGAATCGTGACCTCAACTAATTTAATGATCAATATGATTTTAAGTATTTTGGACGACCTAACGTCTTTTGCAATCTCAAGGAAAAAAGATATATTTATATGTTTTCTGATATGTAAAAAAAAAAAAATTAACAAGGCTAAAGTATATTTTAGTAGTTTATTTTTTTATCAAGTTTCATTTTAATTTTTTAAATTTAAAAAGTATACTTTCAATCCTTTTTGTTAACACCATTTGTTTCATTTGATGGAAAATTCTGATTCAACAAATTTAAATGGTGAATCTATGATTAAAGGTTGACAAAAATGTTTAAATTTAAATTTTTTTTAAAATTATTCTTATATTTTAAAAATTAGTCAATTTTTTTATCCGTATTTAACTACAGAATCACCTTTCACATTTGATAAATCATCGTTTTCTATTAAATGAAAATAATAGTATTGGTCACAAAGGACTAAAAATATACTTTTAATTTTACTAAAATTATACGTTAGCTAATTAATGATAACTCCCTATTATCCACATTATAAGAGGATATCAACAAAATCATTCAAAATAATAAAGTACTATTAGTTAAATAATTTACTTCACATCTCTCGCCTCTTTGCATTTAAAACTCTCTAAGAGTAAAGATGGCTTTACCTTTTCATGTTCCTTTTACTATATGTACCAATAAAATTTTCATGCGATATCTTATAGTGTGGATTTGAGGAAGTGAATCATGAATTAATTAGATAAATTTATGCACGCATTAAAGTTTTAAAACGTTCATTAATCTCAGTCAACACATTTTCTCCATTGTTTTGTTGAAATACTGTAATGGTCATTTTATTTTGTTGTTCCAAATCCTTTTTCTACTAACTTATATGGATATACATTATCTATATTCTATATACAGGTTTACAGAAATTATAAAACACTAATTATTAAATTATGCACATAAAATAGACTATATAAAAATCAAAACAAGCTTTCACGAATAGGCCTAATGCTAACATTACACAAGGACAGCGTGCTGTTGGCTTGTTGCCTCACAAGGAGTGTCTATGTACGGTCGTGGAAGCGACAGGGTCTTTCTCAATTGGTCAATGTCACAGCTGCTTTTTTTTATTTATTTATTTATTTATTTATTACCACTCACCTATAAACAGTAACAAAAATTAAACAAATTATTCTAATTTTTTTTATTAAGTCCAGGGTATTCACCGCTGATAGCAGTGACTAACCCCCTGACTGCGGGTCTTCCATTTAAGGGTAAACAGCTGACCACAAAAACAACCAAAGATGGAATTCAAACCTCCCCATTTTTGGTTAAAGAATCAAGTACTCAACTACTGGGCCACACTTGTATAGTTTAAATTACTCTAATTCTACATGAGAATTATTTTCTAAAATGATACCCTGAACATTTAGCTTTTACTAAAACACCTTAAAATTGAAGGAGTTATTCAATATCCTTCGTACCTTCACGTTTTTTTATTGATAGACTGGAAGAAAACGTGCTTACAACATTATTGATTGAACGAGTTATTCAATATCCTTCATACCTTCACTTTTTTTTTTATTAACAAACTGGAAGAAAACGTACTTACAACATTATTGATAGAACAAGACTAAACAACCTAACATCCTTCGTCATTCTCCACCTCTGCATAAGAAGTGGATGATGCTCAAGGATACAAAAAGGTTTTCTAATAAGTTGTAGGTCTTCTTAGCAAGAAAATCAGCAAGCTTAAAACTGTCCCTTTCCCTTTCCCTATGCCTCACTATTTTTTATTTTTTTTGTAAAATGATCAAATATATTCAATATTAAAGAAGTCTACATGAAGATACCTGTATAAGGACTAACAACACACTTATGATACTTAATAATTGACCAATCTCTATGAATAAATTTCCTCACATAGTCCAAACATAGTCCCTCTACACAAATTTATATCTTCTACACAATCTGTTGAAACAACCACCTCTCTGTAGTTTGTCCAACATAAATGGAGATCATTCAAGATCCCCATAATCTCTCGGCAATTATTGGAGGAACCTAAACAAGTTTACAGTTGAATCCACCTATCCATAGTCCATCTCCATTCTGAATGACACCACCGCACATACTAGCACCATTGTCTAGAACCGAGCCATCCATCTCAAGGTAAATTGCTTGAGGTGGGTTAGCCGAAATCCATATAGCTACTCTAGCACTTATACCACCCATTACACTACACTATTTTTAATTTTGAAAGGCATAAGTAATTTATTTAAATAAAAAAAGAGGTATGAGTTGATAATTTTAGTAATAAACATTATTTAACCCCACACATTACACTACACTATTTTTAATTTTAAAACTTTTTAAATAAAAATTGAATTCTTTTTTTCTAGGAGAATTTTATTTTAATCTAGCTAACATATTAAAATTTAAATTTGGACCCACATTTTTTAACAAATTCCTAATTAAATCATTATCCCTTCTTTTTTTCCTCAAATATTGAAAGTTCGGGGGGCGAAATGAAACGAAAAGGTGGAAGAAGTAAATATCTTTCACTTAGGTGCCTTGACTTTTTTCAACTCCTCATCTTGTCATTGGAAAAGTTTTCTCCATGCATATTAATAAGTTCTTTCTTGAAGAAGGCACCAATCCATGGCTAAATCATGTTCAACATTATTGAGCATAGAACAATGTGCATTGTATGTTTACAAGGAAGGTGAAGAAGACCTTACATTGGTAAACTCATAAAGATTTGGAAGACCTCTAATATGACTAAGAAAGTAATGATTCTTTGGTTTTTCCATCCCAGTGAGATTCTTAATTTTTTGCCAACAAATGAGACACGCGGCAATGAATTGTTATTCGCTTTCAGGGAAGGCTTAGGACTAACAAATATAAATTCTTTGAAAGCTCTTGTTGGTAAATGCAATGTTATTTACATTTCCAAGGATAATAGGAATTCACAACCACAAGTAGAGGAAGTGTAATAAACTAAATATGTATTATATCAAGTATTTGATGTTGGGCAACCTAAGTATTAGATAAACTTGATGACTAGATTGCTGGACATGATATTGAATTAATACTTAACAAATTAGATGGCTAAAATCAGTTGATCCAAAGGACTTGAGTAAAGACCAGAAGGAAGTTAGTGGGAAAGACATGGAAGGAAATGAAGTGGTGATGCCTCCAAGTCGAGAAAATATTGTAACCAGAGAAGAAAATGACAATTTTGTTGAAACATTAGTTTCTAAAAATATTAAGTCTCAGTCTTCATTGCGAGAAAAACCTACCTCTAATGCAGGTTTAGGGGTAGAATGTAAATCCAACATTCGATTTTTACCCACAATTGATGAGAAGTCCATTCTGATGGTTAAAACCAGTGGAAATGAAGATTGTAATGCCTCTTTTTGTCTAAGTAGAAATCTTCCAACAAAATAAAAGACTAAATCTAATTTCAATTTTGACAACAAAATATTAATCATGGCATTATGCTATATTGATAGTATGAGTGAAAAACATTTATTAGTTGTAATCAATTGAAACTTTAATATTTTGATGAGGGGATTATGGTAAGCACCCATTATTTAATAATTAATTCCTTAATTATCCATATGATTTTTTTATACAATTATCCATATGATTTAATTGATAAATATTCTTGGTCAGATAACACACATGCCTCTCAACTGCATATAACCTATCTACTTCCTTTCCACTTATATTTCTGCCATTGCATTTTCTTTCAATTATTGGGATCAATTACAATTGAAAAAATAATACAATCAACAAAAAATAGATAATAATATTTTTTTCAAAATAAATTAATATTGTTATATTATTTAATTAGATGTGGCATCCACCTAACCATGTTTATGTTAGATATGATTAGTTTTGATGATATCAAATGTAGATTTAAATCTAACGAGTAACAAGTTTGCATGAAATATTTATCTCCAACTTGGCTAACCATTATTTCATGTGAATATCTTGTATAGATTAATCAAAGAAAAAATGAAGCTATTATGCTTGTTTATGGATGATGATATGATCAAATAAGATTACAGATTGAATGAGAAAATCAAGAATCATGTTATTAGACTTGATATTAGAAGTTTCTATGCTCAATTGGAAGTTAAAAGAAACTCAAATGAAGTTTATATCATCAAACCATGAGTTCCCATGCATATATGATCACATAGCATGTTCATAGATTTTTTTATGTTTTGGGTGGTCAACAATCGATTGCTAAGTGTTAGCCATTGATTGCTGGACCTCTGGAACAATCGATGGGTGATTTTCTAATTGATTGTTCAGACTTCAATCGAGTGAAATGTTCAGTCTAACCCTGGTCCAATGTTTTGGTCATATCTTATAGAATACAAATCGAATTGAGGTAAAATTTAATTTTTATGAAACTAGACTTCCAATACGATTCATAGACACAAATTTCCCACCTAAATCATTTATATTCAAGGAGTTATGAATTTTTAAAATTTTCCTAGAATTCTCAAAATACAAATTCTATTTGGATGAAACTTATTTCATGTGAAACTATAGTATAAAATTGTTTCATGAACACAAGTTTCATTATCCAAGAATTTAAATTGAAGGAGATATCATTTTCTAAAGTTTTCCTGGGAAATTCAGTTGTGCATGAGTCTGACAGTCACGATTCTGACTATAACTTTTGAACAACACTGAGTTTGGCAATGATTCTTTCCTCATTTAAAAATAGATTTGAAGAGATTTTTAAGGATATATTCTATGTTAAACTTGGAGTTAAATTGAGAAAGTTATGATTTTTCAAAATTTATCCCATCTTGCTGAAATAGAATTTTGAAGTGGAAGAAAGGAAAGAACCATCGATTGATGGATCAACCACCGATGGAATTGATGTTGCAACCATCGATGGGGCTTAGAGTGCATGCAAATTGTTGATTTTTCTATCAATGATTAGCCTGGCCATCGATTGTCATGATAGGTTAGAAGTTCTCAAAAGTGTGAAAGACTATCCATTGCTAAATCCACCATCAATTAATGAAGTTCCATCGATAGACAATATGACCATCGATTATTTGTTTATATGTTCCACCGATAGCTGATGTTTCAATCAAATGTTGCAGGTGCTAATTGAAAGAAAATCAGAACGCTCCGAATGCCATTGATTGCCAAGTATGGAGAGCAATCAATTGCTGGTCAAGCCATCGATTGATAAACTGAAAGTTCAAATTTAATTACTCTTCCTATGCTTAACTAATTTTACATTTTTTGAGCTTTTACCTGGCCTATTTTAGGAAAATTCCATTGCTGAGAGAACAGAGGATCGTTACTACTAAGACACTCTGGACAACGATTTAAACCAAGAAAGAAAAGCTAAACGCAACGAATAAACATCTCTAGAGCCATTATTATAATGGCTAAAATACCATTAACACTCTAGTTCATCTCTCTCTCACAATGGCTAGTTCCTCAAGTCTTCAATGAGCGAAAATCTATCAGACCCTATATAAAGAGCTGAAGACAACAGAAGCAAAGAAGGCTAGAATGAGGCTCAACAAAGATCAAACAGATTGAGAGAAAAACATAAGTGAGCCCAGAATTGAAGAGATGATGATGATGAGACGAGAGAATTAGAAAAAAAGAGCTAGAGCACACATTGCTTAAATTATGAAGCCTTAGAAATTGTTATTTCATCATATGTCTTCCTGTACTTCAATGAGTAACAAAATCCACCTCTTAGGGAGAAGTAAGATTTCACTGTAATCATTCTATCTTAGTGAGTGATGATCAAGATTTGGTGATCTTGAGTGGGAAATAGATTATATTCTTACATGTTGTACGGGGGAGAGATTCTCAAGTACCCAAATTAAACTTGAGGGAGAAAAGGCTTCACAAGTGCCCGACTAAACTTGTGGGATTGTAAAGGCTTCTCTTGTACCCGATTTAAATAAAAAGGTAGTGGATTGAAAATATCAGGTGAAGCCTGGGGACTGGATGTAGGTCAAAGAAATAGACCAAATCTGGATAAATCTATGATTGCACATTTCTTCTTCCCTTAGCTCTCATATTTTCTAACATATCTAACTTGCATATCTCATAGTACATTTCATAGTTTGAAATACTCTTAGTGAAAACCAAAAATGATTTTAAACATTGATTATTGTTTTCACTGTGGTTTCAAAAAGTGATTGTAAGTTTTTATTCTATCACCCAATTCACCTCCTCTTGGGTAACAACCAATACTTATAGTTTAACACCGTTAACATTGTCAAATATGGATGACTCTTGGCTGAACCAAGGAACGAGAGAGAGCAATGAAGAAAAGAGAGGGGGAGGTGCAAGAGTTTATGTAAACAATTGCTCAATTCTCTCATTTAAAGGTTGTTTTCATGCTTAAGTATCTCAAATAAATGGTGTCAGTTCAAAAAAATAATGGTAAGTGGTAAGAGGAATTTGGAGAGATAAACCCAAGAAAGCAAGCTTTTGAATTGGTATGTGGTAAGTTATGGTTTATAGATGATGCTACTGATGTTGTTGATGATGCTGAAGCAGTTACTGTTTTTTTTATTGATGTTGGTCGTTATTTTTCAATATTCATTTATTTTGTTAAGATTTTAATTATTTAACTTTGTTCTTCAACATCATTTTACACAGGTATTTTTCAATATTCATTTATTTAATATTTAATATTTAATAACTTTTTCCATATGCAACTCACAAAATGGAAAATAAAATATTAAATCGATGTGAAAAATTATGTTAAAAAATAATAAATTATTCATGTGGCACATAAAGTAAAGAGTTAAGGTTTATTCAAAAGCCTAAAGTGTTTTTTCATGAATCCAGTCTTGGAAAGTATTTTTTAAGCGTAATTCAAGTACATCCAACACATTAAAACAATTTTTAAGTGTATTTAACATCCTAAAGTATTTTGTGACTTATAACTTGTCATATAATCCAACGATGCACATAATTTTATGATGAGCGCCTCTCTACTCATGGACCGATTAGCACTGAAACGGTGAAACCGGATCCCTCACGAATGACCAGGCCGGTGGACTGTTCCATTTCTTGCTCAAGTTGGTTTAGATGATCCATGTGCAGAACACCCAAGCAGTCCCCCATCCTCTGCCTGTTCAAACACGTATACGCCCACACATGTGCCCTTATTGCATGCTAGTTAAACTTTATCTATATCTACTTAATTACTTTGATACTATTCATTATATGTCAGTTGAGTAATTTCCAGGATGAGTTTTGCCAAAAGGTTATTTCAAGTTTAAGTAGTAACGTGAGATTCTTAGAAATTTTATCAATATAGCCTCTATCAGTTTCCGAAAAATAGCATTTCAAATCAAACTCTACCTGTCTGTGAAGAACATGCCTAAAGAGTTATGGGCTGTTTGGATACCTGTTACCAGAACAGTCTTTTGTTTTTCAGAACAAAAAAAAACAAAAAACTTGTTTGGAAACTTGTTTCCAAACAATTGTTCTCGAAAACAAAAAAACAAAAAGTTGTTTTTTAAAAACAAGAAAACAAAAACAACTTTTAGGTGTTTTTTAATTTTTGTTTTTTCGTTTCCAAATATGAAAATATTTTTTTTTGAAATAAAGCTTGAGTCCGTCATACATGTTACGTCCGACAAGTCGTGACATCACTGACAACAACGAAAACAATAACGTCATCAATGACGACAAAAATCACAACGCCACAGATGACGCCGGAAACTACGAATTCACTGACGACGATGGAAAAAGCAATGTCACCGACAATGATAAAAACTATGAAGTCATCGACTACAACAGAAACCGCGACGTCAAGGAAGACGACGACAGAAACTACGAAGACACCGATGACGACGAAAACAGAGACGTCACCTATGACGATGAACATAGCAAAATCACTAATGGCGACAGAAATAGCGATGTCACCGCAACGACAAAAATTACAAAGTTACCGATGACGACGGAAACAACAATGTCACAGACGATTATTGAAAACCGAATTTCACTAAAGAAGGTTGTGAAGTCACCGATGACGACAGAAACGTGATATCATCGATGACAACAGAAACAACTAAGCCACTGACAACGACGAAAACGGTGAAGCCACCAACGACGATGAAAACAGCGGCATCACCTATGACGATTGAAAACACAAAGTCACCAATGAAGGTTACGAAGTCACCGAAGATGACGGACATCGCAGTGTCAATGACGGCGGTCACGACGTCACCGATGACTACAGAAACTGGGGTATCAACAACGATGACAGAAACAACAAAGTCACCAACGACGAAGAAAACAGTGACTTCACCAACGACAACGGAAATAGCAAAGTCACCGAAACAATTACCCAAACAAATTATTTTGTTTTTTCGTTAAAAAAACATATTTTAGAAAACTATTAGCCAAATATGTTTTTTTGTTTTCTTGTTTATAAAACCTGTTCTTAAAAATTGTTTTCAAAAACTTTTTTTAAAAACAAAAAACAAAACCAAACAGCCCCTTAAAAACTATTTTTCCTTTCTTTTTTAGAGGCAGTTAACACCATAGAATATTTAGGGGTGTAATCTTTTCCTTGGCTCATTAAAAGTGGAGCAATCCCATGCAGAATCAGTTTCACTACTAAGTACAATAGGCAGAACTAATCAAATCTGGACTTTTAGATTTGATTTGTATGATTTAGATTTGAATTTATAAAAGTTTATATCTGTTGATAAGGATTATTTTAATGGGTATAGAATATAAAATAAAAATAATATCTTAACTATCGCCTTTTCAAAAACTAATTTTTTACTCCAAAATAACCATTTTTAAAAATAATCAAATATAGGCCATCTAGATTAAATCTGAAAGGCCCAATTTTGATTAGCTCTCCCTATTAAGCACAAACTAATTCTATCACATGCAAATCTTGATGCCGATCTTCCTTTTCCATCACTTAATGCACATGAGAATTTCTTAGACGGTGGTCCATATGGGGTAAACGATCAAAAGGGGCCAAACCTATATACCACGATCTCATAAGTTTGAACTTGTAACAATTCACCATCCACTAACTCAACATTTAGAGGGGGCAAATGATCTAAAGTGCAAAAAGGCTCCAAATTGATATATACTCCTCTGGTCCTATTTATAAGGTAAAGAGAGAAGACTTCATTTAGTCTTATTTATAGTGCACTTCATTAAATTATTCATGTGAATTTATATTTTTATCCTTAATTTATTATGTGGTGTTGTTGATATTAAATATGGATATAGTTGAAAAGTTGTCAAATTTCAAGGTACAAATAATGAGTTTAAGATTTTTCTTGGTCTGTGTGAAACATGCTGAAAATGCCTTATAAATAGGACCATAGGATTACCTTATTATTCCGGATATATAGTGATCAGTAACATCATTTCTAGCTTAAACTAATGAAATGATGGGTACTTTTTTGTCCTTTCTGTATTGCAATTTGCTGTTTTAATTATAATATTCCCTAAAAATCTGGATCAAATCATCATGGGGTTTACTCGTGTCTTTGGTCATGCTTATGTTTTATCCTACCAAACAGGATATTGAATTTCTTATTTTCCACTTGAATACATGTCAATCTCATAGCTCGGGCTCCATCTTAGGACTCCTCATTTATATGTAGCAGCACGTGATAGAGAGCTTAAAACACATGCTGACTTTCCACAAAACGAAACCAATCCGATAGCTTTGCTTGTGTTGTCAAAAGCTATGGCTCTTTGGTTTCGTCAGAGTTCTCAAGTTTTGTCTCTTCCAGTTTTCCCTTTTTTTTTTTTTTTTTGAATAATGCTGGATAGCATTAACTTACAACAGAGTTACAACAAAAGAGCTTCCAAAGTGAGAGCATCTATCCTTCATCAATAGCCGCCTGATGAAGCTCAGGAGGTTGTTGATCAAAGATAGCATAAGGACCATCTATCTTAATGGAAAGCTTTGCTCATCGGTCTGCTACCTAAATATGTTCCCTACAAACATGCAAAGCTTTAACCGACCAATCTCTATACATAATCAATCTAGCATCATTAATTATATCAGAGAAGGGATGAGTTTCCTCACGCCCTCTTATCAGCAAATTAATTGCTTCTATACAATCCAAGAATAAGACGATGTTCCTAAAACCCTTGGACCAGCACAAAGTTAGGCCTTGTATGAGGCCTAAGAGTTCCGCAATCGCCGTAAGTATTGCAAGCCAATAAAACAACAGATTAACTTAACTGTTGTTTAGGTATCATATTCAACACTGGTACAATCAGCCATCAGCAAGGATCTTGATTTATCTGTAGTAGAGGTGGGTAAATAAGTAAGATTTTAATGAGCTTGATCATATATTTTTTATTGGGTTCTTTTTTGTAGGAACATTGCATTCTTTTTTAGCATTTGACTATTGAAGTTGGCATTTGACTTTATGCTTATATTCGAAGGCTTAATTATTTATGATATTTCAATTCAAAAAAGCCATGAGAATACCAATTGTTCTTTGTTATGCTGGTTGAGTTGCTATGTACTTTACATTAACAGTAATAAGACTGGAGTTGACTCTAGTAGGTGATTTATTATTGTTCAACCAATTTAGAACAAGTTATTATGACATTTTATTTTGTCCGTTAAGAACTTAACAAATAATTCAAAAATGATTTTCCTATATGTGGTCTTTTCTCCCCAAAAATCATTTCTTTTAATTGCAAACGGCAAGCACGAGTGTGGTACAAACCAATAGGACAGATATGTGACGATAATTGCTTTTCGCGTGAATATTATATACCGTCCGTTCCTAAATATCAGATCTATTTATCTAATTTGATTAGATTAAATATGTTAGTTAAAATGACATGGCATTACCAAAGCACCCTAACCACATTTTTTTGCTACCTTCTCTCTGTTGTTTATTTATTCTTTAGGAGTATTAATAGGGATAATTTAGGAAAAATGTAAAAAAAAAATAAAGATGTATTATTTTTAGGAAGAAGCTTATATTCCTTATAAATCCTATATTTAAGAAGAGATGGAGTAGCTACACAAATTAGAACAACATAATCAAAATACCTTAAAATAATATCAACATTATGAGTATTATTGTTCAGAAATATGTGCATATAAACTCTTCTTTCTGTATGTGATGAACTTGGAAATCCTAAAGATGTGCAACAACGTGTAAATTTCTAGAATTGTGTATATGGAGCAATGATCAAAAGGGTGCAAAAAGGCTCCAAATTAATATACATTGTTTAGAATAACTAAATATAAGTCACACAATTGACATTAACAGTACATCATTTCTAGCAAAAACTAATTAAAGATACGATGGACACTTTTTTTTTGGTCCTATTGTACGGCAATTTGTTGTTTTATTTGTTTTATCCCCTAAAGTTTGAATCAAATCTTCATCCACTTAGATTTGTCTCTAGTCACGATAATTATACACATACTGCCAAATTTTAAAATTTCTCATTTGCCCATTTGACACGTGAATAGCGATGGCTCCAACCTAAGATTTGTTTTTATATGGAAAGGGCCTGAGATAAAAAGTTTAAAACAAACACAAAGCATTGAGCTTCTACAAAACCAAAATCCATCCTATATCTTGCTTTTGTTGTGTTAAAAGCAACAGCTCTTTGATTGTGTCTGAGTTATGTCAGCCATGACGTGGGAGCTATGCAAACTAGAACGAGAGCTGAGTGGGGAGAGCCATTTATTGAGAAAACATTGATGGACGATCAAGAATCATCTAAGGAGAAGAGGATGGGGAAAGAATCTATAGCATATGTTTTCATAAGCACTCTTGTAGCAGTTTTTGGTTCATATAAATTTGGATCTTGTGCAAGTCAAATTTTATCTTTTTCAGTCTTCTTAACTATGGATTCAAACTAGTAGTACCATTTTCTTAGCTATGTCCAACCACTTAAAAGTGAAACCTAAGAAAAAAGTAAATAATTTTTTGTTTTGGTTCTGATACATAGTCAACCATTAGTGATGATCTTTAGTTATCCATTGCAGAGGTGAGTTTGAAAAAATTGAAGTAAATAACCTTATTTTCAGTTTAAATTCTTATTATTGCATGTTGGATAATTCCTATACTAAAAGCATACATGCATATAAAATTTCTACAAATCTCAGAGAGTAAACGGTGGAAGACTTGAATTATAAATACATCTCGCCATGCTAATTGATTTGTAGACAGAATTCCAAAACGATAAATACCCTCTAACATAGGAATTCTTCTGACTGGAAAATAGACATAGTGATAGCTTATCGGATTGCAGTCTTTAGTCAAACAACCCCTTTATATAAGCGACTACGTGAATTGATATATCTCTTTATGTAAACAGACATGCTTTTACCGCTTTAAACGTGACTTTATTATTATTAATCTTCTATTAAAACTAATAATAATATTTTGGCCAAATAAAAATTACCTGAATCAAAACATAATACTCCCTCCGGTCCTAAATATAAGACCACTTTGACTTTTTTTTGTGGAAGTTAAGGAAGTAAATTAGATCATTAAATTATAACATATGTCATATGTAATTAGATTATATGTTAGTTTATAAGTAGAATAGAGTAGTTTTGAAGAAAAAAAAACTATATACAATTTAAAGTGATTAATTTTATATCCTAAAATTTTTTCAAAAAAATCAAGGTTTTCTTATATTTAGGACCGGAGGGAATATATCTAACATGCAGGCCACATATAGGAGATATTCTAATATCTATAATATACATAAATAAATATGAAAAAATATCTAAAATTGCATACATTGTTCTCAAACGTTAAGTTGCTCTATTCTGTTTCATATGCATATGCAGTTCTCTTTATTTGGCTCGTTGGTTACTATTGGTGCTGTGAATGGTGCAATCACAAGTGGACATATGGCAGATAAACGTGAGTAACAAGGCTGGAGTTTACTCTAGTTGGTGAGATTGAAGTTGAAATTGGAGTTTATGTTTATTTGAAGGCTTAATCATTTATGACATTTTAACTCAAACAGGCAATGCTGTTCTTTATTCTGCTGGTTGGGTTGCAATATACTGTGAAAATTGGTTGGGTTAATACTCTTTAAACAAGGCCAGATGCGCCAATATTGGTTGATCGATCGAAAAGGTCATAAGTGTTTTTCTTTGTTTCTTTGGTTATTTACAGCTATGGAGGTATATATTCTCAGTAATGGAGTTTGTTTCCCCCAGTCATATCTCTTTTAATCAAGCCAATTAAAACATTAACAAACTCATTAAAAATTAAAGCACAATACTGCAATCCGAATAAAACGATGCTCCCTCAGCCCAAAATCGTGGGAGGAACGAATACCTCACTTTTTAAAATATTTATTGGGACATTATAGTGGAAAACTAAATTCACAGATTAATTATTATGAAAACCCTCAAATTTATGGGTCAAAGCACAAGTATTTACTATTCATATGAAACAAGTATACAATTAAGAAAGAGCGTAACACTATTTAATGCTCAAATTATGCACATTACAAAGCGGAACAGTGAGTATCGTCCATTAATTAGTAATCCTTACAAATAGAAAAATCGTGAATATGATCTTTTAGAATATTTATTCCAAGATGTATTTGAGCAATTTATTCTTACCTGTTTAATTTGCTCGGCGCCTAGTTGATTAAAGCATGTATGAATATTTGTCAAAAAAGCTTGTGCATTGAAATTTGCGAAGAACTTCCAATTTTCTGATGGTCATTATAGAATATAGACACACACACACACTTGTTTCCCGTTTCTGTACAAGTTCCAACTCATCATAACCCCAATAGAGACCTCAAGTTTCTATAGTTATCTCGAAGGTTAAGCAGTGACTTAGGATTTAATTTGTATGGATTTGTTCTTCAATTAATTAAGTAACCGCACACACATTAATGTGATTTGGAAACTCCAAAATATATATATATATATATATATATATATTTATTTATTTATTTAACTTTTGAACGAACACAGTTATGATGGGAAACACAGGCACATAAAGCAAGTAAATAATTTACTTGTGAAGGTAATCCAAAAAAATGTATAGCAGCGTATAATAATCATAATTTATTTGACTTACTTTGGGCTCACGAATGACCAGGCCGGTGGACTGTTCCATGTCTTTGTTCAGATTTAACTGATCTCCCTAGGAAGATCCTTGTTCACTACTTTCACCTTCAACATATACTGGCTCACACGAACCAACACCACATCATCAGAAAATTCCTCTCTGATCTATTTAAAAAAGAAGAGAGAGAGAGAGAGAGAACATGTAAGGAAGGATGATAAACCGTACCTCACAGTGGGAATTCCATAAATCAGTTCCTAAGGTCTTCTACTGGTACTGATCGAAGGACTCCTTTGTTCTATCAAATTAAAGAGAAAACTAGCAGAGCTCAATTTTTTTTCCTAATCAAAAGAACCAAAAAAAAAAAAAAGAAGAAGGAAATTTAGGGTTCAGGAAATTAGGAGGTGGAGGCTCATGGAATTTCCGAGTACTACTGGCCGGAGAACATAATAATGGGAACCTTGGCGTCACAGAGAACAGTGAGCTCATTGGCTTTCTTGAAGAGAGTTTACCTGAAGGTTGGTGGTGCTCTCAATCCTCTTGATCTGAATCTTACCACGAGCCATGTATGATGATGATGCCTGCAGAGTGATTAGAACTATAAACAAATTAAAGGTATGGTAGGAGGATTTGATTTTCATTTTTCTTTTCTTGGTTTTGCTGCTCTGATCTCTTCTTCTTCTTCTTCTTCTTCTTCTTCTTCTTCTTCTTCTTCTTCTTCTTCTTCTTCTTCTCGCAGAAAGGAAAGAAGGGAATGATAAAATGGGGAGGAGAGACGAGGAAGATAAGAAGAGAAGAAGAGGAAGTGAATTTGCCTACAAAGGAAGCCTGAATGCCAAAATGCTGAAAGGCATGGCAGACTTTGTTATAAACGTCCTCCTTCTCGTTCTGCTTCCGTCTCCTACGCAATTGCATGTGGGTGTGGGCCCCTCCGCCGTTACTCCACGGAACCCCTCGTTAAATTAAATGACCTCATTACCCGCGTACACTAACGCCGTCAAGTATTCAGAGTCCATAGTCCAAGTCCAATCTTCTGTGTACGGATCATTTACCTCAGATCCAATCTTGGATTTGGGTTGTCAAGACGCTTAAATTGGGCTTTTGGATGTTTGTTTTATCCAAGCCCATGATTATTTAGCACTACCCAACTGTACTTAATGAATCTGAGCTCTATGGCCCAAAAAAAAAAAAAAAGAAAATGAGTCTGAGCTCAGATCTAGAATTTAAATGAAATTACTCCCTCCCTCCCTTCTTCTAGTTCACTTTCTTTCTTTCTTTTCCTTTTTCTTTTTCTTTTCTTTTGAGAACCCTATGACATTTAAATAAGTTACTTATAAATTGATTTGTCAAATTTTTTTTTTATTTGACTTATACGCTAACATATAATATCATATACACAATATGTTATGTTTAAGTGACTCATTCAGCTTCCTTAAATTCTCCAAAAAAAAAAGTTTGTCAATTGGATCTCATATTTAAGAACAGAGCAATATCAATTTTTCTAATTAAATCGTAAAGATTGGTTAAATTAATTCAACATAAAAGGCTTTAGTTCTAATAATTAGCTATTCATACCTTTCAAACAGAAGAGCTGTGGGAAATAAGAAACCGTGTTTAGTTCTTAGCGTACTAAACACATAAGTTTATTAGGGAAACTAGTTCCTCAACTTTGTTCATAAATCATTCCATCATAAGGACTTGGCTTTTCTCCTTTTCTGTTCCATCCACTCCCGTCCTTTGCCTTTAAATTACTTCATTTTAGGATTAAATTTTTTATGTTTGTTTAGACAATTACATTCTGCATAAAACTAGTGACGTTTTGATATCTTATGAGAAAAAATTGGTTCAGTCTTCAAATTTGTATGATTTCCGCACTGAAAAATTATTTGGTTGGTCGAAAGTAGTGGTAAGAAAACTCAGAAATATATGCAAATGACCATATTACCTATAATGAGTTTTTCTTTATTTTGTTCTTTTTGGGTTCATCTTTCTGTTGGGGGGCATTATCATTTTTTGGGAGAACAATGGCGGCACGGTTTTTACACGGTAAGGGATCTAATCAAGTACCAATAGTCTAGTCTTGTTTTTTGATAATGATGTGCTAATTGTGCAAATTGGGAATTCGGCATTAAACGGGGCCTTGTTACAATTGTTTTGCGATGCCATGTAATTATGTCAATAATTAAACCAGCCCCTGTGATTATGTGCATGTCTGATTTCAAGTCCTTATGCTTTTAATTATATCAATAATTCTATTGTTGAAGTCCGTTTGATGCAATTGCATCTGGACCGTAGCATATTGATATGTTATTTTTAAGTGACTCATTTGGCGTCCTTAAATTCTCCACACAAAAACAAAGTTTGTCAATTGAATCTTATATTTAGGAATGGAGCAATATAAATTTTTGTGACTAAATCGTGAATATTGGTTAAATTAATTCAACATAAAAGGCTCCAGTTCTAATAATTAGCTATTAATACCCGTCAAACAGAGGAGTTGTGGGAAATAAGAAGCCCTGTGATTTTTATGTATGATGATAACTTTATAAAAATTATATTGGTAAAGATAATTATTATTATTTAGTTGTTTCCATTATTTGTTTAATCTGGTACAATATACCTTTGTCATTTATAATTTGGCATGTGGCTGAATCTATATAATTTGTTATAAATACCAAATATTTTGCCATGAAATTAATTTGTGAAAAATAATATTTTTTTTAGGAAAAAAAAAAGAAAAGGAACCATGAGTTGATAAGAGTTAGTTAAGCCTTGTGATTATTCGGAAGGGTAATGATACATTTTATATATGAATGGTACATTCCATCTCATTTGGTGGGAGAAATTTGATATATTCATGAACTATATGATAACTATATTGAAATGAAACATTATCATTTGAAATTCTAATTTAATTGTCACATATATTGTAAGAGAATATGATTATTGGTTTTATTTTGCAAGTGAGATTGACACAAGTTTTGATGAGGACTTGTTTGATTGTTAATTAAATTTTGTTAGACTAATTTTTGTGGTTGGGTTGTGAGATGAAATTTTACTTACTATAATATATTGGTTATCGCATAAGATTATGAGAAAATATATATATTTCTAAGAAAAAACAAGTTGAAGTATATTACTATCAATGAGTAATGAAGTTTTATGAAAATATAATATTATATGTTAGTTCTAGAAGAACTTATATGTTACAAAATAAATATAGTTCCTGAAGAACCAATACAATTTTTTTTTATGGTTGGAAGAATAATTGATGATGAAAATCATGCTTCACATATTGATATTAGAACTTCAGTTCATTGAAGGGAATGAAAAGATAATCCAAATGGATTGAAATCCATTTTTTTATGTGAGTAATTAATTCACATATTGATATTAAAACTTCAGTTCATTAAAGGGAATGGAAAGACAACCCAAATGGATTGAAATCCATATTTTTATGTGAGTAATTAAGTATTTATGCTTCCAAATGAAATGTACGTAGGTTATTAGCCTACTATAACTGTTTTTAAAATACATGAATTGGGGAAGTTTATCGGTGACTCACACTTGAGGGGGAGATTGTTGGAATACAAGTGTGGGTCAATGTTGAATGTTAGATGAAATTATACTCATATTTTTACTATAGAAAATCTTTTGAGATTTCCCCAAAATGGATGTCATGTAATGATTTTAAATATGGAAATTGAATGTTGGATAAGAAAGATGATATAATAAACCAAAAGTTTACTGATCTAAGTAAATTTGTTGTTGACATGACTTGTTTGATCATTTAAGTCATATATATGAAATATTAAATTATTTATTGACATCCATCGAAGAACCAGAAAATTGTTCCCGAATAGGTAATTATTAATTCCCCCTGTATGAGTATATTACGATGGGACGGTTAATTCCGCATGTGTAAGTAAATTATGATGGGACTGTTATCCCACACGTATGAGTATATATTACGATGGGACGGTTATTCCATACATATGAGTATATTACAGTGGAACGGTTAATTGCCCTTATATGAGTATTATCGTGGGACAGTTAATCTCCACGTGTGAGTATATTACAATTGGAACGATTAATTTTCCACTTGTGAATTTATTACAATGGGACAATTTATTCACCACGTATGACTGTGGGACGATTCATTCCCCACGTATGGTTATATTATAGTGTTATATTGGAAATAAGTACATAATTGAACGTTTTGTTCTTAGTTATTAGTCAAATAGTTTTTTTCATATTTTATTTAAATAGATTTTTTTTCTCCTCTAAAAAATGTATTTTCAAGAAGCTCTATGTGCACTTGCTTTCTTTCGCGCACTTTGCTATTTATGCCTACACTGAGTTAGTGATAGACTCACCCTATTCTTCATATTTTTTTTTTCAGGTGATTGTTTAGTGTTTTGAAGATTCCGTGGCGTTATGGCTTCTAGGGCAGTGCCAGAGTTTGAGTCTTGTATTGTAAATGTTTTTAAATTTGTTTTTGTTTGTTTTATTGTATATGAAAAGTGCTTGTTTGTAATTTATATTGAAGGTTTGCTAGGTTGAGTCGAGTTATTTGACTTAACTTGTGTGCCGATCACTACTCGAATTTTAGGTCGTGACAAAGTTGGTATCATAACCAAGTAAATAGTTCAGTTGTAAGAGTCAGTAGATGAGAGAGCAGCTAGAATCTTGTTTGTAATTAGGGAAAATTTCATTAAAAGACCACTGTAGACAATTAATGTAAAAGAAAGACCAAAAAAATCTGAAATTTCACTGCAGGACCTAGGTCCTTAAATGAAAAAAAAATTGTTGTGTGAAAAGACCTAAAAACCCTTGTGAAAAAGAGGAATTAATTTCATATAAGGACCACTGTGCACGCTGACACGCTGACACAACGTACTTCCTTGTACATATGGCGATTTTCTTGTGCATATGGCCATTTCCTTGTGCGAGGCCTGGACATAGCACGTCATAAGTCCAATTTATTACTCCTTGTGCATATGGCGATTTCCTTGTGCATATGGCCATTTCCTTGTGCGTGGCCTAGACATAGGAAGTTATGAGGCCAATTAATTACTCCTTGTGCATATAGTCATTTCCTTGTACGTGGTCTGGACATAGCACGTTATAAGGCCAATTAATTACTATCCATATGGCTGAGAGCCCTCACAGTCCAGGCACAACGACGCAATTATCAGAGGCGCGCTCTGCCACTGAGCTAATAGCCCGTCGTGTGGGTGCCAAAAGCGAGAGAAGCCTCATCCCTCTCTTTCCTTTTTTACGTCCCCATGTCGCCCCCGTGTGGCGACATGGGGGCAAAAAAAGGGGATCCTATCAACTTGTTCCGACCTAGGATAATAAGCTCATGAGCTTAGTCTTACTTCACCGTTGGGATTTTCTTGTGCATATGGCCATTTCCTTGTGCATATCACAAGGAGTAATAAATTGGCTTTATAACGTGCTATGTCCAGGCCACGCATAAGGAAATGACCATATGCACAAGGAAATAGCCATATGCACAAGGAGTAATTAATTGGCCTTATAACGTGCTATGTCCAGGCCTCGCACAAGGAAATAACCCTATACACAAGGAAATAGCCATATGCACAAGGACATAGGACGTTATAAAGCCAATTAATTACTCCTTGTGCATATGGCGATTTCCTTGTGCATATGGCAATTTCCTTGTGCATATGGTCATTTCCTTGTGCTTGGCCTGGACATAGCACGTTATAAGGCCAATTTATTACTCCTTGTGATATGCACAAGGAAATGGCCATATGCACAAGGAGTAATTAATTGGCCTTATAACGTCCTATGTCCATGTGCATATGGCCATTTCTTTGTGCATATGGTCATTTCCTTGTGTGAGGCCTGGACATAGCACATTATAAGGCCAATTAATTACTCCTTGTGCATATAGTAATTTCCTTGTGCGTGGCCTAGACATAGCACGTTATAAGGCCAATTTATTACTCATTGTGATTTGTACAAGGAAATGGCTATATGTACAAGGAGTAATTAATTGGCCTTATAACGTCCTATGTCTAGGCCACGCACAGGGAAATGACCATATGCACAAGGAAATCGCCATATGCACAAGGAGTAATAAATTGGCCTTATAACGTCTTATATTCAGGCCACACACAAAGAAATGACCATATACACAAGGAAATGGCCAAATGCACAAGGAGTAATTGATTGGCCTTATAACGTCCTATGTCCAGGTCACGCACAAGGAAATGGCGATATGCACAAGGAAATGGCCATATGCACAAGGAGTAATTAATTGGCCTTATAACGTGCTATGTCCAGGCCTCGCACAAGGAAATGACCATATGCACAAGGAAATGGCCATATACACAAGGAAATCACCATATGCACAAGGAAGTACATTGTCTCAGAGTGTCAGCGCGTCAGCGTGCACAGTGAATTTAATTCCTCTGTTCCACAAGGGCTTTTAGGTCTTTTCACACAACAATTTTTTTTCATTTAAGGACCTAGGTCCTGCAGTGAAATTTCAGATTTTTTGGTCCTCATCTGACATTAAATTGCTACAGTGGTCCTTTAATGAAATTTTCCATTGTAATTATATCTTTGGGTAGCGCGGATTACGCGGAGGAAGCTTCTACTACCAACCCCATGTCACAGAATTTTGCGTTGTTTGTGTTAATTAATTAGGTTACCCATTTTTGTTGGTCTATAAAAAATGTGCTTATATTGTTTTTGTTTTTTACGTGAAAGGTATGAAAAGAATTTTTTTAAAAGAATTTAACGTTAATTTATAATAAGAAAAAATATTTGTTGAAAAAGAAATAGAGAAATTTTTTAAAAAAAGAGTATATTTTTAGAAAATTTTATATTTTAATATTCTTTATCTTTCTTTTGCCTTCCATACTAACTAAATACATGTATACACTAGAAATTTTTCCGTTGCAAAAGGAAAATCATTTTTTTTTTTTTCATGATTTTGAAGTCAGTGAAGAATTACTTTTAATTATTATAGGATTGAAAATTTGATAACAATTTTTTTTCTGTAGAAAAATATTTTATTTGAAGAAGTGAAAGTCAAATTAGGGTAACATTGAAAAAACAATTATTCAAAAGTGTTTCTTATTGATTTTTTTTCAAATTAATTAAATATATGTTTACCCGAAAACTTTTGAACATTGAAAAAGTTTTTATTGTATTTTTTTAAAGATTTTGAACTTAGTGAATATTTTTTTATAAATGTCATTTAATTTAGAATTAGATAAGGAAAAATGTTTTGTAAGTGACGGTGGTAGGGTTAATTTCCCATGTGTGAGTATACTATGGTGGAACAATTAATTCCCCACGTATGAGTATATTACTGTAGGATGGTTATTTCCCACATTAGGTTATATTTTAGTGTTATGGAATAAGTACAAAGTTGAATGTTTTAATTTTTTTGGTTAGCCAAACAAATTTTTTTTCATATTTTATTTAAATATATTGTTTTTATCATCTAAAAAATATATTTTCAAAAGCTCTGTGCACACTTATTTCTTTCCGCACTTTGATATTTATGCCTTCACTGAGTTAGTGGTAGACTCACCCTATTCTTCACATTTTTTTAGGTGACTGGTTAATGTTTTGAAGATTCCGTTATGTTATAGCTTCTACAGACTTTGAGTCTTGTATTATAAATGTGTGTTAAACTTATTTTTGTTTGTTTTATTGTATGTGAAAGTGCTTGTTTGTAATTTATATTTAAGGCTTGCTTGGCTAAGTCGAGTTATTTTGCTTAGCCTATGCGCCAGTCATGACGCAGATTTTGGGTTGTGACAAGATTGATATCAAGGATTTTGAGGAGTAGTATTTTTTTAAAATATATATATATATATAATGAGCTGAATTTAACAAAAAAAGGGAAAAGTGATGTTACTTTTTTTTTTAAAATTATGTTTTCATACTCTTTTATATGATTACTTCTTCTTCTTCTTTTTTACATAAAAAGATTGTAACCAACTTCTTCATTCATTTTTTTTACCAAAACTTCTTCAATTTTTTTTTTAAATTTAAGTATTTAACTCATAAAAATTTTACTTTTTCACCCCGTCCCTTATGCCAAATAACCCATTAATGTAGTTTTTTTTCAAATTTAAATAAAAATCAAAGGTGCTATGGTGGCCCCTCCTGAACCATTTGATGAATGTTTTCATTTTTCATATGTGATAAATATTTGAGAAAATTCCATTTAAATCAATCTTAAATATCAAAATTTAAATTTAGACCTGCACTTTTAATAAATTCTTCATCAGACCAAGAAGTCTTATTACGAATTTATGAATTAATTCTTTTCCCTGTGTTGGTTCTGATTGGTAAGTGCGTAGCAACGACTTCTGAGTGACATACCCTCAATCCTAGTTCCCTGAAAGTGATGAAAAACATTATATTTAGATCGTGAATAAATGATATATATGTAAGTATGCAAGTAGTTTGAAGAGATACCTGCTCATCAACCAACAGCATCACAACCTTCTAAACAGGAAAGTGATGGGTATTTTTTCGCACAACCCACTTCCGCAACACGAGTGCAGCAATTTGCCATGTGTCTTTACTTTCATCGAACATCCTTATTAGAACTCTCTCATCACCCATTGTAGACTGGAATACAAAAGAAGGGACCTCGGAAGAAGAACACAATGTGGAGGAAACCTTCGGAGTTATATGTATATAGACAAAGGGAACATGAAATGCAAATAAGTGGTTGATTTTATTTATTCCTTTTCCATTTCATGTATTTATAAATATAATATTATTTATAGAGTTCACACGACACAAGATTTCAATTTGCATTTGGGCTAGTGTTCAAAATAATTTATTCATAAATTTCAAAAGGTTAAAATATTTCATATTAAAGCACAGTTACGTATTGTTAAAAAATTCAACCAATTGCATTTATTCAACTTTGATTTAATTAGAACAACTTTTAATATATATGTTTAAACATTATAGGTCTAACAAAAAGAGTATGAGTACACGTGCATGACTTTGATTTAATTAGAACAACTTTTACACTCTAAACGTGATAGGCAAAATTGCTGTAAAAAATTAAGAAAATTAATATTGAAATTGACCTCTTTTTGGAAAATAATTTACTCATAAAATTCAAAAAGTTAAAATACTGTGTATAAAAGCACAATTATTTATGGTTGAAAAACTTAAATTAAAATACAAGTAAGCGCATTTATTTACTGAGAAGTCAGAAAATTCAGGTGCTGCATAACTTTTACTTATTGGTTTTGTCTCGGACTTTTGTACAAGAATGTGAATGAGGTGGGGTTGAGAGAGAGTGGCCACTGGGATGTTTGGTTTAGTGCTCTCTCTGTGGGTGGTTGCAGATATTTAGTTATTAATATTGTGGTGCTATTTGGAAACCCATTTTTTGTTTCCCTTTGAAGGAAGGGTTGGAAGGGAAATTTTCATAGTGCTAGTAGTGTATTCTTACTAAATGACGGCAAGAGGTCAATTCTCTCTAGGCAGCAGAAGGTTCTTTGTGTACGATCTCTGAAGTTAAAATTGGATTTCTGTTTCAAAGAATTTAATTCCATATATTTCTTGTGAGCGCAACTTAATTATGTTTTGTAGTAAATTTTTTTATTCTTTGAAGAAAGATTATAAACGTTTCTAAAATAAGAGGATGAGCGGGAAAAAAGGCAAATAGAAAGATAAATAAAGAATTTATTATATCACTTTTTGTATTACTGTCCAATTTCAAGAACACTTTAATTCCATGAAAAGTTGAAACCTCAACAGAGTTTGGTAAATATATTAGTCATTCGTTCAGGATAGAAAAAGTATCACAATTTAAATTTCACTAACATTTTTGTTTGTTAAACTTGCTAACAGTGAGGTTATGGGAAAGGCAAAGGACTTGGCCAAAAAAGAAAAGACAAAGGAATTAGGCGAAAAGGTTTTTTTTTTGATGATGTGTGTTTTTGTTGAAATTTTATGGATATGAAAAATGAAATGACCATTTTCAGCCAGACTACTATCTCTAGCCTGAGCCGGTTCTTGAAAAAAATTGACAGGGACATTAAAAGTAACTGTTGCTTTAAATTTATATAAAATAAAAGTGTTATTATTATAGTAAAGGCTCAAATTTGATGAAATAGTATCGATTCATATCGTGAGAAAATTAGTGTTGACGCCAATGCAGTACTCAGCTCGCCTTTGTTTGGGTGCTTTCATTCGAAGCTGAAACAGGAAAGTAGAAATGGCTTTGAAATGCTGCAGATTAGCATGATATAATTAAAATATCGAGTTACAGTACTAATCGTATTAATGTTATTATTATTTCAAAGCATTTGTTGTTGTTTATGTCATTTTTCATTTAAGGGCGCATTACATTTATATTCTATAAAACTAAGTTTTCATTTTGTGCTCTGTTTCATCTAATCTTACTTTACGGATCAAACATAATCATCAAAGTGAGAACCTTTTATTTTGCTCAGTTGAACGCCTTTCTTTTAGGCAATTTGGAGCCATGAAAGAACTGAATTTTGTGATGTCAGAAGTTAAACCGTGAATGAACATTTGAAAATCAAGAAACATATTATTGGCAGACATTCACTGATAATTACCGAACAATCTTTTCATTTTCCCAAAAGAAATATACTATATTAATCTTCTCATTCTTTTTTTTAAAAAAAATCATATATATATATATATTTATATCAAACTGAGTCGTAGGTTGACTTGGAGGATACCCTTTTTCAACAATCTGAAAAGGCTCCTTGACTGAATTAAATAACAGAATATCTACATTAATTAGAACAAGAAGATAAAGATCTATATCATATGATGAGACTAAGAAAACAAAATAACAAAATAAAATCCTCTAAAGTTGAAAATCTTTGAATTGGTGAAGTTGAATAAAAAGTACAGAATTATTTGCCTAGGCTGAAATCTTGATTAGTGATCAAGATTTCATGGAATGGGAATCCAGCTGCTCCCATCTACACAACCGTAACTCATCCATCTTTCCATTCTGAGGGCATTTCAATACATTCATTTTTATTTCCTTTTAATAAAATACTGAAAACAAATTCCCATCCCATATTCTTAATATCATACCAAACACATTCATACTTATTAACAATCCATTTCTATTCAATTTGCAAACTTTCTATGAACTAAACTTACCTTTAGTATTTTGTGTTTGTGTTGATTTCTAAACATGATTTTGGAAAAAGTGAAAAAACCGTAGTTTTGAGGTTGAAAGTTATTCTCCCCACCTTATACCAAAACCAAGGTTTTGGCTTCAAAACCATGTTTTTATGGATTAAAATATCTTTTGGGTTTTGGATAGGTGTTTGGTTACTTTGCTCTAGAAATTCTTGGCGCCTTAGTATCATAAGTTACTCCAAACAGGCAAAAAAAATCCTTTCTAGTAAGAAGTAAGGCACTACAAGCCTTCTTCTTTCACAAATGTCTTTTCGTGTAGCAATGACATTTGACACAACAGAAGCTTATCACTTTTCATTTAATCCACACAGTTATGGACAGTTTCACTGAGAATGAAAACTCCAGTAAGGGAAAATGGAAATCAGAATGGTTACAGAAGAAACATATATGTAAAACAAATAAGCTTGAAATGTGAAAATAACCTTCCCCCCATAATAAGCCACTGACAGGCAACTACTTATGAAATAAGCAAAAGACTAAGCTGTATTTTTTTTTTTTTATCTGAAAAAAGACTAAGCTATATGAATGAACCTTAACATGGTAATAAAAATAGAGTCTGAACTATTTAGTTTTCGGTATACTTTCCGGTAACATGTGGCATCACTGGCAAAAAGTCTTGCCTTATCATAAATTTGAAGGGGCAAAACACCCTGAATATGATAACAAGTACAACAGTTGGCCTTCTACATACTAGCGCCACATTTATAACAGAAATACATTGTATAAACATCACATTACATCAACAGATTCATCATTCTCCTCCTCATCTCTCTGCTGCAGTTTTGCAATCTCGTTCTGGACTTTCTCGAAAATTTGTCGCTTCTGCATTTCCAATTCTTTATGGAATTCCATCCTCATCTTTTCTAGTTCTGCTATTTGTTGCCTTTTGTTATTTTCGATCTTCTCATATATCTCACTGAATTTCTCAAAGGAATCAGCAAGTAACTTGAAGGAAGAAGTTTTCTCATTGTTCTTTTTAGAACTTTTTTTCTTTGGTTGAAGTCCAACTGAATCTTCATCGCCAGTAGACTCTGATCTGAATTCCCTGGACTATCCCTCATTTCATCAAACACATTTGCACGGTTCAAATAAACTCGAGGATTTGAGAAAACATACTCTCCTGAGTCCAACCCACAAGATAGACCAGTTTGTTGTTGAGGAGAGGACAACAGCTTATCAATCCTATTGAAATAAACCCATTTGCTGCTTTCACTGTCCATTTCTGTGAATTTAGCCTTCTCCTTTTTTGTACTTTTTCTTTAATGTGTCAAGTCCATTCCTACACTGAGTATCTGTCCTTTCAACTTTTGAAACTTCCTTTACCCTTTCAGCAACTTCTTGCCATTCCTCAGACCGGAGACTCTTTTTTCCACGCTAAATAAACCGCTCACCCCAAGCATTGAGAAGGACAAATGTCTCCGGCTCAGTCCAGTCAGTAAGGGAATTTCTACCACCAAATGATGGTTTAGGAGCTACAGGAGCCGCAGCTGCTGGCACAGGTACACGAGGCGCAAATTCATAAGCTGAAATCAAACTCTTCAACTTTCTCTTTTTTGGATGAGATTCTAAATCATCTCCAATCCTTGTAGTGTAACGTTTCTGCTTATCATCATCATCAGCAGCACTGTTATCATCCCTATCCTCCCCATCCCCATTCTCATCAATGCCATCTTCTTCTTCGTCATCAACATTATCATCGCCATCTTTCTGGGGAATTTGATTACTATCACCTTGATCGATATCAACATCACCCTCTCCTCCTCCTCCTCCTCCTGTTCTAACTGTTCTCCGTTGTCTTCTTCCACATAATCATTATCATCTTCAGCATACCCACTTTTAACTGGCTGAGAATGTTGAGAACTCCCAACCGGAAGCTTCTTTCTGACTATGCAAATAACCATAGCCTCGGTCATGACTCACATCATATGGATGAGGAGCATACTTTGCATCACCCTCATTATCATCCATTTCAAAATAAAATACAACTGCTAGGAGGTAAATCCACAGAATAAACGGCAAGCCTTTAAGACAGCAAGATCATTAACTCCTCAATCCTATCTCAATGATTACCGTTCCTGAATCAACACGCCAAAATCTCTCTTTCAAGATTTCAGTAGGTAAAGAGATTATAAAATATTATGATAGAACCGGATCATCATCAGATATCAACTTTCAACCAATATTTCAACTACTCATCATGAAAAGAGAAGTGATATTTTTCTTTCCCGAAAAAACTCACCAAGTTTTGTTTCTTGAGTTAAAGTTCAGATTTACCACGGAAGTATGCACGGTGGATCACATCTACCCGAAAGTTTTTTTTGGTCTAATTTTGCCCAAGAAGTGTGCAAAGTGGATCATATTCGTCCTTTACTATTTTTTTGGGGTCCAATTTTGCCCCGAAAATGTGTAAAGTGGATCTTATTCGCCCTTTACCGTTAAAAAAGTTTTAACCGTAAAGGACGAATATGATTTACTTTGCACACTTTCGGGAAAAATTGGACCCAAAAAAACTTCCGAGGCAGATGTATGTGATCCACCATGTATACTTCTGAGATAAATATGACCTTTGACCCTTATTTCTTTCAAAAGACATAAACTTCTCTTAAGCGAAGGCAATAACTACAGCTCCAATTAAGGGAAATCCCCCAATTCAACAAACCCAAATCAAAGGCACATGACTTTTAGCTGAAAAAACGCAGCTTGATAGTTCCCAGATATGAAAGAATCCAAATTTCCAAACTTTTTCACAAGAACGGAGCTTCCCAGACAAGCGAATTCTGTAATTTCTAGAACACAAAGGAATAACATTGAGGAAGGAAAGATGAGGATGTGAATTGGGAAAGTAGAGAAAAGAAGTTGCAGAGTAAACCCGGCGACAAAGATGAATAATACCAACGTGAGCCGGGTGCATTTTACAAGAAGCAACATCTATCATGCAATTTTCTTGTTCTTATTTCTCACAAATTATCTTACTCTCTTCTCCTGTCTTAAAGAGGGTTCAAATTAAAAAATCACATTAATGTTACCCTTAATAAATAGCTCAACTATATTTTATTTAAGTAAAATTATTGACTACCTCTTGTAATGTGGGCAAGAGGTAGTTAATAAAAATGCACTTTGAAAGTGCACTTTTGATCCTTTTTTGTGAATACAGTTAGTTTTATTTAACGGAAAATGCTAACTCAATAAATCTAAAAAATAATTTTATAATTAAATATTAATAAAAATGGTAAATATAAGAATTATTGTACTAGATATTAAAATTTAAACATATTTTGCTAGCATATAACTAAAACTATAAAACCATCATTTAAATTTGTTGAGTCAGCACTTTCGGTTAAATAAAATTAACGGCATTAGCAAAAAAGGACTAAAAATGCACTTTTAAAAGTTAAGGGGTTAAAAGAAGACTTGATGCAAACATAAAGAACCAAAAATATACTTTAACCTGCCTAATATATGTCCAAACACTCTTATATTTCATTCCGCAAGGTGAGGCTCTAATTTCTCCTATTCTAAACTAGAATCGTTTTTATTTGACCAGTGTGTACTAATATGATTTTTAAAGTCCTGATGATGTTTTAGCCAGGTTGCTTCAAATCGGAATGGCCAATTCTTTCATGGGATATCAGAGGAGAAATAAAAATTAAAGTAACTGGGGCGTTTTCTGATATAGTAATTCAGTAATTGACTACTAACTTCTCTTTTCAACAAAAGTCTTTTTTTTTTCAAAATTCAATTTCAAGACTTAAAAATGCTTCCTCCGATCCCCATTATAAGAGTTAGTCAACAATTTTACGTAAATTAAGGATACATAATTGAGTCATTTACTATTGATAAAATTAATGTGATTTTTTCAATTTTACCCCTATATCATTTATTATGCATATGCACACACGGTTTACATTTAATATATGGAAGGGTGAAAATAGAAATCAAGTAGAGTATTTATTATCTTAACTTTCACATTGACCATATTGTGCTTGAGTTTTGATTCTCCCTTTTTTAATAGAACTGGATAACATTGCATGGTATTCAAAATGTATAAACAACCAAAATCCTTTATCAAGATCCATAATGTTGGAACTGGCCGAATTGGGTTTTGTTTGTCTCATTTTCCCTTTTCTCCTTTTCTCTTACAATCTATTATTCACCATTGGATTTAAAAAATGAACAGTTTAGAATTGTTAATTTGTAAAAATCATTACTACAAAAAAAATATATAGACTTAAACTGTTAAAATATATCTATATAGTTCATAATTGCAATAAAGATACAAATACAACAACAACAAAGCCTTATCCCACTAGGTGGGGTTGGCTACATGGATCACACGACACCATTGTGCTCTATCAATTGGGTATGTTTCGTGATAAATTATTGATCAAAAGATCTCGTTGTATAACTTCGTGAAGAGTTCTTTTTGGTCTCCCTGTCCCTCTTTTGGAAAGACTCCACACTATTTGATCAATTCTTCTTATCAGCGCATTTACTTATCGTCTTTGCACGTACCCAAACCATTTCAATCGACTTTCTACCATTTTCTCTACATTTGATGCTACCCCTAGTCTTCCACGGATATGATCGTTGCGGATCCTATCTTTTATCATATGACCACACATCCATCTCAACATTCTCATCTCTACTACCCCCATCCTATGTTCGTGTTGTCCCTTTAGAGCCCAATATTCACTATCATATAATATTGCTGGTCCAATAGTTGTCCGATAAAACTTCCCTTTTACCTTATCTTGTACTTTACGATCACATATAACCCCAGTAGCTTTTCTCCATTTAAACCACCCGGCTTGAATTCTATTATTAACATCACCATCAATTGCACAATCCTTTTGTATAATCGATCCCAAATATTTAAACTTGTCCACATGTCGTATAACCTCGTCTCCAAGTTTAACTTCTATATCCCCTTGTGTTTGTCTCTTGTCAAAACTACAGTACATATATTCTGTCTTGTTCCTACTCAGTTGAAAACCTTTTAAGTCTAGGGACTTTCTCCATAACTCTAGTTTCCAATTAATGTCTTCTCTTGATTCACCTAAAAGGACTATATCATCAGTGAAAAACATGCACTTAGGAATTTCTTCCTGTATATTTACAGTTAGGACGTCTAAAACTAGATTGAACAAATATGGGTTCAAAGCCGAACCTTGATGTAATCCAATTTTTATTGGAAAGTCATGTGTTTCTCCTTCTAGTGTTCTAACGCTGGTTATTACCCCCTCATACATATCCTGAATGACTTTGATATACCCAATCCGCACACCTTTGTTTTCCAAAGCTTTCCAAAGTATTTCTCTTGGCATACATTCATTAGCTTTTTTCAGATCGATAAAGATCATATGTAAATATTTTTTTTTTTTTTGCTTCAATACCTTTCCATAAAACCCCTCAATAAATAAATTGCTTCAGTAGTTGACTTACCTGGCATAAAACCAAAATGATTATCTGAGATACAAGTCTCACATCTTAACCTGTGTTCGATCACTTTTTTCCACAATTTCATTGTATGGCTCATAAGATTAATTCCTCTGTAGTTTGCACAATTTTAAATGTCTCCCTTTTTCTTATACATAGGGATTAAAATGTTTTTTCTCCAATCATCAAGCATTTTCTTAGACCGTAGAATCTCATTAAATAGCTTAGTAAACCACAACACACCCTTTTCTCCCAAGCATTTCCAGACTCCAATAGGAATGCCATCAGGTCCAACAGCTTCTACGATAGAATGTAAAATTAAGTTCCCTTTCACTAATTGCTAAGTGCTCTAACTCATAATTCAAAGATGCAATAAAGATAAAATAAATAAATTTTAATTTACAAAATGTTATAATAATACTTTTATAGAATATTTAATCTAAACCATACATTTCTTAATTTGAGGGTGAGACTAGATTGTGAGAAGAAAAAGAGAAAAAGGAAAAGGAGATTATCCTCTCTAATGGGATTTTTGAATTTCAATTCCTACTTTCACTAGGGGATAAGCCGAGAAAGAATAAAATTGATTCAATACGATAAGTATGTGAAAAATGTGAGTAGCTTTTTAAAAAATAAGTCTATCTCGCTCATGTTTAAAGAATTGATTAATGGTTCACGCCCACGTGAATGGACAGTAGAGTCTAATGCTGATATAAATATGGGAAAATTCCAGGAAAAAGACCCTCGAATTACACAAAGGACAGTTCAATACAACAAATTTCGAAAATGACAGTTCAGTACAATGTCTGAACTGTCCAAACCCAAATTTAAAAGAAATGTCCAAAATACCCTTTGCACAACTAACTTGGGAATCCCTTAAGAGAAGTTGGGAATCCCTTGAGGGAAGTTGGGAATCCTATAATTGAACTAAGGGCATTTTGGACTTTTTCTTTAAATTAGTCAAAGGACAATTCAGTCACTGTACGGATTTATACTGACTGGTCATTTCTGAAATTCGCTGTATCAAAGTGTCATTTTGGTAATTCGAGAGTCTTTTTCTGGAATTTTTCCTATAAATATTAATGTAACCCAATAATGTAAGCAAATACAAGAGAAAATTTTTGAAAAATTAATTTGAAAACGGTACTTTCTATGTTTTTCGTTAAAAAATTGGAGACCTTTGCTAAATTTTATTGAATTTTGCGGAAGTACTCCCCGTGGTCGGTAAGTTAATTTTTTTTATCAAGAAAGTAAAATAAATTACTTTTGAACATTTATATTTAACATTTTTCATTAAATTATTTATCTGAATTAATAAATTGATATATAATTATATTGTATGTAATATATGTTATATTTAAGTAGTTTATTTAGTTTTCTAATTTCTTAATCTTCCAACAAAAAGTCAAAATGATCTTATATTAAGTTAATTATGTAATGAGTCATTATGATTATTAAATACCTAATTATATTTCTAGATTTGAAATATGACTATTGGTTGTGAAGAAAGGAAACAAAGGAAATAAAAAATTGAAATGGGTTATTTGCCCAAATCAAAGTTACAAGTATTTATTATCTGAGTAGATATTTATTGGGACATAATGTAAGGGTATGGATGAAAGGAATGTGAAATAAAGGAAGTTTAAAAATCGAACTATTAATTTTCATAAAAGGTAAAGGGTCAATATCAAGGAATGATTAGTGGTAATTCGGAGGTTTACTGTTTTAAGAAAAAGACCCAACCTAATAATAAATATTAATTATAAATTCGTATAAATATTAATATAAATAAAAAATTCAAAAATAAGGTAATTAGGCTATGTAGCGGGAATGACACGATTTTGTATGTAAAAGTTGATGATTAAAGTTGATTAATGGTTGACCACTAATGATTTATTGATTGGTACTATGTTATTGGACAAAACGAGAGAAAAAAAATATTTTGTTATATTCTCTCCATGTCTGACACTGCTCAAAGACAAAAAAGTGACGAAAAGTATCAGACAATAAATATTTTTTTTTGAGCAAAATCAGACAATAAATCATTCCAAAATAAAAAGGGAAAATTCCAGAAAAAGACCATCGAATTACACAAAGGATAGTTCAGTACAACGAATTTCGAAAAGGATAGTTCAGTACAATGACTAAACTGTCCAAACCCAAATTTAAAGGAAATGTTCAAAATGCCCTTTGATACCCCTTGCTACAACTAAGTTGGGAATCCCTTAAGAGAAGTTGGGAATCCTTATACGAATTTGGGAATCCCTTAAGGGAAGTTGGGAATCCCAACTTCGTATAAGGCTTCCCAACTTCCCTTAAGGGATTCCCAGCTTCCCTTAAGGGATTCCCAACTTCGCTTAAGGGATTCCCAAGTTAGTTGTAGCAAAGGGTATTTTGGACATTTCCTTTAAATTTGGGTTTGGACAGTTTAGTCATTGTACTAAACTGTCCTTTTCGAAATTTGTTGTACTGAACTGTCTTTTGTGTAATTCGATGGTCTTTTTTTAGAATTTTCCCAAATAAAAATGCTCGCTTATGTTTCCATTCTCTCCTCGAAAGCCCATGAAATGCTTTTTACCTCCTCCTCGTAAACCATTCTTTGATGTTGGGCATTAAATTTGTTTATACTCGTGGACATACAAATATATATATATATATATATATATATATGATTTTGCTTCTTAATGCTTATTAATAGTTTAATTTATATTATATATTATGTTTTATGTTAATTATATTGATTGTGATATTTATGTATTTTCAGTACTTGAGATGAATTCATTAATGTTACCATTATTTGCAAAAGTTTAAAATGATATAAATTCACTTCTTCTACTACTTTATAATTTTGTTAATTTTTCCGTTTGTCATGTTATAATTGATACGGGTTACCTTTTATTAATATCATTTTGCCTTATTATAGAAATTGGGGAATAAAGGGATTATGTTGTTATTAAAATATTTTTAGAATTTAATAAAATGTTAAGTAAAACAATTGATCATAAGTGAATTAATTTTTATTTGGTAAAGTAGGGTAAATAAGAGTTTGGGAATAAAGGGTAGTTTTGTCATTACAATTTTTTCATCACTCACACTTCTTCTTCACACAGACACTTCATGCATGTCAGTCACACCCTTCACACCCATACAATGTTGTACAACAACATTGTACAACGACGTTGTTGCTTTTTATTTTTTGCCCTTGATATAATCTGTTATTTGAGTTTGTTTTCTTTCACACGCACTCTCCATTACCTCTCATCTCCTCTCTTCTCTCGTGGCAACAATCTCTTGTTCTAGGATCTCCCACATGTCTCTCTCTTCTATCCCTTTCTTCCCGTTTTCTCCCATCTCTCCTCCTTCCACATTCGCTTCTCCAATTTTCTATCCCAAATTCTCTTGCCTAACCACTACGTATTCACATAACCTGCATATCACTCCTATCCTAAAGGTGATCTCTCCTTTGGCCAAACCTATTGCCAAGATCATTGCCACCATTATCTTCCACGTTGCGGTAAGTTCATTTACGACCAATATCAACTATCCGAATAGGTCATCTTTTTATGACAGGATGGAGTCAAACCTTAAATAGTAGGCCTTCTCATTTATATATTTCAGCCTCCCTCCTTTACAAATTCAACATAGCAATTTCTGACATAATTCATGGATAATTTTCTGATGGAATTTCTATAGGAAATGGCCAATGGAATCTCTATGGGAAATGACCAATGGAATCATATGGGTTACTTTTGACAGAATTTTTCTATCATTAAAATTCCCAATGAAATATTCGTGCATGTATGTTGATGCCTCAACAACTTGAGCTATCATGACTTTGCGATTATATTTGCAGAATCTTATATATATAATATTAAACCCCCACAATCATAAACATATTTCACCTTATATATACTTTACATTATACATAACTTAATATATTATCAACATTTATTATTATTGATGTAAAATTTAATATATTAATAATTAAATTATTTTATATTCACATACTTTACATTATATTTGGTATTTCAATTTTATATTTAGGGTTAAAGATCAGATTTACCTCGGAAGTATGCACGGTGGATCACATCTGCCTCGGAAGTTATTTTTGGTCTAATTTTGCCCCAAAAGTGTGCAAAGTGGATCATATTCGCCCTTTACCGGTAAAACTTTTTTAACGATAAAGGGCGAATATGACCTACTTTGCACACTTCCGGGGCAAAATTGGACCCAAAAAATCTTCCGGGGCAGATGTAATCCACCATGCATGCTTCCGGGGCAAATATGACCTTTAACCCCTATATTTATAAATATATATTAATTTTTTATTTCATATTATATATATAATATTATAAAAAATTTATTCATACAAAAGAGAATTTGGTGTTTTCCATCTAATTCAAGAGTTTGGTTGAATTGTTAGCCCTTCGTATATATGTGTTATGGCATAGCCAAAACTTCATTAACAATGTTACTTATGATAGGCATCCATTAATTGACTTCTATCAACTTCCATTTTCCCATGATATCCCTTAATCCTTAATTAGTTAGAGGTACCAAAAATCAAAATATACATATATATTTAATATTATATTGTCCCCACATGTAAAGAGCTACAAAACAATTTCTAACCTGGCGACTCAACCCATCTTTTACCAATTGGAACCATATGGCAACTTCTCATTTCCCAAATCAAATTGCTGTAAAAATGACTGATTTTTCCTTCGAAAAATAGAGCACGACCCGTGGGACTCGTTTTTTCAATTGCTACTCGGAGAACAAGCATCATCAATTAATCAACTATTAGTATTAGTATTCCATTCAAAAAAATTAGTAGTATTAGTATATTTGTATTCTAATTTCTTTTCTTTTAAATAATTTCTGCCCTTTAAGTACAACCTCGTGGCTGACACTCTCACACACAGTTTTATATATTTAAAATTTATAATTCCGTTTTTTTCTTTACTTTGTTTGACAATTATTCATCAATATAATTATAAGTTTATAATTAATAAATTCAACGAAAATCATTGACAAATCTCTTATTTGTAATATTTTTATATGCTTAATTTGATGCAATTAACATGATTAAGATGCAAGTTCGGTCTAATAATGTCCAATTAAATGTCTCAAACTCTCAAGTGAAATGAGTGTAAAATTAGGATTAATTAGCCATAATTGTAGATTGATTGCATTGATTAATTTATAAGGCTGTTTGATCTTGGTTTAGTCTTGTTTCCACTTGCAGGGTCGTCCAGGACCAAAAGATCAGACTCGAGACGAAGAAGAAGGCCAAACAAAGGAGCAGAAGAAACGTGAACTCGCCGTGGCCTCGCCACGGCGAATGGACACCCAAAGAGGCAGAAAAGAAGGCTCCTCGCCGCCGCCTAAACGCGGCGAGCAGACGTCGAGAAAACTTAAATTTTGACAGAAAAGACTGGAGCTCACCCCCACCTCGCTGCGCGAATTCTGCAGATATCTGCTCGCGTTTTTGGGACTGATTTGGATCCAACTTGAATACCCACTCACTTGACGCGACTTGGGGACTTAAAACTCGAAGGATACACCCCATTAGGGCAAGTTTGGCTCACATTTACACCCTCCAAGCCCTAACTCTCTCTTCTCCATCTCCATCTTCATCTTCTTCTTCTTCCCTTCCTTCCACCCATGACTTCCACTCCTTTCTTCCTTGTTGGCTGTTCCTCCATGGAGAGTAGCAGCTAGGCTCCACCATTCTTGGTGGTGGGAGCCAAGGGATGAGCTTGAAGCTTGAATAGGGGAGTTTTTCTAGTTCTAATCCTTCCTCCATTTGTTGTATTTATGTTTTTCTAGAGTTCTTGGAGTATATTTATGGCATTTGGTGGAATATATTAATTGCATTTGGTTGTAGTGCATTTATGGCACTTGGTTGAGTGCATTTACGTCATTAAGGTTAGAAACTATGTTTATGTTATTTCCTTCTTGTGCAAATGCGGTGGTGGCGGCCTATAATTAAAAAAATAATTGAACCAAAGGCATTTTTGACTTTTCCTTTAAATTTGTTAAAGGACAATTCAGTCACTGTACGAAATTGTACTGACTGGTCATTTCTGAAATTCACTGTATCAAAGGGTCGTTTTGGTAATTCGAGAGTCTTTTTCTGGAATTTTCCCTATTTTGGCTCCCCTCCAAATTGGGGGGATTTGGAGGAGAGCCAAAATTTGCCCTCCTAATTTTGACTTTTAAACATAGTACTTTTGGCTTTTAAACATAGTACTTTTGTTTAATTAATTTAATAATATATTTTCATAATGGAATAATATTTCCCAATTTTTGATGATATATTTTTATTTTAGAATAATTTATAATAATATATTTTAATTATATTTTCTTATTATCCATAATATATTTTTATTTTACATATTATCATAATAAATTAATGATATATTTTTATAATATTTTAATTTCAAATTATATTATTTTTTATCTGAAGTCATATTTTTTAGAATATTTTTGTTTTAATTTAAAAGTAATATAGTAATACATATTATAGTACTATGTTTATTTATAATAATATATATTTATAATTTTTTAGCAATATTATTTTGGATTAAATGCTCAAAAATAGGGTTTATAAACACCCAAAACTCACACTCAAAGACATCTTTTTGACTTGGGCTTTCTTTAGGGGACCTCTTGGGAGCTAGGGTTTGAGGATTTGCAAGGAGATTCAAGTGGAGATCTAAGATTTGAAGAGATTCAATCTCATTAACCCAAATATCAACTTGGCACATTTTCCTATCATATATACATCAAAATACATATAATTCCACCCAAAAAGTATATGAACTATAGGAAAATGTGCTAAAATGGCATGAATTTCAAGAGGTTAACAATAGTCTTATATAAATTAAAGTTAAGGTGTTAAATAAAACATCACAAATAAAAAATTATTTATTTTATATAAAAATAAAATATTATACAATATATTATTACAAATAAGCTAATGTTATTAGAAATAAGAATATTATATTAATTTTAAATAAATAAATATTAGTATATAGATCTTCCTTCTTTTTAAAAGCGGGGCTGAAAGCAGGCACATGAGTGTGCCACGTCATCCCCTTCCCCCCTCAAACAATATTTGTTGCGTCTCTTTAGATTCCCTCTTATAGGGGTGTCCATCCGATCCCGTCCCGGCCTTTCGGGACCGAGAATTTCCCGTCTCGAAAATTCCGGGAAAAAAATCCCGGGACCGGGACTTGGAAACGGGAAAGGCCTTAGGAGTCCCGGTCCCGGTCCCTAGCACATATATATAAAAAAAAAAAAGTAGAGGTGTCTCTTAGCCCACACAAATGAGTGTTTAAAAAAAAAAAAAAGAAAGGCCCTTGTTTTAAAAAAAGAAAAAGAAAGAAAGGCCCAAAGGCCCAAACCCTTCATAACCTAACCTCATTCATGCCTCACTTTTCCTCAGTCTTCATAGCCGCCCCACACCCCACAGACCACAGCTGCCACTGGTTCACTCTTCACCCTCGCGAACTCGAAGAACGGCGCCTCAACTGAACCCTAATCCATCGTCTCTCTCCGTCGAACGGCGCCGCCTCATTGTTCTTCTCTTCTTCCCATCGGCTTATAAAGTTCTTCCCCTCTCCGTTTGTATGTAGTTGATGAATTGGAAAAAGAAGCAGAGATGGCGGAGGAGAGAGCAGATCTGAGTGATTCCCAATATAAGGATGCGTCCAAGGGTCTTTTTAAAGAAGAATCGGCTTCTAATGATAAGAAAAAATTACTTGAGTTCATGCTAGTTGAGTTATTTTGAATTTTTTGCATTCTTGTTTTCCCAGATTTGTTCACGTACTGAGGCTGTTGAACATGATGAATTATAATAGAGAAAGGGAGAGCAAGTTTAATCTCATATTTTTGTTCCCAATAATTGGAATGATTTTTGGTAATTCAATTATTATTTTTGTTCCCCTTTGAGTTTATGATAGATGTAATATCTTGGTTCAATGTTTTCATATATGTGCTTTCTGATCGATCTCCTCTGATTATCTGATAAGCAAGAGATGCCTATGTAGCTGATGGAATGACACCAATTTTTTTTTAATGTAACTCTATATGCTGTCCGGGATTTCCCGGAACCATTTCCGATACCACCGGGACTGGGACTGAAATTCAATCCCGGCCCCACTCCGGGAACGGGAACCGGGAATAGGGGTTCCCGGTTTTGGACACCCCTAATGCCCTACCCTCCTATCCCTATTTCTTACTGATATATATATTTTTCTTTTGGATTACTCCTTTTTCTATTTACCATTTTTTCGGAATGTTTGTAAATAACTCCTTTATTACAAATTTTTGAAAGGGATAAATTTTTTATCATATATTTGGATTGCCTAAAAATAAGTACAATTTTTTCTAGGGGAAAAATATCTTAATTTACTTTTCTCCACATCTAAAACGTACAATATCGCCGTGATTATTATTAATTCCAGCAACTATCCCTTAATCTTTATTCCCCAACTTTTTTTTTTTTTTGCCAATATTCCCCAACTATTTACTACTATCATTTTCCCTGTCATATTCATTTGTTAAATGCATATATAATTTTGCTATTTTAAATGTGCTTTCCATATATGAATTACTCTTTCTCCCTTTATTTTTCATTTTGCATTTCCTTGGTTACTGCAATGATTATTACTTCCATTTACCAATTACTATTTTTCTCCCTTTATTTATCAATTACTTTTTCTCTTTAATTTTTCCTTGATTTCCGCAATGATTAATACTTCACTTTTTTATTTGTGTGGATTTCTTAATGTGCTCTCCGTTTACCAATTTCTCTTTTTCACATTAATATTTTTCCGATCTAACCGAAATATCTATATATTTCTTGAAAACTCCTAGCAACAATCTTATTGGTCCACATGTCCAATGAAATCATCTTCACTTAACTCAATTATTGGCTCACATATTCACATAATCAAAGTCATAATGGAAGGCTTTATTCTTAATTTCAAATTTCATTGTTAATAATTAATCATTACTCATCATATATTTCTACTTATGGGAAGGTACCTTTTTAATTTTGAAAGTTATTTAAAATTGAGAAAAGCAATAATGATTAAATACATAAATGTATGAAAGTTATTTAATATTGAGCGATGATTAAATATATTTATATATATATATACTTTTTAAAAGGTATTCTATATTAATTCTCTTTTTTATCGTATACATACCTCTTAGTATAATATTGTTTATAGAAAAATCTACCTATATATATTTATTTTTAATATGCAATATTTGACTTTTCAGATATACAAATTAATTATTATCTTCAAATAAGTCACTATTTTAGGCAACAATTCAAACATATGTATATATATATAAATATGATTTAAAATCAACACTATTAATTTTAATAACATTTCCTATTCTTGCACCTAAATAACAATTTTTTTTGAATTTTCGTTTTTTTATTTTTTATTAATTTTCAAACATCAATCAACCACCAATAATTATTAATGGCTAATAATCACAATCAATTTTCAATTTCAAAATTTACTTCTGCAATTATGACCCAACAATCAGCATTAATGACACCTAATCATAATAAATCAATAAATTTTTGAATTTTTTTGTAATAATAATTAAAGTGCCATTTTTCAATTAAAATTAGTGGAGATTATACAAGGATGATCTTTATTATTTTATTTTAATTATTTTTTATTATTTTACGGGGCCCGAACAAAACAGTGTGTTTACATCCATTGTGAACAGTTGTTTTTTTTATAAACTTGTGAATAGTTATAGAAATGCAGTTTGATAAAGTACTTTTTCCGGATATAAATTTCCAACTGACAATTTTTTTTGAGAATTTAACGAAGTTAAATTAGCCACTTAATCATAACATGTTTTGTATATTATTATACTATATGTTAGCTTATAAGTCAACTAAAAGAAAAAAATTTTAGCAAATCAATTTATAACTAACTTATCTAACTTTTTTAGGGATTCTTAAAAGAAAGAAAGAAAGAAAGAAAGAAAAGAAAGTGATAAAATCTCATGATTGGCTTATAGATCTCATCTATAAATTTAAGAAAGTGATAAAATTAACTCTATGAATAAGTCATATATTAGAGAACGGGACTAATATATTTGGAATTGGTTTCCCTAGTAATTTTGATTAGTAGAGAGAGTTAAGCATGTCTAAACCATATAGATCTCATCTGGACAGTCTAGAGTTGATTTTTTGAAATAATAAAAAATATTTAAATAGATACAAAATCTAAAATCCAATTTAGACCATCCAGATGAGATCTATATGGTCTAGATATGCAAAATGAATCACTTTAAACTGTTTACATTTATCTTTTTTACTCAAAAATAATTTATCTTAGTTATAAATTAACTTATAATCTAATTGTATGCGGCATATGTTAAAATTTTTAGGTCTACTTGATCTTATAATTGGGAGCGAAGTGGGTACCTTTATAAATACTCTCAGAGTTTAGAGGCCTACCCTACCGCTAATGAGCCTCCGGGACCTAATTCACTCAGACTTTTATTTATAAAAAAATTCCCTCACTCTTTTTAAAATTAGGTTAAAAAGATGGATATAGCATCATAAAGCATTTTTTTAGGTGAATCCAATATGCTGAAGTAATTTGTAGTGCATATGATAACATCCTAAAGTATTTTTTAAGTCCGTCCAATAAATATAGGTATTTTTGGAGCATGCAATACTATGAAGTATTTTTTTAAGGTGCTTCCACAACCTCAAAAATATTTTTTTAATATATCCAGCACTAAATTTTAAAAAATGTTTTAGGATATTGGACACACCTAATAAAATAATTTACAATGTTAGATGCATAAGAGAAAATATATTTCAAAGAGTGTTGGATGCACTTTAACCCTTCAAAATTTTTATATCATTTGTTAAATACACTCCATCAATAAATCACTTGATATTGTTCCATTTTTAAATATAAGGTCCAATTGACAATTTTTTTTTGAGAATTTAACGAAGTTAAATGAGCCACTTAATCATAACATATTTTGTATATTATTATACTATATGTTAGCTTATAAGTCAACTAAAGGGAAAATTTTTGACAAATCAATTTATAAGTAACTTCTTTAACTTTCTTAGGGATTCTTAAAAGAAAGAAAGAAAGAAAAAAAAGAAAAGAAAAGAAAGTGATAAAATCTCATGATTGGCTTATATATTATCCAGGTTTACTTTACAGCACGTACGTATTCTTACATGAAGTTTTACTTCATTAAAATCATGAATGCTCATTTTTAGTATGTATTTGACATCCTGGTAGTGCAGTTTATGTGGACTCGGCTTCTCCCTTTTACTATTTACATCCGCTCCTGTCGTTTACTCTAAGATTACTTCATTTTGGATTAAAAATTTTCATATTTGTTTATACCACCAGGTTCTACATAAAATTAGTGACATTTTGATATCTTATGAGCAAAAATTGGTTTAGTTCCCAATTTTATATGATTTTTAAAAGATAAGGCCTAATATAAGTTAAATTAAATTACTTTTTTTCCTTTTCAACCACCTTCACTTTCCCTTTTCTTTGGCTTTTGCACCATAATTTCTATGTACATACGCATATGTCTTAGTGTGGTTATTATAAATTGAAAAAAGGCATAATTATCGTAATTTGACAAAATAATCTCTGTGTGAATAAGAATAACTGAATTTTGACAGTCATTGTCACATCCTAAAAATTTAGGAGTGACCCACTAGGAAAATGATGAAACTCACATTCCGCAAGTCTTAAGTGCCTACAGTTTTCAATAATTATATATCTCTCCATTGGTTACATTAAATAAATAAAGTTAATAAGTACATTTCCCATAACCAAAATATATAAACTTTCTTTTGAATATTCCTTAAATTGGAACTTACTGAATATCCTAAAACAGTTTGTGAGCTATGCTCCATACCAACAAATACACAATACATACACAAGTCGAGTATCCTATCCATAGATTACGTGGAGCATCTAAATTACAGATTAAATACATAAAATAAAACTTTTATCTTTACATCATTTAGCAGCTATCCCAAAATTTATTGACAAGCTTTAACCAGCAATAAAGTTCTTCATTGCTCAGCTGACGTGTAGGTAGGGTAAGCGGTACTATCTGGTATCAAAAAAAATTCCGGTGAATAACGTCCCATCAATTAACAGACATTAAGAAAACAATAAACAAAGAAAGTTTAAATATAACTGCCTTGAATAATAACAAAACATGATACCAAACCCCAACTTCTAAGTAGTACAATTATAAATGTAACAGAAACTATATAGGAGATCATTAATCAAATAAAACTGATGCTATAACAGCTTATTTAAAAAAAACACTGTGAACTATCAAGTCTCAAATCTTGTAGGACTTCAACAGAACGACCAAGCGTGGACACACAGTCCACGAAGGTAACTAACCAAACGCAGCTTGAAGCCACGAACACAAGCACGGATACAAAGTCCACGAGGGTAAGTAACCAGCAAGCGCAGCACGAGGCCACGAAACAAGCGCAGATACAAGACCCACGAATAACAAGCGTGAGAATGAATCCCATGATTATCAAGCGTAAGTACAATGCCCACGAATGTCAAGCGAGCTCGAGTTACCATGGCGCGCCAAGGACTAACAGTACTGCTGTTAGTAACCAGCGTTCTGTATTCAGTCCTCTTGAAAACATTTTCAAGCATGCTTGGGGGCATTTATTAAAAGTAATGATAGATCATTTAAAATCATGCTAACTCCTATCCAATACTTCCATAATTAAAAAAGAATCCCCAGCATAAAGTTCACAAGCATCTCAAATGTTCCTTGTAATCTCAAGCATAATCAAGAATTATACTATGAACCAATACAAGCAACATCCAAAACATTAAATAGCTGAAATCATAAATCTTTACTCTTTTCAACATCAGTATGTAAATGAAATAATTTCCACAGCCTTTTCTTTGAGAAATAAAGCTTATATATATAATACATAATAACAACAAACTATGAGAAGCAGTAAATTTGTCATTTATGTAAACTATGATGGTTCGTCTAATGTAATTACAACAAGCAATAAAACATATATGGGATGTTATTCACTCACCTGATGTGATCCCAACTATGGCACTCTTTCCTAGTTATCATCCTCTGACTTATTCACTCATTACTTCCCTAATGTCCAAAAAACAGAATATTAATATTTCAAGTATAATTCCATGCAAGATATTCTTGCATCTTGTTAAGAAAATCCTTGTTGATAGTTTTTACCTTTTATATATATATATATATGTATGTATATAATTTCTTTTACGTGCATCTAAGCTTAACAATTACCATTTCATACTATTTCACAATGTACATATAGCTCTGATTTCTTTCAAACATTTCATCACACAATTTGAAGGCATCAAAGAGCAACTCACATTACAAGGACTTTCAGCACAATATAATTGCTACAACATTTTAAAATCCATTTACCAATCACTTCATCAAGAACCTCATGTGTAGTCAAGGTTTGAGTAATAAACAACAGCGTACAAATAAATTGCCACTTCCATCTCTATTAGAAAAACAAAATGTTTTCTAAAGATTTCCTCAATTCCAAAGTTTTAATTTAGGCTACAATAACCATTCATAACTATTTGTTTAAACTCTAAATTCTTCTTTTAGACATTTTATCAAACGCCTAATGTGCATTCAAATTCAAACCAAGTTTTCAAGCTTATTACACTGCAAATTTCAGCACATTTTAATTCTCATTCTTCCTCATACACTACATACAGCTCATAAAAACAATAACCGAAAATGTGAGAAGCTCAAGACATACTGACACAACACAATCACACAGATTAAGAGAAAGAACTAGTTTTTGATACATACCCCATATAGCAGTGTTTTATCACGCTGAAAAACAAAACAAGAGAAGATGAATATGAAGACTTCCATGATCTTGCTCAGCAGCCATATTAGACTAAAGGAGGAGGAATGTTGTAGCACCAGTCCCCACAAGTATAGCAAAGTAAAACAGAATTGATGATGAAAATCAAAGACCATGAAGGAGCGAATAGCAGCGAGAAGAATTGAAATATCAGAAGTGTTGAAAATTTTCCCTCCTTGATTTTGTTGAAATCAAAAGAATGGGAGAAGGATGTAGTTGTCTAGAAGGTGCAGCAATGGGGAGGGGACAGCAAAGGATCATTGCACCGTTGGTGAACTGAAATTTAAAAAAAGAGCTATGGCGGTGATCCTTGGTTCCCACAATAGCATCGACAATACTCCTAAGGAGGAGGTGGATAGGAAAGATTGATATAGGCTTTGGAGGTTCATGTCGGTGGGGAATAATCTAAAGCAGAGGAAGAGGCAAGAGATTTCTAGAAGCAAGAGTTGGGGTTTTATTTTTTACAAATAAGTTTGAGTGGTGATGTAAATATAAAAGAATAAAAGAAAAATTAAGGCTTCTTCTTAATCATGATACTAATGAAAAAGTAAAAATATTTCGTACTCTTCTACAAGACAAACCGTAAATTAATACCACTAGCCTCCATATCTTCGTTAAAACATCATTATTTAGAATAAATAAAATGTAAGTAGCTAGGCATGAAATTCTATAACATTGTTTTAATCCAAATATTTTCTCTAACATGCATATTTTATTTCAATTTTTTAGGGCTATTACAGTCATATCCTACATCATTAGGTCTAAACAAAGGATTAGTTCTCTCAAACAGGGTTTCTTATTTCCCACAGCTCACATCTCCGGTTTGAAGGGTATGAATAGCTAATTATTAGAACTGAAACTTTTTGTGTTTGAATTAATTTAACCAATATTTACTATTTGTCAACTAGATCAATGGAACATGGTAATTAAACCCGGACTGGAGTCCAGACCGGGCAAGTCAGTGGGTCAAGGGGTTAGTGGGTCAGTTACAAACTGACTCAGGAGTCAAACCGGCAGTAATTAAAATAATATAATTTGATTATAATGTATCATAATATTTATATTTTAATTATAAAAAATAATTTCTAAATACATATTCATGTTTTTTAAGTATTCAATTATTTATACATATGACATTCTTTCATATTTTTATTTTATTTCCTTTTTTTTTATCCTTTTTCAGGTTTCAAATTCAAATCCATTCTTTTTTTAATATATATTTCCTCTCTCCTTTTTGATCATTCTCTCCCACGTGATGATGTTACATTTTCTGCTAAACACTCTACCCAATACTCAATCACACGCAACACGGGGACTTTTATCTTTTCAACTCTCTTTTTCTTCATATCTTCAAGGTCTTCAACGCTGCCAACTGAACTCCTTCTTCAAGATTCAAGCAAAGAAAGAAACTACAACGTTGGGCTTCTCCAGCGACTATGAAGACGATAAAGAAATTGTTTCACCTTGCTCCACATCTGTTCGCATTTTATCTCCTTGCTCCACATCTGTCTGCCGGAGCAGATAATTGAAGATGGCAGAAATTTAGATAGTAAGACAACTTCTTTTGGTTTTTCGGATGTATTTTCCTTCGCCTCTCATTTTTCTGGTCGTTTTCATTTGCTGAGGTCCAAAAGAAATTTAACCCGTGAGACTCGTTCAACTCGGCGAGTCGGGCCGAGTTAATCACTGGTTAAGCCGTGTCAATCGGGTCAACCCCGGTTCGCTGCTTGGCTGAGTTGGTCCCCTACTCAGACCGGGTGGGCGAGTCCCGGGCCGGTCCGGTCCGAGTTTGACAACCATGCAACGGAACGGAGGGAGGGAGTACTTTTTTTTTTTTTTTTTGGGCTAAAGAGCTCAGATTCATTAAGTTCACTTGGGTAGGGCTAAATGATTACAGGCTTGAATAAAACAAATATCCAAAAGCCCATTTTAAGCGTTTTAACAGCCCAAATTCAAGATTGGATCTGAGGAAAATAATTCGTACACAGAAGATTGGACTTTGGACTCTGAAAACCTAATGGCGTTAGTTAACGAGGGGCCTAGGACGAGGGAAGGATTCCGTAAAGTAACGGCAGGAGGGGACCCACACCCACATGGAATTGCGTAGGAGACGGAAGCACCAGGAAGAGAAGGAGGACGTTTATTACGGGCAAGGTCTGCCATGCCTTTCACCATTTTTGACGTTCATCCTTCCTTCTTAGGCAAATTCACTCCTTCTCTTCCCATCTTCCCAGTCTCTCCTCCCCATTTTATCATTCCCTTTCTGCGAAAAGAAGAAGAAGAAGAGATCACAGCAGCAAAAAGGAAAAAAAGAAAAAAATTTATGTTCACCACCAAAGATTCAGATCAAGAGGAATGAGAACACCACCCACCAACCGTTAGGTCACCTACTCCAAACGACGAAATGGTCTCTCCAAGAAAGCCAATGAGCTCACTGTTCTCTGCGATGCCAAGGTTTCCATTATTATGTTCTCCGGCCAGTAGTACCGGAAAATTCCATGAGTATATATTAGCCCCTCCATCTCGTAATTTCCTGAACCCTAACTTTTGTTTTTTGCTCTTTTAATTTAGAAAAAAAAAAATTAAGCTCTGTTAATTTTCTTTTTGAGAGAACAAAGGAGTTCTTCGTTCAGTACCAGAAGACCGTAGGGATTGATTTATGGAATTCCCACTATGAGGTTGGCCATCCTTCCTTACCCATTCTCTCGAATTTTTGTTTTTAAAATAGAAAGGAATATAATTTTCTGATGTGGTGATGGTTTGTGTGAGCCCAGAATATGTTGGAAAAGGTGAAAGAAGTGAACAAGAATCTTGGCAGGCAGATTAGGTAAATCTCTGTTTGGTTATTTTCTATTGTAAAGGATTGTTTGGTTAAGGGCACATACATGTGTGGTGCGTTTGCGTGTGGTGGTTCTGAACCAACTTTAGCAGGAAATGGAACAGTCCATCCACCAAGGCCATTCTTGAGCGCAAGGAAAGGCAAACAATTTAACATTATCATACGCTGCTGCACATTTAATTTTTTCGCATTACCTTCACATATGTACCACTCTATTCCTTATTATAAGTTTAACATCTATTATTAAATAAGGGTAAAGTTGGAAAATTATGATATATTTAATGTTATAAATTCCACTTATTGGTAAATAAGAAGTAGTTAAGGTGGACTTATAATAAGGAACAGAGTGGTACATTATTTACTTTTGCTAGCTTTATGTTTCCCATCATAACTGATTTCTTATATATTATACTATTTATTTATGCGCAATGTAGATATTAGAATTTCTCCTATATGTGGCCCCGCATGTTAGATATATTATGCTTTGGTTATGGGTAATTTTAATTTGGCCAAAATATTATCATTACTTTTGATGGGAGACTAATGATAATAAGGTCATGTTTAAAGCGGTACAATTATATCTGTTTATATAAAGAGATATATCCATTGACGTGCTCGTTTATATAAAGGGGTTCATTGACTGGAGATGGCAAACAGATCAATTAGCATGACGAGAGGTACTTATAATTTAAGTCTTCCATTGTTTGCTTTCTGAGATTTATAAAAATTCTATATGCATGTATCTTTTTGTTATAGGATTTATCAAACATGCAATAGTAAGAGTTTAAACAGAAAATAAGGTCATTTACTTGAATTTTTTCAAACCCATGCAACAGATAACTCAAGATCATCTTTGATGGTTGACTGTATCGTAGCTGAATATACCAAAAGAAAAAAGTTATTTATTTATTTTTCTTAGGTTACACTTTTAAGTGGTTGGACTTAGCTAAACAGAAAAAGATACTACTAATTTGAATTCATAGTCTAAAAAAATGGAAAAGATAAAATTGGACTCACACAAGATCCAAATTCATATGAACCCAAGAAAAATACATAGAGTCCCCCCGCGCCCCAGGGGGAGCCTAGACCCCCTCTCCAAGATTTGTGTGGGATTGCTCCACTTTTAACAAGCTAAGGAAAAAAATAACACCGCTAAATATTCTTCTGTGTTAATTGCCTCTTAAAAAATAGTTTTTAACTCTTTAAGGTAGAGCTAGTAATACAGGGCGGGCCCGACGGGTTCACGCATGGCCCAAAATACCCATGAAAAAACGGGCCGGGCCCAAAAAACTAGTTTTGAATATGGGCTTGATTTTTCAGCTCGGACAATATTGTTCGGGTTTCGGGCTGGACCCAAAAAGCCCGTTTTCAGTCATTTTTTTTATCATTTTTCCCTCTTTTCGAATGAGCCTCGGTTTTACAATATACACCCTCCGGTCCTAATTATAAGGTCACTCTAACTTTTTCTGGAGAAACTAAGGATGCAAAATTAATCACTTTAAATTGTCTATATTTATCTTTTTTCCTCAAAACTAATTTATTCTACTTATCTTTTTGGCAAAACTCATCCTGGAAATTACTCAGCTGACATATGATGAATATTGCCAAAGTAGTTAATTAGATATAGATAAAGTTAGCTAGCATGCAAAGTTCACCAAGGTCATTGGTGAGGGATTGGGTTTCATAGTTTCAGTGAAAATTATGTGAACCATTAGATTATGTAACAAGTTATAAGTCATAAAATACCTTAATATGTTAAATGTAACATCCCAGCCTCTCTCTTAAAAAATACCGGTGCAAAATGAAGTTGAAGAAAAAAGTTAAATAATTAAAATATTAACAAAATAAATGAATATTAAATAAATGAATATTGAAAAATAACGAACAACATCAATAAACAACAGTAACTACTTCAGCATCATCAACAACATCAATAACATCATCGATAAACCCTAACTTACCACCTATCAATTCATAAGCTTGTTTTCTTGGATTTATCTCCCCAAATTCCTGTTACCACTCAACATTTATTTGAGATTAAAAAACAACCTTTAAATGAGAGAACGGAGCTTGATTACATAAATTCTTGCCCCTCCCCCTCTCTCTTCTTCACCGCTCTCTCTCACCCCCTGCTCTCACTCTCTATTTTATTTTCCTCCTAGTTCAGCCAAGAGTCATCCATAAAGAGATTGTTTGAGTGTTAAATTAAACTATCAACTGCACTTAATTATGTTTGAAGTCCACCCCTTTTGGTGTGTTTGGATTGACTTTTGGAAAAGTGACTCATATATAAGTCAGATTGAAAATAAATGTACTGAGATTTATGTTTGGATTAGCTGTGAAAAAATGTCTTATAAGTGACTTATTTTCCATAAGTCAGATTGTGTATGTTTGGATTAGTTGTAATTAGATGTGAAATATAAGTCAGAATTTGTGGGTCACACTTTATAAGTGACTTATAAGTGATTGCACTTGATTATTACATAGTTTTATCCACTAATTATGGGGAATTAGCTTTTTATATAGGCCAATACATGATAGTTTAGACACTTGTATATTTAGAGTCTTAAGGCATTGAGTTAATTGCATTTTGATCTTAAATCGAGCATTTTAAGGTTTAAACTCATGCATTTCTTAATATGGACTTTAGATATTACAATTGTGCTTGATTTTCATTGTAGGCCAATTGGGAGAATTGAAGAAAGAGGTTAAAAATGCAAAAATAAGCCCAAAAAGCGAATATGTCAAATTTAGAGAAAATTACAAAAATACCCTTCCTCGCCTTGGAGGGCTACATCGAGAGTTAGAGAGACAAACCAGATCCAGGTTGCCTCGTCATGGCTAGCCACGGCGAGGACCAGATTCTGAGACTGATAAGGAAGCTGTGTTTTCAGATTATTTCCAAACTTTAAGAGATTGGGTCCTCTTGCATTGTTTTCTAAAGAATGAATTCAACTTCTCCAAGCAATCTAAAGGGAATTAGGAAGGTTTTTGGGTTGCCTATTTTGATCTACAAATTTATACCAGAATTTCCTCTTTCACACCACCAGTTCAGACCACAATTCCCCATTCACTCACTCTCTTCCTTTCTATTCCCTAGCCCTCTGCCTCTGCACGAAATTCCACCATCTCATCCATCCATCTACATCAATTTCACTCATTCTACATCAATTCCATGGCTTCCACAACCAAATGTCAATCGATCGTGTTCGAGAGTATGAGCGGCTAAACTCCTTGTAGGGATCTTGATGGAGGAAGGCAACCGGAGCTTCAACGTTCTTGATGAGGAGTTATTTAGTTTCTCTTGTCTAATTTCATTTATGTATTTCAATTCCTTGTACTTTGTCATATGTATTTGGTCTTGGAACAAGTGTGCTTTAATGTTTAATCCTTTGTTTAAAGGTCATGCATGTAATTAAGAGATGTTTTTTTATGTGTATGAACCTAAGTGTTGATTTCATGATATCATGCAATAGATGTGTTTCAATTTTATCTCCTTTGGTTTTCTAGTATATGTTGAATGCATGTGCGATTGTATGTGTATTTAGACACTAGGTCCAACGTTAGATGGTTTGATATACTTTTAACGAGAGCCTCGTTGTGTGTTGATCATGAGTCTTTACTACCAAGTTGGAACTTAACAATTTTATGTTTGATTGATTAAATGAGCGATGCGTCACGTTAGTTAATTAAGTAGGCTAATTGGACTAAGAGCGATTGCCTTAGATTTTGTATTAGGACTTGGTTTGAATTCCCATATCATCTTAAAAGCTAGGAAGGTTGCCCAATTCATCAAGAGACCCATGTTTTCCATATAGTTTTCAAAACATTGTTTTACTCGCTTTATTTATAATAAAAAACCCCAAAAAGAAGTAGTTTAGTTTCTTTAACCAAAATCACACAAACCCCAACATTTTATAGCTTAGATTAGTTCATTAGGCACCTTGAGAGACGATCCCGAAAAATATCACTAGTGCAACCCTTGGTTAATTTAATTTTGCATTTGAACCCCAAGGCATATTAGGAAAGGCTCGAATCAATGACGCAGTTGATCTGAGCCTTTCCTAATATGCCTTGGGGTTCAAATGCAAAATATTTCTAACCAAGGATTGCACTATAGTGATGCGATCCCGGATCGTCTCTCAAGGAGTCTAATGAACTAATATAGGAAACTAAATGCAATTAAAGCTATTAAACGGGTGATTAAAAGTAGGTATTTTTGGTATTTTTCATAAAAGTAATATAAAGACTTGTTTTTGGTATTTTTAGGATAAATATGGATGGATGATGGAATGGAATGATGGGATGCTCTCTTGGCTAGGGATGGCACGTGACAAACTATTGACTCACACTCTTAGAGAGGAGTTAATCAGGTTAAGTTCAACATAAGCGGATACAATTAGCCTTAGTAGAAGGAATAGGTCAATTAAGACTCACTCAACCTCAATAGCCAATTAGATTAACTACAATCCTACATCAACTAAAAGTAGGTTCCAATAGAGAGAATAACTTGGGTCCCATCCAAGTCATTCAATATCTTTTGGATCCAACAACCAATTAATGCTAGACTATAATCAAACAATCCAACTTATGGAACTGATTGCACTTGATTATTACATGTTTTTATCCACTAATTATAGGAAATTAGCATTTGTTCTAGGCTATTAAATGGGGATTTAGGCACTTTTATACTTAGAGTCCAAGATTTGAGAGTTAATTGCATTTCCATTAAATTTGAGCATATTAGGCATTTAACTCATGCATTTATTGTTTCTAGACTTGAAATACTTCACATGTGCTTAAAAATTCCATTGTAGGTACAAAGAAAGAGAGTCAACGCAAAATAGGAAACTTCTGCAAAATGGGAAACTTCTACAAAAAAAGGGAACTTTTGCAAAATAGAAAATTTCCTATTGGATTGGTTGATTGTGTTTGCCTAAAATATTTCCTTTTTGATAATCCTAATAAGAATAGGCAACCCTAGACTTGATTGATGTTAAGAAATTTCTTAATTGATTATTCTAATACAAACTTCCTATTTTGGTTAGATTTCTTGAAAGAAAGTGTTTGGACTTTCCCTAAATCTTTCTTATATGTTATGGGGGCCAAATTAGGAAACCGGAGGCTATTTTGGCTAGTTTTTGAGTGGTTTCTTGTGCCATAGAGAGGGGAATCCGAATTTCTATATTTATTCACCCATTCTCTCTTTCATCCATAATTCTTTCCCCAAACCTTTCCTATTTGTTAATCCTAGTAAGAATAGGACATCCTAGGCTAATTTGGAAGGTTTTGGGTTGCCTCTTGTGCTATATATAGGGCACAAACGAATTTATACTGATCCCTCTTGCAATTTTCATCCTCTCCCTTCTCCTCTTCTCTCTTGGCCAAATTCCAACCTTCTACTACACTCTCATGGGGCTATCAATACAATATGCGGGCTGTTGCTTTGAGAGCATGAGTGGCTAGGCATCTTTGTGGGGATCTTGATGGAGGAAGGCAACCGGAGCTTCAATGTCTTTAATGGGGAGTTATTAGTTTTCTTTTCTTGTCCAATTTCATTTATGTATTTCAATTCTATGTGTTTTGGTATATGTTTATGTTTTTGGAACAAGTTGTCTTTGAATTTCTATCGGTCATGCATGTAATCAAGCGATGTTCTTTTATGTGTATGAACCTAGTGTTGATTTCTTGATATTATGCAATAGATGTGCGTCATTTATATCTCATTTGGATTTATAGAATATGTTGGATGCATGTGCGATTGTATGTGTGTTTAGACACAAGGTCCTACGTTAGATGGTTTGATCTACTTCTAACGAGAGTCTCTATGCTATTTATCATAAGTCTTTACTACCAGTTGGAACTTAACAATTTCCTATTTAATTAATTAAATGAGCGATGCGCCACGTTAGTTGATTAATTAGGTTAATTGGACTAAGAGCGATTGCCTTAGGTTTTGCATTAGAACTTGGTTTAGAAACTCCCATATCATCTTAGAAGCTAGGAAGGTTGCCCAATTCATCAAGAGACCCATGTTCATCTTATAAAGTTTTCATAAATTCATTTTAATTGCTTTCTCATAAATCAAAAATCCCAAAAATATTTAGTTTAATTTTCCAAATCAAAATCACAAAACCCCCAACTTTTTATAGCTTTTCATGCATTTAGTTAGCTTAGGTTAGTTTATTAGGCTCCTTGAGAGACGATCCGCGAAAGCACTACTAGTGCAATCCTTGGTTAATTTAAATTGCATTTGAACCTCGATGCGTATTAGGAACGGTTCAGATCAGGAACTTTACCTAATCATACTCATGTACATAGATTTGATTAGTGATCTAGTTCCTTTAAGCAAGTTGATTAATAGAATTACCTAACGTTATGGAAACTCGACATCAATAACTCAAACCCATAAATCAACTCCCAAACAACACAATTATATGAAGCACAATGGACTAAATTAGCCAACAAACATGCTAGACAATAAAATCAACAAAAACTAACATAACATGGTAATTTGAAAAGATAGATGGAACTAGAAGAAAACCAAATCAATACATGTAAATAGAATTCAACAATTACATTGTCTAGAATCTCGAAACAAATGAAGTCCGAATATAAGAAGAACAAATACTCAAGGAAACAAATGGAAATTCAAGACTACATAATGGAAACTAATAAAACTCCCCTAAAGTGGATTCAATGCTTGCTTCAAGTCATCCTGTCGTCCAAGAGAGCATCGAGCCGAATTAGTTCATCAAGGAGAAAAGAGAAATCGCCCATGGGAAACTGCAACTCGAGCTCCATGGAGAACCGGTGAAGGATTGTGGGATGGAGGAGAGAATTGGTGGAAGAGATGAGAGAACTTGTGTCTTGTGTGTTGAAATTCGTCCTCCTCACATATGGCACAAGAAGCAACTTATAAACTCTCCAAATTGGCCTAGGATTGCCTATTTTGATCTCCCAAAATAATTAGGAAAGGATTGGGGAAGACCCAATCACTCAATCTTCAAGAAAGCTAGTCAAAATAGAAAATAATGAGTAGGATAATTAATTAGGAACTTCTTAATCTCAATCTGGCATAAGGTTGCTTGTTAGGATCGAAAATATTGATTAGGAAATAATGGAAGAAGACCCAACTGCTAAAATAAGGAAATAAATTCGAATAAAAAACTTCAGAATTCACGCCCTTGCTGTAGCCCTCGCTGTGACGAGCCACGACGAGGAAACTTTCTTGTTGTGTTCTTCTCTGTTCTTCACCGTGGCCCTTGCCGTAGCCCTCTAAGGCGAGGAAGGGCATTTTTGTAATTTTCTCTAAATTTGACATATTCTTTTTTTGGGCTTATTTTTGCATTTTCAACCTCTTTCTTCAATTCTCCCAATTGTCCTACAATGAAAATCAAGCACAATTGTAATATCTAAAGTCCATATTAAGAAATGCATGAGTTTAAACCTTAAATGCTCAATTTAAGATCAAAATGCAATTAACTCAATGCCTCAAGACTCAAGTACACAAGTGCCTAAACTATCATGTATTGGCCTATATAAAGTGCTAATTTCCTTACAATTAGTGGACAAAAACACATAATAATCAAGTGATCAATAAGTCAGAAATAAGTTATTTTAAACAGCTTATAGCTTATTTTGACTTATAAGCTATAAGTTAGTTATAAGTCAAATTAATAATAAGTCAAAACAAACATGCAAAGTAAGCTACTAGCAAAATTAGTTACTTTTACCCTAACATAAGTACTTATTTCTTGAAAATAAGTCAATCAAAACATGTTTGACAAATTAATTTTTTTTAATGGCTTCAGGTCTATCAGATGGCTGAAAATGCTTTTCTCCCTTCATTCTTATCCAGCACGTTACTCCAATTGCAATTGGGGAAAAATATTTCCGAACTTAATAAATAATACATTTACTTTAATTCCAATTTAATCAATTAAAGTACATATAAAAAAAAATACTTTTTGATGGTACATTATTCATGTGAGTGGCTGAGCAAAATACCCAAAACTCGATGGGTTAGCCTACTACCCGCAACTTTTACCTTTTTAATGCCCACCCAATTAAAGCCCATGACGGGCAGGTGCAAACCCAGCCCATTTAAGAATTAAATGGGCGGTCCATGGGCACACCCTTGGGCTGCCCATACCCGCCCATCTATATATATATATATATATTTTAATTTGTATTAATTTTGTCCAGTGAGAGTGAGTCAGTGACTATTGGCATTCCTATAAATTTCAATAAGTACAAATGTAAACTTGTAAAATGCCATTGCCCGCCCATTTTAGTTTGAAGTTTAAACATTTAAAAGATGTTATTATAGTATTTGTTTAAATTTAAGTTCTTTTATGCAACAAACTATGATGTAAACATGGACGTGGAGTTGTGGATCCTGCTGTTACTTTTAATATGTCAAAGTGATGCTTTAATTTTTAACTTTCATAAGAAATTTAGAAATTTGTAATAATAAAAAAATAGGTCAAGGGATTAATGGGTTTCCTCGTAACCCATTTAACCCGCCCGTTTAACCAAAACTCATTTAGTTCGGGCTTAAATGAGTTGAGGCTCGGGTATGGGCTAACCCATACCCATTTAATGTTAAATGGGCGGGCGATGGGTTAGGGTTCGGGCTACCCAACCTGCCCATTACTCACCTGTGACTAACATGAGACCCTCAATTTTAGAGAGATTCTCTAAATTTTTTTTTCTAACTCAAATTTGACTCTTAACTATTTTCCCGATAATTAAATTTGGGTAAGTATTCTTTTATTAACCAAATTATAATAATTTTTAAAATTCATTTTTCAGGTATTTTCCTCATTCTTGACGGGCTCAATGCATCATTTCCTAATTTCTGCAAATTTTCTGCACTTTCGGGCAGATAACCACTATTGACTCATAATTTCATAAAAATCACATTTAAGCCTTATCTGCTTATGTGCAACATTTTTTTGGGTTCTTACAGAATAAACCTTAACTCTTTACTTTATGTGTCATATAAATTATTTATTATTTTTTGAGATAATTTTTCACATCAATTTAATTTTTTTATTTTCATTTTTGTGAGTTACATATGGAAAATGGTATTAAATATTAACATTAAATAAATGAATATTGAAAAATACCTATGTAAAATAATGTTGAAGAAAAAAGTTAAATAATTAAAATATTAACAAAATAGAAAAGGCAAGATAAAATCATATATATTATAAATCTCTTCCTTCAAGCCGTGCCCTTATACGGCTTATCCATGGCTCCCCTCACAAAACACTATTCATTGGAGCCGTTTCTATTTTTCCCAAATTTTTTATTCACGCTAGGGGCTCCGTGCCAACCACTTCCTCTCTCTTAAAAGCCTTCCCAAAATTTTCTCGGGCTCCTCATTGGACCTACACCAAGCAGTAGTCATTTTTTTCTTGTCCAACTCCTTTTCTTCCCTTGCATACGAAGAGGAAGCTCATCTCTGTCTCCCCTTCCCTCCAATCTTTCAAATTTCAAATTTTGAATTTGAATTTCGAAATCCATCCCTTATACATATATATGTGAAGCCCATGTATCCTTAAGGCTGTGGGTGGCTAGGTGACATTGAAGCTAATTTTTTTAGGTAGCATTGCAAGATCGCAAGAATCTCTTTGCCCATTTACCTTAAACATTGCTGCTCTTTTCTTTTCATCCCTTCGCATATTGGACAGCTTCTCCAGCTTTGACTCCCTGCAACCTCACAAGATGGGCCACCACGATCTCCATCTCTTCTCTCCAAACACATTCCTGCCTTCTCACTCCACTTATCTTTTCCATTGTCTCCTATTGAAACACATTCAAGGTGCTGAGTTAAGTGTGAATAAGTGAGGGAGATGGGAAGGGAGATGGTAAGTCATCGAGATGGTTGTATTTGATAAAGTGGTGGAATACCTACTTGAAACACATTCATGCCTTCTCGCTCCCCTTATCTTTTCCTTTGTCTTCTGTTTCTGTATTTTTTTTTCTCAGTCTTCGTTTTGACTTTTTTTGGTTTTTGTTGTTGCTATGTGCAACTATGGTGTTTGAACAATTGTGAAAGCATTAAAGATTGATAGAAAGGGTGAAGAAAAGCCATACCCGTGTCAGATCAAGAGGAGGTGCTGTAGGGGACGGGAGAACATAGTAATCCTAGAGACCCTCAAGTAGGTGTTCCACGATTTCATTTCTTTGATACTCGATGATTGTCTTTTCTCTGAACCTGGTCTTCGTTGAGGGTCTGTATGGAATTGTGAAGGAAAATGGAGGTATGAACATGATTGATTTGTTTTGGTATTGTATTTGTATTTAGTTGTATTTTATTGTTTAAATGATCTTTGTTTCATTGATTTGTGTTTTGATTCTTTTGTACAAATAAGTAAGGCATACCTGATTAACTACCAATTTGCAACAAGGGTGTGAACTGCAGGGGGTTGATTGGAACGTGGCTCCCAATATGGAGATGTGACGTAATAGTTTGCCCAAAAATTACTTGTGTATCTGCACTTTCCATCATCTTCTCTGTTCTATGCATTTTTTGCTGTTTATCTTGGAACTTTATCTGCCAGATTTTAAGGACAAGAAAGAGCTGAAAGAAAGAAAGAAATAACCGAGTCACCTGATACTTCCCTTGGCCCCTGTCATCTTCAACCTTCATCTCATCTCTTCTTCCCGTTCTCCCATAGCATTTTAGTTAAATAGAAGAAAAGCATTTCCCTACATTAAGTGCTCCAGAGAAAAAATCGTTTTCCCCCAAGATGGTGTCTCTTCAGTTCCCATCATCCCTCTTCATCAAGATGAAATCCCTATCACAAGATTGCACTGGTTGAAAATTCCACCGAAGAAACCGTTGATTTCCACAATGGCTCCACCGTAAGATGCCGTCCTCCTCTCCGATCCTCCCTTATGAGACTTACCCGTTGTCCTAACTCAAGTCGTTGATTAAATAGTGCGTGGAGGAAAATGATGATGGCTATAAAGAGGAGAGATATCAAAAAGGGAGGGAGTTGGAGAGATGAAGTTGCAGGGAGATGCCAATGGAGGTCTAGTGAGATAATATAATTTAGGAGAAGATGAAGTTGCAGGGAGACCATGATCATGGCTAGGGGTGTTCACGGGACGGGACGGGACCGGGACGACCCCGTACCGTCCCGTCCAGAAGAAAAGTGTTTGGGACGGGGTTCCCGTCCCGTCCCGAACTTGTCCTGGTCCCGATCGGTACAGGACGGGACCGGGACGGGACGGGCCTTGTCCCGAAATATTTTTTGATAATTTTTTTTTTATTTTTTAAATTTTATTTTTTTTACAAATTGAGAATTGTAGAGTTGCTACTGCAGAGGAATGAGTAAGAAGGAGAGGGAGAAGAAGGAAGAGACAAAGGGAAAAATAAAATAGAGAAGAGCACAATTTTCCAACTTCTCTCCACAGCATCACTTACAGATTCTTATTAATTTCTGCAAAACCAGTGAACTACAATCAAAATTACAGCCTCTTTTCTCACTTTTTTCATTTACTATTCCCTACCCTATTCGTTTTCCTATTATTCCTATCAAAACCATGTCTCAACAATTAGATTTTTCTATATATTTTGTGAAAAAAATAAATATATTATAAAAATATATATATTCGGGACGAGACGGGATCGGGATGACCCCGTCCCGAGTCCCGTCCCATCCCGAACCCCTATTTTATCCCGTCCCAAAAAATTTCGGGATGGGACAAGTCTGAACAGCCCTAATCATGGCTAAAGGAGAATACTCCTCTATTTAACCTTCAAGCGAACAGCTTGCCTTTCTATGCAAAAAGAAAAAAAAAAGAATTTAGTAGAAGAGAGCATTTGCACGTTTCTTTAGGCAAGCTTCTTTTCAATTAAAATTACAATTACAACTCTTTATTAAAGGACCTACAAACAAGCTGACATGTAGACTGAAATCTATCAACTTGAGCACACAAAAATTTCTCCCGTTCACGTGGGAGAGAGAATAACACAGTAAATTGATTAAAAAATAGATGAAATAATAGAGATACAGGAGGGAGAAAAATATATATGTAACAATGAAATAAAAAATGAATAAAAATAATATGCAAAATTAATGTATTAAATAGAATAAAATATTTATTTGTCATACTCCAGAGCTCATAGAAATAAGCTCCAATAGATCATAAGTTAGCATTCTTACTTTGGATTGTGAGTAAGTTAAACCCCTTTTCTAAAATTTTATTGCAAAAAAAAAAAAAATAGTTACTCCATCCTGTTTTTTATAAGATTATGTAAATTTATGATGTAAAATAAATCACTAAATTGTTTACATGTAACTTTTTTTTCCAAATTAATTTATCTAATTATGATGTAAAAAAAATCAAGTCTTCTATTGATTTTTATATAGTTTTTGTCAATTTAAGTCAGTCCATTGAGTATGAGGCTACCCATCTGTCATTTTTTAAAGCTTTACTAAATGTGAGAGGTTTTTTCGTGTTTTTTTTTTTTGTTCGCAAGACACAGTACTTTTGGGCATATAATTTAAATGTCGGGTGATTTTAAGATCTTTTTAATTAGGATAGAGCGAGTATTTTAAATAGGATACATGACTGAATGAATGAGCACAATAATAATGTATTTTTTGGAGTTTAAAATTCTGAATGGAGAAAGGGGATAAGGATCCAATGGGGTGTTGATAGGTAATGGGGTATGGTCAGAGAAGGGACAGAATGCTGTGGTCACTATCGGTGTTTTGGCAAGGGGATGAAAGATGTGACTGGCAGTAAGGAGTTACGTAATGCAAGATTCTTTTTTTAATTGTAAACAATTTTTTTTTATCTCAAATTATTATACATTAATCTCATCTCTTTTCCAATCAGTCTGTCTCATCTATTTTCTCTGCGTACTTCTCACTCATCATCTTTTTACCTACTTATTTATTGTTTTTAGCTAAATCTAAATTCAAATAAAGATATATTTAGAATTGTATAAATAAACTTCTTATTGTAACAATTATTAATAAGCAATTCATTAAAAAAAATGAGCAATATCAAAAGATTTAGTATATTAAAATCTATGGGTGGGGATTAACTTTTTTATAAGGGTGAGAATTGAGTTAAAAATCACCTAAAATATTAGTTTTTACAACAACCTTTACTGCTCCTAACAAAACATTTCTTCATGAGGGCCTGACAAATAATATAAATATACTAGAAAATCTATTAATAATAGGGATTAATTTACAAGTTTTTTTACCCGACTTAATTGAGTTAATTCAAGCTTATTGGGTGTGTTTGGCTCGACTTATGGAAAAGTGGCTTATATATAAGTCAGATTGAAAATAAGTCCGATTAAAAATAAGTCAAATTGTGTAATGACTTTTATGTTTGGATGGGCTGTGTGAAAAGTGACTTATAAGTGACTTATTTTCCATAAGTCAAATTGTGTATGTTTGGATAAGTTGTGATTAGATGTGAAAAATAAGTCAGAATTTGTGGGCCCCACCTTAAAAGTGACTTATAAGTCAAAATTTATACTTCGATTCATATAGGATTATTACAAGTAGCTGTAAAGCCAAACTTTAGAGAAGGATTGGACAAGCCTGTCCTTGCCTGTATTAGAGATAGAAGACAAACAGCGAATTTTAGTGATTCAATAGTAGGAATAATACAGACTAATCTTCACAATAGACCAGTGTATTTTAATTGTTTCCCCAATTATACAGCTAAAATACAAGATAAGTCCATAAGAAATGCTTTAGTTTTAGAAATAGCATCAGACGCATCATGGGAACCAGGTACTACAGTAATGGTTCTTCAATATAGATTAATGTTTAAGTTAACTAAAACACATCAAAACTTTGCAGCATTAAAGGAATCACCTAAGGGAGAAACTATGTTAATAGAGTTAGGTGACCCCTCTAAGACAACTGTTTTAATACCAAAGAAATTAAAGCATAATGAAATAACTTTTCCAGATACATGGAAATTTGAGAATATAGCCCAACCAGAACCTTTAAGAAGACTACAGTTAGAACATATAATAGAAAATCCAGATGGTGATGTCATTTACAAAATGTTAAGTAGATCAGCATCAACTTCTAGTGCTCAAACTAGAAATACAGAACAATTTAATGAAGCTAGACCATCAGTAGATAATGTAAGTTCAGGATATAGGTTAAGAGGAGTTAATTTTGAACCTAATATACCTATATCTATATATGAACAAAGTAACGAAAATAATAATTTTGAAACAGAATCTGAAATTGAAAGAAATTTCGCACCAAAAGACTATCAGTCAGTTAATCCTAGCTTAAATGTAATAAGAAATAATAATTATGAAATAAATAAAGATTTAATTAGGAAAGAGTTTATGCTAGAAAAACATAGAAATGAAAGAAATTGGTTTTTTGAAACTTTTATAGAAAAAGAACAAGAAAGTATAAGAGAACAATGGTATACAGATATGAAAAATTTAAGAACAGAAATTTATTTCTTTAAATGGTTCAAAATGTATACCTATAATAATGGAATATTTAATCCTTTTGAAGAAAATCATCCCTCAGTAAGAGTAACCACAAATAATATAAAAAATTGGCAATGTAAAGATAAAGTAATATCATCAATACATCCACCCCTAGAAGAAATAAAGATACAGATAGGAAATGATGAAGTCATTGCTTCCCCCTTAAAAATTACAGAGCCTACGGAAGATAAGTCCAGTAAAAAAATACAGCAACAAAATAATTACACTAATCAAATTTTACATACAGTAGGGCAACAGTTAAATAGAATAGAAAATAAATTAGAAATCTCTAAAGCATCAACCTCAAATATAGATCCTCATCGACCCATATTTAAATATGAACCAGTACCTAAAGAAATAACAAAAAATTTTAATTTAGGACAAAAAGATAATAATGAATTATTAGAACAAATTAGAAAACAGCTAGATACTTTAACTATTAAAGATAAAAAAGAAAAATCAACAGGAGTAAAGATTAATAGTATCACTAAATTAGAACAACAATTTAAAGAAGATGAAGTCACTATAAATAAAATCAGTCATAAATATCAAAAAGGACCCCATCGAAATTATTATCCTAAGCCAACTTTTCCTGATTTACAGACAGAAGAAAGACACCTAAATTTAGGATCTTCTTATGATGGTACCTCTATACACGAATGGAATTTAGATTGATATACAGAACATGAAATATTAAATTTCACCCAAGAATTAACAATGGCAATAACAGCTTATCGAATTAAAGAAAATAATGATACTGAAATATTATATATGATAACCCAAGGGTTTACAGGAACTATTAAAGGCTGGTGGGATAATATCCTTACTGAAGGAGAAAGAGAAATTATAAGAACTGCTCAACAAATAAAAAATGGGCAATTAATGTCTGATTGTTTAGAACAATTAATATATGCTATTATTAAATCTTTTATAGGAGAACCTTTAGAGTTATAAGAGAAATATATGGAACAACTCTTAAATTTAAGATACCCAACTTTAGCAAATTTTAGATGGTATAAAGATAATTTTATCCCTAAAGTTTTTCAACGTCAAGATGGTAACACAGAATTTTGGAAAGGAAAATTTATTTCAGGATTACCTACTCTCTTTGCAGAAAAGGTTAAAGAGGAAATTAGATTAAGACAAGGAGGAACATTAAGATATAATGATTTGACATATGGTAATATAATTGCAATAATAAATATAGTAGGTCTAAGAATGTGTAGAGATTTAAAATTACAGAAGAAACTATATAAAGAAAAGAAAATGGGAAAATATGAATTAGGAGAATTTTGTGCCCAATATGGATTTGAAGAAGTTAGGGCTCTATCTCATAAGAAGAAGAGAAGAATTACAGGGTATAAAACAGGATATAAAAAATATAAGGAATATGAACCCAAATGGAATAAGGAAACAAAAAAATCTAAATTTAATAAAAAATATGAAAAGAAAAATTATAAAAAGAATTATACTAATAAAAGAGAATTAAAAGATATAGTATGCTATAAATGTGGACGATTTGGACATTATGCAAAAAATTGCAAAACTGAAAAGAAGATAAAAAATCTTAATATAAGTGAAGAAAATAAAGCGAATTTATTAAAACTAATGATAGAAGATTATTCAGAAAATAGTTCAGAAGAATATGAATCAACAGATAATGAAGAATTTAGCCTTAATAGAATTAAAGAGGATAGTTCAGAAGAATCTAGTACAGATACATCAGAAGATAATGAATGTTTAGAAATAGGATTATGCAATTGTAAAGACTGTAGTCAGAAAAGAGTAAATGTTATATCTACAGAAAACATAAATTTTCTTATAGAAATTATAGATAAAATAGCTGATGAAGATATTAAAAAACAGTATTTGTTAAAGATAAAAGATATGATAGGATATGAAGAACAAAAAATAAAGGATATAAGACCGCCTATAACTCTTGGCAATATTTTACAGAAATTTAATAACCCAAATTATGGTCAAAATGTTGGGTTAAGAGAATTGCAAGAAGAAGTTAAAACACTTAAAGAAGAAATCAGAGTACTAAAGGATAATGATCTAAATAAAGAATGGGAAATTACAGAGATCAAAGCAAAATTAGATATATTATATCAGAATCACCAACCATTGGATATAGCACAAAATAATAATAGCATAGAGCAAAATGATAATAAAATTAATCATGACAAATTCATAAATGTTATAAAAAGAATAATATATCAGAAATGGTATTGTCAAATAGATTTGGTTATTAACAATGAATATAAAAGAACGGTAGTAGCACTAATAGACTCGGAGCATATATAAATTGTATTCAGGAAGGATTAATACCTACAAAATATTATGAAAAGACTTGTGAACATGTCTCTGCAGCTAATGACTCTAAATTGCAAATACATTACAAGTTAGATAATACACACATTTGTAATAAAGGAATTTGTTTCAAAAATGTGTTTGTATTGGTTAGAAATCTAAGCGAACCAGTTATTTTAGGAAGTCCCTTTATATATCAGTTAATTCCCTTTAAGGTAACTCATACAGGAATTACTACTAAGGTAATGGGAAAAAAGATACAATTCGAATGGTTAGTCCCCTCAATTGGAAGAGAAATAAAATTAATTCAGGAAAGTTCAATATTTAAAATTAATAGGATAAAAGCTAAAAAACTGCATATAAATCATTTACAACAAGAAATTAGGTATAAGAGAATCGAAGAACAACTCTCTAATGAAATAATAAAAAACAAGATAAAAGTAATAGAGAATAAATTCCAAGAGAATATTTGTGCAGATCACCCTACAGCTTTTTGGAATAGGAAACAGCATATAGTAACTCTACCATATGAAAAAGATTTTAATGAAAAACAAATACCTACTAAAGCAAGACCTATACAGATGAAGGCCGAATTAATGGAATATTGTAAAAAAGAAATAAAACAGTTATTAGAAAAGGGATTAATAAGACCCAGTAAATCTCCATGGAGTTGTGCCGCATTTTATGTACAAAATGCAGCAGAGTTGGAAAGAGGAGCTCCAAGATTAGTAATAAACTATAAACCATTGAATACAGCATTAAGATGGATAAGATATCCAATCCCAAATAAGAAAGATTTAGTATCTCGTTTACATAAAGCAACTATATTTTCTAAGTTTGATATGAAGTCAGGATATTATCAAATACAAATAGCAGAAAAAGACAGATATAAAACAGCCTTTACAGTACCCTTTGGCCATTACGAATGGAATGTAATGCCATTTGGATTAAAAAATGCCCCCTCTGAATTTCAGAATATAATGAATAATATTTTCAATGATTATAGTGATTTCACCATAGTATACCTAGATGATGTATTAGTATTTTCTAACTCTATAGAGCAACATTTTAATCATCTAAATAAATTTTATGAAATCATTAAAGAAAATGGTTTAGCTGTGTCACCAACTAAGATGAAATTATTCCAAACTAAGATTAAATTCCTAGGAATGGAAATTTATCAAGGAATGATAACTCCTACTACTAGAGTCATAGAATTTGCAGATAAATTCCCGGATGAGATTAAAGATAAAAACCAACTACAGAGATTTTTAGGATGTTTAAATTATATAGCTGACTTTGTTCCACACCTTAGAATAAAGGTACAACCTCTGTTTAAGAGATTAAGGAAAAACCCTCCTCCTTGGGATAGCAGCATGACTAATATTGTAAAGAAAATTAAACTCCAAGCCAAAGAATTGCCTTGTCTAGGCATCCCAGATCCTAGCAAATTCAAAATAGTAGAAACCGATGCCTCTGAAATAGGTTTTGGGGGCCTATTAAAGCAAAGGGAAGAAAAAGGAGAACAGATAGTTAGATACCATTCAGGAAGTTGGACAGAAGCTCAGATCAAATACTCCACCATTAAAAAAGAAATTTTATCAGTAGTTTTGTGTATCTCAAAATTTCAAGATGATTTAATAAATCAAAAGTTTTTATTAAGAATTGATTGTAAAGCGGCAAAAGATGTTTTACAAAAAGATGTTCAAAATTTAGTCTCAAAACAGATTTTCGCCAGATGGCAATCATTATTAGCCTGCTTTGATTTTGATATAGAATATATTAAAGGAACCAATAATTCTCTTCCGGATTTTTTAACAAGAGAATTTCTACAGGGAATTTCAACTACAGTTCAATCATGAGTACCCGCGGAGGCTCTTCCTCCCGTGGAGGATGCAATACAGAAAAAAATATTGTTTTAGCCACTCCGGCTCAGACACCTAAGACAAATACTACAGTAACCAGGTCCATGAGACCTATTGATTATGCTACAGATAGTCAAACTATAGTAAATACTCAGGTGAGGTCTTCTACCTCACAATCTTTAGTGAAGGCATCTTCTTCACAACAAATACAGCCTTCTTCGGTTCAACCTATAGCCTCATATGCCAAAGTAACTTAGTCATATATTGAGTACTATACCAAAGATTTTATGTCTTATGTTTGCCCATTAGAAAGGCAACATGAGAGTACCCAGATAAAGCAAACTATTGAAGCCATTTTCCCTACTCATCCTGAGGAAGGAATTTGGAATTTTCTCCCAGAAAATTTAAAGAAAGATCGACGTTATTATGAATTAATTCTTGTGGATACAGATTCTGCTCAAATAGAGCATAGAGTAGATCCAGAAACCCAACGGCCATACAGTCAAATAAAGATAGTCTGAGTTCTAACTCTAAAGGATTGGGGACAATCACCTTATACAGCAAAGAAATTTACAGTTAATTTTCATAATTTAGGATATAATTATGAAGATCATAAGAAAGCTTGGTATAATGTGCTCTATTATAAAAATTATAACCATTCATGGTTCATATGGTTTACTCAGGAATTTTCCAACAATAATTCTATAGAATTCCCAAAGTGGTTTTATGAATGGTTCAGTATTCATGGACCGGTACAACAAATCCTACCTCCTCCCATTTTGGAAGGATACAAAATATTTAAGGGAATGATAAATTGTCATGATGCAGAAAACCCTTGGAATTTTGTAGTCGATTCAGAATTCCTTGGATTCTTAGCTGGACATTTACAGTTACTCAAGGAGTAGAGCCTGCGGTATCATTAAGATATTTGGCTCGAAGATATAGAGTTGAATGGTGGCAAAAATACAGAGACAGTTGGGCAAATAAAACCCAAGTTTTAAAATGGCAGGCAGGACTTACAGTCGCAGATTTCCCTCCTCTACCTGCCCCCTCAAAAGCATTAACATAGAAAGAAAAAATTATAGAAGAATTAAAGGCATTAAAACCAGAAGAATTTCAACAGAAATTACAAGAAATTGCCTCACAAGCTACAGGATCTCAAGCTAAGACAAGTTCGGAATCTTCAGTTAATGGTTATGAAAATGAAGATGATTGTTATGGCATTGATCTTAATTATGATTAAAGATCTTGCCGACACTACAGGAAAACTCTACAGAAAAAAGGAAGCTGCGATAGCATGATTTGCTACAGGAAAAAGGTAACTAACTGCTACAGAAGAACTCTCGTGACTTTTACAGGAAATACAACTGAAATTAAATTGTAATGCAAATGAAATGTAAGAAGGGCTCATTATAAAAGGCCCCATATAGTTTAGGAAGAGGCAGACTTCGAATACTTCGATTGTCTTCTCTCTCTCTCTCTCAATTTCTTAAGCTCTCTTGCAAAGGCTCGCTCATCCTTTCTGCACCTTTGTAAGTTTACAGTGTACCTCATCTTACAGATTGATCAATAAAATTATATATATTTTATAGTACTTTGTTACTGCTATATTTATACATTCTTACTCTATATACCTATATCTATATTCTTATATCTATACTCTGGCTGGTCCTGGTGCACTCCTTGACAGCTTATTTTTGACTTATAAGCTGTAAGTCACTTATAAGTCAGATTGAAAATAAGCCGAGACAAACATGCAAAATAAGCTACCAACAAAATAAGTTACTTTTACCCAAAAAAAAGCACTTATTTTCTTAAAATAAGTTGAGCCAAACACACACATTGTCTTTAGGAAATAGGAAGATGCCTGGTCTTGGAGTTTGCGCTGGAGGAAATTTGGCTTCTTACAATCAGCACCATAGGAGAGTTCAACGGTAGATTGCTTGGAAACTTGTCCGACATCTTGCCAACGTATCTACAATCTGCAATTTTATAATGTTGAGCTATTCTTTGTCAAGGTTCACGAGAGATTTCGATTATTTCGTTGACTGCTGTGATGCATGTTCTATTTTAAAAACTTTATTCGTGGAGTGTTTTTTTTTTTTTTCATTTTTTTTATTTTTAATAAATAATCTATTAGCTACTCTTACGTGTAGCAATTTTTTGACCTCAAAGTGAACATACTCTATATTAGCTATTGGTGAATAGTTTGCTTATTTTTTTTATATTTTTTTATTTAATTGAAAATATAAAAAAACAATGAAATCTATTATTTGAGTTTTTTTGACAGTCTGATTCTGATTTGTCAAATTCTAATATAATTTCCTCTGAATAGAAAATATTTTTACAATCTACAGAAATATTTTTTAATGTGTCAAAAATTTCACATTGGATGGGATTCTGTAATAAGAATGAGTGCAGCGAAGCAGGATTTATTTTTACATGAAGCATTTTTGTTCTACAATGATACTTCTATGCAAGATGTGCTCTGTATATATCCTTCTGAATCCCTTTGCGTTAATTTTTTTTTGGCCAGAACCCTTTGCCTTTAATTTGTTTATTTACACATTATCATGTCCATTCTTTTTGAATTTGAATTTCCCCCTATTGTTTGTCCTCGTGGGCAAATGCTGGATCTACATGTTTTTTCAGATATGCTTTTCCATTGCCTAATTGTCCTTATATGATCTTACATCTGTATATCCAATCAATCAGTTCATTCATTAGCCCAATCGATCAGTAATTGGATGAAGTTTCCTATACAAATGGGTTGTAACGGTCAAATCCTTCATACTTTTTGTAATGATTATTTTGAAGCACTGAAATAGCTTCTATTATTTAATTTTAGGAGAAATTTTTAGGAACTCTAAGGCCCGTTTGATATACTGGAATTGATTTGGATGGAAATGAAAATAGATATAGAGTTGGAAATATGGACCACAAGTCCGTTTGGTATGTCATGAAAATGAGGTCTATTTTTTAAGTGAAAATACCAAACTGTCCCTTAAAATAAAAAAAAAAACAAAAATTTTCCTGACAAAACCTCTTCCTTCTCTCCCGTCAAAGTTTGTCCTCTCCTCCATTGCACACCTTTGATCTCCACCACACCTCCTGCCACCCAGTAGACCTTCAATAACATACTCATGAGCCACCCACCAAACCACCATTGACCCTCCATTAACCCTATAAGAAGACAATGAAGGAGGAGAAAAGTCACAAGAAATAGATGTGAAGTGAAAAGCTCCGTTGGCCGTCCATCATTGAGTTCTGTTCACCGTAGTCGTAGGTTCGGAGCATTAGCATGGTGAAAGTGGTGTGGATGAAGGTTGTCAATGGTGAAAAGCTCCGTCGGCCATCGGCCATCGAGCACTGTCACCGGCGGTGGCTGAGGAAGATAGTCCCTGGAAGTATGCCGTCGGCTGTCCACTGTCGAGCACGGTCATCGGCGGTGGCTAAGGAAGTATGTTGTGGTAAGGAGGTGTGGGGATGAAGGGTGTCGATGGTGGGCAGGTGAGAGGGTCGGATGTGGAAATGGTGAGATGGAATTCCCAAATCCAAGTAATTTTGGTGGAAGCCATTAGATGGAATTAGCCCCATTTGGATTCCACATAAGACCCAATTCCAAGGCCTCAGATTTGTACCAAACAAGTGAACAACCAAAAGATATGGAATCCAATTCAATTTCCATATCTATGCCCTCAATTCCATCATACCAAACATGGCTTAAGAGTGCCCACTAAAATTGTTCTCTGATCAATGAAGATCAGTCATATCGCATGGTGGGACCCATATTTTTAACAGCTCATATCTCTCACTTTTCCACCACACTCGCAACTGACAGATCTCCCTCCCTCTTACACTTTCTTTTTAATTTAATTCTCTTCCTCTCTCATCAAATTTCCTCCCTCTTTTGTTTTTTCCTCCATAAAACTTCCTCCCTCTCCTTTTTTTTTATCAACACTCTCACATAGTTCATGCAAAATTTTTTAAATTTACTATTGATATTAACTATAATATAATATGGGACAAAACATTATAAAAATTCACCTTTTTAGCTTTATTTATTTTAGTAACATTAGGATATTTAATTGCACTTAAATACTTTTTTTCCCTAAATAGAAAACCTATTTGGTGAGGAAGTAATTGTTTAATCGTGCCCTTATATTTCTTTATTTTGTGTAGATAACATTTTTTTTAAAGTCAATGCACACACCTCTCCTTTTTATATCAACACTCTCACATCGTTCATACAATATTTTTTAAATTTACTATTGATATTAACTATAATATAATCTGGGGCAAAACATTATAAAAAAATCCACCATTTTAGATTTATTTATTTTAGTAACGTTAGAATATTTAATTGCACGAATATTTAATTTCACATTTTTTCAAAGTCAATGCACCCAAAATGTTAAGGATAGCACAAGCTCAGTTAACTTTATTTAAAAAAAAAGAGATATATGCTACAAATTAGGAAGTACTGTTCTCTTTGCCAAGTTGCCATCATTTAACACCTTGGCTCTGATTCTCTTTTGTATCTCTAAAAAATATTTTGATTACGGAAGCAATTACATGCATACTTAATCGTGCCGTTATATTTCACTTCATATCATGTTTTTTAATATCAATGCACCTGTAAAGTTAGGTATTGCACAAGCACGGTTTACTTTATTAAGATAAAAAAGATGTATATTGCGAGTGAGGTAAATCAAAATAAGGTTTTAATTTGTCTATGAAATGCAAGAGTAAGCCTATAAACAATGACATGTTTAGAATATTGTAAATTAAAGTAATCATTCATTTCAAATATTTTTTTATTAATTATATTTTATTTTATGAGCTTTTCTTCCCTACAAATTTAGAGTCTTTTTATTAAAATTTTAGTGATAGAAAGTAACACATATAGTTACCAAATTATCATTATTTAACACATGTTGCCTCTAATTTCTTTTTTATCTCCGCAATTATATGTTAATTAGTTAGTTAGATAACTACATGCGTACTTAATGATTGCTTATATCACTTTATTTTGAGCAAATAACATAACTTTAAAATTCCATGCATCCTAAAATCAGTACTCCCCGTGCAACGCACGGGGAATCATCAGCTCGTTTGCCAAAAGTAGGAAAGGGAAAGATTAAAAAATTATAACAGGTGAGGTAGGATGGTGCGGTGATGATCGGGTGACGCAAGTGTACCCCTTATACCATGAATAAAGCTATAAAGTTGTTCAGTTAGAAAAGGGAAAGACAAAAGCTGGAGGGGACAAACAAAAGCTGGGTGTGGTGGAGTAATAAGGGGAGATGAAGGGGAATGGATAGGTGGTTTCTCGATTCATTTAACAGGAAGCACCCCGCTGATTTCAGAAGCAAGGGCAATTCTTGAAGGAATGAAACTATGTTGGGAGATGGGATTAAGACAAGTAGAAATCGAGACAAATTCAAAGGAGATTCTGGAAGCCATCAACGCTAGAACAGGGATCCGGGGAAGCGGCTCAATTATGCAGCAGATACAAGAGTTTCAAGAAAGACAATGGCAAGTTAAATTTCTCCACGTTTACAGAGAAGGGAATCAATGTGCTGACATGTTAGCAGCACACAACGAATTGCAGGGGAAGAAGAAAATGATCTGGTCCATTCCTCCAGATTTTATTAAGAGGCAGCTGCAAGATGACTTTGAGGGTCGTTGTTGGCCCCGTAGAATAGGATAATAGACTTTGGGCTTGGCCCCTTACTTCACCAAAAAAAAAAAAGAAAAGAAAAGAAAAGGGAAAGACAACACACGCTGCGTTTTAATGATGAGCGCCTCTTGCTCATCGGCTGATTAGCACTGAAATCGGATCCGTGATTACAATATTCTACCCGGCCCATCATGTTTTATATGCCAATCCTCTAACGGCAATCTATTGAACGGTTTCACTAGGCCATATGCCTCAATTAAGATTTATTTCGGCTTTTGATGTATCTGCTAAATACTCATAAGACCATATAGATGTCCAAGAAGATGAGCCTGGATCTCATCAATTGTGTTCTGCCTCATCTGCATTCTTATCTGTATGACATTGCAGAGCTTCATCCATATCCGAGTTAAAACTTTGATTTCTTCTTTCTTTTAATAGAAAAAAGTGCAATATCAAGAAAGTATGCTCCATTCGATCTCAAACATAGAACCTAGTTGATGAACATGGTTAGTCATAAATAAAGTATAGTGGTCTTATTTTGTCTACTTCATTTGATATTTTTATAGGAAAAATTAATTATTTGATCCTTATAATTTCACTGAAGTTGTAACTCAATCATATTTCTCTAACTCACAATCTCACATCAACTCAGTCTCTATGCTTTTCTAAGTTATCTCCGTCCATTCTTGCTTTTTAAAAAGCAACTAAGTCCTTTGGTACTCGTCCTATGAGGCATTAGCAAAGGCTAAAGGTGTTAAATATGGTAAGGTGGATGCCATATCTACTTAAATAATACGACAATGTTAATTTATTTTTAAATATTATTATTTATTTATTTATTGTGGATTGTAGAATATTTTTCCAATTGTAATAGATTCCAATCATTGAAAGCAAATGCAATGGTTGAGATACTAAGTGGAAAGAAAGTGGATAGGCTATACAGTTGAGAGGCATGTGTGTTATCTGACCAAGAATGTTTATCAATTACATCATATGGATAATTAAGGAATTAATTATTAATTAATCGGTGCTCACAGTAATCCCCTCATCAAAATATTAAAGTTTCAACTGATCACACATTAATGTTTTTAACTCATACTATCAATATAGCATGATGCCGTGATTAATATTTTGTTGTCAAAATTGAAATTAGATTTAGTCTTTTTTCTGTCCGTTGGAAGATTTCTGCTTAAACAAAGAGGTATTACAATCTTCGTTTCCACTGGCTTTAACCATCAGAATGGACTTCTCATCAATCGTGGGTAAAAATTGAATGTTGGATTTACATGCTACCCCTAAACCTACATTAGAGGTAGGTTTTTCTCCCAAGGAAGACTTAGTATTTTTAGAAACTAATGTTTCAACAAACTTGTCATTTTCCTCTCTGGTTATTAGATTGAATTAATATTTTCTTGACTTGGAGGCACCACCACTTCATTTCCTTCCATGTCTTTCCCACTAAATTCTTTCTTGTCTATACGCAATTCCTTAGGATCAACTGATTTTAGCCTATCTAATTTGTTGATTAAAAATTTAATATCGTGTCCAGCAATCTAGTTATCAAGTTTATCTGATATTTTACGTTGCCCAACATCAAATACTTGATATAATACATATTCATCAGCCTTTTGCACTTCCTCCACTTGTGGTTGTAAATTCTTATTATTCTTGGAAATGCAAATAACATTGCATTTACCAACAAGAGCTTCCAAAGGATTTATATTTGTTAGGCCTAAGCCTTCCCTAAAAGCGCATGACAATTCATTGTCACGTGTCTCATTTGTTGGCAAAAAATTAAGAATCTCACAGGGACGGAAAACCAAAGAATTGTCACTTTTTTAGTCATATTCGAGGAACATATACTGCACATTGTTTTAAGCCCAATAATGTTGAATATGATTTAGCTATGGATTGGTGCCTTCTTCATAAAAGAACTGATTACGCATGGAGAAACTTTTTCAATGCGAGAAGGCACTACTACAGAAGAAGGTTGGAAAAAAAGGTTTTCCAACCGTTATTTTAGGGTTTTAATCTCACATTCGTAGGGATGTCACTCTAAGTGGCGTTGAACAGTGGAGCGTTTTATATCCACATAAATAACGGATGTTGAATGTCAGAGTTTTTGTAACATTCCAAAAATCTCAATAGCTCTAAAGTAGCTATTTGAGTATATCATTAAGGAGGTTAGTAGAAGTTAATTTGGGCCTTAAGAAAATAGAGTTATTTAAGATTTTAGAAGGGAAAATTATTATAAGATTAAGGGCCCAAAATAGTTATATAAGCTTTTGAATTAAGTAAATTATACGTTCCAAAAGTTTATATATAGTAAGGTTCATGTGGAAATTATTATTGGGATCATAGAGAAGCTTAATTTACATGTCTACGACATGTCAAATAGTCCTAAAATAATTAGCCATCTTGCTACAAATAAGATAATTTTATGTAGCAAGTTTCTAAATCTTCTTCCATAAGTTTGCCAAGCTACTTCCTCCCAAAGAATTATTGTTGGCTTCATGAGAAAGCCTTCTCCTCTTTCATGCAGCCACAACGTGGCCCTCTAATGAAGGAAAAAAAAATCAGCCACCTATTCCCTCCTAAGCCACATGTCAAGTAAGAAGCCAAAGCTTCCTTTAGAAGCCTACATTTTTCTTGCCCTCCAAGATGTCATAGGTGTGGCCACCAAGCACCCAAGAGTCTATAAATAGACTTGTTGGCAAGGAAAGGAGCAAGGGGAGGGAGAGGATGGTGAGGCAAAGAGGAAAGGAAGAAAGGAAGAGAAAAATAAAAAGAAAAAGAGAAAGAAAAAGAGGAAGAAAAATAGAGGAAGAAAAATAGAGAAAGAAGGAGGCCTAGTTGGAAGGAGTTATAGTAAAAAATTTTCTTTAAGCTCTTGGTAAGTATATTCTTATCTCCCTATTTTTAAGTTTATACAATTCTATAGTTAGATTAAGAGTTGAATTGTATAGAAGTAATTCTAAATGGGAGAAGAAAGTGTTCATATGCTTACTAAGAATAAAGGCCTCGAGTTATAGCATGTAATAAATATAAGAAGTTTTGATTTATAGTTGAAAATCTAGAAAAAGAATCTTATGGAGTTTGGCCGAAAATTTCAAGAGGAAATGGCTGAAAAAGTTTATCACATACACCCAAAGTAATCTCCTTGCTTATATTTATTAATGTTAGAAGTTGATTTGCCTTCAGTTTTACCAGAAGGAAATCAGAGCAGAAGTGTTGTAGAAAGAGTTCAGCTAGAGGTAGCTTTAATCTGCAATTTTGTATATGTGTTTTGGTTGCATGTATAGTTTTGCCTTTTATGCTATAGTTAGGCATGAGAATATGTAATATCCTTACTAAGTTATTTTGCCATGATCATGTGTGAAATTAGTTACAGTTTACAGTTAATCAGCTTGTAAGGTATTATTCTCATTGGCTTGTTTTTACATGCATAGTTTTTACCATACATTATATACTAATTGTGATTATTGCTACTGAGATTTTCCCAAATCTCACCCCCTGTTTCCATGTCCTACCCATAGGACTCGACACTTCTAGAGGAAAGGAAAAGCAAGCAGATCATTAGCTAAGGCAAGGAGATAAAGGAGTATTTTGAAGGTTGTAGTTTAATTATCATTATTTTTGGTTTGTGTGTAAACTCGATAAGAAGCCTCATTAGCTTAAAGACCTATAAAGGAACCAAGAACTTAGATTCTTCTTCAAGTAGAAAGTTATATCTACACATAGAAAAATTATGAGAGTATGTGAACAAGTTTTATTGTGGTAGATATTTCGTTCAGTTATAATTTGAGTTAGGCCTTGATATTTTGCAGATAGTTAGTGCACATCATAAGCTTTAAATCAAGTACTCATGCATAATTTTTGGATGTGTAGATCAGGAGATATGAATTTTGCAAGTTAGGCATAAAAACAGAAATTTCCTGCGAAATTCTGATATGTCTAGAAAATATAAGAAGGTTTTTCAGTGATAATGGGACCAATTTGAGCCAAGGTTATATCATGATTATAGAGAATATTTAAAGAGTTAAAGCGTGAGCTTTGAACCACTATTTTTGAGTTTAGAAGTAAATAAATATGAATTTTCAAAGTTAGAAGCCCAAGTAAGATATTTAAGAAAAACTTAAAGTTTTTGGCATTCTTGAGTTTTCTAAATAGCTTTAGTGGTTCAAACTTAATCAAAGGGCTCTAAAGAATGTCCCTAGAGTAAGGTGTTACAGTTTCAACGTCTCATATTATACAAAAAAGGGACGTCAATAGTCCCACAAAAGCTCCTCTGCTGTTTGATTTCTTAGAAATGACTCCCCCTGTTATAACTGGGATGTTGTTTCTAAGAAATGACATCCTCTATTATATAATTGAGGACTTCGAAACTCTTTTTCTTTCTATTTTATTCATTTGTTTTGATTTTCCCATCTGCATGCAGTATAATTGTAGATCTGCCAGTTACACATATACATAAACAACTACCTATATAGAGATCAACTGAATTATATATACAATATTCACAACACATGTACATCAACCTAGCAATAAGTGCCTGTTTGGTTTGGCTTTTCAAGTCCAGGTTTGAAGAATAAACATCCAAGCAGACTACAAAACCCAAATTAAAAAAGCTCTTTTTTCTTCCAAACCATGGTTTTGGGCTTAAAACCTAGGCTTAGGAAAAAGCTAATTTTTTCAGCTTTTACGTGAAGTACGAGGTAGAAATATACCATTATTACACATGTTATATTGATCTACCGAAAATGTCCTTATTCTCTCTCTTTCCCAACACATTAAACTTATGCCCTTTTTAGTAATTTATACATGAAAAAGTCATTCTCACAATAATCATCCAAACACTCTCATTTCATCAAAAGCCATTTTTTCAGTCTTTTCCAACTTTTTTAAGAAAAGCTAAAAAAAACACTTTTCCAGCTTTTTTTCTCTAAACCTAGGTTCTAAAAGCTGCCCCAAACAGGCCCTTAAATAATTAATCAAACTAAACATATATATACATGTGGAGGTCTAGCTACTATACACAAACAAATAATTTCATGTTTACTCAACTAAATATTTTGTACAAATGATTACCTTTTACTGCAAATTTGAAAGAAAAAACTCGGCAATACAATCACGAATCGGACAAGTTCTTCTACTTTGTTGGAACATAATCAACATCAGACAGTCTCTGCAAATTTTCCATGAAATAATTGGCACAATATGGAACTTGGAGCTCATTGCCACGAACATATGTTTCCTACAATAACAAGTAAAATGCATGGAACATAAATACTGAGCAGCTGATACCCCACCGCCTCTCCCAAAAAAGGCAGAAATAGCAACAATGCCTAGAAATAAACCACTTACTAAGAACAGCAGAGATTGATTATATATCAACAAAAGGAACACAGTTTTGTTTTCTTTTTTTTTTTTAAAAAAAAAAAAAATCAACCAAATCAACTATGTCAGAATCACATCAAGGTATTCATCATTAATTTTTGGAACAATTAATATCTTTTCAACCATTGCATGAACTCCAAATTATCCACCGGTCTTCCTTTCACAAGCTTGCTGACCTCGATGTGCTGAACAACCCACCTCGAGCAAAATAATTCCATAAAACAAGTCAGCATTCGCATCGTTTAGAATTAAAAAAATTGACAGAAATCATAGAGGGCAAAGGACAAGAAAATTCATGACAGTAAAAGATACAGAGAGAAGAAATAGACATACCTTGGTGATTTTGAATTTATTGAAGAAGTCTTGAAGAACCTTGTATTTCTGAATCATCTTGTATGCTTTTAGTATATGATTTATCCTAATTGCAATAGTAAGAGTTTAAACTGAAAATAAGGTCATTTAATTGAATTTTTTAAAATCACCTTTACAAGGGATAATTCAAGATCATCACTGATGACTAACTGTACCGGACCTGAATATAACAAAACAAAAAGTTATTTTTTTTTCTTAGTTGTACCATTAAGTGGTTAGTCTTAGCTAAACAGAAAAAGATACTACTAATTTGAATTCATAGTTAAGAAGACTGGAAAAGATAGAATTTGATTCACACAAGATCAAAATTCATATGAACCCAAACAATTGCTACAAGGGTGCTTATGAAAACATATGCTATAGATTCTTTCCCCATCCTCTTCTCCTTAGATGATTCTTCATCGTCCATCAATGTTTTCTCTATAAATAGCTCTCCCAACTCAGCTCTCGTTCTAGTTTCAATAGCTTCCACGTCTTGGTTGATTCCCATGACTGATAACTCAGACACAATTAAAGAGCTATTGCTTTTAACACAACAAAGGCAAGATATGGGATGGATTTGGTTTTGTAGAAGCTCAATGCTTTATGCTTGTTTTATGTCAAGTGGGCAAATAAGAAATATAAAATTTGGCAGTACGTGACAAATCTAGTGGGTGAAGGTTTGTTTCAAACTTTAGGGGATAAAACAAATAAAAACAACAAATTGCTGTACAATAGGACACAAAAAAGTGTTCATCATCTCTTTAGTTTTTGCTAGAAATTAAATGTACTGTTAATTAATTTCAATTGTGTGACTTATTTAGTTATTCTAAACAATGTATATCAATTTGGAGCCTTTTTGCACCCTTTTAATCAATTCCCCTATAGAAAATTCTAGAAGTTCGAACGTTGTTGCACATCTTTAGGAAGAGTTGATATGCACATATTTCTGAGGAATAAAACTCGTGAAGCTGATATTATGTTAAGGTATTTTGATTACGTTGTTCTAGTTTGTGTAGCTACTCCCTCCATCCCTAAATATATGACCTATTTGGGAATGTGAGCTTCTTCCTAAAAATAAGATCTCTTTATATCTTTTTCTATACTTTTTTAAAATTATCCCTATTAATACTCTTAAAAAATAAACAAATAAGAGAGGGAGGGTAGGAAAAAAGAATGTGGTTTGGGTGCTTTGTTAATATCATATGATTTTAAGTAATTTAACTAATATCTTTAATCTAATCAAATTAGATAAATAAATATTATATTTAGAAATAAACGGTATATAATATTCACGCGAAAAGCGCTAAGATCATCATATATATATATATATACTCTGTTGGTTTGTATCACTCTCGTGCTTGCCTTTTGCAATTAAAAAAATGATTTTTGAGGAGAAAAGACACATTTAGGAAAATAATTTTTGAATTATTTGTTATGTTATTAACAGACAAAATAAAATGTCAAAATAACTTCTTCTAAACTGGTTGAACAATAATAAATCATTTATTAGTTTGTCAAATTAAATTTTACTTTTAACTATAATTTTTTAAAATGTCAAAAAGGTTGTCATTCACTACAAAGTACATACTACAAGAGAAAGAACCCAAATGCCGCATCCGGTTGAGAACTACCCAATACGAAGAAGTAAATTCCCCTAATATCAAATAAACAACAAACTTTGTAAATTACATAAGTTAATTAGTTGTTATTACTATATTTAAGGAAGTGAAAGAGAGGGGTAAAAAAAAACACCGCACCTTTGTGAGGTACGTCGCAACCCAACCAGCAGAACAAAGAACAGTAGGTTTTCTCATGGCTTTTTTTGAAATTATAGAACCTGCTTGCTTCTTTGAACAATGATCAGAAAATAACAACAGAGAGAACTGAATAAAAATTTTTATTTGATGCATATAAGTCCAGACTACTCCCTTTCATGAAGACGTGTCCTTATCACTGAAGTTACCTAAGTTGATGCTTGAATCTGAGAAGAAAATGAAATTGAATCTAACTCAGCTCAAATTGAAACTGTAGAATCTTTGCTTGTGAGGATTGCTAATGCTAGAGAGGAAGCGAAGCATCTTAAGAATTGTGATTACCAGGTGCTTGTGATATCGATCATGTGGTGGATGTTTCTGTGGTATGAACTCTGTTGAATAAAGGAATATCTTGAAGCAACTTACGGTGAAGGTTCCTTTTCTTGAATGTGTGCCATCACTTGTTAGCAAACGAAATAGGCATGGTGATATAAGTAATAACATGTTTCAATGGTTCAAAACTCTGTTTCACTTTACTGACATTTTATGTTAGAGCAGTGGCACTATACTGATGGTCCATGATGTCTTAGAATGTTCAGATAGGCTATTGATCAATGTACTCTATGTTAGGAGTTTAGTGTTTCTTTGGGTTATACAAGAAAACTGATTATATATATATATATATATCAATATCGCAACATTCTGATGGCATCTAGGGAGATAATGTAAATGGTACAAAGGTGGAGTAGTTCAGAGTTATACAAGATATAACTAATGTAGCCTGCAACTCAAGGTTACTGATTGGAATTTTTTAGGCATTTGGTTACGTAACACCTAAACTTTTACTACTATATTATAGCATTTTAATTGAATTATAATCACTTTTGCAAATGTCAGAAGCCCAAAAATATGAAAAATCTTAAAACATTAGACCAACTTTTTATTGGTTGGAACAAGCTTTTCGGATTAATTAAAATACTATAAACTATTTGTAGTTTATGTGGTTATAAAGCAACTAAAATAATTAAAATCATCTCAATATTGAGCTAATATTTAATCTTATCTAGCGTGGCTTAAAAATAAATTAGAGGGATAAACTCGATCGAAGATTCTCTTATCTTTACCTATCGCCTCACTGCTTCTCAGTCATATATATATACCTTCACATACTTTTACTTACCTGCATATTTTATACTTATCTGCTTGCTTATTTTTTTAGCTTTACAACATATACAATCTATGCCCAAAAGCCTATTAATATACATTATAAAGTAGGCATTCCTGCTTCTTCCTACTTTACCTTACTTCCCAAAAGCTTAACTCCTGCCAGCTCCTCTGAAAAGCAATAGCTCAACACAGTTTATCTCATTAACCTTTATTCTTATGCATATATTGACATGTATATATTTCATAAAACTGCACAAATGAGGATAATCTTATCCTATTAATCTGTGTGCGATCTGCACCTACCAACCACTGATAACGATTTTTTCGTTAACTAATGGAGGCTCTACCTGCAGGACTTCACGTTATAACATTTAAAGCTATAACTAACTGTTTGGAAAAAGAGGTGGCCAACCCCTAAACCCTGGCGTACTCCACTGAGGAATAAAGACTTACCAACAAAATGCAACAGATATTACAAAATGATACATGTAATTTAATTGTTACTGAAATAAACTGCAGCCTGGATTCTTTAGACCTTTCTCCTGTATTAACTCCTTCCTTTTCACTGCCCTCCTCAACTTATGCCAATATCAAGACCTATTTATATATAATATATAAATAATAAATTAACACCTATGCTTATATATAATTATTCAGCGTCTCTCACGATCTTATGTTGTTATATATTTCTACCCTTCCTATTTCTAGTACATGTTCCAATCATTTTTCCTAGTTTAACTATCAATTATACAATCGTTAAAACAACCATTATACACCCACACATTTTATGACTTCATGTATAATTTATGTACTTTTTTATTTATCATACCTTTTTGGTAATTCCCTTTTTAAACAAAGTGTTTTTTTATGATTTCCCATTTCATCTAACTTCTCAAATAATATTTTAAACACATAAAAATGTACTTTAGCTGTTTGAATCACCTTCATATCACTTAGAAACTTAAAAACAATGAACCTATCCACAATTCCAGATTTGAACACTATCTTAAGTATCCAAATGACACTTTCTATAATAAATTAAAATTTCTCCGTCAAACAGAAATAAACATACAATTCCATAAACCTATCATTATCCTTTATAAATCTAAAAAGGGAATCTATAACTAACTCCTAACTCCTTACTACCTTACACCTCAAAACCCAATATTATTGAGCACTTGCTAACAATCGAGGAACCTCCAACAAAAACTAGAATCAGTTTCCATAAATAAATTTTAGAACAATCTGAAAATAGTACTATGAAGAAATTTATATGTTTCATAATTTTCTTTCTACAATTGAAACTATTAAATGATCTTTCTTCCTAATTATCTTAGCTATCAAAATAGTTACTTTTAGTGTTAGCACTTCCTTTAACTATGAACAACTTAAATATTATACCTATTCGAAGCATTCCTGAAGAGCACGAATGTTATCGGGATTAAGATCGGAGTAGTACCGTCTCGAGTCCGCTCTCCAAGAAATTAAACCCGAGGGGATAGCAGAAGCTAACCCGGGGTGTCAATCTCAAGGAGCCTAGTGTAATGTGATTCCTAATAGCTAAAATGTAAACTTGAAAAGACGGGTAAAAAGCATTTTTTTTGTTTGGTTTTAAAAGGAAGTTTGGTATGTGCAAAAGTAAAATAAAAGATTAGAGTTAAAAAATGAGATTTGGATGAAAATGGGATAAAGTCATTCTTGATGAATGAAAGCTTTGGGAATCATTGCTTCAAAAGATTTTCAAGGAGTTTAGTTGATTTTTCTAAAGAACCCTAGAGGAACCCCTCTAGGCTAGGCTTGGGTTAACTTAATTAATGCCGGAACCTCGCACATTACTTAATTTAACCCAAGTTGATTAAGTTCAAAATCAAGAAATAATTAATCATGTGAGACTTTTAAATCCACAATTTGGGCTACCCCATAATTGCTCTAAATTTCTCTCTAAACCCTAATATATTTATGGCCACCCATACAATAAATTAAGACCTAAAGAGTTTTCACCCAATGTCCCTACATAATCAATTACTTCTTATGCCATCTCTCTCAAGTAAACAACTTAACATTCTTTAATCCACTAACCAAGCCACCTTGCATTAGCACATAATTTTCACCAAGAGAATAATAAAACTATGAACCCATAAATTTCATTAAACTCAAAGCTAAGAAGTAGCAATGTCAAGCATTATACAAGAAGGAAACAACATAAATATAAATGTAGTTCTAACCCTAATGACATAAATGCATCCAACTAAGTGCCATAAATGTACTCAACTAAATACATTAGCAATTAATACAGCCCACCAAAATGTCATAAATGCAACCCTAGAAACCTAGAAAAGCATAAATACAACAAATGGGGAAGGATTAGAACTAGAAAAACTCCCCTATTGAAGCTTCAAGCTCATCCCTTGGCTCTCACCACCAAGAATGGTGGAGCCTAGCTGCTACTCTCCATGGAAGAACCAGTGACAAGAGAGGAAAGGGTGGAAGCCATTAATGGAGGAAAGAAAAATGAAGAAGATGAAGATGGAGATGGAGAAGAGAGAGCTAGGGCTTGGGGAAGTGAATGGGGAACCAAATCTGCCCTAAAGAGGTCTAACTTTCGTGTCTTAAGTCCCCAAAGTCGGGTCAAATGAGAGGAAATCGAGTTAGATTCGAATCAGGCCCAAAATTCGCGAACTGATAAGTGCAGAATTCTCGCCGTTCGCTGTCACTTCGCCGCGGCGAGCTAGTTTCTTGATGCCAAAATTAAGATGTGTTCGCCGTCTGCTCGCCGCGGCGAGGAGCATTCCTCTCTGCCTTCTTGGGACTCTTTTCGTCGTGGGCTCGCCGCGGCGAGGCCACGGCGAGCTCTCTTCTTTTCTGCTCCTTTGTTTGGCCTTCTTCTTCGTCCTGGGTCCAATCTTTTGTCCTTGCTCGACCCTACAAGTGGAAATAGGACAAAACCAAGATCAAATAGCCCTATAAACTAATCAAAACAATTAATCTACAATTATGGCTAATTAATCCTAATTCTACACTCATTTCACTTAAGAGTTTGAGATATTCAATTACACATTATTAGACCAAACTTGCATCCCAATCGTGTTAATTGCCTCAAATTAAGCATATAAAAACCATACAAATCAGAGATTTGTCAATTCCTAATGCCATTACTACACACATCAAGCATAATCCGATTAATCTCTATTAAGCTCCGAATTCTAGCTCTAATGGCAAGATTCAAACCTTCATTTTAAAGCCTATGCACTTAGTCCTAGCATCCCCATTTAGCTGTGTCAAACCTTTTTAAACCATCTAAGCAATCTTGCAACATTTAACCTGTACGTCAAATAGAAACTTTTGAACCTTAATTTTGCAACATAAATAGTAGTATATAGCCACCACACGAGCTTCATTGAACAACCTTCCCTTCTACCAGTAAAGAAGGTTCAAGCCTTAAATAATTCTCCTAACTTCTCCAACTTCCTCTAATCATATTTTCAACACCCATTATAAATCTCGCAACTTTATTCTGAATATATATTCAAATAGAAATTAGAATCAACTTTCACATTCAAAAGTCAAGAAATATCTTCATAACCTTCGGAAATTTGGATAACCACTTATATATATATATACCAAATTTCCCATCTCATATTCTTAATCCTTTGATTGGCCCAAGATATTAAAGTTCCAGATTTGCCTAACACTAACAAACCTCAACTTTTGCTAACTCTTTTAATTAAACACTTCTTATAAAACAGAAACTTCCTAATTAATGCATGTAATCAAACATATTTCAATTCCTTTAAAACTTCAAAATGTATACTGTATTTGTTAGAAAATCTCCTTTACTGAATCTACAAAGTCCTAGTTTCAAACACCAAATAAAACTTCTCACTTCACAATTCATAACTTCAAGTATGAATTGAAATTACTTGCACACTAACCTATACTATTTAAAATCTCTAAATGTGACCAAGGTTCAATTACCTTCCTAAACTCCACTGTCCGACAATATCTAAAAATTAAATGAAACTTTCAACTCTTCTTTGAATAGTTTAAAACTGATTTCATACTTCACAAACTCTAGCTCATGTTTACCATATTCAAGCCAAACCTTTAACCACCACTTCAACCATCTAGAAAATTCCAGCTTTAACACATTAACTAAGTTCTCATTCAATATGCTATAACATATCTTAATAACAGTAATCAAAGTCAGATTCTTAACCTTAAAGTAACATATAGGATCCTAAATTGGTTGGCTATGATAAACCTTTAAACCAAATCAAATTTAACATTCAAACTTTCTCCATAAATACAAAGACACATCTGAAATCTTTAATCATAATTCACTTTAATCAATTTAAGCCCTGAAACAATGCCCCCAAAATCAGTTCAACCACATTCTTTAGGATATTCATTTATAGCATTAAGCATCTCAAATCAGCCCCCTTCTTACAAATTCAATTCCAAAAACTCATAATCCCCAACTTTTAGTCCTTAATTTACAACAAACCCAATCAAACATAAACACTATATGCTACAAAGCATATCCAACCATCTCTCTCACTTTACTAATAACACATTTACTCAACCTGAATTGGCTTTAATCTCAACTAACAACTTGGCCATATGAGAAAATTGAAATCTGCAATAAGGCACTAAACTTCCAATTTCTGAACCACCATTAATTCTTTCTTCCCTATTATAAATTCCTCTTTCTCCTTACAGAATTTTCAATCATAAATCAAAATCACATCAACCTCATTCCAAATCACCCTCAACTCCTCCTTCCTTATCTTTGAACACGGCCAAACAGAGGGAGAAGACAAAAATTTCAAAAATATCAGAACAGAGAGTTAAACCATCATCAACAAATCACAAGAATATCCTTCTATAATGCACCAGAAATTAGCAACACAGGGGACACGAAAATTCGAAGGAACAAGGAAAACAAGAACAAGAACAAGCATTCCCAATGCCATTCGAAGGAAGCAGAGAGGTGAGAACGAAGGGAATATCGGGAGAGAGAGGAAAGGCAGAGAATGAAAGGAAAATAGAAGGAACACGTGGGAGGAGTGAAATAAAAGAGGGAAGGTTGATAGTTTTAATGAGTATTTTACCATCTTACCCTTCCTTTTATAACTGGAGAAGGAGATATTTTTAACTAGGGGAAGATATTGTAATTCTCATTTCCCTTTTACTATTTTGCCCTTCAATGGTAATTTTATTTGCCATTACCATTTTCAGATAAATCTAAATTTACTCCCGAAATAATTTATCTAGATATGCTTTAATTCCTAAATTTATTTATAAGACTTTTTAAATATCAAACAATACCTAAGGTTCTAAATATTCCCTTATTTAAATTAATTTTCTAACTATTTTTCCCCAATTAATGAAGAAAATAAGCCTTAAAATTTATTAAAATTGCCTAAACATCATAAATTTATTTTTAATGCTTTTTAATATTTTAGTAACATTCCCAAAACTTTAAATAATTCTTTATTTTTTATTTTCTAAAATTTGGGGTGTTACAGGTTACCTATGATATTTCATTGGATTTTAGATTATTGGCATTATTTCTACAAATTATAGTGATGTGGAAATCTTAGGCTTGTTGTGTTAAACTATTTTGTGACACAAGATAAGAATACCATTGGATTTTAGATTATTGGCATTATGTCTACAGATTTTAAATATTGCTTGTGCAAGGGAATTGCCTTTTCCTCTAATTTTTATCGTAGCTTTGGAATAATTAGCTTCTATTATTGTGTCTAAACAAAGTGAACAGTAGAAACTTAAAGCTATAATATATGATCAGCTTATGCAAAATTGACTTTGAATGATGCGTCTGTAGATAGTGCAGTGATCTGTTTTTTGTACATTTCTAAATGCACAACTTTTAAGTGAATCATCTCTTTAAGTAAGAAATATCTCCTCCTCCTCCTCCTCTTGTGAGTATGTGGGTGGCATATTTAGAATTCCACAATTAAGATTTATGATTTTATGCATTGGTTTTTAGATCTTATGGAATGCTATTATATAACTTGATAAGTTTATTTATCTAGGTATGGATGAGCTTAGTGAATTTACTCCATATTCCTTTCTTTTTTATCATTTTGCAAGATTGAATCTGGACCCGGATAAGTGGTATTGGTGGGAATCTGCAGAAGATACCTTAATCCTGAAGACTATAGAATACCTTGGAATTTCCTTCTTAATTTGTTTGATAAATTAAGGTATAAGGAGAGTTGGTTGACAAACCTGCATGTTGATTGATTGATTATATGCATAATGGACATGGATGGTAATTCCTCAAACTGTGAAATGAACAACTTTGACAAATCTTTATCAAGGTCAAGTGAAGACGGTTTTGAGCTCTGAGAGTTATTGTTAATTAATATGATATGTGAATATGAAAGTAACTTTCTTAACAAGATTCTAGTTCGTACTTCTGCACTTACAGGTAGGGAATTTGTTAATGAGCTCATGCAAGGGTCAGAAACATCTTGCTATGAATTGTTACAAATGGAACGGGCATGTTTTATTAGTTTGTGTAATGAATTGATGGCTAAAGTGTATGTAGAAGATTTAAGAAATGTGTTGTTAGAAGAGAAAGTTGCAATGTTCTTATACATTGCAGGTCATAATCTTAAACATATAAGAATAGGATTGTGTAAATGCAATTGATGGTACACATATAAGTGCTTGGGCACCTTTAGAAAAGCAAGCATCATGTAGAGGGAGAAAGAAAATTGTAACAGAAAATGTTATGTGCATATGTGACTTCAATATGATGTTCACTTATGTGTATTCAAAATGGGAAGGTAGTGCCCATGATGCGCTTGATGCAATTACCAATCTGATCTTGAAGCAAATTTCCCATGGCCTCCAAGAGGTATAATTCTAAATAGAATTCTTCTCATATGTGGTTTGTTCTTTTCTAAATCAATGATTTGCAATTGTTGTATGATCATTTTATCTTGTAGACTATGGATATTCTTGCATAGGTGGTTTTCTTCCACCATATAGAGGGGAAAGATATCATACACAAGAATACTGAGGAAGAGATCGTCAAGCTAGAAGTGCTAAAGAGCTGTTTAATTATAGGCATTCTTCATTGAGAATGACTACTGAGGATGTTTTGGGGTTTTGACAGCTTGATTTCCAATTTTGAAAGCAATGCCATCGTATAAGCCTTCAAGACAACGTCTTATAGTGGTGGCATGTTGCATTATTCATAATTATATATGCAAGTGAAACCGGTGTGATATGTTATTTACAGAATGGGAAAATATGGACCCAACACAAGTAGGGGGTCTAACGATTAATGCAAATGAAGAAAACACAAGTTATAATTTGGATAACTTATCTAGGCTATTTGATCAATGTGCACTTGAGATGTCAGCATGATGTGATCAAATTGCTTCTATTTATGGTTATATCATGGCAATTCTACCAATTAGATGTCAATTGATATCGATATGTTATTTTTAAGACTTTGTTTTTAAACAATATTTATTTGAATTGGCTATTTTTTTTGGTTCATTGTAAGATATTTTATGTTATTTATTTGTAATTTTATTTCATCTTTTATTAATTTAGTTTATGGAAATAAAAAGATATTAAGTACTTATACAAAAGTAATGTAATGACCCAGTTAGGATTATTACTTCACTCTTGGTCAATGCTTTATTTATTTATTTATTTTTCTTGAAAATAATATAAAACAATTATTAAATCTTTAATTAGAATTTTCATCAATTCTTGTAAATTTATAACCAAAGCTAATTGATGGATTGGTTATTTGTTGTTGCCTTATTGGTCAGGGAGTTCCAATAATTTGTGGGTTGACAAGTATGTAGTTGATAATTAAATATATACAGATATTTGGGATATATTTAGATAAACCTGTAAATATTTTATACCTATTGATTTAGGTTTTATTATTGTTCTATGTATTTAATTATTTATTGATTTATTTGTTTTTTTTCCAAGTCATCTAAGCCGAAAATGTTGTTAAACAATATCTGTTCATATTTCTTTTACTCTGCAGGATTTGTTATAAGATTATAAAACAAACCTTACAAAGGGGGAAGACATATTAAATGGATATTTTATTTTATTTTATCAACAAGATTGCCGTCAAGTCTTTCTTTTCAGAAAATATAATAAAATAATAAGTTGATTATTAGAATTTTTATGCTCTCTCATCCTTCCCTCTATATTTTTTAGTCGGTGAAGGCCACAGGGGCAGAGGAAAATTCTGGAATTCTCTCCCTCTTCCAAAGCTAACCTTATTTTCTCCCCTTTTTGCTTCATCTAGAGGGGAGGGGTGGAGGAATAAGAAAAGGGGTCTCTCCCACCTCTGTTTTTTTTCAGCCGAACTGTGCCTCTTTCTTTTAATATTTGTAAGTAATCATCTTCCTTTCCTATTATGATCGATAAGTTTTATTTCTAGTAGCTAAGGTCCTCTTCTTCCTCTTTGCCTTCTCTTAGCGTGGGTGGTGGGTTTGGGTGCTATTGAATTTAGCTTTCTTATACCTTGGATTTTTCTATATTAGTGGAGAAGTTAGGCATCTAGCTATTACATTTTATTTCCTTTGATGTTTATGTCCTCTTTTCCCCAAATCTTGGGCATCGTGTTTGTGTGGGTGAGACCATTGCTGCTCTCGTCTTTAGCTTTTTCCTAATCAGTGAATGGCTCTTTGGTAGAGCTTATTGTTGTTCTTTAGGGCTTTAAAGCGAAAGGAAGACAGACCAAGGAGCTGAAAAAAGGGGAAAAAAAAAAAACCTTCATTGGCAATTTCCTTGTCTTTCAATTGGCACTGCTGTCTTTTTCTTACTCCTTGTGATGTTGAAAAGTTGGAAAACTATGATATTCTTTGGATTTTGCTATTATATAGAAACTAATTTATAATTGGAGCTTGTGAAGATTTAGTAATTGTAACAAAAAGATGAATATCCTTAAGAAAGTTTGAATGAGTGCACATTAACTGTTTGATAAAGTGCTTGAAATGAAAGAAAGTACAACTATGAGTGAGACGAAAGATAGCTATGATTATTATGGTTTTGGTTACATTAAAACTATGTGAATTTAATATAACTAAAAAAAAGGGGATTGATTCAAACTATTGAATGATAAGGTCCTATTTTTGGTATAAGTGTGAACACTTGTCTTGATTTTTACATTTATTTGAATATTTCTGGTATTTTGCTCATGTTTATGCATGCCTGAAACAAGGTTTCATTTTATGAATATAGTTAGTGTTTATGGAAACAATTTTCAGATATGAATTATGCGCTATTTGCACAATTTCTAACACAAGATTAAGTTTTCATAAGGTGCATTAGGGACTTTCACAAATCAAAAGAAATGATTTTTTTTTTTGAAAGGATATGAGAACTATTATTAGAGGATCTAGACACAAAGCGCTTGTTATTCGTGACCTTCGGGCTGCGCTTGTCATTCGTGGCCTCGGGCTGCGCTTGTCATTCGTGGCCTTGTGCTGCGCTTGTTATTCGTGGCCAGAGCTGCGCTTATTAATCGTTTTGTGTCTGTTCCTCTAATAAAGCAAGGTTTTAGAAAGAGAAATGTTGTCATTATGTTTGGTATTGTTGAAAAGGATTTTTAGTTGATCCTATTTAATTCACATTGAAATTATGCTCAGTTTCTTGAGCTTCCAATTTTTAGAAATTTGTAAAAGGAGCCATTTTTTTTTTAAAATTTGAGCATATATTCCTTTATGAATATCTAGTGACAACCGATAATTTGTATTCATGTAGTACGTCTTGCTAATTGTAAATACAACCTACTAATTCAGATGGGCTTACGAAGTGAGGTCACCTTACACTTCGTGCCGGTCACGTCTCTTAGCTGGGGGCGTGACAAGTAATGTCAATAGGTGTTGTTAGAAAATTATTGAATTTATTACATTAAGTAATTATGAAATTACAAATTATGTCAATACAAATAAAATTGAAAAATTGTTAAATTTTAATTAAAAATTGATGATGTTTCATTTTTTATAAGAAATATGTTAGAAATTACTCATAAATGAATTAAATTTGTAAAATTTATTTTGCTTTCAAATGTAATTTTTGATTATCCAAACAAAAGAAGGCATAGAGAAAGAGAGACAATGAGTGAGAATCCTATAGGGAGAAACCAGGTGCACTCAGGCAGTCCATCCGATAGGGGTACTAGACTAGCTGAAGGGGTTGGGTCTATAAAGGAGGAGGATGAGCTTATGGGGAGGAATATTAAAAGAATGGAGCCCTAAGAGGGGTTGGTGGAGGACATTACTATGGAGGAAGAAGGTTTGGTGGCTGATGAAGAGACCATTAATGCAAGCGACATGAGGAATGAAACATTTAATGGACAAAGGAATGGGGACGACTTAAAATAGCAAAAGGAAATAAAGATAAGCCCCAAGGTCCAAATTTCATATAAGTCCAAGCTCATGGGAAAGGAGGAAAGCGAGTTTGAAAAAGACCTGGAGGTTTTAATGCAAGAATGGCTAAGAGAAGAAGAGGACTTTGCACCTAATCTTTCATAGGAAGACAAGGTCATGCTAGGCAACATCCCTAAAATGTGTATGCTCGATGAAAGACTCAAGGAACTATGTCACCCATGGAAGGATTCACTGATAATAACACTCTTGGGGGAAGACACATATCTAAACATGTGAGATTAGCCTTGCCGTGAGGTAAATTGTGCCTAATTTCCATTCATGAGTGCATTTTGCTTGGTATGTTAACTTCTAGAACTTGTTCCAACTCTTGGTCAAAATTGCATTAGCATGTGTTTTGAAAGTGATTGAGGCATTCATTCTATCACCTCTCTATCCCAAACACAAGCCCTAATCATTTATCCGTTGTCCACCCTTTGAGCCATTCATTGGTTGATCTGCATCGAATTGAGTTGTTGAATGTAGCATTTTGTTGAGTTGAATTGTAAAAGTCACTCGTGCAAATATGTATGATGTCATGTGAATAAAAGAAATGGGTAGCATGAAAGAAAAAGAAAAAAAACTAGAAAGAAGGTAAAAAAGCAAAAGGATTGTAAAAATAGGGCATATTGAAATGAAATATGTGGCTAGTTTGAGTTTAACTGTGTGAATTCGGTTGCTATAATACATTTTTTAATGTTGCTCATGCATTTCAACCATTTCCATTTCACATCTCATTTTTCAATCCATATAGCTTTCTCCCATCATTAGAACCTCAAAGTCCTCATGATTCATTTCATACTTGCTTTATAAATGGAGATCTTAGATTTGTTACAAGCTCATGGTAAGTTGCATATGAAGCAATTTGAACAAAAGAACCCATACGGTGAGATGAGTTAAACACTTCAATCATTAAGAATTCTCACATATTGCCATTTGCTTCTAATTACATTATCAATTTTTCCTTTGCATGTCTTGAGTATTTATCATACCAACTTGAGATCGTTGATTAGTTTAGGCCATTGTTATTACTTATCTATTCTTTGTCCAGGAGTACAAAATGATTGCATCTGATTATTTTATGTTTCTAACCACTTATTTTGGGAAATTAACACTTGTCCTAGGCTAATACATGACAATTTAGGAACTTTTACATTTAGAGTTCCAATGCATTGATTTGATTGCATTTTGGTGCTAGATTAAGCCATTTAAGGTTTTAACTCATGTAAATCTGACAATTTGTGCTTAAATTTATCATTGTAGGAAGTCTTGACGAAGATGTGCCTGAATTCCATAAATTAAATTTTAGTGCTCAAATTTCAGAAAATACAACTAAGTCTCGTGGCACTATATATCTCAACTGGGCAAGGACAAGTTGGGTAATTTGGGAGCTTAAAGGAGGGCAAAGATGGAATAAAATAGTGCTGAATTTATTACATATTTTTTTAGTTAAAGATTGCAAAAGTAAGGGCCTTATTTGGAAGCTCACTGGGGATCTAACCTAAACCTTGGAATTTATTGCTTAAATTTGAATTATCTAAACAGGGCCTCAGCACCTCCAGCCTCAAATGAAACAAGAAACCCGAGAGAACCTATTCTTCATTCACCATACAGAACCACTATCGCACACCATCTTCATCAAACACCATCCCTCTCATCCTCGCTTACCTCCATCACCACCGTCGGCTTCTTCACCTCCATTCTATTCACTAAGCCGATGGGTTCTACCTCCCATCATCTTCCCTTCCTTGTGTTTCCATCTTTAACCACAGATTCACCATTGCAAAACAATCTTCGTCACACAACACCACCACAATCGCATTCCTCCCTTGCTCTTCCTCATTTAACCATCACCTTGAACTCTCGGCTCACTCTCTTCTCTATCATCGCCACACACATTCCCTTTAGTTCTAGATTCAGCCAAACACTCTTCTCCCCATGCCATTTTCTTAAATTAACACTTACCACCATTTTTCATCCCCAACAACATTCTCGGCCACTCACCATCTTGCTACACAACCCCCATTCCTTCCTCAATTCGTTCCCATCACTTCATTCACTCTTCCTATAGCCAACGGACTCATAGAGCTTGTTGAGTATGTTTGCACTGTGGTGATGGCTGGATAATTGGGTGATTCTTGGTAGATAGCTAAACTGGAGTTTCAATGGTCTTCTAGGGAGTGTTTTAGTGTTTTCATATTTCTAATTACACATTTATATTCAAATTCCTTTGATTTGTATGTATGTGTTTTGATTGAACATGGTACACTATGGATTTCTATTACTTGTGGTAGTTTTCCTTTGGATTGTGTATGTAATTAAGAGATTGCTTTTATATACGTAAATCTTAATGTTTGTATCTTGGCATTATTCAATTGATGTGGTAGAATTGTTTATCTCCTTTGGATTGCTAGCTTGGATTAGTGAATTTGTTCATTGCATTTGCACTAGACACTAGATCGGATCTTGAAGGGTCAAATTATACCTTCAAGAAGAGACTCATTATTTCTTTGTCAAGGACTCGCACTACCAAATGGTTTTTAACAATCACCTAATTAATTAATTGTGCAAGCGGTGCGTTGAATAACAAAGAAGCTAGGAATTTAATTAAAAAGCTAGGAAGGTTGCAACAATTCACCAAGAGGTCCTAATTCCATCAAAATGGTTTTCAAAATCAATATACTTTGCATTCCTTATTTGTAAACCCAAAAACAAGTCCCTTTACATTTCTCAATGACAAACCCCAGCTTATTTGCTTTCTTTGCGTTTAGATTAGTCTAGGCATCAAAATAATTTGACTCTTTTGAGAGACGACCCGAGGTTGAGCCACTTTGCTCAACCCTTGGTTTCACATATTTTCTTACATTTGACTTCAAGGCACACCATTCCGACAAAGGTTAAATTACTGCCTTAACTGAAACCTAGGTTTTGACCATATAAAGCAATTTTAGAAAAGTCCAGGCGTTTAGGTGATTTTTTTTTGTAAACCCATAAAAATGCTTTTTTAAGTGGTTGCCGAACATGCACTATGATGTGCTAATTGAAGGCCTAAACAAAAGGTACTTTTTACAGTCTATCTATGTGGAAAAGTAATGAGGAACCCAGGGACCGTACAAATATTTTGCTGACAAATAATTTCTTTCTTAGTTACCTAATTATCATGTACAAAATGATCCATATATATATGTTGTCTTTGTATAGTTAATACCCATCATCTTTCTTCATATCACAAAGAATATTTAGGTTCAATAATATATTATTGTACCAAGTAGTGAATTCTCATTAAGACTCTATGGCTAGGGAATTCAGATACAACTGGGGTTGGCTCTCTTTTTTGTGGTTTGTCTCTGTATCAGTATTTTCAATTCAGGAAGTCGATAGGAAATCCATAGTTCTGGCTACAAAGGATAACTCTGCACATCGCAAACAAGCCAGAAGGAAATTAGATGATGTGGGTGGTGAGTAGTTTATTTTCCCTGCTGCTCTGAACTTGCAACAAAGTCCAAACACAAATTGTACTGATGCTAACTTGAGTAGATAATTTCATGCTCAATTGACATTGACTATGGCCTACTTGATTAACTTGTCTGTAATGATAGAAAAACTGAGATACCCTACACTACTAATTCAAAGTCATCGATACAGGAGAAAACCATGAAATATCAATTGAGTTCATTTCTGAAAGTCTTGAAAGAATATTTTCAAATGTAAGAAGCTTTCCTGAGGGTAAGAGGAATTGTTACACTTAAGACATGCAGAAGGTGGAAATACTGTTTACTTGTTGAGAGCTTCTTTCATGTATGGCAACCATGATGGTCTGAATCAACCTCCAATGTTTAATCTTTATATTGGAGTTAATTTGTGGGACACTGTGAGTTTTGAAAATGCCTGTCATATTGTAATAAGGGATATTTTACTTGTGCCACCACTGGATGTTGTACATGTTTGGTTATTGAACGTTGATGGAGGAAATCATTTTATATTAGCATTACAGATGAGGCATCTACATAATTCCATTTTATGCTAACATAGATGTAAAGTTTTAGAAATATCATGATAAATTAGTCCTTGACAAAAAATCATTATATCTCGTTGTCCCTGATCTCTATCAATTGGAAGTTCAGCACAAGATAGTTGAGGATGTGCTTTGCCTATGTTTTAGCTCGGATCAAAGTTTTGGCCAATCATACAGGCTCCTGCACCTTCTCTAGTATCTCAAGAATAATGTTTATTGTAATAGTACAACATATTTTTACTTTTATTTTTTTTTCTTTTTGAAATGAAGTGATACTTCTGGGCTTGATTGGGATGGTATTGGAGCTTCCCGAACTGATTTTTAGGCATAAAAAATACTTTAATTGAAGTTGAATGAAAAAATAATGTTTGACATACCTTCAAAAGCAACTAACTTTTTGCCAAAAGTCATTTTAAATTTTAAGCACATTTTTCTATCTTTTGGCTTTTTTTCTTCATATTTGAACATTCTAAAACTAACTTTTCAATATATCATCCAAATAAGTTTATACAAAATTGACTATTTTTTTTTTCTTTTTATAAAAGTCTATCCAAATATACATCACATTATACTAATCAAATTTTATCCGAACTTCAGTTTGCAAACCTCAACTGAGATAAAATTCAAACTGTCCAATGTTAATATAAACAACGCAAATATCAAATATATTCCAACTTCTGTAAATTTTATAAGGCTTAGTAAAGCTGGCATTTAACTGGCTTATTGTTTGAGCTAACGGTAGCGAGCCCCTAGAAGTCCTGTTTGACACTAGAGATTCTATTTCAAAGTTCTATGTTTATATGCATGTTGCTGAGATTGAGGAACTCCTGGAAAATGAATAGAGAATTCAACATCACATTGAATGGGAGATTGTTGGATGAGTTCGTAGATTATGTAGTTCTTAATTATTTAGACCCTACAACAATTCTTAATCCTCAGCCCATCACAGTACCCAAGCTTTGGTTCTCTTTGAACAAGAAAGAAAATTCCACTTTTTCTCCGATTCTCAATGCAATGGAGATTTACTTTGAAAAAGATTCATATCAGGAACCTAGAGACCAAGAATATGGTTCATTGTTTCTCACTTTCTTGACCGCTCCTTCACACCTGGGAAAATCACTAAGATGTCCTAGTGAAAAAATTTAATAACCAACGAGTCTTGTAACATGTTAGTAGCTTGCAATGACAATAAGGCTCATGCTGCTCCCTTTTGGGCCTTTATGGTTATTGTAATCCCTCTTATGAACTTATATAATGATTTTACCTTCTTTAGGCTCAAAACTGAATTTGTTGTTATAGAAATGACTCATTATTAATTGGCTCCAGTTCACCCTACACAATCATTATAGAAACATATATTCTATATGAAGGTTTTCGGGCGTACCTGGAATCCGTTAGACTCGCTTGGTACCCACACGAAATCGGAGCACCGATTTGGACTCCGTATACGTATACAACAGATGCACCATAGAAGATGAAGAGAAGAAACTGGAAAAACAGAACTTCTTGTTTTCTGCGTTAGTTTTCCTTTTCCACAGAACCCTTTATTTATAAACAATATATGGAGAGACTCATCTTTTCAATTTCAAATTCAGTAAGGGAAAATTACTCATTTTATCCCATATTTCTCCATAATTATATATTAGCCCCAATTCTCATTGGGCATAATATATTAGCCCTAATTCTTATTGGGCTTAGGCCCTAACCCACCAAGGGTGGATTAGGTATTTCCCTACATCTCTCACTCACACTTGGTGGGTTAAATGTTAAGGGTCAAGTCTCTTTCTCTTCTTTCCTCCTTTCATACTAAGTGCTCTGCCGTAACCGCGTGGGCACGACGTCTCCTTTTAGGTATCTTGTACTAGAAATCCCTTTTACAGAGACCAGCACAAAACAACCTTGCAGTGCAGCTCGATCATTTTGATATAGTGCCTCAGATATCCTAGATTTACACAAATACACTTTTCTAATGGCTAATCTAATCCCTTTAGAGTCACGATAAAACTCAGATTGCCTTTCTCATATGCAGTGTCCACACTTATGAAATTAGCACACTAATATCATAATGGACCGGTCTCAGACACTAGCATAAGTGTGTGTATTTTAGGTAATCTTCCTTTCGCCCAAATATCACTTCAATATGAATCAGTCGCTTTCCTAACGTAACACCTTTAGATCGCATTTATCATGACCATAGGATATTCGCTAAGGTAGCGGACACTAAAACATATTTCCATGACATTGTCAAAGTCAAAGGACATCAAGAAAGTATGGAACCTTTCTTGGAATCACACAGCAGTGAAACAGGGATCCATTCACTTGCTTCCAGATTGTGGTAACTTTAGCACACGCGGTATGAATCGCATGCTACGGTGTTACTCTTTTTCTATAAGAGTGTACGTCGATTTGATTGTATCATTAACACCGTACAGACTTCAGTATAGAAACACACAGTATCTAAACCCAAAATTCTTCAACTCTTCTCACATTGTATGACATCAATTTTGAAGAAATTTTGTTGTCTGGCTACAGGTATTAGGACGTGGGTATCCATAATTCGATCCATATGTGTGTAATCACGGATCTCATCTCGACTTGCTGCACTTTTGAGTCGAGGCGACATATAGTTTGTGTTTCTTCTCTACCATATCAGTACTTTCACTGCTTTGCTAGTGAACACATTATCTCATCTTTGCACACCACTCCTGAGTGTCAAAGGCAGTCGCTCGTGTGAGAGAGCCGACCTCATCAACCTGTACGACATACTAGACATTGTATACTATCACATACACACATAAATCCTTAATGAAGTATCCATTACTTCTTATCCTATGCTTGCCGAAGGACTTATCATGTCTCTCATGCATATCCTTGGCCACAGGCTCAATTAGGGGACTTTGCATAGGAATTAGTTGTTTAAGAACAACCTTATGTGCTACAACACATCTCACATATTTATCTTTGCATTTTACTCATGCTACAATACTTAGGGTCTTTTATTTAGGCAACGGTCATAGTGTTTTCACAATGCATTAACACTAGGTTTGAATTCTTATTTCAAATCCAAGATGTTATTCTAGACATCATCGACCATATATCCATATGTACTACCACAGTAAGTACTTTTAAATGCGCATAATTATCATGCCCTTCAAGTATCATTAAGCATTTTTGTGGAGCCACTGAGTGTCTCTCACAATGGTTGGACTGGTACATACTTACAAGTCCTACCACAATGGATATCTGATATTTTACACACCACTGTGTACATTAAACTACCAACAACATTTACATGGAAATCCTTTTCTATTTTACTTTTACGTTGATTCAATTTAGGGATATCTATCAAGACTCAAACACTCTTGAAGTCACTAAGGTATTCATGGGATCACAATCATTTAACTTGGACCGCTCAAGAATTTCAATAATATAACTCTCTTGTGACAGAGAATGGAGTCTTCTTGAGCTATATCTTTGGATCTCAACTCCAAAAATATACGATGATTTATCCATGTTGTTAGTACCGTTCTTTAATAGGCACTTTCAGTATCAAACCATTTTGGTCAATAGTATATCATCCACTTAAAGGTAATATCACAAACTGCTTGGTTATGGTTTCTTCAACCATAAAAATAAAATTATAATAGGTTACTACTCATACGGAACCTTAAATACCATTGTTTGGATGATTGCTTCAGTCCATGAATTGACTAATGAAAAAATATGTATCATGAGGTCATCACATTGTAAACCTCAAACATCTATTGTAGTGAAATCTAATAGCCAAAGCATATAGATTTCATCATCCAAATCACAACTCAAAATGCAAGTTTCACATCCACTTGATGTAAACCTAAAACCAAACAGTCAGCTATTTCCAAAATGAGTATGATTTCAAGCACATAATATATGAGAAGGTATTCTCACAATATATACTTATGTATACCCTCTGTAACCGAAAAGAGTCTTATGTTGTTAATTGATCTAACCAACTTGTTTTTAATCTTGAGAATTCATTTGCTTACAAATGATCTCTCGCCGTTGTGGTGGATCAACTAACTCTCAGACTTGATTCTTTCCCAAAGAATCTAAGTCCTTTAATACTGATTTCTTCCATTCCTTCTAAGAAGTATGTAAGGCCTCTTATACAGAACACTTTTAGGTCTCTTTAATGACCTTTCACAAGCTCCCACTTACATAGGTAATTGAGTACTTTAGAGCTTGTTCCGTATTGCCTTGCACTGTGTTTCATATAGAAATACAGAGAAACACAATGTGATGAGCTTCACCATTATTTGAAAAAAAAAATCACCCATAATATATATGGTTCCTTTCAATTCTTTTCAGACACAAACCCATCTTCATTTTCACTTATAAGAATGTCATCAATAAGCTCCCACTTACAATGACTATGGGATTGTGTAATTGACCTTTTATGGCCTATGAGAACTCAAAAAAAATTGATTTGCTCTTTGACCATAATTCACGTGGTTCGGAAAAGATCACTTATGAGGGCACATGATTAAGTATAAAGTTTGTATCTCCCTTAAAGAGAAAACCATACTTGATCAATCAAATTTGTGTACTAATCCACCAAAGGTGGACTAAGGCAACACTCTCCCACTCACTTTTGGTGGGTTAGCTTGAACCATTTCATATATAACCATGTTTAGTAACATTTCATTACTCCTCCTAATAACTCCATTTGGTGACAGAGTACGAAGGATCATTTAAATGAATAAATATCCTTTTTTCGTCATGAAGCTCATTGAAACTGGTCAGGAACAACCTCTATTAGTGCTTAGAATTCTTAAATTCTGAATGCACTTTTATTTTCAACTTTATTCACTTATCGTCTAAAGCGCTTATGCTTCAAACTTGTGTGAAATAAAGTAATGATAATTACGTGAGTAATCATCAACTAAGGTAATATAACCTTCATGTCATGTCCTCACATTCATTGAACCATATATAGTTGGATGAAAGAAATGCAATATTTTCTCTATCTCAGTTCCCTTACTGAAAAAACTTTTCTTATTGCTTTACCTATTAGACACTTCCCTATTGGGTAATGAACATATCATTCTTTAATAAATGCCAGTTCAAATTATGTGTTCTAGCCCACCATGACATGTATTCAAGTCAACACTTGAATTAGGGTGGTAAAACAGTTACGTACACAAAGATTACCAACAATGTTGGAAAAAAAAAACAAAGTAATGTCAAGGAAGATTGTATCACAAACAACTAATTTTGTCATGGAAGTCAAGATAGTTCATTTAGAACCCATGAGCCTGATGCGTGAAACCTTGAACTTGTAGGCTCTAATGCCTGTCACTTCAATCATCACGTCATTACCAATTTAAAGCCTTATGCTTGAATTTGATAAATGACAAACTTTAATTAAGGATCTTTGATCCTTATTCTTTTAGTATATGGAGTTTGAGTCTTTTACTGCTCACTATTGACAGAAAAGAAAAACCATCTTAAAATGGTTTATCCTTTAGTAGGAAAAGCATTTTGACCTAACATAGGTCATTCACATCCTTAAAGAGTTTATACTCCTATGATGTTAAGGTAGTCCTCACATTCCCTTTTGTAGGACCTTTTACCCTTGTCTCATTTGTGTTTAGGGTGTAGAGAACGTGTTTCCTCTACGGTATGCTAGCCCAAAGGGTTTGCATACTTCTAGACATCCATGTTCAAGCTCCAAGTACTTTGATACATCATTAAAGTAACAAAGTTTTCACTTTGGTTTAACCTGACTTTCATGTGCTCTCAAATGGAAAGGAGCACCCTTATGAACAACTTGCGGTCATTGTTCATTGGACAATATACAATCAACTTCCTTCAATCTCTTTGTGTTGTTGGTTATCTAATGTAGATGCTGTCTCATAAAAGGTGTTAAACCTTAAGTAATATGTGTCAAAATTAATTGACATCCTTATTCTTGTGTAATGGAAATTTTGTGAAATAATTTTCCTTTTACACAATTTACATGGCTCCTTGTTGTTGGATTTCTATCCTATTGACACTCTATAGGGTAGTTTATGCCACATTGTTTCCTTTTTCAAGCCATGCAGGTCTCATGTCCTCTCATAAGCTTAGTTGAGTGACTTCTCAACTTTAACTTCATCATGACTCTTGGTCAATGACATGACAACATCTTCTATTTAATCGTATGAGACCTTTCAATATCAGATATCACATTTGTCCCCATTAAGTTTATAGTTGTGTTGTTATTCTTGGTAGCCTTTCTTGGCTTAATTATATCAAATCATCCCACTTACTTGGCTATTCACAATTTGATTTGATCCAAGAACTTATTTGTAGCACATTGAAGTATACAATGTCATGCACTTGTATTATTCTTGACTAGAAAAATAATAATACTATTGGGTCTATGATCAGGAGAATACGTTTGAACCTCCCATCACACAGATTCCAATAATAATATTAACATCTATCAAAAATTTTATACAAGTACTTTCTATAATATGCTTGATTTGCCTCTCAGAAAACATAGTTTTTGAAAGCTCCCATTTAGACAGAGCAATGTCCTTAGCTCCCACTCAGTTAGAGTATTTGACATTGGCTCACACTTAGATAAAGCATATGAAACTCAAAGAAAACTTATTTTCTAAGAGCTCCCACTTAGAGCATATAATACTCTTAGAAGACACATTTTTCAAGAGCTCCCACTTAGGTGGAGCATTTGACATTTTGCTCCCACTCACAAAGTGTATTTGACATTTACTTCTTCATGTCTCTCCTTACATTATTTCCATAATGTCTCATTAACTTCTTATTTGAGTGACTTAAGAGTTTTCTTGGTTTCTACTATGTTCTTATGATTTTTGTGAAGTTAATTTCAGCTAAATATAGTACCAAAAATGGAAAGGTGAAGTCTCTTTACTTCCCAAAACCAAATTTGATAGGTTCTCAGTAACCGTTATTCAGCAAGGCTTTAGGAATCTAATATTCCTAAGTGACATGATAGAAGTTGTGTCATGTTGTTTTGGTAATTTCTAAGAGGTTCTCTATTTTCTTAAAGAAATATTCCAAATGTCTTATGCAATTAATCTATGTTTCTTTGCAGAAACCTTTAGTCTTTACTCTTAAGTCTTTTATTGATTCAATCATTGGTGGTTGGACTGGGTTTAGGATTCTATTTTCTCCTAAGGTGGGTTTTTCAAGAGGTATTTGAGGTGTATTTTATTCCTGAATTTTACCATGATCTCGAGTTAAGATGTGGAAATTTCTCCATTTAAAATTTCCTCTCGCATTGATCTGATACTATTTCTTTAATATCTGATCATCATTTTTTTAACCGCCCTGAGGTTTATCCAGATCCCAATCCTAAACTTTAGGATTTTGTTTATTCAAGTTCCTCCTCTAGTGCATCATCAAAATTTTCTTCATGTTACACCTCTTGTTTCATTTCAAGTTCAGATGAACTTTACTTTGAATTATTTCTCTCTTGATCCTCTTAAGGATCCTCTTCTTCTAGGTTTTATTCTAGAGTCTCATACTCTAATACACAAATCCCCACTTCATACATCACTTAGAGGCTCACACTTCTCTAAGTAATTTAGATTTGGATCAACATTTAGAGGCAATAACTAATAACTTATTCGTTTTCTAATTTACCACTATGTAAATCATACTTAGGATTTAGTTTCTCAACATGAATATCATCCAAAAAGAGTGAAATTCTTTTGGTTTGGTGCTTTTAGAACTCTCTAGGTTCATATTTGACTCAAATAAAATTTTTACGAATTATTATAAATATTTTAGGATTTTTAAACTAATAAAAATCACAAAAATAGCACCAAAAAGATATACATACAGATCCAAACAATGCCTTCAAAATAGACAAATAATATGTCTAAATATAGGTCTCAAATTTAGGGATTTTTAGAAATAAACCGCGCCTCAATTGGAGCTCAAATACCCTTTCAAATGCCTTTAGAAGGAGGGAAAAAATATATATTTTTTTTTTAAAAATGAACTAATATGGGCCCACACAGATTAGGCCCAAAAGTTTAAAAACAGACTTTCTTGGCGCGTTGGGCTCAGCCACCATTGAGCCCATTACGTTTTTTTTTAAACAGATTACATTAGTGAAACGCATGGTTTCACTATTTGTTTTTTTTTTTAAAATGTTGCATGACTTCAGCATGACGTCATGCCATCTTCTTCCTCCAGCCGGGTCAACCCAGACCCGGCTGGACGGACGGACCGACGAACCCGCTTCTTCTCTCCACCGTATTTTCATCGTCCGGTGTCCGTTTTTGACGCTCTAATAGTCGATTTTTATCTTTTTTTTCGTGCTCTACGCAATGGGATAATTTTCATGGCCTAAATCTCTTGATTTCTAATGACCCAATCCCAAAAACTAATCTGCTCAGTTTCGGTGTTTTTTTTTTCGTTCAAAAGATGTTTCCTGGTTCTAGATTTCCTACATCCTTATACTATCTATTAGACACACATAGATATAGGCCAAAAATCCAGAAAATCATCCATGACAACAGCAAAAATATATAACCGAAACGTAAACAATATATTACTGTAAAATAAATCTAAACTGATATTCAAGATTTGCTGCATATTGGTAAAGCAAATCATCATCAAGGTTATTATATATGAAAGCATGAATATAGGCAGACATATTTGACAAAAAAAATTGATGTAAAAAGCCATAAAAATAGCCACGTTAATTGCAAACATGACTGGGCATATATTAAAAAAAAAATAACCCAAAGCATATATACACAAACCACACACACACATATATATATATCCAGATCTTCAAAAACGGCAATTTAATGCATACAATTAAACATAATTCCATTCCTTCTTCTCATGCGCACCGTTAGAACGAATTCATCATTCTCGGCACAGTAAACATACGCATACGCCGGAATAAGGAAAATTGAAAGAGAAGCATTTGATCACATATGATAATAAACGATCCAGAGGCACTCTATCAGAAAAAATAAAATTCTAGCTCTAAGATCAATTTCGCTCTGATACCAATGAAGGTTTTCGGGCGTACCTGGAATCTGTTAGACTCGCTTGTTACCCACACGAAATCGGAGCACCGATTTGGATTCCGAATACGTATACAACAGATGCACCATAGAAGATGAAGAGAAGAAACCGGAAAAACAGAACTTTTTGTTTTCTGCGTTAGTTTTCCTTTTCCACAGAACCCTTTATTTATAAACAATATATGGAGAGACGCATCTTTTCAATTTCAAATTCAGTAAGGGAAAATTACTCATTTTATCCCATATTTCTCCATAATTATATATTAGCCCCAATTCTCATTGGGCATAATATATTAGCCCTAATTCTTATTGGGCTTAGGCCCTAACCCACCAAGGGTGGATTAGGTATTTCCCTACACTATATATATATAGAGTTAGAAAATTTAGAGAAGTTCTGGGTTTGGCATCAAATGCTTATGAAAATTTCAGTTAATGCCATCATGGAGATCCAACAAGCCTACACTATTAAGTTGTAGCAAGGAGATCCTTGTGCACCAAAGAACTGAAAGTGACAGGAAATGCACAAGACGGGGGTGAATTGTATATCTCAAAATTTTTAAATAATTTAAGAGCAGATGACATACAAATTATACTGGTTCAGTCCAATCTTGACCAATATCCAGTTCTCGAATTTAGTTGGGTTCCACTAATAGCTCAAGATTAAATCGAGTTCCTGAATACTTTTACACCTCAGAGGATTTTCTCAGTAAGACCTCACTATCTTACCAAATTCTCTCCCCTTTACACTTTGTAAGATCACCCCCTTTCCTTAGAATTTCACTATCCAAAGGAAATCACTCAGTAAAGAAAATTACAAGTTTGAATGCTTGCTCACACAGTTGAGCAAATAAGATTCAACTTGAAGTACAGTGAGAGAATTCAGATAGATAACTTGAATGCTATTTAAATTTGTAGTTGGATTATACTTAATGTCTCTACTTTCCAAGTTTTAGCTTCTTTTATAGTGTCACGCCCCAACACGATAAGCATGACCGGCACGAAGTGTAGAGCAACCTCACTTCGTAAGCCTTTTTATTTACTATTGCTAGTTATAATCATCTTAATCCAAATAATCAATGTGATATCAATTGGCATCATAACCTTTATTGAACAAACTTTGTGTAAATATTCGACATAATTCAATTAAACATCAGACATATAAAATATAGTTGCAACAACCGATCAACCATTTTTTTTTTCATATAAGACCATTTCCCTCAATATGTATATGTACAAGTGTACACGAAATAGAAGATCATCATGTCTACAAACTTTGCCTAGAACTTTCAACTTCAATCACAAAATAAATTAAATTAATCATCAAATTAATATCACCAAAGCAATCAATATGGCTTTATAGCAAGTGGGTGATTCAATCTGTAATACTGGTAGATAAACGAAACCCCATTACACAATTTACAAAAAAAAAAAAAATGATTTAAGAGTAAATGAATAAATATTGAGTCATGCATAGTTTCGTATAATGAAAAGTCACTCTTCAAGGATTAAAATATATATACTATTTAAAATGAATATGTCTGAGACATGTGTCCTAATATATTTCACAATATACGAAATGTAAACGTTAAAATTGATATATGTATGTGTAATTTTTTCTACTCTTTTATTTTTCTTTTCCAAATGTTTCGTATTAATACTTGTATTTATCAAAACTAGAAATTTTAGAAAATCATTAATTCAAATAAAAAGATTTTTCTTACAATAATACAAAATTACGATGAAAACATTTTTTTTTCAGAGGAACTAGCATGAGCAAGAGACAAGCGCAGCTCGGAGGCCACGAGTAACAAGCGCAGCTCGGAGGCCACGAAAACAAGCGTGGCTTTGAGGCCACGAAATAGCAAGCGCAGCTCGGAGGCTACGAAAACAAGCGTGGGCACATAGCCCACGAGGAAAAGCAATCAAGCGTGGCTCAAAGCCACGAAACAAACGTAGGCATAATACCCACGAATAGCATGTGCTCTATATCTAGTTCCTCTGATGTTCACAATCTTATATGAAATTATCTCTTTAAATTCATGAAAGCCTGTTTAGGTAACATCATGTAAATACACTTTATGAAATATTCAGATACCATTTCCTCCAGCTTCGTCACAATTGCTTTACATATAGAGGGAAACTAATGAGATAAATCAACTCGATAAATCAATTATCAATCTTCTATTGCTGTTCAATCTTTTCTTTTTCACACATTATAAACCGCATCTGAACATTTCCCATCACTTATAAAAATGCTTGTGGAAGTTAAGATAAGGCAATCAAATGCTACAAGCTATAGTGGTTTCCCAGATACTCAACAGTTCAATGAATTATCAACTTAATTAACATGATTTTTAATTATAATGTCATTCTCATTTAGTTTCCTTTCAACAAGCTTTATTCCACTAAAATTGAATGTTAATAGAGAAGGCTCCCTGTCTCGATCATTTTTTTTACTATATATTATTCAACAAAACAGGACCATATAAAGAATAGGGCTGAAACTATATATATAAAAAAACATACATGCTAAACTTGTAGTTCCAAAGGTAGTCCAAGGCTCCCAGCAATTTTGTCTACCCTCTCCAATTCCGTGTGTCCTGCTTCCTCCGAGAGTCCATCATCCTTGTTTTTTTTTTTCCCTGACTCTTAACCTTTGCTACAGCCTTGACCACATCCACCCTCAAGATGGGCAACTTTCAATGAGAGGGAATGTTCCATGAAGAGTTATTGGCTATATAGAGATGTAGTGGATGAAACTTGATCGAAACAACCTCCCTCCCTCTATAGTATTCCTCCTTTGTTTTTTTATTGCGTCCCCCCTCCGTGCCCTTTTAATTTCACTCAAACTCCTTTTCTCTCTCTATTATTCTCACCGACATAAGGAAGAAGGAAGAGGCAAAATGAATTACTTTTTTTCCCCTTTAATATTACACTAAATGTAATAACATCAATATTCCACCAATCATTCCTTGCTAAACTGGTACTTCAACCATGATTAGTTTTGTTTTCCAATGGTGAATCTTGGCCATTGATTTTGTCTTCCGAAACTGTCCTAAGGATAATTTTTTTAATCCCATATTTGCCCTTGAATATAACAAAATTCATTGGTTTGCCATTGGATCTTTAATTTAAATTAATTTCATTTCTTTTAAGCCCAACAATTTTATTCTTCAATTGAGTAGCGTGTGTTGGTTAAATCTTGGCCGATACTCCACCTATGCTTCACCAAAAGCCACCCACGTGGCCTCTTAAGAGACCATGTAATTTTCCTCAAATGAGTTTATTACTATAAGAAAGCTTAATTCCTCTGTTATAGTATAGTCAATCATTTAAGAAAAAATTGATTTTTTAGAAATTCTTCAATCAAATGACCAATGTGTCCCTGATAATCATTTTATCTTTTCAGGACACTTCAAGAACCTCCCTTTTTTCCTAGAATCTGTACTTTATGGGGATTGTTAGCCTATTAAATTTGGCTTGTTTCTTGAACTTATAAACCCAAAATTTGGGATGTTACATATAGTCTCTTTGTAAGATTTGCCCATTGAAACTTCAGTTTTTAGCCGTTATGAGAGAGAGATGAATTGAAGTCTGTTAAAGATGTTTAACCATTGTAGTAATTGCTCCAAAGACTTTTATCTAGTGTGTTTGCATCCCTCTTGCTAGTTTAAAACATTGTCTAGTGTGTTTGGGTAACGACTTTCTGTTCTCTCTACGTTTCTGTGTTCTGCTTGGCTTCTGTGTCCAACGAAATATAAAGTTAGTTAAGCATAGGAATGGTAACTAATTTTGAACTTTTAGTTTATCCATTGATTGCTCACTCAGCAATTGATGGCTCCATATGCCCTTCAATCGATTGATATCTGAGCATTCTGATTTTCTTCAGAGTATTATCTACAATACCCGATTGAAACTTCAATACTCGATCAGATTCAAAGTTCAACAATTGATGGCAATTTTACCTATCAATGTTTGATAAAAAATCGATTGATGAATTCTTGCTCAATGGCTTCTGAGTATCTTCTTATTTAAGGTATCCATCGATTAAGGCATTTTCCATCAATTGTTAATCAACACTTGGTGCACAAAATTAATGCTCGATTGTTTTCATCCTAGATTACTTTGAGTTTTAAGCTTGACACTCAATATAAAGTAGTGCCAATCAATTAGAATGAATAACACTCGATTGAAGGCTTCAACACTTCGATTAGTGCTCAATGGGCTATTGATGAAAGTCTCTTCCAATAAGTCGATTATTGCATAAGCTATCGATGGTTCTTAACTTAATTTTCAAAACATGGTTAAAAACATTTTCTAAGTTAAGAGACCTATAATTTTTATAGCCTAAGTCATGTTTGATTATTATCAAAACTCTGCAGGTCAACATTCTCCTCCTTCTTGATGATGACAAAACATACTTAGCTATACTTAATAGATAGGGGAGAAAATTATTAGAATTGAAATTTGCATACAGTATGACTTATAAGCTTTAACATATATTTATATATATATATATATATATATATTATCATGATTGTTTCTATCATAAAAAAGGTTGCATTAACATTGATAATATGTTAGAGACAAATTTATCATATAGGATATAATAGCACATAAGCATAGACAGAAAATAATATATGCTTATGAAATGCATATGTGATCCTAATTAGGCTCTAAGGTTTAATCTTGTGAAGAGTGTTGGCTTGAACTTTAGTGCTCTAGAGAAGATTCTTCAGGAGGATCACTGGATGATGAAGCCTTGTCAGAAATTGTTCTTTCAAACCCAGAATCAGATTCATTAGCTTGTTACATTGTCTTCTGCATAACAGGTCGACATATTACTTTCTTCTTTTGAACCATAGTCTTAGAAGGTCCTCCTATTTTCTCAGTTGCCTTAGGGAGAGTTTTTCTCCTCTTTGACTGAGGAATTTCTCTTTCTCCTTTCTCTTCTGCTACTTCTTCTGCTTCCCTCTTCCCTCTGGTTTTGGCCATACTTCTAGTTGTCATCCTTAAAGGTCTGGGAGAGATAATGAACTGACTAGTTGTTTCCATATCAGATCCTTCAGATAAAGATGCCTCCTCTTGATCTTTCTCTTCTGATTCAACTTTCTCTAAGGGCACATTTTCTTTTCCAGACTCAGCTTCCTCCGTAGTCATCTGATTTCTTTTCTTCTTTCTTTCATCTGAACTTGCCAGAAACTAATCAGTAGTTTCTTCCTCAGATTGTTTTTCATTATTTATGGCTTCCTTAGGCTCAGCTGCAACTTGAGTCTCATCAGATGGCTTTGCAGAAATTTCAGAAGGCTTAATAGTTTCTTTAGCAGCTGGTTCAGGGATTGAAGAGTCTTGAATATTGGAGGTCTCAATAATAACCTCACAGCCATGTCCTTCTCAGATTCCTTTTTTGCTTCTTCCCGAATCTCTTTGGCCTCTTGATGAATTTCTACTAGAATGAGCCCTAGCTCAGCAGGTTTTGAGGCCTCAGCTGCTACAAGTTGTTTCACTTCTTGATTATTTTTTGCAGGTTGAGTGGCTTTCTTCTCCTACTTTTTGTCATCATTAATGAAGGGTTTTGTGAACTAGAGGGGAGGGACCAGAAGTGGTAGAGGTCTAGGAGGAGGAGGTGTGAGAGGAAGGGATAGGTGAAGCCAAATTAGGAGTCATTGAGGGTTGATGCTGGTGGATTCAAATCTCTTTCCAGAAAAGGTTTTTGACACCTGTTTAAGGGATCTGGTGCCTAGTGGTTGGTTGGATGAGAGAAGTGGCTTCTATTTGTGGGATGAGAGTAGGTGTTTTAGTGGGAATTTTTTTTTGGATAGGAGAGGATGATTTCTGAGGTGAGGTATATGGTGAGGGTACTTTGGTGGAATCGAGAATGGGAGTTGGTGATTTCTTTGGAGATTGGTGAGGTGAAGTTTGAGTAGTAGTTTCTGGTGCGTCATATTTGGGAGAGGGTGGAGGTGAGAGAGGCTTGTTTTGTGTCTTAGGTGAGTGTTCAATGGTAGTAGCTGCAGGGGAGTATGGAGTAGTGACGAGAGAGGTTTTTGTCTCAAAGTGATTGGGTGATTGGTCTAGGTTGATGGGAGCAGCTTGATTGGGAGAGTGCTGGTCTTATGCTCTGGTAGAGGGTTCCCTAACTTCTGCTGCCATTACTGCTGCTACAACTGCCTATCTTTCTTAAGGATGTATATATCCTAGAATTCAGTCCATGTTCTCTAGACGTGCAGCTTAATGCTTTAACATTGCTACTAACACATCATAGCCATCAAACGCATGCTTGACATAATCCTTGAAGGATGGGACTAGAGATCCATTCATGGCAGCTACCAACCTCTTCATCAATTTGTCCTCTATGGTTTGATTTTTAAGATTGATTTTTTCCAGAAGGCTAGGTAAGAAGTTCCCATTCTAGTTGATTTTATCAATTAGGAAAGTTTAGAGGCCAATCTATTATGCTCAATCAATCAATATAGTTTCTTAATAAGTTATTTCCTATTTTGCAGAAGTTTCCTTTTTGTTTTGTTCTTGATTAAACCCTTATTCTTTGCACCAAAAATTGAAATTTTAAGCATGTTTGAAGTATTATTTCAAGTATATAAACATCAAATGCATGAGTTAATGCCTTGAATTGCTCAATTGATGATGAAAATTAGACAAATGTTAATTTTCCATAATTAGTGGATAAAAACATGTAATAATCAAGTGTAATTATAGTCAATCTTTCAACTTCAAAGCATGTTTTTCTAAGCATCTAGAAATTTTAGGACACTTAGGATTACAAGTAAATGTAATAAACAAATTAGGATAGCCAGTCATAGCACATATTCTCATTGCGTCTTGATAATTTTCCATGGTATAGCAAACTCCACCAGTAAATGATAACGGAAGAATAATTCTCATTCCTCTTGCTGCTGCATCCATTTCACCCATTACAACATCATCAGCAAGTCCCTTATCTCTTTCCATGGTTTAGCACTAATTGAATTTTGTGCCTATAGCCCTTATGGAGTGTTAATCAATAGTGTCATTTTATTATACATAATAAAACACTACTATCTTTGTTTATTTATTAAGGAATTGACTATACATGATCATATCACAAATGAACAATGCAAGTTTGGAGAATTTCAATTATTTATCATGATATAAATCTCCATATAGTCTTTAGGACTACAATAACAATTTTTTGAGAATGTTTTGTGCTAATACTTGAAAGACAAGCAATTTGGTCCGAATCATTAGCCGTCATGGCTATATTTCATTTTGATATGAATGTAGTTATTGAATTGCGCATAAGCATATCAAATTTAGAGATTTTATTTCACTTCTTCTAGCTTAGCAAATTTCAACAACTCTATTAGCCTGCAGGACTCTAATAAAAATAAATCCAATGTATATGGCTTCTGGCCATTTAGTTTAAAAGGGAAAACTGCAATTTGATTTGATGCTTCTATATAAAAGGTTTCTAGCCATTTAATATCAAAATAGAAAAATTAAAGTTACATGGCTTCTGGCCATAAAATTAAATTTATATGGTATCTTGCCATATAATATGAAAATAGAAAAGTTGAACTTATATGGGTTCTTGCTACAAAATTAAGCTTAAATGGCTTTTGGCTTCAAAATTAAATTTATATATCTTTTGGCCACTAAATAATGAAAAGAATTAAGTTATATAGCTCCTAACCATAAAATTACTTTTATATGGCTTCTGACCATTAAATAACGAAACAAAAAATGAAATTTTAAAAATATATGACTTCTGGCTAACTAATAATGTTAAAATTTAGGGTTAAAGGTTATATTTGCCCCGAAAGTGTGCACAGTGGATCATATCTGTCCCGGAAGTATTTTTTGGTCCAATTTGATCCCGGAAGTGTGCAAAGTATATCATATTCGCCCTTTACAATTAAAATATTAGTAGTCAACGTCAACTATTTAATAATCAACGTGAGTTTTTTAATAGTAAAGGGCGAATATGATACACTTTGCACACTTCCGGGGAAAAATTGGACCAAAAAATACTTGCAGGACAGATATGATCTACCGATCACACTTCCGAGGCAAATATGACCTTTAACCCTAGAATTTATTTAAAACAGTGATTGGAAATTCGAGTCCATCAAAAAGCACTCCATGTGACAAAGAATTGATTATTTGATCATAAAATAGAAAATATATATTTATGGCATATGGCTTGAATAAAAAATTACAGTATATGGCTTTCGGGCTTTTTAAAATAAAATAGAAAAATAAAGTTTGATGAGACTTTATTTTAAAAGCATACATATTTGTGGTTGGATATATTCATGCTTTGCTATTATGCTATTTAGATACCCGCCTAAATGCACGCATTGTATTTAAATATTTAAGTATCCTATAATCTAGGCATATCAAATATCTCGCATATAGTATTTTTTTTTTTAAAAAAAAAATGAATCTTGCTTATCTGGCAATATAGATTGAATGATTAATACGATAGTTGTTTTTCCTCTCATCTTACCGTCCAAAATTCCTTAAGTTACGTTAAAAAGGTTAAATATATATATATATATATATATATATATATGTGGCTTCTTGCCATGAGAATTGTTTATATTGACCGTTAGCAGGCTTCATAGAAGATAGTGAAACTTCGAGTTCCATTAACGACGATTTCATGTCAATAAGGAATTTAAAATGTCAAATGAAACTTTAAGTTCTATCAAAGATGACTTTAAGTTAATAAGAAATTTTAAAATTTTAAGTAGAACTTCAAGTTCTATCAAAGATTACTTCAGGTGAATAAAAACAATTTAAATATTATGTGGAACTTCAGGTTCTATATCAAAGATGACTTCAGTTCAATAAAGAACTTAAAATACCAAGTGGAATTTTGGGTTCCATGAAAGCTATAACTTTAGGTCACCAATGAATTAAATTACAAAGAGGTCCCAGATGTATAACAAACTACTACTATGTAGCGCACATTTTTTGGAGACTCATGCTGATAGCGTGCTATAAATTATATGAAAAGATAATAGAAAATAGGGAGAGAAATAGAAAGAATGGAAATCAGCTCTCATTCACTATTCAAAATTGTAAAATACACAATACAAACATTCTATTTATAATAACAATAATAATAATAATAATAATAATAATAATAATAATAATAATAGTAGGTGATATGAGTTATGGAGATCCATTTTAATAGGATATTCATAACATAAGGGAAATTAATTCGTGATGTCAGACAAACTTAGACCTTTTAATAATGGATTGGCTTTCTAAGAAAATTGGATCTTATAAATAAATATGGATAGTAATAAAGAAATGAGGGAATTATTATGAAATAATATATTTGTGGATGTCCATAACTCCCCCCTCTTAGAATTCTTCCTTGGATTCTTTTCTCTCTAGATGCCATTAAATTTGTAACCTCCAAGTGAATGGCTTGTGGGGAGTTTCTTCTAATGGTAACTGAGATAAACTTTGCCAGTATTCTCTTGTAATCGCATGTATAGTCTTCAATAACTTGGGGCCTATAAATAGAAGTCATGTACAAGGAACTTGTACAATTTAAATTATAAGTAAAAGTTCTTTTCAAATTTTCTTGTCTTGTTATTCTTTCTTGTTTCTCTCAATCTTTCTACTTTCTCTTTATTTTTATAACACGTTATCAGAGATTCACACTGAAAATTTTAGGTATATGATTGTGCTTGATTATCATATGTTTTTAACCACTTATAATGGAAAATTAACATTTGATTTAGGCAATTATTTTGGGAATGAAGCAATTTTACACTTCCTAAATTAGAGAGTTAATTGCATTTTCTTCATAACTTAAGCATATTAGGCTTTTAAGTCATGCATTTCATAATTATGGACTTGATATACTTCATATGTGCTTTAATTTTCTATTATAGGTGCAAAGAAGGAGGATCTAATTGAAGAAAGAAAGAAAGAAGGAATGAAAAATCATAAGGTTTGCCATGGTCCTTCACGATGAACGAACAAAAATGTTGTGCCATGGGAATACACAGTGAACTAGCTAGCAAAGAGAATTCAACCACCACGAAAGCCACAACGAAGATGCAATTTCTGCATTTTTAGGAAAGCTTCTTATTGCAATCCGAATTGCAACTTTGAGTAATTGGGTCCGGTATAATTATTTTTTAATGCATATTTTTGACCTTCCCAAGTAATCTAATGCAAATTTGGAAGGTTTCTAGGTTACCTATTTTGCTAATTAAATTACTACCCGAATTTCCATTCTTAGTACCACAACTCACCACCATTCACTCCATCCTCTTATTCTTTCTGCCTTGTTCGAATTCTATCTTCTACATACCATCTTTTTGCATAGAAATCACCATTCCATTATACTCTCATGGCTTCTAATTCTAAAATTTAGTCTATATTGATCGAGAGTATGAGTGGCTAGGCACCTTTGTGGGGATGGTGATGGAAAAGGGAACTCTGTTCTCTTAATTAGGGAGTTATTTTGTTTTTTTTCTTGTCCAATTTCATCTGTGTATTCTAATTCCTTGTGTTTTGGTATATGTATGTGATATTGGAACAAGCTTTTTTTGAATTTCTATTTGTCATGCATGTAATCAAGTATTGTGCTTTTATATGTATGAACCTAGTATTTGTTTCTTAGTATTACATGACTGATGTGGTAGAATTGTTTATATACTTTGAATCCTATGATGTGTTTGATGCATATGTGATTGTATATGTGTTTAGAGTCTCATCAACTACTATTTTACAACATTTCACTTTCCCTTATTGGACTCGTTTTGAGTGGCAATGTGTCGGCATTATTTTCTTTTTAAATTCATAATTTAAGATAATATATTTTTTTTGTTCTTCCAGATCATTTATTCTCAACGGAAATTGGTCATATACTTTACTCAATATTTTATTGTTTAAACTTATAAAATTAGCCGTTTAAATTCCAACTCATCATGTAGGTAGGGCATTGGGGGCAAAGGGCCATGGCCTTAATGTTACTCTTTGTTTGGATGAGAAGAGAGGTTGAGAGGATAAAAAATAAGGGGAGGGAAGAATGGAAAAGGAAACAAATCCAAGAGAAATTGTTAATTATCACTCTCTCTTGTTTGGATGCATGAAAGAAAGCATGGATAAAAAAATGAACAAATATTTAAATGACTAAATTACCTCTACTAGTCTCAAAATATATAATGTTTAATAAATTATATATTATCGAACATTGTTAATAAAACATAAAAATCTAATATAAAAATGAAAATGGTAAAGTAGAATATAGTAATTTGAGAAATTGATACGATGAAACTGTCGTTAATAATATTATTAATTTGAGATTTGAAGTTTAATTAACGGGTGTGGAGTCATTTGGCATTTCAACGTAAATTCCATTATTTGGTTTTGATTTTTATTGTTAGATCAAAAGAAGTCATTCCCAAAATTCTATTATTTCAATTGTGTCATCTGATTAGGATGTTCCTCAAAATTCAAAGTAGTGGGAGACTCAAACTATCATCACAACGTCTTGTTCAATCCCAGACAGGTTGCTTTACAAAACTTTCCATTTACAAGGAAGCACAAATTTGACTTCTTGGAAATCTTGTTTTCAAATGTTATTGGATTACATATGTATATAATGTCATAAATCATTTTAAAATAGTTTTAAATAATATTTTAAGAACATACTTAAAATGAAGCTAATTAATTGGTCGCTATAGTTAATTTCTTTAGTTGACTAAGTAGTAGTTAGCTACAAGTTACATATGGCGACTGCTCAACACAAGTTGCTTAACCAAATTTATTACTATAAAAATTTGAAAGATTATTAGATAAGACTGACGTGTCAAATCTTTCCCAGAGAGGCAAAGATAATCAATAACAACATATTTATTTATAGCCAAAGTATATGTACGTTTAGTGCTATGTGAGTTTACGTGAAATTTTAAATTAAACCCTTCATCACGTTTATAAAGTATATTTTCAGTTTCTTAACATCTCATTAGTGAAAAAACGCTCGTCTTATTGGAACATTAAAATGGTCACTTTGCTACTAAACACTTATGTAACACCTTACTCTAGGGACATTCTTTAGAGCCCTTTAACTGAGTTTGAACCACTAAAACTTCTTAGAATACCCAAAGATATCAATAAACTTAAAACTTTTCTTAATTATCTTACTTGGGTTTCTAACTTTGAAAATTCATATTTCTTTACTTCTAAGCTCAAAAATAGTGGTTCAAAGCTCAAACTTAGCTCTTAAAATATTCTTTATAACCATGATAAAACCTTGGCTCAATCTGGTCCCATTATCACTTAGAAACCTTCTTATATTTTCCAAACGTATTGGAATTTCGCAGGAAATTCCTGTTTATATACTTAACTTATAAAATTCATATCTCTTAATCTATACGTCCAAAAATTACGCATGAGTACATGATTTAAAGCTTAGGACGTGTACTATATATCTGGAAAATATCATGGGCTAACTCAAGTGCTAACCTGATGAAATATCTATCACAATAAAACTTGTTTACATGCTCTCATAACTTTTCTATGTGTAGATATAACTTTCTACTTTAAGTAGAATTTCAGCTCTTGGTTCCTTTACAGCTCTTAGTTCTTCTCCCATTTAGAATTACTTCTATACAATTTAACTCTTAATCTAACTATAGAATTGTATAAACTTGAAACTAGGGAGACAAGAATATACTTACCAAGAATTTAAAGAAAACTTCCTACTATAATTCCTTCTAACTAGGCCTCCTTCTTTCTCTATTTTTCTTCCTCTTTTTCTTTCTCTTTTTCTTTCTATTTTTCTCTTCTTTTCTTCCTTTCCTCTTGCCTTCACCGTCCTCTCCCTCTCCTTGCTACATTTCTTTGCTTCCAACTCCTTATATAGACCTTTGTTGGACTTGGAGAGCAAGCTACCTTACTAACTTGAAGAGGAAGCTTTTAATTCTTGCAAGACATGTGTCTTACATGCTACATATGTGGCTGGCTTCCCTTGGAAGAGAAGGCCACGTTTTTGTGGCTATTATGAGAGGGAAAAAGCTTGCTTAATAAGCCAACAAAACTTTTCAAACAAGACTTATGACTTCACTTGGTGGGCGAGCCAATTATAGGCTTATAGAGGAAGCTTTAGACATGTGAAAGGAGGAAAAATAGATGGATTACTCCATCTAGAAGGGCTGCCACGTTTTTTAGTGGCTTCTTGAAGAAAAAAGGCTTCCCAAATAAGCCAAGAACTAAGACTTAGTCATCAAGCTAATTTGGAAACTTATGGAAGAAGCCTTGCTAAAAACATCATCTTTATTTGTAGCAAGATAGCTAACTATTTTGGGATTATTTAACATGTCCTAGACATGCAAATTAAACTCCTTTATGATCCCAATAATAAACTTTCACATGAATCTTGCTACATATAAACTTTTGGATCATATAATTCACTTAATCCAAAAGCTCATAACTATTTTGAGCCCTTAATCTTATAATAATTTCTCCTTAGATAACTCTATTTTCTTAAGCTCAAAATTAACTTTTACTAATTTCCTTAATGATATACTCAAATAGCTACTTTGGAGCTATTGAGAATTTTGGGATGTTACAACTCACATATTAATTTTTGTAACTTTTCTTTTAAATATATTAAGACATGACTAATGACGTTAAGATTTTTATTGAATATGACAAGACATGTTGAAAAAGATTTATAAATAGGTTTACAATGTTTGAATCAGTGCGTTTAAATTTTAATATCAATAAGATTATTTGGTAAAAAAAAAATATCAATAAGATTGGCACAATGTTTGATGCTTATAATTTGGTAATTTGTTCTAGTTTTGGTTTTAATTCCTATAGTTTAAAATCATAAGTTTTGATCGTAAAAAATTGTTTACACATGATTTGGTGATGTAAATTTTCAAGGTTTTTCTTAGTCTGAAATTTTCAAGGTTTGAAAAATATAATAAATGTGAAATTTCGCATCAAAGACAATCAGACATACATAGCTTGTCGATCGCGTGAAATATTTTTAGTTTTTCTGAGAAGGCACAGCTTGTACTTCTCCATTTCCCTTTAATTTCCAGAACATTTCAACGGTTTTTATATGAGGGAAAAAAAGCACGTGTGGACCGCACAGAAATATGAGAATAACAAAGAGACAGGGGAATGAATTCATTTTTATAAAATAGCTGTCACTAATTTACTTGTTGTTTATTAATTAAGTTAAAGTTATTGCAGTCCCATGGGCGTGTATGTAGTGGTTTTCCACGAAGTTATAAAAAAAGTTGGATTCATTTCTTATTAAAATATTATTGTCATTGATATTCAATAAGAAATTGTCGCTGACATTAGTTATTACTATCTTAGTATTTGTCATTTATTAAGTTAAAGTTGACAATGATTCATCTACTATTTTGTTTTAAATTAAGAGTATTTAGGTATAGTTCAAAAACACTCAATTCTAAAATATTCCTTAAAACTTCACGATAATTATATATTTCTGACATCTTAATTTGAGATTAATATTGGGAGTTCTTTATGTCATTGTCCCATCAAAAATAAGGCCTCTTTTTTTTTTCCCTTGTCCCTTGGGGCTAAACTCAAGTTCTACTCACATACAACAATATGTATATTCAAAATACAGAAAAATGTGAACTCGTTCCTTTCTTCCGTTTTCCATTTTGGTTGGGACCAAATTGAAAACGTGGTGGACTCAAATGTGAAGACTTGTAAAAGACAAAGACATGATTGAAGAGCCCACAGATGATGACAGTGCGGGAAGAATACAATTCATATCTAACAAGGGATTGCAAATTCAAATATCATATATCAATATAATTATCATGTCAATACGTAATTTATAAATATTTTTGTAAAATTATTTTGAACTATAGGGCTTATCTTGATTACGATTATCTTTTGGAACCCAACTCTTCACGTACTACCTCTATTACCAAACATAAGCTACAACTTAGTGGAATTTTTTATTATCAAATATAAAAAAAATGTGACCCTCTATTTATGTTAAATGTGATATTTACAAAAACAATTCTCAGCAAATAACCAATGGATTCTGTATTTTATGATAAAAAGTAATAAAAATTGGCCAAACTACATGTCTTTAGGTCAATAAAAATAGGAAAGATAAATAATATTTTAAGACACTAATTAATTTTTTTCTTAATATATGACATATTTTAGGACATGTGATTATTCCTAATTATAAAACCCCTTACTAATTATTCTCAATTTTTCCCAAATTATCTTTATTTATACTCTTCAATAATAAACGAGTAAAATAGGGAGGGTGAGGATAAATGTATATAGTTAGGTGGTAATATCATATGTGATTTCAACTAGCTTAATCATATGTAATTATAACTAACTTAATTAACATCCTTAATATAATCAAATTAGGTAAATAAATCTTATATTTAGGACCAGAGTGAGTGTTCCTTTCATTTGTTCTATATATAAGACTTATTTATCTAATTTAAATGCATTAAAGAAGTTGAATAAACTATTTGATTATAACATATGTTATATCATCTCTCAATAATACTTCTGCATAATTTTATATTATATACCATAAGTTAGATAAATTAATAAAGAGAAACATGATAACATATAAAAGATCGATAAAATGGATAAAAGCATTGCATTTTAGAATAATTGTACCAAGGAGTTAGGTTGAAAGGAATGTGAAGTGTGTTGTTGATAATGGGAAAGGCAAAGGAGTTGAAAAAAAGAGAGGAGAGAGGGAAAACTCGTGAAAGACGAAGTAACTAAAAATGTCAAAAAGAGGTCAATCGTTCGTTCATTAGTAACCAAATCCACAAAGAAACAAATTATAGTGTGGAAGAAGCAACCAAACTTCAGACTTGGGGGTGCTGATCAAATATGCACCAAGAAGCATATTAAGGTGTGCAGATTATCTAACAAGGACAGCTCATATCGAAATGAGGAGGACATGAAAATTGGAAAAATTTCATTTTACCCCCATAATAAAGAATTAATCTCAGATTCCCCCAAAACATTCTGAAATTTCAAAACCTTCAACGGAGCTGATAATGCGAACGTGGAGGGGGGCTCTAAAGTGAGAGATAAAAATAGAAATAATGTGGGAATTATGGTGTTGGATCGGGCAGAGGAGCTAGAAAAAAAAGAGGTGGAAGCTGGTGGGAGAACTAATGATGGGCAAAAAAAAAAAAGCTAATGCTACGCTGGGCTGGGCTCCAAAAACGAAGTTGGGCCACGTGGGAGTAAACAGAACTCGGGTATGGACTTATTAATGAAGGCAAAGGAGAGGCTGAATGAAGGAGTTTCTAGTGGGCCAGGCCGGGTTGTGGAGAGTGCCGTAGGAGAAGGTTCTAAGCAAATTAAATTAATTGGCAAAAATGCAAGTCTGATTGGAGTAATGGCGGGAATGGGTAAGGTGATTACCACTGACGTCGCTTCTGGTATTAAGGCACAGGCAGACAACCCAGAGGATCCAGGTTCGAAGATTCTGATGAATTTCTTGGTACATGATAATCCAATCATCAATGAGGAGGAGGATGATATGTTGACGGAGTTTGAAGGACGGGCTTTGCAGAATTGCTGAGTTAAATGTTAAGGTTATTTTTTCCTGCTAGTAGAATTTCTTTCTTTATGGATTTAAATATTTTGATTTGGAATTCTAGAGGTGTTGGAGGGAAGGCTTTTCGTGGTTTGTTGTGTGATATTCGTAGTAAGTATAAGTTTGATTTTCTTGCTCTGTTAGAACCAAGACAAAGTGGTGATAATGCGCTACGGATTGGCAGACGTGTGGGTTTGAATAATTTTTCGGTGGTGGAAGCAAATGGATTTAGTGGTGGCATTTGGTGTTTTTGGGATGATGGGATTGATTTTAATGTGACTTACAAAGCTTCCCAGGTTCTCCATGGTTGTTTTAACCAGGGGAAATATAATGAAGGGGGTTTGACTGTGGTGTATGGGAATCCTAATTTTGCAAAACGTCGTGAGTTGTGGAGTGAACTACAGACAATCTCCAGGCAAGGAGTGAGAGGATGGTGTATTGTTTTTTTTTGGGGGGGGGGACTTTAACGCGACGTTGCATGAGAATGAAAGAACTTCGACAACTTGTACGGCTCTTCGAGGTGATAGGTTATTCTCGGAGTGGATCAAGGATAATCTTTTGGAGGAGGTTTGCACGTATGGTCCAAAATTTACGTGGTATAGAGGAGGTTCAACAAGCAAACTTGACCGTGTAGTAGCGAACTCGGATTGGCAAGAGTATTTTAATGATGCTTCTGTGCTTGTTTTACCTTGTTTTAAATCTGATCACTGTCCTATTTTAATTAAAGGGGAGATTACTCGGGAATGACTTCTTTTGATCTAACAATAAAAATCAAAACTAAATAATGGAATTTATGTTGAAATGCCAAATGACTCCACACCCATTTATTAAACTTCAAATCTCAAATTTATAATATTATTAGCAACAGTTTCATTATATCAATTTCCCAAATTACTATATTCTATTTTACCACTTTCATTTTTATATTAGATTTTTGTGTTTTATTAATAATGTTGGATAATATTTAATTTATTAAACATTATATATTTTGATATGAGTAGAGGTAATTTATTCATTTAAATATTTGTTCATTTTTTATCCATGCTTTCTTTCATCCATCCAAACAAGAGGGCGTGATAATTAACAATTTCTCTTGGATTTGGTTCCTTTTCCATTTTTCCCTCTTATTTTTTTCCTCAGTAAAATATACGACCAATTTCCATTGAGAATAAAGGATCTGGAGAGAAGAAAAAAAATAAATTATCTTAAATTATGAATTTAGAAAGAAAAATAATGCCGTCACATTGCCACTCAAAACGAGTTCAATAAGGGAAAGTGACGTGTTGTAAAATATTAGTTAATGAGACTCCAAACTCTCTTTACGTAATAAAGAGATAGTAAACCTATTGTGGGAGGGTTCAACAAGTGAAAGAGTGGGACATTCAACCATCTTGACGAGTATTCGATTGTTGAGAAGTACCACTTAATTGTGGTGCTTGGGGGGCATCTCCACAATTAAGTGAAGTTGTATAAAACCTGCTTGCTTGGACAGGAAAAATGACTTGCTTGTCATAAAGAGCCCACAGGGACAGGCTCAGTGGATTACGAGTTAAGAGCACTGCCCTAGGATTGTGGGAAAGCCCAACCCTTTTTTCTAAAATTTATGTATAAAAAAAAGAGATAATAATGTAGAATAACTTCATATTTCATATCTTACAATTATATTTATATACTCATATTTTTTATTTTTCGTTAAAATATTGTATAAAATTATTTATTTCGAATTGGAATCATTTTTCTATGACTGGAGGCGTCTATGGAGGACGCTATGATTTCCCAACAAGACTCTCTACCCAATGAAAAAAAAAATGGTGAGTTAACTAACGACCCAACACCAAATCAAAAACTCTTAAAATACACACATGTGGAATCAATAAATGATTAGTTTGAAGAATGGGTTTTGTGTTAATGGATGCTAGTATATCTTATATAAAATTAGTAATTCTGTCATGATAGTGGATAGAATTTTGTGTTAGAGAAAATGGTTAGGTGTACAGGAGGACAAAGCATACTAATATGATGGAAGTTGTTTGGACACTATACATAAAAAGCGGGATCTACTGGTGGGAATTGTAACATCCTGAGAAATTCATCATGGTTAAGTAATATATCAATTAGGATTTTAATTATAGAAAATTGAGGGAATTCACTTAGAAATGGATTATCTGAGGTGTATTGAGGCTTAGAAGGACGAATTATGGTGAGAGGTTTACGATGTAAATTATGAAAATATGAATATTTTGAAGTTTTTGAGGATTAGTACGAGGTGAAATAATTCAGGAACTAATTGATGATCATATGTGAAGAAATAAAGTTGGAATTATGAGAGAGGAAATGTGAAATAAAAAGGGGGGTTCACTGTAGCCAGCCACGGCGAGGCCCCAATAATATGAGACCTTTTTGTCCCTAACCGTAGATTTTGCAGCTTATAAATAGCATTTTAAACATAAAAATTAGGGTTTGCAAGTTGAAGTTTAGGCCAAAGGGTCAGGAGTTTGACTATTCTCTGCTAGGGCACGAGCATTTGGAGGTCTTTAGGGCTTCTAATCATTTACCATTGGTAAGAAACCTCTTCTAAGTCATCTTCCTGCCATTCTCTCTTATGTTCTTGATGAAATTCAATTGGGGCTTTGGGAATTCGAATCTGACTTTGAGATTTGTGATTGTTGGTTGAATTGCAATATGGATTAGACTATTCTTAGTATACCTATTGGTTATGGAGCACGAATTATGGATTAGAACATGGATAATCATGGTTTAAGCTGGGAATTTTGGGTGTATGCTTGGAATATGAAATTGAATGGTTGGATTTGTAATTTTAGTGTATTGTTTTGATTATCTAAGTTGGAATAAGGTAATAAAGTAATTAATTGAGGAAGAATATATTCGTTTGGGTATGGTATCTTATATGTATAGGCTTGAATCAAGTGAAGATAAGTTGTAAAGAATATAGTAAGAGTTTGGGAATGGGTAGTAGGTGTTGAATTGTGATTGGTTTTGTTCTAATAGATAGTAATTACTTGTGCTTTGATATGTAGAGCCTAAGTTGTGCTAGAATAGCACAACGAGGAGCTGCACTGTTGTGAGATCGGTGCAGGCTACCAGGTAATTACTTCTGCCAATTTGCATGTTTGTGTTGGTTGGTAAGTTTTTTGAAATGGTAATTTAGTGACTGGCTATAGTTTTGATAATCATAAACTTTGGAACATCTATTTTATGATACAACTTGTTCAGTGGAGTATGTAATTTTGAACTAGCATGAAGATGTGTATTGTCATATTTGGTACGATATTATATATTGATGGTTTATTGCATGATTGGATTTTCAAGAATTTCCTGGATGATCCTTGTGCCTTATGACTATTGACAATGCATATGGTTGTGACTTGATTGTCGTAATTACATGTGTGTAAAATCGATTAATTAAGTGAAAGGCCATTGTGTGATAAGGTTCCTTGTTGGCCCATAAGGACTAATAAATAGATAAATAAAGACGATAGTGGGGAGAGCGTCCTCGGTCTCAGGTGAGGGTTGTGAGTCCCTACTGGACTGTAAGGTGATACAGATTGTGTTTGCTATTATTTGTTTGGAATTATTAATGTAAAGGTATTTGAGAAATTTCTGGTCACAAATTGATGACTTGAGAAAGCTTAGAATGTGATTATGGATGTTATTATGCATATATCTGGTCCTTGTCATACATTTTGGTTTGATATTTAAATATATCTAGTAATGCTCCACTGAATACCTTACTAGCACACATAACACGTAGGAAAGTAGTTAGTGGTTACGTAGGTCTACCCCCTGTTTATCTCACATTTGGCTGGTCCTAGCAATGCACTAGGAAACCAAGGAAAGGATCTGGGACCTTCTTACTAAGTTAATGAGTTTTGGGCTAGTTGGAAAAAGGACATTGCCACAAACAGGGATTCATACCATTTAATTTGCTTCCACTCATTTTTTTTCATGTTTTGCTTCTTTATTTTCAAATTGAGGATTCAGTACATTCATTTTTGTTACTTGATGTTTATTTCCTTCCTGAGAAACTGGTCTAATTTTGGTGATGTTTCAACTATTTTGGTATTATTAAGGATTGTTGGGATTTGCATATTTTGAGGACAATGAATGATTGACAGATTTATAATCATGATGGTTTTGGATATTTTTCGTAAAAGTGTTTAATGATTTTTCTTGACTATTTGAATTATGTGAATGGATTGATTAGCCGGTAGTAAATTGGTTGTATTTATCCATGTTAGCCATTTGTTTGTGTTAGGGTAATTCTTTTCTAACATAAATAACTTTCTTAAATGATGTCGAATCTCTTCTAACCATGATAGGTTATTTAGAAATAAGTACAAATGTTTTCTATCATGGCTAGCCTATCAATTCGTATATTATTAAAATATATGAAAAATCTTTTTCTAACTATGTTAGTGGTTTTGCTAAGTTAAATTCTTTTTCTAACATAGTTAGTCGACCAATGGTTTTGTAGAGGGTCAAACATAATTTAAAAATGCATTTAAAAGTGTAAGTAGGTTAAAATTTTTACAGCAATTTAGTAGTGTATGTACAAAACTGCCAATAATATGACTTTAGTGGCGGTTTGATACATAAACTGCCATTAAATCTGACCGTTTGACCAAAGTCACAGTTAGTGGCAGATATTACTGGCAGTTTAACCGTGCCTACGCCACTAATGTGGCGCCATTTGGTGGGAAACTTAGTGGTGTCAAATTAGTGACGGTTATGTTTGGAAAAACTGCGGGAAATTGAAAGGCCACGTCGTTAGTGACTGTTTTTGTTTTGTTTGTGGTGGTTTGTGTCATAACTTCCACTAAATGAAATTGCGCATTAATGGCGCTAGCGAATTAGTGGCATTTTAACCAGTGGTTATGCCTTAAACTGCTACTATTACTATTGGTTACTGATCTGAACCGTTCCTAATACGCATTGGGATTCAAATGCAAAATATTTATTTTTACCAAGGATTGCACTAGTGGTGCTTTCCCGGATCGTCTCTCAAGGAGTCTAATGAACTAACCTAGGAAAATAAATGCATGAAAAGCTATAAAATCGGGGTTTTTGAGATTTTACTTAATGGAATTAAACTAAATATTTTTGGGATTTTTTATTTATGAGAAAATAATTAAAATGGTTGGTGAAAACTATGAGATGAACATGGGCCTCTTGATGAATTGGGCAACCTTCCTAGCTTCCAAAATGGTATGGGAGTTTTTAAACCAAGTTCTAATGCAAAACCTAAGGCAATCGCTCTTAGTCCAATTAACCTACTTAATCAACTAACGTGGCGCATCGCTCATTCAATTAATTAAATAGGCAATCGTTAAGTACCAACTTGGAAGTGAAGAATCATGATAAACATGCAAGGAAACTCTCGTTAGAAGTAAATCGAACCATCTAACGTTGGACCTAATGTCTAAACACACATACAATCACACATGCATTTAACATATTCTAGAAATCCAAAGGAAATATAAATGAAGCATATCCTTTGTATAATATCAAGAAAACAACACTTAGGTTCATACACATAAAAGACATCGCTTAATTACATGCATGACCATTTAAACAAAAGATCAAACAATGAAGCACACTTGTTCTAATACCCATTACATATAACAAAAGGAATTGAAATATATAATAAAACTTAGACAAGAGAAACTAAATAACTCCCCATTAGAAACGTTGAAGCTCCGGTTGCCTTCCTCCATCAAGATCCCCACGAAGAACTTAGCCACTCATGCTCTTGAACACGATCGAATGGAATTTGGAGTTGGAGGCCATGGAATCAAGGTGAGATAAGTGAAATTGGTGTAGATGAGTGAATGGAAGAGTGGAATTCGTGCAAAGGCTTGAGGGCAAGAGAATGGAAGGAACTGTGGTGGGTGGTGGTGGAATGGAGGAGAGAATTGGTTCCTTGTGATGTGATTTTCGTCCTCCCCCCTCCTAGGCACACTAGGCAACATATATATAATCCAAATTAGCATAACATCTCCTATTCTGACTAGGATTAACAAATAGGAAAGGTTTGGGGAAAGAATTTTGGGATAAAAGAGAGAACGGGTGAATAAATAAGGAAATTCGGATTCCCCTCTCTATGGCACAAGAAACCACTCAAAAACTATCCAAAATGGCCTCTGGTTGCCTAATTTGACCACCCATACCATATAGGAAAGATTTAGGGAAGATCCAAACACTTTCTCTCAAGAAATCTAGTCAAAATAGGAAGTTTTGATAGAATAATCAATTAGGAAACTTCTTAATATCAATCAAGTCTAGGGTTGCCTATTCTTATTAGGATTAACAAAAAGGAAATATTTTAGGCAAACCCAATCAACCAATCCAATAGGAAATTTCCCATTTTGCAAAAGTTTCCTTTTTTGTAAAATTTTCCTATTTTGCAGAAGTTTCCTACTTTGCGTTGACTTTCTTTCTTTGCACCTACAATAGAAATTTTAAGCACATGTGAAGTATTTCAAGTCCAAAAACAATAAATGCATGAGTTAAACGCCTAATATGCTCAAATTATAATGAAAATGCAATAACTCTCTAATCTTGGACCCTAAGTATAAAAGTGCCTAAATCCCTATTTGATAGCTTAAAACAAATGCTAATTTCCTATAATAAGTGGATAAAAACATGTAATAATCAAGTGCAATCATTCCCCCACACTTAGACCTTTGTACTCCTGGAAAAAGCATAGACTCACAATGGTAAAGGCCTAAGATAATCAACAATCTCAAATTGGAACAAGACTCGCTCAAGACATATAAAAGAGAAAACTACCAATGCAATTGCGTATCAAATAGCAACAAGTGAGCACACTCATGTATATTTTGCACAATCTCACCATATGGGTTATTCGCTCTTTACTTGTTTAACATGCAACTTACCATATGCTTGCAACAATTCTCAATCTCCATTAGTTTAGGACACACACAAAGAATCAAGAGGACTTAAGATTATGGTAATGGAAAGATGTCATTGAAGAGCCACGTATTTCGAGTATGTGTGCGTGTAGCGCCCTAGGGTCCGCTCTTCAAGAATTTAAACCCAAGGGGTAGTGGAAGCTATCCCCGGGTGTCGATCTCAAGGAGCCTTAATGCATTTTAATTTCCTAGTAGCTATATGCAAACTTACAAAAACAGGTAAAAATATTGTATTTGGTTTTTTGATAGGATAGATGCAAAAGGTGTGTATGTTCAAAAGTAAAATAAAGATAAGCTAAAAATGAGATTTGGAGGGGGATGAAAATGGAATCATTCTTGATAAATGGAAACCTTGGGATTCATCGCTTCAAAAGATATTTAGGGAGTTTCATGTTGATTTTTGAAAGACCCCTAGAGGAATCCCTCTAGGCTAGGCTTAGATTAACTTAATTAATGCCGGAATCCCGCACATTACTTAATTTAACCTAAGTTGATTAAGCTCAAAATCAAGGCGAATTTGCTAATTGTAAGGGGCTCCTAATCCAACAACCGGAATCCCGAATTGCTACTTAATTAATCTTAGGGTTTCAATTCATTATTGGAATCCCACATAATAAACCAAGACTCTAGGATTGAAGTCCAATGCCACTCATGCAATTTGACAAATCCAAAACCAATTAAACCTACTAATGGCAAGGAACTCTTGATCCTACAACCGGAATCCCGAATTGCAACAAGATTAATCCATTAATCCCAACTCCTTGATTGAATCCCAATCAATAAATTGGAACTAATAGATGGAAGCCCAATGCTACTCAAGCAATTAGTAGATTTACTTGCTACTTTCTAAACACAAACACTTGACATATGATCCACCAAGCAAGAATCCTCACTTGGCACAAGATTTTAACAAGAAAACATAGATTAAATGATGAATCCATACAAATAACATATGCTCAAGTCAATAGGTGCAATATCAAGCATCCATACAAAGAAAATGAACAAGATAAGTTGTTTCCACCACTCTCATACAAAGATATGGAATAAAATTACAACCAAATGAAGAAACAAGCCCTTGAATCCTAGAAGCATGCTTAAACATAAGGAAGAGAGAGTGGGAGAACAAGAACTCCCCTTTGAAGCTTCAAGCTCCTCCCTTGAGCTCCATCACCAAGAACAAGAAGAGCTTAGTTGCTGCTCTTCATAGGAGAAGCAAGAACCAAGATGGAAGGAAGAGTGGCCATGGATGGTGGGTTGAGAAAATGAAGAAGATGAAGAATGAGATGAGAGAGTTGAGAGGGTTAGGGTTTTGGTGAGTGAATGATGGCTCCAAATCTGACCTAACAAGCTCTAAAAATTGTATATATATGATCCAAAGTCGGGTCATTAAGTGGGTGTTTGAGTGGGGTCCAAAACAGGCCCAAAAATCAGAATTCGTGCTGTTTTCGGGCCCTCGCCGTGGGCCTCGCTGTGGGGGTGCCACGGCCAAGGCCAGAGAGCATGAAAATTTTTTGACCCTCGCTGTGGGCCTCACTGTGGAGGTGCCACGGCGAGGGGGGACTTTTCTGTATTTTTCAAATTTCGGGTCCTTTTCTGTAATTTTGGAATTTTGGGGTCCTTTTCTGTAATTTTCACAATTTGTCCAGAACTTGTATTTTGACCTTTTTTCTTGAAATTTCAGCTTCTAGCCCCGTTTTTCTTGCTTCCTCTCATATTGAACCCTTCATATTTGGTCCTCGAATGACCCTACAAGTAAAATATGCAATAAACAAGAATCAAAGAGCCCTAAAAATCAATTAAATGCTAATTGATCTTCAATTATGACAATTTATTCCTATTTTCATACTACTTTAACTTAAGGATCTATATTATTATTTAAACATTTATGGACCAATATTGCATCTCAATTATGTTAATTACCTCAATTTAAGCACACAAAATCATACAAATCCAAGGATTTGTCAGTCATCCATGAGTAAGAACTAAACCACTTACAAGCATCCTTATTGTTATTATTTTTTTTCTTTTTCAGATTTTTTTCTTTTTTTTTTCTTACATCTATCTTGAGCTGTTGTAGATTCCTTTTTGACGCAACTTTGCACATGGGTAATGCAACGCCGGTTACTCAGTTACTCCAACAAAACATCAAGAGACCTTTGGTCCAACTCATAACTCTCTTTGACTTGACCGTTTGACGCGAGTGCCAACATTGGTGATGAAGTGCCCCGGTTACTAAGTCAAGTTTAGAAAGCCAGCGGAGTTGTGTTATCATAGCATTTAAAACCTAGATACACTTTTATAAATATGCTCTACTCATGCACGACATCTGTTAGAGGTGAAAAAGATGGATATATGGTTATATGGAATGAGTGCCTCTATCATGTCCATCATGTATGACTAAAGCAGCTTAAACTAAGATTTGAGACAAGTTCTAGAAATTAACACATTAAAGCAAGTTTGCACTCAAATCCATTTGGCCAGAAACAACCTCACAGCAAGGATAAGCTCACAAATCATCATTCAACAATCAATTAACACAACAATTTTCACCATAAATATCATAGTCATTTCTCATATCCAACTTTTGAAAATTGAAAAACAAAGGTAAAAAACATTGCAAAATCTATCAAAGGTCCAAGATAACAAACAGCCTAAAATGGGTCTCTTCTTGCACAAGTTTTCAAAAAGTAGGGTGAACTAGGTTTTCATAAAAACATTTTGAAAAGCACTTGAATTCACTCTTAACAAATCTATTATGACAAATGCGACCCTTTGTACATAATAAACAAGTTAAGAACAACTTCAAGCCAAAAAATTTAAAAATTAGTTCAAAAACATTCAAAGTTCACCCAAAACCACAAATTCATAGGAAATCATGCAAGGAAACCTCAAAATACACATCTACCCCCACACTTAAACCAAACATTGTCCTCAATGTTAAAAATACAACACTATCAGATACCAAAGAAGAACAACACTTGTAAGCATAGGCAACCATCAACAAAAATCAGGGGAACCAAAAACATAAACAAAAACAAAATGAAACAAACTACTATTCTACTGGTAAATCCCATTCCCCCACACTTGAACCACACACCACATTAGTCAAAACGGCATCCAATCAATTACGCAGTGTAAAGTAAACGAGTAAAGGAATGGGACAACCAGGCATTTAAAACACTTCAAACTCTTGTAGGAGAAGTTCTCATCCCGAATGAGAAACATATATGTCTTCATGTAAGCTCCTTCTCCCACATGCTCCTTTCTTGGTGTGAGGTGTTTCAATTCCTGCAAGAAAAATACCAAAGATGGAGCAGTACCAAATTCTAGGAAAGGAAACATTTTATCTAAATAAGTATTACAACCAAGGAAGTCAATCATGCTCCCATCAGTAGGAGCAAAACAAAAAATTTCAATTTTAGAACGCTCAAGTGCATGTGTATCAGACATCACGAAGTCCAACTTGAGGTTGGGGCACATAACGTCGCTTACACATGCACAAAAGGGGGTGGATAAAGAAGAGGGAAAAGAAGGGGTGGTGGATGAGGCACAACAAATACTTTCCTTATTGGGTATATCTGGAGGAAGATCATAAGAAAGTATTTGTTTGAAAGATTCCCTATCATTAACAATATCAACATCTATGCATGGAGAACCTTTCATAGGTGCACTCTCAATATCATGTAATCCAATGGGACAAAATTCATTTTCATTCTTAACCATAATGCAATTCTCATTCTCAATTATCTCATGCTTAGAAATTTCAGCACTCCTAGCACTATTAGATGCATCATGTTTAATAGTAGAATTGGTCAATGTGTCAAAGGCATGCTTTTTAAATTCAACAAGCAAGTGTTTTTTCACATCATAGCAATACACACAAATTTCATATTCTACACAAGAACAAGATTTAATCACATTTAATTCAGCAACATCATCATGACTAGTACTAAGGAGATAAGCATGTTTATCACAAGAAGAATCAATGATAGTGCAAGCAACAATCTCAATTGAACTACTATTAATTGAAGCACTAGAGTGAGCATGTTCACCAATAGACCTGTGAGAAAATTCACACATAATTTTCCCATCCACCTCATCTTCAGTCTCAAAAGTAATAGCATGTTCAATCAAGGAATCAACCAAAGAAGGATTAATCTCCTCAAGGATAGGAGTATTACCTAGTGGGGAGTGCATTTCCTCTTTAGGTTGTGGGGTAGCTTGCTTCATCTCTTCAACTTGTGTGGGTTCATTGAATGTCACCACTAGAGGTTGAAGTTCTTCCACAAGAGATGTGGGATGTTTCCCTTCATTTGATGTCTCCCCTTCAACTTTAGGATCATAAGGCTATGGGCTTCCTTCTTCTCCTTTCCTTCTTTTCCGAAGTACATGCAAGTAGAATGCATTGAGGTACACCCTTAACTCTTCCAACTCATCTTTCTCTTCCTTTGACATTCCAAGTTGGTACTTATGCAACTCCTTAAACCGATCTGTATTTACCTCATTGTAAACACCCAATTTTGTCCGGACCCCACCAAGTAAAAAATTAAAAAATATATATAACAATAAAAATAAAAATAGGCACTCTTGATTCTTCCTTGTGAGGCAAGCATGAGTTGTGGAGAGTCAAATATGATGATGGGCCACAAGCGAGGGAATAAATTCGAAATGATTATGGTGATTTAATCTTGGTCATGATGGTGAAATATGGATGGAAATAAATCAAGGAAAAGAAGGGAATGATTAACTACCATGTGAGCAATTAAGGGAAATTTGATTGGGTGTAGATTATTAGGAAAGGTCTAGAGGGAATAAGAGAACTAATAAGGTAACAAATGACCTTTTCAAAATGCTGAAATGTGTATATACATCTATCAGATTATTTTTATTTTAACATGATAGTAATTAGGAAATTATTCTTGTGAAACAAGCCAAAAAGGGAAATAAAAATTGCATGGTTCGGCTACTGATTGTGTAGAAAATGAAGAATTGAATATAAAAGGAAATGATAAAATCAACCATCAGATTTTCAAAGACAACCAATCATACCACGTGATTGCAAAATTGAAACACCATAAGGGAAGCTATTAACGAGTGATAAAAGGGAACAATTGGATTCTTGAAGCAGCAACATGTTTTCTTGCAAGAGAAGAATAAAATAAAATAAACAACAATAAAAAGGCATTTAAGAGGTAAACCCTAGGGAGGTGGCCTATATAAGTGAGAGTACGAGAAATATTAGGGAGAGTTTTTTTTTTGGGAGAGGAAAAGAGGCAGTTTTGAGAGAGAAAGAAGGAAAGTTTACGAGAGAAAAATACAGGTAGAGAAGTTTAGCTTTCATAGATACTCATCTCATTTTGACATAGGGGGGAGTGTAAAGTGAGTTAAGAGTAGTTCTTCGTTGCACCATCATCTAATCCTTGATTGTTCAAGCCAATGAACATCTCCTTGCTAGAGATGGAGGCGTTTTTTTCTTCTTATTTTCTTTGCCTTGCTAATGATCATGGTCTATCTTTACTAATTTGAGATCATGTGAAGAAACTAGTGATGTGAGTCTTTTCTTTTGTTTGATTACTTTTAATCTTTTGATGAGTAACATGCCTTAAATATATGATGCTTGCGTAACATGATGGATATTTCCTGGTATGATTTTTTCACTTTGCTCTTGCTAATATTATTATTGCTTGATTACTCATATGATTAAGGTTTTCTAGTGATTATATTTTCTTATCAAAATTTTAAACCTATAAAAAGAGTTTTCAAACAAAATAAAGAAAACATGATTTTGAAATTGGTTTTATGTCGTGTGAAGTTTTTATAACTTCCCCAGGCATAAAATCGATTATTCTTCCGTGTGATATTATATCCCCAGGAAGTTTAATCCAAAATTATTTCAAAATTTGTTTTTCCTAAATATAAATAATACATTTTTTTATATAAAAAATACAAATCAAACATAAATTGTTTTTGTTCTATTTAAATAAATTTTTTTCTTCTAAAAGACATCAACCAAGTGACACGGATTTCTACCCTACTCGAACTACGTGGGCTTTGATCCCGTAAGGGTACGTAGGCCCTAGGTTAAAACCTAGGTCAAGTCCAGTAATGTAAAATTATTTTTTCTCTTTATTTTTTTATTTATTTTTGTATATATATTAATTTGTTCTTTTGTGATTAAAATAAAATTAAAAAGGCTGTATTTATTTTTAAATAAGTATTTTAGGGTAACCGTTCTTTTGAACGGGAGCCGTGGGGTGCCTAACACCTTCCCCATGCATAATCGACTCCCAAACCCTATTTAATGTTTTAAAGGTTTTCCAAAGTTTTCCTTTTTAAAAATTTTGGTGACGGCTCCATTTTATTTATTTTTTTAACCTAATTTTCGGGCGCTACACTCATACATCCTTTTGAGCTCTTTTGTATAATCATCCATGTCGGAATAGTCAAAGAAAGCATCAAGTTCTGTTTGCTCAGGGGTGATGGGTTTGGGTGGGGATGAAGGTTCACAAGGTGGTGGTTGGTATGTAGTTTGATATGAATGGTGAAGTGATGGTGGGAAAGGTTGGGATGGGGTGTATGGTTCAAATAGGAGGGGTGGTGGCCATTGGAATTGTGGAGATGGTTTATGGTATGATCTATATAATGGAGGTGAAAGTTCACGTCGTGGGGCTTGATATGGAACATGATATGATGAAGGGCATGGTGGTTGGTAAGGTTCATGGTATGGAGAATAATTTGGTGGATACGGGTCTTCAAAGTATGGATAAGGTTAGGTGAAGAGTAAGGTTGGTCTCGACATGGTGATTCATAGGATTCGCGTAAGGATTCCAAAATGGCCTTTGCTTTGTTAAGGTCATCACGAATTGAAGAAAATTCATCATCCACCACAGTGTTGTTTCCTACAAAAGAATGAGAATATTCAAGTGGACCATGATCATAGCCAAATTTTCTATAATTCCAAGACATGAGAATTTAATGATTTGGTTCCAAGGAATCAAGCAAGCAAGCAAAATGCACCATAAGATCAAATGGGCAATGTAAGGATGAATAATGGGTGAAACCAACTCAAAAAATACTAAGAAAGAAGGAAAATCAAAGAAGAAAAACTCAAAAACAAAACTATCCTAAAATCTGGAAAAATCCTAGAAAATAAAGAAAAATTGAAAAAGTGTCCAAAACGATGGAATTTGACCAAAATTAACCACACACAATAGCAAAGCTATTGAAATTGCTTAAAATGGCCCAAAACTTTAGGAAACCGAAGCTCATAAATTTCTGGGCGAAAATATTTCGAAAATTGACAACAAGCTCTAGTGTGAGTGTCGATGAATTTTGAACAATTTCCAATCGATGTGCAAGCAAGATAATATTCAATCCCAACAAAGCCAATTCAAATATGATTTAGAATAATAGATAACACACAACAAGAACAATATTTTTGGATTTTTTTTCAATTTATGTAATGCAAATGCAACTAAATAACCTAAAATGTTAAAATATGACCTAAAACTAACCTAAAGACTCCTACCCCTTGTAAATGCCTCAAATGACACTTAGCTAACCTAGGGAGTCAAAAATGACTTCCCGGCAATGGCGCCATTGATCTGAACCGTTCCTAATACGCCTTGGGATTCAAATGCAAAATATTTATTTTTTACTAAGGATTGCACTAGTGGTGCTTTCCCGGATCGTCTCTCAAGGAGTCTAATGAACTAACCTAGGAAAATAAATGCATGAAAAGCTATAAAATTGGGGTTTTTGAGATTTTACTTAATGGAATTAAACTAAATATTTTTGGGATTTTTTATTTATGAGAAAATAATTAAAATGGTTGGTGAAAACTATGAGATGAACATGGGCCTCTTGATGAATTCGGCAACCTTCCTAGCTTCCAAAATGGTATGGGAGTTTTTAAACTAAGTTCTAATGCAAAACCTAAGGCAATCGCTCTTAGTCCAATTAAGAATCATGATAAACATGCAAGGAGACTCTCGTTAGAAGTAAATCTCTTCTAACCATGATAGGTTATTTAGAAATAAGTACAAATGTTTTCTATCATGGCTAGCCTATCAATTCGTATATTATTAAAATATATGAAAAATCTTTTTCTAACTATGTTAGTGGTTTTGCTAAGTTAAATTCTTTTTCTAACATAGTTAGTCGACCAATGGTTTTGTAGAGGGTCAAACATAATTTAAAAATGCATTTAAAAGTGTAAGTAGGTTAAAATTTTTACAACAATTTAGTAGTGTATGTACAAAACTGCCAGTAATATGACTTTAGTGGCGGTTTGATACATAAACTGCCATTAAATCTGACCGTTTGACCAAAGTCACAGTTAGTGGCAGATATTAGTGGTGGTTTAACCGTGCCTACGCCACTAATGTGGCGCCATTTGGTGGGAAACTTAGTGGTGTCAAATTAGTGACGGTTATGTTTGGAAAAACTGCGGGAAATTGAAAGGCCACGTCGTTAGTGACTGTTTTTGTTTTGTTTGTGGTGGTTTGTGTCATAACTTCCACTAAATGAAATTGCGCATTAATGGCGCTAGCGAATTAGTGGCGTTTTAACCAGTGGTTATGCCTTAAACTGCTACTATTACTATTGGTTACTGATCTGAACCGTTCCTAATACGCCTTGGGATTCAAATGCAAAATATTTATTTTTACCAAGGATTGCACTAGTGGTGCTTTCCCGGATCGTCTCTCAAGGAGTCTAATGAACTAACCTAGGAAAATAAATGCATGAAAAGCTATAAAATCGGGGTTTTTGAGATTTTACTTAATGAAATTAAACTAAATATTTTTGGGATTTTTTATTTATGAGAAAATAATCAAAATGGTTGGTGAAAACTATGAGATGAACATGGGCCTCTTGATGAATTCGGCAACCTTCCTAGCTTCCAAAATGGTATGGGAGTTTTTAAGCCAAGTTCTAATGCAAAACCTAAGGCAATCGCTCTTAGTCCAATTAACCTACTTAATCAACTAACGTGGCGCATCGCTCATTCAATTAATTAAATAGGCAATCGTTAAGTACCAACTTGGAAGTGAAGAATCATGATAAACATGCAAGGAGACTCTCGTTAGAAGTAAATCGAACCATCTAACATTGGACCTAATGTCTAAACACACATACAATCGCACATGCATTTAACATATTCTAGAAATCCAAAGGAAATATAAATGAAGCATATCCTTTGCATAATATCAAGAAAACAACACTTAGGTTCATACACATAAAAGACATCGCTTAATTACATGCATGACCATTTAAACAAAAGATCAAACAATAAAGCACACTTGTTCTAAGACCCATTACATATAACAAAAGGAATTGAAATATATAATAAAACTTAGACAAGAGAAACTAAATAACTTCCCATTAGAAACGTTGAAGCTCCGGTTGCCTTCCTCCATCAAGATCCCCACGAAGAACTTAGCCACTCATGCTCTTGAACACGATCGAATGGAATTTGGAGTTGGAGGCCATGGAATCAAGGTGAGATAAGTGAAATTGGTGTAGATGAGTGAATGGAAGAGTGGAATTCGTGCAAAGGCTTGAGGGCAAGAGAATGGAAGGAACTGTGGTGGGTGGTGGTGGAATGGAGGAGAGAATTGGTGCCTTGTGATGTGATTTTCGTCCTCCCCCCTCCTAGGCACACTAGGCAACATATATATAATCCAAATTAGCATAACATCTCCTATTCTGACTAGGATTAACAAATAGGAAAGGTTTGGGGAAAGAATTTTGGGATAAAAGAGAGAATGGGTGAATAAATAAGGAAATTCGGATTCCCCTCTCTATGGCACAAGAAACCACTCAAAAACTATCCAAAATGGCCTCTGGTTGCCTAATTTGACCACCCATACCACATAGGAAAGATTTAGGGAAGATCCAAACACTTTCTCTTAAGAAATCTAGTCAAAATAGGAAGTTTTGATAGAATAATCAATTAGGAAACTTCTTAATATCAATCAAGTCTAGGGTTGCCTATTCTTATTAGGATTAACAAAAAGGAAATATTTTAGGCAAACCCAATCAACCAATCCAATAGGAAATTTCCTATTTTGCAAAAGTTTCCTTTTTTGTAAAAGTTTCCTATTTTGCAGAAGTTTCCTACTTTGCGTTGACTCTCTTTCTTTGCACCTACAATAGAAATTTTAAGCACATGTGAAGTATTTCAAGTCTAAAAACAATAAATACATGAGTTAAACGCCTAATATGCTCAAATTATAATGAAAATGCAATAACTCTCTAATCTTGGACCCTAAGTATAAAAGTGCCTAAATCCCTATTTGATAGCTTAAAACAAATGCTAATTTCTTATAATAAGTGGATAAAAACATGTAATAATCAAGTGCAATTAGTTACATGGAACCGCTAGTAAATGCATGAGTTCAAAAGCCTCGTGCCTTTTCATTTGTAAAGGCACAAGGCTTTTAGAGAGAAAATGACATGATTCTCTACCCAGATTCTTTAAAAAGCACATGTTTGTCAATGAATCATCTATCTGGGAGTAAAATCATATCTAGAAAGAATGATCGCAGTAAAGAGAAGAAGCCCATGACTAGTGAATAAGAGGACAAAGAGGAACAGCGCTAAAGGCAATAGATTGAGGAAAACGAGTAGCAACTGGTAAAAGAAAAGTATCGCCATATAGAATATGAGCCGGTTCTAGAGAATGTTATCAACGAGTTCTTCAACAAAAACATTGACGTGCCTAACATACCAAATTTGGAAGGGATACATCGATGGTTAGACGAGGAAGAAGATGAAAATGCGGGGCACCCTAGACGATCTATTGAAAGAGCCACTAGATATGAAGTACAAGTTCAGGGTAAGAAAATTCAATTTTATACGGCCTTTATCAAATAATTCAATTTTTTACCGCTTGTAACAATATTGTATAAATTGTACAGACCGTACTGGTAGAATAAATAAGAGGAGGTTAATAGTAGTGTAAGATGCACAGAACCTTTTGAGTGGGCACAAGGTCAAGGTTGACTGGAACCTATTTACTAGACAATAGAAAGACAAGGGTCAATTGTTTGGTAGGTTTCGTGAGAATGTTGGTGGGAATTTCTAGTGATTCCCAATTGACACTTTGGTCTGGCACTACTACAGAAAATGCCTATAGCAGCGCTTTTTTGACCCTATAGCTGCGCTTTTAAGTGCTGGTATAGCCAGTGCTGCAATAGGTCATATGACCTATTGCAACGCTTATTTTGTGTTCTAAACGCTACTATAGGTAACCTAAAGCGGCGCTTATAATTTCAAAAGCACAGCTTTAGGTCATACCTATAGGAATTATTTTTGAAAAAGGTAAAAAAATAATATCTATAGCAGCGCTTACTGAAAAAGAAAGCGCAGCTATAGAATACCTATACCAGCGCTTATTGAAAGCGCTGCTATAAACTTCTATACCAGCGCTTATTACGTAATAAGCGCTGGTATAAGCTGTATTTTTTTTAAAAAATATTTCATTTATTTTTTGTTTTACTACCCTCCTGCATCAGTGCAAAAAACCTGCAGCTCTATATACCATTCCAACCATTCCAGCCAGTCCATATATATACACACCAGAAAGTCATCAAAAGAACAATGTACAATTAAACCAATTACCATACTAAGTTTATGACAAAAGCATGCTAAATGATATCTATCATCCAATTTGGGAGAAAAATGGATATACATAAGTACACCACTCTTCAATTAGTGCATTTATTTTTTCCCTTGACAGCATGTAGCAACAAGCGTCTGGGTAATACTGCACAAACAAATTTAAATGACAAGTAAATTTACTTGAAGTCTAACAAGTACAAACACAATTAGAGTTGGAAAAATGTAAAGCTTACTGTCAGTGGGATGCCAAGTCGATCATGTGTGACGATGTCTCGCATGTACTGCATCACATAGTACCCACAATCATAGTTATTGGGTTGGTAGGGGCACTGTAACGAAAAACACCAAATATATCATGTGTTAAAGAAACATTTACGTTATGGTTTAATTAGACATATTATTTTAAAAATTGAATAACTTTATTAAACCTGGATTTGTTGCCACTTATAAACATCTTTTGGGTCAGGAGCTCTGGAATACTTCAACTTAATGGAGGATCGAAAACTAGTCAATACTCTGAAAAAGAAACAACTTAAATTAATTTTATTAGCTACGATCGGTCATAAAATGAAAAATAACACAGCGCATTCAAATAATGTGACATTCACTTACTCATTAAAGAGACGCATCAAATCTGGGCGATTTTCTGGGATAGCGATCCATAGGATCCAAATAGTAAATTATGGGATCCTCTTGTGCCATCGGATTGATGGCAAGCAAAATCCAATGTAGCCCAAAATGTTTTATAACGTTATGTCAGGGATATATATCTATGATGCTTAGAACTAAAAATACAATGAAAAACTATAATACGTATAGACCTACCCTGTATTAACCAGAGCTAAGAATAAAGTTCTGCCTGTTGCCTTTAAAGAGAAACGCCTTTGAATCGCTTTGAACTGGTCCTCACGTTTTGAGCCCATACCTTGTGCTATCGAGTAAGGGCTTATGAATTCGAACCAAACGTTCCGCCCGTCGATCATAACATGTTCATGCAGATGCCTTCATAGAAACCATACCAACTCCTAATTAGTGTAAAATTATGACATCGAACAAAACCACAATGGAAACACATATATACTTGATCCATAAATTGATAGCCGTAGCACCAACCCATCTTTGGTTAACTACCTCCATTACCTGATCCTTAGAAAGAATGTCAGTGAAATTTGCCTCGTCAAATACATATATGTTGAAAGGAATCGTGGCAATAGCGTCAGGAGGTACGGTAGCTGCAAATGCTCGCAACCGAGCACGATTTGGCATTTTGGCGCTTGTATCTTCAATCACAGGATCAGGCACTTGAACTTTTTTCTTACCTTTAGCTTTTGGTGCCTATAAACCATGAAAATAGAAAGTTTTAAAACTCCTTTCAATAATTAAGAAGTGCTAGTTTAAATTAATTAGCAAATAACCACCTGGGACAACGGATCGGTACATGTACTCTTTTTCTTGATTTGAGCAGCTGAACCACGGGTACCTTTGACATTAGGCACTTGTGCTTTCTTTCCCATAAATTCGGTACCCTATAAAAACATGTAAATAAAATAGTGTTATTCAAAACCAATGAATGCTATTGTAAATGTTATCAGTAAATAATTACCTGTGGTGTTGGCGTAATCAAACCAATAGGCCAAGCAATGAATGAATCGATAACCTCTCTGCCTGTAGTCATCAAATCAGGAGTAGAAAATGGTAACGGTGCCCAATCATTGTAAGAGTATTCAATCAATACCCTCAGTGCATTTTCAGATAACGGCGAGTTGTGTAAGGTCTTGCTCAAAGTGTTGTAGACCTTGCCAACCGCAACTACCTCATTGAAAGACTGATCCATATATAGCCTGCACTTTGGTCTCGCCCTACGAAGAGTTGTCAACATTAGGTCACAATCAATAATATAACAGCATCACTGCTAGTTTGTTAGTAGAAAATGTATGAACTACCTGAGGAATGTCAGCCCTGGGCATCGTGTAGCTCTCCTTGATGCTTGGACTCTCGACGGAAGGAAGGTGACTTTGTTGCACGAAGTTAGACTTTTGTGATGTAACATTGCTTTGCTGGAGGAATTCAAACATCTGCTCGTATCGTTGTTGCATTGCTTCATTTTGTCGTTCCATTTCCTCATGCCGTCTTTGCATTTCCTCATTCTATCGTTTCATTTCCTCGTTGCGTCGTTCTATTTCCTTGTTGCATCTCAAGCATCTCCTCCCTCATAGTAAGAACTTCATCTGTCAACACTCTAACATCGCCTTTTGATGCCCTCTTTTTGCGGCCAAAGTAAGATGAGGGGTGACGCCTACTCACGTACCTCGAACACGGCCCGAATACTCAGGGTGATCAAGTGCTCTGCTGAGGAAATCGTCAATGCCAAATTTGTTGACCTCATCGGGCATTCTTGTGTCAGTAAAACCTATAATAAGGAGAAAGGATTATTAGTTATTAACTTAGCAAAATCACCATTTAGAAAAATATTAGAAATTCCAAGAGAATTAATGACTTACACATCTTCATGGACTCTTCTGACCTCTTCATGAACGATGGTACCGTCCTTCTTCGAGTGACCTTTGACCCACACGTCATGCTGTGGTGGCCTACCATCTAGGCCCTGCTCCTTAATCTATCATGGTAAATCAGGTGAACATATAAATTAATTACGCAAACATTTATTCATAATTTTGGAATCAAAAGCGTTACTAACATACCATATCATCCTCCAACTCGGGAATGTCTCCGCACATATACAGATACTCACAGCTCTTAGCCGCTTGGCTATTTTTTTTACTTCTTTCTTGGAACTCCTCAGTCAAACGTTGTCGCACAAACTCATCCCAATCATCTTGAGTAATTAAACCAGCATATAAAGATGGTGGCGTTGGAACGATCTCCCTATCGTCATCTCTCTGGTAATACATGGTCAAGTTGGAACGATATCCCCGGTGCATTCTCGAAGCTTTCATCAGCACATAATCCCTGTTAGTATCGTCGATATCAAAGACAGTCTGTAACAATAAAGATCATATTTAATTCGTTAGTTACAATGTTATGATGACATATATGCCATTAATTGAAAAAATGTAGCTTACCTTAATCTCTAACCAAACCTCCTCATGTTTGTTGGCTGTTCTTCTCCAATCCGTAATAGTAATAGGGATTTTGTCCCGAACAGTGCACCCAATGTAACCTGAGAGGAGCTTCGCCGACTTTCCGATAGCTTGGTTATTTGGATTCCATTTAAGTCTTGACTTTACTCCCTGAGCTCTGCATGTGAGGAGTTTGCCCATAAGGATCCTACCACGAACAACATTCGTCTCATGTCTTGCTCTACCTTCTGCGATATCTACATGCTCACTAGATTGTTGTTCTTCCTTCTGGTCACTAAGGGGATCCATTCTCCTGTAAAAAAATTAGACAAGACATGATTTTAGTCCATATACATATAATCATGCTAACTGTATGCGAATTAAATGAAATAATTCATAGTGTAAAACATAAATACATACAAACTGAAATCAATATGAGGCCTTTAGCCTCTTTTCCTCTTTATTATATTGTCTACAACGGTTTGCTTCCTCTTTTTTGTTGGATTTAGGGTTGTGTTTACCCAAATGCCTTCTTCATGATATGTCTTACATAAACAGGATCGTCTTCATCATCATACCCGTTTGCATCAAAGTCTTCTGACAGTAATGTATCAAAGGAAGGAACATCTTCTATCACATTCATATCATCATCAATCATCATCACTACTTTCATCATCAACTTGCTCAGAATAATTTTTGTTCGACTGCATGACAACTGACCAATTCTTCTTAGAAAGATATGGAACGTAAAACACTTGTGCTGCTTGAGACGGTAGAATGTAAGGATCATCCTTATATCCAACTTTAGAAAGGTCAACCGATATAAACCCAATTCATCTAACCACTGTCCACTGTGGTTGTTAATCCATAAACACCGGAACATGGGAACTCTGAACATGGTGTAATCTAACTTCCAAATGCAATCAATCACACCAAAGTACAACATCTACTCATATATGGGATTTGTATCTCTTGCACTGGATATATGCCACCCCTCGGCAACAAGTATGACTCCACTATTTTGCATGATGCTTTTTTCATCCTAGCCTTTTGTATAGAATGTGTAACTGTTGATTGCATATCCGGTATAAGAAAATGCATGCAAACCCGGTCTTTTCGACAGTCAAAACAATCTTTCACCAACCGATCTAGTATTAAGCTCAACCTGCTGACAAATGCGTGCATTGAACCATCTAATGAAATGTTTTTTGTGCTCCTTTGTGATCAAACTCTCATTCCTATCACCGTGTATTTCACGAAGGAGATTTTTGTTTTCTTCAACGGATGGTTCAACCTCAGAAGTGTTGTGAAGAATGTAAAAATGCGCCAACTCCCTTTCAGCATTCGAAATGCGTAATAACTTGAATCCACTTATTCCTTTCCCCGTTAGTCGCCCATTGTGACGAGACTTCGGCAAACCAACAGGTTCAACATTTGATAAGTAATCGGCACACAAATCACTCGCCTCTTCAACGATGTATCGTTCAGCAATACAACCCTCTGGTCGATATCTGTTTTTGACATACCCCTTTAAAACTTTCATGAAGCACTCAATTGGGTACATCAATCTCAAATAGACTGGGCCGCACTGTTGAACCTCTTTGACCAAGTGTACAGTAAGGTAAACTATGATGTCAAAGAATGAAGGGGGAAATACATTTCAAGTTCACACAGGGTACAAATGCTCTGCCTCTGCAAATCCTGCAGCTTCGTTGTATCATCCACTTTACTAAAAATTAGCTTAAAGAACATACAAAGTCTGGTGATCGTGCTCCGCAGTTTCTTGGGTAAAATGCTGTGTATGCCAACCAGTAAGAAATTTTGCATCAGGACGTGGCAATCATGAGATTTCAGGTTCTTCAACTTCAACTCTTTCACGGATACAAGGTTCTTTACATTTGAGGAGTAGCCCTCTGGAACTTTGATTCCACTCAGAAACTCACAGAATGATCTTTTCTCTTTCCTCGAAATGGTGTAAGCAGCTAAAGGTAAATAAGTGCGGTATCTCTTCTCGACATGTGCCAACTCTTGTCTTATTCCCAGCTTAAGCATATCTAACCTTGAATTGACACCATCCTTACTTTTTCCTTGCATATTTAGTAACGTGCCAATTAGGTTATCACAGATGTTTTTTTCAATATGCATAACATCAAGAAAGTGCCTGACATATAAGGACTTCCAATACGGGAGTTTGAAGAATATAGACCTCTTCTTTCAGCCACTTGTCAATACATTTTTAGCAAAAGACTTACCAAAATCATTCTCCACCACATTCACCTTTTCAAGAACGTCTTCTTCGGTCAATATTCTTAGTGGCCTACCTTCTTCTGAGCTCCCATTAAATGCCTTCTTCCACCTTCGCCAACGATGCCTTAACAGCATGAACCTCCGATGTCCCATGTAAACATTTTTCCTGCAGTGATCCAGTCACATCAATTGGGTATCATCTTCACATGTAGGGCACGTACCATATCCTTTGATGCTATATCCGGACAAATTAACAAACGCTGGGAAGTCATTTATCGTGCCAAACAACATGGCCCTCAATTTGAAACTTTCTTCCTTACAGCCATCAAAAACCGTCTCACCCGAATTCCACATATGCTTCAAGTCTTCAATCAAAGGATCCAAGTATACGTCTATATCGTTATCGGGCAGAAATAAGCATGGAAAGCATCATAAACTTGTGTTTTATGGTTAAATTTGGGGGGAGGTTATATATCATCAGAATCACAGGCCATGTACTGTGAGTACTACTCTGAACTCCATGCGGATTGATTCCATCGGTTGCCAATGCAAGCCATAGGTTTCTTGGTTCTTCACCAAACTCAGGGTACTCATAATCAATTTTTTTCCATTGAGGGCGTCTGCGGGGTGCCTAAGCTTGATGTCTTGAATCCTCTCATCAGCGTGCCATGTCAAAAGTCTTGCAACATCCGTATTACTGTACATGCGCTTGAATCTTGGAATGATCGGAAAGTACCACAAGACTTTAGAAGGAATCTTACCTTTCTTTCCATACCGAGATGTGCTGCATTTAGGACACTCCTCCAACGACACATACTGGTTCCGGAATAAAATACAGTCATTGGGACATGCATGTATTTTCTCATATTTCATACCGGTCGACCGGAGAATTTGCTTTGCCTCGTATGGTTTCGAGGGGAGTACGTTCCCTGATGAATCTCCATATTTAGTGGATTTTAAGATATAATTTTATTGAATTTGGGGAGTCATCAATTCAAAAATTAAGGAAGTTTTTGGGATTTGATAGAATACCAATTTGAACATTATTTAGGGATTTCTTTTGAATTATCTTGTTTTGAATTAAAATAGGAAAGTTACCAAAAATAAAAAATAAAAATATTTGAAAAAGGAAAGAAATAAGTTTCAGTTTATTTTATTAATATTAGTACTATTTGATTTTGATTTATGTTTCCTTTTTTTCTTTCTTGGCAGCTACTCTAGTGCACAAACAAGGCATCATAAGTAATAAATCATCATCTTTATTATCTACGTTGGACAAGAAGAAAGAGGAAATAAAAGGAAGAAGGAGGCACACAAACTATTTATACACACACAAACATAGCAGTGGCCAGGGGAGCTAATTCTTTCAATCTATAACACTATCCATACACACACGGAGCTGCACAAGAGGGAGAGTAGAGGAAGCAAGCACAGGAAAGTGGAGAAGTCGGTGGGCACTGTTCATCAATCTTTTGGTTTTTGCTCCTTTCTTCTTAAACTTTTCTAATGGTTTTGGGTCCAATTTTGGAATCAATTAATCTTGTAATTTTGATGGAACCCATGTGTGGCTAAATTCCTTTTACAACTTAGAGCGCTATGAACTTGTTTGTGACTTAGAGATTTTTCCCACTTATTAGTTATGCTTAATTTTAATTCAGTTTATTTAATCTTGTTTCTAATTATTATTGTTTAGTGATTGGCTACCATTGAACATGTTTAGGGAATTTAGAATTGAACTCACAAATCCTGTTCCACAAGGCAATCATTTCATAAAAGTACATTAAACGACCACACAGTAGTCTTAGCACCTAACATAACATATAATGTACCTGATTCAATTCTCTAACTTGTCTTTAGGTGGAGGATGAAAATGTGGACCAAGAAAATGCTTGTTCAAATTCCTACAACATATAAATAACATAATTAGATCAACCTTGAATTAATGCGACCTTCCAAACTTAAGGGAAGCATAATTTCTAGCATTAGCCTTGAATTTCTAGCATCTACTTATACATTGTACCTGGGAACAAAAGCTAAATATACATGTAAAAAAATTAGCTTTTTTGGTCCAAAATCAATAAAATTAGTTAAAGTTATAAATTTTCTAGTACAATATGATTTACTATTATATCTACTTTTATGTTTCTCTCATACTATGATTAATAATGACATTTTAAGGGGGGGAAAGGACATTTGATGACTCACAAATTTACTTAAAATTTTTCAACTATTGATAAACTTGTTGAATGTATTTTCAAACAAAATAATATATTTTTCTGGGGGGACATATTGTATCATTTATTATTCATTATATTACTTTGATGTTCATTTATAACCAGGCATATGCAAATTAAATAAGGAGCTAACATGCAAAATATTTCCAGACATCTATCGAGCAATTTGGAATTTGATTGGAGGAAATGAAAAGCAATGGATCAAATGTAAAGCCAGCTTTTAGAAATTAAAAAAGAAAAGAAGAAAAACTGGGTTGAAAACATTTACCTGCGAAGAAGAAGCTGAACGACGAAGCAAGAAGAAGAACAACGACGGAGCTTGACTACTTTGACGAAGCAAGAACGGATCTAAGAATAAAATGGGAGGAATGGGAGTAAAATGGTGGGCTGGGGTTCAGGGATCTGGGGTTTACGAGGCAAGAAGAAGAAGAAGAAGAACAAGACGGAACAAGACGGAGGTTGAAGAAGAGGGAGATCCACCGGCGGTGAGAGGGAGGTTGAAGAAGAGGGAGTTCCACCGGCGATTCACGGCGACGCTGGCTTCAGAGCTTTACGCTGAAACAAGATGGAACAAGACGGAGCTTTGGGTCTCGAGTTTAGCTGGGTTGATGAGCTTTGGGGTTTAATTGTGACAGGGAAAAAGATGGAGGGAAACGAATTTATTTGGGGGCAAAACCCTATCCCAACACTTTATACATATAAAGCACTGGGATAGGGCCTAGAAATTAAAAAAAACTTAAATAAATCAGAAAAAATTAAAAAAGAGGAAAAATAAAATAATAATTATAAAAACTATACCTGCGCTTTTTGCATGAAAAGTTTTGGTATAGGCCCTAAAAATGGAAAAAATATTATTAAAATTAATTAAACGAGAATAATTAATAATTGAAAATAAAAAATACTTCTCCAGGGGCCTATCCCAGCGCTTTTTACGAAAAAAGCGCTGGGATAGGGCATTAAAAATTAAAAAAAATGGGGAATTTTAGAAATTATTAAATGAAAGAGATAAGTTTAAATATTCAGGGAATAAAATATGAACCATAAATAACCTATCCCAGCGCTTTTTACGTAAAAAGCAATGGGATAGGGCATTAAAAATTAAAAAAACACTAGGGGGAATTTGGAAATTATTAAATAAAAGAGATAATTTTAAATATTTAGGGAATAAAATATAAACCATGAATGAACTATCCCAGCGCTTTTTACGAATTTGGAAATTATTAAATAAAAGAGATAAGTTTAAATATTTAGGGAATAAAATATAAACCATGAATGAACTATCCCAGCGCTTTTTACGTAAAAAGCGCTGGGATAGGGCATTAAAAATTAAAAAAAGACTGGGGGAATTTGGAAATTATTAAATAATAAGGACAGTGTTAAATATATTCAGGGAATTAAATATAAATCAGATAAGATTCATAGAATTAAGTTGACACCAAATGACCCATATAAAAGACAAACCTGGGATGTAATTTAGAAATTATTGAATAAAAGAGATAAGTTTAAATATTCAGAGAATAAAATATAAACCATAAATGACCTATCCCGGCGCTTTTTACCTAAAAAGCGCTGGGATAGGTCATTAAAAATTAAAAAAACTGGGTGGAATTTAGAAATTATTAAATAATAATGACCAGGTTAAATATATTTAGGGAATTAAATATAAAGCAGATAAGGTTTAGAGAATTAAGTTTAAAGGAAATCACCTATATAAATACATACCTGGGAGGTAATTTAGAAATTGTGAAATAAGAAAGATAATTTAAATATTCAGGGGATTAAAAATAATTCAAAATGGCCTACCCAACACTTTTTACGTAAAAAGCGCTGGGATAGGGTGATAAAAATTAAAAAAAACTGGGAGGAATTTAGAAATTATAAAAGAAAAATGACAAGGTTAAATGTTTAGGGAATTAAATATAAAGCAAATAAGGTTCAGAGAATTAAGTTTAAAGGAAATTACCTATATAAATACATATCTGGGAGGTAATTTAGAAAGGGTTAAAGGTCATATTTGCCCTTGAAGTATGCAAGATGTATCATATCTGCCCCTGAAGTATTTTTTGGTCTAAATGTACCCTCGAAGTATGAAAATGGATCAATTTTACCCTTCAGCCGTTAAATTTTTAACGGTCAAAGCTCACTATTTAACGGTCAACATCCACTTTTTTAACGATAAAGGGCGAAAGTGATCCATTTTCATACTTCGAGGGCATATTTGGACCCAAAAATACTTCAGGGACAGATATGATATATCTTGCATACTTCATGGGCAAATGTGACCTTTAACCCAATTTAGAAATTATGAAATAAGAAAGATAATTTAAATATTCAAGGGATTAAAAATAATTCAAAATGGCCTATCCCAGCGCTTTTTACTTAGAAAGCACTGGGATAGGGTGATAAAAATAAAAAATAAAAAAAAAACTGGGAGAAATTTAGAAATTATAAAAAAAATGACAAGGTTATATAATAAGGTTCAGAGAATTAAGTTTAAAGGAAATAACCTATATATTAATAAAAATTGCAAGGGAAGCTTATACCAGCGCTTATAATTATTAAATGCTGGGATATGCTTATACCTATCACAGCACTTACGTTTGGTAAGTGCTGTTATTGTTATGCTGCAATAGCCTTTTTCTGTAGTAGTGTGGAGAAAGATTGATGACGAGATTAAGAAGTTTGCGTGGAATGAAATCGTGAAGGTCGGTTAAATTAAGTTAAAGTTTATTTATTATTTATTATTATTAGAATATGATTTTAATTAATACTTTAGGAATTCTATTTATCATTTGTTATTTATTATTAAAATATGATTTTAATTTGTACTATAAGAATTCTATTTATTATTTGTTATTTATTATTTATTATTATCGGAATATGATTTTAATTAATACTATAGGAATTCCATTTATTATTTATTATTTATTATTCTTATTGGAATATGATTTTAATTATCATCGAAATACTATTTAACCATAGTTAAATTTAATATTTTGCAAAGGAAGTTTCATGTGAGGGACATGTTCAAAATTGGGCACAATCAAAGATGGGAGACGGTTAGAAGAACCGGACGTTGGAGCTTTATAACAATGGAATGAGGGTGGGAGCAGGCTACTTCAAGACTTAATCACAGATATCCCTAGTGGAGTCCTTCCAGAAGCGTGGGAGAGATAACTGGAGGAGGTCGGACCTTGGAAAGGTATAATTAATAAAATTATTTTATTGATAGTTAAATAATGACGATTTTTTTTAATAATAATGATGATTCAATTTTATTTTACATTAACAAAAAAGATGTAGCAAGGTGTTTGCAGCCAATCACATCAGAAGGTTCGTCATACGCATGGGACGAAGCCATTTTTTATTGGGTACGGAGAGATGGTATGAAGTAATGAACATTTGTTGTTTAATTTAAAAATGATTTCATTTTATATATTAATAGTAAGTAATATTATAATTTTCAGGAGGATGAAGCTCCGAAGAAAGGGAAGAAGACTACGTATGGTCTTTTATACTGTAAATATCACAAGCATGCCAATGGGAGTGCAACATCCAAGGAGGTTAAGCTGCAAATTGTAAAATTTTAGTTATTTTTATTTTGGATTATTATATTTTTAATAACAATTATATTATATTAAAAGTTTAAATATGTTGTATGTGCAGTCTGGGATTAAAGAAGCATAGGCAGATCTTAGGGAGCCATAGGGGGATAATGTAGGCCACACTGCCTCGCTCAAGGTTGCATTAGGGCCTTATGAGAACCTTGGCTGGGTGTACGGGATGTGATTCAGAGCCAGACCTAGTCTGCAGCTTTGGGCCAACCATCTACCAGTGGCCCGATTAAGAGTGACGTTGAGATGGAGTCTATGAGGGAGCAGCTGACTCAGGAGATCACCCAAAACCTGACGGACAAGATTATAAAAGAGGTGATCGAAGGGTTACGAGTGAGGTGATAGAGCGGGGTGACGGGTCAAGTGTATGATAGATTGGAAATAGCCAACAATGCACTAAACACAATAATCCAAAGAATCGACTCAAATACACCTTCTATGTGCGTACCGGGACTACCTCCATGACTACTAAAGCAGCCTCGCAACCTTTCTCTAGGGTCACAGCGAGACCACGGACAACCACCTTCTTACTTGTAGTTTTTTTTTGGCTTTAATTGACCATTTTTATTTAACAATTATGTTAATTTTATGACTGTTGCTACAATTAAGTTGTTTTATAAAATCATTTCATTAGTGAATTAGTTTACTTTTGGTTACAATTGCGCACTTTTCGAATTTTGTTGTTACGATCTTATTTAATTTTTATTCTAAATTTCAATTAAATTTAGGAAAGAGTTAGAAATTTTTATTTAAAAAAGCTTCTTTGACATTAGTGGCGAATTACTATGTAAACTTTTTTAAAAAATTGACATTACTAATGTCAAGATAGGAAAAATTAAAAGCCCACGTGTTCATATTATAACGGTCATATGTCATTAGTGGCGGTTTTGGTAGCAGTTTTAAACTGCTGCTAATTAATAAATTATATTTTGAAAGTTTCCACACTCCCAACGGTCAAAAATATATGTTTGTAACATTTTTTGTAGCGGTTTGTAAATGCCACTGTAGTGCCCTAAAATTAGGTCAAATAGAGTCGTTACCAAAATTTTTGAATATGATATTTTGGAAAACCTTTTGAAAAATATAAATGGTGTTTTAAAACAAAATTGGGCTCTGGAGTCGATTGTGCGTGAGGAAGGTATTAGGCACCTCACATCACCCCGTTTACAAGAACTTTTACCCTAAGTTGACTATTTAAAAATTAATATGACCTTAAATTATGTAAGTAATGACTGTCACCCAAGAGGGGGTGAATTGGGTGATAGAATAAAAACTTATAACCTCTTTGCAAAGTCACAATGAAAACAATAATCAATATTTAAAATCCTAATCTATTTATCACTGAGAGTATCTCAAACTGTGAAAGGCATTAAGATATATGCAAGTTAGATATGTTGAACAATATGAGTTAAGGGAAGAGGAGATGCAATCAGAGATTTATCCTGGTTCGGTCTATTCATTTGACCTACATCTAGTACCCAGGCTCCCCTAAGATTTCCAATCCACTACCTTCTTGTTTAAATCGGGCACAAGAGAAGCCTTTACAAACCCACAAGTTTAGCCGGGCACTTGTGAAGCCTTTTCTTCCTCAAATTTAATCTGGACACTTGAAAACCACTCCCCCTTACAATATGTAAGAGCACAATCTATTTCCCACTCAAGATCACCCAATCTTGATCATCACTCACTAAAATAGAATGATTACAATGAATGCTAACTTCACTCTAAAAAGTGGATTTTGTTACTCACTGAGGTACAGAAGAATATATGATGAAATAATAGTTCTAGAGCTTAACAATTTGAACAATGTATGTTCTAGCTCTACTTTTCTAATTCACTCAACTCATCATTATTTCTCCATTTCTGGGCTCACTTGTTTTTTGCTCTTAATCTGTGTAATCTGCGTAGAGCCCCTATTCCTTGTCTTGTTTCTGTTGTCTTCAGGTCTTTATATAGGGTCTGATAGATTTCTTCCCGTTGAAAACTTGTGGGACTAGCCGTTGTGAGAGAGAGGTGAAATGCAGTATGTTAATGATGTTTTAGACATTGTAGTAATTGCTCCAGATGTTATCCATTGTATTTGCTTCTCTGTCCAGAGTATATCAGCGCAACGCTCTGTGTCTCTCTGAGTTTTTCTGTGTTTTGCTTGGGTACTATGTCCAATGGTACTTTCCTGAAATAGCCCAGAAAAAAACTTCCCAAAAATTATAACGTTAGTGAAACATGAGAAGAGTAATAAATTTTTGAATTTAAAGGTTGTCAATCGATGACTCAGTCAGCAATCGATTGCTCTCCATGCTTGGCAATCGATGGCTTGGGTGCCAATCGATTGCTGGCTTCACATGTTAATCGATGGCGCTCAGATTGTCACTGCCAATCGATTGAAATATTGTCCATCGATTAAAAATGATGCCAATATGTATGCAATCTAAGTCCAATCGATTGTTGAACCATCAATTCCATCAATGGCTGCTTTATCAATCAATGGCTCTGAGCATTCTTCCTCTTCTGAAGACTGTTTCAGCATGATGGTATAATCTTTGAAAATTCATAACTTTCTCATTTCAACTCCACATTTAGCTTATAATATATCCCCAAAAATTTCTTTAAATCTACTTTTTAATGCAGAAAGAATCATTGAAAATCTCAGGGTTGTTCAAAAGATATAGTAAAAAATGTAACTGTTAGTCTCCCGCAAAACTGAATTTTTTCGAAAAAATTTAGAAAATCATATCTCCTTCAATTTAAATGCTTTGATAGTGAAACTTGTGTTCATGAACCGGTTTTAAAGTCTAGTTTTATATGAAACAAGTTTCATCCAAATTGGATTTGTAATCAAAGAGATATGCTTCAAAAGATTATTGCTTGACTAGTGCATGAGGTGAAAATTCTGGGCAAACTTTATAAATTCATAGCTCCTTGGATATAAATGATTTAAGTGTAAACTCTATGGATCACTTTTGAAGTCTAGTTTTATACAAAATAAATTTCACCTCAATCCGATTTATATTCTATGAGATATGACCAAAACACTGAATCAGGGTCAGACTGAACATTCCAATCGATTAGAGCACTTTCCAATCGATTGTTGCACAAAAATTGACACCAATCAATTGTAAAATCACCAATCAATTGTTCCTAAGGTCCAGCAATCGATTGGTGATGTTGCCAATCGATTGATGACCCCACAAATGATAAAAATTGCCTATGAACATGCTATGTGATCTTATATGCATGGAAACTCATGGTTTGATTATATGCACTTCATTTGAGCTTCTTTTAACGTCCAATTGAACATAGAAACTTCTAATATCAAGTCTAATAACATGATTCATGATTTTCTCATTCAATGTTGACCATATCATTATCCATAAACAAGTATAATAGTTTTATTCTTTCTTTCACTAATCCATGCAAGATATTCATATGAAATAATGGTTAGCCAAAGTTGGAGATGAATATTCCATGCAAACTTTTTGCTCATTGGATTTAAGTCTATATCAAAACTAATAATTCTTCATAAATAAACACAATAGCTTCAACCTTTCTTTCACTAATCTATATAAGATAGCAACATAAAATAATAGATAGTCAAAGTAAGAGATAAACACTTCATACAAACTTTTTGCTTACTATATTTAAATCTATATTTGAGATCATCAAAACTAATCGTATTCAACAAATTACACTTTAATTACCAAAAAAAATTTTATTTTTAAAAAAATGATAAAATGGAAATAATAGAACAAATTAATTATTTACAAAGATTGGTCTTGGCATAGGATAAAAACCCAGGGCCTATGTACCCTTTAGAGGGATCAAAGTCTACGTAGTTCAGGGTAGAAATGCGTGTCACTGGCTTTGTGTTTTGCAGTAAAAATGTTTATCTTATTTTTAAGAAAAATATTTATTGTTGGTTAGTATTTTTTATTTAAGAAAATATATTTTTATTTAATATAAGTATTATTTGTCCGTGAGATCGTAATGTTGCCTGCACAGCTTGTATAATTTTGTTGTGAGAATAAATACAGTCGTTGATTAGTATCTAAATACTAACAAAGAAAAAAAAACATGTCACAACGATGTTAATGTCCTTGCACTTTGATGCAATAAAATTTAAAATATAATTTCTTTTAAAAAAATCAAACATTTTATTTTATTTATAGTTTAGAATCATAATATAATTATAATAATTATTAGTAATATTTAACCGTGTCAAGAATAAATTCCAAGTTCGCATATGTATCTTTAAGCTATTTTTTCCATCCCAAATCTTATGCATGGGGATGAATGCAGCTTACATTTGGTTAGGAAGAAAACTTAATGTTTGTTGGTTTTCTTTTTTTTTTTTGGGAGATGGAGGGGTAAGAATATTATTCCCCAAAACCCCACACATGTTGGGGGGTCCGCACGCCCATGCCTCCGCCTCGGGCGCCCGGTAGGTCACATCCCCCCACATATGTTGGGGGTTTGGGCACCCGTGCCTCCGCCCGAGGCTCCCAGTAGGTCCCGAACAAGGCCGAAAACAAAGAATTAATGGATAGTGTTTATAATGACAATTATACCCTTATTTAATTTTTAACCCCCTTTTTAATAATTCTATAAGAATAAATTAAAATAAAATATTAACTCTATAGCTTGAAATAATCAAATAAATCTTTAAAAATTAATAAATACATTCATTCTAATTTCTTGCCGCTCATCAGCTTTAAGACTTTAACCCTTTTGTCACTGAAATATGTGGTTGATTTTAAATTGTCCAAAAATGTCTATTTCCTATTTACCTAAATAAACACATACCATTTTTTGCCAACACACAGATAATTTGATTTGAGAGGACTGAGAGGGCCATATAATCATTTGCCCGTGAGATCGTAAAGCTGCCTGTACAACTTGTATATTTTTGTTGTGGGAATAAATAGAGTCGTTGATTGGTATCTAAATATTAACAAAGAAAAAAAACATGTCACAACGATGTTAATGTCCTTGCACTTTGGTGCAATAAAATTAAAAATATAATTTCTTTAAAAAAAACTCAAACTATTTATTTTATTTATAGTTTATAATCATAATATAATCATAATAATTATTAGTAATATTCAACCGTGTCAAGAATAAATTCCAAGTTCGCATATGTATCTGCAAGCTATTTTTTCTATCCCAAATCTTATGCATGGAGATGAATACAACCTCCCCATGTTAAGGAAGAAAATCAAACTATTTTCATCAAATATTGGATATTAATCATGTCTAAACTTTTTAATCTTGATTGAAGCTTCCTAGCAACAGGAAGTAAAGGTTCATCTACAAAGCATATGTAAATTTACTTTTCCCAAAACCAAATGTGTAAAGAAATATACAAGTAAAAGGGACCAATTACTTAACATCCAAAGCTATCAAATTCAAAAGTAAGTAAGAGTCCAGTATGCGCGATCAATGGAGGCAAAATAGTATACTTCAATCACTTTCCTCATCTTCCCCCTCATACGTGTCTTGTACCTTATATTTTAGATCAGCATCAAGAGCAGGTTTAAGTAAACCATCACATGCTCCCTGATGACATTCATCCCCGGTATATATTTTCATTTCATAACCCTCTATTTTTGTACCAAAAGAAGCTAACACATCAGCACAGGCGTTGCCGCCTCTATAGACATGGTGGGCATCCAGTACCATCCCCGGATGCCTTCTCATGAAGTTGTTATATAGTGCTTTAACTCCCCACCTACTCTCCACATTCCATGATGTTTTACCACCTCTACATACTCTACCGAGATTCTCAATCAGATCTTTTAAATCCGATTCCACAACAAGTGGAAGATGTCTGTACTCGGGATGGCTGTACAAAAATTTCGAGGCCATATCCATACCCCCCCATAAAGCTAGACACTCTGAATCGGTGGAGCTAGAACCAGGTGGAATATGCTGCATGAACGCCGTCCTTGCTAGTCCGTCAGGGCCCCGTATTATCGCTCCGATACCATTAGATCCAGAACCATCAGTATTCAGCTTCATTCCTATATTTGGATGAGTCCAAATGACCTTCTCCTGTAGATCTTCTATCATATCCATATATGTCTTCCGCAAGTGTTTGTGCGGGTACTTCTTTATATAAGGAGAAAATGTGGCCTTAAAGTCGTTGAGATCCGCGGTGGTTATTGGAGCTGGAGCATTTTGTTGAACATACGAAATTTCATTCAGTGCCAGGCCAACATGCCCTTTTTGCAAAAAGTACAGAATTGCGCGACCATAAGACATCAACATGTCTCCAGAAGACTTTCGAAAAACGGATCCCATCTAGTCTGAATGAAAAATCAAAATCAAAGGTATGCTCAATTTCAAGATAAAAAGATTTGAAGGAAGAATTAGGAGAGATTAGTCAAGATTATCTAGTGAAGATTTTAGAATTGCATACATTCATAGCACATAAACAAATATATCTTCCTCTCAATTTCAGAATTGCATACATTCATTGATTTGCTAGTGAAGATTATCTTTGTTCTAATGTGGATTGTCATAGCACATAAACAAATATATCTTCCACTCAATTTCAGAATTGCATACATTCATTGATTTGCTAGTGAAGATTATCTTTGTCCTAATGTGGATTGTCATAGCACATAAACAAATATATCTTCCTCTCAATTTCAGAATTGCATACATTCATTGATTTGCATTTGCCAGTGAAGATTATCTTTGTTCTAATGTGGATTGTCATAGCACATAAACAAATATATTCCATTGTTAGGGTGGCGGTTATGACACAAACCATCAAGTTCATCGAATTTAGTATATATATTATTGATTGATACTGATTTCTGATAAGATTGGCCATCATTTTCTGGTCTCATTGCAATTCACGATCACACTCACTAAACTCATTGGCTCACACAAGCAGTGGCCACGACAATGATGGCTTCTACAGCCACTGTGGTGATTTTTATCTATATGTTTGTATGTGTTACCCTTTGTCAAGAAGTAACTGATGGGTCTGGCTACACTGTTCAAAATGTGAGCAGTGATTCCTCCAAAAAATCTTTGAGCGCTACTCTTAATCTCATCAATTCCACAACTGTTAGTGGAACTGATATTCCTCAGCTTACTCTCAGTGTCAGGTAACTTCGCTACTTTCAGTATTACTACTAGTAAATATATCTCTAAATGCAACTTTTTATAAATTAATGGAGTGTGTATAATTGTTTTGTTAATGTACTTATGGCATATTGCATAGTGGTATGAAAGCTTGTCTATAAACAAGCATTCGATAGGTTCCACTTGTTTAATTTCTAAAACTAACTGTTCGACAAAGATAATCTTCATTGTAATCAGTTCAAGATGATGAGGAACTTGCTCAACAGAATGTGATCAGAAACAGACCCTAAGTTCAATCAGATGCAATCAGATGATAATGCCTACTTGATACCTTCAGATTAAATCACAATGCATCAACAATCAATTCAAAGAAGACTAAATAAAATGCGAACCGTTCCTTACTTGGTCCTCCGAAATTGAAGAACAGGCAAGCGTCGATCTCAGAACAGGCCGCAGGAGATTGACGGAAAGAGGGAAGCGGAGGTGAAGAGACTGAAGGATGGAGTTGAGGGCAATGCACTGACGAGTGAAGATGGAAACGTAGGAAGCAAGGAACCAAATGCCGAATGGTTTTGGAAGACGGTGGTGGGGGCGCAGAAGGTGGGTTTGGGGTTTTGGGTGTGGGGACTGGGGAACAGGGCACTATCTTTTGTTTGTCTTTTTTTTTTTTTTTTTTTTTTTCCTCGTATGCTGTCTTTTTTTGACGTTGGAGAATAGGGTATTATGTTATCGTAATTCCATTTCTTAATTTATTCTCATAATCCTCTTTTCCCTTTAGATTTAACATTTAAGTGTGAATGTCCTCATGTAATGCACTCACTTTGATCTTTATTATAAGGTACTAACTAACAAATTTAAGTTTTTTTTGTCTTTTTTATCAGGCACTTGGTAGTTTCCAATGAGCATTAATTATTTTTTTTTTTTATATTTACCCTTATTTAATAAGGGTGGGGGAGAGCTAGTAATTAATGTTATAATATTTTCAATAGTAAAAATAAATAATTTCTACCTCTTAAGTTTTGATCTGAATTGTTTATACTTATATCTTTGGAAAAAAAATTAATAGATAAAATATTTAAACAATAGTTTGATAAAGCAGTACATGTCAACCACTCATATTTTTGATCCAACGGCTTTTTTTTTTTTTTTTTTGGACAATTGTGGATATAATATTATGACAAGATAATGAGAAAAACAATTATGAGATAAACCCCAACACATTTATAAGCTCCAATTTAACCCTAGAAATAAATACTAGAACATTCTAAAATGGCTAAAGTTCAGTTCAAAATATATATATATATATATATAATGGTTAAAGTATACTCTTGATTTTGAGTTTGCATCAAGTTTTCTTTTGGTCTTATAAGTTTAAAAAGTGCATTTTTTGTTTCTTTTTTTTTTTTTTTTTTTTTTGCTAACATCATTAGTTCTTTGAATTTGATATAATTTAACTGTAAAATCACTTTTAAATTTGTAAAGTCAACATTTTCCGTTAAATGCATTTTTCAAACTTAACGGCTCAAAAGAAGATTTGATGCACACATAAAGAACCAAAAGTGTGCTTTAACTTTCTATGATCTTAGCTGGCAAAAAAAAAAAAAACTTTCTAGGATCTTAAATCAAATGCAAATAACAAGTAGCAATAATTTATAACAATCAAATCAAAATTAAAACAAATGACCCTAGTAAAATTTATGAAAATATCATTCTCAATTTTGAATTCGGTATTTTGAACAAGGGTTCATCTTTATTCATCATCCTAAAATATTTTTTAACTGATTTTGATCACTTTTGATAACCAATTTTATAATTTTAAAATCATCTTAAATATTTTTTATACTTATCGTAAATAGTTTCTATATGTATATTCTATGTTTTCAACCATAATTATTTTCAAAGATAAATACCTTTACTTAACTTTTTGGAAATTGACAATGAGGTCAAAAGTGCTCCAAAAAATTATTTTAAAGAAAAATTGAACCACAAAATAATATAGAATATTGGAAGTATTCAAACAGACACGTTATAGTATTAGATAAACCATATAATACTTTATGATACCCAACATATCTGAAAATACACATACCTCAATAAAAATTAGTATACTTATTGTAACAAAAAATTTTGACTTCTATACTTATTGTAACAAAAAACTTTGACTTCTGAAACCTATAAAAAAAAAAAAAAAAGATTTGCCTATGATATGATGCTCTAAAGCTCACACGTACAGACTCGGCAGCTCAGATAAATCATGAGTTAGGAGTCATGGGCTTTAATTGTAGGTGATCCCAACCCTTTTGCTAAAATTTTATTATAGAAAAAATTTGAATTTTTAATAAAAAAATGTAAAGTATCCTATGCTATCATTAATGTAAGAGATTAATTGACCAATATATGGATGTTAAGAAATCTAACTAAACTAGAATTTCCTCCTTGATGCAAGAGAAATATATTAATATTCTAATTAGCAACATTTTATAATGATTTCGTGTATTTTGAAAATTTGAAATATTGTTTGTTGACTTAATAATAATCGAATTAATAATATATCATAATAATAAACATTGAATAATTATTCTTTTTGTAAAAAAAGAATAGTTATTTTTTAAAAAAATGTATTATAAATTTGATAAATATATAATCAATTGAGGCATGCATCTCAACCATCTGATCTACTTTATCGGTTATTGAATTTTAATGAGTTTAAGTTTTTTTTTTACTTTTTTAAATAAATGTTGTTTGGAAAATAATAAGTATTTTTTATCGATGGGCGATAGGAATCTAACCTGTTTTATTTGTAAACAAGTTAACAAGCGGGTATTAAAAGATTTCATATAAGAAGTTGATGGTTGATTTCTTAAGTATACTGTCACAATCTTATAACAAAAAATAGCGTATGTTACATTATCTATCTCCCAGCAAAAATATTGTGTGAAGCAATGAAGGAATCTTTTAAAATGATGGTCCAAGTCTTAGAAAATATATGTAAATCATATATTGAGGCTCGTCGAGATTCTTCTCATATTAAATTTTCTCAAGAGTTATATGGCGAATTGTTGAAAATTGAATGGTTGACGTATGATGAGACTGACATAGCTCATCTTAAAATTGCTGCATCTCCAAACCTAATGATGGGGTTCCCACTTATTCCAGATGAACGCAAGGCCAATTGGATTCGTTGTATGATCAACTAGACAGTATAACTATTTTACTTAGGAAATTTAATTAAAAGTTGCATTTGGATTATTTTACATTGGTATGAACTTGATTGTTGCATTTGTTTTCACTGTTTCTATTAAACTTCATGTATATTTTCTTAGATTAGGTTTACAAGTTCCATGTTTTAGTTTTACATTGTTATCATATATTGTTTTCTTTTTCTGTCTTCTATCTTTTAAGGAAAGGAAAAGAAGAGTCAAGACTTACAAAGAATCAATAAAAAAAAAACTTGTAATAATAATTCTACTAATAGACAAAAGAAAGGAATTAATGGCGAATTTATCGTAAAGAAGCCATGTCACTAATATGTTTCCACATGCCCAATAATCAAATCCCAAGCACACCTATAAGGGATAACATGATCTTTTTTGTATGTTCTTTCACATCATATGAAAAATGATGCAGAGTATTTTTCTACAGCATACTAGTTACAATCTCAAACCATGTATCAATTTACAATCAAGTAAAAGAAAATAGCACAACTCTCAAATTCCAGCAGCAATCCCCAGTCTATGCCCATAACATCCTAGCAGCAATTATGAAAACCGAGATCATCATAACTCCCAGAGGGACTTGCATAAATTTAGATGCTGAGTTGTCCACAGTATTCTTGGAACCAGGGGAACCTGAAACAATTATAACGCATATCGTTACAATGAAACACTCAAGCTGATAGAAAACAGAATAAATAAAAACTACAAACCCAATAAAATGGTAGCCATTTTTGCTTCTGAAATATGAAGTGACGGAAGGGTTTTGTTCAAGTTAGAGAATGCGATGATAAAAGCCGAAGCTGAATGCATTCAAAAAGATCATGATCTCAAAGGTGCTGCAACTTTGTTCACCCACATTGTGCTACCTGACAACGTACAAAATGGAGTCTATTACACCATAGGCTTATTTGAGATGACAAGTTTAGTCTCAACTATGACAGTGCTTATGATATGCATATCCAAACAAGTACTAGATCCCTCGAAGGCACTTTGTTCCAAGTCTCAATTTCGCAGCAATCATTCTTTCCACTTCCTATAGGTTCATTTTTTTTTTTAGTGTTGACTCCCCGGTATTCAACGCCTTTGACAACTAAACTAATCTGGTGTGGGTAGAGGTCAAAAGGTTCATTTATTCTCTATAGAATAAAGAGCAGCATATCCTTCCGCATTACTCGTTCTCATTCTCATTCTAGAATAGCTATGAAATTTTTGTTCGCTCGGTGAGAACGAGCAAACCTTCCATGTTAACTGCATATTTATAGTTGGATAAAAAAAATGCATATTTATATTATAATTTTTCGTTTATTTGATATTTGGATGAAAAGTTCTTTTTTATTTGGAAAATTTTCATTAAATCAATGTAACTATTCAAATCCAAATTAAAATTTGCACTTACTACATTAATAGATCAAGAGCCTTTATTAAGAGTTTTTGAGGGTACACGTTTAAATTTGGATTTACATATTTAAGATTAGGGTTAGGGCTGGTACATTTGATAAGCTTACTTTACTACAATGTTCCATAATTATTCATATAATACGACAAAAGCTTGTACAATTATAAACCACATGAAGAAAATCTCCATCTACCGAGAAATCAATCCTAGCACCAGATGGCGCTTAAATCAAAGGAGCAAAAAAAGAATTACCTCAACTGAGTAAAAAAAAAAAAAAAAAAAGAGCAATAAGATATTGACTCACTTATTTAAAGATATATGCATACATTTAGACTCCTTGTTCCATATTCATTATAAATATCATGTTAGCAACATTTTTTTAGTCGATACCCCTTTCACACACTATTGAATAATTTCTACCAGTTTATTCCAAAAAAAAAAATATATATCTGCCATTCCTCTAACAGAACCTTTAATCTCATGATTTACTGAAAATTGCTTATATCAACTACAAAAGGACACCACCTCTTCAGATGCGTGTTGTTACACCAGATTAAACACTAAAATTCTAGGAATTATCTCCATGCAATATAAACAGGTGTGACAATTGCAGAGGAGTTTTAAAAAAGAAGCATAATGTATCGCATCATCAAAATAAAGCTTACGGCTCTATTTTGAGAATAAACCGCTTCTATGAGGTATAAGGGCTTCTCAGGTCAAAATATTTAAGCGTTTCGAATAGAAATGTTTCCAAAATATGAATTGAAAATGCAGAACTTCTCGGCCAATGAAAACCTTTCTATTAAGAAACAGCGGAAATCCTATTCTTACTCTATCCAAGCTTTCATACCATAAAAAGGCTAATGCAAGAATGTTGGCAAGAACAAAAACGGAAAGGCTAACGCTTATCCAATGGCACAGAATGTACATCATCTAGAACAACCAATGTTAGACTAAATATAAAACTTAGACTAATAGTTATGCATACCATATTGGTTGTTAGTTAGAAGATTCTCACCTATTCTGGAAAATATGTGCGACGAGAGCATGTTTAAGGTTTTGGCAACCTTCAACTAAATCTTTTGCAGTCAAGTACCGCTTGCAGCCCATCTCCTCCAAAAGGATTTTTGACAGCAAACGTGATGGATCGGTGTACTTAGGAGCAAGGACATTTAGTAGATGAGCATAAGCTTCAGCATCGGTTCAGAACCATAGAAACTGAAACACAAACGAAGTACAAAAAATGTTTAAATATCATTATTATACTTCACAATACTTTTTGGAAATAGAAAAGATAATTCTTGTATATCCATAAGAGAACACCGAGGGGTTTTCTTTAACTAGTTTGTTGTTCTTGTTAGGCTTCCTTAATGCTTCCACATCCATCCAGTCCAAGCCAATCTTTGTTAATATTGAGTTGCTGTTGACATAAATAAATGAAGACAGAGAAATACACTCCATATCTCCAAATCCCTAACAATAACAACTAACTATGAGAGCTACTGCAGTCAAAGAAAAAGAGAAAGAAAATGGGACTGAAAAGTTCATCACAAGAATCACATTATATATTACAAGGACCCCATTCTCACGATATGATTACTCTAATATGTGGGAAAAGACATCAAGCTATCTACCTACACAATTAGCACATCAAAGTACGAAAATATTTCAATTTCAATATACATGAAAGTGACCACTGTATTCAAATGCCAAAGCCAAAATTAAATAACCTTTCTACAGGTCTTTATTTGTTTCCCATCAATCTCATAAAAAGAGTATTTGATAAATCTGAAATTCAAAAGAAATCATAAAATTCGAACATCTTCATAAACAAAAATCCTTCTGATGAAAAAAGTGCAGATTTCAGATTCCAGGTGTAATGAAATCTATGAAAGCCACACTAGAAACTATAAATCTACCGTCTATAATTCAGTCCCTTATGGCATAACCGATGCAGAATTGCAAACTTCCTCACATCTTTATATTTTGAGCTGCTAAGGTTCCGATCATATCACTTCTTCATAAAAAGAATAAACCTCAATTGTCTTGACTAACTAAATATCGAAAAGAATAAACATCAATTGTCTTCACTAACAGCAACATGTATTAACACATGATCACATATGACAAGTACAGCAACTAGCTAATTCATGCACACTTCATTCTTATACCATAAAGTTTAATTTCTATTTTTCTCAGAAAAATTGAATATGGATCTAGACCTGGAAATACTTTTATCAAATCAGAATATGGTTTTTAAGAGGACGACAAGGTAATAATCTTATATGTACGCAACTGTAAAAATAAAAATCCAAAAAGTAGAGAAAGAACATTCACCTTTTGAGAAAACTCCAAGTACCAGAATTCAGCAGACAGTATGTGGTCTTCATGGCAAAAGCGTCCCTGTCCGGTTTTCCTTGCACCTGAGGCATAAAACACACAACATAACGTTAAGGAAATGCACATCAAAAGATCTTGAACGAACCTCTGGCCCAAAGAATTCTCAGCTTGACATTTCAATTTGCATGTAAATAATAAAAACAGCCGCTTTCTTCTTCGGATAGAAATAAGCAGGGCTAGTGTTTTCCAAAAACATCAAATTCTGAAGTGAACTGTTTGTGCCACAAGCGAAAGCCACAGCGTAAAGCATGACTTAGTCTCTCAATCTTCACCAACTTAGAGCTTTGACACCCCTTCAAAAACGCATTGTTGATTTAGTGTATGATTGGATTCACAATTTTCTCTCTCCATTTGAAGAGCCAATTCCTTAAGCATTGCAAACACTTCTTCCAGTCCTGATTGGACAACATTCCCTGCTGAAAATGTACAAACTTTCTTTTTCACTTCAATCAAACTCTGACCAGGAAATCTCTTCAATCCTCTTGATTTCACTGAGATCCTAAACCTAGCAGAATCCTCCCATCTTCCACTTGCAGCATAAATATTTGACAGTAGCATGAAACTCCCAGTTACTTCTGAATTCAGACCTAGAATATGTGATTCTGTGTCTTCTGCAATGTCCATATCCTTGTGCATTCTGCATGCATTAAGAAGAGCTCCCCAAATACACTCATTAGGCTCTACCGGCATGCTTCTAATGATATCACTTGCCTCTTGCAAAAGTCCAGCACAACCAAGAAGATCGACCACGCATGCATAGTACTCTATCAGAGATTCAATTTTAAATTCTTTAACCATCCTGTCAAAAAGTTAGCGACCCTCAGTGACCCGTCCTGCATGACTGCACGCAGAAAGAACAACCACAAAAGTAACATTGTCTGGCTTTATTCCAGACTTAATCATCTCATCAAAAGTTCTTAATGCATTCTCTCCAAGCCCATGCATTCCAAAACCACCAATTAATGAATTCCAGGATATTAAGTCTCTGCCCTTCATATTATCGAATACCAAAAGCCCTTCCTTGAAATCCCCACCCTTCATATACATATTAATCAAGCCACTTACCACCAAAATACTGTCATCCATCAGAGCTCTAACCGCATAACCATGGCTTTCTCTGCCAAGGTTTAGAGCTGCTAACTCTGCACAAACTGATAAAATGCTGGAGATTGTCACACAATTGGCCACTACTTTGGCCTGCTGTATTCTCCTAAAAAGCTCAAGGGATTCCTCAATATGCCCTTTTGAAGCAAAACCACCAATAATCGCACTCCAACTTATGACATTAGGTCTAACTGGAGGATGGCCATCTGACTTCTCTAGCTGCAAAAGTACTGACAGTGCCTCATCACATAATCCACATTCGGCATATGATGGTATCAAAGCATTCCAACTTACTATATTCTTGCTGACTATTTCAGAAAATAGCTTATGTGCATCTTCCAGAAGCTTACGCTTCCCATAAGCGCCTATCAATGCATTTTTCACAAACACATAATTTTCATATCCACCCTTTATAATATAGCTATGCAGTTCTTCACCCCTTTCAGTTGAAGCCATATCAGCACATACAGCTAAGACTACAACCAGGGCTTCAGACTGATTTCAGTTCCGCTTCGATTCAATGTCTTAAACAACTTCAAGGCCTCATCATAAAGGCCGCATCTAGCATGGCTTGACAACAGAGATGTCCATATCACAGAATTAGGTTGGAATCCCTCCAACTCCATTTGCTTAAAGGTCTTACAAGCATCAAGAGGATCATGGTTCAAAGCATAGCCTGAAACCATAGTATTCCATGAAACTTGGCTTTTGACCACCATATTATCAAATGATTGGCAGGCATAATCCATTTGCCCAAGCTTCCCCTACATATTCAGTAGTTCCTTCACAACATGAAGGTGATTCCGGAAACCCATTACCAAAGCATGACAATGGACAATCTTGCACAGACTAGGCTTGATCACATTTGAACAAGCCCTTATTTCCCATTTTAACATAGAGTTTAAGTGCATATTCATAATATCCATGAGAGGCATTGGCTCTAAGAATTGAATTTCATAAAACCATATTTTCAATATCCTCAACTTGTATTGCAACAAATAATCTCTGAGCATTTTTGACAAACCCAGAAGATGCATAAACAGCTATGAGTTTGGCAGCCAAGAAGGCCGACTGATGAGCATCTGTAACAAGAAGTTGGGCGGGAACTTGCTTAGATTGTTGGACTGTAAGGCATCGCTGAACAATGAAGTCAAAGAAATCAAGGAGTTCATTGCTGGCAATGCAGATCTGATATGATGGTCGTGGGCTATGAAAATGGTTGTGGTCTAAGTATATAAAGCACCTGAGCTTATGTAGCAAGCCGAAAGGCTTCACTGTTAATATTGAAGATATGGAGAAGAGGCGGTCAGATGCAACACTAAGCATGAATTCTCATAGTTTTGACAAGATTAAGGATCTATTAATCATTTGCAACTCCAGACTAACGAATTTGAACTAATACTGTTCTTCCTCTTTGAATGAGGACGGTAGCCAAAAAAAAAAACAAAGAAAGAAAGAAAGAAAGAACGCTATCATGTTGCAGTAAAATAGCTAAGAATAGAGGTTGTGCCTATCATATAATTCCAAAGAAGGCTCTTTTGAGCCTGCTAATTCAAAACAAGAAAAAAACTTTATAGTCAACCACCAATTTAAGAATCTGATTACTTTATCAACCATATGCAATAATACCCACTTAAACAAATTCAACGCACCAACAAAGAACTAAAACAATCTATAGATTCTTCAAAGATCTAATAGAAAATTCAAGCTCCGCCCACAAACAGCCATAAAACGCTAGTGAAGGGAATTTAAAATTTGAAAGAGGAAATCACAGGTGAATGTTTATCTTGGTATTCCAAGTCAAAGTTAATTCCTTTAATAATTGGAACGCTTGTCCTTTATCTCATTTCCATCCAAAAATTAAATCTGAGTCAGTCAATTCGACAATAACGTCTAAAATCAGAAACCAAAAGGAAAACCTACAGTTATAACTATTTTAATTGAAAGATATTTATATATATATATATATATATAAAAAATAAACTCAATCAAAAATATGCAGTAATTAAAAGGCTTTTGAGCACATACAGACCTGAAAATGTTGCTATCAACCGTAGTGAAATTGAGAATTTTTTTGCCGTCGTCTGCCTGGTCACAGTTATGGAAAGCGAGGGAGCAAATATGGTGGGACTGGGAGAGAGTTCCGCAACTGAATATCAGATCAAAATTCAAGCGAAGAGAGAGATCAGGAGAGTAGCGGCTAAGATTCTCTCCACCAATTTCCCCTTAATGGAAGTTTGAGGTTAATTGGCTATCTTGAAATTGTTGAGGTAAGTAATTGGTAGTAAAATGCTAACTAAAAACGTCGCGATGACACTGTACCAAAAAAAAAAAAATAGACAACTTAAGAAATAACATGGGATACTTAAATGCTATTTCACTCCTTTTTTTAATTAAACAAGAAGAATATTCCCTTGCGTTTGCACATGTTGTTGATTTTATGTGTAACTTGTATATTTACCTATGATTTGAATTCATTAATTACATGATTATAACAAAATATACATCATTACTCAAAGAAAATGTTAGGTTAAATAGTGTATGATTGTAGAAATGGATAGTATAGCTTTTTAAATGATGTATTGTAATTCTAATTTTTTAAAATATATTGTTTTAAATTTTTCATATACTTGTTTAATATTGGTGATATTGATGATGCCTCATGATCACATATTCAAAAAATAAAAATAATTCCTGGACAACTGAAATTACAATTTAGGGGGAAGATGAAGCAAATCATTGTGCCTTTATTCTTCATTATAACATAATATAATTATAGAAGCTGATGAGTTTTTTTTTCCTCACTTGATCACTGTTTCTTTAATGTTTTTTTTTTTTTTTTGTCCAATTTTTAACGGTAAAAGGTGAATATGATCCATTTTGCATACTTCTGGGGTAAAATTGGATCCAAAAAAAATCCAGGACAGATGTGATCCACATGCATACTTCCTAACTAAATATAACATAAACTATAACTACAACTCCAACGAAGGGAAACCCCCCAATTAAACAAACCCAAATCAAAGGCACATCACTTTTAGCTGAAAAAACGCAGCTTGATAGTTCCCAGATATGAAAGAATCCAAATTTCCAAACCTTTTCACAAGAACGGAGCTTCCTAGACAAGCGAATTCTGTAATTTCTAGAACACAGAGGAATAACATTGACGAAGGAAAGATGAGGATGTGAATTGGGAAGGTAGGGAAAAGAAGTTGCAGAGTAAACCAGGCGACAAAGATGAATAATACCAACGTGAGCCGGGTGCATTTTACAAGAAGCAACATCTATTATGCAATTTTCTTGTTCTTATTTCTCACAAATTATCTTACTCTCTTCTACAATAAATTGTTGATAAATCGAACCATTTATAAAGGAAAAGTACTTGCTTTCACTTAAAATACTTCACATATACTTAAAATTTTCATTATAAGTGTAAAAAATGAGGATCAAAGTAAGATAAAAAATTTCTGTAAAATAAGAAATTTCTACACAATAGAAATTTTATTATTGATTTCTGCATAATAGAAATTTTATGATTGGAAAACTATATTGATTGATTGAGCCTAATAGATTGATCTCTAAACTTTTTTTTTTTTTTTTTGATAAATCTCTACACTTTTCTGATTGGTAAAATCAATCAGAATAGGAAATTGCCTATTTCGACCGGATTGATTGATTGAATTTGCTTAAAATATTTCCTATTTGCTATTTCCGACTAGAATAGGTAGCCCTAGACTTAATTGAGGTTAAGAAGCTTTCTAATTGATTACATTAAAGTTTCTTGGGATCTAGGTGATATTAAGTTGCATGTATTGGAAGTTGTCGATTCAGTTCAGTTAGTTGTTATTGACAGAAAAACCTAATTGTTAATGACAACTCAATGAGGTGTATTGACAACTCTCGACACATTCGATTAAATATCACCTAGGTCCCTAAGGATTTCATTGTAATTTAATGACTTTTTGGAACTTGATTGTGATTACCTTCTGTGGGACCTAGTTGTAGTTCCCCCTAAAAAAGGCCAAGGGAAGGTCCTTGAGACTATGGGCTTGGGCCTTAAAATTGATGTGCCAACATGGGTTATATGGGCCTTTTAGGCCGTGAAACTGGGACATATGGGCCATAAAAAGTATTGTTAGCATTTGTGATTTGTGGGTTCACTATGAGAAGAAGAATGCTGGATAACTACAACCCAACAAACTAAACAATAATGAGTTGAAGTCTCAATAATATAAAATGAAAATCTAACCTCCAAAGTATCAAAAGAAAAGGAAACGAAAAACTCACCTCTAGTTATTTAAAATTTTAGAAATTCCAATGATAAAACATTGCATTGAAGCTAAACGAAAAATGAAATCCATCCTTTTTATTTTCCCCATTTTTTTATGTCTTCCAATAAATCTTTTCAACAATATTTGAACTCCATGAAAACCATTCCTACCGCCAACAGCAAGTGTTCATAAACCAAAAACACCCCATGAATGGACAAGTAATCATGTGGAAACCTAAATTTACTGTCAAACTACTCAAAATGTACAAAAACAATAGAAGCGTACGTGATAAGGTCTATATATACATCAAACCATGGCCACTGGAGAAAAGTATTGGTTGAAAAATACTTTCTCACATACCAAAACAAAAACAATTCTGTTGAACCCACCTTATCTGCTCTTACAAGGAACATTCATCGTGATCGATTTGGCAGAACTTTTTGCAACCAAATCTAACCAAAAACTTCTCCAATCAATCATTTTGTTACTGATTAGTGATTACCCAGAAATCAAAGCACAATATGGGTGGTACCTACTCAGAGACACCAACCATGTTAACTTGTGAAATTGCAGATGTAGAGGGCCCATTTTCTTCTCTTCCTTTTCCTTTAGCTTGATGGTCAGATCTCTTCTCCAACAGTTTTTGGACAGATGCCCTTTCTTGCCACAGACTTTACAGACCATACTCTTGGCATTTGTGTCTGGCCTATTCCTCTGGCCATGCATGCTTGAAGAATTCCCCATATCTGTCCCTCTTTGAACAGGTTTTCTGGCCTCGCGATAACCAGTGACACTACAGGAACGTTCGCCCCTTGGTTTGACTTGATTGTGAGATTCTTCCTCCGTCCTTAAATGTTCCATTAACATCCAAAATGGTAGACAATCTTCACACATTAGTTTGATGCGAACATCCTTCCAAGATAAAGGAAGCTTGGAGATGATGGCTCTGACATGGAAGTTTTCTTCAATCATCATTCCAGCAGAGATGACAGAGTCTGCAATGGCTTAAGTCTTGGGCTTGCTCAACAATGGATTTTCCCTCCACAAACTCAAATTCAATGTACCTTTTTACTCGTGATCTCTTTGTTCCGAATTCGTCATTCAAATAGACTTGTTTTAACTCCTCCCACAATTCTTTAGCAGTCATTTTTCTATTAGCATACTGATTAAACAGGTGATTGGATAAATAACACAAGATGTTGTGCCGACACATTAAATCATCACTCACCCTTCTCCTTTCCGCTGCCCGGGCTTCAGCAACTTCTTTAGCACTTGAATGTGGTCCTGGTATAGCATTTGGGCATAGTTCGGTGGGAAAGTTTGCAATCTTTAGTTGCTGTAAGAGCAATTCCATCTGCTGAATCCAGAAATGGTAATTTTTCCCATCAAAATGACTAATTTCAATAAGGACAGGAGGAGCAGCATCAAGAATTGGGTTCAGCACATCTTCATTTTGCTTACCATGGGTTGTGTCAGCACATCTCCATTTTGCTTACCTTGACTTGTGTTCAGCACGTCTCCATTTTGCTTACCATGAACATTGTATCTACATCATATTGTTTAAACAAACTTGAGGAACACATACTATTAATGCTATTCAGAAATGACTTCGTTCATATAATTCAACGTCATCGAGCATCTAGCTACATGCTTTCTCTTTTAGCCGAAAAAAAAAAACGAAGAAGAAATAAAGCTTTGGGAAAGCTAGTCATTTTTCCAATTAAAATACATGCATGGTACTCCCTCCGGTCCTAACTATAAGATCAAGTTGACTTTTTTGGAGAAATTAAGGATGCAAAATAAATCACTTGAAATTGTTTATATTTATCCTTTTTCCTCAAAACTAATTTATTCTACTTATAAACGAACCTATAATATAGTTACATGTGACATACGTTATAATTTAGTGGTCCAATTAGCTTCCTTAACCTCCACAAAAAAAATCAACTTGATCTTTATAATTAGGACTGAAGGGAGTACCAAATAGTTTGCAGTGGAAAACTGTAAGCTGTAGAAAAAAGAAATTTAAAACAAATCGAGCTACACTATTCAAACCATGGTTTACTCACTACCACAGCAATAATGGGCATTTTGTAAGTCAACATCCTTCCTTGCGAGTATACAAGAACCTATTTAAAAGATATTTGGGTATATTTAAATTCAAGGTCGAAACAACCATTGTTCATTTTCCTGATACTTAAGAAATTGGGAGGTCCATTTTGCAAATGCAAACTCGTGATTAAAATACGATATCAAATAAGAATATTCATGCTCTCATATCTCAAAACTCAACAACGTAAACTTACCCCATCTTTGCTTCCATCTTTGCAACAGCTTCCTCTATAGCAGGGACACTTATCTTGAAGAAAGACCATTGTTCAGATGGCAAACTTATCCTTAAAATCAGCAGGATAGATAGTGAATGGGTTCAGATCAATTCAGCCTACCAAAACTGAGCCATTTATAAGGGGAATACCAACCTCCTCACCTTTGTTAGGAAGTTAGCATCTTCCTCTGTTTCAGGCAAAAAAAATTGAAGGGCATTAAACAAAAGGCATCAAGACAAATAAAAAGTGACACCCTCCATTAGGAAACCCCCCATCCAACGACAGAGGCACCATATTCTTCACATCTTTAAATGTGAAATGATAGTTATCTAATGTTGGATGCACTAGTCAGTTAGATTAAGATAAAAGACACCATACAGCTCATTAGAGCATAAAAAGAAGAAAAGTTTTCAACACAGTGTTGTTCTTAAGCACTGACTTGAATTTTGAGATCACTTAAGATCAACAATGAAATTCTGCGGCTCTGCAGGTTTTTCAATCCCAGTCCTGTCTCTTGCAGACTTTTTACAAAATAAAGAAACAAATAAAGGAGCTTGTTGTGTACCATCAGAAGCCAAATGGAACAAATTTTTAGGTCTGGACAGGCAATAACCCATTATTCCAAGGTAGCCATGCAGCTTTACCTAATTCACCCACCATTTATGACACAATGTTCGGGGGCTGATTATATAGACAGGTATTAAACCCACATTACAAGAGCCAGTACAATAACTAGTCCACAAAATTACACACAACATGAGGTAAACAATCAAACATAGGTCTAATGTAGCTTCAGTAATTCATCAAAGTGAGTCTAGTCAAATGATGCCCCCAAAAACAAATGTGGGCTTTGCAAAGGATCAGGCAATCTATTTGCAGTTTTACAATGTGCTTATCTTTTCCTTACATTCTTTCAAGGCATTCTCTTCCTAGGTTTAAATCCATGAGTCAACAATCCTCGTTGAAGGGTGCTAAAGAAATTTATGTACTTATAGCAGTTGAGACAATATGAAACCAAGGAGCAGATCCAGAAACACATGCACAATAATGCAATGCTTCACTCAAGAAGTTTAGATAATGCATCCAATTGGATTAGCAGAAGGAAGCAGCTTTCCATCTTTCGGACAGAAGTCCCTGATTGAAACTATTAGATAATGCATCCAATTGGATTAGCAGAAGGAAGCAGCTTTCCATCTTTCAGATAGAAGTCCCTGATTGAAACTAACTTTTTTTCCTCTGAAATCATGAACCACCACATTCCCCTTGTTTGATAGCTAGAAGAAACAAACAGTGCCAATTAAGAATCTAAGACCAATAATGAAGAAAGAAACATAATACAGAACATCTAGAAAACAACACAAATAGACAACTAAACATTAGGCTAAACGTTCTGCATTCCACATTAAATGGCATGGAAGTATCTTTGGAAAGATTAAAAGTTCAAGGCTGAGCACCGAATTTTAGACTCTCCATAGTTACTTGAAATTACAACATAATGCATGCTTGGCCTCTACCTTAGTGCGTAGAGTTCCTGCCTTCCTGCTGGAAATTTACACAAAACTGGAACAACAAATACACAATAAATTACTCCAAAAATGCAAATTCCTCATCTTTTCCCTCAACTCTTGTTGAAAAACAAACAGAATTTAGGGCTTTCAGGAGATTCCTTGCAAACTTTTATCCAAAACAGAATGTTGCATAACATGTAAGAAACATAAAAGATTCAGTCCTTCCATACTACTGGTCCCAAAAAAAAAAAATCATAGAACACATGTTTCACCTGGCAAATTATTCTCTTGCCATCCTCCGTAACATCCTTATTTGGCTTTGCCTCATGCTCAGAGGCTTGTGTTCCGAGCCACAAAGATCCAACCCAGCTGTTTTGAGGCAGCGAGTTTCAGATTTTCCTTCATCAATGTTGGAATTCTTCACTACATCCAGCACCGTTTCCTCGATTTTCCTTCGTGTTTCGGATTCCATTATGAAGCACAATACGAAAGATTAAAACCCCACGTTAAGAAACAAGTCAAGATGCAAACTTTATTGAAAAATTTTATCAAATTTGGTGTGTGATGAGATGGGGGCGCGAAAAACATTGTTGACAGCGTAGGAAGAAACTGTAGGGGATGAAGCAAAACAAGAGAAGAGATTCCACCGAGATCTGAACTCGGGCTACAGGAGTCACAGTCCAATGTCCTGACCAATAAATAGATCATGGATCGTTGCCTTCTGAATTTGGCGCTACAAATATTACATATATTGTTTCTTCTCTAATGCGCCAAAAGAGAGTATATAAGTTATTTTTGCATTAAACTTAAGTTCACCGCCAATATTAAGACTACCATACGATAATTTCAGGGGAAATTAAATGGTTGTATTTGAAGATTTTCTTCCTTACAGTCTAAACTTGTTATGATCATCCAAATCTGTTAAATTTATTATTGTGATGTGAGAAATCGCCGACTCAGTCATTTTAAGAGAATATAAGTATAACTTTATTTTGCGGTATTGGTTATTGTTAAATTATAGGAAAATGTATGGACTCAATGGAATTTATCGCTAATTAATGTTGATGACATAGTTTTTAGGTTATTAATACTTCAAAATGTGATATTATAATTACATTATGATGTTATACTTATATTTGACTATGTTTCACGTAGTTTTACGTTATTAATACTTCAAAATGTGATATTATAATTACATTATGATGTTATATTGATATTTGATTGTGCTTTTTGTGCTGTTGTTTTCCCTTCTCTAGTTGAACCTTCTATTAGACCTGAAACAGGTTGAAACAGACAATTAATTGCATTCTGGATTAGTTATTCTAATTTTGATTTGAAAAGTTTGTGAACCATGTGAGATATTTTTAATCTTGGTGAGTGATTTTCAACATGGATATGAGCGGTCGAAAATCTAGCTAATTAAGTGATTCCACCTAAATTGGACATCATGCTCATTATAATTCTTGCGAACAAATCTAGCTAGCGCAGGGAATGCGACATTCATTTTTCTTAACAGTTGGAAAGGAGCCCATAGAGATCAATGAGTCACAAACTTTAAGTGCATCGACATAAAAAATATTTCTACCAAGAACACACCTAAAAACACAGAGAGAGCACATACGAAAATGGTGAATCAAAAGTCTATAAAAGCCAACTATGACTTGAACTTCCATTGCCCATTATGAAGATTTATCCCAAAAAATGAGAAAAAGAAACATGAATTCAACGTTTCTCATTTGAGTTCAAGGGATTGATATTGGTAATGGATTTGGTAGCATTTTTCTCAGCCTTTCTCGGTGTAACCTTCGTTGCAAAATTCATTCAAATTTGGCACGTCCCTGAGCAAACCCAACCAACCACTTCCCCAGGCCCACCAAAGTGGCCAATAGTTGGCAACCTCTTCCAATTGGGCCAATACCACACAGAGACTTTGCCTCTTTGTGTGACAAATATGAGCCCTTAGTTTACCTCAAATTGGGCCACATCCATTCCACCACCACTAATGACCCAAGCATCATCCAAGAAATCCTCTTTTGCCAGGACCACATCTTCGCCTCCCGCCCACACACCCCGCCGCCGTTCATCTGGCGTACTAGTGAGGCGATGTTGCAACGGCTGCTCTGGGGCATCAATGGAAGAGGATGAGGAGGATTTGCATGGAGCACCTATTGACAACAAGAAGACTGGAGTCGTTCGCGAAGCACGAAGAAGATGAGGCCCAACACCTTATGGCGTACTGGGTGGGTTCTTAATGAACAATGACACAATAACGTCGTTAGGAAAACAATATTTCGGATCAAAATAGGTAGGGCAACAAGAGGCAATGGAATTTATGCAAATAACTCACGGGTTGTTTTGACTATTGGGTGTGATAATTACCTTCCAATGTGGAGATGGATAGATCCTTCTGGGTGTGATGAGAAGATGATGGGGTGGAGAAAAGAGTGGATGACTTCTCCACTCCAAGATAATTGAGGAACGTGAGGAATAAAAAAGAGCAACAAGAAGATGATGACATGGACTTTGTGGATGTTTGATTATCTTTGCCTGGTGAAGATGGAAAAGAGCACATGGATGATGTCGAAATCAAAGCCTTAATCCAGGTATTTATTTATTTGTTTCCAACTTAGGTTTAAACTTAATTGATATAAAAATAAGTGAATCACTGAGATACTGTTAACAATGAACCACTAACATGTCACACTTAATAAATGAAACAACAAACCGAATAATTATACGAGGTTATCTGCACAAGCTTTGAGCCTATACACATGCATAAGATGCATGAATTATGCATAATATGCAAGTAAAATGAAGTGGGCGGTCATTCCCCTCAGCCATAATAGCTTTTGATCATTATACTAATCATTTAATCCCTCCGTTTCTAAATATAAGACCTAATAACCTAATTTGATTATATTAAAGAAGTTAGTTAAATTATTTAGAATCATGTGCTATTACATAAGTACCCTAACCATCTACATTTATTTCCACACTCTTTCATTTGCTTATTTATCATTAAAAAGTATTATTAGGGATACTTTAGGGAAAGTTGATAAAAATTAAAAAAAAAAGTCTTATATTTAGACATATTTAGATATATCTTATATTTATATTTAGGAACAGTTATACAATATATTGTCAACTTAATGCAAATTTTGACGATGTTTTTTGTTGGAAACGTCATGCACAGGATATGATAGCTGCAGCCACAGATACTTCAGCTGTGACTAACGAATGGGCAAGGACAGAGGTGATTAAGAATCCACGTGTCCTTCTCACAAAATCAGCAAGAGCTTGATTCAATTGTGGGCCCCAACAGAATGGTCAACGAATCTGACTTGCCCCACCTTATCTACCTATGCTGCGTCGTACGTCAAAACTTCCTCATCCACCCAGCGCAAACGAGTCCCTCCGTGCCAGCACAATCAACGGCCACCACATCCTCCGGGGACACATGTCTTCATCAACACCCACGGATTGGGCAGTAACACCAAGATTTGGTGAGTTCAGCACCGAGAGGCACTTATCGGCTGATGGAAGCTGAGCCGAGATAAGCCATGGAGCCGACTTGAAGATTTTGTCTTTCAGTGCTGGGGCTGGCAAGAGGAAGTATCCCGGGCGCGCCGCTTTGTGGTAACTTTGGTCTTGATGGCTTTGGCTCGGCTCTTTCACTGCTTTGACTGGGTCCCACTTGATGATGTGGATACAACCGAGGTTTATGGGATGACTATGCCCAAAGCTGAGCCATTGATCGCCATTGCCGAGCCATTGATCGCCATTGCCGAGCCATTTTTGGCAAAACACTTGTATAGTTGATGTCAATGATTTATTTTTTATTTCTATATTTACAATAAAAGACAATTGTTGACCTCAAAGAAAAATAGTACTAGTAATATATCAGCAGCCATTGCCACAACAGAACCATGTAGCGTAAAGTGTGGGTTCTTTGTGAGTTAGTGGCCTTAAGCCTTTCGACATAGCTCATCATGAACTACCCCTAGCAGTTAGTTTCTTGTTTTTGATTGATATGAAGAAAAGTTGAAACTAGAAATCTGGGAATGAGATAACTACCTTATGAGTTCGGGGGAGATCAGAAATAGAGGCTTTATGTAATTCTGTGATTCGAGAAAATTCCGTGCACTCTATCATTCAGAGAGGTCCCTTGTACGAGAGCCTTGATTCCAGAATAATCTGTGAAGTCTCTTGTTCGAGAGCCTTGATTCTGAGAATAATCTGTGATGTATGTTCGAGAGCCTTGATTCTGGGTTTTAACCGAGATTTCTCGTTTGGCGAGATTCTGGGTTTCTGTGCTGCGACATTGATACAAAACACATATAATTAGGAAAGACAGATTGAACTAGTTACGGGTAATACCTGTTTAAATGTATTGCGTTCCAACTTCGTGGTAACGTTTTGCCTTTCATGTCTTGTAATTGGTATGATCCGGGTCCCGTGATCTTGGTGACGAGATAAGGGCCTTTGTAACTCAGACTTAGCTTCCCGTCTCTAGATTTCTTTGTGTTCGAAAATACTTTTCTAAAAACCAGTTCTCCCACTTCAAATTGCCTTTCTTTGACATGCTTGTTGTATTGTCGGGCCGACCATTACTGGTACGTGGCCATCCAGATCAGTGCCTGCTCGCGCTGTTCATCCAAGAGGTCTAGCTCATACTACAATCCGAGAGAATTTGTTTCCTCTCTGGTCCTCTGATATCTGAGACTGGGGACTCTATATTCCACCGGGATCATGGCTTCAGCTCCATAAACATAAACGAGAGAGAAAGGTGTTTCTCCCGTAGGGGTACGAGAGGTTGTCCAGTAAGCCCATAAGACAGCTGGTAACTCTTCTGCCCATCTTCCTTTTGCTCTGTCGAGACGCTTCTTCAGGGAGTTGACAATGGTCTTGTTACTGGACTCGGACTGTCCATTGGACTGCGGGTTCCTGGGAGTAGAGAACTTCAATTGGATCCCTAACTTCTCAGAAAATCTTTGAAACTTAGAGCCAATAAACTGGGATCTGTTATCACTGATGATCTCCTTAGGGAGACCGAACCTACATATGACATGCTTCCAAACAAAATATACCACCTCTGATTCTTGAACTTGGGCATAGGCACCCGCTTCTACCCACTTTGTAAAATAATCCGTGACCATTAGAAAAAAGGTCAAGCGTCCCAGAGCTTATGGTAACTTCCCTGTAATATCCATCCCCCATCGCATGAAGGGCCATACAGGGGCGATGGTATCCAGCAGCTTGGGGTGCTAGTGAGTGGTTGATGAGAACCTTTGGCACTTGTCGCACTTTGTTACGAGAGTGGTTGCATCCTTGTTTAGAGTCGGCTAGTAGTACCCAGCTCTTAGTGCTTTTCTTGCCAGGCTCCTTGCTCCAGAATGGTCTCCGCATTCCCCTTCATGAAACTCTTAGTGCATAAGAAGTATCTTGGGGTCCGAGACACTTCAAGAGCGGTCCCGTGTACGACTTCTTGTATAAATCATCTCCTATGATACAGAACCTCGCGGCACGCATCTTTATCCTTTGGGCCTCGTTCTTGTCTTCAGGTAAGGAACCAGATTCTAAGTAATTATGAATCAGGCTTCGCCAATCCCATACGAGAGGGAGCTGGAAGATGAATAATAGGTACTGCCCTAGTCCTCAAGGACGGGATGGAGGATCTGAGTTTGGCGAGGGCATCTGGCCTTTGGCTATCTTCTCTGGCAATTTGTGTAATCTTAATTCTGAGAAAGCTCTGTTAATCTCGGAGACGATATCGTGGTACTGCTGCATTCAAGTATCTCGTATCTAATATGTCCTATCTACCTGTTTTACAACCAGCTGAGAATCACTTATCACTTTGAGACACTGGACCCCCAGCTCTTGTGTCTCGTAATCCCGTGATTAGGGCTTCGTATTAGGCCTCGTTGTTAGTGGCCTTAAAACCGTAATGAAAGGACTGCTCGACAATATCCCCCGTGGGAGATTCTAGAACTATCTCAAGTCCCGTCCCTCGGGAATAAGTGGAGCCATCCACATACAGGATCCATACTCCCGGGAGTGTGGCGCTGCTCACGCAAAGGAGTTCTTGCACAACACCTTCTTGCATTTCAGGGCTAAAATCTACTACAAAATCGGCCGAGGCTTGCGACTTGATTGCTGTTCTAGGGATGTATGAAATGCCAAATTGACTAAGCTCCACAGCCATTTCACAAACCTTCCCGACAGGTCTGGCTTATGTAAAACATTTGGGATGTGACGACCGAGATTAGATGGCACTGGAAATAGGGCCTTAACTTTCGAGATGCAGACACTAACGACAAATCTAGCTTCTCGATAGGGGAGTATCTCGTTTCTGTGTCCAGTCAGGTTTTACTGACATAATATACCGGGAGCTACTTACCCGACTCTTCTTGTACCAAGACAGCACTCACTGCCCGATTAGTTACTGAGAGATAAAGGAAGAGAGTTTCCCCGTCTTTAGGTTTTGATAAGAGCGGAGGGCTAGTCATGTAGCCTTTAAGATCCTGTAAGGCCTTTTCGCTCTTCTCATCCCATTCAAAGTTCTTGTTTTTTCTCAGGGCTTCAAAGAATGGATGGCACTTGTTTTAGGATCTGGAGATGAACCTGTTTAGCGCATTTATGCGTCCCGTGAGCTTCTAAACATCCTTGATACAATTTGGAGATGTGATCTATAAAATCACTTTGACTTGTGTGGGGTGCGCCAGGATGCCTCGTCGAGACACTAGGTAGCCGAGGAACTTCCCGGATGTGATTCCAAATGAACACTTTTCTGGGTTCAACTTCATATTATACTCTCTCAAGAGGTTGAACGTCTGCTGCAGATGCTCTACATGCTGATTGGCATCCAAGAACTTAACCAACATGTCATCAATGTAGACTTCCATGGTTTTCCTGATCTAAGAGGCAAACATCCTGTTCACAAGTCTCTGGTAGGTTGCTCCCGCGTTCTTCAGTCCGAATGGCATAACTTTGTAACAATAGGTTCCCCGCTCTGTGATGAAGGAGGTCTTCTCTTGATCCTTCGGATGCATCAGGATTTGGTTGTATCTCGAGAAAGCATCCATAAAGCTCAGCAACTCGTGTCCTGAAGTGGCATCTACTATCAAATCAATATGTGGCAACGGGAATGAATCTTTTGGACATGCCTTGTTCAAATCTGTGAAGTCAATACAGACGCGATGATTTCCGTTCTTCTTGGTTACTACAATGATGTTAGCCAACCAATCCGGGTACTGGACTTCTCGGACTGAACCAATATCCAGTAACTTTTGCACTTCTTCATTTATAATCCTGTTTCGTTCCAGGGCAAACTTCCTACGCTTCTGTTTTAATGGTTTGAATTACGGATCTACGCTGAGCTGATGGGTGATTATGTTGGGATCTATCTCGGTCATGTCTGTGTGCGACTAGACAAAACATTCTTGATTCTAAGATAAGAATGAGACCAGTAGCTTCTGATCTCGGGGGTAAGGTCTGCTCCGAGACACACCTTTTGTTCTGGGATTTGAGTGTTGATAAAGGTGGGCACCAACTTCTCTGTATCTTTTCCCTACGGCCTTCATGGTTACCTAGTAACACTCTCGAGCTACTCGCTGCTCGTCCTTTATCAACTTTACTCCCCAAGGGGTTTTGAACTTAATTCTCTGATGCAACGTAGACGGGACCGCATTCATCTGGTGGATCCATGAACGGCCGAGGATGGCATTGTAAGAAGAAGGACAATCCATCACATGATATGTGAATATCTTGTTCATCCTGACGACATATGTTACCAGATTAATAACACCCAAGGCTTTCTCCGGCATGCCGTTTCTGAAGACCAATGTAGTCGGGTACTGAGATATGGCAGACTTGAGACCCATCTCCTTGACGGTGGACAGGTACAAGATGTTAACAGAACTGCCCGAGTTAATTAAAATTCTCTTAACCTCGAAATTCACCAAAATAAGGGAGATAACAAGAGCATCGTCATGAAGGAAATTGAGTACAGCTGCGATTTCGTCTTCTGTGAAAGTAATTGGGCCTTGTATCAGAACTTCTTCATATTCCTTAACTAAACCCATCTCCAACACAGCAGGTAATGCACAGGTGTGCCTCTTAGCAGCTGAATAAGTAGTTCCACTAATCTCGGATCCACCTGTAATGAAATTGATCATCTTGAATTATACTGGAGGCGGAATTGGAGCTATTCTAGTGGGGTTGGAGGAACTTTTAGGAGCTGTATCTTTGGACTGCTTTCCCAATAGGTTAGACAAATGGCCCCGTTTCAGGAGCTCAACAACTTGGAATCGTAAAGTGATGCAATCTTCAGTCCTGTGACCATGGTCTCCGTGAAAATCACACCATTTGTTGGTATCTCGGCTATTAAGGGGGATTTGATCTTGGGCGCCCACCTGACTGTGTCTCCCATCTTGTACAAGGTCTCAACCAACTCCTTAAGAGAAACTCTGAAATTATGTTCCCCAATTTTAGGGGGGAGGCTTCTTGGGACTAGAAGACTTGTCAGATCCCTCAGCCTGCTCCCGCTGCGTTAATGGATATAGCTCTGCCCTCCAGGACTGGTTTCCTTTGTTAGAACTGTGGGTTTTCCTTTCAGAAGCATGGGAAGGAGTACCGGATGGTCGTTCATAATAACTTGCATCATCTTCTTCTCATCGGATCTGAATCCAGACCCTTTGCATCACTTTAGAATAAGTCTGGCAAGCATATTTTGTAAGGTCTTTGTAAAGGTCTGAACTTAGAAGGAGTGCCTTACGGAAGGAATTAATGGAGGTCCTCTCATCAGGATCAGTGATACAAAGTGTTTCTTTATTGAACCTGGTTACGAAGCTTCTCGTCGACTCATCTGGCCTTATACTCATGCGATATAGGTTATCAAAAGTCTTCTCTAGTTTTCTGCTGCTAGAGAATTTGTGGGCAAATAGATCATGCAGCTGGGAGAAAGTTGAGATTGATCTGATAGGGAGATTCGTGAACCATTTCAAAGCTGGTCTCGAGAGGCTCATCCCGAAACCTTTGCACATGCAGGCTTCCCGAACATCTGAGGGGATTGAGAGTGCGATCATCTTCGGTTTGTAGATGGCCATATGCTCTTCCAGGACGAAGTTCCATCATATAGTGTCATGGTCAGGAAATTGAACCTCTTCGGCAGCTTTGCTGAAGCAATCTATTAACGAAAGGGGAATCCTCGTAGCTAGTAGGATCATTCCTCTTTAAAGGGAGGGTGACTTCTGGTAGTCACAGCATGGCAGATTTCAGGTCCCGTAACTCTTACTCCAGGCTCGTTACCAAAGGGTTCTCTTCCCGTGGTGGAAGGATCTCGGCACGTGGTTCAGAGTCTGAGGAGCTGCCACTACTGACATCTTCAAATTCGTCTGACGCCAGCTAGTAATCTTCGTCCAGGATTTCGTTATCTGTGTCAACACTAGAAGCAAACATTAGGTTAATGTTAGAAATTTCGTTACCTGCAGGGTGCCTTCGAGAGACTCTCCTTGTTTCGGGAACATGCATAAGCAAATCCTCTGGCACATCGAATGACGGCATCACAGATATTGCTCGCGGGGGCCATTGTTTAGGAACCGGGTCTCTAGCCATGGCTAGTTCTATGATTTGGATCTGCATTCCTTTATTCTCATTGGCCAAAGTTTCAAACATTCGAGATTGCTCCAACTGTTGTTGTCGCAGTAACTCTAGCATCTCCAGAACGGGATTCTGTGCTTCCGGTTGGTCCGGTGCTCCTGGTTGGTCCGATGCTCCTGGTTAGTCTGGTGCTTATGGTAGGTTTTAACCTCAAAAAGGTTCTCGCTAGCATTAGATGGTTCCAGAACATCAGCCATTACACCAGTCATAATGGACTCCAGGTTGCTCTTGATTGTTGGGCCCCACGGTGGGCGCCAATATGTGGTGGTCAAAATACGGCTATAATGAAATTTATGATATTTTATAAAATTCTTTAATGATTACAATATGAGAAATTAAACGGATCACCAACAACCAAACAACGAGTGTCGGGATGGTACAATGGATTACAAATAATTAAAGAAACAGGGCAAAAACAAGATAATAATCACGAATGCAAGATCAGTAACAATGAGAAAGCTATATGACGAAATCGCTGAAGTGCTCCAAAGAGTGATGAGTGTATTCTTGAATGTTCAGGTGCCTTCTGCAGTGACTTTCCCTTTGTTTTATCCCATTCTAACTTCTAAAAGCAGTTCCTAAGATCGTGGGCCTGGATCCCGAATTTCTCTCCATGATCTAAACGTTATCAACTTCCTGGAATCACGTCTCCCGAGTTTCTTACGTCAGATACGGGATACATTGTTGACTATCTCTGCTTGTAGCCACGTGTCCCTCCATCTTCGTGTAAAACCATTTCTGGGTGTGGGCCATACTTGTTGGCTAGTCAAGTTCAGTGTTGCGCGGCGCAGGTTAGATCCAGAATGAGAACCTTGTGTTTGGGCTCGGTGCAGACGTGTTGTTTCGTCTTGATGGTCGCTGCTTCGTGGGCTTCCTTTCCCGACCCAATTCGATAGACATACCTCTTGGGACTAGAAGGACGATTTTATGGCCGTACATTTACCCAAAAAGAAATTTGCTTCTTCAAACTAAAAGATCGAGATTCTTATTTTATCATTTTTTGCCTCATATTCTTATTTAGTCATTAAACATTTTAGTTTGCTATTATTAATTGTGAGATCTGACATTTGGTTATAACATTCGGGATCTGATCTTATTTGAGATTTTTTTTATTTACAATATATATATATATTTTTTTCTATTTCGTTATTTCCTCTTTTCTCCCATTAGCTTTGCTTACCCATTTATTATCTAAATTCACATTTAAAACTTTTTAGAATATCATAACAACTTGATCCCTACTCCTTTTTTTAAAAAAAAAAATTTTAAATGAGTTTTGTATCTTCTTATGCCCCTGTTTATGTTTTAATTTGAGTTACTAAATTAAAAAATATGAAGTCTTCGTATTCTTTACATGAAAAATTAGAATGAATGAACATGGATGAAATGCTTATTAAAAGGACCAAATAAACAATTACAAAATAAAAAAAAAATACTTAATTGCCTCTATCAAAATCTCCTACATTTCTGTTGGTAAAAAAAATCTCCTACATTTGCTTCTACATTCTTTATTTCCTATGGTTATTTTTGAAGTTTTAGAATTCTCTCTTTTTCGTTTTGTTTATCCACCTTTTCCCTAATTTTCGTTCCTTTTGTTCTGCACTTCAAGGCAGTTAACTTAACTTCATTGCTCAAACCTGTGAGTTGTGACTGTCCTGTGTAGTTATCGTAATAATGGAGGCGCTGATATTTGTGGAATCTATTATTATAGTTTCGTAATAATAGGATAAATTACCCATATGTATTATGTGTTAATAATAATCCTAATACAGGTGAGCCTATTTGTTTAATTTTATTGATTGAGTTATTTGAATCTTTTTATTTTTAATATATTAACTAACAATTAGCGTCTAATCTGAATACCATTATCAGGCATCCAGGCAATTGATTAATCTAAATATTTGTGCCGTTATATATGTGAATTTATATTCATATTAACCATTTGATTAAGAATTATACTTAATTCTACTAAAGGTTGATATTATGTCTTCGCCTCGATCTAAATACTGGAGTTTTGACAGAAGAAATATAGTTTTAAATATTTTCTTAAATATTAGAAATAAATTTCTCCATTATAAATATTTAAAAGACATTTATTTATCGGCTAATAATGTTAAATTTTATTTGATAACATTTTTAATTCATTATCCCCGTGCATCGCACGGGGTCTATACTTGTTTATTCAGTTTTCTTAAGATTCTCTAAAAAAGTCAATTATGTCCTGTATTTAAGAACGGATGAGGCAGTATTTAAATATGGAATAAATGTCTAAAATACCCCGAAAGTATCCACCAAAGAGCGCTGGATGTCTGAAAGGTTTTTAGAGGGTAAATATGCCTAGGAAGTAAGAAAAAAGATAGCAATTCCGCCCTTTCGTTAAATAAATAACCAATCATCCGTTTGTTGACTAACATTCACTGAGCTGGCTCTGCCACATGAGATTTTATGCCACATATTGTGCCACATCACCACTATCTAGGAAAAAATAAAAAGAAATTCACTGTCACTTTCATCAACTCCTATTCCGCTAAGCATTATCATTTCTGGAAAAATTCACCCCTTTCAATTGACTTTTGATTCATCCATTCAAAAAGCTCTAAATCTCACAAAATAACAATACAAAACATCAAACGTGCTTTTGAATCAACATAAAGCAAACTCACTTCTTCCGCCTTTGTTGCAAACTTCATCAAAATCAACAAAGATTTTGAAATCCAAATTCAAAACCGAACAGCAAATATGAACATAAACCCAAAAATATATAGAATCGATCTAAAACTGGAGCATACCGATCAATAAATGGGCATTGCAAGGTGAAGTGGTTTCTTCAGATCTGGGTTTATGATGTGGTTTTTTCACATCTGTCTCCATCATGGCCCTTTTGACATGATTTCTTTAGATCTTCCTCCGTCGTGGCAAAGAAAGTAGTCGTCGTCGCAGTACTCCTTTGGCATACCGATCAAAGGTGATTGCAGAGAAGACGTCGGGTGGGGCCATTATGCCATCGTGATTCGCGATACCAACAAGAAAACTGCCTCATTGGTATTGCCTCTTGCATCTTGCGCCATGGCTTCTTCCAGAACCTTCCATTACGCTGCTTCTGTTGTTCGTACGGTTGGACTCAGTCACCGTTTCATCGAAACAATTCCTCTTCCCTTTATGCAATTGGCTAATTCCTTTACTACCAAGACTAGTGCCGATGAAAATCTGCTTCGAGTCCTTGATTCTGAGATTCAATGCTCCCAGGAGGAAGGGGATGAAGTGAGTAACATTTTCATTTCTTTTAAATGTAATCGTCTTCAAGACCCTTTTTTTCTTTAAGTTGTTAGTATAATGCTTCATAGAAATCATGCTCATAATTTTAACTACTTTATTTTTAAAGGAGAGGAAGTTGCTTGGGCTTGTTTGGTACGAGGGAAGAGGATGGAAAATGAGCGGAATGAAAAAATTTTTGAGTTGAATTTAAGAAAATTAGTAATGTGGAGTTAAAATTTTATAATCATTTTCTCTTACTCTTTTATCTTACATATAATATTTGTTTAATAATTACAAGCTCGTTTCTTTAATTTTTTTTAAATTCAGCTCACAAAAATTTCCCCTCCCCTCCCCTCTAAATCCCTTATACCAAACAAGCCCTGAAAGTGAAAATTTTTGTTGCTTCTGGAATATGTATTTCTTAAATCATCTTTATCGCAAGTTGACTGAAGAATGCCTTAACTTTATTGATCACTTCGGTTAGGTGCTCCACCATTTTCCTCTGAAGTCTTTATCATTTAGACATGTTTTTCTACAATCGTGAGAATAAATCTTTTACACCCCAAAAGAACAAAGAAAAGGAATCTCATTATTGCTTTATGAGAGGAAGTAGAGCTCGGATCAGAGGAATAAAACAAAATGGTCAGAATTCATCAAGGGTATATTTGGTATTTCATATACTTTTTTAATTTTTTTATGATGTGACATAATATGTGGCATAAAATCCCATGTGGTAGAGCCACCTCAATAAATTTAGTCAACTAAAGGTTGACTGATTGTTTCTTTAAATGAAGGATGGAATTGATATCCTTGTTCTTACTTACTTCTGGGGCATATATGTCCCTTAAAAAACTTTCAGACACCCAGCACTCCTTGGTGGATACTTCTAAGGTATTTTACGCCCTTATCCCTTTAAATATTGATTTAGATGTGTTCATTAAGATATTTCATATGTGTTTAACCTTCCTAACTTACGGGCCAACAAAAAGAAGGAAACCTTAATAGAATGGGTTGCTATGTGTTTGGATGTTACGAGGTGAGTCTTTGGATCATATATTTATATCACGGCCCTATAAACATGCAGTTGGGTTTGAGTGTCTCTTTATCAGTTGAAGACTTTCAGAATTTTTAAAGGTGGTTGAAAAATATATTGTGTTGTTAATTTAATCTCAACAAAGATGCCTTCCAATAGCAGATCATTTCTATTATTCTTCTATGCATGGACGAAAATAAATCAGGCCCTTCGTGAATGTTACACGTCCACTTCTCAGTCGGTAGTTACAAGTGCAACATTATTGGGTATTTTTCATCAACTTAATTCATCTTTCACAGCTTCCTTGCCAGCTGCAGTTTTTTTGACTTACTACTATTCTAATGTTTATGAATTTAAATTTGGATTGATTGGTTGTAAATCATAATGAGGAAGTATATATCTTATAGAATATTTCTTCTGTTCCTAAATATAAGACTTATTTTACTTTTTTTTTTTGAGAAATTAAGGAAACGAAATGAATCACTTATTATAATGTATCTGTATATTATTAGATCATATGTTAGTTTATAAATAAATTAAAATAAATTAGTTTAGAGAAAAAAATTCAGCAAAATCAATTTTTAAGTAACCTAGCTATTTAGCTTTCTTAGTATTTTCCAAAAAAAAAGTTAACTCCTATATTTAGGAATGAAGGAAGTATAATATAATCAACTTACTATATGAAAGAAATGTTCATCACATATCCCACTGTGGTGTCTCATGTTTTAGAGCATGTTTACATTGGATCCAATGATGAAATCTCTTTTCTGATAAGAGGAGGGCAAATCTTGACTACTATTGTTTGAAGAATGTGCTTTTACAAAATGGTGGCACACTGAGAGTCAACGAATATTATCCACTGTGATATTGTTCAAATAAGACTTAATTCCTCGCGTGTTGCACGGATTGTATTTTTTATTTAAAATTTTTTTATCTTACTTTTTTATTTGGTATATTTTATGGTTTTAAGAAATCAATAATAACTTTATTTTTGTTCACTAAAGATATTTGAATCATAGAGAATATTTGTTGAATTTAACAATAGTTATTTCCCACAAAAAGGAATTTAACCATAATTACATGCGTTATTAAGTTATATTAGAAGTAGAAATAATTAAATGTCAGAGTTTTTTAATTGTCAAGAAGAATTACACATTGCAACAATTATATATTCAAAATATATCTCATTTATTGGATACAATTTAAAATTTTATATCATATCCAACTGATGGAGAAAAATACTACAGTTCATGATATACAGTATATAAATCCATTAAAAGTTACCTTACTATATTGGATTTTGGGGGTTGATACGGCTTCTCTTATTCAGGGTATCATACAACATCCTTTAGTCCCCCGCCTTCTCACCAAAACTTTCAATAAAAAGTGTCTTGTACTAATTATAGTACTTCCTCCGGTCCTAGATATAAGATCTATTTGAGGAGTTGGTTTTGGTCATAAATATATGACCTAATTCTAATTTTTGTCAACTTTTTCCCAAATTATTCCTATTGGTGTTCCTCCAACAATGATCAAGTAAGAGATGTGAAGAGAATAAGGCAAGATGATTGAGGTGTTTTATGGAAAACATATCATATTAACTAACACTAATTTTATCAAAGTAGTTAAATATATCCTATATTTAGGATCGGAGGAAGTATTAATTAATATAGATATCTTTTCATTTTTCTTGTAATTTAGTGAATGACTCCACAAAGTGATTGATGATGGATCTACATCAAAAGTCCAACAAATTAAAGTTTAACTCAATGGAATTTGAGATAAATGTTATATGATGATGGAAATAAATTTTGCTAAAGATAATTATTGTCTTTGAATTGTTACATAATGTAATCCGTGGCCTTTTCATTTTTCAAGATGATTTTTTATGGCAATAATGACAACATGGTCATTATTGAGAAACCCAAAGATATTAGTTTTACCCTTTCACATTTCCTGAGAGTGTCATCTTTAGAAAACTGATTTTATTTAACAATTCCTTTCACATTTTTATTAAAGAATTAATTGATAATTAAATATATTAGAAGCTCAAAGGCATCAGCTACAACGTTTCACATCACTTTAATTTAATTAGCAATGTCTATCATTAAAAAAATTGAACCAAACCTTTTCATATTATGTATAACATTGAAAGCAAATTTACTTAATTTATTTAGCAACTGCTTACACATTCTAATAACAATCCATTTCATACAAAGTTCATATAGTCAATTTAACCCACTGGAATAACTAGTTGGAATTAGAGATAAATATTAAACATTGATAAGAAATAAAATTTTCTAAAAATAATTATATAATCATTTGAACTGTTCTACAATTTAATTCGTGGATTCTTTATTTTTTTAAGATAAATTTATATGGACAATAATGATAATATAGTTAATATTGAGAAGTTCAAAGGTATTAAATTAACCCTTTCACATTCCCTTGAATAGAAGAGTGTTATATTTTAAAAAAAAACATATTTTATTCAACAACTCCTTTCACATTACATTGAATAATTAATTAATAATTAAATATATTAGTCACAACCTTTCATTTTCATTTAAATAAGAGAGTATCATATTCAAAAAATCGAACTAAATCTTTTCATATTCTTTATAGCATTTAAACAAAATATATTTAACTCATTTAACAGCCCTTACACATTCCAATAACAACCCATTTCATAATATGTTTATACAAAAATTAAAAATTCATTATTATTGATTTGAAAAGCCCCAATATTTCTATCATATCCTTTTTATTCAACAATTCATTCATTTCATATTCTATTGAAGGATTAAAGACAGTTTCATAAGCAAGCATTTCAAACTTTATTTTGTAAGAGGAGATTATATTATTTCAAGACATCTGAATCTATCATTGCTAAGTAATGTTGTATACCAAGCCTGGTTTTCAAGGTTTTCCACAAAATATCTTCATTTAACTTCCTCACAACAAATTGCTAGTCTTTAGATTTCTTAAATAAGTAGATAAACATTAGAGTAGATTTCTAAACAAAATTAAATTAGAATTAGAATTATTTAGATACAAGGGCTTTATTTCAAAATTGTTAAGATAACAATCATTCTAGATTGAATATCAATTAAGATGTCATCAAAAGAAGAACACTTAAAATCAATTATATGAAGCAAGTAGTCCACTGGGAATTCAAAGAGTGTGTGTGAATGCAAATTAAAAAGATTACTCAGTTATATCTGTGGTAAAAATGGAAGAAAAATATAAAAGTGAAAACTTCAATAAAAAATAGAGAAAGAAAAGAGAAAAAGGCATACCTTTTTATAGGTATCAATCTTCTTATCAACGATAAAAAGAAAAGGGAGGATACTCATATATTTATATATATATATATATATATTCATATTTATATTTGAAAAAGGAAAATAAACACACATACTCAATCAAGAAAAAAGAAAGATAAATAATTGATTAAAACACATATATAGAGAAAAACGATGTATGTTCCTAACAATTCTCCTAATATCAAAAATAAAAAATGAAGAAAAACAATAAATTAATAATTCTAAAAAAATAAGAAGAAGAAAACAGAATCAATCATACCCGTTTCAAGGCATCAAGACATCAATCTTCATATAATCATATCTATGAAAAATAAAAAGTAAAGAGATACTGAGATGTAAGAACTTGAAGACAAAAAAAAAAACTAACGTGAAGAAGAAAAACCATACCATTGAGCAAGATATAAGCCCACAATATAAATTATATAGAGTAATAAATCATTAGAATATGAAGGGTCATGATAAATGCCACTCATAATCATGAATCAAACATTGAAATATGAATGGTCGGGTAATCAATCGTTAGAATATTAAGGGTGGTGAAAAATGACATTCATAATCACGAATCGAACATTGGAATATTAATGGTCACTAAACCGCTTCTTAACGGTGTTAGCATCAAATTTAGATAATTGAATCGAAGTTAACAACTTCTTAACGGTGTTACTACAGGATTTAGAGTATTATATTGATTGATGTTAAAATACTTTAATTTATCTTCTATTAAGTTAACAAAGTCAATAGTGCCTACGTTTTTACACATTTGAATGATTGTCATATTTCTTATTTTAATTTGTAAGACTTTTATTAGTTAAGTAGATTTTTCTCCCATGTATGATGCACAAAAGTTAAATATAAAAAAGAAAATAAACTAAAGAATTTTTTTTTTTGAGTAACTTTTTTATGATTTAAAAAGCTTTTTTAAGAACAAAAGTTGATTTCATATCTTTGTGTTAGTTGCCTAAAACAATGACCTATTTTAACACAATGATTAATTAATTCATTTATTATTTTTAAGCTTAAAAGAAAAATTAATAATGCTGAATGTAAATCAAATAATTGTATATATTTTTTTATTGTTGCGTAAAATAAAATAGTGCCCTATTTGAACCTAATAATCGATTTTGAAATCATAAAAGATAAATATTCTAGATAAAAAGCAAATATACGTGGATTATTAAAAATATTACATTAATAACTATTTATGTGATAAAAGTTGAAATTGGTGATATATCTAAAATAAGGATTAAGGGTAAAAAATATACATGAGTTTTTATCAAAAAGACATCTAACACCATATGTTTTTTAAGGTGCAAAAGTAACCATAAGCTTTTAAAATGGGATCAAAAATACCATCACCGTTAAATTTGACCGTTAGTTTGACTAAAATACTGACATGGACCGTGAATAAGATTATTTTATACAGTTGGCAGTGGAGGAGGTATAGAAGAATGTAAAAATTCCACAGGGCAATTGGCATAGCATATTTTTTTTTTTTTTGAATACAAATGACAAGCTCAAAGCTTGGAGGAAAAACCTCAGTACAATCAAAAGTCACTCAAATCTCAACCTAAATCGGTTAACATTTGATCAAAACAAAAAGCTGGGGGAACCCAAATAAAAGTCAGCTCATTGTTCGCCTCTTGAGCCGTTTTAGCTAGGTAGTCAGCGCAGAGTAGCGCTTCTCTGTGGCTGTGCATGATTTGAAGATCCCAATCAGCACACATCAGTTGTCTTATCTCAAAAATTTCATCCCCAAGAGGATGGTATTGCCCTGAAACACGAAGTAGACATCCTAGAGCATTTAAGGAATCTGTGTACATTATGACTTTCCTCAAATTTAGTCTTTTGCATACCAGCAACCCTCTCTTGATTGCTTGTAATTCTGCTGCTACAGGGGATGTGCAGTTCTCTAGTTTTTGCTGGAAGCCACACACCCATTGGCCAACACTGTCCCGTACAATACCCCCACATGCCGCCGAGTTTAGGTCTTGAAATGATCCATCTACATCCATTCTTACGAATCCATCTGATGGGGCTTTCCATTTAACATCACATCTGTCTTCTATTTGGAGAATTTTATGCTTGAATCTCCCTGCTTCCACGCCTTCCTGTAATAGGTGTAAGCAACTGCTAATAAGATGATGAGGTTGTGCGCTTCGGCCTTCAAACACCTTGTTGCATCTATTCTTCCAAATCAACCAACACATCGTACCAAAGATTTCCACCCATTTCCATCTAGCGAATCGTCGGGTACCTGGGTTGTGCTTCATGTTCCAATTTAGCCAATCCTGTAAGTCACAAGAGAAAAAACTAGCATAATATTGAGGGTTAATTAAAACATGCCACACACTGTTTGCAACCTCACAATCTCTCAGGCAATGAATTATTGTTTCCTCGCTCACACATTCTAGGGGACACTCAGGGGAAGTGTTTAGGCCTCTCTTCTCTCTAAGTGAGTTTGTAGGTATCCTCTCATGGGAAACTTGCCACAGAAAAAATTTTGCACGCTCAGAACATTGCCAGCGCCACAGGTTCTGCCAGATAGATTTAGTAGCTCTCTCATCTGTGTTTCTTAGCATGTGATAAGCAGATTTGATACTAAAGTTACCATCGGATGAGTGACTCCACCACGTAATATCCTCTCCAAGTAGGCCTGGGGGTCTTACTTGTTTGATTTTTTCTACCACCCATTGGGGGAGGAAGTGTTTCCATCTATCAAGATTCCAATCACCATTCACCAACATGAAATGATTGACCTTGGCCTCCGGATCAATTTCCTCATGGTTCCTTTCCACATAATTCATGAGGGGGTACTCTAGTGGGGTCCAGATTTCCCACCAAGCATTGGTATCTACCCCATTCATAATTTTGCTACGCACCCCTTTCCTGAAAGTATCCCAGACTGTTGTAATAGCACTCCACACAGCTGATTGACTCCTTTTCTTTTCCACTTTAGGAATCCTTCCATCCCCACACTCGTATTTAGCTCTCAAGCATTTCACCCAAAGCGCTTGAGGTTTCGTTATCAAACTCCAGCAGAGTTTCATAATAAAGGCTTCATTTTGATGAATGAGGTCTTTTATACCCAAACCACCTTCAACCTTTTCTGCTTTGACTGTATCCCAAGCAATGAGGTGCATTTTCCTCCCCTCTGTTCCTTTGTTCCATAGGAAGTTTCTGCTAAGCTTATCCACCTCTCTGAGTATTCCCTTTGGAATTAGAAGGGTTTGCATTTGGTAAGAAGGAATTGATGATAAGACAGATTTGACAAGGATCGATCTCCCAGCTATACTTAGGAAGCGGCCTTTCCAGCTTCCAAGCTTCTTGTGGACTTTTGAAATTAGGGGAGCGAATAGGATTTTTTCTTTCTTCTTGTGAAGAAGGGGAACTCCCAAGTACTTCCCCAAGTCTGGGGTGATGCCTACTCCAAGCAGGTTGCCATAATCCATCGCACGGTGGACATTCACATTCTTGGAGACAAAAAGTTTGGATTTAGGTAAGCTGATTCTATGCCCGGATACTGTACAAAACTCCTTCATAATATTTCTAACCCTCATCATTTGCTCCGAGTTAGCCTCACAAAATAGGATTAAGTCATCTGCAAAAAATAAGTGAGATAGAGCAGGACCCCTTGTGGACAATTTTAGGGGTTTCCATCTTCCTTGATTAACATCATATTTAATGAGTTGTCCTAATCTTTCCATACAAATCACGAAGAGATAGGGGCTCAGGGGATCTCCTTGTCTAATCCCTCTTGATGGTAAGAAACTATCCGAAAGAGAGCCATTCCATGATATTTTCATAGAAGCAGTTGAAACACATTTCATAATGAGATGGACAAACCTATTACTTAACCCTGTGCTGAGGAGGGTGGACTGAAGGAATCCCCAGTCTAATCGGTCGTAGGCCTTCTCCATATCAACTTTAATAGCTACATAACCTCTCTTACCTTTCTTCGTGCGCATAGTATGTATAGCTTCCTGGGCTAGTATGATATTATCACTCCCTTGACGACCACTGATGAAACTACATTGTTCAGGTTGAATGAGTAAGTCCATAATACCTTTCAGTCTGTTAGCTATCACCTTGGTAAGAATCTTGAAGATCACGTTACATAAGGATATGGGTCGGAAATCCCTTAAGCTTTCTGGCTTCTCCACTTTTGGAATGAGGATAATATTAGTCTGATTAATTGAGTTGATCGAATCTGGGTTCCTGATTGCGTTCCTGATCACCTCACAGACCTTAGCCCCTACCGTATCCCACTGGGTTTGAAAGAAATGGGGTTGGAGCCCATCTGGGCCTGGGGATTTGAAAGCACCCATCATAAAAGTGGCATTTTTTATTTCAGTGGTAGTCACGTCTCTTTGGATTTCTTCGAGTTTACTCCCCTCAATGTGAGGGAAGCTAGTCGGCCAGTCTTGCACCTCGACCACCTCTTGATCCTTTGAGTATAAATCTGAAAAGAAACTTACAGCCATCTCTTTCAAATCTGATTGTTCAGTCATCCACTCCCCCAGGTCATTTTTTAGGGCATCTACTCTATTTCTCTTACGCCTCATCATTGTCATTGAGTGAAAAAATTTTGTATTTTTATCTCCAAATTGCAGCCACTTACATCTTGACTTCTGGTACCACACAAGCTCCTCTTGACTCACCACTTTATGATATTCCTTCCACAATTTACCTTGAAGTTTCAATAAGCCTGTATGGGAACGAGTTTGTATCGCTTTATCTAACCCTTCAAGACGACGGATCAAGGTTTTCTTTCTTTTAACAAGGTCCCCCACCACATCCTGATTCCACTTTGTCACATTCTTTACAAAGCACTCACATCCCTCAGACCAGGACTTATTTAACCAAGCATTCGATACAACTTCAGAGAAGCCCTCTTCTAAGCACCAAGCTGCCCGGTATTTGAATTGACGATCTGAAAAATTTACACCACCTCCAGAACCTGCTGCCACAACAATTACCCGATGATCTGATTCAAATCTTAGTTGATGAAACGATTTGAAGTCTGGGTAAGCCAGTTCCCAATCAAGATTGCAAAAAGCCCAATCAAGTCTTTCTTTCAAATCCCCTCTCTCCCACGTGAACTTATCACCAACTACTGGAATTTCGATTAGCCCGCATTCACTTATACAAGACTGAAATTGTTGCATAGAAATCATCACGGGAGGGGAGCCCCCCAATTTGTCTGATGCTTCTAGATAGGCGTTAAAATCCCCCAACACTACCCAAGCTCCTCTTATCTGCTTTGCTAACCTTCCCAGTGAAGCCCAGAGGTCCTGACGGTCCCTCAGATTCGTATCTCCATAGACCATGGTAATAAAAACTATTTCTCCAGAGCGTTTATCCATCAGTCTACAATGCAAGAATTGAGTGGATGAAGTCATATATGTCATCTCTACTTCCCAGTCATTCCACAATAACCATATCCCACCAGCAAAACCCGTAGCCTCTAGCCTCAACCAGTCATTAAAACCCAGTCTACGAACTATAGCATCGGCTCTATCACCACTTGTTCTAGGTTCCAGAAGCCCCATAACTTGTATTCCATACTTTTTTATCACATCTTTAAAAATTCGTGGGAAGGTCTTTTTACCCGCTCCACGGCAATTCCAAGACGAAATAATCATTAAACAAATAAATCATGCATTTATGGGAATATTACGAGGCTTACTTATCAGGTGGTCTCGTCTCTACTTTCCCTTGTCTTCTTCCCAATTTCTGTTTCTCTTTCCCCTCTGGAATCACCACCAAAGCTTCAGGTGTTTGTTGAGTAACGCACACAGGAGCATTATTTTCATATACAATTATTTGGCCTTCTAGATCCTCTTCGATCAGACCTGTAGATGAAGTCGTTGCTTTAACAGGAGAGATGCTGTGGCTCTGGTTTTTCTTACTAATATGGGCCTTATTTTCCTCATATTTCGCCTCTTCCTCCAAACTCCCACTAACTAGAATGTGTGACCTGCGGCCCAATGGTTTTGCTGGCCCATTTTCCTTTTGAATTAAAACCATCTCATTTGAACTTTGATGATCACCTCCTCCTGATACGGTTTTGTGGCCCATTTGACTTGAAATACTTGCTTTTTCTTTGCCTTTTACCACATAGCTTGGTTTGAATTGCTGTGGGCCCCTTGCTTTTGTACTTTTCCCTAGAGATGATGCTTGACTTTTCTTGCTTAAAGAGTTCTCTTTCTCTTCATAGATCAGCGTCCCTTCTTTCCTCACATCAACATCACTTTTCCTCACCCTTATTTCTTGCTCTCCTGTCAGATCTCTTTCTTCTTCCCAGTCCATCAACGCAGCAAAACGGGAAGTTTGGGGCTTGGTTTCTGCTTTTTGGCCAGGTTTTGAGCTCTGACCTACTCTGCTATGGCTGACTCTACTCTGAGCGTTTCTTGGACCCCGTGCTTGAGGTTTGCCTCGAACGAACATCCATGGCCCGAACACGTCACCCTCCGCCGGAAATGTCTTCTCCGGCGACATACATGGTTGAGACGTCGCCGCTTGAGGTTTGTGGTCTGGTATTTTTTGTGGGCTAGTACTTAGTTTCCAAGGGCATCTTTCTTTCTTGTGGCCATACCTACCACAGGCAAAGCATATGAGATCAATTCCTTCATACTCTACATTAAAAAGAGACGAAGCAAGGATGACTCTTGGAACTAGTTTCTTCTGTAGATTGATTTCAACGCAGATCCTTGCGAAACGACCACGTTCCACCTTTGCATTGTTTCCATCACCTCCCGCAAGAGTATGCATATCTACCTTCAAAGTCTTTCCAATCATATCTCCTAACCTTGAAATGTATTTTCGTGAGTAGTACTGGAGGGGAATATTGGGGATTCTCACCCAGGTAGCAATCCTTCCAAGCTGATTGTTGAAGGGGTCAAAATGGGGAGACCATCTCTGGACAAGCACACTGTGGTGGGCTACCACCCATGGCCCCTCAAACAGGATACGTTTATAATGCCCTTGCCAATTTTCTGCATTTGTGAATCTGACAACATAGTAGTTGTTTGGAAGATCTACCAAGTCAAATTCATTAAAGCTCCAAATCCTACTGAGAATTTCTTTCAATTTATGATAGTTAAATCGGGCCCCAAGCACAGTAATAATTAGAGCATTATTCCATGGTAGGCAAGCCTCATTAAACTCATCCTCAGACAGAGGCATTGATGGGTAGATAGACATCAATTTTTTTATTTCCTCCGATGGTTCAGGAATTTTCCACTCTTGTTTTAAAAGGTTCGACAGTAGCGGGTCTTCATCCATGCAAGAGTAATCATGCGCAACCCCATTGGAATCATTCCCTTTGAAACCTACAAGTGTGTCTTTGTATGAGAAGGATTTACTATTCTGAGGTGTCGCCCTGTCCTCTTGATTCTGTTCCTCCTCTGCATTTTCCACAGATTCCTCCTCCTCCAGCATCCTATCACCCATGAGGGAGTCCTCTTTGCTTACTTTTTTAGACTTTTTTGCACCAGTGACTAGAGCTAGGTCCTCGGGAGGGCGATCCGGTGGCACTTTCCTAACAGCATTTTCATCCATGGCGGCAAGTAGACTGAGCATAAGCAGCTCTCTCTCTCTCTCTCTCTCTCTTATTTCTAATTGGCATAGCATATTACTACTGTATTTCAAAACTCAAGAAAACTCCACATGTCATATCCTTCAACCTCTCCTACTTCAATCCCAGCCCTTCACTCAACAATCCCATCAACATCTCTCCCAGCCATTCGATCTACCAGTTGCATTTCGTCAGCTCCGCCCTACATACCGCCAGAATCAGGCTACACTTTTGAATTGTACAGATCTATGTTTGATATGAAATTCACACCGGTGTTTGCCATTTAATCGTACAATCGAGGATTTCCAAGGGGATACCGTGGTTGATGATCTGAAAGAAGCCGACGGTGGAGGCAGCGGATCGTGGTTGATGATCTAAAAGAAGACGTTGATGGAGAGGCCGGTGGTTGGGATTTTGGGCTAGCTTCTGGGAAGGGACGGAGGTCCGATCAGGAAAGAAAAAAAATTTCAAAGCAAGATCTAGCTTCCTGGGGTTTTGGCTTAAATTTGAAATTGAAGGTCCTTTCCTCAATGGAGTCTTCTTTCTCGCTATCTTCTCCCCAGTATTCATCATCTTCAAGCTTACATTGCTTATCTCTTCCTTTGATTTTTGATTTTTTTTTTTGGTTTCTTTTGTTATGATTTGAAAGTCCAATTTCTTTTTGTCGGCTTCTTGGATTTATTATTGGGGAGCCTGTTCAGTTACTCTAGATATTCAGACTCTAAATTGTGACATTTAGCTATCTCTGTTTGTTGCGTTGGATTTAGTTTTTCTTGCTTTGTTGATTGTTGATTCGTATATCAACCTTTGATATTTACCTTATAACCAGTTTTTTAATCAAGCGATATTGGTTGTTTTCCCATCTTATAGTTTTTCTACATGATTGAGATTGAGATTTTAGTTCTGCATATCCCTTTGTCCATATCAATATAGTTCTCATCTGTTGATAATAATATTTATAATTTGATGTTTTGATCATTCTTTGTGGTTATGCACTTATTTATGTTGAACTTGAACCTGAACAGTGAAGTGCTTATCTGAAGAAGAATCAATTTATTTTTGCCCCACTATTCTGAATGTTGGGGTTGGATTCACGTTTATTTTAATATTCAATGCCACGTGGAATTTTTACATTTTTTATTCCTCTCTTCATTGCCAGCTGGACAAAAATAATCTTATTCACCGTCCATGTCAGCATTTTAGTCAAACTAAAAGTTAAAATTAACGGTGATAGTATTTTTGATCCCATTTTGAAAGTTTGTAATTACTTTTGCATCTTAAAAGAACATACGGTGTTGGATGTCTTTTTTGATAAAAACTTATGTGTATTTTTGACTCTAAACCCTCCAAAATAGTTCAAATAATTATCAGTGCAACTTTTTGTGTAGATATAGCAGATTATAAATCAAATATTTATATTTGGGTTTTTTTGGCCTAAAATAGTAACCTATTTGAACACAATAAATAATTCTATTATTAAATTTAAAAAAATATATGTTTGGATTGTTTATAATATAGATATCAATGAGATGAGATGTATGATGACGTAGTTTGAAATTTGATTGAACGTGTGAACCAATAAGAGAAATAATAAAAGTTGACATCAGGAGACATGTGGATGAATATGATCATTATTTGGAGATTTAAATAAATATATAGACATAGATGACATCTTGGCATCCATATGTATTTTTATTTAAATTTGTTAACCACTATGAGCCACTTGAAGGCCCCAGACATAACATCTGGAGTCAACTAAAGTTGTATCCCGCATAGTAAAATGTTTGGGGAGAAAGAGTTTTATGTAGATAAAAGAGAAATAGTAAATGTTGATAATTTGATATTTGGCCATATTAGGATAGCAAAATGGCAGAAGTTCAACTGCAATGGAGGAGGAAAATTAAGCAGTTCAACAAAATAGAGAAGTCATCAAATAAAGACTCCGAATTGGCCGAACTACGGAGAGGAAGCATCCATTGCTTAAAATAACATGCTTGTGACGGATCCTTTGTTTGAAAGCTTCAACCTCTAGATGCTCATATTCAAAGTGAGCCCTTGTTAGATAGTAATGATTTATGAAAACTGTTATTCCTGAAAACAAAAAACGATGTAATGAAAGTCAATTACATGTTGTGTGGCTCTAAATAAAAAAAACTATACATTGTGTAATCCTAAATAAAAATGCAAGCAACTTCTTATATATTCTCTCCATCTAAGGCAAGTAACTTCTTATATATTCTCTCCATCTAAGTCCACTCAAGAAACACATTAGCATCATCCTTATCATTGATGAATGAGTACATGTAGAAAGCCCAATAAGCACGTAGGACACACAGAAAAGAGTTACAACTATGTATAAAGCAAAAGAAGTGTGAGAATAGGTTCACATAACTACAAATTCAAACTTTGATGGTATGAAAAACAAAAAAGACAAACCAATCATCAATAATATTAAAACAAAATTCGTCAAACAAATAACTATCAACATAAGTTTGCTTCAAAGTACCGACATTGGAGATCATGAAAAATACATATACAATAAAAAAAAAAAAATAACAAATTGACGGGATTGGTTAACATATATCTAAGATGTCATGGAAAATGATATGACTAACCCATGAGCATTGGATCACAATGAGATGTAGATGCAAGAATATGAAGAGGTTGGAGCAGCAAAGATAGGGACTTGATCACATCTATAAGGAGATCGAACTGAGAGTTTTCACGAAGAATAATCTGGAAATCACTGTTGATAAAGTTTAGACATCATTGGATGAAGAATCTACGAAGTACATAAGAATGTCCCTCCCATAGAATGCCACTGAAATGAAGAATCAAACCACGCCGTGTAATGATGGTGAGGACAATGTTTCCCTAAAAATACAGAATCAATGGATAACAACGTCATTATCACAAAACGAGCAATGAATTTTGTGATATAACAACGTAACGCACTTACCTCTACACACCTATCACTGCACAAAAGGCAACACTCAAAACCTTCACACACATGGTTCAGCAGTCATGGTTAAAAAGAACGCGACGGGAAGGAGGTTACTCTGCCCCATACCATATAGCCATATGAGATTACTGCAAATGAAAGAAACTTTGCATCCAAGAACTTTGTCCTGAACAATATACACTACTACAAAAAACATTTTTCACGTCTCTTTTTTGAACTTTTCACGTCTCTTTTTTGTAGGATGTGGATGAGGAAGACGTAGAAATTCGGAACTTTCTACATCTCACATTTAAAATGAGACGTGGAAAGTCCCCACTTTCCACGTCTCATTTTTTAATGTGAGATGTGGAAAGCGGTCACAGAAGACTTTCCACGTCTCACATCCAAAAAAGAGATGTGGAAAGTCCCCACTTTCCACGTCTCACATTCAAAAATGAGACGTGAAAAGTGGGGGCTTAGGACTTTCCACGTCTCCTTTTTGAATATGAGACGGGGAAAGTTTTTTTTAAAAAAAAGAATATTTTTTAATTAGGCTGATTAACCACAATCTAAAAAAACCACAATATTTTATCGGAATAATAGAAATATAACACTTAAAATGAAAAAAAATGAACTAATATTATTATTTATATCCAAATTAATATTACAAAAATGATATAATACAAAGTTGATCCTAAAATATGGGTAGAAAAAAAAAAAAGTAAAACTGACTCTAACAATTATAAATCTTAACAGAAAATATTCTCATACTCCCTAACAATTAAGCCACAAATTGACTCAATGAAGACGTCCATAATAGTGCCAGCATCAAATTCCTTCCTCCATTGGTGCAAGAGGAGAGGATCCCCATACATGTTGTGCTCTAATATAACACTATCACAACCCAGCAGCTTATCATCCTGGAAAGTTTGATATTTAAGTGCTTCTTTTGCCACAAAGGTATATCAATTATCCTAACCCAAAACTTGTAGCATCAAAACGAATTTCAGAGAAATCCTACTGTAGCATCGCCACAAGAACTTGCAAAAACATTATTTCTAACCAAACAAAGAAAGGAAAGCCATAGAACACAAATGATTGACGGAAATGGGAGGATACTCAATCATACAGTAATTTACAGTGTCTATACTGGTTCTAATAATATACCCTGAACAAAGTAATTCCAGTCAATTCCCTCACATAAATCTTGCAAGTCAAACTAAGGGAGAAAAACTGAAACTAGAAAATCACATTAAATAATCATTTGTGTGTGTGTATTTCAGATCCACTGCTGCCAATCTCAAGCGTACATAAGATTGCAGATGAGGAACAAGTAATCATAAAGCATATTGTTACCCACATATAGGTGTCTATGTTGACACCACTAAAATGATAAGCAAATTTTCAAACATATTTGTCGAAACAAAACTATGAGCAAATCTGAATCGATTTATTTCAAGTTTGAACCAACAACACAACAAAGATATGAGATTTGTACAGAAACATCATGAGAGACTGGTGATATAGCATACCAGCCCAAAGACAAAAGAACAAACGATGAAATGATGATCATTTAATTTGCCTCAATCCTTCTCAACAACAAATGATGTAATGTGAAAATGCTTTTCCAAGTACAAAAACAACAAAAAACACGCCCAAAAATGAGGAAATTGAAGTGCAAGGGCCAAGGGGGATATATTATCCACTCTTTCCCTGCCCATAGAGGAAGGGGGCAAAATCCATATAGCAATCCAAACTTCATAGCACTCAAAACCGAGCAACTGTTTATCAATTCAACAAAAATATACATATACCTCATAAATGGTTCAAATAAATGTCACAAAGTAAAGCTTTAATGTACCTAGGGTAAGGAGAACCCTTAATTGGCTTCTGCCCATACTTTCTCCATGAATAATCATCAGGGGTAAATCTGCAAGCTTGTTGCTAATGGCAAGAACCTTAACTGATCTCTTTACTCTGTTTTTCCTGAAGAGAAACACAAGCTAAATTAAAAGTGCATCGCAAAGAAATCTAAGTAGGTGACTAATACCAGAAGCTTAGATAGCAAAAAAGACAACGATCAAAGACAGTCAGAATAAGACTAAATCTGAAAACAGAGGAGCACCGATTTAAATCTGGTACTGCTACTCCCATACTTGACGCTGCCCTCATCTCTGCCAAAACACTTTCTTTTATGGCGAAGTGAATTCTGATCTGAAGACAGAGGAGCACCGGTTAAATGAAAAGCACTTCCATCCATGTTAGCTACGCTTCATATAAATAATAAAACATATTGTCCTAGACCACAAAAACACAACCGGACTCCTCTCTTACTTAATGCTGAAAATTGGAAGGTGCTATTAATTCCTAATGAACCCAAATTCACTTACTTGAGTATCTCAGTCATTACTTAGGAATTCAGTCCACACAGACCTGGAAGACAATGGTAGGCTTCTTTCTTATATTTTCCCAAGCAACTAAGTATTGCATAACACTAAAAAGAATATTCTCTGTGTGTGTGTTTTTTGTGTAGATTATTTTAATTTGCTCTGACCACTTGTTTACTTCAGATGACATTAAACCAGACCCTTAAAGGCTAAAGCCTCGGACTTTCCAAAGGATAAACCCAAGCACATGGTCAAAGAAGGTTGAAAAACTACAACTTCATCTCAAAACAAAAGGTTGCAACCAGAAAAGATAAAAAAGTATCAAACCTAGATGCTTTTAAGCCCGCAAACCAGAAAAGAGAAAGATGACCAGACACTGAACTAGTATGTGGAACAAGTCAATTTACTGAGTCCACGCTCAAAGCCAGAAAAATAGGAAATTTTAACTGTAGCTATGGGAGGAACAAGTCCATCCGAACTAGCTCAAGCTGAATCAAGAAAGCCATAGAAATCTCCCACTCGTCCTTTCTTATTGAACATTCACTACAACACCCACTATCAATCAAAAAGACCCAAAGTAGGAAGAAAAAGGACAAAGGCAAATGGAAAACACACCAGAACCATAAAATTGAAAGGAAAGAAAACAATTTGAGTGAGAGAAAGGAGTCAGACCTTTGTAGCTGCATTTCCTGAGAAGCGCAGCAATAATCTGGCGGGTAGAATCATCAGCTTCAACCAAGAGAGCCCTCAACACCATCTTAGGCAAGAATTTTTCCCACTCATCAGACCAACACAATTATAAAGAAACTTGACAGTGGAAAAAAAGAAAGGAAAGTTCAGAAAGAAAAGGTACCTAGAGAGGAAGAAGCAATGGCGGATCCACATCCGAAGGTCTTCAAACGAGCATCAACAACCCTCAATCGAGGAAGAAGGTGGGATTCCAGCGCCTCCTTCGACGAGATTGATTCAGACTCAGTGCTGAAATCAATTCAAGAAACCACATCACATAAACAAAGAAATCAAGAAACGCGGGAAGATAAAGAGAGGTGAAAGCAGGGACAGCATTTGAGGTAAAACCACTAACAATCTCTGAAGAAAACATAGAAGTTAAGCAACCTGAAACACGAAGCTCTGTAAACACAATCGCAAGTTCAACTCCTAAAGTGCATTAGATTCTGAGATCTATGGCCCACAAGAAGACGGTGGTGATGGGAGTAAAGACGGCGGCATTCGATCTTGGAGAAAGAAAGGATCGCGATGAGAGTAAGAGAGATTGGGGTTTCGATGGTGGTGAGACTCGATGGAGCTAAAGAAGTCGACGCCAACGATGGTGGAGAGGAAGACGACGGCGATTAAGGAACACGAACTCTGTGACTTACAATCGAACCGCCATTCTTCATTCCTCTCATCGGCGTTACAATCGAACTCTTTGAGGAGGTTTCTGCGCTGAAGAATCAGATTTGGTTGAGGGAGAAGGCGGAGGGAAAAACCTGAGAAGAGGAAGAGAATGTGCTAGGGCAAGAGTTCACGGGGTGAAGGTAGAGTACAGGGAAGGGGTTTTTTTTTTAAAAAAAAAAAATGTGAATCATGTGGATTCAACATTTTTTTTTTACTTCTCATAATCATTTATGATACGTGCAAAATGAATTTTTCGCGTGTCACTTCTTGAGACGTGAAAAATATGTCTCCCTCAAATTTTTTTATATCTTATGCTATAAATAATGTGAAAAGTATTTTTCATTTCGTGAAAAATACGTCCCCCTCAAATTTTTTTATGTCTTATGCTATAAATTATGTGAAAAATATGTTTCCTTCCAGACTTTTTACGTCTTATAAAATTTATGAGATGTGGAAAGTTTTTTGTGCCTTCTTTTCCACCTTATTTTGTGTTTGCCGCTTTTTTTTTTTCAAGAATTCACGTCTTATAATTAAAAAAGAGACGTTGAAACTTTTTCACATATTTACAATTTTATCACGGCCTTTTTTCTACATCTTATATTTTTTAAAAAAAAGATATAAAATAGGGAAGTAAATACTGCTTTTTTTTTTTTTAAGTAATGATAATATAAAACAAGAGGTTGAACGATGATTGTGAAAATACAGGTAATTGCATTCTATCTTATTTGTTTTATACATTTTTAATGAAACTGACAGAGGAAACAGGTTTCAAGCGGATAAGGTTGTGGTCGATTCCACAAAAATTGCCTGAGTTCAGCCACTCACGATTTATTCTGAGCACCTGATTCCGAGATCGGGAGTAATAAGCCCTTTAAATACAATCGATTTTTCAATTTTTTTTAGTTTTGGCTTTTCCAATTTGAGTTTCGTGATATAGTTCATTTTTATTTTCTAAGATTTATTGCTAGTAGAGGGTTTAATTGTTCTACTATGTCTCGTTTTAGTTGTTTCAATTAGATGCGTGTATGTGCTGGGGTTCTTGAATAGAAGGTATCTGTCAATATTTGAAAACATCTTTTACTATAGATTATATTCTGTATTGGTGGTTTGTATTAATTCAATTGGGCCATAGGTCAGTACGTTGGGGCCTTATCAGGTCAGGTAGGGTGAGATTCTTTACATGGTATTAGAGCCTAGGTTGGGGTGGATTAACCCAAATTTCGATCATCAAGAATTAGGCAAGTTGTCCGATTCCTTTTATTTTGGTTCCTTCTACCGGCATTGGCGAAATGAATGGACACTAAATTGAGCGTAGCAACAAAATTTTGCTCAAATCGCACTCGAAACTATCGCTCTTTCATTTCTCTCATCCCCTATACTTAGACAGGCCTGATAGCCTACCAATTACTCTCTCCGTTTTTAAATATAAAATCTAATTACCTAATTTGATTGTATTAAAGAGTTATTAAATTAGTTAAAATTACATGATGTTACCAAAGCACCCTAACGATCTACCTTTATTCTCACTCTCCCTCTCTTACTTCATTATCATTGAGAAGCATCAATAGAGATAATTTAAGAAAAATTTGAGAAAAAATTGAAAGAGATTTTATATTAAGAACGCTCACATATCTAAATATATCATATATTTAATAATAGAGGGAGTACACTTTTTATCATGATTGGGATGAATTCTAGAACTTCACAAAAACCGGGTATAACTGAGCTAGATATATCTCTATATAGTGTTCTAATAATTTTCGGGCTAGCTTTATTGGCCCGAACCATACCCAGCCCTGTTTGGCCCAGAACGAAGATCATGTAGGACATGTCCTCCAGGCCAGAGGACATGTCCTGTTAGTCCTTGAGCTTTTGATATAAAAAAAACATCTCTTGGTCCTTGAGTCTTTGTCTCTACCCTCTTGTCTCGTGTCTCATTGAAATAAAATATTAGGAAAATTAAAAAAAAATAATGAAATTATAATATTATATCGTGCAGTAATTGGTAAATATTAAGTATTAACTAACTAAAATATTTTATTTTTTATTAAAAATAATAATATTTTCAGGCCGGCCAATGGTCATAAAGCCTATACCTTTATCCTATCCTACCTAATAGTCAGGTTTTATCTCATTCTGATAGTTATAGTTCCAGGTCAATTTATCCTCGGACTAGTTTTGCCTTGGGTCGTGCCGTTGGTTTCTTTTTTTCAGCCCTAATAGATTCCTTTATTTCTTGAGATACATGTAACACAAAATTTTGCAGCTATATAAATTTTTATCTTTAGATGGCATTTTTCACCCTCAAAATTGATTCTCTCAAGATTTTTTCAATAATATTTTAGCAAATTATAACTGCATTTCTATGGCTATTTATTATTCACTTAATTTATTATTTATTTATAATTTAGAGTTATCGGTAAATAGTTTCTTAATGGAATAATAATGCTATTCTTATGAGTCAAACTCATCCAATAGAAAATATCAAGACCATTAATAGTTTGGTGCTTAATTTTATCTTATATTGATATTTATTAACCACAAAAACTTAAAAATAATAAATGGATTTTTTTTATTTGCAATACTAATATTTTATTGATTAAGTGATTGTAACCTCAAATATTGCGTTGTAAAGAGTGATCTAAAAATGATATATTTATTTTCAACCCATCAGAAAAAATAAATTCGATCACTATTTTTATTTAGAAAAATTAAATTGGAAAAGTAGAAGTGATCTTCTATGATTATAATTAATTTTAACAACAATATTTCGATGAAAACATGGAAGACTAAACATGTATTCCAAAAATCTTATATTCATTTAATGTTACCTTTTACATTATTACATTATTACGATTTTTTGAAGGTCTGATGTAGATTAAGGATAGGGAAAATTTTAAATAAATACCATTTGAATATCTAAAGGATAAAAAGGTACCTCCAATATACAAAAAGATATAAAAAAGATTATTCCCAATTTGGGATAAACAATTTTAAGGTAAAAAGACTAAAATGCCCTTGTCTCCAGTAACTGCTCGGGAATTTCCATTAACCACTCTTGTATAGCGATTAACCACTCTGGTATAGTCATTAACTATTTTGCTGATTCATTAGTTAGGCTCAAATACACTTGTTTTTGTGAAAGTTATTAACTACTCGAGTATAGCCATTATTAACCACCACCGTATATCAATTAACTACTCTAATATAGCCATTAACCACTTCGATGATTCATTAGTTATGCTCAAATACGCTTATGTTTGTGAAAATTATTAACCACTTGTGTATGGCCAATAACCACTCCGGTATAGCGATTAACCACTTTGGTATAGCCATTTGAGAATGGCAAAATGCACAAGAGAGGGTGAATTGTGCTTTCCAAAAACTTAAAACAGAAATTTACGAATGATCTTTATACTGGTTCGGCCAACTGTGCCTACGTCCAGTTCTCCAACTCCTCGTTGGGTTCCACTAATCATAGGTTTTACAACTACAGGTTCACCTGACAACCTTTACAGAGTCTTAGAGTCCCTCTAAACACTCCCCCTTACACCTGTAAGGTAATAACCCTGTTCTGAAACACCAAGCTCCAGAACAACCTCAAACAGCAAAGGATTTCAATAAATGTTCACTTAATGAACTGATTTTGATAAACACTTAAGTACAATAAATTCTTTAAGAGTAATAAAAGCTTTTTGAACAGGGAGTAGATTTTAGCAATAAGAATGTTCTTCGTTCTTGTCACTCACTCATAAATGCTTTATGTTTCTGCTTTTATACTCCTCATGACGAGCATCAATCTACCAGCTAGAGATATCCGTTTGAATTTAAACGTTGAGAGCTTCTAGCCGTTGGCAATAAATGCAGGTTCTCAGATGTACAAGGAACTTCTTCTCTTGCTTCATTTAATGCTGCAGAAAGGTGAGCTAAGAGAGAGTATTGATATCCTGCAACTTTACCTACCACTGTACTTGCATAGCAGCTTTTTGGGACTAGCGGTAGCAGACTTACTATCGCTAGCTTCATGGTGAAAGTCCTGCACTGAGCTGTTAGCTATAGCAAGTAGTTATGAATATATGTTGTTATCGATAGGCATTTCTATTTGCTCAAAGATATAGATAAAATGACTAAGTTATACGATTGAATCATTTCTCTATCGATAGAGCTTCTACTATCGCTAGCTAACTGGATATCACTAGAGGAACTTATTTGCTCAAGGGTCTGATATCTAGTTAATTTAATAGGAGGCTCCTATCGCTAGCGCATCATGCTATCGCTAGCATTCAGGTACTTAGTAAATTTTATCACTTTGCTCAGAGCTTAGCTTCTTTGGACTGATATCGATAGGGCTCATTATCTGTTCTTTGTTAGCGATGGAAGGCCTATTAGCGATAGAAGACCTATTAGCGATAGAACTTAGACATGGACAATTTATTTCTTTTAGCTCAACTCAGATCAAGGCATTCACTAGCTATTTATTTTACTTATGTTATCTATTGAACTCAGTCCTCATCAAAACTTAAGATTCTAACACCATTAACAACTTCGCTTTGAAAGAAAATGGAGACTGGGTTATTTTGGTCTTTTTACCTTAAAATTGTTTATCCCAAATTGAGAACAATCCTTCTTATGTCCTTTTGACATTGGAGATACATTTTTGTCCTTTTGATACTGAAGGGGTATCTATTTGGAATTTTCTCTTTTCTTACATATTAAAATTTAATATCTTATTTTTACTTATGACTGACCATAAACAAAAGTTTGGAAACGTTCAGATCTCTTATTTTTAACTTTGTTTTCAAATTTCCAAGTTGTCTTAATTATAAAATCAATATTATTTTATCATGTACAATATAAATAAGTCTAGTTTATTAAAATTTGATCTTATTCGTAGTTGACAGCTTTAAAGTGTAAACTGGACCAAATGATAAGAAATAACGATTTTATAAATATATTTAATCTCAATTTCTTTTTTTTTTTAAATTTAATCATGTGAATGAAATGAGGAAAAGCAAATGACCACGGAAGAAATGAAGCTTCTCATCTCTATTTTTCCATTAAAAAAATTAAGGGTGTGTTTGGATGGACTTCTGAAAAAGTGACTTATAAATAAGTCAAACTGAAAATAAGTTAAACTGAAAATAAATCAGATTGTGTAATGAGATTTATGTTTGAATGGGCTGTTAAAAAAAGTGACTTATAAGTCATAAGTCATATTGTGTAATGAGATGTATGTTTGGATGGACTTTTGAAAAAGTAATTTATGTTTGGGTTAGTTGTGATTTGATGTGTAAAATAAGTTAGAATTGTGTGGTCCACCAAAAAAGTGACTTATAAGTCATAAGTCATAAGTCATAAGTTGAAAAAAAGAACTTATACTTATTTTGACTTATAAGTTATAAGTTACTTATTTTTATAAGTCGAGACAAACATGCTCATAAGTCCTTTTCTGAAAATAAGTCCTTTTTTATCAAAATAAGGACTTATTTAGCTACATGTAGGCGAGCCAAACACACCCTAAGTGGTTGATATTTAATATCTTTAATTTCGATGGTAAATGGCTGGATGCGGCTTGTTGCATTTTGGATAATGGTGGTAGGATGATTACTGATTTTAGTTTTCTTTTTTCTCTTAAGAATGTTATTTTGATTTAGTTAAATTCTGTACCTTTTTTGTAAGACTTTTTTTTTTTTTTGGCTTCTGTAAGACTTCTTTATTATTAAATCGAAAGAATATGGCAGGAGAAAAAAATAATCTTTCAAGTGCCATGTGTGTCTCATTAATTTGATACGGCAGTTTACATAAGTTTTTAACACGGGGGTGTTGACTTTTAAGTAAGAAAATTAGGGAAGTGAATTTCAAATTTCGATGGCGATGGATTATTTACAATTGATTCAAAATAAAAACTTATGCATATTTTAACGGGTGAAGGTCCTTAAATAGTCAGGAAGTATTGGGTGAGGAGCTGATAACACCAGGAAGTTTTTTTGGGCTCTTAAATGCCACTGATGTTACAATTCATAGCTAGTATGACCAATTTTAACTGAGACCAGTTAAGAGCCGTTAAGTTGCCACCGTGTCATGCCACATCGATGATGCGTGGCTTGACCCTCGGTCCACACGTGACCTGGCATTAAGATAAAAAAAGGGGACAAATTTCGCTGGCCACTCACCTCATTTTAGGGTTTATATACTTGTCGATTTGGGGAAAAAATGAAATCGAGTGGGGACGAGGACATCGGCGATTGGAGAAGAGGAGAGGAGAATGGGCGATTCAACGGCTTCTTCTCATATAGGAAGTAGGAGGAGAGTAAGTTTCGTGAGGCGGCGACTTGCGGAGTGCGAAAATGATGGTGAAGTCCGGCTTTGTCACTGTGGCGTGGTAGCTCCAATCCGAACTTCATGGATGGAAATCAACCCAGGGAAAAGGTTTTATGGGTGCAGAAATTATCACCAACAGGTATGGGACTTATTATGGGATTAATCATCTATTTGTCTTATTATGGGACTTGTTATGGGATTAATCATGAATGGAAATCAACATTCCTTTGTTTGATATGCATTTCCAGGGAGGGGGTTGTGGTTATTTCCACTGGTATGACGATGAAAGTGATCAGAGGTCTCGAGAGGTGATAAATGAACTGGTGAAAATGGTGGAGACGATGCACGATGAAAATGGGAACAAGGGAAGAGCAGAGAACGATGAAGCAGATGAAGCATTAAGTGGAGGTGTTGAAACTGAACTAGTAGCCATTAAAGTGAGATTAAGGAAGAATGAAAGGTTCTTAAAGATGACATTGTGTGTTTTGGCTGTGACATGGGGTTTTATTTTGTTATATTTAAGATTTTAAAGGGGATGGAAGTGTTTGGATGTGTTGGGAACTTGGGATTCTGATTATGAAGGGAAATTCTAAAGCATGTATCGGTCGCCTTGACTTGTAATTATGTACTTGGCTGCAACGGTGATGATCATGGAGTTTAATTTGTTTCATGTATATGGTCTTCATTGTCGGAGTTTTTGATCCAGCAAATAGAATCAACTAAAATGGATTTTCTTTTTGCTTTCTTGGTTCATGTAGGTCATAATATTCAGTCTTGGTTCCTGTGGTTGAATTTCAGCTGCTTGAATGGTTGTAAAAGACAAGTATGGTTTTTCTATCTGCATTTGTCTTTAGCCCAATATATTAGGGTGTTTTTTTTAATGGAAGGAAAGTAAATTAATCTGATGCAAATGCCGGTTTCCCAGGATGATGCAAATCTCTGTCAGCTACATTAAATCTCTTTTAGTATTATCAGCTACAATTCTAATCTGAGCTAATAGATCATCTTTTGTAAAAGTTTGACCTTAAAAAATTCTAAGGTTACTAGCTTGCCATATCATTTGGAAGGACCTTGTTCCAAACTGAATTTATATATACTAAACATTAAATAGATTGCTTCTTGTTTGTGCAAATGTGAAATGATTGCAACATTTATGTTGTTGAATTTCATTTAGCACTGATATCTTGTAATATGACATATTCACATACCATATTTTTTATACATCAAGATATATAATCACATTCACATGATCACATCCATTTTAAGTAATGTAGAATTGATATGGATAGAATTGATGGACAATAATATACTCCAAAATAAGTGGGGACCTGATATAAGCAGAACAAAAGTGTAAGTGGGGACCTGATAAATCACAATAATATACTCCCATGACATCAAACAGAATAATAGGTAGATACACGTGACCAAAATGAATAGTTTGAAGCATCACGTGACCAAAAAGAAAATGAAAAGGATAATGACATCAAAAGCAGAGGAAGTATCCGTGAGACAACACATCAATTTGGGCTCCTTTCTCTTCCTCTTCCTCTTCCTCTTCCTCTTCCGGTTCCTGTTCCTGTTCCTGTTCCTCTCCCTCTCCCTCTCCCTGTCTCTGTCTCTCTCATTGCATTGAACCTGGCTTCAGTTGCTGAGGCAAGAAGTTGTGAGGCTGAGATGGCAGGTTGCCCATGCCATTGTAGTCCTATAGGAGAAAAAGGAAGTTCTGAAGGGCTGGAAGATGTTGAACCATCACATCTGAACTGTATTTTTCGAGACCCAGTACCACTTGAAGAAATGGACTTGCTTCTTGCTGCCATCATTGCCCTTTCATTAGGTATAGGACCCTTGGTTTCTATGTCTGCATGTTGAGACATGTGATGTTGCCCTGTTCCCTCTTGTATAACAATTTCAGAGGACATACCAGGCTGCATGATGAACATAACAGATTCTATTAATTATCATATTCAATCTAATATTTCAGAAGTAATACAATTTCATCCACTTCCCTGATTTCAGCTACAATTTCATCCACTAATATTTTAGAAGTAATACAATTGTAGGATCAAATTCAAAACTACAAAACTACAAATCAACACATCAATTCTTCTTCTTAAATTTCTATATTACCAACATAGCTACTGCCTTTTTCCTTTTCACCTATAACTTCTAGCTTCATTTCAAATTTCTATATTAGGTCCCGTTATAGTGTCACCTATAACTTCCAGTTTCATACCAATTTGAAGACTTACATTGTACACTGACCGTCCACTATTTTCATCAATATAAACGCCCATCCCTCTAGGTTGAGGCTGACCAAAACTCTTATAAAAAGCCCTTCCCCCACGTGGCCTTGGAGTAGTCTGTGACTGTCGTGTGCTTGCTTGAGATTGGATGGATTGACTTTGTGTGCTTGATTGTGGTCTCTACAATGTGAGAAACAGAAAGAGAATTAACAGAAGCTTAATAAATGCAATATATTCATAAGTTAATTAATGCAAACTCACATCTTTGCACGTTGCCCTGTTATGACCTTCTTGGTGACAAATACTACATTTGTCGCGATATCCAGCCTTTGACAACTTGTTAGGTGGGGGCAAAGGCAAGTCAGGTTGAATTACACTAGTTCTTGGTCGACTTTGTGTTGTCCTCCTCCTATCTTCTTCCGCAGTCCTTGCCCTCTTAAGCTTGCGTCTGCCAGGCATATTTGTCACAGGTGGTGGTTCCATTGGCTGGAACCTGTCAATTTGCCAGAAATTCTTTCCTCTCACAGGCTTAAAATTGGTTCTATAACTTGCTATGTAGGTTTCTTTATAATAATACCGCGAAATTTGTGAGATAGGATCAATCTTGGCCTTGAACATAGCACATATGGCGTGCTGGCATGGGATACCAGTTAGGTCCCATAGCCTACAGGTGCATCGCTTCTTGTCAATAAATACGGTGTGTCTTTCTTCTCCTTCTATAACCTCAAACCCATCGTCACCGTTAAAATGCACTCTACATCTTGTTGACATTTCTTTACTGCACTCGAACCACTGTAAGCAACTTGGACTATAGTTTCCTTTCCATCTTGACACATATTTATCACTCTCAAACCACTTGTTCATTAACTTGATTCTAATACCATCAATCATACGAATAATAGGTAGATACCTATAGTCATCTATCCAAGCATTAAAACTTTTAGATAAATTATTATCAACAATCCTAGACAAACACCTTGTACTAAAATATGCCCTCACCCAGCACTGTACAGGATAAGAAACTGCTGCAGATGTCGCTTGAGCACTATCTTCACTAAGACTCACTAAGACTCACAAGGTTATCTTTGAAACGTTCTTCATAAGAACTCCAAGCACAGGCCCAAAACTTTTTCTTAAACTCACCTCCTTTCCACACCTTGCTCCAATTAGTGTATATGTGCCTTGCACAGAACCTATGTTCAGCCATAGGCATCACCTCAGACAGAGCAAGATTAAGACCCTACACACACAAGCATAAAAAAAATCTAACATCAATGATACACATATTAACAATTTGAATTCAAGTCATTGACCTCAAATTTGTAAGTTTAAAAAACGCATAAAGTTCAAAAGGACTATGGGTCAATTTAAGATATGTTTGCTTGAAAAACATAATCAAAAGGTTGCAATAGTATCACACAAAAAGTAGCTTAATAATAACATTGCAAAAAGATGTTGATGCTATTCTGAGAAATCATATGACAATGATGATCACCCTCAAAATTCAAATTACCCTAAATTGCATCAAGTAATTTATTACATAAAACTCATTTTTACCTTTTGCATATCAGACATAAAAGTCACACATTCTCCATCTTTCAACTCCAATGACTTCTGCAGCCATTTGAAAAACCATCTCCAATTGTGGGTGTTTTCCTTTTGTGTTATCCCCAAAAACTATAGGATATAATGAATCATCTGCATCAAGACCCGTTGTAGTCAGCATAATACCCCACGCATGCCCCTTCAAGAAGGTGCCATCAACACCAATAATGGGCCTACAACCAACCTTCCAACCAATCTACACAAATAGAAAGCAAAACACATTAACAAGCATATAACTTATAAGTTATGAAAAATAAAAGGAAGAACTCGTGATTTATGGATTACCTTCGAAGCATTAAAGCACACAAACATTCGACTGAACACTCTTCTTCCATTTTCAAGTTCATTCTTGCTTAACTCAACCGCAACATCTGGACCAGGATCAGATACCCTTAACTCATGACAGAAAGCCTCTAATTTCTTGAACTCATCGACATAACTCCCCTCCATCTCCTGAACAATCCTCCTTTTTGCACGTTTATATTTATATATACTGACATGCAGCTTCAACTCTTGCTCACAATCCTTCTTCATGTCTTTTACCTTGTATTGAGGTCTTTCTTGCACCTTGCTTTTGAAATATGAAGCCAGCCACTTATTAGTAGCCCTAGGGTTCTTATAAACGCGACTGCAGTTGTGTTCTCCTTGAAAAGTCTTCACAACAAGTTCCGGGTTGGACCTTTCTTTGGAGGCATACAAGACAAATGGACAGCCCTCATCACAGACCACTTGCACTCTAAATGAATCACTTCTTTTCACTCTCAACTTTAGCCCACCTTTTATGGCATACAAATCTAAGGCTGCCTTTAGCTCTTGCTTGTTCCCAAATGTGGTGCCCACCTTCAAAGTTAGACTCCCTTCTTGTTGTCCTCTTGGTTTGTTTGGTACAAGCCCATTACCACCATCTTGGCCCAAATTAGCATCTACATCCTCATCATCATCATAGTCACTCCTTTCTTCACCATCATCAATTAATGCCCTTTCATAATCAATATCATCATCGTCACTGTCACTTTCACTATCACCATCATCTTCTTCACTGTCACTCCTTGCATCACTCTCACTTACACCGTTATTATCTCCATTATCATGCACCGCATTCTCAGCCAATTCTTTGTTAATTGGTTCCTCTTCACTCCTACTTTCCCCCTCTTTTCTCTTCTCAGCACAAACCCGACGAAATTCCTCTCTCTGTCTTCGAATTTTTATTCTGAGTTCCTCCAGGTATTTCATTCTCTCTAAGTAGTCCACCTCTTCATTTTCATCTTCAACCTGTGAACCATCTTCCCCACACCCTGTACTCGATAAACCCCCCTTGGCCACAGTGTTAGGACGTGAATCCCAAGAAGCCTTACCCTTACCCTTAGCATCTGATGATGAACCACCGGGACCACCACCACCCCTCCAAGACATCTCACCCAAACACTAAACAATTTTTTTTTTAAAAAATGCCAACATTCACTCAGAAGTGGAAAAATAAACCACTATATCAGACAAACTCAAACAACTTAAACAAATATTTGTACTATTCTCAGATTCCTTACCTTTATACGGACGAATCTTTGCTCTCTTTGCCTTCAAAGTCACATGCACCTTCACCTTCAGCTTCACATTCACCTTCAGCTTGTATACTATCGCTCAACAAATCGCTCAGAATCGCCTGCACCGTCTTCGCATTCAGAAACCACAAATGTCGAGGGTTTCCAGTCTCTTTCTCTCACAATCGCATTCTCTCTTGCAAATCCATTTCAATGCCAGTCAGGTCCTTAAATCAATTTCTATCATTAAAATCCCAAGTTCCGGCAAGTATATAAACCCTAAAATGAGGTGGGTGGCCAGCGAAATTTGTCCCTTTTTTATCTTAATGCCAAGTCACGTGTGGACCGAGGGTCAAGCCACGCGTCATCGATGTGGCATGACACGGTGGCAACTTAACGGCTCTTAACTGGTCTCAGTTAAAATTGGTCATACTAGCTACGAATTGTAACATCAGTGACATTTAAGAGCCCCAAAAAAACTTCCTAGTGTTATCAGCTCCTCACCCAATACTTCCTGGCTATTTAAGGACCTTCACCCATATTTTAACCTTGATTATATTATACATTCATATTGAAGTGTAATAGTTATTATACCCTAATATTTGGATTGATTGGGAAGATTTAATTTCATTTTCAACATATTCAATGAAAATTTAATTTTAAAATGACTACACGCAACATTTTTCATCTGGAAAACAAAAGAAGTAGAGAGTAATTAACATTAATAAAACTAATATTAAATCATCACTATGCTACAAGCATTTTTCAAATGAAACTTGTAATCGAACTCTTCATATATTATAATGGTGTTCATTACAACAAAAGTACATATTCTAAGTGAAACAATAAATACAGTTTTTACAGGGTGAAAAAATGCCAACTTAAATTTAAAAAAGCACCACGAGGACCAACTCCCTTATGATTGGAATCTTTGTAATAGTCCTCAAAATCTGTCTTCACTTTGAACTCATTGGTGGATTTAGCCGAAAGCAAAATATGCCCCATCAAATCTGGAGGACATAATTTGGATGAAGCATATTCACCAAAGCTATTACCAAGTATGACAACGTTGCTCAATAGATTAGATTTCGAGTTTGTCTGTAGGAGGTTGTTGTATAATATTACTGAACAATGTGGCATGAAAAACATTGTTGGTTTAGATGCTTTCCTCTTACCGTTTTCGTTGAATCGTAAAACTGAACAACCAAGATCTTTCAAAACCTGACACTCAGTCATCGAAAGAGCTGGATCGAATACTTCTATATCTCCTATCCATTTAAGGTCTCTTTGCATCAATATGGCCAGGCCAAGTTGTAACTTTGGACTCTCCTTTAGTTCAAATTTACCTATACCATAAATTACCATCTTTATCTTTGACTCTGCCCTCAAAACCATACGGAAGTGTTCAGAAACTTGTGGGGTTTGTAGTTGATCTTTAAAGTGACTATAAAATTGAGAGCTCTCAATTTTATCCATACATCCTTTTATTTGCGCTATCAAGATTTTTGCTTTTTTGAGATCAATGTGTAAATCTTTTGGAACCCACGGTTTTGGCATTTCTTTCAGAGTCTGTACCTTGCAGTGACTCATTTTGGATAATGAATTTTGGAAGGAATTAACCTATAGATAAAAAATTTCTGATCCAACGTTAGAATGAAATCGTGAAACATATTCAACATGGAGATTAAAAAGAAAAAAAAAAGAAAGAAAGCTTGTTAAAGATATTATATTTTAAAAAAGAAAGAAAACTTGTTAAAGATATTATATTTTAAAGTAAAAATTGTCTGGTAAAAAAACAGTCACTCGTCATACAAATTCTATATGAAATAACGATACCGTATGAATAGAAGGGAATATGAAGTACTTTTAAAAGAGATCGTTACACATCATCACCATTCTTTATCATGTAAATTAAATTCAAAGCTTTTTTTTTTTAAATAAACAAAATAAAAAACTAATTAGTTCATATGTTGCTTTTTTTTATAGCTGTGGATTTCCTACACCTAAGATTCTTTCTCCTATTTTGCAAAAACTGATTTCGACTTGGGATAAATTACTTCTAAACCAGAATAAACCAACAGTCCTAACGGAGTCCTTAAGACTGAATGCATTGATTAATTTTTCGTCCAAATAATAGCAAGATTATATATAGTTATTTTTTTTTTAGCAAAAAGATTAAAATTAAACTTTAAATACTTAAATTAAATTTAAAACCCTTTACATGTTTTGTATTAATCTCGGCTGGATCCTGTTGTTGACTTGGCTGTGAAAGTTAGAACTCTTGCAAGAATCAAAGTTACGAAAAGAAACCTATGAAAGAGGATTTGAACTCTCTTAATCGATGTGGGTGTCAATTTGTTACCACAAGAAAGTCTTAATTACATACATGTATATATATATATATATATTTTGTAAAATGACCTGCAGAAACGATTTCATCAAATATACCGTCACCAAAAATCAAAATCAATCCTACAAAATCTTTGAAATATCTAATAACTAACTTTATATTATTAATATATGATGAAAATGCAAAATTAAATCTGCTTATAATCTTATATTACATTATCTATGTAAATGTTGTATTAAAACATTCTGTTATAACGTTATCAGAAAAGTTTATCTTATTAAATGTTTAATTTGTTTTAAATTAGCATATGTAAAAATATGCTTAAATAATTGTCAGATTACATTTTAAATATATGATCTTATTTTTGACACTAGTTTTATGCTATTCATCAAATCGAACTTATTATATTTACTCCGCTTTATTTTATTTTTTTTCACAATTTGAATTAGTTGTATGTAAATTGTATTTAGTTAGTACTTCCTCCGGTCCTAATTATAAGATCATTTTGATTTTTTTGGAGAAATTAAGGGATGCAAAATTAATTACTTTAAATTGTCTATAGTTTCTTTTTTCCTCAAAATAAATTTATTCTACTTATAAACTAACCTATAACCAAATTATATATGATATATGTTATAATTTAATGATCTAATTTGTTTCCTTAACTTCCATAAAAAAAAAGTCAAAATAACTGTAAAAACAAATAACTATTTAGAGCTGTTTGTTGAATCTTAAGAAATATGTGATTTTGATTTTGTCATTTTGATATGGTTTAAAATTTTTATCAAAGGTGATTCGTTGCGTTGATTTTTTACGAAAAAATTCATAATTATTTTGTATTTAGCCGCAATTATTGAAGACATATTAGTATTTAGTGATTTCGTATTTTTTTCTCACGTGCCCCAACTCTTTCTTACATATTGAAATTTAAATAACTTACTTTTACCTATACTGAACATGAAAATTTTAAAATGTTCATATATCTTAATTTTACCTATTAAATACATTATTTTTGAAAAATTCCAAATGAAAAGAAATAATGATTTACATGATATTATTTTTTAAAATCCCTTGTGCAAATGAAAGGATGTGATTTTTACTTGTTTATAATTGATCAAACTATAAATGATATAACAAATCCAATTTACCTCTTTAAAAGTGAGACTCTTAATTGAACTTGGCATACTACGTCATTTGTAATCTCACAAATCACAAGCGTCATATTATACAGAAATGCTCCAAATCACATTAAAATATGTCTAATTGTGATTGGTCAGATCATAATTGATATGATAAATTAGATTAATCTAAAAAAATTTCTTGATTATATATGATATATATCTCAATTCTCTTTTTAAATTTAGCTATGTAAAATGAAGTGAAGAAAAGAAAATGACGAAGGCAGAAATCAAATCCGCGCCCAAAGCTATGTTTGATTTTGCAGAGTCTCCTGGTACATAAATTACGATTATTTTGAAAAATCAAATAATACTAAGCTTTTTGGCCAAAAAAAATAATACTAAGCTTAAATTTCAAAATGTATGAGAGAAACGAATTCATATGGATGTCAAAACAATAGATTTTATTTTGTTAATTAAAACAAAAACTGATAAATGTTGCAATTTACAAAGAAAATGAAAACTATCATTTGAAATCATTGATGGTTATAATTTAAAGTTTATTTAGATGTAACAAATTTTAAAAAAGACCATAACATACCACTCACCTAACAGTCCTTTATAAATTTGAATGAAATGACTAATATACCCCTGAATAAATTTTTATTTTTGAAATAAAAAGGATCCACACTTGCTGGCCAGTGGGTAATAGGTCTTATTATTATTTTTTATTAAATGTTGGACGAGGGGGTTGGTTCCAAAAATAAATGGGGTAGTGAACCCCTTTAAATTTGAAGACTTGGTGGCTTACCACCAAGGCATCAAGATTCAAGTCTCCAAAGTACATATGATGTAAAATTAATATTTGTGTATTCCTCATTCTTTCCCTGTATTCTCTCAAATTCTAGGTGTGTTTTACCAAAATTGTTTGATGTGCTAAGAAAAGTTTGTTATACTTTATGAATTCATTTTTTACCAATTTGTTCTCCAACTTTATCAACTTCTTGTATATTATTAAAAGTTTCTTATGTTTAACTAAAATTCTTTTATGTGTTATCAACTTCATTTTATGGTTTCCCAACCGGTGAATTTCCATTTACCAATTGCCTCTCTAACTTAACCAACTTTTTCTTGTTACCAACCTCGTATAATGTTTTATTGCCATGTGTTTTTCTATTTATCCACTTCCTTAATGTTACCAACATCTTCTTGTGTATTACTAACTTCATATAATGTTTTACCAACATTTGTTTTTTCATTTACCCACTTCCTGAACTTTATCTACCTATACTTGTGTGTTACCAACTTGTTATAATGTTTGTAGAATGGGAAAAAAATTTGTAAATGGGAACACATATTAGTAAAACATTATACAAAGTTAGTAGTATGCAAGACGATTTGTGTATGTAAATGGTTAATGTGTAAGTCTCAATTGATTTGGGTTTGTTTTAATTTGAGTATCGCGTTTGATACCACTCATCATCAGAGATCGCTGTGTTAATTAAATCTTACTAATCATAGTTATAGTATGAGTTCAATTAAAGTGGAATATAAAAATAAGCAACAAAAATAATAAATAGATATACAATAATTTAACACAAAAAATATCAGTACTATAATAAATTAATAATTTATAAGAAACTAGTACAACCCGCACGATGCACAGGACAATTTGGTAAAAAACTTACTTATTACAGTTTTGTGTTTACATGTTTAAGTTTCCGTAGAGATGGTGTGAAGTGGAAGTTACTATTTGTGTTTTATAGTTATTGCTTAGAGTGTAAAATATGAAATGCAAATTAAAATATTATAGTTTTCCACAAAAATAGCTAACCATGTATAGATGTTGTGAGGGGAAGTTACCCTGTATTGTGGAAGTGGAAAGTTATTATTTTAATTCTAAATAAATAAAATATATAAATTAAAATATAGTAATTTTCCACAAAATTCGTAAAATTGGGGATAACTGTTTGAATTTGAATTGAGAAGTTACCAACAAAATTGTTGAGAAGTTGAACTGATTATGTGGCGCAAGAAGGACTTCTAGCATCTCCACTTTTATATAGTAGAAGATATTAAGATTTAAAACTTTATCCTACCCAAAGAAGGGTGAAACCTTGGGTTAGGTATTCTTTCATTAACTCTTACCTACCGTCCTATGTTCTATTTTCTACATATTACCTCTCTTCCTTCATATATTTACTATCTTGCACAATAATATGTCTTGTATTATGTATTCAACTTTCCCTATCACATTTTTTTTTGGTAATGTGCTGGATTTCATTATTGATAATTGTACAGATACCTTGAGAACTTCAATTTCCTGCCGAGCAAATGTAAGTCTACTTGAATTATGATCTACATATACTTGTTGAAGCTGAAAAACTATTCAAGGAATGGAAAACTATCGATCTAATCTATCTTAGTTTAGGAATCTATCCACAGCCCTAACACTTTTTTCCAATCATGCACACAAGCCTCGTCCATGCATAAAAGTATATATACATGTATGGATTTCTTTCCCTTTCTGAAGGCCCAGCGTCAATCAAAATTCCTTCATTCTTTGTTGTGGACATTCGTAAATAGCACATCCTCTGTCTCTAAATATAAGTTTCACTTTTGTGAATAGGTGTGTCCTAAAATGTAAGTTCACTTTTTGTTTATCAAGCATTTATTGTTTTTTTTTTTTTTCAGTTTTTCCCTTTGTTTATCTTTTTTCTATACATCTTCTTTCATATTTATCACCTCTTATTTGCTATAGTCTTTTTCATTATCTCCTTTTTAGACATTCTCTTTCATCTTTAATAACAAAAACATAATTGGAAAATAAGTTACATTTTTGACATATTTATTGTTTCTAACTACTTTTTTTAATTTTCTTAATAAACACAAATTAGCGGAGGGAGTATATTAAATCCTTTTGTGATTCTAGCTAACCAAATGAGTATGCATTCTTCCATTTTCGTTTAATGAAGATGGCAAGTCCTAAGCTAAAAATATCCATAAGTTAAAGCAAATTAAGTAAATTAGAAACTTTCAATAAAGATGGTCTTTGTACCACATCTCTAATTCAGAGACTAGCCTTAATTTCCCTTTAAGAGGCTATGTTCAAAAACAGACATGTCCATCCATCCCCCACTAAATGGGATATCTCTCGATATATGATTTTATCTCTCGTTTGCTACAAATAGGTGCCCTTGAAATCAGTTTTTCAAGGAAGCTGAAAACATATTTTTTTTTTTTTTTTTGAATAAGAAGCTGAAAACATATTGAATACTCATTCCGCATAACTAAGAGATAAAAAAAATTAGAAACGTCCCTATTGTAGAGGGAAATCAAGTTCATATAAAGATGGAGGGTTATGAATTTTTCCGTTTAATTATTTAATATTTTGTCAAAAAGATCAAAATATTAACTGCTTAATCACAACATAGACCTAGACAAAAATTAAGCCTTCATAGAATCACCATACGTCTAAAGATCCAACTGTATATTTAAAACATCGTCATTGTCAACCATTGTTCTGTTCGAGGCATATCCCCTGCATTCAAATTTAAACAAGTTTAACAAAGAGGGAAGCCAAATTATTCTAATTCACCAAGGCATACAGCGCAACTCGAAGATGAGAGCATACAGAGCAAAACCATTACATCAAGTGTGTACTTAATATTTTTTAGAATAGAAAAATAAACTAAATAAATTACTTATAAACTGATTTATCTGAATTTTTTCTCTAAACTAGTGCATTTGACTTATGAGTTAACATATAATCTAATAATTCCCTCAGTCTTAAATATAAGACCTATTTAACCAATCCAATTTAATTAAGGATGTGAGTTATATTAGTTAATTTATTGTGATTTTTTTAAAACACCCAAATCATTTTTCCTTATTCCCTCCCTCATCTCTTACTTAATCATTATTTGATCATTATTGGAGGTACACCATTAAGGATAATTTGAGAAGAAATTGATAAAAATTACAACTAGATCATATATTTAGGACACGGACTAACACCTTAAATAGGTTATATATTTAGAATTAGAGATAGTAATACAAGAAATATGCCATGATTAAATGACTAATTTAGCTTCCATAATCCGTCCAAACAAAATTCAACTAGGTCTTAGAGTACTATTGTAGATGAAGCACATCATCTGTTATAACTAAGAATCAGATTCATACCTACAAGCTCAATCACATATGGTCCTTCTATGAACTGGAATTTTCAATAAAAGGAAACAACCAACTCAATGAACTCATCTTTGTAATCCAGAGCAACCAGATAAACGGTATAGCCATCTCAATAAAAATATGTAAAGAAGAAAAGAGATAGAGAAGAAGTACATACTCTATTCCCGTAACAGAAAACAATTCTACATGCTCAACCACATAATTGTGCTTACTGATACAACTATACGTGATACAAGTTGAATACACCAATGTTTCATTTGATTAGGCACCGGAACCACCAAAATGTTCAATCCTGTCATGATCACTAACATTGAGATCTGCCATGGCCTCAGCCAAGCCATGGCAACATTGAGCCAACACATTAGGATCAGTATAATTCCTAACAGCCTGAACAATCCCCCTAGCTCTCTTATAAGGATCTGAGCAATCAAACACTTCTGACCCCACAAATACACCATCACATCCCAATTGCATCATAAGAGCAACATCAGCAGGAGTCACAATGCCACCAGCAGCAAAATGTACCACAGGAAGCCTACCCATTGGCTTAATTTGTGCCACCAAATCATAAGGCGCTTCAATCTTCTTAGAGAATGCAAAAACCTCATCATCATCCATATTACTCAAACTCCTAATTTGCCCCATCACACATCTCACATTCCTCACAGTCTCAACAATATTCCCAGAATTTGATAATTCCCCTTGTGTCCTTATCATAGCAGCACCTTCCCTGATTCTCCTCAATGCATCTCCAAGATTCCTAGACCCACAAACAAAAGGGCACCTAAAATTATGCTTATTAATAAAATTGTTGTCATCTGCTAAACCTAAGACCTCGCTTTCATCGATGTAATCAACCCCAACAGATTGAAGAATCTGGGCTTCCACGAAATGACCAACCCTAACCCTAGAAATCACAGGAATCGAAACAGCTCGCTTGATCTCTTTCAAAAAAGACGGATCGATCATTCGAGAAATTCCCGGGCGATTTGGCTCTGAGGCGAGTAAAGCACACGCGCCGGCTTCTTCTGCGATTTTGGCTTGTGGGATTGTTGAGACTTCGAAAATGGCGCCACCTCGAAGCATTTGAGCGACGCCTGCTTTGAATGAAAATGGGTTTGAGTTTGGATCGGTAATGACGGTTGTGTTGTAGAGAGTAACAGTGCCATGTTCTGCCATTTTTGAATCAGAGAATGGAGAATTGAGAAGTGGGGAATGTGTGTGAGGGATTGGTTGATCAAAAGAGAGAAATGGTTTGATGAGGGAATTTGTGGGGGGTTGGATTGATTTTATGGAGAAGGGAAGATGAGGTTGGTTCCAGAAAATTCGATGGAGTTTCGAGGCTTTGGGGAAGATGGTGACTGGGGAAATGTAGAATTATTTAGATCTCTATTTGGCACCAACTGAAATTGTCAAATACAGATTGAAATTGAAATTAATCAAATAAATTATGCAATACAGCTGGATGTAATAAAGATACTTCTTGTTGCTTCCGGTTTTAATTGTTAGAGTCAGTTGATTTTTTTTTTTAAATTAAGGATGCAAAATATATCACTATAAATTGTTTATATTTACCTTTTTTTTCCTCAAAACTAAGTTATTTTACTTATAAACTAGCATATAATCTAATTACATTTCGTATATATTAAGATTTAGAGGTCAAATTTGCTTCCTTATTCTCCCAAAAAAAAGTCAACTGACTCTTATAATAATTAATACCGGAGGTAGTATATGTTTTGTCAATTAGTGTTACTTTTTAGTTTTTACCCTTCTAATTTGATTGAAAGATTTTATTTGTCAATTGCCAGTTCCTTTTTACCAAAAAAAAAATTCATAAAACAATAAAAAAAATAAGCATTAAAATACAATTAATAAACAATACCATTTTTTTGTAACATTAAATATTACAAATTGATTTTTTTTTGCAATTAATGTTCAAAAATATTTTTTAATAGTATTTTTAAAGTATTTTTATCAATTTACTTTAAAATATTTTCCTTAATAATTATTACGAGTAGCACCTTAAACTTAGAATATATAATGCAATTTGAAAGTTTATGTATAGTGTTAGATGGAAAAAATTAATTTAGGGTATTTGGTGATGCTGAAAAATATTTTAAGGTGTTATATGCATAAAAAGTTAATAAAGGTTTTGTCACTCTATATGGAGATGTGCAGCCGATGCTGTACCAACAAAACTATCCTTGTTTAAAAGAAAGTATGCATATTCCCACTTATGTCCTACTTGCGAAAGTGGGGAGGAGTCCCTGGAGCTTAAATTTTTTCAAAGCCCTTGGGTGAGAGGGATGTAGGTTGGTTGCCCTTTGTCTGTGTCTGTGAGAATGGATAGTGTTATAAGTTGCTTAAGAAGTGGTGTGTTGATGTGATTGGTAAATGTTTTTGACTAAAAGATTACGATGTTGCTTTAATAATGTGGACTCTATGGTTAATATGGAAAAGTAGGAAACAGTTTGTATTCAGTCAAAAACAACCTGATCATTTCCTTGTTATAAATTATGAGAGGAAGCAATTGTTTGAGTTTGGGTCAGAAAATTTCATAGGGTTTATAGATATAGGTATAAATCCTAAACTGAACAATTATGCTTGGACTGCTCCGAAGTAAGAGTGGGTTAAAATAAAATGTGATGGCTCTTTTGATTAAGTTTCTAGGGAAGGGGCAATCGAAATTATTTGTAGGAATTTTTCTGAAAAATTTGTGGGGTTTTGGATGTGGAAGCTGATAATAAGGAACCTGCAGGCTGTAGAATGTGATTAAAATAATACTCATTTCCTGTCTAAATATAAAGCGTATTTAAGGGTGGGTTTGTTCTTAAATATAAGACCTCTTTATATTTTTTTAATATTTATCTAAATTATCCTTAATGATACTCCCTAATAATAAACAAACAAGATAGGGATGCTGGGTATAAGGTAGGTGGTTAGAGTGTTTTGATAATATCATGTGATTTTAATTAAGTTAACTAACAACATTAATCTAATTAAATTAGATAAATATGTTTTATATTTTTAACAAGGGAAAATTTCACTGTAGGACAACTGTAACAAATTAATTTAAAAGAAAGACCACATGAATCTGAAATTTCACTGCAGGCCGTGGGTCCTTAAATGAAATTAAAATGCTTGACAAAAATACCTAAAAGCCCTTGTTTAATTGAAAGACCCCAAGATAAAGTTGATCGGCTTAAGTACTCGTCTGACACAGGAAAGACAAGGCAACCACAAGTACGCATGAAGGAAAGAGGAAGCTTGATGAGGACGATGAACACGCACAAGAACTGAAGGATTTCAACATTAATGGAGCTTTCATTGGTGTTAAAAGAAATGAATATTGAAGGGTTAAGGTATATTTATGGGTATCTCTCTCTCTCTCTCTCATTGTATCTCACATAATGCACAATGAAATAACTAGGAAACATGAAGGGGCCCACTAATGGTCTCTCTCTGGTATCTCTCATAATACACAATGAAATATTGAACCATTTGTCATATGCTCCAGTGGACGAACAAGGAAATGGGTATATGAACAAGGAAATTCCAATATAAACAAGGAAATCATCATATGAACAAGCAATAATAAATTAAAGTTAACATGATATGTCCAATCTACGAACAAGGAAATTGGCATATGAACAAGGAAATTCCCATATGAACAAGGAAATCGTCATATGAACAAGCAGTAATAAATTGAAATTAACATAGTATGTCCAGTTCACGAACAAGGAAATGGGCATATGAACAAGGAAATTCCCATATGAACAAGGAAATCTTCATATGAACAAACAATAATAAATTGAAGTTAACATGGTCTGTCCAGTGCGCGAACAAGGAAATGGTCATACGAACGAGGAAATTCCCATATGAATAAGGAAATGTTCATATGAACAAGCAGTAATTAATTGAACAACACAGGGCATTTCAAGTCCACGAATAAGGAAATCGTCACATGAACAAGTAGATTCCTATATGAACAAGGAAATCGTCATATAAAAAGCAGTAATAAATTGAAGTTACCATGGTCTGTACTTGTTCATATGCAGATTTCTTCGTTCGTATGATGTTTTCCTTGTTCATGGCCTGGAAATAAGCATATGAACAAGGAAATGCTTATATGAACAAGGAAATATCATGTTAACTTCAATTTATTATTGTTTCTTCATATGGCCCTTTAACTTATTCATATGATGATTTCTTTGTTCATATAGGAATTTCGTTATTCATATGATGATTTCCTTGTTCGTGGACTGAAAATGCCTTGTGTTGTTCAATTAATTACTGATTGTTCATATGAAGATTTCCTTGTTCATATAGGAATTTTCTCGTTCGTATGGCCATTTCCTTGTTATGCACTGGACAGACCATGTTAACTTCAATTCATTACTACTTGTTCATATATAGATTTCCTTGTTCATATGCTCATTTCCTTGTTCATGGATTGGACATACCATATTAACTTCAGTTTATTACTACTTGTTTATATGACGATTTCTTTGTTCATATACCAATTTCCTTGTTTGTGAACTGGAGCATATGACAAATGGTTCAATATTTCATTGTGCATTATAAGAGATACTAGAGAGAGACTATTAGTGGGTCTCTTCATGCTTCCTAGTTATTTCATTGTGCATTATGAGATATACAATGAGAGAGAGAGCCACAATGAGAGAGAGTGAGATTGAGGACGGGAGATGGAGGGATAGAGAAAGAGATACCTATAAACATACCTCACCAACCACTACAAAAAAACAACAAATTTCCGACAGAATTCCATCGGAAAATCGATTTTTCCGGCAGAATTTCTGACGTAATTTTTTCCGTTGGAAATCCATTTACCGACAGAATTTTTTTGTTGGTAATTTAATAATATTATTTTATAAATAAATTATTTTTGAATTTATAAATAATATATTAAAATATTATTACCGACGGAATTTCCGTCGGTAATTTTTTAAAATTTTTAAAAAATTTAAGCCGCCACGTGTCACTGTCCCACACCCCACCACGTGTCGCTATCTCGTGCCGCCACATGTTGCCTTCAATTTCGTCATTGGAGAGATTCGAACCCGCAACCTGTTGGGGCATGTTTGATGTCTTAACCAGTTGAGCTACGAACACCTTGTGAAATCATTTGCAAACTATTATATTTATAATATTTAAACTCACATTATTATAATTATATTTAATCTTAATATATTATGAAATATTTTATAATAAGTAATATATAATTTACATATTAATAATTCTATTATTTTTTTATAAATAATTTTTATATTCATATACAATCCATTATATTTAGTATTTTCATTTTATATTATTAAATTATAATTATTTTTCATTTTATTTTATGAAATTTTTTAATAATTATTTTATTATATATATTATTAAATTATAATTATTTTTCATTTTTATTACTAATATTTAATTATTTACTAAAAAATAAAATATTATTTAATAACAAATTAAAATTAAATTTGGTAATAAATTTATATCTATATACGTGTATATATATATTAATTTTTATTAAATATGTTTTATTTATTTATAAAATATTTTTTAAAATAAATTAATATAATATTTTTTATATATTATTTATAAATTAAAATAACAATTTATTTATAAAATAATAAATAATTAATGTAATTACCGACGAACAATTTTCAGTGGGTAATAATATTTTATTATATTATTTATAAATTAAAATAATAATTTATGAATAAAATAAAATAATTAATTAAATTACCGACGGAATTCCGTCGGTAATAATATTTTAATATTTAATTAAAATTAAAATAATAATTTATAAATAAAATAATATAATTAATTAAATTACAGACGGAAATTCTGTCGGTAATCCGTCGGTAATTACTTGTTTTTTTTGTAGTGAACCCTTCAATGTTCACTTCTTTTAACACCAATGAAAGCTCCATTAATGTTGAAATCCTTAAGCTCTTATGCGTTCATCGTCCTCATCAAGCTTCCTCTTTCCTTCATGCGTACGTGTGGTTGCCTTGTCCCTCCTGTGTCAGACGAGTACTTAAGCCAATCAACTTCATCTTGGGGTCCTTCAATCATACAAGGGCTTTTAGGTATTTTTGTCAAGCATTTTAATTTCATGTAAGGACCCACGGCCTGTAGTAAAATTTCAGATTCTTATGGTCCTTCTTTTAAATTAATTCGCTACGGTGATCTTACAATAAAATTCTCCCTTTTAACAAGATGGCACTGTCATAGAAGTTAGGAATTCCCACTGCAACCAGTTATATTGCACGGGACTTGGTACTTATTTGTGGTGTGAAGTAGAAAGTTTGATTCCAATTGAGGACGAATGTTGGTGCTCTGTCTCTCCATGGAAAATTGAATTACTGATGCGATATGAAATGTATAAGACTCATATTCAATAATTATTTCTCTATTTTGACTATATTAACTATTAAGAATACTACTATTAATATGCATTTTTTTTGAAAAAAAAAACATAATTACACAATATACTGACCTTATAAACTAATACTTCCTGCATTCTTAAATATAAGACCTATTTAACCAATTTAATTAGATTAAGGATATTAGTTAAATTAGTTAAAATTACATGAGTATTACTAATAGACCATAACTATCTATCTTTATCTTCACCCTCACTCTCTTACTTGTTTATTATTAAGGAACATTTATAGGATTATTTAGGAAAAAATTGAGGAAAATTAAAAAGGTGTCTTATATTTATGAATAAACTTACCTCTCCAATAGGTCCTGTAAACACCCAATTTTATCCGGGTCCTACAAAAGAATAAAACAATTATAAAAATAATAAAAATCTTCATTGTAGGAATTTCAAAGAAACTCGACTCATTATGATTGAAAAATGACACTTTAATCATTCTTTAAAAAAATTCAAAAATTCATTAATTTATTATGATTATGTATCATTAATACTGACTGTTGGGCCTTAAGTGCAAAAGTCAAATTTAAAAATTAAAATTGATGGTGATTATGAGCCATTAATGACAATTGTTGGGAGATTGATTATTTAAAGAAATTAATAAAAAATAAAAACAAAAATTATCAAAAATATTGTCATTTAAAATAGGAAATGTTATTAAAATAAAAATATAAAGATAAAATAAAAAATAATTTAAAAATATGAGTGTATGTATGAGAAAAAGTCTTAGTGATACCTGGCATTTAGATCAGTTTAATGATCCTTACATTGTACATTTGCCAAGGTATAAATCAGATCATTGCCCATTGCTCATAAAAGGTTCGAATGGGAGAATAAAACGGAAAAGTAATAATTTTAGATTTTTTGCTCCCTAAGTGATGGATGAAAATTTTTTCGAGGTGGTGAACCAAACCGTTTTCCTAAAATTTTTATATAAAAAAAAAATACATGGAGGTCAAATCGATTGTTGGGGGGGGGGGGGGGGGGTTGGACATATCAGCTTTCAAGAGTGATGTAATGGCCTGGAACAAGTTGTTGACCTTTGGGAATGTAGATTGAGTTTTTGAACTCTCCGAAATGTAAGTGGCCAAACAAAGAAGAGCAGAGTAAGGGGATTTGGGAAGATCTAATCATTATTCAAATTTGTTAAGTTAGGATTTTTCTTTAAATGAAATTTAAAGTTTTAACAAAAAAAGATTAAAAGTTCACTTTTTAAATTTAAAGGACCAAATTGAAACTTAATACAATTATAAATGAACAAAAATATACTTTAGACTTTAAGCATATATAACATAATTTTAATACAGTATTACTGATGCTATTATATTTTTGGTGTAAATATTGATAATGGTTTTTGCCAGCTGGGATGACTAAGTACTAGATTATGAACAATGAAAAGATCAAGCACTAGGGAAAACCATAGGGGTTAAGTTGCACAAAATTATGTTTGAAGGATTGAGTTATAAGTTCGTCAAAAATAAAATGAACAAAAGATTAATTTCCCTTTTTTCATTAGATTTGTTCTTACATTTAACATGATCTATATATTATCAAGAGTGAGTAGTTTCAAGTTTTCAAATTTCAAGTAACTAATGAAAAACCATTACCTCTAATTCTTAATATAAAATTTAGTTTGTAATGTTATTATCCTAAAATATCTTCTTCAATTTAATTTATGTTTATCCTTTTTTTTATTCTCTTGCGTTTTGTCCTTAAATGTCATTATCCTTTTCTACAATTTCTTTAATAGGGTTAAGGTCAATTTCATTCTAAAAGTTTTTGTTTAGAAGCTATTTTACTTTTGAAGTTTTTTTGGGTTTAAAATTGTCTTTTAAAACATAGCAACATTGTCTTAATTCTATATAAAATTTACGTTCACAATTAAAAAATTGATATTGACCATAGTAAAAGATAAAATAGCTTCCCGTCTGGGTAATGCTGCTCCTCAAAAATTCCCAAGATAATATTGCTCTTAAATTAAAAACTTCATAAACATTGACTGTCTTTAATGTTATTTTATAAATTATGCTCGCATCCTTTGTATAGTTACTGATTTGAATGTTATGGCTATTGATGAGCATTAGTCCATCAATATAACTTATATCTTTTCCAGACCAGTTTCCTTGTGTAAAGTTATTGAGCATTACAATTTGTTAACAATATTTAATATGCTTTACGTTTATTGTTATTTCAACCTGGTTTGGATTATATTGTAGGATTTGAATTTATCCAAAAAAAGGGATTTGAAAATGTGTATTTGTTGGATCCAATATTAAAAAAATAATTTCTTCAAACACTGCATCAAGCTCTTAGGGTTCAAAACGATAGATGTGTTCTGGCCCCCCAAAAAAATGTGCATGAGAAGAAAGAGTGAGTTGATACGAAAAAAATGTAGAATTAACTGAGAAGGCACATAGACACTCACTCAACAGATGGAAAAACAAAAACAAACCAAAACATAAACCTCAAAAATAAGGGATGAATAGTTTAAGACCGATTTTATAGAAAACTGAAAGTTAATCTAGTAATGCACGCACAAACATAATATCTAATTGTCTTTGTTCTTGTAATAACAGAGTATTTCCATCCAAATGGTGAAAGGCCAATCTGTCATGTAGTGTCAGACGCCATACAATAAAGGGCGTGTCTTTATTTGTTTAAAAAGAAGAAGAAGAAAATAGTAATTATTATTTGTGAGAGAGGATGCAAAAATCAAATAGGCACTATATTCTCATTGAGGAAGCTTATTGAATTTGCAGTGTCGAAACTGAGCGAAGGTTTTTGTTGAAAATTTGGGAGGGTTGTCCTGGTTGACCAGTTCTGGAATAGGTCCGATCACCGCCTCATGCGGCGGCGCCACAAATACTGCCCATGACATCCTCGTCCTTTCTTTATTCACCACGCTTCTGTGCAGAACACCCTTGTACTTGCCATTACTAAGCACCTGCACACACACATATCACCACCCCAATATGTATAAATATTTATCTCACATTAAACAATAATAACGTGAACTAAATATTTATCACATTACCAAGGTTTTGCTTTGCTTGCATTTGAAAACTAAATACTCCCTTTAGTCCTTAAATGTAGAATTTATTTACCTAATTTAATTAGTTTAAGGATTGTAAGTTAAGTTAGTTGACGTGCCATGTTTTTCCTAGAATATCATAATAATTTCCTTCATTATGTAAATCTATCTTCCATTCAATTATTTTGAAGCTGAATCAACAAAGGTAATTTGGTAAAAGATTGACAAAAAAAAATTCAAAATGTGTCATATATTTAGGACAGAGATTGACTTCACTGATAGGTCTTGTATTAAAGACGGAAGCTAAGAAAGTATATATATTACCTCAAGCTGATCACCAACATGGACGAGGAGGGCGTTTTGGAGGTAATTGACGGCGACCCAGTGATCGTGGCGCCAAACTTGAAGGCCGGGAACATCGTTGGGGATGAGTAGGGTTAGGGCTGACATGTCGGTGTGAGGCTCAACTCCTAAAGCTAGCTCTGGCTGTGGGCATGGTGGATAATTGTTTATTTTCATTTCCAGTTCTATCATTTCATCTCCCAATTTGCTTTTTAGTGCCTTCCTTTCCAACCCTAGTCCTTCTGAGAGAAGCCCTAGCACCTTATCTGTTAACCTCAACATTTCTTTGTTGTATTCTTCTGTCACTTCCCTAAAATGAAATAATATATTTAGAAATATAATCTCCACTCAAATAGTTTGAGAAAATTAAGAAAATAACATAAACTACTTAATCATAACATATATTCAATGATACTTTTAAAAAAAACTTATGTATCACTATGTATACTCTCTCCATTTCTAAATAGGATATACTTAATTTGATTAGATTAATGTTGTTAATTTTTTTATACATAGATTAATGATGTTAGTTATATTAACTAATATGATATGTTTTTTTTTTCTAAATCACCATAATCATTTTCCTTATTTCTTACTCCCATTTTTCACTTAATTATCATTGAAAGTATAATTTAGAAAAACATTGACAGTATATTAGAAATTCATGCATTTAAGAACAAAATCTTTTATTTTAAGGGCTAGAGGAAGTATATAAGTTTATAAGTCACTCAAATTAGCATATATAAAAGATTAAATGAAGAAACACCTTATATATTACTAACTCTTATATTTAAGAGGGAGATAATATTTAATATATGTGCATTTGTAGGATTAAGGAACCTGTAGGAAGGAGGTTTGTTGGGCCACATGTTATAGTTGACCTTGGAAGAAGGAGAAATGTGATGGAAATAGTAATCAATCCATTCCACCTTCTTTTCCACATTCTTGGTCATCTTAGTGCCATACCCTTCAAAATTGCCAGTGGAGGGGTCATTTGCATACGCCTCTTTCTCTTTTTGAGGTAAAGCAAAGAACTTCTCCCCCACCTCTTTTAACCGTCTAATCAAACTCATCGGAATTCCGTGATCAGTGATTAGCATGAACCCCCACTCGGAGGCTGCCTCCGCCATTTGCTTCACTAGAACATCATGGGGGAGAGACATAGAAATCACAGGCACCACCACGCCCTCCTCGGCTTTAGTATTCTCCGGTCGCTCATCTGCCGGTCGGATGAACTGCGCTGGAAGCTCCTTCAATGGCCCAGAAGCCAAGCATTGCACTCTTTCAACCTCCATGAATAATAATTTTTGTAGTCAAATCTTAAGTTGGATAACTTATTTTATGGCAAGACGGGGACACACACGTATATATATATATATATATATATATATATATATATTGTACTGTTTTATTGCCACCAGCTATTTATATCAAACTCTAGCCTATGCTTGACTTTTCCCACAAGATATCATGGAAGGTCTCGTTTCATCCTATATAAGGCAATCTTTTTCACAAAGAAACTTAATTACAATTAAATGCTGCATGTAGGAGAGTTATGCGTTTAATAATTAATATGTATGTTGTAGACTGTAGTTGGTTTAGATGTAACCAATATCGAGTTATTATTAGTAAACTCATTAGAATACAAACGGATGGGAGTTTCAATAAATTGGGCATAAATTAAATCATCAATGTCATAATTAATTAGATAGAAATGAAACCTTTGTTTGAGCATTTGCAGAACGTACGGCATGAATAAGCATTTACAGCATCTTAAAATTATATTACAATCGATATATTGAATTTTCCTTTTCATTTTTCATTACGCACTTAGAGGATTTATTTTTTATATTCTCCTCATAACTATATCTCCTACCTATTGATTAAAGTCAGCGAAGATACGTAATCAAAAGAGAGTAAGGGATGTTGTTTATTTTATACTCTCTTATCATATATATACATATGTATATATAAATTTTTGAAGAAATATATAGTTGCATAACCTAATTTAAATGAAGAGAAATACTTACATACTCCATATATTTAAATAGAAATACTTACATAGGACTCTAACGAAATCATAACAGCTCATATAATTTTAATCTTTGTTGGCTGAAGAATTATCTAAAAGACTAAAACAATTCAAATTTTATTTTGAATTTAAGAAACAAAGCAAATTAATTTGTAAAAACAAAAACAAAACGACGATAAGCTAATAGCTTTCTTGAAACCAAAATAAAAATGATAATGAGTTGTTGAGTTTTCATCATCATTAGACAGAGTTCAAATAAATGTGACACTCTGAGAGCATGCTAGCATTTCTCTTAAATAAATACAACAAGTTTTATCACACTCGACAGGTCAACTACATGGATTTTGTCAACTTGATATTTTTGATAGATTGTTGGCCACAATATTTCACTCAGTAGCCTCATCAAGTGCACTCTTCGATTTCATTCTACCTCATTTTAAATAATTTCATGTCGCTTGATTTATCAATTTTTTTCAGTGCATCCAATGAACTTTTCTTCTTCTTCTAATAAACGTCTCTCCGACATCGTTACAGGGTGTGTTTGGATTGGCTTATGAGAAGTAATTTTTTTCAATATGACTTTTAGAAACATGTTTGTATGTATTTTGAAAAGCAAGTTTAGATGGAAAAATTACTAAAAAGGATATTATTGTTGTTAAATAATACATATATAATATGCATATATTCTTATAGTTTAGAAAGAAAGAAAAAAAGGTCAAAACTCGATGCCGTGTGGTGGGCACAAAGGGAACTAAAAAGAAAGAAAAGGTGAAATTTGGGGGTTTTTTTTTTGAGGATTTTAAAGGCTTGGTTTCTTCCTTATTTTAAGAAAAATAATTTGAAAAAATTATATTTTTAGCTCAAACGAGGATATTGTGGGAGAAAATAGTTAGAGATTATTATAGTAAAATTTTGGAGAGAAAAAAGAAATTTTAGATTAAAAGAAGACATCTTATTTATAAAATTTTAGGGGTTTAGTAGTGTAATTTTTCTACCCACTTTTATTTCTTTTCCTTTTCTTTTTTTCTCCCCATTCGTTTTTCCCTTTCTTTGGATGACCACCAGAAGGTTTTGTACAGCATAGCAGAATGAGCCACTGCAGAAGCTACAAAATTTTGCTTCTCATCAACCGTACGTTTGACTGAGACGTTAGATTGCAAAAGTGGTCTTCCAAACATGATTGAAAAGCAAATATCCACTTCTGCTGGCCCGCCGAGTTTTGGGCTTAAAAAAGCCAAACCAAACATAGCCACAAATGGTTGTTAGATGTATGCTACATGCACTTGTATGTTATCGGAGTCTTGATTGAAGATTGTAATAGGGATGCACACTAAACTAAAAATCTGTCCACTACCTGGTCCAGCACAAACTAAACCCAATTCTAGAAAAATTAGCCAGAGTAAAATGACAAGCTGGACTTCAAGCATAGTCATCAGACCAATCAGACCCAATGCAGTGAATGACACATGTGATATGAAATTAAATTGTTTAATGTCTCTTATCCCTACATTTCCAATTTTCATGTGTTGAGGTTAATGATTCCTTTAATTACTTTGTGTCTAGAATTTTATGTAGTTTTGGTGTGTTTAATAATTAATATTCATAGTTATGCCCCAAAACCTATGTGTATTGTGTAGGAATGCTAAACCAGGATGTTTTGGAAGCCTCATTAGGATTAAATTTCTAATCTTTGAGCTGATTCTTTTTAATTAGTTGTGATCTTCAAGCTTAGGCTTTCCTTTCCATGCATCTCATAATAGTTTTTTTTTCCTAAAATATTATGATTATTTGGGGATGGTATCAAATACTTAGACCAATTGGATCAGTCCAGTAGCCCAGTGGACTATGTCTAGCCCAATCTTGGTCCCAGAACAAACAAGATCGGGTCAAACATCAGACTAAAAAGGCAGCCAGATGATTATTCAAACTAGAATTTGGGTATGTGTCTAGCTCGATCTTGGAGTATAGTATTACAAGAGATCCAAAGATTCCTACATCCTATTGTAAATGGTTCTCTTGCGCTAAAAAAATGATTAAATATCAATTTGGTCAATGAATTATCGGGCAAATATCATCTGAAACAAGTATTTATAAAAAATTTATTGGATGCAAGCAAATATTAAAAGTGATCAGAATGGCTACACCATATGTGAGCTAACCGTCTTAGTCCTCTGCCACGTGTGGACGCACCGTACTCTATGTAATTTATTTTTATGTGTTGGCTAGCCTACGTGGAATTTTTGTCCTCAAAATGGGAGGGTTTTGTTTTGCCGATTCAAGCAGATGGATCTATGCTTCGTCATTTTACACAAACCTAGATGTAGAACTATTACTTGATCACAAATAAGCATCGATTTTTCCAAAGATTTGGTTCCATTCCATCCTCCTCATATCCTTGAATTGAATCCCAAGTTCATAATTCCTTTTCTTATCCCCTTTTTGTTCAATCACTCGTTCGCATTTCGCATCAATCTCTGTTTCGTATGTTCATTTTTATTACGATCTCCCCATGTTTGTGCAATCTTTGAATTAATTCGAGCTTTGAATTTCTAATTGTCATACTAGTAGCAGCCGAATTTCTTTCCCGATCGAATTCACATAATGTTAACAACAACCTCGTTGCTGTACTCCTTAACAAACCCATCGCCCCTTATTCGTTCCTCCGTCTCCGGCGAAGTGCTCTGTCTGCATCTGGGGCCGTTACGGAGCGCTACGAGATTTTTCTGGCAAGCGAGAAAGCGGCAGATGATGCTCCGTCACCACCCATATCTCTTTCTTTTTCTCTTTGTTTTCCACTATTTCACAATCTCTTCTTGTTGCCATCGCTCTCTTTCTCGGTTTAAAGGTGAGATTTTTACCCATTCTGTTTCTTCTTCTTCTCATTGTTTTCGCAATCCTCTGGTTCTTGGTTGATTCAATTCCTAGTCTTCTTGTGGATGTTTGAAGCTCATTCTCTCATTAGAATGCTACTACTGGGAGTCCCTATTTTGATGGTGAAGTCTATTGATGTGTGTTCGATTATGAAGATTTCCTAGTTTTGCCGATCCTATGTTTGCTGGTCTAATGTTCTCGCTCTTAGATTTCTGGGTTTATGTCCGATGATACTTTATATTTTAGCTTATGATTGGGTCTAAATCCTCTGGGGATTTTCTGTACGTTTCAGTTCTTGCTTTCACCTTAATAGTTCCAAAGGTGCTCATGGTGCTATGGGTTTATGTTCTAGATCTGGATTTGGGTTTCTACAGGGGAGTTTGCATTTTAAAATCTTTGACGATTTTGATGAAGTCTATAAAAATCGTGGAAGAAGTGGGCGTGCTTTTTTGTTGATTCTAAATCACGTTTGATGAAGTTCGTAAATTCTAAAATAATTTTTAACTTGCTTTAGTTGATATAATTAAAAGTAGTACTTGCGGGGGAAAGAAACACGATCAAAATAAATGATGTGGACTAGTAACATATCCATGGCAGAAGACTATCAACGGTTAGTTTAAATATGATGGTGTTGGTCATTCTCATTGGTTTTTAAAATTTGGTTGGCATTCAATAGGTCTTTTATAAATATTTGTGTTAGTTGATACTGTAAAAAATACAAAACTACAGGAGAGACCTCGCTTTCTTATGGAGGCTCCTGTCACCAAAGGTCTAAAATAAAGCAAGAGCGAGCTCATATTCATTGGCCAAATTGATACTGAACAAAAAAGGAAATCATTCATACGTGTAAAAAAATATTTTATTTTAGACAACGTATTCGTATTGAGTGGCGATAAGAAATAATGTAGTAATTAAAGAAGAATATTTTTAACAGCCATGTACTCGCTACAAAAAATATTGTGTTTATATTCATCCTGTCCATTATTTTTAACAGCCACGTACTTGCTACAAAAAATATTGTGTTCATATTCATCCTGTCCATTAAACAGTCACTACCAGATGAGCTTAGTAAGGATTGATCGGTACTCAAGTGGAATTAATTTTAGTGGCAGCTTTTTGTTCGATTTCTTGTATAAAATATAAAAAATCCAGTCACCACAACTTCAATGCTGCCAATTAATGCCCCGTTTGATACAATGGAAGAGTTTTGTATGGAAGTAGAAATGGAAATGAAGAGGGAACTGGAAGAGGAAGTGAATGTTGAAGTGTGGTTAAAAGTCTTTTTGGTATGCCTATGAAAGTGGGGTATTACTTTAAATTTATATATGCATTTACATTTTTAAATTACCAAAATACCCTTCACTTAAAAAAAAGTTTCATTCATTTTCCTAGCAGTCACTCACTGTCCACCTCATGAACTGAACTTGGTGAATAAATTCATTCGAAATTCCAAATCATAAGCTATAATTATTCATCAAACAAATTAACTCCAAGAATAAAGAAATAAAAAAAATGCCAAATACTGAAGCAGCCTTTTCTTTGAAGCATTTTCAATGAAACCAAGAACCTCAACCTTGGGAAATTTTGGTCAAGAATGGACTACGTACTATTTAAACTTTTTCTACAGATTGAAGGTTTGGAGCCCATATCTCATTGTAAAAAATTGAAAATCAAAGAAGTAATCCCATCACATTTTAGATCCATAATCCAAATAAAAAATGGAAGAACGTTGCGAGCTTGCTACGAATCTGGAAGGGAGCTCATATGGAGTTCGCATGAATCTGGCAGAGGACTCGTGAGTTTTAAAACACAGATGATGGTGATATTGTAGACAAATGATGGTGTTAGTAGAGAACGACGACGACGATTTTGGAGGTCAGTGGTGAAAGACTCTGGGGACCGACGGCGGCAATATCACTGTCGTACACTCGTTACTTGTCTCCCCACCTTCACAACCATACTTGTTACCTTCGCTCACCACCATTGCCATATCTCAGGGTAAAATGGTCTACATACTTTCAGTTCCATGGAATCAAACCAGTTCCATCGATGGGGGGTTAGAACTAAGTTCCGTAGGGAACTGAGATCCAACGTACCAAACAACCAAAGTAATCAATTCCACTTCCACTTCCACTTCTCACCCTCCAATTCCATGCAACCAAACAGGCCATAAAGGGGATTTGTCCCCGTGAACTTGCATTTTCAAGTCCAACCTCATTTGATTATGTGAATTGTTTTGACATGTTTACAAGAGTGTTTATAATTCAGAAATAAAAATATCTTCAAACTACAAATTTAGAAAAAAAATCACATGGGGCAGAAGAGCAAGGGTGAGGTGGAACCACTTTGGCTGATCATCAGAAAGATGATTAGCGGGCAGTCCTCCACTTTGGATCGTCAAGATCCAATTTGGACGGTCCATATTTAATAAATTTAAGTTTATAATTTTTAAATGAAAAATATATTTTTAGACAAAATGATGTTGAAAGATTATCTTTATTATAGATTTTGTACTCATTAAAATATTGTGTTTAAAAAATCATAAATTTAAAAATATTAAATCTGGACTGTTTGAAGTAGATGAGTGCCTTCTACTCATCTTTCAAATGAGCAACGACAGTGGTTGTAGGATGAGGTGGGAGAAAAATGGAGCTAGCCAATGGTTATTTTGTGAGACAGACAATCACATTTAAGGGGAAAAAAAAAGAAGTAATCGCATGCTCTATTAGTCTTACAGTTTCAATCAGGGAAACGTATATATTAACCTTCAATTGTTGTATAAATAGGATAAACGAATCATTAGCCCTCTTCAATTGTCTTAGACATGCAAAGGTGGGAATATGTGATATATCTTTATATTTCTTTTTGGTCTGAATATGGGATATTTCTTCAACATTAGTCTTCTTAATGACCTCAACTATCCATATTGATTGCGTATTGATGAATTTTTTTTATTTATCAATTATGGGATAATCAATTACTTTTATAAATAATTAATTTTAACTAATTTCTTTAATATTTTTAAATTAAATATTGATTGCATACTCACAAGTAATTAGTGAATGGCAAACTTATAATTCATATTTTAACGTTATGGACATTTTGGTGGGAGATATCTACAAATTATTGACACTTCTCCTACTAAAAATTCAAAATTTGGTTCATCATGTTAGGAAGATGCAACATTTCTCTATTTTTTTCCCTGGACAATTGGGTTCGAGGCATTAACAAAATATTGGCACCTCTCGCAAAGAAATCTAAATTTTGATTTGTGCATTGAGGGGCTATAATGCAATACCCCCTATGGTCCTAAATATAAGACCTATTTAAAAAAGTGAGTTTGGCATAAATATAAGACTTCTTTCTAATTTTTTTCAAATTTTTTTTTAAATTATCCCTATTAATACTCATTAGTAATAAACAAATAAAAAAAGGAAATGTTTCAATAAAGGTAGATGGTTAAAGAGTTTTGGTTATATCATATGGACGGAGTATTTGTCTACCTTTTCCTATGCTCTCATCACATGGGCTCCCGTCATGTCTATAAATAAGGCCCAAATTCATAATTCAAGCCCACCCACCACTAATTGGGCATTATTCTCTCTTAAGACTTTAAAGTTTCATCTTTAAGACAGTAAAAAATGGCTCTGTACCCATATTAGCACATTATTTTCTCAAAATAGATGAAGGCTGTGGGCCCAATACCCCCAACATGAGTCCTTTCGATGAACGGGAACCGAGCCCATGTGGAAACAAATTTTCCAAACTTAATACTATAATGTAGTGACAACACGAGTATAGTATGGCGCCGCAAATATCACTACTCTATAATATGTGGCGCTCCCTTTGATACAAACAAAAGGAAGAGCGTTCCAGATAACGCCACGTGGCATGGTCCTGGATCATGTAAGGAATTTGAATGAGAAGGCAAGCGCGCAACGATAAAAAGACAGAATTGACCAAAAATCCAACGTTGACCCCACCATGTGCAGTGCTGGTCGACGATGATAGGACAAGTTCAAATTAACCACTGGGTCCCACCACCCTCACACGTGCCAAACTACCACCTTCTTCCTTCCTTCTTTTCTTCCTTCAAACCAAAAAAAAGATCCAACATTCAATTCCTCATTACACTTCCTCCTATATCTTCGGTTCCACTCCACAACCACCTCTGTACTGTCTACAGTCTACTTCTACTTTTTCCACTTCTTATTCTCCTTCTTGTTCCTTTTTTGGTGATAGGCATTGTGTTATTGAAGCTGGCTTTTGGTTTTTTTTTTTTTTTTTGGTAGTGGGTGAGGTTGAAGGGAGATGAACGGTGGTGGGAGACAGGGGCTGAGATCTGGTGCGACGGGGGTGCACCATCAGCATCAGTATTCCGATAACTTCATGGACAGCTCTTCTAATGGCAGGTGGCTTCAATCAGCTGGCCTTCAACACTTGCAATCCTCTGCAAATCCCATTCCTCCTCTTCAGGTTTTTATCTTCAATTCCTGTTTTTTCTCTTCCATTTCCACTAAAATATTTGGAGAAAATGCCCTCCCACCCACCCCTTTTCATATAATCGGGTATTTATTTTCGTGAAAATACTTGACTGTATCAAGGTAATGATCATTGATCATTCTTGTGATGTCTTTGTGGTTAGGTTTGTAAGAGATATGTACTCTTCCTACCTTTGATCATCCGTCCGTTTATCGAGTCCTTACATTTGTTTCTAGCCGATCCATCCCCCTATTATGTCACCATTTTTTTATGCTAGGGGCTATTATGTAATAAGTAGGGTCTTTTGTCTCTTTCCCTATAATGTAACATGAATGTGTGAGAAGTAATGTCTAATGGGAGATGGGGTTTTCTTTTTATGTGTTTTACAATGGGGATGATCCTAACAATCTATTTTTCTTATGTTGGAAATGTGAATAGGACTACAATTTCTTTGGAGGGGGTGGGCAGGGAAACAGAATGCTAAGGAATGTGCAGAAGAGCTTCAATGGTGTAAATGAGTATTATATGGAGCCATCAACACCTCCAGGAAATTATCGGGCTTCTGGTTTGAAAAAGAATGGTGAAGATTCGCCCAGTGATTTTAGCCCTGGGCTGTTGGATCTGCATTCATTTGATACGGAGCTTCTTCCTGAAGTTAGTATCTTTACTTTTATTGAACATCATGGATTTGATTTTTGGGCTGCTGTTTTATTGTACAAGTATTAGTTGCTGGAATTTGGTTATGACTTCAGTTCACATTGCATGTTTCAGAGCTTTCTGCTATTAAATTTGTGATAATGGCTTTACTGTCCATTAGGGATTTCTGATCACATGCATTGATGTTGCGTCCTTTGAAGTTTTCTTACTGTGGATTCATAAGCAAAGCATGAGTTGATGTTTTAGGCCTCATAAGAAAAACATATTCTATGAGCCTCAAATATTCTGAATTGAACATTTTTTAAAATAAAGACATTTTTTGAATTTCTGAATCTTCTTTATTATGACAGTGAAATTAAATCCTTAATTACTAGTGCAGTTAAATTTTTAGTTCAAAACTAGGATGGTTAGTCTTCTATTTTCTCCTCGTCAGTTGGTACAGGAGTAAAATACGTGGCTGTTTTGCTGATGTTTTGTTTATTGTGGCAGATGCCAGTATCCAATGTATACGATAATACTTCCATGTATCGGCCTGTACAAGATAGAAGCTTTGATGAACCTGAACCTTACATTTCTGGCAAACAGACTGGCAGAGCTCGCGTTGCAGAAAACAATCTCCTCAAAAGTTTATCTGTAGACAAAGAGAAATCTAGTTCTGTTGCAAAAATTAAAGTTGTGGTATGTTCTCTTCCATCTATTAATTCAACGACTAGTAAATAATCTCCTCAAAAGTTTATCTGTAAACTTAAGGACTTTTTTTGGTAACCAAACTTAAGGACTTTTTCCAGTAACCATATAGACATAATATTTGGCTTTGAATGCATAAACGTTATTTAAATTTCGTTGTAGCATCATAAAACCAATTAAAAGTTTTCCCAATTTTGAATAACGTTTCATGAAGTTCATTGATAAAGTTTGCATGTTTAATCTCAATGCAGGTTCGTAAGAGACCACTTAACCAGAAGGAAAGTGCGAAGAATGAGGAAGACATAATAGAGACAAATTCCAATTGTTTAACAGTACATGAGACTAAACTTAAGGTAAAAGTTTGACAGTCAAAAGGCAAGTATAAGATTGGTTTGATTACCATTTGTGGGTTCCATTTGATATCTTTATCGCATTGAGAAATGCAAGATTATGAGAGTTGAGTTACTGATAATTGATCTGCCTGTCAGGCAACAGTAAACCTTTCTTGCTGAATTCGACACATGTGACTTGATATGGTACAAATGGCCCAATTGCATACTATAATCTGCATGCGATAAGTTACGCCATTCATGTTGCAGAATGTGATAATCTGGTTATTCAATTTAAATTTTATAAAGCTTAGTAGTATTAGGCCAAAACTACAAGTCATGAATTGCTTTGGCAATGTCCAACACGTTCTGAACTTCCCAAGTTTCTCTGTTGTTGACAACCATACGAAGTTATTTGCATGATCCTATTGTAGATGCTTTATTATCTAGTTTTTAAAATCCCAATACTTTACAGGTTGACCTAACTCAGTATGTTGAGAAGCACGAATTTGTTTTTGACGCTGTCCTGAATGAAGAGGTCACAAATGAAGAGGTGACTAATTATCTAACTGTTCATTTGAATCTGATGGATGGCCAAAATAAGGTTCTAACTATGCTGTTACTTTTGATCCCTTTTATGTTTCTTTAGGTTTATAGCGAAACAGTGGAGCCCATAGTTCCAATAATCTTTCAACGCACTAAGGCTACTTGCTTTGCATATGGACAGACAGGTGATAACAGCCTTTCAAATCTAATGTAGTAGCTATAGCATGACTTAAGACAAAGTATGAGTGTGATTACTTGATGGGTGACTTTTGGACTTCTTTATCTGAACACCCCCACACCAAAACAAAGCTGTCATAAGGATGCAAATTCTGTCCTTTTCATTATATACTTCTTCAATCACAGTTCTATTCTTGGCTTTTTGATGGTTTGTATTTTGTTAAGTATGGTTCTGTGATACAGAATAACAGATGCTTCCAAAATGTTTTTGTTATATTGTTCTTTAACTATGTAATTAAAGGCCCAAATCGAATTTGGTTTATTTCTGTAAAGTAAATCTATATTCTGCTGTGGCCTTTATTTTTTGTTAGGGTGACTTTAATGGCTTCGTTGTGCTTTTAGTTATGTAGAAAGCGAATATTATAACACCATTTTCTGCTTTTCTAGGAAGTGGAAAGACTTATACAATGAAGCCACTGCCACTTAAAGCATCAAAGGACATCTTGAGATTGATGCAACATACTTACAGGAACCAAGGATTTCAGTTATTTGTGAGTTTCTTTGAAATATATGGGGGGAAGCTTTTTGATCTACTTAATGATCGAAAGTGAGTTATTCAACCTTTTCTACTTTTGCTACGGTTGCTCTGTTTTATGAAATTGGAAACTAACATTGAAAACTGTACTGCAGAAAGCTTTGCATGAGGGAAGATGGTAAGCAGCAAGTTTGTATTGTGGGTTTGCAAGAGTACAGAGTTACTGATGTGGAGACCATCAAGGAATTGATTGAGAAAGGGAGTTCCACAAGAAGTACAGGCACCACTGGTGCAAATGAGGAATCTTCACGGTCACATGCAATACTACAACTCGCTATCAAGAGGTCAGCTGATGGCAATGAATCTAAGCCTCCCCGTCCTGTTGGCAAGCTCTCCTTCATAGATCTTGCAGGAAGTGAACGAGGAGCAGATACCACTGACAATGACAAGCAAACAAGGTATGCTCCAAGGAGCTTGAAAGAACATAAAGTGGATTTACATGATTACATCTGTACTTAGTTGACTTAAAAAAGTAGTTGTGAAGACAAAGTCTTGTACAAGTTTATATTGCCGGGCTCTAAATGTCGCCAACTTTGGTGGAAACCATGTTCTCTTTTTGTCCCATTTATGTGTTCAACCTCAAATTTTAGACTCTAGCTTTTTAACCCCGTTTTTCATGCTTTTACATATTGAAGCTATCCCTTTTAACTATATTGATGAATTTGTTTGGTTCATTGGCTGTTCTAAATTGTGATGCAGAATAGAAGGTGCTGAAATCAATAAAAGCTTGCTCGCCCTAAAGGAATGCATAAGAGCCCTTGATAACGATCAGGGACACATTCCTTTCCGAGGCAGTAAACTAACTGAAGTTTTGAGGGATTCATTTGTTGGTAACTCCCGTACTGTTATGATCTCATGCATATCCCCAAGCTCTGGTTCTTGTGAACATACTCTGAATACATTAAGATATGCTGACAGGTAAACATGATTTTTTTTTTCCAAAAAATTTTATTATAATCATGCTTTCAACATTCCTTGTTCATTCACTCTTGCCTGATTTTTCATCCCTCATTCATTCACATATCACTAGTAATGCGTACAAAGAACAAAACTTATGTTTGAGTACATATGTTACGAATTGAATGAATGTGCAGGGTGAAAAGCCTGTCAAAAGGGAACAACACTAAGAAGGACGTTTCATCAACAAATTTTAATCCCAAAGAATCAACTTCTGTACCCTTATCTTCAATTACAACATCAACTTTTGAGGAACGCACTGCTGATACATGGCCAGAAGAGGATGATGGAGATGAGTTTAGTCCAACCGAAGAGTACTATGACCAGCAGGTAAAACCATCATTCAAAAAAAATGGAAAGATAGAGCCATATGGCACCACTGATGACAAATCCAAGAAGCCCAATGGTCAGACTCAGATTAAATGGAATGACCCCCCAAAGGCTGAACCTAAGGTTGCACATTCAGACGATGATTTAAATGCTCTCTTAAAGGTGAGATATTGACAATGGTTTCTATACATTCAAAGTATAATTGATTGTAATGTGTGGGACTTTTCATCATTTCAGGAAGAAGAGGACCTCGTAAATGCTCATCGGAAACAAGTAGAGGAGACTATGAATATTGTGAAAGAGGTATTCGGCTAATAGGTTCTAATAATCTTGATATATGTTTTTATTATTATTTCTATTGTATATTCAAGTGGCTCAAACTTTGAAATTCACAACTGTGGCAGTATTACCTATAGACTGAATCGCTGCCAAAAGGAAAATGGATGAGTTTCCTTTGCATAGAAATGCATTCCTCATAGCTTTTCTACATTTAAAGTAGAAGTCCTGGCTTGTGCAAACGCACAGGTTTTACAAAATGTAAAGAAATGTAAACACAAGCTTTTTTTTTTTTTGGTTTTTGGGGGGGGGGGGGGGGGGATGACAGTATTTGCATAATGAATGTACAGTAACATAAGATATAGGTTTCATATAATAAATTGATTTGTTTTTGTGCTATTATTAATGCAGGAGATGAACCTCTTGGTTGAAGCAGATCAGCCAGGAAATCAGCTTGACGATTATGTAGTGAGACTAAATGCCATTCTATCTCAGAAGGCTGCTGGCATCCTGCAGTTGCAGACCCGTTTAGCTCAATTTCAAAGACGTTTGAAGGAGCATAATGTTTTGGTTTCATCTGCTGGCTGCTAAATATTAATAAAGGACTCAACAGTCTGCGAATGGCTTTAATATTTACGAGGCTGAGTCCATGCATTCTGTGATTCAATTGAAATTTATCTAAATCTGTCGTGTTTTGTTTGTAGAAATCTGCTTGGTGATTCATCATTCTCAATCCTGCTTTTTCCTCATGGATTAGAATTTAGAAGTTGGAGGCTTCAATTTTTCTCCTTTCCTTTCTGAGCCTATAGGGCGTATGTTGGTTTTACCAGGCTTGTATAAAATCCTCCGTAATATGGTCTATACTCTATACTCTATATTAGGTAAAAATATGGATAATTTTTTTCTTCATATTTTTATGATAAAAATAAAAATTCAGTAAATACCAATATACTTTTTATTTATATGACTTAAAGACAATATTCATTTTAAATATTTTAGAGAGTAAAGGTGCAAGCAGCACCCTCCTGAACTATTCTGTGAGATGCAATTTACACCTTAAAATATTCATGGATGCACAAATGTATTTAAATGGGTGCAATTTCACCCCTCCACTAACGAAACGGGAGGGGAACCCCTCCTCTTCCTATTCTCTCCTCTTCCCTCCTCTATTCTAAATTTTTTCATTTTTGGGGTCAAATTTTTTTTGTTTGTTTTCATCATTAGATTCTATATAAAATTAGTGATATTTTGATAACTTATGGACAAAAAATGGTTCAGTTTTCAATTTTATATGATTTTTTAAAAATTTAATACTTAAAAATCTGTATTTTTATTAAGTTAAAGTATTAATTCTTTGAAAAATCATATAAAATTGAAAACTGAACTATTTTTTGTCCATGAGATATCAAAATGTCACTAATTTTATGTAGAATCTAATGATAAAAAGAAACAAAAAAAAAATTTGACCCAACAAATGAAAAAATTTGAGGTAGAGGAGGGAAGAGGAGAGAATGGGAAGAGGAGGGGTTAACATGACTGCCGTTTACTCCCTTGCCACATCTGCATTAAACATGCCACCTAAATATTAGGAAGAAAAAACAAAAAATCACATTAACTGAAGCTCTTCCCTTCTTCCCCAATTCTTAGTTTCGTCCGCTCATGTTCAATCAATTACTGACAAAACAAAAACAAGATAACTCAAATCAATTATCGCATCTTTCTACTCTACCTAAAGCACCAATCTTTGCTCGCAACTCCTCGTCACTTTTTCATTCATTCATGCTTCTTTATCGGATCTTGCATATTAGGATATGCAATTTCCAATTTCTTGGCCGCTTTGTTTCTTTGCTTCAGTGGCAGGCATCACCAAAGCCAACCAACCTTCCTTGAAAAAGCCAAACGACTTCCAAATCGACGACAAGTCGGGCAACTTAACCTTCGTACAGAATAACACAACAGCAAGGAACGCAAGGAAGGTTAAAGCTTCTGAGATTGATGGAGGAGGGTGGAGTTTGATGGAAGAGGCACGTTTTCTGGAAATTTTTTCTACTGTAAATATCACAAGCATGCCAACATCCAAGGAGGTAGAGTTGTAAATTGTAAAATTTTAATTATTTTGAAGAAGAAGAGACAGAGTTTAGGGAGCCGTAGGGGGATAATGTAGACCACACTGTCTCACTCAAGGCTGCATTAGGGCCCTGTGAGCACCTTGGCCGGGTGCACGAGATGGGATTCAGAACCAGACCTACAGTAGTCTACGACAGGACAGGTGACCCAAGCTGCGCCTAGTCTGCAGCTTCGAGCCAACCGTCTACCAGCAGCCCGACTAAGAGTGAAGCTGAGATGGAGTCTCTGAGGGAGCAGCTGACTCAAGAGATTACCTAGAACCTGACGGACAAGATTATAAAAGAGGTGATAGAAGGGTTACGAGTGAGGTGATAGAGCGGGGTGACGGGTCAAGTGTATGATAGATTGGAAAGTTGGGTGGAAATAGCCAACCGTGCACTAGACACAATAATGCAGAGGATTGACCCAAATACACCTTCTATGCGCATACAGAGACTACCTCCATGACCACTAAAGCAGCCTCGCAACCTTTCTCAAGGGTCGCAGCGAGACCACGAACTACCACCTTCTTACTTGTAGGTTTTTTTTTTTTGCTTTAGTTGACCATTTGTATTTAACAATTATGTTAATTTTATGACTGTTACTGCAATTAAGTTTTTTTATAAAATCATTTCATTAGTGAATTAGTTTACTTTCAATTACAATTGCACACTTTTTGAATTTTGTTGTTACGATCTTATTTAATTTTTATTCGAAATTTCAATTAAATTTAGGAAAGAGCTAAAAAATTTTATTTAAAAAACGTTTCTTTGACATTAGTGGCGGATTAATGTGTACAATTTTTAAAAAAATTGACATTACTAATGTCAAAATAGGAAAAATTAAAAGCCCACGTGTTAATATTCTAACGGTCATATGTCATTAGTGGCAGTTTTGGTAGCAGTTTTAAACTGCTGCTAATTAATAAATTATATTTTGAAAGTTTCCACGCTCCCAACAATAAAAAATATATGTTTGTAACATTTTTAGTAGCGGTTTGTAACTGCTACTGTTGTGCCCTAAAATTATGTCAAATAGAGTCGCAACCAAAATTTTTGAATATGATATGTTGGAAAACCTTTTGAAAATATAAATAGTCTTTTAAAACAGAATTGGGTTCTGGAGTCAATTGTGTGTGAGGTAGGTATTAGGCACCCCACATCACCATGTTTACGAGAACTGTTACCCTAAGTTGATTATTTGAAAATTAATATGGCCTTAAATTACACTTTAATTACCCAAAAAAATATTTTATTTTAAAAAAATGATAAAATGGAAATAATGGAACAAATTAATTATTTACAAAGTCTTGACGTAGGATAAAAACCCAGGGCCTATGTACCATTTACAGAGATCAAAGTCTACGTAGTTCAGGGTAGAAATGCGTGTCACTGGGTATGTTTGCAGTAAAAATGTTTATCTTATTTTTTAAGAAAAATATTTATTGTTGGTTTGTATTTTTTATTTAGGAAAATCTATTTTTATTTAATATAAGTATTATTTGTCCGTGAGATCATAATGTTGCCTACACAGCTTGTATAATTTTGTTGTGAGAATAAATACAGTCGTTGATAAGTATCTAAATACTAACAAAGAAAAAAAAAATAAACATGTCACAACGATGTTAATGTCCTTGCACTTTGATGCAATAAAATTTAAAATATAATTTCTTTAAATAAAACTCAAACTATTTATTTTATTTATAGTTTATAATCATAATATAATTATAATAATTATTAGTAATATTCAACTGTGTCAAGAACAAATTCCAAGTTTGCATATGTATTTGCAAGCTATTTTTTCTATCCCAAATCTTATACATGGGGATGAATACAACCTATATTTGGTTAGGAAGAAAACTTTTTGTTTTTGTGGGGGAAAGAATATTATTCCCCAAAAACGAATAGTGTTTATAATGATTAATGACAATTATACCTTTATTTAATTTTTAACCCCCCTTTTTAATAAATTCTATAAGAATAAATTAAAATAAAATATTAACACTTATGAATTTCTTGCCGCTCGTCAGCTTTAAGACTTTAACCCTTCTGTCACTGAAATATGTGGCTGATTTTAAATTGCCCAAAAATGTCTGTTTCGTGTTTACCTAAATAAACACATACCATTTTTTTTGCCAACAAACACAGATAATTTGATTTGAGAGGGCTGAGAGGGCCATATAATCATTTGCCCGTGAGATCGTAACGCTGCCTGCACAGCTTGTATATTTTTGTTGTGAGAATAAATACAGTCGTTGATTAGTATCTAAATACTAACAAAGAAAAAAAAATAAACATGTCACAACGATGTTAATGTCCTTGCACTTTGATGCAATAAAATTAAAAATATAATTTCTTTATAAAAATCTCAAAGTATTTATTTTATTTATAGTTATAATTATAATATAATTATAATAATTATTAGTAATATTCAACCGTGTCAAGAATAAATTCCAAGTTCGCATATGTATCTGCAAGCTATTTTTTCTATCCCAAATCTTATGCATAGAGATGAATACAACCTCCCCATGATAAGGAAGAAAATCAAACTATTTTCATCAAAAATTGGACATTAATCATGTCTAAACTTTTTAATCTTAATTGAAGCTTCCTAGCAACAGGAAGTTAGAAAGCATATGTAAATTTACTTTTCCTAAAATCAAATGTGTAAAGAAATATACAAGTAAAAGAGACCAATTACTTAACATCCAAAGCTGTCAAATTCAAAAGTAAGCAAGAGTCCAGTATATGCGGTCAACGGAGGCAAAATAGTATACTTCAATCACTTTCCTCATCTTCCCCCTCATACGTTGCTTGTACCTTATATTTTAGATCAGCATCAAGAGCAACTTTAAGAAAACCATGACATGCTCATTGATGACATTCGTCCCAAGTGTATATTTTCATTTCATAACCCTCTCTTTTTGTACCAAAATGAGCTAACACATCAGCACAGGCATTAGCCCCTCTATAGACATGGTGGGCATCCAGTACCATCCCTAGATGCCTTCTCATGAAATTGTTATATAGTGCTTTCAGTCCCCACCTACTCTCCGCATTCCATGATATTTTACCACCTCTAAATACTATGGCGAGCTTCTCACTCAGATCTTTTAAATCCAATTCCACAACAAGTGGAAGAGTACTGTACTTGGGATGAATGTGCAAAAAATTTCGAGGCCATATCCATACCCTCCCATAAAGCTAGACACTCCAAATTGGCGGAGCCAGAATTTGGTGGAATACGTTGCAAGAGCGTTGTGGTTGCTAGTCGGTCAGAGCCCCGCAATATCCCTCCAATACCATTAAATCCAGAAGCATCAGTATTCAGCTTTATTCCTGTATTTGGATGAGTCCAAATGACCTTCTCTTGTAGATCTTCTATCATACCCATATATGTCTTCCTCAAGTGATTGTGCTGGTACTTCTTTATATAAGGAGAAAATGCGCACTTAACGTCGTTGAGATCTGCAGTGGTTATTAAAGCTGGTGCATTTTGTTGAACATACGAAATTTCATTTAGTGCCAGTCCCTTTTGCAGAAAGGGCAGAATTGCACGACCATGAGACATCAACAATTCTCCAAAAGACTTTCGAAAAATAGATCACATGTAGGCTGAATCAAAAATCAAAATCAAAGGTATGTTCAACTTCAAGATAAACAGATTTGAAGGAAGAATTAAGAGAGATTAGTCAAGTAAAGGAAACATATCAGAGATACATCACATAAAAAAACGTTTTTGATACCATGTGAAAAACGTTTTTAATGAAAAACGTTTTTAATACCATGTATCTAAGACTCTGATACCATACAAACAATTGAATAATGTTTGAGTTGATTAACCTACACAATTACAATATTCTTTAATAACGTTTTTATTTTTTGCTTTTTGGTTTTTAATGAATGGTATAGAAATGTTATCTAGGACAAAAAAAATTAGGATAGTTAAAAATAGCTTAGAGAGCGAAATTACTTCATCCGATGTTAAATATAAGATCAAGTTGATTTTTTATTAAAACAATTAAGGATGACAAAATAAGTCAATTTAAATTATTTATAATAATCTTTATTTTCTCAAAACTAATTTATTTTACTATAATAGAAATATTAAAATTTAGTAGTATACTTTGCTTCTTTAATCTAAAAAAAATCAACTCAATATCATAATTAGAACAGAAAGGTAAAATAAAATAAAATATATATAATATAAAAAATAGAATTAATTGCGAATAAAATGATGAATCAAATAAGAAAAGTAGACCCCAAAATCCTTCTTTGATTTGAACTTATCAAATTCAAAATCTTTCCATTCAAAACTAAAGAGAAATAAATAAAAAAATAGAACTATATTTCACATTTGAATAGGATCTGCATCCAATTTATGGTAGCCTCATGAGTATCTACAAATATATTAAATTATAATAGAAATATCAAAGGGTGTTATTTCACACGATTTTTTTTTTCTATTTTTCCTAAGATCAGCACATTGAAAATTAAAAAAAAAAAATAAAGGAAAAAATCTTCGACATATACATGTGCAGAGGACGTTCCTTACCTACCAAACTGACCAACGAAGTTGCGTCATAATGAAGGGCACACATGTCTTTTCATTCGCCTCTTTTCCCGCCATTTCCCTGTTCTTCGTTCCTCCTTCTTCCTTCAATAATCTCATTCATTCTGGGTTCCAGAAGTCCATACCCAATAGCCAAGAACCAGACCCCAGAAACATAAAGCACGAAAAGATGCCGACGTTGATCTTCGTGACGAAGATGACCTTCGTGATGCTTCAATCAGGACGATGACGTTTCTTCATTTTCAGATAGATGTTACTTTAAGGTTCAAATTATTTTTATTGTTATTGCTTTTACAAGTCACCTATTATTCACCCCTTCTAGGTGATATGCTTTTATGATCATCAAGTCTGACCCTGAAGAAGCATGTCCTCTGGTTGTTTCTCTTGCTGATTTACTTAGCTGCAAGAGATTGTGTGTGTGGTTTTGGTAATATTGTCTGTTCATATCTTTCTATTCAGTTCTGGTAAGATTTAGAACTGTATCCCATTCTTGGAAGAAGAGACAGTTCTAATATCTGATTTAAAGCAAAAGAAACAGCCACTCTCAGAGGCTAATTGCCAGGCCTTTTTCCTTTCTATTCTCTTCAATGTTACTTAAGAATCTCTCTAATAACAATATCAATGTTAAATTTAACTCATGTAAAGTTAGATTCTCAACTTTTATGACAATGTGAATTCTAAAGAAATATTGGAAAAGAAAAGTGTGAAATATACAAGAAATATCAAAAGCAGAGTCTATAATTCCAGTTTTTTCTTCACTCTGAGACTTTCACTGTCAAGTCCAATTATTTGAAACACTCCACTTGCAATACCTCTCCCTAAAAAGAAGTTGACTGTCTCACCATTAGGTCCTGAAAAGGCTGTTTCTGACACAGGACATAGATGGGATGTTCTCTTCAGTTTCTGCTTATGCAAATATATGGTTCTTCTATAAATTCTCTATTTTCATGCATTAATGATGATGACTTGAAGTTTGTCTTTTCTTTTGAACCAGGTGTCCCCAACCAATTGTGGTAATCCACAGCAAAATGTTCAAAAACCTCCTTTATTATTTCCCTGAAAGTAATGATCTTGACCCATCTCTAGATACCGAATTTCTGAAACTTTTAAGATCAAATGTCATAGCGGAAATGTCTCACCACCCTCTTCAGCATGGGAAATACTAAAACCTACTCTCCAAAAGGGCTCAACTTCTTGGACTTGGAGCCAGTAATAGTCATGGACTTTGAGCACTCTGGGTCAGATTTTGGTACATTGTACTGCGAAAAGAGGGATGCTTTAAACTGCAAAAAAGTACTTAAAATGTGACTGGATCAAAATTCAAGGGAGGGCTGCGTGAATTGGGTTAATGCATTTACATTTAATCCTTTCTTGTTTCGAAGAGATATTTTTCAGAGCAATGGTGCCGTTCATCTCCTGATCTTGACACAGCCTATGGGTCAGATTTGGCTCAATTGCTCAAAACTCTATGACTTGGTCAAGAAGGGAAGCTTCTCTTCCTCCTAATTGTGATTATTTGCAGTAACTGCGGTTATGCTTTGTGTACTAAATAAGAGTGAGAGGGATGCGATCATCAATCATCGATGTATGTGTGAGAGTTACTTCTTCTATTTCTACTTAATCACTAAAAGTGAAGCATCTAGATGCCTCTTCCTCCACCATCCACCCTATTTTTACTCCTTCCTTTGTGTTTGTATGAATGAAATTCAAATTCCACCTTTTAAAATTTGTGGTTTCTGGTGGAATGACAATGTTAAACAACTTTAATGCTTAGTTTTTGATACTTTTATGAACTAGCAGAACTCAGAAAATGGTCTGACAGGTCACATGGTACCAGTTTTTAAGATTTGAATAGCTTAATGTTTACTATGAAATAAAAACCTACCAAGATCCAATCAATTAAGGGAGAAATTAGAGGTAATGAACATGATACGCCTATTTGAATATTTTTATTATACTTGGAAGAACAAGATGGATTCAAGCATGCAGTCAACTGATACAATATAAAAGAAAGAAAATACAAAAAATCTCTATATATGCAGAACTGAGAGCAAACTAGAAAAAACCACACATAGCACACTTGGTAAAAGACGAGTAAGAAGCACAAAATAGTGAAACATATTAAACATATTCCATATACATGCACCTGAACATTCTTTTGCAATTTGGTAAACTAAAAATCTACAACCTGATTGAGCGACGACGCCTTCCTTTTGAGGGTTTCATACTCACGGAGGGCTGTGAAGCAGAGAACTCAGAATGCATGTCCACAAAAAACTTATCCACAATGTCTACATAAACAGGACTTGTGAGACGAGAATAATAGTGAAGTGCTTCTTCTATGTCTAGAACTTGCTCAACATCACCTGCATCTATCATCTCCAAATCCTTCATCTTCTGAGCTAAAACCTGAGCTCCTCCATTACTTTTTTGTTGATCATGACTTAAATCTTTCTTCTTCCCAACTTGATAGCTCCCTTTGGTCTTCTGTTTCACCCTACCTTCATTTTTGTTCTTTTGTTCACCTTGCTTGGCAAAACTCATGAAATTTCCAGTACAAGTAGCATCTCCATCTTCTTCTGGTGGTTCTTTCGACCCAGATAAGACATCACTATCAACCCTTTTTATTATGCTTAGATCTGACTGCAAATGATCATAGAACTCATTGTAGAATTGGTCTCTTGTGTAGGTTCTTCCATAGCCACTGCTGCAAGTAGTGAAAGGGTTGAAGGAAAGGGATCTGGGTAGTCTTTGGTACCCCCTACACATGAAAGACTTGAAATTTCTGAAGGATTTGTGAAATAAAACCTTGGTCTTGTCAATGGTGTCTCTGATCAGCATTTGTGGTTTGATTTCTACTGTGAACAGGCAAGAAAACAAAAGCTTTCTCTGGGTGGCTTTTCCTTCGAAGCTGACACAGCTTAAATCTATCTGCTATAGCTCGAGTACTCTCAAATTTTGTCTTAAAGTTACCAAAGACAAAAAACAGTAACATTAAATGATAAGAAAACATGTACTATATAATAAAGGGGTAATAACATTTTTTCTTGTCTAGTTTCCAAACCTATCTTTTTGTCCACGGCATCCCATGCTGTCTGTCTCTCTCAAACTCTCTGTCTTTCTGGGGTTGGCCATATGATCACATGATAATTACCAGATCTCAGCAAAATGTACTTTAGGGTCCTATAATTTTAATCTGAGGTTGTCCCTCTTTGAATTGTAGGTAAAGTTAAAGATCACAACTTTGAGGACTTTGGTATATAATTATCACAAACACTGTCATGTTTTGACTAATTGTGGTTGAAAGTGCAGAGGCATTGATTAAAACGAAAAGCTAAAGTTAGTTTGTGACTTATAATAACAAAACCCTTCGTTTTTCCTTTTCTTTTGCCAAATTTGAATCCTTGGGACCCATAAATCAAAATCCCATTATTGCCTTTATTATCTTATTTTGAGTATACCAATTTATTACAGATCTGTTAGCATTAGTAATTGCATTGCTTAAAGATATAATTTCTCTAATGGATCACATGGAAGGATTAATTGAAGATATTCCATAAATATCAGAATGAGTTTATGCAGTAATTACATTTACTTGTGAAGAATGCCTCATTTATTTCTTTTTTCTTTTTGGTTAAATATCGCTCGTTAATCATGCGCCTATTGGCAATCGACTAATCTGGACTCAAAGGGTAGAAATGCTCTCACATAAGCATTGTCCCCTCTCCCAATGAGAGTACTTCCCAAGATTTGAACACATACTCTCATCCTTATGGGGTGGACCCATTTACTAACTCAACCAATTGGTCATTGGTAAAGCCTCGTTTATTTCTAAGAAAGAAGAGAATGGTCCCCTTATACTGTAGTAATGTTTTGGGAATGATAAGTGTTAAGATAGCAAGTTGAGGGGCATTTCATTTGCCGTATTGTGTATTGTGCAGTGTGTTGTCACTATCGATCACTTGCCTGTGTTTTAAAGTCCTTCAACCACTTCTGTCCAAAATTATTAAGTTAAAGCGACCACTAACTTGGTGCAAAAGTGTATAAAAGTGTAGCTCATGGTTGTTGGGATTTTTTTAAACTAAACAAATAAAAGACAAAATAAAATAAATAACTGTAGATGTTCTTAATTTAAGAGTTAGATAACGAATTTAAATATGTTAAAAAAATTAATTACTTCAGTTATTCATGACAAATATATGTTGGTTTCCTAAAACACTCTTCATAATCATATGATGTGATTTAACTTTCCATCTATTGGAATCCCCCTATTATACGTAATCAATAAGGATAGATTAGGAGATAAAATTATGACAATAGATTGAGGTATTGTATTTAAGATTAAAGTAAACTGATTACTTTGCTTCTTTAGTAGGACAGGGGTAGATCTTCCTAGCATCATTGTTATCAATATCAATGCACACTATATAGTTCCTACCCCAAGCCCTTGTTATCAATATCAATGCACACTATATAGTTCCTACCCCAAGCCCTGCCAATTCTCAAAGTTCAAAGAATTTAATTATGGCATTCATGAATCAACCATGTACCAATGAGTATTGATTGGTTATTTTCATCTTTCATTCAAAAACTCAATTTATTGAGTGCAAGTACATTCACATGCATTATATATTAAGATACTTCGTTTCTAAGAAAATGTATATAATAATGTTAGTACAGGTACATTGAATTCATTGAGTTATCAGTATTTAGTAACTCCTGGTGCTCTAAAACACATTCATGCTTTAACTTTTAATTTTTGGGCCTTCATATGACATATTTACCATAATGCCACATTTTTATACGCAGTAACATACACATGGAGGGAAACCAACAATAGAAAATCTTATTCCATTAATACAGGTCTAATACCAAAACAATGTGCATAAATAATTAGAAGTAAATAAAAGCAATCTCTCTTATTTCTCCTCTTTGAATTCTCTCTTTTTATTTCTGCGGTTTTCATCCTCAGGCTCCTTGCCATCATACTCAGAAGGTTCAAAATATTATAATTAGGAAACCAAGCTAAAAGGTTTCATTATTAAACAATAATGTCAGCTCATGTGATTTCATAAAATGATATGTGAGATAATTTAAAAGTATTATGAAAATATTCCATCATTAGCGAGAGAAAGCCTTGGTATTGTACTATTGTTTATATTAACCTTGTAGTTGATGATCAAACTTAAAGTTAATGATTAGAAAAGGAAGCAAACCAATTACTAACTAAAACAAATAAAAACCACTATTGGACAAGTCTATCTTATAAAAAAAAGTTGTTCTTTAATATAAAGCAACTTTAGAAACAATTAATGTTACCGATATACTCCCTCCATTCTTATTTATAAGAACTTAGCCGTCAAATAACGCTTCTTACGGAAACATGTAAAAATTCGTTGGGAGCTATAAATATGTCTGAAAAGTAACTGTTTTTCCAATTTTACCCTTATTTATGATGAGACTAGAGAGAGAAATTTAAGTAGGAGTATTAATGAATACTATGAAAAAGAGTGTTAATAAGTAGGGGCAAAATATGAAAAATGGCATTAAATGATGACAGATTCCAAGGCGGGCTCTTATATTTTGGACCAAAATAATTCAAATTTCGGGCTCTTATAAATAGGACCGGAGGGAGTAATTTTTGACGTTATTAATGGAAGAGAGAAGATTAATAATTGCAGAAAAATAATGTAATACTCATTATTAAATAAGTGTAAGATTAAAAAAAAAACTGATCAATTGTAGACATTTTTAATCATATAAGCATTGTTGTCAAACTCGCTAGTTGACTCTCCAATTTTACCGTTTTTACGATTCTACCTAACCAAAACGTGTCACAAGTCATTTAAACTGGCTGTAAACTCTGTAAAAACTCACGAGTTTACACGCTGAATTTACTGTTTTTACGTTTCTACCTTACAGAAAATTGTGTTAATTTACTATAAATATTATGTTAATTATTTTTATTTAACCATGTTCAATGAATTTATATATAAATTTCATAGAAATTTCTTTATTGAGTTAGATAAAGTATGGATGTCGATATATATAATATCAACTATTTATATTTCAAATATATTCAAGTCAAATTATTGTTATTTTTTGTATTTTTTATTTAATTATATAATGGAAACACATATTTATTAATAATCGTAAACTCGTAAGAGTTTACGATCTAATTTTACATTTTTTTCACAAGTTTGTTTGAACTTATGAGTTTGACAACTTTACATACAAATACATTTCATTGGTATGTATGAACTTATAAGTAGAAAGTAGAAACAAAGTAGTAACCTTTCAACTTGAGCAGTCTCAATGATAGGAGTACACGTAAATTACATATATGGAATTCATAGGTGTACTATATATTCCTTTTATTTCTTAAGAAATTGATAGTGTCAATCTCATGAAAGAAAAAAACAAAAAAACATGGAATTTCTATAAAATAAATCAACATAGATTGCAATAAAGAAATTAAAGAAAAATAAGTTCCGTAAAATTGAGTGTGAAAATAAATCATAAGAATTGTCAAAAGTAACACGAGATATTTGAATTTTGAAATGATAACACATGTATTTATTTTTACACTTATGTTACAATTAACCAATGTTAAAAAAACCGGACCGGACCGGGCGGTTCAACCGTGAACCGCCCTGCAATCCGGTCCAGGTGACCATTTAACCCTGGGGGTGTCGTTGACCCGGTCAAAACCCCGGTTTAACAGGTTCAACCGCCTTGAACCGGTGTAACCCGGACAGTTGAACCGGTTTCCCTTTTAAAAAAATAAAAAACAGTTTTTTTTTTATTTTGTTATAATTCACCTGATTACCAACTTTCACTTCACTCAATTTTAGAAACCAGGAAACTATAATATTTTAAATGATATTTTACATTTGCATATTTTTAATATTTAACTGTTGTTGCTCTTAGTAATTGTATTTTAGTATGTGGATTGTAAAATAATATTTATTTTCACGTGTAATCAACTAATATTTTCTATTTTTCCCTCTATAGAAACATTAAATATTCATGTTTGATGAATCATACATACTTATTTACATTTACATTTTGATATATTAGTGATTATTAATGTTAACATCAATAAAATTTTATTATTTTAATATAACCGGTCTGACCCGGTCTGATCAATGACCCTTGAACCAGTACCTCGTCCGGTCCGGTTTTTTGAACCTTGCAATCAACCAATCATCACATATCTTTTATAAAATTAGTGGCTTATGAACTTGATGAATATGTCTTATTTCAAAATTTTGTGTATTTGTCAGTTTATTAGATTACACAATCAATGTAGAGAATATGGCAAAAAGGGGAGAAAAAAGCAAAATAAAAAAGAAATCAATGAATACCCAACTGTGTCTCCATCAGGAGATACCTTGCCTAGCGAAAAATATATGGCAAAAAAAAAAAAAACCAATCTATAAAAGTCAACAGTTTAAGATACACTGCCAAAAAAAAAAAACCCGGATTAACATTCCAATAAGCATTGAAATTTCCGAATAAAGCAATCTATTGAAATATGGATGCCATGAAAATGATTAGCTGCTATGGTGAACTTAGAAATTCTGACATGTCCGTGAACAACATTTTTTCCCTTAAATTCCCAGAAATAAGGGGTATCTAGCTCAATTAATCTCTGCATCTAGAAGGATGATAGTAAATACTTGTATATTTCTCATGTCAAAGAACCGGAATCCAATGTGTTTATGGAGCATACATAATCCAAATATCAAGTCTTGGTGTGTCAGCTGAATAAAAGTTTTCTTTACCTGCCTTTATTTCTCAAGAAGTAACTTGCACCATAACTAATCTCTCCTTTCTTCAAATTTTTACATCAGTAAGAGGAAATAGGCATCAAAAGCATGAATGCTTTAAATGCTTCAAGGCATTTATTTACTTACTTCTGGATAAACAATGATTCACAGCATTTATAAATCAACTCTGGAAGTTTCCCTGTACTATTACAGGGGTACTCAATTATGTAATGACACGCATTCTAAAATAAATTGCGATCATAAGCTTATAAAAAATTGGTTTGAATTTTGAAAAATTGTATTCATCTGTAAATAAATATAAAGAAACACTCATCATGTGGGTCCATAGAGAGCAAGGTAACGTGACTAGCAGTAGTTTGATTTTTTTTTTTTTTTTTGCCGAAGCAGTAGTTTGATTTGATCAAACAAAATTAAGTCCTCTCCTCCCATTCCCTAAGAAAAACCCAACCAAACAAGGCCTTGAGTGCGGTAAAGGTTCAAACTTTGTCAATTTTAAAAGAAATCTCCTTCGAAGAAGTATCCAATTCATTGAAGCAATAATGCTTGAAGCTAGCATATAAAAGTAAAGTAAAAACTAATCAAAGCTCAAAGCTGCAAAGTAACATAAACGTAGGCTTTTTTAGTTCTACATATACTACAATAAAATTTACAGAATTTGAATTCTAGGCTTTTTAGCCTACTGCTGGACACCAACCATCAATAATCAACACATGAATTATTCATAATCAACATATGATTTTGTTCCTATTTATAGGTCTATTATATCTAATTCTCATCTGCTAAAAAAATATAGTTATGTCATTAAAAATGTTCATAATAGATCGATCTTTCCAATTTTATACCCATATATAAGAATGAATATTACAATCTCCTTTTACAATAATGAGCATTCTCTCCGACACATTAATAGGAGCAAAATCGTGCAACTCACATTAATTACTCCTTAATTACTCCTGAAATGGATTTTGGTCAAGAAATAAAATTTTTTGACATTGTAGATTGGAAGAGTGGTAAGACTACTACAAAATAAAACTCAGAGGTCATTTTGGTGAGATCATAATTAGCATCAGAGGCAAAGAAAGAAAGAAAATAAAAATGGTATTAGTTAATCATGAAATGGATTCCAAAGAAGGAGTGAGAATAACAAGAGATTAGGCAGCAAAACCGGAATGACAGGATTAACATTATTGAAAAGCCTCTTCCTGGAGAGCCTCTTCCTCACATATTCCCTCCTCTCTTCTTCTCCCCACTTTGCTTCCTCCACTCCTTTCGCAAGCGTCAATGGCGGAGGCTGCTGGTACGGACACTTGGACCTCCAAGACGAGTTCTTCTTCGAAGCCCCCAACCTGAAGATCCTTCGGAAGAAGAGAGAGAGATTCCATTTGGTAAGAATCGAAGGATTAGGGCACAGAATTGGAGGGTAATCCCAATTCAGGTAACATGGGATTTGGCGGGAGATGAAGAATTGGGAATGGAGGGAAGGTGTGTATGTAGGGTTTGTGAGGATGTGAGTTAGGGCTTCGAGTTTATGCGTCCATGGTGTGTTATCCATTTGATGATGCGATTGCAGAGATCAGAGAAAAGAAAAGAAGGGTTTTTTTTTTTTGGTTTCTATGGATAGGTATGGTGGAAATTGGGGGAATATAATTTTGAGGAATTGGTTCTTTGGTTACAGTTTGTTTAGGCTACTTGCCATAGTTATGGATTTTGGATTTGGTTTCACTATTGTACTTGCAGAATCCAAGCGCATTTCAGAACATCTTCTTTCACTGGTGGCTTCGAAATGTTCTGGATGAGGATGAGGCATTATGAACGATAGTTTAGTTTCACTTCATTTTTAGTCATTAAATATATAACTTATTTATTTACTATGATTAAATTAAAATATAACTTACGGGACAATTAATTAATTAATTACAGGTCTTACGGGAGTAATTTAATTAAGATGAGTTGTAAATAATTTTTGGTAAGACGATAATAATTTAGTATGATGCTCCTTGTCTAAAATAGTCAAATAATCAAATCATCCTTCTCAGTCTCCTCTCCCTTTCTCTTACTTATTATTGATGGGGTATTAATGGTGACAATTAACAATTTTAAAAAAAATATTGACAAAAATAAGTAAATGTATTTTATATTTATGACAAAGATCAATTCATCAAATTGGTACTAGCCAAAATAGAAAAATTCATCAAATTGGTATCATACTAAGGAATGAAGTACCCCTACTTTCCCTTTTTTTCACTGGGATATTTATCTTGAATCAAATTTTAAAATGATTGATGGTCTATTTTGCTTTGAAAGTTTCTTATTAGAAGTAATTTTACACTGAAAATATTTTTTGGTCCAATTTTGTTCTTTACTAATACAATATTAACGGTTAATGTCAACTTTATAATAGTCAATATGAGATTTTCAACAAAATACGAAAATAGTATTATGTTTTGAAATTTTTAGGGTAATTTTAATCCCAAAAAAACATTTTCCAAAACTAAATAGCTTATGAATAAAAACTTTTATGATAAAGTAGACCCTTAACCCAATTTTAAAGGGTTGGGATTTAACATTCCATAAAGTTACTATTAAAATGTGAAATTAAAAATAAATATATTCAAACTGTGAAAACTTGAGCTAAACTGAATTATAATTTAAGAAAAAAGTTTTAAAAAATTAGTTTTACAAAAAGGCTAAATCTTTAGTCAAAGGGTCGAGATGAGTAGTAAAATAAACGGAGAACCCAAAATCAACCGTACGCATATGGTAGCAAAATAAAGTTGCAAGTGCTTGTTTAAGGATGCATTTGAATAGTCTACTTTTTTCAATTAGAACACTAACATGATGAGTTAACTTGTGGATCAAAAGATCTCTTATATATAAGCTTTTTATATTACAGGGTTACAATATCAATATCAATGGCTTAATAGTAAGATATTTCCATATATGATGTTAATTACATTGGATGCGTTTTCAAATATGCCATTAGAGACATGAAGTGTCATCACCCTATAAAAGGAATTCAAATGATATCTGAATGCTCTTCTTCACTCATCAACCATCATGATATTTGTGCTATGACATAGCATTTGATTATTTTAAATAATTACACATTATATTGAATCAAATTTCACCTTCCTTGGTTTCTACTGGTGCGAGTATAAACACTGAACTATCTCTTCATATGTATCCATCCCTATTGAGAAACCCTTTTGTTCAACTTAAAAAACTGATGCAGCAACCTATGGACTTCACCATAGTTATTGGTTGACGAAACTAATCGATCCTTTATCCACTGTGGGAGCTTGTTGACTGGATGAGAAAAACTCCTCTTTGAGGAATCAGATGCATACCTCGTGTCAACCAACAAAATTGCTGCATAGTCATTTATGTGACGGATTGCTCTACCTAAAACAATAAACGCACACATATTAGTGACTGAGATTTCCTAGTTGCACCATCCTGCATGTTAGATGCAATATATTAAGATGGTTCTTAAACCGTGCGACTGAATTCCTATAGTTTTGACTAAATTGAAACTTAAATTTTCATATTTTTAATCATTTAAAATGTTGGTCCCTAAATTTTCTAACATAAAATCATAACGACTAAAGTTATTTTCTTATTCTTAAGCTTAGGGACCAATGTTTTCAATGGCTAAATTCTAGGTATTGAGTTGCAATGAGTCTCAAAGTTCAAGAAATTTCAACAAAAAACAAAACAATAGGGATTGAGTTGCACAAAGTTAAAGTTTAAATATTGGGATAGAATTAAGACAAAATTATAGAGACCAAATGATTATTTTTCTTGAAAATTAAGGATCTCTATCGTCTTGAAAGTAAGATGGGACAGTAAGTACGCACCTATTGATTGATTTACAGCTTTCATGCAGAGATTCTCATAATATTCCTTTCCTCTGTGACTGCAACTTCTTAAGATATCAAAACCACCTTGTATATCTCCACTATAAACATTATAACTGGTGGAAAATGTAGAAGCTTCAACAGGGTTTGAATTTCGAAAACCTTCAATGTGCTTTATCCTCTCCAGCAACTCAATGTCAGATGGGCTAGGATATGGCAGACCAACCATGACTATGCACCGCCCCATCCCATCACTTAAGTTAATCCCTTCGGATATCTTTCCACCAACAACTGCCAGAAGCACTGCACCACCCTGGGATGCTGGGTTTCCATTTGAATTTATACTTGATGATGGGTAAACTGTTTCTTTATATTCTTTAAGAACAGATTCAATATCTGTGTTATTCCTAGGCTCTCTAAATATACGCTTCTTCTTTGTAATTCTATCCAGGATGCCAGAAGATTCCCAGGCCTCATAGACTTTTGCTTCATAATCGAAAGATGAGAAGAAAACAACAATTCCTTCAGGAACTATGGTTACCAAATTACAGAGGAGAAGACCCAGCTCCTGCATCTGTAAAGCGCACAATAAATCATAAAAAATACTTCAGTAAGTGAAATACAGAATACTAACTCGCATAGAACACTATTCTACACCAACTGATATAATCACTACCATGTGAAAGAATTCTAACTTTAAATCAAAACATTGGAAGATTAGGACTGCCTTCTACTCACAGTATCAGGTGAGCTCCTTGAGCTATAGCTAAAATCAAAGGAGCGGCCAGAAGGGCCACGGGAGACTGCAATTGGCATAATACTCTGAGGAGAGACAATGTGACCGCATGAAAAGAAATGCAACTGGTTTGGTGGTAACCACGGAAAGAGTCGCTCTCGTGTTTCTTCAATAGGTTGTAGAGTTCCCCCTACTAATAGAACAGCATGTGCTTGGTCCACGATCTAGAGAAAGTTTTAAGAGTTAATTACGTTTTCAATATGTTATCTATTGAGATGGGAAACCTAAGTTCAGAACTCTTTGAAATTAAGGCAACAGCATCTGGCAAACCTCAGAAAATATCTTCTCTCCACTGAGCATTACATATTTAATATACCCTCCTTGTTTCCTGGGCCCCGTTGTTCTAGACCTGGAAATGATTATCCTTCCATCATTGTCATTATTTGTCAGTGACAGCAACAAGTCAGCTAATGCCTGGAACGCAGACAGGGTGCTTCCATCTTCATAATGTTCAAGTTTAGTGGTAACTGAAATCTTCTCCAAGTTGGCTACCTTTTCTCCATAACCAGAAACCTGGAAAATAAATTACATTTGTACATCAAAATGACAAAAACAGGATATTCAGAAGCACCATGGGGAACTTAATTAGAAGATACTGTATATATATTCAACAGCAGGATTCACCTTGTGCATGATCTTGCTTTCCTTGATATACTTCACCAACTTAATCATGTTGACATTGTCTACATTTAGTTCAAAGGTAAAATCATTGACGGACATGGTAAATTCAGACTGCCTACTTTCCTGAAAAGCCTTTTCTATATGTTGGCAAGAACTTATGAGATTTGCATCCTTCTCATTTGTTAGCACTCGCAGGAAAGCTCGAGTGAGGACCATCATAGTTTGAATATATCTCCGATTAACAGGTCCCAGAAGATTACAGAATCTGTCAAAGTATCTATTCAAATGGGAATGCACATTTTCCAGCTGAAGAAAAGAACAATCATATTATAGTCAATAGAGACATCAACACTGCTTAGATGTGTCATGAAGAAGAAATGAATATGAATGAGTTCTCCCAATGAATTGTACACTAAATGCATATTGACTGTCTCCAAAATATTAATATCTCATTGTTTGATGTCGTCGACACCGAGTAGTGCATCCCATAATGGCATATGCAGATTCAAATATCAAGATTAAACTTGCTCTTAAAAGATAGATGCTTGCAATACTTCAATCAAGGTAGATTAATGGTTAACATACCTGTGCTAAAGTAATTCTGGAGTCATGCATGCTAATGAGTGAATCAGCTAAATTATGAGCTTCATCTATAATGACAATATTTGATTTCAAATTCAAACCAAGTGCTTCACGGGATGATTTTGACAGAAGAGACTGATATGGTAGAACCACAAGATCAGCTTTCACAACCATGCTTCTAGAACCATAATAAGGGCAAGTTCCCAAATTCCTTCCCAAGTTTGCAAGATCTTCAATGTCCAAGGCCCCACTCTGGGATACCTCATCCCTGAATTCTCTTTGTAGTCTATGCTTTCTAAGCATTGGGCAACCAGACATTGCCTTTGTTCTCCGTACTCCTGTGCATGCTCTTAAGTTCTGAAAACAAGAGCCACAATTATTCGTGGGATGTCAAAGCAGTCTGATCACTAATAGTATTTATATAATTGCAAAAGTGATTGTTCCTACTTGCAGTAAGCAGGATAGTTTGCCGCAATGTTAAAAACATATAACATACAAGCTTTGAATATTCAATTATCCAAAGAAACCCTTTTTTCTTGGTATTTTGGCCAAGCAGATAGACATGCTAAATAAATAGAAGACTCGATTACTCTAGGTTCATCAAATCATATCCTCAATTTCTCTCTGTTCAACAAAGTTGTGAAATAGGATTTATTTCCATGGAAATGGAAAAGTTATGCATCCACAAGAACATAATATCCTATAATTTTTTCATAGAATCTTAATCAATGTCAACTAAGATGATTTTGTAAAAAGCATGCAGTATTCTTGTATGAGATAGATCAACCATTATATTAAACAAACATGATAACCTTTCTCAACTCAAAAGTTGTATATAGCATTTCCCAAAGGAATAACCATAATAACTCGAATCCACATACCTTAACTTTCGCTGGTTCATTGTTCTTTTTCTTCTGGAGCTCCAAGCATCGCTCATTTATGCGTGTGGTGTTACCAAGTTTACGTACTTCTGGAAACATGCAGCAAGAGAATTACAAAAAATCTATAAATTTCGATTAGCCAATGCAGTCTTAGAAAAAGAAAATAAACCTGCTTACTAAAGGGAAAATTTTCAGACCTTCGTTAATGCAAAGATTTTTCCTGGAGCCTAAAGAAACAACGTCCATCTCATCAGCAAAGACTGTTTTCCTTAATTCCTTTATGAACTGTGATAGCTGTGAATGAGTTCGACTACAGAAAAAAATCTTCAACTTCTTTTCCTCCTCCTCCTCCTCCTCTGATTCTTCACTGGACGAAGAAAAACCACTTTTAGAAGCCTTCCTCTTTGACTTTATATCATCCGCAGCTCCTTCATCTTCACTTTCATATTCCTCAAGTAAGAATTCCTCATCAACAACATCCACGTCCCCTCTATCAATTTTCTTATGAAAATTATCATGCCCCTTTTCAGGAGCAGAATTTTCACTTTTAACCTGCAAATCTTTACAAAGTTCCCGGTTATTCTTCTTATCAGGCTTACCTAATCTAGACCCTAACTTCTTCTTGCTTATTCTTTCAGATGAGACTTCCTTTTCTTTGTCCACAACAAAGTCTCTCATCCAATCAGGTTCATCATCTGAACCCCCGCCATGACCTGCCTTTTCTGATTTCTTCTGTTGCCTCTGATCAAGCACCCATTGCAAAGCACTACAGATAACACTCATAGTCTTCCCAGTACCTATACCATTAAAATCACTCAAATTAAACTACTATTACCAATTTACACAACGACTAATAAAAAATCGAAATGGGTTTGTTCAACTAAATCTAACAATTCAAGTAAAACCATAAGAATGAACAAAATAACCATAATTTTCAGCAACCCAAATGAAATGACAGTAACGAATTCACCTTCACCCGAAGAATTACATTTAAATTACTCAAATTTAACTAGCATCACGAATTCACACAACTAATTAAAAAACTCGAAATGGGTTTGCTTGACTGAATCTAAACAATACAGGTAAAACCATCAAAATAAAAAATTTAGCCATAATTTTCAGCAACCCAAATGAAAATGACAACAATGAAATTATATGATAAGGGAGAAATTACCAGTGGGGCTTTCGAGCATGGAAACGCCACCTTGATCAAGAAACTGATAGAGGGCATTCATGAAGTCGATCTGGATTGAGTAGGGTTTAAAGGGAAAAGCGGGGAATTTTGAATCATGTTTACTTCCTTCACTGGCATCCATTTTTCTTTCAATTTCACGTTTGCTTGAAATGTAACTATGGCTGTGAAGTGAGCTTCTTTTATGGATGATTACCTTGCCGCCATTGTTTGTGGACGCATCAAAGGCGGAGCGAAAGAGATTTCCCGCTAGGATCGGCGCGGGAAAGGATTTAAACATAGGACCTGTTTGTCTGTGTGGATTAGTAATTCCGGAATACAATACTTCAGTTTTTTGTTTTTATATTGTTAATACAACTTACTTTTAGAGTTTGAACTTTTACTTTTTGATTTTAATGTATGAACTTTAAAATTGGTGGTTTTGATCTTTAAACTTTCGATTAATTTTACTCTTTGTCTTTAAACTTTAGATTGGTGGTTTTGGTTCCTCAACTTTGTACCATTATTGGTCCTGATTTCCAAGGTTTTTTTTAAGTTTAAGGATTAAGACCAAATTGACCGAAAGTTCAAAGATTAAAACCATCGATTTTAAAGTTCATGGACTGAAACCAAAATTGATTGAAAGTTCGAGGATCAAAAGTTGTTTTAACTTTTTTTTATATAAAAACTATTGAATTAAATTTTTATTGCATCCAGATTTGCTTTGAAATGAATATGAATATGATGATTCTGGCTTGTGGCTTCTGAGTTAAGTGAACTGGGAAAACAAGTTGAAGTAAAATAGCTGAATAAATTCAATACTCCTACATTTTATAATATTATAAAAATATATGTACTTACAATAAGTTTCCTTATGATAAATTGTAACGTTTTTTTTGGTCAAAAGTAACGTTAAGTTTCAATATAAGAGGTGTAAAACGTCAAACAAGAAATAAATTGAAATATAAAAAATCTTTTTTTATCAACTATATCATCAATACTTACATTACTATTTGTTTTGTATTTTATTATTTATCCACCGGTATCCGCACGCAACTGGCAACTGATTAGTCCAGATGGGAATAAAAACCAATAATGGGGGAATCTCATTACTTCTAAATAATTATCATTGTTGCATACCCAAGGCTAAAATTCGATACCACTAGTTCAATTGGAACAACTCAAGGCCAATTGATTTAAGCATTTGGTAGTGTTTTTTTTTAATTTTTTTATCAAATTATATATTGTGCATTAATCTAAAGAAGAGTGCACAGAACTTATATTTATTGTATACTAATTTAAAGTATTTTTATTTACTTGTCAATACTCAATACAAATTACATATTTTGGTAATTGTTTAAAAATTCATCCAAAAAAAGGTAATTGTTTAAAAATTGATTTTGGATTTATTAAGAGACATCCAATTCTACTAGCAGCGTAGACCATGGCCTGTTCCAGGCTTGCCTATTTAGTAAAGAGGCTTGGTTGAAGGCCCATTTAAAGGATTTTTTACTTCAATGGGCTAGACTTTTTTCTCAAAGCCTGGCCTGCTTAATATATAAACATATTTTATTTGCACACACATATATATCTATAAATTTTAATTTGAGATTTTAATAAATATAATATATTTATCTAATATGTATATATAATATTTATACTTAAAAACCTATTAAAATACTAATATTTATATAGGTGTTAGAAAGCTCAAAACCTACTTATACATTCAAAGCCTATGCTATGATATGTTTTTCAAAAGCCTGTATAAAACATTTAGACTCCTCTTACCGGTGCAAGCCTATTTAATCAAGCCTGCTTGACCTATTAGGCAACATCTTTATGATCTGGGGAGAAAGAAAAAACCTTAAACAACAAAAATAGAAAAGCCCGGCCCATAGAGACGGTGTATCATAGTAGATGGACCTCACCGCATCAGATCATATGAATTCGTCCTGTACTGTATAACCCAAAACCCTACTTGGTTTTATAGTTAGCTATATAACAATTCATCTCCCCGCCGCTCAAATTCTTCAGCCATTTCCCTCATCGCTTCTACAATTCACTCTCCGCTTCAATGGTACCCTTCTCTCTTCTTACGATTCTTCCTTAAAATTGTCTTTATCTGATCAGATTCCATTTTTTTTTCTGTGTTTGATTCATATATGTTGATATAATTTTAATTTATGTGAATTGCAGGGGAAGGGTACGGGAAGCTTTGGTAAGAGGAGGAACAAGACCCACACACTCTGTGTGAGGTGTGGCCGTCGCAGCTTTCACCTCCAGAAGAGTCGCTGTTCAGCCTGTGCTTTCCCTGCCGCTCGCAAGAGAAAGTGTAAGTTTTTATCTTTCTCTATGTTTCCTTCTGGGAGTTGTTAATCAGCTTTGTATTTTGTATTCTTTTTGTTTTTTTTTTCTTCTTCTGATGAATTTGTAATTTGTAACTAGTTTCTGCGTGTGGTTACTTGTTTGTTCTTAGATTGCCTTTAGAAGTAAAATTCTCTTTCAAAATTGGTTTTTGAATAACACTTGATTAGATTAGGCTTCTCTGTTATTAATAATTTGCTCTATATTGTATTATGTATCTGCCCATGTGATTACCTGTTCTTTGGTTGCGTTTAGAAGTAAAGTTCTTTTTTCTTATCTAGGAAGTTACATTTTGTAACTAAAAATCTTTCCTAAATGACACTCGATGATGTTGGTCTTCTTGGTTATTGATAATTTGCACTGTATTTAACGTAATACCATTTGTATTATGTTGACTTGTGTGTGTAAGATTAGCCGTCGTGCTAATTACAACTTTGAAGTAATCAGCTTTCATTCTAACTGTGAAAAAAAAAAATTGTGACTAGCCTTTAGTTTTATTGTTAACTACCTTTACATTATGTGTGATGAGACTTTTTCTCATATTTATTATGATTCCAGATAACTGGAGCGTAAAGGCAATTCGCAGAAAGACTACCGGTACCGGTAGAATGAGATACTTGCGAAATGTGCCTCGCAGATTCAAGAGTGGTTTCAGAGAAGGTATTTTTAAAACTGACCAATCTGAATTATATTTGGTGGTGATTGTTTTGTTCAATGTTTGTCTAGAAATTAAATCTTCCTTTTCTTTTCTTGTCATGTTATTTTTGACATTTTATACTGTTGGTTATAGGCACCGAAGCCGCACCCAGGAAGAAGGGAGCAGCTGCAACTGCTTAAGCCTTTTGAATATTGTTTTTCTTCTAAATCTGAGTACTGAATTATAGGTCTAGCTACTTTTCAGTCGCATGATTTGATTTGCCCTTTTCATTTCTCTTAATTTGTAGTTGCTATAATTTTGAACAAGATCACGAGATGTTTTGACTGTTCAATGAGAGCTTATGAGATCTGTATTTTTTACTTGCAACTCTTTTCATTGCGGAAACTCTTTGACAACAACAATGTTTGGCATATGAAGATTTTTTTCATACTTAGCGAGCTATGAAAGCATCACCTTTTGTTATAGTACGTCAGTTTGGTAATTGTAGATAATTCTAGGTTTGCTAGTTATGAACATAATTTGGTTTTATCCTTCACGCATTGGTTTAGGTTTTCTTCACTGGCAAATGACTGTGTAGAATTAGTTGTCTCCCAGAGGAACATGATTCTTTTGATCAAGGTAGATTTTGGCTTGTCCTGCGAGTTTGATTTCAATATGATAGATTCATATATATAGTTGTCTGCGAGCATGACATGATCTTGTGAGGCTTGTGCTTTTAGATCTGGCTAGTTTTGTTTCATGAGTACCGGATCCCTACGTGGGTTATTTAGGTAGTGCATAGTTGGATTAATTGGTACTCCTTCCTCTATGAAGTATAAGAGTGAGTGCAGGCTTTTTTAAATATCTTTTTGTAATAATTGACAATGGAAATTATTCTTGGTGATACCATATTTTAATTGAGAGTTTGGAAAAAATAAGCTTGTTATTTAGGACCTAAAACCCTTTAAACGTAATTTTTTTTACAAAATAAAACACTTTTGAAATGGGAAATTAAACAACCCCATATTTTCATGATAGGATGATACTCTTAAACTATCCTTTTTTTTGGTCGCTTGCTTAGCCACTAGCACCTCCTTTGATTTCTATTACCCCACAAGGCCACAACCAAACTTTGTTCAAGAATTGTGGAAGTAATACGACAAAAGCATCAAAATTTTGTGAAGCATATAATAGCGTGCAAATGCTGAGACTTTCTACGAGATTGACATAAGTAAATTGGCTCAAGCTCCTAATCTGGGACAAGCATATCACATTTGGAGATATGAATTACCATTGATACTATTGGAGGATCAATATCTACATCTTGAAAAGCTAAATCTATTTACATCTAGAACTTTTTGTTTACTTTTTTATTTTCTTTTAAAAATCACCTGGCATCTAAGATCAAACTGGACTCTTGACTAATTCAAATTTGAATGAGATTAGGCTCTCGATGGAATAATTCTCTGAGAAGGCTTTTTTTCTTGGGAGAATTACAATTACGTCCCAAATAAAGGAATTAACTACAATCAGGTCCAAAAGAATATCAAATTACATTGAAGTCCCTCAGACCTCGGTGACATTAAATGGCTTGTTATTGACAATTTAATGAGTTGTCAATGCAGCTATTTAAAAACTTAGTTATCATTAACAATTCAAGGAGCTGTATCAATGATAGGCCATTTAATATCGCCCACATTTAATATCACCTAAGTCTCTAGAAATTTCAATGGAATTTGATGATTTCTTAGGACCTTTGTGATTAATTCTCTTATTTGGGACCTAACTATAATTTTCCCTTTTTTCTTTGTATTTTGTACATATTTGAACTCACGACTCTTTGTATTTTGTACATATCCTCTTCCACTAAGATTAATACCTAATTCTTATTGAATTCGCCAAACTTGTGCCTTTCTTCATGCAGCTGCTTGCATACATAATCTAGTTCTGGAAAAGTCGTCACCATTAGTAATTCAACAAGGTCAAAAGCCAGTTGCTTCAAACAAACAGATGACTGCAGGAATAGAGGTAAAAGCCGCCATTACAACTATGAAATCTTATGTATAATCAATAAAAATGGTGATTCTAAAAGCCCAAGCAAAATATATTGGTTGAACCTCCCAATTTCAGTAAAGATAGTAAATAGATATAGATGAACATGGTACCAACAACACGAGTGGAAATTACAGGGTCATTCAGTTAACCTGAAATGTGTTACTCCCTCCCATATTAATATATGACCTATAAGGGGAGTTGATCTTCATCCTAATTGTAGGACTTATTTCTAATATTTGTCACCCCCCCCCCCCCTTAAATTACCTCTATTGATGTCCCACCACCAATGATAAAGTAAGGAAGAGAAAGAAAAGGATTTAAAGAAGATGAATAGGATGTTTTAGAAAGAAAAAAAAAATACCATATCAACTAACTTAATTAGATAAAGAGGTCCTATATTTAAATTCAGCTGGAATATCTATAATCTTCTTCATCCCTTCCAAGAATAAAAACTAGAAACGATAAAGAAGAAATTGGGAAAATATCTCCTATAACTACTGAGAAGTACCTGAAATTTTTATCCAAAGAAACTGCCGGTACTGTACAGATTTTGCACACAAAAAGTAACAGTACTCTAATTTATGTCAATCTCATCAATGAAATTTTCAATGGGGACGTTCCCCAATTTTCCCATTAAGGTAGGCGAGACAGTCACACACTTGTCTGTTTTATGAAAGAAACTAAGGGTGAAATCTTATGCCACGTTTGGTAGCATGGAGATGGGAAAAAATTACCTGAAGGAAAAAGTATAGATTCCTGGCGCACTGTTCATACTCCTTGCGACCAACAAGACCTACAATTGCTGTTGGAGCATAATCTACATGCAACAGAAATGTTAATAATTTGAGTGGCAGAAGCCATTTGCTTCAGTATAGAATATTCAATGCACCCAATTCTAAAATAACGGGGAAATTAATGGCACAGCATGCATTACCAATCATTAGCTCATACACAAACTTTGCACGACGATCTTCCTCTTGTTTTTGCTTATCATCCATAATCTGAGAACATATATCTTTAGGTTTCTGGCCATGAGGTGAAGTATGAAATGGACTGGAAAGTGGTGGCGGCCGTCTACTTGGATGCTTGGTTATGAATATTCCATCAGGCCAAAGTATCTATTTAGATTTCCAACAACTCATATCAACATCATATATTTTTTTGTCTAGGATGCTATTTAAAGCTGAATTACATTTCCTCTGGAACATCATCTGGGTTGTTCCAATATATTTATACATTACTCTCCTGCCCACTAAAAGATATTCAAATCACACAAATAACCCCTGTTTCTGAAATCCGCAGTCTCATCCCTTAAGTTTAATTTTAATAAAATGAGATATACTTACTTCCCCTGCAGTAAGCCTAGTTAAACAGAGAGCTAACGGCACACATATTATTCTAGGCTGTATCAAGAATAAAAGTATACCATGTTTTACTTATTCAAAAGGTAAATTATCCTTCTCTTATTTAAAAAATGGTCAAATTATATGTTGTTCTCTGTTTCGAAAAATTACACTCCATATTTGAATTCAATGTCTGAATAGATTAAGAACAGAAATTCTCAAATAGTGAAAGGCTCTTTAGATTACTTGCTCAACTCGCCTGATCCCAGAAGCAATCACTGAACCCTTACGGAGCAGCTGGATTTTGTCTAGCAACCAATCGTCAAAGGCATCACCCATTCCTAGTTGTAGGATCTGTTTGACAACCCAAAAAATTTTTCGCCTGTAATGTACACAAAAAATATATACTTTAAGCATATCTGAGCTTGAAATGGATCTAAAACCAAAAATCACAGCTTTAAGCTATCTGCATGAAAGAAATGTGATTTTCTGACTACCTAATCCATCCACCATCTTGAAGCTGGAAGATAACATCAACCAGATCCAACATGGGAATACTTAAATTTGGAGGCACCCACTGCATAGAAGAATTATAATTAATCAGAATCATGATTGCAGTCATGCATATGATAGTGTGCCTAAGAAGCAAATGATGATCGGGCATAATTGCTTCATTGTGTGTGACACAAATGTAATAAGAAACATTAAATCTAGTCTACAAAGTAAACAAGCATATCTAAAAAAAACTTGGATTTATCCTAGAACCACCTCTGTAGGAAGAACATCGGAAGTGCCATGGAGTAAATCAGACACCTCGATGGAACCATCAAGCTCGTCTCCTTGTGTCCCTCGCAAATTCTCAGGAGAAGTTTCACTCATCCTTGCTCTTCTGGAGGCACGGAGATCACATACAGAAATATCGGGTGTGCTTTTACTTTTCTCAGCCGGTCTATTATCCACATCAACTAAGGTGGTTTTAAATAACCAACAAAAAAATATCAGTCAAAAGGAGGGAAAATTAGATATGGTTATCCAATGTTATCCATCAAAGATGCATCACCTGACAATGTTTTGACGATTGAAAGTGAATTTGAGAAGCTGTATGTCTGTAATATAATGTAATAGCAAGTAATAAGCCAGAACATTAAAAAATAAAAATAAAAAGAAAGAAAAAGTGTTGGTAACAAAGGAAAACTTGTTGGACATGAAAACAGACCTGAGAGTCAATGCTGAGAAAATCCCATGCTTCAATTGATCCTGAAACTATTGGAAGCTTCATAAGCTCCTGAGGAGCAATAAGCCATCATGAGTCAATAAAACTAAACAAGGCATTAAAGAACATAATCAGAAAATACAGGAAAATAATTCTATACTATGCATGTGTAAATAATATCCCATAATACGGATTGTTTCATATTCAACATCTACCCTGCTGTTATCAAGGTACCGATGCTTCAAATTTAAACACAAAATTGAAATCGGATAATAGGTCTTTATACAACATTAATCAAGAATAAGAACCTACCAACCAGATAAAGAAACAGTTGAGAACCAGGAAATGAGGGCTTAGATTATAACAAATAATCCACAAGAAAAAAAAAATTGAGAAGTCAGAAGAAACTTTGTTCAAAATTCTATTATGATCCTGACATATCTTCAGCATAAGAACTAGAATTAAGCTAACACGGAACTGAACATATTAAGCTTCTGACCTTTAAATAAATGTCCAACAACTTACAACGCTCTTGAACAACAGTTACATCTAAACCCGTTGATAGAAAATGTTTTGGAGGCAAATGAAGGTTATAATCAGGAAACTCTTTCAGGCGCTGATGTAGCTCTTCAAAATGACGAAACCTTAAAAATAGAAAAGAAGCATCACAGATGTAAGCCTAAAAAGAACATATACGAAGACAACTTCAAACTGACTAATACTATCTATGAAAGATGAAGAAAACCTAGCACCTCCTTTTAATTGTCCAACTTCGATTGTTTACATCTTTTACAGATATGGAATAAACAGCAAATGTTCTTGAGCCACTCTTCACAATATTTGCCCCTAAGACCTGTGTCAGTGAATTAATTTACAAAGAAATGTATTAGAATAAAAAAAAATCAGGTATTATGTATTGCAGTAGCAACATAGAATTAAGATAAGTACCTCACATCTCAATTCGGAAAAGAAATCTACTGGCAGTGAGCTTTTCAGATGATCAACAGAAATACTGCAAGATTCTAATTTAGAAATAGAGGATGCCGAAGAATAAGCTGCTGCTCCACTATGTATTCTACCTAAATTATCAATATCAAGATCATCACTACACTGACTAAAGGCCTCATTATTTGCATTTGAATTTGATGACCTAAGTATAGAGTGTCCATCTCCAGATAAAAAGCTAGCTCTCCTAACTCCCTGCATGTTATGACTACTTGACCTTTTCTGGCCATATCGATCTCTGGGTGGTTTTTGAAGGTGTGATTCTATCTTATTCATCTTTGTAATATGACTATAAAGATGATCAAGTGGATGATGAATGAGAGTAACAGCCCGATTTCTATTTCTTCTCCCGTCCCAAACTTTAGTTTCAGGGGAATTGAGACTGGTGATAGTGTTATTTTCATCATCGTCAGAAGTACAAGTACTCCCTGAATCAATCATCATCAAATGCATGTGGCTTTGGACATCATCCTGAGATGACGTAACTGATAGGAAATCCAATCTACTCTTGTCAGGATTGTCTTCTACCTTATACCGATAACTGCATCCCGAATTAGCACTGGTACCCCTGGAGGGATTAAGTTGAGAATTAGTTTCCTTTTCTTTAGGTCCTAATATTGTCTTCTCATGATCAATGTCTGGCAATTTTCCTACAAAAGCATGTTGTGGGACAAGCTCAGTTGACTGATTCTCCCCATCCATGTTCCTGTCATTTCTCCCTTTTGTCCACATGTTCTCAAAATGTTCTGGAGCAAGAGCTTGGGTCTTTCTCTGGGACATGAGGTCTAACATATCACCACACTGCCCCCGTGATTGATATTGTTTAACAGCTTGATTTTCATTATTCCGGGAGTTTGATGGAAATGACTTCCATAAAAGCGTTAGTACAGCATCAATTGAACGCAATGGATCCTTAAAAAAAGTATCAACTGCAATGTGTTCCACAGACGACTCAGCATTTCTGGAATGACTATTTCCTAGCTGTACTAGCTCTATACCAGTACTAGAAGAATCAAAATCAAACAGCTTAGTAAAATGACCAGAAGATATCTTCAATGTATCTTCTGAGAAGTGAGATGCTTCTTGAACTGCATTAGCTCCTTTGTTAAGTTTGGTCTTATTATTTACTAAAGATTCAATTCTTTCATTAAGAAATCTGCCAATGAAAAGAAAACGGGAAAATGAGATGAGCAACATATGCTAAAAATAAAGGAAAATGACTTAAATTGATACCTTGGACTAGCTAAGTTGAGAACAGGTCTCATCACTGCACATGCAAGTAGTTCTCGAGCAGTATGCCGGATGAAAGAGCATTGCAAATCCTCATACTTGAAAGCGACTGACACAAGACCTTCCATGTAATGCTGCAAAACCTGCCAATTAAAACACATGGCATTCTTCCTCAAACTTAAAAAGTAAGAAGACTAGGATTTATTCACACTTGATAAGACTTAACTGCTGATCATTCAACATAAGTAGATTATACAATTAAGTATAGAACCTTATACTCAGCTTCAGCAGAAAATAATGCAGGATGCAATTTGTCCTCTGCAGCCAATGCAAGTTTCAATTCTGTATCTCGTGCTTCAGTTGCTAAAGGAGATGCATTTTGCTTTTCAATTTTTGTTAAAGTAGCACGAAACACCTCCAAGTGTGTGCAAATGAGATTAATAAGATCACTGAACCACAGAGTAAAAGCTAATAATTAGTCAATCATTTATAGCATAGAAAAATCATGGACAAGAAATGAAACAAAGAACCTTATGAAAAGATCAATCAGGTTTATATTCCTCATCCTTCCTGAAATCTCTCCAAGAACACCAATTATAATTTGAACTAACTCCTCAGGACCCTCTTTATCTGGTGTCAACCGAGAGTACCACAGGTTAGTCACCCACTCAGAAACTAGATGTCTAGCAAAGTGATCCATTGCTTCCTCAACAATAGGAGAATTCACCTTTTCTCTCCAATCAGACTTCGCCACGACTTTAGGAAACTCAAGGGGTTTATTAGAAGACTGTTTTGCCATTGAGCTAGGCCTACTATTGTATGCTACATTTTTTCTCTTCATTTCAAAATGAAGTGATAAATAGCGGAGAAGAATAACAACGGAGGTAGCAACTGGTAAGTTTACCCAAACTGATGAGCTTGTCACTGAAATGAAAAGAAAAAGAACAAAGGGTCAATACCTAAACCTGGAAACAAAATGAATTCTCAAATTTAACAAGCATAAAATTTTATGCCCCAGATGATGTACAAGTTAAAAGTTTTAAATTATATCCCTACTCAAAAAACTGAATTTTTATTGGAAGCAAAAAAGATGGCAACCTAAAAAGCAAGGATAAGAGTGTGCATGCCATATGCCTTGATTGGGAGAAGGGAATAAGACCCTACTTAAAGCTTCAGCATACCAAAGCAAGAATAGTTTTCCAGACCCTAGGGAGAAGGGAATAAGGCTTTAGCAAGGAAGTTGGGTCAGTCACAGAAATTTTTTGACATCAACTGAACACTACAAGCAATAAGTTCATGCAAGTAACAAACCTTATCAAACTTACGAGCTAAACCAAACTGCAGCGGCATAAATAACATAAGCCATAAAACTTTATTCTAAGAATTAAGCACACACAACCGGTTCATCAACAATCCTAGCTTGGCAAGTAGTCTAGAGCTTGCTTCTTATAAGTCAAGCATATATTTTTTCCATGAAGGAAATAAAATTCCATTGTCATCCTTGCAAAGGAAACTTGTAGACCCATAATATGGATCAAATCATATATTAACATCAAAATAACCATAATAAGAAAAGGAAAACGGAAGTACTACTGTGGGACATATGATTCTGTATCCTGAATCCCACCCTCATTAATAAATTAGCTTCTGAACCTCAATGCCATAAGATGAAAGAAGCCAAGAAATTGGGAATTAACACCCTTATTTTTCATTCTTGGAAATCACTAAAGCAGAAACACACTTTCGACGGAGAAAGAAATTGCAGTACATATTCTGGACCCAATTGAACTATAGAAGGAAAACAAATCATAAATTCAAACAAATACCGAAAAACTTACGCGACATGAGATATGACAGTCCCATAGCGGAAATGACAAGAAAAACAATCTGTTTCTTCCCTTCATCGGTGAAGTCTTTTGCCTTCACCCGCTTCGGCGAGCTCATATCCAAAAAGATCAAACAATTGGGAATTAACAGAATTACTTCAAATTAACAAAACGTCCCTTTTTCTTTCATTCTCCGACACATCATGGAGCAGAGAATCGCGCAATTAAGTCGCTAATAAATGAAGAAGGCAATTCAGATGACAAAATGGAGAAAACTTATGGATGAAGATAAATGCAAAATGAAGTGGGAGAAGAGAAAGTAGAACAGTGTGTGAAGAAGAAATTCAACGGTATGACCGTTAGGTTTTGGGCTTTATCAGTTTTGTTTGCATGTGGCAATAGTGGGTGTGCGCTTATTTTGTTTCCATTAGCACTTTTTGGAAATGTTGAGACAAATTCAAACCTCAACTACCCAGTCACAGGTTGCTTCGCCGGAGCAATTCTGAGTTTCTATGCTCCATTGCTTATTAACTGTAAATTATTACTCCCTCCTAGATATAAAACTGATACGTGTATGTGATGTACTAAATATAAAATCTCTTTTTAGGTGATGTCAATTTTTCTTCAAATTATTCATATAATAATTAAGTAATAGAGAGGGGATGGGGAGAAAGATAGATGGTTAGGGTACAGTAGTAATGTCATACGCCCTAACCATCTAATATAATAAATTAGTTAAATAGGTCTTATATTTAGGACCGGATATAATACATATTTACCTAATTTGATTATATTAAAGGTGCTAGTTAAGTTGGTTAAAAGCACATAATATTAACAATGCGCCCTAACCATCTACCTTTATCCCCACCCCTCCCTCTCTTTTTTGATCAACACACCCCTGTTTTCTTATTTGTTTATTATTAAACAGCATTAGTAGGGATAATTTTGGAAAAAGCTGTGAACAATTAGAAATATGTTTTATATTTAAGATCAAACCCACCTCCCCAAATAATTCTTTTATTTAGGACCAGAGCGAGTAAAAGGAACAAGAAGGACTCAAAAAAAAAAGTTAAAAGTATTAAATTTGCCCTAAAAGTAATGTGCATTTAAGTGATTTTTTTTTATACATACATTGAAGTGATTTTAATATCACTCTCATCCTTTTTACAAGTTCAGAAAAATCTTAGTCCTTATCTTAGCTTTTTTTTTTGTCCTTATCTTAGTTTAATGGAACAATTAATTTGAGTGTTACAATTTTATCATGTTAATAAAAGTAGTGAGAGAAAATAGTTGAAACACAATGTATAAAATATCATGTAAATACTTCGACAAAAAAAATTATGTAAATATACTCACACATAAATGAGGGTCAAATGAGTTAACTAACTATCCTTAGCATTTGGAGATTATGTAATATGAAGTTATAAAAATGACCCAAATCTTATCGTCTATACTAACTACACTAAACTCAAATGTAATATTTTTTGTCAAAAAAGCTATAACGTCAAATTATTTATAACTATATACCACTCCCCTCATTAAAATAGGCATGGATAGAAAAAAAATATTATATATTTCTTGAACACTAATAAACCTCTGTCGTAAAAAAAAAAAAAAAAAAAATCTTATGGTAGGTGACTTGTTAGATGGAGTACTTTAATTTATGAATTGTACGGGCATAGAAAATAATATTTAAAAATATTAGGGAAACAATGATGTCTAGCAGAAGAATGACAAATTATTAAAAGTTTATTTTTGGGTCATTATTATTATCATTCTTATTATTATAGTTATGATAGAATTTTGGTTTTGATTTCTTTAGTTTTAAATTGTTAATTTTGATCCTGCAATTTTATAAGGGTTTGGTTTAAGTCACAAAAATCTAAATCCAAACTCGTTAACGTATAAGTAATATCTATTATATCTAAACTAAATATCTATGAAATTATAAAAACCAAAATCAAATCAAATTATTGAAATAACAAGGATAAAAAATATTTTAAAAAAGAACAATAGTATTAACTTTGTTATTTTTTTTTAATAATCTAACATATCATTATTTTCACCAGGTATAATATACATCTACTAAAAACAAATATGTTTGAAGCATTGTTAGCAAGGTGATTAAACTTGAATCGGCCTTAATTAGATCGGTTGAAGTATCGAGCCAAGGATTAGTGAGTAGTTACCTTGGAGTTGACCGGGGGGCAGATCAAAAGGACCAAAAAATTCAAAGATAATTTATATATATTAAATATTAATTCAATACCTTAAATTACTAATAAAATAATCATATATTTATCCAACATTCTTTACAAATATTTTGACATATGGACATTAATGATAGTATTAACCCACCATGAGATGGCACCAAAATCAGTAATCTCTAAGTATTCTTCCTAGTAAAATATCAAAATAGATAATGATAGCAGAATATTCATACATGTCATCATTTAATCACAAAACTAATAATTATGAACACGAGAATTATCGTCAACTTTGACTAATATTGCTTTTTATAATTCATGTTCTATGAAAAACAAATAAAAAGAGACAATTGCACATAGGTCATAAGCAAGAAAATTAATTTTAAAGAGGTCCAAAGGAGTTGTTAATGACAACTATTAACAATTGTAATAGCCTTAGTTAACAAGTGAAAAAGTTGTCAATGGACCTATCTGAAATTAATTCTCTTATTTGGGACCTATGTGCATTTCTCCCAATAAAAAATGTTTTAAAAAGGGGGGAACCGGGCCAACCCAACAACGCACGGGTTGTCTAAGTTAAACCCGAGTTGTATCGAGTCACCCAGAGTCACTCCAAGTTGCTTCTTTTCCACAAGTTCCATGGCTATTATTGGGTTCCGGGCTGATCCAACTGGCTTGGTCAGGGTTTACTTGCGGTAATGAATATATGACACAATGTTTTAAAAGCCGGACAGGATGTTGAGCCGGAAAGGTGAACAGGTCATGGTTCAAACGGTTGAAAACGGTCGGGCCGTTCGGTTCGGCCGGTGACGTAATAATTAAATTAAAAAAATTATTTATGTAAATACAGTTAATATAATTAGTTAAAAAGTCAACCAGATCACAAAATGCAAAATTCCATTGAAAGTAGTATAATAAGTCAACAGTCAACTTAAGCACATAACACTAACTATAACAACTTAACAATAAAATTAGGGAATTAGTTACCTCTCATTGCAGTTGTTAATCAAAGTTTGATCACATTTAACTTTGAGATTTTGCTTTTTTTTTTGTCTCTGTGATTGATTTTGGGAGGGATTGAACGTTGAGGATGAGAGGTAGAAAACTCCCATAAAAACAATATTCAAGACAGGGACAAGTGACGTATCGGGAACCATCATCACCGGCGTGCAAACAATGGACAACATTGCTAGCGGAGGAGTGCTGTATCTAAAGAAGGCATAGCGATCTCAACTTTTCATCTAGGGCATGAGCAAAACGTGAACTAAATGGATGGGGTGGGGTCTAATGGGTGTTTATTTTATTTTGGGCATTTATAAAATAATTATGTAATTTTTTTATAATTTTTTTCTTGAATTTTTAGTCATTTTTTCAAACCTTTCCGGTTTTTATATAACCGGTCCGGTTCCTGGCCCAATAGCGGATAATAAACGGCCCAAAACGGATTAAATGGTGAAAATGCTCAATGTACAAGTTCGGTCCGTTCTCATACCCGGATGATGGTCTAACCGGTTGGACCGTCCGGCTCGGTCTGGCTCTGAAAACCATAATATGACATATCAGCTAACAAAAATTCAAACAATAGCTACCCACCCACATTCTCTATGCAATGAGAAATCCTTTATTGTTGGAAGTGGAACAGTATGAGAAATCCTTTATTGTTGGAACAGTATGAGAAATCCAATTAATGTACGGAATTATGGGACAAAATAATATGCAATAAACGTATTGCTTTTTACCATTAAATCGTATAATCACGACCTTTTCTTTTGGGACCCATCAAATATGATCAAATAAGAGACGACGTTGACTTGAAATTAACTTCTTTTATTGTGCATGTGAATGAATTGATGGGTGAACCAATAAAGAACAAAAGAGGGAGGATGATTGTGAAACTTTTACTTTTTTTATACATTCACTCCTAGTCATCGGACAATATGCAGACTAGACAATGCCATCACTCTTTAAAAATGGTAGTTTGTGATTATTTGAAATTATTATGCATTGTATTGTATCGAGGAAGGTTCAAAAACTCGGACTGGGTATCGACTCGGTCGAGGCATTGGGTCAAGGGTTAGGGGTTCAACCGAGGGTCGACTCGGGGTCGAACCGGCATCATTAAAATAATAAAATTTAATAGTTAATACTCCATCCGGCCCTAATTATACAATCAAGTTAACTTTTTTGAAGAAATTGGAGGTGCAAAATAAATCACTTTACATTATTTCAAGGGAAAATTCCAGAAAAAGACCCTCGAATTACATAAAGGACAGTTCAGTACAACGAATTTCGAAAAGGACAGTTCAGTACAATGACTGAACTGTCCAAACCCAAATTTAAAGGAAATGTCCAAAATACTCTTTGCACAACTAACTTGGGAATCCCTTAAGAGAAGTTGGGAATTCCTTAAGGGAAGTTGGGAATCCCTTGAGGGAAGTTGACAAGCCATATTGGAAGTTAGGAATCCCTTGAGGGTTCCTTAAGGAAAGTTGGGAATCCTATAATTGAACCAAGGGTATTTTGGACTTTTCCTTTAAATTTTTCAAAGGACAATTCAGTCACTGTACGGATTATTACTGACTAGTCATTTCTGAAATTCGCTGTATCAAAGTGTCCTTTTGGTAATTCGAGGGTCTTTTTCTGGAATTTTCCCTTATTTCAATTTATCTTTTTCATCAAAAATAACTTATTTTACTTATAAACTAACATATAATCTAATTATATAACATATATTATAATTTAATGGCCTAATTTATTTCTTTAACCTCAGAAAAAAAAAGTGAAGTTTATATTATTATAATTAGTAGTGGAGAGAGTACTTGTAACCAATATATATACTGCCAAAAAGTGAATCCAATATGTATATATGTACTTATAAAAATAGATTCCAATAATTGAAAAAAAAATTAATTATTTCGTGGCCAAAGATCAAAACAGATCCTCGGTAATCACAAAGGAAAAAATCACAACTCACCTCCTTTTATTATTATTATTATTATTATTATTATTATTATTATAATCAAAGGAAAACTAAAAAAGCCAATTACACAAACACGTTTCCTCTGTCCAATGGCAGAGACATCAAATCTTCCTTAGACAACTCACCTCTTCCCTCTCGCCTCTTGCGTCGTCGCTTCCCTCTCACATCCGATTTGCCATCTTCTTCAATTAGGGCTGGGTGAAGGACTGAAGAGGTGAAGCCATGAAGGAATTAGGAAGGAAGTTGCTATTATGGGCTGGGTAAAGGACTGAAGAGGTGAAGCCGTGAAAGAGCTACGAAGTAAGCCGCGATGTTGGGGCTGGGTGAAGGACTGAAGGGTGAGTGAAATTTTTTTTATTTGTCCTAAAACAGAACAAAGAGGAAATTTGTTCATCCGGCCAACCTAGCCCCACCCGCCGGGTTGGCCTGGTTTTGAGGGACCCGGGAGGGTCAAACCAGATATTCCCGGTTTGATTCCTCCACCGGGTAATGCTTGAATATACCCGTTCTCTAGCCCGGGTCGGCGGGTTTCCGGTTCAACTGGCCGGACCGGGTTTTTGAACCATGACTATTGAGAGAGGAGAAGGATTGTATATGTGAATGTACGTTGACTATTTTACTCTTTATTATGATATAATTAAATAAACATTAGTTTGACACCTCAAAATAATGTTGATTAAAAACCCTCTAATGATTCAGTCCAAAAAAAAAAACCCTCTAATGAGATTTACGAGCTTTTTTTTAAAAAAAAAAACTTGTTAATTTGAAAAAATATTTACCAAAAAATTATTATTGTGCAAGAACATCAAATTAATACATTTCGTTAATTTTTCCTTAAAATTATCATTTATATTCTTTTATATTACTACATAACCTAACCAATATCGTGTATTTGATTATTTTTTGGGTAGCATGAAGAGACTTTGAACCCTTGAATATTGCTCATATGCATGCTCCATCCTTTTTTTTTTTTTTGATAAAATGACAATATTATATTACTCATATATATATAAAGGTTACACACATATAATATACATCAAACGGCCCAAACAAAAACAACCCATATATGCTATCAGAGATGCTTTTGTGGGCTTTGTAAGTGGGCTTAATTTCCAAATACAAAGGACACTCATCACCAATAAACTCCACCGAAAAACAGGGCTGAGAAACATCCCAAAGGACACCTCTCCCTCCTGCAAACAAGGTTGAGCCTGCTGTCTCCATGGAATTTTAGAGTGAAGAGGAAGAACATGTACGTCGTAAAGCAACTCCAAGCAAGCTTGAAGGCAACTGACGTCTACATCAATGGTGTTTGATAGAAAAGGAACCTTCGACCCAGGATGAAACATCCAAAACAAAGAGATCCAAAGCAGAAAACCACCCACTATACCTGCAAAAAAACTAAAGAAAACGAACTACATACCATACATATACGATAAGAAAGGCGGTAAGTGATGCAAAGAAAGGCGGTGAGAGGTAGTTGGGTCTTTATTTTAAGACCGTGAAACAGATGTACAGAAAGAAGAAGGGAAGGTTGCAGGCGGTATTGAAGGGCGAAGAACAAGACAGGAAAAAGGAGAAGAGGTTTTTGTTTTTTTTAAACCAAAATAGCAAGGTGATGAAAGGGATTCAAGAACAAGATGAAGAGAATAAAATCTAGAGATGGTGAAAAGGATGATGAATAACTTCTATAGACACAGCAAAGAAAGCAACAAAGAAAGCAAAAAGACGATGGAGGATATAGATGAAAACAAAAACCAGAGCTGCCAGAAAGCTTCGAGGAATCAACGCCTGAAAGCACCATAAAGGCGCCGAAAAAGTGCTAAGATGCACCCTCTGTTTCAGCTTTGCGAAACAGAGCATGCCACCAAGTTGGCGGCAACAAGCAACCCAGCTTCCTGCCTTCACCGACCTCCCTATATCTGACGCTTTCAACTTGGAATCATGCATGCTCCATCCTTTATTACAACAACAACCTCCAATATGGAAATATGTATTTTTTAAAATCCTTTTTAAATATTATGTTGTCCAATACTTATAATAGTTACTTAACTAATTTGGGTTGAATGTAACATGATACAGCTAGAATATTTTTATATAAAAATAAATTATATATTAGTTTATAAATAATTAGATGAATTAATTTAGAAAAATAAATATATGAGATAAAATAAATTCAAAATTTATATTTCAAACCAAAATTAACACTAATTATCTCTTATATTAAGTATAGAAAGTAGTTTTTGTTATTTTTGGCTCCATGCATGTAATTATTGGGACCGGTTTTGGTACTTGTCAGAAAGACGAGTAGGGGCCTCCATTTTAAACTGTTCAAATATAATCTAGATGATACAGATTTATTAATTTAAAGTTTATGATTTTTAAATGAAAACTATATTTTCTAACAAAATGATAGTTAAGAGATTATCTTTATTTTATATTTCATACTCATTAAAATAATTGCTATTTAAAAATCATAAACTTTAAATTTATAAATCTGGACCATTCAGATTAGATTTGGACAATTCAGAATGGAGAAACATCCCCTACTCATCTTTATTACGAGCAAGGAATAAAAAACTGGACCGGCCGGTTCACAATGGTCTGGTCAGGTTGGCCTTTAAAACGGGAGGGCCTTTGACCCGGTCAAGGACCGGGTTGACCTGGTCAAAACCGGCCAACCCAGAAGGGTTGAACCGGTTGGCCTTTTTTTTTAAAAAAAATAATTTTATTTTATTATAATTCACCTAATTACTAACTTTCACTTCACTCAATTTTAGAAATTAGGAAACTATAATACTTTAAATGCTATTTTACTTGCATATACTTAATATTTAATTATTGTTACTCTTAGAGCTGGTAATTCGGGCCAAACCCATCGGGCCGGCCCTTTTAGGCCCTGACCCTTGAAGGGCCGGGCTTTGATTTTGGAGGCTTCAAAAAGAAATCGGGCTTCACGGGCTGGCCCTGTAGGGCCGAGGGCTTCAAAGGGCCGACCCTTTAAGCCTGTCATATATATATGTATATTAAAAAAATTAACAACTACAAAATAAAACAATTAATTAAAGGTAAAAAGCCATAATACCTAATTCCCAATATTTATCATTGTTTGATAATTTCTTAGTGAGTGACTTATTTATAAATATGGACAATATTTATTAAAATAATTAATTAAAAATAAACATATATTTTGTGACTTATATAAAAATATGGACAATATTTATCATTGCTCGATAATTTCTTAGTGTTTGTTGCTTATTGGTGTTTGTATTGTAAATTAAAATTGATATTTATGTTGACGATAAGGATTTTTTTGCTTTAATTTTTTCTATAGAAAAAGATTAAAAAATAGTGTATAAGCGTTAATCGGGTCGGGCCGGCCCTGAGCCCTGCCATTCAATGGCTGGGCTTTGAAAAATAGGGATATTTGCACTACCCGAGCTTTTGGGGCCGGGCCTTTTAAGGCCCTGATGCACAGCTCTAGTTACTCTTAATATTTATATTTTAGTCTGTGGATTGTAGAATAATATTTATTTTCACGTGTAATCAATTGATATTTTCTCTTTTTCACTATATAGAAACATTAAAATATTCATATTTGATGAATCATGCATACCTATCTACATTTACATTTTGATATTAGTGATTATTAATGTTGATATCAATAAAATTTTATTATTTTAATATAATCAGTTTGCCCCGGTCCGACCATTGACCCTTGAACCAGTGCCTCGTCCGGTTCGATGCCCGGTCCGGTTCTTTGAACCTTAATAACGAGCACCAAAACTGATTCCTGTAATTATCATGGGTTATGATTATTATTATTATAGGTTTTTTAGAATATCATTTAAATTTATCTAAAATGCCAGATCTAAAAGTTGGGCATGCACTTTCAATAAATTCTTAATTAGGTCAAAATGCCTTATTAGGGATTTCCGAATTCGTGTATTTTACTTATAGCCCTTTTGTTATTTTCCATTAGTCTTCTCTTTCTGTTTCATTATATTTTTTCAAAAAAATAAAAAAATCTTTATATCATAAAAACATATTCTTTATTATTTTGAGAAGCTACTTTAGGCTTGCTTATGAAAAATAATCAAATGTGGTAAATGTAAATGTTATAAATATATGTACATATGCAAAAATTTCAAAATATCATAAAACTTGTAAATAATTCAATAATAAATTGTTTTTAAGAATGTACATACACAAAGATATCATAATATAAAAATAAATGTTAAAACAATTAAATTTAGAAAATACAATTAATATTCCTTAGTATAAGGGTAATAAGTAAAATTAATTAATTCAAAAATCTCTAATAAGTTCTCTTGTACTAATTCATGATTTGTTGAAATGACATTCATAAATTTGGATTTGAGAATTTTGATTTAAATGGGATTCTCCTTTATATTTAATTGAAGAAAAAAGGCCATTTAAGTTTCACGGGACCACTATATGTCCCAAACAAGGTTAGTGAATTATTACACCAATATTTCCTACAATTCAAACACCTATTGCTGTTGGCAAAAAAAAAAAAAAACACCTATTGGCTCACCATATGAAATATGAATTATCAATCACTATGCATATAAACTCTATTCAAACATTTCAACCTTAATTTTATTGCTTTTTTCTGTTTCCGTGGGAATTAGAACCTAGTTTTCCCCATTTTCGTAATATTTTTTTATTGTATCATTTTCATTTGAAATTGATTGACACACTTGAATAAAATAGAAATATGACACGCCTGATAACGTAAGAGAGGAAGGAAATTCCCAAAATAGAGGGGGATAAAATAAAATAGAAACAGTTGATGTTGATGGATCCTTTATCAAAGAACAAGAGCAACATATATTGGGATCATTTGTTTGTAATGGATTCTTTGTCCGGGCTTTTGTTGATAAAGTTAAGTCCATCTCTGCTTTAATGATGGAAGCTTTAGTTTTGAAAAGAGCTCTAATGCTTGCTTAAGATATGGGAAATGCAAATGTCATATTTAAAACCAATTGTCAAACTTTTTGTTTAATGCTTATTAAAGGCCAGTCACTTATTGGGGAGTGGTTCTGTCAAAACATTGTCGAGAATATATTGTTAGTCTTCTAATCTCAAGCTGGATTCTCTATACCGTCCATTCCTAGGAAGGGAAATAGTCTCATTGTAGATGCTCATATGGGGGTGTGCCCTATGAGTGGGTCATTTTACTCTTTCCTCCTTTGTCACATACTAGAATCTGATGCAAGAAAATCAAGATCATCTCTTTGATATGTTTCTTTGAATGACTCGACAAGGGATGCTGGTTGACATTTACATGGCCTTTTTTATCATGTGTTTTATTCTATTTGTTTATGCCCTGTTTGTCAGTTATTTGATGTATAGTATTATTGTGTGACTAACACTCTGGCTTGCCCTTGTTCAAATTAATAAGGCACATTTTCACCCTAAAAGTTCAATTAAGAGCGAAGGGTATGTGGAAGTATTTTTAGAAGTAATGTCGTCATGGGAGTTTAGAAAACGTAACAATTTTGGTATGCCGTTTTTTAATGTTAATTTTGACAATTAAATCAATCAAACATCCTTCATGTGATGCCACCTCATCATCCATATCATCTTCTACCTCCCTTCCCTGTTATTTCATTGCAGAGAGATTGAATAGGAAAGGGAGGTAGAATAGGATGAGGAGTTACGCCACCTCATATAACAGGATTGATATGGTTGATGAGGTGGTATCACATGTAGGATATTTGACTGATTTAGTCGAAACAAACATTTGAAAATGGTAGGGCAAAATTGCTACTTTTGTAAACTCCTAGTGACACTGCTCCTAAAAATACTTCTGTATACCCATCGCTCATAAGCGAAAACTTGCAAGGCAAAATTGGATTTTATCTTTTGTTCTAATTGAAGTACTCCCTTCTATACTTATTATAGGAGTCCAAAATTTGAATTGTCTTAGTCATTTTTATAAGAGTTCACTAAGAGTTGTCTAAGCATTTCATACGTTTAACCATTTTTCGCTCTCACCTAATCTTATTATCTCTTTTCATCTTTTTCCAATACTACATTCTCTTTCATTCTCTCTTATTATTACTCTATTTTTCCTCTTACTTGCCTCCTCATTAATAAGGGTATGGTTAGAAAAAATGTTCAAAACCTCACCACATAGCTTCCCATCCATTTCCCCCTACTTAGATAAAACTACGTTGTTTTATTAAAAATCTATTATCCAACAGATTTTTAAAAATTAACGCCTTCTGTTTTAATGGTAAAGTGATTATCTCATAGTGTTTTTTTAATAAAACTATGTATCTTTATTTAAATAGAGGGAAATATTTTACTTATTCATCGTTGTGTTTAACTAATTTTGACTGCAACATTGATCATTTTGATCTCGAGTGAAGCTAGTATCTCTCAGCTTGAAAAACCCAAAAAAAAAAAAAAAAAGGGACATAACTTGTATCCATATCCATTGCGTTGTCTTCTCCAATTGCATGCATCCCTCGCATCATCTTTCTCTCTCTCTATCTTTGTGAGCCCTAAATCCTCTGTTCTGCAATCTTCCGCCACCCTTGCTGGTGCCGTTGACTACGAAAACCCCCCACCCTTCGAATTGAGCAGCAGAGGTAATTTTTGGATCTCTCTTTCCCTTTTCTGTTGTTCTTGTTTCCTTCAATTTTATGGGAATTTGAGTCCCCTATTCTTTAATTCTTAAACCCCTTGGTGGTGTTATATTCTATTTGCATAACTTGGCTTGAGTTCCCAGTTTACTTTAAACATGTTAATTAGCTTCTTATTCCAGTTTGTTCATTTTTTTGTGTGGATTTTCTGCTGATTCCAGTAGAGTACACCAACTTTTCCATGTCAGAAACTGAGTGTTACCATTCATCCTCACTACTTCTAAGTTGAATTTCGTACTCCTTGTTTTCATTTGACTGCAGCTTATGATATAGCTTGTTGATTTTCTGTTAATTTCAATTATGCACAGAACCATGCCTTTACTCGGGCTTACACCTACTTTTTGTTGCAGATTCCATGACATTTATCTCTTAAATTATGAAGACAAGAAGCTTTGGTGCTGGCATAACTAAACCAAGTTTCCTACTTACACATACAAGAATGCCCATTCTAACATTTTGTCAATCTAAGTTGAGTCCTTCGTTAACTCTGCATCTACCTTGTAACTGTATCAGAAGAATGGGTTTGGTTATGCAATTTAAGTGCTCTGCTGCTAATAGAACTGTGGCTTCTGGCTCTGTGGCTTCACCCACATCCAAACCACACTCCCCCCACTCAAACCGGAAACAAGGGCGTTCATCTTCATTGTATAGTCGTCCTAGTATATCAGAAATGAACAAAGAGAGGATAGCGAATCGTGAGAAAGTTTACGTGTTCTTGCGGGGGATTGGTATTGTCCCTGAAGAGCTTGATGGCCTGGAACTTCCTGTGACAGTCGACGTTATGAGGGAACGGGTAGATTTTCTTCACAATTTAGGGCTTACAATCGAAGACATCAACAATTATCCATTGGTTCTTGGCTGTAGTGTCAAAAAGAATATGATTCCTGTACTTGATTACCTTGGTAAATTGGGAGTAAGGAAATCTACGTTCACGCAATTCTTGCAGAGATACCCACAAGTTCTCCATGCTAGTGTTGTTATTGACCTTGAACCAGTGGTCAAGTATCTTCAGGGGATGGATATCAAGCCCAAAGATATTCCTCGGGTTCTCGAGACATATCCAGAAGTGCTAGGATTTAAGCTTGAGGGAACCATGAGCACATCAGTTGCCTATTTGGTTGGCATTGGTGTTGGGAGAAGAGAAATTGGAGGGGTTCTAACAAGATACCCTGAGATTTTGGGAATGAGAGTTGGTAGAGTAATCAAGCCTTTTGTGGAGTATCTGGAAAACTTGGGAATTCCAAGATTAGCCATTGCAAGAATAATAGAGAAGCGACCGTATATTCTTGGCTTTGGATTGGAGGAGAAGGTAAAGCCAAATGTTGATGCTCTTGAAGAGTTCAATATTAGAAGAATATATCTACCCTCTGTGATTGCACAGTACCCTGATATCATGGGGATGGACTTGAAGACAAAGCTTGAGAACCAAAGTAATTTACTTAAATCGTTAGTTGAGTTGGATTCTGAAGATTTTGGTAGAGTTGTTGAGAAGATGCCACAAGTAATTAGCCTTAGTAGTGCGCCTATGTTGAAGCATGTTAATTTTCTCAAGGAATGTGGGTTTTCCTTGCAACACATGAAGAAGATGATTGTTGGATGCCCTCAACTTCTTGCTTTAAACATTGACATCATGAAACTTAGCTTTGATTACTTTCAAAAGGAGATGGGCAGGCCTTTAGAAGACTTGGTTTCTTTCCCAGCCTTCTTTACATATGGTCTGGAGTCAACTGTAAAACCCAGGCATAAGATGGTAGCCAAGAAGGGAGTGAAGTGTTCCCTAGCATGGATGCTTAATTGCTCTGATGACAAGTTTGAGCAACGAATGGATTATGACACTATTGACATGGAGGAGATGGAAATGGGACCATCATTTGACATGAATTCACTGATGGAACCAAGGAGTGATGATTCAGCTTCTGATTATGATGACAGTGATGATGATGATGATGATGATGATGATGATGATGAATAGAGTGACCAGATTTCTTCCCCACCTGTAAAGATTTTTGTACTCCCCTTGGAGGATCTTTCTGTGAAGAGGATGAATGTTATATTTCTAGAAAGGTGAATTTTTACCTCGAGCAATTGAGAGTTGAATCGAAATCTTTATGCTCGTCATTTATGTGCTGGGGGATTGGATCTGCTTCTTTTATTTTTTATTTTGAAGGACTTGTAACTTCTTAATAGAGGCAATTATGTTTGAGGTATTGTTGGGCATTTAATATGGGCACATCTTCCAACAGGGATTCATCTTCCAACAAGGATTCGATCATTCGAATATTGGTTCACCATGTTGTAACTTGTAAAGGATTTGCTGATAATTTTAGATCCAATCCCTTTAGTTTCCCATTCCCATGTGTTCATATCCATTATTATACGCAAAGATGCCGACTTTCATGGCATAATTCTGAATTCAATGTAAACACAAAATCTAAACCCATTAGAAGTGAGAGATTGTAACGTAGAAAGGACGAAAACTCCAAAATATGACCCACATTTTGCATCAGACTTTTTGCCGTGAGAAGGCTTATATTAGAATCCAAAGTACTTCCAAAAAATATGAATGCATGTTTTATACATTCCAAAAATATCATACCTTTATTTAGTGATAATAACATTTCAATATCATTTTGTAAAATTAAAGGGGCATGTACTAACAGCTTGAGGTTACAACTAGAGTCGAACCCCATAACATTTCACTTATCGGAAAAATGTCATACCACTGAACTATAAGGATCCTTTGAATAGTTGAGTATGTCTTCCTCTTCTTGGTAACTTTGCAAAATTCAATATATTGGCCCAAAAACATTGCTGTTTGTTAAAAATTAATACAAAAAGACGAAAAAGTATTGCATTTATGGTTTACTAAATGTAAAGCAAACTGGTGCTAAGTAAGAAGTAAGCTTGACACAAATATCATGCTTTTGATATCTACATGTTCAAACAAGAAAGCGCATTGAAAGTCTGCAACAGATGCATTGTGCTTTTGTTCTATTTGATGTCTCATTTCACATCAAAATCTGTTACAAGTTGCCTAAATGAGATCTCTAATCAAAGATGCGAACTAGTTGACGCTTAAAAAACCTATGCAACAACTATACATATCACTCTTTTGTGTTTTTCTTTCTATTCATTCAATCAAAGAAGGATAAGTGTGTGAACAAGTGGAGTGGGGGACAAACTGCGTGACGGCTGATAAATCTGGCCACTTGAATTGTCTTATTGTCTTCTTCAAAGGCTGATAAGTATTTAACTAAAGAGTATAGATTCAAACTTCATCCTCGAATTTTCTGGTGCTGTCACCTTATCAAGAGCTGTCCATCTCTTCACCCATCCACTTATAATGTTATGTTGACTTAGTCCAATTCCAAAATGTCCTTAACTAGATCTAGAGTGACTCTAGCTAGCATTTGCTATGATATCAACTGTGAACAAGACATTCGTATAGGCGAGAAAACTACGGTAAGCCGAGCATGGTCTGAAAGGGAATAGTCTTCTGGCCATTTGCCTTTCTCCACCTCATGAGGGGATAGTACTGCATTTTTTACATTGAAACCAATGGTTTGATCCCTTTGGCCATTGGAAACATCATTGTTCTCTTCATTCATGTTTTCGTTTCCCTCATCTGACATTGGTTTCCAGAGTTGCTCCTACAAACCCCATAACATATTGATCATGACTTCTCAAAGTAAAGGTTCATATTAGAAACTAAATGATACCAGAAAAAATTGCTATATGTAATTACAGGAGGGGAAGCTGTCATGACCATGCAGATTAAATAGTTTATCCCAGAATTCAGATAGTAATTACTCAAACCTGAATTCTATTTGCCTTTTATATAGAAAAGTACTCCAAATACTTTATGCTGAGGGTTAATTTCCAGGTAACTAACAGCCTTACCAGAAATTTTTCATAGTCTATAGCACCATTTCCATCCATGTCAGCTTGGGACCACAATTCCCCTGTCTCTTCATCACTCAGCCCATGGTCATGACCAGATAAATTAAGCTGCAGAGAATGAAGAAAACTTCTATCCACATGAGGGATTTTCAGGCATACATACATCCAGTGGTCTCTCTTTCTCAACCACATAAACATACAAATCATCTGAAATTTAAGATGAACCATGTCTTGTAGTTCATACTGTATCATACCTGTCGAAGTGCTTCACAAAAACTAGAATAGGTGATACTATCTTCTTTATCAGCCTTTAGAAAGGCAAACGCCCCAGTCTCAGTCTGAGCAGTCTTCATCAACATATACTAAAAATGTATACACATTTGAAATCAGCCTCAAAACACTGCCCTACAAGCTACAATCACTAAGATTGATAATATAGAACTAGTTAAGGACTGGTCTGAAGGCTTTCTGGTTACCTTCAACATGCCCAATATAGCTTCACTCCAACTTGCTTTCAAAAGTTTGCGATATCTATCAGGATTTAGAAGCCATATAAAATCAACAGCACATATATTGCCTCGGTGGTTGCGGTGGCTAACCCACTGTTTTAAGAAAAGATTTTTAAACATATATAAGTAGGGAAGCACATATATTTTCCAACACCAATTCTGAGATCAATGTTGGTTCACCTTGTGGGCATCTGCATCTGTGTAGTGATGTGCAGTATCATATGATGATACAAAGCCTTGTGATCTCAGGAACTGGTAAACATGCCCACGTTTACTTCCATTCCAGTCACTGAGTATCAAAAGGTGAATATAAAATACAATGATTCAAGATAGGCAAAAAGTAAACAATCCCTTAGGGAAGGAATAGAAGAAGGAACACTACATTTGGAAATTTACCCGCATAGAATGATCGGCATAGGCTTAAGTTGGTGCTCTCTCTGATAATATCCCACATATTGAAGAATCTTGTAGACCTGTAAAAAAAGTTAGATTTAATTTGATGTTTCTTTCTCTAAATGATTTGTCACTTATCATCTTGCCTATTTATATATATGTGTGTGTGTGTGTGTGTGTGTGAAAAAAAGCATGCTTTTGAGATACCTGACGTAGTCGAACAAGGCACATGCTTGAATTATGAGGAAATAGCAAGTGTGTGTTGACAATAAGAATTTCCTGCCCAGTATCATCGTTAGTACGTTGCGAAATTGGAAGAGCTAATTTCACATGTAACAATTGAGCCACACGATCACCACAATCATTGAAAAGCAATTCCTTGTAATTAACAACAGAGAAGTATTCTTTTTGGACTGACATCAAAAGACCTGCATATTCCAAAGGAAACATCAAATAAGCACTTTACAGTGAACATTTTCTTCAAGCAGTTAGGAAATAAAAATCCCACTATTCATATGGCAAATAACATCATGAAAGCCTGTCCTATGTTTAGCAATCTAATAAAGTTTCATTTTCCAGGCAACTCATATATGTGTTGTAATGATCAAGCATAAATTTTTCACGTGTTATATTGTCAATCTGGTCTCGTTGGTTTACTTTATAGAGAAAATGGGATAAAGATTATACAAAAGCATACACTAAAACAGAAAATCCTTTAAAGTTAAGCAACTAATGCTAACCATCGCCACGATTATTAGTCCGTCCAAGCTTGAAATTAATATATCCAGCATCACCGAGTCTCTTCTCGTACAAGTTCACAAGCTCCTGGTTTCCAACCCAAAACTCCTGTAACCCGTCCAACGTAATCAAATACTACTCTAATCTTATTTATAAGTTCATATCAAATACCACTCTGTTACTATTTATAACTCTACGTTGTAGAAAAAAGTTTGTTCCTTATTATAAGTCAATTTTGTGAACAATTAATGTGAGTTTTCCAATTTTGCCCCTGTTAAATGTGTTGAAAACAAAGAATATGAGAGAGAATACTGATAAATGTAGAAAGAGATGGTATATTTTAATAACAAGGATAAAATTGAAAAGGTTGATCAAATTTGTATATATTTAATGGCATAACTACCCTCATTGTATATTGTATATGAGAATTAGTTAGAAAGTACTAATAGGTAGAAAGATTTATAAATAGAAACGTAAATTAGAAAGTACTAATATATATGTAGAAAGATCTATAAATAGAAACATAAATAAATTTTAAAACAAACCCAATGAAGAATCCAACAAGATACCGCTCGAACAAGTAATGAAGAACTTTCAAAACCTGAAGGCATATAATGGAAGATTTCTCACATAGCAGCCAATCTAATATCCTATGGTTCCTTGTCAACCAGTCCGCTCTGTTGTCACTCTCACGGCAACTCTGGTCCTGCTTTGATAAAACCCAACAAAAGAAAATAATCAAAATATTTGAAAACATGTTTGAAGGATTCATCAACACAGTCGAAGGAGAAAAAGAACCTCATGGCTAATGCGCTTGTATATGGGAGCTAGAATGTTGAAGGTTGTGCATGTAATAAAAGGTTGTCCTTGGTTTTCCTTCATTGAAGAACTTCCAATCCTTGAAATCTTTCCCATCTTCTTCTACTTATTCCTTTCTTGCCTTATCATACTTCCAGACTCACCAACAAATGCCTCTATATATATACGCCTAATTCCTCACACGTCCACCAACTAGAGAGAGAGAAAAGGCTAAAAACAAAAGAGTACCAATAATATTTTTACAATTTATAATTATTTGACGGGAGTGATAATATTTATTTATATCACGAGGACTGGTAGAAGAAAGAACCGTGACCTCCAACGTCAGAAAAATAAATGGCCCAAAATTAGTGGGAAGAGAATCTGAGTATGAGATTTGATCTAATTAAAAGGAAAAAAGATCAGAGGATTGGACATTGGGGTCACAAGTACGGCAAGGCCGAAAGGAGATGTTGCTATCATGGGTACGACATTAGATTAATGTTGGGTCCTTGCTTCAGTTATATAAGGAAATGCAAAATGACATTCTGAGAATTGAATTCAAAACAATGGGATATATTCTCTTTTCTCATGGGGTTCAAACCAGACTATAGACTTTGATGTCATCAAGGTGGTATGTTCTTACGCTGTTAGAATTAGGTCTTATCTTCTTCCCAGTCTATATTCCATTCTTGTTACTCTCCCATATGAACATATTTGATTCCTCTCTCAAGTCCAACCACGGTGAATATTGTCTTGGTGTTTTTGTTTTATTCTTTGAACTTTTAAAACCGGAGGTTTTGATTTTTACTTAATTTTGGTTTTTGTCTTCAAATTTTAAATAGGTGATTTTAATCCTTCAAATTTTATTCGATTTTAGTTTTGATATCTGAATTGTGTACTGTTTATAACAGTTGATCTCTAAAATTTGAAGAAACAAAATCACATATTTCAAAGTTTCGGGACTAAAACAGAAATTCAGTAAAAGTTCAAGGACCAAAATAACATATTTTGAAGTTTAAGGACCAAAATCAAAATTTAAGAATCAAACCCTTTGATTTTAAAGTTAAGGGATTAAAACAAAAATCGAACCAAAGTTCAATGACAAAACATGATATGACCCTGCTTAAAAACAACCAAATACATGGCTTCTAAGGGTTTCTTTTGCAAGAGGGGAGGTGGGATGGGGGAAGGTGTTTTTAAGTCGGATTTTAAAACTTTATAAAATTGAGGTTAATAATTTTTAATTACCTTTTCTTATTTTTTTTATCTTACATATAATATTTGTTAAAAAGTTATATACCACTTCTTCAATTTTTTAAAATTCACTTCACAAAAATTTCCCCTCAGCTCCCTCCAAGTCCCTGGCATCAAACAAGCCCTAATACTAAATTAATTATTATCGCTATTCAGGATGAAAAACAGGGGAAGAAAACTGAGACATGTGAGGCTATTTTTTTGTGTGGATTCCAGCTTAGCTTGTGGACAAAGATTCTACAGAAGCAGGATCTGATCCTGGGGACTGATATTCTTATTCTTTTTTTATAAATTTTGAATGTTATAACTCATTTTACACTCTGCAGACTGTGTAATTCATGTATTCGAATATAAAGATAAGATGGAATAACAAGTGGAATGTAAGAAGACATGATCGTGTGAACCGAAAGTGTAATAACTAATTTTCCAATATATGGATCACAGAATTGAGTATGTGGCCGTTAAAGGGATGCCCACAATACTTTTAATAATGAAAAATAGGCTAAAGAATATTTTTGATCAATTATATTTGTATTAAGTTTCATTTTAATTTTTTATATTTGAAAAATACATTTTTAATCATTTTTTACTAACACAGTTAGTTTTATTGAACGTAAAATAATGATGACTCATCATATGTAAAATGTGATTCTATAAGTAAATATGGATAAAAAAACCTTAAATTTAAATGTTTTAGTATAATCATTTTATATTTTAAAAAGTAATCATTTTTTATCCATATTTAATTATAGAATCACTTTTTAAATTTAATTAATCAGCATTTTTCGCTAAATGAAACTAATGGTGTTAGTAAAAATGGGACTTAAATTGTCCTTTTCAAACATAAAAGATTAAAATAAAACTTAGTACAAATATAAAGGATTAAAATTATATTTTAGCTTTAAAAAATATAATAAACGATTTTTTTCCTTATAAAAGCTCAATCACGTATGATGCATTAAAATTAATAGAAAGCGTTGACTATTCAATATTCGGCGCCAACGGGCCACGTTTTGCACTCTTGTCCCACTAAACATCATTCTACTTTCTTCATACTGGGGATGTTCGAGGGTTATCTGCTTATTGTGATGAAGTGCACATCATTTTTTGTTATTATGAGATCTATAAGGTCCAATATTAATATAGATATGTATAGCTATACCTACTATTTTATTTTTTTCATGATGACTTGAGAAATTAGTTCCTTGCTTAACATGTCCATCCCACTTCATTCCCTAATTTTCGTTGCATCACACTTCATTTACCTTTCAAACATGCACCTCGTGTAAAATACACCATATACTCCTTAATATAAGATTTAATTAGCTTTTTTTAAGAGATTAATGAAGTTCAATAAACACTTTATTCATAACATATTTTGTGTATTATTATATAATATGTTAGTTTACAAGTCAAGTAAGTTGGTTTAGAGAAAAACTTAGACAGATCAATTTATAAGTAACTTATTTAGTTTTCTTAGAATTTCTTAAAAAAATCAACTAGATATTTGGATGTATTATTAAACATGACATGTTTTTTACAAGCCAACGAGACATGTTTATATTGAAAAGACGTGTCTTTATATGGAAGTCTAGAAGTCTAATAAGGGTGTGTTTGGATTGGCTTATGGGAAGTAACTTTTTCTTTTCAATCTGACTTTTTCATAAGTAAGATTGGATAAAAGTCAGATTGCGTGAATTGATTTATGTTTAGATTTGTGATGATATAAGTGACTTTTTTTCAATCTGACTTTTAGAAACATGTTTGGATGATTATTTTGAAAAGCAAGTTTAAATGAAAAATTACTAAAAAAACATTATTGTTATTAAATAATGCATATGTTCTTATAGTTTAGAAAGAAAAAGTGAAATTTGGGGCTTTTTGAGGATTTTAAAGGCTTAATTTCTCCCTTAATTTAAGTAAAGTAACTTTAAAAAAATATATATTTTTAGCTCAAAAGAGGATATTGTGGAAGAAAATAGTTAGAGATTATTATGATAAATCTTTTGAGGTAAAAAGGAAATTTTAGATTAAAAGAAAATATTCTATTTGAGAATTTGAGGGGTATGATAATCTAATTTTCCTACCCAATTATTAAATAATACACAACAAAAGGCATGTGACCCGTATTTCCAACCCTTAAAAGCCAGAAGTCAGAAGCTCCAAAATCCAACTTTTTCTTAGAAACCCGTTTAAAGCTACAAGCTCTTTCCAAAATAAACCAAAATAAACATCTCCGTTCCAATGAAAATGGCTTATGCGTATTCTGAGTTTTTTTTTTTTGAACTAACGTCTACTGAGCTTTTGGGGGGTCCAAAAGCTATAACAAACACACCCTTAATCAAACCCGTTAGACTTTTTTTTTTTTAAAAAAAAAATTAACCATAAACCCGTTATAATTGAGAGAGGGGCTTTTATTTTCTCTCTTGCAGTCTTTCTCATCTTAGTTTAGATTTAATATTTCTAAAATTTTCTAGGGAAAATTCCAAAAAAAGACCCTCAAATTACCAAAAGGATACTTTACTATAACGAATTTCAAAAAGGACAGTTCAGTACAATGATTGAATTGTCCAATCCCAAATTAAAAGGAAATGTCTAAAATACCCTTTGTTCAAATTATTATTATTATTATTATTATTATTATTTTTACCGGAACGTGTTGGCAATCCCCTATCCCAAGTTGGTAATCCCCCTATCCGGTTTTGGTAATCTCTTATACAAATATGGGAACGAACAATGGAAGTTGATAATGATGTTGTTGGTAATTCTCTATCCCAAGTTAGTAATCCCCATATCCGGTTTTGGTAATCCTCTATACAATTCTAAGAACGAACAAAAGAAGTTGGTAATGATATTGTAATTGGATAGAAACGTGTTGGTAATCCCCTATCTCAAGTTGGTAATCCCCATATCCAGTTTTGGTAATCCTCTATACAATTCTAGGAACGAACAAAGAAAGTTGGTAATGATGTTGTAATTGGATAGAAACGTGTTGGTAATCCCCTATCCCAAGTTGGTAATCCCCATATCCGGTTTTGGTAATCCCCTATACAATTCTGGGAACGAATAAAGGAAGTTGGTAATGATAATTTGAACCAAAGGTATTTTAGACATTTCACTTAAATTTGGTTTGGATAATACAGTCAATTGTACTGAACTGTCCTTTCTGAAATTTGTTGTAGTAAAGTGTTCTTTTGGTAATTTAAGGGTCTTTTTTTTATAAAGTCTCCTCAATTTTCTACCACTCGATCTTGAGATTATGCCAGAGAAAATTTAGGCTCATATTCTCCTCTCTAATTCTTTTCTGATATTCCATTCATACTCCACACGAACATATTGATTCCTATGACAATATTTCCTTTTTGTAATCCTCTTCCAAAGTTAACATTTGGAAGTTCAAGACCATAACACCTCACCGTCCCATACTTGTCAACTTTTTCCTAGATAGCTCAATAAGAGTATTCTTTTTTAATTTTCTTCTAAAAAAACAAAATTACAAATAAATAAATTATAGAAAGGTGAGTTGAATAAGTAAAAGGACAAATCAGTCACTGGGTATCAAAATGAGATATCAAAATTTAAGACAAAAGACAAAATTGTCCTTGCCCTCATTCTCCTTCTGTTTTTATCTCTCTCCTTGTCTTCTCTCCTTCATAAATAATGTAACTGACGGTCTGTTTACCCCCATCTTCAGTGGGGTTTCAAAGGGCGAACCAAAGAATTGTCAAATAAATCAGAGATCCAGTCTATCATGCATAACAAAAATTAACAACTAGTACCCTCAAAAGAATAATCTGTAATACCTGTGGTTTTGGATCTTCTGTGTTTGTCAACTTTGCTTGGGAACATTGCTGCATACATTTAAGTACGGACCCTAAAAATGGCCAACCAAAAGGGGGGAACGTTGAGAAGGGCTTTACTGCATCTTCTTCTTGGCTTTACTTAACCACCTAATAATAACCTGTAGAAAATTGAGTTTTCCTCTGACGTAGATAATAGACATCATAAGACATTAGCCAAATAATTAACTCATACTACTAATAATATTTTCCTACAAAAGCATGTTGTGGGACAAGCTCACTTGACTGATTCGCCTCATCTATGTTCATGTAATTTCTCCCTTTTGTCCACATCTTCTCAAAATGTTATGGAGCAAGATGTTGGGTCTTTCTCTGGGACATAAGGTCTATTATATCACCACACTGCCCTCCTGATTGATATTGTTTAACAGCTTGATTATCATTAATTCGGGAGTTTGTCGGCAATCACTTCCATAAATTAAAAGCGATAATATAATGTCAATTGAACATGGATCTTTAGAAAAAGTATAAACTGCAATGTGTTCCACAGATGACTCTGCATTTCTGGAATGACTATTTCCTAGCTGTACTAGCTCTAAACCAGTAATAGAAGAATCTAATAGCTTAGTAAATGACCAGAAGACATCTTCAGTCTATCTTCTAAGGAGTGAAATGCCTCTTCAACAGCATTAGCTCCTTTGTTAGGTTTGGTCTTATTGCTAAAGATTCAATCCTTTCATTAAAAAATCTGCCAGTGAAAAGAAAAGGGAGAAATGAGAATAGCAACATATGCCAAAAATAAAGCAAAATGACTTAAATTGATACCTTGGACTAGCTAAGTTGAGAACAGGTCTCATCACTACAAGCTCAATTAGTTCTCGAGCAGTATACCGGATGAAAGAGCATTGCAAATCCTCATACTTGAAAGTGACTGACATGAGAGATAAGACCTTCCATCAAATGTTGCAAAACCTGCCAATAAAAAACGCATGTCATTATTCCTCAAACTTAAGCAGTAAGAGGAATGGGATTTGTGCACACTGGATAAGACTTAAATTACTCGTCATTCAGCATAAGTTGATTATATAATGAAGTGTAGAACCTTATGCTCAGCTTCAGCAGAAAATAAAGCAGGATGCAATTTGTCCTCTGCAGCCAATGCAAGTTTCAACTCTGTATCTCAAGCTTCATTTGTTGAAGGAGTTGCATTTTACTTTTCAATTTTCGCTAAAGTAGCATGACACACCTCCAATTGTGTGCAAATGAGATTAATAAGATCACTGAGCCACAGAGTAAAAGCTAATAATTAGTCAATTGGTTAATAGCATAGAAAAAATCATGTACAAGCAATGTAAGAAAGAACCTTATAAAAAGCTCAATCAGGTTTATATTCCACATCCATCCTGAAATCTCTCCATTAACACCAATAATTATTTGAACTAATTCCTCAGGATCCTCTCTATCAGGTGTCAACCGAAAGTACCACACGTTAGTCACCCACTTAAACTAGATGTCTAGCAAAGTGATCCATTGCTTCCTCAACAATAGGATAGTTTACCTATTCTCTCCAATCAGACTTTGCTACAACTATAGGAAACTCAAGAGATTTCTTTGAAGACTGTTTTGCGGTTCTGCAGTGTCTACTGTTGTATGCTATATTTTTTCTCTTCATTTCAAAATGGAGTGATAAATAGAGGAGAAAAATAACAAGGGAGGTAGCAACTGGTAAGTTTACTCTAATTGATGAGATTGTCACTGAAATGAAAAGAAAAGGGGTCAACATCTAGACCTGGAAACAAAATGAATTCTCCAAATCAACAAGTAGAAAATTTTAAAATTATATACCTACTCGGAAAACTGAATGTTTATTGGAATAAAAAAAGATGGCAAGCCAAAAAGCAAGAATAAGAGTGTGCATGCCATGTGCCACATAAAGAGGAGAAGAAAGGTGTGATCTAGGGGTGAGGGATGAGGGATGAGGGATGAGGTTAATTAAAAAGAAATCTGTCAAGACTCTTCTGTTATATAACCCAAAAAAAAAAAGCAACCACTTAAAGCTTCAGCATACCAAAGCAAACATGGTTTTTCAGACCCTAAGGGGTAGGAAATACGGCTATAACAGGAAAGTTGGGTCAGTCAAAGAAATTTTTTGACATCAAAACAAAAACTACAAGCAATAAGCTCCTGTAGCGGCATAAATAACATTAAGCACGAAACGGTATTCTAAGAATTAAGCACAAACAACCGGCCGGTTCATACCATTCCTAGCTTGGCAAGTAGTCTAGAGCTTGCTTATTATAAGGCATGTAGTCCAGATATGGATCAAATCATATATTAACATCTAAATAACCATAAGAAGAAAAGAAAAACGAAAGTAATACTGTTGAACATACAATTCTGCATCCTGAATCCCACCACTGTTATAAAATAAATCAGCTTCTGAACTCCAACGCCATAAAATTAAAGAAGACCAAACCCAAGATTATATTGGAGTACATAGTAAATCCCACCATTTTTCAATGGTGCTTGGGCTGTGACAACCATGATACTTAAATGCTTCATGATACTTAACTTATGATTTTTATGAGAAAAAAAAAATAATATTTGATATTATTAGAGAGAAAATGATGCGTGGGAAAATAACAGAAAAATAACTTATGAATTTCAAAATCTTAGATAGGTGATTCGCAGTTGTTAATATCTTTACCTAACTAGTTAAACTCTCTTATTTAAAATTTAGAAGGTATTTTTTTGTCATTTCCCCATAATATCTAGTGCAAAGGCAAATTATTAAAAAAATTTATTTTTAGGTTATTATTACAGGAAAATAATAAAAAAATACCACCTGGATTCCGAAGTTTTAGATAATGATGTACAGTTGTCAATGTGATTACTCATTTTGTCAAAAGCATTACTCAAATAGTCAAAATCCCATTTCTTAAATATTGGAATTCAAGTAGTATTATTTTAGGATTCCCCCATTATCATTTTTTGTTCTATTTTTCATGGAATTTTGGTTTGAATTTTGTAATTTGAACTTGTTAGTTTTTGTTCATATTATTTCACAAGGATTTTGGTCTCCGTTTATACATAAGAATCAAATGTGTAAGGATTCTTTTTTCAAAGCATTGATAGAGGCACTCATATTCGAGGCATTGGTCAGCACTAAAAATGGGTATATCTCTGGCTACGCATTCAAATATTGATTCACCACATTGTGATAGATAACAGTTTTCACTTAGATCAATATTAGTTTTTTCTCAAAAGTAGTGGGATTATTGGTCAAATTCAAACTAAATAATTATGAAACTATAAAAACCAAAACTAGCTATTTAAAATATCAAGAATCAAACTGAAATTCAATCAAAATTTTAAACAATGATTTTAACTCTCATATTTTTTTTTTTTGGTAATAAAACAACACAGCATCATTTTCTTGTTACACAGTAGACACAATTTTCTTTATGTTAAAAACAATTATGCTTAATTAAGAGTTAAAACACTATCCATACATCTCTGAACAAATATTCAAATATTGACTCGTATGTGGAAAGAGGAGTCCTTTAATGTATGGAATTATGGGACAAATAATATGCAATAAACGTATTATTGCTTTCTTATCATTAAATCGGACAATCATCCCCTTTGCATTTGGAATGCTTCAAACCGTTAATTTAGAATGCTTTGGCCATTCTCCATGGACTAAAGTGGTGCTGCACAAATGGCTTTGAATGTATCAGAATTGCATCTGATCTGTCTTCCACTAATCCAAGCAGTGAAGAATGAAGGTAATTGCCCACAGTGGGATTGCTGGAACATAGTAGAGGAAATATGTAATCTTGGCAAAGCTCCTAGGGAAGTTCTCTTTGAGTGTATCCCAAGACTTCGAAATCAAGCTGCTAACTGGTGTGCTTGGGCAGCCCTAGAGGGGAGGAGCTAGCAAGATTGGGTGTCAAAACCCCCTTCCCCTTTGGTGAAAATCCTAGCCAATGATCTCTTGATGGTTGGGAAGCAAGTGACTTAGTTCTCTTCTTTTCTATGCTTAGGTGTAGCTGTTTTTACTTCTGTTTTGTCCTTTTGATTTGGTGTCTTTGCTGTATAATAGTTAGACAGTCTCTTCTGATGTAAGTTTTTGTTCATTTTAATGAAAATCAATTTTATGGCCCAAAAAAAAAAAAAAAGAGACGACGTTGATTTGAAATTAACCATCCTTTTTTATGCATGCATGAATGAATTGGTGGGTGAACGGTGAATCAATAAAGATCAATGATCATTGTGGAACTTCTACTCTTTTAATCCATTCACACCTAATTATGTTGACATAATATGCAGACTAGACAATGTCTTTACTCCTTAAAAATGGAAATGATTTTGTGATTATCCGAAATTATTACATTGTATTGAGAGAGAAGCATTGTATATGTGAATGTACGTTGACTATTTTACTCATTATTATGCTATATAATTAAATAGACATTAGTATGATACCTCATAAAATGTTGAGTTGGGTTGGATTTTTCTCATTTACCCTTTTCTTATTTTCTCTCAGAATTTTTTATCCACCATTATATTAATTTAAAAAATGAAATGTTTAGACTTTCTTTTTTGTAAAAAAAAAATATTACTAGAAATATAAATAAATAGTTTTAAACTCTTAAAATCCTATCTTTATAGTTCATAATTACAATAAAGATAAAATAAATAAATTTCAATTTATAAAATATTATAATAATTCTTTTAAAAATATTAAATATAGAACCATTCATTTCTTGATCTAAGGGTGGAGATAAGATTCTGAAAAGAAAATGAGCCTATCAACTCCCAAAAATGTTGATTAAAGATCCTCTAACAAGATTCATGAGCATTTCTTTTTGCAAGAATACCAGATTAACTCATTTCGTTAATTTTTCATTAAACTCATCAATTATATTATTTTACATTACTACTTGTATAATCTAACTAATGTCATAGAATTGATCTTTTTGGGTAACATGAGGAGACTTTGAACGTTGAATTCGCTCATATATATGCATGCTCCATGCCTTGTTAGTTATTCCAGCATCAACCTCCAATATGGAAATATCAAATATGTATCTTTTAAAACCGATTGTAAATACTAATCTATTAAAATAATTATTTAACTAATTTGGGTCTAATGTGACATGGCATGCTAAAATAATTTTATCTAACATTAGATTTTATATCAATTTATAAGCAATAAAGTAAATCATTTTCTTTAAAAGTAAATATATGAGATAGAATGATTTTTTTACCAACAGAGATAAAATGAATTTAAAGATTATATTTTCAACTAAATCTAACACTAATTAGCTAATATTAAGGATTTATAGTAGCTAGCTTGTCATTGTTATTTTTGGCTTCATGCATGTAAGTATGTAACTATCATTTTTTTTTAATTTAAACAAGAATAGGTCATATAGTTTCATGGGATCAAAGGGGGTTTGGATCGTCTCCTTATCTCATCGCCACCGTTTGATCGACAAAATTAACGGTTTATATCTAATACCGAGTAAAATTAAGATAAATACTGTATAAAAATAAAAAATAAATAAATTTAAACTATTAAGATTTAATCTAACTAGTTTACTTCAGCGGGATTTAATAAAATAATAAAAATGATCGTATTTAAAGTTATTCAATCTCAACCATTAATTAGCCAATCAAATGGTGGTAATGTGATGAGGAAGGATGATGAGAGAAAAGATGAGCTGAGATTAAATCTTAATAGTTTAAATTTATTCATTTATTTTTATATAATATTTATCCTAATTTTACTCATTATTGAATATGAACTGTTAATTTTGTCTATAAAAACGGTAGTGATGGGATGAGGAGAAAAAAATGACGAGAGGAGGATGCAAATCCCAATAAAAGGGCAGTGAATTATTACATCAAAATGTCCTATAATTCAAACACCTGCTGGCTAACCGTATTGAATATGAATCATCAATCACTATATATGTAAACTCTATTCAAACATTTCTTTTTTTTTTTTTTGATAAAATATTCAAACATTTCTAAACACTAATTCTATTGCCTTTTCAATTACCGGGCGTGTTAGAACTTAGTTTTTTCCCATTTTCGCCGCACATCATTTTCATTTGAAATTGACAGACGCACTTAAATTCCTCCTAAATAATAGAAATATGACACGCTTAATAACGTGAGAGAGGAAGGAAAGTCCCAAAATCGAAGGGATAAATAAAATAAAGACACTTTAGAGTTTATTAAAAAATGTCTTAATTTTTTATGTAAAATATTACTTGTAAATAAGGTTGTCAAATTATTGAGTTTAAGTACACCATTGATGATAACAGAAAACAGAGAAAAGCTGAAAAGAAATGATTGAATATTCTATTTCACTTTTGTGTGAACCATTTACAATTGTATATATAGGCTGTAGTATTGTGTAAACCCTAAGATAATGACAAGAAGATGATGACACATATACAAAGAATTGTGCAGGGAAATATTAAGGGCTCTGATGTGTTGATGGAGAGGTTTGGGCCTCGTCACTGGGCTAGTGATGCTGGGCTATGAAACCTTGTGTCTTGACAGGCCCCCTCGAGTCTAAGTGGGAAGGATGAACATTTAGACTCGATCGTAACCATTTGAGGCGATTAGTGATTAAAGGCTTTGTGAAAATATCAGCAATTTGATCCTTTGAAGGGACCAGGGCAATTCTGAGGGATTTTGCAGTAACGTGTTCACAAACAAAGTGATAGTCAAGTGCAATATGTTTGGCACGAGAGTGAAAAACTGGATTCGCAGCAAGATAGGTGGCCCCCAAGTTGTCACAGTACAAAATTGGAGCAGTGGGAAGATAAATTCCCAGTTCACCAAGGAGATTTTGAAGCCAAATTAGTTCACATGTAGCAACAGCAAGGGACCGGTACTCTGATTCGGTGATTGATCTGGAGACAATTGGTTGCTTTTTAGAGCTCCAAGAAATTGCATTGGGACCAAGATATGTAACAAAACCACCAGTGGATCTTGAGTCAGGTTGATTGCCGCCCCAATCGGCATCAGAAAAAGCTTTGAGATAAGCTGTTGAGGAGCAGAGAGTGAGGTTGTGTGATTTGCGAATGAGCAGGCCAAAATGAGAGGTGCCTTTTAAATAGCGAAGGATCCGTTTTACTGCTGACCAGTGAATGTCAGTGGGGTTGTGCATAAATTGACACACTTTATTGACGGCAAAGGAGAGGTCTGGGCGGGTGAATGATAAATATTGAAGACTGCCAACAACACTGTGGAATAGGCTCGGATTGTTGAATGGGGTACCTTGGCTTGTGAGGGTAGTGTTGACTGCCATGGGAGTGGTGACTGGGTGGGCTTGAGTCATGTTTGTGCGAGTAAGTAAGTCCAAAATATATTGGGTTTAGCAGAGAAGCAGACCATCAAGTCGTTCAATAACCTGAACACCTAAAAAGTAATTGAGATTACCCAAATCTTTGACAGGAAAAGAGGTACTGAGGGTAGTGAGGAGATCGGATATGGCAGCAGTGGAGGATCCAGTTACAATTATATCATCAACATAAATGAGAACATATAATTGGCAGGTGGAGGAGGTAAAAATAAATAGAGATGGATCAGATTTTGATGCAGTAAAACCAAGTGCAAGAAGAGAGGAGCTAAGTCGGGCAAACCAGGCTCGTGGGGCTTGTTTCAAGCCATAGAGGGAGCGATTGAGCTTACACACATAGTCAGGGAAGTCAGGGTGAACAAATCCAGGGGGTTGGGACATGTACACTTCCTCCTCAAGATAACCATGGAGAAAGGCGTTTTGGATGTCTAGGTGGCGGAGAGACTAGCCACGAGATACAGCCAAAGACAAGATAAGGCGTACAATAACAGGTTTTACTACAGGAGAAAAGGTTTCAGAGAAGTCAATACCTTCTTGTTGGTGAAATCCCTTCGCAACTAAGCGGGCTTTGAGACGGTCAACAGTGCCATCAGCTTGGTATTTGATTCTAAAAATCCACTTGCAACCAATAACATTTTGAGACGGGTGATGAGGAACAAGGGACCATGTGTGAGTATCATGGAGAGCTTGGTATTCGAGGCCATGGCGTCACGCCACTCAGGGGACCGAAGCGCGTGGGTGACAGTGGAAGGTACAGAAATCGAGGTCTGAACATTGAGGGCTTTCGGCTCTGGCCAAAAAATTGTACCATCAGTGGGAATCTTGGGTTTGGAGATATTGTTTTTAGCTCAGGTTAGCATGTGATGGGTTGGGTGAGGAGAAGATGAGGAAGAAGACTCTGATGAAGGAGATGGAGAGAAGGTGTCAAAAATGGAAGGGGAGGGAGAGGCACGCAGCGTATTTGGTGATGAAGGTGCAGATGAGTGGTTAGGGTTATGAGAAGTTGGGCTAGTGGAAAGTGGGCTTGTTGGATTACTGGGCTCAATTGAAATAAAAGGGAGTGACACTTGATGTGTATTTGTGGGCTTGATGGAGAGGCTTGGGCTACGAAAAGGAAAGGAGGTCTCATCAAAGACAACATCTCTGGAGAGGAAAATTTTATTTGTAGATGGGTTAAGACAGATATAGCCCAGGTGATTGGGATTGTAGCAGAGAAAAATGCAAGGGACAGATCTTGATTCAAGTTTGTTTTTGGCATAAGGTCTTAGGTTGGGCCAGCAGGTGGATCCAAAAACTTTTAAAAATCTGTAGTTAGGTTTGGTGTGGTAGAGCAATTCGTATGGGCATTTATTTTTGAGTGTTAAGCTAGGAAGTCTGTTAATTAAGTATACTGCAGTGGAGAATGCATAGGTCCAATATTGTTGAGGAGTGTGAGAGTGGGACACGAGAGAGAGACCAGTTTCAACAATAGTGCGGTGACGACGTTCAACAGTGCCATTTTGTGTGTGAGTGTGTGGACAGGATATGCGATGATGAATACCAAGTGAGGGAAAAACTTTATGCAGGGTGTGAAATTCGCCTCCCTAATCAGATTGGAAGTGACGAATTTTTGAACTGAATAAATTTTCTACCAGAGTGCGAAAGGAAAGAAATATAGAGTGAACTTCATTTTTTGTTTTCATTGGAAACAACCATATATAACGAGAGAAATCATCTACAAAACTAACATAATAATGAAAACCATCTACAGAGATTACTGGAGAAGGACCCCATACATCACAAAATATTAAATCTAATGGTTTATTGGAACGATTTGGAGAGGACGGTGAAGGTAACCAATGACTCTTGGAACTGCAACAAGCTGAAATTGATGTTGAGACTGACTGGATGAGACTGGAAGACAATTTGTAGTGAGAATTGATTGGACAGTGCGAGAAGAAGGATGGCCTAAGCGAAGATGCCACTGGTCAAAAGAGGTACGTTCGCCAATGAAAGCAGAGGGTGGTGATTGTGATTGAAGACACTTGATGGGGTAGAGTTTGTTATGACTGGGTCCTTGGAGGAGGAGTACTTTGGTGCTTTCGTCCTTCACAGAAAAGGAATTTGCATGAAATTCAAAGAAAACATTATTATCACGACAAAATTGAGAAACAGATAGAAGATTTTTTGTTATGTGGGGAACATGTAAAAGTTGAGTTAAGAGATATTTGCCATTAGAGGAGGTTATGTAAGCTGAGCTGATATTGTGAATAGGGACTGCTGCACCATCACCTACTTGCACCGATTCAACTCTTGTGTAGGGAGAAGAACTAAAATTCAAATTAGAAAAATCAGAGGTCATATGATTTGTAGCTCCTGTGTCTGGATACCATAGGCTTTCTTCCATTGATGGTGGGTAAACAGAGTAGTGGGCGGAGAAAGTATCTGGTCCTGGCGCTTGATAGGCATGATCATAACGATGATAGCAAAACTTTGCTATGTGGCCTGGTTTCTCGTAGACTTGACAAACATCAGAGTTGTTGGATGAGAAACTGGAGGTGCGTCCTCGCCGAAAATTACGACCCCCACAATGTCGACCTCCAGAAAAGTTTTGAGACCGGTTGTCAACGAAAAATTGTGGTGGTCCACCACGACCACTACGACCACCTCTGCCATAGTAGCCACGACCACCACCTCTTCTTTGTTGCTGGTTGTTTGGTGACGATGGTACTTGCTGTGCAACATTTGCGGTGATTTGAGGTACTGTGGATTCGTGTAAATTCTTCTGACGTGCTTCATATGTCAAGAGATGACCAAGAATGTCCTCTGAGGAACGCATTGCTATTTGTGCGGTTAGGACAGTCACCACCAGATCAAAATCATTACCGAGGCCTCCCATAAGGTAATTATTGAAGGCCAGCTCAGTGATAGGACTTCCTGCAGCTGCTTGAGAATCATACAGCAAGGAAGCACGATTGTAATATTCCTGAATGGTTTCTCCTCCTTTCTTGAGTGTGGTGAGTTGTTGTTGAAGGTACAGAACCTTTGCTTGTGACTGTTGAGAGAAGGATGTTTCAAGAGCCTGCCAGATTGCTCTTGATTTGGTGTGCCTCATGACTTGTGAGATGAGTCTTTCTGATAGAGATGAAATTAGTAAAGAGACAACAAGTTGGTCCTGCTCAAACCATTTAATGTAGGCAGGATTGGGGGTTCCATCTGGTGCTTTTCTTGGGGGTTCAGGATTTTATCCATCAATGTAGCAAAATAGGCGTTGGCCATATAGGTATGGCAGCATTTGTGCTCGCCATATCAAATAATTGTCTGGGGTAAGTTTCACAGTAAGAAAATGTGATGAGTTTGAAGGAAAATTTGTTTGGGGTGTGGAGGACGATAAAGGGAAAGTGGTGGAGGATGATGAAGGGATAGTGGTGGAGATAGAGCCTGGTGAATCAGTCATGATGAAACAGGCTGTTTGGCTTTGATACCATAACAGAAAACAGAGAAAAGCTGAAAAGAAATGATTGAATATTCTATTTCACTCTTGTGTGAACCATTTACAATTGTATTTATAGGCTGTAGTATTGTGTAAACCTTAAGATAATGACAAGAAGATGATGACACGTATACAAAGAATTGTGCAGGGAAATATTAAGGGCTCTGATGTGTTGATGGAGAGGTTTGGGCCTCGTCACTGGGCTAGTGATGCTGGGCTATTAAACCTTGTGTCTTGACAGATGAGAACATAAACTCATTGTAAACTTGTACGAGTTTACTTTTACTAATAAAAACCACTACCTCACAGTGCCCTGGAAGGTGGACCTTGGTTGATACAAAACCACTACCTCACAGTGCAAACATGGAAGAGTAACTTCAACCCATGGAACGAGACTATTCAGAAACTAGCAATTTGGGTGAGATTACCTGGACTACCGGTGGACTACTATGACAAAAATTTTTTCTTCAGCTTGGGAAACAAAATAGGCAAAGCAATAAAAGTAGATGATATGACTTTGTATCGGGCTAGAACGATGTATGCCCGAATGTGTGTTGAAATAGATCTGGGAGTGCCATTGCTACCATCATATATAGTAGATGGTAACTCCTTGAAAATTGAGTACGAAGGGTTGCACCTGATCTGCTTTCGGTGTGGTAGATTTGGACATGACGCAGAGCACTGTCCTCTCAAGAATAGCCAGGCTAATAGAGAAGAACCTGTTAAGGGAGCTGCTGGACAGAACAGAGGATTGGAGAAAGTGGCCGGAAAAAATGGAGAAGGACCATCGGAGAAATTTGGGGAATGGATGGTAGTACAAAACCCAAGGAAAGGCAAAAGGGTCAACCAAAAGGCAGGGAAAGCGGCGCAAGTACAGGAGCAGAAAAAGGACAATAAGCTTGGAAGTAACAAGGATCAAGTATCAAGATTTGCAGTCTTGGAGGAAGAAAATGATGGGATTGAAAAAGAAAAAATGGATGAAGAGGAGAGAACTGATGGTCAAAAGGGAGTAAGTAGAGAGATGACGCAAGAAAGGAAAAGGAGTGAGAAGAATGGAAAGTCTGACAAGGAAATGAGCCAAGAATCACGTGCAAGAGATGAAGAAAAGAATAAAATAAGGGAAAGGTCAAGAGAGAGGAGTCCATTTCAATATGTGGGCCGAGAAAGAGAGGGAGAAATAGATAAGGAAGGAAAAAATAAAGTGGAGCCCAAAAAGTCAACAAGAAGAGGACGAGAAGCTCATCAAAAGGAAGTTGAATTGGGCCCAAATAGAAATGAACAAGGTGGGCTAAACAAGGATAAAGTGGGAGCTGAAGATGAAACGATTGTGGACTCATTTTTGGAAAGTCTACCAAATGGAGTAAAAGGGACAATGGAAGTAGATGAAAGTAAGCCACCTGATCCGAATAATTCTCACTTATTAATGGGCCTACCAGATGGAGAAGGGATGATGGGAAGTCAAGATGATAATGTGGAATGTGTTATGGAAACCCCACTGGGACTCGACACAGTGGTTGAAGAAGCTTTAAGGAATTAAAGGGGTAAGTGTTTCATCATTTTTCATTGTTATTAATGATTATTGTATGGAATGCTAGAGGAGCAGCCGGAAAAGCTTTCGGTAATGCTGTGAAAGAAATTAAAAGAAGATTTAATCCTGCCATTTTGGTATTAGTTGAAACAAGATGTAGTGGAGAAGTAGCCCAAAAAGCAATTCAGAGAATGGGGTACAAAAAAAAATTCTGGTAGAGGCCCAAGGCATGTCAGGAGGTATATGGCTTTTGTGGAACGATCAAGAAATTGATATTAAAATAATAAAGAAGCACAAGCAATTTTTGCATTGTGAGCTAAATGGGATTAGCAAACAACCGTGGTGCTTCACTGCAATATATGCGAGTCCAAGAGAAATGGAAAGGAGGGAATTATGGGAGGAATTAGAAGTCATTGCTCAACAAATGAGGGCTCCGTGGCTTGTTGCTGGAGACTTTAATGATATTAAATCCTTTGAAGAGCAAAGAGGAGGTGCTGAAGTAGATGAGAGGAAATGTAGAAGATTCAGGGAAAATATTGACAGGTGCAAGTTGATTGATCTGAAGACTGAAGGACCAAGATTCACTTGGAGGGGACCTATAGTTAACCATGCAAGCAGGCTTTACAAAAAGCTAGACAGGGCATTGTGTAACAAAGAGTGGAAGATAATGTTTGGGCAAGCTATCATCAAGGTGGGACCAAGGATACAATCGGACCATCACCCCATTCTAATAAATGAAAATCCCCAAAGTAAAAGGATAGGAGAAAGGCCTTTTAGATTTGAAGCAGCTTGGATACAGCATAAAGATTTCAAGGAGTTCATCAGAGAAAAGTGGGCAAGAAATGATGTAGCATGGGAAGCATTGGGGAAATTAGAAGAGGAGCTCAAGCACTGGAACACAAACACTTTTGGCCATATAAATCAAAAGAAAAAAGAACTTCTCAGAAGAATAAATGGCATTCAAAGAGCATTACAAGAAAATAGGAACCCTCACTTGGAGAAGTTGGAAAAAGAGTTACAAGAGGAGCTGCGAAGTATCTTATGGCAAGAGGAAATTCTATGGTTCCAGAAAGCCAGAACAAAGTGGTTAAATGATGGAGATAGAAACACATCATACTACCATCTTAAAACAAAGATCAAAAGAAGTAAGAATAGGGTGACCACATTGAAAGATGAGCAAGACAACTGGATAGAAGGGAAAGAAGAAGTCGGGTGCATTGTGAATTCCTATTTCAAGAAATTATTTGAAGAGGAGGTGGAAGATCGTAAATGGAAGCAAACAAAGCACAAATGGCCGAATATAGAGAAAGAAGAATGGAATGATATACAAGCTGGAATTACAAATGAAGAAATAAAAGAAGCAATTTTCTCGATCGGAAGTTTCAAGGCTCTAGGGGAGGACGGATTTCAAGCAATATTCTTCCACAAATGCTGGGATATAATAGGTGGATGTGTATGTGAATCAGTGAAGAAATTGTGGGATGAACCAAATAGATTAGGAGAAGTGAATAAAACCCTTGTTACATTAATTCCCAAGATTGAATGCCCTGAGAAAGTGCAACAATTTCGTCCCATATCACTATGCAATGTGATATACAAGTGTATCTCGAAGATTATAGTGAAAAGGCTGAAAAGCATCTTGCCTAAAATTGTGTCCCCTTTACAAGTAAGCTTTGTTCCAGGAAGGAATATTCATGATAACATCATAATTGTCAACGAGATGATTCAATCCATGAGAAAGAAGACATGTAAAAAAGGCTATATGGCGATCAAAGTAGACTTGGAGAAAGCCTATGATCGAATTAACTGGAAGTTCATGGAAAAGGTACTAAAGGAGCTTAAATGTCCTGAGGAGATGATAGGAAGAATCATGAAATGTATCAGCACTACATCAACAAACATATTGTGGCATGGAGATAAACTTGAAACATTTGCACCTACTCGAGGCCTTCGACAGGGAGATCCTATTTCCCCATATCTATTTGTGCTCGGAATGGAGAAACTTACACACTTGATACTAGATAGAGTGAGAGCGAAACAGTGGAGAGGAATGAGGGCGGGCCGAAATGGTCCAGTCATATCTCACATGATGTTTGCTGATGATTTAGTTCTTTTTGCAGAAGCTGACCATAAAAATATAAATGCTATTTTGCAGTGTTTGCAGGTGTTTGGGGAAATGTCAGGACATAAAGTTAGCCAAGATAAAACAGTCATATATTTCTCCCCAAATGTTAGAAATAACACTAGGAGGGAAATATGTAACATCAGTGGTTACAAGCAAGTGGAGGAGCTAGGAAGATACCTGGGTGCAAATATATCAAAACCTAGAAGAAGAAATGACAGATATAAATACATTGTTGATCGAATGGGGATGAAACTAAGAGGGTGGAAAGCATCAAGCTTATCTCTGGCAGGAAGAATCACTCTAGTCAAGTCGGTTACAAGCTCGATGGCGATTTATCCAATGCAACATGACAGCCTTCCGGAAGGTATTATTCAAGAGCTAGAAAGGATGCAGCGGAACTTTGTGTGGGGAGACTCAGAGGGAGATAGGAAGTGGCATGCAATAGCCTGGGAGAAATTGTGCCAACCAAAGGAACAAGGTGGGGTGGGTATTAAGTCTCTAAAGAAAATGAATGAGGCACTTTTGAACAAACTACTTTGGAGACTTCATACAGACCCTACCAACCTTTGGGCCAAAGTGCTGATTAGCAAGTATGGGAGGAAGTGGAACTTCAAAGAGAAACCGATAGTAAAGAAAGGGGACTCCAAATTATGGAAGGAACTAGCTAAACTATGGGATAGTTTCAATCAGAATATTCAAAGAACAGGAGAAGAAGCAGAACTGATATGGAAATTAACAAGCCATGGGGAGTTTACTACTGCAAGTGCTTATCAAGGATTGATTGATGATATGAATGTGCAGGAGAAAGGAACATGGAGGAGAGTCTGGAAGCTAAAAACCACAGAAAGAATCCGAGTATTTGTGTGGCGATGTCTGCATAATAAAATTCCGACCAAAAGCATCACAGGAAAATGGGGAGGTGGAGGAGGATTGTGCCCGATATGCAATCAAAGTGTAGAAGATTTAATCCATGCTCTTAGAGACTGTCCTGCAGTAACGATGTTATGGAGGAAGCTGGTTTCGATGGAAAGAAGAATTGAGTTTTTTGGATCAGAAGGGTGGGATTGGATAGAATTAAACCTAAAATACAAGGGGAAAGGTGAAGATGAAGCATTCTGGCCAGAATTGTTTGCAACATGCTGTTGGAAGATATGGACTTGGAGAAATAAGGAAATGAAGGATGAGAATGCGAGCTTCCCTGAACATGCTGAAATAGAAGTTAGGAAACATGTAGCTGATTATTTCCATCGCTGGGACAATGAGTCATGTCAACAGAAAGCAGAAGTGGATAGTATGATTAGATGGAAGAAACCACAACATGGTTGGTGCAAGTTAAACACTGATAGCATGGTCACAGTGGAAGGTGTGGCGGGATGTGGAGTATTGATAAGAGGGGATGAAGGTGAATGGCTTTATGGCTTCACATGCAAATTAAGTACAACAAATAGTTTGACAGCAGAAGCATGGGGGGTGTTTAAGGGATTAGAGGCGTGCTGGAATAAGGGGTTTAGGAAAGTGGAGGTAGAATGTGATGCTTTACAAGTAATACAATTTATTTCCAACCAGAGACACAGAGTCCTAAGAGCTGAACCATGGGTGGGAATAAAGAAATTATTAGAACAAGAATGGCAAGTAGTGTTTCTACATACTGTGCGTGAGGGGAATAGATGTGCGGATGCTTTAGCAGGCCTGAGCAAATTTCAAAGAAACCAAATAGTTACCTGGGATGAACCACCTGAGGAAATTACTCGGTTTTTGCAGGAAGATCAAGAAGGAGCTGGAATACCTAGAGTGCTAAGTGTAACAATGTAACTGGGCATTTGCCCCTTTTCTTACCAAAAAAAAAAAAAATTTAAAACATATAATTAAATAAATTATAGACAAAAAAGGAATAATTTGATTGAAATATATTTTAAATATGAATAAATAACATTAAATTTACTAACATTCATAATTCATTATGTAAAAGAAAAAAATTTCTACGAATATAATAAATCCAAAAAGTTAACATGATATTATGATCAATTTTTCATGATTATTTTATTAGGTGAAAACATAAAAATGGTAAATTCAATATGTAATCTCATGAGTTTAATCAAATTTACAATTACTACGAGTTGAAAAAGCTACAATCTTATAAGATAAAAAAATTAAAATACTGATAGCGTAAATTAGACTCGCGAGTTTAATGACAAATCTAGTTAATAAATAGGTAAAATTTTAACTACAAAATTATGGATTCAAATGGAAATGCAAGGAATTTTTTTTTTTAATACAAATGCAAGGATTTTGTTCATGGGCAGGTTCACAACTACTTTCTGTTATAAAATTAAAAGAATTCAGAATGTTAATTATTAACGGTTGAATTAAGAAGACGGCAAGAGATGTAAAAGGAAGCTTAAAACGCAAAAGACATCAAACAAAACGACAAGACGTGACGCATCAACTTACAAATAACATAGAATCTTCCGTGCACAATTATTCCTATTCTCATTTCTTTCAGAAAAACATTTTCAGTGTCACTCACTTCCTTTCATGGTCCACCACCAGTCCACACACCACAACATTCTACTCATGCCTTCACATGTAAAGATAAAAAAAAAGATACAATCTTCAATTCAATCTTGTAATTTGTGACAACCCCATTTCCTCAATTTCTCAAATTCCTCATTCTCTCTCACTTTTTCACTTTTTCTCCTGAGAAGAGAACCACAAACCCTTCTTCTCCGGGCGATGTCTTCGCCGTCTCCGGTAACATCTCCGTCGTTTAACACCACGGCTTCTCCTCCTGCTCCGCCGCCTTCTGCTGATACTACCAATGACACTTTTGTGTCTCCTACGGCGGCGCCGCCATCTCCTCCTCCGCCGGTCGTTATGCCGACGCCGGTGTCAGAATCAAACGGAATGTCTAAGGCCACAGTGACTGGATTAGTTGTTGGGACCGTATTTGGGTCTCTGCTTATGCTTGTTTGTGTGGGGATTTGTGCTTTTTTCTATAAAAGGAGAAAAAAGAGGAAGATGAGAAAATTTGGGTTGAATGATTTTTCTGATGCTCCTCCTCCTCCTTCTCAACCCAAAGGTAGGCTTTTCCTGGTTTCCTTTTTGAGAGGGTTTTTGTCTTATTTTGATTTAATTTGGTGTGAACTTTAATGCATATGAACCTTTTTTTTTGTTAGCCCCATTGTTATTTGGTGTATTCAATGGTTGTAAGGAACAGATAATTTAGTTAGATTTGTTGATTAGTGCTTCGATAAGCGTTACATTCTGTGGTATTTAATTATGTGCTGATAACTATTGGATTGAGGTACTTGTTCACTCCATTATACTGCTTCCTGGAGGAAAAGTTTCTATATTGGACCACGCACGAAGTATGTTTAATTTCAGTTACTCATTTTATGTTTCTTTAGTTGTTCTCTTTTATTGGTTGAAAAAGGGATCTATGTCCAGGGGTTTGGTTTTTTTCCATTTATTTAGACCACATTGTGCCTTTTCTGCTTTCCGCATTGTATTTAGGTTGGTAGCTTCTCGTTGGACAAACCTGTATTACTTTAGTTGCCTTGAATAAGCTTTCCGCCCAATTCGTTATGCTTAAAGTGTGATTTTAATTTTATGAAGGTATGTATGTTAAATTGCACCTAATTTTGGTACTCAACGACTCTTGATGACAATTTCTCCAGCTGATCAGTTTGGTGGTCCACCCCAGCAATGGCATCATAACATTCCTCCTCCAGCCGATGGTGGAGCAACGATTCCTCCCAAGCCAACTCCACCCCCTGGAGTTATGTTGAATCAGCAGGCATCTTCCCATAACGTCTTATCCCCTCCTATGTATTCTACAAGTGGCACGGGTTTGGAATCCAAGAGACCGTACCATGCACCATCTTCTGCCATTACCTTGGGACTGTTGCAATGCTCGTTTACGTATGAAGAACTTGCGTTTGCAACAAATGGATTCTCAGACTCAAATTTTCTTGGTCAAGGTGGGTTTGGCTATGTACATAAAGGAGTCCTACCAAATGGAAAAACTGTGGCAATTAAGCAGCTGAAATCTGGGAGCAGACAGGGGGAGCGTGAGTTCCAGGCCGAAGTGGAGGTCATTAGCCGAGTCCATCACAGACATCTTGTTTCCTTAGTTGGATACTGCATTGCCGGAGCCCAGAGAATGCTTGTATACGAGTTTGTCCCAAACAATACACTAGAATTCCATTTACATGGTAAGATTCCAATATTAAAATTTCTTCCTCGTGTTCCCAATAGAGAAGCATGCAAAATTGATGTAGAATGGATAATAGCTTGGCTCTTATTTCTTAGATAGGATTTGCTGAAAATGTGGTCACATACAATTTGTGATCTATTCTATAGCTGCCATATCAGAACTTTCATTAAAGACTGCACATTGTTCATGGATTTTAATTATTGAAAACTACGAGAGATCAATATCTGGGAAAATTTCCCAGAAAGTTGCTACAAATTTGGATCTAAGTTCCCCTGATTTTTGAGAACAAAAATAGAGTAAACAAAATTACAAGCTCAAAATTCAGTGCAGATATGCATTTGTTGACAGGAAACCTGAATTGTACAACAATTAGAGCATTTGAAGGTTATAAGTCCTCGCTTAGGTTTAAGATTCAGGAAACAATATCTCTAAGGTTGTAGAGCGCATTGGGAATTTAGGTTTGCACAAATAAACTGTTCGGAGAATGCTTTTAAATTTAATCTGGTGTAGAATGCTGGAAAGGCTTTAGGGTTACTAGTTCAACTTGACCTCAGGTTTTTTTTCTCTTGCTTGATAGTGGCTAGATTGTGATTTTCTTCCTGAAAATATATATATAAGCGACATATACATTGACCTTTTGTTTTAAAATGCAGTTTTATCCCTCTGTTTTATACTTCAGTTAAAATGTTAATTTGATTTCATGTGATGGTTTTCTTAATACTTTGCTATGGTTTTCTGTGGGAAATATATTGTAGTATACTCACCTATTAAATAAGTTGAAATAGTAAACATGGTTATTTAAATTTTGAAATTCCCTTTATGCTAATTTATTTTAGCATAATTGAAATCTTGCCTGACCTGTGTTGTCTATTGATGGACGAGGGGCTCCACTATTGAGTTGCAACTTTGATAATCTTATTGATTGCATATATGTGATGGTTCCATTCACAATCGTTCCAGGAAAAGATGGTTCAACAATGGACTGGGCAGCAAGGATAAAAATTGCTATTGGATCTGCAAAGGGATTGGCATATCTGCATGAAGATTGTGAGTTTGCTTTAGAATTTATGTAACAAATTTACAATAGAGGTCTAGCAGTTCTTTCAGTTTGATATGTTTCTCTTGAAATTTTAGTTTTTTCTGTCTAATATTATTTTAGGTCACCCAAAAATCATACATCGTGATATCAAGGCATCTAACATTCTTCTTGATGACAATTTTGAGGCCAAGGTAGGATTTGTAACTTTCTAAGCTTTCCAATCCCTTCTGAAAATTGTAGATTACGCAGAAAAAGTAGTGCTCGACCTAAAGATTTTCAACGTACAACAATTCACTTTTTCTCAATCAATTGGGTGTGTATCTCTTATTCAGGTTGCCGATTTTGGACTTGCCAAATTTTCATCAGATGTTGATACCCATGTCTCCACTCGAGTAATGGGAACCTTTGGGTAAATTTTTTCTGACGAATCTTTTATCTTGAATCTGGCATGTAATAGATTTATTGGGCAGTTTGCTTCTTTGAATATACTACAATGGCATCATGTGATTTATGTAATTGTATCCCACTATAACCGATCCCACCTAATGGGATACGACTTTGTTGTTGTTGTTTGTTTCTTTGACCCTCCCCACTTTTATTAAATGTTTGTGGCATTTTTTGTTTGTTTTTAATTCTGATTTAATTTAGTGCAGATACCTGGCTCCAGAATATGCTGCTAGTGGGAAACTCACTGAAAAATCAGATGTCTTCTCCTACGGCGTTGTGCTTTTGGAGTTGATTACAGGGAGAAAACCTGTTGATAAAACCGAGTCTTTTACAGATGACAGTATGGTTGAGTGGGTGGGTACTTTACTCTATCAATATTTCTCTCTTAAGATACATATTATTTATGGTGCAGCACAGTTTGTGTCTTTTTAAGTATTTGTGTGTATCCAGTTTATGATTATTACTTCTAATTGCTATAAGAACAAGAATGGGTTTGATTACAGTGTTTGCGCCTTACAGCATTACTATCTATATTTTATTTAAAATTGGATATTTTCTTCTATTGTTTTCTTGCATAGGAAGTTTTTCAAAATTAGTATCTTCTGAGGGTGTTGTGAAACTCAAATAGCCATATAAGTGCATTGTTTGTACGCTGGTCACTTTCGAAGTAAATTATGTGGTGTTGAATTGAGCTAAATCTGATACTTGTAATGAATAGTTGTGAGAACTAGCATACCCCAATTTTCTAAATGTCTATCAGCATTTGGCAATGCCTTTATTAACGTAAGTGATGGTCTAAAAAAAATCTGTGAAACTTACTACCTAGGACCAGAGGAGTAACTCATAATACATGTGACATGCCTGTCATGCACTAAGACATTGTTACATATTACAGGCTAGACCTTTACTTTCTCAAGCTATGGAAGATGGCAACTTCGATGCTCTTGCCGATCCAAGGTTACAGAAGAGTTATGACTCTGATGAGATGCTTCGAATGACTACCTGTGCTGCAAATTGTGTGCGCCATTCATCTAGGCAACGGCCTCGAATGAGTCAGGTCAGTTAATTAAGTGTTGAAATACGTTTTTAGTTCTCTGTTATTTTCTATTGGTTAACAATGTATCCAAATATTTGGTTACTGATAGTGTACAATGGCGTTGTACAATCCATGTAGCAAACCCTTTCTAATGGGATAAGGTTTTGTTGTTGCATATGAATGACAAATTTTCCCTAATTGTGTATCTATCAATTTCTCTAAAAAAAATGAGTACAGTGTTGACTTGCAATATATTGCCAAGTTATGGCAAGCTTAGTATCAAATGCTCCCTCTAGTCCTTAATATAAGATCAAATTGACTTATTTGAGGAATTAAAAGAAGCAAAAGAAATCACTTTAAATTATTTATATTGATCATTTTTTATTAAAACTAGTTTACATGACTAATAAACTAATATATAATATTATAAGATGTAACATATGTTATAATTAAGTGGTTTATTTAACTTTCTTAATCTCATAAAATAAAGTCAATTTGATCTTATATTAAGGATCAGAGGGAGTATATGATAGAATGTCTCTTAATATTTTGGTTTGCAGAAATTCTGACATCCGCATGTGTAAACAGTGTTCTAAAACCTATTGATCAAGTGCTTGCTTGTAACAATTAAGATTTCCGGCATAAAGCAGGTAGTTCGGGCTCTTGAAGGCAATATTTCTTTAGATGATCTGAATGAGGGGGGGAGTACACCAGGGCACAGCAGAGCATTTAGTTCCTTTGAAAGTACAGGTTATGATACTGGCCAATACAATGAGGACCTAAAGAAGTTCAGGAAGCTGGCACTAGAGCAAGAAACTAGTGAATACAGTGGGCCCAGTAGCGAATATGGTCAACATCAGTCCGCCTCAAGCAGTTCAGGCCTGCAAAATGCACAAGAGAAATAGTGGGGAACATCGAAGTGGAGATTCGCCGAGTTTTGGTTGAAGCCTTTGACTGATAATTAATTCTCATGAATTGAGGAATGAGGATTAGTACTTCATTTGTTGCTTCTTTCACTAAAAATTATCACCTGAGTGCCGTTGGTAAATATAGTTTGTTGGTAGAAATTGGTTTCTTCTTGTTTTCAATAATCTAATTTATTTCACAAGTATGATTCTCTTGATTTATGTGATTTAAATGAGTTTAAGCTAGTTTCATTCACCCGGGAAGCTAACATCTACTAAACAAAGGAAAGCGGTGACATTGGGAGTCTTGAGATGATGGGGTGAATCTGAATTTGTTTGGTTTATTTTGTAATGTTGCATTCTACAGTTAGATTATTGGAATTAATTTTTCTTGTATGTATCATTGATGTTAATATTATGAGTAATACACATGTTTATGATACTACCAGCCTGCCTGTTACTTTTCATAGTGTTTATACATTTATGGAATGGCCAACATTCTTTTTTATTATTGGAAATTGTTATTATTTGATGTTATTATCTCTAGACTCCAAGGAGAAACTGAGATAAATTTTTCGTTTATGTGGGATTGTCACGAGTCTTCCTTGTATTAAGCTTCATTTCTCTCTTAACTATTAAGCATCGCGGGGTTAATGGAAGATTGAAAATTGAATAACCGGACAAAGGTCAGTAAAATTTGGGTCTCAATAAAATGCAATTTTCTCTATTAACAGGAATTGAAAGTTGAATAAAGCTCTCCAAAATGCTAGTGGTTTTTGCTCTCAGGGTGCATGTTTTTCTGGTAAGCATATGGTCTTTTTATACTTGCTTGGGGTGCTCTGGTGGTTGTGTATCATAATCCTTTTTCTTATTATCTTCTCATAATCTTATATGTATTATTGGATAAAAATAAATATGAATAGTTAATATGTAATATTTTATTAATCTATTGTTAAAATATTTTACATATTAATTTTTTATAATAAACTAACTCAATCTTGATTAAAATTCAACACGTTGAAATTATTTATTTATATGTTCCAAATATTATGATATTTTATAACTTATTACATTAGGACCATCGGCTTTTTCAGGGGTGTTGTTCAGGAGGATCTGCTTTAGTCTGATTTGTTTGTGTAGAAACTAGTGGCAGCTTCCTTGGCCTTCTTGGTCACTGGCCCACTCATTGGCTATCTGGCCCTCTAGGGGTAGGTATGCTGTGTTAGGCCCAAGTTTGATGTCTGCACCCACAAACATATTTGCAGAATATTGAGACAAGATAAGGGGCATTTTCTTTCCGGAAAGTTTTTATTTAGGAGTTGTGGGTATTCAGAAGTTTTTTATGAGCAATATTGTTCCAAAAGCTTACAAAAAATAGCAATATCGACCCAAAAATACCACATGACAAGCTGATGGGGCACACTTTGAGAGGGATTTTCATAGTGCTGCCACATTAGTATGAGAGGGATTTTCATAGTGCTGCCACATTAGTATGTCATGTAGCATTTTTTTTGTTAGAGCTTTCTATTTAACTGTCAAAATTAACCAACTGTTAGAGTAGGGTGACATTGCTATGTATCCAAAGCTTTTGGGATAATATTGTTCTTAAAAAAACTTTCGGATATTCAACTCCTAAACAAATATTTTGGCAAAAATGCACCATATCTAATAAACTTATTCTTTCTCTTTCTACATTTACACATTTAATTAGCTTCTAATATTATTATTCCTTCCACATATACTAATCATGTCCAATCGGGCATTGAAAAGCTTATAAAAGTAGTCATCCCATTATCTTTGATATCTTCGTCTAAAACCAAGACTTTTCGTTAATGCATCTAAATTATTCAACACATTTTGATGTCCTTAATCCCCATATTTTGAAAATTTGAACTTCTCTCTAGATTTGAGATTTTTACAAGATTGGTTGTTGTGATGATATTGTCTTCAATTAGGATGCCTAATGACTTGTTAAAAATATGAGAATTATTATAAAGTCCCGAGAAAAGAAATGCAATCACCAAATTAAAAATCATAATCACGAATGTTCAACACAGACATGTGTAGCCCATATGTATTCTTCACCAATTAAGATATATAAGAGTGGTTTGATTAATGACGAGATTAAGCAGGTAGTGGATGTTTTAGTAGTAAAGATTAGTCTAGATATTTGCAAGGAGGAGAGCTCACAAGTTATTAACCAAGACTAATGAGTATCTAGACGATATACAATGAGCCTACCAGTTGAATCCGCGAAAATACAACTGAAGATTTACTAAGCTTCTGGTTAATTAATAAACTTCTAATGTTTGATCTATGTAATTCCGGTACATAAATAATTTATTGGTAGATTTTGTCCCACATGTACAAATTGGGTTTTGTTGGTGACATTTAAAACTGTGTAAATTATTCCAGGTGGCGGGAGAAGGGTTCCGAAAAATTATTTATGTTAGCTGCATGTTCTATAAATCTGCCTATGTATTATAGTCAGTCTCAACTTCGAGTAAAAGAGGATGGTTGTCATGTGTTAGACCCTCGAAAGCCAATGTAAATATCTGTCAAATCTTGTATGAACATATGGTTTAATAAATAAATTGTACTAATACTAGATGGTCACATGTAAGTAAAGCATTATATAGCTTGATTATAGTGAGAAGTGAGTGATAGCAGCTGTACCGCCATCCAGATATAGTGTTAAATGAGTAAGGTCTACCGCTTTTTTACAAACAAAGGCGGCTAAAAAAGCTAGTTAATGAGAATATAGTAAGATCAATCCGGTACTTAAAATATTGGGACTTTGAAAGTTTTAGGGAAGTTGTGAGAGTAATGTGACCGTAAAATTTATATAATATGCCTTCAAAATTAAAACTAAATGGGATGGAGAAGGCTCCGAAGAATTATTGGGTTGAATTTAAGCTTTTGGTACATGAGTGTTGAACTATATGTTCGAGTCCACCCTCGATGGGTCGGATCGTCCGAAAGAGGATCAGACTGATGAGAAGCGGTCTCAGAGAAACTGATATACAATAAATTTAATATGCATATGAAAAGCATGAATATTTATGATTTTTAATTGCTTATCTGCACATTGTATATACTGTGTTTATATATGAACATGTGTGGAATTCCGATATGCATTTCATTTTTCAAAGAATATGTGCTTTTCACTATTTCTGGGTTTAAACCCATTGTTGTGTGATATGTTATATCATGCTTATTGTAGGCTTGATTATATTTTTTATAGATATGATTTTTTCCGTGCTTTACAGTGTGTAAGCAGACTCATTTTTTTTCCAGATCTATATGCCTTGTTACTTCTGGTTCTTCTTGCTTATTGTGTTAAAGCTTATAAACCCAGATGCTATGAATCCAGATCTATTCCTTTTTGCTTATTGAGTTATATTCATTGCCCAGTATGCTTTATGCTTTGAAAACCATATGTTTCTCTGTGAAAGCAAAAACCAAACTGTGATTTATATATTCTTGGTTTTGGAAATGCCATGTATTCGAACATGGTCTGTGTTTGGATTGCCGTTGGAGAAGTGACTTTTTTTCAGAGTGACTTTTTTAGAAGTGAATTTTGGATAAAAGTTAGATTGTGTGAAGCGATTTATGTTTGGATTTGTGATGATAGAAGTGACTTTTTTTCAATCTGACTTTTAGAAACATGTTTAGATGATTATATTGAAAAGCACTTTTAGATGAAAAATTACTAAAAAGAGCATTATTGTCATTAAATAATACATATATAATATGCATATATTCTTATTAAAGGCTTAGTTTCTCCCTTATTTTCAGGAAACTAATTTAAAAAAAATAATATTTTTAGCTCAAAGAAGTATATTGTAGGAAAAAGTAGTTAGAAATTATTATGGTACATTTTTGGAAATAAAAAGAAAATTTTAGATTAAAAGAAATTATTTTATTTGAGAATTTTAGGGGTCTAACAGTCTAATTTTCCTACCAACTTTATTAAATAATACCTAACAAAAGGCGTGAGATCTATCAGAAGTCAGAAGTCAAAAGTCAAAAGTCACTTTGTTTTACTTCTGACTTTTGCCGTTGCAGAAGTCATTCTAAAAATAAGTGCAACCAAACATATTTTTTTTTTCAAAATGACTTTTGCGGTTGGGATGTGCTTCTAGGATGCAAAAGTAGGATCCAAACACACACATAATTGTTGTATGTACTTGTTTTCAGATGGCCCATGGTTGTTCTCTCGGTTGGCCAGTGGGAGGTTTTGGCCAATCGAGAAGAAACAAATAGTGGTTGTTTTCAAATAGTTGCTGAAAAGATGACGCCGTTTTGGCTAGTAGGAGGGCTGTGTTTCACTAGCGTTCCGGGTCTGGTCTGACTCGGGACCTGCCAAAAGCTATTTGGGTCGGGTTTGGTCAAACCGGCCCAATTCATTTTTTTTAAAAAAAAATGTGTGTGCTATGTGCATTTGGGTCAGAATAGGACTGGCCCAGTTCAGTTATTAAAAAAACATGCTTGGTACGTTTTTGGGCCTGTGATGGCCCAATTTGATTTTCCCTGCTTGGTTGCGTTTCTGGGCCGGTTTTTGGGTCAACCCAACCCAGTTACTTATTTAAAATTAACAAAAATTTTAATTAATTAATTAATTAATTATTAGATTTTTTAAATTTCCTTATTTTTTCCATACTTTCTCCCAAGTATGGAGGCCCCATTTTTTTTTTGGAAAAATAAATTAAACACAATTAATTGATTGAGAATCAATTAAATAGAGTATTTCTACTCTAAGCTTTTTCAAAACTTCCATGAATTTGTTTTTAAGCCTACAAATTAAGTGGTGTGGGCTATTTAATAATTTTGGATTCTGTGTGGTCCTAAAATTTTTAAATTCATATTTATTAAATGGATTGTGCTTATTTTTCAGTAAGTTTATGTGTTGAATTTGTGTTCTATTTTTCTTTGACTTGTGGGCCCTTTTATTAAGGAAATATTTTTTAAAAAAAATTATTTGTAGGACTAATCATGAGATTGATTGGTACTACAAAAGACTCTTTTGGCAATGACCTCCCAAAATTTTCCCCTGCATCGGATGATGAGGGATCTTATGCTATGAGTTCTAATAAGAAGCCATTTCTTGTCCCCTATACTGGATCGAATGTTCCTATCAAGGAACAACTTTATAAATGAAAGGCATTCAAGAGTGATAATCCTGAGCAAGAGGTGGATGGCCCTAACTTTGACTCTTTGATAACTTTGCATGCCGAATGGGACTCTAGTAGTTATATCCAAACAGAGAGTGAATACGGGGTTATTTGCAAGTATGCAAGAGAGGTGACCAGTGTCCGCGATGCAATCTTCTATACTAAGATCATGGCCAAATGGTCTTGAGATGATACTTAGTGACATCATCCCATTATGTCAAAGACATAGTGTTAGTCAAAATGAGTCTCAAGAGAGTTAAAGGAGTTAAGGATTAAAGTGACCCTTGATTTCTAACATGATGGGTAAAACAATATGATAAATAGAAATTGCACAAGAAACATACTGTCTTTGTCATTAAAGACATGTAAGTTAATATTTGAGCATCTCAACATCATAAATTGTAAACCCATAAATGCCCTTTGAAGTTAACGACACATCACAAGTGATGTTATGTGACATATAAGGAATCCAAGATGGATAACTGATAAGCTCTTAAATTTCACATATTTCATCACATTTTCCCCATTTGTATATATATTTTTGAAAGTGACATAAAAATTAAGAGAAAATCCTTAATGAAGAAGAAAGCTTATATGCATGAAAATTAGAGCTTAATGATTCTTTGCTTAATGATTTGTGTGTGTATGTTATTAAATTTTAAAAGCTCATCAACCCTCTTTCAGTCTAGTACAGGAAGAGGTGATAAAGAGAGAAATCCAAAGAGATACAAGTGGCTGTGGAATGAAGAATGAGTGGGAAGAAAGATCAAGGAACCAGAAGCAACAAGACTTCGCCGCGGCGAAAGTCACGGCGAGCTATTATTTGCTCTGCCTGCACCACAGAGTTCGCCGTGGGTTCGCCGCGGCGAAACCCACGACGAGTGTATGAGTTCTCTGGAAGCACATTTTCCCGCAGTGACTTCGCCGCGGCGAAGTCATGGCGAAAGCACCTGATGCTGCGCGTTTCAATTAATTCACGCTGTCTGAAGGAAATAAATGACATTGAATGCGAGCAGAGAGAGACACAGAGCATTTAGGGCATTTTTTGGAACATTTTGGAGCAAAAGGAGAGAGTGGGGAAGAGCTAGGAAGCTTAAAGAATCTTGGAGAGATTCAAGTTGTGATCTTGGTTTCTTTTCTTCTTCCCTTTTCTCTAATTTCTGCCATGACTCTTCTTTTATTTTCTATTCTCGTTTCTTATTTACTCATATGTAACTAAACCCCTTTTCTAGGGTTACTTTGAACCATTTGATGGATTGACTCTTGTATTTCCTTCCTTTGATGTATTTAATGAATGTTTATGTATGGATTTTCATCTTGCTTTAAATTATACAAGTGCTTGATCACCACTTGAAGTGTTAAATGAAGTATGACTTGAGAGAGTATATTTTGTTTTAGAACTTGGGGGAAATCATGTTAGACTTGAAATTTATGGTTTTAAATGGATGGTTTGTTGGTAATATAGAGATATAATTACTAACCTAACATTGTTCATATAAGGTTGGTGGAACATTTATGGCTAGCATTAATTGTGGCAAGAGATTGTGCAATTAATGCTAGTAAAAATTTGATTTTGACTTGAGAGAGCTTTTTCAAATGAAATTGAACTTTGAACTTATGCATGAAATTCATTGGGTAATGAAAAGGGAAGGAATTTATTGGGTCATGAAGTTAAATGGGGAGAGGTAACCCTTGGTTTTCTCATCCAATTTGTCAAGTATTTCTACGTCATTTTTCTTGTTCAAAATTATTAAAACTAAAATCTTAAAAAGAAGTAACCTTTTAGTGATTTAACTTTACATGATAACTCTTCAAAGCAAAACTTTGTTTAGCTCAACTTAATTTAATACACTAAGCCTTCTGCTTGATCGCATTTGTAACCAAATCCCTGTGGGAACGATACTTTTCTTATTACTCTATTACTTGATGCGACCCGTGCACTTGCGGACCGAACAATAACATCCTGTAATGAAAATATGGTTGGTAATATAATGTGCAACATATGTTGTGCACAAAAACCAAGTAAAGTTGGTTGGACTCCAAAACTAATTCGGTACACCCCAGATGCCAAATACTGGGAGTTGTGAAAAGGATCATTGGTAAGACCATGGATTGTGAGTCGCTACACTGCAATGCAAAACCTAGTCTTCAAATAAGGAAGCATATAAATAGATAATATGTCTAAGACATCCATGGAATCAGAACACATGGTGTGTTCTGCTACCATTTAAGAAGCCATAAAGCTAAAGGTATTCATGTGAGTAACTCGGAATGATTGGTGGAGAAATAGGGTCAAATGCCAAGTAACATCATCCTATAATTTAGATCCTGAGTCTCATAACACGATGAAACATAAATATATGTGTGAAACATGTTTTTCTTTGAGTAGAAAACAATAGTTTAATTGACCTACTATCAACAAAAGGTTGGTAGTCCTCTTATAAAGCCTATCACTGGATTTTCATTGAGTAAGTGAAAACCTTAGGGTTATATGAAATATAAGGTCTTGAATGCATTTCTAGTATGTATGAATACATACATGGGGGAGGTATATAGTAACTAATATTTCATACAGACCCAAGAAAGGTTAGTTCACTCACACGAACAACTGTCTTCCATGTACGCTGGGGGCATGAGAAGATAAGATTTACAAGTAATCATCATGAGATGGAGAATACTTGCACACAAGTCGACCCAGTTAATCTAGGATGTGATACACAAGTATTCCGTCAGGCCTATAGCCAGGCAAGGAATTCTCCCTAAAGAAAGCGTGAGAAATTCGATATCCATTCAGGGACTAATGCCTATATGGTGATTATAATGTAAAATTGACATACGACAGTTGGTCGATCATCGTAACATGTAATTAGTATTGCATGTGCTTAATAAACCACAACCAGGGACATAGATGGAAAATCCCTGATCTATTACAGTGTGAGTCTCAAGAAGGATAATATCCTTTCTATCGATACCCTTAAGACTTAGATGACATCAAGAATGTTTGTTTTGGTGACAGTTACTCTAGCCGAAACTCTATGGTCATGAGATATTCGATCTAACAAGTGATGGTTGGGAAAGCGACCCAATCAAACATAACTGATGATTTAGCCGGAGAGGAAAACCTTTAACTTGTCAACACACTGTAACATTGGACTTCCATGACATGTCCCTTACTAGAAGAGCTAGTAAGTGTGGATACCAAGTATATATGAAGGCAAACAGAGTTAATAATAGTATTGACTCGTGAGGGATTAGAAATGCCACAAGTGTGTAAGTTAGCATAGGGAATCTGAGGCAACGATCGAGAAATCTACATGCATTAGGTGTCCTTGCATTTTGATCCCAACCAAAGGATTTCTAGTTTGCAAGCACCAAGACTGCATATGTTGTGACCACGTTGTCACGGCAAACGCCAAGTATGATTCACCAAGAAAGTAACTCGTACGATGGGATGGCCATCAAGTGCAAGTGGGAGATGTTGGACTATATGTCTGAGTCCGCACTTGATGGGCCGGATCGTTCGAAAGAGGATCCGAGGGATGAGAAGCGGTCTGAGAGAAACTGACAATTGACTTAATTAACATTATTGCTGATTGAAATTCAAATCCTTTCCTTTCAGGGAAATGAGAGAATCTGTCATAATGACTGATTACATTAATGAGAGGCAACTATGACGGTGGTATTCTTCCTTTCTGGCTTTCGTCTTGAACTCTATATAAAGGAGGTGCCCCTCACATTGTTTCTCACCCCAAGCCAAGAGAAACCTCTCTTTGGCTTCTTTCCCTACTTTCTTTGGGTGATTTTCTGTGCGAATCCCCTCTAGGTTCTCGTAACCTAAATAATGCGTGAGCCTTGAGAATCCTTTGATTCTTAACTCCGATAATATTATTTGTTTTCTATTTGTGTACCAGGTTACGGATCGTGAACCCGGTTCGAATTTGAGCATTTAAGTATTTGGGTACTCGTGTTACAACAAGAAAAGTGAATGAAAAGAATGGTGTTAGTATCATCGCTGATAAAAAATGGAGGAAAATTGTGATGAAAATTAAGTGGATTGAGGAATTGTTAGATTCATATTCTCACCAATTAAATGCCTATATTCAACTGGGTATGCACTTGAGGGCTAGGAGCTTATATTCATCTAATTTAAATTTTATACTATAAATAACATTTTATTTAAATAAATATATATCTAAAATAAAAACAATTTTTGTAACTATTTCAATAAATAATAATTTTATTATTGAAGATCGATGAAAATCAAAAGATTCTAAATTGGACTATCCAAATTCAATTGGATATGATATCTGTTGGAAAAGGGATGGATAGATAATGTTTTAGGTTTTAAAAAATTTAGCTGAGTTAGTGTTCGCCACGTGCCGCAAGTGCACGGGTCGCGCCAAGTAATAAAATGATGAGTAGAGTATCGTTCACACGAGGATTTGTCCAAAACCCGGTCAAACAATGATTATCACACTCTCGCCCAATTTGAGTGATACAAATGTAGAGTTTGAAAATGAAATAAGAAAATAAAATGAAGATAAAATTATAAACAGGTGATTCTCCAACCTCAAGGCTAAAATGGGTCCTAAGATTATCTCTCCCCCTTATACTTCTCAAAACTCAATTAACCTCCTCTCAAGAAGCTCTCAACGACACCACGTGCTAATCTAGGGTTCAAAGAGTACTTGTAATGCTCTCTCGAGTCAAGAACAAGTGTTTAGTCCTATTCTTTGCACAATCTCTTGCCACAATTTGATAGAACCCAATTATCACACTCCAACCCTAATGTGACTATGCAAGACTAGCAAGTATATCTCTATCTTACCAACAAAACCATCCGTTCGTCATGCAAACTTCCGGTTCTTGCACTACTTTACCCAAGTTCTACACTCAACCTAGCTCTCTCGAGTCATAAATCAAGCGAACACAACATCTAAATGGTGATCAAGCACTTAGAAGCATTAAGAACGGGGTAAAATAAGCACATAGATATCATTAATCACAAATTAAGAGGAGGAATCAAGAATCAATACATACAAGGGTTCAAAATAATCTTAGAATACAAGTATTTAGCTACACATGTTCAACAACTCCAAGGGAGCATAAATATATACATTCAGAAACAAAGAACAAGAGAAGAGAATGGAGAAGGAAGAGATAAACCAAGAGAGGAAGCCCAAATCTCTTCGAAGCTCCAAGCCCAAGCCAAATCCCCTCCAAACTCCAAGCCCTAGCAGAGCAAAACACCCCCAAGAATGCTCAAAAGTTGAAGAATGAGGGCTCACCACGAAGCCCTAGCTTTTATATCAGTCAAAACGCGCCTGTTCTGTCCAAAACGAGCAGAAATGCGAAGTTCGCCGTGGGTCTCGCCGCGGCGAGCCCACGGCGAAGTCCCAAAAATTACAGAATAATGCGAGCTATCCAAAAGGGGCAGAAGCAAATGCACTTCGCCGCGGCTATTGCCGCGGTGAAGTCCACGGCGAAGTCCTTTCTTCTCTGGTGCTTTGCTCTGTTTTCCTTATTCCTTGGGCTGATCTTTGGCTTCTTCTTATTTTTGTTCAATTGGGAGCTTGGAGGATGGCTAAAATCTCTTGCTTATTGCTTCAAATTATTCCTACAAAAATTATATACAACAACATAAGAAATTAACTACAAAAATAATGAAAATCTATATAAATGTACAATAATGTGCAACCGAAGATCAAATGAGCATTTTCTATCTTGAGTATCCAAAATGTATCAATAATAGACAAAAACTCAAGTAAATTATACTCAAATATCATGAATTTCTAGGAGTTATCAGTTAGTTTTCAAGAATTCACTAGTGCCATAACATATTTTTATGTACTCATAAAGTTAATTAACGACTCTTCTACATAAAGTTGATTGTAAAATTATTCTCTATCAAATGAGTTCTGTGTAATATTCTCTAAACTAATAATATATTTGATAAGCCTTATTTTTTCCACTCTTTTTCAATTCTACATAAGCCTTATTTTTATTCTAATAGAAACAATACTTGAGCCACAAGCGTGGTTGCGTGGTTATGATCAGAAGCGTGTAAGTGTTGAAGGAGAGAAATAAATTTTGGATGCAGAATATAATTTTTGGATAATTACTCAGAAGTTTTGTATCCTTTTCCTTTTGTCCAAATCAAGAAATCTTCAAAAAAGGTTGTGAAACACCGTTTGAGCAAGATTATTCTATGAACTCGATTGGATATGGAAGAATGATCTTTAAGATTTAAGCAAGATTTTGTGACACCCTCAACTAACAATTGGGGTATCGGATACCATGTGAAGAGTTGCATATTCTTGACTTGATTTTACCTCTACTATCAAAGTAATTATGTGGTGTTGTACAAAGCAAAAGCTGATAACTGTAATGAATAGTTGAGACAAATGGTCTACAAAACATTCTTCAATTTTCCAATTGTTTATCGGCATGCAGTTTTTGAACTTCAATAGCGTACAATCCGCAAGAGCAGTAGGTACAGTAGGGTGGCTATAGAGTTATGGTCAAAGTCTATGAGAAGAGGGTTGAGTGAATCACTTTTAGGGTCTTTAAATATGCTTTCTGGTTCGCAGAAGAAGGGGAGAAGTAGGGCTGCTCATCATTTTTCCGTCCCGGTCTATCCCGTCCCTTCCAGATCGCTTCTGGATGGGACACATCGAGACGGGACAGAGTGTATCTTCGGGACGGGACTCGGGGCTGGGTCGTCTCAACCTTCGTCCCGTCCTGAATATATATGTATGTCCATATTTATTTATTTTTTTAAAAAAAATACATGTGTCATCTATATCATGTGTGAGCATATAAGACATTTTTGTAAGAAAATACAACCTTGATTTCCAACCTAAGTTCCAACAATTTATTGATCTCAAATTTCGTCTCTACTACCGCTATGCTATATGTGTAGCACCTTACATTTGAAGACATTTTTTTTAATTTGAAGTATATATATTAATAAGGAAGGTTCTTTCAAACTCAATTTATATGTGTTATTGTTATTTTTGGGCTTATTATGTTGTATAAGACATATTTTTGGGAGCAATATTAGGCCCATTTCTTTATTTCCAAAAAGCCTAAAAGGCCATTTTTTTTACAAATAACTATTTTTAATAATAAAAAATTTCAGGACTTTCACCTTGGGATGGTCCGTCCCATGTCCCAAACACTTTTTTTGTGGACGGGATGGGACAGGGCCTTCCCAGTCCCATCCCGTCCTGTGAGCACTCCTTGGATTAGGCAGGTACAAAATGACCGAGAGAGGATGGGTAAGATTACAAACTCATCTTCCACAAATTATTTTAATAAATATACAAACAACACACATTCAAACACACCTCATAGCAATACATAAACACTACACATAACATATTGCCAATCTTCCGAGAGGTTTAGCATTCTCCACTCCCCAAAAGAGTAAAGCCACAATTCAAATTCTTCTCCGGCTGTGTAACGGTTTCTTATTGTATTAGTCTTATCAATCTCTAGTGCTTCCAACTTATTGTTGTTATTTATGTTTTAGTGTTCATTATCTTCTTCTTTAGAGGAGGGTCTTAACCCACTATCAAATATAGGGTAAAGGGTCATTTTTGGCTCGGAAGTTTTAGTTTTGGAGCACTTTTGGCCCGAAAGTTTTTTTTGGACCAATTTTGACCTGAAAGTTTACAAAACGTGGCAATATAGACTAATTTTACAATATTTTGAGGCCTAAATTGCTACGTTTTATAAACTTCCAGGTCAAAATTGGTCCAAAAAAACTTTCGGGCTAAAAATGCTCCAAAGCTAAAACTTCCGGGCAAAAAATGACCCTTTTCCCTCAAATATATGATAGGAAATCCCATATATGATAGGAAATTACCAATAGTCTTTCAATCCTCAAATATTATATATTCTTTTAAGATAATCTCCCCTTGCACTTTCTAAAATTTTTCCTAATATCAAGTTAGGAATTTCTTCCTTCCACAATCTCTTTTAAGTATTAAAATAATTTCTCTCTAATTATATTTTTCTCAAATTAAGGGAGAAATTAAGCCATTAAAAATCCCAAAATGCTTCAATTTCCATAAATTTATTTATAAAGCTCCCTAAATTCATTAATTATTCCCATAATAGAATATTAAATTATTACTAATTCTTTATAAATTTTGAGTGAGTGAATAATTTGAGATAGCTCCTAAGCTAATGGAGGTGAAAAGAAAATAGTGGGAAAAGAGTACTTTTCAGTTTTCAAAAGTAGCACTCACTCTAGAACTAAATATAAGACATATTTATCTAATTTAAGAAAATTTTAAAAAACTGAACAAATTACATGGATATAGTATTTGTAACATGACTTCTTTAAAATACTTATGTGTATCATTATATTATATATCAGTTTATAATTCAATAAATTTCGTTTGAAGAAAAATGATAAATAAAAGTAATAAAATAAACAAAATTCCTAATATTTAGGAAAGAAATTTACTTCTAACCAATGTGTTATATATTTAGGATATGATTGGAGACAGTATAACTTTACTCCCATCATGTTACAAATTGCAGGCAAGACCCTTATTATCCACATCTTTGCGGAATAGAAATTTTGAGGTTATTGCTGATGCAAGGTTGAAAAATAATAACAACCTCGAAGAGATGTTTCGAGTGGCTTCCTGTGCCACAAATTGCATGCGCCGTTCAGCCGACCATCGTCCTCGAATGAGCCAGGTTAGTGAATCAATTGTTAAAATGTGTTTTTTCTAATCTAGCTATGGTTGTCTGTATCTTTATTTACTTTATTTTTTCTAGTCTTGGCATCTAGCTTTAGTAATATTAGTTATTTTACTTTTTTCTCAATTTTAGATTTTTGTTGCGATGATGTTGTGCAGGCTATTTATTCATTCACCAAATCCTTGCCAATTGATCCAACTTGACATACACTCCCTCATATTTTAATTTTAAACAACATTCTCTCTGAAAGTTGGTGTTACTTGTAATATATAATATATAATTAACAATTTAGCCTTGTCTGGAAATTTAATTCTTTTTTTCTTTTTTCATTTTTAGCCCCCCAATTTATTACATGCTTCTTTCATTTATTTTTGCCACTAATTCTCTCTCATCTATGTCCTCGCATTCTTTAATTTCTTATTCTTATAATCTTAAAAAAAAAAAGGATATATTTGGGAAAAAATCCAATCCCTTACATATTTATTGTTTTTAACTAATTTTATCCGTTTATTTTATGTGATTTGAACAATTGTTGCTTGCTAAAAAAGGACAGGAGGGAGTATAAGATTGATTTAATTGATGATATGAAGCAGGTAGTGGATGCTTTAGTAGGAAAGATTAGTCTGGATAATTAGAACGAGGAGAGCTCAGAAATGGACGGTCAAGACCTAAACAAGTTCTGGAATAAGTCACTGGATGAATACAATGTGTCTACCAGTTCAAGCCGCGGCAATACAACTGAAGCTTCTTTCTCAACTTCTGGTGAATAAATATATTTTATAAAAATATATAGAGACATGGATATAAAATTGTGTGAGATTATAATTGAGATTAAACTTGCAACTTTTCATTTATAAGAAATATTAATGTCAGTAGGTTATGAGGTTATTAATGATTCCGGCTTGTAATTGTGTTAGCTGTATATGACTCTGAATCCTCTCAATATGTTGTCTCATTTACTCATTTTGTACTCAAATAGGATTACACACACACACATGAAGCATGCATTGATAGAATTGTGGGCAAATTATATATACTAGTGTATTCGAAGAGATGCTTAGGTTGAAGAATAATTATGAGTTTGAAGAGAAGTTTCGAATGGTTTTTCATGTGCTGTTTAATTCATTGTTGAGTTTTCCAGTTTCTTAAACTGGTAAGAATATAATAAACATGCATTGATCTTTTCTTTGTTTTGGCCTCTCTCCATAAGGGGACTTCTGCACCTCCCTTCTACTTTTTTTATTCTCACCATTAGATTAATTTTGAATTGTTGAGATTTAATACCCGTAAAAACATTTTTTTTGCCAACAAAAACATTATTATAATATCAAATAGCAAAAATTGTAAACGAAAAAATTTTACTTATTAAAATTCGACCCACATAGTGAATCTCTTTATACTTTTATATATTAGACATAAGTATACTTTAAAAATATTAAATCTCAACCTTTGAAAGTTAATCCAATGATAAGAATAAAAAAAGTGTAGGAATTTTGGGTAATAAGCACTTTTCTCGCTCTTAATGGGTTAGGATTTTCTCTCTCTTGGGATTTGTGCAAAAGGAAAAGTAATGCCTGAAACTGGTCAATGCAAGGTGCCACCGAACCGTCCTCTGGTAGATGCTCAAAATGCTGAGAGGAAGAAGAAGAAGAGAGTATAAGAAATTCCACAAGCGATTATGGATGATGTAATGGAGGAAAAAACTAACAATGGAAGAGAATGATGCTGAAAATGCAGAAGAGGGAAGAAACCAAGCAGGACGGGGAGAAGCCAGATTTAGATGGGACCCCCAACCCCACCGAAGTTCATCTCTTACAAAGCCTCCCTTATGGGGTTCAATGGAGTGGCAAATGGGAATATTTCATTTGGGGACGATGATATGCTGAATGACAAAGAGGGGGTATGTTGGAAACTTTCATAACCATTAGATGAGGTAAAAAGACTCATGGAAATTTATCCAGTAATACCAACAACAAAGGAGGAGTTTAATGAATGGTGTGAACTCTATCCTAGGAAGAAGGTTTAACCTATACTGGTTACAAGAATACTTTCAGAAGCTATGAGGATTCTAGAGTTTTGAATTGATAGATCTCCCAAATAATTATTTCATGGTGAAGCTTCTAGACAAAGATATATAGAGGATTCACTATAGAAAGATGCTATGGGATGGCCCTTGGACAGTCAGCACCATTGTTTACTAGTCCAAAGATGGACACCTTACTTTAATCCCTACCAAAACCTGTTAGGGAGAGCTGAAACATGGGTCAAAGTCCCAGATATCCCAATGCACTGTTACAACAACTATTTTATCTCCAGATTGGGGGACAGGATAGGTAAGACTCTGAAGGTTGACATGAGAATGCTAGCAGATTTTAGAGCCAGAAACTCGAAGGTGGAACGTGGGAAATATGTAAGAATATGCGTAGAGCTAGATCTCCAAAAACCATTAGTGCCCAAGGTTATATTTGCAGATGCTATCTTCAATGTAGAGTACGAAAGGTCTTGGGAGGATCTGTTTTACTTGTGGGCATTTTAGGCATAGGAAGGAGGCTTGCCCTTGGAAGCCAAGAGCGAGTACCCCAATGATAGAGTAAAAAACAACCTCATCAGCTGGAGGTGTGAACACAAAAAAGTTGACGGAGAAAAAGTCAAGTGAGGAGGAGAAATTCAGAGATTGGATGATTAACTCAAGTATAAAGAAATCTTAGTTTTCGAGGAACTCAGGACAATATGGTCAGACTTACCGACACCAAGGGTGGGAAACAAGACAAAAAAGCTGATATCCTTTTAGCAGAGATCATGCTTTGCAGTATTTGCAGAGATGGGGAATGAGGAATCAAACGAGGAGGACGAAAGTTTGGTCCATATCGAAGAATCAGTACAAACGGAATAATTTGACAATGAGATGATAGTAGTTGAAAAGAGAAAGTCTAACAACTCTCGACCTATAAACCCTAGTGGTGAGAGGCGTAAGCTTGGACAGAGTTAAAAAACTAAGCCTAATTTGACAATGATCGATGATCGATGTGTGATCAATCAGGAAACATGGAGAATGATCGATCAGAGATCAATGATCGATGTGGCGATAGGATTTAATTCAAACTGAATGGTCAGCCTAGTTTAAGCTTTCAAATACAGAAGTTGTTTAGACATATTTTGGGAAGTTATCGTTACACACACAGATTTAAGAAACTAGCCGTTTGAAACAAGGAATGCTTTCCGCAATTAATTAAGAGAGAAGATCTAAAGATATCCAAGTACAAGGAAGTTAATGCAACACAAGAACACCATTAGTTCAACACTCTATTAGATTTATCATCTCTCATCTTTAACAGACACAACGATTATATCAGAGACTTTGCAACGGCCAGAAATCTAAGAGAAGTCTATAAAAGCATTTGGTGCTCAAGTTCAAAAAAGAAGAGACAGAGATGGCTACTCTTGAACGTATTCATTCTTAGCATTCTGAGCTCACAGATCAATAAGATCTTCTATACTTCAGTGTGTAACATTATCAGTTCATTTAGTGAACAATAAATACTTTGTATTTTATATTAAATGAGATTTCTCTTAAGATAGTGGGATCTTAAGAGAGGGTGTAATCTTACAAGTTGTAAGGGGGAGTGGTTCTCAAGTGCCCAGTTTAAACTTGAGGGAGAAAAGGCTACACAAGTGCCTTGTTGAACTTATGGGATTGTAAAGGCTTCTCTTATGCCCGATTCAAACAAGAAGTTAGTGAATTGGAAATCTCAGGTTGAGCCTGGGGACAGGTTGTAGGTCAAAGGAATAGACCGAACCAGGATAAATTTCTGTTTGCGTCTCATCTTCCTTTAACTCTCATATTTCTAGCATAACCGATTTACACAATTGATTATGTATTTCATGTTCCATGATGTTTTCATTGAATAGTTAAAAAGGATCTGAAAGAGCTTTACTTATTACTTTAACTGTGACTTTGACAAGGAACGAATTTCTCAGATTTTATTCTATCACCCGATTCACCCCCTTTTGGGTGACAGCCAGTACTTACACAAGGTAGATCAACTAGAGAAAGTAAATCAATTAAGACCTATCTTGCTATGTAATGTCCTATATAAATGCATCTAAAAAATAATTGTCAAGAGTTTGAAAGCAATTATGACAAAAGTGGTTTCCCCACTTCAAGTTAGCTTTATTCCTAGAAGGAACATTCTTGACAATATTATCATTGTCAATGAGATAATCCATTCGATGGGAAGGAAGACTGGGAAGAAGGGATTCATGGCTATCAAAGTGGACCTAGAGAAGGCATATGACAGAATTAATTGGGGCTTTCTTGCAAAATTTTTGGAAGAAATGAAGTGCCCAGAAGAAATAAGTAGAAGGATAATGAAGTGTGTCGATAGCCAGGGTACAAGCATTTTATGGCATGGTGAAAAGATGAAACAATTTGTGCCCACAAGAGGACTCCGGCAGGGAGACCCTATTTCCTTATACTTATTTATACTTAGCATGGAAGAGCTCACACATATGATTCTTGATAGAGTGAGAGCAAAACAGTGGAACGAAATGAGAGCAGGACAAAAAGGACCAATTATTACTCATATGATGTTTGCTGACGATCTTATGCTTTTTTACAAAGGCTGACTTAAAACAAATATATACAATTATGATCTATTTGCAGGAATTTGGAGCAATATCGGGACACAAGGTGCCCCCTCACTGAACGTGACAAGCCAGATGAGAAGAGCAATATGCTAGCAAAGCAAATATAAACAAGTAGAGGATCTGGGGAGATATCTTGTCGCCGAGGTCACATTCCCTTGCAGGAGAAGGGACAGATATAAAGCCACATTAACAGGAGTCCAGAATCGGTTGAATGTGTAACATTTACTCCCTAATTATACTATGAAATACCTTTAAAAGTTATCATTGACCACAATAAAACCATTTCTTGACTAACTATGTTAGGAAAAGAGGTTTATTCAACAAAACACTAACATAGTTAGAAAAAGACTTTCCATCATTTCAATAAATACCAATTAAATGCTCTAGCCATGATAAAAAAAGGATTTCTATTATAAAAAAGGCTATCATGGTTGGAAAAGAATTCAACATAATACAAGAGAAGTTATCCATGTTAGAAAAGGATTTTCTTAACCGGGCAAGTGGCTAACATGGATAATTAAACATCGACCATCAACTAAAAAAATCAACTTATGAATTCCAAAATGTTAAATAATCCATGATAATAACTAAGACAAACATCCATAAGTATTAATCCTTAAAAGATGGCCAACTCATAAAATGCTCTTATTCAGAATCCAGAATTAAATTGGTAAATGGTAAATATAAAACGATAAAGTCCACCGGACTAGGACTGGTCCAAAAAGAAATAATTATCAGTCAATTAAACCAACACTTGTTAATTTAAAACTCTTAGTTCAAAATAAATGAGAAAAACTTGAAAGCGAGCGGAAGCAAAGTTAAAATGCATCATGTCCCTAAATGTGGCAATATTCTATGTCCAGCCGATCCAGAAACTCATTAGTTTAGTAAGATAATCCTGGATCCTTACCTTGGTGTCCCTCTACGTTGCTAGGACCTATAAAAATGAGATAAAATGAGGGTAGACCCACATCACCACTAACTACTCGCCTACGTGAGGTGTGTGCTAAGAAGGTGTCCAGTGGAGTATTACTAGATATACATTAAACTGGAATGTATGACAAATACCAAATTTATGCATAATAATGTTCAACATCTCATTACAAAATTTCATCAACTCAGTATGCAAAATGTTTCTCAATATTACTTACAACAATATAATCCCAAATTCATCAATCACAATCTTTCACACAAACACCGATATTATATGGTCCAGTAGGGACTCAAACCCTCGCCTGAGGCAGGAGGCGTTCTCCCCATTTTCGTCTTTCTGTTTTATTTAGTCGTTGTGGGCCAACAAGGAACCTCATCGCGCAGTGGCATTTTACTTAATTGTTTGGTGTCACATACACATAAAACATCAATTATTCACAATGATATACAACACCAACCAAAATACGAGGCACAAGGCCTTTCCAAAAATATCCTCAACATACTATCATGTCATAAATCTTTAATACACCATATAGTTTCCAAATGTGACAAATTTACACATATTCATGCTAGTTTAAAGTACATACTCCACCAAACAGGTTATATATATAAAATAATCTTTTAAAGTTTACATCCATCAATAACCACAGCCAATCATCAAACCATTCATTTAAAATACTTACTAACCCACACACACACGCAAACGGGTAGAAGTAGTTACCTGCAGCCTACACCGATCTCACACAGCGCAGCTCCCCCTTTCGTGCTATTTAGCACGACTTAGATTCTACATATCAAACACAAGTAATTACCATCTACTGAAATAATACCAAATCACAAAACAATCTCGTAATACTTATCCCTAAGCTCTTACTACATCCTTTACAACTTGCCTTCACTGGATTGAAGCCTATACGCTGCATTTTGAACATGGTAAAACAGCCAACAACTCTATTATTCCTCAATTAACCCCTTAATTACACTTATCCAACTTAGATCATCCAAACAAGACACCAAAATCACAAACCCAATCATTCAATTTTGGATTCCAAGCCTACACCAAAATTTCAAGCCCATCCCATGATTATTCACACTCAAGTTCTTAATTCATGATCAATAGTTTATGGCTTATCAAAAGGGGACTCTAATCACATTAGGAATCAGCCAAACAGCATTGGCCAAAAGATTAAACTCGAATTCCTCACTACCCCATGAAGATTTCTAGAAAAACTAAGAAAAGATAGAAGAATGAGAGAGTAGGGATGGTCTCTTACCAATAGGAAGTAATTATATGCTCAAAACCCTCCAAGAATTTGCAACCCTGGCAGAGAAACTCATCCTCCCTTGCTCTGGCTGAAAACCAAACTGATTATAACCCTAATTTTATATTTAACTCACTATTTATAAGTGCAAAAATCGAGCCTTCACCGTGGCTGGACACAGCAAGAAACAAAATCAACGCCAGTTTTTAGGGCCTTACCATGGCCCTCACCGTGGTTGGCCACGACGAGATCCAAAAACAACATTGGGTTATTGGGGCCTTACCGTGGCCCAGCCATGGCGAGCTCACGGTGTGGAGCGCGAATTATGTAGATATCAGCCATGTTTTTGGGCCTAATTTGGGTCCAACTTAAACACTCACTCAATGAACCAACCCTGGACCATATATATATGATTATTAGGGTTTATTAGGTCAGATTTAGTTACCCCACACAAACCCTAATCCTCTCATTCTCTCAACTTCATCTTCATCTTCCACCTCTCTCTCTTCCAACCTTTATGGCCACCATTCCTTCCACCTTGGTTGCTGTTCTCTCCATGAAGAGCATCAACTAAGCTCTTCTATTCTTAGTGATGGAGTTCAAGGGAGGAGCTTGAAGCTTCAAAGGGGAGTGTTGTTCTCCACTTTCTCTTCCTATTGTATATTTCAAATTATCTAGGGTTCTAGGATTTGTCTTATGCATTTGGTTGTAAGCTTATTCTATATCTTGTATGAGAGTGGTAGAAACAATCTATCTTGTTTATTTTCTTTGTATGGATGCTTGACATTGAACTTATTGACTTGAGCATATTTTATTTGTATGGTTTCATCATTTAATATATGTCTTCTTGTTAAAATCTTATGCTAAATGAGGGTTCTTGTTTAGTGGATTATGGTGTCAAGTATTTGTGTTTAGAAATTGGCAAGTTAATCTACTAATTGTTTGAGTGACATTGGACTTCAACCTATTGGATTCAAGTTATTGGTTGGGGTTCCATCAATAAATTGGAATTAATAGGCTAATTTGGTGCAATTCGGGGTTCTGGTTGTAGAATTAATAGTCCCTTGTGATTAGTAGATTTAATTGGGTCAAGTGTTTAATCAACTTAGGTTAAGTTAATTAATGTGCGGGGTTTCGGCATTAGTTAAATTAACCTAAGCCTAACCTAGAGGGGTTCCTCTAGGGTTCTTTAGAAATTGGCCATTTTTAACTTCCAAAACTCTCAAGAAGCAATGATTTCCGAAAGTTCCATTTACCAAGAATAGCCATCCCTTTTAATCCAAATCTCCCATTTAAATCCAATATCAATTTATTCTTGAACATACAACACTTTTTTACACAAACTTTTACACTTTAAAAGTCAAATACAAAATGTTTTCCCGTCCAATTAGTTTCACATCTAGCTATTAGGTAGTCATTTACACTAAAGCTCCTTGAGACAGACACCCGGAGATAGCCTTCCACTACCCCTTGGGTTTAATTTCTTGGAGAGCGAATCCGAGGCGGCACTACACTAACTTCTTCCCATTTCAGTGCTCTTCAAGTGGCACCGTTGCCGGGGAGCCAAGTAATTGATTCCCTAGTAGCCGGTTGTCAAACTTGCTTTGGCCAGATCTAGCTTCTAATTGCATTTTAGGTTTAGTTTCATCTTCGCATATCATTTTTTGAAAATCCTAAAAAAAAAAAATTAGTAAAGATACTTTATCCCAATTTCGGTGCTCTTCACAAGGTTACTTGTAACTGGGATGGCAGCACTGATCAATGCGTGATATGTCAGAATGCAAGTGAAGATATTATACATGCTCTAAGAGATTGCCCATATGCAACAATGATATGGCGAAGATTAGTAGGAGTGAAGGATAGAGAGGAATTTTTTGAAGATGATTGGGAGCAGTGGAACTATAAAAATTTGGAAGGAAAATTCAGATTCATGAGCTCGTATGGACCAGAACTCTTTGCGACAGCATGCTTACACCACCTGTCAGAATGTAAGGCAAGCAAGGGATTTGAATACAAAATTTTCAACATTCCAGGAGAGCTAGAAGAGCACTGGACCCACCTCACCAAGGAGCTGTGAGAATCGATGTAGATGGCTCAGTGTGGGAGAATCAACATGCTGCCTGCGGAGGTATGATTTGGAATGAAGAAGGAACCTAGATAATGGGTTTCCAAATGAGTATTGGCAACTGCACAACAACTGAAGCGGAACTCTTAGCTATCAAAAATGGAATTGAGCTGGCATATCAACTGGAAATCAAGAAGTTGACAATATATACTGTCTCACTATCCAGAAGATCCCCTGTGGAACGTAGTAAGCGACATCAGAGACCTCTTCTTGTTAGGCGACGAAGTAGAAATTCGATTCACCATCAGGACAATCATCAGATGCGCCGATTATTTGGCTCGAAAATGGTATCAACAAGGCCAGGAAAGATTATTGATACTTGAAGCGTCCAAGGGGTTTCCTGGAATTCCTCCAGGAAGATCTAATTCACTGTCCCCGACTCCCACGGTAGTCAGTTCTCATCTCAAGCTTAGCTTGACGTTTGTATCTAACAAAAAGTGTAGGGAAGTGGATGGTAATAAAATTGGAGATTGAAGAAAATTTCAAAGCAATCGAACTTACCAATAATGCCTTCCTTGTTTGTTAAGCATAATCGCGTGCACAACATGCATCGGGGAAAAAAAAAAAATTAATCGTGTGCACAACGAGGAATTTAATGGTTACTCCTTGAATCCACAATTGTAAGTCTTTTTATACAAAGACGTAAAAACTCAGCCTAACTCCTGTAACCTGTTAGACTGAGGTAAAAGGTCCAAGTCTTCAAACAAAAACAAATCTAAATCAGAGAAGCTATCATAATTGATCAAGTCCTAATTTCATTAACCACTCCATACAAATTAAATAAAAATTACTCTGATTCTATTTATAAGGCAAAGATAAAATATTTATTTTCCTCATCATTAAATTGTTATATGAATGTACAACTATAAGGCACGAATATATTTTAGATTCTTAGAATTAAATAAATATATATTTATAAAGTTATTAAATTTTAAGATATAATTAATGAAAGTTAATTTTTTTTTTTTGGAGTTAAATGTATTGGAAGTGAAGGTGAATTCATGAGCTTAAGCAAACTCATGAGAGTCATGACAGGGAATAAACTCAAATCATAAATTCATAAGAGTTTACTTATATAATAAATATATATTAAAATTATATGATTAAATATTGTATTAAAAGAGCATATGATTAATTAATTAAAATGTAAAAAATAACAAAAATTGGTTCAAATATGTTTCATATCTAAATAATTAAAATTAAATCTATCAGCTTCATAATTTATTATACCTAAACAAAAATGTTTATACGAGAATAATATATGAAGATACTGAAGATGATTAGATCCAAAAACAATATATCACTGGCTTAAAAGTCCTCTTGCAGAGCCATTTGCTACCCTCTTTTATGAGTTCAATATCAAGCTAGGCAAGCTTCATCAAAGCTAGCCACAACTAGAAAATGGTTCATGATTTTTAAAGAATGGAAAGTTCATAATGATTTTCATTCTAAGAACTTTTGAAGAACCCTCATTTGTAATATGGCTAATGTGGTGGTCAAAAAATGGATAAGATGAAATTAAATGTATTTTTTTTAATAGTTTTTCACTTTTTTTTGATGGATTACAAGAATTAAAGTTAACGGGTCACCAACAATCAGAGAGTGAATTACAGTCAAGACAATACAATGACTTATAAGAATAAAAAAAATCAAGATGAATACAGAAAAATATGAAGTAAAACAGGACTAAAAACAAGAACAATAAACTAAAAACTTTCAGTAAACATGATGCTTTTTTTTGCTTTTGAGAGAAATTGAATTCTTCAAGTGTAGTAAGGTGTCCTCTCCCGGATCATCTTCCCCGTCTTATCTTCCTTCCTCTTTTGAAAGTTGTTCCTCCAAACATGGAAGAGTGGTTCCTCTTTTTTCTCTCTCGGATCTTCCCATTCCAGGCTCTATTATATTGGAATGAGTCTCCTCCAAGTGGCGTGATGGTTGCAAGATCTTCGGGAGCCAGACTTTACTTCCTCCTTCGGCTTACATGTGTCTCCTATCCGTTACTTGATTTCTTCCCGTTGCTTGGTCCTTGCTCTGGGTCCCGTCTACTGGAAGATGGCCATTGGTTACGCCTATTAGACCTGGACTTATAGAGGTCAGCATGTCTCTTCGTGACAGGATATTACAAGTGCTTGTTGAGCCGGACATGTTTGGGTTTGAAGCTTCACGTTATGGGCCTTTGTGGTCGAGTCCACCTCTTGAGTCCAGGAGAAAATGCGCGGCTTTCTTGGAATGAGAGGGAAATTTTGGGGCCTTATAGGTAATATTTAAAAAAGAATTTCATTAAAATTTCATATGGCTTAGTTTATGGACTAAGAATTTTTCTTCCTAAGGGGCAAGAATTTTTCTTTCTAAGGGGGCCCTATATTTGATAAGGACTGGTCATCTTCTCCCCAATTACATGCCTTTCGCATTTGTTAGTTGTGACTTGTGACCAACTATCCATAAATAAATTTAATGAATATTTAATAATTTATCACAGACTAAGTCAACCATAGACAACTTTTCGCTGCCATTTCTTGAGGTATTCTCCTTTGTTCTAATTTGGGATAAGGTTCATTTTTATCCTAGAAGTAACCACAATGAGTATTGAGTATCCGTAAGTAATTTTAGGAGCATATTTTTGCCCTGGAAATGTCCAAATCGTAGTAAATTTACCCCCACCGTTTAAAATGTTAACTTTGACTGTTAAATCCTACTTTTTGACCTACTGATGCTGACGTAACTCTGTTACCATGTATATGTCATTATTTTAAGGTCTATTTTTGCCCGGAAGTAACCACCAATGAGCGTTTTTGCCCTAAAAGTATCCAAATCGTAGAAAACTTTTTCGGACCATTATTCAAAATGATGATTACTTCTGGGGCAAAAACGCTTATTAGTGGTTACTTCCGGGGTAAAAATGGATTTTAAAATGATGACATGTACATGGTGACAAAGTCACGTCAGCATTGGTGGGTCAAAGATAACGGCCAAAATTAACGTATTAAATAGTGGGGGTAAATTTGCTACAATTTGGACATTTCTCGGGTAAATACGCTTCTCAAGTTAGTTTTGGATATTCAATGCTCCTTTGCAGTTACTTTCGGGGCGAAAATGAACCTTTACGCTTTTAATTTTACTACCAGATTCTATTTATTCTTCTAGTCCAATTTATATGATAGAGAGAAAATACTTTATTTGTTCTATTTATAAGTCATTTTATTAAATATTTCATATGAATATACAAGTCTACCATTAATATAAATATGTTGACTTTGTTCTCATGTAGTATTGTAGACATTAAATATGGATAAAGTTAATTGTTAGATGTTAAGGCAAATTTGCTGAGGTTTAAGGCTTTTCCTTAGTCAGTGTGAAATATGTAATTAAAAGTTATTTTTAAATAGGACAAAATGAGCAGTTTAGAAATTTTTTTTACTTTCTTCTAGTTTTAATTATTTTTTTAGCATTTATCATTAGTTCCCATCAGTGGTGAAGCCTGAAGACAAACAAATATTTTGAGGTTTAAGAAAAGAAAGAAATTAACCAGTTTTCTTCTTATTGGTTTATATTCTCATAATTTTGAGTTAAAAAATTTTAGATAAACCATAATTATTTTTTTTTATCTGATTGGTCCAATTTGTAAAGTAAAGATAATAAGCACGCTTAATAAATTTACACGTCAGTTAAAAAAAAATTTACACGATTCAAATCAATGAAATAATTGTTATTCACTTATACTTGTATGGTTTGGGTACAAATGAAAAAAAAAAAAATACAGGAGCAGTCATGGATCTGCTTGCTCATTTACCCCAATGTTGCATGTTGTTTTTTTTTTTTTTAAAAAAAAACAAGTAGGTTCACTTTTAGTCGTAAATCAAAAAGGATAACAAAATTTCCATCCCCTCCACTTTCATGAACTTTTTTATTCCATAAAATGTGTGATGTCTTCTGCATCCTGGTCCGGAGGTTTTTCTTATATGAACATGAAAGAAAGTTGACAACATTGTCACTTTCTCTAGTGCCGTTTCTTTTTTTTTTTTGGACTGACTTTAGTGCCGTTTGACAACATTGTAGATGCAAACTTTGGAGAGGCAATGAAAAGATCAAAACTTTATATTGAATAGTATTTAATAATAATAATAATGGGGCCACCAGTGGCAGGGTACAATAGTGATGGAAAAAAGACTTTAACTGGAATGAACAAATCAAATTTAATAATCCGAGTCGATTTGACAATAAAGCCGTCAAATGCTAGTGGCTTTTGCTCTAAGAATGCTAGTGGTTTTTCGGGTTTGCATATGGTCTTTTTATCAAGGTTTAAAAAATCGGACCGGGCATCAAACCGGGTGAGGCACTGGTTCAATGGTCGGATCGGGTCAAATCGGTTATATTAAAATAATAAAATTTTATTGATCTTAACATTAATAATCACTAATATCAAAATGTAAATGTAGATAGGTATGCATAATTCATCAAATATGAATATTTTAATGTTTCTATAGAGGGAAAAAGAGAAAATATTAGTTGATTACACGTAAAAATAAATATTATTCTACAATCCACAGATTAAAATACAAATATTAAGAGCAACAACAATTAAATATTAAGTATATGCAAGTAAAATAGCATTTAAAGTATTATAGTTTCCTAATTTCTAAAATTGAGTTAAGTGAAAATTAGTAATTAGGTGAATTATAATAAAATATTTTTTTTATTTTATATTTTTAAAAAAGGGCAAACCTGGTTCAACACCGGGTTGGCGGTTAAACCCCCGGGTTGGACGGCGGTCCTTGACCGGGTCAACCTCTATCCCGGTTTTTCACCTTTCACAGACCGGACTAGTGGCCTGTTTACGGTTGAACCGGCCTGTCCGGTCCGGTTTTTTCATCCTTGCTTTTTATACTTGCTGGGGTACTTGTGTGGTTGAGAATAAATATGTGAGATTGGGTCGGCTTTCTCTAATAATCTTTTATTTAATTATTTTCTCATAATATTATATCGTGATTGTTGTCTAATATTTTATTCAACTATTATAAAAAAAAATTTACATATTGTATTTTAAAATAGAAAAATGTACACAATCTATATCAAAACTCAGTAGATTATAATTATTTATTTATAAAACATTTGTAATAATATTTTATAAGACATTACATCTCTATCTATTTTTCTAGTTTGAACATTCGACGAGGATATGATTTAGCCTAATTTCTCTGTGTAGAAACGAGGGCCGGCTTCCTTGGGGTTCTGGTCTTCTGGGTCACTAGTATGCTCATTGGCTACATGGGCCTATAAAGGATAGGTCTGCTGTGTCAAGCCTAAGGCTAATGTCTGTACCCACAAATATGTTTGGAGTTGTGGGTATTATTCAGAATTTTTTCGGAGTAATGTTGACTTGAAAATTTAAGAGAAGTAACAATGTCATCTTGCCCTAATATTTGGTTTACTTAGACTATTAAATAGAAGGTTTTGAAAAAAAAAATGTCACATAGTATGCTGAAACAGTCAAACTTAATTAATTGTTAAGATAGGACACATTGTTACGTATTGTAAACTTTCAGTACAATATTGTTATTAAGAAAACTTCTAAATACCCACATATTCTAAGCGAAGATTTTGACAAAAAAGCGTCTCCCGACTATTCCAGAGTTCGTTTGGAATAAAGAGCATTGAGAGGAGAAAAGTAGGGAGGTGAACTGAAAGGAAAATGGACTTTTTACTTTTGGGTTGGCGGAACAAAATATAGGAAGAAGGAAACTGGGGACAAACAAATGGACCAGGATCCATGTGGTTTCATGTAGAAAACAGCACTATGAATGTCATTTTGGAATATTGGCTTGTCCAAAAGTTTAATGGACAATCCCAACATGCATTTTCTCATAGTTAAAAATCGAATAATTTTATTTTAATTTGACTTTAATCTTTAATTTGATTTTACGGTATTAATTGTTTAAATTTTTTTTTATGACATTACTTAAAAAATGGGCTAAATTGAAATAAATTCATTATCTTTATAAATTTTATACCCTTTCTCTCATATGTATCTTTACTCCCTCTGTCCAAACCACAAGGGACGTAATATTATATTTCCATTTTTCTCTGGACATTTTCTCCAGCACCTTTTTTTTTTTTTTTATAATCAAAATGTTAGACACTAACAACTTGAGATTACAACTAGGGTCGAGCCCATAACCTCTCGCTTATCAGGAGAGTTTATACCACTAAATTACAAGTCATCTGTCCAACACCTAAATTTCTAAACGTCCAGACATGGGTCCTGATGTATTAAACACCCAATAACTCCACTGGGACCACGCTGCTGTATATACACAGATTTTCGTACACTAGGTCAACTGAGCCCCCCGCCCCCTATGATCTCTTTCAGAGTTCATTCTCTTGAGGTCATTATCTGTAGACTCTATATATACAGAAGCTGTAATATATAATTGTTTACATGGGATTGTCATAAGTCTTATTAAATTCAGTTTCAATTTTTGGGAACAAAATTAGTTGTGTCAATATTAATGGACTAAACATGTACTAATAATGTTGATAAAAAAAACATGTACTAATAAATTTAAAAAGAAAAAACTAAATCAAAACTTAATATAAATTTTAAAGATTATATATATACTACAAGTTGTTGTTGTATATATATACTGCAACTTAAATTTTGCCACTTAAGTTAAGAATTTCCCTTGTGAAAACCGACACCACATTTCCAGGTTAAACAAGAAATCCAACAGTTTTCTTCTTGGTTTGGATTCTCATAATTTGAATGACAATATTTAAGATAAAAGTCAATTCTTTATTGAAAAGGTCCAATTTCATAATTAAGAAACAAATTAACTACTCTTAATAAATTTAGAGGAAAGGAAAACATCAAAATACTTGTGCGTATGCCTGTTAGCCTGGACCATACCACTCTGTTCCTTATTATAAGTCCATCCTAACTACTTCTCACATATCAAGGAATGAAAGTTATAGCATTAAATATCTCATATTTTTAAAGCTTTTTCCAACTTTACCTTTATTTAAGAATATGTATTGAAATAATATTTTATGCATTATACATCTTCTCTCTCATCTTCCCTATTTCTAATATAGGAATAAAATAGTTATAGTAGTATTAATTGATCCAAAAGTAAACTTATATTTTGGAACAAAAAATTTGTGGTAGTTATACTTATAATAAGTAACAGAGTGATTCACGCAAGTTGTAATTAGTAAACGTGAACGGTTCAACAGGGTGTGAACATTAGCTTGATCAATCGATTCTCCTTCACTCATTAGTAAACGACCATAATTTAGTACCCATTAAAGGTTCTTCACATTTCCCACCTTACCTCTCACGTTCTTCAGAATCTCCATCATTACTATTCCAACATGTGTTCTTCTCAATTGAGACCCCTTCCTCTCATTCTACTTGCACTAGCCGTTTCCCATCACTTCATCCTCCTTACCAATCAACGATCCATTCCAACGGCGTCGCCACCTGCCGCTGAGCCGCCGCCATCTTCCCGGACTCTACTAGCCGATGAACCGGAGGACGATGAGCTGCCGGACGATGAGCCGCCGCAGCCGCCTCCTCCTCCGCCGCAGCCGGAAGTTGGCCCGCCGAGTAGCCCACCGATGGGAGTAATTGTAGGGGCTGTGATTATTGGTTTGGTGGTAGTGATACTGATAGTGGGGTTATGTACATTCTTTATGTGGAGGAAGAAGAGAAGGGGTAGACAATCTACACAACCACAACCACCCGAGAGTAGAGGTAAAATCCCTTCTTATTTGAGAGGCTTTGGTGCCGGTTCCATTTCACAAGGAGAGAAAGAGACAACAAAATTATGTCTAATGCTCTCCTCTTCTTTGTTTAATTTAATTTTTACTTTTATACAGTCATCACTTACTATTCTACATAAACATTATCCCCTCTGATTAGTCTCCTTCTAAGAAGATCATTTTTAAATATATATACACAATCACTTTATATACAATTTTCTATAACTTTGTTATGCCCGAGGAACTGAACTCGCTGGACCAGCACTACTTGGAGCCAGTTAAATTTGCTTTTGAAAAATGGTTTTTGAGGAAAAAAAAGGTATAAAAATGTTTTAGTGAATAAATTTTGTGAGAAAATGACTTTTGATAATATGAGAGTATTTGGATCTTATTATGAAAATAACTTTATATGTGTAAATTACTAAAAAGAATACAAGTTTAATTTGTCTGGGAAAGAGAGAGGGTAACAGCATTTTTTGTGGATTATTATGACAAATGTAATGATGACATTTTTTTACCTTGTAATCTACGCATCAAAGCAAAAAAAAAAAAAATCAGTTTATACAAAACCCAAGTTTCTAATTCAAATGTGCTTTTCACTTTTTGTTAGTGTTTGGTAAATTTTTCTCTAACGTAGACTTTTTGAGAAGTAAACTAATTCAAATGATTTATTCACGTACTCACAATTTGTTGGTAATTTTCACAAGACAAATGTGATTCTCATAACAATTACCAAAACATTTCGATTTTATCAAAATATCTCTCTCTCTCTCTCTCTAAGTTATTCTTCTTAAAATCTATTCTCAAAAATTACTTTGGGAAAATTTCACTGCATTCCTATAACAGGGAATTATTCTCAGATTCCCCCAAAAACAATCTGAAATTTCACTACACCCCCGAGCGAGCAAAGTGATATTAAATGTTTCAGCTAAAAGACCAAAATATCCTTATTGAATTTTGTACTTGATTGTTAAGACACATATGGAGAATTTCCAAGACGTTTGTGTTTATTTCCAACATCAATGTGAGCATTTTCAAATCTCAAAAAGCATGGAATCCAACACTAAAGTATCCAAATTTCACAAGAAATTTTTTAAGACATATATGGAGAATTTTCAATACATTTATTGGCAATTTTCAAGACCTATATAGAAAATTTTCAAGATATTTGTGCTTATTTTCAACATAATGAGTACTTCTAAGTCTCAAAAATCATATAATCTAACACTAAAACGTCCAAAATTTTACAACTACATTTTCAAGACACATATAAAGAGTTTCAAAGACATGTATGTGAAATTTTCAATACGTTTGTGCTTCTTTCAATAAGGACATTTTGGTATTTTTAATTGAAACATTTAATATCACTTTGGCCCTTGGGGTGTAGTGAAATTTCATATTGTTTTGAGGGAGTTTTAAATTAATTTTTTATTATAGGGGTGCAGTGAAATTTTACCAATTACTTTTACCATTTTTTTTTTCAAAAGACATTCTTCCTAATCTAATCTAAAAAGGTTCACTCTATGTGCCCCCTTCAAGTCTAAACTAGTTTGAGTGCTCATCACCGCTGATGAGCAACCCCAAACTAAGTTGATATGAACATCCTAGATTTTAATTCTTTTCAAATAAAGTTTTTTGAGGTAAAAAATTATTTTTTTATAATGATAGTTAAAAAATTATTTTTTTTATTTCTCATTCTATGCAATTGGAATAATTATTTTTTAAAAAAATAAAAATAAAGAAAAAATTAAAATGTGGACCATCCGTATTTGTCTAGTTTGAGAGCTCATTAAGATGAGCACCTAAATTGATTGCCCCTTCAAGTATATATAAATCTTATAACCTTTGCATAAAATCATTGCATAGTGTTAACCTAGACTAATGGAGTTAGCAAACTAAAAAAGAAGCCTGGACTTATACAGAGCCAGTGCCCAATGGCTTCTTGGCCTAAGAATAAGAACACACATAGCAGCTCCCTGAAAAAATGGAGGTTGCAACTCACTTATAAAAGGTTTGTGGAGTTAAAATGCCCATGGGAGTATACTTTAGATGTATTTTACTTTAATTTAGTTTTAATGTATACTTAGTTACTTACACAATATAATCTAAAATAAAGAAAGTTTTATAATTACATTGCAGAGTTATCCAGCCAAATGGCCCATAGTAGCGGAAGCCCGTTACTGCTTAGAGACTCGCTGTCACAAAGTGGGGCCCAGCAACATTCGTCAGCTCCCACATTTCCTTCCCATCAAGTACAACGAGCTGAACGAAGTAAGCATAAAGTTTTAAATTTTAAATTCTAAATTCTAAATTCAGAAACAATTACGCATTTTTATGTTTAATGTTCCACGTCATTAATGATTACGCCGCCTTGTCCCAGAAAAAGCTATGGTATGAACGATTGACCTCACGTTATATTCATAATTTTGCATTTTTCTTTATGTCGGTTGAATTGAAATGAACCCATAATTTTTTACATTAAATATACAATAGAATTTAGAAGATACTCCCCTCCAACCCTATTTAGAAGAGCCCAGCCGTCAAAATATGCTTATTAAAAAAATATGTAAAAGTAATTAAATGTATCTGAAATATACATTTTTTTTTAATATTACCCTTATTTATGATGAGTCTATTAAGAGATATAAGAGCATTAATAAATATGAAAGAGAATTAGAGGTAAATTAAGAAAAAAACACATTAAATGATGAGATAGTGTAAGGTGAGCTCTTATATTTTGGATCAAATCAATTTAAATTTTAGGCTCTTATAAATAGAACCGAAGGGAGTATAGAACTGCACAAGTAGTGTCTTATACAATACCATTAATTGCTTATGTTGTTGGAACATATTCATTCATATTCTAAATATAAGAAGATCTATTTACTTAAGTTAGTTAAATTAAGGATGTTAATTAGAGTAGTTGAAATCACATGATATTATTAAAAGATTTTAATCATCTATATTTACTCTTATCTTTCCTCATTGCTTGTTTATTATTAAGAAGTATTAATACGGATAATTTGAGAAAAAATTGAAAATATTTATTATATTTACGGCCAAACTTACCTCATTAAATAGGTCCTATATTTAGGACCAGAGGATAGAATAATATTTACATTAGATAAATTGAAAAAAATTAAACTAATGTGTCGATGACCTCTTTTGTTCCCCTACTTGGTCTTTTAGAATGGAATCAAACTATTATATATATGGCACTCTATCGGGATAAAGAACCGACGATAACTGCAACATGCACCCTCCAATCTATATATAAGGTAATATAGAAGGATTTTTTTTACCCATATTATAAGAGGTTGTGAAGCTAATAAATGCTTATTTTTTATTTCGACTCTTTATTAATAAATACTGATTAATAAAAGCAACGAAGGACAATCTATACAACCACAATCACAACCAACGGAGAGTAAAGTTAAACCCCTTCTTTCTTAGGAGGCTTTGATGCCGCCGTGGTTTGGGGGTCTAATTTACTTTTTTAATCTTCTCAAAAAAAGTTAACTGACTCTTATAATTAGGACCGGATGTAATAGATTTTATGAGAAAATGCTTCTTAATGAAATGAGAGTGTTTGAATATTTGTTTTGTAAATAATTTATATATATAAATTACTAAAAATGACATAAATTTAATGTGATAACAAAAGAGAGAGGCTAAGTGCATTTTTGGTTAATTATTATGACATACGTAATGATATCATTTTTTGTTACTTCATACTCAACATGAAAGCAAAAAAAATTCAGTTTATCCCAACTCTATGTTTCCAACTCAAAAATGTTTGTCACTTTTTTTTATGGGAAAATGATAAATAAATACCTTCCAATTTGTAAAATCCCAATAACAACTACACTATAGCTATTAACAACTCCACTATGAGGCATTAACAACTAGTAACAACACAAAGTTCCTTATTTGGGATTTTGCAAATTGAAAAATATTTTTTTGTCATTTTCCCTTTTTTTATAGTATTTGAGTAAATTTCAAGGTTATCAAATCATGATCGGCGTCTGAACCGGTCGAGACTGTGTGTTAAAATTGGTGAGATAGACCAGAGCCAACTCAAGTGAAGAATTTAAATATTAAAAAATAATTTAAAATTTCATCCTATTATCCAAATGCTAAATAAAATAACTATATACTTTATGCAATTTTTTTAAAGAAAATTTATAACACGTAATAAATTGAAAGATTTATTCAAAAGAACCGCAGCCTTAAAATGATCACTTCCTTTTTACCCTTCCTTACTTTTTACTTTTCCTGCGACAAACACACCTCATATCTCGCATTTGCTGTTTCAACTCGATATCTCTTCTCCGACTAGTGAGCCGAAGCCTTTGCCTTTAAATGTCACCAACATCAATAGCGAGGAGTTAATCTTCACATCTCTCATCAACTACCTCTTTCTTTACTCTTCTCCTCCATCTCTTCTTCATCGTCTTGTCTGATCTAGAAATCCTATTTGAAGTTTGATGTGAACCTTGAAAGAGAAAAATTCTGCGGTATCTAATTATGTGATGAAACCTATTGGATTGAGGTACTCGTGGACTCCATTGTACTGCTTCCTCGGGGAAGAAGTTTCTATATTAAACGACGCACGAAGTATGTTTAGTTTCAGTTACTCATTTTATCTTTATAATGCTGGTCTCGTTTTATTGGTTGAAAAAGGTATCCATGTTAATGGGGTTGATTTTTTCTTTTTTTTTGGACGACATTGTGCTTTTTCTGCTTTCCGCATTGCATTTAGGTTGGTAGCTTCTGGTTGGACAAGCCTGCATTACTTTAGTTGCTTTGAATAAGCGTTCAGCCCAATTCGTTATACATAAAGTGTAATTCTAATTTTGTGAATTTTATGAATGTGTGTATATTAATTTGCACGTAATTTTGGTACTCAACAACCCTTGATGCCAATTTCTCCAGCTGATCAGCCTCTTGACATTACCGTGGGACTATCACAGAGCTGGTTTACATATGAAGAACTTGTGTCTGCAACAAATGGATTCTCATACTCAAATTTTCTTGGTCAAGGTGGGTTTGGCTATGTCCATAAAGGAGTCCTACCAAATGGTAAAACTGTGGCAATTAAGCAGCTCAAATCTGAGAGCAGACAGGGGGAGCGTGAGTTCCAGGCCGAAGTGGAGGTCATTAGCCGAGTCCATCACAGACATCTTGTTTCCTTAGTTGGATACTGCATTGGTGAAGGGCAGAGGATGCTTGTATATGAGTTTGTCCCAAACAATACACTAGAATTCCATCTACATGGTAAGATTCCAATATTAAAATTTATTCCTAGTGTTCCCTGTAACACCTGGACTTTTACTAGTATACTATAGCATTTTAATTGAATTATAACCACTTTTATAAATATCAGAAGCCCAAAAATACGGAAAATTTAAAACTTTTTCTTTTCAATCATTAGTCCAACTTCATTTCTGTTGGGATGGACTTTACTGACAAATTGAACAATTTAAAACTTTGTCTAAAATAGAGTGGTTTATAAAACAATTAAAAGTATATTAACCCTCTTAGGGTATCTATTCTTAATTCATAATATTTAGGAAATTTAAATCCCTTAGTACATTTATACAATTCTATTTTCTGTGCTTTCTGCTATTAATTTAATAATTTAAATTTACATCATACATAGATAACCTTACTTTTTAAAATATAATCTTAATTTCTTCATCTCATCTTCTACAAGCAATCCTGCCTTAATTCAACCATCTCACTATCTCCCAGCTTCTCTAAAACAGCAATTTAACGCAGTTTATGTCATTCACTGTAAATTTAATGCATGCATTGTCATGTATACATTTCATAAATCTTTGCAGTTAATGATAGTATTTATCCTATTAATCTGAGTGACATAAGCACCTACCACCCACTGATAACGATATCTTCGTTAACTAGTGGAGGTTCTACCTGCAAAACTTCTCATTATAACATTTAAAGCCATAACTAACTGGTTTGGCAAAGGAGTAGCGAACCACCTAAGCCTATAGTACTCCAACTGAGTAATAAATGACATACCATTTTAAATGCAACAGATATTACAAAATTATACATGCAATTTGAGTGTAATGAGATAAACTGCTACCTGAACTCCAAGCTTAGTCTTGAACCTGCTCCTTTCCTTTCCACTGACTTCCTCAACTTATGTCACTATCAATACCTATTTATATGTAAGATATAAATAATAAATTAATGCCTGAATTCCTATATAATTATCCAGCGTCTCTCACGGATCCTAAATACTTGATGCTACCCCAATTCTATGTATGTGAAGCATTATAACTTATAATTAGCTTGACTATTTAAGATAAAAAGGTCACTTTTAATGATTCTATTCCAATTAATCTTTCTTATTCTCAATGTTTGATCAATAGTTTATATAAGGACCATTATTGGAAGACTTTACCTATTTATTATTTAACACATAAATTCAGCATCAAATTCAAACTTAAATCTTTATTTCAAGATTTATAAACCAACCCTACAATAATCCTATTTATATTGCTTCTTATATTCAATCCTCAAGAACTTCGAGAACAGGAACAGAACATGACTTTTTCAAACTCAAACCTTTTTAAATCATATTCAAATATTCAAACTTACAATTTATCTAGAATTTCCAGGTTTTTAATTCAAATCTTAACACAATTAGAACCTTAAAATACTTGCTTTACCAATATTCTGATAATTCAGATTCTTATCTAATCTCAATAAAATTCAATGCAAGACATATATACATTGATTGCCTTCCACATCATATAATAGTTTCCAAGCAAGATTTATTTACTTAATCATCCCAAAACCTCTGGCTCAAATTACAATCCTTCTAGCATTATAGTTAAACCTTACTTCAATTATCAAACACTTGATTAGTTAGCCATGAAAAGATCACTTGTTTAATTTGACTTCTTAATTCCTAGCTTCGGTACACTTCTAAAAATTACAACAATAACCAATCTATAATTGTATCTTCTTTATTTGATCTAGTCTTAAAGACAAAGCTCCTTTTGAGCCTCAATCCAACCCCCTGAAACCATAATTTCAAACATCCCTTCTCCATTTCAATAAATTCCCAAGTTCTTCTTTGTTCTGCCTAATTATTTCAATCCTTCTTCAAAACATAAACCCTAACTTTTAACACTCGCACAAGCACAAGCTAAAACTTAAAGAAAGATAAAGGAGAAATCCTTCCAGGAATAATCATCATTTCTAATGAAGAAAATATCCAAGCTCCTATGAGTATAATACAATATCTCCACAAATAATCCTTAAAACTAAAACATTTAACTTCCACTATTTCATTCATAGTTCCCTTTAAAACCTTGAACTCTCATTAATACTTAGAATAATATCTATACCCAAATTCCCACTTAATGATTTTAAATAATTAATCCTTATTCCAAATTCTCAAACATTTTTCGCCCACAATATAATATCATTTAAATATACCAACTTCAATTAGAATCTAAACTGAAATTAAGCAATTAGAATCCAAAGTACCTAAACCCTCTTTCCCCCTTTATTTTTCATAATCAAACAACAAGAACAATTAACCCCTTGCCCTTTTTTAAATTTTATTTGATCTTCAAATCCTCAACAAATTACTTCAATCCATTCTTGTTCTACTCTCCAAAATTAACCACATTCTTACCTAACCGACTAATCATTAAATCCTTAATCTTAACTCTAAAACCTCTTCAACCTAAAATTGACAACTCATTTATTACCAATTAATTATTGTAATCAAACCTAAATACAAACAGAAACTTAAAGATTAAACTTATAACATCACCATAGCAATCAACATATAGTTACCTTATTCTACCTCTAGAATCCTCAAAATGGAGCCATAAATTAAATTACCATTTCAAGAATCAATTCCCTTTCCTTGAATATAGAACTAGTACTTCTTATATCCAGATTTTCAAGCCATCTTCATCAATCAATTCACCTAAATATTAGACTAATTCTTATACTTCATATGAGATCTACAATAATAATTAGCCCAAACAACAAATTTCATTCCCAAAACAATCCAAACTAATCTTTCTTTCGCCAATCAACAATTTCCCTACAATGAACCCATTTCCAAATCAGATTTTAGCTAAAATACTTAGATTCTTAACTACCTAAGATAATTGTTAATAATTTATGAAATCCCAAAACAACAATAATGAAATTTTTTTAACATTTTAAGATATTTCAAATGCAGCACAACTTACCTTGAAAACACAATTTCAGTTTCAAAGAAAAGAGGGAAAAGAAATAATCACAACAATCCAGTAAATTCTAGCTTCATGAAAGTTACCCTTATTTAAACATTAAACAACTTACCTGTCATAACAAATTCAATGCATTCCTAACGCCATCACTTCACACCTCAAACATCAGTTTTCAGCTGATTTATACATCAAAATTCTAGATTGGTTTCTTCTAAATCTCATACAAAACTCTAATCTCAAATCTGGAATTTCTTTTTCAATCTCATATTAACACTTTCTATCATCAATTTAACATCCTAAAGCATTCTTTCTTGCCTTGAATCACTTTGTTTGATATCTTAGGACTCCAAAACAGAACTATACTTCAAAGCTACACATGTTTAAATCATCACAGCAACTTCCTCATTAGCTTTTAACCTTAATCATCAATTTTCTTTCCTCAACATAGCACACGAACTCAAACAGGACAAGAGAGAAAACAACCTCAATTCATATTTCAGAGCAAAACAAAATATCAATAGCCATTTTATTCTCCCTAGCCGAACAGAAGCAGAGAAACAAGAAGAAAAACAAGAATTCCTAAATCTCAATCCGTTAAACTTCATAGAGGTGAAACATTAAGAACCACAACTTCAAAATCCTACCCTTCCTCCCTCCTTCCTTTTCGGCCAGCCAGAGCGATCCAAGAGTAACAAGAATTACAACAACTTCCTACATCCAGTTAAACCTTAATTCCATTAAATTAATCATCCCATATTTCCTCCTCCCCTGACATCAGAACCCCACGGCTGAACAAGCAAGAGAAGATAAATGAACAATTTAACATTTAACATTCTAACAATATTCAGCCATCAAAATCAACATCAATCCCATCTTCTCTCTACCATTAACAGAAAAAAATCATAGGTGAACACACCCCTCAATTAGCAAGAAAATCGGCAGAACAGAGAAAGGAAGAGAAACTGGACTTGCAAAATCATCAACCAAGACATCAGAAATTTCAACATACAATTCATATCATTAGCTTTATCTTATTCCTAACTAATTTAACAAGACCTAAGAGTAGTTTAAGAAAGAAAAATCGAATTGGAGGCTCGGTGAACAATAACACTGAACAGAGCACCCAGAAATACGATAAAACTCGAACCCAATCGACAAAACCTTATAGAAAAGTCTTGAATTAAATCCTAATTTTGTTCTTAATTAGTTTAGAATCTCAGAATCCCTAAACCCCAAATCGAATCCTTTCTTAAAACAACCTCAATCGAAGGAACAAGCGACATAATCGGATAGAGGAAACTCACTGGGGTTTAAATCCAATCTCACATATCTCAAATGGCCTCTCCATCACCAGAAATCGTGGCCTTCTTAGTCACCAAATTCAGCTGGAACAGGAGAAGAAATCAAGAGGGATGAAGAAGGCGGAGATAGTGAGAAACAAAGAGAAATCGACTCACCTATGGGAAGACAAGCTCTACATGTTTCCTAGTCTACTCACCACCGTGCTTCACCTAGCTTGGTGTCACCGATCGCTGAGAGAGAAAGGAAGAGGACGGAGAGAATAAGAGGAACAAAGGGAATAGGGAGGGTGAGAAGAGAAAGAGAGATGAGAGGACGAAGGGAAATATCGGGGTATGAGGGAGAGAGGCAAAGGAAGGAAATAAATAAGAAGGAACACGTGTGTGGAATGTAATGAAAGGTGGAAATGATATTTTTAATGAGTATTTTACCATCTTGTCCTTCCTTTTGTAATTAAAGATATTTTTAACTAATGGCAGATATTGTCTTTTTTATTTCTCATTTTCTATTTTTCTCTTAAATGGTAATTTTATTTACCATTATCATTTACAAATAAATTTGAATTTGTCCTCAAAATAATTTCTCTAGATATGCTTTATTTTTTAAATTTATTTATAAGACTTTTTAAATATCAAATGATACCTCAAGGTTCTAAATATTCCCTTATTTAAATTCATTTTCCAAATATTTTCCTCGATTAATAAATAAAATAATTCTTAAAAATTATTAAAAATACATCCGACCTCATAAATTTATTTATAAGACTTTTTAATTTTTAAATGCCACCTCAAGATTTCGAATAAATCATTATTATCTCTTTTCTCCAAATTAGGTTTTATTTTCTAATTATTTCCCTTTGTTTCTTAAGGAAAATAAACCTCAAAAGCTATTAAAAATGCCTAAACATCGTAAATTTATTTTTTAATGCTTTTTACCTTAAATAATTCCTTATTTTCTATTTTATAAAATTTGGGGTGTTACATTCCCCCTAGAGAAGCATGCAAAAGTGATGTAGAGTGGATGATAGCTTGACTCTTATTTCTTAGATAGGATTTGCTGAAAATGTGGTCACATACAATTTGTGATCTATTCTCTAGGTGCCATATCAGAATTTCCAATAACAACTGCACATTGTTCGTGGATTTTAATTATTGAAAACCACGAGATATCAATATATGGGAAAATTTATTAAAAAGTTGCTGAAATTTTGGATCTACGTTCCCTTGATCTTTGAGAACAGAAATATAGTAAACAAAATTACAAGCTCCAAGATTCATTGCAGATATGCAATTGTTGACAGGAACCCTGCATTGTACAGCAATTAGAGCATTTGAAGGTTATAAGACGTCGCTTAGGTTTAAGATTCAAGAATCAACGCCTTAGAGCTTGTAGAGGCATTGGGAATTTAGGTTTGCAAATAAATGATTCAGAGAATATTTTTAAATTTATCTGGGAGCTATTGGGTATAGAATGCTGGAAAGGCTTTAAGATTACTAGTTCAACTTATCCTCAGGTTTTTTTTTCTTGCCTGTTAGTACCTAGATTGTGATTTTTTTCCTAAAAATAGATATGTCAGCGACATATATATTGACCTTTTATTTTAAAATGCAATTTTATTCCTCTGCTGTCTACTTCAGTTAAAATGTTAATTTGATTCCATGTTATGGTTTCCTTTATGCTTTGCTATGGTTTTCTGTGGGAAATATATCACAGTATACTCACTGTTTAAATAAGTTGAAGGATTAAACATGGTAATTTAAATTTAGAAATTCCCTTTATGGTAATGTATTTTAAGCATATTTGAAATCTTGCTTGTCCTGTGTTGTTTATTGATGGGCGAGGGGCTCCACTATTGAGTTGCATGTTTGATAATATTACTGATAACATATATGTGATGGTTCTATTCACAACCATTCCAGGAATAGATGGAACAACAATGGAATGGGCAGCAAGGATAAAAATTGCTATTGGATCTGCAAAGGGATTGGCATATCTGCATGAAGACTGTGAGTTTGCTTTAGAAATTATGTAACAAATTTACAGTAGATGCCTGGCAATTCTTTCAGTTTGATATGTTGGTCTTGAAATTTTAGGCTTTTCTGTCTAATAATATTTTAGGTTACCCAAAAATCATACATCGTGACATCAAGGCATCTAACATTCTTCTTGATGACAATTTTGAGCCCAAGGTAGGATTTGTAACTTTCTAAGCTTTTCAATTCCTTCCAAAAATTGTAGATTACCCCGAAAAAATAGTGTTCTACCTTAAGATTATCAACATACAACAATTAACCTTTACTCAAGCAATTGGGTTTGTATCTCTTATTCAGGTTGCTGATTTTGGACTTGCTAAATTTTCATTAGATGTTGATACCCATGTCTCCACTCGAGTAATGGGAACCTTTGGGTAAATTTTATTTCTGATGAATCTTTTATGTTGAATCTGGCATGTAATACATTTATTGGGCAGTTTGTTTCTTTGAATATAGCACAATAGCATCATGTGATTCATGTAGTTATATCCCACTATAACAGATCCACTTAGTGGGATACGACTTTTTTGTTGTTGTTGTTGTTGTTGTTTGTTTCTTTGACCCTCCCACTTTTATTAAATGTTTGTGGCATTTTTTTGTTTTGAATTCTGATCTAATTTAGTGCAGATACCTGGCTCCAGAATATGCTGCTAGTGGGAAACTCACTGAAAAGTCAGATGTCTTCTCATATGGTGTTGTGCTTTTGGAGTTGATTACAGGGAGAAAACCCGTTGATAAAACCGAGTCTTTTACATATGACAGTATGGTTGAGCTGGTGGGTACTTTACTTTATCAATATTTCTCTCTTAAGAATTAAGATACAGATTATTTATGGTACAACACAGTTTGTGTCTTTTTTAGTATCTGTGTGTATCAAGTTTATGATTATTACGACTAATTGCTATATAAACAGAATGGGTTTGATTACAGTGTTTGCGCCTTACAGCATTGCTTTCTATATTTTATTTAAAATTGGATATTTTCTTTTATTTTTTTTTCTTGCATAGGAAGTTGTTTTTCAAAATTAGTATTTACTGAGGGCGTTGTGAAATTCAAATAGCCATATAAGTGCATTATTTTTTACATTGGGTCACTTTCAAAGTAAATTATGTGGTGTTGAACTGAGCTAAAGCTGGTACTTGTAATGAATAGTTGAGAGAACTAGTCTGCGAGACATACTCCAATTTTCCAATTGTCTATCAGCATTTGGCAATGCCCTCGTTGACGGATGGGGGGCCTCAGCTGCCCCCCTCTCGGCTGCCCCTAATTTTTGGGGCAGCTGTCATATATTTTTTGTTTCTTTATATGATTAAATTCTATATTAAAAGAGTGACATTTTGATATATTATGGGCAAAAAACGGATATGTTTCCAATTTGTTTTTGATTTTTCAAAGATTAGGTACTAAAAAATAAGGCTGTTTTTTTAATTAAGAGTACCTAATTTTTGAAAAATCATAAAAAATTGAAAACATATCCGTTTTTTGCCCATAATATATCAAAATGCCACTCTTTTAATGTAAAATTTAATCATATAAAAAAATAAAAAATATATATATCACAGCTGCCCCAAAAATTAGGGGCAGCCAAGGCCGGGCAGTCCAGGCTCCCCTCCCCTCGTTGACCTAACTGATGGTTTAAAAATATCTGTGATACTTAAAACCTAGGACTAAAGGAGTAACTCGTAATGTATATGTGATATGCCTGTCATGTATTGAGACATTGTACAAATTACAGGCAAGACCTTTACTTTCTCAAGCTATGGGAGATGGCAACTTCGATGCTCTTGCTGATCCAAGGTTGCAGAACAGTTATGACTCCGCTGAAATGCTTAGAATGATTACCTGTGCTGCAAATTGTGTGCGCCATTCAGCTAGGCAACGGCCTCGAATGAGTCAGGTCAGTTAACCAAGTGTTGAATATGTTTTTAGTTCTCTGTTAATTTCTATTGGTTAACAATGTATCTAAATATGTTGTTATGGAAAGAGTACAATGGCGTCGTACGATCCACGTAGCCAATCCCATCTAGTGGGATAAGGCTTTGTTGTTGTTTATGAACAACAAATTCTCACTAACTGTGCATCTACCAATTTCTCTGAAAAAAATGAGTCCAGTGTTGACTTGCAATATATTGCCAAGTTATGGCAACCTTAATATTCTCTAGTCCTTAATATAATATCAAATTGATTATTTAAGGAATTAAAAGAAGTAAAATAAATCGCTTTAAATTATTTATATTTATAATATTTTATCTAAACTAGTTTACATGACTTATAAACTAATATACTCCCTCTGTCCCTTATTATAAGAGCCAAAGAGGTAAAATCACACATATTAAGGAAGTGGTTGAAATAAATAAATATGGCTGAAATAATTTTGTTTTCTCAAGTTTGCCCTTATTTATGATTGAGTATATAAGAGAGAGAAATGTGATAATATTGTTATAAATGAGTATGAAAGAGAATGTGAATAGAGAGAATAATGATGGGTAAAGTGGGAAAAAAAACTCATTAAATGCTTTGACAAATTTGGTCAGGCTCTTATAAAAATGGATAAAACTATTCAAATTTTTGGCTTTTATATATAGGGACAGAGAGGGAGTATATATTATAAGATGTAACATGTTATAGTTAAGTGGTAGAATGTCTAGAAATTCTGATATCTGCATATGTAAATAGATTTATGAAACCTAGAGATCAAGTGCTTGCTTGTAACAAATAAGATTTCTGGCATGAAGCAGGTAGTTCGAGCTCTTGAAGGCAATATTTCTTTGGATGATCTGAATGAGGGGGGAAGCACACCAGGGCGCAGCAGAGCATTTAGTTCCTTTGAAAGTACAGGTTATGATACTGGTCAATACAATGAGGATCTAAAGAAGCTCAGGAACCTGGCACTAGAGCAAGAAACTAGTGAATACAGTGGACCCAGTAGTGAATATGGTCAACATCAGTCCACCTCAAGCAGTTCAGGCCTGCAAAATGCACAAGAGAAATAGCAGGGAACATGAAAGCGGAGATTTGCCGAGTTTTGGTTGAAGCCTTTGACTGATAATTAATTTTCATGAATTGAGGAAGAGGATTACTACTTCATTTGTTGCTTCCTTCACTAAAAATTCACACTTGAGTGCCGTTTGTAAATATAGTTTGTTGGTAGAAATTGGTTTCTTCTTGATTTCAACAATCTAATTTTTTTTCACAAGTATGATTCTCTTGATTTATGTGATTTAAATGAGTTTAAGCTGGTTGCATTCACCCGGGAAGCTAACATTTACTAAACAAAAGAAAGCGGTGACATCGGGAGTCTTGAGATGATGGGGTGAATCTGAATTTGTTTGGTTTATTTTGTAATGATGCATTCTATAGTTAGATTACTGGAATTAATTTTTCTTGTATGTATTATTGATGTTAATATTATGAGTAATACACATGTTTATGATACTTCTAGCCTGCCAGTTAATTTTCATAGCATTTATACATTTATGGAATGGCCCACATTCTTATTTATTATTGGACATTGTTATTATCTCTAGACTCCGAGCAGAAACTGAGATAAATTTTTGTTTATGTGGGATTGTCAGGAGTCTTTCTTGTATTAAGCTTTATTTCTCTCTTAACTATTAAGCATCGTGGGGATAATGTAGGATTGAAAATTGAATAATTTGACAAGGTCACTTAAATTTGGATGTCAATAAAATGTAATTTTCTCTATTAACAGGAATTGAAAGTTGAATGAAGCTGTCCAAAATGCTAGTAGTTTTTGCTCTCAGGGTGCATGTTTTTCTGGTAAGCATATGGTCTTTTTATACTTGCTTGGGTGCTTTGGTGGTGGTTGTGTATCAGAATCCTTTTTCTTATTATCTTCTTATAATCTCATATGCATCATTGGATAAAAAATATATGAATCATTGATATGTAATATTTTATAAATGTATTATTAAAATATTTTACATATTAAAAAAAATTATTTTTGTAAAAAGAAGATTAAAACTCAATAGGTTGAAATTATTTATTTATATGCTAAAAAATATTATAACATTTTATAAGTTATCACATCCGGTCCATATGCTTTTTCAGGCATTAATCGTTTAGGAGGATATGCTTTAGTCTTATTTGTTTATGTAGAATAGAAATTAGGGCCGGCTTCCTTGGGGTTCTGGATCACTAGCCCACTCATTGGCTATCTAGCCCTATAGGAGTAGGTATGCTGTGTTAGGCCCAAGTTTGATGTCTGCAGCCACAAGCATATCTGCAGATTATTGAGACAAGGTGCATTTTTGTCCAGATAGTTTTTGTTTAGGAGTTGTAGGTATTCAAAACATTTTGGGAGAGGAATCCTCCTATTCCCTTCCCTTCTTTTATCTTCTATTCCCTCTTTATACTACTAGATCAACAATTGAATGGTCAATATTTTGCATTTTATTAATTGCTCGTTCATTGGCTATGTGAGCCTATAAAGGGTAGATCTGCTGTGTCAAGCCCAAGGCTGTCTGCACTCACAAACATGTTTGGAGTTGTGGGTATCCAGAATTTTTTATGAGCAATGTTGCCCCGAAAATTTAGACAAAGTAACAATGTATCCTTGCCCTACTAGTTGGTTTACTTTGACTATCAAATCGAAAGTCTTAACAAAAAAATGTCACATCGTATGTTGGTGTGGCAGCATTGGTCAAAACTTTCTATCTAATAATCAGAGTTAATCAAGTGTTAAGGTAAGACAACATTACTACATATTGTAAACTGTTACTAAGAAAACTTCTAAATACCCGCATCTTCTAAGGAAAAAAGCATCTCTGCTCTATTGAGAGCAACACTTCGTTTGGATGCTAAAAAAAGGCATCAATATAACCAAGAATACTAATCCACCAGTCCTCCTCTAGAAAACTGTTCCCCCTCACAGATTACTATGTTCACAAGAATTTCGCCCACATACACACGAGAAAATAAATTGGATTTGAAAATGCTTTTGTGGACCCATTCCTTTTTTTCCACGTCAGCTTCCCGCCTCCTCTATCATCAAGCAACATCACTTGGTCCCACTCAAACTGCCTTTATAAGCTTGCAACTCCATTATATCTATTGCATCTTCGGCTCTTTCTTTTGCCCATTCATACACCTCCATTAGAACAGAGCAACCTTCAACAAACTTTCACGCCTCTATCCTTTGTTATGATGTTAACTCCAAACCCGATTGTTTCTCTACCCAATCTTTCCTGTGGTATTTGTGTGAAAGACATTGTTGTTAAGATTGATAGGATAATTTTCAAGGAGGTTGTTCAATTCCCCCTTGGTTGTCCTCTGGCAATGAAAGAGCTTCTTGCAGTTCAACTTGTCGTGTTTGGTGAGACGGTCAATGAACACCCTCACCCATTTGTCCATTCTTTCACTTTGTTATTTAATCTCAATTTTTTATAACTGCAGCTCATGATTATGCCGGTAGTATTGGATGAAGATGCAGTCATTTGGCGATTCACTCACTTCTTTTCTCAGCAAAAAAACATATCATTTCATTAATTTCTTGGTTTGCATGAATGGAAGTTCCGGACGGCCAAATTATCACATAAGGATGACGCTCACAAGCCACGACGCCGATCTTCCAACACACTCCTTTGATCTAATCACCATTCCGCAGGTTACAACTGGAGGGGCGCATGACGTGGGTTTAGTAGGTAACCTTCCATTACCCGTTCAATGCATAACCTCGTGTTTCCATTTTGTACTGTGCTAACCCATTTTTTGTAGATGTATACGAATTCTTGGTTGGTATGTAGGAGACTGGTATGGATGAAGTTGATGGGATAATGTCTAGGCAAGTCATCTTAATACTGGAGGACAACAGTATCTTATCTTTGGGATAATATTTGTGTTTTTCCATCCAATCTCTTTTATATACCCTAATGAAATTCTTTCATTATATTTCTTATGGAAGGGAGCCCATCGTTCTAACTTGTACCTTTCATGGTGACTGCGCCGACACAGCACTCAGAGCATATAAAGTTACTACATTTAATGGGCTCGTGTTTGTGGTTATCCAATATGCTGACCCCACTGCAACATCAAGGTTTTGACAAATCCAGACTTGAACAATATTTTCAGCACAGATTTGTTTTCTTAAATCAAATTTCTTCCATGTTATGTCAGGTGAACCAACAGTTAGGTCATACCATAATGCAACAAAGGTGTTCTTTAAACCTGTATATCCCGAACTTATTGCAAAAAGGCTTGTGTTGATTGGCCGACTCCGTTGTGACCATACAACTTCATCTCTGCTGTTGATTTAGCAAGTGTCCTCACATTTGCACTAGATGTTAGCTATGTTTTTTTTTCAATTAGTCGGTTGTGTAACGGATTTAGATGTAGCCTTTCTAATATTTCTTTTATTTTTGTTTTTAGTTGTAACTCTGTTTCAGTATGAATGGTTATTTTATTAAATGCAACAGCACTGATCCATTCTGTCTTGCGATCAGACATCCATTTTTTGCCGCTCAGACCTACATTTATTTGCAATAAGTTATTATATATCAAAATGAATCTTAAATATCTTATAATGCCCCATTTTAATTTTAAATCGTACAAAAAAGGATTTGAGGGAGATACGATATCAAGTATTTTGACTTTTTCAGACATAATAACTAAGGTTGTCCCAAACGTGGTAAGTAACCAGCACCTTTAAAATTTACTTCATATAACAAGAGCACTCAATCGAAATTTGACACGTCCCAGTGCATCGTTTTCTTCATTGTCTGGTAGGAAACCTAACTCGACTCCTAGCTCAATTGATGATGGCAAGTGGACATCTTCCACTGTTTGCATTTCTAACACCTCTCAGTGTTCACACGATAATGCCGCCGTCATGCCATGTTCGGTGTGACAGTCATGTAAGAGTCATACCAGAAGTTCAAGAAGGAAATAGATCCATTTTCTCGCCCGTTCTTTCTCACTGTCAAGTAAGCTAAGGCAAATAACTATCAACAATCAGTGTGTAATGCCAGCGGTATCTAAAGTTATGGAAATCTCCCCAACAAAGTCCGGGTTTGAGCTCATTTTGCTGTATGTTTAGGATAATCCTTCTCCAATTAGTCTCTTCCTCAATTTATACTATGCAGGTTATTATTAAACGAGCTAATTAATCTAATCATAAAGACTATTTGCTCAAAACCACTGCCCATTATACAAATAAGACGTTTTTGTTGTGTAATAACCATATAATGTAACTTTACAGTGGTAGATATAGCACATTTTTGTAACCGAACTTTTAATTTAGTTTGCTTTGTTCACCATGGTTTGTTACACAAACATTTATAGTTTCTGATTACCGTACCTTTTGCTGTTATATCACTGCATAATCTGTATGTAGCAAACATAACCATACCTATTTAATTATTCTTTGATGGGTTGACATTTCTTGTGCTTCAATTGCAATCTTTTCATCACTAGCAAATGTATGTTTTTACTTTACACCATGCTTCTTCTGTTATGATCGTACTCTTGCGCAAACTTTTGGTTATGTATTTCATGAGGCCATGCTTAAACGAATTTGATGTATATTTCGACCAACCCCCTGCGCTGGTTTCAACGAATTTGAAGTTGTATTACACCCTGCTGCCTGCCGCCAATATGTTGCAATGAAAACAGACCCATACCTCTTAAATGTTTGCCTGAAAGTTCACAATCTTCTCTTTGTTCCATGTTTCAATAATGTCAGAGTGTATGTTGTCATTCTTGGTTGGCCCACAATTCTGCTCGTAGTAGTCGCATTTTAATTAACTTTATAATTTGTAGGTTATAATCAAACGTACACTACCACAGAATACACCTATAGCGGCGCTTTTTTGACCCCTATAGCGGCGCTTTTTTGACCCCTATTACCCAAAAGCGCCGCTATAGGTATGTTTTAATTAATTTTTTATTGAAACTGAAAAGGCCTATACCGGCGCTTTTATGTCTTAAAGCGCCGGTATAGGCCTCTCTATAGCGGCGCTTTTCGTAAAAAGCGCCGCTATAGGTTTTATTTTTTAAAAAAAATAAATCAATATTGTTTTTTCACACACACCTACATCAGTGCGAAAATTTCAGCACTGGAACTCAACAAAAAGCAAAATACTCCTAATTCAGAATGGTTTTTCATGTGCTCGGTGTTGTAACTTAATACAACGAGTATAAACAAGAAATCAAAATTCTTTTCCCCTTTCTCCATTTTATGTGCTTAGTGTTATAACATAATACAATAAGTAGAAACAAGAAATCCAAATTATTTTTCCCTTTTTCCATTCCTATACAATGAGTAGAAACAAAAAAATCTAGGTACCGAAGAAAAAAAAACCTTCTACCATTTGAGATTCGTGAAATCACTTGGAAACTTGGAGCTCCATAATCTACAACTGTAAATGATTTCTCCAGAAATGGCAGTGAGAGAAAGAGAGTACGATATGCCAAAAAAAGAGAGGTAAATGGTGAGAAGCTAAGAGAGAAGAGAGAATATTTGAGGAAAGGAGGAGAAACTTACAAGTTGTTGATCAAATCCCTTGTGAAGAGAGAAGAGAGAGTGGGACGGGAAGAGAAAGAAAGGAGAGAGAAGAAAAAAATGGGAGTGGAATGTGTTAAGAGAGAATAAATAAGAAAAAGTCACGTGCACCTATAGCGGCGCTTTTTAAACAAAGCGCCGCTATAGGCATAAAAAACTGGAGGGAAAATTTCCCTCCTTTTTTTTATTTTGAATTTATAACCTATAGCGGCGCTTTTTTTAGAAAGCGCAGCTATAGGTGAAAATTCGAAAAAAAATGAGGGAAACTTTCCCTCCATTTTTTGATGCCTATAGCGGCGCTTTCTTTAAAAAGCGTCGCTATAGGTGCAGGTAATATTTTTAAAAAATATAAATTGATATTTAATTGTTAATTAATTATTTAATATTTAAATAAAATATTCATATTCATTTTTAATAAAAATTATTTTTTTAGAATTTTTAAAAAATAATAATAAATATAAAAGTTTAATATTAAATATTAAATAATTAATTAAAAATTAAATATCAATTTTTATTTTTTAAAAATATTACATGCACCTATAGCGGCGCTTTTTAAAGAAAGCGCCGCTATAGGTGCATGTAATATTTTAAAAAAATAAAAATTGATTTTTAATTGTTCATTAATTATTTAATATTTAAATAAAATATTCCTATTCATTTTTAATAAAAATTATTTTTTTAGAATTTAAAAAAATAATAATGAATATAAAAATTTAATAATAAATATTAAATAATTAATTAACAATTAAATATCAATTTTTATTTTTTATAAATATTACATGCACCTATAGCGGCGCTTTTTAAAGAAAGCGCCGCTATAGGTTCATGTAATATTTTTTAAAAAATAAAAATTGATATTTAATTGCTAATTAATTATTTAATATTTAAGTAAAATATTCCTATTCATTTTTAATAAAAATTATTTTTTTAGAATTTAAAAAAAAATAATAGTGAATATAAAAATTTAATATTAAATATTAAATAATGGAGGGAAAGTTTCCCCCCATTTTTTTTCGAATTTTCACCTATAGCGGCGCTTTTTTAAAAAAGCGCCGCTATAGGTTATAAATTCAAAATAAAAAATGGAGGGAAACTTTCCCTCTATTTTCTTTTGCTTATAGCGGCGCTTTCTTTAAAAAGCGCCGCTATAGGTGAAAATTCGAAAAAAATTATATTTTTTAAAAATATAAATTGATATTTAATTGTTAATTAATTATTTAATATTTAATATTAAATTTTTACATTCATTATTATTTTTTTAAATTCTAAAAAAATAATTTTTATTAAAAATGAATAGGAATATTTTATTTAATATTTAAATAATTATATTAATATTTAATATTAATTTTTTATATTAATAACCTATCCCGGCGCTTACAGATACAAGCGCCGGGATAGGTTTTCTAGTAAAAAAAAATAAAAAAATTTAATATGTAAAGTCTATAGCGGCGCTTAGTTTAATAAGCGCCGGGATAGGTTAGACCTATAGCGGCGCTTATTTAAGTAAGCGCCGGTATAGGTCTTTTAAACCCTATAGCGGCGCTTATTTAAGTAAGCGCCGGTATTGCTGCGCCGCAATAGCCCTATTCTGTAGTAGTGGTACTAAGTTATCTAATATGAATGACTTATTGCAATAAACCCGTGGTCATTGAACCAATAAGATGTTTCTATTGGTTACTAACCTTATAATGTAACTGCACAAAAGCTAAATTATTTTTCAGTTTTTGAACATTACTTAGTTCAACTTTTTTCGTTACCCCAACCTTCAGTTTCTGATCAGTTACTTTCTGCTCCTGCAATGGTTGACTTACTTTTTGCTTCAATTGCAATCTTTTCATCACGAGCTTATGTCTGCTTTTTCTATAGACCCGCTGCTTGTGTCATGAGTTTACTTTTGTACTATGATTTGGTTATGTATTTCATGAGCCCAGACTTATTTCTGATAGCTTCCTGCACTGGATTTCAATTTCGGCCAGCCTTATGTTTTGTATTGTAAGCAACTGCAGGTGTGGATGCCACCCTTGAGACTGCCTGCAATAATGTTTTCCAATGAAGACACAGCCATACCTTATAAATATATGTCTGCAAATTTCTCCAACTTCTCTGTGTTCACTGTGACATTGAGGGCTGTGTGCATGTTGTCTTTCAGCAGTAGCCCACGATTTGGCTTTCCCATTGTCTTTGTTTACCACAATATATCTCCAGTATAAGAGCCACACGCAATCTATTTTCTTTGTTCTTTTTTCTAGGACACGATATTTCATGGTTTTTCATGCATGATTATTTCCATCACCATGTACCGTCATGTTCTATTAAAAAAGCAGCTTGTCATGCATTTTGTCTCATTCATAGTTCACAGGGCACTCTTGGATACTGTTAAGACTCATTTGCCCTTTGTACACACTAACCACGTATCAATCCTATCCTAAAGGTTTGTTAAAAAGTTCATTCAATTTAACTCACCATCACACTAACCAACACAAACTCATTTTCACTAATTCCTGTTTTTTCTTCTGGTCTCAACCTCACGAACCATTTCAAATTATATTTTATATTTCAAAATTTTATTATTAAATTTTATATTTAATGCTTTAAGAATAGTTTTTCACTGATGTTATGGTTGTTAATTTCAATTGTAGGTAATTTAAATAGAACAATATTTCATCTTTTTATTTAAGTACTAATTATTTTTTATATCTTTTTTTGCCATCAATCACTTTCTTTCATTACGTATAATACTTTTGTATATTTTTATTAATGGGAATTGATTAAGTTGGTTCACAAACTTTCACATGTCAATTACTGTCTCAAAGTTACCACATATTTTACTATTTGTTCAAGGTACATAATTTACTACACCTTATTGCTGGTATATAGTTAATAGTTGTTATCAGTTAGTATTTGTTATTCTGGGTTTTGATCCTTCTTTATCCCACGCAGCCTATTAGTTTCTAACTCATTTGTACAGTTGTGATTATAACCACATTTTTTACAATGATACTGACATGTAGTTCCCCTCCATTTTGACATTTTCATACACTCGGAAGGAAACCAAACACTTATTTACTTTCCCCTCTATTTTTAACCCGCCACTGTTATAGCTTTCAAACTTTCATTTGTGTGTATAAATGAAAGGGCGTGTATTGACCTCACTAAAGAATTGTTTTGGATATTGTCAACCCCACTGATCAACCTCCGCAGGTAAGTGCATCTACCACTAAAAAAGTGCTGAAGGTTGTGAAGCAAGGGAAGAATCACGGAGGAAGATGTCATCTAAATGTTTTAATTTGATGGTTCATTTAGGACCTCATCTATCCCTATAGTTTATTATACAATTCCCTTAAATTATGTACTCTCTTTCATTGTTGTTGATGTACCCTTTAAATATTCAGCACTTTCATAATGCAATCTTTCTTAATTATATAGTAATGATTCTGTTGATCTAATTGCCATCATGATGCTGCTACGGTACTGCATCATTCTGACTGAATTAGTTTACTTCAATTATCCCTTATTGTTATACAATTATGCTATGGCTGGAAATAATGGTAAAACCTTTGAAAGATCCATTGGACAAGCAGAGATTATGTTTCTAATTTTTAATAATAAAATTATAGTGAAGTCTCAATTAATATTAGTTTTTATAATGCATATAATAAAATTTTTATAATGCATGCTGTTTAGTTATCTATTTACATGTAACTATATATGATTCAATGGGTTGCATGCTATACAGATTATTTTCTTGGGATAATATGTCCGTATTATTTTAATTATGTGATAATGTTATTTTATCAATTATTAGTTATCAATGTGTTTGTAAACCTTTTTAAATCAAAATGTGTTCAAAAAATATGAACATATGATATGTTTTAGAATAACATCAAGGTGCAATTTTTTAGTTCATAATAACATTTTGTAAGTGAGTTTTGTTGGAAAAATTTAAATTAGCTACAAGATAAAATTATATTTATTAGCTTAAATGAGCTTAACTGCTGGTCAATCACATGATCAAATTGAATGGATCTCATCCTAATCAGAATGTGTTAATACATAGGATAGACATAAATCTTTTCGATAGTAGACTGCCATTTCACATGAGAAAAAGACAATTCCTAATCAACCTTAGTTTTGTCATAACAATCAACAAAATTCAAGGGCAATTAATATGTCATGTTGGAGTTTTCCAATCAATCCCAGTACTTGCACATGGTCAATTATATGTTTCTTTATCAAGGGTGAGGAGCATCAATGGTTTGAAAAATTCTGTCCCAAAGAGTGATGACGGTTCACCTAGGTAGCACAAGAAATGTTGTTTACAAAGAGTTTTTAGAGATTTTATAAGTAGAGTGTAGTTGGTGAATATGAATTATGTACATGTTGTAAGCGTGGTAGCATGTTTTTTTTATGAAAACTTGACATTTGGTAAGATCCTAAAACAAACTTGCTGTTTTAATTAGAATATCCTATTTTAGGGTGTAGCTGTTAAGAATGCATGCTTTGCAAATTGTGCTATTGGAAGCGTGTGGTTGATTTAATACATCAGATTGTTCATCATCTTGGAGCAAAGCAAATGTTGCAGGAAGAAATTCCTATTGAGTAGTGATGAAGACAATGCTCCCCGCGCAACGCGCGGGGGAGTTAGTGCTAGTTGAGAAGAGAAAAGTAGGTAGGTGAATAGAGAGGAAATAAACTTTTTGCTTTTGGCATGGAGAAAACGTAGAGGAAGAAGAAAGGGCTGGGATCCATGTGGTTTTATGTAGAAGACAACACTATCAATATCATTATTGAATATTGGCTTGTCCAAAAATTCAATGGAAAATCCCAACATGCATTTTCTCATAGTTAAAAATTGAATAATTTTATCTAAAAAAAGAGAGAGAGAGAAGAGAGAGAAAGCAAGTGTGTCCATGATATCAAGTGAATAGGATCCCCGGAAACAGCCACTAGATAGGCCTCCAGCATGTCAAGAGGGGGACATTCCAATCAAGAATATGAATACAGGGGATGGGAGTGTTCTGTCTCAAGACTCAGGTAAAAACCCAGAGGTGAGACCGGAGGAAGTGAAGCAAACAAGGGGGAAAATGCAAAATAGAGATGGAAACTTCACAAGAGAAGCCTCTCTGAAGGATAGGGATAAGGAGTGGATGAAAGATGAAGAAGTGGAGAAAGGAAACACAAGCCAGAAAACCAGTTCATATAGCGAAGCAATGAAATTGAAAAAATCAAATGCTTAGGGGGAGGAGAGGGACAAATGGAAAATGAAGGCTGGGATGGAAGCCTGCTGATGAGCAATGATGAAGAAATGAAAAGAGGGCTCTCAATCCAAGACACAGAACAGGGGCCACACATTAGATTTTCTGAAGAAGAAAAACGAAGACTGAAGAAGAAATAGCAGCGATCGCTGATTATAAAACTTCTAGGAGGAAATATTGGATATATGCAACTATCCAGGCAGGGAGAGTTGATTTGCCTGTGATAGGGAATGGACATGTTCTAGCTTCATTCCAATCATGGGAAGACTATTAGTTTGCTTTGGAAGGTGGATCTATGTTGATTCAAAACCACTACCTCACGGTTCAAACATGGAAGAGTAATTTCAATCCATGGAATGAAACGATTCAGAAACTTGCAATATGGGTGAGGTTACCTAGACTACCGGTAGACTACTATGACAAGAAATATTTCTTTAGTTTGGGGAATAGAATCGGAAAAGCAATCAAAGTAGATTATATGACTTTGTATTGGGCCAGGACGATGTATGCTTGAATATGTGTTGAAATGGACCTTAGAGTACCACTGCTACCATCATACATAGTAGATGATAATACCCTGAAAATTGAGTATGAAGGGTTGCACCTAATCTGCTTTGGGTGTGGAAGATTTGGGCACGGTGCAGAGCATTGCCTTATGAAGAATAACCAGGCTAATAGAGAAAACCCTGCTAAGGGAGATGTAGTACAAAACAAAGGATTTGAGAAAGTGGTTGGAAAAAATGGAGAAGCACCATCAGAGAATTTTCGGGAATGGATGGTGGTACAAGAAGCAAGGAAGGGCAAAAGGGTCAACCAAAAGGGAGGGAAAATGTTTTAGGCACAGGGGCAGAAAAAGGACATCAGAGTTGAAAGTAACAAGCTAAGAATCACGTATCACGATTTGCAATCTTGGAGGAAGAGAGTGATGGGAATGAGAAAGAAGGAATGGATGGAGGGGAAAGAAGGCTTCTAAAAGAGATCTCAAACGTACCTAAGTGTTTGGAGGAGAATAGAAGAACCAGAGGTCAAATGAGAAAAACAAAAGCGAGAAAGCGAGAAAGTAGAGAAGTGACACAAGGAAGGAAAAAGGTTGAGAAGAGTGGGAAGTCTAACAAAGTAATGAGTCAGGAATCACATGCAAGGGATGAAAAAAAGGAGTAAAGTAAGGGAAAGATCAAGAGAGAGGAGCCCATTTTAGTACTGGGCTAAGAAAGAGGAGATGAAATTGACAAGAAGAAAAACAATGAAGTGAGGCCCAAAATGCCAACAAGAAGGGTACGAGAAGCTCATAAAAAGGAAGTCAATTTGGGCCCAAATAGAAATAAAGAAATTGGGCTAAACAAGGACAAAGTGGGGGTTAAAGATGAGACAACTGTGGATTCATTTCTAGAGAGCCTGCTAGGCGAAATAAAAGGGACAATGGAAGTGGATGAAAGAAAACCACTTATTCTGAATAATTCTCACTCCTTAATGGGCCATCCGATGTTGAAAAGCTGATATGAATTCAAAACGATGACATGGAATGTGTTATGGAGACCCCTGTGGGACTCAGCACAGTGGTAGAAGAAGCTTTAAGGAATTGAAGGGGTATGTGTTTCATCATCATTACTCATTTTATAATGATTATTGTATGGAATGCTAGAGGGGCAGCCAGAAAAGCTTTCGGTAATGTTGTGAAAGAAATAAAAAGAAGATTTAATCCTCCTATTTTGGTATTGGTTGAAACAAGATGCAGTAGGGAAGTAGCCTAAAAAGCAATTCAGAGAATGGGGTACAAAAATTAGGCTCTTATAGAGGCCCAAGGAATGTTAGGAGGTATATATTGATAAGTGCAATTTGATTGATCTGAAGACTGAAGGACCAAGATTTACTTTAAGGTGACCTATAGTTAACCATGTAAGTAGGCTTTACAAAAAGATAGATAGGGCATTGTGTAATAAATAATGGAAGCTAATGTTTGGGCAAGATATCATAAAGTTGGGCCCAAAGATACAACCTGACCATCACCCTATTCTAATAAATGAAACTCCCCAGAGTAGCAGGACAGGGGAAAGGCCATTTAGATTTGAAGCAGCTTGGATACAACACAAAGACTTTAATAATTTCATTAGAGAAAAGTGGGAGAGCAATGATGTAGCATGGGAAGCACTGGGGAAATTAGAAGAGGAGCTGAAGCAATGGAATATAAACACATTCAACCATATAAATCAAAAGAAAAAGGAACTTCTCAGGAGAATAAATGGTATTAAAAAATCATTACAAGAAAAGAGAAACCCCCACCTAGAGGAGCTGGAAAAGGAATTACAAGAGGAGTTGCAAAGTTGAAGGTGGCAATCGCACAAGAGGGGGGTGAATTGTGCTTCCGAAATTTAAAATGATAACAAATAAATACAACACAGAATCTTTATACTGGTTCGGCCAACACTGCCTACGTCCAGTTCTCCAACACCTTGTTGGGTTTCACTAACCACATGTTTTACAACACAGGTTCACCTGTCAACTTTTACAGAGTTTTAGAATCCCTCTAAACACTCCCCCTTACTACCTGTAAGGTAATATCCCTGTTCTAAAGCACCAAGCTTTCAGAACAACCTCAAACAGTAGAGGATTTCAATAAATACGTTCACTTAATGAACTCATTTTGATAAACACTTAAGTAAAGATAAAATCTCTAAAACAATAAATACAGAAAACAGAGAGTAATGAATGAGTTCGTGGATATTCTTGTTTTTTGTCGCTTTTCAATAAATGCTCGAGTTCTGTATTTATATCTCTTCTCAGATTTTGCCCTAGCGTTCATCTTCAAGAAGCCGTTTGAATTTAGTCGTTGAGAGCTTATAGCCGTTGGCATTAAATGCAGTTTCTTCATCGGGGTTAACTTCCTGCTCTAGCTTCAACTACTCATGCGTAGGGTGAGCTAAGAGAGAGGTAGACTTAACGTTCTGAGCATCTGTACGAAATGTACTTTTATAGCAGCTTTTTCAGTAGCTAGCATGATCTGCTATCGCTAACTTCATAGTGTAAGTTCTGCACTTAAGCTGTTAGTTGAGCAAATAATCATTTAATGCATAGAAGATGCTATCACAAGCTTATTCCATTAGCTTAATGAGATAGAGACAATATATATCAGATAGCTAAGATTGTCTAAGTTATCAGAGCATACTCTTAATGATAGATATTAATGTTAGCATATTCTCTTGGATCAATCGTTCAGCGTACTAGCTATATCATATCAGCAAAACATTCTTCTACCGATAGCTAATCCCATTATCGCTAGTTACTTGATTGCTCATTAGCTTTAAGGATACTGAGATGATTATTCAAAGGTATTTCAAGCTATCCTACTATCGATAGCTAAACGTGTTAGCGCTAGTAACTATGTCATCACTAGATAACTTCAATTGATCTCAGGCACTAGCTATCTGAATGTCTATTAACTGAAGCACTTTGTTATCAATAGCTTAATCTGTTATCGCTAGCTGATTCTATTAGCTCAAGGACTTTGATCTATATTTCTGCTATTTGTCCTCACTTTTATGTGCCCATGTTTTCTATAAACTTCTAGCGATAGGATCTTTCTTAGCGATAGTGAAAGACTTAGCGATAGATATTAACTTCGTTATTTCTAAGTCTTCACTTGCTATGGCTCTGTCTATTAGCTATAGAGATATACTTAGCGATAGAGATATTTATTCTTAGTGTTCTGCTAAGTTTCCATCTGTTATAGTTGATCCTTTCAATAGTAATAGTCTTTAACTCATCTGTTACCTATCAGATTTTACTTGTTTAATTCAAAGGTAACTTGCGCTTATTTACTTATGTTATATATGGGATCAGTCTTCATCAAAACTTAAGATTCTAACGGAAGTATCTTATGGCAAGAGGAAATTCTATGGTTCCAGAAAGCTAGAACAAAGCGGTTGAATGATGGAGATAGAAACACATCATACTACCACCTTAAAACAAAGATCAACATAAGCAAGAATAGGGTGACCACGTTGAAAGATAAGCAAAACAACTGGGTAGAAGGGAAAGAGGAAGTCAGGTGCATTGTGATTCATATTTTAAGGAATTATTCAAAGAGGAGGTGGAAGATCGTGAATGGAAGCAAACAAAGCACAACTGGCCGAATATAGAAAAAGAACAGTGGAATGATATACAAGCTGAAGTTTCAAGTGAAGAAATAAAAGAAGCAATTTTTTTTTGAAGTTTCAAGGCTCCAGGGGAGGATGGATTTCAAGCAATATTCTTCCACAAATGCTAGGATATAATAAGTGGAAGTGTATGTGAATCAGTGAAGAAACTGTGGGATAAACCTAATAGATTAGTGAAAGTGAACAAAACTCTTGTTACATTAATTCCCAAGATTGAATGCCCTGAGAGAGTGCGACAATTTCGACCCATATCACTTTGTAATGTGATATACAAGTGTATCTCGAAAATTATAGTGAAAAGGATGAAAAGCATCTTGCTTTAAAATTGTATCCCCTCTACAAGTGAGCTTTGTTCTAGGAAGGAATATTCATGACAACATCATTATTGTCAATGAGATGATTCGATCCATGAGAAAGAAGACAATTACAAAGGGCTATATGGCAATTAAAGTAGACTTGGAAAGAGCCTATGATTGAATCAACTGGCAGTTCATGGAAAAGGTGCTAACGGAGCTTAAATGTCCTGAGGAGATAATAGGAAGAATCATGAAATGTATAAGCACTACATTCACTACAAAAAAAGCAGGCTTTGCTGGCGGTTGCATTAGTAGCGAATTACCAAAAATGCCAGTAATGTCATATTAGTAGCAGTTATAAATAGAAATCGCAAGTAAATATGACATTTTGACCATAGGTGTAGTTAGTGGAGGATTTTAGTGGCAGTTAAGGAGAAAAAACCGCAACTAAATTGGCGCCCTTTGGCAGGAACATTAGTGGCATAAATTTAGTTGCTGTTTTGGTGGGAAAAACTGCGAGAAAATGAAAGGTCACTGAATTAGCGGCGGTTTATCGACATTAGTGGCGGTTTTTGGTAGAACCGCCCCTAATTTTGTGAATTAATGGCAGTTGGCATTAAGTGCCAGCGTAATTTAGTTGCGGTTTGAGCCGTAGTTATGGCACAAACCGTGATTGCCACTAAATGCTTTTTCTCATTTGAAAAAAACATGAGCCTTTTAGAGAAAGCGACTTGAAGTGAGTTCGACCGATACGAGGAAGTAGGCGTGTTTTGTCCTATAATCAGTCAAAATCATAGTCACAAAGGGCATCACAGTAAAGAGAAGATGCCCATTACTGATGAACAACAGGAGGAAGAGGAACAGCTTCGTAGGGAACTGGCTAAGTAGGCCGAGAGGGATCGGATAGAACAAGAGCGTATCCGTATATAGAACGAACTGATTTTGAAATATTTAATCAACGTATTCTGGAGTGGGGGAGAAAACTTGGACGGGACTGAAGGAGCGGATTTCGAAAATTTACAACGTTTTTTGGACGAGGAGGAAGATTAAAATGTGGGGTGCCCTTAACGATCAGCCGGAAGGTCCACCGGTTATGAAGTACAGGTTCAGGGTAAGGAAATTCAATATTTCCCGTGTTTATCAGATAATTGTAATTTTTATCGCTCATAAAATTGTTCCATAAATTTTGCAAACCCTTCTGGTAGCATAAGCGACACGAGGTTGACGGTTTAAGATGCGATGAATCTACCGAGCGGGCACAGGGTTAAGGTTGACTGGGACAACGAGTTGACCAAACTACTGGTAGGAAATAAGGGTCAACTGTACGGCAGGTTTTGTGGGAGTGTAGGCCAAAATTACCAACGATTCCCTATTGACGCTTTGGACTGGTGAAAGATTGATAAGGAATCTAAAAAGTCCGTGTGGAACGAAATTGTGAAGGTTGGTTGAACTAACTTTAAACTTATTTATTGTTTATATTTATTATTATTAGAATGCGATTTTAATTAATACTATAGGAAATGTATTTATTATGTGTTATTTATTATTTATTATTATTGGAATTTGATTTTAATACATATTGTAGGACAAATATTTATTATTGGTTATTTATTATGTTTGGAATATGATTTTAATTATTATCATCATAATACTATTTAACTATAGTTAAATTTTATATTTTACAGAGGAAGTTTAATGTTAAGGACATAATTCGCAAGAATTGGACAAAATCAAAGATGGGGGGACGGTTGGAAGAACAAGAGGTTGGAGCTGTTCAACAAAAGGGATCAAGGTGGGAGTAGGCCGCTTCAGGAGTTTATTGAAGATTTCCCTTGTGGCGCCCCTCTTAATGCGTGGGAGAGATATATGCGTTGGAGGAAGGGAGACACATGGAAGGTATAATGAATAATATTATTAAATCGATATTAAAATATTGAACAAATATTTTTTAATTACTGATGATGATTCAATTTTATTTTATGTTAATAGAAGAGGTCGCAGCAAGGTGTTGCCGCCCGGTCGCATTAGAAGGTTCATCATACGGCTGGGACAAAACCATTTTCGGTTGGTTAGGAGGAGAGATGGTATGAAGGAATGAAGCTTTGTTTTTTAATTTAAAAATAATTTCATTTTATATATTAATAATTATTTGTATCATAATTTTCAGGCGGTTGAAGCTGCAAAGAAAGGGACCAAGGCTACCTACGGTCGTTTCTACCAAATAAAGCACAAACATGCCGACGGGAGCCCAACATCCAGGGAGGCTAAGGAGTAAATTGTAAGATTTTAATTAATTTATTTTTTATTATTATATTTTTAATAACAACAACATTAAATTAAAAGTATAAATATATTTGTGTGTACAAACTAGGATTGAAGAAGCAGAGAGAGAGAGAGAGATCGTCGAGTCGTAGGGGGACAATATAGACCCCATTGCCTTCCTCAGGGCTGCCCTAGGGCCTAGTGAGCACCCTGGCCGGGTGCGTAGGATGGAATTCAGATCCCGGCCTTCGATGGTGTATGGTAGGTCAAGCGATTCAAGCAGCGCCTAGTCTACAGCTTCAAGCCAACCATCCACCAGTGGCCCGATTAGGAGCAATGATGATTTTGAGGCTCAAATGAAGGAGAGGCTAAATCATGAGATTATGAAACGGGTGACGGATTGGGTGTATGACAGATTGGAGTCATTCGTGGGAAGCGATAATAGTACGCTCGAACGGATACAGCAGAGGGTCGACCCAAATGGACCTCCTATGCGAATACCACTATCTCCACGTCCACCGAAGCAACCTCGCAACCATTATCTGGAGCATCAAGACGATGATCAGCCTCCTGCGTTGCTCTAAGGTCTTTTTTTATTAGAATGTTTGTTAATTTCAGGATTGTTTGTTGAAAATTTTTATATTTTTATATTTGTTGTTTGAACATCTGTTGATTTCAATATTGCATAATTTCATTAGTTGTTATGATCTTATTTAATTTTTACTCAACACTTTAATTATTTATAGTTAAGATATGGTAATAATTTTTTTTTAAAAGTTAGAAAAAAGATGTTTCTTTGTGACTTATATATAAACCTTTGTTATTTGTTATTATTTCATACGGTATTTTAAAAAAAAGATATATATATATATATATATATATAACATTAGTGGTTCAATGGCAAAAAAAACACATTAGTGTATGTTACAATAATTAAAAAAATCAATTTACCGCCACTAATCAAATATCTCGGTAAATGCCACTTGTTCCTATTCCAACAGTTTAATTGCGTTAGTGGCGGTTTCAGTAGTAGTTACGAAACCGCTACTAATTAAATAAACTATATTTTCCACTCCCACACTCTCCCAATGGTAAAAAAATGTGTCCATGACTTATTTAACCGCTACTAACAACAAAATTTCCATTTATAAGCCTTTGATCCTTTCCAATTCATTTTTACATTTCATTCAACTTAAACTCTTCCCTTCTTTGATAATATCTTCACTCATCTGATGGATAAATCTTGGATTAATTTGCCACGGACGTCCCCCGCTATATGGTTGGTGTGGACCACTTCTTAGATTTTGCTTTCAACCACTTAGGTGTTAACAATCAGATACTGTGTCCTTGTCCGAAATGTAAATTTAAGAAGTGGCATCATAGAAATGTTGTATGTGAGCATCTTATAGTGAAACAATTCCCATCTAATTATACCTTTTGGGGGATTCATGGTGAGAATGATGATAATGGTGAAGCCGTTGCTGTAACATCTTAGGTTAGAATGCAGATCGACGACGATCATATAGATCCATTTAATTGTGCGTGATGCTTTTGGGGTGCAAGGTGATGATATCGGTAGTCAGGAAGGCATTGAAGGACCACTCCTGGAGTTTTTCCGAAACGAAGCTGCAAAGAATTTTTTTGACCTTATGGCAGAAGCAGATAAGCCATTGTTTCCAGGTTCTACTAAAAACTGCCTCATTTCATTTCTAGTTTTGTCACATAAATGTTTGTTTTAGACTAAGAATACTGTTTATTCAGGGTGCAGTAAATATTCGAAACTATCATTTCTTGTCAAGCTCTATCATATCAAGTACTTGTGTGGCTTCAACGATAAGGAGATGTCGATGGTGTTAGTATTATTGAGAGATGCATTCTCTCAGGCAGAAATCGCACATTCATTCTACGAAGCAAAGAAGACTATTAACAATTTGGGATTGAACTATGCTAAAATCCATGCCTGCCCGAATGATTGTATGTTGTATTGGGGATACGAAGCCGAGTTGGAAAGATGTAAGTGGTGTAATGCGTCTCGGTACAAATAGGCAAAGAGGGGTCGAAGGGCAACCAAGAAGCCTGCAATGATTCTTAGATATTCCCCCTGACCCCACGACTTCAGAGGTTGTATATGTCGTCCAAAACGGCTGAGCACATGTGGTGGCATTCATCAGAGTCCAATGTAGATGGGAAGTTGAGACATCCTAGGGATGCTGAGGCTTGGAAAGCATTTGATAATCAATTCCTGGAATTCACCAGTAGCTCGAGAAATGTCTACCTTGCTCTAGCATTAGATGGGTTCAATCCGTTCGGGAATCTTAGCACTACGTACAATATATGGCTTGTGGTTTTGATACTGTACAACTTGCCCCTTTGGATGTGTATGAAACAGAGCTCATTCATACTTCCGATAATTATTCTGGGGAAGAGAGATCCTAGAAATGATATCGATGTCTACCTTCAACCGTTGATACAAGAGTTGAAGGAACTTTGGAGCAATGGAGTTGAGACGTATGACGCTTACGGTAAGACGCTCTTCACACTCCGTGCGTCATTGATGTGGACATTGAGCGATTTCCTTGGACTTGGCACATGGTTTGGTTGGAACGTGCAAATGGGCAGAGCTTGCCTTAACTGCAACTTTGACAAAGACTTAGTCCGCCTTCCTCACAGTCACAAGTGGTGCTTCATGGGTCATCAGCGTTTCCTTCCTGGAGGTCATATATAGGTTCCGGTTGCAGAAGATTAGATTTAACGGATCACAGGAAATGAGAGATCCTCCTGTGTTGTTGTTTGGCGATGATGTTCTTCAACATCTTGAAGATGTTAACGTAGAGTTCGGGAAGAAAGATAGCGTTCAGCCTGGGGGCAGAAGGGGACATGGCCAGTCCCAGGGGGATAACGTGCAGCAATGAATATCATTTCAGAACCGCTACTAATGTTTAGTTGGAGATTTGTAGTGGTCTCGAATCGCTACCCAAACCGCCACTAAATCCTACCTCCAGCCAATATAAATATCCACCCCATCCCCTCATTTTACTTCACACATACACCATTATATTCTTTCCCCTCTCCCTCCAAAATTCTTCCCATTTCCGCCGGATAAAGCAATCTTTTCTCTTCTCTTTTGTTTTGTTGACAATTTATTCGTATGATTGAATTTATTTTCTTATCTTATTTATTTACTAACTTGTTTCCTTTTTTTTTTTAGGTTTAAATATTGATTATTTTGTTATTCATACTTATAAATAAAATTTTTATTTATTATCCATAATGGTGGTGCTACTTAATTTATTGTTTTAACATGATTTTCATATATAATGGTTGTTAATAGTTGATAAATTTTTTTTTCAATAACGAAAGTTGTATTTAATAAATTTTATTACTATTATTTTTTTGAGTATTTTTAATATATAAAAAGGATTCTCGAATATTTAAATATAGCAGCATTTTTTCCATCTGTTAACATTCTGTAACCACTACTAATTTCTCTAAATTTTGTTTAATTATGGAATCAAATAGTAGCGGTTCCAAAACCACTACTAATTTCAAAATATATTAGTGGCAGTTTGACTAACGGTTTTAACCGCCACTAATTTCAACGATAGAATTTTTTTTAAACATGTTACCTTTTTTCTTAATGGCTGTTTGAAACCGCTAGTAACCTTTGACATTTAAATTTCAAATTATTGAAGTGTTACTATCAGTTCTATAACTGCGACTGATTTAGTGGCGTTGTTGACTGGATTACCAGCGATTTAAATAACCACCAATAAATTTTTGTCACAGGTGTTTTAGTGGCGGAATGGAAAACCGCTAGTAATATATCAGTAGCAGTTCAAACCGCTACTAATCGTTCTTTTTAACCGCTACTAAACGCTGTGTTTTTTGTAGTGATCAACAAACATATGTGGCATGGAGATAAGCTAGAAACATTAGAACCTACTCGGGGCCTTCAACAAGGCGATCCCATTTTCCCATATTTATTTGTGCTTAGAATGGAGAAACTTATACACTTGATACTGGATAGAGTGAGAGCGAAATAGTGACGAGGAATGAGGGCGGGCTGAAATGGCCCAGCTGTATCTCACATGATGTTTGCTGATGATTTAGTCATATTTGCATAAGCTGACCATAAAAACATAAATGCTATTTTGCAATGCTTGCAGGTGTTCGGGGAAATGTCAGGACATAAAGTAAGTCAAGATAAAACAGTTATATATTTTTCTCCAAATGTTAGTAAAGCACTAGGAGGGAAATATGTAATATTAGTGGCTTCAAACAAGTGGAGAAGCTAGGCAGGTACCTGGGCACTAATATATCAAAACCTAGAAGAAGAAATGACATTTATAAATACATTGTTGACCAAATGGGGAAAAAACTGAGAGGGTGGAAAGCATCGAGCTTATCTCTAGCAGGACGAATCATTTTAGTCAAGTCAGTAACAAGCTCAATGGCAATTTATCCAATGCAAAATGACAGCCTTTTTTGAAGGTATTATCCAAGAACTAGAAAAGATGATGCAACGGAACTTTGTGTGGGGAGAGTCAGAGGGAGATAGGAAGTGGCATGCAATAGCCTGGGAGAAACTATGTCAACCCAAGGAACAAGGTGGGGTGGGTATTAGGTCTCTGAAGAAAATGAATGAGGCACTTTTGAGCAAACTACTTTGGAGACTTCACACAGACCCTACCAACCTTTGGGCCAAAGTACTTATTAGCAAGTATGGAAGAGAGTGGGGACCTCAGAGAGAAACCAATAGTGAAGAAGGGGGACTCCAAACTGTGGAAGTAACTAGCTAAACTGTAAGACGTGTTCAATCAGAATATTCAAAGACCATTAGATGAAGAAGCATCAGAAATGATATGGAACTATCAAGCATTAATTAATGATATGAGTGTGCAAGATAAAGGAACATGGAGGAGAGTTTGGAAGTTGAAGACCACAGAAAGAATTCGAGTATTTGTGTGGTAATGTCTGCATTATAGAATTCTGACCAAAAGCATCACAGGAAAATAGGGAGGTGGAGGAGGAATGTGCCCGATATGCAATCAAAGTGTAGAAGATATAATTCATGCGATTAGAGGCTGCCCTACAGTCACGATGTTATGGAGGAAGTTGGTGTCAATGGAAAGAAGAATTTCATTTTTTGGATCAGACTGGTGGGATTGGATAGATTTGAACCTAAAATACAGGGGGAAGGTGAAGAAGAAGCATACTGGCCAGAATTGTTTGCCACATGCTGTTGGAATATATGGACTTGGAGAAATAAGCAACTGAAGGATGAGAACGCGAGCTTCCCTACATGCAGATAAGGAAGTGAGAAAACATGTAGCTGATTATTTTCATCGCTGGGACAATGAATCATGCCAAGAGAAAATAGAAGTGGAAAGTATGATTAGATGGAAGAAACCACAACATGGTTGGTGTAAGCTAAATACAGATGGCATAGTAATTGTGGAGGGAGTGGCGGGATGTGGCGGACTGATAAGAGGAGATGAAGGTGAGTGGCTTCATGGTTTCACATGCAAGTTAAGTACAACAAATAGTTTGACAACAGAAGCATGGGGAGTGTTTAAGGGTGTGGAGGCGTGCAGGAATAAGGGATTTAGAAAAGTGGAGGTAGAGTGTGATGCATTACAATTAATACAACTGATTTCCAACCACAGACACAGAGCACTACGAGCTGAACCATTGGTGGGAATAAAGAAACTATTAGAGCAAGAATGGCAAGTACAGCTTCTATATTGTGCGTGAGGGGAACAGATGCGCGGATGCCTTAGTAGATTTGAGCAGATTTCAAAGGAACCAGATAGCTAGCTGGGATGAGCCACTTGAGGAAATTAGAAGACTTTTGCAGGAAGACCAAGAAGGTGCTGGAGCACCTAGAATGCTAAATGTAACAAATGTAATTGGGCGATTTGCCCCCTTTACTCACCCAAAAAAAATGGAATAATTTTATTTTAATTTGACGTTAGTCTTTACTTTGATTTTACGGTATTAATTTTTAAAATTTATTTTTTCATGACATTACTTAAAAAATGGGCTAAAATTAAATAAAGCTATTATTGTCATTATAAATGTTATACATTTTCTCACTTATATCCTTTTTCTCCCTTAGTCCAAAACACAGGGGGCATAATAATTATCTTTCCATTATTTAACATCATTTTCTCCAACACCTACTTATTTCAATTAAAAAGGCAGATACTAACAGTTTGGTTTGTAAACATATAACTTCTCACTTATCAACGACATCATACCACTATAAACATCCAACAACTCCTATATGACCATGACTCAGAGGGTCAACTGAAACACCCCCCTCCCAGGTGATCTCTTTCGAAGTTTATCATGATCTCCTGAGGTTATTATCTGTAGACTCTATACAGAAGCTAAGATATTAAATTGTTTACATGGGATTGTCATGAGTCTTATTAGATTCGGTTTCATTTTTGTGAACAAAATAAATGGTGTTTAAAATTAATGGACTAATATATACTTTATAATTCCAAAAAACTTAATCAAAACTTAATATTTCCTTCGTTTTTAAATATATAAGACCCATTTGACTCTTTAAGAGAAATTAAGGAAGCGAAATGAACCATTTAATCATAATTTATTTTGTATATCATTAGATCATATGTTAGCTTATAAGTCAAATAAACTAGTTTACAAAAAAAAAAAAAAAGGAAAATCAATGTCTAAATAACCTATTTAACTTTCTTAACATTCTCTAAAAGAGTCAACTAGGACCTATATTTAGGAACGGAGTACATTATTAATTTAAAAGATTGTACATAAACAGAAACTTAAATTTTGCCACTTAATTAATGTAAGAATTTCCCTTGTGAAAACCGACATCATTTCCTGGTTAGAAAAAAAAATGAAATTCAACAGTTTTCTTCTTGGTTTGGATTTTCATAATTTTGAATGACAATATTTAAGACAAAAGTCAATTTTTTATATTTAAATGGTCCAATTTGAATATTTGATATTTAAGAAATAAAATAACTACTCTAAATAAATTTATAGGAAAGGAGAAAAAAACATGGAAATAATTGTTGCGTAGGGCTGTTAAGCCTGAACCATAGGCGCAAATTTTAAACAGTAAACGTCAATGGGTCAACATGATGTGAACATTGGCTTGATCAATCGATTCTCCTTCACTCGTAAACTACCATAATTTGACAAACCATATAGCTTCTTCACATGTCACACCTTACCTCTAATTCTTCAGAATCTCCATCATTCCAACATGCGTTCTTCTCATTTGGGATCCGTTGCTCTCATTCTTCTTGCACTCGCCAGTTCCCATCACTTCATTCTCCTTACCGATCAACAACCCATTGAATATCCACTAGAAAATGAGCCGCCGCAGCTGCTGCGGTCTCCGCCACCGCCACCTCCACCTCGGCCGCCGCCCCCGCCACCGCCGCAGCCACCCCCGCCGCTGCAGCCGCGGTCCCTGCTGCCGCCGCCCCCGCCGCTGCGGCTTCCCCAGCCCCCGCACCTGCCGCCGCGACCCCCGCCGGGATTTGACCCGCTCAGTGGCCCGCCTAGCCCTCTGAGTAGCCTACCCAGTAGCCCGCCGAGTAGCCCACCGATGGGAGTAATTGTAGGGGTTGTGATTGGTTTGGTGATAGTGATACTGATAGTGGGGTTATGTACCTTCTTTATGTGGAGGAAGAAGAGAAGAGGTAGACAATCTACACAACCACAACCACCCAAAGGTAAAGGTATAAGCCCCTACTCACTTAGAAGGCTTTGATGACGGGGGAGAGAGAGAGACAACAAAGTTATGTCTAATGCTCTCCTCTTCTTTGTTTTATTTAATGTTTACTTTTATACGATCATCAATTACTATTCTGCATAAAAATTATCCCTTCTTGTTAGTCTCCTTTTAAGATCATTTTTAAATATTTATACACAATCTTTAATTTTTACTTTTATACGATCATCAGTTACTATTCTGCATAAAAATTATCCCTTCTTGTTAGTCTCCTTTTAAGATCATTTTTAAATATTTATACACAATCTCTTTGTATACAAACTTTTATAACTTTGTTATGCCTGAAGAACTTACCAGATTAGCGCTACTTAAAGCCTGTTTGGATTAGCTTTTAGATAATAGTTTTTAAGAAAAAAAACTATAAACGTGCTTTTAAAATAGTAGATTTTATGAGAAAATGGATCTTGATGAAATCAAAGTATTTGGATGTTTGTTATGAAAATAATTTTTTATATGTAAATTACTAAAAATGATATAAGTTTAATGTATTGACAAAAAAGAGAGAGGTTAAATGCATTTTTAGTTAATTATTATGACATGCCTGATGATGTCACTTTTTTACTCTCTACCCAACGAGAAAGCAAAAATTTTAGTTTATTCAAAACCTATGTTTCCAATTCAAAAGTGTTTGTCACTTTTTTTAATAGTATTTGGGAAAATTTCGAGGTTATCAAATCCAGATTGGCGCCTCAAACGGCCAAGGGAGTGGGTTAAGATTAGTGAGTTAAACCAAAGTCAACGAGGGTGAAGAATTTAAATGTTAAAATTATTAAAATTTCATCCTATCATTCAAATGCTAAATAAAATAACTATATACTTTATGCAATTTTTTTAAAGAAAATTTATAACACATAATAAGTTTTTATTTTTATTTTTTCCCCTTGGTAATGCATAATAAATTGAAAGATTTATTCAAGAGAACTGCAGCCTTTCCCTTTCGCCACCTTTGGTCAACCACCACCTTTCATTCGGTTGGTGGATGTTGATGAAGGGTAGATTCTTAGGTTGATGGATCTCGGTTTGTAATGAACCGTCATGATTATGTTGTCCAGTATTATTCAGAAAAAAAAGAGAACTGCCGCCTTAAAATGATCACTTTCTTTTTACCCTTACTTTTTGCTTTTCCTGCGACAATCACACCTTATCCTACATTTCCTGTTTCAACTCGATATCTCTTCTCCGACTAGTGAGCCGAAGGCTTTGCCTTTAAATGTCACCAACTAACATCACTGGCGAGGAGTTAATCTTCACAGCTCTCATCAACTACCTCTTTCTTTACTCTTCTCCTCCCTTCCCTCTCTTATTCATCGTCTGATCTAGAAAGACTGTTTGAAGTCCGATGTGGAATCTTGATAGAGAAAAATTCTGCTGTATCTAATTATGTGATGAAACCTATTGGATTGAGGCACTTGTTCACTCCATTATACTGCTTCCTGGAGGAAAAGTTTCAATATTTAACGACGCACGAAGTATGCTTAGTTTCAGTTACTCATTTTATCTTTATATTGTTGGTCTTGTTTTATTGGTTGAAAAATGTATCTATGTTCATGGGGTTGATTTTTTTCATTTTTTTGGGACGATGTTGTGCCTTTTTCTGCTTTCCGCTTTGTATTTAGGTTGGTAGCTTCTAGTTGGACAAGCCTGTACTGTTTTTGTTGCCTTGAATAAGCTTTCAGCCTAATTCGTTATACATAAAGTGTGATTCTAATTTTGTGAATTTTATGAATGTGTGTAAGTTAAGTTGCACCTTATTTTGGTACTCAACAACCTTTGATGCCAAATTCTCCAGCTGATCAGCCTCCTGACATTACCGTGGGACTGTCACAGAGGTCGTTTACATATGATGAACTTGCGTCTGCAACAAATGGATTCTCAGACTCAAATTTTCTTGGTCAAGGTGGGTTTGGCTATGTCCATAAAGGAGTCCTACCAAATGGTAAAACTGTGGCAATTAAGCAGCTCAAATCTGAGAGCAGACAGGGGGAGCGTGAGTTCCATGCCGAAGTGGAGGTCATTAGCCGAGTCCATCACAGACATCTTGTTTCCTTAGTTGGGTACTGCATTGATGGAGGCCAGAGGATGCTTGTATATGAGTTTGTCCCAAACAATACACTAGAATTCCATCTACATGGTAAGATTCCATTATTAGAATTTATTCCTAGTGTTCCCAGTAGAGAAGCATGCAAAAGTGATGTAGAGTGGATGTTAGCTTGACTCTTATTTCTTAGATAGGATTTGCTGAAAATGTGGTCACATACAATTTGCGATCTATTCTCTAGGTGCCATATCAGAATTTCCAATAACAACTGCACTTTTTTCATGGATTTTAATTATTGAAAACCATGAGAGATCAACATCTCAGAAAATTTATTAGGAAGTTGCTGAAAATTTGGATCTAAGATCGCCTGATCTCTGAGAACAGAAATATAGTAAACAAAATTACAAGCTCCAAGATTCATTGCAGATATGCAATTGTTGATAGGAACTCTGCATTATACAGCAATTAGAGCATTTGAAGGCTATAAGAAGTCGCTTAGGTTTAAGATTCGAGAAGCAACACCTTAGACTTAGAGGTTATAGAGGCATTGGGAATTTAGGGTTGCAAATAAATTATTCGGAGAATATTTTAAATTTTAATCGGGGAACTCTTGGTGTAGAATGCTAGAAAGGCTTTAGGGTTACTTGTTAAACTTAGCCTAATGTTTTTTTTCTCTTGCCTAATAGCAGTTAGATTGTGATTTTCATCCTGAAAATAGCATATATGTAAACGACATATACATTGACCTTTTGTTTTAAAGCACAATTTTATCCCCCTGTTGTATGCTTTCATTAAAATGTTGATTTGATTTCATATTCTGGTTTTCTATGGGAAATATATCACATTATACTCACTGTTTAAATAAGTTGAAATAGTAAACATGGTTATTTAAATTTTGAAATTACCTTTATGGTAATGTATTTTAGCATAATTGAAATGTTGCTTGACCTGTGTTGTCTATTGATGGACAAGGGGCTCCGCTATTGAGTTGCAAGTTTGATAATCTTACTGATAGCATATTGTGATGGTTTCATTCCAGGAAAAGATGGAACAACATTGGACTGGGCAGCAAGGATTAAAATTGCTATTGGATCTGCAAAGGGATTGGCATATCTGCATGAAGACTGTAAGTTTTCTTTAGAAATTATGCAACAGATTAATTTACAGTAGAGGCCTGGCAGTTCTTTCAGTTTGATATGTTGGTCTTGAAATTTTAGGCTTTTCTGGCTAATAATATTTTAGGTCACCCAAAAATCATACATCGTGACATCAAGGCATCTAACATTCTTCTTGATGACAATTTTGAGGCCAAGGTAGGATTTGTAACTTTCTAAGCTTTTCAATTCCTTCCAAAAATTGTAGATTACACCGAAAAATAGTGCTTTACCTTAAGATTATCAACATACAACAATTCACTTTTTCTCAAGCAATTAGGTTTGTATCTCTTATTCAGGTTGCAGACTTTGGACTTGCCAAATTTTTGTCAGATGTTGATACCCATGTCTCCACTCGAGTAATGGGAACCTTTGGGTAAATATTTTTCTGATAAATCTTTTATCTTGAATCTGGCATGTAATACATTTATTGGGCAGTCTGTTTCTTTAAATATAGCACAATGGGATCGTGTGATTCATGTAGTTGTATCCCATTATAATCGATCTCACTTAGTGGGATACAAATTTGTTGTTATTGTCGTTGTTGTTTGTTTCTTTGACCTTCCCCCTTTTATTAAATGTTTGTGGCATTTTTTTTGTTTTGAATTCTGATTTAATTTAGTGTAGATACCTGGCTCCAGAATATGCTGCTAGTGGGAAACTCACTGAGAAGTCAGATGTCTTCTCGTATGGCGTTGTACTTCTGGAGTTGATTACAGGGAGAAAACCAATTGATAAAAGCAAGTATTTTACAGATGACAGTATGGTTGAGTGGGTGGGTACTGTACTTTATCAGTTAAGATACAGATTATTTATGGTACAGCACAGTTTGCGTCTTTTTAAGTATCTATGTTATTGAGTTCATGATTATTACTACTAATTGCTATAAGAACAGAATGGGTTTGATTATAGTGTTTGCGCCTTATAGCATTACTAGCTATATTTTATTTAAAATTTGATATTTTCTTTTATTTTTTTCTTGCACGGGAAGTTGCTTTTTAAAATTAATATTTGCTGAGGGCGTTGTGAAATTCAAATAGTCATATAGGTGCATTGTTTTTATATTGGGTCACTTTCAAAGTAAATTATGTGGTGTTGAACTGAGCTAAAGCTGATATTTGTAAAGAATAGTTGAGAGAGCTAGACATACTCTAATTTTCCAATTGTCTATCAGCATTTGACAGTGCCTTCGTTGACCTAACTGATGGTTTTGAAACAATCTGTGATACTTACTACCTAGGACTAAAGGAGTAACTGGTAATGAATATGTGATATGCCTGTTATGTACTGAGACATTGTACAAATTACAGGCAAGACCTTTACTTTGTCAAGCTATGGAAGATGGCAACTTTGATGCTCTTGCTGATCCAAGGTTGCAGAAGAGTTATGACTCTGGTGAGATGCGTCGAATGATTGCCTGTGCTATAAATTGTGTGCGCAATTCAACTGGACAACGGCCCCGAATGAGCCAGGTCAGTTAATTTCTAGCAAGTATGTATGAATAATGAATTCTCCCTAACTGTGCATCTACGCATTTCTCTGAAAACAATGCGTTCAGCGTTGACTTGCAATATATTGTCAAGTTTTTGCAAGCTACTATCAAATATATGATGGAAAGTCCCATGTTATTTTAAAATATAGAAATTCTGACATCTGCATTTATAAATTGAATTAGGAAACTTAGAGATCAAGTGCTTACTTGTAGGGGTGGAAACAGGCCAACTGGCCTATCAGGAGCCTTAAACTTGGCATATTTTAAGCCTATTCAGGCCAGGCCTATTAGAAAATAGGCTCAGATCTCTTAAAAAGCCTATTTTGTTAAATAGGCTAGGCACAGGCCTATTAAATAGCCTATTTGGCCTATCAGGCCAAACTACTTTCATATTTTTTCAATTTTTTTTAATTTCTTAATTACATATGTATTCCTATGTCAAAATATATTTTCATTGACAAGAAAAAATATCTTTGGATTGATTTGACGCCTATGCCTATTTTGGCCTCTTTGACGGCATTGGTCTATTTGGTGGCTTGTTGTGATAAATCATGCCACTTGACAGGCTTTAGGCCAGGCTCAGGACTGAAAGAAAGGCTTATTACATGCTACATGCCAGGCTCAGGCCAATCAACCACAACACAGGTGAGGCCTATTTTGGTTGGCCTGGCCTATTTTTACCCTTACTTGTAACAAGCAAGATTTCCGGCATAAAGCAGGTAGTTCGAGCTCTTGAAGGGAATATTTCTTTGGATGATCTAAATAAGGGGGGAGCACACCAGGGCACAGCAGAGCAAGAATTTATTGAATACGGTGGGGAACAGCAGTCTGCCTCAAGCAGTTCAAGCCTGCAAAATGCATCAAAGAAATAGTGGGGAGCATCGAAGCATAGATTTTTCGTGTATTGTACTTCATTTGTTGCTTCTTTCACAAAAAATCCGCACCAGAGATCTGTTGGTAAATATAGTTTGTTGGTAGAAGTTGATTTGATCGTGATTTCAACAATCTATTTTATTTCACAAGTATGATTCTCTTCATTTATGTGGTTTAAATGAGTTTAAGCTGGTTTCACCCAAGAAGCAAACATCTACTAAACAGAAGAAAGCCGTAACATCGGAAATCTTGAGATGAAGAGGTGAATCTGAATTTGGTTTATTTTGTGATGATGCATTCTACATTTAGTTTAGTGGAATTGATTTTTCTTGTATGTAATATTGATGTTAATATAATGAGTAATGGTGGTAACACTTGTTTAAGATACTTCTAGCCTGCGTGTTACTTTTCATAGTATTTATACATTTATGGAATTGACAACATTATTGTTTATTATTGGAAATTGTTTCATTTGATGTTATTATCTCTAGGTTTCCTAATTCAATTTATAAATGCAGGCTAAATTAATTAACTTTATTGCATCCGGCCTCCTGAAATTTTTTTTATCTAATATCCTAAATTAATTAATTTTTAATGCATCTAGTAACAGTGTCGCCTTGCCCTAATAATTGGTTTACTTTGACTATAAAATCGAAGGTTTTGACAAAAAAATGTTGAACAGTATGCTGATATGGCAGCATTGGTCAAAACTTTCTATTTAACAGTTAAAGTTAATCAAATGTTAATGTTGGATATATTGCTACGTATAGTGAATTTTCGGTACAATATTGTTATTAAGAAAACTTTTAAGCAATTCCGCATCTTCTAAGTGAAGATTTTGACAAAAAAGCGTCTCACCGCTACTGGGATCAACAGTTCGTTTGGATGAATAAAGAGCGCTGAGAGGAGAAACGTAGGGAGGTGAATTGAGAGAGGAAAGTGGACTTTTTACTTTTGGGTTGAAGAAAAAAATTATAGGAAGAAGAAAAGTGGGGAAAAAATGGACTGGGATCCATGTGATTTCATGTAGAAGACAGCACTATAAATATCATTATTTTTTTAATGGAATAAATATCATTATTGAATATTGACTTGTCCAAAAATTTAATTGAAAATCCCAACATGCATTTTCTCATGGTTAAAAATCGAATAATTTTATTTTAATTTGACTTTAATTTTATTTTATGGTATTAATTTTTTAAATTTATTTTTTCATGACATTACTTCAAAAATGGGTTAAAATTAAATAAAGTCATTGTTGTCATTATAAATTTAATACACTTTCTCTCATCTACATCTTTACTCCCTCTATCCAGACCACAAGGGGCCTAACATTGTATTTCCGTTTTTCTCTCGATATTTTCTCCAACGACTATTTTTTTTTTAATTTAAATGTTAGAAACTAACAACCTAAGGCTAGGTTACAACCAGGGTCGAACCCATAACTTGTCACTTATCAAGGAGAGCTTATCTTTTTTTTTTTTTTTTTTGAATGGAAACTGTATCATATTAACTCATAAGGAGAGGTACATCAGGACAATGCCAACGAAAAGAAAATAATCTAGAAAGGAAAATCTAAACTTGTATCCTTGATCAACCTCCTCCTCATAAATGGAGGAAATATTGAGTAATTTGGTCCAACACCTAAATTTCTAAATGTCCAAACATAGGTCCTGACATTAAACACCCAATAACTCCTCTAGGACCACGCTGCATGACTCAGACTTTCACACTCCCCCCCACCCCCCCAAAAAAAAAATGATCTCTCTCGGAGTTCATTCTCATGAGGTTATTATCTGTAGACTCAATACATACAGAAGCTGAAATATATAATTGTTTATTATATGGGAATGTCATAAGTCTTATTAGAGTTAGTTTCATTTTTGGGAACAAAATTAATGGTGTTAATAATAATGGACTAAACATATACTTTATAAATTTAAAAAAACTAAATCAAAACTTAATATAAAATTTAAAAGATTATATAAATATTGCAACTTAAATTTTGCCACTTAATTTAAGAATTTCCCTTGTGAAAACGGACACCACATTTCCAGGTTAAAAAAGAAATTCAACAGTTTTCTTTTTGGTTTGGATTCTCATAATTTGAATGACAATATTTTAGATTAAAAGTCAATTTTTATTTAAATGGTCTAATTTGATAATTAAGAAATAAAATAACTACTTTTAATAAATTGGAGAAATTAATTATAGGTTCAATGTAAGGGACATAATTAAGAGTAGTTTCCATGAAATATGGAAATTAATTTGAAATTCCTTAGGACTTGGGCTATATTATTTCTGAATGAGTGTATGTCCCACGTCAATTAATGAAAAATTCCCACCACCACACCTCACCTCTAGAGGTGGAAATAGGCTATGCCTATGTAGATTTCAACTAAATAGGTCTGGGTCTGATTAAGAATGTAAAAATTAATCCTAAGCCTGAGCCTGTATATAAGCATTTTTTAGGCATGAGCCTGAACCTTCAAAAGGTCTGCCAAGGCCTAAAAGTCTATTTAAAAGCCTACTTAAAATGTAGACTCTTAAATATGTTTAAGGGTCTATACTTCTAATTCTATATATTACCCTTTAAATGTATTAAAATGCATATGTATATCTCCAAAAGACTTTATGGCTATAAAACTAGACTTTTTTGTTACTTTTATCGTAGAAACTATAATAAATTATTCTTTTTGAGATTATAATATTTTATAATCTCACGATTGAAATAAACTTGCTAATTGCAACAATTATTATGCTTGAGAAAATCATACAAATAAGAGAACAATAGTGAGTTAGCAATGCAACTTTAAGTTTTGAAAGGGATCAAAAAAAGGTGAATGACTAATGAGTGAAAATGTTGAACCTTGTGTGTGAATAATGAGATGTGAAGTTTACAACTAAAGATAAGTCGGTAATGTTATAATTTATTTATATTATATTATATATATAATAGAAATTTAAAAAAAAACTAAATAGGTCTGGCCTGTAGGCTTGTAGGCTAGGCCTTAAAAAAAAGGCCTGGCTTGTTTATCTAAATAGGCCTAACAATAGGCCTGAATATGAGTCTGACTTATCTACTAAATAGGTTAGACTAGACTTATTGTAGGATAGACCGTAGGCCCCCTGATAAGGGTCTGACATATTTCCAACCCTACTCACCTCTCTGGTTTTCTCTCCTCCCCGCCACCTCCCACTCTCTCAGTCTTCCCTCCCTCACTCTCTCTGCAAAAAATCTGCGCAGCTTTTTTTCTTAACTCTTTTGTTTTGAGTTAGTCCCCCTCTCAGTTCTGTTCAGCTATTTTCCATTATGGTCATTATAGTTTAGCAACCAACAACTACTTTTTCCAAATTTCAATCTTATCAAAATAAATGAGTTGTAGTTTTGTCATTCAACTCTTTCAGAGGAAGGCTCATGAATTTTGATATTTTAGTGGGATTTAATTGAGATTTTTCCTAAGGTATTTTCTAATAGAACAAAATTGTCCTAATATGATGTTACTCATCAAGGCTCCAAGTTAGAAGTTGTGTTGAATGTTAGGTTAAAAAAAAAATAGAACTGGAAAAAAAGAAAGAAAAAAAGCTAGGCAGATACATATATGAATCTACACGAAATTCAGGAAATTTAAGCTAGAAACAGAGCAGCTCCTCCACACAAAATACTTGCGCATGCCTGTTAGCCTGGACCATAGGCGCAAATTGAAATTAGTAAACTTCAATGTGAACATTATCTTGATCAACGATTCTCCTTCACTCATTAGTACAGTACCATAATTTGATAAACCATTATAGCTTCTTCACATTTCACGTACACCTTGCCTCTCATTCTTCAGAATCTCCATCATTATTATTCCAACATGTATTCTTATCATTTGGCTCTCATTCTTCTTGCACTCGCCGTTTCCCACCACTACATTCTCCTTACCAATCAACAATCGCCGGGGCCTGCCCCGTCTTCCCTGACTCCACCAGCCGATGAGTCGCCACCGTCACCACTTTCTCCGGTTTACTGGGCCAGTAGCCCGCTTAGCCGAGAATATGAGCCGCCGCCGCGCCTCCTCCTCCTCCTCCTGTAGTTCCCTCGCCCAGCCCACCGCCGGGTAAACCACCTATCGGAGTAATTGTAGGGCCTGTGATTGGTTCTGTGGTGATACTGACAGTGGGGTTATATGCCGTCTTTATATGGAGGAAGAAGAGAAGGGGTAGACAATCTACACAACCACAACCACAACCACCCGAGAGCAAAGGTAAAACCCCTTGTCCTTCTTATTTGAGAGGCTTTGGTGCCGGTTCTATTTCACAGGGAGAGAAAGAGATAACAAAATTGTGTCGAATGCTGTCCGCTTCTTTGTTTTATTTAATTTCAGCTTTTATACAGTCATCAGTTACTATTCTACATAAACATTATCCCTCCTGATTAGTCTCCTTCTAAGAAGATCATTTTTAGATATTCTTCATACACAATCACTTTATATACAATTTCCTATAACTTTGTTATGCCCGAGGAACTCGCCACTACTTAGAGCCAATTTGAATTTGCTTTTGAAGAATAGCTTTTGAGAAAAAAGATATAAAAATGTTTTAGTGAATAAATTTTGTGAGAAAATGGCTTTTGAGCATATGAGAGTATTTTGATGTTTGTTACGAAAATAATTTTTTATGTGTAAATTACTAAAAAGAATATAAGTTTAATTTGTTTGGAAAAGAGAGAGGGTAACGGCATTTTTGTGGATTATTATGACATATGTAATGATGACATTTTTTATCTCATAATCCACACATCAAAGCAAAAAAAGATTAAAAAATTCAGTTTATACAAAACCCAAGTTTCCAATTCAAATGTGCTTTTCACTTTTTGTTAGTGTTTGGTAAATTTTTCTCTAACCTAGACTTTTTGAGAATAAACTAATTCAAATGATTTATTCACATACTCACAATTTGAATTAGTTCATGTTCATGTATCTTTGGATCTCGTTTTGTAAGTTTTACCCTAACTGCATATTTGACATGGCTTTTAAAAACTAGGTTTGAGAAAAGAACACCCAAACATGTGATAAAATGGAAAAGAACATTTTTTCTTTTAAAACCATGGTTCTGAGGTTTAAAACTTAGATTTAGGGAAAAGAACTACTTCTCACCGCTATTTTAGCATTATATGCGGGGTTGAGTCATCGTTATAACTCTCATAAATTACCAACCCAATATGCCCTTCTTCTTATGATATATATAGATATAATATATATACATAACTTATTTATATATTTTAATTATATTCAATTTGAAAATACATTATACATTAATGGCCTCCAAATTTTTTCCTTCTGTAAACATATTTAAATGTAAGAATTTTGATATTTAATTAACCATATAGACAATACATCATATATGTTACTTATTATTTGTTATTTGAAAGAGAATTTAAATGTAAGAATTTTTGATATTATAGATAATATATCATATATTTAAATGTAAGAATTTTTGATATTTGAAAGAGAATTTTATCCTTCAAATCTGAATACCACACATAAGCTAATGTCCTTGTTGGTAATTTTAACAAGACAAATGTGATTCAGGCAACAATTACCAAAACATTCCGATTTTATCAAAATCTCTCTGTTTTTTTTTTTATGAAAGTTATTCTTCTCAAAATCTATTCTCAAAAATTACTTTGGGAAAATTTCGTTGCATTCCCATAATAGGGAGTTATTCTTAGATTTCCCCAAAAACAATCTGAAATTTCACTACACCCCCAAGAAGGCAAAGTGCTATTAAATGTTTCAGTTAAAAGATCAAAATATCCTTATTGAATTTTGTACTGGATTTTAATTCTTTTCAAATAAGGTTTTTTGAGTGAAAAATTGTTTTTTTATAATGATAGTTAAAAAATTATTTTTTTTATTTATCATTCTATGCAATTGGAATAATTATTTTTAAAAAAATAAAAATAAAGAAAAAATTAAAATGTGGACCATCCGTATTTGCTAGTTTGAGAGCTCATTAAGATGAGCACCTAAATTGATTGCCCCTTCAAGTATATATAAATCTTATAACCCTTACATAAAATCATTGCATAGTGTTAACCTAGACTAATGGAGTTAGCAAACTAAAAAAGAAGCCTGGACTTATATAGAGCTAGTGCCCAGTGGCTTATTGGCCTAAGAATAAGAACACACATAGCAGCTCCCTGAAAAGATGGAGGTTACAACTTGCAACTCACGAATAAAAGGTTTGTGGAGTTAAAATGCCCGTGGGAGTATACTTTAGATGTATTTTACTTTAATTTAATTTTATACTTTACATAACTTTTATTTTAATGTATACACAATATAATCTAAAATAAAAAAAATTTTATAAAATGCCCGTGCGAGTATACTTTAGATGTATTTTACTTTAATTTAATTTTATACTTTACATAACTTTTATTTTAATGTATACACAATATAATCTAAAATAAAGAAAATTTTATAATTACATTGCAGAGTTATCCAGCCAAATGGCCCATAGTGGTGGAAGCCCGTTGCTGCTTAGAGCCCCACAGTCACAAAGGAGGGCCCAGCAACATTCGTTAGCTCCCACTGTTCCTTCCCAGCAAGCACAACGAGCTGAACGAGGTAAGCATACATTTTTTAAATTTTAAATTCAGAAACAATTACGCATTTTTATGTTTAAAGTTCCACGTCATCAATGATTACGCCGCCTCGTCCCAGAAAAAGCTATGGTATGAACGGTTGACCTCACATAATATTCATAATTTTGCATTTTTCTTTACGTCGGTTGAATTGAAATGAACCACAATTTTTAACATTAAATATACAATAGAATTTAGCAGATATAAAACTACACAAGTAGTGTCTGATACATTACCATTAATTGCTAATGTTGTTGGAACATATTCATTCCTATTTTAAATATAAGGAGATCTATTTGCTTAAGTTAGTTAAATTAAAGATGTTAATTAGGGTAGTTAATATCATATGATTTACTAAACATTTTAATTATCTATATTTACTCTTACCTTCCCTAGTTGTTTGTTTATTATTAAGAAGTATCAATACTGATAACTTGAGAAAAAAATTGGAAATATTTATTATATTTAGAACCAAATTTACCTCTTCAAATAGGTCCTATATTTAGGATAAGAAGGAATACAACAAATTAATCTATATGTTTGGTGGTAAAGAAATAATATATTATAACATAGAATAATATTCACATTAGATAAATTGAAAAGAAGTTAAACTAATGTGTCGATGACCTCTTTTGTTCCCCTACTTGGTCTTTTAGAATGGAAGCAAACCATTATATATATGGCACTCTATCGGGATAAAGAACCGACGATAACTCCAACATACTCACTCCAATCTATATATAAGCTAATGTAGAAGGATTTTTTTTACCCATATTATAAGAGGCTGTGAAGGTAATAAATACTTATTTTTTATTTTAACTCTTTATTACTAAATAATGATTAATAAAAGCAAAGAAGGACAATCTATACAACCACAACCACCCGAGAGTAAAGGTAAAACCCCCTTCTTACTTAGGAGGCTTTGAGCGCCCCCCCCCCCCAAAAAAAACACACACAAACAGAGGCGCGGAGGGAGGGAGGTAGAGAGAAGTTATGTCTAATGCTCTCATCTTCTTGTTACTAGATTGGCATCACTTAAAGTCTGTTTTGATTAGCTTTTAGATAATAGTTTTTGAGGGAAAAACTATAAAGAGATGCTTTTAAAATAATATCTTTTATGAGAAAATTGTTCTTAATAAAATGAGAGTGTTTTGATATTTTTTATGAAAATAATTTTTATATATAAATTACTAAAAATGATATAAGTTTAATATGATAATAAAAGAGAGATGTTAAGTGCATTTTTGGTTAATTATTATGACATGAATAATGATATCATTTTTTGTTACTTCGTACTCAACGTGAAAGCAAAAAAATTCAGTTTATCTAAAATCTAATATTTGGGTAAATTTCAATGTTATTAAATCCTTATTGGTGTCTGAACCGGTCGGACAGTATATTAAAATTAGTGAGTTAGACTAGAGCTAACTCAAGTAAAGAATTTAAATGTTAAATAATATCACTACTACAAAATATACATTTCACGTCCCCAAACAACGTCTGCTATATAGAAATCTGACATTAAAAAAAACGCGATGGCAATTTTGTAAATAAACTCAAAACAGAAAAGAAACAACGTCCCTTATTTCTGAAATAAGTGACATTGTTTGTTTCTTTGAGAAACAACGTCACATATTTCAAATAAGTGACATTGTTTCTCAGAGAAACAACGTCACATGTATGAAACATGTGACGTGGTTTCTTTGAGAAAGAAACCAGAAAGAAACCACGTCACATGTTTGAAACATGTGACGTGGTTTCTTTCCACGTCACATGTTTCAAACATGTGACATTGTTTCTCTGAGAAACAATGTCACATATTTCAAACATGTGACGTTGTTTCTCTGAGAAACATTTTTTTTTTAAATTTTCGAAAAAAAGGCGCCTTTTTTCCCTCTTTTAGCTAAGAAACAATGTCACATGTTTTTTATATGTGACGTGGAAAGAAGAAACAATGTCACATGTTTTTTGATATGTGACATGGTTTCTTTCCATGTCACATATTAAGCACACAAGTGACATTGTTTCTTACTTCTTCAGGTTTAGCTCCCCTCTCTCTCCTTTTGTGTTTTTGCTTTCTATGTATTGCATTTTAGTATCTTTGCATTTTTCTCTATCTTCTTATTTTGGAGTTCTAAGCTCTTTTGTCGAGCATTCTTAGTTATTGAAATGTGTACACCTTTAATTAACTACTCGTTCCTACTAATATCTTACTTCTTGCTTTGTTTTTTTTCCTTGCTCTGTTTCTTCAATGTCATTTTCCTGAACCTATTTCTTGGAAATAATCATGCAAAATCCGCTTCTAAATATTCCAGGATGAGAGGTGTTGTGTTACATTTGTTACATTAAGTGGATTTACTTTTTCAATTAGAAGAACATGATTTCCATGTCGTTTTTGCTTGTTTCCCAATTTGATTCTTGATTTCTCTGCATTCCCAAGTTAATTTTTTTTAGATTTGGTTTGTAGAAATCAGTGAGCATTGTACAAAATACTAAGTTGTGTAAAAATGGAATTTTTTGTTTGTGTAGTAGTAGCAAAAGTCATATGTATATATATTTAATTAGTTTGATTAAATTAGTTATATCTCTGGTTGATGGTTTACATCTGTTAAATAATAATCTGTTTCCATCAGCAATGCAATGCATGAAAGTATGAGGAAAAAATAAAAAATTAAAGAAACTAATTTTTTTTAAAAAAAAATGGAATTCACGTCACATACTAGAGTAATATGTGACATGGTTTCTCCTGGCAGGAGAAACCACGTCACATATTTGGACTAATATGTGACGTGGTTTCTCCTCTCCTGCCAGGAGAAACCATGTCACATATTAGCCCAAATATGTGACGTGGTTTCTTCAACCAGGAGAAACCATGTCACTTGTTTAAAACATGTGACATTAATTCTTTTTTTTAAAAAAACAAAAAATAATCAAACCAAGGACTTTTCACTTCACATTTTCAATAAGTTGTGACATGGAAAATATGACTTTCCACGTCTGTTGCTTTAGTGACGTTAAAATGTCATATTTTCTAAGTCACTAGTTTTAATGTCACATGAAAAATTGACGTGAAAACCCCCAAATAATAGACATTGAAAGTCCTTTCTGCAGTAGTGAATAATTTTAAAATTTCATCCAATCATCCAAATGCTAAATAAAATAACTATATACCTTATGCAATTTTTTTTTAAAGAAAATTTATAACACATAATAAATTGAAAGATTTATTCAAAAGAACCGCAGCCTTAAAATGATCACTTCCTTTTTACCCTTCCTTAATTTTTACTTTTCCTGCGACAATCACTCCTCATACCCCACATTTCCTGTTTCAACTCGATGTCTCTTCTTCGACTAGTAAGCCGAGGCCTTTGCCTTTAAACGTCACCAACATGCAACATCAATGGCGAGGAGTTAATCTTCACAGCTCCCATCAACTTCCTCTTTCTTTGCTCTTCTCCTCCATCTCTTCTTCATCATCTTGTCTGATCTAGAAAGCATGTTTGAAGTCTGATGTGAATCTTGATAGAGAAAAATTCAGCGGTATCTAATTATGTGATGAAACCTATTGGATTGAGGTACTCCTCGACTCCATTGTACTGCTTCCTCGGGGAAAAAGTTTCTATATTAAACGACGCACGAAGTATGTTTAATTTCAGTTACTCATTTTATCTTTCTATAGTTGGTTCCATTTTATTGGTTGAAAAAGGTGTCTATGTTCATGGGGTTGATTTTGTCATTTTTTTTGGATGACATTGTGCCTTTTCTGCTTTCCCCATTGTGTTTAGGTTGGTAGCTTATGATTGGACAAGCCTGTATTACTTTAGTTGCTTTGAATAAGATTTTAGCCCAATTCGTTATGCATAAAGTGCAATTTAAAGTGTAAGTCTAATTTTAGAAATTTTATATATGTATGTATGTATGTGTATGTATGTATGTGTGTATGTATGTATGTATGTATGTATGTATGTATGTATGTATGTTAAGTTGTACCTAATATTGGTACTCAACAACCCTTGATGCCAATTTCTCCAGCTGATCAGTTAGGCGGTCCAACCAATGGTGAAGCATCATCCCATAATGTATCATCTCCTACCATTACCGTGGGACTGTCACAGAGCTCGTTTACATATGAAGAACTTGCATCTGCAACAAATGGATTCTCAGAGTCAAATTTTCTTGGTCAAGGTGGGTTTGGCTATGTCCATAAAGGAGTACTACCAAATGGTAAAACTGTGGCAATTAAGCAGCTCAAACCTGACAGCAGCCAGGGGGAGCGTGAGTTCCTGGCTGAAGTGGAGGTCATTAGCCGAGTCCATCACAGACATCTTGTTTCCTTAGTTGGATACTGCATTGGTCGAGGCCAGATGATGCTTGTATATGAGTTTGTCCCAAACAATACACTAGAATTCCATCTACATGGTAAGATTCCAATATCAAAATTTATTCCTAGTGTGCCTAGTAGAGAAGCATGCAAAAGTGATGTAGAGTGGATGACATATTGACTCTTATTTCTTAGATAGGGTTAAAGAGCAAAAATACCCCTGAACTTATCTCAAAAGAGCATATGGCACCTTAAACAAATATTGGGGGCAAAAATACCCTCAAACACTTGAAAAATGGAAAAAAAACACCTTCTCCGTTAAAAAACCCCAAACCGCCGTTAAAAAACACCTTCTCCTTTCCCTTCTGTATTTAACTGCGTTTTGGGGTTTTTTAACGGAGAAGGTGTTTTTTTTTCCATTTTTCAAGTGTTTGAGGGTATTTTTGCCCCCAATATTTGTTTAAGGTGCCAGATGCTCTTTTGAGATAAGTTCAGGGGCATTTTCGCTCTTTAACCCTCTTAGATATGATTTGCTGAAAATGTGGTCACATACAATTTGCGATCTAATCTCTAGATGCCATATCAGAATTTCCAATAACAACTGCATATTGTTCATTGATTTTAATTATTGAAAACCACGAGAGATCAATTTATGGGAAAATTTATTAGAAAGTTGCTGAAAATTTGGATCTAAGTTCTCCGGATCTCTGAGAACAAAAATATAGTAAACAAAATTACCAGCTCCAAGATTCATTGCAGATATACAATTGTTGACAGGAACCCTGCATTATACAGCAATTAGAGCATTTGAAGGTTCTAAGACGTCGCTTAGGTTTAAGATTCGAGAATCAACACCTTAGACTTAGAGGTTGTAGAGGCATTGGGAATTTAGATTTGCAAATAAATGATTCGGAGAATATTTTAAATTTTAATCGGGGAACTGTTGGTGTAGAATGCTAGAAAGGCTTTAGGGTTGCTAGTTCAACTTAACCTCATGTTTTTTTTCTCTTGCCTAACAGCAGTTAGATTGTGATTTTCATCCTGAAAATAGCAGATATGTAAGCAACATATACATTGACCTTTTGTTGTAAAGTACAATTTTATCCCTCTGTTGTATGCTTTCATTAAAATGTTAATTTGATTTCATATTATGGTTTTCTGTGGGAAATATATCACAGTATACTCACTGTTTAAATAAGTTGAAATAGTACACATGGTTATTGAAATTTTGAAATTACCTTTATGGTAATGTATTTTAGCATAATTGAAATGTTGCCTGACCTGTGTTGTCTATTGATGGACAAGGGGCTCCGCTATTGAGTTGCAAGTTTGATAATCTTACTGATAGCATATTGTGATGGTTTCATTCCAGGAAATGATGGAACAACATTGCACTGGGCAGCAAGGATTAAAATTGCTGTTGGATCTGCAAAGGGATTGGCATATCTGCATGAAGACTGTAAGTTTTCTTTAGAAATTATGAAACAGATTAATTTACAGTAGAGGCTTGGCAGTTCATTCAGTTTGATATGTTGGTCTTGAAATTTTAGGCTTTTCTGGCTAATAATATTTTAGGTCACCCAAAAATCATACATCGTGACATCAAGGCATCTAACATTCTTCTTGATGACAATTTTGAGGCCAAGGTAGGATTTGTAACTTTCTAAACTTTTCAATTCCTTCCAAAAATTGTAGATTACATCGAAAAATAGTGCTTTACCTTAAGATTATCATCATACAACAATTCACTGTTTCTCAAGCAATTAGGTTTGTATCTCTTATTCAGGTTGCAGATTTTGGGCTTGCCAAATTTTTGTCAGATGTTGATACGTACCCATGTCTCCACTCGAGTAATGGGAACCTTTGGGTAAATATTTTTCTGATAAATCTTTTATCTTGAATCTGGCATGTAATACATTTATTGGGAAGTCTGTTTCTTTAATTTGAATATAGCACAATGGGATCGTGTGATTCATGTAGTTGTATCCCATTATAACCGATCCCACTTAGTGGGATACAAATTTGTTGTCGTTGTTGTTTGTTTCTTTGACCCTCCCCCTTTTATTAAATGTTTGTGGCATTTTTTTGTTTTGAATTCTGATTTAATTTATTGTAGATACCTAGCTCCAGAATATGCTGCTACTGGGAACCTCACTGAGAAGTCAGATGTCTTCTCGTATGGCGTTGTGCTTCTAGAGTTGATTACAGGGAGAAAACCTGTTGATAAAACCAAGTCTTTTGCAGATGACACTATGGTTGAGTGGGTGTGTACTATACTTTATCAGTTAAGATACAGATTATTTATGGTACAGCACAGTTTGCGTCTTTTTAAGTATCTATGTTATTGAGTTCATGATTATTACTACTAATTGCTATAAGAACAGAATGGGTTTGGTTATAGTGTTTGCGCCTTACAGCATTACTACCTATATTTTATTTAAAATTTGATATTTTCTTTTATTTTTTTCTCTTGCACAGGAAGTTGCTTTTTAAAATAATAGTTGCTGAGGACGTTGTGAAATTCAAATAGCCATATAAGTGCATTGTTTTTACATTGGGTCACTTTCAAAGTAAATTATGTGGTGTTGAACTGAGCTAAAGCCGATATTTGTAATGAGTAGTTGAGAGAGCTAGACATACTCTAATTTTGCAATTGTCTATAAGCATTTGGCAATGCCTTCGTTGACCTAACTATGGTTTTGAAAAAATCTTTGATACTTATTACCTAGGACTGAAGGAGTAACTGGTAATGAATATACCTGTCATGTACTCAGACATTGTGCAAATTACAGGCAAGACCTTTACTTTCTCAAGCTATGGAAGATGGCAACTTCGATGCTCTTGCTGATCCAAGGTTGCAGAAGAGTTATGACCCCGGTGAGATGCGTCGAATGATTGCCTGTGCTGTAAATTGTGTGCGCAATTCAGCTAGACAACGGCCCCGAATGAGCCAGGTCAGTTAATTTTTAGCAAGTGTATATGAAACTATGAATAACTGCGTTCAGCGTTGACTTGCATTATATTGTCAAGCTTTTGCAAGCTACTATCAAATATATGATAGAAAGGATGACATTATTTTGAAATACAGAAATTCTGACATCTACATTTATAAATATAATTGTGAAACTTAGAGATCAAGTGCTTGCTTGTGACAATCAAGATTTTCCGCATAAGGTAGGTAGTTCAAGCTCTTGAAAGGAATATTTCTTTGGATGATCTGAATGAGGGGGAAGCACAACAGGGCACAGCAGAGCAAGAATCTATTGAATGCAGCGGGGAACATCAGTCTGCCTCAAGCAGTTCAGGCCTGCAAAATTCATCAGAGAAATAGCGGGGAACATCGAAGCGGATATTTTTGGAGTATTGGAATTAATTTGTTGCTTCTTTCACAAAAATCCACACCTTTGGTAAATACAGTTTGTTGGTAGAAGTGGATTTGTTCGTGATTCCAACAATATATTTTATTTCACAAGTATAATTCTCTTCATTTATGTGATTTAAATGAGTTTAAGCTGGTTTAACCCGGGAAGCAAACATCTACTAAACAAAAGACAGCCGTAACATTGGAAGTCTTGAGATGAAAAGGTGAATCTGAATATATTTGGTTTATTTTGTGATGATGCATTCTACAGTTAGATTACTGGAATTTATTTTTCTTGTATGTATTATTGATGTTAATATATAATGAGTAATGGGGGTAACACACATGTTTATGATACTTCTAGCCTGCCTGTTACTTTTCATAGTATTTATACATTTACGGAATTGCCGACATTCTTGTTTATTATTGGAAATTGTTTTATTTGATGTTATTATCTCTAGATTCCGAGCAGAAACTGACATAAACTTTTGTTTGTGTAGGACTGTCATGAGTCTTTCTAGTATTAAGCTTTGTTTTTCCATTACTCCTCTGAGAGAGAGGTGTTTTATTTGGTCATATTTAAAGAGGATATGTTATTAAATTTTATGTGTGAATGTACTATTTAACCATTTATTTCTTATGTATTGAATTTATTTTCATATGGTGTAGTGGATATTAAATAGGATTAAAATTAGAAAGTTCTGAAATTTCATGGTGGAATTAATGGGATCTAAGGTTTTCCTAAGTCTATATGAAATATACTAGAATTACCTTATAAATAAGACAATGAGTAACCATTAAACATGGTGGGGCCAATGGAATTCGTTAAAGTCACTAAAATTTGGATGCCAAGAAAAATGCAATTTTCTCTATTAACAAGAACTGAAAGTTGAATAATGGGAAAATTGCAATATTGTCCCAAGTAAGGCAAATTATTACTCTAAGGTCCCTTGAAATCTCAAAATTATTAGCAAGTCCCTAGTGACTTGAATGCAATAAAATGGAATAAAATGGAATTTTTCACCAAATTTAGTTGTTAACGAAGGCTTATTCAATTGTCAATGAAGGCATATTCAGTTGTCAATGAAATCTTGTTAAGTTGTTAATGGGGTTTATTACATTTCCTATCAGACCCCATTAATAACTCAACAAGATTTCGTTAACAATTGAATAAGCCTTCGTTAATAACTGAATACGGTTCAAATTATTACTCTAAGGTCCCTTGAAATCTCAAAATTATTAGCAAGTCCCTAGTGACTTGAATGCAATAAAATGGAATTTTTCACCAAATTCAGTTGTTAACGAAGGCTTATTCAATTGTCAATGAAGACATATTCAGTTGTCAATGAAATCTTGTTAAGTTGTTAATGGGGTTTATTACATTTCCCATCACACCCCATTAATAACTCAACAAGACTTCGTTAACAATTGAATAAGCGTTCGTTAATAACTGAATACGGTCAGTAATATTAACATACATTTTACATCAAAATATCAGTTTATTATTGACCGTATTCAATTGTTAACGAAGGCTTATTCGGTTGTTAGTGAAGTTTTGTTGAGTTGTTAATGGGGTCTGATGCAAAATGTCATAAACTCTAGTAACAACTCAACAAGCATTCGTTGACAACTGCATAAGCCTTCGTTAACAACTGAATTTGGTGAGTAATTCCATTTTATTGTATTCAAGTCCCTAGGAACTTGATAATAATTTTAAGATTTCAAGGGACCTTAGAGTAATAATTTGTCTTACTTGAGATCATGGTGCAATTTTCCCTTGAATAATTCGATAAGGTCCATAATGGAAGATTGAAAGTTGTTATCATTTGATATCAATAATTCGATACGGCGGCAACAACAATAACAATTATAATAAATCCTTGCCTCACTAGAGTTCGATATGGCATTTGACGGGGGAAAAAAAAAAATTCAATACGGCAGCAATTTTGTTTTAATATTAAAATGAGTTTGATTTGAATTTAAAGTTTAATTTTATCTCCTCATACCGCTACTTTTACTAATAATTTGGACGTCAACAAAATGAATATAGACTTTTTTTTTTCCTCTATCTTTACCAGTATTTCCCATCAGTACGAAGAAATCAATATTTTGAGGTTTGAGAAAAATGATAGAAACTAACCAGGTTTCTTCGTATTGGTTTAGTTTCTTATAATGTTGAGTAAAAATACTTTGGATAAACCATAGTTACTTTTTCAATCTGATTGGTCCCATTTTTAAATTAAAATTAATAATTACGTTTAATAAATTTACACGGTTTTTTTGTCAAAATAAATTTACACCGTTGAAATTAATGAAATAATTGTTATTCACTTATTTGTATGATTTGCGTACAAATGAAAAAAGAAAAAACACCGGAGCAGTTATCGGTCTGCTTGCATCAATGTTGCAGTTTTTCTTGTAAAAAAAAAAAAAGGTTCATTTTTACGCGCAAATTAAAAAAGATAACAAAAATTCGATCCTCCCCACTCTCATGAACTTTTTTATCCCAAAAAAAGTGATATCTTCTGCATCCGTCACTGGTCCAGAGGTTTTTCTTATATGAACGTGAAAGAAAGTTGACAACATTATCACTTTCTCAAGTGCCGTTTGGCAACGTTGTAGATGCAAAATTTGAGGAGGCAATGAAAAGATCAAGCCTTAATTGATTATTGATTATTGAATAATAATGGGGTCACCGGTAGTAACAGTGATACAATGGTTATAAGAAAAAGACTTCAACTGGAATGAACAAATCGAAGAATAATAATCAGAGTCCATGTCGCAATAAAGCTGACCAAAATGCTAGCCAACTAGTGGTGAAGCTATCAGAGTGCTTGTTTTTCTGGTTTGCATATGGTCTTTTTATACGTCAGAATAAAAATTTTGATAAAAATGTATCTTAGCCCTAGTGAGATCAACACTTCGTCCGGAGGGAAAAATGATTTTTTAACTTTTAGCTAGGAGACAAAAATAGATGAAGAAAAGTGGAGAGAAAAAAATAGGTGGGATCCATGTGGTTTCATTTAGAAGACAACACAATAAATATCATTACTGAATATTGCCTTGTCAAAAAATTCAATGGAAAATCCCAACATGCATTTTCCCATAGTTAAAACTTAAATAATTTTAGTTTACTTTGACTTTAGCCTTTAATTTGATTTTATAGTATTATTTTTAATTTTCTTTCATGACATTACTTTAAAAATGGGTCAAAATCAAACAAAGTCATTATTGAAACTACAAATGTTATACACTTTCTCGCATATATCTTTACTCCCTCTGTCCAAGCCACAATGCGCCTAGCTAATATTATATTTCCATTTTTTTTTAACATTTTATCCAACTCGTATTTTTTGTTTTTGTATTTTTTTCAATTAAAATGTTAGACAGTAACAACATAAAATTACAATCGACGTCGAAACCATGACCTCTGACTTAGTTAGAGGGAGACGTTACACTACTGAATTACAAGCCATACGGTCCAACACCTAATTTCCTAAACGTACGTCCAAACATAGGTCCTCCTTGACATTAAATACCCGAGAACTCCTCCCTAATTTTCTAAACGTCCAAACATGGATCCTGACATTAAACACCCAAGAACTCCACTAGGACCATGCTACTTTCCCACACGGGTCAATTGACTCCCTCCCTCCCCGCCCCCCCCCCCTGTTTATATATATATATCATATCCCACAAAATCACGTAATTAATCTCAACTCCTTACTAAAAAGTTATTATTACATGAGCATTAAGTTGTTATCATTTAGTCAAAAGTTGTTACTGACCTATAACTAAATTTTCAGTCATTAACAATTTTTGACCAGGTGATAAACATTTTTTTTGCTTGACGATAACAACTTTTGGCCAAATGATTACAGGTTGGGGCCTAACAATCGCAACTTTTTAACTCTTATTTAATAACAATTTTTGAGCTATCAATAACAACTTAATGAGTAGGTGATAACATCTTCGTGGGATCTGAGTTTAATTACGTGATTTTATGGGACCTCATTTTAATTAAATTCCTTACACATGACTTGTAATTAAGTTTTCCTAAAAATTTTGACAAAAATGTATTAAAGAGCACCTAAATGGGATGTATCGGTGTAAGCCTTGAAGCCGCCCTTCAAGAAAATTAGGGACCAAGGGGATAGAGGGAGTTACCTCCGGGTGTCATACTCTTGAGGAGTTTAATGCAATTTGATTCCTTGTTACTAAATGCAATACTTGTTAAAAACTGGTAAAAGCATTGTGTTTGGTTTTTGGTATGAGATTTGTATAAAAAGTTTGATATGTTCAAAAACAAATTGAAAGTTGGATTAAAGGGAGATTTGGATTCAAATGGAATGGATATTCTTGGTAAGTGGAATTTTTTGGAAATCATTGCTTCAAAAATTAATTGAGAGTAAAAAGTGGTCAATTTCTAAAGAACCCTAGAGGGACCCCTCTAAGTTAGGCTTAAATTAATTTAATTAATGCAAGAACCCTGCATATTAACTAATTTAATCTAAGTTGATTAAACATTTGACCAAATTAAACTTGCTAATTGCAGGGAACTCTTAATCCTACAACCGGAACCCTGAATCGCAACAGGATTAATTTACCAATTCCAATTCTTTGATGGAATCTCAACCAATGAATTAGAAACAATAAATTGAAGCCCAATGTTTCTCAAGCAATAAATAGGCTTACTTTGTCAATTTCTAAACATAAACACTTGACACTATGGATGGGAATAGGCCAGGCCCTTATCATGGGCCTACAGCCTAGCCTACAATAAACCTAACATAACCTATTTAGTAAATAAGTCAAGCTCATAATCATGCCTATTATTATGCCTACTTAAATAAACAGGTCAGGCCTTTTTCAGTAAGGCCTAGCTTATAAGTCTACAGGCCTATCCTATTTAATTTTTTTGTAATTTCTATTATGACATATAATATAAAATAAATTATATAAATTAATTATAACATTACCAACTTATCTAGTTTTATAACCAGAAAATCTTTTTGAAACATATGTATGCATTTTAATATGTTTAAAAGGTAATATATAAAATTATAATTATAAACTTTTAAGCCTATTGAACAGTCTACATTTTAAGTAGGCTATTGAATAGGCTTTCAGACCTTTTGGTCACGCCTAAAAATAAGGTTACATATAGGCTCAGATACAGGCTTAAGCTTTACATTTTTAATCAGGCTCAAGACTATTTAGTTGAAGCCTATATAAGCCTAGTCTATTTCCACCCCTACTTGACACCATGATCCACTAAGTAAAAACCCCACACTTAGCACAAAATTTTAACAAGAAAACATAAATTAATTGATGAACCCATACAAATAACATATGTTCAAGTCAATAGATGCAATGCCAAGCATCCATACAAAGAAAATCAACAACAAAAATTGTTTCTATCACTCTCATACATGGAATCATGAACAACACAACCAATTGCAAAAAAAAAAAAAAATCCTATAATCTTAAAAATATGTAAATAAAAGAGGAAGAGAGAGTGGGAGAACAAAACTCCCCTTTGAAGCTTCAAGCTCATGAGCTCCATCACCAAGAATATGAGAGTTTAGTTGCTGCTCTTTATGGGAAGATCATTAACCAAGAGGAAGAGGATGTAAGCCATGGGTGATTTGGAGTGGAAAATGGAAGAGATGGTAGTAAGGTTGAGAGAAAATGGAGTAGGAGATGAAGTTGGGATGAATAGAGTGATGGAAATGAAGCATTAGGTCAAAATATTAGTGAGGAAACTGGGTTTATGTCATTTTGGATCGGGTTGTATGAGTGGGTATCTTAAACACCTGAAAAAACCAGAAACTTCGCGTATCTGTTAGGCGGTGTTTGAAGCGCCTGAGCGCTAGCAGCTTCTATCCAAGTTTTTCACCCTTATGGCCTAGGAGCTGTTCTGAGTGCTTGGACGCTTTGCCTCTATGTTTTTTACCCTTTTCTTCTTCTATTTGTTCTCCAATGGTCTTCAATGATTCTATAAGTAAAAACACTATAGAAAAATGATCAAATGCCCTAGAAATTAATTATTTTATTGCAAATTAATCCTAATTCTATGCTTATTTCGCTTAAGGATATAAGATATTAAATGAGCACATTTTGAATCATAATTGCATCTTAGATATGTTAATTGCCTCAATTTATCATATAAAACCAATGAAAATCCAAGGATTTGTCATGTATCTTAGCCCTAGTGAGGTTGACACTTCATCCGGAGAGAAATAAATTTTTTTACTTTTGGCTTGGAGACAAAAATAGATGAAGAAAATTTTTTTTTGGGGGGGGGGGGGGGGAGTAGGTGGGATCCAAGTGGTTTCATATAGAAGACAAACACTATAAATATCATGGTAATCAAACCCGGCTCGACTCGGAACCCACCAACCCGGCCACTCAACCGGGGCCGGGTTTGATACTAACCCGGACCCCACTGACCCGGATCAACCCGGGGCTAACCCGGCATAAACTGGGTGTGACCCGGTGGGTCAGTGGGTTAGCTTTTTTCCTAAAAAAAATATTTTTTTGTATGAATGGTAGAAGGCAATATTTGTTGAAATTAATGACAATTTTAATGGTAATAACTATTATTTTAATGATAAAGTACTGAGTATGAATATTTTGTAATCATTTATCTATTTTGATAATTATTATGTGAAGAATATTTTATGATTACTAATTTTGATGTTATTTGATAGTGGATTGATGCTATAATGTCAATATGTCAAATAAATCATAAGGAATGTTGGATGAGTATATGATATTTTGTTAGTGATTTAAGGTAGTGAACTAATAATTAGGTAGTTGGCAAAAAAAAAAATTAATATTTAGTATTTAATGGAATAATGAGAGTTTAAATTATTTTTTAATTTTTTATTTCCCACCGGTCTAGCCCACGGGTTGACTCCGAACTGACCCACTAACCCTTGACCCACTACCTCCACCGGTCTAAGCCCCGATCCGGGTTTGATTACCTTGATAAATATTATTATTGAATATTGGCTTGTCCAAACATTCAATGGAAAATCCCAGCATGCATTTTCCCATAGTTAAAAATTAAATAATTTTAGATTAATTTGACTTGAGCCTTCAATTTGGTTTTATAGTATTAATTTTAAATTTATTTTTTCATGACATTACTTTAAAAATCGGTCAAAATTAAATAAAGTTATTATTGTAATTATAAATGTTATACGCTTTCTCTCATATATCTTTACTCCCACTGTCCAAATCACAAGGGGCCTAATATTATCTTTCCATTTTTCTCTGAACATTTTCTGCAACTCCTATTTTTTGTTGTTGTTGTTTTTTTTCAATTAAAATGTTAGACACTAACAACCTTAAATTACAACCGGAGTAGCTCTAACTTATCAGGGAGACGTTATACCATTAAATTACAAGCCATAGTCCAACACCTAATTTTCTAAACGTCTAAACATGGGTCCTACTTGACATTAAACACCCAAGAACTGCTGCATAATTTTCTAAACGTCCAAACACGGATCCTGACATTAAACACCCAAGAACTCCACTAGGACCATACTGCTTGACTCAGATTTTATTTCACACAAGGGTCAACTGACTCAGGTTATTATCTGTAGACCGGGAAAAGAAGCTGAGATAGATTATTGTTTACGTGGGATTGTCACGAGTCTTGTTAGATTCAGTTTCACTTTTGTAAACAAAATTAACGGTGTAAAAATTAAAGGAATAAAAATATACTTTATAAATTAAAAAAATAAATTGAAACTTAATATATGTTTAAAAGAGTAAATATATACTGCAACTTAAATTTTTTCCATCTTTACCACTTAATCTAAGAATTTCCCTTCTGAAAACCGACACTATATTTTCAGGTTTAAAAAAAAAAAAGAAATTCAACAGTTTTCTTCTTGGTTTAGATTCTCATAATTTTGAATAACAATATTTTAGATAAAAGTAATTTTTTTTATTTAAATGGTTCAATTTGATAATTAAAAATAAAATAACCACTCTTTATAAATTTAGTGGAAAGGGAAAGAAACAGAGAGAACACGGAAAATGCTATAGAGGTGCTCCCTATTTGAAAAAAATCCCTCTAAATATGAGATATTAAAATGGGATTTTTAAAATTCATGTGAAAAGACATAAATACCTCCACATTAAAAAAAATCTACACATCTCACTGGTGAAGGTGACACTTGATTAAACCATCACTTGCTTGATAAAAAAATATAAGTGACCATTGAGCTACCAATGACCTATAATCAATAGAATGCAATAACTTGTACAAGTAAATTCGTTAATTTTAACTAACTTTATTCGCAAGTTGTGTTGGTACTTTCCTTTTTCTTTTTTGCATTTATCCAGAGGTATCCACGCTATCAGCAACCAATTTATTTAGTTTGCGGGAATATAAGCCCACAATAGAAGATCCGTTGGTAAATATAGTTTGTTGGTAGAAGTTGATTTGTTCGTGATTTCAACAATCTGTTGTATTTCACAAGTATGATTCTCTTCATTTATGTGATTTAAATGAGTTTAAGCTTGTTTCACCCGGGAAGCAAACATCTACTAAACCCAAGAAAGCGGTAACATTCGAAGCCTTGAGATGAAGATCTCATTACTACAGAAAACACTTTTCATATATCTTTATTGGGATTTTTCACGTCTCTTTTTGGCGGGACATGGATAAGGAAGACGTAGAAAGTTGACTTTCTACGTCTTCCTTATCCATGTCCCGCCACTTTCTACGTCTTCCTTATCTATGTCCCGCCAAAAAGAGACGTGGGATGTGGAAAGTCTTTTTTCTTAAAAAAAAAATAGATTTTTTTAATTAGAATAATTAACCTCAATCCAAAAAAAAAATACCAATATTTTATCTGAGTAATAGAAATATAACACTTAAAATGAAAAAAAAATGAACTAATTTTATTATTTATAGCCAAACTAATATTACAAAAATGTTAGAATATAACTTTGATCCTAAATTATGGGATGGTTCCCAAAAAAATAATAAATAAAACAGACCATAACATTTATAAATCTTAACACAAAAGCTTCCCATTAAGATTATCCACAGCTTGAAAAAATCCTCCTTCTTCACTCCTCTATGCATATCATAATCATATTAGAACCGTATCAATGTCCACATCTTGAAAAGATCCTCCTCCTTCATTCCTAAATATGCTCCTTCAAGTCCAAAGCTTCTTGTACAAGCACATCATAGCTAAAAGAGGGGGGGGGGGGAAGTCCATCCTAAGAACAACTTCAAAAGAAAATTCAGTAGAAAGTGAGAAATTGAGCTGAAACACCACACAGATCTAACAAAAACAGATCTTTAGACATAAGTTTTGCAATAAATTTGATCAAAACCAGGGTGCAAATTGTGCAACAAAAGAAAAGGCTATAAAGTGCAAAACTCCATGGCAACATCATTGTATATTTTTTGCATTATTACTTCTAGGTCCTATGAAATTACGTAATTAATTTCAGGTCATTTCCAATAAGTTGTTATCATATGCTCATTAAGTTATTAACGTCTGGTCAAAATCTGTTACTGACCCATAATTAAATTCTCAGTCATTAACAATGTTTGACCAGGCCATAAACACTTTCTGGCCTAACGATAACAATTTTTAGCCAGACGATTACAACTTAAGGCCTGACGATCACAACTTTTTAACTCTTGTTTAGTAATAACTTTTGAGTTGTCGATAATAACTTAATGAGCAGGCAATAACAATTTCGTGGGACCTGAGTTTAATTATGTGATTTCATGGGACCTCATTTTAATTAAGTTCCTTACACGAGACTTTTAATTAATTTTCCTTAAATATTTTGACAAAAATGTATCTTAGCCCTAGTGAGATCAACACTTTGTCCGGAGAGAAAAGTAAATTTTGAGAAAATCACAACCAGGTCCCTCATAAGGGATTTAATCATAAATAGGTCCCAAACAATCATCAAATTACATTAAAGTCCCAAGGAACCTAGGTGATATTAAATGGCTTGTTATTGAGTTGTTAGTTGTCAGTTGTCAATACTAGCTCCTTGAGTTGTCAATGCAAAACTCAATAGTTGGCAATACCAATTCCTTAAGTTGTCAATGCACAACTCGATAGTTGTCAATACCAGCTCCTTAAGTTGTTAATGCATCTCTTTCATTGACAACTCAAGGAGCTGGTATTGACAACTATTGAGTTGTCAATGACAAGCCATTTAATATCATCCAGGTCCTTTAGGACTTCAATGTAATTTGATGATTATTTGAGACCTGGTTGTGATTAAATCCCTTATGAGGGATTTGGTTGTGATTTTCCCTAAATTTTTTACTTTTGGCTTGGAGACAAAAATAGATGAAGAAAAGTGGAGAGAAAAAAATAGGTGGGATCCATGTGGTTTCATCTAGAAGACAACGCTATAAGTATCATTATTGAATATTGGCTTGTCTAAACATTCAACGGGAAACCCCCCAACTTGCATTTTACCATGTTAAAAATTAAATAATTTTAGTTTAATTTGACTTTAGCCTTCAATTTGATTTTATAGTATTAATTTTAAATTTATTTTTCCATGATATTACTTTAAAAATGGGTCAAAATAAAATAAAGTATTATTGTAATTAGAAATGTTATACACTTTCTCTCACATATCTTTACTCCCTCTGTCCAAACCATAAGGGACCTAATATTATCTTTCCATTTTTGTCTGAACATTTTCTCCGACTCCTATTTTTTTTTTCAATTAAAATGTTAGACACTAACAACATGAAATTACAACCGGAGTAGAACCCTTAATCTCTGACTTATTAGGGAGACGTTATAACAATGCTGTCAAACTCATGAGTTTAAGTAAACTCGTGATGATGATGTAAAATCGAATCGTAAACTTGAATCATAAAATCGTAAGAGTTTACTTTTATTAATAAATATGTGTTTAAAAAATATTACTAAATAAGAAATATAAAATAACAATATTTTGACTTAAATATATTTTAAAAATGAATATTTGATATTAAATATATCAATACTCATACTTTATCAAACTCAACAAATAACTTTTTATATAAATTCATTTAATATGGTCAATTAAAAATAATTAATATCAGATTTAGAGCAAGTTAACAAGATTATTTTGTAAGGTAGAATCATAAAAACAGTAAACTCGGTACGTAAATTCGTGAGTTTAACCGAGTTTATATATATTATAAATTTAAGTGACTCGTAACACGTTTTGGATAAGTAGAACAGTAAAAACAGTATCGGAGAGTCAACTTATGAATTTAACAACATGCATTATACCATTAAACTACAAGCCGTAGTCCAACACCTAATTTCCTAAACGTCCAAACATGGATCCTCCCTGACATAATCACCCAAGAACTCTACCTGATTTTCTACCTGATTTGATTGTCTCAGATTTTATTTCACACACGGGTCAACTGACTCCTCTCTGATCTCTTTCAATGTTCATTCTCCTGAGGTTTTTATCTGTAGACCCTGAACAAAAGCTGAGATAGATTAAGGGAGAATTGCATATAAATCCCAAGCTAGAGAATTAATTTCAGACAGGTCCATTAACAACTTCTTCACTTGTTAACCAAGGCTATTGCAGTTGTTAATATTTGTCATTAACATAGATTAATGTTTACGTGGGATTGTCAGGAGTCTTGTTAGATTCAGTTTCACTTTGTAAACAAAATTAACGGTGTTAAAATTAATGAAATAAAAATATACTTTATAAATTAAAAAAATAAATTGAAACTTAATATATGTTTAAAAGAGTAAATATATACTGCAACTTAAATTTTGTCCGTCTTTACCACTTAATATAAGAATTTCCCTTGTGAAAAGCGACACCATATTTTCAGGTTAAAAAAAGGCAATTCAACAGTTTTCTTCTTGGTTTGGATTCTCATAATTTTGAATAACAATATTTTAGATAAACAGTAGTTTTTTATTTAAATGGTCCAATTTGATAATTAAAAATAAAATAACCACTCTTTATAAATTTAGTGGACAGGGAGAAAAATAGAGAGAACACGGAAAATGCTATAGAGGTGCTCCCTATTTAAAAAAATCGCTCTAAAATATGAGATATATTAAAATGGGATTTTTTAAAAGGGGCAATTAATTATAGGTCCCATGTAGGAACCTAATTAAAATAAGATCCCACGAAATCACGAAATTAATCTCAGGTCACACGAAGTTATTATCGTCTGCTCATTAAATTGTTATTGGTAGCTCAAAAGTTTTACTGAACAAGGGTTTGAAAGTTGTGATTGTCAGGCCCTAAGTTGTTATCGTCTGGCCAAAAGTTCTAATTGTCAAGTCAAATAGTTGTTACTGTCTGGTCAAAAGTTGTAACTGACCCATAAGTCAGTAACAACTTTTGACCATGCGATAATAAATGTTTTGCCTGCTGATAACAACTTAATGAGCATGTGATAACAATTTCTAGATAGGGACCTCATATTAATTTCATGATTTCATGTGACCTCATCTTAATTAATTTCCTTATCTGGACCTATAATTAACTACTCCTTTTTAAAATCCAAGTGAAAAGACATAAATACCTCCATACTAAAAAAAAGTCTCCACATCTCACTGGTGAAGGTGACACTTGATTAAACCATCGGTTGCTTGATAAAAAAACTATAGGTGACCATTGAGCTACCAATGACCTATATTCAATAGAATGCAATAAATTGTACAAGTAAATTCGTTAATTTTGACTGACCTCATTCGCAAGTTGTGTTTGTACTTTCCTTTTTCTTTTTTATATTTATCCCCAGGTATCCTGCGCTATCAGCAACCAACCCAGTTCACGGGAATGTAGGCCCACAATAGGGAACCTAATTACCTCCAAATAATTATCGCGGCTACATATCCAAGCTCAAACTTTAGACTATTAGTTAAGCTAAAACAACCAACAGCAAATTTGTCTAAGCGCTTGGTGCTTGTGTTAGTATTTTCTACATTAAAGTAAAGGGATTTTGGTTTGAGTTTTAATTTACGCCCTTTTTCTTCTCATATCATTTTCCTTTCAATAATTTTATTTTGCCCTACATTTTTTCTAAATAAAAAATATATACATAGTGTAACACCTAATATTTTAATACTATATTATAGCATTTTAATTGATTTATAACCACTTTTGTAAATACCAGAAGCCTAAAAGTACAAAAAATTTAAAACTTTTTTTTTTCAACAAATATTCGAACTTCAATTCTGTTGGAATGGGTTTTTCTGGTAAATTGAAACAATTTAAACCTCTTTATAAAATAGAGTGGTTAATAAAACAATTAAAATCACCTAAATCTAATTAATGGACCTATTCTTTTCTTATAATGTTTAGGGAGTTAAAATTCCTTATATTGTATATTCGTATATTCACTATATTATATATTATTTGTTAGAATCTTAAGTTTTGATGAGGACTGACTCCATAGAAAACATAAGTAAATAAGTGTAAGTTACCCTTGAATTAAACAAGTAAAATCTGATAGGTAACAAATCACTATCGCTAGAGCTAAAGTCTATCGAAAATGAAAAGCCCATCAAATAGCAAATGGTAACTTAGCAGGAAACTTAGCAGAACAACTAAAAGGAAATATTTCTATCGCTAAGTGAATCTCTATAGTTAATAGACAGAGCCATAGCAAATGAAGACTTAGTAAATAACAAAGTTAATATCTATCGCTAAGTCATTCACTATCGCTAAAGGAACTCTCTATCGCTAGAAACTCATTAAGAACATGGATAAATAAAAAGAAGAATATCTAGCTAAACAATGAACCATGTCCTTAAGCAAATGAAATTAGCTAGCGATAACAGGTTAAGCTATCGATAACAAAGTGCTTCAGGTAATGAACATTCAGACAGCTAGTGCCTGAGAGGAAGAATTATCTAGTGATAACATAGTTGCTAGCGATAACACATTCAGCTATCGATAATAGGATACTTTGAAATACCTTTGAATAATCATCTCAGTATCCTTAAAGATAATAAGCCATCAAGAAAATAGAAATAATGGGATTAGCTATCAATATAAGAATGTTTGCTGATATGATATAGCTAGTACGCTGAACAATTGAACCAAGAAAATATGCTAGCCTTAATATCTATCATTAAGAGTATGCTCTGATAACTTAGACAATCCTAGCTGATGTATATTGTCTCTATCTCATTGAGCTAATAGTCAAAGCTTGCGATAGCATCTACTGTGCATTATATAGTTACTTGTTTAGCTAACAGCTCAAGTGCAAGATTTACTCTATGCAGTTAGCGATAGCAAATCATGCTAGCGCTACTGAAAAAGCTGCTATACAGGTACAGTTTGTACGGATGCTCAGAACGCTAATTCTATCTCTCTCCTAGCTCACCCTACACAAAAGTAGTTGAAGCTAGAGTAGAAAGTTAAGCCCGATGAAGAAGCTGCATTTAATGCCAACGGCTATGAGCTCCCAATGACTAATTTCAAACGGCTTCTTGAAGATTGAACGCTAGGGCAAAATCTGAAAAGAGATATAAATACAGAATTCGAGCATTTATGAAAAAGACAACGAAAAACGAGAATATTCACGAACTCATTCATTGCTCTCTGTTCTCTGTATTTATTGTTTTAGAGATTTATCTGGACTTAAGTGTTTATCAAAATCAGTTCATTAAGTGAACGTATTTATTGAAATCCTCTACTGTTTGAGGTTGTTCTGAAAGCTTGGTGCTTTAGAACAGGGATATTACCTTACAGGTAATAAGGGGGAGTGTTTAGAGTGATTCTAAAACTCTGTAAAGGTTGACAGGTAATCCTGCGTTTGTAAAACCTGTGGTTAGTGGAACTCAACAAAGTGTTGGAGAACTGGACGTAGGCAGAGTTGGCCGAACCAGTATAAAGTTTTTCAAGTTGCATTTATTTTTACAATAATTTTTGAAAGCACAATTCACCCCCCTCTTGTGCGATTGCCTCTTTCACTTGGTATTAGAGCAAGGTCTTCTTTGATTGATTCCAACGAATCTGAGAAGTAAAGATCATTATGGCATCGCTTGAAAATATTCTGCCTGAGGGAAGTTCCATTAACAAACCTCCAGGCTTTGATGGAAAGCACTACACTTTCTGGAAACTAAAGATGAAGATCTACATCAAAGCAAATGGATACAAGCTCTGGAAGATTATTGAAGAAGGAGATATTGTGCTGATTTAACCTTTTCCTAATCGCCTTGGGGGTTAAATGCAAAATATTTATATAACCAAGGATTGCACTATAATGGTGTGATCCTGGATCGTCTCTCAAGGAGCCTAATGACTAACCTAGGAAACTAAATTTCATGCAAATGAAGTATAAAAAAAGGGGTTTTGTTGGGTTTTAATATGAAATATGCAAAATGAGCCTAACTACAATATTTTTTTATCTTTTCTTTAATGAGGTGGAATGGTTGGATGGATGAAGTGAAATTGATGGAATGGATCTCTTGAGTCTAGGCGAGGTGACAAACATAGGTTCAAATCATTTGGGGGTTTAATTCATCAAGTCTAGTTAGAGAAATCCCCAAGCAACCACTAGGGGTCCACTAGCCCTAATCAATGACTAATTTAGCAACCACTTTCATAGCCATTACTTAGGGTTAGTGTTAAAGTCCACTTGATGTGTGAAATACTTTGAGTCAAAACACTTGTGGCTCTCATAAAAATGCAATCACGATAATTATGAATGGAAGCAATCAATTAAGTCCACTAGCAACCACTAAAATGAAATTAACTTCATACAACCACAATGTAGATAAGAATTCATAACTCAAGTGTTCAAGCCCAAAATAAACACATATAGTTCATACACATACATATCCAAAATCTCAATCCAATACATAAATCCAAACATCTTCCAAGAGAGGTTCAAATAAACATAGAAGAAATCCTAAATACATATGTTAGAACAAAGAAAAACTCCCCTAATGAAGAACCCATGCTTGAGACACCATCAACCCATCCTCAAGAGATGAAGAGCTCCTCAATCCAACATAGAAACTCCAAGAGGAACCCCAAGAAGAAGCCCCATCCGAAAATCCATGGAAGAAGAGGGTGGAAGAAGGTAAAAGATGAAGATGGAGGTGGAAATGAGTGGGGAATGAAGGAATGGAAGGAAACCCTAGGAGAGGAAGTGTCTTTCGTGCTCAAAGGCCTCTCCCCCTGAAGGTGGGGGTGTTTTGATCTATTTATATTGCCCTAGAAACACTGAAAACGCGTCAGAATTTTGCAGTTCTCGTCTTTTCGCCGTGGGCTCGCCGCGGCGAAAGCCATGGTGAGCTAACATCAACTCTGGAATTCTTGGGGAGTTCGCCGTGAGTTCGCCGCGGCGAAAGCCACGGCGAGCTCACATTGGTTCTGCCTTACTGGCATTTCTCGCCGTGATCTCGCCGCGGCTTCTATTTCTCTCTTTACTTTCTTCTTCTACGCCGTCCAGAATTCTTCGCTGCAACTTGTCTCCTTAATTTGGGCATGTTTCTTCTATGACCTACAAATAAAATCAAGCCAGAGGTAGCATCAAAATATTCTTGAAAATGGGTTAAACAATAATTTATGCTAATTATGCCCAAATTGCCCCTTGACTAGAACAAATTCCAACAAAGTGTGCAAAAGTCAGAAATTACTCTAATTAGGTGCAATTACCCCAAGAACATGCAATAATCTAATGATTTTATCAATGAAAAGTGTATAAAAATATGGTGCAATCATGTGCCTAAAGATCCCTTGGGCATTCCAAAGTCTGAAGATGAATTTACAGAAGAGGATATTGCTAATCTAGAGCTCAACAGCAAAGCAGTCCTCATGATTCAAAGCGCTCTCAGTCAAACTGAGTTCTTCAGAGTGAGCCATTTGGACACTGCAAAAGAAATGTGGGAAGCTTTGCAGATTGCTCACGAGGGAACCACAAGAGTAAAAGATAGACGTGTTGAGATGCTGGTGGAAGAGTTCCACAAATTTGAAATGGCTGAAGGAGAAAAAATAAGAGATCTAGAGATCAGATTCACTCATCTCATCAATAATCTTGCTGCTCTAGGAAGAAAAATTACAGAAAAAGAGCAAGTCAATAAGATCCTTAAAGTCCTGAAAGGAGATTGGCTCATGAAGGTCACTGCTATTCAAGAAATGCAAGGAGAATCAACTAAGTCAATCACTGCCCTGTTTGGTAGCCTTGCTGAATATGAGCCAACGCTGATAGCTCAAAGGGAAGCTCAAGGAAATCCCAAAAAGAAGTCTCTTGCGCTTAAAGTATCAGAGAAAGATGATTTTGATGATGATGATGAGGAAGATCTTGATGATGAGGACATAGCTCTTATGGCCAGAAAATTTAAAAAGTTCTTCAGAAGAAGCCAGAGAGGTGGTCCTAGCTTCAAAGACTCTCAGAAAGACAAAATACCTGTATGTTTTGAATGCAAGAAGCTTGGTCACTTCAGAGCTGAGTGTCCAAGTTTTCAAAGATTAAAGTAGAAGGAGAAAAAGAAGACTTATGGGAAGAAGAAAGCTTATGTGTCATCCATCTGGGGTGATAGCTCTGATGAAGAAGGTAGTGATAGCGAGGAATGCGCCAACCTCTACTTAGTTGCTCGAGAAGAGCAAAGTGATTCTGAGGTATCTGACTCTGAACCTTCTTATTCTGAACTTCAAAATTTATATGATGAAATGCACATAGAATTAATGAAACTTGCTAAAGAAGTAGTCAGGTTAAGAAAAGAAAACAAAGAACTTTAGAAAAACTCTTCTCTATCGATAGAAGAGGAGCTATCGCAAGCTCCCAGAAAAGAACTTTCGATAGCTGAACCTCTATCGATAGCAACTCCTTTAACTTCTGAAAATTGCTCCAACTGTAAAAAATTATTGAAGGAAAAGGAAAAACTTTCACATGTTTTAGAGAAATTCACAAAAGGCTCTGAAACTTTAAATGTGATTTTAAGCAATCAAAAAGTCTTTAGAAACAGAACTGGTATTGGCTATGAGCCTAAACAAAAGCTTTCAAAAAGATGGGTTAAACCCAAGGTGAAGTCATACATGAAATATTTTAGAAAATCTTCTGAAAATTCTTCACCATATAGCTTTTGCAATTATTGTAACAAGAAAGGCCACACTCAGTCCATCTGCAATCACATAAAATATGGCATTAGTAGCTCTTATAAATGGGTTCCTAAAGGAACTCATGTGCCTAAGGTTCTTACAAACTTTGAGCACAAGACTAATCTTAAGGACCCAAGAAAATTTGGGTACCTAAATCTGTGTAGTTTGTGCAGGTATGTCTTAAATCATCCAGTAAAGGAAAATGGTATATTGATAGTGGATGCTCAAGGCAAATGACTGGTGACAAGGACAAAATCAACAACCTAGTGATAAAGGATGGAGCCAAAGTTAGTTTTGGTGGAAATCAAAGTGGAAAAATCACTGGAGTGGGTGAAGTATGTCCAGTCAAGGATGTTTACCTAGTGGATGGTCTTTGCCACAACTTGCTGAGTGTTAGCCAAAGCGCAGATCATGGTAACTGGGTAATTTTTGATTCAAATGAATGTCTTATTGTTGATAAAAATGATTTAGATATAAACAAGTATAGTCTGAAGTGTAAGATAAAAGTAAATAGAAATGGAAATTTATACTCTTTAGATTTATGCCAACAACTTGAAGAGAAATGCTTTATATCAAATGATGAAAATTGTTGGTTATGGCATAAGAGACTAGCACATGTGACCTTACTCAACTGGATAAGCTAGTTAAGAAGGAATTAGTCATAGGAATCCCTAGTTTTAAGTCAAAGCATGATTTGATCTGTGAATCCTGTCAAAGAGGAAAACAAACAAAGTCCTCTTTTAAAATCAAGAAGACAGTCTCCACTAGTAGGCCACTGGAACTAATTCATATGGATCTAGTTGGGCCAGCAAGAGTGAAAAGTCTAGGAGGAAGTCTATACACTCTTGTGGTCGTGGATGACTACTCAAGATTTACCTGGACTATGTTTCTTTCCTCTAAGCATGAAAATTTTGATGCTTTTTGTGTGCTTGCTAAGAAATTGCAGAATGAGAAAGGCACGAAGATTATAGCAATCAGGACTGATCATGGAGGAGAATTTGAGAATAAAGAGTTCATGGAGTTATGTGATGAAAATGGAATTGAACACAACTTTTTTGCCCCTCGTACTCCTCAACAAAATGGTGTTGTAGAGAGAAAGAACAGAGTACTCACAGAAATGGTAAGAAGCATGCTGAACGAAAAACAAGTGCCTCAAATATTTTGGGCAGATGCTATGAGCACAGCTTGCTACATCTCTAACAGAGCCTATATCAGAAAAGGGATGGAGAAGACTCCATATGAACTCTACAAGGGAAGGAAGCCTAATATCAGTCACCTGAGAATTTTCGGATCAAAATGCTATATCCACAACAATGGAAAGGTAAATCTAGGTAAATTCGATCCTAAATCTGATATTGGCATATTTATAGGCTATTCAAATAGAAGCAAAGCATATAGAGTTTATAATAAAAAAATCAAACTTTTGAAGAATCTATGCATGTAGTATTTGATGAAACTCCTCCAGAAAAACAACAATCTGTTGATGAGGATGAAGATTTTTCAAAATTTTTAAAACAGTCTCTATCGATAGCACCTCAGCCATCGATAGCGAATCCTGAAAATAATCAGCATGAAATTAAAGATGATCTAAATAAAACTAATGAGCCTCAATCTTCCATTAGACAGCTTAAGAATCATCCTCCTGAACAGATTATTGGAGAAATTTCAAAAGGAGTTAAAACAAGAAGACAACTACAAAATGACATGGAATTTTCTTGCTTCCTTTCTCAAATTGAACCAACTTGTATTGATGAAGCTCTTGCTGAATGTGACTGGATAGTTGCTGTTCGCCACGCGCCGCAAGTGCACGGGTCGCGCCAAGTAATAAAATGATGAGTAGAGTATCGTTCCCACGAGGATTTGTCCAAAACCCGGTCAAACAATGATTATCACACTCTCGCCCAATTTGAGTGATACAAATGTTGAGGTTGAAAATTAAATAAGAAAATAAAATATAAACAAGTGATTCCCCAACTTCAAGGATAAAAAGGGTCCTAGGATTATCTATCCCCCTTTGTACTTCTCAAAACTCAATTAACCTCCCCTCAAGAAGCTCTCAACGAAACCACGTGCTAATCTAGGGTTCAAAGAGTACTTGTAATGCTCTCTCGAGTCAAGAACAAGTGTTTAGTCCTATTCTTTGCACAATCTCTTGCCACAATTTGATAGAACCCAATTATCACACTCCAACCCTAATGTGACTATGCAAGGCTAGCAAGTATATCTCTATCTTACCAACAAAACCATCCATTCGTCATGCAAACTTCCGGTTCTTGCACTACTTTACCCAAGTTCTACACTCAACCTAGCTCTCTCGAGTCATAAATCAAGCGAACACAACATCTAAATGGTGATCAAGCACTTAGAAGCATTAAGAACGGGGTAAAATAAGCACATAGATATCATTAATCACAAATCAAGAGGAGGAATCAAGAATCAATACATACAAGGGTTCAAAATAATCCTAGAATCAAAGTATTTAGCTACTCATGTTCTACAACTCCAAGGGAGCATATATATACAACATTACAAACAGAACAAGAGAAGAGAATGAAGAAGGAAGAGATAAACCAAGAGAGGAAGCCCAAATCTCTTTGAAGCTCCGAGCCCAAGCCAAATCCCACCAATCTCCAAGCCCTAGCAGAGCCAAACACTCCCAAAATATGCCCAGAAGTCGAAGAATGAGGACTTACAACGAAGCCCTAGCTTTTATATCAGTCAAAACGCGCCCCTGTTCTGTCCAAAACGCGCAGAAATCCCGCAGTTCGCCGTCACTTCGCCGCGGCGAACGCCACGGCGAAGTCCAAAAATCCAGAATTGCTTGCAGCTCGCCGTGACTTCGCCGCGGCGAAAGACACGGCGAAAAATGGCAAACATACAGAGGCAGAGGGGGCTCGCCGTGACTTCGCCGCGGTGAAGCCACGGCGAAGTCACCTTTATTCTGGTGCTTTGCTCTGCTTTCTTTATTTCTTGGGTTGATCTTTGGCTTCTTCTTATTTTTATTCAATTGAGGGCTTGGAGGAGGGCTAACATCTCTTGCTTATTGCTTCAAATAATTCCTACAAAAATTATATACAACAATATAAGAAATTAACTACAAAAACAATCAAAATCTACATAAATATACAATTATGTGAAACCGAAAATCAAATGAGCATTTTCCCTCTTGAGCATCCAAAATGTATAAATAATAGACAAAAACTCAAGTAAAATATACTCAAATATCATGAATTTCTAGGAGTTATCAGTTGCAATGCAGGAAGAACTTAATCAATTCAAAAGAAATCAAATTTGGGATTTAGTACCTAGACCAAGAAATCATCCTATTATTGGTACTAAATGGGTTTTCAAAAACAAACTTGATGAAGTTGGACAAATTGTGAAAAATAAAGCCAGATTAGTTGCCAAAGGATATAACCAAGAAGAAGGCATTGATTATGAGGAAACTTTTGCTCCAGTTGCAAGACTTGAAGCAATAAGGATTCTTCTAGCTTTTGCATCCATAAAAAATATTAAGCCTTATCAAATGGATGTTAAGAGTGCTTTTCTTAATGGCTATATTAAAGAAGAAGTATATGTAGAGCAACCTCCTGGTTTTGAAGAAAAGTCTAAGCCTGACCATGTTTTCAAACTTAAAAAGGCTCTTTATGGTCTCAAACAAGCACCGAGAGCTTGGTATGAGAGACTTAGCACTTTTCTGCTTGACAAAGCATTTTCTAGAGGGAAATCAGATACCACATTGTTTATCACGCATAAAAATAATCACATGCTCATAGTCCAAATTTATGTTGATGACATTATTTTTGGTGCAACTAATGAAAAACTCTGTGAAGATTTTGCTAAGACAATGCAGGGAGAGTTTGAAATGTCTATGATGGGAGAATTAACATTCTTCCTAGGCTTGCAGATAAAGCAAAAGAAGGATGGTATCTTCATATCCCAAACCAAATATTGTAAAGAAATTCTCAACAAATTTGGGATGGATCTATCCAAAGAAGAGGACACTCCCATGAGTGCCTCTGCCAAGTTAGATGCAGATGCACCAGGCAAAGAAGTAAATCAATCACATTATAGAGGAATCATTGGTTCTTTACTTTATTTAAATGCTAGTAGACCTGACATCCAATTTAGTGTAGGCTTATGCGCTAGATATCAAGCAAATCCTAAAGAATCTCATTTAACAAATGTAAAAAGGATTTTGCGTTATTTACAAGGGACTCAAGAGCTTGGGCTGTGGTATCCCAAGGGAACTCAAGAGTACCTTCTTGCTTATACTGACTCTGACCATGCAGATTATAAGACATATAGAAAAAGCACAAGTGCTCAATGTCAATTTCTTGGTGGGTGTTTAATCACTTGGGCAAGCAAGAAGCAAAATTGTGTTTCTCTTTTATCCACAGAGGCCGAATACATCGCAGCAGCAAGTTGTTGTACTCAAGTCTTATGGCTTAAGCATCATCTAAGAGATTTGGGTTTGGATTTCCCAGAAGTGCCCATTCTCTGTGACAACACCAGCACAATAAGCTTGGCCAAAAATCCAGTTCAACATTCTAGAACCAAGCATATTGATGTAAGACATCACTTCTTGAGAGATCATATCCAGAAGAAGGATGTCAAAGTGGAGTTTATATCAACAACTTTAGAACTTGCTGATATATTCACCAAGCCTCTTGAGCTTGATCAGTTTGTCTATATCAGAAGAGAGCTAGGAATGATAAATCCAAATGAGTTGTGAATATTTTTTTCTGGATTTATTCTAATGATTATTCATATGAATTATTGCTAACTTAGGCATCGGAGTGCCAAATCTTAAGTTTTTGCAGGACTGATCAATCGATAGTGAGCTCCACTATCGCTAGCATATACAGAACAGAGCTAAGGCTGAGCTAAGATTGTCATCGCTAACCTAAAGGATTATCGATAGCAAAGCCAGCTATCGATAGATGAAACTTGGAAGGAGTAAAGTGATAAATCTAAGTCACTTGCTCAGCGTGGGATCATGCCTGCTAGCGATTACAGCTCCTCCTAGCGATAGCAAGTCACTTGAAAGACTCAGAATGCGAAACGTCAGCAATTATTCATCATTTATGGTAATTTCTGAACCCTATAAAAGTAAGTCATTTGCATTTTGCATTCATTATCGGTGTTTAAGACCTCTTGGATCGTCTCTTCATCTCCAAAATCTCTCTAAGAAATCAAGCCTCCCTTCTCTCAAAACCCTAAACCCTAAACATGGCCAGAGCCAAAATTCAAAAAATGAGTGATGTTGAGGCAACCTCTAGCGCTAAATCCTCGTCTCAATCCGCTAGCAAGAGGTCCAAAACCTAGAAAGCTGTGTCATTCTCCAAAGAAGTGATTAAATCAGGTATCAAGCGTCAAAAGCGAACTTTCTTTGATTTGCTCTACTCAGAAAAATATTTCCAAACTCAAGTGCCATGGGAAGAATTGGGATATATATCAGAGAAAACACAAACAGGAAAATTATGCATATAATATATATCAAGCATCAATGTAAGAATTAATTATTAAAAAATGTTAACAAATTTATAGATTTCCTAATATCAAAATATTGATTTATAATAATATAATTATCTATATTTTAAAAAAATTGTTTATGGACCCACACCCATAATAAATACACCAACGCACCTGATAACACTCCCACACCCACACCAATAAATTCTTCAAGTTCTAGTTCATAGTCCCTATTTGTGCTCATCAGTAGCAAAGATTTAACTGCGTTTCCGCAAAATAAAACATACTTTTCAATAGGGTTGAACAAGAATAAATATCAAATTAGATGATCGCCATCTGAAAACAAAATAAGATGAAGAAATTGGGTGCCAGAATGTATTGCAAGCAACACTACACATGTTGGTGAACCTGAAGGCCTACTCTAGCCATGAAATCTCCATCAATAAAACCAAAGATGTGTGCCCCATAACATTCGGCATCATCATCATAACGTACAGGCCACAAATATGGTGGACGCCCAGACATTATTATTGCAACGGTAGCTGTTGCAGCTTCGCTCCCTTGCTCGTTTAAATCGATGGTTGTCTTCTGCAATATTTTGAAAAGATATAACTCTTCACTGAGGTCAGAGTGAGAAGGACTTAACATCTCCGTCAACCCTCCGCTAGAGAATGGCAATATTATCCCTCGCATCCTTAGCATAGTAGAAGCATCCACCTCAGTAGAAAGGTTAAATTTTGGGATCTCCCTACCACCAACTCCCATTACAGTTTCATTAGGAATAGAATGACTAGGAGTATAATCATCATCATACAAAGGTCTCGGATAACAAAAAGTCAAGTTGAAATGGCGCTTGTCTTTACTAGGCCTTCTAAATTTGTGACCACACTCGAAATAATAACTATCAACTATGTTCCTCTGAATAGCGATGATTTCAGCCCCCACGACCTTATGTGAAAAATAATGGGCAAGGCTTTCTCCCCAATTATAGTCATAGCCTAAATTACAACGATGGTCTGGATTATGCTTATAGCTTCTTGCCGAATGATTGTCATAGCCTAAACGATTGTTGGGATTCTGCACATCATCATCGATATCCCAGTCTCCTTTGAAGTGCAGTGCATTTGTGAGGACTATCTTGACCGATGAGTTGCTAAGAAACTTCTTAGGTAAGAAATCTTTGATAAGCCCATTTGTATCATGCTCCACCCTTAAATTAATTTGTTGCCTTGCAAGAGGGGTCTGCACAAAATACTTAAAACTAGTCATTCCATGGGGAGTTTATTTTTTATTTTATTTTTTTTCAGACTGACCATGGGGAGAAGATTAATTAATACACAATAGAAGAAACAAAATTCCAAGAGAGGAAGTGCTTAATGGAGTAGTTAAAGACTAAAGTCCTTTTAACACGGAGGGGGAGAGAGAGAGAGAGTGAGTGTAATCTGCAGGGGAAGAGGAAGATAAATAAAAGATAATAAAAGAAACTATTCTCTTCATTTGCACACAGGAACACCCTTCACAAGTTATCTAAACTCTGTTCCAACAGTGTAAACGAATAAAGCAAAATGTCAAGATTACTTTGAGTGAAGCGACTGGTAATAACGAAGAAGAGCAACTAATTGGGCTGTATGTTGATGCTTGTTTCAAGGATCCATAATAATGGGCTAAAGAAACAGGCATATTAATAATAATATCCTCTAATATACTCCATAAATTTGAAGATAGCACAAAATAATTTGCACACCCCACTCTGCATACCATATTTGATGACGAAGGCGGACAAACAAGTAAGAGGTTCAAGTGTCATGGGAAGAACCGGGATATATATCAGAGAAAGCACAAACAGGAAAATTATGCATATAATATATATCAAGCATCAATGTAAGAATTAATGAAATGATGACGCTTTTGTCCTCAGAAAATAGAAAGATAGAAGCTTTACCTTGTGAAAATCCACAGGGAAGATTGAGGCTCTATAAGGATGGCGGAGAGTGTCGAGAAAAGAGGGATGGAGAGAAAGGGAGTGATGATGCCAAATGGAAGTGGAGGAATGAATACGGGGGCCAAAGGAGGAATCAGGACGATCGGTCAAGAGGACGTCCTGAAGTACAGAGACGGAGGAATTGATATTATGCATCGAATCGACGTCGAAGAACTCCAGAAACTGACGGTGGCCGGAGACGCCGGAGCCAGCGGCGAGGAGGCTGAGGAGAAGATGGAAGGAGGAAGGTGAAACCGCCGCGTGTTCCTCAAAGAATTCTTCACGAAGAAGAAGGTTTGCGAAGGATTGCGATTCACCCAGAACGGCGTAACCTTTTCTAGTATGCAAGTCAGTTGATGTTGGTATTGGTGTTGGTGTTGCTGTGCAGTAAGCAGCCTTTCACCCACTCAGCCATGAAGCGCCGATTCATCATGAAGAGGCAGAAGAGAAGAGTATATCTTGCTAAACTTGGCTACCAAGTTCCAACGTTCTTCCTCTCTGGTGTTGTGTGGGGTCATTGATTATTAACCAACAAAAAAAAAAACTGATATATATAAATCCACGGGCAACCCTAACGCCTCCCTGTTCTGTACGCTTTCCCATTCGGGAAATTTTTTTCTTTTAAAAGACAACTAATATATATTATCTGTCAGAACTTACTCATCAAGATTTGTTTATTTTTTTTCGCTAGGCATGGTATCATTCTATCACAAGCAATCCTGCTCGAGTTCGAAAGAATACATGTTTCAATTTTGCTATTTCATGCCCAAGTACGATACTCACAACATTTACTCCCTCAATTAACATCCTTTTAGGGAGGAAGAGATTAAGGAAGCTAGCAAGATGAATCAGTTTAAATTATTTTTTTAAACTGATTCATCTTGCTAGCTTCCTTAATCTATGACCCATTTGGAGAGATGTGCTTATTATGAAATATAAGACATTTTTCTATTTTTTCCCCTCAACTTTTCCCTTATTTATCCTTGTTGATGCTCTTAAATAATAAACAAGTAAGAGAGGGTATGTCGGAATAAAGGTATATGGTTACGGTGTTTTGGTAATATAATATGATTTTTACTACTCTCTTCGTCCTATAATATAAGGTATTTTTCACCAAATTATGGTTTCCTAAAAAACAGTTAAAGTTAGTTCAAAAGAATAAATAGGTAGGGAATGTACTTATGTTTTAAAAAATGCCCTTATTTAGAAAGAATAAGAAAGATGGTAGTGCCACAGTCCCATAATGTAAGGTTCTCTTTCTTTTAATGACATTGTCCCAAGATATAAGGTCATATTTGAGTTAATTTGAAAAATAAATGTGTTTATTCAAATATTGCCCTTAATCAATGCATTATTTAATAAATTGAGTTAAAATTATAATAATGTGTTTTTATTCTCTCTGGTTACTTTTTTCTCTCACATCACTTATCTCCATACAATATATTTCCTTCATTTTGTTATTATAAACACCTTATTTTATTCGCGCACACAAAAGAATAAACATTATCAAAACAAAAATAATAAAAATATTACTCGTACAAATTTTAAAGAATCTATATTGATTATGATTGAAAAATGACATTTTAATTGTTGTTAAAAAAAATAAAAAAAATTTATTGATTGAACATGGTTAAGTGTCATTAATATTGATTGTCATATCATAATTACAAAAGTAATTCTTAAAAATTAAAATTGATAGTGATTATAAGCCATTAATGACGATTGGTAGATGATGAATGATTAAATAATTAATAAAAATAAGAAAACAAAAATTATCAAAGAAAATATTGTCATTTAGGTATTAGAAAAGGAAATTTCATTATAAAAATTAAAAAATGAACATTAAAACAAGGATTAAGGTTAAAAAATACATATGTGATTTTGTCAAAAGTTCATCTAGAGCCAAAAACTTTTTTTTTAAATCAAAAAGTGACCATGAACTTCCAAATTATGACCAAAAGTCATATTTTTCGTTAAATAGGTTCAAAAATATACAAGTGATTTGTAACATCCTACTTTTAGGACTCATTTTCAAGTTAGATTAGCAATGAGAAACTTATTCAAACTTATATGGTATTTAAAACATGAAAACCACAACTTTTTTAAACTTTTCTTTTTATTTGAAAAATTCTTAAATGCGGAAAACTTTTCCAATAACTTTGAAAAATTATACCTAAATGCACAAAAATGAATTTGACATGGTTCAAATCCCAAAGTTAAAGCTTGAAGAGTCTTTGTTCTGGGAAAAATATCAAATAGAACATGCATAAACCTATATTATACAGTTTATTGATTTTCCAAATATGCTTTCCTATATACGTCCAGAATTATCTATCTGATTGCCTTCCAAACCAGAGTTATTGCCTTCGTTTACATGTTCTGATTGATTCAAATATGCCTTCTAAACCAGGGTTATTAAATTATAAGACCAAGTTTATGAGATGTATTAAAAAGTGGGAGAGGAAAAAACTAGGAAAAAAAGTTATTGATTTTAGTTTTGGTGAAATATATTAGAAGTGAGTTATATTAAATAAACAAGAGTATAAGTTGATTTATTAATGACATGAAGCAGGTAATGGATGGCTTAGGGGGGAAAGATTTGTGTGGATAATTGGAAGAAGGAGAGCTCACAATTGAACATGAATCAATACCAGAACAGGTTTTTGAGGCAATAGCACTGGGGAATACAATGTACCTATTCGAAAAATGGATGTAGAAGATACTATTGAAACAACTTATATACAAATTTATTAATTTTTCGCCATTTTATTCCAATTTTGACGCACCACCAAGTCTTGTATATTCTTATCTCTCGATAGTAATATTTTCTTTTGAATCTGTCATTGGATATCTAGTACGTTTGATTTCTTTTATTTCCCCATTTTCTCCTGATCGACAATGAGCATGCTTGCTTAGTAAGAAAAATATTAAATATATTAAAATTGTACATCATGTTTTTTTTTTTTGGAAAACTGTAAAAAAATAAAAATTGCAACATTTCTGTCATGCCACAAAAATTAAGGCATGATTAGTGTAGAATATGAGAAAAATCACATTTCTTAATCCTTAACATTATAAAATTCCTAATACTTGTTCATAGAAATATTTATCATTTATAATATAAAGTTTATAAATATATTTGATATATATTAAACCTCTGTTGAATCTTAGCAAAGTATCCCATGAAAATGAAACCTCTTGAGGATTCTACAATAGCCTGAAATGATCAAGAGGAGCTATGCTCCTTACAAACAATTAACCCAAAATATATGGATAGGGTGAGGATCTATCTGTAGTATACGTGGAGCACCTAATTACAAATATAAATACATAAGTTCAAATTTTACATGAAGTCAAATTTTTTTTTTCCCGACATGATGCTTCAACTTCAGCAGTTGAGTAGACATCTAACGATCATCAAGAGGAATATAGCAGACTCTTCATCTGAGACCAAAATATCTTCCGGTGAATAACGTCCCATTAACCAGAACAAGTAAAATACTAAAAGAAATCATTTATACAACATAACCTTTGACAATAAAACATCACTATAACTTACAACTCCTACAAAACGAAGTCATAGGCATAAATTAAAACATTATAAAAGATAGTTGCAGAAATAAAACTAGATGGCCACTTGATTTATATAATTAACTGAAAAATAACAAATCTCAAATTCCTTTTTTCCTTAGGACTTCTAAAGAATAGATAACAAGTGTGGACAGTCCACGAGGGTAAATAACCTAGCACAGCTTGAAGCCATGAACATAAGCATGGACACACAGTCCAAGAGGATAAGTAACCAAGCAAGCACAGCACGAGGCTACGGAACAAGCGCCCACGGATAACAAGATTTAGAACGAATCCTACGATTATCAAGCATGAGTACCGTACCCACGAATGTCAAGTGAGCTCGAGGTTAACCATGGTGCACCAAGGACTAACAGTACTGCTGTTAGTAACCAGCGTTCTATATTCAGTCATCTGGAAAACATTTTCAAGCATGCTTAGGGCCATTTATTAAAAGAAATTATAGATTGTTTAAGATCATGGTAACTCCTATCCAGTGCTTCATAATTAAAAACCCTAACATGAGTGTACAAGCATCTCAATGTTTCCTTGTAATCTCAAGCATAATCAACAGTTATACTATTAACCAATACCAGAAGCATCAAGCATCGAAAACATTAAATAGCTAAAATCATAAATCTTTACTCATTTCAACATCAATGTGAAAAAACATAATAATTCCCACAGCCTTTTCTTTGAGAAACCAAGCTTATATATGTGATACATGTGATGACTCCCCATTTAACATTGATTTAGGGCTTATTTAGAATATATTTGGGGAGTCATCAATGCTAATTAAAGGAATTTTGAGAGCTTTTTAGAGAAAATTATACAAATTTGTCATATAAGCTTAATTTAATTATTTTTGAAATAAATATGACAATTTATTAGAAAATTTGATTGGCAAGATTCCCTCACATTTATGCATGATTTTGATAGGTACAAATGGATATTATAAGCTAGGAAGGAGAAGAAAAGCAAAGGAAAAGATTGGAGAAAGCTGGAGTTTAAATGCTGAAAATTGCTGGAAATTGCCTCTGGTGCCATGGCACTGCACCTGAGTGCCATGGCACGGCGCGAAAATCCCTAAAAATTCTGACTTCGCACAGATTCGTTTTTTATCCTTTTAAACCATCTAGGGCACGAAAATTAGAGGAGAATCAGCCCCCTTTGAACCCTACAACCTATAGGAACCATTAGACTCATTGATACACACAACTTTAGAGCTAGGGTTTGCAAAATTGGAGGTTGAGAAGCAAAATTGGAGGAGTTTCTTGCCCTAGGTGATAGATTCTTCTTGTTTTCTTCCATTCTTTGTTACTTTTGTGAATTAAACATGGGATTTCTTTGTATTTTCTGGTTTAATCCATTCATGAGTAGCTAAATCTTTTGTTCTAGGATTGATTCAAGCCTTGTATGGATTGAAACCTAATTGTTTCCTTTTCTTTTAGAATTTAATGACTATTTATGTTGATTTATCTTGTTCTTAATGCCTCTAATTGACTGATCACCCTTTAGAGCGATTTGTTCATTTAAATTATACTTGAGAGAGATAGTTTAGATGTAGAACTAGGGTAAATCAGACTAGACTTGAAGTTTAAATCAACTAACGGATGGTTTGTCTGGTAGAATAGAGATATATCTATCGACCTAGTTTTGTCAGATTAAGATTGGCTCTTAAGGCATACTTTCATTAATTTGTAACAAGAGATTGAGCAAGTTTAATGAGACGTATAGAATTGATTTTGACTCGAGAGAGCGTTTCAAGTACTTTAGAATCTTAGGCAAACATAGATTGTTATTTAAAGACTAAAGGAAGGGAAATTAATTAGGGTTCATGAAATACAATGGTGAGAATTAATCCTAGGCTTAGTTAATTGATAAATTAAATATTTCTTGTTTGTTTCTTTATTTTTATTTTAAAATTAGTTTTCAAAACCATCTTTCTAAAAGAATTTGATTAGTTCAACTTAATTGAGTTCGTTAGCCTGTTGTTTGATTGGAGTTTTAAAACAAATCTCTGTGGGACGATAATTTATTACTACGTTGCGATCCGTACTCTTGCGGGCGAACAAGTTTTTGGCGCCGTTGCCGGGGATTTGTAAAAATCTCTTGGTCAACCCTAGGCTAGTGTTAGTAAATTTCGATTGACCTGTTAGGTTAGTTTATAATTTTCATTCATAGTTTTTGTTTTGTTTTTATTCTTTTTCTAGTTTGATACTCGCGTTTTGGTTTTCTTCTTCTAGGTACCCTTTCGGCATATGCAGCGTATATTTCCAGACGGATTGGAAGTGATACTTGAAGGAGTGGAATTCATTGACAATACACAAGCTGAAACTGAGACTGAATCTGAATCTGAATCTAAAGCTGACACCATGGCTGACGATGAGTATGATAGAGCTACAGTCAATGACTTTGCCAGCCAGAATATGAGGGGCATGCAATCTTGTATTCGGATGCCAGAGATGACAGCACACTCTTTTGAGATCAAACCTGTTATGATCACAATGTTGCAGTTACACGGAATGTTCCATGGGCTCTACAATGAAGATGCAAACAAGCATCTTATGTATTTCTTGGAAGTCTGTGACTCTTTCAAGCAAAACGGAGTCCCTCAAGATGTTCTAAGGCTTCGTTTATTCCCTTTGTCTCTACAAGGCACAGCTAGAGACTGGTTCAACAACATTCCGGAAGGATCTATTAATTCTTGGGATCAGCTTGAAACCAAGTTTAGAGCTCGTTTCTTTTCTGATGATAAATCTGTGGAAGCTCGAGATGAATTTTTGAGTTTTAGACAACATTCGGATGAGCATCTTTATGCAGCTTGGGAGAGATATAAGATGTTGATGAAGCGATGCCCTAATCATGGGGTGGACAAATGGGTAGTGGTTCAGATATTTTGTAATCGCCTTAATCCTCAATCTAAGGCGATGGTTGATTCAATGACTAATGGAGGGTATCGTAATGTACCTGTTAATGAGGTGATCAGACTCTTGGATCAACTATCTGCAAATAACACTCAAGGCACTGATAGGAGGACTACGCAACCTGTTTCTTCCATTAAAGATGACTCTTCATCTCAAATGACCGTTATTTTCTCTTCATTAAATAAGCGGTTTGAGTCTTTGGAATCCCAATTGAAGCAGGGAAACTCTCAAAATGTGCAATCTATCTATGCTACCCCTGTTGTTTGTGATCAATGCAACGATGTTCATCTGCCAGATCATTGCCCTCTCTACATGGCTTCAAAATCTGTCAACTACATGGGTAAATTTCAAAACTCTCAGAATAACCCTTACTCTCAGACTTATAATCCAGGATGGAGAAATCATCCAAATTTCTCTTGGAGTAATGGGCAGACCATGAATCAACTTCCTTCTTCTAGTGTTAAGCCTAATCAACCACCGGGCTTTCAAGTGCAATCCAGGCAATTTCCCACTAAGGAAGGAGAGTGTAGAATGGAGAAGATGTTAGCTCAAATCTTAGCTAACCAAGAAAGTGAAAGGGCTGAAACTAAAGCGACTATTTCTCTTCACGAGACAGCAATTAAGAACCTTGAATTGCAAATGGGGCAGTTGGCCTCACACATGAATGCTATGTCAACAAAAAGTCTTCCAAGTGATACCATCCCCAATCCTAAAAGTAATCATGTTGAGGAATGTAAGGCAATCAATGTAAGAAGTGGGAAGCAACGACTAGACGCGGTTACACCAAGTAGAATGTGTGATAAAGCTAATGATAAAGTCGCTCTAGACAAATATGACAATTTCACTGAAGAAATAGTCATGGAAGAGGATGTCATCAAAAAGAGGAAGCAAGAAGAGAATGAACAGGATGCTAGAGCTAAAAAGCATAGGGATGACAAAAAGAAGCAAGAAAAGGCACCATCATTTACTTCTTATGTGCCTCCACTTCCGTTTCCTCAAAGATTCAAGAAGAAAGAGGAAGATATTCAATTCAAGAAGTTTGTTGACATGTTCAAGAAGCTTCACATAAACATCCCCTTTGCTGAAGCATTAGAGTCTATGCCTGAATATGCCAAGTTTCTAAAGGATGTTTTGTCCAAGAAACGAAAATTCAATGAGTTTAAAACTGTTGCTTTGACTGAAGAATGTAGTGCAGTTATTCAGAGGAAGTTACCAACCAAGCTTAAGGATCCGGGAAGTTTCTATTTTCCATGCAATATAGGTACTAACTTCGCCGGAAAAGCTCTATGTGATTTAGGAGCTAGTGTTAATCTTATGCCACTTGCTGTCTTCAATCAATTGGGGCTTGGTGAGCCACGACCCACCACAGTCACACTACAATTTGCAGATCGTAGCATAGATAGACCTCGTGGCATCATTGAGGATGTGTTGGTAAAAGTTGATAAGTTTATATTCCCTGCAGATTTCATTGTCATAGATTGCGAGGTGGATTGGAAAATCCCAATCATATTGGGACGACCATTCTTGGCCACAGCAAGAACGCTCATTGATGTTGAAAAGGGTGAAATTACCTTGAGAGTAAATGATGAGCAAGTTGTCTTTAACATGTCTCAAGCACTAAGATTTCATGAGGATGAGCATAGTCAGTGTTACTTCACTGATAGATTGGGAGATGTGATTCAAGAGGAGCATCGTGAACCAGTTATTAAAGATCCTTTGGAAGCACTCTTGATTGGACAAAAGGATTCTAAAGATTCCAAGCAGGGCAAATGTGAAGAGATATTCGGCATTGGAGCATTCCCTCATACCAAGTTCAAACCTTTTGAGCCACTTAAGGCCCCTAAGGCATTGAGTTATTCTTTGAAGCCATCTAGTGAGGTACCACCAATGTTTGAGAATAAGATTATGCAAATCAATGAGAAGGAGCAGCAACAACTCGTTACACATGAGCATGCTAGATTCAACAAAGAGATAGAAAAGAGGCCACCAGACAGAAAAATTGTTTCGGAACATTTTGAGCCGGGACAACAAGTACTTTTCTACAAATCCAAGCTAAAGTTGTTCCCAAGCAAGCTTAAATCAAGATGGTGTGGACCGTTTATTGTGGTGCAAGCATCAGAGTTGGAGAATGTTGAACTTGAGAACAAGAAAGGTGAAAGATTTCATGTTAATGGACGGTGCTTAAAGCATTATTGGGGAGGAAACGTGGATTGTCTGTTATCCACTATCCACCTCAAGAACCCACCATGAGTCCTAAAGAGTCTGGCTGGAGGACTATAAACTAAGCGCTTCTTGGGAGGCAACCCAAGTTCTGAACTTTTCCTTTTCATTTGCATTTTTTCTTATTTTTGCAGGTAGGTTTATATTTGGTCTTTTCTATTTTGTAGGAAGAAATCGAATGATGTGGAATCAATTTAAGGCAAGCAAGAGCAATTACTAAAGATGGAGGCAACTTGTAGTTTCAGGGAAGTAACGTTACTCTTATATTATGCAAGATATCATGGGTCTTTTTGCTTTTCATACATGTGATGTGATTTAGATATTCTTTGATCACATATGAATGATTAAATGCTATGTGAATTGCCTTGGCTTTTGTGATCTTGTGTAATATAAGTGTAGTTCAATGTGATGAAGGATTCTATAGATGGAATACCATATCTAGGTGGCATTTAGGTGGTCAAATTCAATGTTTTAGGAGGGAAATGTGGAAATTGGGGTTCTTTTGTTTTGATTGTTTAGCTAGCATTTTGTTTTAGGTGCCATGGCGTTTTGGGATAATGTTGTGACATTATTTTTTACAAAATTAGCAACCAAAATTTTACTCAAGAAAACATGCTCTCTGGTGCCGTGGCATTTTGCTAAAATGCCATGGCACCTCTTATAAAATTTCAATGACATGCTCTCTGGTGCCGCGGCATTTTGCCAAAGTGCCATGGCACCAGAAAGGACACATATAAAGGTTGCTAAGCATGCTCTCTGGTGCCACAGCATTTTCCTAAAGTGCCATGGCACTAATTTTGCTATTTTAAAAAAAATTAAAAAAAAAATTTCAAATTCAAAATTTTAAATTCTTAGATTATTTTAGTCATTTTTTAAAAAAAAATCAAAAAAAAAATTTTTCTTTCAAATTCAAATTTTCAAATTCTTAGATTATTTTAGTCATTTTTTTCAAAAAAAAAAAACAAAAAAAAAATCAAATTTCAAAATTTTAAATTCTTAGATTATTTTTTGTCATTTGAAAAACAAATTCGAAAAAAAAATTTAAAAAAAAATCCATTTTTGTTTTCTTTCTTATTTGTAATTAAATTAATTAAAAGAAAAAAAATCCCAACACCCCATTCCCATTGAACCCTAATTCATTTTTCATTCTCCTCACCATCCACTTCCTTCATCTTAGAGTCAAGCATCCCCTCCTTCAAGACTTATTCAGGGGAGTATTAGCTTACTTTTCCTTATCTTTTCACCTCTCTCATATGTGTCTTATTGTTTTATTCACATTAGGGACAATGTGAAATTTAAGTGTGGGGGAGGGGTTGAAAATCATGCTTGCATTTCTTGTTCTTCCAATGCAATTGAAAATGAATTTGTTAAAATTTAAATGAGTGCATTGCTTATGATTGATTTAGATTTTGAGCTTTTACCCATCTTTGAGAATGGCTATAAAAACAATTAAAATATTATAATAGGAAGAATGTTTCAACTAAGCCATATACTTTAGCCTTTTGTATAAATTTTGAGATAAACCTTGAAAAGAGGAGTAGTTTATAACAAGGCAACCAAATGGTTAATTTATGAATACTTTGATTCCTAATTCCTCTAGGAAATTTGACTATCTTTCTTGATTTAGTTGTTTGTTTTAGGATATGATTCAGGTTAAAAAAAAGAAAAGAAAAAAAAAGTGTAAAAAAAAATTGGATACACAACTCCGCTGGCCTTTCTAGACTTAACTTAGTAACCGGGGGCACTTCATCACCAATGTTGGCACTCGCGTCAAACGGTTAAGTCAAAGAGGGTTAAGAGTTGGGCTAAAAGCCTCTTGAGATAATGTTGGAGTAACTAAGTAACCGGTGATGTACCACCCATGTGCAGAGTCGCGTCAAAAGGGGACCTACAACAACTCAAGATTGAATCAAAATAAAAAAAAAGAAAGAAGAAAAAGAAAAAGCAAGTAAAAAGAAAAAAAAATATAACCTGAGAATCCTTTTTGTGTTGAATGCATACTGAATTAATTAAGAGAACTTAAATTTTCTATAGGAGTTAGGAAGCATAATATTCCTTTATTAATCATATTGTTGTCCTTGTTATGCTCTATTCCTTTGATCAAGGTGAGTTGATGGATGATTACAATTGTTTAAAGTTGTTGGCTTGGTGATTCATTCTGATAAATCATTAACTGAAATAATAACTGATAGCAATATCAAAGTGTGGGGGTGTAACGCTCTTTGTTTAAAGATTTCATATGCATTGCTCTTTTTATTTGAAATGTGATTTTCTTGTGCTTGAGGACAAGCAAATGTGTAAGTGTGGGGGTGTGATGACTCCCCATTTAACATTGATTTAGGGCTTATTTAGAATATATTTGGGGAGTCATCAATGCTAATTAAAGGAATTTTGAGAGCTTTTTAGAGAAAATTATACAAATTTGTCATATAAGCTTAATTTAATTATTTTTGAAATAAATATGACAATTTATTAGAAAATTTGATTGGCAAGATTCCCTCACATTTATGCATGATTTTGATAGGTACAAATGGATATTATAAGCTAGGAAGGAGAAGAAAAGCAAAGGAAAAGATTGGAGAAAGCTGGAGTTTAAATGCTGAAAATTGCTGGAAATTGCCTCTGGTGCCATGGCACTGCACCTGAGTGCCATGGCACGGCGCGAAAATCCCTAAAAATTCTGACTTCGCACAGATTCGTTTTTTATCCTTTTAAACCATCTAGGGCACGAAAATTAGAGGAGAATCAGCCCCCTTTGAACCCTACAACCTATAGGAACCATTAGACTCATTGATACACACAACTTTAGAGCTAGGGTTTGCAAAATTGGAGGTTGAGAAGCAAAATTGGAGGAGTTTCTTGCCCTAGGTGATAGATTCTTCTTGTTTTCTTCCATTCTTTGTTACTTTTGTGAATTAAACATGGGATTTCTTTGTATTTTCTGGTTTAATCCATTCATGAGTAGCTAAATCTTTTGTTCTAGGATTGATTCAAGCCTTGTATGGATTGAAACCTAATTGTTTCCTTTTCTTTTAGAATTTAATGACTATTTATGTTGATTTATCTTGTTCTTAATGCCTCTAATTGACTGATCACCCTTTAGAGCGATTTGTTCATTTAAATTATACTTGAGAGAGATAGTTTAGATGTAGAACTAGGGTAAATCAGACTAGACTTGAAGTTTAAATCAACTAACGGATGGTTTGTCTGGTAGAATAGAGATATATCTATCGACCTAGTTTTGTCAGATTAAGATTGGCTCTTAAGGCATACTTTCATTAATTTGTAACAAGAGATTGAGCAAGTTTAATGAGACGTATAGAATTGATTTTGACTCGAGAGAGCGTTTCAAGTACTTTAGAATCTTAGGCAAACATAGATTGTTATTTAAAGACTAAAGGAAGGGAAATTAATTAGGGTTCATGAAATACAATGGTGAGAATTAATCCTAGGCTTAGTTAATTGATAAATTAAATATTTCTTGTTTGTTTCTTTATTTTTATTTTAAAATTAGTTTTCAAAACCATCTTTCTAAAAGAATTTGATTAGTTCAACTTAATTGAGTTCGTTAGCCTGTTGTTTGATTGGAGTTTTAAAACAAATCTCTGTGGGACGATAATTTATTACTACGTTGCGATCCGTACTCTTGCGGGCGAACAACATGATAACAACAAAATATGAGAAACAGTAAATTTATCATTTATGCAAACTACATTGGTTCATCTAATGTAATTGTAACATGCAGTAAAATATATATGAGATGTTATTCACTCACCTTCCATGCCTCACAAATAAACACCTACTCCTAATTATCAACCTTTGGCTATAGTTACTCCCTGACCTCCTAATTGTCAAAACAAAATCATCGTTATTCTTGCTAGAAGCCTTATAAAATTATAGTATTCTATGTGGTAAAGAGACTAACTATTAACCATCCTGTAACCACTCTTTACAATCTAGTTTATACACATGCTTTCTTATAGGGGTGTCCAAAACCGGGACCGGGACCGGGAATACCTATTCCCGGTTCCCGTTCCCGGAATGGGGCCGGGATTGGATTTCAATCCCAGTCCCGGCGGGACCGGGAATTCCCGGTCCATTTTTTTTAAAAAAAAAAGAAAAAAATGTGCTTAAACTTTGGCCTTTAGGATCTCCTCAATTTATTATGTGGTTTTCATCTTTGCGACATTTTCAAACTATGAAAGAAAACAAGTCACAAATTAATTATTATGATGTTATAAACAAATGCACAAGGAAAAAGAATGAAAAGAATGAACAAAAATGATATCACTAGTTTAGTCACTTAATTTATGCCACATTTAAGAAAAAAAATAAAACAAAACAAGGATTAAACTTTCTCAAAATTATGAACGCTTTCTTCTATAATAATGCCATGACATGAAGCAAATAAATCTCATTAAACATAAGAGATAATAATGCCATGACATAAAGGATAAATTGGTAAAAAGGACAAGTTTAATATAACAAAAGTAAGAGATAAAATAGGGGCAAAAGGCTAAAAACACCATGATTTTTATATAAGAATTTACTTTATATGTAATTGCAATAGAATTAGCCCTTTAAAGTGTTTTGCCTAATTATTATTTTTTTATAAAATATGGGGACCGGGATCCCGGGGCCTTGCCCGGATCCCGGTCCCGGTCCCGGTCATTTCCCGGTCCCGGTCCCGGGATTTTTTTCCCGGGCTTCCCGGGACGGGAAATTCCCGGTCCCGATTTGCCGGGACCGGGACGGGATCACCGGGACCGGGAGGGGTTGGACACCCCTACTTTCTTAAATGATATACTAGTAGTCTCTAGCATCTCAAGAAGCAAACCAATATACACAGTGAAATTAGACCTTATTTTTAAGATTATCTTAACTTTCATCCACATGCAAAATGCACATTGATTTTTAATCAATAAATAACATAACATGAGTGTGTAACACCCACAATTCCCTAATTTGAAAACGAATAGCTCCTCTACAATATTTTTTTTTTATTACTATCACCATCAATTTACATCTCTTAGTTCCATTTTTTTTTGTCAGACATTTCATCAAACACCTATGGACATCACAGAATTTGCACACATAAAGCAAATTTAATCTTTGTAATTTCAAATAAACATCTTCTCATCATCATTACAAAGCTACAAGACTTCCATATTAAACCAAATGACAAGATTTAATTCAAATAATCAAGCCATCATCCTTACGCATGAAACTTATTCTTTCATCATTGAAATTGTTTCATAATTCTAGGTTATGATGCTTTTAGTCATATCTAGTTACTTATTTTAGTTGTAATTTCCTTCTCAGACATTTTTATCAAACACCTATAGTGCGTAGAAATTGAAATTCATTAAAAGAAATTCCTTTTCTTCTACTCCTTACCCAATTTCAGTTTAAAGCCAACCAACCAACCAATACTTATGCCTTTAAGAAATTCCTTTACTCTTTTAACTTCCCTAAGTCATTTCTCAAAACAATTTTCAATAACCCAATATAGGATTATAACCATAAAAGATTTCAAATATACTTGGGTCAATTAAGTTCTACAAGAAATCTTAATTCAACTTTGCACCCATTTTAATATAACTTTAAGCTTATAACAATTACCCCATTAAGTATATATGACATTGTTCATTGAATCTATTTAACACACTTGAGAGTACAAGTAAACCAAGGGAATTCATTATTTCTCTTTCACTCATTTCATCAAACACTTGATGGGCATTTATACTCAACTCAAAACAGAAACATTCCAGCGCATGAGCTACCAACAAACAAAACACTTTCAAACATCAATGAGATCTCTAAAAGTTTTTAAATTAAGTTTTATAACAAAGTTAATGCTTATTCAGTCTATTTTCAACCCATTCATCTCTTTAAATCAGCAATTATCTAAATTAAAAAAAAAAAAACAACTCGGGCATACATCACACATAATGGATGATGAAGGAATAAAGGGGAAAGGAACACTTAAGCCTATAGGAGCAATGGACGCGCAGAAAAATAAATGGATGAATTTAATCTAACACACAAGAATAAGCAAGGCATAAAACTTTAGACATACCCAAACTCCCAAGTTAATACAGAAGAAAAGAGACAAACTCAGCCCTCCACCAAGCCCTTAGGACACACCAAAACAAGGAAGGAAAAGGGAGAATGAGATCATCTTTTCATCCTCCTTAGCGAACACCAGCTCTGCACGGGTGACAGGAAGGAAGAACCGAAGCGATGCTAATTCAAGAAGAAGATGGGAGAATTTGGAAGTCTCCCGAAAACCACTCTACTCCCTCTACTTTGTTTATCGAATGGAAAATAAAAGAGATGGAATAAAAAAAATCTGGTGGTGTATTTAATAATAATAATAATAATAAATTCACTAATTGTAAAACAAAATGAAATATCTCCTTGACACAAAATTGCATTGGATCCCAAGACCTCATACACAATCACCCATACAACTTCCACTTGTCCTTTAAGTACCCTTCCTAGCATTCCCAACAATTTTTGTTTTACATAATAAGTAATTTATTTACTTCATATGAACTCATATTTTAATATTAATAACATAGTTGTCGTACTTTAAAAAAATTGTCATTGCATATTGACTTATTAAAATTTATTTTTTTTCTTTATTATGCTCTATTTATTTATTTATTTATTCTTATTTCTGAATCTATGCGCTGATCCAATTTCTTTCTTATAAATCATATCACTCTGGACCTAATTATAAAAAGTTAAAATAATATCATAAGAAAACAGGATGAAAACATTTAAAACGTTGATTAAGGTATATCAAAGAACATTAGAGAGCATTAGAGAGAAACACAAATGGCCTTAGCCTCACACGAGTTTCACAAATGATTATATATATATATATATATATATATATATATTTGTGATGATGGTGTTTATAGTGTAACACCCTAAAATTTGGAAAGTATGGAATAAAGAGCTATTTAAAGTTTGAGTTATTTTTAGGATTTTAAGGCTTATCTATATATTTCTTGAAAGCTTTTAGCAACAATCCCATTAGTTCACATGTCCAATGACATCATCTTCACTTATCTCAATTATTGGTCCACATGTTCACATAATCAAAGTCATAATGGAAGGTTTTATTCTTAATTTCAAATTTCTTTGCCATTAATTAATCATTACTCATCATATATTTCTACTTATGGGAAGGTACTTTTTTAAAATTGAGAAAAGCAATAATGATTAAATACATAAATGTATGGAAGTTATTTAATATTGAGCAATGATTAAATACATATATATATACTTTTTAGAATGTATTATATATTAATTCTCTTTTTTATCACATACATACCTCTTAGTGTAATATTATATTGTTTATGGAAAAATCTATCTTTATGTATTTACTTTTAATCTACAATATTTGACTTTTCAGATATACAAATTAATTATTATCTTCAAATAAGTCACCATTTTAGGCAACAATTAAAACACACACACATATATGATTTAAAATCAACACTATTAATTTTTCTTATGAACTTTACAAAATAATTAATGTGTTTAAATATGTCAGTAAATTAGACAACATGATATTAATTATTTTTCTACTTGGAAAGTTTTTCTTTTGAATTTTCATTTCTATTGTTAAAAATAAATTGGTTGCTAAAAAGCTACACCGATGAAAATCAGTTCTCATTTACATATATCTTAATTTACTATTGTTTTTAAAAAATACATACATTTTTTTTAATCTAGAATATTTGGCTTTTGAAATTTGTGAATTGATAACTACGTTCAAATAAGTCATTAGTTTAGGCAACAATCGAAATATATATATTTCATTTATAATATACCATAACTCCAGGAAAAAAACTACACTTATTTGAATATTTGATCATTAATTTATTATTGTTTATGAAAAATTCAAATCATATATATATATTTGTTTTTAATCTCCAATATTTGGTTTTGAAGTTTAGGAATTAATTATTGTGTTCAAATATATCGCTATATTTTAGGCAAGAATCAATACATATATTTTTTTATTTACAATATGTGATAATATTACCTAAGGAAATAATCCAATTTGAGGAAAAGAATATCATATTGAAAATTTCAAATTAACTGCACCTATTTAAATCCCGCTTTCATTACTTCCAATCTCAAATTCAAACTTTCAATTTACCATTGTTAAATCTCAACATCTTTAAAATTCGAATTCCAATTTTATCATTCATGAACTCTCTTATATAGTTATATTAGTGATTCTCTCTCTTTACTTCTGTATCATTTCTCTTAAACCCCAATTCGTAGACTCTCTACGAAGCACTTAGACAAAAAAAGGACTCTCAAGCAAGCACCATAGTCCAACCTCATGAAAATACCTTATTCTCCTTTCGCACACTACTTAAGGTTGTACATGGATGTCTATATACTTATTCTGGCATTTTTAATTCTTTTGTTTTCAATATAAATGATATTTTCAAGTTAATAATATGTTCTTTATAATAATAAAGCTTGCAACCATGATTATTCAATTAGAAAATTTTGAGAGTGAATAAAAACGTTGTTCATAAATGGAATTGTTTCCACAATCTTGGCAATTTCATTTGATAGCACAATTTTATTGTGTAGGGTTAAGAAGAGCCTTCCACTATTCGTATTGTTTTGTTTAGAAGTTTTGCTTTGCAGTGGTTTTTAGTTGACCTAATTCATCTTTTCTTCTGAAACAATATGAAATAATGGAATTCTTCTATAAGCATTCAACTTATTTTGTTCCTTTACCGCTTACTCTCATTTTCTAATTTCTCCCTAATAGTTATGTTTACATTATTTTTTGTTATGGTTCTTTATTATTTTTTGTCACATTAGGTGCATCGCATCAGAATACTTTTCAGTTGTTACATTTTAAGCATTATCAAGCTGAGTTCAATCAAATGAACCATAGAGAATGAAGGAAAGATCAATATGTTCATTTTGGTAACTCACACAAATCTAAAAACATGCCTTTTAAAAATAATTTATAGTTTCTTATTTATTCAAATCATATAAATATATACACACACATACATAAGACCATACATATATATATATATATATATATCACATTTACATCATAGGTGCAATTTCTTAGGGGAATTTTGTAAATTAGATTTTTTATTCAAAATTAATCATAAAATAAAATTCTAAAATGTGAAAATATAACAAATATGCCAACTATCACTTTTTCCTTTTTCAAGCAAAAAAAATCACTTTTTTCCTTTTGCAATGTAATCCATGCTCGATGAGTTGTTAAATCATATTTGTTTTTGATTTAAATCATTATTGCATTATCAATATTATTTGTATCCATATGTAATCAACTTTTGTTGTTTTCAAGTAACATTTTTAATCATAAAATAGTTACTCAAAAAAATTATGTTCTTTAGTTTATTTCATTTTTATTTTTAACTTTCGTGCATCGCACGGGGAGAAAAATCTAGTTTTCTTCAAAAGATTGAAGAAAAATAGTTAGAAGATAAATTTAGATAAGAGAATTTTAGGGAAATCATATTGAGGCTCAAATAAATTCATGGTGGAAGAAAATATTTAATATTATATGAGAATTACTAACTTTTAGGAGTTTATTTTTATGGAAGGACGAGATTGTCCCTATTTAGAAAATCATTTGTGTTTTGAAATTTGAGGGCAAAATGATAATCTACCATATATAAAGAAATTCTTCCTCTCATTTCCGTCCCCACTTCCCATTCTCTCTGTTAGTGAAGAGCAGGACCTTCTAGTCGATCGCGACGGCGGCTCAGGTCTCGGAGCAAGCATGCTACACCTGATTTAAGATCAGCTGAGCTTCTTCTTTTCATCCACACCCCTCATTTCTTCTATTAGGGTTGTTTTGAGTGAGGATTTGGTTTGGGGTTTGCTATATTTTAGAAGTTTAAACCGATTAAAACAAAGGTTAGGTTTAGAACAAAGTTTTTCTCAATGGAATCGAGCTTGCATGTGAGTTGCTGGCTCTGATTTGGGCCGTTTCTGTGAGGAGTTACTGTTCACCAAAGAAACCCTTTAAGTTTTACCTAAATCAATGAGAAATAGTAATTAAAGGTAGCTGATCGGGTATTAGAATTCATTTCGGGTATTAAATGTTTGATTCTTTTGGATTATGATAATTTTAGACTTTCGAAAGTCCCTGCTCTGTTTTCTATCCATGCATTTAGCATGTTTGGAGTTTTTATTCTGTGAGATTGGAAGCTTTGTATAGAAAGATTTATATAATAGTATTAGAGTATAGAACCTGAAATTGGTTATGTAAGTTAAGTCATGGGTAGTTTTTCTTTGGTCCCTTCACCGACTATGTAGCTAATTGACAATAAGCGTTTCATTTTTATAATGATGTTTAATTGTGTTCTGGAAGTCTTGTGGATCTCGGTTATTGATGCACTGTTTGGATTCTCATGATTCCATCATAAATAAATGGAGTTTGCGTTCAAGTGTGAATTAGTGTCTCCCTAATGGTTACATGTTCTACTTTTATGGGAATTTGAAGCAATTGAAATGTGATTTTAGTTTATAGGAAGCAGTAGGTAATGATATATAAAGCAAGAATCATGGCTAATTTATCCCTTTTTCTTCCCTCTCAGTCACATCTCAGCTCCATTGGAAGATGAAAATCGCTGCCTTGGGTCCTCGATGCAGTTGCCTCCACAGTCCTTTCATCCTCCTGTGGAGATGATAAACCGAAACCAAGCTTCTCTCTCCTTCTCTCTGGATTTTTCTCTCTCGCCTGTGGAAGAAGAAGACGGTCCAAGAAGATGATTTTTGGGATGGTGATGAACAGTGATCTACGCCGCTTCTGTCCTTCCTTCTGACGCGTTCTCTTTTCTTTCTTTTAGGTCTTCGGCTCCTTTTCTTTTTTAATTCCAAACGGTGCGTTGCATTGCTCTAATCATTGGTCAAAACGGCGTGCCTCCAATTGATTCCCCACAAAACGCACAGCTCCTATCATATATCATATGAGAGGAATCAAACAAAATAAAATAAAATAAAACTAAGGGAAAAACACAAATAAATCCCACTCAATTTGAAAATCTCATTAACAACTTTATGATAGGTATTAACAACTTCATGATAGGTTGTTGTGTTGTTAATACCTATCATAAAGTTGTTAATGGGATTTTACAAATTGGAAGGGATTTATTTATCTTTTTCCCTCAAACTAATAATAATAATAATAATAATAATAATAATAATAATAAAAAGAGCACTGCTACTAATGGAGCATTCTACGCAACATTCATCTTTCCCTTTTCTTTTCTTTTTAATAAAGTTTAATTCTTATAATTTATTTATTCTCTTACCTAATATCTAGCTCATTCTATTTAATTCAAAAATAATATGTTTATCATGAGATCCTCTAAATAATGCACCAATTTGTTATCCTATCAAAATTTTAACCAAATACCTTTAGTTTAGCATCAATGACTCTCCAAATATACCCAAAATATATATCAAATCTAATTAAAAATGGGGAGTCATCACATGTAGAAAATACAAATACAACCACCAAACATTTAGATCAATTGGTTGTGGACTGTTCTACCTTAACCAGTGGTTTCAAATTCGAGTCCTTAGTATGCAGCCGAGATAATTACTTAGATGTAACAAGATTCCCCCCATTGTGGGTTTACATTCCCACAAACCGGATTAGTCGATTGTTAATCCGGATACCATGAATAAATCCCAAAAAAAAAAAACCAACATAACTTGCGAATGAGGTCCACTCAAACTTAATGAATTTATTACTTGTAAAATTTATTGCATTCTATTTATTAAAGGTCAATGGTAGCTCAATGGTCACCTATATTATTTTATCAAGCAACTGATGGTTTAATCAAATCTCACCTTCACCAGCGAGATGCTGAGACTTTTTTTAGTATGGAGGTATTTGTGTCTTTTCACATGGATTTTAAAAATCCCATTTTAATATCTCATATTTTAAAGGGAATTTAGAAATAGGGAGCACCTCTATAGCATTTTCCGTGTTCTCTCTGCTTTTTTCCCTTTCCACTAAATTTATAAAGAGTGATTTTTTTATTTTTACTTATCAAATTGGACCATTTAAATAAAAAAAAAACTACTTTTATCTAAAATATTGTTATTCAAAATTATGAGAATCCAAACCAAGAAGAAAACTGTTGAATTTCTTTTTTTATAACCCGAAAATATGATGTTGGTTTTTCTCAAGGGAAATTCTTAGATTAAGTGGTAAGAAAATTTAATTAAGTTGCAACATATATTAAGTTTCAGTTTAGTTTTTTTAATTTATAAAGTATATGTTTAGCCCATTAATATTAGCACCATTAATTTTGTTCACAAAAATGAAACTGAATCTAACGAGACTCTTGACAAACCCGTGTAAACAATTATATATCTCGGTATCTGTACAGATAGAGTCTACAGATAATAATATCAGGAGAACGAACTCTGAAAGAGATCATAGGGGACAGGGGGTCAGTTGACCCAGTATGTGAAAATTTGAGTCAAGCAGCACGATCCTAGTGGCATTATTGGGTGTTTAATGTCAAGACCCATGTTTGGACTTTAGAAATTTAGGTGTTAGACCAAATGACTTGTAATTTAGTGGTATAACCACTCTCTGATAAGTGAGAGGTTAGAGGTTCTACCCCAGTTGTAATCTTAGGTTGTTAGTATCTAGCATTTTGATTAAAAAAAATAGGTGTTGGAGAAAATGTCTAGATAAAAACGAAAATATAATATTAGGCCCCTTGTGGTTTGGACAGAGGGAGTAAAGATATATACGAGAGAAAGTGTATAAAATATATAATTATAATGAATTTATTAAATTTTCGCCCATTTTTAAAGTAATGTCATGAAAAAAAAAATTAAACAATTAATACCGTAAAATCAAATTAAAGATTAAAGTCAAATTAAAATAAAATTATTCGACTTTTAATTATGAGAAAATGCATGTTGGGATTTTCCATTAAATTTTTGGATAAGCCAATATTCAATAATGATATTTATAATGATGTCTTCTACATGAAACCACATGGATCCCGGTTCATTTTTTTGTCCCCACTTTTCTTCTTCTTATATTTTTTTCTTCAACTCAAAAGTAAAAAGTCCATTTTCCTCTCAACTCACCTCCCTCATTTTCTCCTCTCAGTGCTCTTTATTCATCCAAAAGAACTGTTGATCCCAATAGCGGTGAGACGCTTTTTTTGTCAAAATCTTCGCTTAGAAGATGTGGGTATTTAGAAGTTTTCTTAATAACAATATTGTACCAAATGTTTACAATATGTAGCAATGTGTCCTACCTTAACATTTGATTAATTTTGACTGTCAAATAGAAAGTTTTGACCAATGCTACCACATCAGCATACTATGTAACATTTTTTTGTCAAAACATTCGATCTAATTGTCAAAGTAAACAAACTACTAGGGCAAGGTGTAACACCCCAAATTTTAGAAAAATAGAACATAAGGATTTATTTAAGGTCTTGGGGTGGCATTTAGAAATTAAAAAGCCTTATAAATAAATTTATAAGGCTAGGTGTATTTTTAATAATTTTTAAGACTTATTTTCTTTATTAATTGAGAAAAAATAGTTGGAAGATCAATTTAAATGAAGGAATATTTAGATCCTTGGGGTATTGTTTAGTATTTAAAAAGTCTTATAAATAAATTTAGGAATTTAAGCATATCTAAAAAAATTATTTTTAGAATAAATTCAGATCAATTTGTAAAGGAAATGGTAATTAAACTTTCAAAGAAGGGCATAAAGGGAAAGAGGAAAAAGAAAAGAAAAGGAAAATGACAATATCTGCCACTAGTTAAAAATATTTTTAGTTATTGTAGGAGGGGCAAACCTGAGTCTCCCTCTGTTCCTCCCCAAACCTGAGTCTCCCTCTGTCCTCACCTCTCTCCATTTCTTCGATATTTAAGCGGCGGACGATGGCGATTTCGACGGCGAGAAACAGGGGAAAACAAACAGGGAGCTTGGATTAACCTAGAGTAAGTGTTTTTCCTTTGTTTCCCCTTCTCTTTAGACAGATTTTAAGCGAGCTAAGTGAGGGTGATTCGAATTTCTTTTATATGAAGATCATCACTTTCGAGTATGTGTGCGTGTAGCGCGTCCTTGGGTCCGCCCTTCAAGAAAATAAGAACCAAGGGGATAGTGGAAGCTAAACCCCGGGTGCCGTTCGCTTGAGGAGCCTAACGCAAAAGATGACCTAGTAGCTAATATACAAATTTGAGAAAGCGAGTAAAAAGTATTATATTTTCTTTTTGGTAATAAATAGGTGCAAAAGATGTTATAAGTTCAAAAGTAAAACAAAAATAAGATAAAAGTGAGATTTGGAGGGGAAAGGAAATGGAATCATTCTTGATAAATGGAAACATCGGGATTCATTGCTTCAAAAGATTTTCAGGGAGTTAATTGTTGATTTTCAGAAGAACCCTAGAGGAATCCCTCTAGGCTAGGTTTAGGTTAACTTAATTAATGCCGGAACCCCGCACATTACTTAATTTAACCTAAGTTGATTGAGTTCAAAATCAATATGAATTTGATAATCGTAAGGGGCTCCTAATCCAACAACTTGGACCTCGAATTGCCACTAAATTAATCCTAGGGTTTAATTAATTACTGAAACCCCACATAACAAATTAAGACTCTAGGATTGAAGTCCAATGCCACTCATAAAATTTGACAAATTCAAGAATCAATTAATTATGCAAGACTTATAATCCACAATTTGGGCCACCCCACAATTGCACTTAATTTCTCAATTAACCCTAACTCATTGATGGCCACCCAAACAAAGATTAAGGTTGAAAAGAGTGATTACCCAATGTCTAAATATAATTAATTAATTTCTATGCTATTTCATTCATGCAAAACCACTTAACACCTTTAATCCACTAACCAAGCCACCTTGAATTAGCGCAAGATTTTCACAAAGAGAATAACAAAATCATGAACCCATAAATTTCATCAAACTCAAAGTTAATGTAGCACAATGTCAAGTATTCAACAAGAAAGAAACAATATAAAATAGTTTCTAACTCTTATACAACATGTAGAAATGAAGAACACAACCAAATGTCATAAATATACTCCTAGAACCCTAGAAAAGCATGAATACAACAAGAGGAAGCAGGATTAGAACTAGAACTCCCCTATTCAAGCTTCAAGCTCATCCATTGGCTCCCACCACCAAGAATGGTGGAGCCTAGCTGCTACTCTCCTTGGGAAGAACAGTAACCAAGGTGGGAAGGAAAGAGGCCATGGATTTGGGTGGAAGGAAGTGAGAAAGATGAAGATGGGGATGAGAAAACGAGAGAACTAGGGTTAGGAAGTTTGTGGTGGCTCCAAATCTAAGGTTTAGGGCTTCAATTTTTGTTTATATATGGTCTAGGGTTGGTCTAAGTGAGTGGGTATCATGTAGGACCCCAAAAATCACGTCTGATGTGTTGCTGATACGCGTGAGTTCGCTGTCGCCACGGCGAGCAAACATTGCTTCTGGTTCTTTCAGGGGAAGTTCGCTATGGGTTTCGCCACGGCGAACTAACATGTTCTCTGCCTTGGGACTTCTCTGTAATTTTCAAATTTCGGGTCCTTTTCTGTAATTTGGGAATTTCGAGGTCCTTTTCTGTAATTTTTACAATTCACCTAGAAACTTGTATTTTCCCTTTTTTTTCTTGAAATTTCAGCTTTTAGCCCCAATTTCTCCCCTTTTCAAGTATTCTTCTTCATATTGAATCCTTCATATTTGGTCCTCGGATGACCCTACAAATAAAATATGCAAAATACAAGAATCAAAATGCCCTAAAAATCAACTAATGCTAATTGATCTTCAATTATGATATATTAATCCTATTTTCATGCTACTTGAACCTAAGGATCTATATGATCATTTAAACACTTTTTGGACCAATATTGCATCTCAATTATGTTAAATGCCTCAAATTAGGCATATAAAAACATACAAATCCAAGGATTTGTCATTAGGCTTTGATTAACAACCCTTTTAAAAGATTTTGAGTGATTGAGTCGTTTTGATTAAGGTTCCCCAAAAAATTCCTCTTCTGCCACTGTTCGTTGGCTTCGATTCAGGCGGAATTTCGAGCAAGAGTTGAACTAAATTTTCAATAAACTTGATTAGAAATAAGATTGAGTTAATAGATTGCATTGCAGGTCGAATTTTGTGGGTCTTTAGGATTTCAAAATTTCTTAATACTCCCTCTGTTCGGTCCGATTGTTGGGGGAATTTAAGGGGCTGTTTGTGATTTGTTCATTTGTGTTCAAATTGTGGTTTATATGGGATTAAAACTAATTGTATGTTAAATTTTTCTGAGCCTTGGGGATTCGATATTTTTGTTCCTTCTTCCCTACCCTATTCAATGGGTATTAAGTATTTTTATCTTAGAACGGAAGCATAAAGATTGATAAAGTTTTATGAGTTTTGGTCTTCCTAAATAGAGACTATATGTTGGTTGTTGCTATTGGTTATTAGGGGTAGTCAAATTTGGATTAAATTGTAATAACCTTAAAGCTAGAGAAAAGGTTAAGATTTGTACTGTGAAATTGTGTGAATATTAAGAGCTTGAATTATTGAGATTGAAATAGATGGTTTAAGGATTTTGATTATATGGAGTATTAATTGTAGGTTTTTATTAAAGGGTTGAAGGATATAAATTTTATAACTGATGGTTGTAATGTTAGTTTAACATGAGCGACGATTTGAAAATGATTTATTACTATTTCAAAGTCTCAAGTTGGAAGAAGAGGTTCTATGCTTGATTAGAGTTTTATTAATATCAATGATGACTGTTAATAGAGGGGCTTTAGGAACTTGAATATGTAATGGGATTGCTTTTCTTTTTTATATATGTTGAGTCCAGCATTGGCAGCTACTGAACCCACCATGTTGGGCACCCCCAGGGCCCCTCTCGAGGTCACCCAGGTATTGGCAAGCCCAACTCAGGTATTGTAGCCCAGTTGGGGGTAGCTCTCGCATACCCGACCCAATGCTGCAGCATTTGTGGGAGGAGGCCATGTCATTGGCGCACCCACGGGTTCGATCTCCCAACCAAGCACTTTATAGGCATTCTAGATGCCTTGCTTATCACCACTTGAGCTGCAGCTCAAGTGGTAAAGGCCATCCCCTTAGGGGGTGATATCCCAGAGGTCTCGACTTCGAATCCCACTAGGGCTGCAGCCTGGGGAAGAAGCGCGAGAGCGCATTGGATCTCTGGGTAATGTGGGGCCCAGTACCGTGGCAGCGGGGGCCCATTTGGGGAGTATAGTATACTGTTGTGCTCCCCTCAAAAAGCGCCTTTTTGTTGGGTACTGGCATTGGCAGCTACCAGCCCACCATGTTCGGCCACCCCAGGGATCCACTCTCGCTTCACCCCGGTATTGGCAGGCCCAACTCAGGTATTGTAGCTCGGTTGGGGGCCGCTCTCGCAGACCCGACCCAATGCTGCAGCATTTGTGGGAGGAGGCCGTGTCAGCTCAAGTGGTAAAGGCCATCCCCTTAGGGGGGTGATAGCACGAGGTCTCGACTTCGAATCCCACTAGGGCTGCAGCCTGGGGATGAAGCTCGAGAGGGCATTGGACCTCGTGTAAGTTGGGGCCCAGTACCGTGGCAGCGGGGGCCCATTTGAGGAGCATAGTATACTGCTGTGCTCTCCTCAAAAAGCGCCTTTTTGTTGAGTCCAGCATTGGCAGCTACTGAACCCACCATGTTGGGCACCCCTAGGGCCCCTCTCGAGGTCACCCAGGTATTGGCAAGCCCAACTCAGGTATTGTAGCCCAGTTGGGGGTAGCTCTCGCATACCCGACCCAATGCTGCAGCATTTGTGGGAGGAGGCACTTGTCATCGTGCGCACCCACGGGTTCGATCTCCCAACCAAGCACTTTATAGGCACCTTAAGTGCCTCGCTACATTAACAATCCAATAGTGTAAGAAAATTTTCTAATATGAAATTACTTCATAGCATTTAAAGTTAAACATGGAGATACAAAATTCAATTCAATAGTCTTCACGTTATACTGGAACTTGTTTAATTTTAGCATCCATGCTTACTTAATAAATTATCATACACAGGAAGAGTAAAACATCTTTTATCCAATCACTTTAACCACCAAGAAGTAATGAGATAACTTATGTACAGAATCTCCAAAAATTTCAGAATTTCAAAGTCCCATAGTTCTCTTAAAGCAGCCATATTTAATTCAAACAATACTGTCAAACTCGAAAATTCCTATGGCTTCACAACCGCCACATACACACAAACCTGTATAGCATGCTTAGGAACCTATAGGTGCATCCTCTAACCATTCTTTATAGGTGGCATTACCCTTCATCAAAGTTCATAAAATTCGTAACTCTATACTGATCAGTTATGCATCACTGTTCCTTCACCAAAATCAAAATAACTTAAGACTTCAATACTCTTCTTTTTCAAAAAAAATAAGAACAAGAACATTTCTTTTACATTCAATTACTTTAGTCCCTTTTTGACTTCAAACAGCCCAAACATTTGTTTCTATAACAATTACACAGCATCTAGATATAAAAATCAGAACCTACATCAGCTCAAAGTCCCCAAATCCCAATGCTTTTGATTAGTTACATATTCAGTTTCGTATTCACCTATCTCTCCAAGCATACCTTGAACAATCATACGGACCTTACACCCATTATATTTTAGACTTCCAACCTCTTAACATGTTTATATTACCGCAAATCGAATTATACAACTAAAGCTAAGCAATCCCAAACCAAAACTGAAATGGAAATCCAAAAAGAGCAGAATTCTGCAAAAAGCAGAGACAAGCACCAACCATATTTACATTACAATAATTCTTTCTCCTTCATCAACGAATCAGAGCAGAAAACAGAGGGAAATGAAGAAACTGAACGGAACAGAGGAAACAGAGGAAGAAGAGGAAAATCAGAAATCTTCAAAGCCACCTACCATCCGAAATTTCAACATGCAAAACACAAATAATTGCTTTCTACTCTTAAATTTATCACCCCCAAAATTTTAGTCCCTCGGACCCTCCGGAATCGAACGAAACAGGGGAGGAATAAGAAAATAAAAAAAATCTCCCAACTTCAGAAATTAAACATGAAATAGATTCTATGAGCTTAAAATTCCTCCTAATCATGACTAATTAAGCTTTCATTCATTAAACACCCAGAAATCATTGAAATGCCGTCTGGTGAACAGTGTTCAAACCAAAGAACCCCAAATCGGAATCAAGAAATGAGCATGCAACCTTGATTTCATTCAGGAAAACTTAAATTCTTCCTTATTCCTTCCTTTAATCGGTGATTAACCTCCCTAAAACCCATCATAAATCGGACCCCCAACTCTCAAACCTCTCCAATCCGAAAAACTAAAGATGTTAGGAGGAAGAGCAGACTCACCTGAAGCTAAATCTATGATTGCATGGCCGAACGGAGCTCGCCGTCGTCGGAATCGCCCCTCCCCGCCGTCGTGCTCATCGTTCGTCAAGAGAGAGCAGAGAGGACCAGAGAAAAACGAAATGGAGAGAGAGGGATGGAGGAAAGACGGAATGAGGAAGAGAAGGAGATGAGGGAATTTTATATAAAAAGGTTTTGAGAAAATTACACATATGCCCTTCCAACTTTTAAACCTTTCAGTTTAGTCCCTTTATCTCTTTATCTGAAACTCTCCTCTATTTTCAATTTAGTCCTTATCTGAAGAATTAATTTCCTAAAATTTATTCTCATATCAGGTTAGATATTTTCTTACCCATAAATTTCTTTAACCCTCAAATAAATTTTTTTCTAAAGTTCCCAAATTAACATTTATCTTCTAATTATTTTTTTCCTCCATCAATGAAGAAAATAAGTCTTAAAATTATTAAAAATACATATGGCCTCATAAATTTATTTATAAAACTTTTTAATTTATAAATGACACTCTAAGATCTTAAATAAATCATGATTATCTCTAATCCAAATTTTGGGGTGTTACATTAGGAGGATACTGGATCACTGTTTTGCAAGTTAAAGAGAAACTTAACGAAAGAAATATTGGCTTTAGAGATTAGGCTAGTACCTTAGAATGACATAATGTGATTTCAGAAGTTTTAAAGGGATGTTAAGTATAGAATCAAACGGATAAAGTGTAGCTAATGACTAGAAGATAATATTAAGGATTTAAGATATATATAAGTTCAAGTTGCTGTCTTAGGAATAGCTTGCATGTCTCTATTGTTGTAATTTATATATTTTGTTGTGAAGTTTATTAAGGATAAAGGGACTAATCAAAAGGTTCTAATATAGTAGTGAGATTTGTGGTAAAATAGTACTAGGCCTGTTGAATTATTTTAAATGAAAGTAAGACATTTTGATTGATGATTTGTAATGTTCTTTAATAAGTTGCATTGCTTGAGCTTTGTTAAGCTCCTAAATTTCATATATTTGATCACAATTTTTCCCCATTTGTATATATTTTTGAAAGTGATGTTTTGAAATAGACATAGAAATTCAAAGAAAATCCTTAATGAAGAAGAAAGTGTTTGTGCATGAAAATTAGAGCTTAATGATTCTCTGCTCAAAAATTTGTGTGTGAATGTTATTAAATGTTAAAAAAGCTCATCAACCATCTTTCAATCTTGTATAGGAAGAGGTGATACAGAGAAAGAGCCAAAGAAATGCAAGGAAAGCTGGAATGGAGAATGAGAGATGACAAAAAGGCCAAGAACCAGAAGCAAAGTGACTTCGCCGTGGGTTTCGCCGCGGCGAACCCACTGCGAGTGAATTCATTCTCTGGAGGCAAAAATTCATGCGCTCGCCGTGACTTCGCCACGGCGAAAACACCTGAAACTGTGCGTTTTGAGTAATTAACGCTGTCTGAATGTAATAAATGAAATTGAATGCGAGCTGAATGGGACACAGAGCATTTAGGGCACGTTTTGGAGCATTTTGGAGCTTAAGGAGAGAGTGGGGAAGAGCTAGGAAGCTTGGAGATTCTCGGAGAGATTCAAATTGTGATCTTGGTTTCTTTTCTTCTTCCCTTTTTCTCTAATTTCTGCCATGTCTCTGCTTTTTATTTCTGTTTTTATTTCTCATTTTCTCATGTGTAACTAAACCCCTATTCTAGGGTTACTTTGAACCATTTGATGGATTGACTCTTGTATTTCCTTCCTTTGATGTATTTAATGAATGTTTATGTATGGATTTTCATCTTGCTTTAAATGATACAAGTGCTTGATCACCACTTGAAGTGTTAAATGAAGTATGACTTGAGAGAGTATATTTTGTTTTAGAACTTGGGGGAAATCATGTTAGACTTGAAATTTATGCTTTTAAATGGATGGTTTGTTGATAATATAGAGATATAATTATTGACCTAACATTGTTCATATAAGGTTGGTGGAACATTTATGGCTAGCATTAATTGTTGCAAGAGATTGTGCAATTAATGCTAGTAAAAATTTGATTTTGACTTGAGAGAGCTTTTTCAAATGAAATTGAACCTTGAACTCATGCATGAAATTCATTGGGTAAGGAAAAGGGAAGGAATTTATTGGATCTTGAAGTTAAATGGGGAAAGGTAACCCTAGGTTTTCTCATCCAATTTGTCAAATATTTCTATATCATTTTTCTTTATCAAAGCTCTTAAACTAAAAATCTCAAAAAGAAGTAACCTTTTAGTGATTTAATTTTATATGCTAATTCTTCAAAGCAAAATCTTGTTTAACTCAACTTAATCTAATACACTAAGCCTTCTGCTTGATCGCATTTGTAACCAAATCCCTGAGGGAACGATACTTTTCTTATTACTCTATTACTTTATGTGACCCGTGCACTTGCGGACCGAACAAGCTTGATTTGCATTGTTAATTGATTTATTCTTGCGATTTTGTAATAAATAGAAAGAAATAAATATATATATAGGTGTGTGTTGTGTGTGAATGACCAAGATCCTTATAAGTATGAACAAATTATAATTTGCTTAAACAGAAAGATTTGGGTAGTATTAATTAAATTAGGATCCGAGAGAGATGTAGTGATTAATTTATAATTCAAACTCTAATCCAAACCTATATACACATATACATAGGCTTTGAATTGTTAATTGAGTCCATCAAGATGGTAGAGAGGAAAGGAGCTGATACAAAAGTATGATCTAAAGAAGTTAGGTAGTAGTTTATCTCCATTCACTAAATTGGATGTATAATTTTGTAATATCTGTTGTATTTAAATGGTATGTCTTTTATTCATCATGTTGGAGTACTCCAGGTTTAGGTGAGTTATAACGGATAGTTATAACGAGAAGTCCTGTAGGTAGAACCTCCACTAGTTAACGAGGATATCATTATCAGTGGTTGGTAGGTGCAGATCGCACATAGATTAATAGGATAAATATTATCATTATCTGTAATGGTTTATAAAATGTATACATGGCAATGCATGCATGAAATTTACAGTGAACGACATAAACTACATTAAGTAAGAATATATGTGAGAAAGTAAGAATATTACTATGGTAGTCAATTATGTGAGAAATTTACAGTTTATAAAATGGTAGATGGTAAGATGGTTGAGATAAGGCAGGAGTGTTGGAGGAGGATAAGACGAAGAAATAAGATTATATGTGAGAAAGTAAAAATATTACTATGGTAGTTAATTATTTTAATAGTGGATCTGTATATGATATAAAAATTAAATTAAGTTTATTAGCAAAAAGCATAGAAAATATCCGTACTTAATGTCTGCAATACCGCATGAGAACAAAGTTAATATATTTATATGACATAGTAGATTTGTACATTTACATGAAATATTTAATAAAATGACTTATAAGTAGAATAAATAAAGCATTTTCTCTCTACTCTATAAATTGGACTGGATGAGTAAATAGAGTTGGGTAGTAAAATTGAAACAAAGGAGAATACCTCAAGCAAGCAATGCAGCCAAAAGTTGTCTATGGTTGACTTAGTCTATGATATAAATTATTAAGTATTCATTAAATTTATGGATAGTTGGTCACAACCATGGTTATAAGAATCGGACGGTCCGGTTCGTATTTTTGGGCTTCTGATAATGAAGAGTGGTTGTAATTCGATTAAAAATGTTATAGTATAATAGAAAATTTTTAAGTCTTACACAAGGCGACATTGTTATAGGCCCACATAGCCAATGAGCGAGCTAGTGATCTAGAAGACGAGAACCCCAAGGAAGCTAGCCCTAGTTTCTACACAAAGAAATTAGACTAAATCACATCCTCCTCGAATGTTAAAACTAGAATAGCAAACAATCAAGATGTAATGTCTTAGAAAATATTATTATAATATTTTTTAACATATAAATAAATAATTTGAACCTATTGAGTTTTGATCTAGATTATGTACAATTTTCTATTTTAAAAAATCATATGTAATTTTTTTATAATAGTTTAATAAAATATTAGATATCAATCACGATATAATATTATGAGAAAATAAAAAAAATTATTAAAGAAAGCCAACCCAATCTCATATTTATTCTCAACCACACAGGTACGCCAGCAAAGTCTTTTTGTTCATTCCAAACGTCACTATAGTCAAAGTCTTTGATTTGTTCATTCCAGTCAAAGTCTTTTTCCCATCACTATCTATATATTTTTTGAAAGCTCCTAGCAACAATCCTATTGGTCCACATATCCAATGATATCATCTTCACTTAACTCAATTATTGGTCCACATGTTCACATAATCAAAGTCATAATAGAAGTTTTATTCTTAATTTCAAATTTTATTGCCATTAATTAATCATTACTCATCATATATTTCTACTTATAGGAAGGTACTTTTTTAATTTTAAAAGTTATTTAAAATTGAGCAAAGCAATAATGATTACATACATAAATGTATGAAAGTTATTTAATAGTATTGCGTAATGATTAAATACATATATATATACTTTTAAGAAGGTATTCTATATTAATTCTTTTTTTATCACATACATACCTCTTAGTGTAATATTGTTTATAAAAAAAAATCTATTTATATGGATTAATTTTTAATTTGAAATATTTGACTTTTCAGATATACAAATTAATTATTATCTTCAAATAAGTTATGATTTTATGCAACAATTAAAACATATATACATATATATATATATAAATATGATTTAAAATCAACACTATTAATTTTTCTCATGAAATTTACAAAATAATTAATGTGTTTAAGTATGTCAGTAAATTAGACAACAGAGTATAAAATAGTTACTAAAAAAATTATGTTCTTTAGTTCATTTCATTTTTAATTTTAACTTCCGTGCATCGCACGGGGGAGAAAAATCTAGTTGTACCCTATCACAGGTGGCCCCGTTATTAGTCAATAACCAATATAAAGTTTTGATCTTTACGTTGCCTCTCCAAAGTTTGCATCTACAATGTTTCCAAACGGCACTATAGTCAGTCCAAACAAAGAAAACGGCACTACGAGTAAAATGAATCTACTTGTTTTTTTTTAAAAAAAACCAACTGCAACATTCGGAAAACTGGGCAACCAGATCCATGACCGCTCCTATAATTTTTTTTTCATTTGTACGCAAACCATACAAATATAAGTGAATAACAATTATTTCATTGACTTGAATCGTGTAAATTTTTTTTTTGAACTGACGTGTAAATTTATTAATTAAGCGTGGTTATTATCTTTACTTTAAAAATTGGACCAATCAGATAAAAAAATAATTATGGTTTATCCAAAAATTTTTAACTCAAAACAATGAGAATCTAAACCAATAAGAAGAAAACTGGTTGATTTCTTTCATTTTTCTTAAGCCTCAAAATATTAGTTTGTCTTCAGTCTTGACCACTGATGGGAAATAATGATAAATGCTAAAAAATAATTAAAACTAGAAGGAAGTAAAAAAATTACTTTTAAACACCTCACCTTACCCTATTTATAAGTGACTTTCAATTACATACTTCACACTGGACTAAAGAAAAACCTTAAACTTCACCAAATCTACCTTAAAATCCAACAATTTAATTTCCAACTTTATCTGTACTTAATGTCTACAATACAACATAAGAATAAAGTTAACATATTTATATGAAATAGTAGACTTGTACATTTACATGAAATATTTAATAAAATAACTTATAAATAGAATAAATAAAGCATTTTCTCTCAGTTCTATAAATTGGACTAGAAGAGTAAATAGAGTCCAATAGTAAAATTGAAACAAAGGAGAATATCTCAAGCAATGGCATTGGCAGCGAAAAGTGGTCCATGGTTGACTTAGTCTATGATAAATTATTAAGAATTCATTAAATTTATGGATAGTTGGTCACAACTAACAAATGCGAAAGGCGTGTAATTAGGGAGAAGATGACCATTCCTTATCAGATATAGGGCCCCCTTAGGAAGAAAAATTCTTAGTCCATAAACTAAGCCATATGAAGGTTTTAATGAATTTCTTTTTTAAAAATTACCCATATTACAAATGAGAATTCTTCAAAAGTTCTTATAATGAAAATCAATATGAACTTTCCATTCTTTAAAAATCATGAACCATTTTCTAGTTGTGGCTGGCTTTGATGAATCAAGCTTGCCTAGCTTGATAGGCATTGTTGAACTCATAAAAGAGGGTAGCAAATGGCTCTGCAAGAGGACTTTTAAACCGGTGATATATTTTTTAGCGATTTAATCATCTTTAGTATCTTCATATGTGATTCTCATATAAATATTTTTGTTTAGGAATAATAAATTATGAATGTTGATAAATTTAATTTTAATTAGTTAGATATATGTACTTGACTAAACTCTCTCAAGTCAAAATAAAATTTATCTTTTCATTAAAATGCACAATCTTTTGCTACAAATAATGAAAATCTCCTTTGAAAACCAACCCTAATATGACAATGCAAGGTTAGTAAAGGTATCTCTATTTTACTAACAAACTTTTCTTTTATCATGTAAATTTCAAGCCAATAATGATTTTAACCAAGTTCTACACATGGATTAGCTCTCTCAAGTCAAACCCACATAAACAAATCAAGCTAAATGGTGGCCAAACAGTTAGAAGCATGAAGAGTAGGTAAAAATCCACACATATATATCATTTACTATCAAAAGAGAGGAAGAATCAAGTCTTAATCCATACAAAGGTTTAAAATAATTCTAGAATGGAAGTTTAGCCACTCATGGAGAAGAATACACAAATCTGGAAAATAAGAACAGCCATAGAAGAAATTTCAGAGAAGAAAGAAAGAAGAACAAGAAAAACTAAGGGAAATGAGGTTGAATCTCTTCAAATTTTCAATCTCCACTTGAATCACCTTGAAAATCTTCAAACCTAAGTTAGAAATGCTCCCAAGTAGCCCCTAAAGAAATTCCAAGTCAAAAGAATGTGTTTCAGTGAGAGTTGGTGGTGTTTTTAAACCTAATTTTCGAGCTGAAGTTAACCTTGTTCGCACTTTGTTAGCAGTTTTGGCTGCGGCCAAAACTTTTTCCTGTACTGGTTGGCTGTGGCTAATAACTTTCTGCTTGGAAATTTCTAGGTTTGGTTACAGCCAGTTATTTTGCCTGCACTTTTGGCTGTGGCCAATAATTCTCTGTACACTCATCTTTTCAGGTTTTTTAGTTGCTCTAAATCTTCTTTTCCAATTCTTCCTCTTTGATTTTATCTTCAAATGCAACTCAAATGTGGCTTAGTTAATTGGTTTCAACAGCCTAACAAGCAATGAAATCTACACAAGCTAAAGTTGATAAAAAAGGTAAAATATTTACATTTAAATCAAGAATTCAATGATTCTAATCAAAATATCAACATGGCACATTTTCCTATTATGTATATATCAAAATATGTATAAATCCACTCAAAAGGTGTAAGAACTATAGAAAAATGTCCTAAAATGACATGAATTTCATGAGGTTAACACCAGCTTAGTGAATCAATTGTTAAGATGTGTTTTTTCTAATCTAGCTATAGTTGTCTGATCTGTTTCTTTATTTACTTTATTTTTTCTAATCTTGGCATCTAGCTTTGGTTTTATTAGTTATTTTACATTTTCTCAATTTGAGACTTTTGTTGTGATGATGTTGTGTAGGCTATTTATTCATTCACCAAATCCTTGTCAATTGATCCAACTTGACATACACTCCCTCATATTTTAATTTTAAACAACATTCTCTCACAAAATTGGTGTTACATGTAATATAATTAACAATTTAGCCATGTCTGGAAATTTAATTCTTTTTTGGGTCTACTAGTTCAAGCTGCGACAACACAACTGAAGCTTCTTTCTCAACTTCTAGTTAATAAATATATTTTATAAAAATATTTAGAGACATGGATATAAAATTGTGTGAGATTATAAATGAGATTAAACTCACAACTTTTCATTTATAAGAAATATTAATCTCTGTATGTTATGAGGTTATTAATGATTCCGGCTTGTAATTAAATGTGTTAGCTGTATATGACTGTGAACCCTCTCAATATGTTGTCTCATTTTCTCATTTTGTACTCAAATATGATCACACACACACACACACACACACACACACACACACACACACACACACACACACACGAAGCATGCATTGATAGAAGTGGGCAAAGTATATATACTAGCGTGTTTGAAGAGATGCGTTGATTGAAGAATAATTATGAGTCTGAAGAGAAGTTTTGAATGGTTTTTCTTGTGCTGCTAAATTCATTGTTGAGTTTTCCAGTTTCATAAACTGGTAAGAATATAATAGACATGCATTGATCTTTTCTTTGTTTTGGCCTCTACCCATAAGGGGACTTCTGCACCTCCCTTATGCCTACTTCCTTCCACTTTTTTAATTCTCACCATTAAATTAATTTTGAATGGTTGAGATTTAATTTCTGTAAAAACATTATTTTTTTTTTGCCAACAAAAACATTATTATGATATCAAATAGCAAAAACTGTAAACGAAAAAATTTACTTAGTAAAATTTGATCCACATAGTAAATCATTTTATACTTTCAAATATTACACACACGTACACTTTAAAAATACTAACTCTCAACCTTTGAAAGTTAATCCAATTATAAGAATAAAAAAGTGTAGGGAAGTGGATGGTAACAAAAGTGGAGATTGATGAAAATTTCAAAGCAATCGAACTTACAATAATGCCTTCCGTGTTTGTTAATCATAACCGTGTGCACAAATTCACCGAAGAAAAAAGATTAACAGTGTGCTCAACTGGGAATTTAATGGTTACTCCTTGAATCACAATTGTTCAAGTCATTTTATACAAAGACGTAAAAACTCAGCCTAACTCCTGTAACCTGTTAGACTGAGGTAAAAGTCCCATGTCTTCAAACAAAAACAAATCTAACTCAGAGAAGCTATCATAATTGATAAAGTCCTAATTTAATTAACCATTCGATACAAATAAAAATTACTCTGATTCTATTTACAAGGACAAGATAAAATGTTTATTTTCCTCATCATTAAATTTTTATATGAATGTACAACTATAAGGCAAGAATAGATTTTAGATTCTTAGAATTAAATAAATATAGATTTATAAAGTTATTAAATTTTAAGACATTATTGATGAAAGTTACAGTTTTTTTTTTCTTTTTCAGTTAAATGCGTTGTAAGTGAAGGTGAATTCATGAGCTTAAGCAAACTCATGAGAGTCATGACATGGAATAAACTCAAATCATAAATTCATAAGAGGTTACTTATATAATAAATATATATTAAAATTTTATGATTAAATATTGTATTAAAAAAGCATATGATTAACTAATTAAAATATAAAAAATAATAAAACTTGGTTTAAATATTTTTCAAATTTAACTAATTAAAATTAAATCTATCAACATCAATAATTTAGTACACTTAAACAAAAATTGTTTACATGAGAATCATATATGAAGATACTGAAGATGATTAAATCGCTAAAAAAATATATCAACGGTTTAAAAGTCCTCTTGAAGAGCCATTTGCTACCCTCTTTTATGAGTTCAACAAGGCCTATCAAGCTAGGCAAGCTTGATTCATCAAAGCCAGCCACAACTAGAAAATGGTTCATGATTTTTAAAGAATGGAAAGTTCATATTGATTTTCATTATAAGAACTTTTGAAGAATTCTCATTTGTAATATGGGTAATATTTAAAAAAGAAATTCATTAAAACCTTCATATGGTTTAGTTTATGGACTAAGAAATGAATACTTAATAATTTATCATAGACAAAGTCAACCATAGACAACTTTTCGCTGCCATTGCTTGAGGTATTCTCCTTTCTTTTAATTTCACTATCCGATTCTACTTACTCTTCTAGTTCAATTTATAGAGCAGGGAGAAAATGCTTTATTTATTCTATTTATAAGTCATTTTATTAAATATTTCATGTAAATGTACAAGTTTACTATTTCATATAAACATGTTAACTTTGTTCTCATGTGGTATTGTAGACACTAAGTACCGATAAAGTTTATTCATAAATATTTATAATTTTACAATTAAGAAGGTAAAGCACAGAAATTTTTCATGTTATGTTATCGGATTCCAAAATCAGAACATGTATGACCGAACAAAAAAAAAAACATGGGCACAGAACATTGGAACACTGAAACAAAATTAATGAAATTGGTAAATGGTAAATCTGAAAATAAAATAAAATTTCAATATCAATGATAACATGCCAATTATTCACTTTACTAAGGAAAATATCAAGAAAAACTTGAAAGCTCAATCTACCTACAGCACAAATCTACTTTAACCCGAACAAAATGGAACCAATGGATTAACCAAAAACAAAGCCATGATTCATATGAAAATGATTTAGCATCTCATACGGATGAAGATTATTCCACAAAAAACAATCTCAAAATTAAGCTAAGCACGATAAAGAAGGAAGAACAAGCATGAAGAGGAAGGCAGATCTGAATCAGAAATCTGAAATGGGCGGAGTTGGAAGGCGAATTACAAACCTAAAGAATTATGTTCTTTGTCGGAGTGAATGAGAGAGAGGATCGGAGAACATGCAGAGCAATGGGGAAGGGGGAACTCACTGTCAAAATCAGACCCAACATGCATTTTCTCATTGTTAAAAATCGAATAATTTTATTTTAATTTGACTTTAATCTTTAATTTGATTTTACGGTATTAATTGTTTAAATTTAATTTTTCATGACATTACTTAAACAATGGGCTAAAATTAGATAAATTCATTATCATTATAAATTTTATACACTTCCTCTCATATATATCTTTACTCCATCTGTCGAGACCACAAGGGGCCTAATATTATATTTCCGTTTTTCTCTAGACATTTTCTCCAACACCTATTTTTTTTTTCAATCAAAATGCTAGACTCTAACAATTTGAGGTTACAACTGGGGGTTGAACCAGTAACCTCTCACTTATCAGGGAGAGGTTGTATCACTAAATTACAAGTCCTCTGGCCCAACAGCTAAATTTCTACACGTCCTAACATGGGTCATGACATTAAACACACAATAACTCCACTAGGACCACGCTGCATGACTTAGATTTTCACACACTGGGTCAACTGACCCCCTGCTCCCTGTGATCTCTTTTAGAGTTCATTCTCCAAAGGTTATTATCTGTAGATTCTATCTACACAGGCGGAGATATATAATTGTTTACATGGGATTGTCATGAGTCTCATTAGATTCATTTTCATTTCTGTGAACAAAAGTTTTGGTGTTAATATTAATAGACTAATTAAGCATATACTTTATAAATTAAAAAAGCTAAATTGAAACTTAATATATGTTTAAAAGAGTAAATAAATACTGCAACTTAATTAAATTTTCTCGATCTTTGCCACTTAATCTAAGAATTTCCCTTGTGAAAACAGACACCGTATTTTCAGGTTAAAAACAAGAAGAAATTCAACAGTTTTCTTCTTGGTTTGGATTCTCATAATTTTGAATAACAATATTTTAGATAAAAGTAGTTTTTTTATTTAAAATGGTCCAATTCAATAAGTAAAAATAAAAAAACCACTCTTTATAAATTTAGTGGAAAGAGAAAAAGCAGAGAGAACACGGAAAATGCTATAGAAGTGCCCCCTATTTCTAAAATCCCTCTAAAATATGAGATATTAAAATGGGATTTTTAAAATCGTATGTTAAAAGACACAAATACCTCCATACAAAAAAAAAAGTCTCAACATCTTGCCGGTGAAGGTGAGATTTGATTAAACCATCAGTTGCTTGATAAAATAATATAGGTGACAATTGAGCTACCAATGACCTTTAATAAATAGAATGCAATAAATTGTACAACTAAATAAATTCGTTAATTTTGACTGGACCTCATTATGTTGGTATTTTATTTTTGGATTTATCCACAGGTATTCCGCGCTATTAGTAACCGATTAATCCGGTTCGCGGGAAATGTTAGGCCCACAATTGGGAGAACTTCGCTACCTCTAAGTAATTATCGCGGATACAATTCTGGGCTCGAATTCAAAACCACTGGTTAAAGTAGAACAACGCACAACCAATTGATCTAAGCATTTGGTGGTTGTGTTGAAGAAACGAAGTCCATATTCTTGGGTGTAAGGGCAAGGTTTATTGGAAAAAATGCATGTTATTAATTAATCTGAAAACATTCTCTAACTAATTAATTAAAGGTTAAATACTTGCGTATGCCTGTCAGGTTCGACCATAAGGGCAAATTATTCAACGTCAACGGGGTCAACATGATGTGAAATTTATCTTGATCAACGATTCTCCTTCACTCATTATTAGTACAGTACCATAATTTGATAACCATTTATAGATTCTTCACATTTCACGTGCACCTTGCCTCTCATTCTCTTCAGAATCTCCATCATTCCAACATGTGTTCTTCTCAATTGAGACCCCTTGCGCCCATTCTTCTTGCACTCGCCGGTTCCCAACACTTCATTCTCCTTACCAATCAACGATCCATTATTTCAATCTCGCCGTCGGGGGCGTTGTCACCTGCCCCGCCTCCCCAGACTCCACCAGCCGGTGAGCCGCCGCCGTCTTTCCAGACTCTACTAGACGATGAGCCGCCGTCTACAGACGATGACCCGCCGCCGCCGCCTACAGACGATGACCCGCCGCCGCCGCCGTCTTTCAAGCCTCCAACATACGGTAAGGTGCCGCCGCCGCCGTCTTTCGAGCCTCCAACATACGGTAAGGTGCCGCCGCCGGATAGCCGACAGAGTAGCCCGCCGAGTAGCCCAACAATGGGAGTAATTGTAGGGGTTGTGACTGGTTTGGTGGTAGTGATACTGATGGTGGGGTTATGTACTTTCTTTATATGGAGGAAGAAGAGAAGGGGCACACAATCTCCACAACCACAACCACCCAAAGGTAATAACCCTTCTTCCTTTGGAGGCTTTGGTGCCGGATCTATTTCACAAGCAGAGAAAGAGACAACAAAGTTATGTCTAATGCTCTCCGCTTCTTTGTTTTATTTAATTTTTACTTTTATACCGTCGTCAGTTACTATTCTACATATAAAAGATATCCCTTCTGGCCGGTCTCCTTCTAAGAAGATCATTTTTAAATATGACTAGCACAGCACCAGTTACGTTAGAGATTGTTTGAATTAGTTTTTGAATAATAGATTCTAAGAAAAAAACAACCTGTAAAAGTGTTTTTAGATAATAGATTTTTGTGAAAAATTAAAATTGCTTTTGATGAGATTAGAGTGGTTGGATGCTTGTAATGAAAATAACTTTTTATGTTTAAATTATTAAAAATGACATAAGTTTAATGCGTTGCGGAAAGAGAGAATGTAAGGACATTTTTGGTTGATCATTATGACATTTGTAACGATGACATTTTTCTATCTCGTACTTTATGTGAAAACAAAAAAAAATTAATTTATCCAAAACTTAGGTTTCGAACTCAAAAGTGCTTTTCACCTTATTTTAGTGTTTGAGTAAATTTCAAGGTTATCAAACATGCACCAGGCTTTGAACCGGTCAAAGTAGTGGGTTAGACTAGGGTTAACTCAGGACTCAAACCAATGAAAAATAAGAATTTCACAAATAATTTTTTCGGTTATAATTGTAAATGTAATTTAACTTTTCATCATATTATCCTTACTTTGCCTATGGCAATCACGGGAGAGGAATCCCTCCTCTTACTTTCCTTCGTCTTCTCTCATATTCTCTTTTTATGACCATTAGATTATCAACAATCAATTGATCTAGATTTAGCTCTATATATTAAATAGTTGATTGTATGTTCTTTATTATAGTATTAAGTTATTCATATAAAATTCACAACTTATATATAATTAGTTATTTTTCCTTTTATAATTTAGCATTTTAATCACAAATTAATAAAATATAAAATCAGACTATTTAATTGCTTATCTAATTGTTATAAGGAGAGAATATGAGAGCAAAGAGAAGGGAAATGAATAGGAGGATTCCTCTCCCAGCAATCACACTTCATATCCACGAAAGTAATAGCCTTGTTTCAAGTCGATATCTCTTTCCGACGAGTGAGCCGAAGTCCTTGCCTTTAAGGGTCTGATTTGGTATTTGGGGAAGGGAAGGAAAATGGGCGGGCAAAACTTTTTTGACTTGAATTTACAAAAATTGGAAAAGTGTAATTGGTTTTAATTATCTTAAATCTTATTCCCTCCGGTTCTAATTATAAGATCAAAATGGTTTATTTAAAAAAATTAAGGATGCAAAATAAATAACTTTAGATTGTTTATATTTATCTTTTTTTTCCTAATAATTAAATTATTTTAGTTACTAACTAACATATAATCCATTACATGTAGCATATATCAAAATTTAGTGGTCTAATTTGTTTTCTTAATCTTCACAATGAAAGTCAACTTGATCTTATAATAAGGACTATAATGAGTATATTTTTTAAAATATCATAACCCCACTTCTTCAATTTTAAAAAATTCAACTCACATAAAGTGTAATTCTAATTTTATAAATTTTATGAATGTATGTATGTATGTATGTTAAGTTGCACATAATTTTTGTACTCAACAACCCTTGATGCCAATTTCTCCAGTTGATCAATTTGGTGGTCCAACCAATGGTGGAGCATCATCCCATAATGTATCATGTAACACCCTAAAATTTTCTACTATATTATAGCGATTTTAATTGAATTATAACCACTTTTCAATATCGGAAGCCCAAAAATACGGCAAAATTTAAAACTTTTTCTTTTAAACATTATCCCAACTTTCTGACAGTTGGAATGGGCTTTCCGGACAAATTGGAGTAACTTAAAACTCTTATAAAATAAAGTGGTTAATAAAACAATTAAAGGTACGCTAACCTTCTCAGGGTATTTATTCTTAATTTATAGTGTTTAGGGAATTTAAGTTCCTTTATAAAATTTATACAACTATAATATCTATGCTTTCTACTATACCTTTAATAATTTAATTTTACAACATATACAAATGGCATTACTAAAATATTCAACTACCTTATTTTTCAATTTATAATTCTAATTTCTTTGTCTAATCTTCTTCCAGCACTTCCGCCTTATCTCAGCTATCTTACTATCCTCCAGCTTCTCTGAAAACAGCAGTTCAATGCAGTTTATCTCATTAACCTTTATTCTCATGCATGTATATTGACATGTATACATTTCATAAAACTGCCCAAATGATGATAGTTATATCCCTATTAATCTATGTGCGATCCGCACCTACCAACCACTGATAACAATATTTTCGTTAACAAGTGGAGGCTCTACCTGCAGGATTTCTTGTTATAGCACTTAAGGCCATAACTAACTGGTTTGGCAAAGGGGGAGCGACCCACCTAAGCCTGGAGTACTCCCTCTGAGGAATAAAAACTTACCAACAATATGCAACAGAAATTACAAAATGATACATGCAATTTAATTTATTGTTACTGAAATAAACTGCTACCTGGATTCCAGCACTTAATCCTAAGCCTGCTCCTTTACTTCCACTGACCTCCTCGACTTATGTCACTATCAGAACCTATTTACATATAATATATAAATAATAAATTAATATCTATTATTATTCTAATAATTCGACGTCTCTCACGATCCTAAATTACTACTTATAATTCTACCCCTTACTTTTCTAATATATGTTTAAAGTTTAATCTCTGATTTAATTATTAATCACACAACCATCCACAGGCATTTTACAATTATTAAACAATGCACAATCATCAAAATATCATAATTACTTTAAATCAAACTTACATCTTATGATAACATATATAATAACTTTACTTAATTAAATTCGCTGAATTTCAAATATATTTTCCAATAATCATACTTTTTCATCACATTAAGAATTATTACCTATAACTTAACTTATTGTAATTAACCTCACCATTTAAGATCTGAAGGACACTTTTAATTAATCTATTCTAATTAATCTTTCTTATTCTCAATGTTTGACTAATAGCTTTTATAAAATCTTTGTTTAAAGATCATAGTCATTCACACACACAAGCACAAACCTATATGTATTTATTTATTTCCTATTTATTATACGATCTTCAAGAACAACTTAAATCAATAATAATGTAAATCAAATCCTAGTAATTCAATTTATTAAAGAATACCACCAATCAATCACCAATCACAATCTAAACCCAAATCATATTTCTTTCTCTTCTAAATCCTTATTTACCTTAATGCTTTCACCCATAATTATTTTCCTAAATCTCCACTTTAAACATCAATCTAATCATTCATGAACAACTTAATTACAATTGTCAACATTTCTAATTCCATTCTTATTACCATCCGCATTAAACAATAAATTCTAGTCGTTTTGCTATTTATTAGTAAAATTCCAAAACAACCAATAACCTTTGTCTCTATATACACTTAACACTAACCATACTTGCATTAGTTTAGAAAATACTGAATACTAACCAAATATCACAAAAACACTTCTAATACACATAATAACTTACTCAACTTAATTAACTTCTCCCTAAAACTATAAATTTCAATTGATCCTAATAAATTCCCAACATTCTAAATTAATACTAGGATTAATATATTTAAAACAGGTGAAATATATGAACATTTTAAGTCACATGCTTAATGCAATAAAGTCTTATACATAAGCTTTAGTAAGTTTCCAAATACCAAATTACCAAAATCAAAGCTTACACACAGAAGAAGATAAAACAGCAACAAGACAACATTAATTCCTTGGTTCTAAAAACCCCATTGACCACACGGCCAAAACAGAGCAGTCTACTAAAAATTTCTAAGTTACAATTACCTTGTCAAAATCCAACATACAAGACCATAAACTATTGTCTCCTCAACCTATTATCATTTATTAATCAATCACAGGCACCCAATCAGTAAACCAAACGGACCAGAGAAAAAGAGGAACAAAATTCTAAAATCCCCTACGACTCCAGAAATTTCAACATACAACAACAAATATATGTTCCATTTTTTCTTCATCTTCAACTAGCATCAATCTTATACACTTGAACACAAACTTTCATCACCTTCATCATAGGCAGAAACATTATAACACAAGAGCAGAAATTCAAACAAGAAATCAGCCGAACAAGGAACAGAGAAGGACAAAGGAAAAGAACAAGGAAGCAAAGGAAGTAATACTCAACCAACAACAATCATCAGATCTATTATTTCCCATTTCAGATTAATGAGACCAAAGCATTAACAAAGAGCAAAGGAAGAACAAGAATCGGCAGCCAGAGCAGAGCAAGGAATCGAAGCAGAGGAGCAAGAGAAAATTCGAAATCAAACATTCAACCTCAAACAACATACTTAATCAACACATAGCATCATTTACACGCTGATTAAATTCTTTCTGGGTGAAAAATCGAACAAGAGCGACGGATGAACAGTGATTCGAAGGGAAAATTTGGGGAAACTTGATTAGTGTTATTCTAATGCTCAAATTCGTTCTTGGGGTTTACTAATCGGACCCTAGGCTTCCTTTTAATGGATTCAAGAACCCCAAAAACCCCCCAAAAACTCGAACCCTAAATCGGACCTATCTCCAAATCTTCTCGAAATCAGACCCGAAAGAGGAAGGAAAACGGAGGAAGAAGCTTACCCAAGGTTGTTCCAACCACCCTAAGCCTTTTCCTTTGCCTTTCGCCGCCGTTCGCCGGAGATCGCCGCTGCAACTTCGAAGGAACAGAGACGGTGGAACAGAGGACGGAAGAGAGGGATATCGGGGAGAGAGAAGGGAAGACGGATGAGAAAGGGATGAGGGAGTATTATATAAGAGATGAGGGGAAAATTCAATTTCAAACCCCCTAAGACTTTCTTCTTTTCGTTTTAATCCCTATAACCAACTTTTATTATTTTCAGTTTAGTCCTTTTTCTGAAAATAATTTTCTAAAATAAAATTCTTATATCATATCAAATATTTTCTTACTCATATATTTCCTATTTCATATTTTTATCTTATATGGTAATTTTATTTACCATTTTCTATTTGTAATTAAATCTGAAACTTATCCCAAAATAATTTTACTAGATATATTTTAGTTCCAAAATTTATTTATAAGACTCTTTAATAACAAACCATACTTCTAGGTTCTAGATATCCCCCTTATTAAAATTAATCTTCTAACTATTTTTCCTCATTTATCAAATAAAAGAAGTCTTAAAAATTATTAAAATAAATCTGATATCATAAATTTATTCATAAGGCTTTTTAATTTTTAAGTGACTTTCTAAGACCTCAAATAAATTCTTATTATCTCTTTCCTCCAAATTAAGTTTTATCTCTTAATTATTTCTTTTTATTTCTTAAAGAAAATAAGCCTTAAAATTCATTAAAAATGCCTAATATCCTAAATTCATTTTTAATGCGCTGTAATATTTTCAATAATATTTCAAAACCTTAAATAACTTCTTATTTTCTATTTTCTAAAATTTGGGGTGTTACATATCATCTCCTGCCATTAACATGGGACTGTCACAGAGCTCGTTTACATATGAAGAACTTGCATATGCAACCAATGGATTCTCAGACTCAAATTTTCTTGGTCAAGGTGGGTTTGGCTATGTCCATAAAGGAGTCCTCCCAAATGGGAAAACTGTGGCAATTAAGCAGTTGAAATCTGGGAGCAGACAAGGGGAGCGTGAGTTCCAGGCCGAAGTGGCGGTCATTAGCCGAGTCCATCATAGACATCTTGTTTCCTTAGTTGGATACTGCATTGGTGGATCCCAGAGGATGCTTGTATATGAGTTTGTCCCAAACAATACACTAGAATTCCATCTACATAGTAAGACTCCAATATTACAATTTCTTCCCAGTGTTCCCAGTAGAGAAGCATGTAGAAGTAATGTAGAGTGGATGATAGCTTGGCTCTTATTTCTTAGATAGGATTTGCTGAAAATGTGGTCACATAAAATTTGTGATCTATTCTTTAGGTGCCGTATTAGAATTTCCAATACCAACTGCACATTGTTCAGGGATTTTAATTGTTGAAACCACGAAGTTCAATATCTAGAAAAATTTATTAGAAAGTTCCCGAAAATTTGGATCTAAGTTCCCCTTATCGCTGAGAACAGAAATATATAGTAAACAAAATTACAAGCTCCTAGATTCATTGCAAATATGCAACTATTGACAGGAACCCTGCATTGTACAGGAATTAGGGCATTTGAAGGTTAGAAGACGTCGCGTAGGTTTAAGATTCAAGAATCAACACCTTAGACTTAGATGTTGTAAAAGCATTGGGAATTTAGGTTTGCAAATAAATGATTCGGAGAATATTTTTAAATTTTAATCTGGGAACTATTGGGTATAGAATGCTAGAAAGGCTTTAGAGTTACTAGTTCAACCTAACCCAGATTCTTTTTCTTGCTTGTTAGTACATAGATTATGATTTTCTTCCTCAAAATAGATATGTAAGCGACATATACATTGAACTTTTGTTTTAAAATGCAATTTTACTCCTCTGTTGTTTACTTTAGTTAAAATGTTAATTTGATTCCATGTTATGGTTTTCTTTATACTTTGCTATGGTTTTCTGTGGGAAATATATCATATAATCACTATTTAAATAGGTTGAAATAGTAAACATGGTTATTTAAAATTTTGAAATTACCTTTATGGTAATGTATTTTAGCATAATTGAAATCTTGCCTGACCTGTGTTGTCTATTGATGGACGAGGGGCTCCACTATTGAGTTGCAAGTTTGATAATCTTACTAATAGCATATATGTGATGGTTCCATTCCAGGAAAAGATGGAAAAACAATGGACTGGGCAACAAGGATAAAAATTGCCATTGGATCTGCTAAGGGATTGGCATATCTGCATGAAGATTGTGAGTTTGCTTTAGAAATTATGTAACAAATTTATAGTAGAGGCCTGACACTTCTTTCAGTTTGGTACGTTGGTCTTGAAATTTTAGGCTTTTCTATCTAATATTATTTTAGGTCACCCAAAAATCATACATCGTGACATCAAGGCATCTAACATTCTTCTTGATGACAATTTTGAGGCCAAGGTAGGATTTGTAACTTTCTAAGCTTTTCAATTCCTTCCAAAAATTGTAGATTACACCAAAAAAATAGTGCTCTACCTTAAGATTTTCAACATACAACAATTCACTTTTTCTCAAGCAATTAGGTTTATATCTCTTATTCAGGTTGCAGATTTTGGACTTGCCAAATTTTTATCAGATGTTGATACCCATGTCTCTACTCGAGCAATCGGAACCTTTGGGTAATTTCTTTTTATGAATCTTTTATCTTGAATCTGGCATGTAATACATTTATTGGGCAGTTTGTTTCTTTGAATATAGCACAATGGTATCATGTAATTCATATTGTTGTATCCCACTATAACCTATCCTACTTAGTGGGATATGACTTTGTTGTTGTTGTTATTGTTGTTCTCGTAGTTGGTTGTTTCTTTGACCCTCCCCCCTTTTATTAAATGTTTGTGGCATTTTTTTTGAATTCTGATTTAATTTAGTGTAGATATCTAGCTCCAGAATATGCTACTAGTGGGAAACTCACCGAGAAGTCAGATGTCTTCTCGTATGGCGTTGTGCTTTTGGAGTTGACTACAGGGAGAAAACCTGTTGATCAAACTGAGTCTTTTACATATGACAGTATGGTTGAGTGGGTGGGTATTGTAGTTTATCAATATTTCTCTCTTACGAATTAAGATACAGATTATTTATTGTACAACACAGTTTGCGTCTTTTTAAGTATCTGTGTGTATCGAGTTTATGATTATTATTGCTGATTGCTATATAAAAAGAATGGGTTTGATCACAGTGTTTGCGCCTTACAGCATTGCTATTTATATTTTATTTAAAATTGGATATTTTCTTTTATTTTTTTCTTGCATAGGAAGTTGTTTTTCAAAATCAGTATTTATTGAGGGCGTTGTGAAATTCAAATAGCCATATAAGTGCATTATTTTTTACATTAGGTCACTTTCAAAGTAAATTAGGTGTTGAACTGAGCTAAAGCTGTACTTGTAATGAATAGTTGAGAGAAATAGTCTACGAGACATACTCCAATTTTCCAATTATCTATCAGCATTTGGCAATGCCTTCGTTGACCTAACAGATGGTTTAAAAAAAATCTATGATACTTACAACCTAGGACTAAAGGAGTAACACATAATGTATATGTGATATGCTTGTCATGTGTTGAGACATTGTACAAATTACAGGTAAGACCTTTACTTTCTCAAGCTATAGGAGATGGTAACTTCGTTGCTCTTGCTGATCCAAGGTTGCAGAAGAGTTACGACTCTGATGAGATGCGTAGAATGATTACTTGTGCTGCAAATTGTGTGCGCCATTCAGCTAGGCAACGGCCTCGAATGAGTCAGGTCAGTTAACCAAATGTTGAAATACATTTTTAGTTCTATGTTATTTTCTATTGGTTAACAATGTATCTAAATATGTTGTTACTGAAAGAGCACAATGGCGTCGTACGATCCATGTAGCCAACCCTACCTAGTGGGATAAGGCTTTGTTGTTGTTTATGAATAACAAATTCTCACTAACTGTGCATCTACCAATTTCTCTGAAAAAAATGAGTCCAGTGTTGACTTGCACTATATTGCCAAGTTATGACTACCTTAATATCCTCTAGTCCTTAATATAAGATCAAATTGACTTATTTGAAGAATTAAAAGAAGTAAAATAAATCACATTAAATTATTTTTATTAATCATTTTTTATCTAAACTAGTTTACATGACTTATAAACTAATATACCCCCTCCGCCCCTTATTATAAGAGCCAAAGAGGTAAAATCACACATATTAAGGAAGTGGTTGAGATAAATAACTATGTCTGAAATAATTTTGTTTTCTCAAGTTTACCCTTATTTATGATTGAGTATGTAAGAGAGAGGAATGTGATAATAGTGTTATAAATGAGTATGAATGTGAATAGAGAGAATAATGATAGGTAAAATTGGAAAAAACTCATTAAATACTTTGACAAATTTGGCCAGACTCTTATAAAAAGGGAAAAAACCATTCAATTTTTTGGCTCTTTATATAGAGACGGAAGGAGTATAATATTATAAGATGTAACATGTTATAGTTAAGTGGTTTATTTAACTTCCTTAATTCCCCAAATAAAGTCAATTCAATCTTATATTAAGGATCAGAGAGAGTATACGGTAGAATGTCTAGAAATTCTGACATCTGCATATGTAAATAGAGTTCTGAATCCTAGAGATCAAGTGCTTGCTTGTAACAAATAAGATTTCCGGCATGAAGCAGGTAGTTCAGGCTCTTGAAGGCAATATTTCTTTGGATGATCTGAATGAGGGGGGAAGCACACTAGGGCGCAACAAAGCATTTAGTTCCTTTGAAAGTAAAGGGTATGATCCTGGCCAATACAATGAGGAGCTAAAGAAGTTCAGGAAGCTGGCACGAGAGCAAGAAACTAGTGAATATAGTGGGCCCAGTAGCGAATATGGTCAACATCAGTCCACCTCAAGCAGTTCAGGCCTGCAAATTGCGCAAGAGAAATGGCAGGGAACATTGAAGCAGAGATTTGCAAAGTTTTGGTTGAATCCTTTAACTGATAATTAATTTTCATGAATTGAGGAAGAGGATTAGTGCTTCATTTGTTGCTTCTGTCACTAAAAATTCACACCCGAGTGCCGTTGGTAAATATAGTTTGTTGTTTGCAATTGGTTTCTTCTTGATTTCAATAATATAATTTATTTCGCAAGTACGATTCTCTTGATTTATGTGATTTAAATGAGTTTAAGCTGGTTGCATTCACCCGGGAAGCTAGCATCTACTAAACAAAAGAAACCGATGACATCGGGAGTCTTGAGATGATGGGGTGAGTCTGAATTTGTTTGGTTTATTTGTAATGATGCATTCTACAGTTAGATTTCTGAATTAATTTTTCTTGTATGTATTATTGATGTGAATATTATGAGTAACACACATGTTTATGATACTACTAGCCTACCTGTTACTTTTCATAGCATTTTTACATTAATGGAATGGCCAACATTCTTATTTATTATTGGACATTGTTATTATCTCTATACTCTGAGCAGAAACTAATATAAATTTTTGTTTATGTGGGATTGTCACGAGTCTTTCTTGTATTAAGCTTCATTTCTCTCTTAACTATTAAGCCTCGTGGGGATAATGTAAGATTGAAAATTGAATAATTCGACAAGGTCACTAAAATCGTGGGGATAATTTTCTCTATTAATAGGAATTGAAAGTTGAATAAAGCTGTCCAAAATGCTAGTAGTTTTTGCTCTCAGGGTGCATGTTGTTTTTCTGGTAAGCATATGGTCTTTTTATACTTGCTTGGGTGCTTTGGTGTAGAGTTGGGCCCCAAAAAAGCCCGTTTTAAATATGGGCTTGATTTTTGAACCTGGACTATGTTGTTCAGGTTTCGGGTTAGCCCATATTAAGCCCATTTTTTTATTAATTTTTTCCCTTTTTCCAATTGAGTTCCCCCTTTTTGACAATATAATTATAGTACAAATATACATTCAGAAATTATTATTAATAATAATTAATCATCATCATTATTATTATTCATGTAGCTTTCTTTCCCATTTGTTGTCATGGGGCAGTGAGCTCAGTGAAGAAGACTATATTAAAAAAAATCATTATTTTATATAAATTTTCTATAAATATATTAATTAATTTCTTTGCTTGATTTAATCCCATCTTCTTGGTTGATCCCACCTCTGGGACTGTGTTAGTGGCGCTGAATGGCTGAAGAGAAGAGGATGAGTTGATGATATGAGACAAGGTGCATTTTTGTCCGAATAGTTTTTGTTTAGAAGTTGTAGGTATTCAAAACTTTTTGGGAGAGGAACCCTCCTATTCCTTTCCCTGCTTTTCTCTTCTATTCCCTCTTTATACTATTAGATCAATAATTGAATGGTCAATATTTTCATTTTATTAATTTGTGATCAAAATGTTAAATTATGAAATGAAAAATAATTAATTACATGCAAGTTCATGAATTTTAATATAAATAACTTAATACTATAATAAAGAATGTACAATCAAGTATTTAATATAAAAATAAATTTGGACCATCCAATTGTTGATCTAATAGTTATAAAGACGGAATAGGAGGGAAAAGAATGGGAGGAGTTCCTCTCCCAAAGTGTTTTAGGAGCAATGTTGCCAAAAGTTTACAAAAAATAACAATGTCGGCTTTAAAATGCCACATGGCAAGCTGATGTGGCACACTCCAAGAGGGATTTTCATAGTGCTGCCACATTAGCATGTCACGTAGCATTTTTTTTTTGTTAGAGCTCTCTATTTAAAGGTTAAAGTTAACCAACTGTTAGAGTAGGATGACATTGATATATATTAGAAGCTTCTAGGATAACATTGCTCTTAAAAAAACTTTCAGATATTAAGCTACTAAACAAATATTTCGTCAAAAATGCACCCTGTCTAATTAACTTATTCATTCTCTTTCTACATTTATCAACATTTAATTAGCTTCTAATATTGTTAATCCTTCCACATATTACTAATCATGTCCATTCGTCATTGAAAAGCTTGTAAAAGTAGTCATCCCATTATCTTTGATATCTTCCTCTAAAATGAAGACTTTTCATTAATGCATCTAAATTATTCAAACACATCTTGATGTCCTTTATCCCCATATTTTGAAAATTTGAATTTCTCTCTAGATTTTAGATTTTTATAAGATCAGTTGTTGTGATGATATTGTCTTCAATTAGGATGCCTAATGACTTTTTAAAAATATGAGAATTATTATAAAATCCCGAAAAAAAGAAATGCAAGAACCAAATTAAAAATCATAATCACAAATGTTCAACACAAACATGTGTAGCTTATATATTTTCTTCACCAAGTGATTGCTAATTAAGTCCACCACTTAAGATATAAAAGACTGGTTTGATTAATGACGAGATTAAGCAAGTAGTGGATGTTTTAGTAGAATGGGTTAAAGGTCATATTTGCCCCTAAACTGTGCAAGGTGTATCATATCTACCCCTGAACTATTTTTGGGTCCAAATGTGCCCTCAAAGTATGAAAATGAATCAATTTTTCCCTTTAACAGTTAAAATATTAACTGTCAATGTCCACTATTTAACGGTTAACGTGAGCTTTTTAACGGGAAAGGGCAAAATTGATCCATTTTCATACTTCGAGGGCACATTTGGACCCAAAATACTTCAGGGGCATATATGACACACCTTGTACACTTCAGGGGAAAATATGACCTTTAACCCTAGTAGTAAAGATTAGTCTAGACAATTGCAAGGAGGAGAGCACACAAGTTGTTAACCAAGACCTGAACAAGTTTTTGATTGAGTATCTAGACGATATATAATGAGCCTAGCTACCAGTTGAATCCGCGAAAATACAACTGAATGTTTACTAAGCTTCTGGTTAATTAATAAACTTTTAAGTTTGATCTATGTATTTCTGGTACATAAATAGTTTATTGGTAGATTTTGTCCCACATGTACAAATTGATTTTGCTTGGTGATATTTAAAACTGTGCAAATTATTTCATGTGGCCAGAGAAGGGTTCCAAAAAATTATTTATGTTAGCTATATGTTCTATAACTCCGCCTATGTTTTATAGTCAGTGTCAAGCCCGGGTAAAAGAGGAGGGTTGTGTTAGACCCTCAAAAGACACACTTTTTACTCGCTTTCTCAAGTTTGTATATTAGCTACTAGGTCATCTTTTGCGTTAGGCTTCTCAAGCGAACGACACCCGGGGGTTAGCTTCCACTATCCTCTTGGTTCTTATTTTCTTGAAGGGCGGACCCAAGGGCGCGCTACACGCACACACACTCAAAAGAGTTGGAGCTCTTCAATCACTTTCAATGTTCATTTTCTTGAGGTTATTATATGTAGACCCTGAACAGAAGCTGAGGTAGATTAATGTTTACGTGGATCGTCACGAGTTTTGTTAGACTCAGTTTCTCTTTTGTAAACAAAATTAACGGTGTTAAAATTAATGGAATAAAAATATACTCTATAAATTAAAAAAGCTAAATTGAAACTTAATATATGTTTAAAAGAGTAAATATATACTGCAACTTAATTAAATTTTCTCTATCTTTACCACTTAATCTAAGAATTTCCTTTGTGAAAACCAACACCATATTTTCAGGTTAAAAGAAAAAGAAATTCAGCAGTTTTCTTCTTGGTTTGGATTCTCATAATTTTGAATAACGATATTTTAGATAAAAGTAGTTTTTTTATTTACATGGTCCAATTTGATAAGTAAAAATAAAAAATCCAGTCTTTATAAATTTAGTGGAAATGGAATTGAAAAGACAGAGAGAGCACAAAAAATGCTATAGAGGTGCTCCCTATTTCTAAAATCCCTCTAAAATATGAGATATTAAAATGGGATTTTTAAAATCCATGTGAAAAGACACAAATACCTCCAATCCGGGGTATGTGGTTGAGTGGTAAGAACTCATTCACCCTTAACCAATTGTCAAGGGTTCGATCATTGGCGTTGGGTATGGAGAAGTATTAAATTTCCCGGGCCAGCTGTCTCACCATGAGGTGCCTACAAATCAGCGGAGGATTAGTCTTCCACCTGTCGGGTGGGGGATACCTTGATCGTTAATCCAAAAAAGACACAAATACCTCAAAACTAAAAAAAGTCTCAACATCTCGCTGGTGAAGGTGAGCTTTGATTAAACCATCAGTTGCTTGATAAAATAATATAGGTGACCATCGAGCTACCAATGACCTTTAATAAATAGAATGCAATAAATCGTACAAGTAATAAATTTGTTAATTTTGACTGGACCTCATTCGCAAGTTATGTTGGTATTTTTTTTATTTATCCACCGATATCTGGTGCTATTAGCAACCGATTAATCCGGTTCGTGGGAATGTAAGCCCACAATGAGTAGAACCTCACTACCTCTAAGTAATTATCGTGGCTACATACCCAGGGCATGAACTCAAAACTAGTAGTTAAGGTAGAACAACCCATTCCAGTTTATCTAAGCATTTTGTTGTTATGTTAGTATTTTCTACATGTCGTAGTAGAGGGTTTTAGGTTTGAGTTTTAATTACGCCCTTTTTCTTCTTAAACCCAAAGAAAGTGACATGTCCATAGAAAAATAGCTTTCAACTTAATTATCACAAGGATTATTGGTTGGGATAACTTAAATAGGCTGATGTAATATTTTGCTAATAGTCCAATGATCTTGTGGCATAACATTTTGTTGTTATGTTAGTATTTTCTACATGTCGTAGTAAAGGGTTTTAGGTTTGAGTTTTAATTACGCCCTTTTTCTTCTTAAACCCAAAGAAAGTGACATGTTCATAGAAAAATAGCTTTCAACTGAATTATCACAAGGATTATTAGTTGGGATAACTTAAATAGGCTGATGTGATATTTTGCTAATAGTCCAATGATCTTGTGGCATAACATTTTGTTGTTATGTTAGTATTTTCTACATGTCGTAGTAAAGGGTTTTAGGTTTGAGTTTTAATTACGCCCTTTTTCTTCTTAAACCCAAAGAAAGTGACATGTTCATAGAAAAATAGCTTTCAACTTAATTATCACAAGGATTATTGGTTAGGATAACTTAAATAGGCTGATGTGATATTTTGCTAACAGTCCAATGATCTTGTGGCATAAAAGTATGTAGTAGGTTAAGTTCTAACAAAACTTCAACTTTATTTATATTGAATATATATATATATAATACCGCATAAGAAGAAACTCTATATAAAGAAAACCGTAAAATTATAAACTCAAGTTGAAAAATTTTATGATAAGATTTATAAATAGGGAAAAAAATCTCTCTTCACTTTATAAAAGACAGATAACTAAACACTTTACTTCTAAGTTGAAGAAACGAAGTCCATATTCTTGGGTGTATGGGCCAGATTTATAGGAAAAAATGCATGCTATTAATTAATCTGAAAACAATCTCTAGCTGGCTCGACCATAAGGGCAAATTAGTAAACGTCAACGGGTCAACATGATGTGAACATTAGCTTGGTCAATCGATTCTCCGTCACGCATTAGCTCACTACCATAATTTGATAACCGTTATAGCTTCTTCGCATTTCACACCTTACCTCTCATTCTTCAGAATCTCCATCATTATTCCAACATGTATTGTCACCGTTTGGGACCCCTTGCTCTCATTCTTCTTGTACTCGCTGGTTCCCATCACTTCATTCTCCTTACCAATCAACAATCCATTCCATCGGTAAGCGAACCGCCCGGTCGCCCACCGGTTGGAGTAATTATTGCAGGGGTTGTGATTGGTTTGGCGGCAGTGAAAATAGTGGGGATATGTATCTGTATGTGGAGGAAGAAGAGAAGGGGTAAACAATCTACACAACCACAATCACCCATAGGTAAAACCCCTTCTTATAAAGTTATGTCCAATGCTCTCCTCTTCTTTGTTTTATTTAACTTTTACTTTTATACGGTCAGTTACTATTCTACATAAAAATCATCCCTTCTTGTTAGTCTCCTTCTAAGAAGATCATTTTTAAATATTCATACACAATCACTTTATATACAAACTTCTATAACTTTATTATGCTCGAGGAACTCGCTGGAGCAGCACTACTTAGAGCCCGTTTGAATTTGTTTTCCAAAATTAGTTTTTGAGGAAAAAAAAAAGGTATAAAAATATTTTAAAGAATATATTTTGTGAGAAAATGACTTTTGATGAAATGAGAATATTTGGATGCATGCTTGTTATAAAGATAACTTTTTATGTGTAAATTACTAAAAAGGATACAAGTTTAATGTGTTTGGGAAAGAGGGAGGGTAAACGCATTTTTTGTGGATTGTTTTGACAAGTGTAATGATGACATTTTTCTACCTCGTAGTTCACACATAAAAGCAAAAAATTCACTTTATATAAAACCTAAGTTTCTAATTCAAAAGTGCTTTTCACTTTTTTTTTTATTGTTTGGTAAATTTTTCTCTAACCTAGGCTTTTTTTAGAAGTAGATATCATCAAACAAACTAAAACTAATTTAAATGATTCATTTACAGATTCACTGTTTGAATTAGTTCCCGTACATGTATCTTTGGATCTGGTTCTGTAAATCTTACCCTAAGTGTAACATTTACTAAATACCTTTTTAAATTAACCAATAAACCAAACTCAAAGAACACTTAGAACTAACTACGTTAGGAAAATAAATTTACTCAAATAAAATACTAACATAGTTCAAAAAGGATTTTCATAAAGGTTTTCCATTAAAACAATTACTACGATCTACTACGATAGATAAGAACCTTCCAAAATAATAATAAAACCTATCATAGTGATAAAAGAGTTTAGTTTTATAAAAAGGTAATCTATATTAGAAAAGAATTTCCGTAATACCAAGAGACTAACAAGGATAATAAAGCCTTTCATGTACATTATAACATATCTACGTTAGAAAAAGGAATAAAGTAATTTAAAGAGGCTAACATGGATAATAAAATAAAACTTATAGATAAACTCTTATCCATGTCAGAAAAAGAACTTTCTCAAATCATGGATATTTAAAATTGACAGAGTTAAAGCAAATTTATCCATGTTTAATAAAACTCGCCTAACATGGATACTAAAAGAAACTTGGACAATGCATAAAAAATCTTTCAAAATACTACTTTCACCATATACTATGATAGAAAAGAACCACTCATATCATAGTAATTAAAAATTTGCATACAAAACTATGAATTTTTCCTGTATTGATGAAAAAAACCACATCAAAATCTCCAAACCAACTCATCCACTAAATATTTAACATAATCCATAAGAACCCTAATTATCCTTTCTCCCCAAAATATTAAACCACCACTAGGATAATGTAGCATCCACGGACATGAAATCATAAGGTTTCAATAGTATTTCTAACAACTCAGTTTGTCAGAATTGGACCTGTCCCGACAAAATATTAATCGCCAAAATAAGTTCCGAATATAATATCATAACACCAAATACATGTCCAATCTAAAGACAATTAAAATAAACCAAGCGAAAGCTAAAAATGCATGATCCTTACAGAAAAGAAAGTGTGGCAATATATTACTGTGACTGTAGCCCAAGAAGACTCACTACTTCTAATTAGTAGTCTCTAAATCCTTTCCCATCTCTAACGTGCAAGAGTGATATAGAGGGGGGTAGACCCATATAACCACTTAACTACCTGCCTACATGTGAATGTGTTCTAGAAATGTGTCTAGTGGAATATTACATATATATAGGGTTCCAAACTTGATCAAATATCAGATAAATGCACATCATGATTTCAGAAATAGTTTCCAAAATTCTTAGGGTACAAGATGAGATATTTCATATTAGTTCTAATAACCACAATCTCAAAATAATATATCCCAAACCATTTTCAAAATCATGTTTTTAATCACAACCACCCTAAGCCATCATGCACGAGTCGCCGGGACAACAAGTGGAAGCATTCGATACTCTCTATCCACCCATGGAACCATGGTATGGATCAGAAGGGACTCTCTACCTTTGCTAAACCAGTGATGGCCATTCTCCCTTCAGAGGACGTTCTCCCTCTCATATCAAATAAGTCTCTGTGGGCTAACAGGGTGCCTCATTACGTGATAGTAATTTATCTAGATACACTGGTGTCACACACAATTAAGCATCACAACTCATGCAGATATGCAACACCAATCATAAGGCACTTGACCATTCTAGTTTTCCACAATATGCGTCACGCTACAGTTTCAAATCCAATGTATATAAATATTCAAGTTTCAAATATGCCCAATCACAAATTTATTGAAGTCACTATTGCAATAATCAATTCAAGTCATCCAAAATTGAAAGAGAGTTCTAAATCTCTTACCAACAACATGCACACATAGAACAAGTAGAAACAGTTACACGATTCAAGCCTAGACATTAATTCCCAACATTAACCCATCATTTCTAAACATCAATATTCATTTGTCATCTGCAAATTATACCTTAAAACCTTTACAGATTAATTTAGTTAAATTCAAGCCTATAGGACCTCCCAACTTCTCCAAATCATTATTTATCCACAATCACATATAATGGCATAACTTACACCCAATTAGACTACAAAATCGCGCCATATTCATCCAAAATCCTAATCACTCATATTCTCATCATTTCATTATCTATACTCATCCATTAACCCATCTGAGTCTTTAACTTTCTCAAATTACCTATTAATAACTTAAAACCCAAAAAAACCCTACTTTCTCACTATCCCTAATACATATTAATTTTCACCAAAATTCCTTTCAACTGAAAATACTCATCAATTTCTCCCTCAACCACAACCCATATTCCATATCCCAATCATCAAAATCTTTAACCAATATCCAACCTAAAGTTTTAATATCCATAATCACCTATTCAATCAACTCTTTCCAAATTCCATAAAATCTCAGTTATATAAAAAAACCAACCAACAACATCATTTAGTATCAATAAATTTATAGGAACTACTAATTAACCTCAAATACTCATACTCAACGAATTCCTCCTTAAACTCTAATTTATTCCAAACTTTATGTATCCAAAGATTCCCCCAAGTAAAATTTTAACCATAAAAACCAAATTAATATTATCATATAATCTTAATAAACCTCTAGGAACCACCAATTAATTTGTAAACACCTCAGATCACAAAACCCCCAATTTTCCAAAACCTCCAATAATTCAAAAATTCCTAATAATTAGAAAAACCTCAAACAAGCTAAAATCTCTTCAAGGAACCTCAAATTCATACCTTAAACTTCAATTTAATAAGCTTAGAACTCCCAAAAACCACTACTTAGACAAGACCTAATTTTCAAACGAAGCTAATCAAAGAAACTAAGGGCATAGGAAGGTAGAGGAGAGTTACGAAAGTCCGAAATGGGCTTAGTTGGCCAGAAAAGCTCCCTTTCTGGCGCTAGTGAGCTTGAGAAAATCCGGCTAACTAGCTTTTTGATCTCCTCCTACGCTCGCGGATCAGACTAGAAATAGGTAGAGGGAGGATGTTGGAGGTGGGAGAATGTGAATGGTGGTGATAGGAGGTGGTTTCCGGAGAATTGTTTTCGGAAAACTTCACCCCCTTTGGAGCTCGACGCCGAACAACAATGGATTTGGGGCTTATTAATAGGGAAGGGAGAAAGCATGGGGAGGGAGAGATAATCGGGTGGTGAGGGAGGAAAGGGGGGAAGAGAGAGGAAATAGGAAAGGAATTAGGAAAATAAAAAGAAAAGGAAAATGGGCGGAGAGAATTAGACTACTAAACCCTTAAAAATCCTCATATAAGATATTTTCTTCTACTCTAAAATTTCCTTTTTATCCCCAAAAACTACCATAATAATTTCTAACTATCTTCTCGCTCAATATCCCTCCTTGAGCCAAAAAATACAATTTTGCCAAATCTTTTTCACTTAAAATAAAGGATAAACCAAACCATTAAAATCCTCAAAATACCTCAAATATCCCCAAAATTCATCGATTTTCCCTTAATTAATTCCTAATTACACACACTAATCCTCAATAATTTCTTAGGAGTTTACACTAAGTGCCTGTTTGGCATGGCTTTTAAAAACCAGGTTTGAGAAAAGAACACCCAAACATGTGATACAATCGAAAACAACACTTTTTTCCTTAAAACTATAGTTTTGGGTTTAAAACTTAGGTTTGGGGAAGAGCTATTTCTCACCACTATTTTAGCTTTATATGTGGGGTTGAACTATAACATCCCTAAAAATATGAATAGTTATATGTATAAATATACACTTTGAAATATTATATATATATATATAATAATGAGTTATGCTAGCAATTGTTATAAAAGACAAAGAAAAAGATAATAAATAAGATCTTTAGGAATAACCTTGTTTCTGTACGGATATATTGTTGAATTAATTATCTTGCATTGAAAAGGTATGGAGAACTCTAGAAGGATAAAAAGATAAATAGGAGGATGACTGTACATTGAATGGGAAGAATAATTTGATGTGAAGAGGAAGAAAAGAAAGAGATAAGGAGGTAATAAAAACTTGACTTAAGAAGATAGGATGATAATAAATAATCTTAATCATATAGGGTCAGAAATTACTATAAATAGGCCCTAGTAAAAACTGGAAAAGACACCCCAATTTTAGAAAAAGAGAACAAAAGGAACACCCGATAAGCCCTCTGAATCTCAGAAAAAGTAAGAAAATTTTTCTTACTGAGTGATTATTTAAAAGTTTGACTTTCTTCACCCCTCTCCAGTTTTTTTCCATTTCCGCATATCTGAATATTAGATGTCTCTATATTCATTGCTCTACTCCTCTCTTTACTATTCTAGTTTCTGCCTGTGGAAAAAAGTAAAACGGAGACCATTTTTACTTTCCTCTCTCTTACCTCACGATAGGATACTTTATTTTAATTCTCTCTCTCTCTATTCATTTATTTTTCTTTTGTCATATATGTATGTGTGGTCACCAGGGGGATATACTTACAATACATTAATTTATTATGTGCGCGCGCGCGCGCACACACACACATCTACACTCATACTCTTATTATCTTGATTCTCTCTCCTAACCCTGGTTATTTGCTCTACATTTAGTTATTCTTACCTCTCTTATATTGATATGCACATGCCTTGTCTGGTTTGACTCATATTTATATTCACATGCTTTTCCTGACTTGACTCTCTCTCTCTCTCTCTCTCTCTTGATGCTTATGTTTGCCTTCTACCCCTTCTCACTTGAATCACGTGAATTTCCTTTTTACCTTTCATCTCTTAATTTCCTTGATTTACCCCGAAAGGCAAAAGGAATCCTCTCCTCCTTATTTATATATATACAGACATTCACATCTTGCGACAACCTGACATACTCTCTCTTACATCATGTTTGTGTATTCATGTGCACTCTTAGATTATATTTGTGTATTCAGGAGCACTCTTAGATCATATTTGTATGTTCATGTACAGGAAGCAAACTACTTCTTTAGTCCCATCAAGTTCATTTCACAAACCTTTATTATTTTATTTTATTTTATTATTAATATTTTATTCAACCGCAAGATAGAAGATTTTTTTTAACTATGGATATTCATATTGCTATGCCTGACTTGTCTGACTTGAATCATGTAGGCATATAGATCTCCGTTTCCTATTCTTTCACTTCATAAGGAAATAATAGTAATTCTTTTTATTTAAAGAAGATGACCATAAAAGTTGACATGTCTTTCTGTAATTATTTTTGTTTGACAATTTCAAGGACGAAAGAGTATAAAATTTTATTTGCCAAATTTTTCTACCTTACTCCAAATGATTTAACTAAATGAGAATTGCCAAACTGTGTGGCTGCTATGTGTAGATAAGGAAAATAATTTTGTGTGATATGATATTGTGGATCTACACTAGGGGACGCCCTAGTTATGTTCATATAAGGGATATATTCCCTTAAATTATTTTTTGGTGCAATTTCTCATTTAGTTTATTTTAAAATTTTTATGGAGAAAAATCTTGTTTTATGCTAAATAAGCAGCTGGGCATTATTAGTTAAAATTTATTATCACTCACTATTTCGTAATGTTCTAGATGCCGACTACCGAAGTGAGAATCCTAATTGAGTGGATTTGGGTCAGGACGCTGCAGGTCATCCAAAATATCCATATGACTAGCATTAACCATGTTGACATACCACCACCACCACCACCAAGCCCTCCTCAAAGCCACCAGTAATTTACAATAATTATGCTCAGAACTATTTTGCTCCCCGAAGAAGATCCTTTAGCATCTATCACTACCAACAATATTATCATGACCCCTGAAACCATTACCTCCGTAATCCCTGCAACTACCGATGATCAGCTGCCTCTTGGGAACCCATAGAAGACACATGCTATATAGATATACTATAAAGAATAAAAATTATGACTTTTAGTTGGTTGGATTATATATATATAGTTTGGATGTTATACAGCTGGTTTGAGATAAATATATAGTTTGATGTAATAGAAGTTAAGATATATGAATGAATTATATTTATAATTATGCCTTGTTCTTTTAGTTTCTTTTCATTTGAGATGAAAATAATAATAATAATAATAATAATAATCTGATAAATAAAAAAATGAGGGTTTTTACAGTTGAGTCATCATTATAACTCTCATAAATTACAAACCCAAAATGCCCTTCTTCTTATGATATAAATATACACACACACATATAATTTATTTATAAATTTTAATTATATTTATTTTAAAAATGCATTATATATTATTTATTTAAAAAAGGCCTCCAATTTTTTCCTTCTATAAACATATTTAAATGTAAGAATTTTGATATTTAGTTAACCATATAAATAATACATCATATATATTACTTATTATTTTATTATTAATCTATCATTTGATGTTTTAAATCTTTGAAATAGAATATTATCCTTCAAATGTGAATACCACATAAGCTAATGTCTTTGTTGATAATTTCCACACGGAAAATGTGATTCTAGTAACAATTATCAAAACACTGTGATTTTATCAAAATCTCTTCCTTTTTCATGAAAATTATTCTACTCAAAATCTATTCTCAAAAATTACTTTTACCACTTTTTTCTCAAAGGACATTCTCCATAAATTAATCCAAACAGGTTCACTCTAGGTACCTCCTTCAAGTCTGAACTAGTTTGAGTGCTCATTACCTTTGATGAGCACCCCAAACTAGGTTGATATGGACATTCTAGATTTTAACTCTTTTCAAATAAGGTTTTTTGAGTGAAAAAGTATTTTTTTTTTTAAAAAATAATGATCGATAAAAAAAATTTCGTCATTTCAAATTCTATGCAATTAGAATAATTATGTTTTTAAAATAAAATTAAAGAAAAAATTAAAATGTGAACCGTCCGTATTTGTCGAGTTTGAGAGCTCATTAATCACCTAAATTGATTGCCCCTTCAAGTATATATGAATCTTATAACCTTTACATAAAATTCTTGCATAGTGTTAACCTAGACTAATGGAGTTAGCAAACTAAAAAAGAAGCCTGGACTTATATACTAGAGCTAGTGCCCAATGGCTTATTGGCCTAAAAATAAGAATACATGTAACATTTACCTTCAAATATATTTTAAATCATCAGCATGGTATCATCAAAACAATATAGTAGCTAACTATATTAGGAAAAGAAATTAGCTTAGTATATAATAGCTAACATAGTTAGAAAAAAAATTTCCTAACTTCTTTGTATTCTAAATTCGACTGGCTAACCATGATAGAAAAAGAGGCTTCCAAACACAAATATAATATATAATAGTTAGAAAAAGGAGTTTACTCAATTTAGAGGAAATCCATGTTAGAAAAAAGGACTTAAGTAAATTACTTAAAGCTAATATGGAATAAAATCATTATGTAATTTTTCAAACCATCATCCATATTAGAAAAGGAGTTTCTCACCATTTAACACTAAAATAGATAATTAAAGACACCTACACCATAATAGGGAAAAATAACACACTTTCAAGAAGATTAAAAGAACCACAAACATCACGACCTACGAACCTTAAATTCCATCTCCTCAATCCAAATATCAAGCCATCCACAATCATAGTGAAAATAACGTCCTCACGTAGCTTTATTGTCTCAAGTGCTCAAAATAATAAAAGTTCAATAATCAGTTCATAATAGAAATTGCCATAATTGGACCGGTCCCAAAAGAAATAAAACCAATCAAATAATCCAATATAATGTATCATAGGAAATTACAATTTCAAAATTCAAAAGACTATTAATTAAATTAAAATCATCCGAAAGAGCAAAGAAATGCATGAGCCCTGAGTGGCAATATTATTCTGTCCTGATGGCCCAGGATTACTCATTGTATCAGTGAGAAGTTCCCGGATCCTTCTCTTGACCGTATACATCACTACTAGGACCTGCAAAAGTAAGATAAACGAGGATAGCCCCAATGTAAATACTAAACTACTCATCTACATGTGATGTATACTAGCAAGGTGTCCATTGAAATAGTAGATACAGGTAATTATAAAGGTTCGAACACATGCTCAGACATTCAAGTAATATACGCATCATATATATCCATAGTAATTTCCAAAATCCTTTTGAACACAGAATGGTATAAATCAATACAGTTCCAAATATCCAAAAATTTTCAGTAATAAACACAATCATCCCTAGAGGTCTACACAAGCAACTAGGAAATTCAGTGGAACTAGTTGGAGCCGCTCTACCCACCCTGGAAACACACTACAAGTCAATAAGAGCCTCTCTACCCTTCCTGAACCTATGAGGAACATCCCCCTGTAATATCCAAAAGTAGTCCCTGTGGCACAACAAGGTACCTCATTATGTGATGGCACAGTATAAGATTTTCCTGTGTCACATACACAAACAATTTATTACAACAACACATAGGTCTGCAATGCCAATAGTCAGGCATTTGGCCTATCCAAATTTCCAGATTATGTACATGCATTGTCTTTAAAACCAATGTATATTTCTCAGTTTCAAATATGCCAAAACACAACTTATGCCAGTTCAAAATAATATTACACAGGACATTGTATAGAGAAAATAAGCATTTTAACAATTGTTTACTTATCTCATGTAATTCACAAATCATAATAATTTTCAAATCACTCACTAACATACACACACTCATAAATAAGTAGATAGTAGTTACCTGGTAGCTTGCACCGATCTCACAACAGTGCAATTTTCCCTCTTACCAACACAGCACAATCAGACTCTACATGCATATATATACAACACAATCACAATCTAATAAAAGAAATCACAATCACACTGAAGAGCTCCTTGAGGGCTATCAGTGTAGTGCCGCCTCAAGCCCACTGAAGAGCACCACTTTCGAGTGTGTGTGCGTGTAGCGCGCCCTTGGGTCCGCCCTTCAAGAAAATAAGAACCAAGGGGATAGTGGAAGCTAACCCCGGGTGTCATTTGCTTGAGGAGCCTAACGCAAAAGATGACCTAGTAGCTAATATACAAACTTGAGAAAGCGGGTAAAAAGTATTGTATTTTGTTTTTGGTAATAAATAGGTGCAAAAGATGTTATATGTTTAAAAATAAGATAAAAGTGAGATTTGGAGGGGAAAGGAAATGGAATCATTCTTGATAAATTGAAACCTTGGGATTCACTTTTTCTAAAGATTTTCATGGAGTTTTTGTTGATTTTCGAAAGACCCCTAGAGAAATCCCTCTAGGCTAGGCTTAGGTTAACTTAATTAATATCGGAACCCCGCACATTACTTAATTTAAACTAAGTTGATTAAGTTCAAAATCAATATGAATTTTGCTAATCGTAAGGGGCTCCTAATCCAACAACCGAGACCCCGAATTGCCACTTAATTAATCCTAGAATTTAATCGATTATTGGAACCCCACATAATAAATCAAGACTCTAGGATTGAAGTCCAATGCCACTCATGAAATTTGACAAATTCAAGAACTAACTCATCATGCAAGACTTTAAATCCACAACTTGGGCTACCCCACAATTGCAGTTAATTTCTCAATTAACCCGAACTCATTGATGGCCACCCAAACAAATATCAAGGTTAAAAAGAGTGGTTACCCAATTTCTAAACACAATTAATTAATTCCTATGCCATTCCATTCATGCAAAACCACTTAACATTTTTAATCCACTAACCAAGCCACCTTGCATTAGCACATAATTTTCACAAAGAGAATAACAAAATCATGAACCCATAAATTTCATCAAACTCAAAGTTAATGTAGCACAATGTCAAGTATTCAACAAGAAAGAAACAACATAAAATAGTTTCTAACCCTTATACAACATGTAGAAATGAAGAACACAACCAAATGTTATAAATATACTCCTAGAACCCTAGAAAAGCATAAATACAACAAGAGGAAGAAGGATTAGAACTAAAACTCCCCTATTCAAGGTTCAAGCTCATCCCTTGGCTCCCACCACCAAGAATCATGAAGCCTAGCTGCTACTCTCCATGGGAAGAATAGCAACCAAGGTGGGAAGGAAAGAGGCCATGGATTTTGGTGGAAGGAAGTGAGAAAGATGAAGATGAAGATGAGAAATGAGAGAACTAGGGTTAGGAAGTGTGTGGTGGCTCCAAATCTGAGGTTTAGGGCTTCAACTTTCGTTTATATATGGTCTAGGGTTGGTCCAAGTGAATGGGTATCATGTAGGACCCCAAAAATGTGTTGCTGATACACGTGAGTTCGCCGTGGCCTCATTGCTTCTGGTTCTTTCAGGGGAAGTTCACTGTGGGTTTCGCTGCGGCGAAACCCACGGCGAACTAACATGTTCTCTGCCTTGGGATTTCTCTGTAATTTTCAAATTTTGGGTCCTTTTCTATAATTTGGGAATTTTGAGGTCATTTTCTGTAATTTTTACAATTCACCCATAAACTTGTATTTTCCCTTTTTTTCTTGAAATTTCAGCTTTTAGCCCCAATTTCTCCCCTTACAAGTATTCTTCTTCATATTGAATCCTTCATATTTGGTCCTCGGATGACCCTACAAATAAAATATGCAAAATACAAGAATCAAAATGCCCTAAAAATCAACTAATGCTAATTGATCTTCAATTATGGCATATTAATCCTATTTTCATGCTATTTTAACCTAAGGATCTATATGATCATTTAAACACTTTTTGTACCAATATCGCATCTCAATTATGTTAAATGCCTCAAATTAGGCATATAAAAACATACAAATCCAAGGATTTGTCACCCGCCCTCCAAGAAAATTAGGAACCAAGGGAATAGTGGAAGCTACCCCCGAGTGTCGTTCTCTTGAGGAGCCTAAATGCAAATGGTTCCTAGTAACTAAATGCGAAACAATTGGACGGGAAAAACATTTTGGTTGGTTTTAAGTATGATGTTTGTATAAAGAGTGTGTTATGTTCAAAGAAGAATTAGAGATTGGATAAATGGGAGATTTGGATTAAAAGGGATGGTTATTCTTGGTAAATGGAACTTTTGGGAATCATCGCTTCAAAAGTTAACTTGGGAGATAAAAATGGCCAATTTTCTAACTAACCCTATGAAAATGGCAAAACGCACAAGAAGGGGGAGGGGAGAATTGTGCTTTTTCGAAAATTAAACTTTAAAACACAAAGACAATCCTTTATACTGGTTCAGCCAAACACTGCCTACGTCTAGTTCTCCAACTTCTCGTTGGGTTCCACTAAACCACAAGTTTTACACAACGGGTTCACCTGCTAACCTTTACAAGACAGAGTTTTAGACTTCCTCTAAACACTCCCCCTTACAAGTTGTAAGACTACAACCCTATTCTAAAAACCCAGTTTTTAGAACAACCTCAAACAGTAGAGGATTTCAATAAATGAGTTCACTTAATGAACAGATTTTGATAATCACTGAAGTACAGAGAAACTCACTAAGAGTAATAAAACCTTGAGCAGAAAGTAGATAAGAATAATAAATGAATGTTCGCCAGTTTGTTCTCTACTTCATAAATGCTCAAGTCATGCCTTTTATATCTCTTCACAGATTTGCCTTTTTCTCTTAGCTTCATAAATCCGTTTGAATATGTTCGTTGGGAGCTCCTAGCCGTTGGCATTTAATGCTGGTCTTCATTTCAGTCATCCTTCATCTCTTACTTCATTTAATTCTTGCAGAAGATGAGCTATGAGAGATAGAGACTGTGACTACCAACTACCTGCAACATTGTACTTGTGTAGCAGCTTTTTCAGTAGCGCTAGCAACTCAAGCTATCGCTAGTGACATAGTGTGTGTCCTGCACTTAAGCTGTTAGATAAACAAGCATTCATGTGAAGCATAGTTGGTATTATAGCTAGTAGAATCCATTAGCTCAATGTACACAGATAATATATCAGCTATCAGAATGACTAAGTTATCTTAGCAAGTGATTTCATTATCGATAGCTTACTTGTTATTATCGCTAGTTCATTCCATTAGCTCTACATAGTAACTTATCTGAATGTCACAAGGTGTTCTGCTATCGCTAGCTGTTTATGGTATCGCTAGTGGCTAGAATATTTCATTTGCTCAGGCTTTGCTTCATATCAACCATCTGCTATCGATAGCTTACTATGTTATCGCTAGTGACTATGTTGTAATTTCTTCTAGCTGTTCCTTTGAGGTCTTAGCGATAGAAATATTTACTTCAGTTTATTGCCAAGATTTCATTAGCTAGTTATCCTTATCTCTTCATTTACTAGCGATAGGCTTTTAATCTAGCGATAGGTTATCTGTTATCTATAGGACTTATTCAACGTTTAGATAACTTACACTTTTCCTTAGTTATTTACCTTGATTCTTGTCTTGATCCTTTTCTAACTAAGTTATATTCTTATCTGTTCATTTTACTTATGTTACCTATAGGGTCTAGTCTTCATCAAAACTTAAGATTCTAACACCCTAGAGAAACCCTTCTAGGCTAGGCTTAGATTAATTTAACTAATGCCGAAACCCCACACGTTAACTAACTTAACCTAAGTTGCTTAAGTGCTTGACCTAATTAAACCTACTAATCGCAAGGGACTCTTAATCCAACAACCGGAACCCCAAATTGCAACAAAATTAACCTATTAATTCCAATTTATTGGTGGAACCCCAACTAATAAATTGAACCCAATAGGTTGAAGTCCAATGCCACTCAAGCAATTAGTAGATTTACTTGCTAATTTGTAAACACAAACACATGACACCATAATCCACCAAGCAAGAACCCTCACCTCGCACAAGAGTTTAACAAGAAAACATATATTAAATGATGAACCCATACAAATAAAATATGTCCAAGTCAATAAATGCAATGTCAAGCATCCATACAAAGAAAATAAAAAAGATAAACTGTTTCTACCACTCTCATACGAAGATATAAAATGATATTACAATCAAATGCATACTACAAATCCTAGAACCCTAGATAATTTGAAATACACATGAGGAAGAGAGAGTGGAGAACAACACTCCCCTTTGAAGTTTCAAGCTCCTCCCTTGAGCTCCATCACCAAGAATAAGGAAGCTTAGTTACTACTCTTCATAGGAGGAACATCAACCAAGGTGGAAGGAATGAAAGCCATGGAGGTTGAGAGGTGAAGAATGGAAGATGGAAGAGATGAAGTTGAGAGAGAATGAAGGTTAGGGTTTGTGTGGTGGCTCTCGATCTGCCCTAGATGAGTTCTAATTCGACCTAATATATCCCTCAAATTGGGTCAAGTGATTGGTGATTAAGTTGGACCCGAGTCAACCTAAATATCATATTCAATCCATGTGGATATCGCGTGGCGAGCCCACGGTGAGGTGTGATGCTTTCTGACCTCCTCTGGGCGTGTTCTTTGTGGGCTTGCCGTGGCCGCCACATTTTTCTGCTTCTTCATCTGGCCTTCATTTGAAAATACTTAAATTTTTATGCCAGCATATAATTGCTAAGTTAGTGAGGTTAATGACATTAATTTTAAAGGATTGAGTATACTTTTTTATATATATTCAAGAGAATAAATTAAAATTTAATATAAATTTAGAAGACCAAATTTATATTTTAGTTTAATCGAAAACTAAGTTTAAATGAAGTAATAGGATGATAAATCCGTAATTTACTTTTGCAACTATTTAGCTTTCTTTCAAGAGAAATGTTACTGTGCCTTATAGAATTATCTAATCAGAACATCCTAGAGTCACAAAGCTGTGCCCATTATTCATTAGCCTCCACCGTGCCTTCTCATCAAGGACAAATACTTAAGCTTAAATTCAAAATAAATTATCTGTTAAGTATTCATTGTAAATTTAAGTATTATTTTTAATTAATGAATAATAATAACAATAATAATATGCTAGCATATAATTGCTAAGTTAGTGATGTTAAGGAAATTAAGTTTAAAGGATTGAAAATACATGTTTTATATATATTTAAGAGACTAAATTAAAATTTAATGTAAATTTAGAAGACTATTATAAAAATAAAGAAAAATATAAGAATTGAGATGAGAAAGATGAAGAAAGTAAGAGAGAAAGATGGAGAAGTTCTTATTCACTTAGATATCACAATGCTTTGTATATAGCCTCTATTTATCGACCTCCAAGACATAAAGACTAATTTAAAGAGTTACAAGCTAAGTACATAAAGAAGAGAATTAAGTAACATAATGATACAATTGAGATTAGAGACAATATGCACTTAAAACCCTTCAATGTGGAGGTTATAGAGTATAATGAAACCATGAGAAGGAATTCTAAAAGTCCATTTGATTATGAACATCCACACAATTATATAATTTATAACACTCTCCCTTGGATGTTCATAAATAAGTACTATGTCTCATTAAAACCTTACTAGAAAAAACTCAATGGGACAAAAACCCTGTGAAGGAAAAAGAGTACACAATACTTATCAAAATTGTCTCGTTAAAAACCTTACCAGGAAAACCTAGTGGGACAAAACCTTGGTTAAGGAAAAAAGAGTATAGCATGGTATATTTTTTCTCCCCTTAAAAATAGGATCACTTTTACTTTTCCACCTAACAGCAACATCACTTTTACTCCCGCGCGTGACAACATCACTTTTGTCATTTTGCCTTGATTGAGTATACTTACTTTCCAAGCATATTCGTTCTAGTGCTATTTGAGCATATCTTCATGTTGGTCAAATTATAATTGACGTATTATCATCAAATGTTCTGCTACAATATATTCCTCTAACATATCTCACATTCACATATTTATTCAAATTCAATATCCATTTGTATACCTGCAAAATCTAATTCTTCCACAAAATTTTAACATGCAATAAAATTAGCAAATATTTACTTGGAACATTTATTCAAGATTTGAAAATCATTGAGGAATTTAATAGCTTGATCTACTGGTTAGGTAAAATGCAAACTTATATATTTTCTAAGTGAAAATATATTTTGAATGATTTTCTTATATAGGCTTCTGGCGTTTTGGATCCTTCAAGGATTCTCATATAAATTTCATCATCAAGTGGGATATTTACAAATATTGATTCATATTTTCTTGTCATATACTACCAAACTACTAATATTTATATAATACTTGTATCTACCACAAAATAAGATGCCTCACAATAATCTTCATTGCCTTTATGAAAAACTATATTTCATATAAATATTTATATCCCCTAATAACTTTATATTTCTTGATTTTGGACTTCAGGTCCATGATTTTCACATATTTTGAAACATAATAATATTTTCATTTCCTTTTATTTTTTGTTGGTCAATCATCTTTATGTCTACTTCTCATAACATATCTCTATATAAGATCATCATTAAATCACGTGGTATCATTTTCAAAATTGTTGACGACAACTTTATTCTATCCGGTTCCATTTTTCTTTTTCTGATATAACTTTTAGAGATCTCTATTTTATTTTCAGGTACCTGAACCTCCTTTGAGGTTTTTCAGTTAGTTATGTCTTGGCACTCTTCTGGAGCACATACCACCTCAAAACTATCATCTTAATTATATGCTCATATTTATCTAAAGTATTTACATTTGGAACCAATTGATTTCTCATGCTTCAGGCATGAAGCATTTATTGGAGCATTTTCAACTGGAATATGAGATTTGATAATTCTCATTGGGTCAGTAATTATATATGGCAGATATTTTATAATATTTCATGAATAAAAAATATGATGAACTTCCAGATCATACTATATTTGAGAATCTACATTTGATAATTATAGTGCATTTAATGTATTTTCTTTTCTAGCTACTTGATTTCTCCCGCCTCATGTTTGCATAACTTTGTTGAATGACAATCAAATAATCATGCCGTATAAGTCTCCTAAATCCATTTGTTTCCTTTTGAAACATCATTTTAATTTGTTTCATTTAGAAACAAGAAGGAGTTCCTTACCCAATATTTATCTCAATTTTTTTAAATATCCATCTATACACGTTGTGGTGGATTGATACACATATGCATTACACATTCAAAAACTTTTTAGATGGAAATTATTTGGATCCTGACCAAAAGCCAATTTTATTGGGAGAATCTTGTTTGCTTGATGTCAATAAGTGTTACAATATGTCAACAATGAAATAGAAACTTTATTCTCATAAGTATTGATCTAGCTAATCATGGAAGCTTTGATGTATAATTTTTGGATCATATAATTTGGAAATTGTGCACTCAACATAATAATTTATTCAAACAATCTTACAAACTTTAGGTTGCAAACTAGTAATAATAGTACATGTAACCATCTTATAAATGCATCTATCAAATTTATTGAATACTTGTATGGTTTACATGCTATTTGAATGGGCCCATGAGTTTGATACATTTCCAATAATATAGATCCATTTTAAATCACAATGAGTGATCTTTTCATTATAAATTTCCTTTGAGAACGAATAGCAAAGCATAATCTTGAATTATGTTAACTATTCAAGAAGAATCTTGTAGTTCTTTAATGGATGTCAATAACTTGATGTTTCAAATATATGACTTGAATAATCAAACAAGTCATGCCAATAATTTATTTGGATCAGTAAACTACTGGTTTACTATATTATGTTTTCAACCAACATTAAACTTTTCATTTTCAATATAAAATCATCACTTGACATTCACCTTTGAGAGATCAATTAGGCTTTGTGAGGAAGAATATGATTAGAACTTCATCAATATTCAACATTAACTCACACTTGTATTCCAACAATCTCCCTCTCAAGTGTAAGTCATACCAATAAACTTCCTCTATTCATGTATTTCAAAGACAATTCAAGTAGACCAATAACCCACATTTCATTTGGAAGCTCCAATACTTCCTTACTCACAAACAAATATGAATTTTAATCTAATTGGATTATATTTTTCGTTCCCTTCAATGAATCTTAGATCCAATATCAATCTATGAAGCATTATTTTCATCATCAATTATTCTTCCACCCATAAAAAAAATTTGTATTAGTTCTTCAAGAGATATTTTGTTCTGCTACAAATAAGTTCTTCAAGGACTAACATATAATAGTTCCATATAATCTCATTAATCATTAGTAATATAGTAATATACCATTAATAGATAAATTGTATCTTTACGCTTCTCAAAATGATCACTTGTCTTAATTAACTCTTGTCATCTTATTGTTCCTTTTTTAGATTTTTTTTTTACAAAATTAATTTTCTGGAAAGATATTTGGTATATAACAAATCATAGATTTAGCATGCACACCAAATTATAACTAACAAGGGTATATTGTACCAAGTTAAACAAATAATGGGAATAACTAGATGATAATGACGGTCGCCAATATGATATTTATAAAGTCATCACTATAAATAAAAATCTCATGATAATATAATGAATATGTTAACACAAAAAGATAGTTGAAATATCATATATCAACAACTATAATTCAAATTATATTGTTAGTGGAAAAGCATGTGAGTTAATTCAAGAGCAATAACCCTTTTTCAATAAAAAATGATAATTTATAATAAAAAGATACCCAATACATAATATTTTGAAACTTTTTACACTCTAATTGTTGGGCTTTTTCCTTTTTTTTCATTTTTTAATTTCTCTCTTTTATATCATCATCATCATCATCATCATATTTTGATTCATTTGAACACAAACAACCTTTTGTTCCATAATCCAACAAATATAATATCAATAAAACTAAAATAATCATTTTTCCATGAGATAAACAAAATAGTACCTTTATTTTTTTTATAAAAAAAAATTCATACAATGACCACAATACAACACCACAATATCAATGATAATAATAATTTCTATCCATCTTATCATTCAGACATTTGGACATATATACTTATGAAAGTTAAATAGAGACATACATTTTTATTGATTAGAACGTGGGAAAATGTATCTTAAAGTATGTTTAATGGGAGAGTAATTGTGCACTTGTCAATATCATAATATTAAATCCTTATAATAATTTATCTCACATCACAATAAATTTAAAAAATAATAAAAATTAAACATATGATAGCATTCAAGGCTAATGGTGATGTATTTTCATTTTTACAATAGATACGTGCATTTGCAATATATTGAAGTCCAATGCTACTCAAGCAATTAGTATATTTACTTGCTAATTTCTAAACACAAATACTTGACACCATAATCCACCAAGCAAGAACCCTCACTTAGCAGAAGATTTTAACAAGAAAACTTACATTAAATGATGAACCCATACAAATAAAATATGTTCAAGTCAATAAGTGCAATTTCAAGCATCCATACAAAGAAAATAAGCAAGATAGGTTGTTTCTACCACTCTCACACAAAGATATAAGATGAAATTACAACCAAATGCATACAAAAAATCCTAGAACCATAGATAATTTGAAATACACAAGAGGAGGAGAGAGTGGGGAACAACCACTACTACAGAAATGGGCTATTACAGCGCCCCAATAGCGGCGCTTTCAACAGTGAGCGCCGGTATAGGGTGGGGGTGGACCTATAGCGGCGCTTATTGCAATAAGCGCCGCTATAGGGTAGTTGTTTTTCCTCTTTTATTCTTTCTTTTATTTATGAAACCTATAACGGCGCTTAGTCTTAAAGCGCCGGTATAGGCTGATATACTAATTAATATTATTTTCTAATAAAAAATTACATTTTTTGAATTTTAAATAGAAAATAATAATTAATAATTGATATAAGAATTTAAGACTAAATATTAAATATTAAAAAGAAAGAAATGAATAAAATATTCGTATTTTTTTAAAATTAAATCATTATAATAATAAAAAAATAAATTAATATTAAAAAGAAGCAATAATACCTATACCGGCGCTTTTTAAAAAAGCGCCGGTATAGGCTTTATTTAATATTATATATTCTGTTTTGTTTTTTTATAATAATTAAAATAATAATTTAAAATTAAAATGTAAATACTAATAGCTATACCGGCACTTTTGTCAAAAAGCGCCGGTATAGGGGGCCAAAAATTGGAGGGAAATTTCCCTCCAAAAATTTCGGACCCCCTATACCCGAGCTTTTTAAAGAAAGCGCCGGTATAGTCTTTAATATGACCCCTTTTCTGTTTAGAGACTGGATTAGGTTTAGATTCTTATGATCCCTTTTCTGTTTCCAGTTTGAGTCGATTCCTTAGGAGGCGTAGGAAGGAGAATAAGAATAGCCTTAGTAATCTCTTTAATCAAATGTCTTCTCGTAGATTTAATCAGAACCTAAATCCACCTCCAAAATAACACTTGAACTTCTATCTTTGAATTTTTTATTCTTCTTCTTTGGTTTGGACAGTTCGCAGGAATAATAAAACCAATGAAGAATTCATGAAAATCTTTGGTCAGTTCTTCATTGTAATGTACTTTCAAAACTCTACAATGCCAAGAGTTTGCTATTCTTAAAGCAACATTATATGATTTTGCCAATCCAAATCCCCTGTTTTTTATAAATGGTGATTGTTTCTGCATATAGTCTCTGCACCGTTCTCTTATTCTCCCTTATTCCCATATTCCTCACTTGTCGCCGGTATCCCCCCTAAGGTCCTCTTCACTGCCACCCATAATCTTCCTTTTCCGCATCGTCATCTAGAGAGGAGAGGTAACTGTCCTACTCACCTTTTAAGCTTGTTATTATATTTATTCACGAGGCAAGCCACGCAATAGGCTATACACTTGCATGCAGTCATGTGAGCGTATCTTTGCCCTTATCTCACATCTCTTCAAGCGAGATACTAATATTTTATATGTCACTATATGTGTGTGCCCAATAAGACCCATGTTAGTTTCGCATTTATGTTCTTTTAATACTTCGATACCTTAATTTCTACTTCAGATAGTGAAGCTATGTTATCTGCAGCTAGAAGGGATTCAATGCCTTTATATGGATTCATAATTAGCATTTCATGTTAATTGCATTTGTGGTTCTCACTAGCCAGTTTCTAGATTGTGGTATTTTCTTTGCCTTCCATTCTTTACAGTAGCTAATTTATGTTTGTAACTGTTTGGGTTTATTTATTGGCAATTCAGATGTTGGTTCAGGCTTCTGGAGCATGATCTTGATAGCTTGAAGCAACTAATCTTCTTATTGCAGGAATAATTTCCGGGGGTTTTATTGTTGCTCTATTTGTTTTCCTCTCTGTAGCAAAAAATGTAAGTTCTAAATATTGGTTTACCAGTGAATTGTCATTTGATGAAACTGTTTCTGCCTTAAAATCACGCAATTCTAACAATCGGTTATACAAGTTTAAGCATCCATGAAGCTATGAATAATTGAATATACAAACACTTAATGATATCAAGCATCTTTGTAATACATGTATATGTTATGCATGTTCTACAATAAATTAGTTGCATGTCCCGCTTACATTTTTTTTCATTATGGAACTTGCGTGTTATTGTTAAGTTTAGGTGTAGCTACATGAGAGTTACCTGTAGGGGAACATTTTGATCGAATAAAATTCCCTACATTCTATTTTTTTATTTCAATAAGTAAATGAGTAATTGCCGATTATGTTATGTTTTTAAGCGTGCATGTGTTATGTTTCTTTTTCTTTTTCTATTTCCCTCTCTCTGTCTTTCCACTGCTTCAATGATATAATTGCTATTTTTATTTTCATACTTATTGAATGTATATATATATGTATGTATATATGAATGCCTTGTTGTCATATAATTATTGTGAATCTCCATTTCCTCATCTTGTTGTATATTGTACGGTGAAGGACTCCAAATTGATCACACAAAAGGTTATTATCACCATAAGCAAGACTGAGTTCTAAATGTACTTTTTTAAAAAAAAAACTTGTACCATTTTTGTTTTCCCGAGTTTGCAAGCTAATGTTTTTTTTTTGGCTGTATAATGTTACAGATGTTTGATATTGCCATTCCCTCTCCTGAAGAAGCTACTGGTTATTTTTGTGAGGATTGTGCTGAATTCTTTTTGAGTTTTTACAAGAAGAATGGGTTTGATTCTTGGGTAGTTAATTCACATTATATTATTTTATTTTATTTCATTTCATTTGTATGTATTTTGTTTGGCTCATGTTAAAACCTTTGTATAATGACTAAGTTGTTTCGATTAGATATGGGAATACTATGTATTATTTATTGAATGACTAAGTAGTGAATTGTACTAGTGTATGGCCCCTAAAAACAAATTGGAGTATAATTGCTTTATTTGATAGTTGGATATATTTGAGGTATTGAATTGAGTTATTTAAGTAAGCATAGGTGACTGTTTTCTTGCTTTTTGTTTTCTTTGAACATTAACTTAAATAAAATCTATTTGCTTTTTGTTTTCCTTATAATATTTACAGATTATTGCTCGACACTTGAGGGCGAAGAATCCTATTGTTGCTAGCAGGCTTACTTTGAGCTAAAGGACCTTGAAGTAAGCCTTATCTTTCTTTTCTTTAATTCAGAAGGCTGGGACATATCAGATGATTGAGTTTTGGTATTTTCCGATGAATCCTATTGTGTGGTGTTTTATTTTAATTGTATGAAATTTTTGCTTTGTGAAATTATTAATGCTTTATGTATATAAATGCTCTGTGAATTCTGTTGTGATGGGCTGTGGAAATATATTAAGTTGATACTGTTTATATAAATGCATGCTTTTTTTCTTAATTGAACAATATAGCTTTTGGTCTTATTGTACATATTCTTCTCTGTTTGAGTTACTGGTGTATATGGATTGCCTGGAATTATATAGAATTGCTGGAATTTTTGCAATAATGCAGGTGGGTGTGAATTAAAATACAAATTGTATATTTAAAAAAAATACAACCTATAGCGGCGCTTTTTACGAAAAGCGCCGCTATAGAGAGGCCTATACCGGCGCTTTATTACCCAAAAGCGCCGCTATAGAGAGTCCTATACCGGCGCTTTTTACAAAAAGCGCAGGTATAGGCCTTTTCAGTTTTAATAAAATTTAATTAAAACATGACCTATACCGGCGCTTTTGGGTAATTAAGCGCCGCTATATGGTCACCTATAGCGGCGCTTTATAAGCGCCGCTATATGGTCACCTATAGCGGCGCTTTATAAGCGCCGCTATAGGTCACCTAACCTATTGCGGCGCTAGCTATAGCGGCACTTCAAAAGCGCCGCTATAGGGGTCAAAAAAGCGCCGCTATAGGTGTTTTCTGTGGTAGTGAACACTCTCCTTTGAAGCTTCAAGCTCCTCTCTTGAGCTCCATCACCAAAAATAAGAGAGCTTAGTTAATGCTCTCCATGGAAGGAACAACAACCAAGGTGGAAGGAATGGAGGTCATGGAGGTATGGGAAAGAGAAGGGTGGAAAATGAAGAGATGAAGAGATGAAGTTGAGAGAGAATGAGAGGATCAGGGTTTATGGTGGCTCCAAATCTCCCATAGAATGTCTGAAATTTCATGTTTTATTGTCCTTAAGTTGGGTCAAGTGAGTGGGTATTAGGTTGGATCCGAATTAGGCCCAAAAACTCACAACTGAAATCTGTAGATCGCTCTCCCTCTCTGTGGGCTCGTCGTGGACTCGAATCAGTCTTCTCTGGTTCCTTGGGGCTGATTCACCGTGGATTTTCCGTGGCCATATGTTTTTGCTTCCTTCTTTGGCTACCCTCTTCATCCGGAATCCGATTCTTTTGGTCCTGAGCGACCCTATTGATAGAAATAAGACAAAAACAGGATCAAATAACCCTATAAACTAATTCATGGAAATTAATCTATAATTATGTCTAATTAATCCTAATCTCATACCTATTTTACCTAAGAATCTAATATCTTTATTAAGCAATTTTGGACCAATATCGCATCTTAATCATGTCAATTGCCTCAAATTAGGCATATAAAACATACAAATATGAGGATTTGTCACTTGCCCAAATCTTTCCTATATGTTATGGGCACCCAAATCAGGCAACCAAATGCCGTTTTGGATAGTTTTTAAGTGGTTTCTTGTGCCATAGAGAGGGGAATCCGAATTTGCATATTTATTCACCCATTCCCTCTTTCATCCCATAATTCTTTCCCCAAACCTTTCTTATTTGTCAATCCTAGTAAGAATAGGACACCCTATACCACCAATGAATTTCCTTGATCTACTTCTCTCTCAAATTTTCATCCTTCTCTACTCTCCTCTCCTCCTTGCACGAAAATCATCTTCCACTACATTCTCATGGCTTTCAATTTCAAAATCCAGTCCATGTTGATCGAGAGCATGAGTGGCTAGGTACCTTTGTGGGGATCTTGATGAAGGAAGGCAACTGGAGCTTCAACGTCATTAATTGGGAGTTATTAGTTTCTTTTCTTGTATAATCTCATCTATGTATTTCAATTCCTTGTATTTTGGTATATGTATATGCTTTTGGAACAAGTTGTCTTTGAATTTCTATCGGTCATGCATGTAATCAAGCGATGTTCTTTTATGTGTATGAACCTAGTGTTATTTTTATGATATCATGTAAAGGATACGCTTCATTTATATCTTCTTTGGATTTCTAGAATATGTTGAATGCATGTGCGATTGTATGTGTATTTAGACACTAGATCCAACATTAGATGGTTTGATTTAATTCTAACGAGAGTCTCTTTGCATGTTTATCTGATTCTTCACTACCAAGTTGGAAATTAACGGTTGTTTGATTAATTAATTGAATGAGCGATGTGTAACACCTGGATTTTTACTACTATATTATAGCCTTTTAATTGAATTATAACCAATTTTTAATGTCAGAAGCCCAAAAATACGCAAAAATTTAAAACTTTTCTTTTAAAACATTAGACCAACCCTCTGTTGGTTGGAATGGGTTTTTCAGACAAATTGAAATAACTTAAAACTCTTTATAAAATAAAGTGGCTAATAAAACAATTAAAAGAACACTAACTCTCTTAAGGGAGTCTATTCATAATTCATAATACTTGGGAAATTTAAATTTCTTAATAAATTTATACAATTCTATTTTCTATACTTTCTACTATTAATTTAATAATTTAATTTTACAACATATACAAATAACCTTATTAAAATATTTACTGCCTCTTGCTTTCCAAATTATAATCCTAATTTCTTCGTCTACTCTTCTTCCCCAGCTAGCTTCTTTCAACCTGCTAAACTGAAAAATGTTTGGGGAACGGGGTGAGATTGGAAATCCCAATAGCAGTTTTTTTCATTAACATATGTTATCATGCTAGCATTGACATGTATATATTTCATAATTCTGAACAAATAAAACAATTACACATACTTCCTGCGCTCAATGCTCTACCAGCCACTATTAACAATATATTCATTAACTAGTGGAGGCCTCACCTGCAGGATTTCTTGTTATAACTATCCCGTTATAACATAACTGAACTGGCAAAGGGGTAGCGAACCACCTAAGCCTGGAGTACTCCATACTACTATGCAGGAATTAACAAGGCTTATCACCTTCATGCATAATGTAAATTTGAAATAGATATTACAAAATAATACATGCAACTCTTTTAATGTAATGAAATAAACTGCTACCTGATTTACTGGGCTTAATCTTCACTATTCTCACTGAACTCCTTTACTTCCTCGTATCCTGGGAATTCAATCCCACTATCTCGTCCTATATTTATTTATAATAAAAATAGTATATTAATATCTAAACTTAGATATAACATTTAAACGTCTCTCACAGCCCTAGGGTACTACCCATCTTACTTCTAATATAGTAAAAATCTAAATTCTTAACTTAATGGCTAATCACACCATCATTCATAAACATTGCACAAATACATATTAATATATACACAACACAACATAAGCACAAGAGTACCTTTATTATTCTAAATTAACTAACCCTTCTTATCAATCAATTAATAATTCAATGAACTTACATTTATTACAATTTACTAGTCTTCAACTTAAAGCTTTATCCTAATCCTTGGAAATCCTTAAGCAATGAATTAACCTTCAAACTAAACTTCTTAACCTATCTCCAAACATTGACTTGGAGCTTAAATTAATGAATCACCAATAAATTTCCTTCTATCCCATTAATCTTATCCTAATTGCAAATCCAATCTTAATTCAAAACCTTTAAAACAATAATCCAAAAGAATTCAACTATTGTCCTCACACCAATGACAAGTCAACAATCCATAAATGTAACTCACAAATCAAGTCCAACAAATCCAAGAACAACCAATCCAACTTTCAACTTCTCTTAAATCAATTCCCATCAGACTAACATCATCATTTCCCTTTCTTTGCCAATAAATAAGCAGCCAGAACAACTAAAAGTTCTAACTTTATTTAGCACCTAAAACCTTTAATCAAACAACAATAACAACTTCCTCTTGTATCATCCAATTAATTATCACAACTTCCCTTTTTCTGCTCATAAAACCAACAGCCACTAACATTAACCAGATCAGAAAGTCACCATTTCCTTCACTCCAATTCAGTCAAACTAATAATTAGAATTCTAGAACCTAAAACCATAATCATCATCACAATTAGCAATCCAGAAATTCACCCCTAATAATTTCCTATCAATACACAATACTTGAATAAATTCATTTCATCTCCCAAAACAAAACGAACATTAATGGCCAATTTAGTTTCATATTACCTTCTATTACCTATAGACCTTCACACAAATTGTTCCTTTTTTTTTCCTAATCCTGAAATTATACTCAAATTGCTCAAAATCCTTAACTAGTCACTAATCAATTTCAGATCCTCCTAGCCTCCTATATTCACCTTCAAAAACCTTAGCATTTAATCAACACACCTATCATTGCTATATAGCCAGTACAAATCCATTTACGTGATCCTGTCTTTCCCGTGAATCCCAAAACATCTCTTGCACAGTCTTCAAATATCTCCAAACAATACTCAATGACTAATTCTTCAGCTTTATCCATTTAAACTGTACCAATTACTAAACCTCAGAATTTCAACTTCATCGCCAAAGTTCATTGCACCTCTATAATATCAACTACTAACTAATTGTCTATAGTCCAAATAACTAAAGCAATAACAGTTTTACTCATTTAGAATTTATTATCCTTTACTTAACACTCCAAACCTTTTAGCTCCTAGTAACTCATATAAACACTTTCTTATCATGAATGTACTTATTAACTACTAAGGAGCATCAAACAACCAAAATCCAATTCAGGGCAAGATAATAACATACACATCTCTAAAATTCCATCAAATTTTACTTCTCTCCCTTGCTCAAATTATGAATCCAAAATTTCCAAACTACAAAACTGAATCTTAGCACCGTAAACACAACAGGAACAAAGCATTGCAGAAAAATTCCAGATTTATCCCCATTTAGGATTAGATTTAACATTGATATCCTTGAAAAGAAAATCGGTTTATAAACCTATAACAAACTATCTTTTCTATAGGGATTAGATTAAATTAAGTCCTCCAATCTCTCCCTTCATCACAGAACAGCACCCAAACCGAATTAAGGGATAAACAATACAACTTCCTATTTAATATTCAAGAACAGCAATCACACAAGAAGAAGAAAATAGAACAAGAGCAGAACACACGAATCTTCAGCCAACAGAATCATGTTTGGACCATATCTTATAACAAGAACTATTTTCCTCCATTTCAGATTAATCAAAGCAAACATGAACAAAGGGCCGAAGAAAAAGAACATCACTTTCACTCCTGCCCTGTCATCATTTCCGCCGACAGAACAATCAAGAGGAGAAGAGAAATGAACAATTGAACATTTTAACAATATTCAACCACCAATCCCATCTTTTCTTCACCATTAACAGAAACAAAATCATAGATGATCACATTCCTCAATTAGCAAGAGAATCGGTGGAACAAAGAAAGGAAGACCAGACATGACGAACCAGAAATTTCAGCATACAAAGCATTCTACGACCCTAAACTCACTTCTAATCATGTTTTAATTAAGCTTTCAGCCGATTTCCACCCACTTTCATTAAAGAGGATGACGGTGAACAGTGCAGAAATTTGGGGTTCTTAGAGCAATCCGATCAAACTCACTTTCTTTCTCAAAATCACCCCAAGAATCATCGAAAACAAGGACCAAACATCATTTATATGAAATTAGAAAGCTTAAAAATCCCCAAAACGCCATTTGATTCTTCCCCTCAACCTCACCGAAATCGAATGAGACGAAGGGAAAGACGGAGGAATGGAAGCTCACCCTTAGCTACTCGAGCTTTGGACGCCTTTTAGAGCTCCTCGCCGTCGTTTGCCGTCCTTTCTGGCCGGAGCTCACCGTTGGTCAGATCGAAGAAACAGAGAGGGTGGGACGAGAGAGGGAACTCGAGTTTGGAGGGAGTATTTCCTGTGTGTGTGTGTGTCTGAAGCCAGAAGAAAGAATAGAATGAATAAGAAGGGAATAGTGGAACACGTGTGTGGTATATATTTTAGAAGGTACATGTGTGATATTTTTAATAGGTATTTTACTATCTTGCCCTTCCCTTTATAATTGAAGATATTTTCAACTAGGGGTAGATATTGTCTTTTTTCATTTTTCAATTTATATTTTCTCTTAAATGGTAATTTCATTTACCATTTCCATTTACAAATAAATCTGAAATTTGTCCCAAAATAATTTTTCTAGATATGTTTTAATTTCTAAATTTATTTATAAGACTTTTTAAATAATAAACAATGTCCCAAGATTCTAAATATTCCCTTATTTAAATTTATCTTCTAACTATTTTTCCTTAACTAATAAAGAAAATAAACTTTAAAAATATACCTGACCTCATAAATTTATTTGTAAGGCTTTTTAATTTCTAAGTATCTTTCTAAAACCTTAATTAAATTATTATTATTTCTTTCCTCTAAATTAAATTTTATCTTCTAATTATTTCCCTTTATTTTTAAAAAAATAAACCTTAAATTTGTTAAAAATGGCTAAAATATCATAAATTCATTTTCAATGATTTTTAATATTTTGGTTACATTCCTTAAAACCTTAAATAATTCCCTATTTTCTATTTTCTAAAATTTGGGGTGTTACACGATGCTCCATGATAATTAGTTAATTAGGTAACTGGACTAAGAGCGATTGCCTTATAGGTTTTATCAATAGAACTCGGATTAGAACTCCCATATCCTTTTAGAAGCTAGGGAGGTTGCCCAATTCATCAAGAAATCCATATTCATCCCTTAAGTTTCATAACATCATTTTATTTGCTTTTCTCATAAAAAATCCCAAAAAGAAGTAGCTTAGTTTTCCTAATCAAAATCACAAAACCCCAATTTTTATTGCCTTTTCATGCATTTAGTTAGCTTAGGTAGTTAGTTAATAGACTCCACGTGAGATAGTCAGGGAGAGCACCACTTATACAATCCTTGGTTTTTAATTATTTTGCATTTGCACCCCAAGATATTTAGGAAGGTGACAAATCAGTTATAAGTACATAAACAAGATAATTAAGTAACATAATAATACAATTGGAGGTTAGAGACAATATGCACTTAAAACCTTTCAATATGAGAGCTATAGGGTATAATGTGACCATGAGAAGGAATCCTAAGAGTCCATTTGAGTATGAACATCCACAAAATTATATAATTTATAACAAAGACCACATTTCTATTTTTTTTTTATAACAAGACCAAATTTATATTTTAGTGTAATTGAAAACTAAGTTTAAATGAAGTAATAGTATGATAAATCCGTAGTCTGCTTTTACAAATTATTTTCATTCAAGACAGTTGTTACCGTGCCTTGCAGAATTATCCAATCAAATCATCCCAGAGTCACAAAGTCGTGCCCAGTATTCATTAGCTCCACCGTGTCTTCTCGGCAAGGACAAATACGTAAGCTTAAATTCAAAATTAATTATCTGTTACTTCTCAAGATATATTTATTTTTTATAAGCAATCCTGTCCGAGTCCAAAAGAATACAGGTTTCAACATTGCTATTTCTTTTTTTTTTTTTTGCCAACTTCAACATTGCTATTTCATACTCAGGTACTTAGAACTTATATTCATTTGTCAAATAACTTTTGCACAGATTAAAGAACTTATATATATATATATATATATATATATAAAATGTATATATATAAACCTTTCAGTAGGCCTGTGACTACCTATTATTAGGGAGCACATGAGATTATATATAATAAGGTTCGAAAACCCGGATCGGCCCGTCCAGTTGAACCGGAAACCCGCCAACCCGGGCTCCTCACCGAGCTAATTCTTGTGCTACCCGGGGGAGAAATCAAACCGGGAATATCCGGTTTGACTCGCCCGGGTTGCAAGAGGTTGGCCGGGTTAAAAAAAGACCTCAACTCTGATCGGTGGACAAGTAACAGTTTAGCAAAAAAAAAATCCATATTTACTCCCAGTTTCAGATCAGAATCACGACTGTGATAGTAGAAGAAGAGAGTAGAAGATGATAGAAGAAGAAAAGTATATGGAGATTGAAAGAGGGCAAGCACATGATGAAGCAGTTGAATCTGGCGAAGAAGAAGTGAAGAAAATGGAGAGAGACTGGCGAAGAAGAAGTGAAAAAGATACCTCGCCTCATGAGTGTTTTAGTGTAGCTGGGCGTTCTGCCCCTTTTCCTTGCCCAAAAAAAAAAGAAGTGAAGAAGATGGAGAGAGACGGAGCAGGTGGGGCGGCTGCCTAGCAAAGTATAATGACTAATGAGGGAATAAAGTTATCTAGCGTTTTGGTTAAATTTCACTTTGGGCTTGGGCCTCATTAATTTTTATCTTTTTTTCCAAACTAAAACTTCATTCAACAAAAACAAACCAAGACCACCAAGTCCGAAGGTCTCACGCACAGTACAAAGCAATACAAAACTGACAAACAAAAGCATAATAAAACAAGCAAGCAATAAAACGAAACACCACTAAAACTTCATTAATTTAAAAAACCAAAATAATGAAACCAACTTTTAATTTTGTAATTCCTATTTGCAAAAATTTAATCAAGTGAAAGTAAAATAAACTAATTCATTTAAACCCAATTGTGTCCCCTCATTAAGTAACCCCATGTAAAAAAATATATTAAATAAACTAATTTTATTGGATTTCCTTATATTTTGACATTAATGTTGGTGTGTTTTATTATTAATTATTAAATTATATTATTTTAATGTGGCCGGTTCGACCCCGAGTCAACCCTCGGTTGAACCCCTGAACCTTGACCCTCTACTTTGGCCGAGTCGATCCCCGGGTTTTTAAACCTTGATATATATACATATCATTAAGTCTTTTATCAGGCATGTGACTACCTTAGCTTCTAGTTTTTTTTCGAAAGATCAAATGAATTAATAAACTAATAACCAGTAAAATTCTTATAATATCGTCATGGATAATATTTACTTACACCTTTGGCGCAGCACAGTCATCCAAACATCCAAACGAGAAATTCTTGGGTACTCTAGGAGTACCAACTAATCCCAACTCTGACCAACCATAATTTCCCAAGTCATATTGATTCTATCCTTGCTCTATCCTAGCTGTCAAATACTCACATCAAGCCTCACGCGCACTCTCCTCCCCCTCACTTCCGATTCCCAATGCAACTAATATTTCAACAATGTTTAAAAAACCGGGCCGGTTGAACCGCCCTGCAATCTGGTCCTGGTGACCATTCAAACCGGGTGTCATTGACCCGGTCAAGGGACGGGTCAACCCGGGCAAAAACCCGGTTCAACCGCCTCGAACCAGTGTAACCCAAATGGTTGAACCGGTTTCCCTTTTAAAAAAAATGTTTTTTTACTTTTGTTATAATTCTCCTGATTACCAACTTTCACTTTACTCAATTTTAGAAACTAGGAAACTATAATATTTTAAATGCTATTTTACATTTGCATATTTTTAATATTTAACTGTTGTTGCTCTTAGTAATTGTATTTTAGTATGTGGATTGTCGAATAATATTTATTTTCACGTGTAATCAACTATTATTTTCTATTTTTTCCTCTATAGAAACATTAAATATTCATGTTTGATGAATCATGCATACTTATTTACATTTACATTTTGATATATTAGTGATTATTAATATTAATATCAATAAAATTTTATTATTTTAATATAACCGGTCAGACCAATGACCCTTGAACCAGTGCCTCGTTTGATTCGATGTCCGGTCCAGTTTTTTGAACCTTGTATTTCAATGCTCAACTCTCAATTCTCTCTCTCCTTATAGCCCTGCTAGTACAGTGGTATTGTTACTGCCCTTTTTTTTTAATATAAAAAGTAAATGACCCAAGGTAATTAAACCCGGACCGGTGATCAGACCGATCGGGGCAGTGGGTCAAAGGTTAGTGGGTCAGACATGAATTGACTCGGAACCAGACCGGCAGTAATTAAAATAATATAATTTAATTAAAATGTATCATAATACTTATATTTTAATTATAAAAAATAATTCTTGAATACATATCCATCCATTAATATTCAATTACTCCGGTCCTAATTATAAGAGCCAGTTGACTTTTTTGGAAAAATTAAGGATGCAAAATACATCATTTTAAATTATTTATATTTGTCTTTTTTCTTCAAAACTAAGTTATTTTACTTATAAACTATTATATAATCTAATTACATGTCACATATATTAAGATTTAGAGGTCTAATTTGCTTCCTTAATCTCCTCAAAAAAAGTCAAATGGCTCTTATAATTAAGAGCGGGAGTAGTATTTATGTATGAAATATTCTTTCATATTTTTATTTCTTTTTTCTTTTTCTTTTTATCCATTTTTAAGTTGATTTATTCAAACTCTTTTCTTATATACATTATTTTCTCTTTCTTTTGAGCCTTCCCTCTCCCACGTGACTCACCCTCTTCAACACCCTATAGGCTGACACATTTACAGATATCCAAAAGGCTAAAGGCAATATCCATTAAACGAACGCTTTCCCTCTTTCTTCCTTCTCTCTAACCTTTAGAGCTTCCTTTTTCTCCATCCATTTTACACGGCATTAAGTGATAAGATTCTCCCTTCTTCCTTCTCTGGAGCAACAAAAAACAGATCGCATCATCTTGGGTTCTCTGGTGACCGATAAAGGCAAGAAAGAAGTAGTAACGTCCATCTGATCTAAGGTTTGAAACTCGATCTTGAGTTTCACTAGTATATTACTCATTTTCTTCTTATATTCTTCATCTCTCTTATTTATCTTCTTGGTCTGATCTAAGGTTGAAGCTCGAAAATATTCAACTCAGGTGACTCCGGTTTCACCGAGTTAGTCGCGGGTGGCTCCGGTCTTGCTGAGTCATGGCCGAGCTGCTCTAACGCCGGGCCTTATGCTAGACTGGACCGGTCGTGTGCCCGGTTCGGTGAGTTACGGTCCAGACCGGCCGGACCAGGTTTAATAACCTTGAAATGACCAACAAATGAGAGAGACATGTTGCGTTGAAGTTTTTTTAAAAAAAGTAACGATATGAGACCCAATAATTTACAAAGAGTTTATAGGTATTTTATACCCAATTAAAAAATTAATGCATCTTTTAATGTTTTTACCCTAATTAAATATATGTCTCTCATTTATTCTTCCCACTCCCTCATTTCCTTCATTTAATTGGGGGTTAAAAAATAAAAAATTTGCAGCAAATGTATAGGGGAAATCAAATTATTATTTATATATTGGAAAAATCATAGGAAGAAAATGTTATTTATAAGCAAATTTGGAGCTATTTTACCCATAAAAATTCTGGGGCTGGACAGAGCACAATGACAATCTCAAATTTTTTGCCTCGATATAATATACTTTTTTTAGTCCTAATTATAAGATCAAGTTAGTTTTTTTGGATAAATTAATTATACAAAATAAATCACTTTAAATTGTTTATATTTAACTTTTTTTCTCAAAACTAATCAATTTTACTTATAAAGTAATAACTTATAATCTAATTACATGTAATGTATGTTAAAATTTAGAGGTTTATTTTACTTCCTTAAACTTCTCAAAAAAATAAATTTAATGTTTTAGTTAGGACCAAAGGAAGTAATATTTAATTTTGATATGATTAAATTAAATATGTAGGCCCCCCAATCTCAATATATAAGGTCATTTTAACTTAATTGTGATTTCCTAAAAATTTAGTTAAAGGTAGTTAAAAACAATAAATCTGTAGGAAATATACCATTTCTTCCAAAAGTGCCCTTATTTATGAATGAATAAGAGAGAGGGTAATTATAAAAAGAAGATGAAAGAGAATATGTGGAAGAAATTAATGTATGGGTAAAATGGAGAAATACATTTATTATTTAAATAGAGTTAAATAAGACCTTATATTTTAGAACAAGGTCATTAAAAAATGGACATTTTATTACTCTCTCTGGTCCTTATTATAAGAGGTAGTCAACCTTTTTACACATACCAATAAAATCATATTGGAATTATTTATTACGGGTATGTTTTACATTTTTACCCTTACTCATTTATTATACACACTTTCTCTCACCTCCTTGTATTTATTAATATATAAGGGTAGAAATGGAAAATATGCATTTATTACTTTGACTTTTGCATATTATCTCTTATATTTTGGACCAAAAATTTGTAATATTACCTCTTATATTTAGGATAAGAGGGAGTATAAGACACGGAGTAAATATTTGTTAGCAGAAAAAAAGCAATACGTCTGCAAACTGCAAGGAAGGGTACAAGGCAGAGTTGGGTATTTGTAGGTTGTTTACTTTTTATATTATAAAAAAGGGGGCAGCAACAGCTGTACTAGTAGGGCTATAAGGAGAGAGAGAATTGAGAGTTGAGTGTTGAAATGTTAGTTGCATTGGGAATCAGAAGTGAGGGGGAGGAGAGTGCGTGTGAGGCTTGATGTGAATATCTGACAGTTAGGATCCAGCAAGGATGGTAACAATATGGCTTGGGAGTTGGGACATTCTGGTTGGCCAGAGTTGGGATGAGCTGGTACTCCCAGAGTACCCAAGAATTTCTCCATGCAAAAAAACCTTTTTCAAACGATATACTTCCATACCTTTTAGTATATTATTTACACTGTCTTGTGTCAGTACAATTATGATTTTTCTGGCGAGAAAAAAAGTACAGTATGATTTTACATAGTGGTCCTAGATGTTAGGCTGACATCTTGTCTATCGTTGCACTGTAGATTCTACTCCATCCATCCCCAGTATAAAATACATTTGTTTATTTGAGTAAATAATGGATATTAATTAAATTTATTAAAATCACATGATATTACATAAACATTCTAATCACCTATTTTTTTTCTCCTATTTGAGAAGTATCAATATGGATGATTTAAAAAAAATTGAGAAAAAATATAAATAAATCTTATATTTAAAAACAAATATACATTTTCAAATATATCCTATATTCAGGGGCAGAGGTAATTTATAATATCTACCTGTAGTAGTAGTATGGAGTTGAATTTGGGTTAAACCAAGGGATATTTTTTTCTAAAATACTTGAGAAAGAACTGTAGAAATTTAACACTTTTTTTTTATACTTAATATGACTCCAAAAGTGTTAAAAATGGAGCAATAAGTCGCCCACCCTAATCAACAATGTTGGTTCTTTTACTATTAGGGCAACATTACTCTTATTTTTAATACTTTTATTGCAGAGCAACATTGAGCATACCTATTACGAGAAAAGAGTACATATTATATCTTGCCAAATCTAACTTATAAAACTACAATGGATAGGCTCAAAAACTATAGACCGGAAAACAAGGATGAAGATTGCTATTGTCCTAGCAAAAGGATTGGCATATCTTCATGAAGGCTGTGAGTTTGGCTTATCTAACTAATTTCCACAATAGAGAACAAAATTCCCAATTAATTGACTCCATCATTACTCTTTTAATTTTCTTTTTTTGTCCGATATTGATGTTTCGTTTTAGGTAAAACCCAAAATCATACATCGTGACATCAACCCATCAAATATTCTTCCTGATGGTGATTTTCAGCCAAAGGTAATTAAGTATCTCTTGTAAGATTACAGTTACTATTGATATGTGAATCCACAAATGCAAGTTCATATTCCTTAGGATTTCAATCAAGACAAACTTCACTTTCTTTGCTAACACCCCTGGATATAACAATTACAGAGATACAGAATTGCAAATAATAGTTGGCTTCTCATCAAAATAGTGTTAATGAAAAAGGTTTGAACTCTATTTCGTAAATAATTTCACTACAAAAGTAAATCCTACATTAGGGACGTGAGGATTTTTAATTATAAGGAATTTCAATATTAACTAATCACATGGTTACTGGACTTGGTTCATCTTGAATTCCAACGCGGCAATTTGAATATCGATTTTATGTTATACTAATAGCAAAACAATTATGTGCGTACTTGTATCTATAATTCAGATAGCAGATTTTGGGCTTGAACAACTTTTATCTGACACCAAAATCTACGTCAAAAATTCGCTCATAATTGGAACCATTGGATAAGATAGATCTTTTATAATCTTCTCTTTTGAATCTCATCTCATTACACACACACACACGGGTACATCTAACCTAAATCCTAGTTTGAAAAAAATAATATCTGGAAATTTCTATAACTTTCCAATGACAATTGACAAATTAATGTGACACCATGGACAAGTTATGAAGCTTTTAAAAATTAGTTGGGTCCTTGGCGTGATTTTCCCTTTATAAGTAAAGCACATGGATTGCCAATGTGGACACTGGACAGTAAGATTTTCTTTTTTTATTTTGTTCGTTAAATGTTTATTTAAATCTCTAAGGGCCCATTTGCTTTGTAGAATTTTTAGCGATGGAAGAGGAAAATCACCATTTTCCCTCATTCTCCCGTGTTTGCTTGGACGAATGTGGAACCGGTTCTTTTCCCTCCTCCTCCCATTTTCCTTTAAAGGCTGGAAAATGGGATCCCACAAAAAATGGTGGGAACCAATTTTCCGGCGATTGAGGGAATTGGCACAAGACTGAAATGCCCTCACAACAGTGGTCAAATGGCAGCCATAGATTCTACCACACCTCACTTGCTTGTGCCTTCACTTCCGAAATGGCGGTATGGGTTAGATCTCAAAGCTCTTCAATTTTTCGATTCCGCTGAAGTAGAACGATGATTTTGTAACTTGGCATGAGTGGATGTAATTTTTATGGATTGGGTAAGGAAGTAGAGGTAGCAAGGAAAGAGTGGAAGCAAAAGACGAGCTTAGAAGAAGAAATAATCATTCCTCTTTTCTCTCGCTAACACTCAAAGACGAAGAAAAATCTGGGTTGCAATTTTGTTTTCTTCATGCTAGTTTGTGTTGATTTGAAACTGTATTGAGTTTCCAAATTTTTCTGTTTTTTATTTCTTCCTTTCATCTGCCTGGATGCTCGAAATTTGGATTATGAATTGTGTTTATAATTTGGGTAATGGATTATGATTGGAATTTGGGAGCTCACTGGGAAGAAGAAGAATAATAAATATATAGGGTTATTTTATATAGTAAAAGCTTGGCATTTTTTCTTGCTTTTATTTTCTTCATCTTTTGTGTTTATGCCTGGTATAGATGCCAAAAATTCTGATGGTGATATTGTGTGTCTAATTTGGATATTGTGAGGGTTTACATTCTAATGTAAGAGGTTAAAATCGAAAGTGGGAGGTTAAAATCGAAAGTGGGGAATTTACAATCGAATGTGAGGGGTTAAAATCGAAAGTGAGGGTTTAAAATCGAAAGTGGGGAGGTTAAAATCGAAAGTGGGGAGTTTACAATCGAATGTAAGGGGTTAAAATCGAAAGTGAGGGGTTAAAATCAATTTTGGTAGCTCCGAAGTTTGCTGATGAATTTTTATCAGGTTCTGTTTAAAAATGAAGTCACAATCTCATTATATTTTAGGCATTTTTTACTGTTTAATTTATCATTCGTTTCATTTAATTATTAATTAATTTGTCAGATATAATAGATGTGATAGCAGGTACTCATCTGGTCCTATTTATAAGTCACTTCCAGCATATTTCACACAGACCAAGGAAAGCCTTAAAACTCATTAATTTTCCACTAAAATCCAACAAATTTACAACTTTACCCATATTAAATATCCACTATATCACATGAAAATAAAGTCAACACATAATAAATGAAGGGTAAACTTGTACATTCATACTCAATATTTAATTAGGTGACTTATATATAGGACCAAATAAAACCTTCTCTCTCTGCCCTATAAATAGGACCAGATGAGTATCTTCTATATCTAAATTAGAGTTATTTAGGTGATATTTTTAAATATAATGTAATTATTTTTTAAAATTAAAATCTAAGCAATTATTGTATTTACCAAAATTTAATATTTATTGAAATTATAATTAGTAAAAATAATTTATTCACTTATTTTAATGGTAATATAATTTTAAAATATTTTAAATATATTATATAAATATATATTAAAAATATATATTAAAATTAAAATCTATTTGATTTTTATATTTAACAGAAATATTTTTATTTATTTAAATTATATTTTTTTATTAAAATTAAATATTTATATTATATTTTTAAAATAATTTAATTTGTGTTATATATATATATTATATTTTTAAATTATTATATTGTATTAATTATTGAATTTTTGAATTTAAATGTTAATTTTATTAATAAATACTCATTAAAGGCAAAATAGTCATTTGCACATATTTCTTACTTTCCATACCATCATTTTCAACCAACCAAACATAAAATTTTCCATTCCATTCGTTTCAATTTCTGTGCGTACCAAACGTGTCAACCTTTCTTTCCATTCCTTTCCATTCCATCATTTTCCATTCCATTCCGTCCGAATATTTTCTATGAACCAAACGGGCCCTAAGTTATGCTCGTTGGAGCGCACAGGTATTTTGCTCCAGAGTTTCTCGAAGGTGGGAGAATCAGCGAGAAGTTAGATGTCTTTGCCTTTGGTGCTGTGCTTTTGGAGTTGATTACTGGACAAAAACCTTGTGGGTCTTTCACTGATGGCATGGTTAAGTGGGTGTGTAGTATTGCTTCATCAATATTTTCTCTTGTACCCCTCCACATCTCTAATTATAAGCTTTATAAATTTGCGAATATGATTGTTCTAAAACATAAGGTTTATTTTAGATTTTTCCTAACATTTATTGTGTTTTCCCATTTTATCTATTGTTTATCTTTTCACTTTTCATCTTCCTTTATCATTATTGTTTCTTATATGCCACGTTCTCTGTTATTATCTTTTTCCCATAATTTCTCTTTCATATTTCATAATAAGGCATAATTAGAAAATAAATTATATTTCTTACATAGTTAGTTACTGCTTTTAACTAATTTTATTACTTTCTTGATAAATAAAAATTAGTCATATGGAGCTTAAAATGAGGGATGGAGGGGGTATACACAGCCATCCTGTTTAAAATACCACCATGTTCCTATTTATAAATCAATTTGTGAAAATTTTTTGATCCTTATTATAAGTCTACTTTGTGAGTAATTTATTTGATTGTTACCATTTTGGATATATTCTTGTATCAATTTGGAGCATCACGTCATTCATTTATGGTCCCCCCAATTATAGTACATGTCATTTTTTTTCGAATGAAAGGGAATTTTATTCATTAAAGAGAAAAAACTAATATACAGAGTGCTTAGGGGTTACAGAGTAATAAAGGAACATCAAGCTAACTCTTCCATGTATGGCTATCCATTCGGTAAATTCATTGCTTCGGTCGTGTGATTAACCAAAGCTTCCACAGTGGCGAGGATGTTTAGGGGTCTGTACGCTTCTCCTGCGAATAGGCATTTATTTCTGGCTTCCCAGAGTTTCCAAGAGAGCATTCCAAACCAATAGTACATGTCATTTAAGCCAATGTGAAAACTTACATGGCATTTAATTATAAATTAGTTCATCATTTTCTCTTCATAAAATTACTATCTCCAGTATTAAATGATGTGATTCAACATATTCTAATTTGGCAAACCATAAACAACATGGTGCTCTAGGTTCATTCAAGAATGTCTCTACAATTTTGCCCATGTTAATGTCACTACAAAAAAACACAAAATTACCGACGGAATTCCGTCGGAAAAAAATTACCGATGGAATTTTTTCCATCGGGAATTCCTTGGTGGGTAATTCATTTATCGATGGAATTTTTTTTCAGTCGGTAATTACCGAGAGATTTTCCGACGGACGGAATTTACCGACGGAAATTCCGTCGGTAATTTTTATTATTATTTTATTATATAAATAAATTATTATTTTAATTTATAATTAATATATTAAAATATTATTATTACCGACGGAATTTCCGTCAGTAAAATTTTTAAATTATATGCCAAATTTTTTGGCCGCCACGTGTCGCTCTGATGTACTTCCACGTGTCGCCTCCACATGCTGCCACGTGTCGCCTCCTCATGAGGCCACGTGTCGTCTCCACAAATTGTCTTCAATTTTGGCTAACTTAAGGATTGTTAATTGTTTTTTATTCCTATGAAACATGGAATTAAGTTTCCATATATATGCTGAACAAAAGAATGCCTATGATCATCATGATTTGAATGATGTCTTTGTTCGTACCTCTATTTTAGTGATTGATATTTCTACGAACCAATTTCACGAGTGTGGCTGATTCAACTGTTTTGGTGTAGCCCATGCAGAGTTGGGTTCCACGAAACCATGGCTCATTTTGATAGTCAACCGTAATGTCAATGAATCCACGAGTCATTTTTTATTCTTGTAAATTGCCATTCCTTGCTCTCTTCTCATTCTTCCATTCTTTGCTTCACACTTCATAAAATTATTCTCTGTCTATCTATGGTCAACTTGTTTGCGAATCACAAACAAAATGAATAGAGAACCTGCCTGAGTCATGCTCGATGACACTGTTTGTAAGAATGATTCCACGATAATCGGCAAAGTAGGAAGTGGCACCCCAAGATTAAACAGACCTTTCTCATGGTGGTGCGAGGAAGGCAGAACTATCGGAAGAAATTTGTAACACAGCAAGAAAAAAGAAAGAGGGCAGAGCAATTGTATTTTGATATTGGCACTGGAAGACGGATCCCTCCATGACCAAACGGATATACTTAACAGAAACCGAACGGGCACTTGGCTGACATGAACAAAGGGAAAAAATCCGTTTAGGAATTCCACGGTTGGTAAGATGGAGGATGCAACTTTTTAAACGAAAAATATTATAGAAAATCAAAAACATTTTTTAAAAAAGGTGTCAAGCCACTTATATCACGCAAGCAGGGGTGAAATCGCCAAATTTCAACTAGATTTCCTATAGGAGGCCCATGATCATCCACACAAGCCCACCACTCTTTAATTTAGGTGGATAAAACATATTGATATAGTGGCACAAAATAATTATCTTGATATAGTGACACAAAATAATTAGATTAATATAATTATTTATAGAAATATATTGATATAGTGACGCAAAACTAGGAAATATATTGATTTGTGAAGATGGATAAAATAAAATATATTGATATAGTGACACAAAACTAAGAGATCATTAATGTTGTCTTTACAAGATTTATAGAAATATATTGATATGCTGACGAAAAACGATTATCTTGAAAATTAAAAAATAATAATTATCTTGAAATGAAGTTATACAAGTTAAAATTTAAGTACAATTTGAAAGTCAGTTACTTAAAATCGTCATCTCACATTTGGAAATTCACATAAATTTGAACTCAGATATTCCGTTATAATTCTTGCCTATAAATTCTTCAAGTTCTAGCTTATATTCCCTATCTATGCCCATAAGTAGTGAAGACTTACATGTGTTTCCTCGTAATATAAAACAGAATAAAACATAGTTTTTCATAAGTTTGAATAAGAATAAATATCAAATAGGATGATGAAATTGGGTGCCAGAATCTAATGCAAGCAACACTACACATGTTGAAGAGTTTAAAGGCCTACTCTAGCCATCAAACCAACAACAACATCAAACAGGCTTGACCCACAACATTTATTCTCTATAAAAGGTACAAGCAGCAAATGTGGTAGACACCCAGACATTACTATTGTAGTGGTAGCCATCGTAGCTTCGCTTCCTTGCTCAGTTAAATCGATGAATGTCTTATACAACATTTTTAAAAGATATAACTCCTGACTGATGACAAATCCTTAGATTTGTATGTTTTTATATGTCTAATTTGAGGCAATCAACATGATTAAGATGCGATATTGGTCCAATAATGCTTAATGTTGAATTTAGACTCTAAGGTGAAATTAGTGTAAGATTGAGATTCATTAGCCATAATTGTAGATTAATTAATTTATAGGGCGATTTGATCCTTGTTTTTCCTTTTCTCTACGTGCAGGGTCGCTTAGGACCAAGAGAATCAGATCCCAGATGAAGCAAGCAGCAATTCATGAGGTCCAAAAGCACACACAGCTCATCGTGGCCTCGATTTATGGGATATATTAGGTCGAGTGAGCCCCAAGTGGACCAGAATATGATTTTTGGGCCCAACCGAGTCCAAATTAAAATACCCACTTGCGCCATTGATTTGAGCCTTTCCTAGTACGCCTTGGGGTTCAAATGCAAAATTAAATTAACCAAGGATTGCACTAGTGGTGCTTTCCCGGATCGTCTCTCAAGAAGCCTAATGAACTAACCTAAGCTAACTAAATGCATGAAATGCTATAAAAAGTCGGGGTTTTTGAGATTTTGATTAAGGAAACTAATCTACTTCTTTTTGGGATTTTCAATTATGGAGAAAGCAAGTAAAATGGATTTGTGAAAACTATTAAGATGAACATGGGTCTCTTGATGAATTGGGCAACCTTCCTAGCTTCTAAAAGAATATGGGAGTTCTAATCCGAGTTCTAATGATCGAACCTAAGGCAATCGCTCTTAGTCCGGTTACCTAATTAACTAATTGACGTGGCGCATCGCTCATTCAATTAATTAATCAAACAACCGTTAATTCCCAACTCGGTAGTGAAGAATCATGATAAACATGCAAAGAGACTCTCGTTAGAAGTAAATCAAACCATCTAACGTTGGACCTAGTGTCTAAACACATATACAATCGCACATGCATTTAACATATTCTAGAAATCCAAAGGAGATATAAATGAAGCACATCTATGGCATGATATCATAAAAACAACACTAGGTTCATACACATAAAAGAGCATCTCTTGATTACATGCATGACCAATAGAAATTCAAAGGCAACTTGTTCCAAAAACATATACATATACCAAAACACATGGAATTTGAAATACATAAACGAGATTGGACAAGAAAAGAAACTAATAACTCCCCATTAAAGACGTTGAAGCTCCGGTTGCCTTCCTCCATCAAGATCCCCACAAAGGTGCCTAGCCACTCATGTTGGTAGGGTTGAGAGAAAATGAGGTGGGATATGAAATTGGGATGGATGGAATGAGAGGAATAGAGAAGGAGGATGAAGAAGAGGTGTGTTGCTTGGTGGTGGTGAAGATGATATATATAGTGAGTGATGGAAGACAAATGATGGTGGGGTTGTTGAGTGGGTGGTATGTGGAGAATAAAATAAATGATATATAGTGGGGTTGTTGAGTGGATGGTAGGTGGAGAATAAAATAAATGATAGTGAGGTTGTTGAGTGGATGGTAGGTGGAGAATAAAATAATGATGGTGGGGTTGTTGAGTGGGACTTTTCTGCAATTTGGAAATTCTGGAGTCCTTTTCTGCAATTTGGAAATTCCAGAGTCCTTTTATGTAATTTGGGAATTTTGAGGTCCTTTTTTGTAATTTGGGAATTTCGAGGTCCTTTTCTGTAATTTCTACAATTCATCCGGGATCCATTCCTTTGGTCCTTGAGCGACCCTACAAGTGAATATGATATGAAAAAGGATCAAATAGCCTTATAAATTAATCAATACAAATTAATCTATAATTATGGCCAATTAATCCTAATCCCATACTAATTTCATCCAAGAATCTAAGATATTAAATAAGCACAATTGAACCAAATTTGCATCTTATTCAAGTTAAATGCCTAATATGCTCAAATTATAATGAAAATGCAATTAACTCTCTAATCTTGGACCCTAAGTATAAAAGTACCTAAATCCCCATTTAATAGCCTAGAACAAATGCTAATTTCCTATAATTAGTGGATAAAAATATGTAATAATCAAGTGCAATCACCCAATTTGAGGGATATATTAGGTTGAAATTGGAAAGTCTTAGGGCAGATTGGTTAAACACACTCTCTCTCTAACCCTAGCTCTCTCATTCTCTCATTGAAGAGCACCGAACTCTCTCGAGTGTTATGCATGTAGTGCGCCCTTGGGTCTGCCCTTCAAGAAAATAAGAACCAAGGGGATAGTGGAAGCTAACCCCCGGGTGTCGTTCACTTGAGGAGCCTAAACGCAAAAGGTGTCCTAGTAACTAAGATGCAAACTAACAAAAGCGGGTAAAAATATTGTATTTGGTTTTTGATTTAGAAAAGATGCAAAAGGTATGATATGTTCAAAAGTAAAATAAAGATAAGATAAAAGTGAGATTTGGAGGGGGATGAAGATGGAATCATTCTTGATGACTAGAAACCTCGGGATTCATTGCTTCTAAAGATTTTTAGGGAGTTTTTGTTGATTTTCAAAAGACCCCTAGAGGAACCCCTCTAGGCTAGGCTTAGGTTAACTTAATTAATGCCGGAACCCCGCACATTACTCAATTTAACCTAAGTTAATTAAGTTCAAAATCAATGTGAATTTGCTAATCGTAAGGGGCTCCTAATCCAACAACCGGGACCCCGAATTGCCACTTAATTAATCCTAGAGTTTAATCGATTACTGGAACCCCAAATAATAAATCAAGACTCTAGGATTGAAGTCCAATTCCACTCATGCAATTTGACAAATTCAAGAACTAACCAATCATGCAAGACTTTAAATCCACAACTTGGGCCACCCCACAATTGCACTTAATTTCTCAATTAACCCTAACTCATTGATGGCCACCCAAACAAAGATTAAGGTTGAAAAGAGTAATTACCCAATGTCTAAACACAATTAATCAATTCCTATGCCATCTCCCTCAAGCAAACAACTTAACACTCTTAATCCACTAACCAAGCCACCTTGCATTAGCACATGATTTTCACAAAGAGAATAACAAAACTATGAACCCATAAATTTCATTAAACTCAAAGTTAATAAATAGCAATGTCAAGCATTTGAACAAGAAGGAAACAACATAAACATAGTTTCTAACCCCATTACAATATACAAAGTTCAAGCACACAACCAAATGTCATAAATATACTCCTAGAACCCTAGAAAAGCATAAATACAACAAGAGGAAGAAGGATTAGAACTAAAACTCCCCTATTCAAGCTTCAAGCTCATCCCTTGGCTCCCATCACCAAGAATGGTGGAGCCTAGCTGCTGACCTCCAAGAAGGAAACACCAACAAGGAGTAGAGGTTGAGGAACCATGGAGAATTTGAAGGAAGAAGGTGGAAGATAAAAGATGGAGATGAGAGGAAAATGAGAGGCTAGGGTTTGGGACTCCAAAATCTGCCCTAATGGGGTGTGTATTTCGTGTTTTATGTCCCCTAAGTCGGGTCAAGTGAGAGGGTTTCAAGTTGGATCCGGATTGGGCAAAAATTCGCGTGCTGATATTCTGCAGAATCGTGCGTTCACCGTCATCTCGCCGCGGCGAAGCCACGGTGAGGTGACAATGCTTCTGGACTTCTGGGCCTTCTCTCCGTGGGCTCGCTACGGCGAAGCCACGGCGAGCTCATGTCTTCTCTGCCAAAATTAGGCCATTCTCGCCATCTGTTTCACCGCGGCGAGGTGCATTCATTTCTGCCTCTTGGGGTGCCTTCTCGCCGTCTGTTCGCCGCGGCCTCGCCGCGGTGAACTCTCTTCTTCTCTGCCCCTTTGAAAAGCCTTTCTTCTTCGCCCGGTATCCGATCTTTGGTCCTTGCACGACCCTATAAGTAAAAATAAGACAAAACCAATATCAAATAGCCCTATAAATTAATCAATGCAATTAATCTACAATTATGGCTAATTAATCCTAATTTTACACTCATTTCACTTGAGAGTTTGAGATATTCAATTAGACATTATTAGACCAAACTTGCATCTCAATCATGTTAATTTCCTCAAATTAGGCATATAAAAACCATACAAATCAGAGATTTGTCACTCATCTTCTTCATTCCTCCCACCCCAAATCCATGGCTTCCACACCTTCCGTCCTTATTGCTGGTTCTTCCATGGAGAGTAGTTGTAACATTTCCTCCTAATTACACTTTTAAATATATATATATAATCGCCATTAATCATCACAAAGCTATTTGCTGACTAACTATGTTAGAAAAAGAAGTTTACTCAAACGAAACACTAACATAGTTGGAAAAAGGATTTTCATCATCTCAATAAAATACAAATCGATGCCCTAACCATGATAGAAAAAGGATTTTCATTACTAAAAAGACTATCATGGTTAGAAAAGAATTCAACATAATATAACAGTAGTTATCCATGTTAGAAAAGAATTTTCCTTAAACAGAGCAAGTGGCTAACTGACAAATCCTTGCATTTGCATTGGTTTTGTATGATAAAATGAGGCAATTAATATATCTAAGATGCAATTATGGTTCAAAATGTGCTCATTTAATATCTTATATCCTTAGGTGAAATTAGCATAGAAATGGGATTAATTTTCCATAATTGGTAGTTAATTAGATATAATTAATTTCTAGGGCATTTGATCCTTTTTCTATGGTGTTTTTACTTGTAGGATCATTGAAGAATCATGGGAGAAAAATTAAAAGCAGAAAAGGTAGAAGAAAACAGAGGAAAAGCACCTAGGCGATCAGAATAGCGCCTAGGCCCCAAGAGGACAGAAGTTGCTAGCGCCCAGGTGCTCCTATCAGCACATAATCACGAATTTTGCTGTTTTTTTGGGCCAACCCGGACCCATAACCATGACTCACTCATTTTACTCGAATTGGGGAGGATATTAGGTCAAAACTTCACTCTATTTGATAGATTAATTTGGAGCCACCACAAACCTTACCTCTCATGTTTCTCTCATTTCCTCTCATCTTCATCTTTCATCTTCTACCTTCTTCTACCCACATCTCCATGTTTCCTCTACCTCCACTCCTTGTTGCTGGTTCTTCCATGGAGAGTAGCAGCTAGGCTCCACCATTCTTGGTCGTGGGAGCCAAGGGTGAGCATTGGAGCTTATTAGGGGAGTTTTACTAGTTCTAATCCTTCTTCCATTTGTTGTATTTATGCTTTTCTAGGGTTCTAGGAGTGTATCTATGGCATTTGATTATGTGCTTGATTTCTATATGTTGTAATAGGATTAAAAGCTATGACTATGTTATTTCTTTCTTGTTCAAATGCTTCACATTACTTCATATTAACTTTGAGTTTAATGAAATTTATGGGTTCATAGTTTTGTTATTCTCTTTGTGAAAATTATGTGCTAATTCAAGTGGCTTGGTTAGTGGATTAAAAATGTTAAGTTATTTTCTTGTGGGAGATAACATAAGACTTAATTGATTGTGTTGAGACAATGGTCATACACTCTTTAGGCCTTAATTTATTGTATGGGTAGCCATCAATGGATTAGGGTTTAGAGGGAAATCTAGAGCAATTGTGGGGTGGCCGAAATTGTGGATTAAGAGGCCTTCATAATTAATTATTTCTTGATTTTGAACTTCATCAACTTAGGTTAAATTAAGTAATGTGTGGGGTTTCGGCATTAATTAAGTTAACTTAAGCCTAGCCTAGAGTGGTTCCTCTAAGGTTCTTTAGAAAATCAACTGAAACTCCCTAAAAATCTTTTGAACAATGATTCCCGAAGCTTCCATTCATCTAGAATGATTTTTATCCCCTTTTAATCCAAATCTCCCTTAATCCAATCTCAATTCTTCTTTGAACATACAACACTTTTCATAAAAACTTTTGCATCTTAAAATCAAATACAAAATGTTTTCCCGTCCAATTAGTTTCGCATCTAGCTATTAGGTAGTTATTTACACTAAGGCTCCTTGAGACCGACACCCGGGGATAGTTTTGAATACCCTTGGGTCTAAATTTCTTGGAGAGCAGATCCAAGGTGGGCACTACACTGACTTTATCCTAATTTCGGTGCTCTTCAATAACATGGATAATTAGACATCAACCCAATGGCTAAATAAATCAACTCGTAAAATTTGAATACTAGATACTCTATGATAACAACTAAAATGAATGTCCATGAGTATTAAACTGTAAAGGATCAAAACAACCCGTAGGGCGTTCTTATTCAAAACCCAGAACTTAATAGGTAAATGATAAATATAAAATGATAAAGTCCACCGGACTAGGACTGGTCTGAAAAGAAATAGCCATTAGTTGAATAAACCAACATTTGCTAATTTAAAATCTTTAGCTCAAAATAAATAACAAAACTTGAAAGTGAGCGAAAGCAAAAGTCAAATGCATCATGTCCCTAAATATGGCAATAATCTCTGTCCTGTCGGTCCAGAGACTCACTAGTTTAGTGAGATGTTCCCGAATCCTTCCCTTGGTTTCCCTCTACATTGCTAGGACCTGTATTAATGAGATAAAATGGGGGTAGACCCACGTAAACACTAACTACTCGCCTACGTGCGGTGTGTGCTAGCAAGGTGTTCAGTGGAGCATTACTAAGTATAAATTGAATTGAAACATGTGACAAATACCAATTAGATGCATGATGATATCATAGACATATCTCTCCATATAATAGTATCGTAATGTAACAATTCCTTAAAGATCATTCATAAAACCACATATTCACAATCATACGTTACAATCTAATACATAGATAAACAAAACCAAACAATCAATTACACTGATATCATACGATCTAATAAGGACTCACAACCCTCGCTTGAGACTGGGGACGTTCTCCCTAATTCGTCGTTCCATTTGATGTTATTTAGTCCTTGTGGGCCAACAAGGAACCTCATAACGTAATGGCGTTTTAATTAGTTATTTGATGTTCATACACAATTACCACAATAAAATCACAACTATAAGCAATTATCAACAATTATATGGCACAAGGCCCATTCCAGAATCCTTGAAAGTTTAATCATGCAATAAACCTTCCAAATATAATATCTTTCCAAGTATGACAGCACATACTTCATGCTAGTTCAAAATACATACTCCACCAAATAGTTATATCAGAAGATAAGCTTTCAAAATTTGTATTCATAAATACCATAGGAAATCCCAAAATTATTAGTTCCAAAGACTTACTAACCCCCCCCACACACACACAAACGGGCAGAAGTAGTTACCTACAGTCTACATCGATCTTACACAACAGCATAGCTCCCATTTTCATGCTATTTTAGCACAACTCAAACTCTACATATCAAACACAACCAATTACTATCTACTAACATAAAACATCAAATCACAATACAAGCATCTACTACCCATTTCTAAACCCATCCTATACTCTTTACAACTTGACTTCACCAGATTCAAGCCTATACACTCTCTTTAAATATGGTAGAACACCCAACAATTCTATTACTCCTCAATTAATCATTTAATTACATTTATGCAACTTAGATCATCCAAACAATTCACCAAAATCACACACCCAATCATTCCATTTCGGATTCCAAGCCTACGCCGAAAATTTCCAAGCCTAACCCATGATTATTCATACTCAAGTCCTTAATTCATGATCAATAGTTTATGGGTATACTCTAATTCCATTAGAAATCATCTAACATTCATCTCGCATAAGATTAGATTCGAACTCCCAAGCTCTAGTTCAAGAATCATCAAGAACACAAGAGAGAGTTGTGATAAAATGATTTAGTGTTAACCTCATGAAATTCATGCGATTTTAGCACAATTTCCTATATTTCATACACTTTTTGGGTGGATTTATACATATTTTGATGTACATATGATAGGAAAATGTGCCATGTTGATAGTTGGGTTGAAGTCATTGAATTCTTGATTTAAATGTGAATATTTTACCCTCTTTTTATCAACTTTGGCTTGTATAGATTCCAATGTTTGATAGGTTGTTGAATCTAATCAATTAAGCCACATTTGAGTTGCATTTGAAGCTAAAGTCAAGGGATAAGAAGTGGAAAAGAAGATTTAAAGCAACCAAGAAGCTGAAAAAAGGAGTCTGCAAAAAGTTATTGGCCGTAGCCAAAAGCACAGGAAAAATTCCTAGCCACAGCAAAATCCAGAAAAATTCCAGGTGGAGAGTTATTGGCCGTAGCCAACCAGTGCAGGAAAAATTTTTGGCCACAGCCAAAATGCTAACAGAGTACACAGTGGACAGAGCAGCTCGAAAATTAGGTTATAAGGCACCCCAAAATCGCACAAAAAAATATTCTTTTGACTTGGGCTTCCTTTGGAGGCTACTTGAGAGCATTTCTAAGCTAGGGTTTGAAGATTTTCAAGGAGATTCAAGTGGAGATTGAAGATTTGAAGAGATTCAACCTCATTTCCCTTGGTTTTTCTTATTCTTCTCTGTTTCTTGTTTGAAATTTCTTCCATGTATGTTCTTATTTTCTAGATTTGTATATTATTCTCCATGAGTGGCTAAACTTCCATTCTAAGATTATTTTGAACATTTGTATGGATTAAGACTTGATTCTTCCTCTCTTTTGGTAGTAAATGATATATATGTGTGACTTTTATCCTTTTCTTCATGTCTTTAAGTGTTAGGCCACCATTTAGTTTGATTTGTTCATGTGGGTTTGACTTGATAGAGCTAATACAAGTATAAAATTTGGTTAAAATCATGCTTGGCTTGAAATTTACATGATAAATGGAAAGTTTGTTGGTAAAATAGAGATATCTTTACTAACCTTGCATTGTCACAATAAGGTTGGTTTTTAAATGGGATTTTCATTATTTGTAGCAAGAGATTATGCATTTTAATGAAAAGATAAACTTGATTTTGACTTGAGAGAGCTTAGTCAAGTACATATGAACGTTAGAAAAACACATATATTCATGGAAAATACCATTTGAGAGGGAGTTCTTCATGTCTTATGAAATGCAAAGGGGATAAATAATCCTAGACTCCATTTAATCCTTAAAGTAAAAAGAACCATTGTTTTTATCACTTTCTAGTTTTTAGAAATAGATTTCAACATTTCATGACACCACCAAAAATATTTTCTTAGTTCAACTTAATTGAATTCACATAGTCTTTTGCTTGGTCAAAATTTTAGTCCAAATCTCCGTGGGAACGATATTTTATACTGATTGCGATCCGTGCACTTGCGGTTAACACTTGACTGTGAACACTTAGGAGAGGTTTCTTACCAATGGGAAATGATTAGAGGCCTAAAAACTTATAAATATTCATGCCCTAGCAGAGAAAAGTCAAACTCCTTACCCTCTGCCTGAAACTCTAACTTATAAACCCTAATTTTTATGTTTTAAACACTATTTATAAGCTGCAGATCCGCGCCCTCACCGTGGGCCTCGCTGTGGCTAGCCCACCATGAGATCCAGAATCAACACAAACCCCAGAATTTTCCACTTTTCCACTTTTTATTTCCTATTTCCTCTCTCCTAATTTCAACTTTACTCCTTCACCTTGATCAGAAGTTGGTACCCAAATGCTATGCCTCACACAAATCCTCAAGAATACCTCAAAATATCCATATTTCCCCAATTTAAATCCTAGCCCTCTCACTATAATTCATCCCTCTAAGCCTCATTATACCTCATATAATTTGTTTCTAATTGAATTTCCTCAATTCCCACAATTAAACGCCTAATTAATATTACTAAACCATAATAAATTTCTCAGGATATTACAGTAGCAGCTAGGCTCCACCATTCTTGGTGCTGGAAGCCAAGGAATGAGCATTAAAGCACATTAGGGGAGTTTTCTTAGTTCTAATTCTAATCCTTCTTCCATTTGTCATATTTACGCTTTTTTAGGGTTCTAGGAATTTATTTATGGCATTTGGTTGTGTGCTTGATTCCATATGTTGTAATAGGGTTAGAAACTATGATTATTTTATTTCTTTCTTGTTCAAATGCTTGATATTGTTTTGTATTAACTTTGAGTTTAATGAAATTTATGGGTTCATGATTTTGTTATTCTCTTTGTGAAAATTATGGGCTAATGCAAGGTGGCTGGATTAGTGGATTAAAAATGTTAAGTCATTTGCTTGAGTGAGATAGCATAAGAAGTAATTTATTGTGTTAGGACATTTGGCAAAACACTCTTTAGGCCTTAATTCATTGTATGGGTGGCCATCAATGAATTAGGGTTTGGAGAGAAATTTGGAGCAATTGTAGGGTAGCCCAAATTCTGGATTAAGAGTCTTTCATGATTAATTATTTCTTGATTTTGAACTTAATCAATTTAGGTTAAAGTAACTAATGTGCGAGGTTTCAACATTAATTAAGTTAACATAAGCCTAGCCGAGAGGAGTCCCTCAAGGGTTCTTTTGAAAATCAACAAAAACTCCCTAAAAATCTTTTGAGCAATGATTCCCAAGGCTTTCATTCATCAAGAATATTTTTTATCCTCTTTTAATCCAAATCTCTCTTAATCCAATCTCAATTTATTCTCAAACATATTACACTTTTACACCAATTTCATACTTAAAAATCAACCAAAAATGCTTTTACCCATCCACTTGTTTTGCATCTAGTTATTAGAACATCAATTGCATTTAGGCTCATTGAAATCGACACCCAGGTGTAGCTTCCACTATCGCCTTGGTCCCAAATTTTCTTGAAGGGCGGGCCCGAGTCGGCACTGCACTTATTTTATTCCCAATTTCAGTTACTCTCCAAGTGGTGCTGTTGCCGGGGATCCAAGTAATTAGTTCTCTAGTATCCGGTTGTCAAACTTGTTTTGGTCGGATCCAACTTTTAGTTGCATTAGTTTAGGTGCATTTTAAGTTCATTTTTTGTTTGTGCATACCATACCAATTTGAAATTTACACAATTTGACCATTTGTTTTTGACATGTTTTTGTGTAATTTTCACTTGGTGTGTTTTTATCTTTGCATTTTTACATTTCTTCTTTTATTTCTCCAATTCTTAGGTTTTTTAGGTCTTTCAAGATAGGTTTAGGCATATTTGTATAGCATTGTATCTTGCATATTGGGATTTGCTTGATTGCAATTTTCATGTCTTGGTCTAATAATAACCATGAGTTTTTGTTCTACACTAATCCTCCTATGCATTCTTTCTCAAGGAGTGATGAAACCCCAAGGCTTCCACATATTTTGAGAAATGAGTCACCTTCTCCTCCAACTTACTCCCAAAGTGACTTGATTCTACAAGAGGTGGATTCCATGAGAGTTGATCTGCAAAGCTACAATAAAGCCTTTGGATCTTAAGTACCCAACCATTTCCAAATAGATTTGGAACTATTTTGTCCACAAATCCATCCTACTCCCCTTCCTACACCGCATAGAACTCCATATAACCGATCATTTCTTCCCTTCCATAAACCTCCACCTCCACTCTTCACACCTCAAACTAGTGGACTTGATGCCTTCCTCACCTTCCCAAACATGGATGACCAAACCAATTCTTTAAGAAGGATACATGATGAGTTAAAAGTTCAACAATATGAGTTGTTCATGCTAAGGAAGGTTAATCAACTTCCAAAGGTGATGGAAGAGCGATTTACGGCAATAGAAGAATTCAAGGCATTTGTTCAGCATGTGCTATGGAAGAAGACTAATGGAGAAGAAGGAGCTCCATGGCCTTATGATTCCAACAATGATGGAGAAAAATGAAGAACAAAAGTCAAATGCCACATCTCAAGTAGATGATTTCCAACCTCTAATGCCTATTCCCACACAAGACATAAACAAGGAGCAAGCATCTTTTCAACTACCAGAGGAGTCACCTTCACACTTTGGTAATATTCTTCCTCTTCTTGAAGAGGTTAACTCTCGTCATACTATTATGATTGCTCATGTGAGTGATGATGACATAGATGAAGAAATTGTTGTTGAATCCCCTTAAATGCTTGATATTGAAAATGATCACTATGAAGTTTCACATGGTAATGGTGTAGTTGATGATGTTGCTTGTATTACTCATGTGTGTGGTGATCATGATATTTCTCTAAGTGCTAGTTATGATGATGATCTTGATTTGGATGACCCCTTACCTCATATTCTTGTGGTGATGACAACATGTGTATGGATTGCATTGATCTTAAATATGACAAATTTGTTGCATTGAGTAAAAAGAACTTTGGTGAAGCTCACGATGCATCTACTAGTACTAGAAAAGACATTATGGAGAGTGGTGCATTGAGCGTGGATGTTCGAAATGTGAAAAAGTGTGAACAATCACCTTCTTTTTCAAGTGTTGATAAGCATGATTGGAACTTCTTTGAATCTATTGAACATGATGAAGAACTCATCCTCCCTCCTCCCCACATTCTTCTTTTATTTGCACATGTGAAGGTCATGGGCAATGTGCCACTTGCATAGAAATTAATGATTGGCTTTCCACTTCACATGATGTTGCTTCTTCATCTAGTTTAATTGATAACATTAATGCACATGCTACACTTGATAATAAACATGGAAATTGTTTATCCCTTGATCCCAATTCTTTTCTTTCTTTAGGTAGTTTAATAAGGAAAGATTCAAATGCTTTGATTGATAAAATTGTTAACAAGAATGAATCTTTCCATGTAATTTTATCTTGTGACTTACCACTCGACATTGGTGGAAATGAAATTGATTGTTTTGAAACACCTGATGTCGAGGGTGATGACAATGTGGTTGTGTGCTTGGTTCTTACTGATGGGAACCTCATTGACTTACTTAGTTGTGATGTTTATTTGGAGAATCTTGCTTCGAGAATGCATATAGTTTGTTTTAGATCTCTCCATGTATTCTCTTTTGGACTTGATACTGCTGCTAGTTTGGTGTTTCGTTTTCAAGAACCCCCACTACCAAGGAAGTCTAATATAAGAGAAGGAGCCACAATGAAGAAATGCATGCTTGTCATCTTGGATGTGAACTTCTCCTTCAAGTTTCTGAGGAGGCGATAACAAAGGTTGTCTGTTTCCTCACTTATTTTCTTCCTAATATTCATGCATACTTTGGCTTAATAGTTTTATGAGGAAAATAAGTGTGGGGGAGGGACACAAGTCAGTAGAAAAAGGGTAGTTGTTTTTAATTCATAGGATTAGTAATAAATGCTTCTTGCTCACACACCAAGACCATACTTCATTTCAACATGTTTTGAAAATTCTCTTGGCATATCATTTTAACTTACTCTTGCTTTCTCCCTATTTTTCTTTTGGTGTTGATGACGTTTTGTGGTCCAATCTTGAATTGGACTTCACAAATTTCCACTTTTTTTACCGTCAAGCGTTAACCACAAGCGTACGGATTGCAAATAGTATAAAATATCATTCCCACAGAGATTTGAATTAAAATCTTTAACCAAGCAAAAGACTAAGTGATTTCAATCAAGTTGAACTAAGAAAATATTTTTGGTTGTGTAAAGAAATGTTGAAAATCTATTTCTAAAAACTAGAAAGTGATAAAAACAATGGATTCTTTGACTTTAAGGATTAAATGGGGTCTAAGATTATTTATCCCCTTTGCATTTCATAAGACATGAAGAACTCCCTCTCATATGGTATTTTTCATGAATATATGTATTTGTCTAGGGTTCATATGCACTTGACTAAGCTCTCTCAAATCAAAATCAAGTTTATCTTCTCATTAAAATGCACAATCTCTTTATACAAATAATGAAAATCCCCATTAAAAACCAACCCTAATGTGACAATGCAAGGTTAGTAAAGATATCTCTATTTTACCAACAAAGTTTCCATTTATCATGTAAATTTCAAGTCAAGCATGACTTTAACCAAGTTCTACACATGGATTAGGTCTTTCAAGTCAAACCCATATGAACAAATCAAGCTAAATGGTGGCCAAACACTTAGAAGCAAGAAAAGAAGGATAAAATCCACACACACACACATATCATTTGCTACCAAAAGAGAGGAAGAATCAAGTCTTAATCCATACAAAGGTTCAAAATAATCCTAGATTGGAAACTTAGCCACTCATGGAGAAGAATATACAAATCTGGAAAATAAAAATAGCCATGGAAGAAATTTCAGAGAAGAAAGAGATAAGAACACGAAAAACCAAGGGAAATGATGTTGAATCCCTTCAAATATTCAATCTCCACTTGAATCTCCTTGAAAATCTTCAAACCCTAGCTTAGAAATGCTCCCAAATAGACCCCAAAGAAAGCTCAAGTCGAAGAAATGTGTTTCTATGTGAAATGGGGGTGTTTTAAAACCTAATTTTCAACCTGAGATGTTCACTATGCAGTCTGTCAGCAATTTTAGCTGTGGCCAAGAATTTTGCCTGCATTGGTTGGCTGCAGCTAATAAATCTCTACCTGCAATTTTTTTGGATTTGGCTGAGGCCAGGAATTTTGGCTGTGCTTTTTGCTACGGCCAATAACTTTCTGCTGACTCTTTTTTTTTAGGATTTATGATTGCTTTAAATATTCTTTTCCACTTCTTGCTCCTTTACTTTAGCTTCAAATGCAACTCAAACCCCAAAGAAAGCTCAAGTCGAAGAAATGTGTTTCTATGTGAAATGGGGGTGTTTTAAAACCTAATTTTCAACCTGAGATGTTCACTATGCAGTCTGTCAGCAATTTTAGCTGTGGCCAAGAATTTTGCTTGCATTGGTTGGCTGCAGCTAATAAATCTCTACCTGCAATTTTTTTGGATTTGGCTGAGGCCAGGAATTTTGGCTGTGCTTTTTGCTACGGCCAATAACTTTCTGCTGACTCTTTTGTTTTAGGATTTATGATTGCTTTAAATATTCTTTTCCACTTCTTGCTCCTTTACTTTAGCTTCAAATGCAACTCAAATGTATCTTAATGGATTAGCTACAACCACCTAACAAGCAAGGAAATCTACAAAAGCCACAATCGATAAAAAAGAGGGTAAAATATTCACATTTAAATCAAGAATCCAATGACCTTAACCTAAATATCAACTTGGTACATTTTCCTATCATGTGTACATCAAAATATGTATAAATCCACCCAAAAAGTGTAAGAACTATAGGAAAATGTGTTAAAATGGCATGAATTTCATGAGGTTAACACACCCCCAAACTTGAACTTTTGCTTGTCCTCGAGTAAAACAAGTGATGTAAGAGTTAGATTCAATAATTATCCATTTAAGGTCCATGCATGATGATTTCCTCATTCGTTGCTCAAAATCATATAACTAATAGGAAAGAAGTGGAATAGATGAAAATGCTAGATTTTCAAATTAGAAACAAATTTTCTACCAATCTTCAAAAGTATGTGGGTGAAGAGTTATAAAAATAACTGTCCTACTGTTATCAAGATCAAATGCAACATTTCAACATGTATAAAGCAACCTCAACATCAAGACTTTATAAGCTCAAAATCTCCTCTCTCTCCACCACAAAATTATTCCACAAAATTCCAAAATCAATGGGACTTTATAAGCTTGTAATGAGGCTTAGGGTTAGGCTAGTGAAAGGAAGGTTAAGAAAGGAATTCAAACATCTTGAGATAAGTGACTACATGCATCTTTCCATCTTCCTTCACTTCACAACATTTTTTTTACAAGAAGCAATCACTCTCCCAAACTTCTTTCAAATTAAAATCTTTGTACTCCAAATCTTATTGAGATACTTGAACTACATTTTTTTTCTTTTTTTAACATTTCTTTTTCCTTTTTCTTGACCAAGAAGTATAAGCTATTGAGAACATCATGCACCATTTATATTCCCCACACCAATTTTGCACCATCATGCACATTTAGCAACCATCAAATCATTTCTACCAATGATTAGTCAATTATCTTAGGATTTGGGTAATTCATGGTTTTTCAAATTGCTAAGGTCAAAGTCCATTGTGGGTTTCAAAAAGAAAATTCATATGGTTTTTCGTTATAAGGCTCAAATAGGGTGCAAAAGGACTTATGTCATGGGTTTGTTTGAAGGGCTTAAACTCATTGAAAAGAATGCCCAAATCATTTTTCAAAAATGTCTGAAAACATCCAATTGTTTCAAGAGATTCAAAGATGAATTCTATAGCTTTCCAATTGAGAAAGAAAATATATTCCAACTTGCTACAAAGTCTCCCAACAAAAGCATTCAAAGCATTTCATAATCTCTAGTGCATAAATTTGTTTCCCTGAAAATTGCTAGGAATTAAGCTTTAAAATGCAACTCAATCATCCACACATATTGAGCACAATTTCCTATCAAACATATCACCAAAGCAATTTTTTTATCATTGGATCATACATTCACCATTTGAGATAATTAATCAATCTAACTCAACTTTCAAACATTCAAAACCACAAAATAGTCCAGAGTTCCCCAAATTGAATTCCTTGCCAAATTAGCCAAAACGTTCAAAAATGCACTCACCCCCAAACTTAAAATAGACAGTGTCCTCACTGTCACAAGGGGAAAATAAGGGCCTTCTTTCATGCACTAGTATCTCCAAGAACATAAAAAAAATTGCATGAGAGGTTCAAAACATCACTTGAAATCAAAGCAGCATATATTTGTCAGGTCCACAAGCAACAAAGTTGTAACTATTGTATCATTTACAAAAGGAGTTACACATCCACAGTGCTCAGAGCAGCAAGATAATCCATTATCAATGAAAAAAATGCAAGAGATGTGAATTCAACAAGATCATCATTTCAGTTGCTGCATCATGGCCAACATCAGTATTGGCCCAATCCTTATCAATAACAGGCACATCCATCATAAACAGAATGTATGCAGAAAAGAACATGAAAAATGAAAATTGCCCTACGAATATCCTAAAGAAACAGTGAAAGAGATCCCAAACTTAGCCAATATTTAACCTCAAAATAGCTGGCCATCACTCAGTCAAATTCAATGCCAATTCCAAAATATTAAGCTCATTCTAAGTCCATCAATCATCAATATGTTCAAGCTTAATTTCCACGAAGAAATTCAATTTCAACATTGATTAAATTAATTTATCTTCAAAACTCTCCTCTTAGGCAAATATCCTCCCAAACCACAACAAATATACAGCTTCAATTAATCGACAATAACGTACACCTAATGTTGCCCACAAATTCAACCTAAGCAACCTATATCTATAACATAACATGATGTCCATCCCCTGAGAAACAGCTTCAGAACTAGCGACAACAAAAGAGAGCAGTTGTAGAGTGAATCTTAGTCAGATTGAAACAAATCATTGGCAGCCAAAATAATCTTTCCAAACAAACTGAAAATTCAATCTAATGCTCTGAAATTATTGCCTACTTAAATCCTAACACCATAACTAGCAAGTAGAAAAGCAAAAGGTGCCAAAAATTCAATCTGATGCTCTATAGCATATCAAATTTATATCATACAATGATGCTCAACCCTCCTTGAAACAAAAAAAACACTACAAAACCAGTTTCATGGGCTTAACCCAATATCAGAGTCGATCAACCAAATTTGTAATCAGTGATAGCCCAAAATTAGCAATCTTTGCAAACCAAAATTACCCCTTTACTTTGAAATTTGTTTCACATTCTAATTTAAACAAGCAAGAGTTGCAGAAATTTCTGACCTAAAGTGAGATTGATATGTAGATGAAGCTAGAAAAACTCGAGCACAAAAGAAAAGAAGAAGACAGTAAAGCTTCCGGTTCAAGAGAGAAAGTGGCAAATTGAATGACTAGTAGTGGTGGACAACTCACAAGTACGCTATAGGTTTCGAAGGTTAGGGTCTATATATGAAAAACACTTAGGTGAATGATTGTAGACGAATAGTGGCATACTTGAAGGCTTGCAATGATGCAGAGATTGAGGACTGGGTGATGCTTAGCAACGGAAAAGTTGGAAGACAATGAAGAGGAGCTCGAATGACGCCGACCATGGCATGAACGATAGCTAGTCCGTCAATTGTCGATGGTGGAAGGTGAGATTTTCGACGAAAATAGAGAGGTGAAGTCGAAATGATAGGGAAAGAGAGAAAGATGAGATGAAGTGTGGTGAGAGAGAGGTGAAAGAGAAGTGAGGGTCGACGCTATCGTGGCCGGTGTGCTCGCTGGCGGCGCTAGGGTTTGGGCTGGATCTTGGAGGTCATGGTTGTGGCGGTGTGTTGGAGGAGAGGAGGGGATTAGGTTAGAGGGAAAGATAAATTTTTTTAGGCTATTATTATTATTAAGGTGCATGGAGCACCCTAAATTTTTTTATTAAGGTGCATGGGGCACCCTGACAATTTTTTTATTAAGGTGCATTGATCAACCTAGAATTTCTTTTTATTATTTTCTCTCTTGGCTGCAGCCAATACTCACAGGCCTTTGGCTTAGCTGCAATAAATAACTCTTTGCCCAAACTAGAACATAGCACTCAGCAAGACAACAACCGGAATATAGTAATTCAAATCAATTTTTTTAGCTCTCTACCAATACAAAACCAACTCCAACAGACACCACATATCATTTAACACCACCAATCATTCCGAAATCTTACCAAGTGAAGCCTTAGAAATAACAAAGTTAATATCTATCGCTAAGTCATTCACTATCGCTAGAGAATATTCTATCGCTAGAAGTTCATTGATAACATTGATGAATGAAAGAAAGAACAACTAGCAGAAATATAAACCAAAGTCCTTAAGCTAATAAAATCAGCTAGTGATAATAGGTTAAGCTATCGATAACAGAACTCTTCAAATAATGAACATTCAGATAGCTAGTACCTGAACGAATGAGTTGACTAGCGATAACATGGTTGCTAGCGCTAACAGTTTTATTTATCGATAGTAGGATTCCTGGAATTATTTTTGAATATCCATATAACAGTATCCTTAAGCTAATGAGCAATCAACTAGCGATAATGAAATTAGCTATCGATAGAGAATGCTTTGAAAATACTTTAGCTGATATATTATCTCCATCTCTTTGAGCTAATGAAATACCCTATTGATTATATCCACTACATGAGTATTTGTTTCAGCTAACAGCTTAAGTGCAGAACTTACTGTCAAGATAGCGATAGCCAAGCGAGCTAGCGCTACTGAAAAAGCTGCTATGCAAGTACAGTAGTTGAAGGCGTTCAGAACTCGCAGTCTAGCCTACTCTACGCATGAACAGTTGAAGCTAGACCAGAAGTTTAAATTAGCTGAAGAATAGTATCTACTTCCAACGGCTATGGACTTTCAACGACTATATTCTAACAGCCATATGAAGCTGAATCAAAAGGCAATCTGTGAAGATATAAATAGAACAATATTTGCTTCCAGATGAAGAAGATCAACGAATGAATATAACAAGCGATGAACAGGGCTTTATACAGAATTTGTAGATTACTCTGATTGAGAGCAAAATCAAGTGAGCCCAGAAGTAATGAGTTGAGAGCATTAGAAAAGAAGAGCTAGAGCAATACATTGTTCTAATTATTAAGCTCTAAGTTGTATTTCATCATACATTTCTCTGTACTTAAGTGTTTATCACAATCAGTTCATTAAGTGAACATATTTATTGAAATCCTCTACTGTTTGAGGTTGTTCTGAAAGCGTGGTGCTTTAGAACAGGGATATTACCTTACAAGTAGTAAGGGGGAGTGTTTAGAGGGATTCTAAAACTCTGTAAAGGTTGACAGGTGAACCTGTGTTCGTAACACCTGGGTAGGCTTCTCTTGTGCCCGGTTTAAACAAGAGTCTCAGGTGGAGCCTAAGGACTAGATGTAGGTATGGATTGACCGAACCAGGATAAACTCTGTGTGCATTATCTCTTCCCTTAACTTTCCTAGCTTCCAGCATATTCTACTTTAGTCTTCTTTAATGCACTTCATGGTTTGAAATATTCACAGTAATAAACCTGAAAGGATTTCGAAGATTGTCATCAATTGTGTCTTGTATTTAAAGAATACAAGGTTTTTTATTCTACCACCCAATTCACCCCCTCTTGGGTGACTGTCAGCACTTACACAATGATCCAGTCGCATCGAATAGGTATCATCTTTACATACAGGGCACGCAACATGGCTCTCAATTTAAAACTTTCTTCCTTACAGCTATCAAAAACTGTCTCACCTGAATTCCACATATGCTTCAGGTCTTCAATCAATGGATCCAAGTAGACGTCTATATCGTTGTGGGTTGTCTAGGCCCCAAAATAAGCATGGAAATCATCTTAAATTTGCGTTTCATGATTAAATTTAGGGGGATGTTGTATATAATCAGAATCACCGGCCATGTGCTATGAGTACTACTCTGAACTCCATGCAGATTAATTCCATCGGTTGCTAATACAAGCTGTAGGTTTCTTGGTTCTTCACCGAACTCAGGGTACTCATAATCAATTTTTTTCCATTGGGGGGCATCTGCGGGGTGCCTAAGCTTTGTGTCTTTAATCCTTTCATCGGCATGCCAAGTCAAAAGCTTTGCAACATCCTCATTATTGAACATGCGCTTGAATCTTGGACTGATCGAAAAGTACCACAAGACTTTAGAAGGACTCTTACCTTCCTTTCCATACCGAGACGTGTTGCATTTCGGACACTCCTCCAACAATGGATACTGATTTCGGAATAAAATACAATCGTTGGGACATGAATGTATTTTCTCATATTTCATACCGGTCGAGCAGAGAATTTGCTTTGCCTCGTATGTTTTTGAAGGGAGTACATTCGCTTCTGGAAGTATATCTTGCAGAACAGAAAGCAGTGCGGTGAAATTTGCATCACTCCAACCGTATCGAGCTTTTAGGTTATACAATTTAAGCACCGCACTCAATCTTGTGTATTTACTGCATCACTCTTCAGCGTCTGAAATATTTCAGGATCCTCCTCACCCACCACATTCAACATTTCTTCAAGGTCATCGCTCTCATCACACATGTCCGAGTCAAGCACATTCGATGCAATACTAACATCATGTACCCGGTCTCCACATTCATCTTCATAGGTCTCACCATGCTTCGTCCATCGTGTATAAGATGGATCGATTCCATGATAAATTATATGACCCAACAAGTCGAGAGGGCGAAGACGCTTTCCATATAAACAAGACATATAAGGGCACACAATTCTATTAGCATTCTCTACATGCTCAGCAGCAAATTCAATGAACTCTTTTGCTCCATCTATATATTCCTTTAAACGTCGATCACAAGACATCCATTTCCGATCCAACATTGTAACCTACTAAAGGAAAACGTCGGTAAGATGTATATGACTTACTTATCATTACGTAGCCACCTTACGATGTTACCTTATTGTTTTAACAAAAATTGACAGCATAACGGCTACAAAATGAACGTTCCCAGGCTCAAGGCCCTCTCTTTTTTGTATATAAATGGATATAAACACCATAAATTCAATATATTTCCAAAGCCCACCACAACAGAGTTCACAGAGTATTTATATACAAGAGCATTAATAGTTCAACAAAACAAAAATTTCGTACGAGTAAAATAAAACATCACACAGTTTTCACTCATCACCCGACATAAAATTTACATACCTGAATGACTTCTTTTACTTTAATTTGTTTTTGTCGAATAATGTGGACCAAGCAAAGACTTCCTGAGAACCCTACAACACAAATAAACAACTCATCAATTTTTATATTTATAGTGAACTTCATTAAGCAAAGTTATATGGATTGATTCCCACCTATATACTATGTTGAGTAGCTGAAGGCAAGCTTTGATATATATAGGCCAAGGTTATAGATGAGAACCCTACAACATAAATAAACAAATAATCAATTTCTTGTTCAAAAAAATAGCACTTAAGCATATATATGATGTCAGTTAAAAAATGTGTTATTGTTATTATATAATATATGTGTGTGTGCATGCATTTTTCCGTTAGCAACATTCATGTACTTACATATTCATGTATAGAAATACATGTGAAATAGAAAAAGTTATAGCATGAAGAAATATTTTAAACTAAGAAGTATGTGCTTTAAAGCACATAGAACATTCCTTTTCCCAAAGGAAGCTATTTTCTAATATTTTAATCGTGAACTTTTTATTAGAATCCAAATCTTTGTAGTGATATGTGATTCAACAAGAGAGCAGTGATATATAGTGCATCACAAGCATCCATTTCCAAATTACAATTAATTATTGAACATTTTTATTGCACAAACTAAAACTTGATAAGAGAGTACATGATATGTACAAGTACAAACAATAAATCAGCTTTGGTTTACGGCTTCCAGCGACGCAGAACAAAAAAATGAAAAAAAAACAAAAATGCAAAAGACACATAAACTCACCTAATTTATCCGATTAAGAATGAGGCGTAAAATCCCCACCAGCTTTGTTTGCAAAAAACCCACCTTTAAATACAATGAATCAAATGTTAGAACATCTATTTCTCAAACAACAAAAATTTGGGAATCCTAGAGACTAAAACAAGTTCAAAAAAAAAGCAAAAGCAGGGGGAAACTCACTGAAGGAAGCAAAGATTTGGGGAAGAGGCTTGGGTGCTTGGGTCGAGATTTTCTGTGGCAAATGGCAGAGCTTAAGCTTATATCGTTTCCACAGATGAAATGGCAGAGCAAAGGTGAACTGCATGACTAAAGAAAAGACTAGAATGATGGTGAGAACGGTGCGAACGGCGGCATGACTGAAGGTGAGGTGAAGATGAAGCTAAGGTGAACGGTGGCGAGAGGAAATGAAATGACAAGAGAAAGTGAAAAGTGAAAAGACGAGAGGAAGCAAGGATGGGCAGGGAATGAAAAGTGAAAAGTTAAGCCAATTGTTTTTTAGATCTAGAAGGAAAAGTGAATTGTTTTGGCGCTCACCTATACCGGCTCTTTCTCCAAAAGCGCCGGTATAGGCTTTCGCAAATAAGAAAATAAAATGAGCTGGACATCTATGCCGGCGCTTTTTTTATGAGCGCCGGCATAGGTTTTTTAATAAAAAAATGACTCCAGTCTATACCGGCGCTTTTAGCGCTTTTATAGAAAGCGTTGGTATAGGCTTTTGCAAATAAAGAAAATAAAAAATGATTATAGCTGGACACCTATACCGGTGTTTTTTTCAAAAGCGCCGGTATAGGCATATATCTATACAGGCGCTTATAGTGGTAAGCGTCGGTATAGGCTATTCACTCACCAACAGCGGCGCTTTTTAGCATAAGCGCCATTATAATTGCATCATAATAAGACATTTCTGTAGCAGTGAAAAGAAAGCGGTAACATTTTCTCTAAAGAACTCTTGGCAAATATGTCAGCTTCCATGTTGTTTTTTCTTTTAACATGTTAAATACGAGAATAAACTATTAAGGGCCAAGAGGGATAGAAACTACATGGCTAAAGTATACTTTTGGTCCTTTATCTTTACATCAAGTCTCTTATTAGCCCCTTAACTTTGAAAAGTATACTTTTGGTCCTTTTTCGCTAACGCCGTTAGTTTTATTTAACGGAAAATGCTGACTCAACAAATCTAAAACGTAATTTTATAATTAAATATTAATAAAAATGGTCAAGTTTTAAAATATAATAATCGTTTCCTTTAAATGAAACTAAAGGCGTTAGCGAAAAAGGACCAAAAGTGCACTTTTCAAAGTTAAGGGACCAAAAGAGGACTTGACGCAAAGATAAAGGACCAAAAGTATACTTTAGCCAAACTACATTAATTTGTGTGACAAATTAAAATTTAAAACTATGAGATCACATCCGTCTGTAGACTCTGTACATTGTGAAGCCAAGAATTATAAATCAACTAAACTCCATGGTTTTTTTTTTGTTTTTTTTGGATACATCATAATAATGAGAAAACTAAATGATAGAAAACAAAACTAAAACCCAAATCTAATGTAGAAACACGAGTCCTTATACGTGACGCCTTTTTCCTTCATCAATCTTCTTGCCATGTTGATGCAAAACGGGAAGGGGAAGAGTGAGATAAAGAGAATACATGACAATAGAAGAGATACGGGAAGGAGGATTTAGAAGAAGCGAAGAGAGGAAGAGAGAAGAGATAGAGCAAGAAGAAAGGAGATATATAGAAGAAGAGAGACTGAGGCAAAGGAAATTGATATTATTATTCAAATTCATAAAAACATACAAAGCAAATAATTGATGTGCTATTTATAGGTCTCAATCAAACCCTAAGACTTAATGAAGAACATTCTAGAAATTAAAAATTAAATGCAAACTATAATTAATGCTAATTGATTAAGAAGTACATTCTAGAAATTAAAAATTTGATGCAAGTTACAATTAATGCTAATTCTCAAAACCAAAATGAAAGCAAACTACTTTTCTAATAATGATAATTATAGATAATCTCTTGAAAACCCCAACAAATTATTTATTCAAATTCATAGTAATAAATGACAAATTATTTTTCCAACAAACGATTTCTCAATTTGTCATTACAAATTATTAATTCATATCTTTTGGTCCAAAATAAAAGAGGTAACATACAAAAGTCATATTAATAAATTCTTATTTTCTATTTACATCCTTGTATACTAAATGATGAAAAAAGAGGAGAGAAAGTCTGTATAATAAATGAGGATAAAAATGGAAAAAATTTATTAAATCTACCCATAATAAATGATTTCAACATGTTTTTATTGGTATGTGTAAAAAGGATAACTACCTCTTATAATAGGGACCGGAGGGAGTACTCATTATATATGAAGTAAACGAGGCATCAATTGAACACATTTTCTAGAAGGGAAATGACAAATCCTTGGATTTGAATTGTTTTCATAAATTAAGGTAATTAACATAATTGAGATGCAATATTGGTCCATAAGTATTTGAATAATAATATAGATCCTTAAGTAAAAGTAGCATGACGATAGGATTAAATTGTCATAATTGAAGATCAATTAGCATTAGTTGATTTTTATGACTCTTTGATTCTTGTTTGTTGCATATTTTACTTGTAGGGTAATTTGATGAAAATTACCCTACAAAATTATAGAAAAGACCTAGAACTTTCTGAAAAATTGCAAAAAGGTCCCTCTAGGCCGTGGGACCCCAAAGTGAGGGTCAGAAAAATTTCATAATTTCTAGCTTAGGCCGTGGCACCCCACAGCAAGGGCCACAGAGACCCCGATTCTACAGTAAACCAGACTTGTTATTTGGGCCAACCTGAGTCTAAACTAAAACACCCACTCCAGACCAGATTTAAGGGGGTATGAGGCACGAAAATTCAACCACATTTAGCATATTTGGAGTGCCCCAAACCCTTGTTCCTCCATTCTCTCATTTCCTCTCATCTCCATCTTCCATCTAACTCTCCATGTTTCCTCAACCTTCTCTCCTCTTTGCTTGCTTTCTCATGGAGGACAGTAGCTAGGCTTGGAGCCAAGGGATGAGCTTGGAGCATATATAGGGGATTTTTAGTTCTAATCCTTCTTCATCTTGTTGTATTTATGTTTTTCTAGGGTTCTATGAGTATATTTATGACATTTGGTTGTATTCTCCATTTCTACATGTTGTATAAGGGTTAAAAGCTATTTTAAGTTGTTTCGTTTTTGTTGAATACATGACATTATGCTACATTAAATTTGAGTTTAATGAAATTTATGGGTTCATAATTTTATTATTCTCTTTGTGAATATCTTGTGCTAATTCAAGGTGGCTTGGTTAGTGGATGAAAAATGTTAAGTGGTTTTGTAGGAATGAAATGGCATAGTGACAAATCCTTATATTTGTATGTATTTATGTGTTTAAATTGAGGCAATTAATATGATTAAGATGCAATATTGGTCCAATAATGCTCAATGTATATCTTAGACTCTTTAATTGGAATTAGCATGAAAATGAGGTTAATTAGCCATAATTGGAGATTAATTTGTATTAGTTGATTTCTAGGGCTTTTTTATTCTTGTTTATTGCAATTTTATTTGTAGGGTCACCCAAGGACCAAAAAGGAAGAAGTTTGCATAAAGAAATGGGCCAAATCGAGGATCGAGTTGTGGAGAAGGAAGCCAGCGAAAGCACAAAATTCAGCTCCAAAATTCTGTCAAGTTGGTTACAGCGAGAAAAAAGTCCTGGCTGCAGCGAGAAAAAAGTCCTGGCTGCAGCTAGACAGACAGAGAGCAAGGGCCGAGACTCTGTGCTCTTGGCTACAGCGAGCAAACCTTCTCGCTGCAGCGAGAACGCGAATTTCTTATGCGAAATTTTGCTGATATTTCGGGTTTTTAGGGTTCCAAATGGGTAGATCCGACCTTCAATGACCTAGACCCGACTTCCTCACATATATTTCAACCTAATACCTTAATCCCAACATCTCTTCCACCCCCATTTCATCTTCCACCCAATTTTCTCTCAACCCTACCACCATCTCTTCCATTTTCCACCAAAATCACCCATGGCTTCCACTTCTATTCCTTTTGTTGGTGATTTCTCTATGAGAAGCAACAACTAAGGAGCTCTATTCTTGGTGGTGGAGATGGCAACATGAACTTGGAGCTTCACTAGGGGAGTTCTTGTTCTCCTACTCTCTCTTCCTCTTGTATTTGCATATTTCTAGGATTCTAGGATTTTGTTTATGCAATTGGATGTGTTGTTCATGATTATCCTTTGTTAGAGAGTGGTAGAAACATTCTTAGCTATATTTCCATTTGTGTATGCTTGGTATTGTTCTTCATTGACTTGGATATTGTTCAAATGTATGGATTCATCATTTTGAATGAATGTTTAAATTAAGATTTTGTGCTATTTGAGGATGCTCACTTAGTGGATCATGGTATCATGTAATTGCATTTGGAAAATGGCTCTTGAACTTGTTAATTGCATGAGTGGCATTGGGCTTCAATCCTAAAGTTTTGGTTCATTATGTGGGATTCCAATAATGAATTTAAACCCTAGGATTAATTAAGTAGCAATTAGGGATTCCTATTGTTGGATTAGGAGCCCCTTGCAATTAGCAAATTCAACTTGGTTATTGGGCTTAATCAACTTGGAGTTGGAGGGATTAGTAAGCGGGATTCCGGTACTAATCTACTCAACCCAAGCCTAGCCTAGAGGGATTCCTCTAGGGATCTTTTAATTAGCCAAAGAATTCCCCAAAAATTAATTGAAGCAATGATTGTTTAAGTCTCCTATCACCAAGAATATTTATCCCAAATCCCTCTTTATCCAATCTCAATTTATTTTTGAGCATATCACACACTTTTTATACAAAAATCAAATACAATGTTTTTACCCGTTTTAATTAGTTTGCATTAGTTACTAGGAATTAATTACACATAGGCTCCTTGAGACCGACACCCGGGGATAGCTTCCACTACCCCTTGGGTCTAAAATTCTTGAAGAGCGGATCCGAGGTGGCACTACACCGATTTACCCCATTCGGTGAGCTCTTCACATAGGAATTAATTAATTGTGTTTAGACATTGGGTAATCATCACTCTTTTCAACCTTAGTCTTCGTTTGGGTGGCTATCAATGAATTAGGGTTAATTGAGAAATTAAGTGCAATTGTGGGGTGGCCTAAGTTATGGATTTAAGTCTTTCATGATTAATTAGTTCTTGAATTTTTTAAATTGCATGAGTGGCATTTGACTTCAATCCTAGAGTTTTAATTGATTATGTGGGATTCCAATAATTAAATGAACTCTAGGATTAATTAAGTTGTAATTTGGGTTTCTGGTTGTTGGATTAAGAGTCCCTTACAATTAACAAATTCACTTTGATTTTGAGCTTAATCAACTTAGGTTAAATTAAGTAATGTGTGGGGTTCCGACATTAATTAAGTTAATCTAAGTCTAGCGTAGGGGGATTCATCTAGGGTTCTTTTGAAAATCAACGAGAAGCTCCCCGAAAATATTTTGAAGCAATGAATCCCAAAAGTTTCCATTCATCAAGAATGATTCCATTTGCATTTCCCTCCAAATCTCACTTTTATCCTATTTTTATTTTACCCTTGAACATATCACACCTTAACCAATTTCATACTCAAAAATCAACCAAAAATGCTTTTTACCCATCCAATTGTTTGCATCTAGTTACTAGTGACCATTTGCATTTATGCTCCTCAAGAGAACGACACCTGGAGTAGCTTCCACTATCCCCTTGGTCCCAAATTTTCTTGAAGGGCAAGGCTGAGCAGCAATGCATCGATAACCCCATTTCGGTGAGGTCTTAAGGAAATCAGGGAGATTTATGTCGTGATCATTGTTGATTCTATGATCATAAGAGCTAGAGAACTGAGAGTCTTCATTACTCCATAATTATAGGATTTAATCAAAATAATTATCTTGAGATGAAGTTTTACAAGTTAAAATTTAAGTGAAACTTTAAAGTCAGTTACTTGAAGTCATCATCTCACATTTGAAAATTCATATAAATTTGAACTCAGAGATATTCAGTTATTATTCCTACCAATAAATTCTTCAAGTTCTAGTTTATAGTCCCTATTATGCCCATCAGTAGTAAAGACATACTTGTATTTCCTCTAAAAATATAACAGAATAAAACATACTTTTTTATAGGTTTGAACAAGAGTAAATATCAAATAAGATTATTGTAATAGAAAAAAAATAAGATGATGAAATTGGGTGCCAGAATGCGTTGCAAGCAACACTACACATGTTGGTGAACCCGAAGGCCTACTCTAGCAATAAAACCTTCATCATCAAAATGAAATATGTCTGGCCCATAAAAGTCATGATCTACGTAACCTACATGCCGTAAATATGGTGGACACCCAAACATTACTATTGCAACGGTAGCCATCGCAACTTCGCTCCCTTGCTTGTTTAAATCGATGGATGTCTTTTGCAACATTTTGAAAAGATATAACTCTTTACTGAGGCCAGAGTGGGAAGGACTTAACATCTCCTTCAACCCTCCTCCAGATGGCAATATTATCCCTCATCTCCTTAACATAGTAGAAGCATCTACCTTTGTAGAAACATTAAATTTTGGGATCTCCCCACCACCATCTTCCATTACGGTTTCATTAGGAATAGAATAACTAGGAGCATACAAAGGTTTCGGATAACAATAAGTCAAGTTGACATGGCGCTTGTCTTTACGAGGCCTTCTAAATCAGTGACCAAGCACGAAATAATCACGATCCACTATGTTCCTCTAAATAGCGATTATTTCAACCCCCACAACCTTATGTGAAAAATGATGGGCATAAGTTGAGAATGGCAAAGACGCACAAGAGGGGGGTGAATTGTGCTTTGATAATTAATTAAAAACTTAATAACACAAGACAATCCTTTATACTGGTTCGGCCAACACTAATGCCTACGTCTAGTTCTCCAACTCCTCGTTGGGTTCCACTATACCACAGGATTTACAAAAACAGGTTCACCTGCCAACCTTTACAACAAAGCTTTAGACTTCCCTCTAAACGCTCCCCCTTACAACATGTAAGGACACAACCCTATTCTAGAGCCCCAAGCTTTATAACAACCTCAAACAGTAGAGGATTTCAATTAATGAGTTCACTCAATGAACATATTTTGATAAACACTTAAGTACAAATAATCTCACTAAGAGTAATAAAGACTTTGAGCTTTTGTGAGCAGAGAGTATATGAGAATATTGAATGCTGATTCGTCTCTATGTGAGTGAGAGCCACTTCGTCAGTCATTCATAAATGCTCAAGTCTTGATATATATAACTCTTCTCAGCTTGCCTTTTCTTTCAGCTTCAAGAGGCCATTTGAAATTAGTCGTTGGGAGCTCTTGGCCGTTGGCAATTAATGCTATTCTTCATCTTCGTCAACTTTCTTCTCTTGCTTCAATTAATATTGTAGAGGATGGGCTAAGAGAAATAGAGACTGTGAGTAACGATCACCTGCAACGTTGTACTTGCATAGAAGCTTTTTCAGTAGCGCTAGCACCCTTGGTTATTGTTAGCGTAATAGTGTAAGTCATGCACTTTGTAACAATTACTTCCTAAATAACTTTTAATTACACATTGCATCACCAATAATCCATTTCAAAACAGTTTAACCGCTAACTATGTTAGAAAGAGAATTTATTATAGCAAAATAACTAACATAGTTAGAAAAATGATTTTTCATAAATTTCTATTTATACAAATTCAACAAGCTAACCATGATAGGAAAAAGAGATTTCCAACTAAAGAACACCCTATCATGGTTAGAAAAGAGTTTCACTTAATAAAATAGATATCCACGTTAGAAAAAGGAATTTCCTGAAATTATAAACCTAACATGAATATTTAAAATCACTAATACTCTTGAGACAGTCATCCATGTTAGATAAGGATTCACCTAACATGAATATTTAAAATATACTTAAATATATATATACACACATATCTATGAAATCCTCTTAAAATAATTTTCGACATATACCATGATAGAAAAGAATACACCTATCATGGTAATTAAGAATACCATATACCATAAAATACAGGTTCCTGTAACTGAAATATTCACCATCCAAAATCTAGATAATACATCCACAATTACGGTGGTTTTAAAACATAAATAATCCTATTAATAACAACGAGGCATGGCCAATTTAAACAGGAATACTCCCAACTTCGACAATACGACTCAACACAATCACAGAGTCTCAAATCAGTTTGCCGGAAAAGGACAGTTCCATTAAATACCATCAATTCATACAAGTACCCAAGAATTCAGAATAATCACGCGGAAGCGAAAATAAACATGCCTAATATCTATTGAAACTGGCAATCGCACAAGAGGGGGGTGAATTGTGCTAATTAAAAATCAAGGAATGATTAAAACAACACAGTCTTTATACTGGTTTGGCCAACACTGCCTACGCCCAGTTCTCCAACACTCTGTTGGGTTCCACTAACCACAGGTTTTACGAGCACAGGTTCACCTGTCAACCTTTACAGAATTTTAGAATCTCTCTAAACACTCCCAGTTACTACCTGTAAGGCTATATCCCTATTCTAAAGCACCAAGCTTTCAGAACAACCTCAAACAGAAGAGGATTTCAATAAATATGTTCACTTAATGAACTGATTTTGATAAACACTGAAGTACAAATAGAATATCTAAAACAATAAATACAGAGCAATGAATGAGTTTGTGAATAATCTCGTTTTTCGTCGCTACTCAATAAATGCTTGAGTTCTGTATTTATATCTCTTCTTAGATTTTGCCCTAGCATTCAATCTTCAAGAAGCCATTTGAATTTAGTCGTTGGGAGCTCATAGCCGTTGGCATTTAATGCAGCTTCTTCATCGGGCTTAACTATCTGCTCTAGCTTCAACTACTTCTTGCGTAGGGTGAGCTAGGAGAGAGATAGACACAGCGTTCTGTGCATATGTATGAATTGTACTTTCTGGCAGCTTTTTCAGTAGCGCTAGCTTGATCTGCTATCGCTAACTTCATTGTATAATTTCTGCACTTAAGCTGTTAGCTGAAAAAATAATCATTTATTGCATAGAAGATGCTATCGCAACCTTAGTCTATTAGCTCAATGAGATAGAGACAATTAATATATGTTATATTGAAGGCATTCTCTATCGATAGACAAGAGCATTATCGCTAATACATCCCTTGAGATCAATGCTTAGTGTTCTAGCAATATCATACCAACAAACATTTTACTATCGATAACTAATCCAATTATCGCTAGTTACTTGATTGCTTATTAGCTTTAAGGATACAGATACAAGTATTCAGAGGTATTTCAAGGTATCCTATTATCGATAGCTAAACTTGTTAGCGCTAGCAATAATGTTAGCTCATTTGACTCTTGCTCTCAGGCACTAGCTATCTGAATGATTATTATCTGAAGCACTTTTGTTATCGATAGCTTAACCTGTTATCGCTAGCTGATTTCATTATAGTAGAAACTTAGTTCATTTATCTGCTGGTTTCATTTACTCATACGTTCAATGAACTTCTAGCGATAGAATTTCCTTTAGCGATAGATATTAACTTTGTTATTTCTAAGTCTTCACTTGCTATGGCTCTTTGTCTACTAGCAATAGACTTTAACTTTAGCGATAGTGATCTGTTACCTATTGGATTTCACTAGATCAATTCAGAGGTAACTTACACTTATGTTTTACTTATCAGATCTTATTTACTTATGTTCTCTATGGGTCAGTCTTCATCAAAACTTAAGATTCTAACATTCTCCCCCTTTTTGATGATGACAAAACATAAGTTAAAGATTTTCATTAAAGTACTTTCAGAGCATAATCATTTATATCAGCATAAGCATATATCAGAACTTGAATAACAATAATACTTGTACAGAGCATCTGATATAGTTATATTCAGAACAAAGTACATTATGCAGAAGGAAATGCTAAAACATAAGCTATCTATTAATGTATGATGCAAATGAGGGTTTCAGGAAATAGGCTTTTGATTCAACATGAATCTCGATCTCCCATCTCGATCTCCCTTTTTGCTTTGCTTATACCATTTCTCCCCCTTTTTGTCATCATTTGTTGGAGAGAGATGATTTAGCCCACCATCACATCCCACTGGAACCCTGGACGAATAGTACCCCTGAACCGATACTAAAATCGGCAGAATAATCTTGGACAGGAGCCGTTTCGTCTTCCTCAAGATGTTTGGTCTCCTCAGGTTCTCTGTAGAAGAACACATCCACCAAAACTACAGCCCTACTTAGGGTTTTTCGATTTGCGAAGAGGGCGCTTTGAGTTAGGAAGGATTCCTCTGAGAGGATTAATACAGAGGAGACTCGCTTTTGACGCTGGATGCCGTATTTAATCATTTCTTTTGAGAATGACACAGCTTTCTGGGTTTTGGAACTCTTGCTAGCGGATTGAGATGAGGGTTTATCGCTAGAGGTGTCCTCACCATCACTCATTTTTGGAATCTTGGCTCTGCCCCTTTTTGGGGTTTAGGGTTTTGAGAGAAGGGAGACTCGATTTCTCAGAGAGATAGAGGAGATGAAGAGACGCTCAAGGTGAATAATGAATGCAAAAATGCAAATGAACTGCTTTTATAGATTTCAGAGATTACCATAAATGATGAATACTCGCGTGACGTTTCGCATTCTGAGTCTTTTAAGTGACTTGCTATAGCTAGGAAGATCAGCTATCGCTAGCAGGCATGATCCCACGCTGAGCAAGTGACTTAGTCATCACTTTCTCCTTCCAAGTTTTATCTATCGATAGCTGACTTTGCTATCGATAATCTTTTAGGCTAGCGATGGCAATCTTAGCTCAAACTTAGCTCTGTTCTGCATATGCTAGTGATAGTGAAACTCACTATCGATTGGTCAGTCCTGCAAAACTTAAGATTTCGCACTCCGATGCCTAAGTTAGCAAAATAATTCATATGAATAATTAATAGAATAAATCAAAACTAATATTCACAATTCATTTGGATTTTCCTAGCTCTCTTCTGATATAGAGAAATTGATCAGGCTCAAGAGGCTTGGTAAATATATCAGCAAGTTGCAGATGAGTATATATAAATTCCACCTTGACATCCTTCTTCTGAATGTGATCTCTCAAGAAGTGATGTCTTACATCAATATGCTTGGTTCTGGATTGTTGAACTGGATTTTTGGCCAAGCTTATTGTGCTGGTGTTGTCACAGAGAATGGGCACTTCTGGGAATTCCAAACCTAGATCTCTTAGTTGATGCTTAAGCCATAAGACTTGAGTACAACAACTTGCTGCTGCGATGTATTCGGCCTCTGTGGATGAAAGAGAAACAAAATTTTGCTTCTTGCTTGCCTAAGTGACTAAACAGCCACCAAGAAATTGTCACTGACCACTTGTGCTTTTTCTATCTGACTTATAACCTGCATGGTCAGAATCAGTATAAGCAAGAAGGTACTCTTGAGTTCCTTCGGGATACCACAGCCCAAACTCTTGAGTCCCCTGAAGATAGCGCAAAATCCTTTTTACATTTGTTAAATGAGATTCTTTAGGATTTGCTTGATATCTAGCGCATACACCTACACTAAACTGGATGTCAGGTCTACTAGCAGTTAAATAAAGTAAAGAACCAATAATTCCTCTATAATGAGATTGATTTACTGCTTTGCCTGGAGCATCTGCATCTAACTTGGCAGAGGCACTCATGGGAGTGTCCTCTTCTTTGGATAGATCCATCCCAAATTTGTTGAGAATTTCTTTACAATATTTGGTTTGGGATATGAAGATGCCATCCTTCTTTTGCTTTATCTGCAGGACTAGGAAGAATGTTAATTCTCCCATCATAGACATCTCAAACTCTCCCTGCATTGTCTTAGCAAAATCTTCACAGAGTTTTTCATTTGTTGCACCAAAAATAATGTCATCAACATAAATTTGAACTATAAGCATGTGATTATTTTTGTGCATGATAAATAATGTAGTATCTGATTTTCCTCTAGAAAATCCTTTTTCAAGCAAAAAAGTGCTAAGTCTCTCATACCAAGCTCTTGGTGCTTGTTTGAGACCATAAAGAGCCTTTTTAAGTTTGAAAACATGGTCAGGCTTAGACTTTTCTTCAAAACCAGGAGGTTGTTCTACATACACCTCTTCTTTAATATAGCCATTAAGAAAAGCACTCTTAACATCCATTTGATAAAGTTTAAAATTTTTGATGGATGCAAAAGCTAGAAGAATCCTTATTGCTTCAAGTCTTGCAACTGGAGCAAAAGTTTCCTCATAATCAATGCCTTCTTCTTGGTTATATCCTTTGGCAACCAATCTGGCTTTATTTTTCACAATTTGTCCAACTTCATCAAGTTTGTTTTTGAAAACCCATTTAGTACCAATAATAGGATGATTTCTTGGTCTAGGTACTAAATCCCAAACTTGATTTCTTTTGAATTGATTAAGTTCTTCCTGCATTGCAACTATCCAGTCACATTCAGCAAGAGCTTCATCAATGCAAGTTGGTTCAATTTGAGAGAGAAAACAAGAAAATTCCATTTCATTTTGTAGTTGCCTTCTTGTTTTAACTCCTTTTGAAATTTCTCCAATAATCTGTTCAGGAGGATGATTTTTAAGATGTCTAATGGAAGATTGAGGCTCGTTAGCTTCATCTAGATCATCTTTGGATTTATCCTGATTATTTTCAGCATTGTTTTCAGGATTTGCTATCGATGGCTGAGGCGCTATCGATAGGGGCTGTTTTAAAAACTTTGAAAAATCTTCTTCCTCATCAACAGATTGTTGTTTTTCTTGAGGAGTTTCATCAAATACTACATGTACAGATTCTTCAACAGTTTGAGTTCTTTTATTATAAACTCTATATGCTCTACTTCTATTTGAATACCCAATGAATATGCCAATATCAGATTTAGGATCGAATTTACCTAAATTTACCTTTCCATTGTTGTGGATGTAGCATTTTGATCCAAAAATCCTCAGGTGACTGATATTAGGCTTCCTTCCCTTGTAGAGCTCATATGGAGTCTTCTCCATCCCCTTTCTGATATAGGCTCTGTTAGAGATGTAGCAAGCTGTGCTCATAGCATCTGCCCAAAATGTTTGAGGCACTTGTTTCTCGTTCAGCATGCTTCTAGCCATTTCTGTGAGCACTCTGTTCTTTCTCTCTACAACACCATTTTGTTGAGGAGTACGAGGGGCAGAGAAGTTGTGGTCAATTCCATTCTCATCACACAGCTCCATGAACTCTTTATTTTCAAATTCTCCTCCGTGATCAGTCCTGATGGCTATAATTTTTGTGCTTTTCTCATTCTGCAATTTCTTAGCAAGCACATAAAAAGCATCAAAAGTTTCATGCTTAGAGGAAAGAAACATAGTCCAGGTAAATCTTGAGTAGTCATCCACAACCACAAGAGTGTATAGGCTTCTTCCTAGACTTTTCACTCTTGCTGGCCCAACGAGATCCATATGAATTAGTTCCAATGGCCTACTAGTGGAGACTGTCTTCTTGATTTTAAAAGAGGACTTTGTTTGTTTACCTCTTTGACAGGATTCACAAATTAAATCATGCTTTGACTTAAAACTAGGAATTCCTATGACTAATTCCTTTATAACTAATTTCTATAGTTGAGAGAAGTTCACATGAGCTAATCTTTTATGCCATAACCAACAATTTTCATCATTTGAAATAAAGCATTTTTCTTCAAGCTATTGGCATAAATCTAAAGTGTATAGATTTCCATTTCTATTTCCTTTTATCTTACACTTCAGATTGGATTTGTTTATATCTAAATCATTTTTATCAACAATAAGACATTCATTTGAATCAAAAAATACCCAGTTACCATGATCTGCGCTCTGGCTGACACTCAGCAAATTGTGGTAGAGTCCATCCACTAGGTAAACATCCTTGACTGGACCTACTTCACCCACTCTAGTGATTTTTCCACTTTGATTTCCACCAAAACTAACTTTGGCTCCATCTTTTATCACCAGTCATGTGTCTTGAGCATCCACTATCAATATACCATTTTCCTTTACTGGATGCTTTAAGACATACCTGCACAAACTACACAGATTTAGGTACCCAAACTTTCTTAGGTCCTTTAAAGTTAGTCTTGTGCTCTAAGTTTGTAAAAACCTTAGGCACACAAGTTCCTTTAGGAACCCACTTGTAAGAGCTATTAATGCCATATTTTCTATGATTACAGATGGACTGTGTATGGCCTTTCTTATTACAATAATTGCAAAAACTATATGGTGAAGAATTTTCAGAAGAATTTCTAAAATATTTCATGAATGACTTCACCTTTGGTTCAACCCATCTTTTTGAAAACTTTTGTTTAGGCTCATAGCCAATACCAGTTCTATCTCTAAAAACTTTTTGATTGCTTAAAATCACATTTAAAGTTTCTGAGCCTTTTGTAAATCTTTCTAAAACATGTGAACGTTTTTCCTTTTCCTTCAATAATTTTTCACAGTTGGAGCAATTTTCAGAGATTGAAGGAGTCACTATCGATAGAGGCTCAGCTATCGATGGTTCTTTTCTGGGAGCTTGCGATAGCTCCTTTTCTATCGATTGAGAAGAAGAAGAATCATTTTGAGAAAAGTTTTCCTGAAGTTGTTTGTTTTCTCTTCTTAATCTGACCACTTCTTTAGCAAGTTTCATTAATTCTATATGCATTTCATCATATAAACTTTGAAGTTCAAAATAAGAAGGTTCAGAGTCAGATACCTCAGAATCACTTTGCTCTTCTTGAGCAACAAGGCAGAGGTTGGCGCATTCCTCGCTATCGCTAGCTTCTTCATCAGAGCTATCACCCCAGATGGAGGATACATAAGCCTTCTTCTTTTCATAAGTTTTCTTTTTCTCCTTCTCCTTTAACCTTTGAAGACTGGGAGACTCAGCTCTGAAGTGACCAGGCTTTTTGCATTCAAAACATACAGGAGTTTTGTCTTTCTGGGAGTCTTTGAAGTTAGGACCACTCCTCTGAAATCTTTCTCTTCTTCTGAAGAACTTTTTAAATTTTCTGGCCATAAGAGCTATGTCCTCCTCATCAAGATCTTCCTCATCATCATCAATTTCATCCTTTTCTGAAGCAGCAAGAGCAAGTGACTTTTTCTTGGAATTTCCTTGTGCTTCCCTTTGAGCTATCAGGGTAGGCTCATACTCAGCAAGGCTGCCAAACAAGGCAGTGATGGATTTAGTTTATTCTTCCTGCATTTCTTGAATGGTTGAGAGCACTTTGGATCATGAGGACTGCTTTGCTATTTAACTCAAGATTGGCAATGTCCTCATCTGTGTATTCATCCTCAGCCTTTGGGATACCCATGGGATCTTTAGGCACAATATCTCCTTCTTCAATGATCTTCCAGAGCTTGTATCCGTTGGCTTTGAGGTAGATCTTCATCTTTAGCTTCCAGAAAGTATAATGCTTCCCATCAAAGCTAGGAGGCTTATTTATGGAGCTTCCTTCAGGGAGGATATTTTCAAGCAATGCCATTTAGATCTTTGCTTCTCGGATTTGTTGGAATCTAGAACAGAGAAAACCTGTCTCTGATACCAAATGAAAGTGGCAATCGCACAAGAGGGGGGGTGAATTGTGCTAATTAAAAATCAAGGAATGATTAAAACAACACAGTCTTTATACTGGTTCGGCCAACACTGCCTACGCCCAGTTCTCCAACACTCTGTTGGGTTCCACTAACCACAGTTTTACGAGCACAGGTTCACCTGTCAACCTTTACAGAGTTTTAGAATCTCTCTAAACCCTCCCCCTTACTACCTGTAAGGCTATATCCCTGTTCTAAAGCACCAAGCTTTCAGAACAACCTCAAACAGAAGAGGATTTCAATAAATATGTTCACTTAATGAACTGATTTTGATAAACACTGAAGTACAAATAGAATATCTAAAACAATAAATACAGAGCAATGAATGAGTTTGTGAATAATCTCGTTTGTCGTCGCTACTCAATAAATGCTTGAGTTCTGTATTTATATCTCTTCTTAGATTTTTCCCTAGCATTCAATCTTCAAGAAGCCATTTGAATTTAGTCGTTGGGAGCTCATAGCCGTTGGCATTTAATGTAGCTTCTTCATCGGGCTTAACTATCTGCTCTAGCTTCAACTACTTCTTGCGTAGGGTGAGCTAGGAGAGAGATAGACACAGCGTTCTGTGCATATGTATGAATTGTACTTTCTGGCAGCTTTTTCAGTAGCGCTAGCTTGATCTGCTATCGCTAACTTCATTGTATAATTTCTGCACTTAAGCTGTTAGCTGAAAAAATAATCATTTATTGCATAGAAGATGCTATCGCAACCTTAGTCTATTAGCTCAATGAGATAGAGACAATTAATATATGTTATATTGAAGGCATTCTCTATCGATAGACAAGAGCATTATCGCTAATACATCCCTTGAGATCAATGCTTAGTGTTCTAGCAATATCATACCAACAAACATTTTACTATCGATAACTAATCCAATTATCGCTAGTTACTTGATTGCTTATTAGCTTTAAGGATACAGATACAAGTATTCAGAGGTATTTCAAGGTATCCTATTATCGATAGCTAAACTTGTTAGCGCTAGCAACAATGTTAGCTCATTTGACTCTTGCTCTCAGGCACTAGCTATCTGAATGATTATTATCTGAAGCACTTTTGTTATCGATAGCTTAACCTGTTATCGCTAGCTGATTTCATTGTAGTAGAAACTTAGTTCATTTATCTGCTGGTTTCATTTACTCATACGTTCAATGAACTTCTAGCGATAGAATTTCCTTTAGCAATAGATATTAACTTTGTTATTTCTAAGTCTTCACTTGCTATGGCTCTTTGTCTATTAGCGATAGACTCTAACTTTAGTGATAGTAATATGTTACCTATTGGATTTCACTAGATCAATTCAGAGGTAACTTACACTTATGTTTTACTTATCAGATCTTATTTACTTATGTTCTCTATGGGTCAGTCTTCATCAAAACTTAAGATTCTAACATCTACGTGGCACTATACAATCACTGATGACCGAAGACCATCACTCTTACTAGTGAGTAGTCGTCGGCTCCTTTCCTCGTGACTGCTGACCCGAACTAACACCTGCAAAAATTGAACAGAAGGGGGTAGACCCAGGTAACAACTAACTACTCGCCTACGTACGGTGTGTGTTAGCAAGGTGTTCAGTGGAGCATTATAGAGTATATATTAATTTAAACCACATGACAAGTACCAATTAAATGCATAATGACGTCATGAATAACAGCTCATTTTGTTATTATAAACACCTTATTTTATTCGCGCACACAAAAGAATAAACATTATAAAAACAAAAATAATAAAAATATTACTCGTACAAATTTTAAAGAATCTATATTGATTATGATTGAAAAATGACATTTTAATTGTTGTTAAAAAAATAAAAAAATTTATTGATTGAACATGGTTAAGTGTCATTAATATTGATTGTCAGATCATAATTACAAAAGTAATTCTTAAAAATTAAAATTGATGGTGATTATGAGCCATTAATGATGATTGGTAGATGATGAATGATTAAATAATTAATAAAAATAAGAAAACAAAAATTATCAAAGAAAATATTGTCATTTAGGTATTAGAAAAGGAAATTTCATTATAAAAATTAAAAAATGAACATTAAAACAAGGGTTAAGGTTAGAAAATACATATGTGATTTTGTCAAAAATTCATCCAGAACCAAAAACGTTTTTTTTTTTAAATCAAAAAGTGACAATGAACTTCCAAATTATGACCAAAAGTCATATTTTCCGTTAAATAGGTTCAAAAATATACAAGTGATTTGTAACATCCTACTTTTAGGACTCATTTTCAAGTTAGATTAGCAATGAGAAACTTATTCAAACTTATATGGTATTTAAAACATGAAAACCACAACTTTTTTAAACTTTTCTTTATATTTGAAAAATTCTTAAATGCAGAAAACTTTTCCAATAACTTTGAAAAATTATACCTAAATGCACAAAAATGAATTTGACATTGTTCAAATCCCAAAGTTAAAGCTTGAAGAGTCTTTGTTCTGGGAAAAATATCAAATAGAACATGCACAAACCTATATGATACAGTTTATTGATTTTCCAAATATGCTTTTTCTATATACGTCCAGAATTATCTATCTGATTGCCTTCCAAACCAGAGTTATTGCCTTCGTTTACATGTTCTGATTGATCCAAATATGCCTTCTAAACCAGGGTTATTAAATTATAAGACCAAGTTTATGAGATGTATTAAAAAGTGGGAGAGGAAAAAACTAGAAAAAAAAGTTATTGATTTTAGTTTTGGTGAAATATATTAGAAGTGAGTTATATTAAATAAACAAGAGTATAAGTTGATTTATTAATGACATGAAGCAGGTAATGGATGGTTTAGGGGGGAAAGATTTGTGTGGATAATTGGAAGAAGGAGAGCTCACAATTGAACATGAATCAATACCAGAACAGGTTTTTGAGGCAATAGCACTGGGGAATACAATGTACCTATTCGAAAAATGGATGTAGAAGATACTATTGAAACAACTTATATACAAATTTATTAATTTTTCGCCATTTTATTCCAATTTTGACGCACCACCAAGTCTTGTATATTCTTATCTCTCGATAGTAATATTTTCTTTTGAATCTGTCATTGGATATCTAGTACGTTTGATTTCTTTTATTTCCCCATTTTCTCCTGATCAACATTGAGCATGCTTGCTAAGTAAGAAAAGTATTAAATATATTAAAATTGTACATCATGTTTTTTTTTTTGGAAAACTGTAAAAAAATAAAAATTGCAACATTTCTGTCATGCCCCAAAAATTAAGGCATGATTAGTGTAGAATATGAGAAAAATCACATTTCTTAATCCTTAACATTATAAAATTCCTAATACTTGTTTATAGAAATCTTTATCATTTATAATATAAAGTTTATAAATATATTTGATATATATTAAACCTCTGTTGAATCTTAGCAAAGTATCCCATGAAAATGAAACCTCTTGAGGATTCTACAATAGCCTGATATGATCAAGAGGAGCTATGCTCCTTACAAACAATTAACCCAAAATATATGGATAGGGTGAGGATCCTATCTGTAGTATATGTGGAGCACCTAATTACAAATATAAATACATAAGTTCAAATTTTACATGAAGTCAAATTTTTTTCCCGACATGATGCTTCAACTTCAACAGTTGAGTAGACATCTAACGATCATTAAGAGGAATATAGCAGACTCTTCATCTGAGACCAAAATATCTTCCGGTGAATAACGTCCCATTAACCAGAACAAGTAAAATACTAAAAGAAATCATTTACACAACATAACCTTTGACAATAAAACATCACTATAACTTACAACTCCTACAAAACGAAATCATAGGCATAAATTAAAACATTATAAAAGATAGTTGCAGAAATAAAACTAGATGGCCACTTGATTTATATAATTAACTGAAAATAACAAATCTCAAATTCCTTTTTTCCTTAGGACTTCTAAAGAATAGATAACAAGCGTGGACAGTCCACGAGGGTAAATAACCTAGCACAGCTTGAAGCCACGAACATAAGCATGGACACACAGTCCAAGAGGATAAGTAAACAAGCAAGCACAGCACGAGGCCATGAAACAAGCGCCCACGGATAACAAGATTTAGAACGAATCCCACGATTATCAAGCATGAGTACCGTGCCCACGAATGTCAAGTGAGCTCGAGGTTAACCATGGTGCACCAAGGACTAACAGTACTGCTGTTAGTAACCAGCGTTCTATATTCAGTCCTCTGGAAAACATTTTCAAGCATGCTTAGGGCCATTTATTAAAAGAAATTATAGATTGTTTAAGGTCATGGTAACTCCTATCCAGTGCTTCATAATTTAAAACCCTAACATGAGTGTACAAGCATCTCAATGTTTCCTTGTAATCTCAAGCATAATCAACAGTTATACTATTAACCAATACCAGAAGCATCAAACATCAAAAACATTAAATAGCTAAAATCATAAATCTTTACTCATTTCAACATCAATGTGAAAAAACATAATAATTCCCACAGCCTTTTCTTTGAGAAACCAAGCTTATATATATGATACATGATAACAACAAAATATGAGAAGCAGTAAATTTATCATTTATGCAAACTACATTGGTTCATCTAATGTAATTGTAACATGCAGTAAAACATATATGAGACGTTATTCACTCACCTTCCATGCCTCACAAATAAACACCTACTCCTAATTATCAACCTTTGGCTATAGTTACTCCCTGACCTCCTAATTGTCAAAACAAAATCATCGTTATTCTTGCTAGAAGCCTTATAAAATTATAGTATTCTATGTGATAAAGAGACTAACTACTAACCATCCTGTAACCACTCTTTACAATCTAGTTTATACACATGCTTTCTTAAATGATATACTAGTAGTCTCTAGCATCTCAAGAAGCAAACCAATATACACAGTGAAATTAGACCTTATTTTTAAGATTATCTTAACTTTCATCCACATGCAAAATGCACATTGATTTTTAATCAATAAATAACATAACATGAGTGTGTAACACCCACAATTCCCTAATTTGAAAACGAATAGCTCCTCTACAATATTGTTTTTATTATTACTATCACCATCAATTTACATCTCTTAGTTCCATTTTTTTTGTCAGACATTTCATCAAACACCTATGGACATCATAGAATTTGCACACATAAAGCAAATTTAATCTTTGTAATTTCAAATAAACATCTTCTCATCATCATTACAAAGCTACAAGACTTCCATATTCAACCAAATGACAAGATTTAATTCAAATAATCAAGCCATCATCCTTACACATGAAACTTATTCTTTCATCATTGAAATTGTTTCATAATTCTAGGTTATGATGCTTTTAGTCATATCTAGTTACTTATTTTAGTTGTAATTTCCTTCTCAGACATTTTTATCAAACACCTATAGTGCGTAGAAATTGAAATTCATTAAAAGAAATTCCTTTTCTTCTACTCCTTACCCAATTTCAGTTTAAAGCCAACCAACCAACCAATACTTATGCCTTTAAGAAATTCCTTTACTCTTTTAACTTCCCTAAGTCATTTCTCAACAATTTTCAATAACCCAATATAGGATTATAACCATAAAAGATTTCAAATATACTTGGGTCAATTAAGTTCTACAAGAAATCTTAATTCAACTTTGCACCCATTTTAATATAACTTTAAGCTTATAACAATTACCCCATTAAGTATATATGACATTGTTCATTGAATCTATTTAACACACTTGAGAGTACAAGTAAACCAAGGGAATTTGTAACACCCCAAATTTTAGAAAAAGAGAAAATAAGGAATTATTTAAGATTTAGGAAATATTATTAAAATATTAAAAAGCATTAAAAATAAATTTATGATGTTTTAAGTATTTTTAATAATTTTAAGGCTTATTTTATTTAAGAAACAAAGAAGAATTAATTAGAAGATAAAACGTAATTTGGAGAAAAAGGGATAACAAGGATATAGTTGAGGTTTTAGAAATGTATTTAGAAATTAAAAAGCCTTATAAATAAATTTATGAGGCCAGGTATATTTTTAATAATTTTTAAAGTTTATTTTCTTTATTAGCTCAGGGAAAATAGTTAGAAGATAAATTTAAATAAGGGAATATTTAGAATCTTGGGGTATTGGTTATTAATTATAAAGTCTTATAAATAAATTTAGAAATTAAAACATATCTAGAGAAATTATTTTGGGGACAGACTTAAGGTATATTTCCAAGTGATAATGGTAAATAAAATTATGATTTAAGAGAAAAATAGGATATAGGAAATGAAAAAGACAATATCTGCCCCTAGTTAAAAATATCTTCGATTATAAAAGGAAGGGTAAGATAGTAAAATACCTACAAAAGGAAAATATCAGTATCCCTTTTAATAAGAGCCACACACGTGTGCCTCACTTTCCTTCTTATTCATATACTCCCTCTGCCTATACACACACGATATACTCCCTCCCTCACCGACACACACACACACTTCTCACACTCTCTCATTCTCTTCTCTCTGCCTCGCGAATTCCTCAGCCCAGACCGACGGCAATCAGCGACGGCGGCCAGCGACCGAGCAAGGAAGAAGATGCACGAAGCTTGGGTCACTCTTAGGTGAGTATTTCTCTCCATTTCCTTCTCTTTCTGGCGCATTTCGAGCGAATTGGGGGGAGGGAAGAATCCGAAATTTGTGTGGTTTTTGAAGCTTCTGAGTTTGTAAGAACGATGCTTGAGGATTGTTCTTAGTTGTTGAAGTGTTAATTTTGGAAGAGAGGATGAAATGGGTTCAAATTTCTTCAAGAATTTCTGGCGGGTACTGTTCATTCGTCGAGGATTTTGGGATTCTTGGGTATTGGTTGTTTTAAAGCTTAATTACTCATGATTTCTTGCAATTCTAAGGCTATGGAATGGATTGAATGGCTGATTTTGAAGTTAGGGAATTGTTGGAGCAATTTTTCTTCTCCCCTGTTTCGGAAATTTCGACGGTGGAAGGAGAAGAATTTTAGGATGTAATACATTACTCATTAAGAATCTGTGGTGAAAGTCTTTGGATGTGTGTTTTGGTCAAGCTTGAAATCTTTGATTGTTGTTGTTCTTTGTTCCCTGTTTCTACTCTGTTCGGCCAAGGAAAAAAAATGGCTATTGATGTTTTGTTATGTTCTGAGAGACAAATTGAACTTGTTTAAGCATGGTTGATTTATGTAGTTGGGTTTATTGGTGAAATTTTGCTCCTTCGTTCTCTGTCCTGCTTTGGCCGAAGGGTAGAGGGAAGCTTTTGAGAATTTTAGTCTCTTTGTCTCTGCCTGATTAATGTGGATAAGCTGTGATGTTGTGATGATAAATCTAAAATTTAATTAAAGATAGTAAGCTCTGTATGTCTGAGTTTCTAGTTTGGGGAATTGAAATTGTATGATGAAAATAGTACCATTGATGATAAAGGATTAGTGATTTTCTGCTGACTGATGTTATTAATGTTATTGGTTGCTGGATTATTGACTAAGGAAGGAGAATAGTATTATGGTTTATCAATTGAAAAGAGAAGGAAGTTGTTATGAATGTTGGATTGTAGTTTATAGGTTCTAGAAATCCTAATCTTTGGTTTGACTATATTAAAGGGAGTAAAGGAAGAATTTTCCGATCTTATTAATGCTACTGGCTGCTAGTTTAAGATGTAAGAAAAGAGGAATGGTGATGTTAGTCTAATAGGAATTAATTTAAGAGAAGTGAAAAGTTAAGATGGTTGTTAATGTTAAACAAGAAATGATTATGGTATGGTTGCTCTTTGATTTTGTTAGGTGTTGATCAAAAAGGGATTAAGTTTATGGAATGGAGTAAGTTGGATTAATTGCTCTTGATTGTTGATTGGAAATGGTATTTATTGAATTAAGTTGGTACTATGATTAAGATTTCCAAGTCAATATTACTAGATTGTTAGAATTGAAATTCTAATCTTTGATGGATGGTTGGATTTTTAAATATTAGATAGGATTAAGTAGAAGCAAAGGAAAGTGATTGGTGATTATTACTTTAAGTGGTAAGTCAATATCTTTGAGTGTTTGAGGTTGGTGGAGTCAAGATAAGGATTTGGAAGTTAGCTTGGGAATTTAATCTATTACTCAAGGAAGATTAGTTAATTTGAAATAATAAAGGTACTCTTATGCTTATGTTGTGTTGTGTATATATTAATATGTATTTGTGCAATGTTTATGAATGATGGTGTGATTAGCCATTAAGTTAAGAATTTAGATTTTTACTATATTAGAAGTAAGATGGGAATAGAAGAAAAAAAGGGCAATATGAGTTTAATGGAGAATAGAGGAAGAGGTATATAAAGTTGGATTGGTGTTTTGGATTTTGTTAGATTTTGATTTAAAGTGTAATTTGAATTGTTACTCTGAATGGTTGACTTGGCATTGAGGTTTGTTAGGTTGAATTAATATTTTGATTGGTAAAGTCAATATTGGAGAATTAGTTATAGCTAAATTGAATTTAGAGATTTAGGAGTTGTAATGAATGCAAGGTTATTTAATTATTAATTAATTGACAAGAAAGGTTAGTTAATTTAAATAGTAAGAACATCTTATGTTTAATGTTTGTGTTGTGTATGTATTAATTAGTGCTTGCGCAATGTTGATTGACAATGGTATGATTAATCATTTAGCTAGAAATTTAGATTTAATAGTATTAAAAATAGAAAGGGGTAGAACTATAGGAACGTGAGAGACGTTTAATTGTTATGCCTAAATTTAGACATTGATATATTATTCCGGTATTATAAATATTTCTAGGACAAGATAGTGGGATCGAATTCCCATAATACGTAGAAGAGTAAGCTCAGGATACAGGTAGCAGTTTCATTCAATTTAATTTATCATGTATTAATAATTGCATAGCATGTTTTATAAATTTACTGTAAACTTTAGGGCCGAAAGGTCGCTTTAACCTTGTCAGATATATTCATGGGATCCGAGTACTCGATGACTAGAGGGCTAGCTACCCCTAGTACAGATTAGATATGACCAAAATGTTATATTCAGGAGGTTGAGCCTCACAGAAGTGCCTTAAGTGCACTAGCAACAAGGTTAATGATTACTTGTATGGGATGAGTGCGGGGCCCACAGAGGGGCAGCATCCCTTCCCATAGAGTCACGTTTTTAGTTATACATATTTGCTAATTATTATGCATGATAATGAATGAAATGAACTGCGTTAAATTGTTGTTTCAGAGAAGCTGATAAATGATAAGGTGATTGAGATAAGGCAGGAGTGCTAGAGGAAGATTAGATGAAGAATTTAAGATTATGTTATAAAAAGTAAGGTTATCTATATATGATGTAATCTTAAATTTTTAAATTAATAATAGAAAGCATAGAAAATAGAATTGTATAAATTTATAAAGGGATTTAAATTTCCTAAGTACTATGAATTAAAAATAGATACCCTGAGAGGGTTAGTGTAATTTTAATTGTTTTATTAACCGCTTGATTTTATAAGAAAATCTTAAGTTGTTCCCATTTGTCTGAAAAGCCCATTCCAACTAACAGAAAGTTGGTTTAATGTTTTAAAAGAAAAAGTTTTAAATTTTCCGTATTTTTGAGCTTTGAACATTGAAAAGTGGTTATAATCCAATTAAAAATTACTATAATATAGTAGAAAATTCTAGGTGTTACAGAATTCATTATTTCTCTTTCACTCATTTCATCAAACACTTGATGGGCATTTATACTCAACTCAAAACAGAAACATTCCGGCGCATGAGCTACCAACAAACAAAACACTTTCAAACATCAATGAGATCTCTAAAAGTTTTTAAATTAAGTTTTATAACAAAGTTAATGCTTATTCAGTCTATTTTCGAACAATTAGCATTCTAACCCATTCATCTCTTTAAATCAGCAATTATCTAAATTAAAAAAAAAAACAACTCGGGCATACATCACACATAATGGATGATGAAGGAATAAAGGGGAAAGGAACACTTAAGCCTATAGGAGCAATGGACGCGCAGAAAAATAAATGGATGAATTTAATCTAACACACAAGAATAAGCAAGGGATAAAACTTTAGACATACCCAAACTCCCAAGTTAATACAGAAGAAAAGAGACAAACTCAGCCCTCCACCAAGCCCTTAGGACACACCAAAACAAGGAAGGAAAAGGGAGAATCAGATCATCTTTTCATCCTCCTTAGCGAACACCAGCTCTGCACGGGTGACAGGAAGGAAGAACCGAAGCGATGCTAATTCAAGAAGAAGATGGGAGAATTTGGAAGTCTCCCGAAAACCACTCTACTCCCTCTACTTTGTTTATCGAATGGAAAATAAAAGAGATGGAATAAAAAAAAATCTGGTGGTGTATTTAATAATAATAATAATAATATTGTTATTATTATTATTATTATTATTATTATTATTATTTCACAGTGGCATCATAATAAATTCACTAATTGTAAAACAAAATGAAATATCTCCTTGACACAAAATTGCATTGGATCCCAAGACCTCATACACAATCACCCATACAACTTCCACTTGTCCTTTAAGTACCCTTCCTAGCATTCCCAACAATTTTTGTTTTACATAATAAGTAATTTATTTACTTCATATGAACTCATATTTTAATATTAATAACATAGTTGTCGTACTTTAAAAAAATTGTCATTGCATATTGACTTATTAAAATTTATTTATTTTTCTTTATTATGCTCTATTTATTTATTTATTTATTCTTATTTCTGAATCTATGGGCTGTTACAATTTCTTTCTTATAAATCATATCACTCTGGACCTAATTATAAAAAGTTAAAATAATATCATAAGAAAACAGGATGAAAACATTTAAAACGTTGATTAAGGTATATCAAAGAACAATAGAGAGCATTAGAGAGAAACACAAATGGCCTTAGCCTCACACGAGTTTCACAGATGATTATATATATATATATATATTTGTGATGATGGTGTTTATAGTGTAACACCCTAAAATTTGGAAAGCAGGGAATAAAGAGCTATTTAAATTTTGAGTTATTTTTAGGATTTTAAGGCTTATCTATATATTTCTTGAAAGCTTCTAGCAACAATCCCATTAGTTCACATGTCCAATGATATCATCTTCACTTATCTCAATTATTGGTCCACGTGTTCACATAATCAAAGTCATAATGGAAGGTTTTATTCTTAATTTCAAATTTCTTTACCAATAATTAATCATTACTCATCATATATTTCTACTTATGGGAATGTACTTTTTTAAAATTGAGAAAAGCAATAATGATTAAATACATAAATGTATGGAAGTTATTTAATATTGAGCAATGATTAAATACATATATATCTACTTTTTAGAATGTATTCTATATTAATTCTCTTTTTTATCACATACATACCTCTTAGTGTAATATTATATTGTTTATAGAAAAATCTATCTTTATGTATATATTTTTAATCTGCAATATTTGACTTTTCAGATATACAAATTAATTATTATCTTCAAATTAGTCACCATTTTAGGCAACAATTAAAACACACACACACATATATATGATTTAAAATCAACACTATTAATTTTTCTTATGAACTTTACAAAATAATTAATGTGTTTAAATATGTCAGTAAATCAGACAACATGGTATTAATTATTTTTCTATTTGGAAAGTTTTTCTTTTGAATTTTCATTTCTATTGTTAAAAATAAATTGGTTGCTAAAAAGCTACACCGATGAAAATCAGTTCTCATTTACATATATCTTAATTTACTATTGTTTTTAAAAAATACATACATTTTTTTTAATCTAGAATATTTGGCTTTTGAAATTTATGAATTGATAACTACGTTCAAATAAGTCATTAGTTTAGGCAACAATCGAAACATATATATTTCATTTATAATATACCATAACTCAAGGAAAAAAAAACTACACTTATTTGAATATTTGATCATTAATTTATTATTGTTTATGAAAAATTCAAATCATATATATATTTGTTTTTAATCTCCAATATTTGGTTTTGAAGTTTAGGAATGAATTATTGTGTTCAAATATATCGCTATATTTTAGGCAATAATCAATACATATATTTTTTTTATTTACAATATGTGATAATATTACCTAAGGAAATAATCCAATTTGAGGAAAAGAATATCATATTGAAAATTTCAAATTAACTGCACCTATTTAAATCCCGCTTTCATTACTTCTAATCTCAAATTCAAAATTTCAATTTACCATTGTTAAATCTCAACATCTTTAAAATTCGAATTCCAATTTTATCATTCATGAACTCTCTTATATAGTTATATTAGTGATTCTCTCTCTTTACTTCTGTATCATTTCTCTTAAACCCCAATTCCTAGACTCTCTACGAAGCACTTAGACAAAAAAAGGACTCTCAAGCAAGCACCATAGTCCAACCTCATGAAAATACCTTATTCTCCTTTCGCACACTACTTAAGGTTGTACATGGATGTCTATATACTTCTTCTGGCATTTTTAATTCTTTTGTTTTCAATATAAATGATATTTTCAAGTTAATAATATGTTCTTTATAATAATAAAGCTTGCAACCATGATTATTCAATTAGAAAATTTTGAGAGTGAATAAAAACGTTGTTCATAAATGGAATTGTTTCCACAATCTTGGCAATTTCATTTGATAGCACAATTTTATTGTGTAGGGTTAAGAAGAGCCTTCCACTATTCGTGTTGTTTTGTTTAGAAGTTTTGCTTTGCAGTGGTTTTTAGTTGACCTAATTCATCTTTTCTTCTGAAACAATATGAAATAATGGAATTCTTCTATAAGCATTCAACTTATTTTGTTCCTTTACCGCTTACTCTCATTTTTTAATTTCTCCCTAATAGTTATGTTTACATTATTTTTTGTTATGGTTCTTTATTATTTTTTGTCACATTAGGTGCATCGCATCAGAATACTTTTCAGTTGTTACATTTTAAGTATTATCAAGCTGAGTTCAATCAAATGAACCATAGAGAATGAAGGAAAGATCAATATGTTCATTTTGGTAACTCACACAAATCTAAAAACATGCCTTTTAAAAATAATTTATAGTTTCTTATTTAACCAAATCTACAAAATTCAAATCATATAAATATATATACACACACATACATACGACCATACATATATATATATCACATTTACATCATAGGTGCAATTTCTTAGGGGAATTTTGTAAATTAGATTTTTTATTCAAAATTAATCATAAAATAAAATTCTAAAATGTGAAAATATAACAAATATGTCAACTATCACTTTTTCTTTTTTCAAGCAAAAAAAATCACTTTTTTCCTTTTGCAATGTAATCCATGCTCGATGAGTTGTTGAATCATATTTATTTTTTATTTAAATCATTATTGCATTATCAATATTATTTATATCCATATGTAATCAACTTTTGTTGTTTTCAAGTAACATTTTTAATCATAAAATAGTTACTCAAAAAAATTATGTTCTTTAGTTTATTTCATTTTTATTTTTAACTTTCGTGCATCGCACAGGGAGAAAAGTCTAGTTTTCTTCAAAAGATTGAAGAAAAATAGTTAGAAGATAAATTTAGATAAGAGAATTTTAGGGAAATCATATTGAGGCTCAAATAAATTTATGGTGGAAGAAAATATTTAATATTATATGAGAATTAACTTTTAGGAGTTTATTTTTATGGAAGGACGAGATTGTCCCTATTTAGAAAACCATTTGTGTTATGAATTTGAGGGCAAAATGATAATATACCATATATAAAGAAATTCTTCCTCTCATTTCCGTTCCCACTTCCCATTCTCTCTGTTAGTGAAGAGCAGTAGATCGCGACGGCAGCGCAGGTTTCGGAGCAAGCATGCAACACCTGATTTAAGATCAGCTGAGCTTCTTCTTTTCATCCACACCCCTCATTTCTTCTATTAGGGCTGTTTTGAGTGAGGATTTGGTTTGGGGTTTGCTATATTTTAGAAGTTTAAACCGATTAAAACAAAGGTTAGGTTTAGAACAAAGTTTTTCTCAAAGGAATCGAGCTTACATGTGAGTTGTTGGCTCTGATTTGGGCAGTTTCTGTGAGGTGTTACTGTTCACCAAAGAAACCCTTTAAGTTTTACCTAAATCAATGAGAAATAGTAATTAAAGGTAGCTGATCGGGTATTAGAATTCATTTCGGGTATTGAATGTTTGATTCTTTTGGATTATGATAATTTTAGACTTTCAAAAGTCCCTGCTCTGTTTTCTATCCATGCATTTAGCATGTTTGGAGTTTTTATTCTCTGAGATTGGAAGCTTTGTATAGAAAGATTTATATAATAGTATTAGAGTATAGAACCTGAAATTGGTTAAGTTATGTAAGTTAAGTCATGGGTAGTTTTTCTTTGGTCCCTTCACCGACTATGTAGCTAATTGACTATAAGCGTTTCATTTTTATAATGATGTTTAATTGTGTTCTGGAAGTCTTGTGGATCTGGGTTATTGATGCACTGTTTGGATTCTCATGATTCCATCATAAATAAATGGAGTTTGCGTTCAAGTGTGAATTAGTGTCTCCCTAATGGTTACATGTTCTACTTTTATGGGAATTTGAAGCAATTGAAATGTGATTTTAGTTTATAGGAAGCAGTAGGTAATGATATATAAAGCAAGAATCATTGCTAATTTATCCCTTTTTCTTCCCTCTCAGTCACATCTCAGCTCCTTGGAAGATGAAAAACGCTGCCTTGGGTCCTCGATGCAGTTGCCTCCACAGTCCTTTCGTCCTCCCGTGAAGATGATAAACCGAAACCAAGCTTCTCTCTCCTTCTCTCTGGATTTTTCTCTCTCGCCTGTGGAAGAAGAAGACGGTCCAAGAAGATGATTTTTGGGATGGTGATGAACAGTGATCTGCGCCGCTTCTGTCCTTCCTTCTGACGCGTTCTCTTTTCTTTCTTTTAGTTTTAGGTCTTCGGCTCCTTTTTTTTTTTTAATTCCAAACGGTGCGTTGCATTGCTCTGATCATTGGTCAAAACGGCGTGCCTCCAATTGATTCCCCACAAAACGCACAGCTTCTATCATATGAGAGGAAGCAAACAAAATAAAATAAAATAAAACTAATAATAGTAATAGTAGTAGTAATAATAATAATAATAATAATATAATAATAATAATAATAATAATAATAATAAAAAGAGCACTGCTACTAATGGAGCATTCTACGCAACATTCATCTTTCCCTTTTTTTTTTAATAAAGTTTAATTCTTATAATTTATTTATTCTCTTACCTAATATCTAGCTAATTCTATTTAATTCAAAAATAATATGTTTATCATGAGATCCTCTAAATAATGCACCAATTTGTTATCCTATCAAAATTTTAACCAAATACCTTTAGTTTAGCATCAATGACTCCCCAAATATACAAAAAATATATATCAAATCTGATTAAAAATGGGGAGTCATCACATGTAGAAAATACAAATACAACCACCAAACATTTAAATCAATTGGTTGTGGGCTGTTCTACCTTAACCAGTGGTTTCAAATTCGAGTCCTTAGTATGCAACCACGATAATTACTTAGAGGTAACAAGATTCCCCCTATTGTGGGCTTACATTCCCACAAACCAGATTAGTCAGTTGTTAATCCGGATACCATGGATAAATCCCAAAAAAAAAAAAATACCAACATAACTTGCGAATGAGGTCCAGTCAAACTTAATGAATTTATTACTTGTAAAATTTATTGCATTCTATTTATTAAAGGTCAATGGTAGCTCAATGGTCACCTATATTATTTTATCAAGCAACTGATGGTTTAATCAAATCTTTTCACATGGATTTTAAAAATCCCATTTTAATATCTCATATTTTAGAGGGAATTTAGAAATGGGAGAATTGCAAATAAGTCCCAAGTAAGAGAATTAATTTCAGACAGGTCCATTGACAACTCCCTCACTTGTTAACCAAGGCTATTGCAGTTGTTAATAGCTGTCATTAACAACTCCTTGGGACCTCTCTGAAATTAATTCTCTTGCTTGGAACCTATATGCAATTGTCCCTTTAGAAATAGGGAGCACCTCTATAGCATTTTCCGTATTCCCTCTGCTTTTTTCCCTTTCCACTAAATTTATAAAGAGTGATTTTTTTATTTTTACTTATCAAATTGGACCATTTAAATAAAATAAAAAACTACTTTTATCTAAAATATTGTTATTCAAAATTATGAGAATCCAAACCAAGAAGAAAACTGTTGAATTTCTTTTTTTATAACCCGAAAATATGATGTTGGTTTTTTTCAAGGGAAATTTTTAGATTAAGTGGTAAGAAAATTTAATTAAGTTGCAACATATATTAAGTTTCAGTTTAGTTTTTTTAATTTATAAAGTATATGTTTAGTCCATTAATATTAGCACCATTAATTTTGTTCACAAAAATGAAACTGAATCTAATGAGACTCATGACAAACCCGTGTAAACAATTATATATCTCGGTATCTGTATAGATAGAGTCTACAGATAATAATATCAGGAGAATGAACTCTGAAAGAGATCATAGGGGACAGGGGGTCAGTTGACCCAGTATGTGAAAATATGAGTCAAGCAGCACGGTCCTAGTGGCGTTATTGGGTGTTTAATGTCAAGACCCATGTTTGGACTTTAGAAATTTAGGTGTTAGACCAAATGACTTGTAATTTAGTGGTATAACCACTCTCTGATAAGTGAGAGGTTAGAGGTTCTACCCCAGTTGTAATCTTAGGTTGTTAGTATCTAGCATTTTGATTAAAAAAAATAGGTGTTGGAGAAAATGTCTAGAGCAAAATGAAAATATAATATTAGGCCCCTTGTGGTTTGGACAGAGGGAGTAAAGATATATACGAGAGAAAGTGTATAAAATTTATAATGATAATGAATTTATTGAATTTTCGCCCATTTTTAAAAGTAATGTCATGAAAAAAAAAATTAAACAATTAATACCGTCAAATCAAATTAAAGATTAAAGTCAAATTAAAATAAAATTATTCGGCCTTTAATTATGAGAAAATGCATGTTGGGATTTTCCATTAAATTTTTGGATAAGCCAATATTCAATAATGATATTTATAATGCTGTCTTCTACACACTACTACAGAAAGACCATTTCTTGTCCCTAATTCACGTCAGTAATTTATAAAACTGACATTGAAAAAAGCTCAGTGGCATTTTTGTAATTAAATTTCAGGCTGAGGAAGAAACCACGCCACAATAATAGGAGAAATGTGACGTGGTTTAAAGTTGTGAGAAACCACGTCACATATTTTTAATATGTGACGTGGTTTTCTTCAGGTATAATCAGGTTTTTATTTTATTTTATAAGAAACCACGTCACATATTTTTAATATGTGACGTGGTTTTCTTTAAAATATTTTATTTTTATTTTTTTATAAGAAACCAGGTCACATATATTTAATATGTGATGTGGTTTGCTTCAAAATAAATTTTTTATTTTTTTTAAAAAAGAAACCACATCATATATTTTTAATATGTGATGTGGTTTCTTCAAAATAAATTTTTTATTTTTTTTAAAAAAGAAACCACGTCATATATTTTTAATATGTGATGTGGTTTCTTCAAAATAAATTTTTTATTTTTTTTAAAGAAACCACGTCACATATTTTCTATATGTGACGTGGTTTCTTCAAAAAAATAAATATAAAAACATGATTTAAATCCCAATCCTATCGTCTTCATCGCTATCAGCCCAAATTTCATTGTTGCCGCGCGCTCAGCTCCCCAGAAAAATTTGAACTCCACACCCCCCAGCTCTCTCCTCTCTCCCTCACCCCTCAGCTCTCTCCTCTCTCCTTCACCCCTCAGCTCTCTCCCTCAACTCGGCATTGAAGGAAAAAAAAACCCCTCAGCTTGTCCTTCAGGTCTCTGACTCCCTCAACTCTCTCGCTCCCTCAGCTCGTCCCTCATAGGTGCGAGATCTAACTGCCTTTTTTTTGGTCTCTTGCACAGAATTTGCATAATGGGCCTTATTCTTGGATCTTGCCCAGAATTAATGCGTGGTTATTGATCTTTTTTATTTTGGAATTCCATTTTTTTTGCCATCGTTTGGGATTATTGCATTCTTGTTCTTTTAGTTTGTAATTAAACATTTTTTTGCCAGCGTTTAGGATTATCATATCTTTCATACTTTGTACAATTACTTATCAATTTATCCATAGTGAGTATTTAATTTACTAATTGTAGAGCAATGTTTAATTTCCATCAAATGAGGGTGAAATTATAGGTTTTGTAATTACTGGTTGGTGTTGAATTAGTAATGGTATGTTTTTGTATAGATGATTGATCATTGTACAAAATACTAAATTGTGTAAAAATAATGGTTTGTGTAGTAGTAAGCAACACGAGTATAGATGTTTAGTATGATTTGATTAGTTATATTAGCTTGGTATTGCTATCTGTTGTCTGTTTTCTGATATTAGCTTGGCTGATTGCTATCTATTTTCTGAGACAGCAGATGGGAAAAAGAAAATGGGACCAAAAGAAAATAGTAAAAAAAATTAAAAAAAAAAGCAATTCACATCACATGTTTAGAAAACATGTGACGTGAATTATATTGGGAAGAAACCACGTCACTTATTAGCAAAATAAGTGACATGGTTTCTCCACAAACCACGTCACTTATTTGGCTAATAAGTGACATGGTTTATTCCCAGGATAATTCACGTCACATGATTTCTAAACATGTGACGTGAATTCTCAGATATTTAAAAAAAAAAGATTCAGCGACTTATCTACTTCTCTTGTTTCATAACTTGTGACGTGGAAAATCAGACTTTCCACGTCACATATCTTATGTGACGTAAAATACCCATTTTTTCTAAGTCACTACTTTTAACGTCACATAAAAAAGTGACATTAAAACCCCTAAATAACAGACATGGAAACTCCTTTCTGTAGTAGTGACATGAAACCACATGGATACCGGTTCATTTTTTTGTCCCCACTTTTCTTCTTTTTTTCTTCAACCCAAAAGTAAAAAGTCCGTTTTCCTCTCAACTCACCTCCCTCATTTTCTCCTCTCAGTGCTCTTTATTCATCCAAAAGAACTGTTGATCCCAATAGCGGTGAGACGCTTTTTTTGTCAAAATCTTCACTAAGACACTACTACAGAATTATCCTATTGCGACGCAATAATAGCGGCGCTCATAGAAAAAAGCGCCGGTATTGGTAAAGAAGGAGCCTATACCGGCGCTTACCAAGAAAAGCGCCGGAATAGAGGTAAGCCTATACCGGCGCTTGGTACTAAAAGCGCCGGTATAGGGTTTCAGTTTATCATTTATTTATTATTTTTTTTATTAAAATACCTATACCTGCGCTTTCTATATAAGCGCCGGTATAGGCTAATAATAAATAATTTTTCGTTTTCTAATAATAATTAAAATAAGAGTTTAATATTAAATATTAAAACATTAATTATTTATTTTAATGCACCTATACCGGCGCTTTTTTAAAAAAGCGCCGGTATAGGCTCGTAATAAATAATTTTTCGTTTTTTAATAATAATTAAAATAAGAGTTTAATATTAAATATTAAAACATTAATTATTTATTTTAATGCACCTATACCGGCGCTTTATTTAAAAAGCGCTGGTATAGGGGGGTCCAAATTAAAAATTTTTGGAGGGAGATTTCCCTCCAAAAATATTTGGACCCCCCTATACCGGCGCTTTTTTAAAAAAGCGCCGGTATAGGCTAGTAATAAATAATTTTTCGTTTTTTAATAATAATTAAAATAAGAGTTTAATATTAAATATTAAAACATTAATTATTTATTTTAATGCACCTATACCGGCGCTTTATTTAAAAAGCGCCGGTATAGGGGGGTCCAAATTAAAAATTTTTGGAGGGAGATTTCCCTCCAAAAATTTTTGGACCCCCCTATACCGGCGCTTTTTTAAAAAAGCGCCGGTCTAGGCTAGTAATAAATAATTTTTCGTTTTTTAATAATAATTAAAATAAGAGTTTAATATTAAATATTAAAACATTAATTATTTATTTTAATGCACCTATACCGGCGCTTTATTTAAAAAGCGCCGGTATATGCCAAAAAATTGGAGGGAAATTTCCCTCCAAAAATTTTCGGACCTTCCTATACCGGCGCTTTTTAAAAAAAGCGCCGGTATTGGCTTCTCTTTCTCTTTTTTATTTCCTCTTGTCTTTTCACTTTTCACTTTCTGTCGTCATTTCATTTCCTCTTGCTGCTGTTCACCTTAGCTTCATCTTCACCTCGCCTTCAGTCACGCCGCCGTTCACGCCATTCTCACCGTTGTTCAAGCCATTCTCGCCGCCGTTGTCGTCTATTCTTCAGTCATTCCGTTCACCTTTGCTTTGCCATTTCATCTGTCGTCTGTTCTTCAGTCACGCCGTTCAAGCATCCAAGCCTCTTCCCCAAATCTTTGCTTCCTTCGGTGAGTTTCCCCTTGTTTTTGCTTTTTTTTAACTTGTTTTAGTCTCTGGGATTCCCAGATTTTTGTTGTTTGAATAACAAATGTTCTAACATCTGATTCATTGTATTTAAAGGTGCGGTTTTTGCAAACAAAGCTGGTGGGGATTTTTCGCCTCATTCTTATTCAGATAAATTAGGTGAGTTTAACTTGTACATAGCATGTACTCTCTTATCAAGTTTTAGTTTGTGCAATAAAAAGTTTTAGTTTGTACATATTCTTCTCTGTTTGAGTTACTGGTGTGTATGGACTGCCTGGAATTGTATAGAATTGCTGGAATTTTTGCAATGATGCAGGTGGGTGTGAATTAAAAAACAAATTGTATATTTTAAAAAAAATATAACCTATAGCGGCGCTTTTTACGAAAAGCGCCGCTATAGAGAGGCCTATACCGGCTCTTTATTACCCAAAAGCGCCGGTATAGATGGGCCTATACCGGCGCTTTTTGTAAAAAGCGCCAGTATAGGCCTTTTCAGTTTCAATAAAATTTAATTAAAACATGACCTATAGCGGCGCTTTTGGGTAATTAAGCGCCGCTATATGGTCACCTATAGCGGCGCTTTATAAGCGTCGCTATAGGTCAGATGACCTATAGCGGCACTTCAAAAGCGCCGCTATAGGGGTCAAAAAAGCGCCGCTATAGGTGTTTTCTGTAGTAGTGAGAAGATGTGGGTATTTAGAAGTTTTCTTAATAACAATATTGTACCGAATGTTTACAATATGTAGCAATGTGTCCTACCTTAACATTTGATTAACTTTGACTGTCAAATAGAAAGTTTTGACCAATGCTACCACATCAGCATACTATGTAACATTTTTTTGTCAAAACATTCGATCTAATTGTCAAAGTAAACAAACTACTAGGGCAAGGTGTAACACCCCAAATTTTAGAAAAATAAAAAATAATGATTTATTTAAGGTCTTGGGGTGGCATTTAGAAATTAAAAAGCTTTATAAATAAATTTATGAGGCCAGGTGTATTTTTAATAATTTTTAAGACTTATTTTCTTTATTAATTAAGAAAAAATAGTTGGAAGATGAATTTAAATAAGGGAATATTTAGATCCTTGGGGTATTGTTTAGTATTTAAAAAGTCTTATAAATAAATTTAGGAATTTAAGCATATCTAGAAAAATTATTTTTAGAATAAATTTAGATCAATTTGTAAAGGAAATGGTAATTAAATTTTTAAAGAAGGGCATAAAGGGAAAGAGGAAAAAGAAAAGAAAAGGAAAATGACAATATCTGCCCCTAGTTAAAAATATCTTTAGTTATTGTAGGAGGGGCAAAATGGTAAATCAACCTATTAAAATATCTCTTCTTTCTTATTTATTCCCTACCTCCCACGTGTTCCTATTCCCATTCACTCTCTTCCTCCCCAAACCTGAGTCTCCCTCTGTCCTCACCTCTCTCCATTTCTTCGATATTCAAGCGGCGGATGATGGTGATTTCGACAGCAACCGGCGATGAGAAAATGGGGAAAACGAACAGGGAGCTTGGATTAACCTAGAGTCAGTGATTTTCCTTTGTTTCCCCATCTCTTCAGACCGATTTCAAGCGAGCTAAGTGAGGGTGATTCGAATTTCTTTGGGGGTTTTGAAGCTTTTGAATCCATAAAAATGAAGCTTAGGTGAAGAGCACCACTTTCGAGTATGTGTGCGTGTAGTGCCCTTGGGTCCGCCCTTCAAGAAAATAAGAACCAAGGGGATAGTGGAAGCTAACCCCCGGGTGTCGTTCGCTTGAGGAGCCTAACGCAAAAGATGACCTAGTAGCTAATATACAAATTTGAGAAAGCGAGTAAAAAGTATTGTATTTTGTTTTTGGTAATAAATAGGTGCAAAAGATGTTATAAGTTCAAAAGTAAAACAAAAATAAGATAAAAGTGAGATTTGGAGGGGAAAGGAAATGGAATCATTCTTGATAAATGGAAACATCGGGATTCGTTGCTTCAAAAGATTTTCAGGGAGTTGATTGTTGATTTTCAGAAGAACCCTAGAGGAATCCCTCTAGGCTAGGCTTAGGTTAACTTAATTAATGCCGGAACCCCGCACATTACTTAATTTAACCTAAGTTAATTGAGTTCAAAATCAATATGAATTTGCTAATCGTAAGGGGCTCTTAATCCAACAACCGGGACCTCGAATTGCCACTTAATTAATCCTAGGGTTTAATTAATTATTGGAACCCCACATAACAAATTAAGACTCTAGGATTGAAGTCCAATGCCACTCATGCAATTTGACAAATTCAAGAATCAATTAATTATGCAAGACTTATAATCCACAATTTAGGCCACCCCACAATTGCACTTAATTTCTCAATTAACCCTAACACATTGATGGCCACCCAAACAAAGATTAAGGTTGAAAAGAGTGATTACCCAATGTCTAAATACAATTAATTAATTTCTATGCTATTTCATTCATGCAAAACCACTTAACACCTTTAATCCACTAACCAAGCCACCTTGAATTAGTGCAAGATTTTCACAAAGAGAATAACAAAATCATGAACCCATAAATTTCATCAAACTCAAAGTTAATGTAGCACAATGTCAAGTATTCAACAAGAAAGAAACAACATAAAATAGTTTCTAACTCTTAGACAACATGTAGAAATGAAGAACACAACCAAATGTCATAAATATACTCCTAGAACCCTAGAAAAGCATGAATACAACAAGAGGAAGAAGGATTAGAACTAGAACTCCCCTATTCAAGCTTCAAGCTCATCCCTTGGCTCCCACCACCAAGAATGGTGGAGCCTAGCTACTACTCTCCATGGGAAGAACAGTAACCAAGGTGGGAAGGAAAGAGGCCATGGATTTGGGTAGAAGGAAGTGAGAAAAATGAAGATGGGGATGAGAAAATGAGAAAACTAGGGTTAGGAAGTGTGTGGTGGCTCCAAATCTGAGGTTAGGGCTTCAATTTTTGTTTATATATGGTCTACGGTTGGTCCAAGTGAGTGGGTATCATGTAGGACCCCAAAAATCGCGTCTGATGTGTTCACTACCACAGAAAACACCTATAGCGGCGCTTTTTTGACCCCTATAGCGGCGCTTTTGAAGTGCCGCTATAGCTAGCGCCGCAATAGGTCAGGTGACCTATAGCGGCGCTTATAAAGCGCCGCTATAGGTGACCATATAGCAGCGCTTTATTACCCAAAAGCGCCGCTATAGGTCATGTTTTTATTAATTTTTATTAAAATTGAAAAGGCCTATACCGGCGCTTTTTGTAAAAAGCGCCAGTATAGGCCTATCTATAGTGGCGCTTTTGGGTAATAAAGCGCCGGTATAGGCCTTTCTATAGCGGCGCTTTTCGTAAAAAGCACCGCTATAGGTTATATTTTTTTTAAAATATACAATTTGTTTTTTAATTCACACCCACCTGCATCATTGCAAAAATTCCAGCAATTCTATACAATTCCAGGCAGTCCATATACACCAGTAACTCAAACAGAGAAGAATATGTACAATAAGACCAAAAGCTATATTGTTCAATTAAGAAAAAAAGCATGCATACTACTAGTCAGGCTGTCTAATTTGAGAGAACAGAGGGTGTACATAACTACACCATTCTTCAATTAGCGCTTTCATCTTCTCCCTTGACAACATGAAGCAACGTGCGTCTGGGTAATACTGCGTAAAGAAATTTAACTGACAATTAAATTTACTTGAAAGCTAATAAGTACAAACACTTAGATTAGGAAAAATATAAAACTTACTGTCAATGGGATGTTATCTCGATTATGTGATACGATATCCCTCATATAATGCATGACATAGTATCTGTAACACCCCAAAATTTGGATTAGAGATAATAGGGATTTTTAAAGGTTTAGGGTGTCATTTAGAAATTAAAAAGTCTTATAAATAAATTTATTAGGTAAAGATGTATTTCTAATAATTTTAAGATTTATTTTCTTTATTAATTGAGGAAAAATAATTAGATGATAAATTTTAATTTGGAAATTTGAGAAAAAACTATTTTGAGGCCCAAATAAATTTATGGGTAAGAAAATATCTAATCTGATATGAGAATTAATTTTAGGAAATTAATTTTTTAGATACGGACCAAACTGGAAATAATAGAAAGATTAAGAATAGGGACTAAATTGAAAAGAACAGAAGTTAAAAGGGCAAAAACAAAATTAATTCCTAACCCTTATAAATTAGACCCTTCCTTCCTTCCTTCCTCATTTTCCTATCCTCCTCTCTCTGCTCTCTCCGTCTTCTCTCTGAGTGTTCAGCGATTTTCGCCGTCGACAGGAGTGTTTTCCGGCGACGACGAGTCCTAGTGTAGCATGCAACACCTGATTTGGCATAGGGTGAGTTCTCTCTTCCCGTTTCTACCTCTATCTTCTCTGATTAGCGCCGATTTTGAGTAAGGATACGTTTTGGGGGTTTTGGTTTTTATGAGTTGTAATCTGATTAAATCAAAGCTTGATGTTAGATTTTTAGTTTCCCTTAAGAATCGAAGCATGTATGTGAGAATTTGACCGGATTTCTTCCTATATGGGCTCGGGTTACTGTTCATCCGGGAAGGGAAGATGTAATTTCTGTCCTCATGCACTTAAAAGCTTTATTAAATTTATTTAGGAGTAAGATTAAGATAATATACATAATAAGTTTTTGGGGTTTTGAAATTGTTATCAATTTTGTTTTCTCTCCCTCTGTTCGATTCTTTGGCTTGTTGGGTTTGTGACGAAAATAGAAATATGATAGAATTGATATACGGTCATGCATGTGGATTTTCGGCGGTGTGTGAAAATATGAGGTTGTTGATTTGTATGCTCTGTTTTTCGGCGAGTGCATGCTTAAGTTTCTTTTAGTAGGCGATATATGAAATTATGAAATTGATGTTCTGTTTTGGTGCAAGTTTCTGTCGGGAAGTTGTCTTGGATTTCAAAGGAAGAAATTAACTCTAATTCACACAAATAAGATGACATGAATGGTTGGGGATTTCGGCTGAAGCTGTTTAGATGAATATATATATATATATATATGACGTTAAGTTGATTTTATGAGTTTTAAGACTTATCTATCTAAGTAGAAATTCTGAATCTGCTTAAAAGTATAATAAGTACAGTTTTGAAATTGACTTATTAGAAGAAGATAAGCATTGAGTAAATCTAATTGAAACTTAGTTCTTTATGCTCTAAGAGTGAATAAATTGTGTCAAAGTCAGAATGGAATTTCAAAATTTAACTCCCTCTACTTCGTTTCTGTTCTGCTTCTATTGTGTAAAGTTTCAGTTTTGTTATTTAGGATTTGGGGAAGAGTGAATCTCAAATCCAAAAAGGGACTTTTGGTTTGTTTGTAGCATAAAACATGCAAATACTAGAATATATATACACACACATAGATATAGAAATACGTGTGTATATAAATAATTTTGATTTGGACATTGTTGAATGCTGAGATATTTTTCAGATTAGGAGGTGTTGTGGTTTGGAGCACTTTAAGTGTAAGTGCTGATTATTATTGTTTTGGGGTTCCTAAATGATGAGTCAATAGCTTAAGAGTTAAAGTAAGCATAAGAATGTTTGATAAGACATTATGAAGTGGTATATGTGTGGTCAAATGAATCTATACGGTAGAATTGAAGTGGGAAGCTAGGATTGTTGACTTTTGATAATATTGATCTGTTTATTGGGGTTTTCATTCAGATTTGTATTGTTTGAACTTGATGTTTGACTTATATGGAATGAATATGGATATCCAAGGATTAGCTGGTACAGATGATGTATGTTAATATTGAAAATTTGAAAAGCTTCGATTTGATTGAAATGGTACTTCATGCGTGAGTTGGTAATATTTTGGAGTCTAGATATCTTAAAGATGATTTAATTGTGTAATTAAACTGTGAGTAGCTCAAATATGTAGACATATATTGCTGTGATATGCTGGAAAAAATCTGAAGCTGATAGGAAATTTTAACTAAGAGGATGAGAACATTAATGTATGGAATCTTTGTTTTATTTTGAAGATTTAGGAATGTATAAATCTGGCTTGATGTACTATGAAGAAAAGTTTCAGTTTTAACCAGTGGTATTTGAATAGTAAGATGAATCAAATGATGGAAATAATAGCTGCTGTAATTTTTCTTCTGCTCATCAATCAAACGATTCAGATTTATGAACTGAAATTGGAAGACAAAACTGTATATATAGCTGGTTGTGGGGGTGTTTGATGATCAAAATATTGTGACTATAAAGTATAGTTTCTGTTTTGGAGCCTTACAATATTAAATAGAGTGATTCAAGGCAAGAAAGAGAATTTTAGGATGTTAAAATGGTGATAAAAATGTTCAATGAAAGTTAGTGTGAGTTTAATCTATGTTGTGATTGCCTTACGTAGTACAAGTCAGAGTCTAATGTTTGAAACTAAATACTTGTTGGGTGAAACTCTTAGAGGAAGGAGTTTATTACTATATTCGTTAAGAAGGAAATGAGATTAAGAAGGGTCATGTTGTGAGGATAGTGAACCAATGGAAAATTAATATTTGAGGCTTATTGAGATGATATAGTATAATTTGGGAGTAAATTATATGTGATTATTATTGGTAAATGGATACAGTGGTTAGTAGGAAGTTTAAAAGTATTGTTTTGATTCTTTAAGTTATGATTTGAGTATGATTGATGCTTTAATGTTCTGTTGTATTGGCATTAAAATTAATAAAGTTTAAGGAAGTAGAGTTATTAAACAAGTGGTTTCAAAAGTCTGAGTTTATAGGTAGGCTCGTATGGATTTAAATTGTTTGGGCATTTACATGGCCTTTCTGTGTGAATTCTTGTGAAATTTTCTGCAACAATTTGAAGGAAATTGCTTGTTTAAAAGAATTATCCTTGAGTAATTATTAGTCAAATATTGAGAATAAAAAATACTAATTGGAGTAAAGTAATTAAAAGTGATCTTTTTAATCTTGAATAGTCAAGATAGTTATATAGTAAATAATAATGATTCATAGATATAAATAGTGGGGTAGTCACAAGCATATTAGGACCCGAGAGAGACGCATAGTATAAATATAGAAGTACATATATTAACTTACTCTTATTATAATATGATGTGTAGATAGGCTTTGATATTGGTATGAGTTCACCAAGACAATGGAAAGTAAAGGATATGGTTCAGGAAATAGCTCTAGTATCCAGGTAGTAGTTTAATTCATTATATAAAGTTTTATATATATAATTTTGTAAAATCTGTTGCAATAAAGGAGCATTATTCCTGTTACGATATTGATAATATTTATGGAGTACTCCAAGGCCTAGGTGGGTCGCTCCCCCTTTGCCAGTAAATTCCTATAACCGTTAGGGTTATTGAGTAGCTGTGAGGGCTACAATTGAATTACTATAACCGTGAGGGTTATTGAGTAGCTGTGAGGGCTACAATTAAATTCCTATAACTGTGAGGGTTATTGAGTAGCCGTGAGGGCTATAATTGGAAAATCCTGCAGGTAATGGTTTAAAAGGGATATATGCTTTCATTATATGCACAGGTTTATGAAATTGATGTATATGTATATATATAAGTGCACACATGATATGGAATAAACTGCTATTGAGATTTCCAATCTCACTGTTTTCCAAAACGTTTTCAGTATAGCAAAATGGGAGTATCTAGCTGGGAAAGAAGTAAGGTAGTATGAAGGGGCAGGAATGCCTGCTTTGTCTTGTACCCTGTAGGTAGTTACTTTAAGAACCTACTTACCTGTGTATGTTGTATGTTTAAATAATTAAGACAAGCTTAAAGCTTATCTAGTAGTTAATGTATATGTATATATGTCCTTAATGAATTATAGAGCTACATACACATGTAAGAGGGTTATCAACCGAGATAACCCGCCAATATATTATTATAGTAAGAGAAGTGTAAATAGATAAATAGAACATAATCTAAGGAACATTTAACTATAGTGTAAGGGGTTTAACTCCCCCAAGCATTATAATTCAAGTTATTTTAATTGTTTTAATAACCACGCTATTTTACTGAAAGTTTAAAGATATTCCAATTTGTCAGAAAATCCCATTTGAAAGAAAAGGAAATTTGATTTAATACTTTGGAAAGAAAAAGTTTTAAATTTTTCGTATTTTTGAGCTTCTGGAATTAAAAAGTGGTTATAAATTAATTAAAATGTTATAATATAGTAGTAAAAATTTAGGTGTTACAGTATCCACAGTCGTTGTCATTGGCCTGATATGGGCACTGTAACAAAAAATACAGAATATCATATAAGAAACAGTTATGTTATGGTTTAAGTAACGATTGTTTGAAAAATTGAATAACTTGTAAAACCTGGACTTTGAGCCACGGATAAGCATCTTTCTGGTCATGGGCTTTGGAATAATTGTACCCATTAGCAGCCCGATAACTAGTCAATGCTCTGGAAACAAAACATATTAAATTAATTTTAGTAGCTTGGGTCGGTCATATAAAATGACAAATAATACAACACATTCAAATAATGTTGACATTCACTTACTCATTGAAGAGACACATCAAATCCGGGCGATTATCTGGTTTAGCAGATTCCACAGGATCCAAATAGTAAATAAGTGGATCCGGCTATACTGTAGGATTGATGACAAGCAAAACCTAATGTAGCCTAAGACGTTTTATAACGTTATGTCAGTATATATATCAATGATGATTGGAGCTAAGAATACGATGAAAGCTATCATGCTTATACACTTACCCTGTATTAATTGGAGCTAAGAATAAAGTTCTGCCTGTTGCCTTTAAAATGAAATGCCTCTTAATCGCTTTGAACTGATCATCACGTTTCGCACCCTCAAATTGTGCTATTAAATAAGGGTTTATGAATTCAAAAGAGACATTGTCCACGGAGACTATGACTTCTTCATGCAGGTGCCTTCAAAGAAACCATACAAACATCCAATTAGTGTAGAACTTATGACATTGAATGAAACCACAATGGAAACACATATATACCTAATCCATAAATTGATGACCATAGCACTGACCCATCTTTCGTTAAGCACCTCCATGACCTGATCCCTAGAAAGCTCATTGAAATTTGACTCGCCAAATATAAGCACCTCCATTATTGAACACACGCTTCAATCTTGGAATGATCGGAAAGTACCACAAGACTTTAGAAGGACTCTTACTTTTCTTTCCAGACCGAGATGTGTTGCATTTCGGACACTCCTCCAACGACTCATACTGGTTCTGGAATAAAATATAGTCGTTGGGACATGCATGTATTTTCTCATATTTCATACCGGTCGAGCAGAGAATTTGCTTTGCCTCATATGTTTTTGAGGGGAGTACATTCCCTTCTGGGAGTATATCTCGCAGAGAGGAAAGCAGTGCAGTGAAACTTGAGTCACTCCAACCGTATCGTGCTTTCAGGTTGTACAGTTTAAGCACCGCACGCAATCTTGTGTATTTGATGCATCCCATATACAACTGCGTCTCTGCATAACTCTTCAGTGTTTGAAATATTTCAGGATCCTCCGCACCCACCACATTCAACATTTCTTCAAGGTCATCGCTCTCATCACACATGTCTGTGTCAACCACATTTGAAGCGCTACTAACATCAGGTACCCGGTCTCCGCCAGAATACTCATACGTCTCACCGTGCTTTGTCCATCGTGTATAAGACGGATCGATTCCGTGACAAATTAAATGACCCAACAAGTCAAGCGGGCGAAGACGCTTTCCATATAAACAAGACATACAAGGGCACACAATTCTGTTAGCATTCTCTGCATGCTCAGTAGCAAATTCAATGAACTCTTTTGCTCCATCTATATATTCCCTTGAACTTCGATCACAAGACATCCATTTCCGATCCAACATTATAACCTACTAAAAGAAAACATCGGTAAGATGTATATGACTTACTCATTAGGTAGCCACCTTACGATGTTACCTTATTTTCTTAACGAAAAATCGGCAGCATAACGGCTAAAAGATAAATATTCCCAGGCTCAAGGCCCTATCTTTTTTACATAGAAATGGATAGCCAACTATATAAACAGCATCAACTCAATATATTTCCACAGTCCACCACAACAGAATTCACAGAGCATTTATATACATAGAGCATTAATAGTTCAACAAAGCAAAAATTTCATACGAGTAAAATAAAACACCACACAGTTTTGTTTCATCACCCAACATAAAATTTAGGTACCTGAATGACTTCTTTTACTTTGTCGAAGAATGTGTGGACCAAGCAAATACTTCCTGAGAACCCAACAACATAAATAAACAACTCATCAATTTTAACATTTATAGTGAACTATTTCATTCAGAAAATTTATATGGATTGATTCCCACAAATCATAAAACATGATAATTGCCCAATAGGCAAGCAAATATGGCCCAGCTTGCTATATTAAAGAAAATAAAGATAAGACTTACTTCAACGTCCTTTAGCTCAAAGTAAGCCTGCTAGCAACAATAGGATTCTTCACCTTTAAGTGTCGAGTAATAATCTGTAAATATTATAAGGAAAACAAAAAGCAAATAGATTTTATTTAAGTCAATGTTCAAAGAAAACAAAAAGCAAGATAGCAGTCCTTTTAGATTAAATCAACTTTCCTCCTAGTCAAAACCAAAATCCCTTCTCAAAAACAAATGATAAAAATCAAAATATAAACCCAAAAAAGGAGTAAACCAAGAATTGAAAAACATTCATCCCCTGCATACTTCACCCATGATACCACATATGAAGACAGCAAAAAAATTCCAGTACTATTAATGATGTAACTCTGAAAACAATTCACCTCTAAACACAAAAGAAATGGAAAATAAATCATGCAATAGAATCATAATATCATACCACCTCTTAATAAATTGTTTATTATCATACCTATATAAAGTACACAAAATAGAAGAAGACTCAAACTGATGCTTCATGTGAGTAATGGTAGCTACTATGATTTGATGCTAACTTGTACATTAAAAAAAAGTAAGAAAGAAGAGACTCAAATCAATTGTCTGTAACATCCATGCACAGTGAAATATGCAATTTAAACGTGCACAAAAGCATTATAATATTATAATAATCATAGGCTAACAAAAAAAAATTCAAGGCAGTGATGATTATGTGTCCTTATTGAATCGTATATAAAGTTTTTCAATATTATCTTTATTTGAAGTTCTTAATTATGATGGAGGATGTAGTCCAGACTAAATTAATGGCTTAACTACATATGCTTAGTTACACTAAGATTGTTAGAAATGCCTTGTTATAGATACCAGTCTTACATTAACGGCAGCAGAGCTTGGTGAACGGCGGCGGCGGATCTTGGGGAACAGCGGCGGCGGAGTTGCTAAAGAGTGACCAAAGGACGGAGAAGGGAGCAACGACCGGAGCTTGGGGGTGCAATGGAGAGTTAATGGCGGGGGATCAGCGAGAAACGCGGCGGAGGAGCCACAAACGACGGCGACGAGCTTGGGGGAACCAGAGGAGGGTCGGGACGCGTGTGGCTGGAGTTGTGCAAAAAGAAAGAAAGAAGAGGGGTTAAATAAAAAAGAAAAGCTATACCGACGCTTTATATAAAAAGCGCCGGTATAGGGGAGTCCAAAAATTTTGGAGGGAAAATTTCCCTCCCATCTTCACGCATTTTTTGCCTATACTGGCGCTGTTTATAAAAAACGCCGGTATATCTAAACCTATCTGACAGCTTTTTTCAAATAAAAAAATAAAAAAGGCAAATGAAAATATATGCGGCCCCACATCAATTATTGCCCTATACCGGCGCTTTCTTTAAAAGCGCCGGTATAGGATTTTACAAATTAAAAAAAATTCAAAAATGATTTGTTGGAGACCTATCCCGGCGCTTTTTAAAATAAGCGCCGGGATAGGCCTTAGCTATATCGGCGCTTATGGTGGTAAGCACCGATATAGGTACCTCACATACATATTCCGGCGCTTGTTACTATAAGTGCCGCTATTGTTGCGTCGCAATAGGATCCTTTTGTAGTAGTGGTTGCTGATACGGGTGAGTTCGCCGTGGCCTCGAGCAAACATTGCTTCTGGTTCTTTTAGGGGAAGTTCGCTGTGGGTTTCGCCACGGCGAACTAACATGTTCTCTACCTTGGGACTTCTCTGTAATTTTCAAATTTTGGGTCCTTTTCTGTAATTTGGGAATTTCGGGTCCTTTTCTGTAATTTTCACAATTCACCTAGAAACTTGTATTTTCCCTTTTGTTTTCTTGAAATTTCAGCTTTTAGCCCCAATTTCTCCCCTTTTCAAGTATTCTTCTTCATATTGAATCCTTCATATTTGGTCCTCGGATGACCCTACAAATAAAATATGCAAAATACAAGAATCAAAATGCCCTAAAAATCAACTAATGCTAATTGATCTTCAATTATGACATATTAATCCTATTTTCATGCTACTTTAACCTAAGGATCTATATGATCATTTAAACACTTTTTGGAACAATATTACATCTCAATTATGTTAAATGCCTCAAATTAGGCATATAAAAACATACAAATCCAAGGATTTGTCATTAGGCTTAGATTAACAACCCTTTTAAAAGATTTTGAGTGATTGAGTAGTTTTGATTAAGGTTCCCCAAAAAATTCTTCTTCTGCCACTGTTCGTCGGCATCGATTCCGGCGGAATTTCGAGCAAGAGTTGAACTAAATCTTAATTAAACTTGATTAGAAATAAGATTGTGTTAATAGATTGCATTGCAGGTCAAATTTTGTGGGTCTTTGGGATTTCAAAATTTCTTAATACTCCCTCTGTTCGGTCCGATTGTTGGGGGAATGTAAGGGGCTGTTTGTGATTTGTTCATTTGTGTTCAAATTGTGGTTTATATGGGATTAAGACTAATTGTATGTTAAATTTTTCTGAGACTTGGGGATTCGATATTTTTGTTCCTTCTTCCCTACCCTATTCCGTCGAGTTCTTGTTCTTCTTCCCTATGCATTCAAATTTTGTTCCTCTTTAGGCCACTGATTTCTGGTACAAGATTATGAGGTTGATTGTATCTGGTTGATGATATGTGAATTTGAAATTGTTCAATTATTATCTTTCCTGCTTGTTCTGGCCGGATTCTTGTTTTTACTGCTGTGAATCCGTTTCTGCATTTGATAGGGGTATAATAGAGTTTATATAAATTTCTGTAAACTCAATTGGTGCGGGATTGTGAGGTTGATTTTTCTCTGATTTGTTATGTGTGTGTGTGCGTTTCAGAGAGGAGGAAGGATTGATGATGTTGGTTCTATATTTGATGGTTCGATGTGGGGACAATAGGGAGAGATTATAGAAACAAAATTTAGTTATAGTGCTGTATGTTGTAATGGAGGGAGTTTGAGATTGCAAGTCATGATTTAAATTAAAGAGGTTTTATGGTTGCTAAAATATGCATTGGTCCTATTGGTTTGAACTTCACATATTGAATACAATCTTGGACTAAATTGATGTGAAGGTTATGTGTGAGTTATGGGTGCTGATTTAATTGTGAATGCAATGATTAAGTGGTTAGGAATTGGTTATGTGATATAGGAGCTAAAAGGGATTGAACTAAACCGGAAGTTGAAATGAACTATGCTATTTTAATTTTAGTTGAACATTAGAGGGGATTGTTAGATTTCAATTCGTACCTAGTGTACGCTTTGTTCTTGTGGCTATCTTACAAATGAGGAATTAAGATTACATTTGGAGAAATGAGATCTTAGAGACATTAAGACCACCGTATGTAGGATTTATTTGAAGTATTCTTTGATTTTGTAAGTACTTCAAATAGAGAAGTTAAATTGTTCTATGGAATTTGTTCACATCATGATTGAGCATTTAAGGTTAAGAGTGAAACAAGTTTTGGTATTTGAATTATACAGAAGTGAGAATATAGTTAGTCAATGGGTATTAAGTATTTTTATCTTAGAACGGAAGCATAAAGATTGATAAAGTTTTATGAGTTTTGGTCTTCGTAAATAGAGACTATCTGTTGGTTGTTTCTATTGGTTATTAGGGGTAGTCAAGTCTGGATTAAATTGTAATAACCTTATAGCTAGAGAAAAGGTTAAGATTTGTACTGTGAAATTGTGTGAATATTAAGAGCTTGAATTATTGAGATTGAAATAGATGATTTAAGGATTTTGATTATATGGAGTATTAATTGTAGGTTTTTATTCAAGGGTTGAAGGATATAAATTTTATAACTGATGGTTGTAATGTTAGTTTAACATGAGCGACATTTTGAAAATGATTTAGTACTATTTCAAAGTCTCAAGTTGGAAGAAGAGGTTCTATGCTTGATTAGAGTTTTATTAATGTCAATGATGACTATTAATAGAGGGGCTTTAGGAACTTGAATATGTAATGGGATTGCTTTTCTTTCTTATATACAATGATGGTAATAAAGTTATGGATGGTTTGACTGAAGTTCAATAATATAGAAGAATTAATAGGGTGGAGGTGTTGATGTGGGTTTGAATTGGAAGAAATTTTAATAGTGAGTTAATTCTGATGATTGTATGGGTCTTCTTGATAGGTTGGCCAAATGATTAGGTTAGAAGAATTAGAAATAGTCTTTGATTTAAAAGAATGTAACATGTTATCTTTATATGGTTTAAAGGTTGGTTAGAAACAGTAAGGAGATGAATTATGTATTTATTTGGATCTAATCATGATATTAGAGGTGATGTAAGGCTTGTTAGTACTGGCTGTCACCCAAGAGGGGGGGTGAATTGGGTGACAGAATAAAACTTTTAATACTTCTCTTTCTAAAATATATTGAAGGCAAGCTTTTTCAAAAACTATTAAATGCACAAGAGATATATAATGCAGATATGTTGGAAACTAAGAGAGATTAGGGAAGAGATAATGCACACAGAATTTATCCTGGTTCGGTCAACCCAGACCTACATCCAGTCCTCAGGCTCCACCTGAGATTTCCACTATCCTCTTGTTTAAACCGGGCACAAGAGAAGCCAACCACAGGTTTTACAAACACAAGTTCACCTGTCAACCTTTACAGAGTTTTAGAATCTCTCTAAACACTCCCCCTTACAACCCGTAAGGTTACAACCCTGTTCTTAAAGCACCAAGCTTTAGAACAGCCTCAATCAATAGAGGATTTCAATCAAAAATAATAAGTTCACTAAACGAACAGATTGTGATAATCACTTAAGTACAGACTTGTATATGATGAAGAAATACAAATTCTAGAGCTTAAAGATTTGAACTATGGTTGCTCTAGCCCTTCTTTTCTAATGCGCTCATCTCATCATTTCTGGGCTCTCTTGGTTTTGCTTTCAATCAATGTAATCTACAATTCTGCATAAAGCCCTGTTCCATCGTTGTTTTCGTATAAACGTTGTGTATGCATCATTTGTTCCAGATGTCTTCAAGTTTTTATATAGAGTTTGATAAATTTCTGTCCGTTGGAGACTTGAAGAACTAGCTGTTGATAATTTGCTTCAACTAATCTTGCAAAGGATAAGACAAGAGAGTCAGAGACTGTGAGTAACGTTATCCTGCTGCTACCTGCTACTGTACTTGTATGTCAGCTTTTTCAGTAGTGCTAGCTTGTTCTGCTATCACTAACTTCATTGTGTGAGATCTGCACTTAAGCTGTTAGCTGAACAAATAATCATTTAATGCATAGAAGATGTTATCGCAAGAATAATCCATTAGCTCAATGTGATAGACAATGTTTATATTAGCTAAGGATTTTCATAAGGCATTCTCTATCGATAGATATAACATTATCGCTAGCATATTCTTCTAATTCAATGTTCAAAACACACTAGCTGATTTATACAAAAGTAATCTTCTATCGATAGCTAATCGTTTTAGCGCTAGCAACCATGTTAGCTTATTTGACTCACGCTCTCAGGCACTAGCTATCTGAATGATTATTATCTGAAGCACTTTTGTTATCGATAGCTTGACCTGTTATCGCTAGCTGATTTCATTATTTTAGGGATTTGGTTCATTTATCTGCTGGTTTCATATACTCATATGTTCAATGAACTTCTAGCGATAGAATATCCTTTAGCGATAGTGAATGACTTAGTGATATATATTAGCTTTGTTGTTTCTAAGTCTTCACTTGCTATGGCTCTTTCTATTAGCGATAGACTCTAATTCTAGCGATAGTGTTCTGTTACCTATTAGATTTCATTTGAATAAATTCAGAGGTAACTTATGTTTTCTATGGGTCAGTCTTCATCAAAACTTAAGATTCTAACATTCTCCCCCTTTTTGATGATGACAAAACATAAGTAAATCATATGTAAGATAAAGCATGTTCAAGATAGGAATAAGTACTATTATTGCAACAAGTACAATGAATACATTAGGGTAAACAGTTAGGATCAGTATGAATGATAATACCCTCAGAATATTCCTTATTAGAATCAGAATCAAAATCATGCATGAATGGTATAGGAGGAATATCTAGCATGCAATCTAAGAGAGGTGGGTCAACAGAAGAGGCTACGTATGATTTGTATTCAGAGGTATTTCTAAAGGTTAGGGCGTAGTTATTTTCAAAATTTGCTCCAGAGGCTGTGGCAATGTACTCCTTGTCAGGTTCATCAGAAAGCTCAGAGTCTGGGTAGAAGAATTTGTCTTGATCAATGCTCTTGGGACCACCCCTAGCTCTTTCTTCTTCAATTTTCTGAACATGTTCTCTGATGGAAATGCCTGAATAGCCATCCTTTGATTTGTGAAATCTTCTCTGATATTCCCACACCTGTTTTCCTTGAGAAATTTCATTTCTTCTTCTCTCTTCTGCCCTTTGAGCAGCAACCTATGCATTTCTTTCTATTCTGGCCCTCATTCTTGCCTAAAAGGCAGCTTTCTTTTCAAGAGCTTGTTTGAGCTTTCTCTCAGCCTCTTCAAGGGCTTTCTTGTTAGCAACCTCTTTTTCAGCCTTTTTCTTCTATTCTTTTGTCATTCTGCGAGGGCGAGAAGTAGCTATTGATTTTTCTTTAAGAACAGGCATCTTTTCAGCCTTTTTCTGCACCTCATATTTTTCTTTCCATGCAGCCAGCTTAGCCTTTCTTGCTTCCCAACCAGCCTTCCATTCAGCCATCTTTTCATCTTCTGTTTTGCTCTTTTTGGCTTCCTCCTTGTCTTGTCTTAAGAGTGCTGCTATTGCTTCCTTATCTGCCTTAGCAGCTTCCCTTTTGGCCTTAGCTGCTTCTTTCTTATCTTGCCTTAGAATCTCAGCTATGACTTTCTTGTCTGCCTTATCTGCTTCCCTCTTGGCCTTAGCTGCGTCTTTCTTATCTTGCCTTAAGATCTCAGCTATTACTTTCTTGTCTTCTTTTGACAATTCTGGAGGGAGAGACAGCTTTCCAGATGCCTTGGCTTTTGGCTTTGGAGCTGTCATTTTGATTCTTGGAGCTCTGTCTATAGAAACTTCTGGGGCCTTGGGAGTGACCTTGAAGGATATTTCTTTCCTTGCTTTTCTCTTGGTCCTTTTCCCTTTCAGGCTTTCAGCTGAGCCTTGACTTTTGCTCTTTTCTGGAGGAGGAGGGGTTATGTGTTTGTCTGATTCCATGTAGCAGCGAGCAATGTTTCTGATAATTTCCTCAGCTTCTTCTGCTAACAATGGATCCTTCAGTAGTTGCTCCACATTATGCTCTACATGTTTCTCCCCCTTTTTGTCATCATCATAGGCAAGGGTAAGAGAGGAGGGTTGATCAGGTTTTTGAGAAGAAATGGGAGGAGAGGTAGGGCTTATGGTAGTGATAGCGATAGAGGTTGGCTGAACTGGTGGTGAAGAAGGATTGTTATCGCTAGGGATGATGTTAGCGATAGGGGTTGTTTGTGGTGTTGGGATTCTGGTGGTTGAGGGTGAGGCTTGTGTTTGTGGGCTAGCGCTAGGGGAAGGGTTAGCGATAGGAGTCTCTGGAGGTGTTGGCTGATTGGAATGTGAAGGTGAAGGTGCAAGTGTTTTGGCTTGTGAGTGGGGGCTATCGCTAGTATGTTTGAAAGTGGTAGGAGATGGATAATTACAGAGATGAAGGGAAGAGCTAAAAGGGATTGAGGTTGAGGGTGAAGGTGTTTGAGCTCGTGAATAAGCGCTATCGCTAGGATGTGTGAAGGTGGAAGGAGAGGGGTAATAAGAAAGATGAAGAGAAGGTGATTGCTGTGGAGAGGAATGAGTAGAAGAGTGATTTGGTGAATGACGGGGTGAGTAAGAAGGAGTAGGAGAGGGATTTGGATGGTGTATGGGAGAATGTAGAATAGGTGAGAGTGGTGGTGATGAAGATGTACCTTGATGATCATTAATAGGGGCAATGCAGAGACTATCTTCCAGATTCCTTACTTGAGCCTGAAGCTCCTGGATATGCTTTACCAATTCCTCTTTCTGTGCATTCAGAGCAAAAGCAAACTCGGCAGAAAGCCTGAAGACTATCTCCTCAGTGTCCTTGGAGATTCTTATAGTTAGATTTTCAGCAGAAGGAGGAGGAGGAATTCTTCTGGATTGAGCTTCTTCCTCTGGGAAGTCAGGCTGAGCAGACGAGGCAAAGACATGAGAAGCTTTAGACTTAGGGCCAGAAATCCCTCTGATTGGACCAATTGAGATCCCCATTCTCTTTAGGGTGGAGATTGTGACTTGCTTGCATTTCTTATTCTCTCCATCCCCGATAGACTTGATTTTGGAATGCTCCAGAAGTAAGGAGATCAACTGAGGGTATGGAAGGGGAGCCTTGGCAGATTTCTTAGACATGAATCGCAGCAATTCCATACACACTATTTGACCTGGATTTAAGGGAATCTTCTGGATAAGATTGGCCAACCAAGGATTGTCAATCTTGGCAAAACTGCTGAAATTCCCAGACTTGTGAGTCATGAGCCTGGTATATACGTAGTGAAGAATTCGATTGAGCACAGGCATATCTCCAGGCTTCTTGGATGAAGTCTCATATATTTCAGCAAGTTCTTCATCTGTATATTGCTCAGTCATGAACCACTTGTTGTAATCTGTCCCAGAAATTCCCAACATTTTGTTGATAGCAGACCAGCCAAAACTAAAACTTCTCCCTCTGATAGTGGCTTCAAAAGATACGTTCCTTAGAAGCCCTTTCTTGTAAACTGGGATAACTTTTAGGTTTGAGTAGAAGGATCTCAGAACGTCTTCATTGTAATCATTCTTCACACTCACCCAGTTCTGGTATGGCAGTAACCAAGGGTCTAAGTTAAAGCCATGCTCCTTGAAATAATTCAAATCCACCCAAACTGTTGCCCTATCTAGGGTTCCTTTTTCTGCAAAGAAAGCGCTGGGAGCTTTTAGTGGTTCTGATGTGTAAGACAGATCTGGGGAAGTTCGCTTTTGACGCTTCTAGCCTGATTCAATCACCTCTTTTGAGAAAGATACACTTTTCTGGGTTCTAGACCTCTTGTTAGCGGATTGGGAAGAGGGTTTAGCGCTAGAGGTGGTCTCAAGATCATTCACATTTGGAAATTTGGTTCTGGCCATTGCTGGTTTAGGGTTTTTAGAGATGCAAAAATGTTTTCGAAAACGCTTAGAGAGTGCTCAGAAAGTGTTTGGAGTAGAAGAGAATGATTGTAAAATAAATGTCGATGCAAAATGATTCACCTTTATAAGTTTTAGGGTTTAGGGTTTTACCATGTGTGAAGTACATCAACTAACTTTTCGAATTCTGAGCCTTTTAAGTGACTTGCTATCGCTAGGAAGAGAGCTATCACTAGCAGGCATGATCCCAAGCTGAGCAAGTGACTTATCACTTTCTCCTTCCAAGTTTCTTCTATCGATAGCTGACTTTGCTATCGATAACGTTTTTGGCTAGCGATTGCAACCTTTGCTCAAACAGCTTTTGCCCTGCATACAACTAGCGATAGTGAAACTCACTATCGATGGGTCAGGATTGCAAAAACTTAAGATTTAACATTTGAACAAATTTTATAGAGCAAGACTGTTATCAATCATGTAGAGAGATGACAAAAATAAATTTAAATACTGATATCTGAAATTTTCTCCAAAATAACTTAATTTATGGCAATTCTCCCCAAAATGATAATACATGCATTTGGAAAACATCTCTTGAGGACAAACTGAAGCATTTTCAACTTTATCTTTTAGTTTCCAAAGTTTATCTAGATCCAACATGTTTTTCAAAACATATGAATGCACTCTTATAAATATGCTGATTTAAAATTTAAACAAATTTGAATTGCATTTCAAAGAATCCACATAAGACTATAAACAATTTCAACTAATCATATAGCAATCTGTTAAATAGTTCAAATATTGATTGTTAATGAAAAGGGACAACTATCCATAATCCATACAATAATTATTCATTTTAGATAGGATAAGTGGGATATCACCATAACTGCTCTTGACTAGGCAGAAGATTGCTATCGGTAATGAGAGTTGTTATCGATAGAGCTTTTGATGGCAATCATTTCAATCTTAGCTCTGTTCTGCATATACTAGCGATAGTGAAATTCACTATCGATTGATCAGTCTCTTAGACATTTGGAGAAACGCTCTTGCTTTCCCAAGAGGTTCTGACATGCTTAGCTCTGGGTTGCAAAGATCTCTTATGTGAAATAGAATTCAAGAATATTCTTCTTGATGTATGAGGAATTCTATTTCTCCTGCTTTCCTCAAGATAATTGAATGGCACTTTGTGGTAGCTCATTCTTGAGGTGGAACATACTCTTCTTGTGATTGTGCACTGCTTTTTATGATCTGAACCAGATGTTACACCAGTGGCTTTTTCCTGAGTTCTCATTCTACATATAGATTATGTGAATCTCTTTCTTGAAGCATGAGGATCTCTTGAATTCTTCTTTGTTCCCTTAGTACCATGACGTCCATTTCTTTTAGAACTAGTCTGCACAGATAGAATACTAGATGGACGTTTTGGTACCCATTTGTACTTGGGTCCTTCATTGTTAGCTTTGAACTTTACATGTTCTTTTGGTACCCAAACAAATTTATTTCTCATATTTGAATTTCTTCTAATGTTACATGTGTGAGAAATATGACCAGATTTATTACAATAATGGCAAATAATAGTATGATGTAAATCATGAGACTTTATGCCATTATAATGATGATTAGAGGAGTACAGCCTCTGATTGTTTCTTTTCAAAACATTTTTCTTCCTAAGGCATTTTCCAGCATATTTTAAAACATCTTTATTTTTCGAAATATGATCAGTGATAGACATAAGATTGGCTTTATCCAAATCAAAATTGTTTTTCTTAAGAATACAGGAAATGGAGTTGTATACCATAGTTGCCTTATAGGCTCCAGAGAATGATTGATCAGATTCGTTCAGGTAGAGCTCTTGGCAGTCATCTTTCTCTTGTCCTTCTGTGTTGATTGAATTTGGGAAGGGTTCTATGATCTCTCCTTCTTCAGTTTCAGCTTCCAGATGTTCATCATCCACAGATATGCAACTTTGAAATTCAGATGAACTGTCAACACTTTCAGTTTCAACAAGATGATTAGTGATATACATAGATTCAAGTGTATCCCAAATTTCTTTAGCATTGGAGCAAATTTTGATTTTCTGAAAATCATTTTCAGTTAAGCCTTTATGCAGAATTTGCATTGCTCTAATGTTTAAGGAAAACATTTTCTTTTCTTTCTCTGTCCAATCCTTTCTAGGTTTAAAATCAAACTTGTTTATAAAAACATTCCACATAAGATAGTCAATTGATTTTATAAAACTTTTCATCCTAGCTTTCCAAAACGAAATATCAATATTTTCAAGCAGAGGTGGAATGGTATAATCAAAACCTTCTGAAAAAGTATTATACCCAAAATCAGCCATGATCTTTTCACTTGAGATCGTTGGATCCTTTAAACAAGTGACATGCTCTGATACCAAATGTTAGTACTGGCTGTCACCCAAGAGGGGGGGTGAATTGGGTGACAGAATAAAACTTTTAATACTTCTCTTTCTAAAATATATTGAAGGCAAGCTTTTTCAAAAACTATTAAATGCACAAGAGATATATAATGCAGATATGTTGGAAACTAAGAGAGATTAGGGAAGAGATAATGCACACAGAATTTATCCTGGTTCGGTCAACCCAGACCTACATCCAGTCCTCAGGCTCTACCTGAGATTTCCACTATCCTCTTGTTTAAACCGGGCACAAGAGAAGCCAACCATAGGTTTTACAAACACAGGTTCACCTGTCAACCTTTACAGAGTTTTAGAATCTCTCTAAACACTCCCCCTTACAACCCGTAAGGTTACAACCCTGTTCTTAAAGCACCAAGCTTTAGAACAGCCTCAATCAATAGAGGATTTCAATCAAAAATAATAAGTTCACTAAACGAACAGATTGTGATAATCACTTAAGTACAGACTTGTATATGATGAAGAAATACAAATTCTAGAGCTTAAAGATTTGAACTATGGTTGCTCTAGCCCTTCTTTTCTAATGCGCTCATCTCATCATTTCTGGGCTCTCTTGGTTTTGCTTTCAATCAATGTAATCTACAATTCTGCATAAAGCCCTGTTCCATTGTTGTTTTCATATAAACATTGTGTATGCATCATTTGTTCCAGATGTCTTTAAGTTTTTATATAGAGTTTGATAAATTTCTGTCCGTTGGAGACTTGAAGAACTAGCCGTTGATAATTTGCTTCAACTAATCTTGCAAAGGATAAGACAAGAGAGTCAGAGACTGTGAGTAATGTTATCCTGCTGCTACCTGCTACTGTACTTGTATGTCAGCTTTTTTAGTAGCGCTAGCTTGTTCTGCTATCGCTAACTTCATTGTGTGAGATCTGCACTTAAGCTGTTAGCTGAACAAATAATCATTTAATGCACAGAAGATGTTATCGCAAGAATAATCCATTAGCTCAATGTGATAGATAATGTTTATATTAGCTAAGGGTTTTCATAAGGCATTCTCTATCGATAGATATAACATTATCGCTAGCATATTCTTCTAATTCAATGTTCAAAACACACTAGCTGATTTATTCATAAGTAATCTTCTATCGATAGCTAATCGTTTTAGCGCTAGCAACCATGTTAGCTTATTTGACTCACGCTCTCAGGCACTAGCTATCTGAATGATTATTATCTGAAGCACTTTTGTTATCGATAGCTTGACCTGTTATCGCTAGCTGATTTCATTATTTTAGAGATTTGGTTCATTTATTTGCTGGTTTCATATACTCATATGTTCAATGAACTTCTAGCGATAGAATATCCTTTAGCGATAGTAAATGACTTAGTGATATATATTAGCTTTGTTGTTTCGAAGTCTTCACTTGCTGTGGCTCTTTCTATTAGCGATAGACTCTAATTCTAGCGATAGTGTTCTGTTACCTATTAGATTTCATTTGAATAAATTCAGAGGTAACTTATGTTTTCTATGGGTCAGTCTTCATCAAAACTTAAGATTCTAACAAGGCTAATGATTTATTGTTGCTGATTTCAATAGTGTATAGGACAGAAGAATCGTACATCAGTGTACTGTGGTTGAGGATTCTTTAACCTTTTGGATTGTTATTATATTAGATGATAGGAATTGGAAAATTGGTCATGAAGGTGTGAAGGATAATTAGAGGCTCTAAATGGATTTAAAAAGTTCCAGTTTAAAGTTCTATAAAAACGTCTCCTTTCAATAAAGATTTTGCTTAAGAGCTTAAAACATGTTCAGATTTAGAATAGCTAATATTTTTGGGTGCTTTGCTTTAAATAGTCTTGAGGTTGTTGTTATGTTAGGAGCATACTAGATCACTATTTTGCAAGTTAAAGAGAAACTCAACGAAAGAAATGTTAGAATCTTAAGTTTTGATGAGGACTGGCCCCATAGATAACATAAGTAAATAGAGGATAAGTTACCTTTGAATTAAACGAGTAAAATCTGATAGGTAACAGATCACTATCGCTAGAGTAAGAATATATCGCTAATGAAAAGCTCAACTATAGCAGATGGAAAATTAGTAGAACACTAAAATAAATATCTCTATCGCTAAGTGTATCCCTATCGCTAATAGGCAAAGAGCCATAGCAAATGAAGACTTAGAAATAACAAAGTTAATATCTATCGCTAAGTCCTTCACTATCGCTAAGAGGTATACTATCGCTAAAAGTTCATTGATAACATGAATAAATGAAACCAGCAGAAAATTGAACTATGTCTTTGAACTAATGGAATCAGATAGCGATAACAAATTATGCTATCGATAATGAGTCTAGCTATCGATATCTGTATACTTGGTGAAATATCTTAAATACTCAGATAGCTAAACAAACTAGAGATAACAAAGGTCACTAGCGATAATGCATCTAGCTATTGATAGAAGAATGCTTATTAAGATGACATAGCTAGTATGCTGAACATTGAACTAAAAGAATATGCTAGCAATAATGCTCATGACTATCGATAGAGAATGCTTTGAAAATTTCTTAGATATTGCCTCTATCTATTTGAGCTAATGAAATGCACTATCGATAACATCCACTGCATGAATACTTGTTTAGCTAACAGCTCAAGTGCAGGAATTATACTATACTTTTAGCGATAGCAAAGCATGCTAGCGCTACTGAAAAAGCTGTTATGCAAGTACAGTTGTTGAAGACGTTCAGAACGCGCAGTCTATCTCTCTCCTGGCTCACTCTATGCATGAACAGTTGAATCTAGATAAGAAGTTTGAATTAGATGAAGAATAGCATTTATTACCAACGGCTATGGGCCTCCAACGAATATATTCAAACGGCCACATGAAGCTGAAAGAAAAGGCAAGTCATGAACATATAAATAGATCAAGACTTGCTTTCAGAAAAATACAACGATGGAACAGGGCTTTATGCAGAATTGTAGATTACACTGATTGAGAGCAAAACCTATTGAGCCCAGAAATGAGGAAAGAATGTTGAGTCAAGTAAATTAGAAAAAGAGAGCAAGAGCACTCATTGTTCAATCTGTTAAGCTCTAAAATTGTAATTTCATCATATATTTCTCTGTACTTAAGTGATTATCACAATCCGTTCATTAAGTGAACCTATTATCTAAAATCCTCTATTGTTTGAGGTTGTTCTAAAGCTTGGTGCTTTAAGAACAGGGTTGTAACCTTACAGGTTGTAGTGCCTGTTTGGATTAGCGATAGAGAATCGTGATTTTAACTAATCGTGATTTGTATAAGTGATATTAGGTAGAAGTGACACTGGACAATCGTGATTTCTGTTTGGATACTTTTTTTTCATAAGTGATATCGACAATTTTGATTATGTTTGGATTTCATTTATTAAAAGTACTTATGGGTGTATAATTACCAAAAAGGGCATGAATTTAATAAAGTTTATTAATAATTGCGTAATATTTAAATAGAAAAGAGTGTCATAAAAAATATAAAAGAGATAAATATAATACCTAATTATGTTGTATACATCGCACAATCTCATCACGGATAGAGTCTCGAAGGCGATCCATTTTTGGTGAAGAAACTATGTTGACTCTTGGCGGTGGATCCGAAACAACTCGATTTATATATGTTACCCAAATGTTTAAAATTTGAAATTGCTTTATAACGTTTAAATTTGTTTAACATTCGTAATTTAAATTTGGGTTGATAAAACTTGTTCAATTTAATCTGTTAGTTCAACTGCATCCTACTTTTTTGTTCCACAATAAAAAGTTAATTCAATAAATATACACATTACTTTTGTAGAATTTTATAAAGAAATTACCTTTTTTGTAAAAAGAATAATTAATTTATGTAGATATTCTCTGTTTAATTTAATTAGATTTTCTTTATTTTTTATTCTATCTTATAAGTTTACTTTCCTATAAATATAAATACACCTTCTTTAAAATAAATATATTTTTTTTCAAAAAAATAACTATTTTAATTTATATATATGACAATAAAAAAATAAGATAGTTAGACCTAAAATAATTCATTTGAGAAATAAAATGGAATTCAGATAAATTGGGTCATGAGAGATTTTAAGTAGAAAGTAAGGGTAGTTTAGACATTTTAGGTAGAAAGTAAGGGTAGTTTAGACTTTTTAATGTTTATAAATTCAATCGTGATATTTCAAATCTCAAAAGCAACCCTCCTGTTGCTTCTGGTAAAAGTACTTAAAAAATCCAAATCACGACAGAAAGTGGGCTATCGTGATTTCAAAATGAGCACCCAAACCATATCAATTAAATAAATTAAGTACTTTTTTTGCTTCAATCGGGCTTATTTCACTCCCAATCGCCAATCCAAACAGGCATGTAAGGGGGAACATTTAGAGAGAATCTAAGCCTCTGTTAAGGTTGGCAGGTGATCCCGTGTTGTAAAACTTGTGGTAAAGGCTTCACAAGTGCCCGGCTAAATTGTGGGATTGTAAAGGCTTCTCTTGTGCCCGGTTTAAACAAGAGGGTAGTGGAAATCTCAGGTGGAGCCTGAGGACTGGATGTAGGTCAGGGTAGACCGAACTAGAATAAATACTGTTTGCATTATCTCTTCCCTTAACTCTCTTAGTTTCCAGCATATCTAACTTGTATACTCTTTAGTGCATTTCATGTTTGGAAATACTCTCAGTTATAAACCGAAAATGATTTTAAAGATTGCCTTCCTTATGATTTAGAAAAGAGAAGAATTAAATTTTATGCTATCACCCAATTCACCCCCCTCTTGGGTGACAGCCAGCACTAACATTTAGTATCAGAGCTGGTCACTTGTTTAAAGGATCCAACGATCTCAAGTGAAAAGATAATGGCTGTTTTTGGGTGTAATATGTCTTCTGAAGGTTTTGACCTTACCATTCCACCTTTTCTTAAAGATATTGATTTCGGATTTTGGAAAGCTAGGATGAAGAGTTTTATAAAGTCATTTATTATCATATGTGGAATGTTTTTACAAATGATTTTGATTTCAAAACAAGAAAGGATTGGACTGAAAAAGACAAGAAAATGTTTTCCTTGAACATTAGAGCAATGCAAATTCTGCATAAAGGCTTAACTAAAAATGATTTTCAGAAAATCAGATTTTGTTCTAGTGCTAAACATATTTGGGATACACTTGAATATATGTATATCACTAATCATCTTGTTGAAACTGAAAGTGTTGACAGCTCATCTGAATTTCAAAGTTGCATATCTATGGTTGATGAGCAGTTGGAAGCTGAAATTGAAAAAAGAGAGATCATAGAACAATTCCAAGATTCAGTCAATACAGAAGGACAAGAGAAAGATGACTGCCAAGAGCTCTACCTGAACGAGTCTGATCAATCATTCTCTGGAGCTCAAGATGCAGATATGGTATACAGTTCCAATTCCTGTGTTTTTGAGAAAAACTTTGATTCGCATAAAGCTGATTTACTGCCTATCACTGATCATATTTCAAAGAGTAAAAATGCTTTAAAACATGCTGGAAAATGTTTTGGGAAGAAAGATTTTTCGAAAAGAAACAACCAGAGTTTGTACTCCCCTAATTACCAATATAGTGACATAAAATCTCATAGTGCACAACATTCTATTATATGCCATTATTGTGAAAAATCTGGTCATACTTCACACATGTAATATTAGAAGAAATTCCAATGTGAGAAGTAAATTTATTTGGGTTCCAAAAGGGCATGTAAGGTCCAAGACTAACAATGAAGGACCCAAATATAAATGGGTACCAAAATGTCCATCTAGTGCTTTATCAGTGCAGATTAATTCTACAAGAAATGGATATTCTGGTGCAGAAAAGAATCCAAGAGTTTCTCATGCGTCAAGAAAAAGATTCATAGAATCTACATATAGAAGGAGAACTCTAGAAGAATTCACTGCTGAAACATCCGGCTTAAATCATATAAAGCAGTGGACAGCGACAAGAAGATCATGTTCTACCTCAAGAATGAGCTACCACAAAGTACCATTCAATTACCTTGAGGAGAACAAGAGAAACAGAATTCCTCAGACATCAAGAAGAGGACTCTTGAATTCTGTTTCTCATGAGAGAACTTGGCTACCCAATCACAAGCTTATCAGAACCTTTTGGGTGAGCCAAAGCAATCCTTCATGTATCTAAGGTAGAGGTATACAATGGTAAAATCTCCTACTCTATTATCAGTAATATCTATTGAGATTTTACACTTTGCAATCCTAGTAATGAGCATTGAATTATGTATTGAAGACAATTACAAAATATTTACAATGCTCATAATCTAGCTCTTATACACATGCATATTGATTTGAAAAAGAATATATTTATATATATCTTTGTGCATGTAGTCATGATTAATTCATTATGCTCAAATATCTTAAATTGATTACATCTTTTGAAGCATATGAATTATGTTGTTAATACCTACGAACTAACCATGAGCAGATCCATGTAAATTTGGATACTGAAGAAAAGAAAAGAATTACAGTTCTGTAGGTAACAAGGAGAGAAAGCTTCAAGACTATGATCTACATGGAAATTTACTCAAATCTTGATGAGCTGAACTTCATGCTTGGATTTTGGTGTTGAACCTGTAAAAGAAAATATCAACATTATTCTGCCAAAATCAAGCTACTGCATGGACAAGCGCAGACTGTCCAATCTATAGTAAGTTTCACTATCGCTAGCATACGAAGGACAGAGCTAAGATTGAGCTGATTGCCATCAAAAGCCTCAGTATGGGATCATGATTGCTAGCGATAGCAACTCTCATTACCGATAGCAAGCTTCTGCCTGAACAAGTGCAGTTATGGTGATATCATTCTTATCCTATCTTATACTTGAATGAATATAATTCTGTTTGGATAATGAATGCTTATCTCCCAGTTCATTAACAATCCATTTTTAACTATCATGAAATATCTGACTTAAAAGTTGAAAGTATGCATAATTTATCTATTGTGAAGTCTTTTTTTTTGGAATGCACAATCCAAATCTTGTTTAGATTTCAATTCATCATGGTTTATAAAATTGCATTCACACATTTTTGAAAAATATGTTCATTCCAGTTGCATTTAAATGGTTTTTGAAAACTGGAAGATAAAGTTGAAACTGCTTCAATTCATCCTCATAAGATGTTTTTCAAAATGCATGAGTTATCAAATGTCAGAACTTGTCAAATTGTGCTTATCAGTATCACATATCTATGCAATCAATTGGATCTGTTCTGTCTGTGTTCGCTGTGCCAAATCTCAAAATTATGCAGGACTGACTAATCGATAGTAAGATTCACTATCGCTAGCTTATGCTGAACAGAGTTGAGTCTGAGCAAAGATTCCCATCGATTGGCTAAAGTATTATCGATAGCAAATGGCACTATCGATAACTAGAAGGAGTAAGTGGAGCCTGAGCAACTGACTCAGCGTGGAATCTTGCCTGCTAGCGATAGTCATTATCATTAGTAATAGCTGGTCTCTCTGACAACAACTTGACTAGTAATTTGAACTAATGAGTATGAGCCTTATTATTCAAAAAATTTTTGCTCTCATTCTATTACTCAAATACTTTAACAGTCACTATCATTTCTATGTTAGAGTAACTAGAGTCTTGTGTTTATATTCTGATCCTGAATATTCTTATCATTTTGAACACAACTCTTAATAGTCAAGAAAATTGCTATGCTATAGTAGAGTCAATATCTGAAGCACAAAGCATTCACTCTCATGCTGTTATTCGTATGACTTTGGATATCTCATCTGATCTTTAAAAATGCAGCATTCTGACATATTTCCCTTATTATTGATTTCCATCATTTTTATCATGATCATTGATTGTCAAAGCATTTGAAACATGTTTTTAAAGTTTTAAATCTACATCTCATGTATGCTACATGATATCTTAAGTTTACGCTAAGAAGCCTGTTTATCAAATATTCCTTATGCTTTATGAAATATATTTTTGTTTGAATTAAGACTTAAAAGCATAAGAAATCTACTTCAAGTTTTATTTAAAGATTCTATGTTTTACTGAAAATAAATCATACTAAAAATTTTAAATCAAGCTTGTATTTTGAGTATGATTCTACATGTTATGAAAAAGGATTAAAGGCACTTGGAAGAATGAATGTCAAAGCCATTACTCGTTATACAGAAAATAAGCTCTAGCTGTCATATGTAGAGATGAAAACTGGCTACTTCAAGTATCCATCGAAGAAAAGCCCTTCCAACCTTGAATGAGCAATTCTATCCCTACTCTTTATTATTGATTAACATTATTCTGGATAGATTCTCTACTAGATCTTGATTGGATTCACTTGCATAAAATTCATATAAATGACATGGCGCAAATATTAAAACTATTTTTACAAATTATCATTGATCATGAAAAACCATCAAATTATGCTTCATTATAAGACACCTGAATCTGATGCTCACAAAAATTCCATTTTGATCATTAACAGTTCAAGTAATAACCTTGCTCAACAATCATACTGAATAATTTCATTTGAGCGTAAAAGAACTTATGATACTTGTGAATTCTGTGCTACTCTGAATCTATGAACTGATCTCATATGCATCAAAATTTTGATTTCTTGCTGTATAGATATTGGTGTCTAAATATGTTGTTGTCATCATCATGTATGATTAATATCAATCTTGCTCAATAAAATCTGTTCAGAATGTCAAATCTTAAGTTTTGCAGAACTGACTCATCAATAGTGAGTTCCACTATCGCTAGCTCTATGCAGAACAAAAGCCTGAGTCAAGATTGCCATCGCTAGCTAAATGCATTATCGATAGCAAAGTCAGCTATCGATAGATGGAAGGAGTAAGTGAACTGAAGTCTAAGTCACTTGCTCAGCGTGGGATCATGCCCTCTAGCGATAGCAGCTCATACTAGCGATAGCAAGTCACTTAAAAGTTCAGAATGCGAAACGTTTAGCGAGTATTTGTCATTGATGGTAATATCTGAAACTTATAAAATTAGGTCATTTGCATCCTGCATTCATTATTCATCTGCATTTTCTCTTCTACTCCAAACCTCTCTGAGCATTCCAGCCTACTCTCTCTCTCAAAACCCTAAACCATAAAATGGCCAGAACCAAAGTTCCAAATGTGAGTGATGTTGAGGCAACCTCTAGCGCTAAACCTTCGTCTCAATCCGCTAGCAAGAAGTCCAGAACCCAGAAAGTTGTCTCATTCTCCAAAGAAGTGATTGAATCAGGTTCCAAATGACAAAAGCTAACTACCTCTGATTTGCTCTACTCAGAAGAACCTCTCGAAGCTCCAAGCGCCCTCTTCGCAAAACGAAAAACCCTAGATAGGGCTACAGTCTGGGTGGATTTGGAATATTTCAAGCAGAATGGTTTCGACTTGGATGCCTGGCTTCTACCCTACAAGAGCTGGCTCAGCATTCAGAATGACTATAATGAGGAAGTGCTTAGGTCATTTTACTCGAGCATGAAAGCCAAGCCAGAATATAAGAAAACGAAGTTGGTAAATATAGTGTTTGAGGCTTCTGTAAGAGGAAGGGGCATCTCCTTTAACTGGTTAGCTATCAATAAAATTCTGGGGATATTTGAAGCAGAATACAACAAGTGGTATACCCCTGAACCCTACTCCAAAGAGGAACTTGAGGAAATCTATGAAACTGACTCCAACAAGCCAGCCAACATGCCTGTGGTCAACAGAATCCTTCACTACGTTTATACCAGAATAATGACTCACAAGGCAAGGAATTTCAGCAGCTTTCCCAAGATAGATAATCCCTAGTTGCCTCATTTGATCTCAAGGATCCCACTCAATCCTGGCCAACTGGTGTCTATGGAGCTCCACAGATTTCTATCTGATAAATCAACCAAGGTCCCTCTTCCCTATCCTCAGTTCATGTCCTATATCCTGGAGTTCTCAAAGATCAAATATGTAGGGAAAAGAGATAACAAAAAAAATGCAAACAGCTTACCATCACCACACTCAGTAAAATGGGAATTCCTGTTCAAGCAAATGGTGCTGGTTCTGTTTCTGAAGCCTCTCATGCTCCTTCTACATCAGCTCAGTCTCAGCCTATTGAAGAAGAAACTGAATCTCAAAGGACTCCTATTCCTACTCCTTCTGTTGTCAAGTCTTCCATTCCTTCAAAGGATGCAATCGAAGAAATTATCTTCAGGGTCTCTGCTGAATTCAATCTTGCCTTAGAAGCTCGGAAAGCAGAGTTGATGAAGCCTTTTTTGGAGCTACAGAATCAGGTGAAGAATTTGGAAGATAATCTATGCCTCGTCCCTGAATATGTCAAGCAAAGGGGAACAGCTCCATCATCTGAAGGTACTTCATCACATCATCATTCCCCTCTCTATTTTCAATCACCCTCTCATTCCTCTCCCCAACACTCACCTTCAACCCCTACTAGTTCTTCTCTTCATCTTTCTCATTATCCATCTCCTCCCACCTACAAACATCCTAGCCCTTCTCCTAGTGATAGCCATCATTCACAAGCCAAAACACCTACACCTCCACCTTCACCACAAACCAAACAGCCAACACCTCCAGACACTCCTAGCGTTAGCCCACAAACACAAGCCTCACCCTCCTCAACAACCAAAGTCCCAACACCACAAGTTGAAAGTGGCAATCGCACAAGGGGGGTGAATTGTGCTATTTAAAAATCTAGGAATAATTAAAACAACACAGACTTTATACTGGTTCGGCCAACATTGCCTACTTCCAGTTCTCCAACACTCTGTTGGGTTCCACTAACCACAGGTTTTACGAGCACAGGTTCACCTGTCAACCTTTACAGAGTTTTAGAATCTTTCTAAACACTCCCCCTTACTACCTGTAAGGCTATATCCCTGTTCTAAAGCACCAAGCTTTCAGAACAACCTCAAACAGTAGATAATTTCAATAAATATGTTCACTTAATGAACTGATTTTGATAAACACTGAAGTACAGATTAAATCTCTAAAACAATAAATACAGAAAACAGAGAGCAATGAATGAACTTGTAAATATTCTCGTTTTTCGTCGTCTATTCAATAAATGCTTGAGTTCTGTATTTATATCTCTTCTCATATTTTGCCCTAGCGTTCAATCTTCAAGAAGCCGTTTGAATTTAGTCGTTGGGAGCTCATAGCCGTTGGCATTTAATGCAGCTTCTTCATCGGGCTTAACTATCTGGTCTAGCTTCAACTACTTCTTGCGTAGGGTGAGCTAGGAGAGAGATAGACTCAGCTTTCTGTGCATCTGTACGAATTGTACTTTCTGGCAGCTTTTTCAGTAGCGCAAGCTTGATCTGCTATCACTAACTTCATTGTGTGAGATCTGCACTTAAACTGTTAGCTGAAAAAATAATCATTTAATGCACAGAAGTTGCTATCGCAACCTTAGTCTATTAGCTCAGTGAGATAGAGACAATTTATACATGATAAATTGAAAGCATTCTCTATCTGTAGACAAGAGCATTATCGCTAATATATCCCTTGAGTTTAATGCTTTGAGTTCTAGCAAGATCATAACAACAAACATTTTACTATCGATAGCTAATCCAATTATAGCTAGTTACTTGATTGCTTATTAGCCTTAAGGATACAGATACGAGTATTCAGAGGTATTTCAAGGTATCCTATCATCGATAGTTAAACTTGTTAGCGCTAGCAACAACGTTAGCTCATTTGACTCTTGCTCTCAGGCACTAGCTACCTGAATGATTATTATCTGAAGCACTTCTGTTATCGATAGCTTAACCTGTTATCGCTAGCTGATTTCTTTAGTTCAAGGACTTGGTTTATTTTTCTGCTAGCTGAGTTATCAATGAGCTTCTAGTGATAGATTCTTTCTTTAGCGATAGTGAATGACTTAGCGATAGATATCAACTTTGTTATTTCTAAGTCTTCACTTGCTATGGCTCTGTCTATTAGCTATAGAGATTCACTTAGCGATAGAGATATTCATACCAAGCTCTTGGTGCTTGTTTGAGACCATAAAGAGCCTTTTTAAGTTTGAAAACATGGTCAGGCTTAGACTTTTCTTCAAAACCAGGAGGTTGTTCTACATACACCTCTTCTTTAATATAGCCATTAAGAAAAGCACTCTTAACATCCATTTGATAAAGTTTAAAATTTTTTATGGATGCAAAAGCTAGAAGAATCCTTATTGCTTCAAGTCTTGCAACTGGAGCAAAAGTTTCCTCATAATCAATGCCTTCTTCTTGGTTATATCCTTTGGCAACCAATCTGGCTTTATTTTTCACAATTTGTCCAACTTCATCAAGTTTGTTTTTGAAAACCCATTTAGTACCAATAATAGGATGATTTCTTGGTCTAGGTATTAAATCCCAAACTTGATTTCTTTTGAATTGATTAAGTTCTTCCTGCATTGCAACTATCCAGTCACATTCAGCAAGAGCTTCATCAATGCAAGTTGGTTCAATTTGAGAAAGAAAGCAAGAGAATTCCATTTCATTTTGAAGTTGCCTTCTTGTTTTAACTCCTTTTGAAATTTCTCCAATAATATGTTCAGGAGGATGATTTTTAAGATGTCTAATGGAAGATTGAGGCTCGTTAGCTTCATCTAGATCATCTTTGGATTTATCCTGATTATATTCAGCATTGTTTTCAGGATTTGCTATCGATGGCTGAGGCGCTATCGATAGAGGCTGTTTTAAAAACTTTGAAAAATCTTCATCCTCATCAACAGATTGTTGTTTTTCTTGAGGAGTTTCATCAAATACTACATGTACAGTTTCTTCAACAGTTTGAGTTCTTTTATTATAAACTCTATATGCTCTACTTCTATTTGAATACCCAATGAATATGCCAATATCAGATTTAGGATCGAATTTACCTAAATTTACCTTTCCATTGTTGTGGATGTAGCATTTTAATCCAAAAATCCTCAGGTGACTGATATTAGGCTTCCTTCCCTTGTAGAGCTCATATGGAGTCTTTTCTATCCCCTTTCTGATGTAGGCTCTGTTAGAAATGTAGCAAGCTGTAATCATAGCATCTGCCCAAAATATTTGAGGCACTTGTTTCTCATTCAGCATGCTTCTAACCATTTCTGTGAGCACTCTGTTCTTTCTCTCTACAACACCATTTTGTTGAGGAGTACGAGGGGCAGAAAAGTTGTGATCAATTCCATTTTCATCACACAGCTCCATGAACTCTTTGTTTTCAAATTCTCCTCCATGATCAGTCCTGATGGCTATAATCTTCGTGCCTTTCTCATTCTGCAATTTCTTAGCAAGTACACAAAAGGCATCAAAAGTTTCATGTTTAGAGGAAAGAAACATAGTCCAGGTAAATCTTGAGTAGTCATCCACAACTACAAGAGTGTATAGGCTTCCTCCTAGACTTTTCACTCTTTCTGGCCCAACTAGATCCATGTGAATTAGTTCCAATGGCCTACTAGTAGAGACTGTCTTCTTGATTTTAAAAGAGGACTTTGTCTGTTTACCTCTTTGATAGGATTCACAAATTAAATCATGCTTTGATTTAAAACTGGGGATTCCTATGACTAACTCCTTCTTAACTAATTTATCTAGTTGAGAAAAGTTCACATGAGCTAATCTTTTATGCCATAACCAACAATTTTCATCATTTGAAATAAAGCATTTTTCTTCAAGCTGTTGGCATAAATCCAGAGTGTATAAGTTTCCATTTCTATTTCCTTTTATCTTATACTTCAGACTGGATTTATTTATATCTAAATCATTTTTATCAACAATAAGACATTCATTTGAATCAAAAATTACCCAGTTACCATGGTCTGCGCTTTGGCTAACACTCAGTAGGTTGTGGCAGAGACCATCCACTAGGTAGACATCCTTGACTGGACCTACTTCACCCACTCCAGTGATTTTTCCACTTTGGTTCCCACCAAAGCTAACTTTGGCTCCATCTTTTATCACCAGATTGTTGATTTTGTCTCTGTCTCCAGTCATATGTCTTGAGCATCCACTATCAATATACCATTTTCCTTTACTGGATGCTTTAAGACATACCTGCACAAACTACACAGATTTAGGTACCCAAACTTTCTTGGGTCCTTTAAAGTTAGTCTTGTGCTCTAAGTTTGTAAAAACCTTAGGCACATGAGTTCCTTTAGGAACCCACTTGTAAGAGCTATTAATGCCATATTTTCAATGATTACAGATGGACTGAGTATGGCCTTTCTTATTACAATAATTGCAGAAGCTATATGGTGAAGAATTTTCAAAAGATTTTCTAAAATATTTCATGTATGACTTCACCTTTGGTTCAATCCATCTTTTTGAAAACTTTTGTTTAGGCTCATATCCAATACCTGTTCTATCTCTAAAAACTTTTTGATTGCTTAAAATCACATTTAAAGTTTCTGAGCCCTTTGTAAATTTTTCTAAAACATGCGAAAGTTTTTCCTTTTCCTTCAATAATTTTTCACAATTGGAGCAATTTTCAGAAATTGAAGGAATTGCTATCGATAGAGGCTCAGCTATCGATAGTTCTTTTCTAGGAGCTTGCGATGGCTCCTCTTCTATCGCTAGAGAGGAAGAAACTTTTTGTGAAGGAAAGTTTTTCTGAAGTTCTTTGTTTTCTCTTCTTAGTCTGACTACTTCTTTAGCAAGTTTCATTAATTCTATGTGCATTTCATCATATAAACTTTGAAGTTCAGAGTAAGAAGGTTTAGAGTCAGATACCTCAGAATCACTTTGCTCTTCTCGAGCAACAAGGCAGAGGTTGGCGCATTCCTCACTATCGCTAGCTTCTTCATCAGAGCTATCACCCCAGATGGAGGATACATAAGCCTTCTTCTTTCCATAAGTTTTCCTTTTCTCCTTCTCCTTTATCCTTTGAAGATTGGGACACTTAGCTCTGAAGTGACCAAGCTTTTTGCATTCAAAACATACAGGAGTTTTGTCTTTCTGGGAGTCTTTGAAGTTAGGACCACTCCTTTGAAATCTCTCTCTTCTTCTGAAGAACTTTTTAAACTTTCTGGCCATAAGAGCTATGTCCTCCTCATCAAGATCTTCCTCATCATTATCAATTTCATCCTTCTCTGAAGCAGCAAGAGCAAGTGACTTTTTCTTGGAATTTCCTTGTGCTTCCCTTTGAGCTATCAGGGTAGGCTCATACTCAGCAAGGCTACCAAACAAGGCAGTGATGGATTTAGTTGATTCTCCTTGCATTTCTTGAATGGCTGTGACTTTCATGAGCCAGTCTCCCTTCAGGACTTTCAGAATTTTGTTGACCTGCTCTTTTTCTGTAATTTTTCTTCCCATAGCAGCAAGATTATTGATGAGATGAGTAAATCTGATCTCCAAATCTCTTATCTTCTCATCCTCAGTCATTTCAAACTTGTGGAACTCTTCCACCAGCATTTCTACACGCCTATCTTTCACTCCAGAAGTCCCTTCATGAGCAATTTGCAGTGCTTCCCATATTTCTTTAGCAGAGTCAAGGTGACTCACTCTAAAGAACTCTGTTTGGCTGAGAGCACTTTGAATCATGAGGACTGCTTTGCTATTTAACTCAAGATTGGCAATATCCTCAACAGTGTATTCATCCTCAGCCTTTGGGATACCCATGGGATCTTTAGGCACAATATCTCCTTCTTCAATGATTTTCCAGAGCTTGTATCCGTTGGCTTTGACGTAGATCTTCATTTTTAACTTCCAGAAAGTATAATGCTTCCCATCAAAGCCAGGAGGCTTATTAATGGAGCTTCCTTCAGGAAGGATGTTTTCAAGCGATGCCATTTAGATCTTTGCTTCTCGGATTCGTTGGAATCTAAAACAGAGAAGACCTTGCTCTGATACCAAATAAAAGTGGCAATCGCACAAGAGGGGGTGAATTGTGCTATTTAAAAATCTAGGAATAATTAAAACAACACAGACTTTATACTGGTTCGTCCAACACTGCCTACTTCCAGTTCTCCAACACTCTGTTGGGTTCCACTAACCACAGGTTTTACGTGCACAGGTTCACCTGTCAACCTTTACAGAGTTTTAGAATCTTTCTAAACACTCCCCCTTACTACCTGTAAGGCTATATCCCTGTTCTAAAGCACCAAGCTTTCAGAACAACCTCAAACAGTAGATAATTTCAATAAATATGTTCACTTAATGAACTGATTTTGATAAACACTGAAGTACAGATTAAATCTCTAAAACAATAAATACAGAAAACAGAGAGCAATGAATGAACTTGTAAATATTCTCGTTTTTCGTCGTCTATTCAATAAATGCTTGAGTTCTGTATTTATATCTCTTCTCATATTTTGCCCTAGCGTTCAATCTTCAAGAAGCCGTTTGAATTTAGTCGTTGGGAGCTCATAGCCGTTGGCATTTAATGCAGCTTCTTCATCGGGCTTAACTATCTGGTCTAGCTTCAACTACTTCTTGCGTAGGGTGAGCTAGGAGAGAGATAGACTCAGCGTTCTGTGCATCTGTACGAATTGTACTTTCTGGCAGCTTTTTCAGTAGCGCAAGCTTGATCTGCTATCGCTAACTTCATTGTGTGAGATCTGCACTTAAACTGTTAGCTGAAAAAATAATCATTTAATGCACAGAAGTTGCTATCGCAACCTTAGTCTATTAGCTCAGTGAGATAGAGACAATTTATACATGATAAATTGAAAGCATTCTCTATCTGTAGACAAGAGCATTATCGCTAATATATCCCTTGAGTTTAATGCTTTGAGTTCTAGCAAGATCATAACAACAAACATTTTACTATCGATAGCTAATCCAATTATAGCTAGTTACTTGATTGCTTATTAGCCTTAAGGATACAGATACGAGTATTCAGAGGTATTTCAAGGTATCCTATCATCGGTAGTTAAACTTGTTAGCGCTAGCAACAACGTTAGCTCATTTGAATCTTGCTCTCAGGCACTAGCTATCTGAATGATTATTATCTGAAGCACTTCTGTTATCGATAGCTTAACCTGTTATCGCTAGCTGATTTCTTTAGTTCAAGGACTTCGGTTTATTTTTCTGCTAGCTGAGTTATCAATGAGCTTCTAGCGATAGATTCTTTCTTTAGCGATAGTGAATGACTTAGCGATAGATATCAACTTTGTTATTTCTAAGTCTTCACTTGCTATGGCTCTGTCTATTAGCTATAGAGATTCACTTAGCGATAGAGATATTCATTCTTATTGTTCTGCTAAGTTATCATTTTTCATTAGTGATGGATCTTTATTCTTGCAATGGTGATCTGTTACCTGTCAGATTTTACATGTTTAATTCAGAGGTACCTTTCTCTTATTTACTTATGTTCCTTATGGGTCAGTCTTCATCAAAACTTAAGATTCTAACACAAGCAACCCCTATCGCTAGCCCCTTTCCTAGCGATAGCACCCATCCTTCCCCACCAATACAGCCAACCTCTATTGCTACCACCACCACAACCCTCTTTCTCCTCCCATCTTTTCCCACACTTCTGACCAACCCTCTTCACCTACCCCTACCAATGATGATGACAAAAAGGGGGAGAACCAAAGAGAGAAAAATGTGGAAACGGCAGAAGAAGGCTTAGTGGAGGATGCATCTGATAAGGAAGACAACGCCACAAACATTCCTCCTGATGTGAGTATGGCCATGGTTCTATATGAAGGGGAGTATCAACCAGTCTCTATAAATCTGATCCCTCACTATATTCAACAAGCACAAGAGATACATGAGCAAGTTGAAGAATTTTTAGAAAGAACTGCTCAGTCTCAAAAGGAAAGAGAGGACAGAGATGCAGCAAGGGCAGAAATTGAAAAAGAGAAAGAAGTGGATCCTATTCAGACTACCTCCCAGAACCTGGAATCTAGTGAAAAAGAAAAAGCATCAGAGGTCCAGTCCGCTCCTAAGGGAACAAGGATTAAGAAAACTGCTCCTATACCCCCAGAAAAGAAAATCAGGGCAACCAAAGGGATTGTGATTGAAGAACCCAAGTCAGCCCCCAAGTCAACAAAGAGGAAAACAGTGTCAAAGGGGAAAGGAAAATCAGCTAAGCCTCCTCCTAAGAAGAAACAGAAACAACAGACATATCTTGATAAGATATTGGAGAAGCTTAAGCCTCCCTCTCCTCCAAAGAAGAAGAAAGCTACTGCTAAGAAGAAGAAGAAGACTGAGGTTGAGGTTGAGATTGACCCTGAATTCTTGGAAGAGCCCTCAACTGATTCTGGGAGAATAATCAGTGAGTCTGGAGATTATGAGTTAGACACATCAAATTGGAAGGATGATTCTGAGTCTAACTGAATTAAAGAGCCTGAATCATTCCCTGAAACCATTCTCATATGCATCATACATAAATTGCACGTTTACCAGCTTTATAGTTTATGTTTAGTATTTCTTTCAACAAAACATAAACTATAATTTCAACATATGCGCACACTGACTTATCTCTATCAACTCTATTGTTCTCTTTATCTTTTACTTATATTTTGTCATCATCAAAAAGGGGGAGAATGTTAGAATCTGAAGTTTTGATGAGGACTGGCCCCAAAGATAACATAAGTAAATAGAGTATAAGTTACCTTTGAATTAAACGAGTAAAATATGATAGGTAACAAATCACAATCGCTAGAGTAAGAATATATTGCTAATGAAAAGTTCAACTATAGCAGATGGAAACTTAGCAGAACACTAAAATAAATATCTCTATCGCTAAGTGTATCCCTTCGCTAATAGGCAAAGAGCCATAGCAAATGAAGACTTAGAAATAACAAAGTTAATATCTATCGCTAATTCCTTCACTATCGCTAAGAGGTATACTATCGCTAAAAGTTCATTGATAACATGAATAAATGAAACCAGCAGAAAAATGAACTAAGTCTTTGAACTAATGGAATCAGCTAGCGATAACAAATGATGCTATCGATAATGAGTCTAGCTATCGATATATGTATACTTGTTGAAATATCATAAATACTCAGATAGCTAAACAAACTTGAGATAACAAAGGTCACTAGCGATAATGCATCTAGCTATCGATAGAAGAATGCTTATTAAGATGACATAGCTAGTACGCTGAACATTGAACTAAAAGAATATGCTAGCAATAATGCTCTTGACTATCGATAGAGAATGCTTTGAAAATTTCTTAGATATTGCTTCTCTCTATTTGAGCTAATGAAATGCACTATCGATAACATCCACTGCATGAATACTTGTTTAGCTAACAGCTCAAGTGCAGGAATTATACTATACTTTTAGCGATAGCAAAGCATGCTAGCGCTACTGAAAAAACTGCTATGCAAGTACAGTTGTTGAAGACGTTCAGAACGCGCAGTCTATCTCTCTCCTGGCTCACTCTATGCATGAACAGTTGAATCTAGATCAGAAGTTTTAATTAGATGAAGAATAGCATTTATTACCAACGGCTATGGGCCTCCAACGAATATATTCAAACGGCCACATGAAGCTGAAAGAAAAGGCAAGTCATGAACATATAAATAGATCAAGACTTGCTTTCAGAAAAATACAACGATGAAACAGGGCTTTATGCAGAATTGTAGATTACATTGATTGAGAGCAAAACCTAGTGAGCCCAGAAATGAGGAAAGAATGTTGAGTCAAGTAAATTAGAAAAAGAGAGGTAGAGCACTCATTGTTCAATCTGTTAAGCTCTAAAATTGTAATTTCATCATATATTTCTCTGTACTTAAGTGATTATCACAATCCGTTCATTAAGTGAACCTATTATCTAAAATCCTCTATTGTTTGAGGTTGTTCTAAAGCTTGGTGCTTTAAGAACAGGGTTGTAACCTTACAGGTTGGAAGGGGGAGCGTTTAGAGAGAATCTAAGCCTCTGTTAAGGTTGGCAGGTGATCCCGTGTTGTAAAACCTGTGGTAAAGGCTTCACAAGTGCCCGGCTAAACTTGTGGGATTGTAAAGGCTTCTCTTGTGCCCGATTTAAACAAGAGGGTAGTGGAAATCTCAGGTGGAGCCCAAGGAAAGGATGTAGGTCAAGGTAGACTGAACCAGGATAAATACTGTTTGCATTATCTCTTCCCTTAACTCTCTTAATTTCCAGCATATCTAACTTGTATACTCTTTAGTGCATTTCATGTTTGGAAATACGCTCAGTGATAAACTGAAAATGATTTTAAAGATTGCCTTCCTTGTGATTTAGAAAAGAGAAGAATTAAAGTTTATGCTATCGTCCAATTCACCCCCCTCTCTTGGGTGACAGCCAGCACTAACAAGAAATATTGGCTTTAGAGATTAGGCTAGTACCTTAGAATGACATAATGTGATTTCAGAAGTATTAAAGGGATCACTACTACAGAAAATGTCTATAACAGCACTTATTTTGGCCCTATAGCAGCGCTTATAAGCGCTGCAATAGCCAGTGATGCTATAGGCTATTAAGCCTAACGCAGCGCTTGTTAAGCACTGCGATAGGTAATTTATTTTTTTAAAAAATAATACCTATAGCAGCGCTTAGGTATTATTTTTTAAAAAAATAATTTTTATCCCTGCATCAATTTAGAAATTACAGACATTTCCAAAACATATATACATCAAAAACCATTTATCTAGAGATCAAATACATTAAAGCAAACATTCTAATTAATTAACTCCTATATATTATAAGGTAATATACTTAGAGAAAAATATACAATTAAATAAATTAGAAAGAATAATGGACAATTAAGTAAATTAAAACATGTAAATTCACTAAACATTCTAGAAATCAAAGTCTCTCTCAAATATATTTACTATATACTAATAACATATATTTGAAATTACATAATCAAAATCACCTACTCATGCTTAAGGTTCCATCTACAGAGTCAGAATGCCCACTGTTAAAACGGCAAAAATTGTAAGCATACTATATGTTTCTAAAGAGAACCTAAATGTTTGTACTTGTATTTTTTCATTCAAATGCTAAATCATTGAAGATAAAGAACACTTGTCCAGCTATGTATGCTTGTTATTGAAATTGTAGTTCAAACCTGTCATCAGCAAAGTAAAAATGGACAGACTTTTGGTGTTCAACAAAGTGCAAGGAAGCAGTCAGCTTTTCAACTAACTATTGTTCCAATTGGAAGGGGTTTGATTGTAGCTGTACCATTTAGAGGTTCTTAAAGAACATTAGCTGAAATGGTGGTCTTGATAGGGACACCCAGCTTGCTATACTCAAATAAAATAAGAGATAAGCCATAGTTACATAGATTTGAAAATAAAGTACTGAACCAAACACTCACCTGAACAAAGCTGCAAGCATTGTGTTCACAGTTCCAAGACTGGACAAGTCAACTTCCATGTCGATGCTGTCTGCTTCAAGTACTTAACATCAATAGATAGTAAGAGGGTTAGGAAACCAGCAGTACAAGCTAAGAATTAAAAGCATCCAAGTCCTAATTAACTCAAGCATACAACCAATGATCAAGAACGTTTAAAAACAATCATACTTTGCACAATAAAACATCATCAAAGAGGAGCATATCCTTTGAAAATTGCAACATCTTACTACAAAAAAGGTTCATTGCACAATAAAACATCATCAAAGATGAGCATATCTATAATTCACATCATTACTAAAACACTTAAAAGTTTCCATTATCATTTTAGAGCCTCAACACATTAACAATTTGTTAATATATAAACTAATGAAGTCAATCTTTTCAAGAAGCAAAGCACGAGTGATTCAATGACATCTTGTGGTCATAGCAAAAATAAGAACAACAACCTGGAATCATCATTTACACAAAGAATGACAGCAATAGCATTCAATTTGACAGCAATGAGAGAACAAACTCACCAAGTTAAGAAAACTGAAGATGCTGCAGCCAAATTAGACTAGTGGAGATTGAACCAGATTATCCTAAATGGACAACTTGACAACAAAGTGGACAATCAAATTTAGACGATCAAAATAGGAAAGTTGTTAAACCATTAAAAATGCAAAACCATAACTAACACCGATTATTTTCTATACCATTTGGCTAGAGAATTGGATGGAAGTTTACACTCATGTAGCAACACAAATTTTAAAACTCTGAAGCTTTGTCAGTCTAAATCAGCATAAAATATAATCATGAAAACGTTAGACACATCACCTGGAGGTAAATGCTAGTATATATCGGCTCTTTAAAGCATACTCATTATAAATAGAGGCCAAAGACGGAACAATTACCTGCAAATCAGATCCTTGATTCAAAAACCAACAAACCCAAAGAGTCTCTTGCACAACAATAAAATATATAACAGCAACCAGCATACTTACAAATATACATGTATAGACAGCAACCATTTTAAGATTCCCTTTATTTGCATCAGTTCTTCTAACTTCATGAAATATCTGTTACGCAAGAAAAGCTGTATAAGATCACAAGAGTAGCAAAATACGACAATAATGTACTAAGAAAACATTTTGCTATTTTATTTCAGAAAAGCATGATTAGATGAATTGAGAACAACGAAGAAGATCAATCTAAAACCCTAACTCAAACCACACAACAACATCATTTTCTTACCTACATACACTCTTCAATCTCAAAATCGAAGGAAGGAAATCAAACCCTAAAACGAAGAATTAGTCTTCTTATGCTCAGAATCACCAAAGGTTGCCAATGCACAAAGAAGCCCCAAACTAAGCATTTAGAAAAAATGACATAAGACTTGTTCAGAGCAGCATCAGAGAGTACAACTTTAAAATTCAACTCTAATGCATTATTAAAAACGTTTAAATGCATCATGGCTTTACTCTTGGGTCAAAATCCGATGCACACGCCAGTGAACAATAGCAAAAATGGAAAAACATAATTCTGAGGAAAAAATCACATGCTAGCTTAGATTTCTTTAAGAAACCGATCAAGAATCACAAGCAAAATAATACAAATACTTGCAGCACCAAAAGCAATGTTTAATACACCCTTAAAAAACTATTCAGATTTTAATCAGTAGTTGATTCTTCTCAAACTCAAAATCTAAGACTTATAAATCATGAATGGTAGCCCAAAAAGCTCAAGGTGCCAAATTTCATTTTAGACCAACAGAACCTCAGTTCACATGCAAGATCATGGATTTCCTTCCTTCTATTCCTTAAACAACGAAACTAAAATCAAAGCAAGGGGGATGAAGAGCTTGCTTCCCCAAAGAGAAATAAGGAAGAACAATGCAAATGGGGCCAAGGTCACTACTTGACGATGAACCGGAACATACCCAGTGAAGGAGATCACGGACGGTGGCCCTCACGACGGCAGACGGCAGTGAGCTCTCCCTCTCTTGCTCTCTTTCTATCTCAAAAAATCACAGAAAAGAGGGGACGAAGATGATGATGGGTCGAAGCTCGAAGGGGAGCCTTCTAGCAAGCCCATCTCTTTTCTCACCCCTCGCTCAAAAAAGATGAACGAGTCCTTCCTCCGCCCTGCGATGTCATCGTGAGAGGGAGATTAAAAATGAACCCTTTATTGTGAATCAACGTCGAAGAAGATGGAGAGGAACGATGGTGAGATGATGCTAAATTGAAGATGCAAAGGGGGTGGTCGATGGGGCTTCTCTGGCCTTCACTGCCTCTGTCTCTCTTTGACTTCCCTCTCTCTTGCTAACGCCGGTGGAGGAAGAAGATGATTTAGGGAGATGGATGAAGAAAAGGAGGGAGGCGGGGTTCCTAGGGTTTGAGGCATGAGAAGGAGAAGTATTTGGAGAGGGAAATGGGAAAAATTAGAGGGAGGAAAATGGAAAACAATGTGGCGGGGGAGTGACACAGGCATTTTTAAAAAAAGAGAAAACAATTTAAAAATACATAAAGAGGCCTATCCCAGCGCTTAAGCGCTGCTATAGGCCCCCTGGGATTTAATTTTTATATGTAACACAATTTAATAAAAACAATTTAAATGCTTTTGTTTTTTTTAATTGTTTCAAATATTTAAAATTGTATATATCAAATTGTTTTTATCTAATTTCTAAATCCCAGGGGGCTAAATAAGTATTTTTTTAATATATTTGCCCTTTTCTTAATTTGCCAATGTTTTTTTTAAATTGTTTGACATATTTTTCAATATAAAAATTAAGTCCCAAGGGGCCTATAGCAGCGCTTAAGCGCTGCTATAGGCCCCCTGTCATTTAAATTTTATTTTAAAAATATCTAAAACCAATTTTAAAAATACTAATTCATTTTAAAAAAGGAAAGAAAATTTAAAAATACCTATTTAGGCCTATATAGGCCCCCTGTCATTTAAATTTTATTTAAAAAATGTCTAAAACCAGTTTTAAAAATACTAATTCATTTTAAAAAAGGAAAGAAATTTAAAAATACATATTTAGGCCTATAGCAGCGCTTAAGCGCTGCTATAGGGCCCCATGTCAATTAAATTTTATTTAAAAAATGTCTAAAACCAATTTTAAAAATACTAATTCATTTTAAAAAAGGAAAGAAAATTTAAAAATACCTATTTAGGCCTATGTAGGCCCCATGTGATATAAATTTTATTTAAAACATATCTAAAACCAATTTTAAAAATACTAATTCATTTTAAAAAAGGAAAAAAAATTTAAAAATACCTATTTAGGCCTATAGCATCGCTTACTACATAATAAGCGTTGCTATAGGCCCCTGTGATTTAAATTTTATTTAAAATTGGTTTTAGATAATTTTTTAAAGAAAATTTAAATCACAGGGGCCTATAGCAGCGCTTAAGTGCTGGTATATGCTTATACCTATACCAACACTTTTTTTTAAAAGCGCTGGTATAGGTCATATTATACCTATCCCATCACTTGCATTTTGCAAGTGCTGCTATTGTTGCGCTGCAATAGAGTATTTCTGTAGTAGTGGATGTTAAGTATAGAATCAAACGGATAAAGTGTAGCTAATGACTAGAAGATAATATTAAGGATTTAAGATATATATAAGTTCAAGTTGCTGTCTTAAGAATAGCTTGCATGTCTCTATTGTTGTAATTTATATATTTTGTTGTGAAGTTTATTAAGGATAAAGGGACTAATCAAAAGGTTCTAATATAGTAGTGAGATTTGTGGTAAAATAGTACTAGGCCTGTTGAATTATTTTTAAATGAAAGTAAGACATTTTGATTGATGATTTGTAATGTTCTTTAATAAGTTGCATTGCTTGAGCTTGATTTGCATTGTTAATTGATTTATTCTTGCGATTTTGTAATAAATAGAAAGTAAATAAAAATATATACACTACTACAAAAAGTACTTTTAACGTCACAAATTTTGGGGGTTTCCACGTCACTTTTTCAGGGGACATTGAATCAAGTGACATGGAAAATGGACTTTTAACGTCACATAAACAAGTGACGTAGAAAGTCAGAGAAACAACGTCACACATGATATTATGTGTGACGTTGTAAGTTGCTCGGAGAAACCACGTCACACATAATATTATGTGTGACATGGTTTCTTTTTTTAAAAAAAACGTTTTTAATTTTTCTATTCCCCGTTGATATTCAGCAATTTGAGAACAAAACCCAATAGCAAACCAATTTACAAGACTTATAAAACATTTTGGCAAGTATGCAATATTTGCAGCAACTACAACGTAACAGCATTTGCAAACCAATTTACAATTGAACATTAAACATTCTATGGCAAACCAATTTACAAGACTTACAAAACCATTAAATATTCTATGGAATTTTTTGCAATTTACAATTGAGAAAAAAAAGGCAGCAGATTTAATTATCAGGAAAAGAAGGAACATGGATGAAGTGAAGTTGCGAACGGAGGCACGATTGAAATTGCTGAACCCGATAGGAGGAAAACAGAGCTGAAAAAAACCTTGAACAAGTAAAAAAAAAGAACCCGATAGAAATTGCATATTTAATTACCAGAAAAAAAAAGAAAATAGAAAAGAAGAAACGAACCTGCAGCTGGAGGGTGAGGGGGATGGGGGAGCTGTGGGCTGCTGGGGGGGAGCTGTGAGGGGGAGGAAAGGGGGAGCTGTGGGTTAGAGGGTGGGGGAGCTGTGGGCTGGGGGGTGGGGGAGCTAGGGGCGTTGGGGGGTGGGGGAGCTGTGGGGGCTGGGGGGCTGAGGGCACGGGGGGTGGGGATGGGGGAGAGTTGGAGCTGATGGTTTTTGTTTTGGGGGGGTGGGGATGGGGGAGAGCTGGAGTTGATGGTTTTTGTTTTGGGGGGCGCGAAATGAAAAAATTAAAGCTTAATTTAAGTGTGACGTTGAAAAGTTTCAACATCACACTTAATTTTAAGTGTGACGTTGTTTCTTTCCTATATGCATTCAATGTCACATTTTTAAATAAGTGACGTTAATTGGTGACATAAAAAGGGCTTTTTGTAGTAGTGATATAGGTGTGTGTTGTATGTGAATGACCAAGATCCTTATAAGTATGAACAAATTATAATTTGCTTAAACAGAAAGATTTGGGTAGTATTAATTAAATTAGGATCCGAGAGAGCCGTATCGATTAATTTATAATTCAAACTCTAACCCAAACCTATATACACATATACATAGGCTTTGAATTGTTAATTGAGTCCATCAAGATGGTAGAGAGGAAAGGAGCTGATACAAAAGTATGATCTAAGAAAGTCAGGTAGTAGTTTATCTCCATTCACTAAATTGGATGTATAATTTTGTAATACCTGTTGCATTTAAATGGTATGTCTTTTATTCATCATGTTGGAGTACTCTAGGTTTAGGTGAGTTATAACGGATAGTTATAACGAGAAGTCCTGTAGGTAGAACCTCCACTAGTTAACGAGGATATCGTTATCAGTGGTTGGTAGATGCAGATCGCACATAGATTAATAGGATAAATGCTATCATTATCTGTAAATGTTTATAAAATGTATACATGACAATGCATGCATGAAATTTACAGTGAACGACATAAACTACATTAAGTAAGAATATATGTGAGAAAGTAAGAATATTACTATGGTAGTCAATTATGTGAGAAATTTACAGTTTATAAAATGGTAGATGGTAAGATGGTTGAGATAAGGCAGGAGTGTTGGAGGAGGATAAGACAAAGAAATAAGATTATATGTGAGAAAGTAAGAATATTACTATAGTAGTCAATTATTTTAATAGTGGATCTATATATGATATAAAAATTAAATTAAGTTTATTAGCAAAAAGCATAGAAAATATAACTGTATAAATTTATAAAGGAAATTTAAATTCCTAAGTATTATGAATAGAGAATAGATATCCTAAGAGAATTAATGTACTTTTAATTGTTTTATGAACCACTATGCTTTAGACAAAGGTTTTAAATTATTCAATTTGTCCGAAAAGTCCATTCCAATAGAAAAAAAATTAGTGTAATGTTTGGAAAGAAAATGTTTTAAATTTTTCGTATTTTTGGGCTTCTGACACTGAAGAGTGGTTGTAATTCGATTAAAAATGCTACAGTATAGTATAAAATTTTAGGTCTTACACAAGTCGACATTGTTATAAGCCCACATAGCCAATGAATGAGCTAGTGATCTAGAAGACCAGAACCCCAAGGAAGCTGGCCCTAGTTTCTACACAAAGAAATTAGACTAAATCATATCCTTCTCAAATGTTCAAACTAGAAAAGCAAATAATCCAGATGTAATGTCTTATAAAATATTATTATAATATTTTTTAACATATAAATAAATAATTTGAACCTATTGAGTTTTGATCTAGATTATGTACAATTTTCTATTTTAAAAAATCATATGTAATTTTTTTATAATAGTTTAATAAAATATTAGATATCCATCACGATATAATATTATGAGAAAATAAAAAAAAATTATTAAAGAAGCCAACCCAATCTCATATTTATTCTCAACCACACAGGTACGCCAGGAAGATTATTAAATTTGATTTGTTCATTCCAGTCAAAGTCTTTTTCCCATCACTATTGTACCCTGTCACAGGTGGCCCCGTTATTAGTCAATAACCAATATAAAATTTTGATCTTTTCATTGCCTTTCCAAAGTTTGCATCTACAATTTTTTCAAACGGCTCTAGAGTCAGTCCAAACAAAGAAAACGGCACTAGAGAAAGTGACAATGTTGTCAACTTTCTTTCATATTCATATATGAAAAACCTCCGGACCAGGATGCAGAAGATATCACGTTTTTTGGAATAAAAAATTTCATCAAAGCGGAGGGGATGGAATTTTTGTTATGCTTTTTGATTTAAGAGTAAAAATTAATCTACTTTTTTTAAAAAAAAAAAAAAAACCAACTGCAACATTGGGACAACTGGGCAAACAGATCCATGACCGCTCCTGTATTTTTTTTCATTTGTACACAAACCATACAAATATAAGTGAATAACAATTATTTCATTGATTTGAATCGTGTAAATTTTTTTTGAACTGAATCTTTACTTTAAAAATTGGACCAATCAGATAAAAAAATAATTATGGTTTATCTAAAATTTTTTAACTCAAAACAATGAGAATCTAAACCAATAAGAAGAAAACTGGTTGATTTCTTTCATTTTCCTTAAGCCTCAAAATATTAGTTTGTCTTCAGTCTTAATCATTGATGGGAAATAATGAAAAATGCTAAAAAATAATTAAAACTAGAAGGAAGTAAAAAAAATACTTTTAAACACCTCAGCGTGTCCTATTTATAAGTGATTTTCAATTACATACTTCACACTAGACTAAAGAAAAACCTTAAATTTCACCAAATCCGCCTTAAAATATAACAATTTAATTTCCAACTTTATCCGTACTTAATGTCTACAATACCGCATGAGAACAAAGTTAACATATTTATATGACATAGTAGATTTGTACATTTACATGAAATATTTAATAAAATGACTTATAAGCAGAATAAATAAAGCATTTTCTCTCTACTCTATAAATTGGACTGGATGAGTAAATAGAGTTGGGTAGTAAAATTAAAACAAAGAAGAATATCTCAAGCAATGGCAGTGAAAAGTGGTCCATGGTTGACTTAGTCTATGATAAATTATTAAGAATTCATTAAATTTATGGATATAGTTGGTCACAACTAACAAATGCGAAAGGAGTGTAATTAGGGAGAAGATGACCATTCCTTATCAAATATAGGGCCCCCTTAGGAAGAAAAATTCTTAATCCATAAACTAAGCCATATGAAGGTTTTAATGAATTTCTTTTTTAAATATTACCCATATTACAAATGAGAATTCTTCAAAAGTTCTTATAATGAAAATCAATATGAACTTTCCATTCTTTAAAATTTATGAACCATTTTCTAGTTGTGGCTGGCTTTGATGAATCAAGCTTGCCTAGCTTGATAGGCATTGTTGAACTCATAAAAGAGGGTAGCAAATGGCTCTGCAAGAGGACTTTTAAACCGGTGATATATTTTTTAGCCATTTAATCATCTTTAGTATCTTCATATGTGATTCTCATATAAATATTTTTGTTTAGGCATAATAAATTATGAATGTTGATAAATTTAATTTTAATAAGTTGGATATATGTACTTTGTAACACCCCAAATTTTAGAAAATAGGAAATAAGGAATTAATTAAGATTTAGGAATATTATTAAAATATTAAAAAGCATTAAAAATGAAATTATGATGTTTTAGACATTTTTAATAAATTTTAAGGGTTATTTTATTTACACAAAGGAAAAATAAATAAATAAATATAATAATAATTACAAGATAAAATTTAATCTAAGAAAATGTAATTGAGAAGGCATTTAGAAATTTGAAAGCCTTATAAATGAATTTAGGAGGTCAGGTGTATTTTTAATAATTTTAAGGATTATTTTCTTTAGAAAACAAAGAAAAATAATTAGAAGATAAATTTTTATCTAAGAACTTTAGGAGAATTTATTTTAAGGCTTAAAGAAATTTATGACTAAGAAAAATCTCTAATATGATATAAGAATTTATTCTAGGAAATTATTTTCAGGAAGGGACTAAACTGAAAACATTAAAAGTTGATTCTAGGGATCAAAACGAAAAGAAGAAAGAATTTAGGGGCCAGAACTCTAATTTTCCCCTCATCCTATATATAATACTCCCTCATCCTCACTATCCTCACTCTCTCGATCTCTCTCTCCCGAAAATCCCTTTGTTCCTCTCCCGTCCTCTGTTCCTTCGTCTTTCTGCGGCGGCTCCGGCCGAAATCAGCCACGACCGGCGGCGAGAAGCTAGGAAAGTAATCAGGAAGCTTGGGCTAGTCGATGGTGAGCTGCTCTTCCTTCACTTTCTTCTCTTTCTAGTTCGATTCGAGTGAGTTTTTGAGAGAGGTCCGATTTAGGGTTCGAGTTTCTGGGGTTTTTTTAAGCTTCTAAATCCATAAATTCGAAGCTTGTGGTTCGATTAGCAAACCCCAAGAACGAATTTGAACATTAGAGTGGTATTAATCGAGTTTTTCCCAAATTCTCTCATTCGGTCACTGTTCACCCGACGCCATTTTCGTGATTTCTGGAGCTTTGTTGCTTTGAAGCTTGATAAAGCATGAATTAGGGAGATGTTTAAGTGTATAGAATGTCTTATATGTCTGGTTTTGATGTTGGGTGATTTTGGTATGCTTGCTCTTATTCCCTGCCTTATTCCGTCGAAGTTCTTGTTCTTTTTCCCCTGATGATTCGAATTCTGGCATCCTCTGTGACACTGATTTCTGGTTTATTAAAAATGGGCTCTTGTGATTTTGTTGTTAAATGTTCAACCTTTCTTTGCTCTTGTGTTTTGGCAGAACTCTTGTTCCTGCCTTTGTGATTTTGATTCTGATATGATGATGGGAAAGGTGGGATTAGTATTGGTTGATTGTGGAGTGTTAATTGTTTAATTTTTCCCTTCTCTTGCTTGTTCTGTAAACAGGTTCGGTGGTAAGGGGGGAAATTGTGATTGTTAGGCTTTAATTAGAATTTCATTTTTGTTAATTGAGTATTATGGGGATGATTAGGAAAAGCATATGAATGAGAGCTTTGATTTTCTTTTTGTCCATTAATTCTGGTGCTGTTTGGCCGTGTATGATGTATAGTATAAATTTTGTGATTCTGGAAATTTCAATACTACTCTTTGCTTGGCTAATTTTCTGGAATGGAAGGAAGTTTTAATGATAATGAAATGCTAATGAAGATAGGATTAAATTTAAGTTGGACAGGAAAAAGTTCAATTGACCATTAGTTAAGAAGGGAAATTGATATTGTGGGTTGTTAAGATTTTGGGAGACCTAATTATAGTTGTGATTGAACCCTTTTAGAGGTAAGATAAAGAAAAGAATGTTTTTGGGATATTTGGTTAGTATTTAGTATTTTCTAAACTAATGCAAGTATAATTGGTGTTAAGTGTATATAGAGACAAAGGTTATTGGTTGTTTTGGAATCTTACTAATAAATAGCAAAACAACTAGAATTTCTTGTTTAATGCGGATGGTAATAAGAATGGAATTAGAAATGTTGACAATTGTAATTAAGTTGTTTATGAATGATTAGTAATTTGAATTGATTGGGGTTGTGGTTACAAATAAGTATTTGTAACATGGAGTTAATTAATCAAACTTGTAAAGTTTAGAACCTGGTTTTCTACCAATTGTTGGAGGTTTATAGCTTCAAAATTTATGCGCCCTCCATGGTTTATATTATGAGAATTTAAATTGGAAAGATGATGAGATAGGAAAATGATTCTTTTGAATTAGGATCGTTTTCATAAGGGCTATAGAAGTTAAGTGAGTTTGGAAGGGAAGATAAGGTAATAGATTTTAAATTGAAAAGTTAGAAGGGTAAGTAATGAATGAAGAAGGAGTTCATTTAAGGATTAAATGTGAATTAATTGGTTAAGGTGATTGAAAGTTATATAATTTAATGTTGGAAGTAGGTAATGATTTGTAATGATATGTAATAGATTTAAAAACTTAAGCATCTATTTCATAAAGATAAATATGGAAACTTTAGAAATTCAATAAAAATAATTATTAAATGGTTTTGTTAATTAGTTGGTTTGGGGAATAAACATAAAGTAGTGTACCATGTTCTTTGTTGGCTACGATTTGATAGATGTTTGATTTGATTATACTTGCTAAAGTTTGCAAATGTTTTGAAGAAGAGAATTAAGTTGAAATAAGAGTAAAGAATAGTAATATAATAAAATAGATTTGGTGTTTTGATGCTTAAAGTTTTAAGTGAATTTTAATTCTATGTATTGAGTTATAATGGTAAAATATTTTCAGTTGTTCAAATTTGAGCCATAGAATTCAAAATGCTTAAATTCACTAATTCGGTAACTTAAGAAATGTTAGTAATTAAGGTTATAAATAAAAGAATATGAATAATATGTAGATGAGTACTCTAGGGATTAAGGAAATGTAATGCTCCTTAAAAATAACTATTCTTAAGGTAATTATTAATCAAACATTGAGAATAAGAAAGATTAATTGGAATAGATTAATTAAAAAGTGTCCTTCAAATCTTAAATGGTTAGGTTAATTATAATAAGTTAAGTTATAGGTAATAATTCTTAATGTGATGAAAAAGTATGATTTTTGGAAAATATATTTGAAATTCAGCGAATTTAATTAAGTAAAGTTATTATATATGCTATCATAAGATGTAAGGTTGATTTAAAGTAATTGTGATATTTTTATGACTGTGTATTATTTAATAATTGTAAAATGCCTGTGGATGGTGGTGTGATTAATAATTTAAAATTAGAGATTAAGATTTAAAACATGTATTAGAAAGGGAAGGGTAGAAGTATATAATATCATAGGAACGTGAGAGACGCTAGATAATTATATATATAAACATAGGAATTAATTTATTATTTATATATCATATGTAAATAGGTCCTGATAGTGGCATAAGTCGAGGAGGTCAGTGGAAAAGAGATAGTAAAGGATTAAGCTTGGATTCCAGGTAGCAGTTTATTTCAGTAACAATTAAAATTGCATGTATTATTTTGTAATAACTGTTGCATTTAGTTGGTAAGTTGTTATTCCTCAGATGGAGTACTCCAGGCTTAGGTGATTAGCTACACCTTTGCGAGATTAGTTACGTTTTAGCCTTATGTGTTTTAACGAGAAACCCTGCAGGTAAAGCCTCCACTATAACGAATATATTGTTATTAGTGGTTGGCAGGTGCTTTTAGCACACAGATTAATAGGAGTAAGACTATCATCATTTGCACAGCTTTATGAAATATATACATGACAATACTAGCATGATAATATATGTTAATGAAAGAAATTGCTATTGGGATTTCCAATCTCACCCCCTTCCCCAAACATTTTCAGTTTGGCAGGTTGAAAGAAGCCAGCTGGGGAGAAGAGTAGACGAAGAAAATTAGGATTAGAAACTAAAAGCCAGAGGTAGTAAATATTTTAATAAGATTATTGGTATATGTTGTAAAAGTAAATTATTAAATTAATAATAGAGAGCACATTAAATAGACACTTTAAAAGGAAAATGTATGTACTACCCTAATGTCGCTGCGTATTCTGATAGAAGGGTTATCAACTGAGATAACCCCAGCGTTTTAATATTGGAAAGGTAGAAACCCATCAATAGATAAAGAGAACCCATGAGTGGGTTTTCACTCCCCACACACTATCATCAAGGGGAGAAAATTATAAGGGAACTTAAGTAGTTTAATTGTTTTATGCACCACTTGGTCTTATAAAAGTTTTAAATTCTGAGCTGTTCGAAAAGCCCATTCCAACCGACAGAAGGTTGGATAAATATTTTAAAAAGAAAAAGTTTTAATTTTTTCCGTATTTTTGGGCTTCGAATATTCATAAAAGTGGTTATAATTCAATTAAATTGCTATAATATAGTAGTAAAAGTCCAGGTGTTACATACTTGACTAAGCCCTCTCAAGTCAAAATAAAATTTATCTTTTCATTAAAATCCACAATCTCTTGCTACAAATAATGAAAATCTCCTTTGAAAACTAACCCTAATGTGACAATGCAAGGTTAGTAAAGGTATCTCTATTTTACTAACAAACTTTTCTTTTATCATGTAAATTTCAAGCCAAGAATGATTTTAACCAAGTTCTACACATGGATTAGCTTTCTCAAGTCAAACCCACATAAACAAATCAAGTTAAATGGTGGCCAAACACTTAGAAACATGAAGAGAATGTAAAAATCCACACATATATATCATTTACTATCAAAAGAGAGGAAGAATTGAGTCTTAATCCATACAAATGTTTAAAATAATTCTAGAATGGAAGTTTAGCCACTCATGGAGAAGAATACACAAATCTAGAAAATAAGAACAGCCATAGAAGAAATTTCAGAGAAGAAATAAAGAAGAACAAGAAAAACTAAGGGAAATGAGGTTGAATCTCTTCAAATTTTCAATCTCCACTTGAATCACCTTGAAAATCTTCAAACCTAACTTAGAAATGCTCCCAAGTAGCCCCTAAAGAAATTCCAAGTCAAAAGAATGTGTTTCAGTGAGAGTTGGTGGTATTTTTAAACCTAATTTTCGAGCTGAAGTTAACCTTGTTCGCACTTTGTTAGCACAGTTTTGGCTGCGGCCAAAACTTTTGCCTGCACTGGTTGGCTGTGGCTAATAACTTTCTGCCTAGAAATTTCTGGGTTTGGTTACAGCCAGTTATTTTGCCTGCACTTTTGGCTGTAGCCAATAATTCTCTGTACACTCATATTTTCAGCTTTTTTGGTTACTCTAAATCTTCTTTTCCACTTCTTCCTCCTTGATTTTAGCTTCAAATGCAACTTAAATATGGCTTAGTTGATTGGTTTCAACAACCTAACAAACAATGAAATCTACACAAGCTAAAGTTGATAAAAAAGGTAAAATATTTATATTTAAATCAAGAATTCAATGACTCTAATCAAAATATCAACATGGCACATTTTCCTATTATGTATACATGAAAATATATATAAATCCACCCAAAAGGTGTAAGAACTATAGAAAAATGTCCTAAAATGGCATGAATTTCATGAGGTTAATACCAGGTTAATGAATCAATTGTTAAGATGTGTTTTTTCTAATCTAGCTATAGTTGTCTGATCTGTTTCTTTATTTACTTTATTTTTTCTAATCTTGGCATCTAGCTTTGGTTTTATTAGTTATTTTACATTTTCTCAATTTGAGACTTTTGTTGTGATGATGTTGTGTAGGCTATTTATTCATTCACCAAATCCTTGTCAATTGATCCAACTTGACATACACTCCCTCATATTTTAATTTGAAACAACATTCTCTCACAAAATTGGTGTTACATGTAATATAATTAACAATTTAGCCATGTCTGGAAATTTAATTCTTTTTTGTGTCTACTAGTTCAAGCTGCGACAACACAACTGAAGCTTCTTTCTCAACTTCTAGTTAATAAATATATTTTATAAAAATATATAGAGACATGGATATAAAATTGTGTGAGATTATAAATGAGATTAAACTCACAACTTTTCATTTATAAGAAATATTAATCTCAGTATGTTATGAGGTTATTAATGATTCCGGCTTGTAATTAAATGTGTTCGCTGTATATGACTGTGAACCCTCCCAATATGTTGTCTCATTTTCTCATTTTGTACTCAAATATGATTACACACACACACACACACACACACGAAGCATGCATTGATAGAAGTGGGCAAAGTATATATACTAGCGTATTTGAAGAGATGCGTTGATTGAAGAATAATTATGAGTCTGAAGAGAAGTTTTGAATGTTTTTTCTTGTGCTGCTAAATTCATTGTTGAGTTTTCCAGTTTCATAAACTGGTAAGAATATAATAGACATGCATTGATCTTTTCTTTGTTTTGGCCTCCACCCATAAGGGGACTTCTGCACCTCCCTTATGCCTACTTCCTTCCACTTTTTTAATTCTCACCATTAAATTAATTTTGAATGGTTGAGATTTAATTTCTGTAAAAACATTTTTTATTTTTTGCCAACAAAAACGTTATTATGATATCAAATAGCAAAAACTGTAAACGAAAAAAATTTACATAGTAAAATTTGATCCACAAAGTAAATCATTTTATACTTTTAAATATTACACACACGTACACTTTAAAAATACTAAATCTCAACCTTTGAAAGTTAATCCAATGATAAGAATAAAAAAGTGTAGGGAAGTGGATGGTAACAAAAGTGGAGATTGATGAAAATTTCAAAGCAATCGAACTTACAATAATGCCTTCCGTGTTTGTTAATCATAACCGTTTGCACAAATTCATCGAAGAAAAAAGATTAACAGTGTGCTCAACTGGGAATTTAATGGTTACTCCTTGAATCACAATTGTTCAAGTCATTTTATACAAAGACGTAAAAAATCAGCCTAACTCCTGTAACCTGTTAGACTGAGGTAAAAGTCCCATGTCTTCAAACAAAAACAAATCTAACTCAGAGAAGCTATCATAATTGATCAAGTCCTAATTTAATTAACCATTCGATACAAATAAAAATTACCCTGATTCTATTTACAAGGACAAGATAAAATGTTTATTTTCCTCATCATTAAATTTTTATATGAATGTACAACTATAAGGCAAGAATAGATTTTAGATTCTTAGAATTAAATAAATATAGATTTATAAAGTTATTAAATTTTAAGACATTATTGATGAAAGTTACAGTTTTTTTTTTCTTTTTCTGTTAAATGCGTTGTAAGTGAAGGTGAATTCATGAGCTTAAGCAAACTCATGAGAGTCGTGACATGTAATAAACTCAAATCATAAATTCATAAGAGTTTACTTATATAATAAATATATATTAAAATTATATGATTAAATATTATATTAAAAAAGCATATGATTAACTAATTAAAATATAAAAAATAATAAAACTTGGTTTAAATATTTTTCAAATTTAACTAATTAAAATTAAATCTATCAACATCAATAATTTAGTACACTTAAACAAAAATTGTTTACATGAGAATCATATATGAAGATACTGAAGATGATTAAATCGCTAAAAAATATATCACCGGTTTAAAAGTCCTCTTGCAGAGCCATTTGCTACCCTCTTTTATGAGTTCAACAATGCCTATCAAGCTAGGCAAGCTTGATTCATCAAAGCCAGCCACGACTAGAAAATGGTTCATGATTTTTAAAGAATGGAAAGTTCATATTGATTTTCATGCTAAGAACTTTTGAAGAATTCTCATTTGTAATATGTGTAATATTTAAAAAAGAAATTCATTAACCTTCATATGGCTTAGTTTATGGACTAAGAATTTTTCTTCCTAATGGGCCCTATATCTGATAAGGAATGGTCATCTTCTCCCTAATTACACGCCTTTCTCATTTGTTAGTTGTGACCAATTATCCATAAATTTAATGAATACTTAATAATTTATCATAGACAAAGTCAACCATAGACAACTTTTCGCTGCCATTGCTTGAGGTATTCTCCTTTCTTTTAATTTCACTATCCGATTCTACTTACTTTTCTAGTTCAATTTATAGAGCAAAGAGAAAATGCTTTATTTATTCTATTTGTAAGTCATTTTATTAAATATTTCATGTAAATGTATAAGTCTACTATTTCATATAAACATGTTAACTTTGTTCTCATGTGGTATTGTAGACATTTAGTACCGATAAAGTTTATTCATAAATATTTATAATTTTACAATTAAGAAGGTAAAGCACAGAAATTTTTCATGTTATGTTATCGGATTCCAAAATCAGAACATGTATGACCGAACAAAAAAAAAACATGGGCACAGAACATTGGAACACTGAAACAAAATTAATGAAATTGGTAAATGGTAAATCTGAAAATAAAATGAAATTTCAATATCAATGATAACATGCCAATTATTCACTTTACTAAGGAAAATATCAAGAAAAACTTGAAAGCTCAATCTACCTACAGCACAAATCTACTTTAACCCGAACAAAATGGCACCAATGGATTAACCAAAAACAAACCCATGATTCATATGAAAATGATTTAGCATCTCATACGAATGAAGATTATTCCACAAAAAACAATCTCAAAAATAAGCTAAGCACGATAAAGAAGGAAGAACAAGCATGAAGAGGAAGGCAGATCTGAATCAGAAACCTGAAATGGGGGGAGCTGGAAGACGAATTACAAACCTAAAGAATTATGTTCTTTGTCGGAATGAATGAGAGAGAGGATCGGAGAACATTAGGGAAGGGGGAACTCACTGTCAAAATCAGACCCAACATGCATTTTCTCATAGTTAAAAATCGAATAATCTTATTTTAATTTGACCTTAATCTTTAATTTGATTTTACGGTATTAATTGTTTAAATTTATTTTTTCATGACATTACTTAAACAATGGGCTAAAATTAAATAAATTCATTATCATTTTAAATTTTATACACTTCCTCTCATATATATCTTTACTCCATCTGTCCAAACCACAAGGGGCATAATATTATATTTCCATTTTTCTCTAGACATTTTCTCCAACACCTATTTTTTTTTCAATCAAAATGCTAGACTCTAACAATTTAAGGTTACAACTGGGGGTTGAACCCGTAACCTCTTACTTATCAGGGAGAGGTTGTACCACTAAATTACAAGTCATCTGGTCCAACACTGATGACTCCCCATTTAATATTGATTTAGGGCTTATTTTGAAGATATTTGGGGAGTCATCAATGCTAATTAAAGGAATTTTTAGAGCTTTTTAGAGCAAATTATGCAAATTTGTCATATAAGCTTAATTTAATTATTTTTGAAATAAATATGACAATTTATTAGAAAATTTGATTGGCATGATTCCCTCACATTTATGCATGATTTTGATAGGTACAAATGGATATTATAAGCTAGGAAGGAGAAGAAAAGCAAAGGAAAAGATTGGAGAAAGCTGGAGTTTAATTGCTGAAAATTGCTAGAAATTGCCTCTGGTGCCATGGCACTGCACCTGAGTGCCATGGCACGGCGCGAAAATCCCTAAAAATTCTGACTTCGCACAGATTCGTTTTTTATCCATTTAAAACACCTAGGGCACGAAAATTAGAGGAGAAGGAGCCCCCTTTGAACCCTAGAACCCATAGGAACCATTAGACTCATTGATGCACGCATATTTGGAGCTAGGGTTTGCAAAATTGGAGGTTGAGAAGCAAAATTGGAGGAGTTTCTTGCCCTAGGTGATAGAGTCTTCTTGTTTTCTTCAATTCTTTGTTACTTTGGTGAATTAAACATGGGATTTCGTTGTATTTTCTGGTTTAATCCATTCATGAGTAGCTAAATCTTTTGTTCTAGGATTGATTCAAACCTTGTATGGATTGAAACCTAATTGTTTCCTTTTCTTTTAGAATTTAATGACTATTTATGTTGATTTATCTTGTTCTTAATGCCTCTAATTGACTGATCACCCTTTAGAGCGATTTGTTCATTTAAGTTATACTCGAGAGAGATAGTTTAGATGTAGAACTAGGGTAAATCAGACTAGACTTGAAGTTTAAATCAACTAACGGATGGTTTGTCGGGTAGAATAGAGATATATCTATCGACCTAGTTTTGTCAGATTAAGATTGGCTCTTAAGGCATACTTTCATTAATTTGTAACAAGAGATTGAGCAAGTTTAATGAAAAGTATAGAATTGATTTTGACTCGAGAGAGCGTTTCAAGTACTTTAGAATCTTAGGCAAACATATATTGTTATTTAAAAACTAAAGGAAGGGAAATTAATTAGGGTTCATGAAATACAACGGTGAGAATTAATCCTAGGCCTAGTTAATTGATAAATTAAATCTTTCTTGTTTGTTTCTTTATTTTTATTTTAAAATTAGTTTTCAAAACCAGTTTCTAAAATAATTTGATTTGTTCAACTTAATTGAGTTCATTAGCCTGTTGTTTGATTGGGGTTTTAAAACAAATCTCTGTGGGACGATATTTTATTACTACGTTGCGATCCGTACTCTTGCGGGCGAACAAGTTTTTGGCGCCGTTGCCGGGGATTTGTAAAAATCTCTTGGTCAACCCTAGGCTAGTGTTAGTAAATTTCGATTGAACTGTTAGGTTAGTTTATAATTTTCATTCATAGTTGTTTTTATTTTGTTTTTATTCTTTTTCTAGTTTGATACTCGCGTTTTGGTTTTCTTCTTCTAGGTACCCTTTCAGCATATGCAGCGTATATATCCAGACGGATTGGAAGTGATACTTGAAGGAGTGGAATTCATTGACAATACACAAGCCGAAACTGAGACTGAATCTGAATCAGAATCTAAAGCTGAAACCATGGCTGACGATGAGTATGATAGAGCTACGGTCAATGACTTTGCTAGCCGTAATATGAGAGGTATGCAATCATGTATTCGGATGCCAGAGATGACAGCACACTCTTTTGAGATCAAACCTGTTATGATCACGATGCTACAGTTGCACGGAATGTTCCATGGGCTCTACAATGAAGATGCAAACAAGCATCTTATGTATTTCTTGGAAGTCTGTGACTCTTTCAAGCAAAACGGAGTCCCTCAAGATGTTCTAAGGCTTCGTTTATTCCCTTTGTCTCTACAAGGCACAGCTAGAGACTGGTTCAACAATCTTCGGGAAGGATCTATTAATTCTTGGGATCAGCTTGAAATCAAGTTTAGAGCTCGTTTCTTTTCTGATGATAAATCTGTGGAAGCTCGAGATGAGTTTTTAAGCTTTAGACAACACCCGGATGAGCATCTTTATGCAGCTTGGGAGAGATATAAGATGTTGATGAAGCGATGCCCTAATCATGGGGTGGACAAATGGGTAGTAGTTCAGATATTTTGTAATCGCCTTAATCCTCAATCTAAGGCGATGGTTGATTCAATGACTAATGGAGGATATCGTAATGTACCGGTTAATGAGGTGATCAGACTCTTGGATCAACTATCTGCAAATAATACTCAAGGCACTGATAGGAGGACTACACAACCTGTTTCCACCATTAAAGACGACTCTTCATCTCAAATGACCGCTATTCTCTCTTCATTAAATAAGCGGTTTGAGTCTTTGGAATCCCAATTGAAGCAGGGAAACTCTCAAAGTGTGCAATCCATCTATGCTACCCCTGTTGTTTGTGATCAATGCAACGATGTTCATCTGCCAGATCATTGCCCTCTCTACATGGCTTCAGAATCTGTCAACTATATGGGTAAATTTCAAAACTCTCAGAATAACCCTTACTCTCAGACTTATAATCCAGGATGGAGAAATCATCCTAATTTCTCATGGAGTAATGGGCAGACCATGAATCAACCTTCATCTTCTGGTGTTAAGCCTAATCAACCACCGGGCTTTCAGGTGCAATCTAAGCAATTTCCTGCTAAGGAAGGAGAGTCTAGAATGGAAAAGATGTTAGCTCAACTTTTAGCTAACCAGGAAGCTGCAAGGGTTGAAACTAAAAACACCCTCTCTTTACATGAAACTGCTATAAAGAACCTTGAAGTGCAAATGGGTCAAATAGCTACTCAACTGAATGCTAGGCCAAGGCAAGGATTACCTAGTGATACCATTCCTAACCCCAGGAATGATGGTAACAAAGAATGCAACGCTATCAATTTGAGAAGTGGCAAGCAGTTGAATGTTATTCCAGTTGCAGATAACTCACATCAACCTGTGCAGGCTCATGGAATAAGTGGGATGGATAGTGATAAAGTGGTTGAAGAAGAGCATGTTGTTGAAGAAGAAGTTGATAAGGGAAAGAAGGTGGAGCAAGAAAAAGCAGACAACAAGAAACAAAAGGCACCGTCTTTCACTTCTTATGTGCCTCCACTTCCGTTTCCCCAACGGTTCAAGAAGAAGGAGGAAGATGTTCAATTCAAGAAGTTCGTTGATATGTTCAAGCAGCTTCATATAAACATCCCCTTTGCTGAAGCATTAGAGTCTATGCCCAAATATGCTAAGTTTCTAAAGGATGTTTTGTCCAAGAAACGAAAATTCAATGAGTTTGAGACCGTTGCTTTGACTGAAGAATGTAGTGCTGTTATTCAAAGGAAGCTACCACAAAAGCTCAAGGATCCTGGGAGCTTTTATATTCCTTGTAACATTGGGAAGAATTTTTACGGTAGAGCTCTTTGTGATTTGGGAGCAAGTATTAACTTGATGCCTCTTGCTGTTTTCAATCAGTTGGGCCTGGGAGAACCAAGACCAACTACAGTGACTTTACTCTTTGCGGATCGAAGCACTTCTCAACCTAGAGGAATCATTGAGGATGTTCTGGTAAAAGTAGATAAGTTCATCTTTCCTGCTGATTTTATTGTGCTAGATTGTGAGGTTGATTGGAATATCCCCATTATCTTAGGTCGTCCATTTCTAGCTACAGCACGGACTCTTATTGATGTTGAAAAAGGAGAGATTACTTTACGTGTTAATGATGAGAAAGTCGTTTTCAACATGGCTAAAGCTCTTAAGTTTCAAGATGATTATGCTCATTGCTCTTATATAGACGTTCTTGATTCAGTGGTTCATGAAGAAAGCTATGTGTCTCTGTTGAAAGATCCATTGAAGCTTTCTTGATTGGTGAGAAGAGAATTGAAGAGTTGGATGATGAAGAAGTTGAAGAACTCTTTCGCATGGAATCTTTTCCTTCTTCAAGGTTGAGACAGTTTGAAGCACTTGATGTGTCTGATGCATTGAGTACCTCATTGAAACCTTCAGTTGAAGTTCCACCTAATCTTGAGATGAAGCCTTTGCCTTCTCATCTCAAATATGCCTACCTTAGGGATTCTAATACTCTACCGGTGATTATCTCTTCTATTTTATCTGAGTTGCAAGAGGAGAAGCTGTTACGAGTCTTAAGACATCATAAGCGTGCTATTGGTTGGACCATAGCTGACATCAAGGGAATAAGCCCCTCTATTTGCATGCATAAAATTTTCATGGAGGATAATCACAAAACGTCCATTGAGCATCAAAGGCGTTTGAATCCAGTGATGAAAGAAGTAGTCAAAAAGGAGATTCTCAAATGGTTATCTGCAGGTATCATTTACCCCATCTCTGATAGTTCATGGGTGAGCCCAGTTCAATGCGTCCCCAAAAAGGGCGGTATAACTGTAGTGGCTAACACTCAAAACGAACTTATTCCTACTCGGACAGTGACTGGTTGGCGGGTTTGTATGGACTATAGAAAGCTGAATAATGCCACAAGGAAGGATCACTTCCCGTTGCCGTTCATTGATCAAATGTTAGACAAGTTGGCAGGACAAGAATTCTTTTGCTTTCTGGATGGATATTCAGGTTATAATCAGATTGCCATAGCTCCAGAGGATCAAGAGAAAACAACATTCACTTGTCCCTATGGTACCTTTGCTTTCAAAAGGATGCCATTTGGGTTATGTAATGCTCCTGCAACTTTCCAGAGATGTATGATGTCTATTTTTGCTGATATGATTGAGAAGACCATTGAAGTTTTCATGGACGATTTTTCTGTTTTTGGTCCTACCTTTGATTCTTGCTTGGAGAACTTAGAAGCTGTCCTACAAAGGTGTGAAGAGACCAATTTAATCCTAAATTGGGAAAAATGTCACTTCATGGTACAAGAGGGGATTGTCCTTGGTCACCGGGTCTCCAAGAGTGGTTTGGAGGTGGACAAAGCCAAAATTGCTGTCATTGAGCAATTACCACCACCTACTTCTGTGAAAGGTGTGAGAAGTTTCCTTGGGCATGCCGGATTCTATAGAAGATTCATAAAGGATTTCTCCAAAATTGCTAAGCCATTGTGCAATTTGTTGGAGAAGGATGTGGAGTTCAAGTTTGATAAAGAATGCTTGAAGGCGTTTGAAGAATTAAAAAAGCGACTCATCTCTGCACCTATATTAGTAGCACCCGATTGGAGCTTACCTTTTATCATCATGGCGGATGCTAGCGACTTTGCCGTTGGTGCTGCTCTTGGGCAAAAGAATGATAAGTTATTTCACCCGATTTATTATGCGAGCAAGACATTAGATGGTGCTCAACTTAACTATACCACTACCGAGAAAGAGATGTTGGCTATTGTTTTTGCATGTGAGAAGTTTCGCTCATATATTGTTGGTACTGAGGTAACTGTTTACTCTGATCACTCTGCTCTCAAATATCTACTTATGAAAAAGGATTCCAAGGCAAGATTAATTCGATGGGTGTTGTTACTGCAAGAATTCAATTTGAATATCATAGACCGTAAGGGGACGGAGAATCAAGTGGCTGACCATCTTTCAAGATTGAGTATTGAAGCTCAACCGAATTCCTCGGAGGCAATCGATGCATCTTTTCCTGATGAGCAGTTGTTTGCTATTGACCACTCATTAGTACCTTGGTATGCAGACTTTGTGAACTATCTTGTGTGTGGCATTCTACCACCTGAACTTAATTTCCATCAAAGGCGCAAGTTTCTACATGATACCAAAAAGTACTTTTGGGATGAGCCTTATTTGTTTAAGAGGTGTGCTGATCAACTCATTAGAAGATGTGTTCCAGAGAATGAACAACATAGCATTCTACATTGCTGTCATTCCTCTGAATATGGTGGTCATTTTGGAGGAGAGAAAACTGCTGCTAAAGTCCTTCAAAGTGGGTTTTATTGGCCTTCTTTGTTTAAGGATGCCTATGCCTTCGTTCTCCAATGTGATAGGTGCCAAAGAGTTGGGAACATCTCAAGAAGGAATGAAATGCCTTTGACCAACATATTAGAAGTAGAACTCTTTGATGTTTGGGGGATCGACTTCATGGGGCCTTTCCCAAAGTCCTTCAACAATGAGTATATTCTTGTTGGTGTTGACTATGTCTCAAAATGGGTGGAAGCGGTAGCTTGTGTATCCAATGATGCCAAAACAGTTCTTAAGTTTCTTAAGAAGAACATTTTCACTCGATTTGGAACACCAAGAGCTATTATAAGTGATGGTGGCACCCACTTTTGCAATCATCAATTTGAAGCCTTGCTTAAGAAGTATGGTGTGAAGCACAAGGTGGCCTTGCCTTACCACCCACAATCCAATGGTCAAGCCGAGATTTCAAACAGAGAGATCAAAAGCATCCTTGAAAAGGTGGTGGGAACTACAAGGAAAGATTGGTCCACTAAGCTAGATGACGCTTTATGGGCCTACAGAACCGCCTACAAGACCCCTATTGGTACATCTCCTTACCGTCTTGTTTTTGGGAAAGCTTGTCATCTACCGGTCGAACTCGAACATGGAGCTTATTGGGCTATTAAAAAGCTCAATTTTGATCCTCAAGCAGCTAGTGAAAGGAGACTCCTTCAACTCAATGAATTGGAAGAGTTTCGTCATAATGCTTATGAGAGCTCTAAACTTTACAAGGAAAAGACAAAAAGACTTCATGACAAGAACATCCTTGTGAAAACTTTTGAGCCAGGGCAGCAAGTTCTATTGTATAATTCTAAACTGAAGCTCTTTCCAGGGAAGCTCAAATCTAGGTGGTCAGGACCTTTCAAAGTTGCAGAGGTATTTGACCGTGGCGTGGTGGAGCTTGAATGTGATGATGGACAAAGATTCAAAGTCAATGGCCAGAGGTTAAAGCATTATTGGGGTGGCCAGGTGGATCGTCATATTGCCACCTTGCCCTTGAGCAATGCCACTTGAAGAGTGAAGAGTCAGGCTGGAGGACTATAAACTAAGCGCTTCTTGGGAGGCAACCCAAGTTCTGAACTTTCCTTTTTCATTTGCATTTTTTTTTTCTTATTTTTGTAGGTAGGTTTATGTTTGGTCTTTTCTATTTTGTAGGAAGAAATCGAATGCTGTGGAATTAATTTGAGGCAAGCAAGAGCAATTACTAACATTGGAGGCAACTTGTAGTTTCAGGGAAGTAACGTTGCTCTTATATTATGCAAGATATCATGAGTCCTTTTGCTTTTCATACATGTGAAGTGATTTAGATATTCTTTGATCAAATTTGAATGATTAAATGATATGTGAATTGCCTTGGCTTATGTGATCTTGAGTAATATGAGAGTAGTTCAATGTGATCAAGGATGTTAGAGATGGAATACCAAATCTAGGTGGCATTTAGGTGGTCAAATTCAATGTTTTAGGAGGGCAATGTGGAAATTGGGGTTCTTTTGTTTTGATTGTTTAGTTAGCATTTTGTTTTAGGTGCCATGGCGTTTTGGGATAATGTTTTGACATTATTTTTACAAAATTAGCAACCAAGATTTTACTCAAGAGAACATGCTCTCTGGTGCCGTGGCATTTTGCTAAAATGCCATGGCACCTCTTAGAAAATTTCAATGACATGCTCTCTGGTGCCGCGGCATTTTGCCAAAGTGCCATAGCACCAGAGAGGACACATATAAAGGTTGCTAAGCATGCTCTCTGGTGCCGCGGCATTGTCCTAAAGTGCCATGGCACTAATTTTGTTTTTTTAAAAAAAAAAAATCAAAAAAAAAAAAAAAATCAAATTGAAAATTTTAAATTCTTAGATTATTTAGGTTACTTTTTTAAAAAAAAAATTCAAAAAAAAAAAAAAAACAAATTTCAAATTCAAATTTTAAATTTTAAATTCATAGATTATTTTAGTCATTATAAAAAAAATAGAAAAAACAAAAAAAAAATTATCCAAGTTTGTTTTGTTTCTTCTTAGTTTAGTTAAATTTCTTATTAATTATCTAATAAAAAAAAAAACCCTTTCCACATGAACCCTAATTCCTCCATCTCCCTTCACCATCACCATCTTCCATTCTTCCCTTCACCTTCGTTCTAAACCTTCTTCGACCGCCGTAGTTCCTCCATCACCATCTGCGCCGTGAATCTCTCCTATTCTAACACCCAGCGCCACCGTCGAGTCTACAGCCCAGCGCCACCGTCGTCTTCTTCTCCCAAGCCCAACGCCGCCACCAACTTCGTGTTCTCCCCTGTCCAGTCTCCAAAGCCGCCGCCCTTCTCCGCCGAACCAGACTCCCATCGTCTCCATTCAGCGTCGCCTTTTCTTCCACCAAGAACCCCCTTCCTTCGGTACATCTCTTTCTTTTCTCCCCTCTATCCCCAAAAATTTTCATTTGTGTCACCCATTCCCTCATGTTCGCTGGGCCTTCAAATCCTGAACCACCAAGACTAATTCCCAGCGCTAATTCGTCTCCCCTGTATGCTCAAAATTTTCGTTTTGCTCACCTACTTCTTGGGCCACCTAGAGGTATTTTCTTTTTATCTTCTTTTATCCATTGAACTAGCAATAGGCTTAGACTATCTGGTTTAATTTGACTCTTCTGCTTTACTCTGATGTCTAGAGTACTCAATGAAATTCATTTGTGATAGTATCGAATCACTAATGCCTTAGAGTTCTCAGTTATGCCATGAAGATAATAATTTCTGTTCATGAGAGAGCTTGAATGTTGATGTTACTATTATTCCCATGAATGAATCTGACGCTTGATGACAATTCTGATTGTGGTTTTATTATGTGGCAGCTTTGGTTTTACTTTACATGCATTAATCTTGTTGTTTTTCAGTCCTCCTAAGCTCCTGATATTTAATTGGAACTGATTGGCTTATTGATTGATGGAATGTATAGTTATCGTGAGCTTTGCATTTAGTCGTTTGGAAATCCAATTGGGTGTTACGAGTATTTGAAAGATTGGGTTTACTATTTGTTTCAGAGGAACTCTGGTCTGGATTTTGTTGAATTGGTGTGTCCAAATTAGTTCTCTTTGTGATGATTGTTGTGTTTATTCCTGATCGGTCCACACGTGCATTCAAGCTACTTGATTGTAATGTGTCATTCTGGTACATCATGGGCTAATTTAAACTGAACACGTGTGTTGGTCTGCAATATTTTTTTTTTTATATATTAGGCAGATTCTTGAGTTTGCAATTTTGAATTGTTTACTTGCTGTCTTGTATAGTGATCTCATTCGAAATACACACTTGTGTTTCTGCAATAACTGATGTGCTGATTCATTTAGTTGGGCTAGAAGATGTGTAACTTAGGGTACCTCACTTTTTAATTCATGAGGGAGCAAAAGTGTGGGATTAGGATTATTTCTGAAGTTCAAACTTGATTAACCTCTCAAATTTAAATTCCAAATTTTTATGTCAGAGAGAAAGAATGCTATGGCTGTGTGTTGAATGGGAATAATCTAATTTCTATTCTCTTCTTGGCGTCTTTGTAGGAAGCCTTTGCAATTGCTGCTATGTCCATTTGCTCTAAACTTCGTTAATTCTTGTTGTGCATGGTAGCTACATCTCTGCTTTGATCTCACATTGTTTATCTCAGTTTTTGCATATTTCCAATGGCACCTCCTAAAGCAACTAATCGATCAAAAAGGAGTGCCATTGGTAAAGCTTCTTCATCTAAGCGTCACAAGAAAACCGCTCCGTCAAGAGCTACTCATTCAGAAGCTTCTACACAGCCTGCTTTCGCACCTCATGACCCTCTGGGCTCACTCTTTTGTGTACCGGCTTAGGAGCATATATAATCTCCTTCCAGAATTATCCAGGGGAGTATTAGCTTACTTTTCCTTATCTTTTCACCTCTCTCATATGTGTCTTATTGTTTTATTCACATTAGGGACAATGTGAAATTTAAGTGTGGGGGAGGGGTTGAAAATCATGCTTGCATTTCTTGTTCTTGTATGCAATTGAAAATGAATTTGTTAAAATTGAAATGAGTGCATTGCTTATGATTGATTTAGATTTTGAGCTTTTACCCATCTTTGAGAATGGCTATAAAAACAATGAAAATATTATAATAGGAAGAATGTTTCAACTAAGCCATATACTTTAGCCTTTTGTATAAATTTTGAGATGAACCTTGAAAAAATGGGTAGTTTATAACAAGGCAATCAAATGGTTAATTTATGAGTACTTTGATTCCTAATTCCTCTAGGAAATTTGACTATCTTGATTGATTTAGTTGTTTGTTTTAGGATATGATTCAGGTTATAAAAAAAAAGAGAAAAATAAAAGTGTAAACAAAAAAATTTGGATACACAACTCCGCTGGCCTTTCTAGACTTAACTTAGTAACCGGGGGCACTTCATCACCAATGTTGGCACTCGCGTCAAACGGTTAAGTCAAAGAGGGTTAAGAGTTGGGTTAAAAGCCTCTTGAGATAATGTTGGAGTAACTGAGTAACCGGTGCTGTACCACCCATGTGCAGGGTCGCGTCAAAAGGGGACCTACAACAACTCAAGATTGAATCAAAATAAAAAAAAAAGAAAGAAGAAAAAGAAAAAAGCAAGTAAAAAAAAAATATATATAACCTGAGGATCCATTTTTGTGTTGAATGCATACTTAATTAATTAAGAGAACTTAAATTTTCTATAGGAGTTAGGAAGCATAATATTCCTTTATTAATCATATTGTTGTCCTTGTTATGCTCTATTCCTTTGATCAAGGTGAGTTGATGGATGGTTACAATTGTTTAAAGTTGTTGGCTTGGTGATTCATTCTGATAAATTATTAACTGAAATAATAACTTATAGCAATATGAAAGTGTGGGGGTGTAACGCTCTTTGTTTAAAGATTTCATATGCATTGCTCTTTTTATTTGAAATGTGATTTTCTTTTGCTTGAGGACAAGCAAATGTGCAAGTGTGGGGGTGTGATGACTCCCCATTTAATATTGATTTAGGGTTTATTTTGAAGATATTTGGGGAGTCATCAATGCTAATTAAAGGAATTTTTAGAGCTTTTTAGAGCAAATTATGCAAATTTGTCATATAAGCTTAATTTAATTATTTTTGAAATAAATATGACAATTTATTAGAAAATTTGATTGGCATGATTCCCTCACATTTATGCATGATTTTGATAGGTACAAATGGATATTATAAGCTAGGAAGGAGAAGAAAAGCAAAGGAAAAGATTGGAGAAAGCTGGAGTTTAATTGCTGAAAATTGCTAGAAATTGCCTCTGGTGCCATGGCACTGCACCTGAGTGCCATGGCACGGCGCGAAAATCCCTAAAAATTCTGACTTCGCACAGATTCGTTTTTTATCCATTTAAAACACCTAGGGCACGAAAATTAGAGGAGAAGGAGCCCCCTTTGAACCCTAGAACCCATAGGAACCATTAGACTCATTGATGCACGCATATTTGGAGCTAGGGTTTGCAAAATTGGAGGTTGAGAAGCAAAATTGGAGGAGTTTCTTGCCCTAGGTGATAGAGTCTTCTTGTTTTCTTCAATTCTTTGTTACTTTGGTGAATTAAACATGGGATTTCGTTGTATTTTCTGGTTTAATCCATTCATGAGTAGCTAAATCTTTTGTTCTAGGATTGATTCAAACCTTGTATGGATTGAAACCTAATTGTTTCCTTTTCTTTTAGAATTTAATGACTATTTATGTTGATTTATCTTGTTCTTAATGCCTCTAATTGACTGATCACCCTTTAGAGCGATTTGTTCATTTAAGTTATACTCGAGAGAGATAGTTTAGATGTAGAACTAGGGTAAATCAGACTAGACTTGAAGTTTAAATCAACTAACGGATGGTTTGTCGGGTAGAATAGAGATATATCTATCGACCTAGTTTTGTCAGATTAAGATTGGCTCTTAAGGCATACTTTCATTAATTTGTAACAAGAGATTGAGCAAGTTTAATGAAAAGTATAGAATTGATTTTGACTCGAGAGAGCGTTTCAAGTACTTTAGAATCTTAGGCAAACATATATTGTTATTTAAAAACTAAAGGAAGGGAAATTAATTAGGGTTCATGAAATACAACGGTGAGAATTAATCCTAGGCCTAGTTAATTGATAAATTAAATCTTTCTTGTTTGTTTCTTTATTTTTATTTTAAAATTAGTTTTCAAAACCAGTTTCTAAAATAATTTGATTTGTTCAACTTAATTGAGTTCATTAGCCTGTTGTTTGATTGGGGTTTTAAAACAAATCTCTGTGGGACGATATTTTATTACTACGTTGCGATCCGTACTCTTGCGGGCGAACAAACACCTAAATTTCTGCACGTCCACACAATAACTCCACTAGGACCACGCTGCATGACTTAGATTTTCACACACTGGGTCAACTGACCCCCTACTCCCTGTGATCTCTTTCAGAGTTCATTCTCCAAAGGTTATTATCTGTAGATTCTATCTATACAGGCTGGGATATATAATTGTTTACATGGGATTGTCATGAGTCTCATTAGATTCAGTTTCATTTCTGTGAACAAAATTTTTGGTGTTAATATTAATAGACTAATTAAGCATATACTTTATAAATTAAAAAAACTAAATTGAAACGTAATACAGTACATGTTTAGATAGCACTTACCACTTAATCTAAGAATTTCCCTTGTGAAAACAGACACCGTATTTTCAGGTTAAAAACAAGAAGAAATTCAACAGTTTTCTTCTTGGTTTGGATTCTCATAATTTTGAATAACAATATTTTAGATAAAAGTAGTTTTTTATTTAAAATGGTCCAATTCGATAAGTAGAAATAAAAAAACCACTCTTTATAAATTTAGTGGAAAGGGAAAAAAAAGCAGAGAGAACACGGAAAATGCTATAGAGGTGCCCCCCATTTCTAAAATCCCTCTAAAATATGAGATATTAAAATGGGATTTTTAAAATCGCATGTTAAAAGACACAAATACCTCCATACCAAAAAAAAGTCTCAACATCTTGCTGGTGAAGGTGATATTTGATTAAACCATCAGTTGCTTGATAAAATAATATAGGTGACAATTGAGCTACCAATGACCTTTAATAAATAGAATGCAATAAATTGTACAACTAATAAATTCGTTAATTTTGATTGGACCTCATTCGCAAGTTATGTTGGTATTTTTTTTTTATTTATCTACAGGTATCCTGCACTATTAACAACCAACTAATCCGGATCGCAGGAAATGTTAGGCACACAATTGGGGGAATTTCGCTATCTCTAAGTAATTATCACGGCTGCAATTCTGGGCTCGAATTCAAAACCACTAGTTAAGGTAGAACAACGCACAACCAATTGATCTAAGCATTTGGTGGTTGTGTTGATATTTTCTACATGTCGTAGTAAAGGGTTTTAGGACGCCCTTTTTCTTCTTAATTCCAAAGAAAGTGACTGCTTGTTCATTATTATTGAAAAATAACTTTCAACTTAATTATCACTAGGATTATTGGTTTGGCCAACTTAAATAGGCTGATGTGATATTTTGCTAATAGTCCAATGATCTTGTGGCCTAAAAGTATGTAGGAGGTTAGATTCTAACAAAACTTCAACTTTATTTTTATTGAATATATAAATACCGCATAAGAAGAAAGTCTGTGTAACAATAAGAAAACCGTACGTAAAATTATAAATAGGGAAAAAAAATCTCACTTCACTTTATAAATAACAGATAACTAAACACTTTACTTCTAAGTTGAAGAAACGAAGTCCATATTCTTGGGTGTAAGGGCCAGGTTTATAGGAAAGAATGCATGTTATTAATTAATCTGAAAACATTCTCTAACTAATTAATTAGAGGTTAAATACTTGCGTATGCCTGTCAAGTTCGACCATAAGGGCAAATTATTCAACGTCAATGGGTCAACATGATGTTAACATTATCTTGATCAATCGATTCTCCTTCACTCATCAATAGTACAGTACCATAATTCGATAACCATTTATAGATTCTTCACATTTCACGTACACCTTGTCTCTCATTCTTCAGAATCTCCATCATAATTATTCCAACATGTGTTCTTATCATTTGGGACCCCTTGCTCTCTTCCTTCTTGCACTCGCCGGTTCCCATCACTTCATTCTCCTTACCAATCAACAATCCATTTCAATCTCGCCGTCGGGGGCGTTGTCACCTGCCCCGCCTCCCCAGACTCCACCAGCCGATGAGCCGCCTCCGCCTCCGCCTCCGGTAGGTGACCCGCCCAGTAGCTCGCTTAGCCTACAACGTAGCCCACTGAGTAGCCCGCCTGCCCCGCCTTCCCAGACTCCACCGGCCGATCACTTCATTCTCCTTACCAATCAACAATCCATTTCAATCCCCCCCTCTGTGGCGTTGTCACTTGCCCCGTCTCCCCAGACTCCAATAGACAATGAGCCGCCGCCGCCGCCGCCGCCTCCGCCTCCGGTAGTTGACCCGCCCAGCCCACAGAGTAGCCCGTCGAGTAGCATACCCAGTAGCCCACAGAGTAACTCGTCGAGTAGCATACCCAGTAGCCCACAGAGTAACTCATCGAGTAGCATACCCAGTAGCCCACAGCGCAGCCCGCCGAGTAGCCAACCTATCGGAGTAATTTTAGGGGTTGCGATTGGTTCGGTGGTAGTGATACTGATAGTGGGGTTATGTACCTTCTTTATATGGAGGAAGAAGAGAAGGGGTACACAATCTGCACAACCACAACCACAACCACCCAAAGGTAATAACCCTTCTTCCTTTGGAGGCTTTGGTGCCGGATCTATTTCACAAGCAGAGAAAGAGACAACAAAGTTATGTCTAATGGCTAATGCCCTCCGCTTCTTTGTATTATTTAATTTTTACTTTTATACAGTCATCAGTTACTATTCTACATATAAAAGATATCCCTTCTGGTCAGTCTCCTTCTAAGAACATCATTTTTAAATATGACTAGCACAGCACCAGTTACGTTAGAGATTGTTTGAATTAATTAGTTTTTGAATAATAGATTTTAAGGAAAAAAAAAACCTGTAAAAGTGTTTTTAGATAATAGATTTTGTGAGAAATTAAAATTGTTTTTGATGAAATCAGAGTGGTTGGATGCTTGTAATGAAAATAACTTTTTATATGTAAATTACTAAAAATGACAATAGTTTAATGCGTTGCAGAAAGAGAGAAGGTAAAGATATTTTTGGTTGATCATTATGACATATATAACGATGAGATTTTTCTATTTCGTACTCCATGTGAAAGCAAAAAAATATATATAATTTATCCAAAACTTAAGTTTCAAACTCAAAAGTGCTTTTCACTTTTTTTTAGTGTAAATTTCAAGGTTATCAAATATGTATTAGGGTCTGAACCGGTCGAAATAGTGGGTTAGGCTAGGGTCAAATCAGGAGTCAAACCAACGAAGAATAAGAATTTTACAAATAATTTTTTCGGTTATAATTGTAAAAATAATTTAACTTTTCATTATATTATCCTTACTTTGCTTGCGGCAATGACGGGAGAGAGAAATCCTTCATCTTCCTTTCCCTCCTCTTCTCTCAAATTCTCTTTTTATAACCATTAGATCAACAATCAAATGATCTAGATTTAGCTCTATACATTAAATAATTGATTGTATGTTCTTAATTATAGTATTAAGTTATTCATATAAAATTCACAACTTATATATAATTAATTATTTTTCCTTTTATAATTTAGCATTTTAATCACAAATTAATAAAATATAAAATATGGACTATTTAATTGCTTATCTAATGGTTATAAGGAGAGAATATGAGAGCAAAGAGAAGGGAAATAAATAGGAGGGGTTTCTCACCCAGCAATCACACTTCATATCCACAAAATTAGCATCCTTTCTTGTTTCAAGTCGATATCTCTTCCCGACGAGTGAGCCGAAGTCTTTGCCTTTAAGGGTCTGTTTGGTATTTGGGGAAGGGAAGGAAAATGGGCCGGCAAAACTTTTTTGAGTTGAATTTATAAAAATTGGAAAAGTGTAATTGAAAGTTTTTAATTAATATTTATTACTCTTTTATCTTAAATCTTACTCCCTTCGGTTCTAATTATAAGATCAAATTGGTTTATTTAAAAAAATCAAGGATGCAAAATAAATAACTTTATATTATTTATATTTATCTTTTTTCCTCAAAATTAATTTATTTAGTTACAAACTAACATATAATCTACTACATATAGCATAGATTAAAATTTAGTGGTCTAATTTGTTTTCTTAATCTTCACAATGAAAGTCAACTTGATTTTATAATTAGGACTAGAAGGAGTATATTTTTTAAAATATCATAACCCCACTTCTTCAATTTTAAAAAATTCAACTCACATAAAGCGTAATTCTAATTTTATAAATTTTATGAATGTATGTATGTATGTTAAGTTGCACATAATTTTGGTACTCAACAAACCTTGATGCCAATTTCTCCAGCTGATCAGTTTGGTGGTCCAACCAATGGTGGAGCATCATCCCATAATGTATCATCTCCTGCCATTAACATGGGACTGTCACAGAGCTTGTTCACATATGAAGAACTTGCGTATGCAACAAATGGATTCTCAGACTCAAATTTTCTTGGTCAAGGTGGGTTTGGCTATGTCCATAAAGGAGTCCTCCCAAATGGGAAAACGGTGGCAATTAAGCAGCTGAAATCTGGCAGCAGACAGGGGGAACGTGAGTTCCAGGCTGAAGTGGAGGTCATTAGCCGAATCCATCATAGATATCTTGTTTCCTTAGTTGGATACTGCATTGGTGGATCCCAGAGGATGCTTGTATATGAGTTTGTCCCAAACAATACACTAGAATTCCATCTACATGGTAAGATTCCAATATTACAATTTCTTCCTAGTGTTCCCAGTAGACACGCATGCAAAAGTAATGTAGAGTGGATGATAGCTTGGCTCTTATCTCTTAGATAGGATTTGTTGAAAATGTGGTCACATACAATTTGTGATCTATTCTCTAGGTGCCGTATCAGAATTTCAAATAACAACTGCACATTGTTCATGGATTTTAATTGTTGAAAACCATGAGTGTTTAATATCTAGGAAAATTTATTAGAAAGTTGCTGAAAATTTGGATCTAAGTTCCCCTTATCTCCGAGAACAGAAATATATAGTAAACAAAATTACAAGCTCCAAGATTCATCGCAGATATGCAATTGTTGACAGGAAACCTGCATTGTACAGCAATTAGGGCATTTGAAGGTTATAAGACGTCACTCAGGTTTAAGATTCAAGAATCAACACCTTAGACTTAGAGGTTGTAGAAGCATTGGGAATTTAGGTTTGCAAATAAATGATTCAGAGAATATTTTAATTTTTAATCTGGAAACTATTAGGTATAGAATGCTAGAAAGGCTTTAGGGTTACTAGTTCAACCTAACCTCAGATTCTTTTTCTTGCCTGTTAGTATATAGATTATGATTTTCTTCCTGAAAATAGATATGTAAGCGACATATACATTGAACTTTTGTTTTAAAATGCAATTTTATTCCTCTGTTGTCTACTTCAGTTAAAATGTTAATTTGATTCCATGTTATGATTTTATTTATACTTTGCTATGGTTTTCTGTGGGAAATATATCACATAGTATACTCACTGTTTAAATAAGTTGAAATAGTAAACATGGTTATTTAAAATTTTGAATTACCTTTATGGTAATGTGTTTTAGCATAATTGAAATCTTGCCTGACCTGTGTTGTCTCTATTGATGGACGAGGGGTTCCGCTATTGAGTTGCAAGTTTGATAATCTTACTGATAGCATATATATATATATATATATATGTGATGGTTTCATTCAAGGAAAAGATGGAAAAACAATGGACTGGGCAACAAGGATAAAAATTGCCATTGGATCTGCAAAGGGATTGGCATATCTGCATGAAGATTGTGAGTTTGCTTTAGAATTTATGTAACGAATTTACAGTAGAGGCCTAGCAGTTCTTTCAGTTTGATATGTTTCTCTTGAAATTTTAGGCTTTTCTGTCTAATATTATTTTAGGTCACCCAAAAATCATACATCGTGACATCAAGGCATCTAACATTCTTCTTGATGACAATTTTGAGGCCAAGGTAGGATTTTTAACTTTCTAAGCTTTTCAGTTCCTTCCAAAAATTGTAGATTACACCAAAAAAAATAGTGCTCTACCTTAAGATTTTCAACATAAAACAATTCACTTTTTCTCAAGCAATTTGGTTTGTATCTCTTATTCAGGTTGCAGATTTTGGACTTGCCAAATTTTCATCAGATGTTGATACCCATGTCTCCACTCGAATAATGGGAACCTTTGGGTAAATTTTGTTCTGATGAATCTTTTATCTTGAATCTGGCATGTAATACATTTATCGGGCAGTTTGTTTCTTTGAATATAGCATGATTGCATCATGTGAATCATATAGTTGTATCCTACTATAACCGATCCCACTTAGTGGGACGCGACTTTGTTGTTGTTGTTGCTGTAGTTGTTTGTTTCTTTGACTCTCCCCTCTTTTATTAATTGTTCGTGGCATTTTTTTAATTCTGATTTAATTTAGTGCAGATACTTGGCTCCAGAATATGCTGCTAGTGGGAAACTCACTGAGAAGTCAGATGTCTTCTCGTATGGCGTTGTGCTTCTAGAGTTAATTACAGGGAGAAAACCTGTTGATAAAACCGAGTCTTTTATAGATGACAGTATGGTTGAGCATGTGGGTATTGTACTTTATCAATATTTCTCTCTTAAGAATTAAGATACATATTATTTATGGTAGAACATAGTTTGTGTCTTTTTAAGTATCTGTGTGTATCGAGTTTATGATTATTACTACTAATTTCCATATAAACAGAATGGGTTTGATTACAGTGTTTGCGCCTTACAGCATTGCTATCTATATTTTATTTAAAATTGGATATTTTCTTTTATTTTTTTCTTGCATAGGAAGTTGTTTTCCAAAATTAGTATTTACTGAGGGAGTTGTGAAATTCAAATAGACATATAAGTGCATTGTTTTTTACATTGGGTCACTTTCAAAGTAAATTTTGTGATGTTGAACTGCGCTAAAGTTGATACTTGTAACGAATAGTTGAGAGAACTAGTTTACGAGATATACTCTGATTTTCCAATTGTCTATCAGCATTTGGCAATGCCTTCGTTGACCTAACTGATGGTTTAAAAAAATCTGTGATACTTACAACCTAGGACTGAAGGAGTAACTCGTAATGAATATGTGATATGCCTGTCATGTATTGAGACATTGTACAAATTACAGGCAAGACCTTTACTTTCTCAAGCTATGGGAGATGGCAACTTTGATGCTCTTGCTGATCCAAGGTTGCAGAAAAGTTATAACTCCGATGAGATGCTTCGAATGATTACTTGTGCTGCAAATTGTGTGCGCCATTCAGCTAGGCAACGGCCTCGAATGAGTCAGGTTAGTTAACCAAGTGTTGATATACGTTTTTAGTTCTCAGTTATTTTTTATTGGTTAACAATGTATCTAAATAAATATGTGGTTACTGAAAGAGCACAATGACGTCGTATGATCCATGTAGCCAACCCTACCTACTGGGATAAGGCTTTGTTATTGTTTACGAGTAACAAATTCTCATTAACTGTGCATCTACCAATTTCTCTGAAAAAAATGAGTCCAGTGTTGACTTGCAATATATTGCCAAGTTATGACAACCTTAATATCAAATTCTCCCTCTAGTCCTTAATATAAGATCAAATTGACTTATTTGAAGAATTAAAAAAAAGTGAAATAAATCACTTTAAATTATTTATATTTATCATTTTTTATCTAAACTAGTTTACATGACTTATAAACTACTATATAATATTATAAGATGTAACATATTATAGTTATGTAGTTTATTTAACTTCCTTAATCTTCCCAAATAAAGTCAACTCGATCTTATATTAAGGATCAAAGAGAGTATACGGTAGAATGTCTCTTAATATTTTGGATTATAGAAATTCTGACATCTGCATATGTAACTAGAGTTCTGAAACCTAGAGATCCAGTGCTTGCTTGTAACAAATAAGATTTCCGGCATGAAGCAGGTAGTTCGGGCTCTTGAAGGCAATATTTCTTTGGATGATCTGAATGAGGGGGGAAGCACACCAGGGCGCAGCAGAGCATTTAGTTCCTTTGAAAGTACAGGTTATGATACTGGCCAATACAATAAGGATCTAAAGAAGTTCAGGAAGCTGGCACTGGACCAAGAAACTAGTGAATATAGTGGGCCCAGTAGCGAATATGGTCAACATCAGTCCACCTCAAGTAGTTCAGGCCTGCAAAATGCATAAGAGAAATAGCAGGGAACATCGAAGCGGAGATTTGCCTCGAGTTTTGGTTGAAGCCTTTGACTGATAATTAATTTTCATGAATTGAAGAAGAGGATTATTACTTAATTTGTTGCTTCCATCGCCAAAAATTCACACCTAAGTGCCATTGTGGAAAGTAAGATTTTCCAAGTTTCACATTAAGAAAGGAGACGTGGAAAGTTTTGTGACCACTTTCCACGTCTCATTTATAAATGTTAGACATGGAAAGTAGTCACTTTCCACGTCTCACATTTAAAATGAGATGTGGAAAGTCCCCACTTTCTACGTCTTCTTTATTCATGTCCCACCAAAAAGAGACGTGAAAAATGTTTTTTGTAGTAGTGATATTTGGAAATTTTAATTTCTCTCTAGATTTGAGATTCTTACAAGCTCGGTTGTTGTGATGTTTTAGTCTTCAATTAGGACGCCTAAAGTCTTTTTTAAAATATTATAATTACTATGAGGTCCCAATAAAAAGGAATGCAATCGCCAAATTAAGAATCTCAATCACAAATGCTCAACCAAGAGTTGTATGGGGCTTTCTAGAGAATGCATTAATTTCTTGAGAACCCATAATAATTTGGATCGCGTTTCGATGCTATTTAGCTGATGAGCGCAAGGCGCTAACCAGCTGAAGTGCACCGTTTTATTAGATTGGTGGCACCCAGCTCAATTTATTTTTATTTCATTATCAGACCCACAATCACCGTTATTTCCATTATGGCCCGCCGCCCCCACCATAACAATAATTTTAAAACACTAGATGATTCTCCATTAAAGTTTGTATTGGCTCAAATTCTAATTATAAATATAATATCAAGTTAATTTTTTTATAAATATTAAGATGTAATTCTTTTCATTTCTAAATATAAGATCCAATTACGTTTTTTTGGAAAAATTAAGGAAGCTAAATAAGTTTAATCATAACATATTTTATGTATTATTTATGTAAATCAATTTACAAATAACTTTATAACATTCTTAAGATTCTCTTTAAAAGTCCACTATGTCCCATATTTAGGAATAGAGGGAGTAAAAGAAATCACTTTGAAGAATGTATATTTATCATTTTTTTTCTCAACTAATTTTCATTACTTATAAATTATCATATAAATTAATTACATGTAACATACATATATTAAAATGAAGTAGTCAATTTGGTTTCCTAAATCTCTACAAAACTTAAGCGGTATATTAACAAATAGATACATGCTTCGAAGTGATTTTGTTTTTTTAATATTTAGGAAAAGGTCAGCTTGATGTTGTATTTAAGATCGGAATGAGTAAATTTAAACTTTATTTGATATCTAATTGAAATATAAAACTTCATTTGCAATCTTATTGAAATTTGAAACTTCTGATATGATATGCTGGGGACTTGGGACATCTTTAATTCGCCACCTATCAAGGATTCTTGAGCATCTAGAAACATGTAATCTTAATGGTGAAATGTGTCAACATTCACAATACTCTTTCACAATCACCTCCAAACTTGGTGTCAAGATTCATCATATCAAAGTTGAAAAAATCTAAATTGCAATAATAGCTACAAAGTGCTCAACAAAGGAAAATATAATTTAAAATAATTGCATCAAACTGAAAAATAAAAAAAGTATAGTGAAACACGAAAATTGATCCGCTTAATGTTGATGTGCATGTAGGTTGCTTGTAGAGGATTGAAACAAATCAAGCATCATCCTTCAAAGGATTGTCCTTTTAGCTGGACCAAAAGCCAAAAGCAGTCCAATGTACATTTTATTCTCCTGTATGGAAAAAAATCACATATATATTTAATTATATGCAATTTGTCAAGTTTGTGAATTGGCTGAAATGCATAAATTAAAGTCTGGTCTATCTTTAAAAAATCGAATAAGATACTATTGAAATGATATTTACCTTGTGTGTAGTTTGACGTGAGATCTAAGGCTTCAGGTGAATGAATTTCTTTACCTTGCGCCTATATTTGCAAAAGTTAGTGGTTGTGACATTAAACTATGATAGCAATATAGCACGTAGTAATTAAATGATTGATTTGTACCATCAACAAGTCTGTAAATGACAGTGGTTGTGATGTAGATGATGGAAGAATTTGTTGTGCAGCAGGAACTGAGAATGAAAATGCCGAGCTTTGTGTTTGCACAAGTTGTGTTGGAAATAATGGAAATAACGGTGATTGTGGGTCTAATAATGAAATAAAAATAAATTGGGCTGGGTGCCACCAATTTAATAAAACGGTGCACTTCAGCTGGTTAGCGCTTTGCGCTCATAAGCTGAATAGCACCGAAACGCGATCCAAAATAATTCTCCCTTTGAAATTTATTAATTCCTTGACCTTAGAGTAAATTGGCACTGGTGTGCGCACACACAAACAAGATTAAATTTAATGACATGAAGTTTTATGTGATCAGGTGGTTGATGCTTTAGAAGGAAACATTGTTCTGGACAATGGGCACGAGGTCGTGAGCACACAAGTGGACAACGAATTCATGAGCACGTCGTGGAAAAGGGCACTAAGCGGAGTTGATGTTATTGAACACTTTGAGCCTAGCGGTTCAAGCCACCGAAATAATTGAGAGACCTAGGAATAGAGCCGGGAAAATGGGTTCAACCCGCGGGCTCAACCCACCAGCCCGCGGGTTAAAGCAGGTTAGGGTTGGGAAAATCCCAACCCATTTAATGGCGGGTTGCACAGGCCCAACCCATGCAGCCCGCGGGTTGAGGCGGGCTAGCCCGCGGGTTGATGGGCTGGCCCGTCATATATATTTTTTTATAAAAAAAAGAAAGAAAAATCCCATTTTAATTTATTATGTTATTTTTTAGATACTTCATATATATAAATTGTGGTTGATACAACCAATTGTGATGTTTGTATGATAGAATCTAAACTTTGTTAATAATATTGTTGGTAAAATAAAAGTAGTAAGATATCAATAAAAAAATATGTAATTTTGGAATTAATACTTTTACGGTATTTGGGGTATTCTACTTTAGTTGATGCAGTGTTGATTTTTTTTGTTGATTAAGAACTTTATTTAGTCTCTTTTGTTATTTTTAAAACAAAAAAAAATTAAAAAAAAAAAGGTGACGGGTTGGCGGGCCAACCCGCCACCCAGCTGGGTTGGGTTAGGGTTGGGGTTTTTGCAACCCATTAAGAAGCGGGCTGCACAGGCCCGAACCATATAACCCGCAACCCGTGACGGGCCAGCCCGCAACCCGCGGGCTGGCCCGTTTTCCCAGCTCTACCTAGGAATAATGTGAAGGGTTTGACATCGTACGTGCTCGCAGTTTTTAATTTGCCATATCCCCATACATATAATTTTCCCCAGTAACTATCTAAATTATTTCAGAATGGGTTATTTTTTAATTTTTTATTCCTATAAACCATGGAATTAAGTTTCCATTTATATGTTGAACAAAAGAATGCTTATTATGATCATCATGATTTGTGTAGGAAAATGGGCTAGGGCTAGGCCCAGTCCACCCTTGATGAATTTGGCCCAAATGAGTGTTTGGGTCTGAATAGAATTATTCAGAAATATTGGAATATTATATGTAATATTCCCATTAAATTTAAATTTATTTAAATTTGAATTTAAATATGAAAAGTTGTGTCTGTTGGTTCTGTATTTTATAAATACGGGAACTTGCCAGAAAAGACAACAACGTGAAAAACAAAAACTCCATCTTCTCTTCTCTTCTCTTTCAAGTGCTTCTGCAGTATTCTAAAGTCAAAGTCCAAATTGTGATTCTGACTCTGAAAAGGCATAAAGTCCAGTGTTCTACAACTGGTATGTTCCCTAAAACCCTACATTGGCATCAGAGCATGTTGATTCTAAGGCTGTGTTGTTTGTTCTGTGAGGAAATTTTTTTTACAATACGTAAATATATATATAGATGCCTCTCTGTTTCCGCTAAAATCATTAGATTTGTGATTTAGGATTGATCTGAAATATGGTTCTGAAATCTGATTTGCTTCTCTGATAAATATTAAGCAAATCTTCATGAGTTTGTTTTCTTAATTATGATTTATGTTACTGTGTTTTCCATTTTTTTCTGTTTTGCGTTGAGCATTGCGTTTCCTGTAGATTTTGTGGTTGTTTATTTGTTTTATATATGCTTTAGAATAGCATAACAAATAGATAAAAGACTACAGAAAGGAAAAGCAATCTGAAAAATGGAAAACCATGAGAAAATGCAAAGACACCAGAAACTATTTTTCATAATTGGGTCTATAGAAATTGAAGTTTTTAGGGTATAAAACTTATATCATTGTGTAGAGCACGAAAAAACGATGAAAATTGACTATTAGAACGCAAAAAACAGACTCCGGATGAGGGAGAAAATGAGGAGATAAGCTATGGGTTCAAACGGGTTTGTCAGACCCAACCCATAACCAGAACGGGTCAAGTTGACCTGGTTCAAGGTTGAAGATGATCCGTACGGCGTCGTTTTGAACCTATTTAAAAAAAATATTTGTGCATGCTAGGCCGTGTATGTCAGGCCCAGCGGGAAAAAAAATATTGGTAGGTGCTATTGGGCTAAAATCTCAGCCCAACATCCAATCCAACCCAAATTACATAAATATATTTTTTAAAAATAATTTCACCCAATTGCTACCGGCGAGTGGAAGCTGACTGTTCGGCGCGTGTCCGTGTCGGAGCTCTCTAAGGCGGCGCGTGGTGTACATGCGCCACCTGTGAGAGTGGGCAAAAGCAATTTTTTTAATTTTTCTGTTTGTGTCACTTCTTGGGGCACATGAGAGTGTGTGCAACCTCCAATTTGGGTGTGGTTTGTCTTAAAAAATCCCTCAATTCATGTGCTGTATGTAGATATATTATTTGTCTATTTTGAAGGTGTTTTTGGATTTGTATAGAGTTTTTTGGTGCTATTTTTTGATTTTTTTATATGTTTAAAGATCATAAAATATTTATAATAATTGATAAAAATTTTGTATGAGTCAAATATGAACCTAGAGAGTTCTTACAGCACCAAACCAAAAGAATTTTAATCTTTTGGATGATATTCATGTAGAACAACTATATCCTAAGTATGATCTACGTAGTTTTAGATTAGAAAAGGATTAAGTAATTGAATGTTGCCTCTAAGTGATGAAGAAAAATAGGGATTTGTGTATTAAAGTATGAGACTCTTAAATAAACTTAGAACAAGAAGATCCTTAAGAGGATCAAAAGAGAGATAATTCAAAGTAAACTTCATTTGAATTTGAAATGAAACAAGAGGTGTAACAGGAAGAAAATATTGATGATGCACTAGAGAAAGAACCTGAATAACTAAAATCCTAAAGTTTATGATTGGGATCTAGATAAACCTTAGGGAGGCTAAAATCAACGATCAGATACTAAAGAGATAGTATTAGATCAAAATGAGGTGAAATTTCAAATAGAGAAATTTCCACGTCTTAACTCCGGATCATGGTGAGATTCAGGAATAAAATACACCCCAAGTATGATTTGAAAGCCCAACTTAGGAGAAAAGAGTATCCTAAACCCAGTCCATCCACCAAAGATTGAACTAATAAAAGACTTAAGAGCAAAGACTAAATGTTTCTGTGAAGAAACATATATAAATTGCATAAGACTTTGGAATATCTTTTTGAGAAAATAGAGAACCTCTTAGAAATTACCAAAACAAAATGGCACAACTTCTATCATGTCACTTAGGAATATGAGATTCCTAAAGCCTTGCTGAATAACGGTTATTGAGAACCTATCAAATTTGGTTTTGGGAAGTAAGGAGACTTTACCCTTCCATTTTTGATGCTATATTCGGCTGAAAAATTAACTTCACAAAATCATAAGAATGTAGTAGAAATCAAGAAAACTCTTAAGTCACTTAAGACATTATGAAAATAATGTAAAGAGAGACATGGAGAAGTAAATGTCAAATACACTTTGTGAGTGGGAGCAAAAATGTCAAATGCTCCGTCTGATTGTGAGCTCTTGGAAAATGTGTATTCTAAGTGTGTTATATGCTCTATCTAAGTGCGAGCTCTTAGAAAATAAGTCTTCTTAGAGTTTCAAATGCCTTATCTAAGTGGGAGCCAATGTCAAATACTTTATCTAAGTGGAAGCTAATGACATTGCTCTTTCTAAGTGGGATCTTTCAGAAACTAAGTTTTCTGAGAGACATAATCGAGCATATTATGGAAAGTACTTGTATAAAATTTTTGATAGATGATAATATTATTACTTAAATCTGTGTGATATGAGGTTTAAATGTATTCTCCTTATCATAGACCCAATAGTATTATTATTTTTCTAGTAAAAAATAATACAAGTGCATGACATTGTATACTTCAATGTGCTACAAATAAGTTCTTGGATCAAATCAGATTGTGAATAGCCAAATTAGTGGGATGATTTGAAGTAATTAAGCTAAGAAAGGCTGCCAAGAACAACAACACAACTATAAACTTAATGGGGACAAATGTGATATCTGATATTGAAAGGTCTCATATGATTAAATAGAAGATGTTGTCATGTTATTGACAAAGAGTCATGATAAAGTTAAAGTTGAGAAGTCATCTCGACTAAGCTTAGGAGAGGACATGAGACCTGCATGGCTCGAAAAGCGAAACAATGTAGTATAAACTACCCTATAGAGTGCAAACATGATAGAAATCCAACAACAGAGCCATGTGAATTGTGTAAAAGGAAAATTTTTTCACAAAATTTCCATTACACAAGAATAAGGTTGTCAATTAAGTTTGACACATATTACTTAAGGTTTGACACCTTTTATGACACAACATCTACATTAGATATCCAAAAAAATAAGGAGATTGAATGAAGTTGATTGTATATTATCGAAAGAACAATGAGTGCAAGTTGTTCATAAGGGCGCTCCTTTCCTGTTAGGGGCACATGAAAGTCATGTTAAATCAAAGTGAAAACTTTGTTATTTTTCCAATGATGTATTAAAGTACATGGAGCTTGAACATGGATGTCAGGAAGTTTGCAAACCTTTTGGGCTAGCATACCGTAGAGGAAACACGTTCTCTACACCATAAACCCAAATGAGACAAGGGTAAGAGGTCCTACAAAAGGGAATGTGAGGACTACTTTGACATCACAGAAGTATAAATTCTTTAAGGAGAGGAATGACCTAAGTAAGGTTAAATTCTTTTCCTACTAAAGGATAAACCATTTTGAGATGAATTTTCTTTTTTGTCAATAGTGAGCAGAAAAAGACTCAAGCTCCATAGACTAAAAGAATAAGGATCAAAGATCCTTTATTAAATGTTGTCATTTATCAAATTCAAGCATAAGGCTTTAAATTGGTAATGACGTGAGGATTGAGGTGAAATGCATTAGAGCCTACAAGTTCATTTTTTCATGCACTAGGCTCATGGGTTCTAAATGAACTATCTTGACTTTCATGACAAAATTAGCTATTTGTAATACAATCTTCCTTGACATTTCTTTGTTTTTCCAACATTGTTGGTAATCTTTGTGTGTGTGACTGCTTTACCACCCTAATTCAAGTGTTGATTTGAATACATGTCATGCTGGACTAGGACATATAATTTGAATTGGCATTTTCAAGAATGCTATGTTCATTACCCAATAGGGAAGTGTCTAATAGGTAAAGGAATAAGAAAAGCTTTTTCAGTAAGGGAATTGAGATTGAGAAAATGTTGCATTTCTTCCATCCGACTATATATGGTTCAATGAATGTGAGGGCATGACACAAAGCTTAGATTAATTATCTTTGTTGATGCTCACTCACGTAATTATCATTACTTTATTTCACACAAGTTTGAAGCTCAAGCGCTTTAGACGATAAGTAAATAAAGTTGAAAATAAAATGTATACAGAATTTAAGAATTCTACGCACTAATAGAGGTTGTTCTTGACCAATTTCAGTGAGTTTCATGAAGAAAAGGGATATTTATTCAGTTAAATAATCCTTCGCACTCTGTCACCAGATGGAGTTGTTAGGAGGCGTAATGAAAAGTTACTAAACATGGTCATGTATAACATGGTTCAAGCTAACCCACCAAAAATGAGTGGAGAGTGTTGTCTAGTCCATTTTGGTGGATTAGTACACATATTTGATTGATCAAGTATGGTTTTCTCTTTAAGGGAGATACAAACTTTATGCTTAACCATGTGCCCACCTAAGTGGTCTTTTCCAAACCACATGAAATATGGTCAAACAGCAAATCATTTTTTTGAGTTCCCATAGGCCATAAAGGTCAATTACATGATCCCATAGTCATTGTAAGTGGGAGCTTGTTGATGACATTTTCATAAGTGAAAATGAAGATGAATTTGTGTCTGAAAAGAATTGAAAGGAACCATATATATTATGGGTAAGCTTTTCCAAATAATGGTGAAACTCATCACATTGTGTTTCTCTGTATCTCTATATGAGACACAGTGACAAGGCAATACGGAACAAGCTCTACAGTCCTCAATTGCCCATGTAAGTGGGAGCTTGTGAAGGTCATTAAAGAGACCTAAAAGTGTTCTGTATAAGAGGCTTTACCTTCTTCTTAGAAGGAATGGAAGAAAGCAATATTAAAGGACGTAGATTCTTCGGGAAAGAATCAAGTCTGAGATTTAGTTGATCCACCACAAGGACGAGAGATCATTTGTAAACAAATGAATTCTCAAGATTAAAAACAAGTTGGTTAAATCAATTAACAACACAAGACTCTTTCAGTTACAGAGGGTATACATAAGCATATATTGTGAGAATACCTTCTCAAATATTATGTGCTTAAAATCATACTTATTTTGGAAATAGTTGACTGTTTGGTTTTAGGTTTACATCAAGTGGATGTAAAACTTGCATTTTGAGTTGTGATTTGGATGAAGAAATCTATATGCTTTGTCTATTAGATTTCACTACAATAGATGTTTGAGGTTTACAAAGTGATAACCTCATATAATTTTTTTTGCATTAGTCATTTCATAGACTGAAGCAATCATCCAAACAATGGTATTTAAGGTTCCGTATGAGTGGTAACCTATTATAATTTTATTTTTATGGTTGAAGAAATTATAACTAAGTAGTTTGTGATATTATCCTTTAAGTGGATGATATACTATTGACCAAAATAGTTCGATTTTGATAGTGCCTATTAAGGAAAGGTACTAAGAACATGGGTAAATCATTGTATATTTTTAGAGTTGAGATCCAAAGGTATACCTCAAGCAGACTCCATTCTTTGTCACAAGAGAGTTATATAATGGAAACTCTTGAGCGGTCCAATTTGAATGAATGTGATCCCATGAATACCCTAGTGACTGCTAGAGTAAGCTTGAGTCTTGATAGATAACCCTAAGCTGAATCAATGTAAAAGTAAAATGGAAAAGGGTTTCCATGTAAACATTGTTGGTAGTTTAATATACATGAAGAGCTCGCAGATTGATTAAGGGTTTAAGTTCGGAGCAGTGCCGCCTCGAGTCCGCTCTCCAAGAAATTAAACCCGAGGGGTTAGTGGAAGCTAACCCGGGGTGTCGATCTCAAGGAGCCTAGTGTAATATGATTCCTAATAGCTAGTATGTAAACTTGAAAAGGCGGGTAACAAGCATTTTTGTTTGGTTTTGATAGGAAGTTTGGTATGTGCAAAAGGTAAAGTAAAAGATTAGAGTTAAAAGTGAGATTTGGATGAAAATGGGATAAAGGTCATTCTTGATGAATGAAAGCTTTGGGAATCATTGCTTCAAAAGGTTTTCGAGGAGTTTGTTTGATTTCTAAATAACCCTAGAGGAACCCCTCTAGGCTAGGCTTGGGTTAACTTAATTAATGCCGGAACCCCGCACATTACTTAATTTAACCCAAGTTGATTAAGTTCAAAATCAAGAAGTAATTGATTATGCAAGACTTTAAATCCACAATTTGGGCTACCCCATAATTGCTCTAAATTTCTCTCTAAACCCTAATCCATTGATGGCCACCCATACAATAAATTAGGACCTAGAGAGTGTTTGCCCAATATCTTAACACAACCAATTAATTCTTATGCCATTTCTCTCAAGCAAATAGCTTAACACTCTTAATCCACTAACCAAGCCACCTTGCATTAGCACATAATTTTCACCAAGAGAATAACAAAACTATGAACCCATAAATTTCATTAAACTCAAAGCTAATAAGTAGCAATGTCAAGCATTGTACAAGAAGGAAACAACATAAACATAAACATAGTGTCTAACCCTAATGACATAAATGCATTCAACTAAGTGCCATAAATGCATCTCAACCAAATGCAATAGCAATTAATACAACCCACCAAAATGTCATAAATGCAACCCTAGAAAACTAGAAAAGTATAAATACAACAAATGGGGAAAGGATTAGAACTAGGAAAACTCCCCTATTGAAGCTTCAAGCTCATCCCTTGGCTCTCACCACCAAGAATGGTGGAGCCTAGCTGCTACTCTCCATGGAAGAACCAACAAGAAGGAAGGAAGGAAAGGAACCCATGGAAGGATGGAAGAAGAATGAAGAAGATGAAGATGAAGATGGAGAAGAGAGAGCTAGGGCTTGGGGGTGTGAAATGTGAACCAAATCTTCCCTAAGGGAGTGTGTATTTCGTGTTTTATCTTTCCCAAGTCGGGTCAAGTGAGTGGGTTTCAAGTTGGATCCCAATCAGGCCCAAAATTCGCGACTGAAAATTCTGCAGAAACGTTCGTTCGCCGTCCACTTCGCTGCGGCGAAGTGACAATGTCTCTGGTTCTTTTGGCCTTTTCGCCGTTGGTTCGCCATGGCGAAAGCCACGGCGAGCTCACTTCAACTCTGCCTCCTGGAGGTCCTTTTCACCGTCGGCTCGCCGCGGCGAGCTACATTCTTCTCTGCCTGGATATGGGGCTTTCTCGCCGTGGGTTCGCCGCAGCGAAGCCACGACGAAGTCTAGGTGATTATGCCCTTTTGAAAAGCTTCCTTCTTCGCTAGGAATCCGATCTTTGGTCCTTGCTTGACCTTGTAAGTGAAAATATGACAGAACAAGGATCAAATAGCCCTTTAAACCAATTCATACAAATTAATCTACAATTATGGCTAATTAACCCAAATCTAACACTAATTCTACCTAAGAGTCTAAGTTCTATGTTAAGCATTATTGGACCAATATCGCATCTTGATCATGTTAGTTGCCTCAATTTATGCATATAAAAACATACAAATCTAAGGATTTGTCAATACACAGTGGTGTATAAAATATCAGATATTCATTTTTAGTGGTAGAACTTGTAAGTCGGTACTAGTCTAACCATTGTGAGAGACACTCAGTGGCTCCACAAAAGTGCTGAAAGATACTTGAAGGGCACGATAATTATGCACATTTAAAAGTACTTACTGTGATGGTACATACGGCTATATGGTCGAGGGTGTCTAGAAGAACATCTTGGATTTGAAATGAGAATTCAAACCCAGTGTTAATGCATTAAGAAAACACCTTGGTCATTGCCTAAATAAAAGACCCTAAGTATCATAGTATGAGTAAAACACAAAGATAAATATGAGATATGTTGTAGCACATAAGGTTGTTGCTAAACAACAAGTTCCTATGCAAAGTCACCTAATTGAGCCTATGGCCAAGGATATACATGAGAAACATGATAAGTCCTTTTGCCAAGCATAGGATATAAAGTAATGGATACTTCATTAAGGCTTTACATGTGTATGTGATAGTATACAATATTTAGTATGTTGTGCAGGCAAGGGAGGTTGGCTTTCTCACACGAGCAACCACCTTTGACATTCAGGAGGAGTGTGCAAAGATGAGACATTTGTGTTCACCACTGAAGTAGCAGGAATGCTAATATGGTAGAGAAGTAACACAAAATCATGTTGCCTCGACAAAAGTGTAGCGTGTTGAAATGAGATCTATAAACATAAATTACATAATATAAATTGTATCATGGAACCCCACTTCCATTATGCCTGTTGCCAGACAACAAATTCTTCAACTTTGACGTCATGAGATGAGTAAAGAGTGAAGAGTTTGGGTTTGGATGCTAGAAGTGTCTGAACTTAAGTCTGTACAGTGTTATTGATAAAAAGTTAAAACGACATACGCTCTTATGATATAAGAGTAACACTGTAGCATGTGATTCATACCACATGTGCTAGAGAACCGCAAAGAGGAAGCAAATGAATGGATCCCTGCTTTATTGCTGTGTGAGTCCTAAGAAGTTTCTATACTTCTAAGATATCCTTAGACTTTGACATTATCATGGAAATATACTTCAATGACAGATACTTTAATGCATGTCCTACGGTCATGATTTATGCGATCTAAGGTATTGTGTTAGGAAAGCGATTGATGTATATGGAGATGATATATGGGCGAAAGGAAGATTACCTGGAATGTACACACTTATGCTAGTATCTGAGACATGTCCCTTATGATATTATTTGTGATTTCATAAGTGTGGATACTATGCATATGAGAAAAGCAATCTGAGTTTTTATAATGACTCGAGAGGGATTAGATTATGCCATGTGAAAGTGTATAAAAATATTGGTAAATCTAGGATGTCTGAGGCAATAATATAATTTGAGCTACACATAAATGGTAGTCTTGTGCTGATCCTGTAAAAGGGGTTACTAGTACAGACACCAATAAGACGTCATGCCTATGCATTTATAGCAGAGCACTTAGTATGATCAAAGAAAGAGAAATAAGAGAGGTTGGCGAGAAGTTAAATCCACCAAGTCCACCTTGGTGAATTTGGCCCAAATGAGTGTTTGGGGTCTGAATAGAATTATTCAGAAATATTGGAATATTATATGTAATATTCCCATTAAATTTAAATTTATTTAAATTTGAATTTAAATGTGAAAAGTTGTGTCTGTTGGTTCTGTATTTTATAAATACGGGAACTTGACAGAAAAGACAACAACGTGAAAAACAAAATCTCCATCTCCTGTTCTCTTCTCTTCTCTTCTCTTCTCTTTCAAGTGCTTCTGCAGTATTCTAAAGTCAAAGTCCAAATTGTGATTTTGACTCTGAAAAGGCATAAAGTCCAGTGTTCTATAACCGGTATGTTCCCTAAAACCCTACAACTTGAATGATGTCTTTGTTTGTACCTCTGTTTTAGTGTTTGATATTTTTGATGAGTTTTTCGTTGATGATCTCAAATCTCAAATTTGGAAGGTGTCTGCTAACCAATTCGATGAGTATGGCTGATTCAATTATTTTGGTGTAGTCTGGTTAATTATTTGTTTTCGGCCCATGCAGAAGTCGGTTCCTTGAAACCATGACTCATTTTGAGAGTCAACAGTAAAGCCAATGAATCCACGAATGATGCTTTATTCATGTAAATTGCCATTTCTTGCTCTCTTCTCATTCATCCACTTTTCACTTCACACTTCATAAAATTATTCTTTGTCTATGTATGTTCAACTTGTTTGTGATTGATGAACAAAATGAATAGAGAACCAGTAAAAACGAGATTATCAATCTAAGTTGTTCCCAAGGACACTATTCGTAAGAGTGCTTCCGTGACCACCGGCAAAGCAGGAAGTGGTACCCCCAGGATTAAACAAACCTTTCCCATGCACTGTGAGGAAGGCATAACTGTTGGAAGTAATTTGTAACATAGCAAGGAAAAAGAGAGGGCACAACAATTGTATTTTGATTGTGGGGGCTCAACACTTTTTATACACATGGGCAGGTATTGGAGAACCAGAAGATGTATACCTCTATGACCAATCGAATATACTCAACAGAAACCGAAAGGGCACTTGACTGAGATGAACAAAGGAAAAAAATCCGTTTAGGAATTGTACCGTTGGTAAGATGGAGTATGCACTTTTTAAATGAGAAGTATTATAGAAAACAAAAAAAAAATTCCTAAAAATGTGCCAAGCACATATCACTACTACTACTACTACTACAGAAAAGGCATAATGCGGTGCATATATCCTTTGCTGTTCCTTCTTTTGCGATCAAGAAATCTTCACTTTCTCTCCTTCAATGGCAAAGAAACCTTTTTTTTGAAGATCGTTTGACATGATGAAAAGTTTCTTTTAGTAGAATGTGATTTAACGTGTGGATTCTTTGGTTTGATTTTTTTGCTGTGTTTTTAATTGGTGGAAGAACGGAATTGATGTCAGTTCTCCACTGATAAATCAGGTGTTGTCTTGAATTCTTCGTGAAGAGAAACTGAGATAGAGTCAAAAGAGAAGTAGATTGTTGAACTTAGGGTAAACTGAATGTTTAGTGCTTGAGAATCGTAAGAATTATTACTTTTGTCTCTGTTAATCGTGTTTTTCTAACATGCTCAAGAGTCAACAGTATACGTAAATTCTATCTAATTACCAATAATATATGTTGAGCTGCTACATGAATGATATAAGTTGAGCTGCTATATGACTGAAATAGAGATATGATGCTCTAGGTGCCTGAGTGAAAGAAGCAGCATTTTCTTTGACCAAGTTCAGAAGACAAGTTGTATTTATTTGGCTGTTGTTTTCCTGTAATTCTATGCTTCTTTGGCGGTGATGAGTTGTGTTGGTGAACCTCACAAAAACCATATCTTTCTATTAATGTTTCTTCAAGGACACTTCTTTCTGTTTCAAGAACTAATGGGGGAGAAGACAATCAGGCTGTTATTTATTTCATCCTCTAGAAGCAGTCAACTTTCAGTAATGATGAATCCAAGGTATTGGTTTATTATCTTGTGGTTAGCTAAGTTTGTTATAATTAGTATTAATTAACTTTTTTCCCCTTTGTGGCATTGAAGCTCCTCAAATATCTTGCCATGTTGATGCAACTAAAGCTCATATAAAGGTATGTCTTTCTTGCCATGCTGCACCTTATCAAATCCCTTCATACTCAGCTCTATACATTTATTAATGTTGGAAGTTTTCATCCCTTGTAATCCTGTTTCTTTCATAAAGAAGGAAGTAGATTACTTTTGTCATTAAATTGATGTTGGTGTTGTAGCTTGAATTGATGTTGGTGATGTAGCTTGAAAAAGTGCATAATTTGATTCTATGATTTACATCATGAATAAACAATGATTTTGTTGGCCTGAAACTTTTGAAGAGAGTAACATAATAGACAGTTATTTTCTTCAATAGTTTCAATGGTATCATAGAATGGTTATTTCTTTGCTCTATTATGCTCATAGAAGAAAATAGAGATAGACATTTTCAGTTAAATAGAATGTGTTTTAGTATCATAAAAGGTCTGTTATGTTTTTGGAAAAATCCCTTTTTATTATGTTTTGAAAAATGAGTAAATGATTTAGAATCTCTTTTCTCATACAAAGGTATGTTGTTCTACAATTGGAGAGTCTTGAAGAGCTCAGAAATTGGGGTTTGTATTGGAGTAGTGCCGCCTTGAGTCCGCTCTCCAAGAAATTAAAACCCGAGGGGATAGTAGAAGCTAACCCTGGGTGTCGATCTCAAGGAGCCTAGTGTAATATGGTTCCTAATAGCTAATATGTAAATTTGAAAAGGCGGGTAAAAAGCATTTTTGTTTGGTTTTGATAGGAAGTTTGGTATGTGCAAAAGGTAACCCTAATGACATAAATGCACTCAACCAAGTGCCATAAATGCACTTCAACCAAATGCAATTAATACATTCCACCAAATGCCATAAATGCACCCCTAGAACCCTAAAAAAGCATAAATACAACAAATGAAAGAAGGATTAGAACTAGAAAAACTCCCCTATTCAAGCTTCAAGCTCATCCCTTGGCTCTCATCACCAAGAATGGTGGAGCCTAGCTGCTACTCTCCATGGAAGAACCAACAAGAAGAGAGGAAGGTGTGGAAGCCATGGATGGAAGGAATGAGAAGGAAAGATGAAGATGAAGATGGAGAAGAGAGAGCTAGGGCTTGGGGGTGTGAGATGTGAACCAAATCTGCCCTAATGGGGTCTAAGTTTCGTGTTTTATGTCCCCCAAGTCGGGTCAAGCAAGTGGGTATCAAGTTAGACCCAAATCAGGCCCAAAAACGCGAACTGAAATTTCTGCAGAACAGTTGTTCACCGTCTGCTCGCCGCGGCGAGGATCATATTTCTCAGCTAAAATTGGGACTTTCTCGTCGTGAGCTTGCCGCGGTTCTGCCTCTTTAGGGTGCATCTCGCCATTTGCTCGCCGCGGTGCCTTCATTTCTGCCTCTTTTGTTTGGCCTTCTTCTTCGTCCCAGGTCCAATCTTTTGGTCTTGAGCGACCCTACAAGTGAGAATAAGGCAAAACCAAGATTAAATAGCCCTATAATTTAATTAATGTAATTAATTTACAATTATGGCTAATTACTCCTAATTTTATACTCATTTCACTTGAGAGTTTAAGACATTCAATTAGACATTATTGGACCAAAACTTGCATCTTAATCATGTTAATTGCCTCAATTTAAGCATATAAAAGCATTACAAATTAGAGATTTGTCAAGTCTCTTTCTCCAAGGGTTATCTTGATTGTGGCTGGGCTACTTGAAGGAGATAACTTCTTCCTTCATGGTATTTCAATGTTAATCTCTTTCATTTACAATCAATGCTTTATTACTACATGCTATAGTCTTCTCTTAAACAATGAAATTTCAGTGATATGTTTTGTTTTTTTACTTTGGCTTTTTCATCCTTCGTCAGATTGTAGAAGTAGGAGTAACTTTCAACTTCTACTTCACTAGAAGTATATCACTTTATTTGTTTGTATAGTCAAAGAAGTGAAACGCTACTCTTATTGGGTTTTGAATACATTGGCTAAAACAGGTTCATGTGTTATATTTAACAGAGATGGCGTAATCTATTTCAACAAATAAGATATCACCATAAAACTTTTGCTGTAATTGTTTTTGCACATTATTGTAATTTTAGTTTTTTTTTATTTTTCATGTAGTTGGTTGAGATCCATCTCTGTACTGTCGGTTATATATCTGAAACAAATGGAAATGACAGATCATAGGCTTCTTAGCTATGCCTTTTTCTTAAGTAACCTTTGCATGTTACCTCTGACATGGTTCTTTATTTTATAGGTGCCATCTAAGCTTTTGTTTTCACAGCTTTTCTAACTTCTTTAGAAGACCGTGCAAAGATGTGGTTCTTTAGAAGACCTTTGATGTTCCACCTTTATCACCATGCGAACAAGCACTGGTCGATGACCCGGACCGGGCGGTCGGACCGGTTCAAACGTGAACCGGCCACAAGCCCGGTCCAGGTGAGTCTTTAGCCCGGGGGAGCAGGTGACCCGGGGGAGAACCGGTTCAACCCGCCCAAAACCGGGCAACCAGGCCAGAAACGGGGGGTTGAACCAGTTCTATCCTTTTCTTTTTTAAAAAAAAAATTTGATTTTTTTTATTTTGTTATAATTCACCTAATTACCAACTTTCACTTCACTTAATTTTAGAAACAAGGAAATTGTAATATTTTAAATGCTATTATACTTGCATATGTTTAGTATTTAATTATTATTGCTCTTAGTATTTGTATTTTAGTCTGTGGATTGTAGAATAATATTTATTTTCACGTGTAGTCAACTAATATTTTATATCAAAATATTCATGTTTGATGAATCATGCATACTTATCTATGTCTACATTTTGATATTAGTGATTATAAATGTTAATATCAATAAAATTTTATTATTTTAATATAACCGGTCTGACCTGGTCCGACCCCGATCCGACCATTAACCCTTAAACTAGTGCCTCATCCGGTTCGACGTTCGGTCCGGTTTTTTGAACCTTGTGAGCAAGTCTATGATACAAAGTTAATAATCTATTGGTGTTATTTATTTTTTCTATATAGAAATCTGGATATCATTGCGAAGTTAAAAGAAGCAACAACTCAAGGATTACATCTCCTGGTCATTCTCCATTCCTTCTAATATGGGTGGAGGTTGATCGGTGTTCTTTTTCAATAAAGTATTTCATCCTTAACATTATATGTTTGTTATATTTAATTATTTAACACCTTTTAATATTAAATTGATCATTTGATGCTTTGTTTAAGTGTTGCTCATCTTTACCAGGTGTCTTTTCAAAACCATCTTCCTCCATTTGATCCTTATCTTCTACATCCCAAAGGAAATGAGTCTTGGAGGTTAGAAGGTAGTGAGTGAATGATATTATATAATGCCCTTCAAGATATTTTCTGAGTTATGACAACTTATGTACAAAGAAATATTTACAACATTACTTAGTAAAGGGATAGAACATGCATGATAGTTTTATTTTATTTTCATCGAAGAGTTATTGCAGCAACTGTTTTTTGGTTTATTTAGTGTTAATTAAATACTTCATGTTATTTAATTTTTTTAATAGACAAAGGTCATTATATATATTTGTTATATGAAGAGTAGTGTAAAACTTATTTGTCTGATATTATTATTTTAACTTGGTCTTTTTCATTCTTTTTTAAACACATTGAAAGAGATCATACTATACAGGTGATTTAATAATAGATATAAAAAGGATGAAGGCTATGATGCTCATAAAAATGCTTTAGTTTAATATGAAAGTGGCAGGAAATACACAAGAGGTGGTGTTCGCCACGCGCCGCAAGTGCATGGGTCGCGCCAAGTAATAAAATGATGAGTAGAGTATCGTTCCCACGAGGATTTGTCCAAAACCCGGTCAAACAATGATTATTACACTCTCACTCAATTTGAGTGACACTAATGTTGAGATTGAAAATTAAATAAGAAAATAAAATGAAAATAAAACTATAAACAAGTGATTCTCCAACTTCAAGGATAATATGGATCCTAGGATTATCTATCCCCCTTATACTTCTCAAAACTCAATTAACCTCCCCTCAAAGAAGCTCTCAACGAAATCACGTGCTAATCTAGGGTTCAAAGAGTACTTGTAATGCTCTCTCGAGTCAAGAACAAGTGTTTAATCCTATTCTTTGCACAATCTCTTGCCATAATTTGATAGGACCCAATTATCACACTCCAACCCTAATGTGACTATGCAAGGCTAGCAAGTATATCTCTATCTTACCAACAAAACCATCCGTTCGTCACGCAAACTTCCGGTTCTTGCACTACTTTACCCAAGTTCTTCACTCAACCTAGCTCTCTCGAGTCATAAATCAAGCGAACACAACATCTAAATGGTGATCAAGCACTTAGAAGCATTAAGAACGGGGTAAAATAAGCACATAGATATCATTAATCACAAATCAAGAGGAGGAATCAAGAATCAATACATACAAGGGTTCAAAATAATCCTAGAATCAAAGTATTTAGCTACTCATGTTCTACAACTCCAAGGGAGCATATATATACAACATTACAAATCAGAACAAGAGAAGAGAATGAAGAAGGAAGAGATAAACCAAGAGAGGAAGCCTAAATCTCTTTGAAGCTCCAAGCCCAAGCTCAAACCCCACCAATCTCCAAGCCCTAGCAGAGCCAAACACGCCCAAAATATGCCCAGAAGTCGAAGAATGAGGGCTCACAACGAAGCCCTAGCTTTTATATCAGTTAAAACGCGCCATTGTTCTGTCCAAAACGCGCAGAAATATGAAGTTCGCCGTCACTTCGCCGCGGCGAGAGCCACGGCGAAGTCCAAAAAATCCATAAATGAGAGACGCTCGCCTTGGCTTTCGCCGCGGCGAGCAGACGGCGAGCTCACCAAAATAGGGGCAGAGGCAGATGCACTTCGCCGCGGCTATCGCCGCGGCGAAGTCCACGGCGAAGTCCTTTATTCTCTGCTTTGCTCTGTTTTCTTTATTTCTTGGGCTGATCTTTGGCTTCTTCTTATTTTTGTTCAATTGGGAGCTTGGTGGAGGGCTGAAATCTCTTGTTTATTGTATCAAATTATTCCTACACAAATTACATAAAACAACATAAGAAATTAACTACAAAAATAATCAAAATCTACATAAATATACAATAATGTGCAACCGAAAATCAAATGAGCATTTTTCCCTCTTGAGTATCCAAAATGTATAAATAATAGACAAAAACTCAAGACAAATATACTCAAATAACATGAATTTCTAGGAGTTATCAGGTGGTGAATTGTGTATCTCAAATTTTTAAATAATAGAAGCTCAATAAACACAGAACTTATATTTGTTCGGTCCAACTCTGACCTACGTCTAGTTTTCCAACTTTTGTTGGGTTCCACTAGTGACTCAGGATTCAACAAGGTTCCTGAATACCTTTACACCTCAGAGAATTTTCTCAGTAAGACCTATCTTATCTCACCAGATTCTCTCCCTCTTACACTTTGTAAAATTGCAACTCGTTCCTCTAGGATCCTACTATCCCAAGGAAAAGCACACAGTAAGAAAGATTACAAGTGAAAGCTTGCTCACTTAGTTGAGCTGATAAGTTACAGTTTGATGAATAGTGAGAGAACTCAGTGAATGACTTAAATGCTCTTTGAGATTTCAGTTGGGCGAAGTTAATGTCTCAACTTTCCAAGTTTGAGTTTCAAATGTTTTTATAGTGTGTTAGAGAAATTTTCTCGTTGAAGCTTCTGTCTTAGCCGTTGAGAGAGAGTGAAATGATCTGGAGTGAGAGATTCAATATAGCTGTTGTAATTAATTCTCCAGAATCGTCTATCTGTTATGTTTGCTTCTCTCTTCTTAGATTAAGACATTGTCCAGTGTAACAGCTTTTGAGTTTCTCTGCATTATGAGTTTGCTTGGCTTTTGTGTCCAATAGAACTTTCCTGAAATAGGCAACACAAAAACTCCAGAAATAAAAAGTTAGTTAAGCATGAGAAGAGTAATTAATTTGAATTTTAAGTTTAACAATCAATGGCTTGACTAGCAATTGATTGTGCTCCACGCTTGACAATCGATGGCGCTCAGAGTGTTCTGGATTTCTTCAGATTGTTACTTGCAATACTCGATAGAAGTGTCAGTTATCGAGCAGAATTAAAGTAGGCAATCGATTAACTGATCGATGGTTTCTATTTTTCATCTAAGTCAACTAACAACCGATTTGATACAATTATGGATCTTCTTGCCTCAATGTTGCAATTTTTCTTAAAAAAATAAGTTCATTTTTAAGTGTAACTTAAAAAAAATAACAAAAATTCCATCTTCTCCACTCTCATGAAATTTTTCATCCCCAAAAAAGTGATATCTTCTGCATCCGTCATTGGTTCAGAGGTTTTTCTTATATGAATGTGAAGGAAAGTTGACAACATTGTCACTTTCTCTAGTGCCGTTTGACAACATTGTAGATGCAAAATTTGAGTAGGCAATGAAAAGATCAAACCTTAATTGATTATTGAATAATAATGGGGTCACCAGTAATGGTGATACAATGGTGACAAGAAAATGACTTTAACTGGAATGAACAAATCGAAGAATAATAATCAGAGTCCATGTCACAATAAAGCTGACCAAAATGCTAGTGGTAAAGCTATCAGAGTGCTTGCTTTTCTGGTTTGCATATGGTCTTTTTATACGTCAGAATAAAAATTTTGACAAAAATGTATCTCAGCCCTAGTGAGATCAACACTTCGGAGAGAAAAATGGATTTTTTACTTTTGGCTTGGAGACAAAAATAGATGAAGAAAAGTGGAGAGAAAAAAATAGGTGGGATCCATGTGGTTTCATCTAGAAGACAACACTATAAATATCATTATTGAATATTGGCTTGCCCAAAAATTCAATGCAAATTCCCAACATGCATTTTCCCATAGTTAAAAATTAGATACTTTTAGTTTAATTTGACTTTAGCCTTTAATTGGATTTTATAGTATTAATTTTAGATTTATTTTTTCAATTAAAATGTTAGACACTAACATCCTAAAATTACAATCATAGTAGAACCCATAACCTCTAACGTATAGGGAGACGTTATACCACTAAATTACAAGCGATATGGTCCAACACCTAATTTCCTAAATGTCCAAACATGAGCCCTCCCTGACATTAAACACCCAAGAACTCCTACCCAACTTTCTAAACGTCCAAACATATATGGGTCCTGACATTAAAAACCCAAGAACTCCACTAGGACCACACTTCTTGACTCGAATTTTATTTCACACACGGGGTCAACTGACTCCCTCCCTCCCTCTCAATGTTTATTCTCCTGAGGTTATTATTTGTAGAACCTGAGCAGAAGCTTAGATAGATTATTGTTTATGTGGGATTGTCACGAATCGTGTTAGATTTTTTTTGAACTGCCGAGTCGTGTTAGATTCAATTTCTCTTTTGTAAAGAAAATTAACGGTGTTAAAATTAATGGAATGGAAATATACTTTATAAATTAAAAAACCTAAATTGAAACTTAATATGTTTAGAAGAGTTAATATATACTGCAACTTTACATTTTCTCGATCTTTACCACTTAATCTAAGAATTTCCCTTGTGAAACACGACACCATATTTTCAGGTTAAAAAAAAAGAAGAAATTCAACAGTTTTCTTCTTGGTTTGGATTCTCATAATTTTGACTAACAATATTTTAGATAAAAGCATTTTTTTTTTATTTAAACGGTCCAATTTGATAAGTAAAAATGAAAAAACCACTCTTTATAAATTTAGTGGAAAGGAACAAAAAACAGAGAGAACACGGAAAATGCTAGAGACGGAAAATGCTATAGAGGTGCTCCCTATTTCTAAAATCCTTCTAAAATATGAGATATTGAAATGGGATTTTTAAAATCCATGTGGAAAGACAAAAATGCCTCCATACTAAAAAAAGTCATAACATCTAGCTGGGGAAGGTGAGATTTGATTAAATGATCAGTTGCTTGATAAAATAATATAGGTGAACATTGAGCTACCAATGACCTTTAATAGATATAATGCAATAAATTGTAGAAGTAAGAAATTCGTAAATTTTGACTGGACCTCATTCCATGTTATGTTGGTATTTTTTTGGATTTATACACCGGTATCTGGCGCTATAAGCAACCGACTAATCTAGTTCGCAGGAATACTAATGTAGGCCCAAAATATGAGGGACCTCACTACCTCCAAGTAATTATCGCGGCTGCATACCTAAGGTTCGAACTCGAAACCACTGGTTAAGGCAGAACAAGCCACAACTAGTTGATCTAAGTGCTTGGTGATTGTATTACTATTTTCTACATGTCATAGTAAAGGGTTTTAGGTTTGAGTTTTAATTTACGCCCTTCTCTTCTCATCATTTTCCTCCCAATAATTTTATTTTGCCCTACATTTTTTCTAAATAAAAAATATATCCGTAGTCTAATATAAGAAAATGACAAAACCCAAAGAAAGTGACTTGTTCATAGAAAAATAACTTTAAACTTAATCATCACAAGGATTATTGGTTACACTACTACAGAAATACTCTATTGCAGCGCAACAATAGCAGCGCTTGCAAAACGCAAGTGATGGGATAGGTATAATATGACCTATACCAGCGCTTTTAAAAAAAGTGTTGGTATAGGTATAAGCATATACCAGCGCTTAAGCGCTGCTATAGGCCCCTGTGATTTAAATTTTCTTTAAAAAATTATCTAAAATCAATTTTAAATAAAAATTAAATCCCAGGGGGCCTATAGCAGCGCTTAAGCGCTGCTATAGGCCATAAATATGTATTTTTAAATTTTCTTTCCATTTTTAAAATGAATTAGTATTTTTAAAATTGGTTTTACATATTTTTTAAATAAAATTTAAATCACATGGGGCCTACATAGGCCTAAATAGGTATTTTTAAATTTTCTTTCCTTTTTTAAAATGAATTAGTATTTTAAAAATTTATTTTAGACATTTTTTAAATAAAATTTAAATGACATGGGGCCCTATAGCAGCGCTTAAGCGTTGCTATAGGCCATAAATATGTATTTTTAAACTTTCTTTCCTTTTTTAAAATGAATTAGTATTTTTAAAATTGGTTTTACATATTTTTTAAATAAAATTTAAATCACATGGGGCCTACATAGGCCTAAATAGGTATTTTTAAATTTTCTTTCCTTTTTTAAAACGAATTATTATTTTTAAAATTGGTTTTAGACATTTTTTAAATAAAATTTAAATGACATGGTGCCCTATAGCAGCGCTTAAGCGCTACTATAGGCCATAATTATGTATTTTTAAACTTTCTTTCCTTTTTTAAAATGAATTAGTATTTTTAAAATTGGTTTTACATATTTTTTAAATAAAATTTAAATCACATGGGGCCTACATAGGCCTAAATAGTATTTTTAAATTTTCTTTCATTTTTTAAAATGAATTAGTATTTTTAAAATTGGTTTTAGATATTTTTTAAATAAAATTTAAATGACATGGGCCCTATAACAGCGCTTAAACGCTGCTATAAGCCATAATTATGTATTTTTAAACTTTCTTTCCTTTTTTAAAATGAATTAGTATTTTTAAAATTGGTTTTACATATTTTTTAAATAAAATTTAAATCACATGGGGCCTACATAGGCCGAAATAGGTATTTTTAAATTTTCTTTCCTTTTTTAAAATGAATTAGTATTTTTAAAATTGGTTTTAGACATTTTTTAAATAAAATTTAAATGACATGGGGCCCTATAGCAGCGCTTAAGCGCTGCTATAGGCCCTGAATATGTATTTTTAAATTTTCTTTCATTTTTTAAAATGAATTAGTATTTTTAAAATTGGTTTTACATATTTTTTAAATAAAATTTAAATCACATGGGGCCTACATAGGCCTAAATAGGTATTTTTAAATTTTCTTTCCTTTTTTAAAATGAATTAGTATTTTTAAAATTGGTTTAGACATTTTTTAAATAAAATTTAAATGACATGGGGCCATATAGCAGCGCTTAAGCGCTGCTATAGGCCCTGAATATGTATTTTTAAATTTTCTTTCATTTTTTAAAATGAATTAGTATTTTTAAAATTGGTTTTACATATTTTTTAAATAAAATTTAAATCACATGGGGCCTACATAGCCCTAAATAGGTATTTTTAAATTTTCTTTAGTTTTTTAAAATGAATTAATATTTTTAAAATTGGTTTTACATATTTTTTAAATAAAATTTAAATCACATTGGGCCTACATAGGCCTAAATAGTATTTTTAAATTTTCTTTCATTTTTTAAAATGAATTAGTATTTTTAAAATTGGTTTTAGACATTTTTTAAATAAAATTTAAATGACATGGGGCCCTATAGCAGCGCTTAAGTGCTGCTATAGACCCTGAATATGTATTTTTAAATTTTCTTTCATTTTTTAAAATGAATTAGTATTTTTAAAATTGGTTTTACATATTTTTTAAATAAAATTTAAATCACATGGGGCCTACATAGGCCTAAATAGGTATTTTTAAATTTTCTTTCCTTTTTTAAAATGAATTAGTATTTTTAAAATTGGTTTTACACATTTTTTAAATAAAATTTAAATGACAGGGGGCCTATAGCAGCGCTTAAGCGCTGCTATAGGCCTAAATATGTATTTTTAAATGAATTAGTATTTTATTAAATTGTGTTACATATAAAAATTAAATCCTAGGGGTCCTATAGCAGCGCTTAAGCGCTGCTATAGGCCCCCTGGGACTTAATTTTATATTGAAAAATATGTCGAACAATTTTTTAAAAAAAAATTGGCAAATTAAGAAAGGGTAAATATATTAAAAAATACTTATTTAGCCGCCTGGGATTTAGAAATTAGATAAAAACAATTTGATATATACAATTTTAAATATTTGAAACAATTAAAATAAACAATTTAGAGTTAGAGAAATTATCTTTGGACTCAAAATAAATTATATAAGGAGAAAACTCTTAGGAGAAAACTAAAGCAAATTTTTGAAATTAAAAAGAGGATTTTATCTTAGCTAAAAATATCTTGTTTGAAGGATTTGGGGCCTAGTAGTTTAATTTTTCTATCCCACTCTATTTTCTTTTTCTTTTTCTTTTTCCTTTTTCCTTTCCTTTTCTTTCTTTTTCTTTTCTCTTCTGCCTCCCTCGTCTCTCTCTCTTTCTCTCGCACTCTCCGTCTCTCTCCCTCGTCTCTTCCTCTCCATCGTTCAACCCAAGGGGCGGCAACGTCGTCGCCGTCAACGGCGATGGCGACAGCGACGAGGGAAGCCACCGTGGCTCCCTCCATCTTCCCCGTTCCTTTCGTCTTCTTGTTCCCTGGTCCGTGCTAGTTCGAGGCAGATTAAGGAGAAATTGTGGTGGTTTTTGGTCGGCGTTTTGGGCGGTGTTTTGGGCGACTCCGGCGAGCTTCCGACGACCATGAACAATGGGTAAGCTTCCCAGCATCTCTTCCTTCCTATTGCTCATGGCTTCTTGATTTTCCCAAATAGAAATTTCTAGGGTTTGTTTGATTTTCGAATTTCTGACTTGATTGGGGCAATTGCCTTGTGCTACATGTTTATTTAGACTACTTGATGATTGTTATGTGGTTAATTTGGTTTAATTTAGCCCCATATGAGATTTTGCTTGCTCAAAGTTAAATAATGAGACTAAGTGAATTTATTTTGTTTCTTCTAGTTTCGGCACAAATTTCGGTTGAACTACTGGTGGCCCATCTATTGTTACATGTAAGCCATGATAGTTAATGATGCAGCTCTTGATGTTCAAAAAGTATTCTGAACCCTGCATGGCTCTAAAGAACTGATTACTTTTCTCCTAAATGTCATTGTTAACACTCAATCAGAAAAATATCATTGTTAAGGTGGATTGGAAACTTGAGGTATTGAGCTCGATTTAATTTGATGAGAATTATCAAGCCCATTTGACGTGATTGATTTTTTGCCTGAAGTTTATTATAATTTTTTACTACTAATTTCTAACTTCTTTCATTGATGTTCAGGGTCATGTCTCCAGATCAAATCTGGAGGCATTCATGTCATCAAACTAGTGATAGATGGATCTCATCCCAGAAGTATCACTTAATTTCTTGTTGTCTTGCCAGAAAAAATGGAATCAATCTTAGAAGATTTGTTCCCAAGGTCTTTTTTGATAAATGCACTTTCCAATTGTCTAACAATCACTTGTGTATGGATTCTTACTTCATTTTCAGCTATATGTTCCTGAACCTTTAACTATTCACTTACTACTCTAAACAAGTTGTTTATCGTTGTACTTGTTTTTGTAATGTTTTCTTTCTATACAAAGCATTTATCTCATTTGTTTTCTATGATAACTAGTCTATCATATATATATATATATTGTTGATTTGTTCTTCGTAATTTTCATGTGACTGTTGTTTTTATTTTATTTTTTTCTCTTGCAGAAAATCCAGTTTGTGGTTGTAGAAAACTCAATATTATGCCTATTTAATTGCTATTCACTTTGCCTTGTACCACCTCAACGTTGTTGGTTATTTTCTATTGTTATTGCATAAATATGATGTCGCCTAAATCTACTTTAAGGGCCAATACCTTTTTTTAACCCATATTAGAGTAACTACTACTATTTTCTTTTTGCCTCTCCTTAATCTTGCCAGACATTTTTCAGTGATTAAATGTATATAGGCATTTTTTTGGTTCAGATGTTTTAATGAATAAAGCCTCTCTCTTTTTTTTAAAAAAAATCATCTTTTGTGGCACTTCATCTTTTTTTAACCCATATTACATAGGACATTCTGACTCTGTAGATGGAACCTTAAGAATGAGTAAGTGATTTTGATTATGTAATTTCAAATAAATGTTATTAGTATATAGTAAATATATTTGAGAGAGACTTTGATTTCTAGAATGTTTAGTGAATTTACATGTTTTAATTTACTTAATTGTTCATTGTTCTTTCTAATTTATTTAATTGTTTATTTTTCTCTAAGTATATTACCTTATAATATATAGGAGTTAATTAATTAGAATGTTTGCTTTAATGTATTTGATCTCTGGATAAATGGTTTTTGATGTATATATGTTTTGGAAATGTCTATAATTTCTAAATTGATGCAGGGATAAAAATTAATTTTTTTTAAAAAAATAATACCTATAGCAGCGCTTATTAGAATAAGCGCTGCTATAGGTATTATTTTTTTAAAAAAATAAATTACCTATCGCAGCGCTTAAGTGCTGCTTTAGGTCATCTATCGCAGCGCTTAACAAGCGCTGCGTTAGGCTTAATAGCCTATAGCATCACTGGCTATTGCAGCGCTGCTATAGGGCCAAAATAAGTGCTGCTATAGACATTTTCTGTAGTAGTGTTAGGTAACTTAAATAGGTTGATATGATATTTCACTTATAGTCAAATGATCTTGTGGCATAAAAGTATATAAGAGGTTAGGTTCTATCCAAACTTCAACTTTATTTATATTGAATATATATAATTCTTCTTACGAAGAAAGTCTATATAATAATAAGAAAGCCATAAAATTATATACTCAAAGTTGAAAAAATTTAATGATGAGATTTATAAATAGGAAAAAAATCTCTTTTTTTTTTTTTTTTATAAATGACAGATAATTAAAGACTTTACTTCTAAGTTGAAGAAACGAAGTCCATATATATTCTTGGGTGTATGGGCCAGATTTATAGGGAAAAAATGCATGCTATTAATTAATCTGAAAACAATCTCTAACTAACTAACTAAAGGTTGAATACTTGCGTATGCCTGTTAGACTTGACCATAAGGGCAAATTGGTCGACGTGATATTGTTAGTGAGGTAAGTAAGAAAGAACTCTTCCAAAATGGATCAAACTTCATCCTTTTCCACTAATGAAACTACTCGTCTCTCCTCTACCCTCTCTATTTCTAATCTTCCCTCTTCAATTAGACGCACTTTGTCCAATAAAATAGACCATCTAGTAGAGTTTACTCATATCCCAGATACTGCCCGTGTACATCCTACAGAAATGCCTTTGTTGAGCCCTTACTCTTTATACCATCGTGAACACTCCACTTTCCACCACCTCCGTACCTTAATCTCCAGAAATACCCCACCTGTAAAAGAAATAGTTCCAAGTTCCAAGTTAAACCAGTGTGGTCTTCCTGCCACCTCTTAAGAATAGTATGTCACCCTTGAAATCCCTTAAACCCTCATCAACTCTTATCTTCAACAGGGATATACTCATCTCCATCTAGGTGTTGTTCGCCTAGTCCTTACTCCACATACTAGAAAAGGCCTACCTATCTCAGCCAAGGTTGCTCTCCTTGACACCTCTTTTAAACAAAACCAACATGCTCTGATTGGTGCCCTTGTTACTACCCTTAGTAATGGAAGCATAGTCCTAACTATTGCTCCTAACTTTACCATAAAACTCACCGATGAAACCTTCTCTACCAGACTTAAAATCCAAGTCCAGATTTTTGGAGCAGAACAAAATCCTCAATCCACCATGGCCACTCTCCACCATCAATTAATTTATAGAATCCAGAATCATGCTCTAGATCTTCAGCATCCACGATCCACTGGTGACGCGTTACTCATGTTTACTGATAGAGATCATGGAACAGCTATTGTCAACATACCCAGACAGATCACTAACCAGGAATTATCTAAAATAGTTCTTCTTGACTGGATTACCAATTATAAAAGGGAATTTGGTTATACTCCTAGAGACATTCATACAACTGCTCCTCCACAGATCACTCGTATGTCAGATGGTACTGTCAGAACACTCTTCCAGAAACCTGGAACTGAAGGAACTCCTTTAAGAATAATATGTTCTTTAGCCCCTCTTCTTCAGGCACCAAAGTTGGTATCTCCAGTCAATCTAGTCTACAATAGCAAGGAAAACCCCCAGTCAACCATTTTCATGCTAATGGCAAACTTGTTTTTGTCTCTCATGTTAATGGTCATTTCATTTGGGATCTTGATTATAAGAAGTGTGAACCTAATTGTGACTGTCAATATTCCGGTTTTTGGGATTATTATAATGATGAAGATCTGGTCACCTTTGGTAACACCAAGAAAACCACCAGGTCCAGGATTAGATGTTCCAACACTCACTCCCATCACAGAAAACCGGATCAAGATGGATCAGGTTCTCGATGGATTGCCCCTCCTGCTCCAAAAGAATCTTCCTCAGATCTTACCCTTTGGGATCTACTCAAAGAACTAGGTCATGATGACCTAGCTGCCAGTGTTTTTCTTATTACATAAAGATGTGAGCCCTCTCAAGCTCCTCCTGTCATAACACCACCATCACTCTATACTGCTCCTACTATTCCTTGTATTGCCATGATGAAATCTGAAACTTATGAAGAACAGTTTCCTCCTCTTGAAGTCCATACTCAAGAAACAATAAAGGTCGCTCAACGACCTTATGTTGTTCCTGTAATTGGCAGGAATGCACAAGGGGGGTTGAATTGTGCTTTCAAAATTTATCTTGAATGACAACACAAGTTATACTGGTTCAGCCCAAACTTGGCCTATGTCCAGTTCTCCAACCTTCAGTTGGGTTCCACTAATACTTCAAGATTAAATCAGGCTCTTGATAGCCTTTACAAGTGACAGCAAGAAGCTCCTCTCTTTACTGATCACTCCCCCTTACAACTTGTAAGATTACACCCTACTCTTAAGATCCCACTATCTTAAGAGTAATCCTCACTTGATTGTAAATACAGGAAAAAAACTTGTTCACTCTATTGAACAGATTATGTTACGCACTTAAGAATATTGGAACAATAAGCTTTCTAAAGATTGGTGAGTATTGAATGCAGTAGGATACAGATAATCAATATGGCAATCAATGAATTCCAACTAACTTCTTCACAATAGCTTTTATAGTCTCTTCTAGAAATTTGCCCGTTGTGAAGTTGTGAAGTTATAGCCATTGTATGTTGTCCAGAGACTTGGATAATCTGATATGGAGTGCTTTTGATTGTATTCTGAGAAGCATTAACTCCATTGTACTTGTCTTGCTTTTGTTCATCTATATTCATTTATCGCTGGAAGTGGTAGGTGAGTTCCAACGGCTCTAAGGATCAGATTGCGTGCTAACGTTAACTTCCTGAAGTAGGTTTGTGCAATTCTGTACTTGGAAAGCTTAAAATAGGCTTAGCCATTGATTTTGAATAATTTCTATTGCCACTTCGATTATATCCTCTAATTGATCACATATCGATTACGCATAGATTACATCCTGCTTCACTGAATATCAAGTTAGAAAATCATTCGCCTAATCGATTACAGGGGAACCCTGATCGATTAGGCATATCTAATCGATTGCAATTTAGATTACATGATTCTTTGATCGATTGCACAATATCCTCTAATCGAATATAGTCCTCTGATCAATTATGTCTTAATCGATTATAGCTCTCTAATAGATTAGGCTTATTCTTCTTGATTGATTATGCTAAAATCTCTTAATCGATTATATGTCTCTAATCGATTAGGCTTATTCCTCTTAATCGATTATTGCTCTCTGATCGATTATGCTAATATCTCTTAATCGATTATACGTCTCTAATCGATTAGGCTAATTTGTCTCATCGATTACATGGCCCTCTGATCGATTAGGCGGCCATATTATTAACTTCTAATCTGAACTTGATCTAACTCTAATCAATAATGCTTTTTGTTCCTTATCTTGTAATCTATCCCTGATCGATTAGGCAACACTTAGAATTTTCTATCATATTATTTCTAAGTTACTTCTGATCTTATCATAGCCTTTCCTTATGCCTAAGTTATGTTTAGTTATCATCAAAACTTATCATTCTACAGTTCCTACTCAATTCTCTCCACATGGCGTCAAAGAAGCTTCACTAGCGGAAGAAGTCCTTAATTGGCATACTGATAATACAGTTAGCCAAAATAGGTTTCTTCATCGCATTGATTTAAAACTTGATCATTTAACGGAGACGTTTACTGGACAGATGGATACACTAACAGAAGAAATCAAAAGGCTTCATGACAGATTAACCTCTGAAGCCATAAGGCTTGATGCAGAACTTCGTAGCTATGTTGATCACAAGTATTTCGATCAAAAATTCCAAAGGAAAGAACAAGAACTTGCCAAAATACAAAAAGGTCTTAAACAAATTGAGACAGATATGGTTAAACCACCATCAAATCCTTTAAACCTGTTCCCATCCCTAATCCTATTTATTCACCGCCCCTTACCGCGGTTAGTTATGATAACCTATATCCTTCCTCTTATCAGCTAGCCAGAAAACTCGCCTAAAAAATCCACAAAAAAAATCCTGTTCAGTCCACAAGATATAAAACAGTTACAGATACTCCCTTTACAGGACCACAATTTATCAGACCTCAAGAAAGACTACTCTGGCCATCCCACACTACCTCTCTACCTGGTATCACCATTCAATCCCCTATTGTCACCACCACATAACCTAGTACTAGTTCAGGAAAAACAATTGTTGAAGGATCTCCAATTCCTTTTAGGAGAGTCTCTTGACAAATCTCTTATTTGTATGGTTGTTATATGCATAATTTGAGGAAATTAACATGATTGAGATGCGGTATTGGTCCGATAATGCCTAATGTAGAACTTAGACTCTTAGGTGAAACTAGTGTTAGATTAGGGTTAATTAGCCATAATTGTAGAATAATTTGTATGAATTGGTTTATAAGGCTATTTGATCCTTGTTTAGTCTTGTTTCCACTTGCAGGGTCACTCAGGACCAAAACATCGGACCCAGGACGAAGAGAAAGGCCAAACAAAGAGGCAGAATTGAAGGCTCCTCGCCGCAGCCTCGCTACGGCGAGACAGACGGTGAGAAAGGCCTAATTTGGCAGAGAAGACATGAGCTCGCGAAGGCCCAGAAGTCCAGAAGCATTGTCACCTAGCCACGGCTTCGCCGCGGCGAGATGACGGCGAACGCACGATTCTGCAGAATATCAACACGCGAATTTTAGGCCCAATCCGGATCCAACTTGAATACCCACTCACTTGACCCAACTTGGGGACTTAAAAGCACAAAAGATACACACAATTAGGGCAGATTTGGTTCACAATTTCACACCCCAAGCCCTAGCTCTCTCTTCTCTATCTCCATCTTCATCTTCTTCTTCACTTTTCTTCCTTCATCCATGGCTTCCACGCCCTTCTTCCTTCTTGTCGGTTCTTCCATGGAGAGTAGCAGCTAGGCTCCACCATTCTTGGTGGTGAGAGCCAAGGGATGAGCTTGAAGCTTCAATAGGGGAGTTTTCCTAGTTCTAATCCTTTCCCCATTTGTTGTATTTATGCTTTTCTAGGTTTCTAGGGTTGCATTTATGACATTTTGGTGGGTTGTATTAATTGCTATTGCATTTGGTTGAGGTGCATTTATGGCACTTAGTTGGATGCATTTATGTCATTAGGGTTAGAAACTATGTTTATGTTGTTTCCTTCTTGTATAATGCTTGACATTGCTACTTATTAGCTTTGAGTTTAATGAAATTTATGGGTTCATAGTTTTGTTATTCTCTTGGTGGAAATTATGTGCTAATGCAAGGTGGCTTGGTTAGTGGATTAAGATTGTTAAGTTATTTGCTTGAGGGAGATGGCATAAGGATTAATTGGTTGTGTTGAGACATTAGGCAAACACTCTTTAGATCCTAATTTATTGTATGGGTGGCCATCAATGGATTAGGGTTTAAAGAGACATTTAGAGCAACTATGGGGTGGCCCAAATTGTGGATTTAAAAGTCTTACATAACCAATTATTTCTTGATTTTGAACTTAATCAACTTGGGTTAAATTAAGTAATGTGCGGGGTTCCGGCATTAATTAAGCTAACCCAAGCCTAGCCTAGAGGGGTTCCTCTAGGGTTCTTTAGAAATCAAACAAACTCCTCGAAAACCTTTTGAAGCAATGATTCCCAAAGCTTTCATTCATCAAGAATGACCTTTATCCCATTTTCATCCAAATCTCACTTTTAACTCTAATCTTTTACTTTACCTTTTGCACATACCAAACTTCCTATCAAAACCAAACAAAAATGCTTTTTACCCGCCTTTTCAAGTTTACATTTTAGCTATTAGGAACCATATTACACTAGGCTCCTTGAGATCGACACCCAGGGTTAGCTTTCACTATCCCCTCGGGTTCTAATTTCTTGGAGAGCGGACTCGAGGCGGCACTGCTCTGAACCTAAACCCTTAATCAATTTCCGAGCTCTTCATCTCTACTCTCAATATGTATGAAACCCTTTCTGAAACTGAGGATGATTCCAGTATTATCTCAGAAGGATCAAATTTTTCCCACACGGAAAAACATTTTGCCAATCTCAATATTGCTATAGTTAATCCTAATCTAGCTGAAAGCACCACTTCTAAGATGGTTGAAGATCCTCCCCTATTCTCAGAAGATGAAACACTAGATTTTCCAGAAAGTATTCACACTCATAAGAATTTGCTGCTTGGCTTGATAATCAGCTTCAGAAACCTCAAGCAACACTTGGACAAGTTTTTGCTGACTTCATCTCAAGATTTACAAGTAATCACAGGGAACGGTATACGAAACTCAGCGAATATGAGAAGTTGCAGCTTCTTATAGTTGATTCTCCCGGTAAACTCTTAGGAGCTATACATCATTAGTTCATTGGTAATCCTAAATTAATTCAAAAGCGTATCTACTAGGAGTATTTTGAGTTGAAATGCTGTTCCTTTCTCAAGAAAGATCTTCAAAAGCATTTTGTCCGAATGTATGAAAGATATTATCCGCTTGGTGGACGTAGTGACCCAAACCTCCGGCATGTATTTATAGCCTCTCTTCCAGAAGAACGACAGCCTGAACTCCACCGTATGATCACACAAACTGGAAGGGACGTTGCTCAGATTACTCTTGGAGAAATTTATCAGCTAGTATTGGCTACATTGGATAAACTTTGTGAGCAGCAAAAAATGTTTAAAGCAGTTGCCAAAGGAGGAACCAAACTCAAACCAGCATGTAACAAGTCTTATCTGAAGATTAAGTGTAAAGACAAAGAATCATGCCATTGTGCTACAAAGAAGAAATCCCATTTCAAGAAACACAAGTCCTCCAGTCCTCTTGAAAGAAAAAGGAGAACCAGAATTCTTAGATACAGATATTTCAAGAAAGAAGAAAGGGATCCTCTAAATTTGGGAAATGTTTCCTTTGTGGAAAACAAGGCCATTTTGCAAAAGCCTATCCTAACAAGAAAAATCAAAGGAGTGTCAAAATGCTCCAATCCTTCAGCCACATTGTTGCAGACAATGATGACATTGAAAGTATTCTTGAAGAACAATCTGAAGAAGATTCAGACACCCAATATGTCCTTCCTTTCTCTGATTCAGATTCAGATTCAAATTCATCTGTTAGATGCATTGGATATCTGGGTTCAATGATTTCACTATTTTTTCCACTTCAGTTCAAACTAAAGAAATGTACCAAATAGACACTACCCCCAGACCTACTATCTAAATCAAAGTCCTACTTTCCAAATATGACAGGCCTTTCAATGCTACACCCCTTATTGATACAGATTCTTGTGCCACCATTATCAAACCTCACCTTTTGCCTAAAGAGTTTTGGGCTCCTCTTAGCCATTCATTTACCACAGTCGACCAGGATCCTTTCCACATAGAGCTTATTTCCTGAAAAAAGATTGGCATACGATTTTTTCTAGGATGTCTCATATGGGTTACTGTCCTAGGCAGTTACATCCTTGACAAGGATCTTCTCCTTGGTTTTGATGCCTTTTATCGAACCAAACATTTATCCATTTTCCCATAAGGTCTTAAATATAAAAACGTTTTTGCTCCATTCACTACCATCCCAAGTATCCTTGAGATTTCACAAGTTCCTTCTGAGTATGAAAGACTAAAAGATGATCTATTATAGTTCTGTATAGATGGACATTCCCAATTCCATCATCTTTCTCCTCTATGGGAAGATACATAATTCTTCATCCATCTTTCATTCAAGAAAAATGAGGATGTCAATCTAACAAAAGCTTCTCATTCTGGAATGAATCCTGATGATCTCCTTCTAGCCAAATAGGAATGTAAGGCTTTACTGGATTAGGGTTGATTGAACCTACCACCTCTAATTGGGCATGTCAAGCCTTTTATGTGGAGAAAAGGTCCGAGAAAAATAGAGGAAAAAAGAGACTGGTGATTGATTACAAGCCTCTTAATCTGTTCTTGCAAGATGATAAATTTCCTCTACCAAAGATGTCTACTCTTGCCTCTCGAATTGCTCATGCCAAGGAATTTTCAAAGTTTGATCTCAAAGTAGGATTCTGGTAGATTGGTATTCGTCCAGATGAAAGGTATAAAACTGCTTACCAGATGCTCAATACCAATGGAAAGTCCTCCCTTTTGGACTTAAGGTTGCCCCATCTCTCTTCCAAAAGGCCATGATCAAAATCTTTGAGCCCATCCTCAATAATACACTTATCTATATTGATGACATCCTATTATTCTCACCAGACCATGAAACCCACAAACAACTCTTAGCCCAATTCACCAAAATAATAGCCCAGTATGGAATCATGCTTTCTTTAAAGAAAAGTTTTCTAGCCCAAGAAAAGATTGAATTCTTGGGTATGATATTTCATAATGGGTTTTATCAACCAGGTCCTCATATTGCCAAAGATCTACTTGATTTCCCTGATGACAATCTGTTTGTAAAACAAATTCAACAGTTTCTAGGGATCATTAGTTACTTGCATGATTTTATCCCTAATGTAACAAGACATACAAGCCAGCTGTCCAAGTTGCTTAAAAAGAATCTACCATCATGGATTTTGGATCAGACAAAAGCTGTACTTCACTTGAAACAAATAGCTCAAAATCCACCACATTTGAAAATTCTATGAAACGGACAACGTATATGTAAATTGATGCCAATGACCATTATTGGGGTGCTGTCCTTCTTGAAGAAGTTTATGGGAAAAGACACTACTGTGGGCATGCTAGTGGACAATTTAGAGAAGCCGAGAAACACTATCATGCCACGTATAAAGAAATTCTAGCAGTCAAAAGAGGCATTGAAAAATTCAACTTTCATCTTGCTGCATATGAATTTACTGTAGAAATGGATAACACCATTACCCATCTATGCTGGAAACCAAAGTTAAAACTCTTCTAGACTCAACTCCTCAGATCAAAAGACTGATTTCTCGCTATAAATTCAAGGTGAAACACATCAGAGGTAAACAGAACACCCTTGCAGATTTCCTCAGCAGACACTAAAAAATCCTTCTTCTTACCCCTAAGAAACCCCTGGCCATATGTGTAAGAGGCAATCGCACAAGAGGGGGTGAATTGTGCTCTCAAAAATTAAAATGATGACAAATAAATTCAACTCTAAAACTTTATACTGGTTTGGCCAACACTGCCTACGTCCAGTTCTCCAACACTTCGTTGGGTTCCACTAATCACAGGTTTTACGAGCATAGGTTCACCTGTCAACCTTTACAGAGTTTTAGAATCCTCTAAACACTCCCCCTTACTACCTGTAAGGCAATATCCCTGTTCTAAAGCACCAAGCTTTCAGAACAACCTCAAACAGTAGAGGATTTCAATAAATACGTTCACTTAATGAACTGATTTTGATAAACACTTAAGTACAGATAGAATCTCTAAAACAATAAATACAGTAAAACAGAGAGCAATGAATGAGTTCGTGTATTTTCTTGTTTTTCGTCGTCTTTCAATAAATGCTTGAGTTCTGTATTTATGTCTCTTCTCAGATTCAGCCCTAGCGTTCAATCTTCAAGAAGCCGTTTGAATTTAGTCGTTGAGAGCTTCTAGCCGTTGGCATTAAATGCAGTTTCTCCATCGGGCTTAACTTTTTGCTCTAGCTCCAACTACTTCTTGCTTAGGGTGAGTTAGGAGAGAGATAGACTTAGCGTTCTGTGCATCTGTACGAACTGTACTTTTTGGCAGCTTTTTCAGTAGTGCTAGCTTGATCTGCTATCGCTAACTACATAGTGTGAGTTCTGCACTTTAAGCTGTTAGCTGATCAAATAATCATGTAATGCATAGAAGATGCTATCGCAAGCTTAGTCTGTTAGCATAATGAGATAGAGACAATATGTATATAAGGTATGTTAAAAGCATTCTCTATCGATAGACAAGAGTACCATCGCTAACATATTCTTTTCGTTCAATGCTTAGTGTTCTAGCAATATCATATTAATAAACATTTCTTTATCGATAGCCAATCCAATTAATGCTAGTTACTTGATTGCTCATTAGCTTTAAGGATACGGTTTTAAATTTTTCAAAGATATTTCAAGGTATCCTACTATCGATAGCTGAATGTGTTATCGCTAGCAACTTATATTATCGTTATTTAACTCATTTGCCCTCAGGCACTAGCTATATGAATGTCTATTACTTGAAGCACTTTGTTATCGATAGCTTAACATGTTATCGCTAGCTGATTTCCTTTGTCCAGAGACTTGATTCATCTTTCTGCTAGTTATTTACTCATGCTCTTTAATGAACTTCTAGCAATAGGATATTTCTTAGCGATAGATATCAGCCCTGTTATTTCTAAGTCTTCACTTGCTCTATTAGCTATAGAGATACACTTAGCGATAGATATATTTATACTTAGATTTCTGCTAAGTTTCCATCTGCTATAGTTGAACCTTTCTTTAACGATAGATCTTGTTACCTATCAGATTTTACTTGATTAATTCACAGGTAACTTACACTTATGCTATATATGGGGTCAGTCTTCATCAAAACTTAAGATTCTAACAATATGTACCCTTACCAGAATGACTTCCTTTCCTCCACATATCCAATACATATCATCCACTGATCATCATCAATTTCCTCTATGTGACCAGATTCCTACCAATCCTTTTCAAATCCAAAGGTTAGCCAAAAGACATCTATTCTATTGGCTTCATACCTTGATCAAGACACACAGACCCAATGAAATTAACTAGTCCCTTACTGGTATTTTTGACATTGAGAAACCTTTTATGTGTGTCCCTAACTTTTGGGGTTCTGTTTACTTCAGCACTTTATGCCACGGCATGTTCATATGCAACAGGCCAAGCTCACTATTGGAGCTCCTACACTAACTGGCCACTATATGAAGAACAGGCTCTCAAAAACTTGTACCTCTTCCTCCAAAATCTCAACAATTGCCCACACACTGATCAAGAATTAACATGCACCTTTGTTGGTCCAATTCCTCATCGACCCTTTGTCCCAAGAAATCCTTGTGTTTGGTATAAAAGGCCCCGAGAACAAGAATTCTCTCCACAGACTTTGCAGTTACTGGATCCTGACTACGACTCAAGAATTAATCCAGACCCAGAATCTTCAGCCCATATGTCTTATGATAATTATCTACCCTCCTCACAAGATCCATTCTGGATACCAAGATTCCTAAGACCCTAATGATAGCGCAATGACTTAGATTCTCTTGATCCTAATATGTCACCCAGCCATGAGCCTATCTACAAAGACTAGTCAAGAGAAATGACTACCACTACGTAGTCATTATGATATCATTATGTACCATCTGTATGTCCCAGAGTTTAAAAAAAAGGAGTGTCGGCAACTATTTTAGTCTTTAGTCCTTTATTGCTTTGGCTTTAAGTGTTAGGCGTCAGCTGTCATACGTCAGTCTATAACATATTTAATAGTTGGGTAATGGTTGTGTCGATAGCATGTGATAATACGTCATTCTGTAACTGCTTTATCCTCTCATAATAACCCTAGTTGAAAAAGGACTATATGCCTCATTTTGACTGGTTGAACCCTTTACCAGAGTCATTTTTATAACCCTAGTCACGTCACCTGTTCATTATATAAGATGGGTCCTCTTATATTGTAAGATCATTAAGAGTTTGTAAGCATTATCCACTATTAATATAAGCATGTGTTTCTAAAGCATTTTTCTTTCTTTCTGAAAGCTTATCTTTCAATATCTATCTTCTAACTCTCTCAGAGATTTCATTATGCTCTGCACTTGCCTTCTATGAAGGATCCTATGTATCAGAAGAAATCTGACATGATCCATCTAGGTAAATATTATTATTAATCTATATGATTTTAGTATGGACTTCTATGCGATCATGATATCCTAAGTCTGTTAAGGCAAAGAGATGCCATGAAAAGACATGACGGGAACGATCTATAGAATCTCTATACACCTTGCCTCTCATTCTTTAGAATCTCCATCATTCCCAACATGTATTCTTCTCAATTTAGACCCCTTGCTCTCATTCTTCTTGCACTCACCGATCCCCATCACTACATTCTCCTTACCAATTAACGATCCATTCCAACGGCGTCTCCACCTGCCCCATCTCCTCAACCTCCGCCGTTATTGGTAGTTGACCCGCCCAGTAGCCCACAGAGTAATCGATGATCCATTTCAATCCTGCAATTCGTGGTGTCGCCACCTACCCGGCTTCCCACTTTATTTGTGATAACAACTTTGTGGGACCTAAAATTAATTACAAGATTTCATGTGGGACCTATTAGAATTATGAGTTTTGATGATAACTAAACATAATTTAGCCATAGAGAAAGCTTGGGTAAAGATCAAGAATAAATTAGAAACAATCTGATAGAAAAATTCTAAGAATTGCCTAATCGATCAGGATCAGATTATAAGTTAGTTAACATATGCCTAATCGATCAGAGACAGATTAGAGGTTTAAAAACTTAGGCGTCCAATCGATCAGAGACCCTTGTGATCGATCAGAGGAAGAGAAAAATGAACAAAGTACTTGTATGATCGATTAGAAGAAATAGAAGAAGTTAGTGCAATCGATTGGATGAGCCCAATCATTAGACCTCCCCTATAATCGATCAGAAGGACTAAAGAATAATTCATGGCTAATCTATTTCTAATCGATCAGACAGGCTTAATCGATTAGAGAAAATTGTGTAATCGATCAAATAGGCTTAATCGATAAGAGGAAATTGTGTAATCGATCAGACAAATGCTATAATCTGAATGTAATCAATTGGACTGGTATGATCGATCAGGAACTCCCTATGATCGATTAGACGAGACATTTTCTAAGTTCATTTTCAGTGATGCAGGTCCTAATCGATGTATGATCTATGCATAATCGATCAGAAACCAGACCCTGTGATCGATTAAAGGCTGTGATCGAAGTGGCGATAGATTTAATTCAAATTAAATGGCAAGTCTATTTTAAGCCTTCAAGTACAGAAGTTGGTCAGACCTATTCTGGGAAGTTAACATTAGACACTCAGGGCTGTCAATAGAGCCATTTGACTCACCAACCACTTCCTGAGGTTAATGAAGAGAGAAGAACTGAAGCTAAACAAGTACAATGGAGTTAATGCTTCACCAGAACACAATCCTAACACTCCATCAGACTAATCAGCTCTCTAGTAAAAAAAACACACAACGGCTATAATCTTCTCAATGGGCAAAGTCCCAGAAGCACAATTCACCCCCTCTTGTGCATTCCTGCCATCTTCATTTGGTATCTGAGAAGGTTTTCTCAGGGTTTACTGATCCAACGATCAAGAGAAGCAAAGATCTAACATGGTAGGATATGAAAAGCGTCTCCCAGAAGGAAGCTCAATCAACATACCTCCTGAATTCAATGGAGAACATTACACTTCTAGAAGTTAAAGATGAGGACTTATATCAAGGCAAATGGGTACATGCTCTGGAAAATCATAGAAGAAGGAGACATTGTGCCAATGAAAACTGAGAATGGAGCTTAGGTTCCTAAACTCCCTACAGCAAAACAGCAAAGCAATTCTGGTGATTCAAAGTGCACTCAGCCAGAAAGAATACTTCAGAATATGTCACCTAGAAACTGCTAAAGAAATGTAGGATGCTCTGGAGGTTGCTCATGAAGGAACTTCAGGTGTCAAAGCAAGAAGAACTGAGCAACTAGTTTTGGAATTTCATCTTTTTAATATGGAAGAAGGAGAACCTATCAGAGAACTGGAGATCATATTCACTCAACTGATAAATAATCTCACTGCACTTGGAACGAGAATCACAGAAGCTGAGCAGGTGTCTAAAATTCTGAAAATCCTCACACCAGAATGGCAAATGAAGGCTACTACCATTCAAAAAATGATAGGAGAATCGATGAGATCCATTACTGCTATATTTGGAGGCTTGGCGAAGTATGAAACTACAATCAGAACCCAAAGAGAGCTTTATGGAGACAAGAAGAAAAATCTAGCCCTATCTGCTCCAATAAAAGATGATGAGGATGAGGAAGATGAAGAAGAACTGGATGATGATGAGATGGTCTTTATGGTTAGAAAATTTAGAAAGTTCTTCAAAAATGGAAGAGGATTCCAGAAAGGTGGCTCTAGCAACACAAGAAGGGACTCTCAGAAAAATCCTCCTATATGCTATGAATGCAAGAAGCCTGGACGCTTCAAATCAGAATGTCCAAGTCTCAAAGATATAAGGAAAAGGAGAAAAAGAAGGAGAAGTTCTAGACCAAAAGAAAAGCCTATGTCTCTTCTATATGGGGAGATAGCTCAGATAAAGAAGCTATTGATGCTTAGGAAATAGCCAACCTCTGCTTAGTAGCTCAAGAGGAATCTGACAGTGAGGTATATCACTCTAACTCATCCTTTCATGAACTCCTAGATGCATATGATGAATTACACATAGAATTTGTGAAACTAGCAAAAGAAGTAGCTGTTTTGAGAAAGAAAAATAAACAACTAGAAAAGAAAAGTGAGGAACTAGATTGCATTAAACGTAGACAGACTTCAACTGAAAAGGTTTCTCAAGAAAATAAAAACTTTGAATGCAAGAATTGTAAAAATCTCTTATGGGAAAAAGAAAGGATTTTTGATGTCTGGAAAAAGTTTACCAAAAGTACTGAGGCACTAGATGTCATGCTAATGAATCAAAAAGCTTTCAGAGATAAATCTGGTATAGGTTATGATTCAACATCTAAGTTTTCAAAAGAAAGAAAGTCAATCCCCAAAGAAAAACCTTACTTAAAATTTTTCAAAATGGCTACAACTTATTCATCATCCTTTAACTACTGTAATTTCTGTAATAGAAAAAGACACACTAATTCTACATGCTATCCCAAGAAATATGGTGTGACCGGATTATATAACTAATTCCAAAGGACCCAAGAAAATTTGGGTACCTAAATCTGTTTAGTCTGTGCAGGTTTGTCTTAAAGCATCCAACAACAATAAGTGGTATATAGATAGTGGATGTTCAAGACACATGACTGGAGATAAGGAGAAATTTGATAATCTAATCATGAAAAATGGAGCCAAAGTTAGCTTTGGAGGAAGCCAATCAGGGAGAATTGCTGGAATGGGAGAAATTAGGTATGTCAAAGATATCTACCAAGTGGAAGGACCCTGCCACAATTTGCTAAGTGTCAGTCAGAGCACTGACATAGGTAACTGGGTAATCTTTGATTCAAACGAATGCCTAATAGTAGATAATAATGAATTAGCCATAGATACATCCAACCTTAAATGTCGGCTGAAAGCAAATAGGAATGGAAATCTATATACAGTTGATTTAAATCGGCAATTCTCTGAAAAATGCTTTATAAGTAACTCTGATAACTGCTGGCTGTGACATAGAAGATTAGCCCATGTGAACATGACTCAGTTAGACAGCTAGTCAAAAAGGATTTTGTTACTGGTATACCTAACATGAAAGTGAAAACTGATTTAGTGTGTGAAGCATGCCAAAAGGGAAAACAAACAAAGTCCTATTTTAAACCAAAGAAGGAATTCTCAACCTCTAGACCTCTGGAACTGATCCATATGGATTTGGTTGATCCAGCAAGAGTGAAAAGTCTAGGAGGAAGTCTATACACTCTTGCAATTGTGGATGACTATTCTAGGTTCACTTGGATTATGTTTCTTTCCTCTAAACATGATACTTTTGATGCCTTTTATTTGTTTGCTAAGAAAGTGCAGAATAAAAAGGACAAAAGATGAGATCAATCAGAACAGATCATGGAGGAGAATTTGAGAACCAAGACTTCCTGGAGCTGTGCGAAGAAAATGGAACAAATCACAATTTCTTAGCTCCCAGAACACCTCAACAAAATGGAGTAGTTGAAAGGAGGAACAGAGTACTCACTGAAATGGCCAGAACAATGCTCAATGAAAGAGAAGTATCTCAAGTATTCTGGGCAGATGCAATGAGTATAGCATGCTATATATCCAATAGAGCTTACATACGAAAAGGAATGGAGAAAACTCCATATGAGCTTTACAAAGGAAGAATGCCAAATGTAAGCCATCTCAAAGTCTTTGGTTGCAAATGTTTCATCCACAACAATGGAAAGGTAAACTTAGGTAAATTCAACCCTAAAGCTGATTCTGGAATTTTCATTGGCTACTCTAATAGAAGCAAGGCCTATAGAGCATTCAACAAAAGAACTTCCACTGTTGAAGAGTCAATCCATGTAGTATTTGATGAAATTGACTCTAAACAGAAGCCTCTTGTGGAGAAAGAATCTAATTTTTCAAATAAGGCTAAGCACTTAACACAACCAATATCATCACCAGACAAAGAAGTCCAAGAGAATGATTCTTATGATGAACCAGCTGGTCCCTCAGCTTGAAGACATCATAGGGATCATCCTCCTGAGCAAATAATTGGTCATGTTAGTGGAGGTGTTAAGACCAAGAACCACATTCAAAATGAAATGCACTTCTCTGCTTTCATTTATAAAATTGAACCTTCTCGCATTGAGAAAGCACTAATAGACTGTGACTGGATAGTTGCTATGCAAGAAGAGCTCAACCAATTTGAAAGAAATCAAGTTTGGGACTTGGTTCCTAGACCTTCAAACTATCCTATTTTTGGAACCAAGTGGGTTTTCAAAAACAAACTTGATGAAACTGGAACTGTGATCAGAAATAAGGCAAGACTTGTTGCCAAAGGATATAACCAAGAGGAAGGCATAGATTATGAGGAGACCTTTACCCCAATTGCAGGACTGGAAGCAATAAGATTTCTATTAGCCTTTGCATCTCTTAAAAACTTTAAATTTTATCAAATCGACGTAATGATTATATTATGGAAGAAGTGTATGTTGAACAACCTTCTAGTTTTGAAGATTCTTCTAAGCCTGATCATGTTTTTAAGCTTAAAAAGGCTTTATATGGACTTAAATAGGCACTAAGAGCCTGGTATGAAAGGCTTAGCAATTTTCTGTTAGATAAAGGCTTTATCAGAGGAAAAGTAGATACTACTCTCTTTATTCTACATAAAAGAAAAAGCATGCTTTTTGTAAAAAATTATGTTGATGATATTATTTTTCATGCTACTGATGAATTTCTTTTAAAGAATTTTCTGCGACCATGCAGGGAGAGTTTGAGATGTCCATGATAGGAGAACTAAACTTCTTCCTAGGTCTTCAAATAAACAGAGAAAGGATGTGATATTTATATCTCAAACTAAGTATGTGAAGGAGATCTTGAAGAAGTTTGGGATGGATCTATCCAAAGAAGAAGACACACCTATGAGTTCTACAGCCTTACTGGATGCTAATATGGGTGGAAAGGACTTCAATCAGTCCACATACAGAGGTCTGATTGGTTCTCTCTTGTACTTGACTACCAGCAGACCAGACATTCAATTTAGTGTGGGAATGTGTGCAAGATATCAAGCTAATCCGAAGGAATCTCACTACGAATGTGGTAAGAGAATTTTGAGATATCTGGTTGGAACTCAGGATCTAGGACTATGGTATCCAAAGGGAACTCACGAATATCTCATGGCCTACTCTGATTCAGACCATGCTGGGTACAAAACTGATAGGAAAAGTACAAGTGGTCAGTGTGAGTTCCTTAGAGGATCCCAAGTCACTTGGGCCAGCAAGAAGCAGAACTGTATTTCCTTATCTTCTACAGAAGCTGAATATATTGCTGTTGTAAGCTGTTGTGCCCAAGTTCTTTGGCTGAAGCATCAATTGAAGGATTTAGGGATGGAATTCCCAGAAGTTCCAATTCTTTGTGACAACACCAATACAATTAGCTTGGCCAAAAATCCAGTACATCATTCAAGAACAAAGCACATTGATGTTGTTAGAATCTTAAGTTTTGATGAAGACTGACCTATAGAAATCACAAGTGAAAGTTACCTCTAAGTCAAATAAGTTAAATCTAATATGTAATGGATCTCTATCGCTAGGTATATCTCTATCGCTAGTAGACAAAGAGCAATAGCAAGTGAAGACCTAGAAATAACAAAGTTAATATCTATCGCTAAGTCTAGCATTATCGCTAAGAAAGATCCTATCGCTAGTAGCTAGCTCATTAAGAACATGGAAAAATAAAAGGAAGTATAACCAGCTGAACATTAAACCATGTCCTTGAGCTAATGGAACCAGCTAGTGATAACATGTTAAGCTATCGATAACAAAAGTACTTCAAGTAATAGACATTCAGATAGCTAGTGCCTAAGAGAAAATGAGTTAAACGCTAGCGATAATAGATATAACTATCGATAATAGGATACTTAAGATAACTTAGAATATTCAGCAAACTAAGTATCCTCTAGCAAATGAACAAGCAACTAACTAGCCATAATGTTTATGTCTATCGATAACAAATGCTTTATGAAAATCCTTAGCTGATATAAATATTATCTATCACATTGAGCTAATGGACTATGCTTGCGATAACATCTGCTGTGCATTATATGATTATCTGTTTAAGCTAAGTACTGGAGTTACACTATGAATCTAGCAATAGCTTTGTTAGCTATCGATAGCACAATATGTGCTGAGCTAATACATTTTCTAAAGTGCAGATTTTACACTGACAAGCTAGCGATAGCAAAGGGAGCTAGCGCTAGTGAAAAAGGTGACAGCAAGTACAGGAGTAGGTAGCAGCAGGTTACCGTTACTCAGAGTCTCCATCTCTCTTAGCCAAAGCACGAGAAGAAAGAAATACTCAAACGGCTAGTTCTCCAAGTCTCAAACGGATAGAAAAATATATCACTATATATAAAGACTTGAAGATTTCAGAATTAAGTGTGTGCGCGAATATACTAAGCATTTTCATGACGAGATGATGCGAGATGAAAAACAAGAGGCTCTGCTCAGAGTATTAGACATATTTTAGTGAGCCCAGTAATGATGAATTAATTGAGTTAGAAAAATAGAGCTAGAGCTCATATTGTCAGAATTGATAAGCTCTAGAATTACAGTTTCATCATATATTTATTTGTACTTAAGTGTTTATCACAATTTGTTCATTGAGTGAACTTCATTGTTAAAATCCTCTACTGTTTGAGGTAGTTCCTTAGCTTGGTGCTTTGAGAACTAGGTTGTAACCTTAAGGGTAGTGAGGGGGAGTGTTTAGAGGATTCTAAAACTCTGTAAAGGTTGACAGGTGAACCTGTGTTCGTAAAACCTGTGGTAGGCTTCTCTTGTGCCCGGTTTAAACAAGAGGATAGTGGAAATCTCAGGTGGAGCCTGAGGACTGGACGTAGGTCTGAGGTGACTGAACCAGGATAAATTCTGTGTGCATTATCTCTTCCCTTAACTCTCCTAGTTTCCAGCATACCAAAACTATTTTCAGTACATTTCATGTTTGGAAAATATTCTCTGTGATAAATCTTAAAAGGTTTCCAAGTTTGTCATCACTTCTATTTCTATTTAAAGAAACAGACATTTTTATTCTATCACCCAATTCACCCCCCTCTTGGGTAATAGCCATCACTAACAATTGGTATCAGAGCAGGTCACTTGTTTAAAGGATCAAACGATCTCAAGTGAAAAGATCATGGCTGATTTTGGGTGTAACATGTTTTCTGAAGGATTTGATTTCACTGTTCCACCTTTTCTCGAAAATATTGATTTTTCATTTTGGAAAGCTAGGATGAAAAGTTTTATAAAATCATTGGATTATTATATGTGGAATGTTTTCATAAATGATTTTGATTTCAAACCAAGAAAGGATTGGACTGCAAAAGACAAGAAAATGTTTTCCTTAAACATTAGAGCTATGCAAATTCTGCATAAAGGCCTAACTGAAAAAGATTTTTCAGAAAATTAGATTTTGCTCTAATGCTAAAAATATCTGGGATACACTTGAATCTATGTATATCACTAATCATCCTGTTGAAACTGAAAGTATTGACAGCTCATCTGAATTTCAAAGTTGCACATCTATGGTTGATGAGTAATTGGAAGCTGAAATTGAAGTAGGAGAAATCATAGAACCCTTCCAAGATTCAATCAACACATAAGGCCAAGAAAAGGATGACTGCCAAGAGCCCTACCTGAACGAGTCTGATCAATCATTCTCTAGAGCTCAAGACGCAGCTATGGTATACAGTTCCAAGTCCTATGTTTTTAAGAAAAACAATTTTGACCTGCATAAAACTGATTTGCTATTTATCACAGATTATATTTCAGGGATTGAAAATGTTTTAAATCATGCTGGAAAATGTTTTGGGAAGAAAGATCTTTTGAACGAAAACAATTTGAGTTTACACTTCACTAACCATCACAATAACTGCATAAAATCTCATGTTGTAAAACATTCTGTTATCTGCTATTATTGTGGTAAATCTGGTCATATTTCTCACACATGTAATATTAGAAGAAATTCAAATGTGAGAAATAAATTTGTTTGGGTTCCAAGAGGACATGTAAGGTCCAATACTAACACTGAAGGACCCAAGTTCAAATGGGTACCAAAATGTCCATGTAGTGACTTATGTATGCAGCTAAATTTTAGAAGAAATGGACATCATGAAACAAAGACAACAGAAAAGAATCCAAGAGTTACTCATACTTCAAGAAAAAGATTCACAGGATCTATATATAGAAGGAGAACTCAGGAAAAAGCCACTATTGCTTCATCTGATTCAGATCATAGAAAGCAGTGCACAATCTCAAGAAGAGCATGCTCCACCTCAAGAATGAGCTACAACAAAGTGCCATACAATTATCTTGAGGAAAACAGGAGAAACAAAATTCCTCACACATCAAGAAGAAGATTCTTGAATTATGTTTCACATAAGAGATCTCTGCAACCCAGAATGAAGCGTGTCAGAACCACTTGGTGAAATTCTCTAACGCTAGCATATGCAGAACAGAGCTAAGATTGAATTAATTATCATCAAGAGCTCTATCGATAGCAACTCTCATTACCGATAGCAATGTTCTGCCTAGTTAGTTGGAGTTATGGTGATATCATTTTTACCCTATCTTGAATGAATATAATTGTGTTTGGATAACGAATGATTGTTCCTTCTCATTAGCAATCAACTCTTCACTATCTTTGAACTATCTGACAGATTGCTATATGACTGAAAACTCAGCATTGTGCATAATTTATCTGTTGTGAGATCCTTGCAATTCAATCCAAATCTGTTTAGATTTCAACTCATTATGCTTATAAATTGTTTTTAAAATGTCAAATGTTAAATCCTAAGGTTTTGCAGGACTGACCAATCGATAGTGAGTTCCACTATCGCTACCATATGCAGAACTAAGCTAAGTTTGAGCTAAGATTGCCATCGCTAGCTAAATGCATTATCGATAGCAAAGTAAGCTATCGATAGATCAAACTTGGAAGGAGAAAGTGATGCCCAAGTCACTTACTCAGCATGGGATTATGCCTGCTAGCGATAGCTGGTCATATTAGCGATAGCAAGTCCCTTCACAGGTTAGAATTTGAAACGTTAGTTAATGTACGTCTCACATGGTAAAACCCTAAACCCTAAAACTTATAAAGGTAGATCATTTTGCATTAGCATTCATTTTACATTCATTCTCTTCTACTCCAAACACTGTCTGAGCACTCTCTGAGCATTATCGAAAACATTTTTGCTTCCCTAAAAACCCTAATCCAGCAATGGCCATAACCAAATTTCCAAATGTGAATGATCTTGAGGCTACCTCTAGCGCTAAATCCTCTTCCCAATCCGCTAGCAAGAGGTCCAGAACGCAGAATAGTCTATCATTCTCAAAAGAGGTGATTGAATCAGGACAGAAGCGTCAAAAGCGAACTTCTACAGATCTGTCTTACGTATCAGAACCTCTAGAAGCTCCCAGCGCCTTCTTTGCAGAGAAAAGAACCCTAGATAGGGCAGCAGTCTGGGTAGATTTGAAATATTTCAAGGAGCAGGGTTTTGACTTAGATGCTTGGTTAATGCCATACCAAAACTGGGTAAGTATGAAGAATGATTATAATGAAGACGTTCTGAGATCCTTCTACTCAAACCTGAAAGTTATCCCAGTTTACAAGAAAGGGGTTCTAAGGGACGCATCCTTTGAAGCCACTATCAAAGGGAGAAGTCTTGTTTTTGGCTGGTCCTCTATCAAGAACATGTTGGGAATCTCCGGGGCAGATTATAACAAGTGGTTCATGACTGAGCAATATACAGATGAAGAACTTGCTGAAATATATGAGACTTCATCCAAGAAGCCTGCAGATATGCCTGTGCTCAATCGAATCCTTCACTACGTGTATACCAGACTCATGACTCACAAGTCTGGGAACTTCAGCAGTTTTGCCAAGATTGACAATCCTTGGTTGGCCAATCTCATCCAGAAGACACCCTTAAATCCAGGTCAAATAGTGTGTATGAAATTGCTGCGATTCATGTCTGAAAAATCTGCCAAGGCTCCTCTTCCATATCCTCAATTGATCTCTTCACTTCTGGAGTATTCCAAAATCAAGTCTATCGGGGATGGAGAGAATAAGAAATGCAAGCAAGTCACAATCTCTACCCTGAAAAGGATGGGGATCTCAATTGGCCCAGTCAGAGGAACTTCTGGCTCTAAGTCTCAAGCCTCTCATGTCTCTGCCTTGTCTGCTCAGCCTGACTTCCAAGAAGAAGAAGCTCAATCCAGAAGAGCTCCACCTCTCCCTCCTGTTGCAAATCAAAATTCAAGCCTCTTCAAGGAAGCTGTGGAGGAAATTGTCTTCAGGCTCTCTGCCGAGTTTGCTTTTCCTCTGAATGCACAAAAAGAGGAATTGCTAAAGCATATCCAGGAGCTTCAGGCTCAAGTAAGGAATCTAGAAGATAGTCTCTGCATTGCCCCGGTTAATGACCATCAAGGTACATCATCATCATCACCATCTCTCTCACCTATTATACACTCTCCCATACACCATCCAAATCCCTCTTCCACTCTTACTCACTCACCCCTTCATTCACCAAATCAATCTTCTACTCCCTCTTCTTCTTCTCCCAGTCCACCACATTCCCCTCTCTGTTATCACTCACCTTCTAATTCCTCTTCCAAACACTCATCTTCAACCCCCTCTACACCTTCTCTTCATCTTTCATATTATCCCTCTCCTTCCACCTTCAAACATCCTAGCGATAGCCCACAAGCCAAAACACAACCACCTTCACCACATTCCAACCAGCCCACATCTCCATACATCCCTATCGCTAACCCCTCCCCTAGCGCTAATCCACAAACACAAACTTCACCCATCCCTCACCACCTTTCCAGCAAACATCTATCGCTACCACCAATCCTCCCATCTCTTCCCAAAATCCTGATCAACCCTTCTTCCTTACCCTTACCTATGATGATGACAAAAAGGGGGAGAAACATGTAGAGAAAAATGTGGAGCAGATTCTGAAGGATCCCATGATAGCAGAAGAAGCTGAGGAAGTTATCAGACAAATTGCACGCTGCTACATGGAATCAGAAGAACATAGAACTCCTCCTCCTTAAGAAAAGGCTCAAGCTTCTCCAGAAAAGAGAAAGAGGCAAGTCTCAGCTGAAAGCCTGAAAGGGAAAAGGACCAAGAGAAAAGCAAGAAAAGAAATGTCCTTCCAGGTTTCTCCCAAGAACCCAGAAGTTTCTTCAGCCAGAGCTCCAAGAATAAAACTGACAGCTCCAAAGCCAAAATCTAAAGCATCTGAAAAGATGTCTCTCCCTCCAGAGTTGTCAAAAGAAGACAAGAAAGTAATAGCTGAAATCTTAAAGCAAGATATGAAGAAAGCAGCTAAGGCCAAGAGGGAAGCTGCTAAGGCAGACAAGAAATTCATAGCTGAGATTCTAAGGCAAGATAAGAAAGAAGCAGCTAAGGCCAAAAGGGAAGCTGCTAAGGCAGATAAGGAAGCGATAGCAGCACTCTTAAGGCAAGACAAGAAGGACGCCAAAAAGAACAAATCAGAAGATGAGAGGATGGCTGAATGGAAGGCTGCTTATGAAGCAAGAAAGATTGAGCAGGCTGCATGGAAAAAGAAACTCGAAGAACAGAAAAAGGCTCTAAAGATGCCAGAAAAGGAAATAGCCATTTCTCGTCCTCGCAGAATGTCAAAAGAGGAAAAGAAAAGGGCTGAAAAGGAGGCTGCTAATAAGGAAGCCCGTGTAGAGGCTAAGATGAAGCATAAAGAAGCCCTTGAGAAGAAAGCTGCATTTGAGGCAAAAAGGAGGGTAAGAATAGAAAGAGATGCAGAGGTAGCTGCACAAAGGGCAGAAGAGAAGAGAAAAGAAGAAATTTCTCAAGGAAAACAAGTGTGGGAATATCAGAGAAGATTTCACAAATCAAAGGGTGGCTCTTCAGGAATTTCCATCAAAGATCATGTTCAGAAAATTGAAGAAGAAAGAGCTAAGGGTGGTTCCAAGAGCATTGACCAAGACAAATTCTTCTACCCAGACTCTGAGCTATCTGACGATCCTGATAAGGAGTACATTGCCACAGCCTCTGGAAAGAATTTTGAAAATAACTACACCTTAACCTTTAGAAATTTCTCTGAATACAAATCATACGTAGCCTCTTCTGATGACCCACATCTTTTAGATTGCATGCTAGATATTCCTCCTACACCATTCATGCATGATTTTGATTCTGATTCTTATAAGGAATATTCTGAGGGTACTATTATTCATACTGACCCTAACTGTTTACCCTGATGTAATTATTGTACTTGTTGCAATAATAGTACTTATTCTTATTTTGAACATACTTTATCTTACATATGATTTACTTATGTTTTGTCATCATCAAAAAGGGGGAGAATGTTAGAATCTTAAGTTTTGATGAAGACTGACTTATAGAAATCACAAGTGAAAGTTACCTCTAAGTCAAATAAGTTAAATCTAATATGTAATGGATCTCTACCGCTAGGTATATCTCTATCGCTAGTAGACAAAGAGCAATAGCAAGTGAAGACTTAGAAATAACAAAGTTAATATCTATCGCTAAGTCTAGCACTATCACTAAGAAAGATCCTATCGCTAGTAGCTCATTAAGAACATGGAAAAATAAAAGGAAGTATAACCAGCTGAACATTAGACCATGTCCTTGAGCTAATGGAACCAGCTACTGATAACAGGTTAAGTTATCGATAACAAAAGTACTTCAAGTAATAGACATTCAGATAGCTAGTGCCTGAGAGCAAATGAGTTAAACGCTAGCGATAATAGATATAGCTATCGATACTAGGATACTTAAGATAACTTAGAATATTCAGCAAACTAAGTATCCTCTAGCAAATGAACAAGCAAGTAACTAGCCATAATGTTTATGTCTATTGATAACAAATGCTTTATGAAAATCCTTAGCTGATATAAATATTATCTATCACATTGAGCTAATGGACTATGCTTACGATAACATCTGCTGTGCATTATATGATTATCTGTTTAAGCTAAGTACTGGAGTTACACTATGAATCTAGCGATAGCTTTGTTAGCTATCGATAGCACAATATGTGCTGAGCTAATACATTTTCTAAAGTGCAGATTTTACACTGACAAGCTAGTGATAGCAAAGGGAGCTAGCGCTAGTGAAAAAGGTGACAGCAAGTACAGGAGTAGGTAGCAGCAGGTTACCGTTACTCAGAGTCTCCATCTCTCTTAGCCAAAGCACGAGAAGAAAGAAATACTCAAACGGCTAGTTCTCCAAGTCTCAAACGGATAGAAAAATATATCACTATATATAAAGACTTGAAGATTTCAGAATTAAGTGTCTGCGCGAATATACTAAGCATTTTCATGACGAGATGATGCGAGATGAAAAACAAGAGGCTCTGCTTAGAGTATTAGACATATTTTAGTGAGCCCAGTAATGATGAATTAATTGAGTTAGAAAAATAGAGCTAGAGCTCACATTGTCAGAATTGATAAGCTCTAGAATTACAGTTTCATCATATATTTATTTGTACTTAAGTGTTTATCACAATTTGTTCATTGAGTGAACTTCATTGTTAAAATCCTCTACTGTTTGAGGTAGTTCCTTAGCTTGGTGCTTTGAGAACTAGGTTGTAACCTTACGGGTAGTGAGGGGGAGTGTTTAGAGGATTCTAAAACTCTGTAAAGGTTGACAGGTGAACCTGTGTTCGTAAAACCTGTGGTAGGCTTCTCTTGTGCCCGGTTTAAACAAGAGGATAGTGGAAATCTCAGGTGGAGCCTGAGGACTGGACGTAGGTCTGAGGTGACTGAACCAGGATAAATTCTGTGTGCATTATCTCCTCCCTTAACACTCCTAGTTTCCAGCATACCAAAACTATTTTCAGTACATTTCATGTTTGGAAAATATTCTCTGTGATAAATCTTAAAAGGTTTCCAAGTTTGTCATCACTTCTATTTCTATTTAAAGAAACAGACGTTTTTATTCTATCACCCAATTCACCCCCCCTCTTGGGTAATAGCCAGCACTAACAGATGTCAGACATCATTTCATCATAGATCATGTGCAAAAGAAGGATGTCAAAGTTGAATTCATTCCCAATCATTTACAGCTAGTAGATATCTTCACCAAACCTCTAGCAGCTGAGCAATTTATGTTCATCAGAAGAGAATTGGGAATAGTGAATCCAAGTGAATTGTAAAATTGTGTCTTCTCTTAACTCTTGTCTTAATTTATGCTATGTTTTGATGATAAAAAACTAACTTAGGCATCGGAGTGTCAAATTAAAAATCTTGCAGGTTCTGTGCTCAAGTGATATTTCCATCGTCCAATCGATCAAAGATAACTGATCAATCACAGAGCATGCCCTATGATCAATTAGGCTTCGATCAGAAGAAAAAGAGAGAATCGATTAGGGGAAGGCAGCCATCGATCAGAACAGTTTGATCGATCACAAGGAAGGGGTAATCGTTCAGACATCGATTACTCAGCATGGGCAATCGATCACAACAATCCCTAATCGATTAGACATATCCAATCAATCAAACTCTGGACCCTATGATCAATCACAGTTCCCCTGCCTCTAGGAGACTGATAACTCTTGGAATTCATGTATTTTCAGCACATTTTCCTTGAGGTTTTATTCAATCATTTATAATTTTTGGATACTCAAGATAGAAAAATGCTCATTTGATTTTTGGTTGCACATAATTGTTTATTAGTGTAGATTTTGATCACATTTCTAATGAGTTTCTTATGTTGTTTTATGTAAATATTGTAGGAATATTTTGATACAATAACCAAGGGATCCCGGATTAAGAAGAACACTTGAAAAGGGGAGAAATTGGGGCTAGAAGCTGAAATGTCAAGAAAAAAGGGAAAATGTCAAGAAAAAAGGGAAAATACAAGTTTATGGACGAATTGTAAAAATTACAGAAAAGGACATCGAAATTCCCAAATTACAAACAGGTCCCCGAATTTCCAAAATTACAGACAGGTCCCAGCTCGCCGTGAGCTCGCCGCGAAAATGAGGCAGAAACGATCACAGTTCGCCGTGGACTTCGCCACGGCGAACTCAAGGCGAACGGACTGCTCTGCTGCGCATTTTTTGACAGATTTAAGTGATATAAAAGTTAGGGTTTCGAGGGAGCTCGACATTCTTCGACTTCTGGGCATTCTTGGGGGTGTTGGCTCTGCTAGGACATGGATTTTGGTGGGGATTGAGCTTGGACTTGGAGCTTCGAAGAGATTTGGGCTTCCTCTCTTGGTTCATTCTCTCTATCTTCATTCTCTACTCTTGTTCTATTTTGTAATGATGTATATATATACTCCCATGGATTTGTTGGACGTGAGTGGCTAAATACTTTGATTCTAAGATTATGTTGAACCCTTGTATGGATTGATTCTTGATTCCTCCTCTTATTTGTGATTAATGAGTTATATGTGCTTACTTTACTCTTTTCCTAATGCTTATAAGTGATTGATCACCATTTAAATGTTGGGTTTACTTGATTGATGCTTGAGAGGGCTAGATTGAGTGTAGAACTTGGGTAAAGTAGTGCAAGAACTTGAAGTTTGCATGACGAATGGATGGTTTTGTTGGTAAGATAGAGATATACTTGCTAGCCTTGCATAGTCACATTAGGATTGGAGCTTTAAAATTGGATTTTATTAAATTGTAGCAAGAGATTATGCAATTAATAAGACTAAACACTTGTTCTTGACTTGAGAGAGCATTTACAAGTACTCTGAGAATCCTAGATTAGCACATGGTTTCATTGTGAGCATCTTTGAGAGGAGGTTAATTGAGTTTTAAGAAGTACAAGGGGGATAGATAATCTTAGGACCCATTTTATCCTTGAAGTTGGAGAATCACTTGTTTATAATTTTATTTTCATTTAATATATGTTTATTTTCTTAGTTAGTTTTCAATCTCTACATTTGAATCACTCAAATTAGGCGAGAGTGTGACAATCATTGCTTGACCAGGTTTTGGACCAAATCCTCGTGGGAACGATACTTTACTTATCACTTTATTACTTGGCGCGACCCGTGCACTTGCGGCCGGTGACAAATAGAGACCCTGCTCTAACATACAGACATCCTTCACCACCTTCAAACCCTACTCCCTCAACTTCTCAACTATCACCAACAATGGCCAAGACTCGTGCCAGTGCCTCTCAGTCAAAGAGCAAAAGCCCTACAACTGTGAGGGTCAGAGATCTCATCTCAGGGGACACATAAGTTCCCATTGATTCAACCTATGTCGAGAGACCTATTGAAGATCCAATAGAGGACATTGGGGGGAAGTCCATTCAATAACGATGTGGGTTTGTAGACATTGAGTATCTGGAGAAGAATGGTTACCCTGTGACAGAGTGGTTGGGGCCATACAAGCATTGGATAGGGATCAAGAATCACTATCATGAGAGAGTCATCAAAGCCTTTTACTCCAACTTGAAGATTTCTGTCACAGAATCTGAGGGCAAAACTACAGGGATCACTGTATCATCACAAGTTAGAGGGAAAAAGTTTTCCTTTGATTGGAAGAATTTGAACCAATGGCTTCATATGGAAGGGCCTGGGATGGAAGCGTACAACACTTGGCAAGAAAGGAATAAATACACTAACAATGAACTTCTGGAGATTTACAACCCAAATAGTCCAGTTTTGGGAACCCTTAAGCCTGCACAACTGTCTCCAGCCTATCGAGTGATCCATTATGCCTACTCTAGGTGCATGGTGAACAAGGCAGGAAATTTCTCTCAAATTCTTGATATTGATAACCCAATATTGGCCATGGTCACCAACAAGGTCTTAGTCAATCCTGGGCAATTGATTTGTGAGGAGTTTTTGAAATTTCACAAGTCCAAGACTATCAAGACCCATCTTCCTTTTGCCCAATTGATTTCATTCATCTTCTGCAACAACAAGATCTTCTGGCTTGAAAGTGAATAGAATGTAGAGCACTCAAGATGCAATTTGACCACCCTGAAGAAGATGGGTCTAGATCCTTTTGGTCAGAAGCATGTCCATCCACCACCACAAACAGAAGTTCATGGAACAGCAACTCCTTCTCCTGATGATCATTTATCATAACTAATGGCCCCTGCACTAGTAGTTCATATGCCTGAAAAAGAGGCCCCTTCGTCATCTCATCCTCGAACATCTCAATCTTTTCTAGACACCTTGATTGATCAAATTGCTGACAAAGTAACTGCCAAAGTCATGGAAGAACTATCTCTGGACCATTAGGCCATGGAAGACAGGCTTATGAAGAGGTTGGTGACTGCTTTGAATGAGTCAGTGGTCAAACCAGTCCAAGAGAGTGTAGTGACAGTCTTCAAAGGCTATGATGCAGTGATGAACATGCACAAATTTCTCCATAACAGGCTTGCTGGTCTTGAGGACATTCTCAAGACAAGGTATGACCAAGGACTCCCTGGATCCCCTTGGGAACCATTTTCTGGGCATGAAGCCCATCAGGTATCTCCAATGCACTATTCTCCTTCACCTTCTCACCCTTTCTTTCCACTCACCAAAACAAAAACCTCTCCCAAAACCACTCCTCCCCCATCCAAACCTTCCACTCCTTCAAAGAAATCCTCTTCAAGCTCCTCAGATAACCAAGATCCTTCTCCCTCTCCTATACATATTACCACCACAATAATCTATCATCCTCAACCATCTCAGCAGTCTCCTACCATATAGCCTCCCTCCCAGTCTACTCCACAACCATCAGAACCTCCTCAAATTCATCCCTCTGTCCTACAATATACCCCTAAGCCAGACCTTGCTTAGACTTATTCCAGAAAGGAGAAGTCCAATCATATAGATTCCTCTCCACCCCTTGTTCCTTTTGATGATGCCAAAAAGGGGGAGAAGATCCTCAATGTGACAACTCCAGGAGAAAGCAGTATTATCCAGGAGAAAGCCGTTGAAGCTACTGCAATTCTCTCATCTATTGTATCTGAGATGCTCTAAATTCCTGAGGATGCAGAGATAAATCAAACCCTTGAAGAAATCCATGACCTGATAGAAGGAATTAGGCTAAGCATGGCTCAAGAAGGCATGAAAGGGATGGTAGAGGAAGCATCAGAAGCATCAGATGAGGAAGTCAAGTCTACCAACATCCCTCCTGATGATGATGATGATATGGTACTAGAGGAGGACATGAGTTTGGCCATGGTGGTATATGAAGGGGAGCCTCAACCAATATCAGTTGATACTTGGCCTCACATCCATCACAGAGTCCAGGAAATGGTTGTAGAAGAAAGAATAATTCATGGCTAATCTATTTCTAATCGATCAGACATGCTTAATCGATAAGAGGGAATTGTGTAATCGATCACACAAATGCTATAATCTGAATGTAATCGATTGGACAGGTATGATCGATCAGATAAGACATTTCCTAAGTTCATGTTCAGTGATGCAGGTCCTAATCGATGTATGATCTATGCATGATCGATCAAAAACCAGACCCTGTGATCGATTAGAGGCTGTGATCAAAGTGGCGATAGATTTAATTCAAATTAAATGGCAAGTCCATTTTAAGCCTTCAAGTACAGAAGTTGGTCAGGCCTATTCTGGGAAGTTAACGTTAGACACTCATAGCTACCAATAGAGCCGTTTGACTCACCAACCACTTCCTGAGGTTAATGAAGAGAGATGAACTGAAGCTAAATAAGTACAATGGAGTTAATGCTTCACCAGAACACAATCCTAACACTCCATCAGACTAATAAGCTCTTTGGTAAAAAGAACACGCAACGTCTGTAATCTTCTCAACGGGCAAAATCCTAGAAGCAAGTATAAATGCCATTGTGAAGAAGTTGGGTATAGAACATTGATTGCGAATATTGAATACTCTTGTTGAAAGTTCTTCCTACATTCAATACTCAACTACTCTCTGTTATAATCATTCAATACCTGTGTACTTCAGTGTGTATCAAAATCTGTTCATTGAGTGAACAAGTCTTTGTAATCTCATTCATAGAAAGAATTACTCTTAAGATAGTGGGATCTTAAGAGTAGGCTGTAATTTACAAGTTGTAAGGGAGAGTGATCTGTAAGAGAGAGATCTTACTAAGAGGTCACCTGTAAAGGCTTTCAAGGGCTTGTGTTAATCTTGAAGTTTAGTGGAATCCAATTGAGGTTGGAGAACTAGACATAGGCCAAGCTTTAGGCTGAACCAGTATAAGCTTTGTGTTCTAAGTGTTTAAATTTTTGAAAGAACAATTCACCCCCCTCTTGTACATTCCTGCCATCTTCAGGACCTGATATTAATTATGCGATTTTGTAGGACCTCATGATGATTAAGTTCCTTACAAGGGTCTAGTAATTAATTTTCCTTTTTTTTTGTTTCAGTTAAATGCACTCTAAGTGTAGGTGAATTCATGAGCTGAGGCATATTGATGAGAGTCGTGACATGGAATAAACTCAAATCACAAATTCATAAGAGTTTACTTATATAATAAATATATATTAAAATTATATGATTAAATATTGTATTAAAAAAGAATTTGATTAATTAATTAAAATATTAAAAAGTAATAGAAATTGGTTTAAATATATTTCAAATCTAACTAATTAAAATTAAATCTATCAACATTCATAATTTATTATACTTAAACAAAAAAGTTTATATGAGAATCATATATGAAGATACTGAAGAGAGGGTAGCAATGCCTATCAATCTAGGCAAGCTGGATTCATCAAAGCTAGGCAAGCTGGAAAATGGTTCATGATTTGTAAAGAATGGAAAGTTCATATTGATTTTCATTCTAAGAACTTTCGAAGAATTCTCATTTGTAATATGGGTAATATTTATACAAGAAATTCATTAAAACCTTCATATGGCTTAGTTTATGGACTAACAATTTTTCTTCCTAAGGGGGGCCTATATCTGATAAGGAATGGTCATCTTCTCCCTAATTACATGCCTTTCGCATTTGTTAGTTGTGACAAACTATCCATAAATTTAATGAATATTTAATAACTTATCATAGACTAAGTCAATCATAGACAACTTTTCGCTGCCATTCCTTGAGGTATTCTCCTTTTTTTAAAAAAAAAATTTACTACTCGACTCTACTTACTCTTCTAGTCCAATTTACAGGCAGAAAGAAAATGCTTTATTTATTCTTTTTATAAGTCATTTTATTAAATATTTCATGTGAATGTACAAGTCTACCTTTCATATAAATTTGTTAACTTTATTCTCATATGGTATTATAGATATTAATAAATACGGATAAAGTTGGAAAATTATTGGATTTTAGGGTAAATTTGGTGAAGTTTAAGGTTTTTTTTAGTTATGAAATATGTAATTGAAAGTCACTTATAATAGGACAAGATGAGGTGTTTAAAACTATTTTTTTACTTCCGTCTAATTTTAATTATTGTTTAGCATTTATCATTATTTCCCATCAGTGGTGAAGATTGATGACAAACTAATATTTTAAGGCTTAAGAAAATTGAAAGAAATCAACCAGTTTTCTTCTTATTGGTTTAGATTCTCATAGTTATGAGTTAAAAAATTTTAGATAAACCATAATTATTTTTTTATCTGATTGGTCCAATTTTTAAAGTAAAGATAATAACCACGCTTAATTAATAAGTTTACGCGGCAGTTCAAAAAAAATTTTGCACGATTCAAATCAATGAAATAATTGTTATTCACTTACATGTTAAAGTAAACTTTTAGTCCTTTATGTTTGCATTAAGTTTCATTTTAATCATTTACGTTTGAAAAGTATACTTTTGGTCTTTTATGTTTGCATCAAGTTTCATTTTAATCTTTTATGTTTTTTTTTGAACCGATTTTAGTCCTTTATGTTTGAAAAGTACACTTTTAGTCATTTTTGTCTAACACTGTTAGTTTTATTTAATGAAAAATACTGACTCACCAAATCTAAAAAGTAATTTTATAATTAATTGTGGACAAAAAATGCTTAAATTTAAATTTTTTTTAATATAATCATTCTTAGATTTTAAAAATTAGTCATTTTTATCTAAATTTAGTTATAGAATTAGCTTTTAGATTTGATGAGTCAGTATTTTCCGTTAAATTGAACTAACGGTGTTAGGAAAAATTGACTAAAAGTGTACTTTTCAAACATAAAGGACTAAAAACATACTTTAACTTTCACTTATATTTGTATGGTTTGTGTACAAATGAGAAAAATAACCGGAGTAATCATGGATCTGCTTGCCCAGTTGTCCCAATGTTGCAGTTGTTTTCTTTTTTTAAACAAAGCAAGTAGATTCATTTTTACTCGTAAATAAAAAAGGATAACAAAAATTTCATCCCCTACACTTTCATGAACTTTTTTATTCCAAAAAAAGTGATATCTTCTGCATCCTGGTCCGAAGGTTTTTCTTATATGAACATGAAAGAAAGTTGACAACATTGTCACTTTCTCTAGTGCCGTTTTCTTTTTTTTGGACTGACCTTAGTGCCGTTTGAAAACATTGTAGATGCAAACTTTGGAGAGGCAATGAAAAGATCAAAACTTTATATTGGTTATTGAATAATAACGGGGCCACCAGTGACACAGGGTATAATAGTGATGGGAAAAAGACTACTTTAATTGGAATGAACAAATCAAATTTAATAATCATAGTCGATTTGACAATTAAGCTGTTAAATGCTAGTGCCTTTTGCTCTCAGAGTGCTTGTGGTTTTTCTGGTTTGCATATGGTCTTTTTATACTTGCTGGCGTACCCTTATAATTTAATAAAAACTTTTATGCTTGTGGTTGAGATATGTGAGATTGGGTTGGCTTTCTCTAATAATTTTGTTTATTTCCTCATAATCTTATATCGTGATTGATATCTAATATTTTATTAAACTATTATAAAAAAATTTATATATGGTTTTTTAAAATAGAAAAGTGTACACAATCCAGATCAAAAACTCAGTAGGTTCAAATTATTTATTTATATGTTAAAAAATATTATAATAATATTTTATAAGACATTATATCTGGACCATTTGCTTTTCTACTTTGAACATTTGAGGAGGATATGATTTAGTCTAATTTCTTTGTGTAGAAACTAGGGCCGGCTTCCTTGGGGTTCTGGTCTTCTGGATCACTAGATCGCTCATTGGCTATGTGGGCCTATAAAGTCTAGGTCTGCTATGTCAAGTCCAAGGCTAATGTCTGCACCCACATACATGTTTTGAGTTGTGGGTATATCCAGGATTCTTTAGGAGCTATATTCTCCCAAAAATTTAAGAAAAGTAACAATGTCGCCTTGCCCTAATAGTTGGTTTACTTTAACGATTAGATCAAATGTTTTGACAAAAAAATGTCACATAGTATGCTGATGTGGTAGCATTGGTCAAAACTTTCTATTTGACATAATCAAATGTTAAGGTAGGAGACATTACTACGTATTGTAAACATTTGGTACAATATAGTTATTGACTAAAAAGCGTCTCACCGCTATTGGGATCAACAGTTCGTTTGGATGAATAAAGAGCACTAAGAGGAGAAAATGAGGGAGGTGACTTGATAAGAAAATGGACTTTTTAATTTTGGGTTGGAGAAAAAAATATAGGAAGAAGAAAAGTGGGGACAAAAAAATAAACCGGGATCCATGTTGTTTCATGTAGAAGACAGCACTATAAATATCATTATTGTCATTATTGAACATTGGCTTATCCAAGAATTTAATGGAAAATCCCAACATGCATTTTCTCACAGTTAAAAATCGAGTAATTTTATTTTAATTTGACTTTAATCTTTAATATTATTTTACTGTATTAATTGTTTAAATTTATTTTTTCATGACATTACTTAAAAAATGGGCTAAAATTAATTAAATTCATTATCATTATAAATTTTATACACTTTCTCTCATATATATCTTTACTCCTTCTGTCCAAACCACAAGGGAACTAATATTATATTTTCGTTTTCCTCTAGACATTTTCTCCAACACCTATTTTTTTTAATCAAAATGCTAGACACTAACAACCTAAGATTATAACTGGGGTCAAACCTATAACCTCTCACTTATCAGAGAGAGGTTATACCACTAAATTACAAGTCATCTGGTCCAACACCTAAATTTCTAAACATCCAAACATGGGTCATGACATTAAACACCCTCCATTAGGACCACACTGCTTGACTCAGATTTTCACACACTGGGTCAACTGACCCCCTGCCCCCATGATCCCTTTCAGAGTTCATTCTCCTAAGGTTATTGTCTGTAGACTCTATCTATACAAAAGTTGAGATATATAATTGTTTACAGGGGTCTGTCATGACTCTCATTAGATTCAGTTTCATTTTTGTGGACAAAATTAATGGTGTTAATATTAATGGACTAAACATATACTTTATAAATTAAAAAAACTAAATTGAATCTTAATATATGTTTAAAAGAGTAAATATATACTGTGACAAATCAGAGATTTGTAGTGTTTTTATATGCTTTAATTGAGGCTTTTAACATGATTAAGATGCAAATTTGGTCCAATTGTGCTTATTGAATATCTTAAGCTCTTAAGTGAAATTAGTATAAGATTAGGACTAATTAGCCATAATTGTAGATTAATTTGTATTGATTAATTTATAGGGTTATTTGATCATTTTTTTCTCTTATTTCTACCTATAGGGTCGCTCAGGACCAAAAGAATCGGATCCCAGACAAAGAGGGCAGCCAAAGAAGGGGCAGAAAGCTTCGCTACTCGCCGTGGTTGAAGAGGCAGAAGAGCATGGTGCTCGTTGTGGCCTCACCACGGTGAGCAGGGCCCCAAGAGACTAGAATACATGCTTTCTCTCTGTGGCCTCACTATTGAGAGCCCACGGTGAGGGAGCACAATTTTGCAGATTTTAGAAGCTAATTTTTTGGCCAAACTAGGTCTAATTTACTTACCCACTTCTTGACCTGACTTGGAGGTATTAGACACGAAATTTTAACCCCATTAGGTCAGATTGGAACCTCTTAAAACCCTAGCCCTCATATTTTCTCTCAACTCTCTCATTCCATCTTCATCTTTCTTCCATTTTTCCTTCCTCCACACCATGTCCATCACTTCTTCCTTCCTTGTTGGTGTTCCTCCCATAAAGGCTCCACCATTCTTGGTGGTGGGAGCCAAGGGTTGAGCTTGGAGCATTTAGTAGGGGAGTTTTGTTTCTAATCTTCTTTCTCTTGTTATACTTATGTTTTTCTAGGGTTCTAGGGACATTTGTATAGTAGTTGGCTGTGTCTTTCAATTCCATATGTTAAATGAAGATTAGCTACTGTTTTTATGTTGTTTCTTTCTTGTTAAATACTTGACATTGTGCTATTTTAACTTTGAGTTTAATGAAATTTATGGGTTCATGATTTTGTCACTCTCTTTGTGAATATCTTATGCTAATTCAAGGTGGCTTGGTTAGTGGATTAAAAATGGTAAGTGGTTTCCTTGAATGAAATGACATAGGAATTAATTAATTGTATTTAGACATTCGGTAATCACTATTTTCAATCTTAATCTTTGTTTGGGTCGCCATCAATGAATTAGGGTTAATTGAGAAATTAAGTGCAATTATGGGGTGGCCCAAGTTGTGGAATTAAAGTCTTTCATAATTAATTACTTCTTGATTTTGAACTTAATCAACTTATGTTAAATTAAGTAATGTGCGGGGTTCCGGCATTAATTAAGTTAGCCTAAACCTAGTCTAGAGGGTTCTCTCTATGGTTCTTTTGAAAATCAACAAAAACTCCCTAAAAATCTTTTGAAGCAATGATTCCCAAAGCTCTCATTTATCAAGAATGATTTTTATCTCCTTTTAATCCAAATCTCCCTTTTGCCCAATCTCCAATTTTTCTTTGAACATATTACACTTTCCTCACAATACCAATTTTATGATTAAAACCAAACAAAAAATGCTTTTACCCATCTTTAACAAGTTTTGCATATAGCTATTAGGAATTACGTTGCATTAGGGCTCCTTGAGATCGACAGCCGGGGCTAGCTTCTACTACCCCTTGGGTTTAATTTCTTGAAGGGCAGACCCGAGGCGGCACTGCACCAATTTTGTTCCCCATTTCGGTTGCTCTTCATACTTCAACTTAATTAAATTTTCTCGATCTTTACCACTTAATCTAAGAATTTCCCTTGTGAAAACCGGCACCATATTTTCAGGTTAAGAAATAAAGAAATTCAACAGTTTTCTTCTTGGTTTGGATTCTCATAATTTTGAATAACAATATTTTAGATAAAAGTAGTTCTTTTTATTTAAACGGTCCAATTTGATAAGTAAAAATGCAAAAAAAAACCACTCTTTATAAATTTAGTGAAAGGGACAAAACACAGAGAGAACATGGAAAATGCTATAGAGGTGCTCCCTATTTCTAAAATCCTTCTAAAATATGAGATATTGAAATGGGATTTTTACAATCCACGTGAAAAAACACTAATGAAAAAAGTCACAACATCTAGCTGGTGAAGGTGAGATTTGATTAAACAATCATTTGCTTGATAAAACAATATAGGTGACCACTAAATTACCAATTAACTTTTAATAGATAGAATGCAATAAATTATACAAGTAATAAATTCGTAAATTTTGACTGGTCCTTATTCCTGTTAGAATAACGAGTTTTGATGATAACTAAACATAACTTAGGCATAAAGAAAGGTTGGACATAGTTCAGGAATAAATTAGAAACAATCTGAGAAAAATGCTAAGTATAGTCCAATCGATTAATATCAGATTATCAGGTAAGAAATTAAAGAATTGATCGATCAGGGGTAGATCAGAGATAGATCAGACTTAGATTAGAAGTTTGAATCATAGGCACCCAATCGATCAGACACCCCTATGATCGATTAGAGAAGTTAAGTTGAATTAAGTAATCTTAGGTCGATCGATCAGAGAAATAGTTGTAACACTACCATAGAAAACACCTATACCGGCGCTTTTTTGACCCCTATAGCGGCGCTTTTGAAGTGCCGCTATAGCTAGCGCCGCAATAGGTCACGTGACCTATACCGGCGCTTTGTCTCTATAGCGGCGCTTTATTACCCAAAAGCGCCGGTATAGGTATGTTTTAATTAATTTTTTATTGAAACTGAAGAGGCCTATACCGGCGCTTTTTACAAAAAGCGCCGGTATAGGCATATCTATACCGGCGCTTTTTTTAAAAAGCGCCGGTATAGGCCCATCTATACCGGCGCTTTAATGTCTTAAAGCGCCGGTATAGGCATCTCTATAGCGGCGCTTTTCGTAAAAAGCGCCGCTATAGGTTATTTTTTTAAAAAAATATACAATTTGTTTTTTAATTCACACCCACCTGCATCATTGCAAAAATTCCAGCAATTTTATACAATTCCAGGCAGTCTATATACACCAGTAACTCAAACAGAGAAGAATATGTACAATAAGACCAAAAGTTATATTGTTCAGTTAGGAAAATAAACATGCATACTACTAGTCAGGCTGTCCAATTTGAGAGAACAGAGGGTGTACATAACTACACCATTCTTCAATTAGCACTTTCATCTTCTCCCTTGACAACATGAAGCAACGTGTGTCTGGGTAATACTGCGTATAGAAATTTAAATGACAATTAAATTTACTTGAAATCTAACAAGTACAAACACTTAGATTAGGAAAAATATAAAACTTACTGTCAATGGGATGTTATCTCGATCACATGATACGATATCCCTCATATAATACATGACATAGTATCCACAGTCGTTGTCATTGGGTTGATGTGGGCACTGTAACAAAAAATACAGAATATCATATAAGAGCAGTTACGTTATGGTTTAAGTAACGATTGTTTGAAAAATTGAATAACTTGTAAAACCTGAACTTTGAGCCACGGATAAGCATCTTTCTGGTCATGGGCTTTGGAATAATTGTACCCATTAGCTGCCCGAATAACTAGTCAATGCTCTGGAAACAAAACATATTAAATTAATTTTAGTAGCTTGGGTCGGTCATATAAAATGACAGATAATACAACACATTCAAATAATGTTGACATTCACTTACCCATTGAAGAGACGCATCAAATCCGGGCGATTATCTGGTTCAGCAGATTCCACAGGATCCAAATAGTAAATAAGTGGATCCGGCTGTACTGTCGGATTGATGACAAGCAAAACCCAATGTAGCCTAAGACGTTTTATAACGTTATGTCAGTATATATATCAATGATGATTGGAGCTAAGAATACGATGAAAGCTATCATGCCTATACACTTACCCTGTATTAATTGGAGCTAAGAATAAAGTTCTGCCTGTTGCCTTTAAAGTGAAACGCCTCTTAATCTCTTTGAACTGATCATCACTTTTCACACCCTCAATTTGCGATATTAAATAAGGGTTTATGAATTCGAACGAGACGTTGTCCTCAGAGACTATGACTTCTTCATGCAGGTGCCTTCAAAGAAACCATACAAACTCCCAATTAGTGTAGAACTTATGACATTAAATGAAACCACAATGGAAACACATATATACCTAATCCATAAATTGACGACCGTAGCACCGACCCATCTTTCGTCAAGCACCTCCATGACCTGATCCCTAGAAAGAAGCTCATTGAAATTTGACTCGCCAAATATAAGCTTGTTGAATGGGATTGTGACAGTAGCATCGCGAGATACGGTAGCTGCAAATGCTCGTAATCGAGCACGATTTGGCGTTTCAGCACTTGTATCTTGGATAACAGGTGCAGGCACTTGAACTTTCTTCTTGCCCTTTGCTTTTGTTGCCTATAAACCATATAAATAGAAACTTTCAAAAATTCTTCCAATAAGAAGAGTGTTAGTTTAAATTAATTAGCAAATAACCACCTGTGACACTGAACCAGCTCGTGAACTCTTTTTCTTCAATTAAGCAGCTGGGCCACCGGTACCTTTTACACTAGCCACTTGTGCTTTCTTTCCCAGAGCCTCTGTACCCTGTAAAAACTTAGAAATAGTAAAAGAGCGTTATTCCAAAACAAAGAATGCTAGTCTAAACGTTATTAGTAAATAACCACCTGTGGTATTGGCTCAATCAAACTGATGGGCCAAGCAACATATGCACCAACAACATCTACGACCTTAGTCATCACATCAGGAGTAGGGAATGGTAACGGTGCATCCCCGTTCAGGGAGAATTCAATCATAACCCTCAATGTATTTTCAGGCAACGGAGAATTGTGCAGGATCCTGTTTGAAGTATTGAAGACCGTACCGATCGCAACTACTTCACTGAAAGATTGATCCTTATACAGGTTGCACCTTGATTCGCCCTACAAAAGAGTTGACAACGTTAGCTCCCAATCGATAATATAACAGTATCACTACAAGTTTATAAGTACAAAAGACAAGAATTACCTGAGGAATTTGAGCCCTAAGCATCGTACAGCTCTCCCTGATGCTTGGACTCTCACAGGAAGGAACGTTACCTTGTTGCATGAAGTTCGACATTTGTGATCCAACATTGTTACGCTGGAAAAATTTGTACATCAGATCTTGCCGTCTTTGCGTTTCCTCATTCCTTCTTTGCATTTCAAGCACAGTCTCCCTCAGAGTATTGACTTCATCTTTCAACACAGAAACTTCGCTTTGTGTTACCCGCTTTTGGCGGCCAAAGTAAGCTGAAGGCGTGACCCCTATACCAGTGCCCTGAACACGGCCTGAATACTCAGGACGGTCAAGTGCTCTGCTGAGGATATCGCCTTGGCCAAATATGTTGACCTCCTCGGGCGATTCTTGTGTTAACATTTCCTATAACAAGAAGGATTATTAGTTATTAAGTTAGGAAATTCACTAATAAAAAATTACAAAGTCCAAGAGAATGACTTACACATCGTTCACGGACTCTTCTAACCTCTTCGTGAACGATGGTTCCGTCGCTTTTGGAGTGTCCTTTGATCCAGACCCTAAACCGTGGAGGGTGACCTTCTAAACCCTCTTCCTGAATCTGTCAAGGTAAAACAGGTGAACTTATAAATTAATTACATAAACATTAATTCACAATTTTAGAAGCAAAAGGGCGTTACCAACATACCATCTCATACTCCAATTCTGGAAATGTTTTCCGGCCGCCTAAATAGGGATACGCACAGCTTTTAGCCGCCTGGCTATTTTTTTCACTTCTTTCCCGAAACTCCTCTGATAAGCGTGTTTGCACAAATTCATCCCACTCTGCTTGAGTTATGACCCCTTCATATGTAGATGGGGGTGTTGGAATGACCTCCCCGTTTTCATCTCTCACATATAATGTCGACAAATCTGAACGGAAGTTTCTGTGTATTTTTGAAGCTTTCTTCATGACATAGTCCTTGTGAGTCTCATCGATATGAAACACAGTCTGTAGCAATAGAAATCATATTAAATTTGTTAGTTACAATGTTATCTATCATGACGAAATTAAACTTAATTGTAAAAAAATAGCTTACCTGAACCTCTGACCAAATCTCGTCACGTGTTTTCCTATTTACTTTTCTCCAATCTGTAACTGTAATAGGAACTTTATTACAAACAGTGCATCCAACGAAACCGGTAAGGGCCTTCGCACTCTTTCCAACTAGTTGGCCATTGTCGTTCCATACAAGGGCTGTCTTTTTTCCCTTAGCTCTACGTTTGAGGAGATCACGCATAATGGTCTTGCCACGATGAACTTGGTCCTCAACATGTGCTCTACCCTCATCAATAACTTGCTGGGCACTCTGTGGTGCTTCCTCCTCCTCAGGTACGTTTGGATCCATTATCCTGTAAAATAATTAAACAATATATGATTTTAGTGCATGCATATGCATATAATGAAATCATTCGTAGTAAAAAAAAATAAGAAAATACATACAAACTTAAATCATTATGATGGCATTCGACTTCTTTTTCTCATTGTTATATTATCCAAAATTGTTGGCTTCCTCTTTTTTGTGGGATTTAGGGTTGTGTTGACCCAAATGCCTTCTTCATGGTCACCCCTTACATAAACAGGCTCATCTTCGTCATCATATCCGTCTGCATCAAAGTCTTCTTCCAGTAATGTATCAAAGGAAGGATCATCTTCAACCATATTCATATCTTCATCATTACTTCCATCATCAACTTGTTCGGCATAATTTTTGTTCGACTGAATGACAACTGACCAATTCTTCTTAGAAGGATCTGCAATGTAAAAAACTTGTGCCGCTTGAGACGGTAGAATGTAAGGATCATCCTTATATCCAACTTTAGAAAGGTCAACCGATATAAACCCAAATTCATCTAACCGTCGTCCACTATTATTGTTAACCCACTAACAGCGGAACACAAGAACTCTGAACATGGTGTAATCTAACTCCCAGATGCAATCAATCACAAAAGAGTATGACATCTGTGCATAGACGGGATTTGTATCCCTTGCACTGGATATATGCCATGCCTCGGCAACAATTGTGACTCCACTATTCTGCATTGTGCTTTTTGTTAGAATCTTAAGTTTTGATGAAGACTGATCTATGAAAAATATCGCTAATAAGAAATGATAACTTAGCAGATCAATAAGAATGAAAATCTATACCGCTAAGTATATCTGTATAAGCTAATAGATAGAAAGGAATAGCGAATGAAGACTTAGAAATATCAAAGACATTATCTATCGCTAAGTCATTCTCTATCGCTAAGAAAGAATCCATCGCTAGAAGTTCATTGATAACTCCGCTAGCGATAACAGGTTAAGCTATCGATAGCTAAAGTGCTTCAGATAATAAGTTATCGATAATAGGATACTCTGAAACTCTATTGAATAATCATCCCAGTATCTCTAAAGCTAATGAGCAAGCAAATGTCTATCGATAGAAAGTGCTCAATAAAATTCCTTAACTGAATCATATATTATCTATCTCATTGAGCTAATGAGCTTTGCTTGTGATAACAACTGCTGTGCATTTATATGATTACTTGCTTAGCTAACATCTCAAGTGCAGAAATTATACTATGCAGTTAGCGATAGCAAAGCATGCTAGCGCTACTGAAAAGCTGCTATAAAAGTACAGGTGTACAGAGCTCTCAGTCTAGCCTACTCTACGCATAAACAGTTAAAACCAGATCAAAAACTTGGATCTCCAACGGCTAGAAGTTCCCAACGTCTATATTCTAACGGGCATATGAAGACGAATCAAAAGGCAATCTGAGAAGATATAAGTACAGCAAGATTTGCTTCTAAAAGATATGAAACGATATAGACGAACAATCAACGAACGAAAACGAGAGATGAACAGAGCCTTATACAGAATCACAAATTCCTTAGATTGAGAGCATTAGAAAAGAAGAGCTAGAGTTATTCTTTGTTCAGATTATTAAGCTCTATACTGTATTTCATTAAACATAATCTTGTTCTTAAGTGTTTATCACGATCTGTTCATTGAGTGAACTTTATTGTTAAAATCCTCTTCTGTTTGAGGTAGTTCCTAAGCTTGGTGCTTTGTGAACTGGGTGGTAACCTTACGGGTAGTAAGGGGGAGTGTTTAGAAGATTCTAAAACTCTGTAAAGGTTGGCAGGTGAACCGGTGTTCGTAAAACCTGTGGTAGGCTTCTCTTGTGCCAGGATTAAACAAGAGGGTAGTGGAAATCTCAGGGGGAGCCTGAGGACTGGATGTAGGTCTGGGTTGACCGAACCAGGATAAATCTTGTGTGCATTATCTCTTCCCTATACTCTCTTAATTTCCAGTCTATCCTTTTATATCTGTCAGTCCATTTCATATTTTGAAATATTCTCAGTAAGAGTTTAAAGAATTCAAAAAGGATTTAATTTTATCCTATCACCCAATTCACCCCCCTCTTGGGTGACAGCCAGTACTCTGAATTGGTATCAGAGCAGGTCACTTGTTTTAAAGGATCTAACGATCTCAAGTGAAAAGATCATGGCTGTTTTTGGGAACATTATGTTTTCTGAAGGATTTGATCCTACCATTCCTCCTCTGCTTGAAAATATTGATTTTTCATTTTGGAAAGCAAGGATGAAGAGTTTTATAAAATCATTCGATTATCATATGTGGAATGTTTTTACAAATGATTTTGATTTTAAATCTAGGAAGGATTGGACTGATGAAGACAAGAAAATGTTTTCTCTAAACATTAGAGCAATGCAAATTCTGCATGAAGGCTTAACTGAAAATGATTTTCAGAAAATCAGACATTGCTCTAGTGCTAAAGAAATTTGGGATTCTCTTGAATCTATATATACCTCTGACCATCTTGTTGAAGTTGAAAGTGTTGACAGCTCATCTGAATTTCATAGTTGCATATCTATGGTTGATGAGCAATTGGAAGCTGAGATTGAAGAAGGAGAGGTCACAGGACCCTTCCAAGATTTAGTCAACACAGAAGATCTAGAGGAAGATGACTACCAAGATGCATCTATGGTATACAATTCCTATCCCTGTGTTTTTGAACAATTTTGATTTGCATAAAACTAATTTACAACCTATCACAGATCATATTTCAAGGATTGAAAATGTTTTAAATCATACGGGAAAACGTTTTGGGAACAAAGATTCTTTGAGTGAAAACAGGTTGAAATTGCACTTCTCTGACCATCACAATAATTGCATAAAATCTTGTGTTGCACATCATTCTATCATTTGTTATTATTGTGGTAAATCTGGACATGTTTCTCACACCTGTATTATTAGAAGAAATTCAAATGTGAGAAATAAATTTTGTTGGGTACCAAAAGGACATATAAAGTCCAAGACTAACAATGAAGGACCTAAGTATAAATGGGTACCAAAACGTCCATCTAGTACTTCATATGTGCAGATAAATTCTAGAAGGAATGGGCATTATGGTGGAGAAGTTACAAAGAAGAATCCAAGAGTTTCTCATGCTTCAAGAAAAGGATGCATAGAATCTAATTATAGTAAGAGAACTCATGGAAAAGTTGCTGCTGCAACATCTGGTTCAAATCATAAAAGGCAGCAGATAGCAACAACAAGAGCAAGTTCTACCTCAAAGACAAGCTATCACAAAGTATCACTCAATTATCTTGAGGAGAACCAGAGAAGTAGAATCCCTCATACTTCAAAAAGAAGATCTCTGCAACCAAATGCTAAGTATATCAGAACTGTTTGGGTTAGCAGAAGCAACTCTCCAAGTACCTAAGGTAGAGGTATATCAAGGGTAAAATCTCCTACACTATTATTAGTAACATTTATTGAGATTTTTAACTCTGAAACCTTAGGAATGAATATTGAATTGTATGTTGAAAGAAAATTGCTAAACACTTACAATGTTCATAAGATAGACTTATATACATGCATACTGATTTGGAAAAGAATATATTTATATATATATATATATATATCTTTGTGCATAAATTCATGATTAATTCACTATGCTCAACTATCCTGAATTAATTACATTTTTTGAAGCATGTGAATTATACTGTTAATACTTACGAACTATCCATGAGCAGATCCATATGAATTTGGATACTGAAGAAAAGAAAAGAATTATAGTTCTGTAGGTTACAAGGAAAGAAAGCTTCAAGACTACGATCTACATGGAATTATGGTGATATCATTCTTATTCTATTATATACTTAAAATGTATGAATTATCAAATGACAAATATTGTCAAATTGTGCCTATCAAAATCACATATCTATGCAATCAAGTAGATTTATCCTATATGTGCGTACTCTGTCAAAATCTCTCATTTATGCAAGACTGACCAATCGATAGTTAAATGGAAGATGAAACTGGCTCTCCAAGTTTTCTCTGAAGAAAAGTCCTTTCAAAGAGCAATTCTATCTCTATTCATTAATATTAATTAATATTATCCTGGATAGAATCTCTGACAGATCCTGATTGGATTAAATAGCATAATATTGAGGTCATCATTTTGAATGATTGACATTTATTTTGTTCTATAAAATCTGCACTAAATGTTAAATCTTAAGTTTTGCAAAACTAACCCATCGATAGTGAGTTTCACTATCGCTAATTGTATGCAGGACAAAAGCTGGTTGAGCAAAAATTGCCATCGCTAGCTAATAACGTTATCAATAGCAAAGTCAGCTATCGATAGATGGAAGGAGTAAGTGACAAATCTTAGTCACTTGCTCAGCGTGGGATCATGCCTGCTAGCGATAGCTGTTCTTCCTAGCGATAGCAAGTCACTTAAGAGGGCCCAGAATGCAAAACGTTAGTTGATGTACTTCACATGGTAAAACCCTAAACCCTAAAACTTATAAAAGGGAATCATTTTGCATCAGCATTCATTTTACATTCATTCTCTTCTACTACCAATGCTCTGAACACACATTCTGCATTTTCATCTATCTCAAAACCCCAAAATCCTAAACCCAGAAATGGCCAGAACCAAAGTTCCAAGTGTGAGTGATGTCGAGGCTACCTCTAGCGCTAAACCTTTTTCTCAATCCGCTAGCAAGAGGTCCAAATCCCAGAAAGAAGTAGTTGAATCAGGCTCTAAACGTCAAAAGCGAACTACCTCCGACTTGCCCTATTCAGAAGAACCCCTTGAAACCCCAAGCGCTGCCTTTGCAAAACGAAAAACCCTAGACAGGACTGCAGTATGGGTGGATTTGGAATATTTCAAGCAGAATGGTTTCGACCTAGATGCCTGGCTTCTTCCATACAAGAACTGGCTTAGTATTCAAAATGTCTACAATGAGGAAGTTCTGAGGTCTTTCTATTCGAGCATGAAAGCCAAGCCTGAATATAAGAAAAAGGAGCTGGTCAATATCGTATTTGAAGCATCAGTGAGAGGAAGGGGGATATCCTTTAACTGGCTAGCTATCAATAAGATTCTGGGGATGTTTGAAGCAGAGCATAACAAATGGTACTCCTCTGAGCCCTACTCTGAGGAAGAGCTTGCAGAAATTTATGAAAACTCATCCAATACACCAGCAAGCATGCCTGTGATCAATAGAATACTACACTATGTATATACCAGATTAATGACTCACAAGGCAGGGAATTTCAGTAGTTTTCCCAAGATAGACAACCCCTGGCTGCCCAATCTGATTTCAAAAGTTCCTCTAAATCCAGGACGGTTAATATCATTGGAGCTTCACCGATACCTATCAGAAAACTCTGCCAAAGCCCCTCTCCCATATCCTCAGCTCATGTCCTATCTCCTTGAGTTCTCAAAGATAAAGTCCACCGGAGAAAAAGACAATAAAAGTTGCAAGCAGCTTACAATATCCACTCTGAGAAAAATGGGGATTCCTGTTAAAACAAATGGTGCTGTCTCTGGTTCTGAGGCCTCTCATGTTCCCTCTGCATCAGCTCAGTCTCAGCCTATTGAGGAAGAGACTCAATCTCAGAGAACTCCTTCTCCTCAGTAGCAGCATAATCTTGGTCAAGAGACACCTCTTTCTGCCCCTGTTACATCAAAATCAATCAGTTTCAAAAATGCAATAGAGGAAATTGTCTTCAGGGTCTCTACCGAATTTAATCTGGCCTTGGAAGCACAAAAGGAAGAATTGATGAAGCCTATTCGAGAGCTACAGAGTCAAGTGAAAAATCTGGAAGAGTATGTCAAGCAAAGGAGAACAGCTCCTCCTTCTGAAGGTAACTCCTCACATCATCATTCCCCTCTCCATTTTCCTTCACCCTCTCATTCCTCTCCTCATCAATCACTCTCTCTTCACCTCTCTTATTTTCCATCTCCTCCCACTTTCAAACATCCCAATCCTTCATCTCAGGCCCAAACACCTACACCTTCACCTCAAACAAAAATTCCAACACCCTCAGATACTCCTACCTCAAATCCCTCTCCTAGCGATAGCATTCCTACTTCACCACCAATTCAGCCAATCATCGCTACCACTACCACAACCCCTCCTTCTTCTTTTACCTCTTCTCAAATTCCTGACCAACCCCTCATTCCTACCAATGATGATGACAAAAAGGGGGAGAATCAAAGGGATAAAGGTGTTCCAGAAGAAGGCTTAGTAGAAGGCCAAGTGGTGGATGCATCTGATGAGGAAGACAATGCATCAATCAATCCAGATGGTTCTCCTGATAATGAAGTTCAAAAGGAAGGTTTGAGCATGGCCATGGTTCTACATGAGGAGGAATTTCAACCAGTTTCTATAAATCTTCTTCCTCATTATTTTCAGCGAGCACAAGAACTGCATGAGGAAGTTGAAGAATTGTTAGAAAGGTCTGCTCAATCTCTAAAGGAAAGAGAGGATAGAGATGTAGCAAGAGCAGAAGCTGAAAAAGAAAAGGAAAAAGAAAAAGATCCTATTCAGACTACCTCTCAGAACCTGGAACTTAGTGGAAAAGAAAAAGCATTAGAGGTCCAGTCTGCTCCCAAAAAGATAAGGATCAAGAAATCTGCTCCCAAACCTCCAGGAAAGAAATCCAGGGCATCTAAAGGGATTGTGATTGAAGAGCCCAAATCTGCTCCCAAGCCTTCAAAGAGAAAATCTGTGCCTAAGGGGAAAGGAAAATCTGTCAAGCCTCCTCCAAAGAAAAAGCAGAAGCAATTGAGTTATGGGGAAAGAATGCTAGCCCATTTTCTTCAGAAAGTTTCTCCTTCCCCTCCAAAGAAGAAGAAGGCTACTACTAAGAAGAAGGCTGCTCCTAAGGAGAAAAAGAAATCTGAGGATGAAGTTGAAACTGATCCTGAACTACTTGAAGATCCCTCAACTGATTCTGGAAAGATAAGCAGTGAGCCTGGAGATGATGAGTTGGACACCACATATTGGAAGGATGATTCTGATTCTGAATAAACTAAAAAGCCTGAATCATTTCCTAAAACCAATTCTCATATGCATCATGCATAAATAGATAGATTATATCTTAAGCACTTTTCTTCTGCAAGATGTACTATGTTCTGAATATATATCAGATGTTCTGTAAAAGATTTATTGTTATTCAAATTCTGATATGCAAATCTTGAAATATGCTTGTGCTGATATGAATATGTTTATGTTTTTGAACTTGTCTTTGTGTATATTTTTCCTTATGTTTTGTCATCATCAAAAAGGGGGAGAATGTTAGAATCTTAAGTTTTGATGAAGACTGATCTATGAAAAATATCGCTAATAAGAAATGATAACTTAGCATATCAATAAGAATGAAAATCTATACCGCTAAGTATATCTCTATAAGCTAATAGATAGAAAGGAATAGCGAATGAAGACTTAGAAATATCAAATACATTATCTATCGCTAAGTCATTCTCTATCGCTAAGAAAGAATCCATCGCTAGAAGTTCATTGATAACTCAGCTAGCGATAACAGGTTAAGCTATCGATAGCTAAAGTGCTTCAGATAATAAGTTATCGATAATAGGATACCCTGAAACTCTATTGAATAATCATCCCAGTATCTCTAAAGCTAATGAGCAAGCAAATGTCTATCGATAGAAAGTGCTCAATAAAATTCCTTAACTGAATCATATATTATCTATCTCATTGATCTAATGAGCTTTGCTTGTGATAACAACTGCTGTGCATTTATATGATTACTTGCTTAGCTAACATCTCAAGTGCAGAAATTATACTATGCAGTTAGCGATAGCAAAGCATGCTAGCGCTACTGAAAAGCTGCTATAAAAGTACAGGTGTACAGAGCTCTCAGTCTAGCCTACTCTACGCATAAACAGTTAAAACCAGATCAAAAACTTGGATCTCCAACGGCTAGAAGTTCCCAACGTCTATATTCTAACGGGCATATGAAGACGAATCAAAAGGCAATCTGAGAAGATATAAGTACAGCAAGATTTGCTTCTAAAAGATATGAAACGATATAGACGAACAATCAACGAACGAAAACGAGAGATGAACAGAGCCTTATACAGAATCACAAATTCCTTAGATTGAGAGCATTAGAAAAGAAGAGCTAGAGTTATTCTTTGTTCAGATTATTAAGCTCTATACTGTATTTCATTAAACATAATCTTGTTCTTAAGTGTTTATCACGATCTGTTCATTGAGTGAACTTTATTGTTAAAATCCTCTTCTGTTTGAGGTAGTTCCTAAGCTTGGTGCTTTGTGAACTGGGTGGTAACCTTACGGGTAGTAAGGGGGAGTGTTTAGAAGATTCTAAAACTCTGTAAAGGTTGGCAGGTGAACCGGTGTTCGTAAAACCTGTGGTAGGCTTCTCTTGTGCCAGGATTAAACAAGAGGGTAGTGGAAATCTCAGGGGGAGCCTGAGGACTGGATGTAGGTCTGGGTTGACCGAACCAGGATAAATCTTGTGTGCATTATCTCTTCCCTATACTCTCTTAATTTCCAGTCTATCCTTTTATATCTGTCAGTCCATTTCATATTTTGAAATATTCTCAGTAAGAGTTTAAAGAATTCAAAAAGGATTTAATTTTATCCTATCACCCAATTCACCCCCCTCTTGGGTGACAGCCAGTACTCTCACTTTTCTCATCCTGACCTTTTGTATAGAATGTGTAACCATTGATTGCATATGCAGTGTAAGCAAATGCGTGCAAACCCGGTCCTTTCGACAGCCAGAACAATCTTTCACAAACTGATCCAGCGTTAAGCTCATGCTGCTGACAAATACGCGCATTGAACCATCTAATGAAATATTTTTTGTGCTCCTTTGTAATCAAATTCTCATTTCTATCACCGTGAATTTCCCGAAGAAGTTTATTGTGTTCTTCAACAAATGGTTCAACCTCAGGAGTATTGTGAAGAATATACAAGTGCGCCAGCTCCCTTTCAACATTCGAAATGCGTATTAAGTTGAACCCACTCATTCCTTTCTTCAACGATGTATCGTTCAGCAATACACCCCTCTGGTCAATATCTATTTTTAACATACCCCTTTAAAACTTTCATGAACCGTTCAATTGGGTACATCCATCTCAAATAGACTGGGCCGCACAGTTGAACCTCTTTGACCAAGTGTACTATAAGATGAACCATGATGTCAAAGAATGAAGGGGGAAATACATTTCAAGTTCGCACAGGATACAAATGATCTGTCTCTGCCAATCCTGCAACTTTGTTGTATCAACCACTTTACTACAAATGAGCTTGAAGAACATACAAAGTCTGGTGATCGTGCTACGCAATTTCTTAGGTAAAATGTTGCGTATGCCGACCGGTAAGAAATGTTGCATCAGGACGTGACAGTCATGAGATTTCAGGTTCTTCAATTTCAACTCTTTCATGGACACAAGGTTCTTTACATTTGAGGAGTAGCCTTCTGGAACTTTGATTCCATTCAGAAACTCACAAAATGATCTTTTCTCTTTCTTCGAAAGGGTGTAAGCTGCCGGAGGTAAATAAGTGCGGTATCCTCTCTCGACAGGTGCTAACTCTTGTCTTATTCCCAACTTGACCATATCTAATCTCGAATTGACACCATCCTTACTTTTCCCATGCATATTCAGTAACGTGCCAATTAGGTTATCACATATGTTTTTTTCAATATGCATCACATCAAGAAAATGCCTAACATATAAGGACTTCCAATACGGGAGTTCGAAAAATATGGATCTCTTCTTCCAACCACTTGTCAACACATTTTTTGCGAAAGGCTTACCAAAATCATTCTCCAACGCCTTCACCTTTTCAAAAACGCTATCCCCGCTCAATGTCCTTGGTGGCCTACCTTCTTCTGAGTTCCCGTTAAACGCCTTTTTCCACCTACGCCAACGATGTTTTAACGGCAAGAACCTCCGATGTCCCATGTACACATTTTTCTTACAATGATCCAGTCTCATCGAATGGGTATCATCTTCACATACAGGGCACACACCATATCCTTTGATGCTATATCCGGACAAATTACCGTATGCTGGAAAATCATTTATCGTGCCAAACAACATGGCTCTCAAATTAAAACTTTCTTCCTTATAGCCATCAAAAACTGTCTCACCCGAATTCCACATATACTTCAGGTCTTCAATCAATGGATCCAAGTAGACGTCTATATCGTTGCCAGGTTGTCTAGGCCCGGAAATAAGCATAGAAAGCATCATAAATTTGCGTTTCATGATTAAATTTGGGGGGAGGTTGTATATCATCAAAATCACCGGCCATGTGCTATGAGTACTACTCTGAACTCCATGCGGATTGATTCCATCGGTTGCCAATGCAAGCTGTAGGTTTCTTGGTTCTTCACCGAACTCAGGGTACTCATAATCAATTTTTTTTCCATTGGGGGCCATCTGCGGGGTGCCTAAGCTTGGTGTCTTTAATCCTTTCATCAGCATGCCAAGTCAAAAGTTTTACAACATCCGCATTATTGAACATGCGCCTGAATCTCGGAATGATCAGAAAGTACCACAAGACTTTAGAAGGACTCTTACCTTCTTTCCATACCGAGATGTGTTGCATTTCGGACACTTCTCCAACAATGCATACTGATTTCGGAATAAAATACAGTCATTGGGACATGCATGTATTTTCTCATATTTCATACCGGTCTAGTGGAGAATTTGCTTCGCCTCGTATGTTTTCGAAGGGAGTACATTCCCTTCTGGAAGTATATCTCACAGAGCAGAAAGCAGTACGGTGAAACTTGCATCACTCCAACCGTATCGCGCTTTCAGGTTATACAATTTAAGCACCACACTCAATCTTGTGTATTTGCTGCATCCCACATACAACGGCGTCTCTGCATCACTCTTCAGAGTCTGAAATATTTCAGGATCCTCCTCACCCACCACGTTCAACATTTCTTCAAGGTCATCGCTCTCATCACACATGTCTGTGTCAACTACATTTGAAGCGCTACTAACATCAGGTACCCAGTCTCCGCCAGAATACTCATACGTCTCACCATGCTTTGTCCAACGTGTATAAGACGGATCGATTCCATGACAAATTAAATGACCCAATAGGTCAAGAGGGCGAAGACGCTTTCCATATAAACAAGACATACAAGGGCACACAATTCTGTTAGCATTCTCTGGATGCTCAGCAGCAAATTCAATGAACTCTTTTGCTCCATCTATATATTCCCTTGAACGTCGATCACAAGACATCCATTTCCGATGCAACATTATAACCTACTAAAGGAAAACGTCGGTAAGATGTATATAACTTACTCATTAGGTAGCCACCTTACGATGTTACCTTACTTTCTTAACAAAAAATCGGCAGCATAACGGCTAAAAAATGAGCGTTCCCAGGCTCAAGGCCCTCTCTTTTTTACATAGAAATGGATTGCCAACCACAACAGAATTCACAGAGCATTTATATATATAGAGTATTAATAGTTCCATAAAACAAAAATTCCATACGAGTAAAATAAAACACCACACAATAGGATTCATCGGAAAGTGCCAAAACTCAATCATTTGATATGTCCCAGCCTGCTAAATTAAAGAAAAAAAAGATAAGACTTACTTCAAGGTCCTTTAGCTCAAAGTAAGCCCCGCTAGCAACAATACGATTCTTCACATTCAAGTGTCGAACAATAATCTGTAAATACTATAAGGAAAACAAAAAGCAAATAGATTCCAAAACAATCTGTAAATAAATCTGCAATAGAACCTTGAATTTCTTTGAAAACCTTATTCCAAAATCAATTTTGAAAATCCATACATGGCTGAAATAAATTGAATCCAAAACAAAGTAAGAAGGTTCTTCTATGAAACCAACGAATCAACCATGCAACCTCTAACATCAACTAAATTTGAATACTAACTAAGTATAAACAGCATTTCACTAATTAATTTTAATACTAACTCAATATAAACACCATTTCACCAATTAATTTTGTTTTCGGTCAAGAAACAAATGAGAGTAACAAACACACATTGAACCAAGTGCATTTATTGATACATTGCAGAGAAAGAAATGAGAGAGAGGGTTTATAGCTACCAGCAAGAAGGTGACGGCGGTTGTCAAGGAAGAAGGCGACGGCGGTTGGGTTCAGCGAAGCAACGACGGCGGAGTGCGGCTCGAAAGAAATCGAACGGCTGAGCAACGACGGAGGAGGAGGAGGAAGGACGGCGGTTGGGCTCGAGGAGCAACGGCGTGCGGCTTGGAAGAAATCGAACGGCTGAGCAACGACGGAGGAGGAGGAGGAAGGACGGCGGTTGGGCTCGGGGAGCAACGGCGTGCGGCGTGGGGCTTGGGGAGGACGGAGGCGCGGACGCGAGTTGCAGCGTGGGGGGAGGGGGGAGATGGGACGGCGTGAGACTGAAGAGCAAGAAAGAAGTGGGCTTAAGTAATGCCTATACCGGCGCTCAGCTCAAAAAGCGCCGGTATAGTTAAAGGGAAAACTTTTGGAGGGAAATTTCCCTCCAAATTTCTATGCCTATACCGGCGCTTCTCCGCTAAAGCGCCGATATAGGTATAATAAAATAAATATTTTTTATTTATTTTATTATGTAATATTTATTATTAAATTATTATTTTAATAATTATTAAAAATTTAAACAGAATTAAGCCTATACCGGCGCTTCTACTACTAAGCGCCGGATAATATTTATTATTAAATTATTATTTTAATATTTATTAAAAATTTAAACAGAATTAAGCCTATACCGGCGCTTATCCTATAAAGCGCCGGTATAGGTGTAATAAAATAAATATTTTTTATCTATTTTATTATGTAATATTTATTATTAAATTATTATTTTAATATTTATTAAAAATTTAAACAGAAATTTCACACAACCCTATACTGGCGCTTTTTATGTAAGCGCCGGTATATGGTTTTTTGATTAAAAAAAAGAAATTAAATGTTAAACCAAAACCCTATACCGGCGCTTTTTGTAAAAAGCGCCGTTATAGGCTTGATCTATTCTGGCGCTTTCCTTATGAAGCGCCGGTATAGGCCCCATACGTACCAATATAAGCGCCGGTATTGTTGCGTCGCGATAGCCCACTTTTGTAGTAGTGTAACTTATGTGATCGAAATATAGCCTCTAATCGATCAGACATCCCCTATGATCGATCAGAATGCTCAAAGTGTAATTCAATCCTAATATAAGCCTAATCGATCAAAGAGTAGCTAGTAATCGATCAGACAATACTTGTAATATGAATATAATCTGAGTATGATCGATTATATAAGCCTAATCGATCAGGGACTTCTGTGATCGATCAGGTGAGGTATTTTCTAACTTATATTTTAAGTGATGCAGGCTGTGATCGATGTTTGATCGATATGTAATCGATCAGACGTCCTGTAGTAATTGATCAGACAACAGTGATTGATGTGGTGGTAGGATTTAATTCAAACTGAATGGTCACCCTATTTTAAGCTTTCAAGTACAGAAGTTGTTCAGACCTATTTTTAGAAGTTATCGTTAGACACACAAAACTGCTATTAGAGCCGTTTGACTCAACAACTACATTCTGCTATTAATGAAGAGAGAGGATATGAGGCATATCAAGTACAAAGGAGTTAATACTGCCTAGGCCTCATACATCTCTATACTTCATCTATAATTATCACTCATCTAGATTATGTAACGGTTATAACTTCATCAACAGGCAGAATTTTATTTACTAGCATAAAAGCCTTGATGAAGAAGTTGGTAAAGAGATTGATTGCTCACATTGATTGTTCTTGTTAGTTATACTTACTACATTCAATACTCACCAAGTCTTAGAGATATCATTCATTGATTATTGTACTTCAGTGTGTATCACAATCTGTTCAGTGAGTGACCAAGCTTTCTGTAATTTTATTCCAAGTAAGGATTACTCTTAAGATAGAGGGATCTTAAGAATATGGTGTATTCTTACAAGTTGTAAGGGGGAGCAATCAGTAAGAGAGAGTTCTTGTTGTACGATCATTTGTAAAGGCACTGTTCGCACCGCAAGTGCACGGGTCGCGCCAAGTAATAAAGTGATAAGAAAAGTATCGTTCCCTCAGGGATTTGGTTACAAATGCAGTCAAACAGAAAGCTTAGTTGATTAAATTAAGTTGAGCTAAAATAAAGTTTGGTTGAAGGTTTAACATGTAAAGATTAACATTGAAGAGACTATTTCTCTCTTTTTTTTTTAGATTTTAGTTGCAAAGTTCATTAACAAGAAAGATGATTTAGAAACACTTGACAAGAATAAGTGAGAAGACCTAGGGTTACTTACCCCCCTTTAACTTCATGACCTAATAAATTCCTTTCCTTTGAGTACCCAATGAATTAATGTGTGAGTTCAAGCTTCAATTTCATTTGAAAACGCTCTCTCAAGTCAAAATCAAATTTTTACTTGCATTAATTGCACAATCTCTTGCTACAATTAATGCAAGTCATAAATATTCCACCAACCTCTTATGAACAATGTTAGGTTAGTAATTATATCTCTATATTACCAACAAACCATCCATTTAAAACCATAAATTTCAAGTCTAACATGATTTCACCCAAGTTCTAAAACAAAATATACTTTCTCAAGTCATACTTCATTTATCACATCAAGTGGTGATCAAGTACTTGTATATTTAAAAGCAAGATGAAATTCCACACATAACCTTCATTAAATGTATCAAAGGAAAGAAATACAAGGTTCAATCCATCAAATGGTTCAAAGTAACCCTAGAAAAGGGATTTAGTTACACATGTTAAAAGTAAAATCGAAAATAGAAATTAAAGAAGAAATCATAACAGAAAATTTGAGAAGAAGGAAGAAGAAAGAGACCCAAGAACGATGAACTTGAATCTCTCCAAGTTCCTCCAAGCTTCCAAGCTCTTCCACACTCTCCCTTGAAGCTCCAAAATGTCCCAAAAATATGCCCTAACTTGTTTTCTCCATCTTTTCCCGAAATCAATGCTTTTATTTCCTTTCAGACAGCTAAATTTAAGTAAAACGCATAGTTTCAGGCATTCTCGGCGTGACTTCGCCGCGGCTAAGTCACGGTGAGAAAATGTGGCAGCTAGAAGATACATCCCCTCACTGCGGCGAGTCCACGGCGAGAATTTCTTGGTGAGGCAGAGTTAAAATGCTCTCGCCGTTACTTCGCCGTGGCGAAGTCATGGTGAGATGTCTTCACTTCTGGTTCCTTGGTTCTCTTCCAAGCCAGTCTTCATTTCCAGAGCTACTTGTGTTTTCTTTGGCTTTCTCACTTTATCACATCTTCCTGTACAAGAAGGAAAGAGGGTTGATGAGTTTTACAGTTTAATAACATGTATACATATTCAATTAAGCACAACATTTCACACATGTAAACTTTCTTCTTTGTTAACGTTTTCTTTGAATTTTTATTTCCATTTCAAACTTCACTTTCAAAAGTATATACAAAAGTGGGAAAAAATGTGATGAAATGTGTGAAATTTAGGAGCTCATCAGGCACTCAAGAGCCTAATTGAATCTCGAGGAATTAGTAGAACCCAACTGAAAGTTGGAGAACTGGACGTAGGCTAAGAGTTTGGGCTGAACCTATATAAGGGTTTGTGTCTTAATTCACTACATTTTAAATTAGCACAATTCACCCCCCCTCTTGTGCATTCCTACCAATTACAATTCCAAGTTATGTTTGTATTTTTTTTGGAATTTATACGTACACCGGTATCCGGCTGACGAATCTCTGATTTGTATGGTTTTTATATGCCTATTTTGAGGCAATTAACATGATTGAAATGCAAGTTTGGTCCAATAATTCTTAATTGAATGTCTTAAGCTCTCAAGTGAAATTAGTATAAAATTAGGATTAATTAGCCATAATTGTTGATTGATTGTGTTGATTAATTTATAGGGCCATTTGATCCTTGTTTAGTCTTGTTTCCGCTTACAAGGTCGCTCAGGACCAAAAAGATCGGACCCGGGACAAAGAAGAAGGCCAAACTAAGGGGTAGAAGTGCCACGGTGAGCCCACGACGAATGAGGCCTACAGAAGCAGAAAAGAAGGCAGCTCATCGTGGCCTTGCCACAGCGAGCCTATGGCGAGTGGAACACTGAAGGACCAGAGGCCACGGCGAGCTCATAGCGAGGGGCCTACGATAGCAACTTACCAGACACGAATGTTAGACTTTCTTCAGGTCAAATTTGATGCCCCCTCACTTGGAGCGATTCCTGGACATAAAAATACGATAATTGAAGCCCTGGAACATATATTTTGGTTCACTACACACACCTTCAAACCCTAGCTCTCTCATTCTCTCATCTCCATCTTCATCTTTCTCACTTCCTTCCTTCCACACTTTCCTTCTTTGTTGCTGGTTCTTCCATGGAGAGTAGCAGCTAGGCTCCACCATTCTTGGTGGTGGGAGCCAAGGGATGAGTATTGAAGCTTATTAGGGGAGTTTTATTAGTTCTAGTCCTTCTTCCATTTGTTATATTTATGCATCTCTAGGGTTCTAGGAGTGTATTTATGGCATCTGGTTGTGTGTTTGATATAAGTGCTTGGTGATTGTATTAGTATTTTCTACATGTCATAGTAAAGGGTTTTAGGTTTGAGTTTTAATTTACGCCCTTCTCTTCTCATCATTTTCCTCCCAATAATTTTATTTTGCCCTACATTTTTTCTAAATAAAAAATATATACGTAGTCTAATATAAGAAAATGACAAAACCCAAAGAAAGTGAGTTGTTGATAGAAAAATAACTTTAAACTTAATTATCACAAGAATTATTGGTTACGTCACTTAAATAGGCTGATATGATATTTCGCTAATAGTCCAATGATCTTGTGGCATAAAAGTATGTAAGAGGTTAGGTTCTATCGAAACTTCAACTTTATTTATATTGAATATATATAATACTGCATACGAAGAAAGTCAATATAATACGTAATAAGAAAACCGTAAAATTATAAACTCAAGTTGAAAAATTTTATGATGAGAGTTATAAATAGGGAAAAAAATCTCTCTTCACTTTATAAATAACAGATAACTAAACACTTTACTTCGTTGAAGAAACGAAGTCCATATTTTTGGGTGTATGGGCCAGGTTTATAGGAAAAAAAATGCATGCTATTAATTAATCTGAAAACAATCTCTAACTAACGAAAGGTTGAATACTTGACGCATGCCTGTTAGACTCGACCATAAGGGCAAATTAGTAAACGTCAACGGGTCAACATTACGTGAACATTAGCTTGGTCAATCGACCCTCCTTCACGCATTAGTACAGTACCATAATTCGATAACCATATTTATAGCTTCTTCACATTTCACTACACCTTACCTCTCATTCTTCAGAATCTCCATCATTATTATTCCAACATGTGTTCTTCTCAATTGAGACCCCTTGCTCTCATTCTTCTTGCACTCGCCGGTTCCCATCACTTCATTCTCCTTACCAATCAACGATCCATTCCAACGGCGTCGCCACCTGCCCCGCCTTCCCAGACTCCACCAGCCCATCACTTCCCAGAATCGAATTCAATCTCGCTGTCGGAGGCGTTTTCACCAGCCGATGAGCCGCCGCCGCCGCCGCCTGACCCCTTTTCCCAGACTCCACCGTCTATGTATGGGTCGCCGCGGGTTGGCGAATCACCCAGTGGCCCACCGATGGGAGTAATTATTAAAGGGGTTGTGATTGGTTTGGTGGTAGTGAAACTGATAGTGGTGTTATGTATCTATATGTGGAGGAGGAAGAGAAAATCTGCGCAACCACAACCACCCAATGGTAAAACCCCTTCTTACAAAGTTATGTCTAATGCTCTCCTCTTCTTTTCCTCTTCTTTGTTTTATTTAATTTTTTCTTTTTTACAGTCATTCACTAACTAACTAACTATTCTACATAAAAACTATCCCTTCTTCTTATTCTTAGGCATGTTTGAATTAGCTTTTTCAGAATAGCTTATGGGAAAAAAGTTAAAAAATAGCTTTTGAGTAGAATAGCTTTTTTGAAAAAATGTCTTTTGATAAAATAAGAGTGTTTAAATTGTTGTTACCAGAATAACTTTTTTTTTTGTATAAAGTACCAAAAATGACATTAGTTAATGTGGTATTTACATTTAAAGGAAAAAAATTTATTTCAAACATTTAAAACGTCAAATCATAAAAAAATTACAGAAACAAAATAAAATGATAACATTAATTATTTTATAATATGATTAAAAAACTAATAATATATGTATTAAAAATTACTGTAGAGATATAATTCATTTTTAGATATTAATTATATTGAACAAAATTATATATTTTAAAATATGTAACTCAAAAAATAGTTAAATATTTAATGGGTAAAAATGAAACCTGAAAAAAAAAAGTTATATTTTGTAATTTGGTATTTACATTTAAAGGAAAAAATTTATTTCAACGATTTAGAATAGTGAGAGGACACTGGGAGGAATGAATTAGAATAATGGGTAACAAAACTTATTTCAAAAATTTATTTCAAAAATTTAGAATATTAAAAACTCTAAATTAAAAAAAAAAGGGACACTGTGAGGAATGAATGCGAGTGAGAGCAGAGTGAAGAGTGAGAGGAGGAAATATAGGCATAATTTTGGGTGAGAAATTTATCATCCAATTAATTACTCAACCAACCCCACAAAAAGCCAAAAAAAAATTGCTTTTTCATAAACCATGGTTTTAGCACCCACAACCATGGTTTTGTTTTAAAAATAGCTTTTCCAATTTTTTGGTGTGTTGCGTGTCTTTTTCCAAAATCATGGTTTGGATAGGAAAAATGCTTTTTCTTTTATCACCCAAACAGGCACTTATTTTCCTTCTTAGAAGATCATTTTTTAATATTTATACACAATCACTTTTTATACAAAATTCTATAACTTTGTTATGCCCAAGGAACTCGCTGGAGCAGCACTACCTAGAGCCCATCTGAATTTGTTTTCCAAGAATAGTTTTTGAGAAAAAAAGGTATAAAAATATTCTAAAGAATAGATTTTGTGAGAATGACTTTTGATGAAATGAGAATGTTTGGATACTTTTATGAAAATAACTTTTTATGTGTAAGTTACTAAAAAGAATATAAGTTTAATTAGTGTGTTAGGGAAAGAGGGAGGGTAAGCGCATTTTTTGTGGATAGTTTTGACAAGTGTAGTGATGACATTTTGCTGCCTAGTAGTTCATACATAAAAGCAAAAATATTCACTTTATATTAAACCTTAGTTAGTAATTCCAAAGTGCTTTTCACTTTTTTTTATTGTTTGGTAAAATTTTCTCTAACCTAGGCTTTTTTAGAAGTAGATATCATCAGACAAACTAAAACTAATTTAAATGATTCATTTACAGATTCACTGTCTAAATTAGATCTCGTTCATGTATCTTTGGATCTGGTTATGTAAATCTTACCCTAAGTGTAATATTTACTAACTAAATACCTTTTTAAATTAACCAATAAACCAAACTCAAAGCACATTACTTAGAAATAACTGCAACAGAAAAATAAGTTTACTCAAATAAAATACTAAGATAGTTAGAAAAGGATTTCCATAAAGGATTTCCATTAAAACAATTATTATGATCTACTACGATAGAAAAGAACCTTCTAAAATAATAATAAAACCTATCATAGTGATAAAAGAGTTTAGTCTTATAAAAAAATAATATATATTAGTAAAGAATTTCAGTAATATCAAAAGACTAACAAGGATAATAAAGCATTTCATGTAAATTATAACCTATCCAGGTTAGAGAAATGAATAAAGCAATTTAAATAGGCTAACATGGATAATGAAACAAAACTTATAGGTCAACTCTTATTCATGTTAGAAAAAGAACTTTCTCAAATCATGGATATCTAAAATTGAGCTAATTATCTATATTAAATAACACTCGCCTAACACGGATACTAAAAGAATCCTAGAAAATGCATAAAAATTCTTTCAAAATACTTTCACCATATACCATGATAGAAAAGAACCACTTGTAACATCCCGTAAATTTTTAGGCCGTTATTTTTTTTGGGTGGCATTATAATTTTTATATTGAAAAAGGGGTAAATTATGAATTTAAAAGAAATAATAAATTTGTTTAAAACTTGAAAACATAATAACAATAATTTTTAATATATAGATAACTCTTATACTAGGAGAGCAACTAAAGAATAATTAAAAGAGAATTAAAATATATGTTAATAAGATGTATGTAATTTTTTTTTTTTTGAAAAAAAGGGGGCCAATTCTAGAGAGCCCAATTGTAAAGAAACCCTAGACTCTTACTTATATAATTTCCCTTTGTCTTTCACTCTCACTCAGCCGTCCCCTCCCAGTTTCTCAGTACAGGTGCCATTTTATCTCCTTTGTGTTTTCTCTTCTTACTGCTATCTACCCTTCTTAAAGTTAAATAGTGTCTGACAGTCACTTTTGTTGTCCTTTTTCAATCCTTCTCCATTGTTCTACCTTATTGTATACAGTCAAATCTCACCCCAAACGTTTTAAAATGCGTGTGGGTATAAAGTATTACTCCTTTTCCATTAGTGAACTTTGCTTGTGTATTGTCTTCCTAGTTCACTGATAGCGTGTTTATGTGTAAACCATTTTATTTATTAATTTTTTTATATATTTTCATAGCTCACTTTTCGGACACACACACATATATTATCTATTATTAATATTTTGATCTCTTACACTCCATACCCACTTTTCAATTGTAGAAGTGATTATATATATATATATATTTAAAACTTTGCTACCCACTATTTTCTATTTTCTATTTTCTATGCATCGCTGCTACTGCTCGTGTGTGTCCTTTATTATTATTATTATTATTATTATTACACTTCACAAGCTGACCCCTCTAACCTTTGGTCCATTCAAAATTCCTGTAACCAAGTGTTCTTCCATAGGCAATTTTTGGACAAGAATAGACATGTGCCTTTCCTATTCCACAAGACCCCATATCGTAAGTTTGTGTGCGTTTATCTCCTTCTTACCTCCGCACCATTTGTGTCAGACTTAATTACCTTTGATTTATCCATGTATTTCTTTTCTCCAAGAAGCCTTTTGTCACCCTCCATTACTGTTCGTGTGAGTATATATTATATATATACCCACAACTATACATAAACATAATGTGTGTATATATATATAAATAATTAAACCGCATGCTCTCTCTTTTTTTTTTGGCGTCAAGTGTATTGTTGAGTTTATTTCATCTCACTTCTCTTTTTGGTGTGTATAAATTATAGCAAATCTGCTAACTCGTATGACCATTTTTCCCAACTACTTATAAAATCAAATCACAGATAATAATTGTACTCATATGTTTTTTTTGGGGGCGGGGGGAACAAGTTTATATGTATAAAATAAATTTACGATGTAGGATAAGCTTTTAGAATAGTAATAGAATAACTCTGGGTTGGGTAGTGTTGAGTAATGTATTAATAAGTATCTGTACTTATGATTGTATACTACCACAGAAATTGTTTATAGCGGCGCTTTTTTTGGCCCTATAAGCACCGCTATAGCCAGCACCGGGATAGGTCATTATAAAGCACCGCTATAGGTCACCTGTAGCGGTGCTTATTTACTAAAAAACGCCACTATAGGATACATAATATCGGAGCTTATACATTAGAAGTGCCGCTTTATGCCTTTGATTTTTTTTAATTTAAGTGGCCTATAGCGGCGCTTTTGACTTATAAGCGCTGTTATAGGTACCTATCCTGGCGCTTTTTCAATTTAATAAAAAATTTAAATGTGACCCTTTAGTGGCGCTTATTTAGTAAAAAGCGCTACTATATGTGTATTTTCTTTAAAAAATAAATCATTTATTTTTTTATTCACACCTACCTGCATCAATGTGAAAATTCCAGCAATTCTATACAATTACAGGCAATCCATATACACCAGTAACTCATCCAGAGAACAATGTACAATTAAACCAACAATTCTTATTAGGAAACAAAAGCATACTACTAGACTATCTAATTTGAGAGAAAAGAGGGTGTACATAACTACACCATTCTTGAATTAGCGCATTCATTTTTTCCCTGGACAACATAAAGCAACATGCGTTTGGGTAATAATGCACAAAGATATTTAAATGACAATTAAATTTACTTAAAATCTAACGAGTACAAACACTTAGAGTTGGAAAAATATAAAACTTACTATCAATGGAATGTTATTTCGATCATGTGATATGATATCTCTCATAAAATGCATGATATGGTATCCACAGTCGTTGTCATTTGGTTGATATGGGCACTGTAACAAAAAAATCCGAATATCATATATGAAATAGTTACGTTATGGTTTAACTGGCGATTGATTTAAAAATTGAATAACTTGTAAAACCTGAACTTTGAGACATGGATAAGCATCTTTTTTATCACGGGCTTTGGAATAATTCAACCCATTAGCAGCCTGAAAACTAATCAATGCTCTGAAAACAAAACAAATTAAATTCATTTTATTAGGTAGGATTGGTCATATAAAATGACAAATAATACAAGGCATTTCAAATAATGTTGACATTCACTTACTCATAGAAGAGACGCATCAAATCCGGGCGATTATCTGGTTCAGCAGTTTCCACAATATCCAAATAGTAAATTATGGGATCCGGTTGTGCCATCGGATTGATGCCAAGCAAAACCCAATGTAGCCTAAGATGTTTTATAATGTTATGTCAGCATATATATCTATGATGCTTGGTGCTAAGAATACAATAAAAGTTATAATGCGTATAGATTTACCCTGTATTAATTGAAGCTAAGAATAAAGTTCTGGCTGTTGCCTTTAAAGAGAAACACCTTTTAATCACTTTGAACCGATCCTCATGTCTCACGGCCGCAATTTGTGCTATTGCATAAGGGTTTATGAATTCGAACGAGACATGCTCCCCGGCGATCATGACATCTTCACACAAGTGCCTTCATAGAAACCATACCAACTCCCAATTAGTGTAGAACTTATGACATAGAACGAAACCACAATGGAGACGCATATATACCTAATCCATAAATTGATAACCGTAGCACTGACCCATCTTTCGTCAAGCACCTCTATGACCTGATCCCTAGAAAGAAGCTCACTAAAATTTGACTCGCCAAATATTTGCCTGTTGAATGGAATCGTGGCAATAGCATCGGGAGATACAGTGGCTGCAAATGCTTGCAATCGAGTACGATTTGGCATCTCAGCGCTTGTAAGTTCAATAACAGCAGCAGGAACTTGTACTTTTTTCTTGCCCTTCGCTTTTGTTGCTTACAAACTATGTAAATAGAAAGTCTGAAATTTTCTTCCAATAAAAAGAATGCTAGTTTAAATTAATTAGCAAATAATTACCTATATCAATGGATCAGTACGTGAAATCTTTGACATTAGCCACTTGTGCTTTTTTTCTAATACATTGTGTACCCTGAAAAAACATATAAATAAAAGAGCGTTATTCTAACACAATAAATGCTAGTGTAAACGTTATTAGTAAATAACCAGCTGTAGTGTTGGCTCAGTCAAACTAATGGGCCAAGCAACAAATGCACCGACAGCGTCTCTGACCCTAGTCATCTCATCGGTAGGGAATGGTAATGGTGCCCCATTGTTGCAGGAGTATTCAATCAGGACCCTCAATGCATTTATAGGCAATGGCGAGTTATGTAGTGTCATGTTCGAAGTATTGTAAACCTTGCCGAGCGCAACAACTTCACTGAAAGATTGATCCATATACAGCTTGCACTGTGACTCGTCCTACGAAAGAGTTTACAACATTAGCTCATAGTCGATAATATAACAGTATCACTGTAAGTGTGTAAGTAGAAAATGTATGAACTACCTGAGGAATTTGGGCCTTAGGCATCGTGCAGCTATCCCTGATGAGTGGACTTTCAACAGAACGAACGTTACCTTGTTACACGAAGTTCAACGTTTGTAATGCAACATTATATTGCTGGTAAAATTTGAACATCTACTTGTACCGTCATTGTGTTTCCTCGTTCCATCATTGCATTTCCTTGTTTTGTTGTTGCATCTTAAGCATCTCCTCCCTCAGAGTATGAACTTCATCTTTCAATGCTCTAACTTTGCCTTTTGATGCCCTCTTTTGGCGGCCAAAGTAAGATAAAGGCGTGACCCCTACATCTATGCCCTGAAAAAGGCCCAAATACTCAGGGTGATTGAGTGCTCTGCTCAGGAAATCGCCAAGGCCAAATTTGTTGACCTCGTCAGGGGACTCTTGTGTCAACATATCCTATAACAAGAAGGAAGGATTATTAGTTATTAACTTAGCAAAGTCACCAGTTAAAAAAATATTACAATGTCTAAGAGAATGACTTACACATCATTCACGGACTCTTCTGACATCTTCATGAACGATGGTACCGTTCTTTTTTGAGTGTCCCCTGATCTAGACCTCATGCCTTGGTGTTCTACGTTCTAGGCCCTATTCCTGAATCTGTCAAGGTAAACCAAGTAAATGTATAAATTGATTACATAAACATTTATTCATAATTTTGGAATCAGAAGCATTACTAACATACCATATCATCCTCCAATTCTGGAAATATCTTTCGTCTGCCTAAACATGGATACTCACATGTTTTAGTCATTTGGCTATTTTTTCGACTTCTTTCCTGAAACTCCTTAGTCAAACGTGATTGCACAAATGAATCTCATTCTTCTTGAGTAATTGACCTTGCGTATGCAGATAGGGGTGTTGGAACGATCTCCCTGCTTTCATCTCTCAGATAGAACTTGGTCAAAGTTGCACAGAAATTCCTATGCATTTTTGAAGCTTTCTTCAGCACATACTCCCTGTGGGTGTCATCGATATCAAACACGGTCTGTAACAACATAAATCATATTAAATTTGTTAGTTACAATGTTATCATGAAAAAACGGAACTTAATTGTAAAAAAGTAGCTTACCTAAATCTCTAACCAAACCTTGTCATGTCTGTCCCCCTCTTTTCTCCAATATGTAATAGTAATAAGCACTTTTTGCTGAACAGTGCACCCAATGAAACCTGAGAGGGCTTTCGCAGTCTTTCCGATTACTTGGTCATTGTAATTCCATTTAAGTTTAGTCATTTCTCCTAGAGCACTGCGTCTGAGGAGTTTACGCATAATGGTTATGCCATGGTCAACATCCGACTCAAAAGCTGCTCCACCCGACCCGATATCTACCGATGCACTCGGTTGTGCTTCTTCCTCCTCATTTGGGGGGATTTATTATCCAGTAAAATAATTAAACAAGACATGATTTTAGTGCATATGCATATAATGATGCTAAATGTATGCGAATTAAATGATTCATAGTGTAAAATAGAAATACATACAAACATAAATCAATATAAGGGATTTCGTCTTTTTTTCCTTTGTGTTACATTATCTAAAATTGTTTGCTTCCTCTTTTTTGTTAGATTTAGGGCTGTGTTTACCCAAATGCCTTCTTCATGATCACGCCTTACACAAACAGGTTCATCTTCATCATCATATTCGTCCGTATTAAAGTCTTATGACATAGTGTCTCAAAGGAAGGATCCTCTTCTATCATATTCATTTATTATCACTACTTTCATCATCAACTTGTTCGGCATAATTTTTGTTTGACTGCATGACAATTGACCAATTCTTCTTAGAAGGATCTGCAATGTGAAACACATGTGCTGATTGAGATGATAAAGAATATGGACATCTTCTTCCAACCACTTGTTAACACATTTTTAGCAAAAGGCTTGCCAAAACCATTCTCCAACGTGTTTACCTTTTCAAAAACGTTATCCCCGGTCAATATCCTCGGTGGCCTACCTTCTTCTGAGCTCCCTTTAAATGTTTCTTCCACCTCCGTCAATGATGTTTTAACGGCAATAACCTTCGATGTCCTATGTAAACATTTTTCCTGCAATAATCCTGTCACATAGACTGGGTATCATCTTCACATATAGGGGATGCACCATATCCTTTAATGCTGATCTGGACAAATTACCATATGCTGGGAAATCATTTATTGTGCCAAACAACATGGCTCTCAATTTAAAACTTTCTTCCTGACATCCATCAAAAACCGTCTCACCTAAATTTCACATATGCTTCAAGTCTTCAATGAAAGGATCCAAGTACACGTCTATATCATTTTCGGGCTTTCTAGGCCTGGAAATAAGCATGGAAAGCCTCATAAATTTGCTTTTCATGATCAAATTTGGGGGGGAGGTTGTATATCATCAGAATCACCGGCCATATGTTGTGAGTACTACTCTGAACTCCATGCAGATTGATTCCATCGGTTACCAATGCAAGCTATAGGTTTCTTGGTTCTTCACCCAACTCAGGGTACTCGTAATCAATTTTTTTCCATTGGGGGGCATCTGTGGGGTTCCTAAACTTGATGTCTTTAATCCTCTTATCAGTGTGTCATGTCAAAAGTCTTGCAACATCCGCATTATTGTTCATGCGCTTGAATCTTGGAATAATCAGTAAGTACCACAGGACTTTAGAAGGACTCTTACCTTTCTTTCCATATTGAGATCTGTTGCATTTAGGACACTTCTCCAACGACTCATATTGGTTTCAGAATAAAATGTAGTCGTTGGGACATGCATGTATTTTCTCATATTTCATACCGATCGACCGGAGAATTTGCCTTGCCTTGTATGTTTTTGAAGGGAGTATGTTCGCTTATGGGAGTATATCTCATTAAGCAGAAAGCAGCTTGGTGAAACTTGCATCACTCCAACCGTATCGTGCCTTCAGGTTATACAATTAAAGCACCGCACGCAATCTTGTGTATTGGTTGCATCCCATCTACAAAGGCATCTCTGCATCACTCTTCAGTGTCTAAAATATTTTAGGATCCTCTTCACCCACCACATTCAACATTTCTTCAAGATCATCGCTTTCATCACACATGTCTGTGTCAAGCACATTTGAAGCGCTACTAACATCAGGTACCCTGTCTTTACATTCATCTTCATGAAGATGGCAGGAATGCACAAGAGGGGATGAATTGTGCTTTCTAAAATTTAAACACTTAGAAAACAAAGCGTATACTGGTTCAGCCCAAAATCTTGCCCTACGTCCAGTTCTCCAACCTCAGTTAGGTTCCACTAAATTTCAAGATTAACACAGGCTCTTGAAAGCCTTTACAAGTGACCTCACAGTAAGATCTCTCTCTTATAGATCACTCCCCCTTACACTTTGTAAAATAACAACCTACTCTTAAGATCCCACTATCTTAAGAGTAATTCTCACTAAGAATAAGATTACAGAGACTTGTTCACTCAATGAACAGATTTTGATACACACTGAAGTACACAGATAATGAATGATTACAAAAGAGAGTATGTGAGTATTGGATGTAATAAGAGTTTCTAACAAGAGTAATCAATGATAGCAATCAATGTTCTTCACTAAACTTCTTCACAATGGCATTTATACTTGCTTCTAGAATTTTGCCCGTTGAGAAGATTATAGCCGTTACGAGTTCTTTTTACCAGAGAGCTGATTAATCTGATAGAGTGTTAGGATTGTGTTCTGGTGAAGCATTAACTCCATTATACTTGTTTAGCTTCAGTTCATCTCTCTTCATTAACCTCAGGAAGTGGTTGGTGAGTCAAACAACTCTTTTGGCAGCTCTGAGTGTCTAATGTTAACTTCCCAGAATAGGCCTGACCAACTTCTGTACTTGAAGGCTTAAAATAGACTTGCCATTCAATTTGAATTAAATCTATCGCCACTTCGATCACAACCTTTGATCGATCATAGGGTCTGGTTTCTGATCAATCATGTATAGATCATACATCCATTAGGACTTGCATCACTGAACATGAAATTAGAAAATATCTTGTCTGATTGATCACAGGGAGTCCCTGATCGATTAGGCTTGTCCAATCGATTACATTCAGATTATAGCCATTGTCTGATCGATCACACATTGTCCTCTGATCGATTAAGCTTGTCTGATCGATTAGACTTAGATTAGATTAGATTACTCTTTCATTCTTCTGATCAATTACGCTTGTCTGATCGATTAGACTTAGATTAGATTAGATTACTCATTCATTCTTCTGATCGATTACATGGGAGGCCTGATCAATTAGGCTTATCCAATCGATTACACTAAGTTCTTCTAATTCCTCTTATCTATCATACTTGTCTCTTACATTATTTCAAACTTCTCTGATTGATCATAGGGTTCCCTGATCGATTAGGCACCTATGACTCTAACTTCTAGTCTATCTCTAATCTATCCTTGATCAATTCGGCTTTTAATTCTTTAACTTGTTATTTGCTCCTAATCGATTAGGCAACACCTAGAGTTTTATATCAGATTTGTTTTAAGTTACTCTTGAACTATGTCCAACCTTTCTATATGCCTAAGTTATGTTTAGTTATCATCAAAACTCATTATTCTAATACTTCATATGTCTCACTACGCTTTGTCCATTGCGTATAAGATGGTTAGATTCCATGACAAATTAAATGGCCTAATAAGTCAAGAGGATGAAGACGCTTTCCATGCAAACACGACAAATAAGGGCATACAATTCTGTTAGTATTCTTTGCATGCTGAGCAACAAATTCAATGAACTCTTTTGCTCCATCTATATATTCCTTTGAATTTTGATCGCAAAACATCCATTTCTGATCCAACATTAGAACTTACTAAAGGAAAGTGGCGGTAAGATGTATATGATTTACTCATTAGGTAGCCACCTTACGATGTTACCTTATTCTTTTAACAAAAAATCGGCAGTATAATGACTACAAAATGAATGTTGCCAGGTTTAAGGCCCTCACTTTTAATATAAAAATGGATAGCCCACCACAATAGCATTGATCAAAGAGCATATATTCACGGGCAAAAAAATTCAGTTACGGCTCAAAAATCCAATTCCATAAGGCAATCATTTCATAAAAGTAAATTAAATGACCACACAGTAGTCATAGCACCTAACATAACATATAATGTACCTGATTCAATTCTCTGACTTATCTTTAGGTGGAGGATGAAAATGTGGAACAGGAAAATGTTTGTTCAAATTCCTACAACATATAAATAACATAATTAGATCAACCTAACAATCAAAATAAAATAAATTTAATCAAACTTATAAATTAGGATCAACAATAATAAAGAATAACTAAGAAATTCAATTGTTTCATTGATAAAGCTCTCTCCCTCTCTCTTTGTTTATCCCTTTTCTCCATTCCTTTGTTCTTACAACATAAATATGTGACATACAAAAAATTCAATATTGTCTTGTCCAACATCATCAATTAGCAACATATTAACAACAAAAACATTATAATCATAAATTCATCAAATCAAATCTAATTACCCACAATGATCCTCACTCCCCTATTTCAATCATTATTATCATTGAAAATCCAAATGAAGTTCATTCTTAAAATAATTATGCCTTCCAAGTCTTCATGCTTCAAAGTTTCTATATTTCAATAATTATCTTAGCTCCAAATCATATCTCAAACATGATATAATCACTAATATCTAAAGTTAACAGAGAGGGTTTATGTTAAAATTCACAATTTATAATTAAAAATCATCACATATCAATTAAAATCACCGAAAAAACTCTAATGCACTAATACATGCTCTATTCAAAAGTATAATCAACAAAAATAATTACCCCAAGCAAACCCAAAAAAGTAGACTACTTCAGTTCCTTCTCACGAAATCTTAGAAAGTCCAACGCATAACTACAAGGCAAAGCAAGATAGAGAGTTAAGCATGCAAAAATTAAAGGCTTAAAATTGATATTTAAAAGGATTGATAATTTATAAACTATAAAAACAATACTGATCATAGTACACAAAATTAGCTCACATATGCAGTATGGAAAAAAATTAATTGCTTCAAATTTTGGAGCCCAAATCCACAACATAACCACAAAGTTTCCAATAATACAAGTTCATCAAAGTTTCAATCTCGGCATTCTCACCCAAAAGAAAAATGGGAGATGGAAAAAGGGCAGAGATGGAAAAGGCCACTTACTACTGGGACAGAGGAAAATGGGAAAATAGGAACGAAACGAAATGGGATTCCTTGTATTCTTCATCTCTGGAGAGCAATGAGGACCAATGTTGACCACTACGAAGCTATCGATTATGCTCTCTCTCCAATATAAAAAGACATGAGAAATCAGAATCATATTTTCATATTGAAGTGAAATACAGAGAAAGAGAGAGATGGGTCGAGTTGAAGAATGGGAGAAGAGAAGAGAAGAAGAGAAGAGTGGGCAAAGACGTAACAATGAACGGCGGTGTTTGGGGGGTTTGGAGAGAAGGGACAAGTGGGAATGAGAGTTTGGGAGGGAAGACAAGGCTAGGGTTCAGATTTGGGAATAGTAGCCGGCATTGAGCTTTGAGCTTTGGGTTCAGATTCTTAGAGGGACAAGAGGGAATCACAAGGGAAAAGTATATTTGGGGAAATATGTGCCAAAGCCTATCCCAACACTAACAAAGTATAAGCGCCGGGATAGGCCTCAAAAATTAAAAAAAAAATAAGCTGATAATATAAGATATCTATAAGCGCCGGGATAAGCCTAAAAAAATTTAAAAAACATTAACTTTAAAAAAGCTATCCCGGCGCTTATAAAGTATAAGCACTAGGATAGGTCACAAAAGTTAAGAAAAATAAGATGAGAATATAAGATATCCCGGCGCTTACCAAGTATAAGCGCCGGTATAGGTCTAAAAAATTAAAAAAAAATTAAGTTTAACAAAACCTATCCTGGTGATTACAAAGTATAAGCACTGGGATAGGCCTAAAAAATTAAAAAAAATAAGCTGAAAAAACAAGCTATCCCGGCTCTTAACAAGTATAAGCGTCGGGATATGCCTAAAAAAATTTGAAAAAATTAAGTTTTAAGAAAATAAACCATAATCACGCGTTTTATAAAAAAAAAAAAAAAAAAATAAATAAATAATCACACATTTAACAATGGATAGGTTTTGTTTTTAAATAAAACTAAATAAATCCTATCACAGCGCTTACAACTATGAAGCACTGGGATAGGCTTAAAATATTAAAAGATATATCCAGAGAGCATATCCCAGTGCTTATAATTACTAAGCACAGGGATAGGCTTTTACCTATACCGGCGCTTATTTTTATAAAGCATCAGTATAGATCAACCAACACCTACACTTGCGATTGCATTTTGTAAGTGCCGCTATTGTTGTGCCATAATTGGGTATTTCTGTAGTAGTGGTAGACACTCATTGAGAGTTTCGGAATGATTTTGTCTGATTGCCTGTGAGTTTAGGAGCAACATGTAACTCTGAATGATTCTTTCATATGCTTGTAAATTGTGTATGATTATAATTTGAGTTATTATCTTTTAATTTAAAAAGGTAAGCCTAATGTATGAAATATATTTGTATGATTTGTGTATTAGTTTAATCTTTTCAAGCATGCTTGCTACGGTATATTTTAATACAATATAAATTGTTGATTGGTTTGTCCATTTTTAAGCATGCTTGTTGCTAAACATTCTGTTATGAGTTATGAAATTGATAAGTGGTTTGTTTATTTTCAAGCATGTTTGCATATGTAAATCATATATTATGTTGGAGGTTGTTTATAGTATGTTAAATCTTGTAATTGCTAGTGATTGCATGTATATGTCATGGCATTTGCATCTGTGATGGGATAGGATTAGAGGAAGAATATGTATGATGAACTCTTTTACCATGTGATATGCCATCACTCGATGCACAGTGGATGGCACTTGTCAAAGCCCTTTCTTCCATGTAGTGCTTTGGCTGTGATTGCATGGGAGTTGTGGGACATGTGACACCTCCTTAGATTTGCTCTTTAAGGAGGGGAGCATGTTCGCCACGCGCCGCAAGTGCACGGGTCGCGCCAAGTAATAAAGTAATAAGTAGAGTATCGTTCCCACGAGGATTTGTCCAAAACCCGGTCAAACAATGATTATCACACTCTCGCCCAATTTGAGTGAAACAAATGCTGAGATTGAAAATAAACTAAGAAAATAAATGAAAATAAAATATACACAGGTGATTCTCCAACCTTAAGGATAAAATGGGTCCTAGGATTATCTATCCCCCTTATACTTCTCAAAACTCAATTAACCTCCCCTCAAGAAGCTCTCAACGAAATTACGTGCTAATCTAGGGTTCAAAGAGTACTTGTAATGCTCTCTCGAGTCAAGAACAAGTGTTTAGTCCTATTCTTTGCACAATCTCTTGCCACAATTTGAAAGAACCCAATTATCATACTCCAACCCTAATATGACTATGCAAGGCTAGCAAGTATATCTCTATCTTACCAACAAAACCATCCGTTCGTCATGCAAACTTCCGGTTCTTGCACTACTTTACCCAAGTTCTACACTCAACCTAGCTCTCTAGAGTCATAAATCAAGCGAACACAACATCTAAATGGTGATCAAGCACTTAGAAGCATTAAGAACGGGGTAAAATAAGCACATATATATCATTAATCACAAATCAAGAGGAGGAATCAAGAATCAATACATACAAGGGTTCAAAATAATCCTAGAATCAAAGTATTTAGCTACTCATGTTCTACAACTCCAAGGGAGCAAATATACACAACATTACAAATCAGAACAAGAGAAGAGAATGAAGAAGGAAGAGATAAACCAAGAGAGGAAGCCCAAATCTCTTTGAAGCTCCGAGCCCAAGCCAAATCCCACCAATCTCCAAGCCCTAGCAGAGCCAAACACGCCCAAAATATGCCCAGAAGTCGAAGAATGAGGGCTCACAACGAAGCCCTAGCTTTTATATCAGTTAAAACGCGCCTGCTCTGTCCAAAACGCGCAGAAAACACGCAGTTCGCCGTCACTTCGCCGCGGCGAAAGCCACGGCGAAGTCCAAAAATCCAGAATTGTGATGCGCTCGCCGTGACTTCGCCGCGGCGAAAGCCACGGCGAGAAACGGCAAACATACAGAGGCATAGAGAGCTCGCCGCGAAGTCACCTTTATTCTGGTGCTTTGCTCTGCTTTCTTTATTTCTTTGGCTGATCTTTGGCTTCATCTTATTTTTGTACAATTGGGAACTTGGAGGAGGGCTAAAATCTCTTGTTTATTGCTTCAAATTATTCCTACAAAAATTATATACAATAACATAAGAAACTAACTATAAAAACAATCAAAATCTACATAAATAAACAATTATGTGCAACCGAAAATCAAATGAACATTTTCTTATCTTGAGATCCAAAATTTATCCATAATTGAATAAAACTCAAGTAAAATGTGCTCAATTGACATGAATTTCTAGGAGTTATCAGAGCAATAGTCCATATTTGAGCTTTATACCTTTGGCTGGGTATATCTCAAGTACTGGTGAGCTTGGAATAATCCAGTTGTGTGGATTTATTTCTATTGGACTGTATGTTACCTTATGGCTCTTGTCAGCGGAATGAAGATGAACGGTGATATAAGGGAGGTTGCATATTGCATCTGATTTATGAGCAAAGCATTTATTAAACTTAAAGGAAATATTTTTGTATGTTGAATTATGAGTATAATTAAATCCCAAGATCTATCTTGTATACACACAAATATATAGGTGATTTTGTAACATAATTGCACATGATTGCTTGTGTATGTTAGGAGATTTCAGTAGTTACTGAAATGTCGATCTCACCCTATTATTAACATTTTCTAGGTGAAGAATCTAACAAGAACCAAGGGAAGGCACTTGAGGAGTGAGACTTGAAGGCTCTTTGGTGCTACTAAGCTCATGTTATGTTTTATTTGTTTTGCTATGGGCCTAAGACTTAATGTTTTATTCTGTTGCTTAAACTATTGTTAAGTTTTAAAATTTGTCACTATGACAGGAGACTTATTTGAACTCAATATTTATCACGTTGGTTTGGATATTGGATAACCTTCTTTGCTACATTATAGAATTTTGGTCGAGTATATGACTTATTTTTGGAGGTGCGACACTACTACTCATATCATAATAATTAAAAATTTGCATACAAAACTATGCATCTTTCCTGTAATGAAAAAAACCACATCGAAATCTCCAAACCAACTCATCCACTAAATATTTAACATAATCCATAAATACCCTAATTATCCTTTATCCCCAAAATATTAAACCACCACTAGGATAATGTAGCATCCACAAACATGAAATCTTAAGGTTTCAATAGTATTTCCAACAACTCAGTTTGCCGAAAAATCGGACCTTTCCCGACAAAATATTAATTGCCAGAATAAGTTCCAAATATAATATCATAACACCAAATACATGTCAATCTAAAGACAATGAAAATAAGGCAAGCGGAAGCTAAAAATGCATGATCCTTACAGAAAAGAAAGTGTGGCAATATATTACTATGATCGTAGACTAAGAAGACTCACTACTTCTAATGAGCAGTCTTTAGATCATTTCCCATCACTAACTTACAAGAGTGAGATAATAGGAGGCTAGACCCACTTAACTACTTAACTACCTGCTTATATGTGAATGTATGCTAGCAAGGTGTTTAGTGGGATAATACATATATATATATAGGGTTCTAAACTTGATCAGATATCAGGCACATCATGATTTCAGAAATAGTTGCCAAAATTTTTTGGGTACAAGATGAGATATTTCAAATTAGTTCTAATAACCACAATCTTAAAATAGTATCTCCCAAACCATTTCAAAAATCATATTTTTCATCACAACCACCCCAAGCCATCGTGCACGAGTAGCTGGGAAAACAAGTGGAACCATTCGAGACTCTACCCACCATGGAACCACGGTACGGATTAGGAGGGACTTTCTACCCTCCCTGACATCGTGATATGAATCAAAAGGGACTCTCTACCTTTATTGAACCCGTGATGGGCATTCTCCCCTCAGAGGATGTGGGCTAACAGAATACCTCATCATGTGATGGCAATTTATTTAGACACACTGAAATTAGACACAATCAAGCATCACAACTTATGCATATATGCAACACCAATCATAAGGCACTTGGCCATTCCAGTTCTTCACAATATGTGTCATGCTACAGTTTCAAATCCAATATATATAAACATTCTAGTTTCTAATATACCCAATCACAAATTTATTGAAGTCATCATTGCAATAATCAATTTAAGTCACCCAAAATTGAAAGAGTTCTAAATCTCTTACCAACAACACCCACACATAGAACAAGTAGAAGCAATTACCTATTAGCTGCAACTGATCTCATAACAGTGCAGCTCCCCCCGTGCCTAATTCAGCACAACTCAACTCTACAATAATACATATACACATACAATTAACTATCTATCAAAATCAATTAATAATTTGCTAATTAAAAATCCCTAACTAAAAATTCCTACCCTTTTTAACTTGATCCACAACTCTCAACTTTTCCCTTTATCCTACTTAGTCCAAAATTCACCTTAACACTACAAAAAAATAGTGCTTTTGTCACAGTTAAAATACGATATTTGTCACGGTTGTCATGGTTTTAAATTTGTCACGGTTTTAAAAACCGTGACAAAACCGTCCATGGCAAAGTTTGCCACGGTTTTAAAACAAAACCATGACAAAGTTTGTCACGGTTTTCTTTTACTTTGTCATGGTTTTGTTTTAAAACCGTGACAATATTTTATTTAAAAAATTTGAACTGAATATTTTTTTTTTTACTTTTTTTATTTTGAATGAATTAATTTATTTAATATATTACTTATTAAAATATTTTTACAACAATTAACCTATTGTGGAATATTTATTTTTATGTTTGCAATTCTAAATTTTTAAAGATTACTTTCCTATATTTTTATGTAGAAGAATAATTATCATTTTGAAAAAAATTAGATAAACACCTGCAACAAAAAAATTAAAACAATAATTAGAAAATACTGAAAATATTATTTGAAACAAATGGGAATAAAATAAAAAGAATAAATGATTTAAATAAATTACCAAGACTGAAAAGATAGAGTAGTAGATATATCTATGAGAAGAGAAGAGAAGAGAGGAGAAGAGAGGAGGAAAAAGTATAGAAGTGTGCAAATGAGAGGGTATATATAGGAGTCAATATATAGTTTGTCACGGTTTTGGGTAAAACCCGTGACAAACAATGTACGAATTTTTTTTTAAAAAACAATTGGGAACATTTGTCACGGTTTTTACCCAAAACTGTGACAAATATTGTCAAAAATCTGGGAACATTTGTCACGGTTTTAGTAAAAAAACATGACAAATGTACACTAACGGTTAGATTAAAAAAATAGAAAACTCTTTTGTCACGGTTTGAACCATGACAAAAGAGTTTTACATTTTACAAAAAAAAAAAAAAAAGATGTTGTCACGGCTTGCAAAGGCAAACCGTGATAACATATAAAAAAAAATTAAAAAAATGTTGTCACGGCTTGTTGGAGGCAAACCGTGACAACAATGTTAACATTTTGCTACGGTTTGCATGCAAACCGTGACAAAATGTATTTTTTATTTAAAAAAAATAAAACTAATTTGTCATAGTTTTGCAAGGAAAACCGTGACAAATTTTCTTAACCTTTGTCATGGTTTGCCTAGAAAACCGTGACAAAAAGCATATTTATTTCCTTAAAAAATAAAATTACAATTTTGCCATGGTTTTTATAGGCCAAAACCGTGATAAAGTATTTCCCTCTACATGGAGGGAAGCTTTGCGCCACATTTGTCACGGTTTTATACTTGTAACCATGACAAATTTGTCAATTTTTTTCTTTTCCTATCTTTGTCACGGTTTTGTTGTCAAAACTATGACAAATGGCACATATTTGTCACAGTTTTGATAATCGTGACAAAGTAACTGTGACAAACTAACGTTTTTTTTTGTAGTGAATCACAATTACACAATTCAAGCCTATACATTAATCCCTAACATTATCCAACCATTCCTAAATATCCATATTCATTTGTCATCTCCAAATTATACCTTAAAACCTTTACAGATTAATTTAGTTAAATTAAAAGCCTATAGGACCTCCCAACTTCTCCAAATCACCATTTATCCACAGTCACATCTAACAGCATAACTTACACCAATTTAGACTACAAAATCGTGCTAAATTCATCCAAGATCCTACTCACTCATATTCTCGTCATTTCATTATTTAAACTCATCCATTAACCTCATCTGAGTCTTTAAATTTCTCAAATTACCTATTAATAACTTAAAGGGTAAAGGGTCAAAAATGCCCCTCTACTTATGTCCAAGGTGCATCTAGCACCTTGTACTTATTTTTGGCTCAAAATTGTCATTCAACTTTCAAATTCGGGACAATAATGACTTTTCCACCAAACTGGCCCATAGGACGTTTCAAATGCACACCAATAATGACTTCTTCGTCAAACTGACCCAACAGACGTTTCAAATTCAGACCAATAACGGCTCATCCATCAAACTGGCCCAATTTTTGTTACTTTTTTATGGGTAGATCCCACACTGGAATTTCACAGGAATCTAATTTTTGTTGGGCCAGTTTGATGAAGAAGTCATTATTGACATGAATTTGAATATCTGTTGAGCCAGTTTAACAGAGGAGTCATTATTGGCTCAAATTGGAAACTTCCGTTGGGCCAGTTTGACAGAAGAGTCATTATTAACCCAAATTTGAAAGTTGATGGACATTCTTGAGCCAAAAAAGTACAAGGTGCCAGATGCACCTTGGACAATAGTACAAGGTCATTTTTTACCCTTCACCCTAACTTAAAACCCAAAAAACCCACTTTCTCACAATCCCTAATACATATTAATTTTCACCAAAATTGCTTTCAATTAAAAATACTCATCAATTTCTCCCTCAACCACAACTCATATTCCATATCCCAACCATCAAAATCTTGAACCTATATCCAACCTAAAGTTTTAATATCCATAATCACCTATTCAATCAACTCTTTCCGAATTCCTTAAAATATCAATTATAAAAATATAATAAACCAACTATCAGCATCATTTACACCAATGAATTTATAGGAACTACTAATTAATCTCAAATACTCAAGCTCAAAGAATTCCTCCTTAAACTCTATTTTATTCCAAACTTTATGTATCCAAAGATTCCTCCAAGTAAAATTTTAACCATAAAAACCAAATTAATATTATCATATAATGTTAATAAACCTCTAGAAACCACCAATTAATCTATAAACACCCCATATCACAAAACCCCCAATTTTCCAAAACCTCCAAAACTACAAAAACTCTCAATAATTAGAAAAACTCAAACAAGCTAAAATCTCTTCAAGGAACCTCAAATTCACATCTTAAACTTCAATTTAATAAGCTTAGAACTCCCAAAAACTAATACTTAGACAAGACCCCATTTTCAAACGAAGAAAATTGAAGAAACTAAGGGCATAGGAAGGTAGAGGAGAATTACGGGAATCCGAAATGGGCTTAGTTGCCCGGAAAAGCTTCGTCTCTGGCGCTAGTGAACTTGAGAAAATTTGGCAAATTAGCACTTTGATCTCCTCCTACGCTCACGGATCAGACTAGAAATAATATGTAGAGGAAGGATGTAAGACATGGAGGAAGATGAATGGTGGTGATAGGAGGTGGTTTCTGGCTAGTTTTTGCCGGAAACATTCACCCCCTTTGAAGTTCGATACCGAACAACAATGGATTTGGGAGGAGTTAATAGGGAAGGGAGGAAGGAAGCTGGGAGGAAGGAGGTAGTGGTGGACAGTGGAGCGAAAGAATACGCCGAAGAGGAAGAGAGAAGGGAAAGAGCGTGGGGAGGGAGAGATAATCGGGAGGGTGAGGGAGGAAGGGAAGAGAGACAGATAGAGAGAAGAAATAGGAAAGGAATTAGGAAAATGGGTGGAGAAAATTAGACAACTAAACCCCTAAAAATCCTCATATAAGATATTTTCTTCTACTCTAAAATTTCCTTTTTATCCCCAAAAATTTTACCACAATAATTTCTAACTATTTTCTCCCTCAATGTCCTTCTTTGAGCCTAAAAGATACATTTTCGCCAAATTTTTTCACTTAAAATAAAGGATAAACTAAATCTTTAAAATCCTAAAAATACCTCAAATATCCCCATAATTCATCGATTTTTCTAAATTAATTCCTAATTACACCCACTAATGCTCAATAATTCCTAGGATGTTACAGTAAGTGCCTGTTTAACATGGCTTTTAAAAACTAGGCTTGAGGAAAGAACACCCAAACATGTGATAAAATGGAAAAGAACACTTTTTTCCTTAAAACCATGGTTTTGGATTTAAAACTTAGGTTTGGGGAAGAGCTATTTCTCACCACTATTTTTGCTTTATATGTGGGGTTGAGTCATCATTATAACTCTCATAAATTACCAACCCAAAATGCGCTTCTTCTTATGATATAAATATATATATATATATATACGTATAACTTATTTATAAATTTTAATTATATTTAATTTAAAAATGCATTATATACTATTTATTTAGAAAAGGCCTCCAATTCTTTCCTTCTGTAAACATATTTGAATGTAAGAATTTTGATATTTAGTTAACCATATAAATAATACATCATATATATTACTTATTATTTTATTATAGTAATATATGATTTAATGTTTTAAATCTTTGAAATAGAATATTATCCTTCAAATATGAATACCACATAAGCTAATGTCTTTGTTGGTAATTTCCACAAGAAAAATGTGATTCTGGTAACAATTATCAAAACACTATGATTTTATCAAAATCTCTTCCTTTTTCATGAAAATTACTCTACTCAAAATCTATTCTCAAAAATTACTTTTACCACGTTTTTCTCAAAGGACATTCTCCATAAATTAATTCAAACAGGTTCACTCTAGGTACCTCCTTCAAGTCTGAACTAGTTTAGTGCTCATCACCTTTGATGAGCACCCCAAACTAAGTTGATATGGACATCCTAGATTTTAACTCTTTTCAAACAAGGTTTTTTAAGTAAAAAAGTTTTTTTTAAAAAAAATTATGATAGATAAAAAACATTTTCGTTATTTCACATTCTATGCAATTAGAATAATTATGTTTTTAAAATAAAAATAAAGAAAAAATTAAAATGTGAACCGTCCGTATTTGTCGAGTTTGAGAGCTCATTAAGATGAGCACCTAAATTGATTGCCCCTTCAAGTATATATGAATCTTATAACCTTTACATAAAATTCTTGCATAGTTTTAAATTTAGACTAATGGAGTTAGCAAACTAAAAAAGAAGCCTAGATTTGTATACTGGAGCTAGTGTATAACCCATGATTTTTGCATACTACGAGGCATATGTCAAAACGCCCTTATGTTTTCTCTGGTGGGGCTAATTTGCTTGGTGGGGCTAATTTGCTTGACGTCCTAGAGTGATAAAAATCATTTTTCCATCGCTAATTATAACTTTTAAAATTTCATGGATTTTATGAAATCCCCTTTCATTTCGTTCAACACAACATCAATGTCTGCATTTTTGTAAATGGAATGACTTAAGAAGGTAAATCAATCATGAAGAATTGCTGATTAATTTTTCATCTTTTTCAAATGAAGACAATATATTTTTTTTATCCAAATACTAACATTACTTAGAGTCACACAGGCACACCAATTCAGCAAATTTAGGAACGAATAATATTATACACACACATATATATTAACATGATTCCAATAACTTTTTAACTATAGGGAAAATATAAGTTATTCCCTTAAATTAAATTAAAACTTCATGGTTCAGATAGAGTTGAGTTGAATAATAGATTGTCTTTTTTTAATAACATAAGACATTGTATTTTGTTACAAAATGTATTAAAATATAACTAACTTCCAAGAAAAGAAAAATATTTTTCTCCATTATCGTACTCATTCAAATTCTAAGTAATTGTTACAAATAGCATCTCATTAGAACTATATATGGTGTAACCGAACAGAACTTCAACTCTTGAATTCTAATATTTAAGCATCATGCGTTGTGGCAACAATGCACTTTTTTTTTTTGCTATTTTATAATTTACTATTTATAGCTCGTGGCGTCTTCAAGCGTTCTTCTAGCGTAGATGTTGCCTCAACATCATATGCGGTTGTTGATGGTGAAGATCGCAGGAATGCACAAGAGGAGGGTGAATTGTGCTATCTAAAAATTTAAACACTTAGAAAACAAAGTTTATATTGGTTCAACCCAAAATCTTGGCCTACGTCCAGTTTTCCAACCATAGTTGGGTTCCACTAAATTCCAAGATTAACACAGGCTTTTGAAAGCCTTTACAAGTGACCTCTCAGTAAGATCTCTCTCTTACAGATCACTCCCCCTTACACTTTGTAAAATTACAACCTACTCTTAAGATCCCACTATCTTAAGAGTAATCCTTAATAAGAATAAGATTACAGAGACTTGTTCACTCAATGAATAGATTTTGATACACACACTGAAGTACACAGATAATGAATGATTATAACAGAGAGTAGGTGAGTATTTAATGCAGTAAGAATTTCTAACAAGAGTAATCAATGATAGCAATCAATGTTCTCCACCCTACTTCTTCACAATGGCATTTATACTTGCTTCTAGAATTTTTCCCGTTGAGAAGATTATAGCTATTACGAGTTTTTTTACCAGAGAGCTGATAAATCTGATGTAGTGTTAGGATTGTATTCTAGTGAAGCATTAACTCCATTGTACTTGTTTAACTTTAGTTCATCTCTCTTCATTAACCTCAGGAAGTGGTTGGTAAGTCAAACGGCTCTTTTGGCAGCTCTGAGTATCTAACGTTAACTCCCCATAATAGGCTTGACCAACTTCTATACTTGAAGGCTTAAAATAGACTTGCCATGCAGTTTGAATTAATTTAGTCACCACTTCAATCATGGTCTCTGATCAATCAAAGGGTGAGGTTCCTGATCGATCACACACAGATTACATATCGATCACAGCCTGCAACACTTAGATTCAAAGTGAAATAATATCTCGCCTGATCGATCATAGGGATCCCTGATCGATTAGGCTTATCTGATCAATCATACTCAAATTATATTCAGATTATACGAATTCTCTTATCGATAACTCATTGTTCTTTGATCGTTTAAACTTGTCTGATCGATTACACAATTTCCTCTGATCGATTAAGCCTGTCTGATCGATTAGAAACAAATTATTCATGAATTATCCTTTAGTCCTTCTGATCGATTATAGGGGAGGTCTAATCAATTGGACTCATCCAATCGATTGCACTAACTTCTTCTGATTCCTCTAATCGATATACATGTACTTAGTTCATTTTTTCTCTTCCTCTAATCGATCACAGGGCTCTCTAATCGATTGGGCGCCTAAGTTCTTAAATCTCTAGTTTGTCTCTGATCTATCCCTGATCGATTAGGCTTATGCTTACTAACTTATAATCTGATCCTGATCGATTATGCAACACTTAGAATTTTCTATTAGATTGTTTCTAAGTTATCCCTGATTTTTACCCAACCTTTCTTTATGCCTAAGTTATGTTTAGTTATCATCAAAACTTATAATTCTAACATTCTCCCCCTTTTTGATGATGACAAAACATTAGCAATAGTCAAAGTGATAAGAGGGTAAATAAAGAGTGAACAAGAATTGTGCACTCATAACATAGGTATTATAATATTATAATTCATGCATTACAATTCAAAAGGCATAATAGCAGGAACAAAACACATGCAATAAGAGACAATAAAACATATTATGTATGAATGATGCAGATGAAAGGTTTGAGGAATGATGGAGGTTTGTCTGGTTTAATCAGACTTTGTGTCACTCCTCCAGTTGGATGTGTCCAAGTCATAGTCTCCAGATTCACTGCTGATTCGTCCAAAGTCAAATGAAGGTTCCTCCTCCAGGAACTCAGTCTCAATCTCAACCTCCTTCTTCTTTGCAGGAGCCTTCTTCTGTTAGAATCTTAAGTTTTGATGAGGACTGGACCCATAGATAACATAAGTAAAATGAACAATTAGCATATAACTTAGTCTGGAATAAGTTGAGATAAGAATCATGTTAAATGACTAAGTAAAAGAGTGCAGGTTACCTTAACATTGAACAAGTAAAATCTTATAGATAACAGATACACTATCGCTAAGCTAGAACCCATCGCTAACAAATGGAAGGCTTAGGATAACAATAGCTAATGAAGACTTAGCAATAATCTGAAGAAAAGTCAAGCAAAGAGTTGAGCTAGCCTAAGCAAGCAAAGGCCCCACAGATAACATGGATAACACAAAGGGGGAGAATGTTAGAACAACTAGCAGTAATGAACTAAGTTAGCTAGCGATAACATGATTAGCTATCGATAACAGAATACTTGAAATAACTTAGACATTCAGATAGATATCATAGTGTCTTTGAGCAAATGAGCTAACTAGCGATAACATAGTTACTAGCGATAACACCTAATGTGCTTCACATGAATACTTGTTTAGCTAACAGCTAAGTGCGGGACTTACACTATTAAGCTAGCGATAACTAATGGTGCTAGTGCTACTGAAAAAGCTGCTATGCAAGTACAATGGTTGCAGGTGATCGTTACTCACAGTCTCTATCTCTCTTAGCTCATCCTCTACAACATTAATTGAAGCAAGAGAATAAAGTTGACAAAGATGAAGAAAACATTAATTGCCAACGGCTAAGAGCTCCCAACGACTAATTTCTGAAAGAGGCAATCGCACAAGAGGGGGGTGAATTGTGCTTTCAAACAAGGTATTAAACTGATGATAAATAAAATCAACTCTAAAACTTTATACTGGTTCGGCCAACACTGCCTACGTCCAGTTCTCCAACACCTTGTTGGGTTCCACTAACCACAGGTTTTACGAGCACAGGTTCACCTGTCAACCTTTACAGAGTTTTAGAATCTCTCTAAACACTCCCCCTTACTACCTGTAAGGCAATATCCCTGTTCTAAAGCACCAAGCTTTCAGAACAACCTCAAACAATAGAGGATTTCAATAAATATGTTCACTTAATGAACTGATTTTGATAAACACTTAAGTACAGATAAAATCTCTAAAACAATAAATACAGAAAACAGAGAGCAATGAATGAGTATGTGAATATTCTCGTTTTTCGTCGCTTTCCAATAAATGCTCAAGTTCTATATTTATATCTCTTCTCAGAGTTTGCCCTAGCGTTCAATCTTCAAGAAGCCGTTTGAATTTAGTCATTGGGAGCTCATAGCCGTTGGCATTTAATGCAGCTTCTTCATCGGGCTTAACTTTCTGCTCTAGCTTCAACTACTTCTTGTGTAGGGTGAGCTAGGAGAGAGACAGACTTAACGTTCTGAGCGTCTGTACGAATTGTACTTTTTGGCAGCTTTTTCACTAGCGCTAGGTTGATCTGCTAGCGCTAACTTCATAGTGAGTTCTGTACTTAAGCTGTTAGCTGAACAAATAATCATTTAAGGTATAGAGAATGCTATCGCAAATTTAGTCCATTAGCTCAAATGAGATAAAGACAATATGAGGTATTTCAAAGCATTTTATATCGATAGACAAGAGTATTATCGATAGCATATTCTTTTAGCTCAATGTTCAGAGTACTAGCTATATCATATCAGCATACATTCTTCTATCGATTGCTAATCCCTTATCGCTAGATACTTGATTGCTCATTAGCTTTAAGGATACTGAGATGATTATTAAAGGGTGTTTCAAGGTATCCTATTATCGATAGCTAAACGTGTTAGCGCTAGCAACTATGTTAGCTCATTTGACTCATTTGCTCTCAGGCACTAGCTATCTGAATGATCATTATCTGAAGCATTTTTGTTATCGATAGCTTAACTTGTTATCGCTAGCTGATTCTATAGCTCAAGGACTTTGATTTATGTTATCTATGAACTTGTAGCGATAGAATCTTTCGTAGCGATAGAGATAGACTTGGTGATATATATTAGCTTTGTTATTTCTAAGTCTTCACTTGCTATGGCTCTGTCTATTAGCTATAGAGATTCACTTATCGATAGAGATATTCATTCTTATTGTTCTGCTAAGTTACCATATGTTATTTTTGAATCTTTCATCTAGCAATACATCTTTTACTCTTGCAATAGTGATCTGTTACCTATTAGATTTTACTCGTTTAAATCAAAGGTAACTTGCGCTCATTTGCTTATGTTATTTATGGGGTCAGTCTTCATCAAAACTTACGATTCTAACATTTCAAATGGCCTCTTGAAGCTGAGAGAAAAGGCAAGCTGTGAAGAGTTATAAATATAAAGACTTGAGCATTTATGAATAGTGACTCACTAACACACACAGAGACGAACTAGCATTCAATATTCCCATCTACTCTCTTCTCACAAAAGCTCAAAGTATTTATTATTCTTAGTGAGATTATTTGTACTTAAGTGTTTATCAAAATTTGTTCATTGAGTGAACTCATTAATTGAAATCCTCTACTGTTTGAGGTTGTTTTAAAGCTTGGGGCTTTATGACAGGGTTGTGTCCTTACAAGTTGTAAGGAGGAGCGTTTAAAGGGAAGTCTAAAGCTCTGTTGTAAAGGTTGGCAGGTGAACCCGTTTTTGTAAAACCTGTGGTATAGTGGAACCCAATGAGCAGTGGGAGAACTGGACGTAGGCATTGTGTTGGCCGAACCAGTATAAAAGATTGTTTTGTGTTTTTAAGTTTTATATTTTTTAAAGCACAATTCACCCCCCTCTTGTGCGTTTTTGCCATTCTCATTTGGTATCAGAATAGGTCTTCTCCTTTTGATTCCAACGAGTCTGAGAAGAAAAGATCAAGATGGCATCGTACCAGAACATTCTGCCTGAAGGAAGCTCCATTAACAAACCCCTTGGTTTTGATGGAAAGCACTATACTTTTTGGAAACTCAAAATGAAGATCTACATCAAAGCCAATGGGTATAAGTTGTGGAAGATTATAGAAGAAGGGGATATTGTGCCTATGAATATTTTAGGCAATCCAAAGAGTGAAAGTGAATTTACTCATGATGACATTGCTGATCTCGAGTTGAACAGCAAGGCAATTATCATGATTTAAAGTGCTCTTGGTCAGACTGAGTTTTTCAGAGTCAGCCACTTGAGCACTGCTAAGGAAATGTGGGAAGCTCTGCAGGTTGCTCATGAAGAAACCTCTAGAGTGAAAGATAGAAGAGTGGAAATGCTTGTTGAGGAGTTCCATAAGTTTGAAATGATAGAAGGTGAAAAGATAAGAGATTTGGAGATCAGATTCACTTATCTTATCAACAATCTTGCTGCTCTAGGAAGAAAAATTTCAGAGAAAGAGCAAGTCAACAAGATTCTAGAAGCATTAAAGGGTGATTGGCTCATGAAGGTCACTGTTATTCAAGAAATGCAAGGAGAATCAACCAAGTCCATCACGACCTTGTTTGGTAGTCTTGCTGAGTATGAGCCAACTTTAATAGCTCAAATGGAAGCTCAAAGAAATTCTAGAAAGAAGTCTCTTGCCCTTGCTATATCTGAAAGAGATGAAGTTAATGATGATGATGAATATGAAGATATTGATGATGAAGATGTGGCTCTCATGGTTAGAAAGTTTAAGAAATTCTTTAGGAGAAGAGGAAGGTTCCAGAAGGGTGGTCCTAGCTTCAGAAAGGATTCTCATAATGATAAAGCTCTTGTGTGTTTTGAATGTAAGAAGCTTGGTCATTTCAAAGCGGAGTGCCCAAGTCTTCAGAGATTCAAGGAAAAGGAGAAAAAGGAGAAGTCCTTTGGAAAGAAGAAAGCCTATGTATTATCCATCTGGGGTGTTAGTTCAGATGAGAAAGCTAGCGATAATGAAGAGAGTGCCAATCTCTGCCTAGTTGCTCAAGAGGAGAAAAGTGACTCTGAGGTATATGATTTTGAACCTACCTATTCTGAACTTCAAAGCATGTATGATGAAATGCATACTGAATTAATTAAGCTTGCTAAAGAAGTTGTAGGTTTAAGAAAAGAAAACAAGGAACTTAAGAAAAATATTTCTTCTTCTACATCCAAAGTTCCTTCTGTACTATCGATAGAAGAGAAGCTATCGCAAACTCCTAGAGTTGAGCCATCGATAGCTAATCCTCCATCGATAGCTAATCCTCCTACAACAAATTCTGACAGTTGTTCTAGCTGTGAAAACTTGTTGAAGGAGAAAGAAAAGCTTTTAAATGCTTTAGAAAAGTTTACAAAAGGCTTAGAGATGCTAAAAGTAATTTTAAAGGACCAAAAAGCTTTTAGAAACAAAACTGGCATTGGTTATGAACCAAAGCACAAAGCTTCAAAGAAATGGGTAGAACCCAAGGTGAAACATTATTTACAGTATTTTATAAAATCTTCTGAATACTCTTTACCATATAGTTTTTGTAATTATTGTAACAAAAAGGGCCATACTCAATCTACTTGCAATCCGAGAAAATATGGAATTGGTGGTTCTTATAAGTAGGTTCCTAAAGGAACTCATGTGCCTAAGGTTTTTACAAACCTAGAGCTCAAGACTAATCCTCAAGGACCCAAGAAAGTTTGGGTACCTAAATCTGTCTAGCTTGTGCAGGTGTTCCTTAAAGCATCCAACAAAGGAAAGTGGTACATTGATAGTGGATGCTCAAAGCATATGACTGGTGACAAGGACAGGTTCAACAATCTAGTGATAAAAGAGGGAGCCAAAGTCAGTTTTGGTGGAAATCAAAGAGGAAAGATCACTGGAGTTGGTGAAGTTGGTCCTGTCAAAGATGTGTACTTAGTGGATGGTCTCTACCATAACTTGCTAAGTGTCAGCCAAAGCACTGACCATGGTAACTGGGTTATTTTTTATTCCAATGAATGCCTCATTGTTGATAAAAAGGATTTAGATATAAATAAAACTAATCTTAAGTGTAAGCTAAAAGCAAATAGAAATGGTAACTTATACACTTTAGATTTATGCCAACAACTTGAAGAAAAATGTTTTATTTCAAAAGATGAAACTTGTTGGCTATGGCATAAGAGACTAGCTCATGTAAATTTCACTCAATTTGATAAGCTAGTTAAAAAGGAGCTAGTCATAGGTATTCTTAGTTTTAGGGCTAAGCATGATTTAATTTGTGAATCTTGCCAAAAGGGTAAACAAACAAAGTCTTCGTTTAAAACCAAGAAGACAGTTTCCACAAGTAGGCCATTGGAACTAATCCACATGGATTTAGTTGGGCCTGCAAGAGTGAAAAGTCTTGGTGGAAGTCTATACACTCTTGTAGTTGTGGATGACTATTAAAGGTTTACTTAGACTATATTTCTTTCCTCAAAGCATGAAACTTTTGATGCCTTTTGTGTGCTTGCTAAGAAATTGAAGAATGGAAAAGGCACCAAGATTGTAGCAATTAGTACTGATCATGGAGGAGAGTTTGACTCGCCGCCGTTCTTAGCTGCTCCTACCATCGTCCGCCGTCACCACCATGTGAGAGGCAAAATAGAGAGAATGAGAGCGAGATGGAGAGATGTCGGGGGGAAGAGAGTGGGTGAGGAATGAAATGAAGGAGATGGAAAGAAATAAAAATAAAAGGAGAAAAGATAATAAGTTACCATTTTGCCCCTTCTACCATAACTGAAGATATTTTCAACTAGCGGCAGATATCTTCATTTTTATTTTCTCTTTCCCACTATGCCCTTCTTTAAAATTTTTAATTACTATTTCCCTTTCAAATTTATCTGAATTTACTCCAAAACAATTTCTCTAGATATGCTTTAATTTCGAAATTTATTTATAAGACTTTTTAAATACTAAACAATACCCCAAGGTTCTAAATATTTCCTTATTTAAATTCATCTTCTAACTATTTTTCCTCAATTAATAAAGAAAATAAGCCTTAAAAATTATTAAAAATTCATCTGGCCTCATGAATTTATTTATAAGGCTTTTTAATTCCTAAATGACATCCCAAGACCTTAAATAAATCCTTTTTATCTCTTTTTGAAAATTTGGGGTGTTACAAAGTGCATGTGTAGGTCTGAAATTTCATATTGGCTGCTATCTTTGTAATTTCTTATAAGCTGCTCATTGGTTTTGAATTGACTTGAAACCGATTGCATTGGGGATAATACAATGTCCAGGTATGGGGGAACATTTGGCTTATATGTGTTGCATTATGAGTGCTCATTGCTGCTGTTTCTTAGAGCATACTTGATTTTTAACATTAGAATTTTACTACTGTTCATGCTGATAAGAAATACTCATTCTGACTTTAATGAGTATCTTGCATAGTACTTGAGAAATTCTAGTCTATGGGTAAACTTGATGGCTGAATTCATTAAAATTTGCTGAAATTGAATTCTTACATACATGAACTCCTTACACTTGGATCTGGCATTTTTTTTATTACTGGGCTAAAAATTGAGTGTTAAAAGTTCATTTCTCATTAGTAATTGTAGAGTAAGTTTGGCTATGATATGAGAATGTTGGTTTGGCTATCTGATTTTGCATGATTAGTACATAAAAATGTAGTTATACATGGCAATATGATCATTTCAATGTGCAATCTTATTTTTATTGATGGACTAGAGGAATAAACCCTTGATGGAAGGATTCTCAGCCTTATCTCACTTCTAAATATTGAGTGCATACTCCTTATTATTAGTTCTCTCTAGAACTTGTCCTAGCTCTTTATTGAGGCCACATTTGTTCATGGAAGGAAGTGTAAATGATAGAGGCATTTTGTTCTACACCCTTAAAACCCAAACACAAACTAAACACTTTTAACACTTGCTAGCCACGTTGAGCCATTCATTCATTTCTTTATTTCATCAAGTTGACCAAGTTAGAGTAATTTGCATCATTATTGATGGTGGAACATGAATATTACTGAATCACATGAACCTGCCTTGTGAAATTATTGAGTTACATTTTACTAGTGACTAAAGTGATTTAAAGTTTGGTGCACACACTTTTGTCTTGGACTCATAGTTGAGGATTGCCAAACTGGTGATGAAAAAAAAATGTAAATGGCAAAATGCACAAGAGGGGGGGTGAATTGTGCTTTTCAAAATAACACTGTAAACACAAAGACAATCCTTTATACTGGTTTGACCAAACACTGCCTGAAAGTGGCAATCGCACAAGAGGGGGGTGAATTGTGCTATTAAAAAATCTAGGGGAAATTAACTCAACACAAAATTTATACTGGTTCGGCCAACACTGCCTACGTCCAGTTCTCCAACACTCTGTTGGGTTCCACTAACCACAGGTTTTACGAGCACAGGTTCACCTGTCAACCTTTACAGAGTTTTAGAATCTCTAAACACTCCCCCTTACTACCTGTAAGGAAATATCCCTGTTCTAAAGCACCAAGCTTTCAGAACAACCTCAAACAGTAGAGGATTTCAATAAATACGTTCACTTAATGAACTGATTTTGATAAACACTTAAGTACAGATGAAATCTCTAAGACAATAAATACAGAGTAATGAATGAGCTTGTGAATTTTCTCGTTGTTCGTCTCTACTCACTAAATGCTTGAGTTCTGTATTTATATTTTCTTCAGATTTTGCCCTTTTGATTCAACATTCAAGAAGCCGTTTGAATTTAGTCGTTGGGAGCTCATAGCCGTTGGCATTAAATGCAGCTTCTTTATCGGGCTTAACTCTCTGCTCTAGCTTCAACTACTTCTTGCATAGGGTGAGCTAAGAGAGAGACAGACTCAGCGCTCTGAGCATCCGTACAAATAGTACTTTCTGGCAGCTTTCTATTAGCGCTAGCTTGATCTGTTATCGCTAATCTCATAGAGTGATCTGCACTTAAACTGTTAGCTAACCAAATAGTCATATTTAGCACAGAGGTTACTATCGCAAGCTTAATCCATTAGCTCAATGAGATGAAGACAATATAAGGAATATCAGGGCTTTTTATTGATAGCATATTCTCTTGGATTAGAAAGAATTTCATCAGCATAGATTATCTCTATCGATTGCAAATTCATTATCGCTATTATCCTTCAGGATACTATCATCCAAGTATTCAGATATTTTCAGGTATCCTATTATCGATAGCTCAATCTATTATCGCTAGCAACTACTTTAGCTCATTTGACTTGCTCAGGCACTGGCTATCTGAATGATTTATTATCTGAAGCACTTTTGTTATCGATAGCTTATCTTGTTATCGCTAGCTGATTTCATTAGATCAAGGACTTGGGTTATCTTTCTGCTAGCTGAGTTATCAATGAACTTCTAGCGATGGATTCTTTCTTAGCGATAGAGAATGACTTAGCGATAGATAATGACTTTGATATTTCTAAGTCTTCATTCGCTATTCCTTTCAATCAATTTGTTATGGAAATTTACTTAGCGATAGAGATTTTCATTCTTATTGATCTGCTAAGTTATCATTTCTTATTAGCGATATTTTTCATAGATCAGTCTTCATCAAAACTTAAGATTCTAACACTGCCTACGTCTAGTTCTCCAACTCCTCGTTGGGTTCCACTATACCACAGGTTTTACAACACGGGTTCACCTGCCAACCTGTATAAAACAGAGCTTTAGACTTCCTCTAAACGCTTCCCCTTACAAGTTGTAAGAATACAACCATGTTCTAAAGTCCCAAACTTTAGAACAACCTCAAAAAGTAGAGGATTTCAATAAATGAGTTCACTTAATGAACATATTTTGATAAACACTGAAGTACAAAATAATCTCACTAAGAGTAATAAAACTTTAAGCTTTTGAGAGCAGAGAGTAGGTGAAAGTAATGAATGTTTGTAATTTCGTTCTCTTCTTCATAAATGCTCAAGTCTCGGTATTTTTATCTCTTCACAGCTTGCCTTTTTCTTCAGCTCCAAGAGGTCGTTTGAATATGGTCGTTGAGAGTTCTTAGCCGTTGGCAATAGATGCTGTTTTTCATCTTGGTCAAATTTCTTCTCTTGCTTCATTTAATTCTTGCAGAGAGTGAGCTAAGAGAAACAGAGTCTGTGAGTAACGATCACCTGCAACATTGTACTTGCATAGCAGCTTTATCAGTAGCGCTAGCTCCTTTGGCTATCGCTAGCTTACTAGTGTGAGTCTTGCACTTAGCCGTTAGCTTAAAAAAGTATTCATGTGAGGCACAGTAGGTGTTATCACTAGTGAAATTCATTAGCTCAGTGTATACAGACAATGTATTAGCTAGCGACTATGTTATCGCTAGTTCAATTCATTAGCTCAATGTATTAGATATCTGTATGTAAGTTATCTCAAGTGTTCTACTATCGATAACTGATCTTGTTATCACTAGTTATCTTTGCTAGCTGTTCTAACATTTTCCCTTGAAATATCCATGTTATTTATGAGACCTTAGCGATAGAGATATAGCTTAGCGATAGTGATCTATTCTTGGCTTGCTAGCTCAACTCATTCTCTTAGCGATAGTGAAGGCCTTAGCGATAGTGTATCTGTTATCTATAGGATTTTACATATTCAATGTTAAGATAACCTACACTCTTTTACTTAGTCATTTATCATGATTCTTATCTTAGTTTATTCAGACTAAGTTATATGCTAATTGTCCATTTTACTTATGTTATCTATGGGTCCAGTCCTCATCAAAACTTAAGATTCTAACAAAACAAAGAGTCAGAGAGAGAATGGTATTGAAACAAAAAATATACAAAAAAATAGAGAAAAGCAAGAAAAAAAGTACTTATGTATCAAAGAAAAAAAAACAGGACAAAAAAAAAGAGAGAGAGAGATACGAAAGAAAAAAATGAAAAAAAAAAGTGGAGAAGAAAAGACATGTAAGCAAATGAATGTTGAAAAGCTTATGCTAATTGTTAGATATGGACATGAAGGCATTTTGATCTCATTCGAAAGACCTGGAATGGTTGGTTTATAGCTAGATTATCCTCTATATATGCATAATTACTTGATTTGATCAATGTTTAATTCATCCATGTTCATCCTAGCCTTTCCAACATTACAACCTTTAAAAGACCTCTTGATGCATTGATTCCCATGCTTTTGAGTGGTGGAGATAGTAGAGCTTTGACAAGCCTATGGTTGAGGCTAGCTTAGGTGAGTGGAGTGAAATAACCCTATATACGCAGGAGTGGAGTGAAACACTTGTTCTTCTGAGCCTTGATGCCCATTACCAGTCACAATTTTAATTTGTTTATCAAATTGATTATTTTGCTTGAATGATTACAATATTTGTACTAATCATAAAGGAGAAGAAGGTTAGACTAATTGACTTATATTTCAATTGGGTTTGCTGCTGTAATTATTGATGAGGAATGAATTAATGATTTGGAAAAGATTTTCCTAGGAGTGCAAATGTTCTAGTGTGAGGGAATTTGATTGATATAATTATTTATAGAAATATATTGATTTGTGAAGGTGGATAAAATAAAATATATTGATATAATAACACCAAACTAGGAGATCAATAATGTCATCTTTACAATATTTATAGAAATATATTGATATATTGATGAAAAACAATTATCTTGAAAATTAAAAAATAATTATCTTGAAATGAAGTTATACAAGTTAAAATTTAAATACAAATTAAAAGGCAGGTACTTGAAATCGTCATCTCACATTTGGAAATTCACATAAATTTGAACTCAGATATTCCATTATAATTCTTGCTAATAAATTCTTCAAGTTCTAGTTTATAGTCCCTATCTTTGCCCATAAGTAGTAAAGACTTACATGTGTTTCCTCTTAAAATAAAACAGAATAAAACATACTTTTTCATAGGTTTAAGTAAGAATAAATATCAAATAGGGTGATGAAATTGGGTGTCAGAATCTGATGTAAGCAACACTACACATGCTGAAGAGCCTAAAGGCCTATTCTAGCCATCAAACCAACAACAACATCAAAGAGGCCTGACCCATAACATTTATTTTCTATAAAAGGTACAAGTAGCGAATGTGGTGGACACCTAGACATTACTATTGCAGTAGTAGTCGTCGCAGCTTTGCTCCCTTACTCATTTAAATCAATGAATCGATGAATGTCTTATGCAACATTTTGAAAAGATATAATTCCTAACTGACGTGCAAGTGGGAATTCCTAACATCCCTATCATCCCTCCTACACAGAATGGCAATGTCATCCCTTGCATCCTTAGCATAGTAGAAACATCCACCTCACAATAAACATTGAATTTTTGGATCTCCCTACCACCAACTTTCATTAAGGTTTCATTAGGAATAGAATAACCAGAAGTATCTAAACTATCATAAGAACCCATAGGTTTCAGATAACAACAAGTCAAGTTGACATGGCACTTATCTTTTCTAAGCCTTCTAAATTTGTTACCAAGTAGGAGGCATGTAGCATCATCCCTTCAACAACTATGTTCCTCTTAACAGCATGATGATTTCAGCCCTGATTGTGCTTGATGAGAGTGCTGGCTGTCACCCAAGAGCGGGGGTGAATTGGGTGATAGGATAATTTCGTTTAAAAACTTGTTTTTCTAAAATATATTGAAGGCGAGCTCTTTCAAAATTATTAAATGTACTAGAGATATATATCATGCAGATAAGTTTGAAACTATGAGAGATTAGGGAAGAGATAATGCACACAGAATTTATCCTGGTTCGGTCACCCAGACCTACATCCAGTCCTCAGGCTCCACCTGAGATTTCCACTAACCTCTTGTTTAAAACGGGCACAAGAGAAGCCTACCATAGGTTTTACGAACACAGGTTCACCTGCCAACCTTTACAGAGTTTTATAATCCTTCTAAACACTCCCCCTTACCACCTGTAAGGTTACCACCCTGTTCCTAAATCACCAAGCTTTGGAACAACCTCAAACAGTAGAGGATTTTAACAATAGGGTTCACTCAATGAACGGATTGTGATAAACACTAAAGTACAGAGTAATGTATGATGAAATACAACTAGAGCTTTAATAATCTTAATAATGTATTGCTCTAGCACTTCTTATCTAATGCTCTCAATCTGAGTAATTTGCAATTCTGTATAATGCTCTGTTCATCGCTTGTTATTTTCAATCGTTGATCCACTCGCCTCTGGAACCAGATCTTGTTCTTTTTATATCTTCACAGATTGTCCTTTGATTTAGCTTCATATGACCGTTAGGATATAGTCGTTGGAAGTCCATAGCCATTGGGGATGGATACTATGTATCAGCTAATTTAAACTTCTGAACTATTCACGCGTAGGATAGGCTAGACAGAGCGTTCTGAACACTTGTACTTTCATAGCAGCTTTTTCAGTAGCGCTAGGTTGATCTGCTATCGCTAACTTCATAGTGTGAGATCTGCACTTAAGCTGTTAGCTGAAATAATCATTTATTGCAAAGCAGGTGTTATCACAAGCATAGTCCGTTAGCTCAATGATGGATAATATTTATATTAGCTAAGGATTTTCATAAGGAAGTTCTTTATCGATAGATATAATCATTATCGCTAGCACTTGCTAGTACATTAGCTTTAAGGATAGTGGGATGATTATTCGAGAGTATTTCAGGGTATCCTATTATCGATAGCTAAACATGTTAGCGCTTAGCAACTATGTTAGCTTATTTAACTCATTTGTTCTCAGGCATTAGCTATCTGAATGATTATTATCTGAAGCACTTTGTTATCGATAGCTTAACCTGTTATCACTAGCTGATTCTATTAGCTCAAGGACTTTGATCTATATTTCTGATATTTGTCCTTGCTATCTATAAGCTTCTAATGATGGAGTCTTTCTTAGCGATAGTAACAGACTTAGCGATAGATATTAACTTTGTTATTTCTAAATCTTCATTTGCTATGGCTTTTAGTCTATTAGCGATAGACTCTAACTCTAGCGATAGTATTCTGTTACCTATTGGATTTCACTTGTTTAATTCAGAGGTAACATATGCTTATGTTTTCTATGGGTCAGTCTTCATCAGAACTTAAGATTCTAACACTTGATTATTACATATTTTCATCCACTAATTATGGAGAATTAGCACTTTATATAGGCCAGTAAATTATAGTTTAAGCACTTGTGTACTTAGAGTCCTAAGGCATTGAGTTAAGTGCATTTTAATCTTAAATTGAGCGTTTTAAGGCTTAAACTCTTGCATTTCTTAATATGGGCTTTAAATATTACAATTGTGCTTGATTTTATTAAAAGGTCAATTGGGAGAATTCAACAAAGAAGTTAAAAATGTGAAAAATAAGCCCAAAAATTGAATCTGTCAAATTTAGAGAAAATTACAGAAAAGACCCAGAACTTTATGAAATTTTGCACTTTAGTCCCTCCTTACCGTGGCACCCCATAGCGAGGTCCCAAAACCAACATTTGCTTCTGTACCTTGCCATGGCACCCCACGATGAGGGAACGAACTGAACATGTTCTTGTTCTATTTTGATCCGAATTAGGAGTTTGGGTGATTGGGTCCAGTTTAAATTTTTCCTAATCAATATTTTCGACCTTCCCTAGCAACTTTAGGCTTGATTAAGATTAGGAAGTTTCCGTATTAATTATCCTACTCATTATTTCCTATTTTGACTAGCCTTCTTGAAGATTGAGTGGTTGGGTCTTCCCAAATCCTTTCCTAATTGTTTTGGCCAGTCAAAATAGGCAATCCTATGCCAATTTGGATAATTTATAAGTTGCTTCTTATATCACAGGAGGGAGAGCACGAAAATTACACATCACAAGACACAAATTCTCTCATCTCTTCCACCAATTCCTTCCTCTATTCTACAATCCTTCACTAATTCACCAAGGAGTTTGAATTGCAGATCCTTTCAGGTGATTTCTCCTCCTCTATGAAGAATTAATTCGGCTCAATACTCTCTTGGACAACAGGATGACGTGAAGCAAGCTATTCTTCTACTTTATGAGAGTTTTGTTAGTTTCAATTATGTAGTCATAAATTTCCATTTTGTTTACTTGAGCATTTGCTCTTCTTATATTTGGACGTCATTTGTTTTGAGATTCTAGACAATGTAATCATTGAATTATATTTGCATGTATTGATTTGGTTTTCTTCTAGTTCCATCTATCTTTCCAAATTACAGTGTTATGTTAGTCTTTGTTGATTTTATTGCCTAGCATGTTTCTTGGGTAATTTATTCCATTGTGCTTCATATAGTTGTGTTATTTGGGAATTGATTTGTGGGTTTGACTTATTGATGTTGAGTTTCCATAGCGCTAGGTAATTCCATTAATTAATTTGCCTAAAGGATCCAGATCACTAATCATGTCTACGTGCATGAGTATGATTAGGTAGATTTTCATAAGTTAGATGGTTTGATTATAATCTAACGTTTATTGGTTGTTGGATCTGAAGGATATTGAGTGACTTGGATGGATCCAATGTTATTCTATCTATTGGAACCTACTTCTAGTTGATGTAGGATTATAGTTAATCTAATTGGTCTATTGAGGTTGAGTGGTGTCTTAATTGACCCATTCCTTCGACTAAGACTAATTGTATCCACTTGTATTGAACTTAGCCCGATTAGCTCCTCACTAAGAGTGTGAGTCAGTAGTTTGCCACGTGTTATCCCTAACCAAGAAAGCATCCCATCATCCCATTCCATTACCTATCCATATTTATCCTAAAAATACCAAAAACAAGTCTTTACATTCCTTTTAAAAAAACACCAAAAGTACCAACTTTCAAACCCCAGTTTTCATAGCTTAATTACATTTAGTTTTCCTAGGTTAGTCCATTAGGCTCCTCGAGAGACGATCCGGGATCGCACTACTATAGTGCAATCCTTGGTTAATTTAATTTTGCATTTGCACCCAAGGAGTTTAAGAAAGTGGCAAATCAAGCCCCCACAAACTTTCCTGGGAAATTATGGTCATAGGCTTCTAACCAATGATGGTCATAGCCTAAACGATGGTTTGGATTTTGCATATCATCTTTGATATCCCAATCTCCTTTGAAGTGTAGTGTATTTGTCAAGACTACCTTGACTAATGAGTTACTAAGAGACTCCTCAGGTATGAGATATTTAATGAGCCTACTTGTATATATCATGTTCTACTATTGAATTAATTTGTTGCCACACACAAGGAGTCTACACATAATACTTAAAATGAGTCGAGGAAATACCAAACAGAATAATTTTCACACATAACATTGCATACCATATTTCATAACAAAGCCGAACAAATGAAAGGTTCAAGTGTCATGGGAAAAACCGTAATATAAGAGAAAACACAAATAGCTAAATGATGCATATACTATATCAAGCAAGCCTCAATGTAAGGATTAATGAGATGATGATTTTATCCTCAGAAAATAAAAAGATAGAAGCTTTACCTTGTGAAAATCCACGGGGAAGAGAGAGGCTCTATGAGCATGGTAGAGAAAGTTGAGAAAAGGGTAATAGAGAGAAAGGGAGTGATGATGCCAAAGGGAAGTGGAAGAACGACTAGGGGTGCCGGAGGAGGAATTATCAGCATGAATACGGCTCATCATTAAGTAATGTTATTGTTAGTGGTGTTGCTATGTAGTAAGCTGCCTTTCGGTTGAAGAAGGGGAAGCAAAGTACACTCCTTCTCAGACGGTGAGCCATGGAGCATTAAACTTGGCTACCAAGGTTCTTTTTCGTGGCTTCTCTTGGTATCCCTAAATTTATTTTGTCACCATCCCAGATGGGATTTTGTTTCAAGAATTCCAAAATATTAAAAATTTTAAACTTGAGGAGCAAGTTTTACTCTTTTCTTTTTATTTGAGATACCATTCTAAAATTTTCGGGGATATGTTCCTTTTTTTTCGGAATTAGCCTTAATGTACAAATTTTAAAGACTTATGCATCAAGTTTTCAACATATAACTAGGAGAAGAATGATATATTAATATATGAGATACATTTATGTTCAACTGAATTCGTGGTTTCCTTTTCTATTTTAGTTCAAAAATAAAAGAAGAATCATCTATTCAATTATGATACATTACCTCTTAGTTCAATCTTCCTAAAATAATATGTTACGGGCACATGTATCCTAATAAATGAGGGGAAATCTTGCTATACTCGGCTACTACCAATAGTACTATAGAAAAGGCCTATAGCGGTGCTTTTTTTGGCTCATTAATGGCGCTTATAGGTGCCGCTATAGCTAGCACCGCGATAGGCCATTAACCCTAATGTGGCACTTGCTACCTATAGCGGTGCTTACTTTGTGAAAAACATCGCTATAGGGATAGCCTAAAGCGACACTTAACAAATGTAAATGCCGCTGTAGGCCAGTTAAATTAAAAATAAAAAATTTTTAACTGGCCTAAAGTGGCACTTATCTTAATGTAAGCACTGTTGTGGCCAGTTTAACTAAAAAAAATAAATTTTAACTGGCCTACAAGGGCGCTTATCTTCGTTAAGTGCAGTTTTAGGCTAGTTAAATTTTTTTTACGAATTTAATTGGCATACAGCGGTGCCTAGGCCTTCTAATTTATTTTAAAATACCTATAGCGGCGCTTACAACGAAATAAAAGCCACTATAAGTATACCTATAGCGACGCTTTATCTTAAAAAGAGCCGCTATTGTTTTTTTAAATAATTGATTTAATTTTATATAGACCCCACCAGCATCAATGCTAAAATACCAACAATTCTATACAATTTCAGGCAATCCATATACACCTATAACTCATCTAGAGAGTAATGTACAATTAAACTAAGCATTCTAATTGAGAAACAAAAGCATGATACTAGCTATACTGTCTACATTTCTACGTATTGAGAGAAAAGAGGTAGTACATAAGTTCACCATTCTTCAATTTGCGCATTCATTTGTTCCCTTGATAACATCAAGCAACGTGCGTCTGGGTAATACTGCACAAAGAAAGATATTTAAATGACAATTAAATTTACTTGAAATCTAATAACAAGTACAAACACAATTATAGTTGGCAAAATATAAAACTTACTGTCAATGGAATGCTACTTCGATCATGTGTAATGACATCCCTCATAAATTGCATCACATAGTATCCACTGTCATTGTTATTGGGTTAGAATGGGCACTGTAACAAAAAACACCAAATATCATATAAGAAACATTTACGTTATGGTTTAACTAAATTGTTTTAAAAATTGAATAACTTGTAAACATACACTTTGCGCCACGGATAAGCATCTTTCTGGTCAAAGGCTTTGGAATAACTCAAGTCAATAGAGGACCGAAAACTAGTAAATGCGTTTGAAACGAAACAGATTAAATTAATTTTTTTAGCTAGGGTCATAAAATGACAAATAAGACAATGCATTCAAAGAATGTTGACATTCACTTACCTATTGAAGAGGCATATCAAAGCTAGGTGATTGTCTAGTTCAGCAGCTTACATAGGATCCAAATAGTAAATTAAGGGATTCGGCTGTGCTGTCAGATGGATGATAAGCAAAAGCTAATGTACCCTAAAATGTTTTAGAACATTATGTTAGTATGTATATCTATGATGCTTGGGGCTAAGAATATAATGAAACCTATAATTCGTATCTTACCCTGTATTAATTGGAGCAAAGAATAAAGTCCTACCTGTTACCTTTAAAGAAAAGTGCTTTTTAATCGCTTTAGACTGCTCGTCATGTTTCGCGCCCAAAATATGTGATATTGCATAAGGGCTTAAGAATTCGAATGAGACATGCTCCCCGGCGATCATGACATCTTCACATAGGTGCCTTCATAGAAACCATACCAACTCCCAATTAGTGTAAAACTTATGACATTAAAATGAAACCACAATGGAAACGCATATACATCTGATCCATAAATTGATAACCATAGCATTGAGCCATCCTTCATCAAGCACCTCCATGACTTGATCCCTAGAATGAAGCTCACTCATATTTAACTTGCCAAATATATGCCTGTTGAATGGAATCATGCCAATAGAATTGGGAGATACGGTGGCTGCAAATGCTCACAATCAAGCACAATTTGGCGTATCGGCACTTGTACGTTAATAACAGGAGCAACCACTTGTACTTTCTTCTTGCCCTTCGCTTTTGTTGCCTACAAACCATGTAAATAGAAAGTCTAAAATTTTCTTCCAAAAAAAAGAATGCTAGTTTAAATTAATTACTAAATAATCACCTGTGACAATGGATGAGTACGTAAAATCTTTTTTCTTCAATTGAGCAGCTGAACCACTGGTACCTTTGACATTAGCCACTTCTACTTTCTTTTCGATAGATTTTGTACCCTGAAAAAGCATGTAAATAAAAGAGCGTTCTTCCAATACAATAAATGATAGTGTAAATGTTATTAGTCAATAACCACTTGTGGTGTTGGCTCAATCAGACCAATGGGCCAAGCAACGAATGCACCGACAACCTCTCTGAGCCTAGTCATCTCATCAGTAGGGAATGGTAACAGTGCCCCATCATTGCAAGAGTATTCAATCAGGACCTTCAGTGCATTATCAGGCAAAGGCGAGTTTGCAAGGTCATATTCAAAATGTTGTAGACCTTACCGATGGCAACTACTTCACTAAAAGAGTGATACTTATACAGCCTGTATTTTGACTTGCCCTACGAAAGAGTTGAGAACATTAGCTCACAATCAATAACATAACAGTATCACTGCAAGTTTGTAAGTAGAAAATGTATGAACTACCTAAGGAATTTGGGCCCTAGGCATCGTACAACTATCCCTTATGCTTGGACTTTTGACGGAAGGAACGTTACCTTGTTACACGAAGTTCGACATTTGTCATGCAACATTACTTTGCCGAAAAATTCAAACCTCTGCTTGCATTGTCATTGCAGTTCCTCGTTCTGTCATTCCATTTTCTCGTTCCGTCGTTGCATCTCAAGCATATCCTCCATCAGAGTATGAACTTCATCTTTCAATGCTCTAACTTCCCCTTTTGATGCCCTCTTTTGGTGGCCAAAGTAAGATAAGGGCGTGACCCCTATACTTGTGCCCCGAACATAGCCCAAATACTCAAGTAAACCGAGTGCTCTACTCAGGAAATCACCGGTGCCAAATTTGTTGACCTCGTCAAGGGATTCTTGTGTCTACGTATCCTATAACAAGAAGGAAGGATTATTATTTATTAACTTAGCAAAATCACTAGTTAAAAAAATATTACAAAGTCCAAGAGAATAACTTACATATTATTCATGGACTCTTTTGACTTCTTCATGAATGATGGTACCGTCCTTTTTTTAGTGTCCCTTGATCCAGACCTTATGCCTTGATGGTCTACCTTCTAGGACTTGTTCCTGAGTCTGTCAAGGTAAATTAGGTAAACGTATAAATTGATTATGTAAACATTTATTCAAAATTTTGGAACCAAAAGCGTTACTAACATACCATATCATCTTCTAATTCTAGAAATGTCTTTCGTCCACCTAAACAAGTATACTCATAGCTTTTAGCCCCTTGGCTATTTTTTTGACTTCTTTCCTAAAACTCCTCAGTCATACGTGATTGCACAAATGCATCCTATTGTTCTTGAGTAATTGACCCTACGTATGTAGAAAGGGGTGTTAGAACGATCTCCATGTTTTCATCTCTCAAATATAACTTAGTCAAAGTTACACGGAAATTCCTATGCATTTTTGAAGCTTTCTTTAGCACATACTCCCTATGAGTATCATCGATATCAAACACGGTTTGTAACAATAGAAATCATATTAAATTTGTTAGTTACAATGTTATCATGACAAAACTAAACTTAATTGTAAAAAAGTACCTTACCTGAATCTCTAACCAAATATCGTCATGTCTGTCCTTCTCTTGTCATAGGTACTTTCTACCGAACAGTGCACCCAATGAAACCTGAAAAGGCTTTCGTAGTCTTTTTGATTGCTTGGTCATTGTCATTCCATTTAAGTTTAATCTTTTCTCCCAGAGCTTTGCATTTGAGGAGTTTAAGCATAATGGTTATGCCACGGTGAACATCCACCTCAAAAGTTGCCCTACCCAAACTGATATCTACCAGTGCACTCGGTTGTATTTCTTCCTCCTATTTAGGGGGGATCCATTGTCATGTAAAATAATTAAACAAGACATGATTTTAGTGCATATAATGATTCTAAGTGTATGCGAAATAAATGAAATAATTCATAGTGTAAAACAGAAATACATACAAACTTAAATCAATATGAGGGCTTTCATCTCTTTTTCCTCTGTGTTATATTATCTAAAATTGTTAGCCTCCTCTTTTTTGTTGGATTTAGGGTTGTGTTGACCCAAATGCCTTCTTCATGATCACGTCTTACATAAATAAGTTCATCTACATCATCATATCTGTCTGCATCAAAGTCTTCTGACAGTGATGTCTCCAAGGAAGGATCCTCTTCTATCATATTCATATCATCATCAACTTGTTCGGCATAATTTTTGTTCGATTGCATGACAATTGACCAATTCTTCTTAGAAGGATCTGCAATGTAAAACACTTGTGCTACTTGAGATGGTATAATGTAAGGATCATCCTTATATCCAACTTTAGCAAGGTTGACCGATATAAACTCAAATTCATCTAACCGGCGTCCACTATGATTGTTAACCCACTCAAATAGGAACAAAGGGACCCTAAACATGGTGTAATCTAACTCCCAAATGCAATCAATCATACCAAAGTATGCAATCTTTGCATATATGGGATTTGTATCTCTCGCGCTGGATATATGCCATGCCCTTGTAACAAGTATGACTCCATTATTCTGCATTGTGCTTTTCTCATCCTGGCCTTTTGTATAGAATATGTAACCATTGATTGCATAGGTGGTGTAAGAAAATGCATGCAAACCCGATCCTTTCGACAGTTAGAACAATCTTTCACAAACGGATCTAGCATTAAGCTCAACCTGTTGACAAATGAGTGCATTGAACCATCTAATGAAATCTTTGTTGTGCTCCTTTGTAATTAAACTCAAACTTCTATCACCATGTATTTCACGAAGGAGTTTTTTGTGTGCTCTTCAAGGAATTATTCAACCTCAGGAGTCTTGTAAAGAATATACAAGTGAGCTAGCTCCCTTTCAGCATTCGAAATGCTTATTAAGTTGAAGCCACTTATTCCTTTCCCTGTTAATCGCCCATCGTGATGAGACTTCGGCAACAAGTTCAACATTTGATAAGTAATCGGCACACAAATCACTCGCTTCTTCAATGATGTATCATCCAGCAATACACCTTTCTAGTCGATATCTATTTTTAACATACCCCTTTAAAACTTTCATGAACTGCTCAATTGGGTATAAAAAGAACAAGTGTACAGTAAGATGAACCATGATGTTAAAGAATGAAGGGGGAAATACATTTCAAGTTCTCATAGGATATGAACTATCTGCCTCTTCAAATCCTGCAACCTTATTGCATCAACCACTTTACTACAAATGAGCTTGAATAACATACATATTCTAGGGATCATGCTCCATAGTTCCTTGGGTAAAATGCTACGTATGCCAACCAGTAAGAAATTTTGCATTAGGACGTGACAATCATGAGATTTCAGGTTCTTCAACTTCAACTCTTTCATGGATACAAGGTTCTTTACATCTGAGGGGTAGCCTTCTGGAACTTTGATTCCATTTAAAAACTCACAGAATGATCTTTTCTCTTTACTCGAAAGGGTGTAAGCTGTTGGAGGTAAATAAGTGTGATATCCTCACTCAACATGTGCCAACACTACTGCAGAAAGGGGTTTCTAAGTCTGTTATTTCGGGGTTTTAATGTCACTTTTTTATGTGACGTTAAAAGTAGTGACTTAGAAAAAATGGATATTTTATGTCACTTAAAATAACGGACGTGGAAAGTAAGATTTTCCACGTCACAACTTAAGAAAAAAGCGACGTAAATAAGTCCCTGATAGATGAGTTTGGCAATTGTCTCGGAGAAACCACGTCACTTATTATAGCTAATAAGTGACATGGAAAGTCTAGGACAGACTTTCCATGTCCCTTATTATAGCTAATAAGGGACGTGGAAAGTCCAAATTTTTTTAATTGTCTCGGAGAAACCACGTCACTTATTATAGCTAATAAGTGACATGGAAAGTTCAGGATAGACTTTCCACGTCCCTTATTAGCTATAATAAGGGACGTGGAAAGTCCATATTTTTTTAAAAAAAATATGGACTTTCCACGTCCCTTATTATAGCTAATAAGGGACGTGGAAAGTCCATATTTAAAAAAAAATAGGGAAAATTTTTGTATTGGAATCACCCACAATCCAAAAAATACCCCTTACATGAACATTTGAAATAAAAAATAAGGACACATTTTTGGATTGGAATCACCCACAACATCTCATATATGTCCATTACAAATGGTATGGAAACCAACATAATTATCCAAAGTTTAATTTGATTGAGATAGGAACCATAATACTCATTAATAAATGGAGACCGACATTGTTGCAGAACAAAAATTTCATGCAAAGATTACATGATGCTGCACAGAAAGACTTTACATAAATATCCTCAATCTCATCCTCTCTGCATAAACAAGCTACAACCCCCATTTACTTTTTAAAAATGCAAATGATGCTGCACAGAAACACTTTACATGATGTGCCCAAAAATCACAACTCATTAAAAGATGCAGAAAAGATAAAATACAAATGGAAGGCCAGGGAAGGTCAGTCAGGGTGTAGCTCAATAGGATCACATTGGTTGTAGAATTCCTCAACATCTGCAACATAATAAATAAATCAGAATACAATCAATTTCATAACCTCTATTATGATTTTTAAAAACCAAGTATAAGGAATAAATTTTTTTCAGCTACCATAGAATCAGTACAGACAAAAATAGGAACAACATTTATTATCTAACTCATCTGTGGCACCAATAAAAACACTCAACAGCAAAGGAATGATAAGATTTTACTGATTAATGGAACAGAATACATGTTTATGGGAATTCTTATACCGAATGCAATATATTCCTTGATGCTACAGTTGATTAAGTAGGACTCCAATCACAGTATCTTTCCAAAAAGGTTCTACTAGTCAAGCTAGAACAAGCTGAAACAGAAATAGCAATATATCCTAAATATTATGATGTTCATGTCATCGTGTGAGATACAACCCATTCATCATATTAGAGGATGCAGTAAATACCATTAGTCTTTGACAGGGATATATTTAAGCCAACAGATTCCTTTCAATGCAGAGAATTTCAAGTAGTTTACCTAATGAACAGATGTTGGCTCCCTATGAGCAAATTAACGAAGGAAAGTTAAACATAGGCTTCTAAAAGAGATGGCATCAAGCCAAAAACTCACAACAAGAACAAAACAAACATGTTACTGTACTTAGACAGAATCTAATACACTCTAAGTACACTCTAAGAACAAAACAAACATGTTATTGTACTTAGACAGAACAGAACAAATTTATGACTTGATGATTCTAGGTACACTCTAAGACTGAGAAACTGATAGAAACGTGAGAGCTTAACAGAATCTATCATGAAGATAGGTATTTTAATTGGGAAAACTTCTATTGTTTGTTCTCACTTTCTTCCTTAAAATTCTTCTTACCTCACCTGATGTACTTGCCCGTGATTAATGTCTCTCGATTGGAACTAGCATATTATGATCCAAAATATTACTACTGAGCAACATGAACCACTTAAATGCATATTCTTCACGAGCAACGGAAAGAGCAAGGTCACAGACTCTTCATACACGAATTGGATCATCACTACCTACTCTAATTCATCCCAGGCACAACATTAAAAGGAACAAAATAAAGCATAATTCCTCTTAAATTTTAGCTTATCACGAACTAAAAAAATCAGCCACGCAGGACAAACAAACCTGAAATTTTGTTCAGGTACAGAAATGGGAAAATGGGAGTTCAACATTTCAGCCAAAATTCTCAACAATCCTAAACCATTCAGATACTCAATTTTAGAGAACACAATCAAAGCATAATGGAAGAAGAAGGAAAAGTAGGCTCACCGAAATCTCAAATCAAAGCTAGAACGAGTACTTCCTCCGCCGTGGCCGTTATTGCCGCCAGCGATGTCCGACTTTCTCTCGAACTCTCTCTGCCTCACTGCGAAGAACTGAGGAGTAAGTGATGTTCAAACTGGAAGCTAAGGGAGCTCGAATCGGACCTTGCTCTTCCAAGGGTGGCGGCGGACGAATGGCGGCGCACGATTCTCCGAAAGCCTCTCCCTCTTGTGCGCTTGCTTTTGAAGAAGAAGGAGAAGAAAACACGATGGTGATTGGGATGGGTCTCTCCTTTCCCGCCGACGACACCGGAGATCTACCCTCTCTTTTCTCTTGCTCTCGCCTGCTCATCAAGGAAGAGAAGGCTGCGATGGTGATGGTTAGGAATGAAGGGTCGTGGGTTGCAGGGAGTGGAGGAAGGAGAAGCTCACTAGCTAGGGTTTGAGTTTGGGTGGAAGTGATCAAAGGCGGAAGAGAAAGGGAAGAGTCTGATGAACAAAGAAAAATAAGGAGAAATATTAAATAAATATATAGAATCAACGTCACTTGTTTTATAAGGGGTGACATTGTTTCTCAGAATCAACGTCACTTGTATCAAATAAGTGACGTTATTTCTTTCCTCCTTCAAGTTTATTTACAGAATTGCCATCGAAATTTTTTTAACGTCACTTATTTTAAATATGTGACGTTGTTTCTCATAAATAACGTCACTTATTTGAAATATGTGACGTTGTTTTTCTTCTGCCTTTAGTTTATTTACAAAATTGCCACCGTATTTTTTTTAATGTCAGTTTTTTATATAACAGACGTGAATTGGTGACATTGAATCCTTATTTTGTAGTAGTGCAACTCTTGTCTTATTCCCAACTTGAGCATATCTAACATTGAATTGACACCATGCTTACTTTTTCCTTGCATATTTAGCAACGTGCTAATTAGGTTATCACAAATGTTTTTTTAATATGGGAGTTTGAAGAATATGGACCTCTTCTTCCAACCACTTGTGAACACATTTTTAGCAAAAGGCTTGCCAAAAACATTCTCCAATGCATTCACCTTTTCAAAAATGTTATCCCATGGTTAATATCCTCGGTGGCCTACCTTCTTCTGAGCTCCCGTTAAATGCCTTCTTCCACCTCCACCAATGATGTTTTGACGGTAAGAACCTCTGATGTCCCATGTAAACATTTTTCTTTCAATGATCCAGTCGCATCGAATGGGTATCATCACATATAGGGCATGCACCATATCCTTTGATGCTGTATCTGGATAAATTACCATATGATGGAAAATCATTTATTGTGCCAAACAACTTGGCTATCAATTTAAAACTTTCTTCCTTACAGCCATCAAAAACCATCTCACCTGAATTCCACATATGCTTCAGGTCTTTAGTTAAATGATCCAAGTACATGTCTATATCATTGCTGAATTGTCTAGGCCCGGAAATAAGCATGGAAAGTATCATAAATTTATGTTTCATGATCAAATTTGGGGGGAGGTTGTATATCATCAAAATCACTGGCCATGCAAGCCGTAGGTTTCTTGGTTCTTCACCGAACTCAGGGTACTTGTAATAAATTATTTTCCATTAGGGGGCATCTGCGGGGTGCCTAAGCTTAATGTCTTTAATCCTCTCATAGCGTGCCATGTCAAAATTTTGCAACATCTGATTATTGAACATGCGCTTGAATCTTGGAATGATTGGAAAGTACCACAACCCTTTAGAAGGACTCTTACCTTTCTTTCCATACTGAGTTGTGTTGCATTTAGGACACCTCTCCAACAACACATACTGGTTTTGGAAAAAAAATACAGTTGTTAGGACATGCATGTATTTTTTCATATTTCATACAGGTCAACTGTAGAATTTCCTTTGCCTTGTATGTTTTTGAAGGGAGTATGTTCGCTTCTTGGAGTATATCTCACAAAGCGAAAAACAGTGCAATGAAACTTACATTACTCCAACCGTATCGCGCCTTCAGGTTATACAATTTAAGCACCGCACGTAATCTTATGTATATGCTGTAATTGACAAGAATGTACAAGAAGGGGTGAATTGTGCTATTTAAAATTTAAACTTAATGGGACAAGATTTATACTGGTTCAACCCAAACTCTTGGCCTACGTCTAGTTCTCCAACTTTCAGTTGGGTTCCAATAATTCCTCAAGATTCAAAAAGGCTCTTGAATGCCTTTACATGTGATCACTCAGTACGAACTCTTTCTCACAAATCACTCCCCCTTACAACTTGTAAGAATACAACCCTTCCTCTAGCATCCTACTATCCCAAGGAAATCACTCAACAAATAAGCAATTTAGAAAATACAAAGCTTGCTCACACACTTGAGCTGATAGGATTACAAATTAAAGAACAATTGAGAGAACTCAGATTGAATTGATTGTAGTAGGAAATAGGTAGTTGGATTTCACTTAATGCTCTCAACCAACCAATTTCAACTTCAACGCTTTTATAGTCCTTTAAGAAAATTTCTGCCTGTTGGTGCTAAGTCTGAGTCTCTGTTATATCCATTGTGTGGCTGAGAGAGAAATGAAAATTATGGAGTTTGATGATGATTTTGAGTTTCATTTAATGCTTTACAGTTGTTTTGATTTGCATTCTCTCTTTCTTTCTTTTCTGGTGTTCAGCATACTGTGACAGTGTCTAGGTTGCTGTGAGTAATGTCTCTTTGTTTATGTTTCTTTGTGTCCAATGTAAACTGCCCAAAATAGCAACAAGTATAACTTGCAATATAAAGTTATTTAATCATGAGAAAAGAAACAAATATGAAAATCATCACAAGTCAATCGATTGCAGAATGCTCCAATCGATTGCTGTCTCTGGCCTCCAATTGATTGCCTTTAGATTGTTTCAGATTGCTACCTCCAACACTCAATTGATATGTTAGCCATCGGATAAAAACAAAGAGTGTCAATCGATTGCTTGGTTTCCCAATCGATTGCCTCGTGTCAATCAATTGATTAAGTTCCAATCGTTTGCATATATCTCGGATTCAAAGTAAGTTCCAATCGATTGCTCATCTATTGCACATTGAGTGTTATTCTAATCAATTGTTTTTCCAACCAATCGATTTGATCGCAGTCTGATTACTCAGGGCAATTTTGTGCAACAATTGATTGCTCATTCTTCCTATCGATTGATAGTTCCCAATCGATATGCAATCGATATCCCATCTATTGCAACAGTAATTCTCCAATTGATTGCAGGTGTGTCCAATCGATTACTTAACTTGGATTCTGAGAAACTGTTTTTTAAAGTATTTTTCTAAGTTAAGTTCTCATGATCCTATAGCCTAAGTCATGTTTAGTTATTATCAAAATATTGAGTCCAACATTCTCCCCATTTTTGATGATGACAAAACATACTTAGTTATAAATCTAAAAGTTTAGATAGATCATTAGATGAGAATTTTTCAGTATATTCTCATAATTAATTCATAAAGCAAGAATGAACAAGGTACATGAAATTCACAATATTATTAGGAAGATGAGGTTAGTACAGATGCATAAAAAAAGTTCATATACAAATAGTACTTGCAAAATCCAAAAGAAACATCAGTTATAATTCAAGACAAGAATAAACATGTTCATGATGAATGCATGTGGGAGAGGTTTGGTTCAATCTGAGTCTGAGTCTGATCCCTTCCAGTATGGTTTCAGATCATAGTCCCCTTTCTCACTGCTATATCTTCCTGAATCTATTGAAGGCTCTTCATATTGAATTACTACTTCAGGTTCAGCCTTTTTCTTCTTAGCAGGTGCTCTCTTTTTCTTAGGAGGAGATGGAGGCTTAGTCTTGGCAAGAATTCTATCAAAATATGCCAGTTGTTTCTGCTTCTTCTTAGGAGGATGCTTGGATGATTTTCCTTTTCCTTTTAGTGCAGCCTTCCTCTTTGGAGTAGATTTAGGCCCTTCAATCACTATCCCCTTTGAGGACCTGGATCCTTTTATAGTTGCCACTTTTGGTGCAGGCTTAGGAGCAGTCTTCTTTACTTTATTTCCTTTAACCTCAGACTGAACTTCATGCCCTTCTTCTTCTCCACCAGATTCCATAAACTAAGAGGTAGTCTGGATAGGATCCTTCACAGCAGGCTTTCCTCTGAATGTAACTTGTCTCCTGACACCCCAACTAGGGATCACAACTTGAGGTAGATCAGATTTTTCAACTTGGGCTTCTTTCTCATCTTTTGCCTTTACAACATCCCTGGCTTCCCTTTCTTGCTGGCTTTTGCTTAACCTCTTACTCAGCTCCTCCACTTGGTGATGTAGCTCTTCAGCTTGATGATAGAGATACGGCAATACGTTTACCGAAACTAGTTCAGGCTCTTGATATAAAACCATTTCCAAGCTCATATCCTCCTCATCACTAGCAGCTTGACTTTCCAGAACTAGGCTTGCATCTGAAGGGGGCACATTGGAGGATCTGGGTTCTTCATAAGTCAAGTCCTCAATCTCAACTTGCTCCTCTATAATTTCTTCTGTTAGACTGTGAATTTATGGAAGAACCTCTTTGAGAGTGGCATCAAGAGAGAATTCTTCTTTTTGAGCTATTGCTGCCTCTGAGGTTACTACTACTTTCTCCCCCTTTTTGTAATCATCAAAAAGAGTGCGCTGGGCCAGGGGAGAGGGTTCTGATATGGGAGTGGAATTGGAAAAAAGAGGAAGTATTGGCAGAGGAAGGAGGGGATGGGAGGTTGGGAGAGGTGATGGGTGCTGTGGATTTCTTTTGGGCAAACGTGTGAGAGGGGTGTTTGGTGTATCAGGGAGTGTGGGTGATATGAAGGGGAATGAAAGAGGGTGGTGAAGAAATGAGGAGAGGTGAAGGCTCTGTGGTGGCTAGAGGGAAGGGTTGTGTCTGAGGGGCTTGAGATGGGGAAGTGGGTGACATAGTGGGAGATGGAGGGTGAGGTGATCTAGGTAGAGACTGTTGGGGGAAGTATATGGTGATTTTTGTGGGGAAGGATGGGATGTGGTAGGAGGTAAGGGTTCTTTGGGTACTGGACGTGTGGCTTATGTTTGCGTATCTAGAAGAGGTGAGGTAGTGATCTGAACTGTTCCTAATACGCCTTGGGGTTCAAATGCAAAATATTATTTTTACCAAGGATTACACTATGTGATGCGATCCCGGATCGTCTCTTAAGGAGTCTAATGAACTATCCTAGGGAAACTAAATGCAATTAAAGCTATAAAAAGACTGGGGGTTAAGAGAAGGTATTTTTGGTTTTTTTTTTCATAAAAAGAATATAAAGCTTATTTTTGGTATTTTTAGGATAAATATAGATGGATGATGGAATGGAATGATGGGATACTCTCTTGGTTAGGGTAGACATGTGGCAAGCATATACTTCACAATCTTGGGGAATTAAGGGATAATTAGACCAAGCTCATGCAAGTAATAAATAATTAGTCTTAATTGAAGGAAAAGGTTGGTGACAACCCACTCAACCTCAATAGACCAACTGGGTTAATTATAGTCTAACATTAACTAGAAATAGGTTCCAATAGATAGAATAACTTGGGTCCCATCCAAATTACTCAATATCCTTCGGATCCAATAACTAATCAAAATTAGCTTATAATCAAATCCTCATACGTGTAGAACTTTATCAAATTATGTCATGCGATTGTATTGAATCAACAGTATTGTTTCTTATGTGAGATTAATTAATGGAATTACTTAAGCGTGCAAAGAAGAAACTCAACATCAACATGCTCAAACCCAATAAATCAACCAAATGACATAATCAAGATAAGATAAATGTACTAAATCACCACACACAATGATAGGTAATAAAATCAACAAGTACTCATGAAGATAATGTCAATTGAAAGATAGATGGAACCAAACTAGATCCAATGCAACACAAAGGTGAAATTCAACAACTACATAGCCTATAGTCTCAACACAATTGAAATCCAAACATAAGAAGAAAAAATGCTCAAGGAAATAAATGGAAATCCATGGCTACATAATTGGAACTAATGAAAAACTCCCCTAGAGAGGAAGAATAGCTTGTTTCACATCATCCCGTCGTCCAAGACTGCATCGAGCCGAATTAGTTCTTCATAGAGGAGGAGAAATCACCCGAGAGGATCTGCAACTCAAACTCCATGGTGAACCGGTGAAGGATTATGGAATGGAGGAGGGAATTGGTGGAAGAGATGAGAGAATTGATGTGTTATATGTGTAAATTCGTGCTCCCCCCTCATAGGCACACTAGGCAACATATATATAATCCAAATTAGCCTAAGATCTCCTATTCTAACTAGGATTATCAATTAGGAAAGGATTAGGGAAGACCCAATCACTCAATCTTCAAGAAAGCTAGTCAAAATAGGAAATAATGAGTGGGATAATTAATTAGGAAAATTCCTAATCCATTTAGGCCTAGAATTACTTGGGAAGGTCAACAATATTGATCAGGAAATAATTAGACATGACCCTACCACTTAAATTACAGTTTGGCTTAAAATAAGAAACTTTCCAAAAACTACCCAGTCATGCATTCTCGCCGTGGCAAGCCCACAGCGAGGAACCTTCTTTTCTGTTTGCTTTTTTCCTCTGCTCACCGTCATCTCGCTGTGGCGAACCCATGGCGAGGCAATTCCTCCATTTTATTGTTGTTTTCAATTTGGTCCTCCTTCTTTGCACCTATAATAGGAAATTAAAGCAATTGTGAAGTATATCAAGTCCATAAATATATAATGCAGGAGTTAAAGGCCTAAAATACCCAAGTTATAATATTTATGCAACTAACTCAATAATATTGGACCTAAGTGTAAAAGTGCTTAATTCCCAATATATTGGCCTATAATAAGTGCTAAATTCCTTACAATTAGTGGACAAAAACACATAATAATCAAGTACAATCAGGTAGCCTGCAGTGTGGGAGAGTGGTCAAGAGGTATGGGTGAGTGGTGAGGAGAGGAATCTTGGGGGTGGTTTTCTCCTAGTGAGTGGAAGGCCCTGCTACATCAGTGGTCATGAACCTCACGCTAGCTCCCTCTCTTTCTGAAGTATGAATATTGCCTAGCATTGTCTCGATATTTGCCACCCTGGCTTCCAGATGAGTGATGGTGTCCACCACAATATTGTAGCCTTCATACAAAAACTTGCCACAGCTATTAACAGAAGGAATCAGAGAGTAATTCAAGGCTGCAACCATTCTTTTGAGCAGCCTATCCTCTACACCTTAAATCTGTAGGGAGACTTCATCCACCAAGTTAGTGTTGCTCTGATCAACTAATGTAGGGATGATGCCTTGCAAATTTTCTGTCACCTTGGCAGCCACCTGATTCATAACTTCATCTGTCAGTAAGGTCCTCATGGCAGATCCAAATATGGATAGAGCCTGAGTGGTTGGAGCTGAAGACTGAGCTTTATCTTGAACTGCTCTTGAGGCTTGGCCTGGGACATTCTTGCCTTTATCAGGTTTAGAGGCAGATGGTTCCTGAGGAACTTGAGTATCTTGAGGTGGAGCTGAGGTATTTTGAGGAGCACCAGGGATCTCAAGCTTCATCTTCTTCAGGTGAGTACTGGTGAAAAGAGGTACTTCATGCACATCATTTTCCTCTAGGTACCAGATATCATTCTTCTGGAGAATGAATGATACCAGTTGAGGAAAGGGAAAAGTGGTCTTGTCACTAGATGAGCCCCTGAATGTCATGAACTCCTCTGTGAAAATCTGTCCAAGATTCAGAGGATCCCCCTTGATTAGAGTAGGCAGGATAGGGTTGTCTATCTTCTACAATTGACTCAGGTTGCCTGCATTGTTAACCATACACCTTGAGTAGGCATAATGAATCAGCCTGTTGTATAGGGTCATATCTGCAGGTTTCACACTGCAGGAATCCTTGGCTTCACGAAAGGGTTAGTAGGTTCTTAGAACATCTGGCTCCAGGTATTTCTCTTTCTTCTGCCATCGGTTGCAGAGAAAGGGTTAGTGATGTTGAACCACTCATTAAGAGTCCTCCAGTTGAATGAAAATGTCTTTCCTCAGATAGAGGAGGTAACCTCGATATCAACCATTTCATTCTTGGTGGTATGAGTGCTATTGATCTCCATGGCACTGTAGAAACTCCTCACAACCTGTTGACTATAGGGCAGATTGATCTTTAGAAATTCCTTGTAGTCCTTTAGCCAGGGAGACAAATCTACTCCCAACTGGTGAAGGTAGTCAATGTCAAAGCAGCAGGTTCTATTGTTAATGCTCATATGCCTATACAAGTCACTCACAGATAATCCCCCTTCTGAAACAAAACTTTTTTGGAGGAACAACTACTTCTTCAATAATTCTAGCCTTTGATTTTCCCTTGTTCTTGCCATATATGTTAGGAGAAGACTTGGATTGAACCTCTCCCCAGTCAGATTGCCTCTAGGAGGTATTAACCAAATCAGTGAAGGTGACTTGCTTCTTCGATGAGGACTTGCCTTGGGAAGAGGTTTTTGCCAATTCTGCCATGCCCTATGCTTCGAACCTACTAGGATCAGATCTCAGAGTAATAGAAAGATCGTCTGAACACAGGGGGAACCTGTCTTTTTGCACCTTGGGTATAAACCGAGGAGATTTCTCTGTGGTCCCTCTTTGGGCTTTTCTCTTCTGGCTCTTAGGGGAGGATTTGGGGGATTTCGAATTGTGTAGGATCATTTTGGGAGGCATGTTGGCTTTATAATTATGTTTGGGTGTGATTCTGACTCATAACTAATGGATTTGAATGAGGTTTCAAGGGTTTTGAAGGAGGATGCATGATTTTTGGCTAGGGTTGCGAGATTTGCTTCGAGGAGGTGTAAAAGATGATGAATATTGAATGCAAAATGATGCAACGGTAAAAAATTTGTAGTTATATTAGAATTTGGAGAGAGAAAAGTTACTGTTGAAATATTACCGTTGACATTACAATCGATTGAGAATGTTCGCAATCGATTGAGTGCAGAGGTCTTCTATCAATGGAAAGGGTTTTCAATCGATTGATGTCCTAGCAATTGATTGATATATGTTGTGCTCGAATGAATCCCACGCTGAGCAATCGATTGGCTATCGTTTGCCCCTTCCCAAGCTTCAGATTGGTGATGTTCTCAATCGATTAATCCATGGTGCAATCAATTGGGCCTGTCCAATCGATTGGGTTGATGGTAATCGATTGGGATTTTTTACTTTTTACTTTAAGCCTTCTATCTTGTGATTGCCAATTGATACCCAATCGATGTCCAATCAATTGTTAGTCATTTTGGTTAATCGATGGCAAGAATTTGCAATCGATCGGCCTTCTAATTTTCTGCAACATGACCATTAAAGAGATTGTAATCCACTCCGATGCCTAAGTCAGTACTTTATCATCAAAATTTAATTAAAATCAAATAAATTCAAGAGGGTTAAGAGATTGATACAACTTTTACAGCTCATTGGGATTTACCATTCCCAATTCCCATATTGTAACGTCCCAATTTTTATTAGCTTGGAAATTACATTTTATAGGCATTAATTTAAAGCATGAGGAAGTTTAAGTATTTGTTGAAAATGTCCCCTAAGAATTCTCATAAAACATTAAGAAGAATTTATAATAATTAAGTAGAATTTTGCATGGTATTATTTGCTTAGAAGGAGTGTTACACCTTAGCCCATGAGAAGTAGTAACTTTCCCTTGTGGAGCTTATGTTGGGCTTAGAAAAATGGACTAGAAAAAGACCTTAGCCCATGAAGAAGGAAGGAATTATGTTGCAAATAATAAATAAAAAAGGAATTGTATATGTGTAAGCATAAAATTATATTAGAAAGAAATAAGAAAATCATGAGTGGAAATTCTTGTGAGTAATGTCATCATGACTCATGCATGATAGGAGAAAGAAGTCTCTCTTCCTTTCCCAATTAGCCACAAGTGGACCATTAGGTAAAGAAAGGAAGGTATGAACATTAGGTAAAGAAAGGAAGGTAAGAGCATTAGGTAAAGAAAGGAAGGTATGAACATTAGGTAAAGAAAGGAAGGTAAGAGCATTAGGTAAAGAAAGGAAGGTATAGAAAGGAAGGTATGAGCATTAGGCAAAGAAAGGAAGGTATGAGCATTAGGTAAACAAAGGAAGGCATGAACATTAGGTAAAGGAATTAGGTGGAGCATTAGGTGAAGTGGCTTGATCCTTGCCCTCATTTCCCCTATAAATAAGACCTCTTCCATTCCATTCTACACACCAAAATTCGTAACCCCAAAGAGAGTGAGAGAAAAAGGAGTGCTCTTGAGTGTTCTTGAGTGTTTTTGAGTGTTCTTGAGTGTTCTTGAGGAGCCTTGAAGGTTGGGACTCCAAGAGAAGTTGAAAAGCTTTAAGGTAGTACTTACTCTCTTACATTTCCAGCATTGTTTCAATATTGTGATGTGGTATTTGGCTGCCTTGATGAATCATGTTTGAAGTGATTATGTGTTTCTTATAATGCTATGGCCATATGTTATTATTTAAGAACATAAATGCTCACATGTATAAGTTATTGGTATTGCCATATCTTGTCCAATATTAAACTTGCATGGTTGTTTGTTGAGTATTGTGCTGCTGAGATTTTCCCCAAAATCTCACCCCCCAAATCTAAACCATTTTAGGAGCAAGTTCATCAAAGGAGAAAGAGAAGAAGCTAGCCTAGTCAAGATGAAGAATTCAATGTTCTTGTTTTTGCTATGCATCTTTGAACTCATGATAAATCTGTCATATTGTTGGGATGCTTTTGATTATGCTGTTATTATGTTATCCTTTTGGATTTATGTATGTATATGGTCATTCTTGGCCATTAAGAACAAGTTTTAATTCATGCAAGTGAAATGCTGTTTTCTGGGTTCCATTCTGTGCAATGTCTATTGTTGATATTATTCGAGATAGAAGAGGAATTCCTTTAGCTTTGGAATTTTTATGTAAAATAATAGACATGTAGGGATTTTTGGAAACCTAAAAACGAAGTAAATTGGAGTTATGTAGCTTAAGATAAAAATCACGCAAGAAGGCCAATATTCCTGGGCATGAAAACGAAGGCAGGTTAGGAAAATCAAATATCTGTATCACCTAGGTTGATGCATATTATGTTTGATATTTTTCCCAGAAAGAGGACTCTTCAAGCTTTAATTTGAGACTTGAACCAAGTCAAAACCATTTTTCTACAATTAGTTATGATGTTTGAAAGTTGCTGGAAAAGTTCCGCATTTTCAGCATTTTTCCAGAAATAAAGAAAAGTTTTAAAAGTTGTGGTTTTGATGTTCTAAGTCCCATATGAGCTTGAATTTGATTCCCAAAGATTATTAGGCTTGGGAATGAGTCCTAGAAGTAGGTGTTACACTTTTTGGTATCAGAGCAAAGGTTCTGGCAAAGATAGTTAGACCTTTATTTTAGAATGAGATGTAGAAAGTTTTAGTTTCTACATAATTCACTAACTTTGGTTTGGTCATGGTGACTAAGCTATAATAATTAGGTAAAGTATTTGTGATGATATCACATTCTTACTGCCTCTAGATGATAATTTTTATTATCAATTTTAAGAGTCCAATCCAAAAGTATAGTTGAAAGAGAATCCCATAGTTAGCTATTGTAAAAATTTAGAGACAATGGAACATAGATTGGGATTTGATTAAAGAATCTTGGATGAACTATAGAAAAGACGTGATGAGGAGTTAGTAATAAGGAATTATGATGGTGATATATAGAGAATTTCCCAATAGCTCATGCCTATATTAAAGATGTCCCTTTAGATGTAGAATGGTAGAAAGAGTGAGAGTTAGAAACTCTTACCGAATTCCTTGGGGAGGAAATTATAGACAAGTAGACGAAGATATGTGTTAAAGTTGATTGTTATGGAACATTTTTCCTATGATACTCAGTAAAAATCGGGGCTAGAAAATGTACCTATGATATTGATAGACTTAGAGTACTCAGGCCAATAATGAATAAAAAATGGTAAGCAAGTGAAAAGAGTTATGATATGTAGTAAGATGAAAAGAGTTATGATATGTAGTATGAGTTTAAGTACTAGACTTATTATGAGCAAGGTTTTGGCCAGGGAGTATTTCCCATGATAGTAACAATAGGTTCTCCGAGAGAAAGAGATAAGGCAAGACAAGGCAAATGGAGTTACCTTATTAATAGTAAAGAATGGTCAAAAAGTCTAGGATGCTAAATGAATGTTTCAAAAGGCCAAGCTGCTACCAAAGAAAGTAGATAAATGTAATTGCCCTATATGTTAAATAAGTGCCATAATTAGATGAGTTAAGTGGAGAGACAAAAGGAATGATAGGTAGGCACCACCTTAAAGCTAAAGAGACTTCCCTATAAAATAGCTAAAGTTAAGTAAGCAAGGGTATGAAATTGTGCTTTGTCACAACGATAGTGTGGTGACCTAAGCCTTTATAGAGTTAAGATGGCGTTAAGAGAGGATAGGCAAAGATTTTAAGTTCTCTCCCTAAACCATCTAAAGTTAGTGAAAGTGGTCAAATTTGGAAGAATTAAGATAGGGTAAGTATGGCATAGATATGAAGCTAAGCCTTGTAGCCACAAACATGAAGAAGTGGCATACATAATTAGAAGGCCACAGAAAGAATAGATGAGAGGGCTTGAGGAAATACAAAAGCTAAGATAAATGTGTAAGGAATAGATTCCAAAGTCACCAAAGAAATATATGATACCTTTAGAAGGGCAATGTTGACATTTATGACTAGTCTTGGAAAATGAGTAGTAAGGTTGCCAATTGAGAAGAGGTGAGTTACCCTTTAACTTAGTTCTATGTCTCCTAAAGATCCTAATTTGGCTTGGAGAGATCATAGAAGATATTAAAATCATAGTAGACATGAAAGATAGATTTTTAAGGGAGATCACAGTATACCTCATAGTCATAGTTGACCTAGCAAAGTAAAGTGATTAAACCATAAGAATAAGAGTATGATAACTCTTTTGGTAAGACTCTGACAAAGGACGAGTTTAAACTTATCTAAGTTGGCTAATTAGTATAGAAAGAGTACCCAATGACTTTTCTTTAGATAGTCTAGTTGACAATGAGGTTGAACTTTGGTGAACAAAAGAAAGTAAATGAAGCTACAAAAGCATTTAGGTATGCTATGCTAGAGAAAGAAAGGTACCTCAGATGTATCATACATATACTGAGTATAAAGAGATAGATCCCCAAGGTAGAGTTAAAAGTAATGGTTAAGGTGAAGGAAAAGTCTAGAAATGAAGAGTAAAGGCAGTGCTCGAGTTCTTCAATTCTGTTAGAGGTTGTGCAAGAAGAAAAGAGGAGTCACCCCTAGGAGTTTCTTCAAGAAAAACAAATATAGAGCAATGATGAGGAAGTTGGCATGAGATGATTAGAAGGTAAATGGGCATACGTGCAGTCTTTGGTTGTGCAAGGACGTATGATTTCTAAATCAACCAAAGATGTCATGATAAGGGTAGGAGGTTATGGGCATTGGCTTAACCCATTAAGTGGAGTTTTAGGCTCTCAAAGAGTAAAAGGCTCTAGCCCATAGTTAGAAGATGAATATCACATATCAATGACTAATGTTTGAAGTAAGGAAGCGCTCTCAACAACCGAGGAATTGACATTGATAAAGCTGCGACTCAGTACAAGCTTTTGACTGAAGATCTATAAGAAAGGAAGCTAGGAGGGGATTGACTTCAGTCATGAGAGGAAGAATAGCCCCTATACGAACCTTTAAATAAGATAGTTGAGGTTTGTAGTATTACTGAGTATAGCTTGAATCATCGAGGAGCAAGTCAGGAGCACTCGAAGATGGGCAAGCAAGCTGAGGAGGGAACTTCCAATTGGAAGAAAGGAAAGAATCCTTGGAGTAAGAAGTTTAAGAAGTCAGGCCATCAAGGAGGAACTAATGGACACAAGGGTCCAATAGTTTCGGGATGCAGTCAGTGTGGCAAGAACCATGGTGACAGACCATGTTTAGCTGGGAAGAATGTTTGCTACAAGTGTGGTAAGCCTGGACATTATGCAAGGAAGTGCAATCAGGAGGAAGGCAGCTCTAGACCTCAAGTTCAAGGAAGGGTTTATGCACTAACCCAGAATGAATCTCTCCAGTCGCCAGAGATGATACAAGGTATGATCAAAATCAATCAACTCCTTGTAAATGCGTTGTTTGATTCGGGTGCTAGTCATTCGTTCATACCATATGACTGTGTTGGGAGATTAGGTCTAAGAGTTAGTAGGTTGCCTTAAAACTTAAATGTTACCATGCCAGTAGAGGCGAAGGTTAGGACCTCCTTTGTTTGCCTAGGTTGCATTGTCCAGTAAGAACATTGTAGTAGCACACTTGACTTAATATGCATGCCATTCCCTGACATAGAAGTAGTCATTGGATTAAAATTAGATGGCTGCCAATACAATACTCCCTGATTGTAAGAATTAGACAATCATCTTTACCCTCATAAGATAGCGAATCCTAGCGAGATTAAGTTAAATTTCATAACTACCTCAAGGATAGAGGAATGTTTAGAGATAGGATGCTAAGGATTCATAGTATTTTTCTTAGTACAAGTAGATGAAGAAGAGAGGATGGAAGATATCCCTGTAATTAGGGAATTTCCTAACATTTTCCCTAAAGAGATAAGCGGAATGCCGCCTCAACGGGAATTAGAGTTCACAATCGATATCGTGCCAGGAGCAGGGCCAATATCAAAGGCACCTTATCGGATGGCTCCAAGCGAGATGGCTGAGCTGAAAGCGCAAATCGAAGAGCTGCTGGACAGGGGTTTGATCAAGCCAAGCGTTTCCCCTTGGGGTGCTCCAGTGCTATTTGTTAAGAAGAAGGATGGGATCCTTAGATTGTGAATGGATTATAGGGAGCTTAGTAAAATGACAATTAAGAGTAAGTATCCCTTGCCAAGAGTAGATGATTTATTAGATCAGTTAGTTAGTGCTAAGTTTTTCATTAAGATAGGTCTTAGATCAGGATATCACCAGTTAAAGAATAAAAGATAAAGATATTTCTAAAACGGCTTTTAGGACGAGATATGGACATTATGAGTTCTTAATGATGCCGTTTAGGTTTGACCAACGTACCTGCTATATTCATGGATTACATGAATAGGATCTCTAGGCAGCACTTGGATCAGTTTGTCATGGTCTTTATCGACGATATTGTAGTTTACTCTAAATCAGCTGAGAATCCTCAGAGGCATTTAACAATGTCTTTAATATTTTAAGAGAAAGGTAGTTATACGCTAAACTTAGTAAATGTGAGTTTTGGCTCATAGAGGTCAGATTCTTAGGACATGTGATCTCTTAGGATGGGGTCACAGTAAATCCTATTAAAGTAGAAGTAGTCCTAGAAGAATAGAGACCTAAGACATTTACGGAAATAAAAAGTTTTCTTGGTTTAGCGGGTTACTATAGAAGGTTTACCAAAGACTTTTTGCCTTACCGCTGATGAAACTTACAAGGAAGAATAGCAGTTCGTGTGGGATAAGAAGTGTGAGCAAAGTTTCCAAGAGCTAAAGAGAAGGCTAACCTCAACACCAGTATTCACTATCCCATGTCCATCTCAAGCCTATGTGGACTATAGTAATGTTAGCAAGCATAAATTGGGTTGTGTATTGATGAAGCAAGAAAGAGTTGTAGGATAAGCCTCTAGACAGCTAAAGACTCACGAAGAGAATTCCCTCACACATGACTTGGAGTTAGCAGCACTAGTGTGTGCTCTCAAAATATGGAGGCACTATCCATATGGAGTTGAATATGAGACAAAGAAAAAGGATGGAGCTTCTCAAAGACTAAGAGTATATGTTGAAGTAGTCTATCTAGGAAAGGAAAACATTATAGCTAACGCCCTAAGTAGAAAGGTTATCCAAGTTGTTGGCCTAATGATTGAAGAATAAGAAATAAAGGTTAGAAATCTAAACCTAGCTTGTAGCATGCAAATTGGAAGCATAATTTTTGCAAAATCGGCATAAGATGAGAATTATGAGATAAGAGGAGCATGTAAAAGGTTATTATGCAAAAAGCAATAGCATGAAGCTAAGGTTTAGCAAAGCATATCATTCATAAATGGATGGTAAGATGAAGGGAGATATGCTAAAAGCTTACATGTTAGAGATGAAGGAAAGTTGGATACAAACTTACCATTGATAGAGTTTGTCTATAATAGTAGTTATAATGTGAGCATTCTAATCAGTCCATATTAGGCTCTCTATGGTAGAAAGTGCAGGTATCCACTATATTGGACAAAATTTGAAAGAAAGAAGTAAATTAGGTCCAAATTAAAGCTTCTCAAAATTTTGCAATGATCAAGTAGAAGCTTGAAACAACTCATGAAGATAGAAGAATTATGTAGAAAAGAGAAGAAGGCCATTAGAGTTTGAAGTCGGGGATCATGTTTTTTTAAAAGTATCTCCCACGACCGATATAGGTAGAGCTCTTAAGTCAAGAAAGCTAAGTCCTAAGTATATAGGACCATTCCAAATTCTTTCGAAGGTTGGTCCTGTAGCTTATAAAATAGCCTTACCTCCTAATTTAAGCAAGATTCATGATGTCTTCCATGTCTCCCAAATAAAGAAGTATCAGCCGGATCCAGCACATGTCATAGAATATGAGGACATTGCTCTACGAGACAACTTGTCTTTTGAAGTGAGACCTGAGCGAATCATAGATTCCAAGGTCAAGCAGCTGAGGAATAAGAGCATTCCGTTAATCAAGGTTGTCTGGAAAGGGGCATCCGCTGAAGAAGCCACATGGGAAATGGAAGATGCTATGAAGGAGAAATATCCTGAAATATTTAGTTAAGATATGTGTTAAATTTCGAGGACGAAATTTTTTTAGGAGGGTAGAAATGTAACGTCCCAATATTTATTAGCTTGGAAATTACATTTTATAGGCATTAATTTAAAGCATGAGGAAGTTTAAGTATTTGTTGATAATGTCCCCTAAGAATTCTCATAAAACATTAAGAAGAATTTATAATAATTAAGTAGAATTTTGCATGGTATTATTTGCTTAGAAGGAGTGTTACACCTTAGCCCATGAGAAGTAGTAACTTTCCCTTGTGGAGCTTATGTTGGGCTTAGAAAAATGGACTAGAAAAAGACATTAGCCCATGAAGAAGGAAGGAATTATGTTGCAAATAATAAATAAAAAAGGAATTGTATATGTGTAAGCATAAAATTATATTAGAAAGAAATAAGAAAATCATGAGTGGAAATTCTTGTGAGTAATGTCATCATGACTCATGCATGATAGGAGAAAGAAGTCTCTCTTCCTTTCCCAATTAGCCACAAGTGGACCATTAGGTAAAGAAAGGAAGGTATGAACATTAGGTAAAGAAAGGAAGGTAAGAGCATTAGGTAAAGAAAGGAAGGTATGAACATTAGGTAAAGAAAGGAAGGTAAGAGCATTAGGTAAAGAAAGGAAGGTAAGAGCATTAGGTAAAGAAAGGAAGGTATAGAAAGGAAGGTATGAGCATTAGGCAAAGAAAGGAAGGTATGAGCATTAGGTAAACAAAGGAAGGCATGAACATTAGGTAAAGGAATTAGGTGGAGCATTAGGTGAAGTGGCTTGATCCTTGCCCTCATTTCCCGTATAAATAAGACCTCTTCCATTCCATTCTACACACCAAAATTCGTAGCCCCAAAGAGAGTGAGAGAAAAAGGAGTGCTCTTGAGTGTTCTTGAGTGTTTTTTAGTGTTCTTGAGTGTTCTTGAGGAGCCTTGAAGGTTGGGACTCCAAGAGAAGTTGAAAAGCTTTAAGGTAGTACTTACTCTCTTACATTTCCAGCATTGTTTCAATATTGTGATGTGGTATTTGGCTCCCTTGATGAATCATGTTTGAAGTGATTATATGTGTTTCTTATAATGCTATGGCCATATGTTATTATTTAAGAACATAAATGCTCACATGTATAAGTTATTGGTATTGCCATATCTTGTCCAATGTTAAACTTGCATGGTTGTTTGTTGAGTATTGTGCTGCTGAGATTTTCCCCAAAATGTCACCCCCCCAAATCTAAACCATTTTAGGAGCAAGTTCATCAAAGGAGAAAGAGAAGAAGCTAGCCTAGTCAAGATGAAGAATTCAATGTTCTTGTTTTTGTTATGCATCTTTGAACTCATGATAAATCTGTAATATTGTTGGGATGCTTTTGATTATGCTGTTATTATGTTATCCTTTTGGATTTATGTATGTATATGGTCATTCTTGGCCATTAAGAACAAGTTTTAATTCATGCAAGTGAAATGCTGTTTTCTGGGTTCCATTCTATGCAATGTCTATTGTTGATATTATTCGAGATAGAAGAGGAATTCCTTTAGCTTTGGAATTTTTATGTAAAATAATAGACATGTAGGGATTTTCGGAAACCTAAAAACGAAGTAAATTGGAGTTATGTAGCTTAAGATAAAAATCACGCAAGAAGGCCAATATTTCTGGGCATGAAAACGAAGGCAGGTTAGGAAAATCAAATATCTGTATCACCTAGGTTGATGCATATTATGTTTGATATTTTTCCCAGAAAGAGGACTCTTCAAGCTTTAATTTGAGACTTGAACCAAGTCAAAACCATTTTTCTACAATTAGTTATGATGTTTGAAAGTTGCTGGAAAAGTTCCGCATTTTCAGCATTTTTCCAGAAATAAAGACAAGTTTTAAAAGTTGTGGTTTTGATGTTCTAAGTCCCATATGAGCTTGAATATGATTCCCAAAGATGATTAGGCTTGGAAATGAGTCCTAGAAGTGGGTGTTACACATATGATATCCACGAATTGTTCAGCTGCCAAGGGTTTGGTGAAGATATCTGCTAGCTACAAGTGAGTGGGAATAAATTCCACTTTGACATCCTTCTTCTGCACATGATCTCTGATGAAATGATGTTTGACATCAATGTGCTTTGTCCTTGAGTGATGTACTGGATTATTGGCCAAGCTGATTGTGCTGGTGTTGTCACAAAGGATTGGAACTTCTCGGAATTCCATCCCCAAGTCCCTTAATTGATGTTTGAGCCATAGAACTTGAGCACAACAGCTTGCAACAGCAATATATTCAGCTTCTGTGGATGAAAGGGAAACACAGTTCTGCTTCTTACTGGCCCAAGTGACTAAGGATCCTCCAAGAAATTCACACTAACCACTAGTACTTTTCCTATCAGTTTTGTACCCAGCAGGGTTGAGTCTGAGTAGGTGATTGTACCATATTTTTTTACACGTTTGATCGATAAAATCATTGGATTTTGGCATGTTCTTGGAGTAATTGCACTTAATTAGGATGAATTTCTGAATTTTTCACACTTTATTGGAGTTTGTACTAATCAAGGGCAATTTGGCCATAATTAGCATGATTTATTGATTAACCAATTTTCAAGGGCATTTGATGCTACTTTGGGCCTATTTCATTTACAGATCATGGGAGAATTGAAGAAAGAGGTTGAAAATGTCAAAAATAAGCCCAAAAAGTAAATTTGTCAAATTTGGAGAAAATTATGAAAATGCCACTCTTGGCCGTGGTCTTGGTATGGCGAGGGCTAAGTTGAGGGTCCTAAACTTGCGTAGCTTCTGTTATTGGCCGTGGCCTTGGTAAGGTGAGGGCCCGAAACCAGAAATTCTACAGACTCACTTTTAAGGTTTCAAGGGGGTATAAATAGACCCCAAACCCCCTCCTTTCAGTTTTCCAAGCTTCCTCTACCCGCAAATTGCCTCCTCTGCTGGGGTTTCCATCTCCATCTTCAGTCCTCATTCAAATCTTTATCTTCCCACTCAATTTCACCTCCTCTCTTGTTGATTTTCTGGTTCTTTCCTCTTCCACCTTCCATCCTTTCACTATTTCTTCCTCATATCCTTCATTTTTGTCCATCCATGATGTCTACACCTGGGAGAGTGCTTGAGCTCGAAATTTCACCAATGAGAGGCTAGAATCTTGGTGCTTTGGTGGTGTGAAGGTGGCTTGAGTTTCAATGGGCGAAATAGGGGAGTTATTTGTTTCCTCATGCTCTTTTCCTTATGTATTGAGTTGTGTGGTTGCATTTCTCTTTGTATATTTGGATTTGAGACATGATTTTTCTTTCTAATTGTATATGGATTGGAATACTTGTGTTGGATATTGAGTTATGTTAATTGGATGATGTTTATGTTTAAATTTCCTATTGGATTTGTGATGCTATATGATTTGTAGTGGTTGCTAGATTGTGTAGCTTAATTTATCCAATTGAATGTTGTGGTTGCACATTCTTGAGAGGAATCGGTTATCAAAACTCAAGTTCCAACACACACCAAGTAGAGCTTAACACTAACCCTAAGTAATGGCTAAGAAAGTGGTTGCTTGATTAGTCATTAATTAGGGCTAGTGGACCCCTAGTGATTGCTTGGGCATTTTTCAATTTTACTTGGTGAATCTTTTAAACTCCCACTTATCAGTTTAAAGAAGCACTTGAGCCACCGTAGCACTACGAGAGCCCATTTCATTAAAACACCCTTAAATCCAACTTCTTTTTCACTCTTTAATCAAAAATACCAAAAACAAGTAATTGTATTTGTCAATAGTTTTAGTAAATGAATTTTCAAACAAAAACCCCCCATACCTTTTATTGTTTTAACTACATTTAGCTAGTTTAGGAAGGTTAAAAGAATCCTCAAGTGAAATGACCTGGGGTTGCAACCTATATTGCAATCCTTGGATTAAATCTTGATTTTAACCCCCAAGGCACATTAGGCAAAAGGTTAAATCAATGTCGCCATTGCCGGGGAGTCATTTTTGACTCCCTAGGCTAGCTAAGTGTCAATTGAAACTATTGACTAGGGGAAGGATTCGTTACGACTAGATTTAGGTCATTTGCATTCTTAGGTTAGTTCACATTTACTCGTTATACATTGCATCAAGTTTGACAAGAAAATACCAAAAATATTGCTTGCCCTTTGTTCTTGCTTAAGTTGTGATACTTGCTTAGGTGTATTGCTAATACTTGACTTGCCATATTTCCACGCTCATATACATAGTATACACATTTCACACCATACTTTGCCATACACACTTCACAAATATATTACACCACACATACTTTACATCATACTTTCACACCATACTCACTTGCATCCTCATTCATCCATTTTTCCTTGAATTTGTGCAAGTGCATAATTGTTGAGCCTTAGTCTACACTTGTTGTCTGCGCCTTGTGTATGACTCGAGGGAACCCTAGAGACCAAGAGCTTTACCTTGAATACCAATAAATTGAGACACCTTACTAGGTTAAGAAAGACAAAAAGAGAGGGAACCTCAATCACATTCTTGATAGTTGAAGACCCATCCTCTTGTGAGTCAAGCATTGAGAGTGACCTAGAAACTGAAAGTGATACTAGAGACATGAAGGGAGATCACCATATTCCTAAAGGCCAAGTAAAGCTAAATCTAGGTAATAATGGGGGAGGACAAGTGTTTAATGATGGTGAGCGACCTAGAAGAAGAACCATTAGGGAAGCCACCACAACCAACATTAACCACAACCCATTCATGAATGCATTCCCCACTATGAACACTGATTATGAAATTAAAGGTTTATTGATACAATCCTTACCTAACTTTTATGGTTTGTAGGAAGATGAGCCACATGATCACTTGGATGAGATCTTCATACATTGCAACACTATGAAACCAGTGAAAGCACAAGTAGAGGATGTCATGTGGAGAGTGTTCCACCTTACTCTCGAAGGCAAGGCTAAGCAATGCTATATGAGTTTACCTACTTTCAATTTGGATGCTCTCGCCTCTTGGGGCAACTTGAAGCAAGCCTTTCTAGAAAAGTTCTACCCGGCCACTAGAACATCTGCAAGAAGGAAGGAGATAAATTCCATCACCCAAGAGCCCGATGAATCTCTTTTTGATTATTGGTCAAGATTCCAAGACTTCTTGAAAAATTCCCTCATCACCAAATTCCTAATGAACAATTAGCCCATACCTTCTATGATGGGTTGAGGGAAAGAGACCAAGATAAGTTGGATGCGGCCACTGGAGGCTCATTCATTGACTACACACCTGAAGAGGCATGGCCTCTAGTTCGTAAGCTCGCCTTAGCCAAAGAAAAACATGGTTCAAGGAGATCGACCCGCGATCTTCAAAGGCTTTATTCTACCTCTCTGCACATCCCTCAATTGGATAAGTCCGAGGCCGAATTCAAAGCAATCTACTCTAGATTGGACAAGATCTCCGGTCCACCTTCCCCATAAGGTCCAATTGGTAATGAGTTGGTGGGTCCATCTGGTGATTATTGTGCATCCCTTATGCACCTCTCTAGTGATTACCCTTCAAAGCTGGAAGAATGTAATGCAATGTTCCAACCAAGGCAAGGCAACAATCCGAGATGGGACCCCTATTCTAACACATACAATAAGGGGTGGAGACACAACCCCAAATTTAGTTGGCGCCAAGATGGCAATTCCTCAAGGCAATTCCAAGATGAGTCCTCCCAAGCACTAGCTCCCATAAGAACGGAGAGACCCACTAATGACTTTGAAGAGTTAAACAAGTCCATCACTATGGGATTCTGCCATGTGGAAGGTCTCATTGACTCTAAGGCGAATGAAACGAAGCAATGTATGGAGTCAAGGTTTGAGAAGGTAGATAATCGTATGAGCCAATGGGAGACAAAGAGTGCTAACTTGGAGGATTATGTCATGAAGCTTTCAAACTCTTTCAATGAGCTTCAAGCCAAAGCAAGCAGCCAAACTCCATCCAATACGGTCATCAACCCCAAGTCTTTGAATGTTGTTACTTTGAGAAGTGGGAAATTGCTAAATCCCATCCCACACAAGAAGAGGGTTAACTTTCCAAGTAGTGAAGAGGAGGAGGATGATGATCTAGTGGATGAGGAGATTGAAGTAGAAAGCCCCACTTGGAGCCCACCATTAAGCCCAATGAAGTTTGCACAATCTGAAAGTGCTAAGGAAAAGGAACTTCAAGAAAGGAGGGCATTGACTAAAGAGGAGAAAGTGGTGGAGGATTCTTAGGGACAACCTCAAGAGAAGAAAAAGCGCACCAAGCAATTGAGCATCAATGAGAAAGGAGAGTGTAGCACACAAGATACCTTGGCCAAACCTCCGGCTAAGGAGGTAACTATCTCTCAACTCCCTTTTCCTCAAGCTTATTTTAAAAGCAAAAAGAAACATGATGAGGTTGTTGAAAATGAAAATCTTGAACTCTTTAGCAAATTGCATGTGAATGTGCCTTTCATTCAACTTGTTAAATCCATGCCTAGCTATTGTAAGTTCTTGAAAGAGTTGTGCACCAATAAAAGGAAGTTTAGACCAAATGAAAGAATTCAATTGAATCCTAGTGTGTCAGCTTTGTTCAAGCCTCAGTTGCCGGTCAAGTGCAAAGACCCTGGATCATTCATGATCCCTTGCACCATAGGGAACTTGATGGTGACGAATGCATTGTTGGATTTAAGAGCAGCCATTAATGTGATGCCTAGTGCGATTTTCACTTCTTTAGGCATTACCAGTTTGAAAAAGACAAGTGTGATTTTACAATTAGCTAATTGTACACTCCGATATCCACAAGGAATTCTTGAGGATATACTTGTTAAGGTTAAAGACTTAGTTTTTCCCGCCGATTTCTATGTTCTTGACACTGCAAGCGAGCCATGTGAATCGACTATCATTCTTGGTAGGCCTTTCATGCGGACTGCCAGATCAGTAATTGATATGAAAAATGGTTTGATCACAATGGAGGTGGGATTACATAAGATTAGCTTTAACATGTATGAAGCAATGTGACACCCTCATGAGGATTACTCTCTTTTAGATTTGAATGCGATTGACATTGCTTTGGAAGATGCCATTGAGAAGCATGAGTTAAGCTTGCATTCATATGATTATATGTCTGATCTTGAAACTTATGACTCCTATTTTTCTTCCCTACCCTCTGTTCATTCTTTTTCTTCCTTAGGTGATGACGTGTATGACCTTGACTCGCATGTAGTTGATTGTCTACTTTCTGTCCCTTTGGATTTTTCTTTGATTGATAATGATAATGCTAATCTAGATATGAGCTCCACTAACATTTCTTTGATGAGTGATGACATTTCTTTGGAAGATGGTAGTTTTCTCAATGTTGCAGGTCATAAGTTGGTTGAAGAATGTGAATTTGAGGTTGGAAGCCAAGAGTTGGCCGATTTGAGCTCAAAGGGTATAGCCCTCACCCTAACCAAAGCCATTTCACACTTGACCTTCTTTGGACCGAATCACCATGTGGTAAAAGGGCCACATTCTAAACCCTCTTCCCTTGATTCTCATCCTAGACCTAGGATTTCTTCCCACACACTTAGATATTTGAATGATTTTGTTGCAAGTTGTGGTGTAGGTGTTGTGTATAACATTTCCCCAAGGAAAGTCACTGCAATAGATCAACCAAGTGTTGATTCGGCTCTCGGGAAGACCAATGCACAAGTGCTAGAGTCCGTTCAATCTAGTCCACCTCTTCCAATTGGGTCTACAAAGGGGAGTTCTCCTTTTACTTTAACTCTTCCTACTCTTATTCCTTCTATTTTGGAACCACCCACTTTTGAACTAAAGCCTTTACCAAGCAATCTTAAATATGCTTTTCTTGCTTCCAATGACAAATTGCCGGTTATCATCTCTAATACCTTGAGTGCAATTGAGGAAGTTAAATTGCTTGATGTTTTGAAGAAATATAGTAAGGCTTTAGGTTAAACATTAGCTGATATTCCGGGTATGAACCCCACTATTTTGCACCCATCGGATTTTACTGAAAGATGATTCTAGGCCTCTTAGGCAACCTTAAAGGAGGGTTAACCCCCTCATTTTGGATGTGGTAAAAAAGGAGGTCACAAAGCTCCTAAGTGCCGGTATCATATATCCGATTTCGGATAGTGAGTGGGTTTCGCCGATCCAAGTGGTGCCTAAGAAGTCCGGAATCACAGTTTTGAAAAGTGAAAATAATGAGCTCATTCCAACAAGGGTGCAAAATAGTTGGCATGTTTGTATTGATATAGGAAGTTGAATGATGCCACCCGAAAAGACCACTTCTCACTTCCATTCATTGATCAAATGTTGGAAAGGCTTGCGGGAAGGAGTCACTACTGTTTTCTTGATGGTTATTTTTCAAATTCCTATAGCACCGGAGGACCAAGAAAATACCACTTTCACTTGTCCATTTGTTACTTTTGCCTATAGGCGTATGCCTTTTGGTTTATGCAATGCGCCGGGCACCTTCCAATGTTGCATGATGAGCATCTTTTCTGATATGCGTGATGATTGCTTGGAAGTTTTCATGGATGACTTCACTGTTTTTGGTGATTCTTTTGATGTTTGCTTGCATAGTCTTGAGAGAGTGCTAGCTAGGTGTGTCGAAAAGAATTTAGTCCTTAATTATGAAAAATGTCATTCTATGGTCACTCATGGCATAGTTCTAGGACACCTAGTCTCTAGCAGAGGTATTAAGGTCGATAAAGCTAAGACCAAGGTGATTGAGTCCTTACCTTATCCCACTTGTATTAAAGAGCTCCGCTCTTTCTTGGGACATGTAGGCTTTTACTGACGTTTCATCAAGGGTTTTTCCGAAATTGCATTGCCTCTTTCTCATTTGTTGCAAAAAGATATTGAATTTGTTTTTGATGATGAGTGCAAAATGGCTTTTGAAACTCTAAAGAAATATCTTTTGGAGCCTCCTATTCTTCTTGCTCCCGATTGGTCATTGTCCTTTAAACTAGCATGTGATGCTTCCAACTATGCGGTTGGCACTATGCTAGGTCAAAGGAGCAACAAGGCACCACATGTAATAGCATATGCATCTAAGACTTTGGGTTGTGCACAAAGGAACTACACCACTACTGAAAATGAACTTTTTGCCATAGTCTTTGCATTGGATAAGTTTAGACAATACTTGCTACATTCTGTGGTTGTCATTTACACTGACCATGCAGCTATCAAGTCTTTGTTCACTAAGCCACACTCCAAGCCGAGACTTCTTTGGTGGACACTTTTGCTACAAGAGTTTGACTTGCACATCAAGGATCACGCCGGCAATGCCAACTTAGTAGCTGATCACTTGAGCAGACTCACAGAGAACACTAGGGGAGTAGATCTTTCTGAATTAGTTTGTGATAATCTTCTAGATTCCTCTTTGTGGACGATTGATGTTGAGGTGCCTTGGTATGCTTCTTTAGTTAATTATCTTGTTTGTACCCTCACCCCGGATGACATGTCTCCTTTTCAGGTGCAAAAATTATAGAGAATGGCCCAACACTATGTTTGGGATGAACCACACCTATGGAGACTATGCAATGATCAAGTAATCTAGAGATGCATACCGGAATCTGAGTCCCTAGACATCCTTTCTGTTTGCCACTCGATGGTTTGTACTGGCTACTATAGTTCTAGGATAACTGCTAGAAGGGTCTTAGATGCTGGTTTCTATTGGCCTACACTTTTCAAAAATGCCTATTCCTTTTGTAAATCCTGTGATAAGTATCAAAAATTTGGGGGGAGTTTGACAAAAAGACATGAGATGCCCCAAAGACCCATTCTAGTCTGTGAGATTTTTGATATTTGGGGATAGACTTTATGGGACCTTTCCCGCCTTCCTTTAGTTTCACTTATATCCTACTTGCCGAAGACTATGCCTCTAGGTGGTAAAAGCTATCCAAACCCGAAAGAATGATGCACCCACGGTCTCCAAGTTTCTCAAGTCTAACATCTTTAGTAGATTTGGAGTACCAAGAGGTCTCATAAGTGATCGAGGCACCCACTTTTGCAACAAGCTGCTTTACAACTTGCTTGCTAAGTATGGGGTGTCCCACAGAGTGTCTAACCTATAAAGGATTGTGAAGGTGTCAAACAAAGGATTGGAGTGATCGACTTGAAGATGCATTATGGGCATACTGAACCGCATTTAAGACACCTTTAGGCATGTCTCCATACCGGTTGGTTTTCGGTAAAGCTTGTCATTTGCCGGTTGAGTTGGAGCACAAGTCCTACTAGGCTGTGAAATTATGCAATATGGAGTTGGATGCCGTTGGAAATGAAAGATGCCTTCAATTACAAGAGCTTGATGAACTGCGCCTTCAGGCATATGAGAGCTCAAGGCTCTACAAGGAAAAGACCAAGTTGATCCATGATGGCAAGATCTTCAACTGCAGCTTCAAAGTTGGTGACCAAGTTCTTAGGTACCAAGCCCACTTCCGCGATGGTCATGGGAAGCTCACATCAAATTCATTCGGGCCGAACAAAGTAACAAAGGTCAACAAGTATGGGATGGTGGAGCTCATTGAAGAGGAGACCAGGAAGGAATTCATTTCAAATGGGCATCTCCTCAAGCTCTACCATAGACCGGTTGCAAAGCCTCCTTGAGGCCAGGTTGCTTCTTCTCCTTATCTTGTTTACTTTCATGCATTCTGCACTAGCTGGTTGATATTTTACTATTGTTGCATTGAACAAGTGTGGGGGAGGGAGCATCCTAGTAGAAAGTAGGAATTAGGACTTTTACATTCAATAAAACACCCTATGCCATTACAAATATGTGTCATCTTCACTTTTGATATGCATTGTTCCTGTGATTTTCATTTTTCAAACATGCGCACTATTGATTGCACTTGTCTCTTCTTCTCTCTCCTTATGTGTAGGGACGTGTTATGCCCCAATCTTACGATTGGACTTCGCAACTTTCCTCTTCACCAGGGATAAGTCAATTGGTAGTTTAGCAATTTTCAACATTGAGGACAATGTAAATTTCAAGTGTGGGGGAGGGGACTAGGTAGTCTTGCTGCTTGATCTATTGGTTTTATCATGTTATGCCACATTAGAGAGAATTTTTAAAATTTTTTGTCAAATTTTTCAAAACCAAGGTAGATTGTGCTCCTTAGTCTTTCATTGTGATGGAGGGTCGCATTCATTGCAATGAAGAACCTAGTTGCATTTTTCTACCCATTTTTAAAAAACTTGTTTGTGAAAACCTAGTGTGGCAACTATTTTTGAAAACCATGGAGCAAGAATGGACCTTACTTTATTTTATCAAGGAGTTTCATGAGCAATGGGAAGAATTCAAATAATGATACATTTTAACCTTTCAATTTTCAAAGAGCTAGTGATGAGTTATTTTCAGGCATATGCATTGTGTTAATTAGCCTCGCAATTGGACGTTCAATTGGCAAATGAGGTTAACCTTGTTGTGAGATTTTTGGGCTTATTTTTCATCTCAAGAGTGTATACTTGCTTGATCTTTCAATTTCTAGAACTTGTCTCTCCTCTTTGTCAAAGCTAAATTGCATTCGTGCATGAAAATGATTTAGGCATTCATTTCGTCACCCCATTTTCCCAAACACAAACCCATAACACGACATTTTCCATTGTTCACCCACTTTGGGCCATTCCTTGGTTGTAATGCATTAATGTGAATTTTGTGATGAAACATTAAGTTTGACCCACTTTTGTTTGTTCTTAATGCCACGTATATAGTAGAAAGAAAAGCAAACAGAAAGTGTACATGAAAAAAAAAGATAAAAAAAAACAGAAGAAAGAACGTTTAAAGAATAAGGCATTTCTTAATGTGGCATCAATATTATTGAAATTATGCTCTTATGTGCTATGTACTCCAATAGTGACATTGAATTGCATTGCAACTTTTCCTTTTCCATAACATGCAATCCATCTTGCCTTTTCCATCATTTCAACCCTACAAGTCCTTTTGATTCATACATGATTGTATGCATGAGTGGAGATATTAGAGTAATTACAAGCTTATGGTAAATTCTTGTTTGAGCAAGTTTAGTGCGAAAAATCCCACATGAGGTGAGTAGAGTGAGACACTATTATCTTGAGAGTCCTCTTTGCCATTGCTTCCTCCAATTGTTTTGCCAATTCTCCCTTTGCATATTCTTGATCATGATTCATGATAGCTTGAGATTATTGATTGGTTAAAATCAGTCTTCTTTTCATTGTACCCAGGTTTAATAGAGTTTGATGCTTTATTGTATCCACTTGGATAAATGATGCCCTATTTATTTTATTTGATGCTCTATTTCTCCATTTTAAGTGGAATGAAAGGTTAATAAATTTGTTATTATACTTATTTTGCAAAAAGAGAAAAAAGGTGTTGTTAATAGTGGCATATATAGTTGTTTAATATGTGTTGTTAACTTGTTAATTTGATGCCATGTTTTGGGATATATTATCCTTTATTTCTACATTTGAGTGGTAATTAATGAACATGGGTTGATAAATATCTTATTGAAATACCTGTGCACAAAAAAATGTGGTGTTAATAGCAACATGGGTAGTTGTCAATATTTATGGTTTAGTTGTTAATATGGGGATGTGTTGTTGGACATGTGATGCTATGTGTTTTGCACATGATGCTTCATTTATGCATTATAAGTGGGAATGAATCAACATGGGGAAATAAATATATTATGTGAATACTTATTGTGCAAAGTGAGATGAGGTGTTGTTAATAGAAGCATGAGTAGTTGTTAATATTTGTGGGGTACTTGTTAATACAAAGTAATTTTGTATGGTGAAACTGATAATGGCTAGTACATCTGGGAAGCATCTGCTATGTTTTCTTTACATATGTGGGCAATTTATAACTAATGGAGAAGGTTATTTGACATATGTTGAGCGGACGACGAAATAAAAAATCATCAAGGAAGGCACAAGTTATGAAGAGTTGAAGACAATGATATGTTCAATTGTGGGAAAAGGGATCAATAAAATTATTATGAGGTTCACAGTTTCATGTGATGCGACCACATTTATGGACCTTATAGATGATGAAGGAATTGAATATCTAATCTGAATCCAAGTTGAGTGAAGATGTATAGATGATGAAGGAATTGAACCTTATAAGTGGAATCTCAATTTCAGAGCAAAAAGTCTTATCATTGTGGAAGATGCCATGAGCCTGGTCACACTGTGGAGACCTACAAGAATCCAAATCCAAGTTGAGTCACGTTGACCTCTTTTGTGACTTTTTGTAAATGCATCATCTTTTGTGACTTTTTATAAATACATCCTCTTTTGTGACATTTTGTAAATGCATCCTATTTTGGATAGCTTTTGTAAATGTCATTAGACATGTTAAAAGCTAAGTCGTCATTCAAAGTAGAAGGTGTATGATATTTTGGATAGCTTTTGTAGTAGGTATAGTTGATGTAAAGTTTGTTGTCATTACTGACAATTGAAGTTGTCAATGAAGACTCAATTAGTTGTCAATCTAGTATGATGGATAATATGATAAATCTGGTATTGTACGTACTAATTTTAGAAAAAATAGTCTCTCATATGTGGGTCAGAACTAACACTTCGTGACATACCTGATCATAGACACCATGTACTCAATCCATTAAATGATTAATAATGCCAACAAAGGCTTCATTAACTACTAGAATATTATCAAAATACATCGATGTCATTAGGTAGTTCAGTATCAATTCAAAATCAAAATACATGATATAATGTTCATAGCTCCCTACTCTTCCCACTTCAAAAGCTAATATACTATGTTGTCTATGCTTTCTTCCTTTTCTAATGACTCCCTCACAATAATGATAGGACCTGATGACCACGTACATTGTTGGGATGATTAACAAGCCACCACAAACAACCCTTCTTCAATTCCTGAAATTCCTCCCTAGAGTACTTGGACATGGTGAACCCTCATCATCTTGCTCCTTTCCATCCCACATCTGCAGCCAAGACAATACATGCACTCCACATGAGTCCCTGCAAACAAAGTTGAATTATGTACACAAGTCAATTACACACACAATTTAGACAAATATTAACATGCTAGTTTTGACAACTATATAGAAAATGAGTTTTGCTCTATTGAATTGATTGGTCTCTTTCAGTGTTTACATGTATGTATACCACTTGTTTCTATCTAAGAAATAAAAGAACTTGCTAGATGAAAAAATTCAATCCTCATCCTTTCATAGATACCCTGCAAAAAAAGGACACTGTCTTTTGTATCATTTTATTTCACTTTCTCTAATTCCTAGAGAGAACATAGGATACAGTACAGTGGGTGAAACAGAGGAAGTGCATTACTTGTTTCTTCGTAGGGAACTATGTTGTCTAAAGGGCTAAGCTCATCAAATGAGGCAAACATGCAAATCTGGAAAAGGAACAACAGAAAAAAGCGGCAAAAATATTTGCTCTAAGTTGCATGCGTGTCTTCCATGATTGTTGATGATAGAAACTTCAACAGTCAATCCCATACTCTTTGCATTGTGCAGCAGAAAAACAAGCATATCAACTGAAAAAATGGACCCAAAATCAAACCTCTCAATCCTTAATCTTTGAACCAAAGAACGGGACCAACCAAAATGTGAGAATAAAGGGGCGAAAATGCAGAAATTAAAGTCAAACTGAATCTCAAGGTAGAAGCACACTTTGCCAAACCTGAGTTCCAGCATAGCAAAAATTCCAACAAAGCAACATCGTTCAAATTTACTTAGCACTATAAGAAGCCTAAACAATTACTCAAATACTCAAATGTTTTTTTAAGCAACCATTGTTAACGATTAAAAACAATTATGAATACATACATATGAGAATTAAGTTTGTTTGTCCCTTACCTAGAAGAGACTAGCCACACAGATAATCCTCTCCCAGTTCAAACATATACCCATTAAATTAGTGTTTGTTTGTCCCTTACCTAGAAGAAGAAGAAAGAGTATAAATATATAAAGAAGGGACTGACCTTTGTTGCTCTATCTCTGCCTTCCTCTCTTTCTCTCTCGCGCGGCAACTATGGCTCCCTCCTTTCCCTCCTCTTTGATTATTTTGCACCTCACCTTCTCCTGGCCTCTCGCTCTTTCGTTTGCCGCCGACATTCTTCCCCTCTTCCTCTGGCTCTATCTCTATTGTGGTTAGTGCTTTCCTCCCAGTCTCCCACTTTGTTTTTTCCCCTTCCCTTCTCTCTATGCCGTAGAATCAATATCTAAGGGGCAAAATGGTCTTTGGACAAATGGGAAATATTGCACCAAAGTCCCTTGAGACTTGATGATAATAAGGACATTTTTTGGGACCTAGGAGTAGTATAATTGCTTGCTTGGGACTACTGTGCAATTTCCCCAAACCTTTAAGGCTTTTCCAAAACCCTAATTTCATCCGATCGAAAATTATCTCTATTCGTTAGAGGTCGCCTTGATTTTACCTTTTCGACCTTACTTTGCGTCTTTGATTCCTTGATTTCACTTCTCACCTACTCCTTTTTCTTACTTGGAAGATACATAGCAATCAGATCGAAGAACAATGAGGGTTTGGGTGAAGGAGAGAAGGAAAGGGAGGGGAAAATGAGAAAGAGAGGGAAATGCGAAATTTTAATATCTATCCCGGCACTTATTACAAATAAGAGCCAGGTTAGGCAAGTAAGAAAATTTTAAAAAAATGAGTGTAATAAGCGCCGGGTTAGGCCAGTAAATTTTTTTTTAAAAAAAAAACGAGTGTACCTATCTTGGGGCTTTTTAGGCCAATAAATTTTTTTTTAAAAAAATATACCTATCCTAGCGCTTAAAGTTATAAGCGTCGGTATAGGAAAATATAATTTTTTTAATAAAAAACCTATCTCGGCAGTTATAAATATAAGTGACGGGATAGGTTTTAGAAATACAAAAAATTAAAAATTAAAAACGAAACCCTGTAGCGGTGCTTATATAAGCGTTGCTATAGGTCTACTGCTCACCAAAGCCGGCGCTTATAGCGCCGCTATTGTATCGCTGCAATAAAACATTTCTGCAGTAGTGAAACCATCAAGGTGGCGCCCAAACCTTGACAAATTCAAATAATGATCATTGATTTTCAGTGACTGGTAAGGGTGTTCACAGGACGCAACGGGACCAGGACAACCCTATCCAATCCCATCCCTAAAATTGAAGGGTCGGCTTGGCTTAGCGGTAAGCTGGCTTGCCGTGGGGTCTGTGGTCAGAAGTTCTAATCAACCTCTCTACATAAAAGCAAGGATAAGGCTGCCAAGTATATTCCCTTCCCCAACACCCCCATCAAGTGGGAACTCGAACTAGGTTGGCCCTTTTATATTCCATAAAATAATATTATTTGATCTTCTATTAGTGGCAAACATTGTATATGTAGTTGTATAGGTGTTTTTAGTGTAATAGTTTTTTTTAGAATGGGTTGTTTTAGAATGATTTGGTGTAAAAGCCTTTTTGTTTATCAGTGTTAAATATTTATTTTTTTTATTTTTGGGATTCCACTCTGATGTAAAAAAATTGTGTCATCTTTGTTATTTTAAGGCTGCTGTTGCAATTCTTTGCTGCTTAAATTCTTTTTCTTTTGGGAAAATGACTCAAAATCTTTGCCGCTAATGAGTTAAACATTATGATCTAGATATTACTTTTAGAAAATCTTCATAGAAACTCTTTCAAGTTAGGTCTTAACATTTATCGCACAAACACTTCTCATCTCAGTAACTGCAATCCTAAACATTAAAATGTAATGTTGCTAATATGCTCCTCAAAGGCCACATAATTGTGTGATGTGTTTTAGAGATTTAGATTTTTAAAATAAAAAATACCTCAGGATGGGAAAACGCCAAGGACTGGGACGAAACGAGAAAATTGTGAACAACCCTAGTGACTGGAGAAGGCCAGTCACTACCCCTTTCATCATCTCGTTGGGACATCTTAGCCAGAAACGAAGTTCTTTTCTGCCTCCTGTACTTTCCTCTTCTTTTTAATCCAGACATGTCATCAGATCTTCCCAGATTAAATTCAAGAACCAAACCTGAAGTAGGTTAGTTGGCTTCACATTCCGTTTGTTGGGTTGAAAACGTGTTTGCACTAGATGAGTAACTAGAGAAACGCCCTTCCTTCTTCCTAGCAGCTTTCTCCAAATAAATTTCTGCTCTTTTGCATTTCTCTGCAAAGCCTGGTGATACAGCCGCACGCGCCTTCTTCCTTTGGGGATAGGAGATTCCTTTGACTCCTCAGCCCTCCTTTTTAACTTAATCTTCTCTACCTGTTGGACCAATTGACCCACTTCTTGATCATTCTGGGTCTCCCATCTTTCCTGATGCATCACAAAACCAACCTCACGTTCATCTTTCATTGGGTTGTCCCCCATTGGGGCTCTACTTCTCTCACCGCTAGGGGTTCTGTCCATAACCATTGCAGACCCCCGTGTTTTTAGTTTTGGGCCATTGAATATTAGCCCAAATATTCATATATTTCCCAATGTCTTCATTCCTTATGATCTTGACCTTTTTTCCTCTCATCATAAATACAATTCTCCTTTTCCATGTCATTAAAAACAGATTCCTCCTTGTCATTCTGTTCCCAGCATTCCAACCTATTTTCATTTCTATTGGGCGGCCTTTTAAATAGATCCTTAGAATGTTCCCTACTGGATCCTTTTAAACATTCTCTAGGCCCCTCGAAAAATGGGAACTCTTTGACTTTCCCATGCAGGCCATAATTTTTTCCACATTCCCCATGCAACACCTTACTATCTGTCGTTCTGGGGGAGATCAAACTTTCTTGTGACTGTAATCTAGGACGATATGAAGGCGCACTCATCTTTGCATTGTACCTATTCTGATGCTCTAAATTGTTCATATCATCTTCATTAAAATCACATGAACGAGAATCATGACCAAGCTTCCCACATAAATAACAAAATTTAACTAGTTTTTCATACATTGCCTGAACCCATATTGGTTCCTGCAATTGTTCTTCACTGTTTGGCCGCTGAATGTAGACTAGAAACCCTAATTACCAAACAGACAGGACAGGATAATGAAATATTAAGATGAAGGGAATAAGGATGGGGAAGAAATATATGTGAGGGAGAGAGACGAAATCGATAAAGAGATAGTCACAAGACTGGAGCCACCACAGAGGTGTAGAGGAGAAACCCTACAGAGCCCTCAGGAGCGAGAGCGGAAGATGCTCTTTTGTGACATGACCTCTTTAAAATACTATACTTATGTGTATCATTAAATTATATATCAGTTTATAAATTAATAAATTTTGTTTAAAGAAAAATGATTAATAAGTAATAAAATAAACAAAATGCCTAATATTTAGGAAAGAAATTTACTTCTAGCCTATGTCTTATACATTAAGGATATCATTGGAGGTAGTATAAATTTACTCTCCTCAATCCTCATGTTGCAAATTACAGGCAAGACCCTACAGTTTTGGGGGATAGAAATTATGAAGTTATTGCTGATGCAAGGTTGAAAAATAATAACGATCTCGAAGAGATGCTTCGAATGGCTTCCTTGCTGCAAACTGCGTGAGCCGTTCAGCCGACCATCATCCTCGAATGAGCTAGGTTAGTGAATCAATTGTTAAGATGTGTTTTTTCTAATCTAGCTATAGCTGTCTAATTCTTTATTTACTTTTTTTTTTCTAATCTTGGCATCTACCTTTAGTATTATTAGTAATTTTACTTTTTCTCAATTTGAGATTTTTGTTGTGATGATGTTGTGTAGGCTATTTATTCATTCACCAAATCCTTGTCAATTGATCCAACTTGACATGCACTCCCACATATTTTAATTTTAAACAACATTCTCTCACAAAGTTGGTGTTACATGAAATATAATTAACAATTTAGCCATGTCTGGAAATTTAATTCTTCTTTTTACCCCCAATTAATTACATGGTCCTTTCATTTATTTTTGCAACTAATTCTCTCTCATCTATTTCCTATCATTCAATTTTTCTTATTCTCATCATCTTTAAAAAATAAAGATATATTTTGGGAAAAATCCAATCCCTCGCACATTTGTTGTTTTTTAACTAATTTTATCCGTTTATTTTATGTGATTTGAATAATTGTTGCTTGCTAAAATAGGACATGAGGGAGTATAAGATTGATTTAATTAACGATATGAAGCAGGTGGTGGATGCTTTAGTAGAGAAGTTAGTTTAGATAACTGGAACGAACGAGAGCTCGGAAATGGAAAGTCAAAACCTAAACAAGTTTTAGAAAAGTCACTGGATGAATACAATGAGTCTACCAGTTCAAGCCCCGACAATACAACTGAAGCTTCTTTCTCAACTTCTGGTTAATAAATATATTTTATAAAAATATTTAGAGACATGATATAAAATTGTGTGAGATTATAAATGAGATTAAACTCACAACTTTTCATTTATAAGAAATATTAATGTCAGTAGGTTATGAGGTTATTAATGATTCCGGCTTGTAATTAAACTTGTGTTAGCTGTATATGACTGTGAACCCTCTCAATATGTTGTCTCATTTTCTTATTTTCTACTCAAATAGGATTACACCCACACACACATGAAGAATGCACTGACAGAAATGGGCAAATTATATATACTAGCGTACTTGAAGAGATGCGTAGGTTGAAGAATAATTATGAGTTTGAAGAGAAGTTTTGAATGGTTTTTCTTGTGCTGCCAAATTCATTGTTGAGTTTTCCAGTTTCTTAAACTGGTAAGAATATAATAGACATGCATTGATCTTTTCTTTGTTTTGGCCTCTCCCCATAAGGGGACTTCTGCACCTCCTTTAGGTCTATTTCCTTCCACTTTTTTTTATTCTCACTATTAAATTAATTTTGAATGGTTGAAATTTAATTTCTGTAAAATCATTACTTTTTTTGCCAACAAAAACTTTATTATAATATTAAATAGCAAAAATTGTAAACAAAAAAAATTTTACTTATTAAAATTTGATCCACATAGTAAATCTTTTTATACTTTTAAATATTACAATCACGCACACTTTAAAGATACTAAATCTCAAACTTTGAAAGTTAATCCAATGATAAGAATAAAAAAGTGTAGGGAAGTGGATAGTAATAAAAGTGGAGATTGATGAAAATTTCAAAGCAACCAAACACTACTACAGAAATGATGGACTATTGCGGCGCACCAATCCCAACGCTTCCTTTCCATAAGCACCGGTATTGCCTATCTCGGCTCTTATAAACAATAAGCACCGGGATAGGTACTATGGTTTTTATATTTTTAATTTTTATAACATTGTGATTTCTCCCGGCGCTTATTCCATTTAAGCGTCCGTTTAGCTTTAATATTTGTTAATAAAATTTTGTTCCATTTTTTTTAAATTGTTTTTTCAATTTAATAAATATAATTTTTTTTATATAGGGGAGCCTATCCCGGCGCTTAATTTGTAATAAGCGCCGGGATAGGCATAAAGATTTTTTAAATTTGGTTTTTCGTTTTTTTTAGGCTCCCATATTTTTTAAATTATTTTTCCAATTTAATAAATATATATTTTTTATTTGAGAGAGCCTATCTTGATGCTTATTTTGTAGTAAGCACCGGGATAGGCATCCATATTTTTTTAAATTTTTTTACATTTTTTTATGCTTCCATATTTTTTTAAATTAATTATTTTTCCAATTTAATAAATATAATTTTTTTTATTTAAGGGAGCATATCCCGGCACTTATTTTGTAATAAGCGCCGGACTAGGCATAAAGATTTTTTTAATTTGTTTATGTTTTTTTAAGCTTCCATATTTTTTTAAATTGTTTTCCAATTTAATAAATATATTTTTTTATTTAGGGGCTCATATCCCGGTGCTTATATGTAGCAAGCACCGTGATAGGCATTCAGATTTTTTTAAATTTTTTTTTACCTTTTTTTAGGCTTCCATATTTTTTTAAATTGTTTTTCTAATTTAATAAATATAATTTTTTTAGGGGAGCCTATCTCGGCGCCTATTTTTTAGTAAGCGCCAGGATAGGCATACAGATTTTTTTAATATTTTTTTTTCATTTTTTAGGCTTCCATATAATTTTAAATTTTTTTTCAATTTATTAAATATATTTTTTTATTTAGGGGAGCCTATCTCGGCGCTTATTTTGTATTAAGCACTGGGATATGCATCCATATTTTATTAAATTTTTTTTACGTTTTTTTAGGGTTCCATATTTTTTTTAAATTGTATTTCCAATTTAATAAATATAATTTTTTTTATTTGGAGGTTCCTATCATGGCGCTTATTTTTTACTAAGCACTGGGATAGGCATACAGATTTTTTTAAATTTTTTTTTACATTTTTTAGGCTTCCATATTTTTTTAAATTGTTTTTCCAATTAAATAAATATATATTTTATTTAGGGGAGCCTATCCTAGCACTTATTTTAGGCTTCCATATTTTTTAAATTGTTTTTCCAATTTAATAAATATATTTTTTTATTTACTAGGTGGCCTATCCCGGCGCTTAGGAGAAGTAAGCGCCGGGATAGGCTCTTCCCAAATTTTTGGTTTTTCCCTCCACCCCAGTAGCCCTATTTCCCTCAGCCCTCTCTTTTCCCTCCAGTACCCCCACTCTAAACCCTTGTTCCCTTAGCCTTCACCTCCACTTCCCACAGCCTCCTACCACCATATTCACAATTCCTCTTCTTCTTCCCTTCGAGCTCATCAGCGTCGATGCCGGCGTGTAGGGGAGGTAGCGTGTTGTCTTCCCAGTCTATCTGCTCTATCTCCATTGCTCTCTTCTTCCACTATTTCCATCAGGCCGTAAGAAGGGAAAAAGTCGCCGAAAATATTGGGCTTTCCCACTGGCTTTGAGGTTAGCCATCAATTTTGCAAGTATTGTTTTCTTTCCCTCCAAATCACCTCTCTTTTTTTGCTTTCTCATTTTTGTCTGATTGAAGTTGTTTCTGTTGGGTGGGAATTTTGAAAGAATCTTGGTTGTTTGGCATTTTATTTTGTTAAATCGATTAAGCTTCAGACTCAATTGAAAACGGCGCTTCCCTGAACAAATCAAGTTTTCCCAATTGAACCCCATTTGATAGATTCCCATTTGTTCACATTCTCTACTCGGTGGGTTCCCATTTTGTTTTCCAGTGAACTAGTGCAATTTTCGGTGTTGAAGTTAGCTAACTTTGCTGCTCTATTATGTCTTAGAGTATGGTAATTATTTGGTTTGTGACAATTTAGAGAATACATTCAGCTATTCATGCCAACAATGGTGTTAAAACTAGGCCCTAATTATAGTAATTCCTTTTTTTAATTGGTTTATGGTGTTAAAACACGCCAACTGTTTACACCCTGTTAAAACTAGGCCTTGATCATACTTATCTATATGTATATTACATGGTCTCCATTTTCTTCAGGGGGAACTTAAATTATCTATGTGGAATTTTACTTTTAATCTTGGGTGTTCTTTAATTTTGCATTTGGAATTTGTTGGATAATCTATGATCTATGAATGAGAACATATTAGGGTGTTCAAATATATTGATATAAAGTGAATTCATATAAAAATTGATGAGTTGTTTATTTATGTTGTAGGGATCTCAAGAAGTATTCCACATTCTTCGTCAAAACCAAAGTAAAAAAATTGTTGAGGTACATACATTTTACTTGTAAGAAACTTTTGCTTTGTGGAACTATTAGTGCTCTATATATAAATGCTCAGTGAATTCTGTTGTGGTGGACTGTGGAAATATATTGAGTTGATGCTGTTTATATTGGCTATCCATTTCTATGTTAAAAAGAGAGGGCCTTGAGCCTGGGAACACCCATTTTGTAGTCGTTATGCTACCGAATTTTCGTTAAAATAATAAGGTAATATTGTAAGGTGGCTACCTAATGAGTAAGTCATGTATGCCCTTGTATGTCGTGTTTGTATGGAAAGCGTCTTCATCCTCTTGACTTGTTAGGTCATTTAATTTGTCATGGAATCGATTTGTCTTATACACGATGGATAAAGCATGGTGAGGCCTATGAAGATGAATGCGTAGACCGGGTACCTGATGTTAGTAGCGCTTCAAATGTGCTTGACACAGACATGTGTGATGAGAGCGATGATCTTAAAGAAATGTTGAACGTGGGTGAGGCCTATAAAGATGAATGTGGAGACCGGGTACCTGATGTTAGTAGCGCTTCAAATGTGCTTGACACAGACATGTTGAACGTGGTGGGTGAGGAGAATCCTAAAATGTTTGAGAAAATGAAGAGCGATGCAGAGACGCCATTGTATGTGGGATGCAGCAAATACACACGATTGAGTACGGTGCTTAAACTGTATAACGTGAAGGCGTGATACAGTTGGAGTGATGCAAGTTTCACTGCATGCTGTCCACTCTGTGAGATATACTCCTAGAAGCGAATGTACTCCCTTCAAAAACATACGAGGCAAAGCATATTCTCTGGTCGATCGGTATGAACTATGAGAAAATACATGCATGTCCCAACAACTGTATTTTATTTCGGAACCAATATGCGTCGTTGGAGAAGTGTCCTAAATGCAGCACATCTCTGTATAGAAAGAAAGGTAATAGTCCTTCTAAAGTGTTGTGGTTATTTCTGATCATTCCAAGATTCAAGCACATGTACAGTAACGCGGATGTTGCAAGACTTTTGACATGGTATGCTGATGAGAGGATTAAAGACATCAAACTTAGGCACCCCACAGAAGCCCCCTAATGGAAAAAAATTGATTACGAGTACCCTGAGTTCAGTGAAGAACCAAGAAACCTACGTCTTGCATTGGCAACCGATGGAATTAATCTGCATGGAGTTCAAAGTAGTACTCACAGCACATGGTCGGTGATATTGATGATATACAACCTCCCCCCAAATTTGATCATGAAATGCAAATTTATGATGCTTTCCATGCTTATTTCTGGGCCTAGACAGCTCACCAACAATATAGACATGTACTTGGATCCTTTAAATAAAGACCTGAATCATATGTGGAATTCAGGTGAGATGGTTTTTTATAGCTGTAAGGAATAAAGTTTGAAATTGAGAGCCATGTTGTTTGGCACAATAAATGATTTCCCAGCATATGGTAATTTTTCCGGATACAACATCAAAGGATATGATGCGTGCTCTATATGTGAAGATGATACCCATTCGATGTGACTGGATCAATGTAGGAAAAATGTTTACATGGGACATTGGAGGTTCTTGCCGTTAAAACATGGTTGGCAGAGGTGGAAGAAGGCATTAAACGGGAGCTTAGAAGAAGGTAGGCCACCGAGGATATTGATCGAGGGTAACGTTTTTGAAAAGGTGAATGCATTGGAGAATGATTTTGGCAAGCATTTTGCTAAAAATGTGTTGACAAGTAGTTGGAAGAAGAGGTCCATATTCTTTGAACTCCCGCATTGGAAGTCCTTATATGTCAGACACTTTCTTGATGTGATGCATATTGAAAAAAACATATGTGATAACCTAATTGGCACGTTGCTAAATATGCAAGGAAAAAGTAAGGATGGTGTCAATTTAAGGTTAGATATACTCAAGTTGGGAATAAGACAAGAGTTGGCACCTGTCGAGAGAGGATACCACACTTATTTACCTCCAACAGCTTACACCCTTTCCAGGAAAGAGAAAAGATCATTCTGTGAGTTCCTAAATGGAATCAAAGTTCCAGAAGGCTACTCCTCAAATGTAAAGAACCTTGTATCCATGAAAGAGTTGAAGTTGAAGAACCTGAAATCTCATGATTGTCACGTCTTGATGCAAAATTTCTTACCGGTTGGCATACGCAGCATTTTACCCAAGAAACTGCGGAGCATAATCACTAGACTGTGTATGTTCTTCAGGCTTATCTATAGTAATGTGGTTTATACAATAAGGTTGTATGATTTGTAGAGTGATTTAACCTTTGCCTAATGTGTCTTGGGGGTTAAAATCAAGATTTAATCCAAGGATTGCAATATAGGTTGGGGGTTTTAGTTTGAAAAATCATTTACTAAAAGTATTGACAAATGAAATTACTTGTTTTTGGTATTTTAGATTAATGAGTGAAAAGAGTTTGGATTAAGGGTGATTTTATAAAAGGGGCTTTGGTAGTGTTTCGGTGGCTCTCACACTTCATTAAAATTGATATTGGGAGTTAAAAGATGCACCAAGTATAATTGAAAAATCCACAAGCAACCACTAGGGGTCTACTAGCCCTAATTAATGACTAATCAAGCAACCACTTTCTTAGCTATTACTTAGGGTTAGTGTTAAGCTCCACTTAGTGTGTGTTGAAACTTGAGTTTTGAAAACTGATTCCTCTCGAGAATGTGCAACCACAACATTCAATTGGATAAATTAAGCTACACAATCTAGAAACCACTAAAAACCATATAGCATCACAAATCCAGTAGAAAATTTGAACATACATATCATTCAATTAACATAACTCAATGTCCAACACAAATATTCCAAATCATAGACAATGAAGAAGGAAAATCATGCATCAAATCCAAATATACAAGAGAAATGCAACCACAATACTCAATACATAAGGAAAAGAGCATGAGAAAACAAATAACTCCCCTATCGTGCCCATTGAAGCAAGAACCACCTCCACTCCAGCATAACTCCAAGAATCTAGCCTCTCATGTCTTCAATTTCATGCAAAAGAAAGCCCATAACCACGGCCTCCATGAATGGGGAGGAATGGAGAAGAAGTAAGGTGGAAATGGAAGGTGAAAGGAGGAAGAACAAGAAAACTATCAAGATTTGAAGTGGAAGTGAGTGGGAATGTGGGTATTTGAGTGAGGATGGAAGAGAATGATGAAAACCCTAGCAGAGGAATGTCTTTTCGAGCTTGGGGGAGGCTTCTCTAATGTTTTTCTGGCATGGGCCCCCTTAAAAACCTGCCTGGAGCCCTAAAAATTGTGACAGCAATATTGCTGTCACGAAGAGCTGGTTGCAGCGAGCACTTTTGCTGGCTGCAGCATGACATACAGAAGCGAAGTGCTCAGATTAGGTCTTGGCTGGCTGTAGCGAGCAAACTTGCTGGCTGCAGCATGACGCATATAAGCAAAGTGCTCAGATTAGGTCTTGGCTGGCTGTAGCGTGACGCATAAAAGCAAAGTGCTCAGATCAGGTCTTGGCTGGCTGCAACTAGCAGACTTGCTGGCTGTAGCGTGATGCACAGAAGATAACGGCTGATTTTTGAACTTTTACCGGCTTCTTTCTCCGCAACTCACTCTTTGACTCCGCTCACTTCTTCCATGACCTACATTAAATTTTAACTCAAGGTAGTTCAAAATGTTCTTAAAGATTGGTTAAACAATATATCATGCTAAATATTCCCAAATTGCCCTTGATTAGTATAAACTCCAACAAATTGTGCAACAGTCAGAACTCATCCTAATTAGGTGGAATTACCTCAAGAACATGCAATAATTCAATGATTTTAACTATGAAAATCATATAAAAATATGGTGCAATCACAGAGGCAGACCGTTCGTATCTTGTGCAAACTTTAAATGTATTTCCCCCATCATCTTTGACATCATAGTTCATCTTACTATATACTTGGTCAAAGAGGTTCAACTGTGCGGCCCAGTCTATTTGAGATGGATGTACCCAATTGAGCGGTTCATGAAAGTTTTAAAGGGGTATGTTAACAATAGATATCGACCAAAGGGTTGAAGAAGCGAGTGATATTTTTGCCGATTACTTATCAAATGTTGAACCTGTTGGATTGCCGAAGTCTCATCACGATGGGTGATTAATGAGAAAAGGAATAAGTAAGTGGGTTCAACTTAATACACATTTCGAATACAAGGGAGCACAACAAACATTTCATTAGATGGTTAAATGAGCATATTTGTCAGCAGGTTGAGCTTAATGATGGATCAGTTATGAAAGATTGTTCTGGCTTTCGAAAGGACCGGGTTTGCATGCATTTTCTTACACTGCCTATGCAATTGACGGTTACGCATTCTATACAAAAGGCCAAGATGAAAAAAGCACAATGCAGAATAGTGGAGTCACACATGTTGCCAAGGCATGGCATATATCTAGTGCGAGAGATACAAATCCCATATATATGCAGATGGCATACATTGGTGTGATTGATTGCATTTGGGAGTTAGATTACACCATGTTCAGAGTTCCTGTGTTCCGATGTCAATGTGTTAACAACCATAGTGGACAACAGTTACATGAATTTGGATTTATATCGGTCGATGAGCCGCCATCTTTCCAGACTCCACCAGCCAATGAGCAGCCGCCCGATGATGAGCCACCGCCCTATGAGCTGCCGCCACCCTCCAAGGATGATGGGCTGCCGCCCTATGAGCCACCGCCACCGCCACCGCCCGATGATGAGCCGCCGCCGCCTTCGCTACAGCAGGGAGTTGACTCGCCCATTAGCCTACCCAATAGCCGACAGAGTAGCCCAACAATGGTAGTAATTGTAGGGGTTGTGACTGGTTTGGTGGTAGTGATACTGATGGTGGGGTTGTGTACTTTCTTTATGTGGAGGAAGAAGAGAAGGGGTAAACAATCTACACAACCACAACCACCCAAAGGTAAAACCCCTTCTTACAAAGCTATGTCCAATGCTCTCCTCTTCTTTGTTTTTTTAATTTTTACTTTTATACAGTCAGTTACTATTCTACATTAAAATTATCCCTTCTTGTCAGTCTCCTTCTATGAAGATCATTTTTAAATATTCATACACAATCACTTTATACACAAACTTCTATGACTTTTTTATGCCGAGAAACTCGCTGGACCTTAGTTAAAAAAAAAAAGAAAAGAAACCCACTGGACCAGCACTACTTAGACCCCGTTTGAATTTGCATTTGAAGTATATATCATCAAACAAACTATAAGTAAGTCAAATGATTCATTAACAAATTCATAGTTTGAATTAGTTCCTGTTCATATATCCTTGGATCTAGTTTTGTAAGTTTTACCTTAAGTGTCTGCTTGTCATGGTTTTTTAAGAGGAAGGAACACCCAAACATGTGATAAAATGAAAAAGAACATTTCTTTCCTTAAAACCATGGTTTTGGGCTTTAAAAGTTAGGTTTAGGGAAAAGAGCTATTTCTCTCCACTATTCTAGCTTTATATGTGAGGTTGAGTCATCATTATAACTCTCATAAATTACCAACCCAATATGCCCTTCTTCTTATGATATATATACATATATATAATTCATTTATAAATTTTAATTATATTCAATTTAAAAATACATTATATATGTAATTATTTAAAAAAGGCCTCCAATTTTTTCCTTCGGTAAACATATTTAAATGTAAGAATTTTGATATTTAATTAACCATTTATAATACGTCATATATATTACTTATTATTTGTTATTAATATATGATTTTATGTTTTAAATCTTTGAAATATAACATTATCCTTTAAATGTAAATACCACAGCTAATGTCTTTGTTGGTAATTTCCACAAGACAAATGTGATTGTGGTAACAATTACCAAAACACTTTAATTTTATCAAAATCTCCTTTTTTCATGAAAGTTATTCTAATCAAAATCTATTCTCAAAAATTAATTTGGGAAAATTTCACTGCACCCCTAAGGGGTTAAGTGATATTAAATGTTTCAGTTAAAAGACCAAAATGTTCTTATTGAATTTTGTACTGGATTTTCAAGACATATATGGAGAATTTCCAAAACGTTTGTGCTAATTTCCAACATCAATGTGAGTATTTTCAAGTTTCAAAAATCATAGAATCCAACACTAAAGCACCCAAAATTTCACAAGAAAATTTTCAAGACATTTATTGGCAATTTCCAAAACACATATAGGGAATTTTCAAGACATTTGTGCTTATTTTTAACATCAATGTAAATATTTCAAAGTCTCAAAGATCATGGAATCCAACACTAAAGCGTTCGAAATTTAACAACCATACTTTCAAGTCTTTCCATAAAGACATTTTGATCTTATTAGCTTAAACATGTAATATCACTTTGGACCCTTGGGGATGTAGTGAAATTTCATATTATTTTGGGGGGCTTTGAGGTTAATTCTTATTATGGGGTTGCAGTGAAATTTTCCCAATTACTTTCACTACTTTTTTTCCCAAAAGAAGTTCTCCATAAGCTAATCTAAAAAGAAAGGTTCACTCTAGGTGCCTCCTTCAAGTCTAAACTAGTTTGAGTGCTCATCACCGTTGATGAGCACCCCAAACTAAGTTGATATGAACATCCTAGGTTTTCAGTTAAAAAAAAAAACATCCTAGGTTTTAATTCTTTTCAAATAAGGTTTTTTGAGTAAAAAAATATTTTTTTTTATAATGATAGTTAAAAATTGTTTTTTTATTTCTCATTCTATGCAATTGGAATAACTATTTTTTAAAAAATAAAAATAAAGAAAAAATTAAAATGTAAACCATCCTTATTTGTCTAGTTTGAGAGCTCATTAAGATGAGCACCTAAATTGATTGCCCCTTCAAGTATATATAAATCTTATAACCTTTACATAAAATCATCGCATAGTGTTAACCTAGACTAATGGAGTTAGCCAACTAAAAAAGAAGTCTGGACTTGTATACTGGAGTTAGTGCCCAATGGCGTTTTGGCCTAAGAATAAGAACACACATAGCAGCTCCCTGAAAAGCTCCCTGAAAAGGTGGAGGTTGCAACTCACGAATAAAAGGTTTGTGGAGTTAAAATGCCCGTGGGAGTATACTTTAGATGTATTTTAATTTAATTTAATTTAATTTAATATTTTACATTAGTTTTATTTTAATGTATACACAAATGGAAGCTAGTCACAAAGTGAGGCCAAGCGACATTCGTTAGCTATAGTTCGCTGTCTTCTCCGTATTGTACCACATTGCATATCATGTTGGTGCCAATGATGGTTATATGTTTATATATATATATATATATATATATTATGTTGTGGTTTGCTTTATTTCAAGTTATATTTCTTGTTCAATTTATGTTTTGATTACTTGTAGCTTGTTGGCATAAATAATTTAAATTTTAAATCCAAGAAACAATTACGCATTTTTATTTTTAAAATTCCACGTCATTAATGATTACGCCGCCTTGTCCCAGAAAAAGCCATGGTATGAACGACTGATCTCACATTATATTCATAATTTTGCATTTTTCTTTATGTCGGTTGAATTGGAATGAACCCACAACTTTTAACATTAGATATACAATAGAATTTAGCAGATATAAAACTACACATGTAGTGTATTGTACGTTACCATTAATTGATTATGTTGTTGGAACAACATATTCATTTTGATTATAAATATAAGATTTATTTATTTAATTAAATTAAATTAAGGATGTTGATTAGAGTAGGTAAAATCACATGATATTACTAAAACATTCTAAGCACCTACCTTTACTCCCACATCCTCTATTTGCTTGTTTATTATTAAAACGTATCAACACGGATGATTTGAGAAAAAATGAGAAAAGCTAAAAATATGTCTTATGTTTAGGACCAAACTTACCTCGTCAAATAGGTCCTATATTTAGGACAAGAAGTAGTACTAAAAAGTTGATCTAAACGTTTGGTGGGAAAGAGATAATATATTATAATATAGAATAATATTGACATTAGATAAATTGAAACAAAATTAAATTAATGTGTCGATGACCTCTTTTGTTCCCCTACTTGATCTTTTAGAATGCAATCAAACTTATATTATATATATGGCACCCTCTTGGGATAAAGAACGACAAGAAACCAATGGTAACTGCAACATACAACCTCCAATCTATAAATGAGGTAATATAGAAGGATTTTTTTTACCCATATTATAAGAGGTCATGAAGGTAATAAACGCTTATTTTCTATCTCTACTCTTTATTACTAAATAATGAATAATAAAAAGAAAAGAAGGACAATAACAAATAAAAAAAACAAAAACAAAAATAAAGTAAAGAAGGAAGAGAGGATAGAGATGAAGGCATATAGCAATAATTAATAAATGATATAATTAAAGGTAGAAGGGAGAGATGAAAAGCATATATAGTAATAATTAATAAATGATATAATTAAAGGTAAAAGGGAGAATGACCCTAAAATATCTTCTGAATTTTAAAATCTCAAATAGATGATTTGCAGTTATTAATATCGTTATTCAACTATTTCAATCTCCTATATGAGATTTTAAAATTTAGAAGTTATTTTTCCTCTTATTTTCCCAAGATAAAATAGGAAGATTGATTGCACACACATTATTGCAATTACAGTAATTACCACGTGTTAGTGCAATTTAGATACAAACCACTTATGGTGTGGATTGGATGGGTATAAACTGTCAGCCTCTCCATTTCTTTTTGACTTAGTATCCCACACATTGGATTTGCTTTCAATAGTTGAGATTTATGACAATTGGAAAATATTAATAGAAACATGTTTAATGCAATATTACTTAAAAATTACAGTTAGATACTCTTAAGCATTTAAGAAATCGTGATTTCTAATTATTTTGCTAACAAGCACATACATATGTAAATACTCGCTTCATCCCTATATAAAAAGTCTACAATTTAAATTATTTTATCTCTTTTTGTAAGGTTGAATTTGTATTTCTCTAACTAATAAATATATTTTTCCCCATTTTACCTGTAATTACTTTTTATAGGCTAAAATATACTATGAGTCCTTTATTTTTGTATCAGATATTATTTTGATCTCTTAAGTTTGAAAATGGCACTTTTAGTCCTATTTTACTAATGCCATTAGTTTCACTTAACAAAAAATATTCACTCAACAAATTTAAATGGTGATTATGTAGATAAATATTGACAAAATATGTTTAATTTTAATTTTTTAATATGATTATTTTTACCCGTATTTAATTAAAAAAATTGCCTTTTAGATTTGCCAAATCACCATTTTCCGTTAAATGGAATTAACTACATTATTTAAAAAGGACTAAAAGTGCAATTTTAAAACTTAAGATACCAAAATAATACCTTATGCAAACACAAAGGCCAAAAGGTATACTTTAACCTTTCACATATGACATTATCGATTATCACTCTTATCATTACCATTCTTTCAATTACCCACCATTCATAAATAAGGGTATCTTTTTTTTGAAAAAAAGGTATATGTCTCGCACATAAATTAATTAAAACTAACCTTAACCCTTTTTTTTAGAAAACCACAATTTGACTATTACAACCTTATATATAAGGGCTGAGGGAGATATACTTATACATTGTTATCTTAACCATTTTAAGAATTATATGATGTCCCAACTCTTCACAACAATTATCAACTTGTATATGTCATTAAGTCAGACTACAACCTCCATTCCATATACTCCCCCCAGTCCTATATATAAAAGCCAAAAATTTGAATGGATTTGATCTTTTTTATAAGAGCTTATCTAAATTGTCAAAACATTCAATGCATTTTTTCCCATTGTTTAAAGTAAAAATTATTTAGGACATATTTATTATGATTAACAACTTTTCTTAATATGTGTGAAAATGTCTTTGAACACTACTACAGAATAGGGCTATTGCGGCGCAGCAATACCGGCGCTTACTCAAATAAGCGCCGCTATAGGGTTTAAAAGACCTATACCGGCGCTTACTTAAATAAACGCCGCTATAGGTCTAACCTATCCCGACGCTTATAAAACTAAGCGCCGCTATAGACTTTACATATTAAATTTTTTTTATTTTTTTTTAACTAGAAAACCTATCCCGGCGCTTGTGTCTGTAAGCGCCGGGATAGGTTATTAATATAAAAAAGTTAATATTAAATATTAATATAATTATTTAAATATTAAATAAAATATTCCTATTCATTTTTAATAAAAATTATTTTTTTAGAATTTTTAAAAAAATAATAATGAATATAAAAATTTAATATTAAATATTAAATAATTAATTAACAATTAAATATCAATTTGTATTTTTTAAAAATATTGCGTGCACCTATAGCGGCGCTTTTTAAAGAAAACGCCGCTATAGGCATCAAAAAATGGAGGGAAAGTTTCCCCCCATTTTTTTCAAATTTTCACCTATAGCGGCGCTTTTTAAAGAAAGCGCCGCTATAGGCAAAAGAAAATGGAGGGAAAGTCTCCCTCCATTTTTTTATTTTGAATTTATAACCTATAGCGGCGCTTTTTTAAAAAGCGCCGCTATAAGTGAAAATTTAATATTAAATATTAAATATTAATTTGTATTTTTAAAAAATATTACGTGCACCTATAGCGGCGCTTTTTAAAGAAAGCGCCGCTATAGGCATAAAAAAATGGAGGGAAAGTTTCCCCCCATTTTTTTTCGAATTTTCACCTATAGCGGCGCTTTTTAAAAAAAGCGCCGCTATAGGTTATAAATTCAAAATAAAAAAAAGGAGGGAAACTTTCCCTCATGTTTTTTATGCCTATAGCGGCGCTTTCTTTAAAAAGCGCCGCTATAGGTGCATGTGACTCTTTCTTATTTATTCTCTTTTAACACATTCTACTCCCATTTTTTTCCTCTCTCTTCTTTCTTTCTCTTCCCGTCCCACTCTCTCTTCTCTCTTCACAAGGGATTTGATCAACAACTTGTAAGTTTCTCCTCCTTTCCTCAAATATTCTCTCTTCTCTCTTAGCTTCTCACCATTTACCTCTCTTTTTTTTTTGGGATATCGCACTCTCTTTCTCTCACTGCCATTTCTGGAGAAATCATTTACAGGTGCAGATTATGGAGCTCCAAGTTTCCAGGTGATTTCACAAATCTCAAATGGTAGAAGCTTTTTTTTTCTTCGGTACCTAGATTTTTTTGTTTCTACTCATTGTACAGGAATGGAAAAAGGGAAAAATAATTTGGATTTCTTGTTTCTACTTATTGTATTAAGTTACAACACTAAGCACATAAAATGGAAAAAGGGGAAAATAATTTTGATTTCTTGTTTATACTCGTTGTATTAAGTTACAACACTGAGCACATGAAAAACCATTCTGAATTAGGAGTATTTTGCTTTTTGTTGAGTTTCAATGCTGAAATTTTCGCACTGATGTAGGTCGGTGTGAAAAAACAATATTGATTTATTTTTTTTAAAAAATAAAACCTATAGCGGCGCTTTTTACGAAAAGCGCCGCTATAGAGAGGCCTATACCGGCGCTTTAAGACATAAAAGCGCCGGTATAGATGGTCCTATACCGGCGCTTTTTGTAGAAAGCGCCGGTATAGGTCTTTTCAGTTTCAATAAAAAATTAATTAAAATATACATATAGCGGCGCTTTTGGGTAATAAAGCGCCGCTATATGGTCACCTATAGCGGCGCTTTGTAAGCGCCGCTATAGGTCACCTGACCTATTGCGGCGCTAGCTATAGCGGCACTTCAAAAGCGCCGCTATAGGGGTCAAAAAAGCGCCGTTATAGGTGTGTTCTATGGTAGTGGAACTCTTATATAGAGGGATGGAATGAGTACTTAAACATGTTTCCTCAAGTTTATTTCTTTTATTTTTCACTTTCTTTCTCAAGCATCAAACTTTCAACCATCGTCAAATTATGAAATGCCCATCAAATGGAGAGAGAAGTGGAAATAGGAACTTAAGCACTTACCTTCTTAGCTTAAGAAAGTGTTTGAACGTGGAAGAAATCACTTCCTACTTCTTCTTTCCTTTCAACTTTCCTTCCTCATTTTCTGGTTCGAAATCGGCAAATCAACAAGAAAAAAGTAAGTTTTCTACTAATGCTAATGTATAAAGTTGCTTTTTTGAAAAACTGATGTTGAAATTTTTTTTAAAAGGGTTAAAGGTCATATTTGCCCCTGAAGTGTGCAAAGTGTATCATATTTGCCCCTGAATTATTTTTGGGTCCAAATGTACCCTCAAAGTATGAAATTGGATCAATTTTGCCCTTCAACCATTAAAAAACTCACGTTGACTGTTAAAAAGTAGATGTTGACCGTTAATATTGTAACGGTTGAAGGGCAAAATTAATCCATTTTCATACTTCGATGGTACATTTGGACCCAAAAATACTGAAGGGCAGATATGATACACCTTACACACTTCAGGGGCAAATATGACCTTTAACCCTTTCTAAAATATTAAAAAAAATTGAAATGGTATCGCCTTTTTTAAAGGTCGCTTCTCCAAATAACCGACGTTAATGTGATGTTAATTGCCTTTAGCTTAGTATTGATATAATATTAACAGATTCTTCTTATGTATGTGTATAATATAGAGTTAACAACGAATCAGCGGTAGAAAGTTTCCATCAATAACTGTTTTACAAAATATGAATTGGTTATCCTTAAAGTTAGCCACAGGATAAAAACTTTTTGTTGTTAATTTCCTTGGCCAGATTTAACCACTAAATTACAATGGTCCATTGTTAATATGTAGTGATGAAGAAATTACTAAATTTCAATAATATAAAAAAGGCATTCATGTTTTAAAATTAAAAATATATTTATTAAGAAATAATTTGTGTTTTTGGAGAAATAAAAAATTAATAAGTAAAAAACGAAATTAATTGAAAGTTTAAATAATACATTTTGTCCACAACGAACCCACGGCGAACGTGGCCCCCAGAAGAGAGAGAGCAGCCTACGGCGAGCTCACGATATCAGCTCCTACCATACTCGTATTCTGGGTCTCTATTCGGGTCACACCCAATTCCCACTCACTTAACCCGGCTCAAAAACATATTAGGTCGAATTTGGAAGACTATTTGGTAGATTTGGAACCACCAAACCCTAGTTCCCTCATTTTCTCTCATCTTCCACGCTTCCATTCTTTCACTTTCCCTTACTCCAAATCATGTCAACCACTTCTTCCTTCCCTGTTGCTGACTTCCTCATGGAGAGTAGCAGTTAGGCTCCTCCATTCTTGATGGTGGGAGTCAAGGGATGAGCTTAGAGCATATTTAGGGGAGTTTTAGTTCTAATCCCTCTTCCTCTTGTCATATTTATGCTTTTCTAGGGTTTTAGGAGTATATTAATGGCATTTGGTTGTATTCTTCATTTCTATATATGATGTATAAGGGTTAGAAACTATTTTATGTTGTTTCTTTCTTGTTGAATGCTTGACATTGTGCTACATTAACTTTGAGTTTAATGAAATTAATGGGTTCATGATTTTGTTATTCTCTTTGTGAATATTTTGTGCTAATTCAAGGTGGCTTGGTTGGTGGATTAAAAATGTTAAGTGGTTTTGTATGAATGAAATAGCACAGGAATTAATTAATTGTGTTTAGACATTGGGTAATCACTGTTTTCAACCTTAGTCCTTGTTTAGGTAGCCATCAATGAGTTAGGGTTAATTGAGAAATTAAGTGCAATTATGAGGTGGCCCAAATTGTGGATTTAAAATCTTGCATAATTAATTAGTTCTTAATTTTGAGTTTGATCAACTTAGGTTAAATTAAATAATCGTTCCGGCATTAAGTTAACCTAAGCCTTGTTAGAATCTTAAGTTTTGATGAAGACTGACCCCATAAATAACATAAGTAAATGAGCGCAAGTTACCTTTGATTTAAAAGAGTAAAATCTAATAGGTAACAAATCACCATTGCAAGAGTAAAAGATGTATTGCTAGATGAAAGATTCAAAAATAACAGATGGTAACTTAGCAGAACAATAAGAATGAATATCTCTATCGATAAGCGAATCTCTATAGCTAATAGACAGAGTCATAGCAAGTAAAGACTTAGAAATAACAAAGCTAATATATATCACCAAGTCCTTGAGCTATAGAATCAACTAGCGATAACAAGTTAAGCTATCGATAACAAAAATGCTTCAGATAATGATCATTCAGATAGCTAGTGCCTGAGAGCAAATGAGTCAAATGAGCTAACATAGTTGCTAGCGCTAACACGTTTAGCTATCGATAATAGGATACCTTGAAACACCCTTTAATAATCATCTCAGTATCCTTAAAGCCAATGAGCAATCAAGTATCTAGCGATAAGGGATTAGCAACCGATAGAAGAATGTATGCTGATATGATAGAGCTAGTACTCTGAACATTGAGCTAAAAGAATATGCTATCGATAATACTCTTGTCTATCGATATAAAATGCTTTGAAATACCTCATATTGTCTTTATCTCATTTGAGCTAATGGACTAAATTTGCGATAGCATTCTCTATACCTTAAATGATTATTTGTTCAGCTAACAGCTTAAGTGCAGAACTCACTATGAAGTTAACGATAGCAGATCAACCTAGCGCTAGTGAAAAAGCTGCCAGAAAGTTCAATTCGTACAGACGCTCAGAATGTTAAGTCTGTCTCTCTCCTAGCTCACCCTACGCAAGAAGTAGTTGAAGCTAGATCATAAAGTTAAGCCCGATGAAGAAGCTGCATTAAATGCCAACGGCTATGAGCTCCCAACGACTAAATTCAAACGGCTTCTTGAAGATTGAACGCTAGGGAAAAATTTGAGAAGAGATATAAATACAGAACTTGAGCATTTATTGGAAAGCGACGAAAAACGAGAATATTCACATACTCATTCATTGCTCTCTGTTTTCTGTATTTATTGTTTTAGAGATTTTATCTGTACTTAAATGTTTATCAAAATCAGTTCATTAAGTGAACGTATTTATTGAAATCCTCTACTGTTTGAGGTTGTTCTGAAAGCTTGGTGCTTTAGAACAGGGATATTGCCTTATAGGTAGTAAGGGGGAGTGTTTAGAGAGATTCTAAAACTCTGTAAAGGTTGACAGGTGAACCTGTGCTCGTAAAACCTGTGGTTAGTGGAACCCAACAAGGTGTTGAAGAACTGGATGTAGGCAGTGTTGGCCGAACTAGTATAAAGTTTTAGAGTTGATTTTATTCATCATCAGTTTAATACCTTGTTTGAAAGCATAATTCACCCCCATCTTGTGCGATTGCCTCTTTCATTTGGTATCAGAGCAAGTCTTCTCTGTTTGATTCCAACGAATCTGAGAAGTAAAGATCATTATGGCATCGCTTGAAAATATTCTACCAGAAGGGAGCTCCATTAATAAACCTCCAGGCTTTGATGGGAAACACTACACTTTCTGGAAACTAAAGATGAAAATCTACATCAAAGCAAACGGATACAAGCTCTGGAAGATTATTGAAGAAGGAGATATTGTGCCTAAAGATCCCTTGGGCATTCCAAAGTCTGAAGATGAATTTACAGAAGAGGACATTGCTAATGTAGAGCTGAACAGCAAAGCAGTCCTTATGATCCAAAGCGCCTTCAGTCAAACTGAGTTCTTCAGAGTAAGTCATTTGGACACAGCAAAAGAGATGTGGGAAGCTTTGCAGATTGCCCATGAGGGAACCACTGGAGTAAAAGATAGACGTGTTGAGATGCTAGTGGAATAGCTCCATAAATTTGAGATGGCTGAAGGAGAAAAGATAAGAGACCTAGAGATCATATTCACTCATCTCATCAACAATCTTGCCGCTCTAGGGAGGAAAATTACTGAAAAAGAGCAAGTCAACAAGATACTGAAAGTTTTGAAAGGAGACTGGCTCATGAAGGTCACTGCTATACAAGAAATGCAAGGAGAATCAACAAAGTCCATCACTACCCTGTTTGGCAGCCTTGCTGAATATGAGCCAACCCTGATAGCTCAAAGGGAAGATCAAGGAAATTCCAAGAAAAAGTCACTTGCCCTTGCTGCTTCAGAAAAAGATGAAATTGATGATGATGATGATGATGATGAAGATCTTGATGAGGAGGACATAGCTCTTATGGCCAGAAAATTTAAAAAGTTCTTCAGAAGAAGAGAAAGATTTCAGAGGAGTGGTCCTAGCTTCAAAGATTCTCAGAAAGACAAGACTCCTGTATGCTTTGAATGCAAGAAGCCTGGTCACTTCAGAGCTGAGTGTCCCAGTCTTCAAAGATTAAAGGAAAAAGAGAAAAAGAAGACTTATGGAAAGAAGAAAGCTTAAGTGTCATCCATCTGGGGTGATAGCTCTGATGAAGAAGTTAGCGATAGCGAGGAATGCGCCAACCTCTGCCTAGTTGCTCGAGAAGAGCAAAGTGATTCTGAGGTATCTGACTCTGAACCTTCTTATTCTGAACTTCAAAGTTTATATGATGAAATGCACATAGAACTAATGAAACTTGCTAAAGAAGTAGTCAGATTAAGAAGAGAAAACAAAGAACTTCAGAAAAACTCCTCTTCACAAAAAGATTCTTCTTCTCTATCGATAGAAGAGGAGCTATCGCAAGCTCCCAGAAAAGAACTTTCGATAGCTGAGCCTCTATCGATAGCAACTCCTTCAACTTCTGAAAATTGCTCCAACTGTGAAAAATTATTGAAGGAAAAGGAAAAGCTTTCACATGTTTTAGAAAAATTTACAAAAGGCTCTGAAACTTTAAATGTGATTTTGAGCAATCAAAAAGTTTTTAGAGACAAAAATGGTATTGGCTATGAGCCTAAACAAAAGTTTTCGAAAAGATGGGTTGAACCCAAGGTGAAATCATACATGAAATATTTTAGAATATCTTCTGAAAATTCTTCACCATATAGCTTTTGCAATTATTGTAACAAGAAAGGCCATACTCAGTCTATCTGCAATCATAGAAAATATGGCATTAGTAGCTCTTATAAGTGGGTTCCTAAAGGAACTCATATGCCTAAGGTTTTTACAAACCTAGAGCTCAAGACTAATCCTCAAGGACCCAAGAAAGTTTGGGTACCTAAATCTGTCTAGCTTGTGCAGGTGTGCCTTAAAGCATCCAACAAAGGAAAGTGGTACATTGATAGTGGATGCTCAAGGCATATGACTGGTGACAAGGACAAGTTCAACAATCTAGTGATAAAAGAGGGAGCCAAAGTCAGTTTTGGTGGAAATCAAAGAGGAAAGATCACTGGAGTTGGTGAAGTTGGTCCTGTCAAAGATGTGTACTTAGTGGATGATCTCTACCATAACTTGCTAAGTGTCAGCCAAAGCACTGACCATGGTAACTGGGTAATTTTTGATTCAAATGAATGTCTTATTGTTGATAAAAATGATTTAGATATAAACAAATCCAGTCTGAAGTGTAAGATAAAAGGAAATAGAAATGGAAATTTATACACCCTAGATTTATGCCAACAGCTTGAAGAAAAATGCTTTATTTCAAATGATGAAAATTGTTGGTTATGGCATAAAAGATTAGCTCATGTGAACTTTTCTCAACTAGATAAATTAGTTAAGAAGGAATTAGTCATAGGAATCCCTAGTTTTAAGACAAAGCATGATTTAATTTGTGAATCCTGTCAAAGAGGTAAACAAACAAAGTCCTCTTTTAAAATCAAGAAGACAGTCTCCACTAGTAGGCCATTGGAACTAATTCATATGGATCTAGTTGGGTCAGCAAGAGTGAAAAGTCTAGGAGGAAGCCTATACACTCTTGTAGTTGTGGATGACTACTCAAGATTTACCTGAACTATGTTTCTTTCCTCTAAGAATGAAACTTTTGATGCTTTTTGTGTGCTTGCTAAGAAATTGCAGAGTGAGAAAGGCACAAAGATTATAGCAATCAAGACTGACCATGGAGCAGAATTTGAAAATAAAGAGTTCCTGGAGCTGTGTGATGAAAATGGAATTGAACACAATTTCTCTGCCCCCCGTACTCCTCAACAAAATGGTGTTGTAGAGAGAAAGAACAGAGTGCTCACAGAAATGGCTAGAAGCATGCTGAACGAGAAACAAGTGCCTCAAATATTTTGGGCAGATGCAATGAGCACAGCTTGCTACATTTCAAACAGAGCCTATATCAGAAAGGGGATGGAGAAGACTCCTTATGAACTCCTTATTATCTCATTTGAGCTAATGGACTAAATTTGCGATAGCATTCTCTATACCTTAAATGATTATTTGTTCAGCTAACAGCTTAAGTGCAGAACTCACTATGAAGTTAGCGATAGCAGATCAACCTAGCGCTAGTGAAAAAGCTGCCAGAAAGTACAATTCGTACAGACGCTCAGAATGTTAAGTCTGTCTCTCTCCTAGCTCAACCTACGCAAAAAGTAGTTGAAGCTAGAGCAGAAAGTTAAGCCCGATGAAGAAGCTGCATTAAATGCCAACGGCTATGAGCTCCCAACGACTAAATTCAAACGGCTTCTTGAAGATTGAACGCTAGGGCAAAATTTGAGAAGAGATATAAATACAGAACTTGAGCATTTATTGGAAAGCGACGAAAAACGAGAATATTCACATACTCATTCATTGCTCTCTGTTTTCTGTATTTATTGTTTTAGAGATTTTATCTGTACTTAAGTGTTTATCAAAATCAGTTCATTAAGTGAACGTATTTATTGAAATCCTCTAATGTTTGAGGTTGTTCTGAAAGCTTGGTGCTTTAGAACAGGGATATTGCCTTACAGGTAGTAAGGGGGAGTGTTTAGAGAGATTCTAAAACTCTGTAAAGGTTGACAGGTGAACCTGTGCTCGTAAAACCTGTGGTTAGTGGAACCCAACAAGGTGTTGGAGAACTGGACGTAGGCAGTGTTGGCCAAACCAGTATAAAGTTTTAGAGTTGATTTTATTTATCATCAGTTTAATACCTTGTTTGAAAGCACAATTCACCCCCTCTTGTGCGATTGCCTCTTTCAAGCCTAGCCTAAAGGGTTCCCTCTAGGGTTCTTTTGAAAATCAATAAGAAGCTCCCAAAAATCTTTTGAAGCAATGAATCCTAAAGCTTTCACTTATTAAGAATGATTTTATCCCGTTTGAATCCAAATCATTTGTCCAATCTTAATTTTTGTTTTTGCACATATCACACTCTTAACAAATCTCATACTTAAAATCAAACAAAAGCATGCTTTTACTCATCCAATTAGTTTGCATTTAATTACTAGGAATTATATTACATTTAGGGCTCATTGAGAATGACACCTGGAGATAGCTTCCACTACCTCTTGGGTTTAAATTTCTTGGAGAACGGATCTGAGGCAGCATTACACCTATTTATGCCCATTTCGGTGCTGTTCAAGTGGCGCCGTTGCCGGGAAGCCAAGTAATTGGTTCCCTAGTAGCCAGTTGTCAAACTTGCTTTGGCCACGTCTAGCTTTTAGCATAAGTGCATTTAGGTTTAGTTTTTATTTTTTCATATTATACTTTGAAAACACCTAAAAATTAGTATCGATACTTTCTCTTTACATATTTCTTACTTTTGACATACTTGTGTGCTTGGTTGCTTTTGTGGTAGATTTATCACACTAATTGTGAATGCTTGCTCTTGCTTGATTTTGGTGCAAATTCTATCCCCCAAGTCACATTTTTTTGTGCTTGAACTTACTTGTGTATAGCATACCATATTGATATATCTTGCAAAATTTGGCCACTTAACTCAATTTCTTATGAAAGAGTATTTTTGGAACTTAAGTGGCTAAAATTAGATTTCAAACTTTTTTTCAATCTTAATTTTTGCATCCCATACTTGCTCTAGCTATTTGGCACTTGTTTGAAGTGGTACATCATATTTTCATTCAACTTGTGTGAGTTTTTGGAAAATTCTGCATTCTGCATTCTGCATAACGTCACTAACAGAGACACACTCTGCTCACTGTGCCCTTACTGTAGTGAACACATGCGAGCCAACATCTTCAGTTCTCCATAACCTTGCCATGGCGAAAGCATAGCGAATGCCCCTAACAGCTTCTGATTTTTGTTCATTTTTGCTATCTTCTCGCTATTCTTGCTGCATATATACACTCTATACTCATACATGCACACTTTATACACACTCAATACACACACATACACTTCCATACATTACATTCCATTCATTTTGCTTGAGCTTTGCACATTCTAAGTCTTGGTTGCTGCTTATATTCTACTTGTTGTCTGTGCCTTGTGTGACTTAAACTTGACTTGATCTTGATTTCTTCTACTTTGGAATGCTTCAATGTGCATGACTAGAGGGAGAAGGAGAAGATCAAACCTTCCACCCATTAACCTTGAGATTGAGGGAACCCTTTCCCAACTTAGGAGAGCCAATCAAGGTGGTCCTCCTAGCCCAATTTTAGAGGAGTGTACATCTAAGGAGTATGGCATTTTCCCTCACTCAGATACAGAAAATTCCATCCAAATAGAAATCCCCTTAGACATACCACAAATGGCCCACCGACCACTCAACAACAAAATTCCCAATGCTAACCCACCACCACCCAATGGTCACAATGGCAACAATGGTGAGGGTGAGGGAAACAATGAAGAAGCATTAGGGAGGTCACATCTAATGGCATCACATATGATCCGTTCACTACAAAAAAAAACACATAATTAGTAACGGTTTCTTTGTCACAGTTAACTACAACCATGACAAATGTCTGGAATTTGTCACAGTTTGACTAAAAAACTGTGACAAAGCTTATTTGTCACAATTCAATAATCACAACCGTGACGAAATTTGGCGAGAAGCGTGGCGTATAAAATTTTGTCACAGTTTGAGCAAATAAAACAGTGACAAACTGATGACTCCCCATTTTTAATTATATTCGATACATATTTGGATTTATTTGAAGAGTCATTGATACTAAATTGAAGAGATATGTTAGGATTTTTGACAATATATCAATTTGATAAATCATTTGGGGATTTAAATAAGCATTGTAGTTTTAAGCTAAAATTGAAATTGTTAAATTTAGGATATAAAAACAAGAAGAAATTTTGAATGATTTTCGTCAGGTGGTGTTTGTTAATAATAGTATTATTAATATTGTTTCTTTTTCTTTCCAGTAGCTCCAAAGACGGCAGCGTTTTGAGCATCTCATTTATCTAACCTAATTGAATGAGGAACAAAAGGCGTGAAGGAAGAGACAAGCCGTATAGCACTGTTCATCATCCCAAAAATTCATCTTCTTGGACCGTCTTCTTCTTCCATGGGGGCAAGAGAGAAAAATCCAGAGAGAAGGAGAGAGAGGCTTGGGTTCAGTTTATCATCTCCACGGGAGGACAAGAGGACTGTGGAGGTGGTGGATTAAGGACTGGAGGCGCCATCACTGCTGATGAACGAAGTGGCTCCATCTTGTGCTTGGTTGGAGAACTTGAGTAGGAAGAAGAGATGGGTTGTGAGCTGAGCTAATTATTCATTATCATCTCTCCACGGCAGGAATCAGAGGGGAGGGGAGTAATGCTTTGTATTTAGGGTAAAGGTATTGATTTAGTCCTCTACTATTATGGAAGTTGTTGCCAGCATAAATAACAACTTCGAGTTGCAAATATAGTATTCATCAATTAAATTCGTAGCTTGAATAGTAATGCCGTTAATTGGTCCAAACTTCCATTAGATTTCGCTGACGTGGCAGATTTTTTTTAGCTTGTGATGTTGCAATGACAGGTGGCATTTTTTTATTATTATTTTTATAACAACAGGAAGATAGGGCCTTTGACCCATAAACCCAAATTCCTCCTCGGTATCTGACGCTTTTTTCTAAGTCCCTAGCCTTCTCAACTAGACCAAGTAACTCGGGTTTATTTTTTTTATTTTTGGATCAAGTAACCCGGGGCAACCGATTCATCCGGAACGGGGTTATATATGCTAGCTCATCTAGTTGAGAAGGCCAGGGACTCAGAACAAAGCACCGGATATCAGGGGAATTCGGGTTTGGGGGCAAGGCCCTATCTGCCTCTTATTACCAAAAAAATTAAGATAAATAAACCTGGGTTACCTGATCCAGTTAAGAAGGCCAGGGACTCAGAAAAAGGTGTCGGATATCGGGGGAATCCGGGTTTAGGGGCCAAAAGCCCTATCTGCCTGTTGTTATGAAAAATAAAAAAAATTAAAAAAAGATAAAAAAATTAAAAAAAATTAAAAAATAATAAAAAATGCCACCTGTCATTACCACATCACAAGAAAAAAAAATCCGCCATGTAAGCGAAATCTAACGGAAGTTTGGACCAATTAACGGCGTTACTAATCAAGCTACCAATTTAATTGATGAATACTATATTTGCGACTCGAAATTGTTATTTATGCTGGCAGCAACTTCCATAATAGTAGAGTACTAAATCAGCACCTTTACCCTTATATTTAAATCAATCCCATTGATTTCCATTATGTTACTAATGTGCATTTTGGAGCTTTTGAGATGATTTGGATTTTTTTTATTATGAGTAGCTAGTTAATTTATTATAGATTTATTTTGAAGCTTTATATGGATTTATGCTTAAAAATTTTTGTCTTGTGATGATTAATGACTATTATGTTGTGGATTTAATTTGTACTTAATGTTTTCTAAGTGAGTGGCTAACATTTAGATTGTTTGCCTAATTAGTGGCTTGAGAGAGCATTAACTAGAGTACATAAGTGAACAATGAGAAAAATCGTCCTCTACAATCTTCTTCACAGGAAAACTGTTGGTGTGTTGATGTTGTAGGTAATAAAATAAATAATATTTTTTTGTTTGTTGTATTTAATTTATTAATTTGTTAAATTACTATTATTTTAGTTGCTATTTAATTTGTGATATTTTACAGATCAACAAGGGAGGGTCACAAGGAGAAGGTTGGATGTGACTGCAACCAATCATTTGGAACGGGGCCTACGAATTGTACTGCCCTTTAATGATGGAACTAGACAACCTAAATGTATAGGAGGCCATTTATTCAACCGGTTTTGCATCAATTTAGGCGGCAACTGGAGGCAGTTTCTAATCTACCACAAGAGCTGGAAAAAGGTGCCTAATGAGTATAAGGTCGCAGTTTGGAATGAGATCATTAAGGTAACAATTTGAGTTAGGAAAATATGTGAATTTAACAATATAAAATGATAATTTGTTGAGAATTTATTTAAGCAAGAGGAGTCGCCTATTCCATAGAATTGAAGGGGATGGCACAAGAACGCTTCAGCAGACATAGCAAATGTGCCAGATGGGCGAGGGCATTAAGCCAGTTACGTGGGAACGTTTTGTCCGATATAGGATCAGTACACCAACAAGGGTAAATAATTTATTAAATTATGTTTAAAGAATTTATTATATGATGTAGTAATTAAAATGTGTTTAATTAAACGTGTATTTGTGTTTCAGCGGATGTCTTAGCGGAACAGACGGAGTCATTCCCACCTAACTATCCATCACACTTTAGGAACAAAGTGGATGCAAGTTAGATACAGTGAGTTGGTGAGTGAATTATTGAATTGATTGATTTGTTCTACATATGAATTGATTGGATTATTATTTAAAATTTGTTCAGGAGGAGGACGCGGAGGTGGAGGGTAGACAGACAAACTATGGGAAGCTATTCGTAGTAACCCATAGACATAGGGATGGTAGTGCTGTGTCCCAACATATAGAGCTGCAAATTGTAAGTAATTTAACCATATAACTAGTATAAAAAGATATATTTATTATTAAGTATATATTTAATCAAAAAATAATTTCATATTTGGAAAGGAGCGTGTTCAGTAAACACAAGAGCAGCCGAGCCAACAAGAGGCGAGAGGGGAGTCATAGGATCCCACATCCTCCCTAAAAGCGGCATTTGAGACCCCAGAGCACTCTGGTTGGGTCCGAGGGTTGGGTCTAGGTGCACGGCCGAGCAAGATTTATGGGAGTTCCAGCACGTCTGAGGCCAGACCTTCCCAGTTTAGGAGGTACTCAAACATGAATGAAATTTGAGCCTTTCAAGCCCAAATGACCAGCTTCACTAAGAAGGCACATTAGTTTGGGACTTGCATGAATGAGTGGCGTGATTCTATATGTGAAATTGTACAGGAGTCATGGTCGATGTTACGGCATAGAGCTACACCACCATTTTTGCCTACTGTCCCTAGATTTACCTTCCAACCTCCTCGTCTCTTAAAGACAATGATGCTATCGATTATAGGCCGCAAGACAATATGTAGATGATGATGATGATGATGATGACCAATAGGTTTTTTAGTTGTTTACGTATATTTATTTAAATTTGAACATCTGTTTGTTTAAATTTGGACTATGTCAAATTTGAATCTAAATTCTAATCATTTATCTTAGTGTGTTAATTATTTCTAGTTTACTGTTTTAAGTATGTCAGTATTTAAAGGGAAAAGGCTCTTAAATACCCAGGAAATTATACCTGAGGAGTTGCCAGCACCAGGAAGTTTTTTTGGGACCTTAAATACCATGGAAGTTAATTTTGGTAGCTATGCTGGTGTTCACACCGCAAGTGCATGGGTCGCGCCAAGTAAAGTGATAAGTAAAGTATCGTTCCCACGAGGATTTGATTCCAAAACCCGGTCAAACAATGATTATCACACTCTTGCCCAATTTGAGTGATTCAAATATTGAGATTGAATATAAACTAAGAAAATAAACATATGCTAAATGAAAATAAAATTATAAACAAATGATTCATGGACTTCAAGGATTCAATTAGGACCTAGGATTATTTATCCCCCTTATATTTCAAAAGCACTCAATTAATTCCCAACTATATTTGCTTCTAAATGATATATTATGCTAGCCAAGGATACAAATTTACCCATAAGTGCTCTCTCAAGTCTCCAAATAGGTGTTTAGTTCAATTAATTCCTTGATCTCTCAATTGAATAATTGAACTCCCAAATCTCATTACAAATCCCATGTGGCTATGTGAGGTTAATGAGTATATCTCTATACCATCAACAAAACCATCCATTCCACATCAAACTTCAAGTTCTCACATGATTAAACCCAAGTTCTACACTCAATCTAGCCCTCTCAAGCATCAATCAAGTGAACCCAACAATCTCATTGGTGGCCAATAAACAAAAAGCATTAAGCATAGAGTAGAATCAACATAATCATACCATTAATCACAAATAGAAAGGGAAATGAGTACTTAATCCATACAAGAGTTCAAAATAACCTTAGAGCAAAGTGTTTAGCTACACATGTTCAAGAAAATCCAAGAGAATATATACATATATCAGCACAATCATAGAACAAGAGAGAGGGAAGGAGAATGGAGAAGAAGAACCAAGATGTGAAGCCAAAATCTCTTCCAATCTTCAAATCCTAGCTCAATCTCCACCAAAACCCTTGCCCTAGCACACTAAAAAGCTCCCAAGAAGTCCCCCAAAGTCTAGAATATCGGCCAATGTGAAGTGGGAGGGTTTATATTGGAGAAACCCTAAAATTTCGTCACTTTTCGCAGCACAGCGTTTTGCTGTCAGGACGAAGCGCCTAAGCGCTAGTTGGAGCGCCTAGGCGCTTTTCTTCTCTGCCTTTATTTTGTGATATGCACCTGGGCACTAATTCTAGTGCCTAGGCACTTCTGCTCTCTGCCTCAGTACTCTGTTTCATCATTTGGTCATGGCCTAGGTGCTGATTCTAGCGCCTAGGCGCTGCTTGGTTATTTTTCTTAAATTTCTTCATTGTAGAATGATTTTTTCTATGTGTATCTCTCCTCTAAAATGTCTTTAGAGCTTGGTAAAGTGCCTAAAATCACTTGATCATTTCATCAAAATATTCCTACAAGAATTGCATAAAATAACATAAGAAAATGTGCTGAAATTACATGAATTCTTGGAAGTTATCAGCTGGCCATTTTTAACGGTGCCAACTTAACTGGCGTTAAGTGAACACTCTGGCTGGACACATAGTGGACATCAAAACGGAATATTTACAATTATTACACAATATTCCCACACTTCCCCTCAAGTTGGATCATAGATATTGATCATGTCCAACTTGCTTATACAACTCTCAAAGGCAGGCTTGAGTAATGCTTTTGTTAACACATCCGCAGCTTGGAGGTTTGTCGGTAGATAAGTTAGGCATATGACTCCTTCTTCAACTTTTTCTCTGATGAAGTGTCGATCTATCTCCATGTGTTTCGATCTTTCATACTGAATAGGATTCAAGGCCATGCTTATATCGACCTTATTGTCACAATAGAGTTTTAATGGCAATTCCACTCTGACTTGTATCTCACTAAGAACTCGCCTCAGCCACTGCTCCTCCATTATACCTTGAGCCAACGCCCTTAATTCAGCTTCAGCACTGCTCTTAGACACCACCCTTTGTTTCTGATTCTTCTAAGTAACTAGATTTCCCCACATAAAGGAGTAATAACCAAAGGTCAAGCTTTGATCAGGATGTGTTCCTCCCCAATCTACATCTGTATATACTTCAATCGTCCTTTGTTCTTGTTTTCGGAAGAATAATCCTCTCCCAGGGGTGCCTTTCAGATACCTCAAAATTCTGAAAGTTGCATCCATATGTTTCTTCTTTGGCTCACTCATGTATTGGCTGGCCACACTTACTGCAAAGGCTATATTAGGTCTTGTACAGAAAAGGTAAATTAATTTCCCAACAAGTCTTTGATATCTTTCTTTGTCCACCGCCTCTTCTTCCTCATCAATTACTTTCTCCTCTTCATCTTTAGTCTCATAATTAAGGTTGTCCTCTTCTGAATCTCTACTTTCCTCCTTCTTAAGCTTCTTCTTCCTCTTTTTAGGAGGTAGAATAGGAGTTGGTTCAGGACTATACCCCAACATGCCTGTTTCTTCAAGAAGTTCAAGTACATACTTCCTTTGAGATACATAGATGCCTCTTTTTGATCTGGCAAATTCCATCCCAAGAAAGTACTTCAATTCTCTTAGATCCTTGACTTCAAATTCCTTTCCAAGTGCAACCTTTATTCTTGACATTTCATCAATATGGTCTCCTGTAAGGATGATATCATCAACATACACAATGAGGATGCATTTTCTTCCTCCGTCTATTTTGACAAACATCGTATGATCTGATAATCCTTGTTTGTAGCCTTCAGATTTCAGGACTTTTGAGAACCTGTCAAACCATGTCCTAGGAGACTGTTTCAGGCCACAAAGAGATTTATTCAGTTTGCATACTCTATCACCTCTTCCACTCTCAAAACAAGAAGGTAGAGTCATATAGACCTCTTCTTTAACCTGTTCATTCAGAAAAGCATTCTTGATGTCCAGCTGATAAAGTAGTCACTCTAGGTTAGCTGCAACAGATAATAGAACTCGGATGGTGTTTAGTTTTGCCACTGGTGCAAATGTCTCCTGATAGTCTATACCATATGTCTGAGTGAAACCTCTTGCTACCAGCCGTGCTTTTAACTTGTCAAGACTACCATCAGCCATGTATTTAGGGGTGAATTCCCACTTGCAGCTAACAAGTTTCTTGCCTCTCAGTTTTTCAACAACATCCCACGTTTCATTCTTCTTTAAAGCTCTCATCTACTCCATAACTGTGGATCTCCATTCTGGTATCTCTAATGCCTCCTAGATGTTCTTGGGAATGCAAACTTTATCCAGACTGGTGACAAAGGCCTGATAGTTGCAAGGGATCAAAGTACCGCAGGGTTATTTTTCTAATGTTAGCAAACTTGTGTCTGTGGATGATTTGAAGTTGGTGGGAATGAAGTCGCATGATTACCATGTATTGATGCAACAATTCTTACCAGTGGCTATCAGAGGTATTTTACAAGATGATGTGAGGATGACTATAACAAGATTGTGCATGTTTTTTAATGCTATCTGCAGTAAAGTCATCGACACTGAGAAGCTTGATGAGTTGGAGAATGAGGGTTACATTATTTTGTCCCAACTAGAGATGCACTTTGCTCCTACCTTTATTGATATTATGGTGTATTTGATTGTTCATTTGGTAAGGGAGATAAGACACTGTGGCCCGGTTTATCTATGGTGGATGTATCATTTCGAACAATTCATGAAGGTATTGAAAGGGTATTCTAAGAACCCCCATTGACCTAAGGCATCCATTGTTGAAAGATACTTAGTTGAAGAGGCAATGGAATTTTGTAAATCATACCTAAAAGGGGTTGAGGAAACCCCCCGACATGAAGATGGAATCGGTATGGGGGTATATGGCATCAAAGTGAAAAGTATGAGCCGTGAAGAGGTGTTAAAAGCACACCTATACATATTGAATAATATGGCAGAAGTGCAGCCTTATTTGGAGAAGCATAAAAAGATACTAAAGAAGAAGAACCCAAAAAAGAGTGACATGCATATATCTAATGAGCATAACAAGACATTCATTGAGTGGTTCAAGGAGCATGTTGCAAAAGAGACTGTTACATCGGATACAATAAGATGGTTAGCCAGAGGTCCTCGTTTTGAGATTGTGACTTGGGGCTCTTATGACATAAATGGGTATTCTTTCTACACTAAGGCCCAAGACAACAATAGCACCATGCAAAACAGTGGTGTGATGGTGATGGCCGAAGCAATGCACTTTTCTAGTTTGAAGGATAAAAACCAAAGATTGGCTTCTATGGCATATTATGGGGTAATTGAAGAAATTTGGGATGTTAGTTACACCAAGTTCAAAGTTCTAATCTTCAAATGTAAGTGGGTTAATAATAGCGCAGTTGTAATTGATCCCCACACTGGTATGATCTCGGTTGATTTTCACAGGGTTGGGTATAGAGATGAGCCCTTTATTTTAGCAAGTCACGCGAAACAAGTGTTCTATGTAACATATCCTACAAATAAGCAATTGTCAATAGTCTTGCAAAGTAAAAAGCAAAAGGATCGTGCTCCTACTTTAGATCTAGATAAGCTACCACCATTTTGCACAAATCTACCTAAACCTTACGAATTAGAATTGATAGATGATGACGACCAATTTGCGTCTAGAAGTGATCATTGTGAGAGGATATGGGATAACACCTAAAGTAAGAACCTTTTTATTATCATGTATTAATTCTTGTTATTGTTTTTGTTTTGGTTTTGTGAAAGTTTTGGCACTGTATTGACTCATCTCATATTTGATTTGTTAGCAGGTACATGGCAGATAATTCTAACAATCAGTAGCAGCAGAACAATCGCCCTCGTAAAAAGGGCAGAGGTGCAACGAAGCTCGTTGACATTGTTGTCCGTCAGGGGACAAATGTGCAGCCTATCCATGTGGAATTTGATGACGATATGAATCCTATCAGTGAAGTAGGTGCAAGATTCATCAGTTACGTCGGTTTTATGGCGAGGAACCGGATAAGCATCTTAGATAATGATTGGAGGGAAGTCCATCAAGACATTAAGGATCAATGTTGGTCAAATATCTTGGTATGTTTTATAATTATAATTCTGTTTGTTTGTACTATGCATGTAGTTGTTTTGTTAGTTAACTCAACTGATGTGTTCATTTAATTTATTTTTATTTTGTAGCAAAACTTTGATGTCCCTAACACCAAAGTGTTCAGGGATTTTTGGTTGGGAGAAGTGCGTAATAAGTGGAGAAATTTCAAGGCTAAGCTTGGCAATCATTACATCTGGGGGAAGAAGCAGGGTGAAGTTAAGCATGGCTGAAGAAGAGGTTGTAGTAGAAGAAGCCTCAAATTCTGAAGTTGAAGCCACCACCAATGTTCCCCCAGAAAATGCTGAAAATGTTCTGGAAGAAAATTTAGAGATGGCTATGGTTCTGTATAAAGGGGAGCCCAAACCTGTTGCTGTTGACTTGTTGCCTCATTATCTTCATCAGGCAGAAGAGCTGCATCAGCAAGTAGAAGAATTCTGCCAGACCTTAGCTCAGAGCCAAAAAGAAATGGAAGACAGAGATGCAGCAAAGGCTGGTTTGGCAGAATCAGAACAGAAACATCAAGAGCATCACCCTGCATTTCCTAGTTGGGGTGTCCAGAAGAAAGTAAAATTTAAGAAGTCTGATCAGAAGAAAGCAGTGGATCCTATTCAAACCACATCAGAATTCTTGAAATCTGATGAGGAAGAGGAGGGGCAAGAAGTTCAATCTGTTGATAAAGGGAAAAGAATTAAGAAAGTTGCCCCTAAGCCAGCTGTCAAAGCAATGCCAATGAGGAGTACCAGGGCAACAAAAGGCATTATAATTGAAGAACCTAAGCCTGCCCAGCAGCCAACTTCAAAGAGGAAAGTTGCACCTAAGGGGAAAGGAAAATCTGTCAAACCTCCTCCTAAGAAGAAACAAAAGCGTCCATCTAAATTGGATAAGCTTCTGTCTTGGTTTCCTCCTCCATCTCCTCCTAAGAAGAAAGCTGTCACCAAGAAGAAGAAAGCCCCTGCTAAGATAAAGGAGGTAGAACTTAAGTCTGAGATACTTGAAGATCCATCAGCTGACTCTGGAAGAATTAGCAGTGAATCTGGGGACGATGAGTTAGACATTTTAAAATGGAAGGATGACACTGATTCTGACTGATCCAGAAATCTTCCATCACACCTTAGCTATCCTCATATGCATCACTCATACCCTGCATATTTACTTGCTTTCCAGTTTTTCTTTTGTGTGTTGTTTTTATTACCTGATCAACTATATTTCTCTTGTATTGCATGACTTATAATATCCAAGTTATTAATTATCTACATCTGTCTCCTTCTGTCTTGTTATTTTTCTTTTGTTTTGTCATCATCAAAAAGGGGGAGAATGTTAGAATGATAGGTTTTGATGATAACTAAACATAACTTAGGCATAGGGAAGGGCTACGATAAGATCAGAAATATCTTAGGCATAATCTGATAGAGAATCCTAAGTCTTGACCAATCGATCAGGGATAGATTACAAGTCAAATATCTTAAAGTCCAATCGATTAGAGAAGAATCAGATAGCGCCCAATCGATTAGAGGCCCCTGTAATCGATGAGAGAAATTAGACTAATCGATTAAAGATGAATCAAGTTCAGATCACATAGCGCCTAATCAATTAGAGGCCCCTGTAATCGATGAGAAAATTTTAGCCCAATCGATTAGAGTCGTCTAATCGATTAAGAGACCTTAGACTAATCGATCAGAGTCCAGTAATCGATTAAGAGACAAATGCCTAATCGATTAAAGCCATGTAATCGATTAAGAGAAGATTAAGTAATCTGAATCTAATCTGTTTGCAATCGATTAGAGAAATATGTGTAATCTATGTGTAATCGATCAAACCTGCCTAATCGATCAGGCTTCCCCTGTAATCGATTAGGCACATGAATTTCTAATCTGATGTTCAGTGATGCAGGCTATAATCTATAGGTAATCGATGTGTAATCGATTAGACATCAGACCCTGTGATCGATCAGAGGCATGTAATCTGAGTGGCGATGAGAAATATTCAAAATCAATGTCAAGCCTGTTTTTAGCTTTCCAAGTACAGAGTTGTTCAGACCTACTTAAGGAAGTTTACGTTAAGACACAAGTTGATCAAAAGAGCCGTTGGAACTTACCTACTCTGTCAGCGATAGAAGAAGAGAGATGAGCTAAAGCAAAAGCAAGTACAATGGAGTAAATGCATAGCAGATTTCATCTCCATTACTCCACCAGACTACTCAACCTTCTTTGAGGTCTTCAACGGCCATATTCTCAACGGATATATTTCTAAGAGAAACTATAAATGCTATTGGGAAGAAGTTAGTTGTAGGAATTGATTGCCACATTGATTAACTGTATCTACTGCATTCAATACTCTCAATACTCACTGTTTTCATATTCTTAAGTGTGTAACACAATCTGTTCAATTGAGTGAACAATTATACTGTATTCATTATCAAAGTGAGATTTACTCTTAAGATAGCGGGATCTTAAGAGTAGAGTGTAATCTTACAAAGTGTAAGGGGGAGTGATCAGTAAAGAGGGTAGTTCTTGCTGTCACTTGTAAAGGCTGTCAAGAGCCTGGTTGAATCTTGAGGAATTAGTGGAACCCAACTGCAGGTTGGAGAACTGGACGTAGGCCAAGTTTGGGCTGAACCAGTATAAACTGTGTTGTCTCTTCAGAATTAGATTTTGAAAGCACAATTCACCCCCCTCTTGTGCATTCCTGCCTGTTACAATCAGTACAAGTGGCAAAGACAGCTACAATCAGCCTTTGCCATCAGGATCTGTGGTTGAGAACAAATCATCAAGTCCCACTCCATATGACCTTGACGATGGAGAGGGGTGTTATCTCCATTTGGATGTCCCTCGCCTGCGCATGGTCGCCAAAGGTCGCCAGTTCCCGATGTCCTCCTTTATACATAATATGTCTATTCAGGAGGACCAAATGAAGGTGTCTGTTACAATTGTCCAGAAGAATGAGGAAGGGACAGTTGTACCCTTTGCCGATAAGGAAGTCACCATACTAGGCAAGGCGATCGGTTCATTCATCTTGTGGCCTAGACGACTTGTACACAAGACTTCACAAAAGGCGCCCCTTGATTTGGTATAAGACTTCAGTACACTTAAGTTTGAGATTACTTTCATATATTACAGTTTGTAATAATATAACATTGATTTTTTATCACCCACAGGCCTTTGCAGATAAATATCATTCTCTCCAAGTCTTGCGGGAAATGCAGCCCCATTTGGATTACGTGTCCTTTAAGATGCCGGCAGGAATAGTTAGCCTTGATCGTATATACGAATTTGGGCATGATGGTAAAAGAGATATCATGGAGTTTTTGAATATGGAGGAAATTGACCACGGCTGGCTTGAATTTGCGATTATGTAAACCACTATTACTTTTTATGTCTTTGTAATATTTGCACTTCAATCTTTTTGTAATTTCAATTATTTTATGGTAGGTACTTCCATAAGCTGTGCAACGATTTAGGGAGGAGGGCATATCGATTTTTTAGTCCATTGGCCTTGGTGAGGCGAGATAATTTCAAGACCCAGGCTGAGAAGCAAAATTATGTTGACACCATGCAAGCATATGTCAACCATCAAATGTCAGTGAATCGGGGAGCTTGCTATTTTGCGCCTATTCTTGAAGAGTAAGTTTTATTTTTTCATTTTGCCAACTTTTTATCATTATGCGCATTTATAAATGTTATATTTTTAATGTAGACATAATATTTTTAATGTCTTTCAGTCGTCACTGGGCATTAGCTGTCATTTGCCCCCGGGATCATCGTCTGTTTTGGTTTGACTTACTGAAGTGTAATATAACCTCCGGTCATAAAACACTCTTCTCGATGTAAGTGCTAATAACAAAGTCTTTATTTAATTTGGGCCTAAATAAATTAATTTTCATGTATATGTACTAATTTGGTTCAATTTTAGGGGCATTCAGCAATGGCATCTAATGGAAAAAACTAACCAAGCTTTGGAAAATGTCATGACACAAAGACCTAAAGTAAGTAATTTTCATTTAAATTCTTCGAATGTTAGTCAATTGTGATATTAAACTTTGTTATTAATTTATACCGTTTCTTGTGATTTATAAAGTGTCCAAAGCAACCGACGAATAAAGAGTGTGGGTATTACGTCATAAAGTATATGTCTAACATTTTAATGAGTGATCGTATTGGAAACTTCTCACAGGTATAAAATTATTATTCATAACTTCTTATATGATTGATACAATTATTACATAATGTTTATCTAATTTCTTTTCATCACATCCGTGTTGTTGCAGTTTTATGGTTCAGCCGACTCATTTAACCAAGTATAAGACCTTAATCAGATTATTCATGATAATATTGCAGAGTTTTTTCTTTCAAATTTGGGGTAAAAAGTGAGCACACATGTGTTGGTAGACCTAGCTAGATACCACATGTACATACTCTCCTTTAATGTTGATATCTCTTTCTTATTACTTCTGTCCACATGTACATATATATGTATATGTTAATTAGTTTGATTAGTTAATAGTTAGGTTGATGTGTATTAAACATGTGGTGAATCATGTATTAATTCTGTTGATCTAGGTAACTATCTCTGTTCTCATATATGTGTAATTGTGATCTGCAAGTTAAATGTAGATGGAAACTAAAATAAATGAATCAAACTAGAAAAAGGAGAAAAGTTCTGACATCTCTTGTTAACATAAAAAGAGATGTCGAAAAGTAGAAACAACATCCCATATTATATAATAGGGGATGTTGGTTCTCTGACAGCAGAAACAACATCACTTGTTTCCATAAAAAGAGATGTCGAAAAGCAGCAACAACATCTCATATTATAATAGGGAATGTTTTTTCGATGACGACAGAAACAACATCTCTTGTTAACATAAAAAGAGATGTCAAAAAGCAAAAACAACATCCTCTATTATATAATAGGCGCCGTTGTTTCTCTGACGGTAGAAATGACATCTCTTGTTAACATAAAAAGAGATGTCGAAAAACAGAAAGAATGTCTCAAGAGGGCCCTTTGTGGGGATATTAACATCTCTTAATTGGTATAATATGAGATGTTGAAAGTCTGACACTTAAGATCCATTATTTATGGAGATGTTAAAAGGTTGACTTTTTAACATCACTGAGATTGATATCCCCTACGAAACGGATATTAAAACCCTTAAATAATGGATGTTAAAACCCTTTTTTGTAGTAAGGAATTGAGTTTTAATTTAGGCCCTTCTCTTCTCATCATTTTCCTCCCAAAAATTTTATTTTGACCTGCATTTTTTCTGAATAAAAATTATATATGTAGTCTAACATAAGAAGATGACAAAACTCAAAGAAAGTAACTTGTTCATAGAAAAATAGCTTTCAACTTAATTATTACAAGGATTATTGGTTGGGATAACTTAAATAGGCTGATGTGATATTTTGCTAATAGTCCAATGATCTTGTGGCATAAAAGTATGTAGAAGGTCAGGTTCCAACAAAACTTCAACTTTATTTATATTGAATATATATAATACCGCATAAGAAGAAAGTCCATATAATAATAAGAAAACCGTAAAATTATAAACACAAGTTGAAAAATTTTACGATGAGATTTATAAATAGGGACAAAATCTTTCTTCACTTTAAAAATGACAGATAACTTAACACCTTACCTCTAAGTTGAAGAAACGAGGTCCATATTCTTGGGTGTATGGGCCAGATTTATAGGGAAAAAATGCTTGTTATTAATTAATCCGAAAACAATCTCTAACTGGCTCGACCATAAGGGCAAATTAGTAAACGTCAACGGGTCAACATGATGTGAACATTAGATTGGTCAATCGATTCCCTTTCAAGCATTAGTATTTGTACAGTACCATAATTTGATAACCATTATATATAGCTTCTTCACATTTCACGTACACCTTACCTCTCATTCTTCAGAATCTCCATCATTATTCCAACATGTGTTCTTCTCAATTGAGACCCCTTGCTCTCATTCTTCTTGTACTCGCCTGTTCTCATCACTTCATTCTCCTTACCAATCAACGATCCATTCCAACGGCGTCGCCACCTGCCACGCCTTCCCAGACTCCACCAACCGATGAGCCGTCGCCGTCTTTCCAGACTCTACTAGCCGATGAGCCGCCGCCCGATGAGCCGCCGCCAGATGAGCCGCCAACGGATGAGCCGCCGCCAGATGAGCCGCCGCCGGATGAGCCGCCGCCGGATGAGCCGCCGCCACTGCAGCCGGGAGTTAACTCCTCGCCCAGTAGCCTACCCAATAGCGGACAGAGTAGCCCGCCGAGTAGCCCACCAATGGTAGTAATTGTAGGGGTTGTGACTGGTTTGGTGGTAGTGATACTGATGGTGGGGTTATGTACTTTCTTTATATGGAGGAAGAAGAGAAGGGGCACACAATCTACACAACCACAACCACCCAAAGGTAAAACCCCTTCTTACAAAGCTATGTCTAATGCTCTCCTCTTCTTTGTTTTATTTAATAATTACTTTTATACAGTCAGTTACTATTCTACATAAAAATTATCCCTTCTTGTTAGTCTCCTTCTATGAAGATCATTTTTAAATATTCATACACAATCACTTTATACACAAACTTCTATGACTTTTTTATGCCGAGAAACTCGCTGGACCTCAGTTCAAAAAAAAAAGAAACTCGCTGGACCAGCACTACTTAAACCCCGTTTGAATTTGCATTTGAAATATATATCATCAAACAAACTATAAGTAATTCAAATAATTCATTCACAGATTCATAGTTTGAATTAGTTCCTGTTCATATATCCTTGGATCTAGTTTTGTAAGTTTTACCTAAGTGTCTGCTTGCCGTGGTTTTTAAAAAATAGGTTTGAGAAAAGAACACCCAAACATGTGATGAAATGAAAAAGAAGATTTTTTTCCTTAAAACCATGGTTTCGAGCTTTAAAACTTAGGTTTAGGGAAAAGAGCTATTCCTCACCACTATTCTAGCTTTATATGTGAGGTTGAGTCATCATTATAACTCTCATAAATTACCAACCCAATATGCCCTTCTTCTTATGATATATATACATATATATAATTTATTTATAAATTTTAATTATATTCAATTTAAAAATGCATTATATATGTAATTATTTAAAAAAGGCCTCCAATTTTTTCCTTCGGTAAACATATTTAAATGTAAGAATTTTGATATTTAATTAACCATATATAATACATCATATATATTACTTATTATTTGTTATTAATATATGATTTTATGTTTTAAATCTTTGAAATATAACATTATCCTTTAAATGTAAATACCACAGCTAATGTCTTTGTTGGTAATTTCCACAAGACAAATGTTATTGTGGTAACAATTACCAAAACACTTTAATTTTATCAAAATCTCCTTTTTTTTCATGAAAGTTATTCTAATCAAAATCTATTCTCAAAAATTAATTTGGGAAAATTTCATTGCACCCCTAAGGGGCTAAGTGATATTAAATGTTTCAGCTAAAAGACCAAAATGTTCTTATTGAATTTTGTACTGGATTTTCAAGACATATATGGAGAATTTCCAAGACATTTGTGCTTATTTTCAACATCAATGTAAGTATTTTCAAGTCTCAAAAATCATAGAATCCAACACTAAAGCATCCAAAATTGCACAAGAAACTTTTCAAGACCTATATGGAGAATTTTCAAGACATTTATTGGCAATTTCCAAAACACATATGGGGAATTTTCAAGACATTTATGCTTATTTTTAACATCAATGTAAATATTTCAAAGTCTCAAAGATCATGGAATCCAACACTAAAGCGTTCGAAATTTAACAACCATACTTTCAAGACACATATGGAGAATTTTCAAGACACATATGGGAAATTTCTAGGAGATTTATACTTCTTTCAATAAAGACATTTTGATCTTATTAGCTTAAACATGTAATATCACTTTGGACCCTTGGGGATGTAGTAAAATTTCAGATTATTTTGGGGGGCTTTGAGGTTAATTCTTATTATGGGAGTGCAGTGAAATTTTCCCAATTACTTTCACTACTTTTTTTCCCAAAAGAAGTTCTCCCTAAGCTAATCTAAAAAGGTTCACTCTAGGTACCTCCTTCAAGTCTAAACTAGTTTGAGTGCTCATCACCGTTGATGAGCACCCCAAACTAAGTTGATATGAACATCCTAGGTTTTCAGTTCAAAAAAAAAAAAAACATCCTAGGTTTTAATTCCTTTCAAATAAGATTTTTTGAGTAAAAAAATATTTTTTTTATAATGATAGTTAATTTTTTTTTTTATTTCTCATTCTATGCAATTGGAATAATTATTTTTTAAAAAATAAAAATAAAGAAAAAATTAAAATGTAAACCATCCTTATTTGTCTAGTTTGAGAGCTCATTAAGATGAGCACCTAAATTGATTGCCCCTTCAAGTATATATAAATCTCATAACCTTTACATAAAATCATCGCATAGTGTTAACCTAGACTAATGGAGTTAGCAAACTAAAAAAGAAGCCTGGACTTGTATACTGGAGCTAGTGCCCAATGGCGTTTTGGCCTAAGAATAAGAACACACATAGCATCTCCCTGAAAAGATGGAGGTTGCAACTCACGAATAAAAGGTTTGTGGAGTTAAAATGCCCGTGGGAGTATACTTTAGATGTATTTTAATTTAATTTAATTTAATTTAATATTTTACATTAGTTTTATTTTAATGTATACACAATATAATCTAAAATAAAGAAAATTTTATAATGATATTGCAGTATCATCCAGCCAAATGGCCGATAGTAGTGGAAGCCAGTCACAAAGTGAGGCCAAGCGACATTCGTTAGCTATAGTTCGCTGTCTTCTCCGTATTGTACCACATTGCATATCATGTTGGTGCCAATGATGGTTATATGTTTTTTTTTATATATTATGTTGTGGTTTGCTTTATTTCAAGTTATATTTCTTGTTCAATTTATGTTTTAATTACTTGTAGCTTGTTGGCATAAATAATTTAAATTTTAAATCCAAGAAATAATTACGCAATTTTATTTTTAAAATTCCACGTCATTAATGATTACGCCGCGCGCCTTGTCCCAGAAAAAGCCATGGTATGCACGATTGATCTCACATTATATTCATAATTTTGCATTTTTCTTTATGTCGGTTGAATTGGAATGAACCCACAACTTTTAACATTAGATATACAATAGAATTTAGCAGATATAAAACTACACATGTAGTGTATTGTACATTATCATTAATTGATTATGTTGTTGGAACAACATATTCATTTTGATTTTAAATATAAGATTTATTTATTTAATTAAATTAAATTAAGGATGTTGATTAGAGTAGGTAAAATCACATGATATTACTAAAACATTCTAACCATCTACCTTTACTCCCACATCCACTCTTTGCTTGTTTATTATTAAGACGTATCAACACGGATGATTTGAGAAAAAATGAGAAAAGCTAAAAATATGTCTTATGTTTAGGACCAAACTTACCTCGTTAAATAGGTCCTATATTTAGGACTGAAAATAGTACAACAAGTTGATCTAAACGTTTGGTGGGAAAGAAATAATATATTATAACATAGAATAATATTGACATTAGATAAATTGAAACAAAATTTAATTAATGTGTCGATGACCTCTTTTGTTCCCCTACTTGATCTTTAAGAATGCAATCAAACTTATATTATATATATGGCACCCTCTTGGGATAAAGAACGACAAGAAACCAATGGTAACTGCAACATACAACCTCAAATCTATAAATGAGGTAATATAGAAGGATTTTTTTTACCCATATTATAAGAGGTCATGAAGGTAATAAACGCTTATTTTCTATCTCTACTCTTTATTACTAAATAATGAATAATAAAAAGAAAAGAAGGACAATAACAAATAAAAAAAACAAAAACAAAAATAAAGCAAAGAAGGAAGAGAGGATAGAGATGAAGGCATATAGAAATAATTAATAAATGATATAATTAAAGGTAGAAGGGAGAGATGAAAAGCATATAGTAATAATTAATCAATGATATAATTAAAGGTAAAAGGGAGAATGACGTTAAAATACCTTCTGAATTTTAAAATCTCAAATAGATGATCTGCAGTTATTAATATCGTTATTCAACTATTTCAATCTCCTACATGAGATTTTAAAATTTAGAAGTTATTTTTCCTCTTATTTTCCTAAGATAAAATAGGAAGATTGATTGCACACACATTATTGCAATTACAGTAATTACCACTTGTTAGTGCAATTTAGATACAAACCACTTATGGTGTGGATTGGATGGGTATAAACTGTCAGTCTCTCCATTTCTTTTCAACTTAGTATCGCACACTTTGAATTTGCTTTCAATAGTTGAGATTTATGGCAATTGGAAAATATTAATAGAAACATGTTTAATGCAATATTACTTAAAAAATTACAGTTAGATACTCTTAGGCATTTAAGAAATCGTGATTTCTAATTATTTTGCTAACAAGCACATACATATATAAATACTCGCTTCATCCCTATATAAAAAGTCTACAATTTTAAATTATTTTATCTCTTTTTGTAAGGTCAAATTTGTATTTCTCTAACTAATAAATATAATTTTCCCCATTTTACTTGTAATTACTTTTTATAGGCTAAAATATACTATGGATCCTTTATTTTTGTATCAGATATCATTTTGATCCCTTAAGTTTGAAAATGACACTTTTAGTCCTATTTTACTAATGCCATTAGTTTCACTCAACAAATTTAAATGGTGATTATGTAGATAAATATTGACAAAATATGTTTAATTTTTTAATATGATCATTTTTACCCGTATTTAATTAAAAAAATTGCCTTTTAGATATGCCAAATCACCATTTTCCATTAAATGGAATTAAGTAAATTATTTAAAAAAGACTAAAAGTGCAATTTTAAAACTTAAGATACCAAAATAATACCTTATGCAAACACAAAGGCCAAAAGGTATACTTTAACCTTTCACATATGACATTATCGATTATCACTCTTATCATTACCATTCTTTCAATTACCTACCATTCATAAATAAGGGTATTTTTTTTTTTTTTTGAAAAAAAGGTATATGTCTCGCACATATATTAATTAAAACTAACCAGAACCCTTTTTTTTAGAAAACCACAATTTGACTATTACAACCTTATATATAAGGACTGAGGGAGTAACACTTATACATTGTTATCTTAACCATTTTAAGAATTATATGATGTCCCAACTCTTCACAACAATTATCAACTTGTATATGTCATTAAGTCACACTACAACCTCCATTCCATATACTTCCCCCAGTCCCTATATATAAGAGCCCAAAATTTGAATGGATTTAATCTTTTTTATAAGAGCTTATCTAAATTGTCAAAACATTCAATGCATTTTTTCCCATTGTTTAAAGTAAAAATTATTTAGGACATATTTATTATGTTTAACGACTTTTCTTAATATGTGTGAAAATGTCTTTGAACTCTTATATGTAGGGATGGAATGAGTACTTAGACATGTTTCCTCAAGTTTATTTCTTTTATTTTTCACTTTCTTTCTCAAGCATCAAACTTTCAACCATCGTCAAATTATGAAATGCCCATCAAATGGAGAGAGAAGTGGAAATAGGAACTTAAGCACTTACCTTCTTAGCTTAAGAAAGTGTTTGAACGTGGAAGAAATCACTTCCTACTTCCTCTTTCCTTTCAACTTTCCTTCCTCATTTTCTGGTTCGAAATCGGCAAATCAACAAGAAAAAAGTAAGTTTTCTACTAATGCTAATGTATAAAGTTGCTTTTTTGAAAAACTGATGTTGAAATTTTTTTTTAAAGGGTTAAAGGTCATATTTGCCCCTGAATTGTGCAAAGTGTATCATATCTGCCCATTAATTATTTTTGGATTCAAATGTGCCCTCGAAGTATAAAATTGGATCAATTTTGCCCTTCAACCATTAAAAAACTCATGTTGATTGTTAAAAAGTAGATGTTGACTGTTAATATTTCAACGGTTGAAGGGCAAAATTAATCAATTTTCATACTTCGATGACACATTTGGACCAAAAAATACTGAAGGGCAGATATGATACACCTTACACACTTCAGGGACAAATATGACCTTTAACCCTTTCTAAAATATAAAAAAAAAAATTGAAATGGTATCACCTTTTTTAAAGGTTGCTTCTCCAAATAACCGACGTTAATGTGATGTTAATTGCCTTTAACGTAGGAGTGATATAATATTAACAGATTCCTCTTATGTATGTGTATAATATAGAGTTAACAACGAATCAGCGGTAGAAAGTTTCCATCAATAACTGTTTTACAAAATATGAATTGGTTATCCTTAAAGTTAGCCACAGGATAAAAACTTTTTGTTGTTAATTTCCGTGGCCAGATTTAACCACTGAATTACAATGGTCCATTGTTAATATGTAGTGATGAAGAAATTACTAAATTTTAATAATATAAAAAAGGCATTCATGTTTTAAAATTAAAAATATTTTTATTAAGAAATAATTTGTGTTTTTAGAGAAATAAAAAATTAATAAGTAAAAAATGAAATTAATTGAAAGTTTAAATTATACATTTTGTCCACAGCGAACCCAAGGTGAACGTGGGACTTGATCTTGATTTCTTCTACTTGTGAATGCTTCAATGTGCATGACTAGAGGGAGAAAATCCCCTTAGACATACCACAAATAGCCCACCGATCACTCAACAACAAAATTCCCAATGCTAACCCACCACCACCCAATGGTAACAATGGTGAGGGTGAGGGAAACAATGAAATCCCTAGGATGAGAAGCATTAGAGAGGTCACATCTAATGGCATCACATATGATCCATTCACTACAAAAAAAACACATAATTAGTAACGGTTTCTTTGTCACAGTTAACTACAACCATGACAAATGTATGGAATTTGTCACGGTTTGACTAAAAAACCGTGACAAAACTTATTTGTCACAATTCAATAATCACAACCGTGACAAAATTTGGCAGGAAGCGTGGCGTATAAAATTTTGTCACGGTTTGAGCAAATAAAACAGTGACAAACTGATGACTCCCCATTTTTAATTATATTCGATACATATTTGGATTTATTTGAAGAGTCATTGATACTAAATTGAAGAGATATGTTAGGATTTTTGACAATATATCAATTTGATAAATCATTTGGGGATTTAAATAAGTATTGTAGTTTTAAGCTAAAATTGAAATTGTTAAATTTAGGATATAAAAACAAGAAGAAATTTTGAATGATTTTCGTCAGGTGGTGTTTGTTAATAATAGTATTATTAATATTGTTTCTTTTTCTTTCCAATAGCTCCAAAGACGGCAGCGTTTTGAGCATGTCATTTATCTAACCTAATTGAATGAGGAACAAAAGGCGTGAAGGAAGAGACAAGCCGCATAGCACTGTTCATCATCCCAAAAATTCATCTTCTTGGACCGTCTTCTTCTTCCATGGGGCCAAGAGAAAAATCCAGAGAGAAGGAGAGAGAGGCTTGGGTTCAGTTTATCATCTCCACCGGGGGACAAGACGACTGTGGAGGTGGTGGATTAAGGTCTGGAGGCGCCATCACTGCTGATGAACGAAGTGGCTCAATCTTGTGCTTGGTTGGAGAACTTGAGTAGGAAGAAGAGAAGGGTTGTGAGCTTAGGTAATTATTCATTATCATCTCTCCACGGCAGGAATCAGAGGGGAGGGGAGTAATGCTTTGTATTTAGGGTAAAGGTATTGATTTAGTACTCTACTATTATGGAAGTTGTTGCCAGCATAAATAACAATTTCGAGTCGCAAATATAGTATTCATCAATTAAATTCGTAGCTTGATTAGTAACGTCCTTAATTGGTCCAAACTTCCGTTAGATTTTGCTGACGTGGCAGATTTTTTTTTTTTTTTTGCTTGTGATGTGGCGATGACAGGTGGCATTTTTTATTTTTTTTATTATTATTATTTTTTTTATTTTTGATAACAACAGGAAAATAGGGCCTTTGACCCACAAACCCAGATTTCCCCCTCGGTATCTGACGCTTTTTTCTAAGTCCCTAGCCTTCTCAACTAGACCAAGTAACTCGTGTTTATTTTTTTTATTTTTGGACCAAGTAACCCGGGGCAACCGATTAATCCGGAGCGGGGTTATATATGCTAGCTGGTCCAGTTGAGAAGGCCAGGGACTCAGAACAAAGCACCGAATATCGGGGGGAATCCGGGTTTAGGGGCAAGGCCCTATCTACCTCTTATTACCAAAAAAAAAAATAAAAAAAAATAAACATGGGTTACCTGGTCCAGTTGAGAAGGCCAATGACTCAGAAAAAGGTGCTAGATATCGGGGGGAATCCGGGTTTGGGGGCCAAAGGGCCCCTCTGCCTATTGTTATCAAAAATAAAAAAAATAAATTAAAAAAAAATAAAATAAATAATAAAAAATGCCACCTGTCATTGCCACATCATAAGCAAAAAAAAATCCGCCATGTCAGCGAAATCTAACGGAAGTTTGGACCAATTAACGGCATTACTAATCAAGCTACGAATTTAATTGATGAATACTATATTTGCGACTCGAAATTGTTATTTATGCTGGCAGCAACTTCCATAATAATAGAGTACTAAATCAGCACCTTTACCCTTGTATTTAATTCAATCCCATTGATTTCCATTATGTTACTGATGTGCATTTTGGAGCTTTTGAGATTATTTGGATTTTTTTTATTATGACTAGCTAGTTAATTTATTCTAGATTTATTTTGAAGCTTTGTATGGATTTATGCTTAAAATTCTTTGTCTTGTGATAATTAATGACTATTATGTTGTGGATTTAATTTGTGCTTAATGTTTTCAAAGTGGGTGGCTAACATTTAGATTGTTTGCCTAATTAGTGGCTTGAGAGAGCATTAATTAGGTAAAGAACTAGATTAAATCCAAGCTTGTATTGAAATCCCAACTTGGGATTGAGATTAAATCCAAGACTTCAAACAAGAACATAATGAATATTAATTATCATTAGGGAAAGAACAATTAAGCATCATGAAATACATAGTGGATAAATAATCCTAGATTCCTTTTGTTTTGACTTAAAGTTTCAATTTAGTTTTTGTCAAGATATTTTTATTTTAGATACTATTGAAATTCCAAAACTCAAAAATTTTCACTTAACCTACTTGATAACATAATTGTGATGATTAATCCACTTTTGCCTTAGTCCATGTTGGAACGCGCTTGCGGATATACTAAATCCTGGACAAGTCACAAACTGGTTTTTGTAAAAAAAAAGAAGAAGAAAAAATCCAAACATTTGTAACAGTTTGAACCGTTACTAAATTCAGTAAATGTTAAAACTGTTACAGGTTAGTAACAGTCAGGACCGTTAATTTAGTAATGGTTCAAACCGTTACTAAGGGTCTACTAACGGTTCAGACCATTACTATTTGAACCATTACTAAGGGTCTAGTAACGGTTCTATTACTAGACCCTCAGAAACAATTTTTGTAATGGTTAAAACCATTACTTGCTATTAGTAATGATTAAAAATGTTACTAACTGCTATTTACCTACTGACCGTGGCTCCTATAAATTTCAATTATTATGTCTTGTTGTTCGGTGAACCGTTACAATTCTCCCCATTCTTCGACCGACATCTCACTTGTGTGCTTAGGGGTCCTTCGTTGTTTTCTCTATATTTCGTTTATATAACAATGTCATCCAGGAAAGATAAGGGAAAGGAAAAGGTTGTCAAACAACCTAGATGTCTAATAAGAGGAAGTTCTAGCAGAGGGGGCGGCCAAGGTGGAGGAGGATATAGACAACCAGTTTATAACCATCCGGACCCAACGAAGCCGGACCGAGCCAACCAGAAGCTCATGCACTTTTTCCTTATGTCTCGCATAATATAGGAGACATCAGTGTAGAAGATTACAATCTAGAGGACTCGTTGTTCAATGATTTTCCCATTTTAGAAGAAGAAAACGTGATGAGTACAGAAGTGAACAATGAGAAAAACGTCCTCTACAATCTTCTTCACATGAAAACTGTTGGTGTGTTGATGTTGTAGGTAATAAAATAAATAATATTTTGTTGTTTGTTGTATTTAATTTATTAATTTGTTAAATCACTATTATTTTAGTTGCTATTTAATTTGCGATATTTTACAGATCAACAAGGGAGGGTCACAAGGAGAAGGTTGGATGTGACTGCAACCAATCAATTGGAACGGGGCCTATGAATTGTACTGCCCTTTAATGGTGGAACTAGACAACCTAAATGTATAGGAGGCCATTTATTCAACCGGTTTTGCATCAATTTAGGCCGCAACTGGAGGCAGTTTCCAATCTACCAGAAGAGCTGGAAAAAGGTGCCTAATGAGTATAAGGTCGCAGTTTGGAATGAGATCATTAAGGTAACAATTTGAGTTAGGAAAATATGTGAATTTAATCAATATAAAGTGATAATTTGTTGAGAATTTATTTAAATTCATAGTCTAAATGTATAGGAGGCCATTTATTCAACCGGTTTTGCATCAATTTAGGCGGCAACTGGAGGCAGTTTCCAATCTACCAGAAGAGCTGGAAAAAGGTGCCTAATGAGTATAAGGAGGCCATTTATTCAACCGGTTTTGCATCAATTTAGGCGGCAACTGGAGGCAGTTTCCAATCTACCAGAAGAGCTGGAAAAAGGTGTATAGGAGGCCATTTATTCAACCAGTTTTGCATCAATTTAGGCGGCAACTGGAGGCAGTTTCCAATCTACCAGAAGAGCTGGAAAAAGGTGCCTAATGAGTATAAGGTCGCAGTTTGGAATGAGATCATTAAGGTAACAATTTGAGTTAGGAAAATATGTGAATTTAATCAATATAAAGTGATAATTTGTTGAGAATTTATTTAAATTCATAGTCTAATATAATGTATCTATTGAATTGAATTTTATAGGAGAAGTTTCTAGTAGAAGGAGGATTGATGCGGGACTACACATTTATGAAGATGTGTGAAGGATGGAAGAGCAAGAGGAATCGCCTATTCCATAGAATTGAAGGGGATGGCACAAGAACGCTTGAGCAGATCATAGAAAATGTGCTCGATGGGCAATGGCATTAAGCCAGTTACGTGGGAACGTTTTGTCCGATATAGGATCAGTACACCAGCAAGGGTAAATAATTTATTAAATTATGTTTAAAGAATTTATTATATCATGTAATTAAAATGTGTTTAATTAAACGTGTATTTGTGTTTCAGCAGATGTCTTAGCGGAACAGACGGAGTCATTCCCACCTAACTATCCATCACACTTTAGGAACAAAGTGGATGCAAGTTAGATACAGTGAGTTGGTGAGTGAATTGTTGAATTGATTGATTTGTTCTACATATGAATTGATTGGCTTATTATTTAAAATTTGTTCAGGAGGAGGACGCGGAGGTGGAGGGTAGACAGACAAACTCTGGGAAGCTATTCGTAGTAACCCATAGACATAGGGATGGTAGTGCTGTGTCCCAGCATATAAAGTTGCAAATTGTAAGTAATTTAACCATATAACTAGTATTAAAAGATATATTTATTATTAAGTATATATTTAATCAAAAATTAATTTCATATTTGGAAAGGAGCGTGTTCAGTAAACACAAGAGCAGCCGAGCCAACAAGAGGCGATGAACGGCCGAGCAAGATTTATGGGAGTTCTAGCACGTCTGAGGCCAGACCTTCCTAGTTTAGGAGGGTACTCAAACATGAATGAAATTTGAGCCTTTTAAGCCCAAATGACCAGCTTCACTAAGAAGGCACATTAGTTTGGGACTTGCATGAACGAGTGGCGTGATTCTATACGTGAAATTGTACAGGAATCATGGTCGATGTTACAGCCTAGAGCTACACCACCATTTTTGCCTACTGTCCCTAGATTTACCTTCCAGCCTCCTCTGCCTCTTAAAGACAATGATGCTATCGATTATAGGCCGCAAGACAATGTAGAGGATGATGATGATGATGATGATGATGATGACCAATAGGTTTTTTAGTTGTTTACGTATATTTATTTAAATTTGAACTTCTGTTTGTTTAAATTTGGAATATGTCAAATTTGAATCTAAATTCTAATCATTTATCTTAGTGTGTTAATTATTTTTAGTTTACTGTTTTAAGTATGTCAGTATTTAAAGGAAAAAGGCTCTTAAATACCCAGGAAGTTATACCTGAGGAGCTGCTAGCACCAGGAAGTTTTTTTTGGGACCTTAAATACCATGGAAGTCAATTTTGGTAGCTATGCTGACCATTTTTAACTGTGCCAACTTAACTGGTGTTAAGTGGACACTCTGGCTGGACACATAGTGGACATCAAAACGGAATATTTACAATTATTACACAATATTCCCACACTCCCCCTCAAGTTGGATCATAGATATTGATCATGTCCAACTTGCTTATACAAGTCTCAAAGGCAGGCTTGAGTAACGCTTTTGTTAACACATCCGCAACTTGGAGGTTTGTCGGTAGATAAGTTAGGCATATGACTCCTTCTTCAACTTTTTCTCTGATGAAGTGTCGATCTATCTCCACGTGTTTCGATCTTTCATACTGAGTAGGATTCAAGGCCATGCTTATAGGTGCCTTATTGTCACAATAGAGTTTTAATGGCAATTCCACTCTGACTTGTATCTCATTAAGAACTCGCCTCAGCCACAACTCCTCCATTATACCTTGAGCCAACGCCCTTAATTCATCAATTAGGTTTACTCTGTATATTCTCATCTCTTGCAGGAGTTCACTGGTACCATCGGTACAAGTGGCACAGACAGCTACAATCAGCCTTTGCCATCAGGATCTATGGTTGAGAACAACTCATCAGTCCCATTCCATATGACCTTGATGATGGAGACGAGTGTTATCTCCATTTGGATGTCCCTCGCCTGCGCATAGTCACCAAAGGTCGCTAGTTCCCGAAGTCCTCCTTTATACATAATATGTCTATTCAGGAGGACCAAATGAAGGTGTCTATTATAATTGTCCAGAAGAATGAGGAAGGGATAGCTGTACCCTTTCCCGACAAGGAAGTCACCATACTAGGCAAGGCGATCGGTTCATTCATCTTGTGGCCTAGACGACTTGTACACAAGACTCCACAAAAGGCGCCCCTTGATTTGGTATAAGACTTCAGTACACTTAAGTTTGAGATTACTTTCATATATTACAGTTTGTAATAATATAACATTGATTTTTTATCACCCACAGGCCTTTACAGATAAATATCATTCTCTCCAAGTCTTGCGGGAAATGCAACCCCATTTGGATTACGTGTCCTTTAAGATGCCGGCAGGAATAGTTAGCCCTGATCGTATATACGAATTTGGGCTTGATGGTAAAAGAGATATCGTGGAGTTTTTGATTATGGAGGAAATTGACCTCGGCTAGCTTGAATTGGCGATTATGTAAACCACTATTACTTTTTATGTCTTTGTAATATTTGCACTTCAATCCTTTTGTAATTTCAATTATTTTATGGTAGGTACTTCCATAAGCTGTGCAACGATTTAGGGAGGAGGGCATATCAATTTTTTAGTCCATTGGCCTTGGTGAGGCGAGATAATTTCAAGACCCGGGCTGAGAAGCAAAATTATGTTGACACCATGCAAGCATATGTCAACCATCAAATGTCAGTGAATCGGGGATGTAACGTCTGGACTTTTACTACTATATTATAGCAATTTAATTGAATTATAACCACTTTTATGGATATTCGAAGCCCAAAAATACGGAAAATTTAAAACTTTTTCTTTTAAAACATTTATCCAACCTTCTGTCAGTTGGAATGGGCTTTTTGAACCATTTAGAATTTAAAACTTTTTATAAAACCGAGTGGTGCATAAAACAATTAAACTACTTAGGTTCCCTTATGATTTCCTCCCCTTGATGATAGTGTGTGGAGAGCGAAAACCCACTCATGGGTTCTCTGCATCTACTGATGGGTTTCTACCTTTCCAATATTAAAACGCTGGGGACCCCTCAATTGATAACTCTTCTACCCTAATGCACAGTGTCATTAAGGTAATACATATACATTTACGTATGGTTAAGTATTAATTCTTTATATTCATTCTCACAGGTAATTAAGTTCTAAAATAACTAACTACGGTGGTACATAACTTATCAGGCATTCTTACTTATTCATACACTACCTTTTTAAAGTATCTATTCATAATTCATAATCCTAATTTCTTCGTCTACTCTTCTCCCCGGCTAGCTTCTTTTAACCTGCTAAACTGAAAATGTTTGGGGAAAGGGGGTGAGATTGGAAATCCCAATAGCAGTTTCTTTCATTAACATACTTTATCATGCTAGCATTGTCATGTATATATTTCATAAAACTGTACAAATGATGATAGTCTTACTCCTATTAATCTGTGTGCTAAAAGCACCTGCCAACCACTAATAACAATATATTTGTTATAGTGGAGGCTTTACCTGCAGGGTTTCTCATTAAAGCACATAAGGCTAAAACGTAACTAATCTTGCAAAGGTGTAGCTAATCACCTAAGCCTGGAGTACTCCATCTGAGGAATAACAACTTACCAACTAAATGCAACAGATATTACAAAATAATACATGCAATTTAATTGTTACTGAAATAAACTGCTACCTGAACTTCGAACTTAAACATCCGCTAGCTCCTGTTGTTCCAGATGCCTTGGCGTACTAATCTCACTATTCCTCCTACAATTTCATATAGATAATTTAATATATATATATATATATTAACTTATAATAATTTCTGCGTCTCTCACGTTCCTATTGTACTACCTATAACTCTACCCTTTCCCTTTCTAACATATGATTAAATCTTAAGTCTGATTTAATTATTAATCACACAACCATCCACAGGCATTTTACAATTAGTAAACAATACACAATCATAAAAATATCATAATTACTTTAAATCAAACTTACATCTTATGATAACATATATAATAACTTTACCTAGTTAAATTCGCTGAATTTCCAATAATCATACTTTTTCATCACATTAATAATTATTACCTATAACTTAACTTATTATAATTAACCTAACCATTTAAGATCGGAAGGACACTTTTAATTAATCTTTCTTATTCTCAATGTTTGATTAATAATTACCTTAAGAATAGTTATTTTTAAGGAGCGTGACATTTCCTTAATCCCTAGAGTACTCATCTACATATTATTTATATTCTTTTATTTATAACCTTAATTACTAACATTTCTTAAGTTACCGAATTAGTGAGTTTAAGCATTTTGAATTCTATGGCTTAAATCTGAACAACTGAAAATATTTTACCATCATAACTCAAATACATAGAAATAAAATTCACTTAAAACTTTAAACATCAAAACACCAAATCTATTTCATTATATTACTATTCTTTACTTTTGGTCAACCATAAAATTAGGAATCTTAACAATTATTTCCCATCTGTCATTAATTTAACTTTTTAACTTTAAGAACCACTAATCTTCCTAAACCTTTAGGATTTCAACACCACTAACTCTCTTAACTAAAATAATTACTCTGCACAAGTAACATTATCAGCAAGAAACAACCAGGACAACAAGAACAAGAAGAGGTTTAAAATTAATTACAAGCAACAAGTATCATAAATTTCTCTTTCTTACAACCAAGCATCGATTAATCCCAAACAGAAGACTAATTCACTAATAGACAATATTCTAAAGCTTTAACATACAAAGTGACATTTTCCATTAAATTTTAACACCATTATTTCTTCCTCAGCAGTAAATATCAGTCAGGCAAAACGATAATGTCCTAATCCTAAAGCAAAGCATAATTAACATGTAATCACATATATAAGTTATTTTGCATTTTCATCTTTCCAGTAGCCTTAAGAGGAACAGAGAACTCACACATCATAGAGAACCCAAGTATACACAGGACAAGTAACAAGGAACCTCTAGGCCTTACAAAATTTCAATCAAGTAATTATGAACTTGCCACAACATAGAGTAAAAGAACACAACTTTAATTCAACTAAAAGCTTTTTAAACACTCAATTAAACTTTCTCCCATCTTACACAGATTTAAAGCACATAACTATTTAACACTTTGACTTCTAACTAAACTTTCAAATCCTTAGCTTAACTCTACCAACCATAAACACTTAAAAATGCTAACTTGAAACTTTAAATCAATAAATCACCAATCAATTTTCTTCTATCTAATTAATCCTATCTTAATTCCAAGTCCAACCTTAACTTAATTTAATCCAACAAAGTCCAATAAATCCAAGAACAACCACCTCATTTTCCTACTTTCTTAACTAAATTTCTTTTGAACCCATATCACCATTCTCTCTTACTGCCTCTCAAATCAGTGGCCAATGATCAACAAAACCGAAAACCATTACTACACTATTATCATCCTTAATTCTTCCTTAAACCTAACCCCTATTGAACCAATATCACTAGTTCTTCTTTCCTCACCAATAAACAACAGCCAGAGCAACAGAAATTAGAATTTCAGCACTACAACTTACAACAACATCACAACATTCTTTCTTCTTTCCCTACACAAAACTGTCGGCCAGCACTAAGGAACAAGGAATTGCACCTCTAATAATTTTCTATCAATAAACCATACTTAACAAATTCAGTTCATTCTCCCAATAGCAAAACAACATTACTAGCCACCTTATTCCTCCTAGCAGAACAAAAACAAAATAGGGATCAGGGAACATAGCAAAGACATATATATTTCATTATTTCTTCATCCTGGACTAGCCTAACCTTTCGGCCAAAACAGAGAAAACAGAGGGAATAAAACTGGACAGAACAGAGGGAACAAGATTCGGCCATAACAGAACAAGAACGGGAAACCAAGAACAACCTTACAAGACTCATTTATAGCATCAATCTTACTCCTGAACAAGTTTAATTAAGCTTCAAAGCAACAAAACTCTAGAAATCAAGAACAATGGCGTCGGATGAACAATGACAAAAAGGAGAAATTTGGGGAAACTTGATTAATCCGACTCTATTGCTCAGATTCGTTCTTGGGGTTTGTTAATCTAACCCTAGGCTTCATTTTAATGGATTTAAGGACTCCAAAAACCCCTGAAACCCGAATTGATTCCCTCTCCCAATCTCGCACGAATCGGACCAAAGAAGAAATAAGAGGAAAATAGACTTACTCACAGCTATTCCAAGCTTCCCTTGTTCGTTCCCGCCATTCCTCACCACCAGTCACCGCCGATTTCGCCGTTGCTGGAGTCGTGGCCGTCGTCGTGCTTCGAAGAGCAGAGGGAGGAGAGTGAGAGAGAGACATTTCGGGTGAGTGAAGCAGAGAAAGAAGTTGAAAATGAAGAAGGAACACGTGTGAGGTAGGTATTAAAAGAAGGGAGTGATATTTTTATTGGGTATTTTACTATCTTGCGCTTCTTATTTTAATTGAAGATATTTTTAACTAGGAGCAGATATTGTCATTTTAATTTCCTCTTTCCTATTCTGGCCTTAGATTGTAATTTTATTTACCATTTGCCCTTTTAATTTAGTCTGAATTTACTCCCAAAATAATTTCTGTAGATATGTTTTAATTTCTAAATTTATTTATAAGGCTTTTTAAATGTCAAACAATATCTCCAGGTTCTAAATATTCCCTTATTTAAATCCATTTTGAAACTTAAGTTTTATCTTACTAATTATTTTTCTTTATTTTCTAATAAAAATAACCCTTAAAACTTATTAAAAATACCTAAATCATCATAAATTTATTTTTGATGCTTTTTAATATTTTAATAATATTTTCCTAAATCTTAAATAATTCCTTATTTCTATTTTTAAAATTTTGGGGTGTTACAGGGGACCTTGCTATTTTGCGCTTATTCTTGAAGAGTAAGTTTTATTTTTTCATTTTGCCAACTTTTTATCATTATGCGCATTAATAAATGTTATATTTTTAATGTGGACATAATATTTTTAATGTCTTTCAGTCGTCACTGGGCATTAGCTGTAATTTGCTCCCGGGATCATCGTCTGTTTTGGTTTGACTCGCTGAAGCATAATATAACCTCCGGTCATAAAACACTCTTCTCGATGTAAGTGCTAATAACAAAGTCTTTATCTAATTTGGGCCTAAATAAATTAATTTTCATGTATATGTACTAATTTGGTTCAATTTCAGGGGCATTCAGCAATGGCATCTAATGGAAAAAACTAACCAGGCTTTGGAAAATGTCATGACACAAAGACCTAAAGTAAGTAATTTTCATTTAAATTCTTCGAATGTTAGTCAATTGTGATATTAAACTTTGTTTTTAATTTATACCGTTTCTTGTGATTTATAAAGTGTCCAAAGCAACCGACGAATAAAGAGTGTGGGTGTTACGTCATGAAGTATATGTCTGACATTTTTATGAGTGATCGTACTGGAAACTTCTCACAGGTATAAAATTCTTATTCATAACTTCTTATATGATTGATACAATTATTACATAATGTTTATCTAATTTCTTTTCATCACATCCGTGTTGTTGCAGTTTTATGGTTCAGCCGACTCATTTAACCAAGTACAAGACCTTGATCAGATTATTCGTGATAATAGTGCAGAGTGTTTTCTTTCAAATTTGGGGTAAAAAGTGAGCACACATGTGTTGGTAGACCTAGCTAGATACTACATGTACATACTCTCCTTTAATGTTGATATCTCTTTCTTATTACTTCTGTCCACATGTACATATATATGTATATGTTAATTAGTTTGATTAGTTAATAGTTAGGTTGATGTGTATTAAACATGTGGTGAATCATGTATTATTTCTGTTGATCTAGGTAACTGTCTCTGTTCTCATATATGTGTAATTGTGATCTGCAAGTTAAAATGTAGATGGAAACTAAAATAAATGAATCAAACTAGAAAAAGGAGAAAAGTTCTGACATCTCTTGTTAACATAAAAAGAGATGTCGAAAAGTAGAAACAACATCCCATATTATATAATAGGGGATGTTGGTTCTCTGACAATAGAAACAACATCACTTGTTTCCATAAAAAGAGATGTCGAAAAGCAGCAACAACATCTCATATTATAATAGGGGATGTTGTTTCTATGACGACAGAAACAACATCTCTTGTTAACATAAAAAGAGATGTCAAAAAGCAAAAACAACATCCTCTATTATATAATAGGCGCCGTTGTTTCTCTGACGACAGAAATGACATCTCTTCTTAACATAAAAAGAGATGTCAAAAAACAGAAAGAATGTCTTAAGAGGACCCTTTGTGGGACTATTGACATCTCTTAATTGGTATAATATGAGATGTTGAAAGTCTGACATTTAACATCCATTATTTATGGAGATGTTAAAAGGTCGACTTTTTAACATCACTGAGATTGATATCCCCTACGAAACGGATATTAAAACCTGTTAATAACGGATGTTAAAACCCTTTTTTGTAGTAAGGAATTGAGTTTTAATTTAGGCCCTTCTCTTCTCATCATTTTCCTCCCAAAAATTTTATTTTGACCTGCATTTTTTCTGAATAAAAATTATATACGTAGTCTAACATAAGAAGATGACAAAACTCAAAGAAAGTGACTTGTTCATAGAAAAATAGCTTTCAACTTAATTATCACAAGGATTATTGGTTGGGATAAGTTAAATAGGCTGATGTGATATTTTGCTAATAGTCCAATGATCTTGTGGCATAAAAGTATGTAGAAGGTCAGGTTCCAACAAAACTTCAACTTTATTTATATTGAATATATATAATACCGCATAAGAAGAAAGTCCATATAATAATAAGAAAACCGTAAAATTATAAACACAAGTTGAAAAATTTTACGATGAAATATATAAATAGGGACAAAATCTTTCTTCACTTTAAAAATGACAGATAACTAAACACCTTACCTCTAAGTTGAAGAAACGAGGTCCATATTCTTGGGTGTATGGGCCAGATTTATAAAGAAAAAATGCATGTTATTAATTAATCCGAAAACAATCTCTAACTGGCTCGACCTTAACTCTAAGTTGAAGAAACGAAGTCCATATTTTTGGGTGTATGGGCCAGATTTATAGGGAAAAAATGCATGTTATTAATTAATCCGAAAACAATCTCTAACTGGCTCGACCATAAGGGCAAATTAGTAAACGTCAACGGGTCAACATGACGTGAACATTAGCTTGGTCATTCGATTCCTTTTCACGCAGTAGTATTAGTACAGTACCATAATTTGATAACCACATAGCTTCACATTTCACGTACACCTTACCTCTCATTCTTCAGAATCTCCATCATCATTCCAACAGTTACTATTCTGCATAAAAATTATCCCTTCTTGTTAGTCTCCTTCTATGAAGATCATTTTTAAATATTCATACACAAACACTTTATACACAAACTTCTATGACTTTTTTATGCCGAGAAACTTGCTGGACCTCAGTTCGAAAAAAAAAAGAAACTCGCTGGACCAGCACTACTTAGACCCCGTTTTTGCATTTGAAGTATATATCATCAAACAAACTATAAGTAATTCAAATGATTCATTCACAGATTCATAGTTTGAATTAGTTCCTGTTCATATATCCTTGGATCTAGTTTTGTAAGTTTTACCTTAAGTGTCTGCTTGTCGTGCTTTTTAAAAAATAGGTTTGAGAAAAGAACACCCAAACATCTGATAAAATGAAAAAGAAGATTTTTTTTTCCTTAAAACCATGGTTTTGGGCTTTAAAACTTAGGTTTAGGAAAATGAGCTATTTCTCACCACTATTCTAGCTTTATATGTGAGGTTGAGTCATCATTATAACTCTCGTAAATTACCAACCCGATATGCCCTTCTTCTTATGATATATATACATATATATAATTTATTTATAAATTTTAATTATATTCAATTTAAAAATGCATTATATATGTAATTATTTTAAAAAAGGCCTCCATTGTTTTCCTTCGGTAAACATATTTAAATGTAAGGATTTTGATATTTAATTAACCATATATAATACATCATATATATTACTTATTATTTGTTATTAATATATGATTTTATGTTTTAAATCTTTGAAATAGAATATTATCCTTTAAATGTAAATACCACAGCTAATGCCTTTGTTGGTAATTTCCACAAGACAAATGTGATTGTGGTAACAATTACCAAAACATTTTAATTTTATCAAAATCTCCTTTTTTTTCATGAAAGTTATTCTAATCAAAATCTATTGTCAAAAATTAATTTGGGAAAATTTCACTGCACCCCTAAGGGGCTAAGTGATATTAAATGTTTCAGCTAAAAGACCAAAATACTCTTATTGAATTTTGTACTGGATTTTCAAGACATATATGGAGAATTTCCAAAACATTTGTACTTATTTCCAACATCAACTGTGGGTATTTTCAAGTCTCAAAAATCGTAGAATCTAACACTAAAGCATCCAAAATTTCACAAGAAAATTTTCAAGACATATATGGAGAATTTTTAAGACATTTATTGGCAATTTTCAATATGAGGAATTTTCAAGACTTTTGTGCTTATTTTTAACATCAATGTAAATATTTCAAAGTCTCAAAGATCATGGAATCCAACATTAAAGAGTTCGAAATTTAACAACCATATTTTTAAGACACATATAGAGAATTTCCAAGACACATACATATGGGAAATTTCTAGGAGATTTGTACTTCTTTCCATAAAGACATTTTGATCTTATTAGCTTAAACATTTAATATCACTTTAGTCCCTTGGGGGTGTAGTGAAATTTCATATTATTTTGGGGGTCTCTAAGGTTAATTCTTATTATGGGAGTGCAGTGAAATTTTCCCAATTACTTTCACTACTTTTTTTCCCAAAAGAAGTTCTCCCTAAGCTAATCTAAAAAGGTTCACTCTAGGTACCTCCTTCAAGTCTAAACTAGTTTGAGTGCTCATCACCGTTGATGAGCACCCCAAACTAAGTTGATATGAACATCCTAGGTTTTCAGTTCCAAAAAAAAAAACATCCTAGGTTTTAATTCTTTTCAAATAAGGTTTTTTGAGTAAATTTTTTTTTTATGATGATAGTTAAAAAATTATTTTTTTTATTTATCTTTCTATGCAATTGGAATAATTATTTTTTCAAAAATAAAAATAAAGAAAAAATTAAAATGTAAACCATCCTTATTTGTCTAGTTTGAGAGCTCATTAAGATGAGCACCTAAATTGATTGCCCCTTCAAGTATATATAAATCTCATAACCTTTATATAAAATCATCGCATAGTGTTAACCTAGACTAATGGAGTTAGCAAACTAAAAAAGAAGCCTGGACTTGTATACTGGAGCTAGTGCCCAATGGAGTTTTGGCCTAAGAATAAGAACACACATAGCAGCTTCCTGAAAAGATGGAGGTTGCAACTCACGAATAAAAGGTTTGTGGAGTTAAAATGCCCGTGGGAGTATACTTTAGATGTATTTTAATTTAATTTAATTCAATATTTTACATTAGTTTTATTTTAATGTATACACAATATAATCTAAAATAAAGAAAATTTTATAATGATATTGCAGCGTCATCCAGCCAAACGGCCGATAGTAGTGGAAGCCAGTCACAAAGTGGGGCCAAGCAACATTCGTTAGCTATAGTTAGCAGTCTTCTCCAGATTGCAGCACGAGGCATATCATGTTGGTGCCAATGATGGTTATATGTTTTTTTCTCATATTATGTTGTGGTTTAGTTTATTTCAAGTTATATTTCTTGTTCAATTTATGTTTTACTTGTAGCTTGTTGGAATAAATTTTAAATTTTAAATCCAAGAAACAATTACGCATTTTTATTTTTAAAATTCCACGTCATTAATGATTATGCCGCCTTGTCCCAGAAAAAGCCATAGTATGAACGATTGATCTCACATTATATTCATAATTTTGCATTTTTCTTTATGTCGGTTGAATCGAAATGAACCCACAACTTTTAACATTAGATATACAATAGAATTTAGCAGATATAAAACTACACATGTTGTGTATTGTACATTACCATTAATTGATTATGTTGTTGGAACAACATATTCATTTCGATTCTAAATATAAGATTTATTTACTTAATTTTATTAAATTAAGGATGTTAATTAGAGTGGCTAAAATCACATTATATTAATAAAACATTATAATCATCTACCTTTACTCCCACATTCCCTATTTGCTTGTTTATTATTAAGACGTATCAACAAGGATGATTTGAGAAAAAATTGAGAAAAATAAAAATAATGTCTTATATTTATAACCAAACTTACCTCGTCAAATAGGTTCTTATATTTAGAACTGGAGGGATTACAACAAGTTGATCTAAACATTTGGTGGGAAAGAAATAATATATTATAACATAGAATAATATTCACATTAGATAAATTGAAAAAAATGAAACTAATGTGTCGATGACCTCTTTTGTTCCCCAACTTGGTCTTTTAGAATGCAAGAGTATTATATATATATAGCACCCTATTGGGATAAAGAACGACAAGAAATCAATGGTAACTGTAACATACAACCTCCAATCTATATATGAGGTAATATAGAAGGATTTTTTTTTTTTACCCATATTATAAGAGGTCATGAAGGTAATAAACGCTTATTTTCTATCTATACTCTTTATTAGTAAATAATGAATAATAAAAAGAAAAGAAGGACGATAACAAATAATAAAAAACAATGACAAAGGGAGAGATAATTAAGGTTATGTTTGGTACGCAGGAATGGGGGTGAGGGATTGGAAATGGGTTAGGGAATTGGCATTTTTTATTGTTTGGTAGGTGGTATTGGAAATACCCTGGGATTGAACATTCCCACATATGTGGGAATGAGCAAACCCACCTACCCCCTGGTATTGCAATTTCAATGCTAGGGTTGAAATTTTTTAGGACAAAAATATCCTTGATTATAATAATTTCAGACAACATTACCCCTTTTAATTTTGACTTAATTAGGTTAGAATAATCTTCTTGAAGTTTATACTCCTTCATGGATGACGACACTACTGCCTTCCACTTCGTAATTTTAGTGACGGAATTTCGTCGCTAATCCGTCAGAAATTACCGATGGAATCAAATTTTTGTCGCTAATTTAATTAACAACGGTGAAATTACAAACCAAAAAATTTCCATCGGTAATATTTTTGCCACGGAATTCTGTAGGAAATCCATCAGAAAATTGAAATTATCAACAGAATTCCGTCGATAATTCCGTGTTTTTTTGTAGTGCTAAAAGAAACCTGGACAATGCATAAAAAATCTTTCAAAATACGTTCACCATATACTATGATAGAAAAGAACCACTTGTAACATCCCTTATTTTTTTTAGGCCATTAGAATTTTTTGGTGGCATATAATTTTTATATTGAAGAATAAGGTAAATTAAGAACTTAAAAGAAATAATAAATTTGTTTAAAACTTGAAACCAAAATAATAATAATTTTTAATATGTGGATGACTCTTATACTAGGAGAGCAACTAAAGAATAATTAAAAGAGAATTAAAATATATGTTAATAAGATGTATGTAATTTTTTTTTTTAAAAAAGGGGGCCAATTCTAGATAGCCCAATTGTAAAGAAACCCTAGACTCTTATATAATTTCCCTTTGTCTTTCACTCTCACTCTGCCGTCCCCTCCCAGTTTCTCAGTTACAGGCGCCATTTTATGTCCTTTGTGTTTTCTCTTCTTATTGCTATCTACCCTTCTTAAAGTTAAATAGTGTCTGACAGTCACTTTTGTTGTCCTTTTTCATTCCTTTTCCATTGTTCTACCTTATTGTATACAGTCAAATCTCACCCCAAACGTTTTAATATGCGTGTGAGCATAAAGTATTACTCCTTTTCCATTAGTGAACTTTGCTTGTGTATTGTCTTCCTAGTTCACTGATAGCGCGCGTGTTTATGTGTAAACCATTTTTATTTATTAATTTTTTTTATATATTTTCATAACTCACTTTTCGGACACACACATATATATTATCTATTATTAATATTTTGATCTCTCACACTCCATACCTACTTTTCAATTGTAGAAGTGATTATATATATTTAAAACTTTCCTACCCACTACTTTCTATTTTCTATGCATCACTGCTGCTTCTCGTGTGTGTCCTTTTCTTATTATTATTTTTTTACCCTTCACAAGCTCACCCCTCTAACCTTTGGTCCTCCATTCAAAATTCCTGTAACCAAGTGTTATTCCATAGGCAATTTTTGTACAATAATAGACATGTGCCTTTCCTATTCCACAAGACCCCACATCGCAAGTTTGTGTGTGTTTATCTCCTTCTTACCCCCGCACCATTTGTGTCAGACTTACCTTCGATTTATCCATGTATTTCTTTTCTCCAAGAAGCCTTTTGTCACCTTTCATCAATATTGTCAAACTCGTGAATTTAAGTAAACTCGTGAATTTAAGTAAACTCGTGAAAAGAATGTAAAGTCGGATCGTAAACTCTTAAGAATTTACCTTTATTATTAATACGTTTTTTAGTATATAATTAGATAAGAAATACAAAAAATAACAATATAATTTCACTTGAATATATTTTAAATATAAATAGTTAATATAAATATATCAACATTCATACTTTATCTAACTCAATAAAGAAATTTCTATGAAATTTATATATAAATTCATTGAATATGGTCAAATAAAAATAATTAACTTGAGATTTATAACAAGCTAACACGATTTTTGGTAAGGTAGAAACGTAAAAATGGTTAATTCGGCGTGAAAACTCATGAGTTTTTACCTAGTTTACAGTCAGTACGAATTTAATTGACTCGTAATACGTTTTGGTTAGGTAGAGCCATAAAAATGGTAAAATTATAGAGTTAACTCGTGAGTTTGACAACAATGCCCTCCATTAGTGTTTGTGTGAGTATATATTATATATACACACACAACTACTCATAAACATAATGTGTATATATATAAATCATTAAACCGCATGCTCTTCTTCTTCTTTTTTTTTTTTGGCGTCAAGTGTATGGTTGAGTTTATTTCATCTCACTTCTCTTTTTGGTGTGTATAAATTACAGCAAATATGTTAACTCCTATGACCATTTTTCCCAACTACTTATAAAATCAAATCACAAATAATAATTGTACTCTTATGTGTTTGGGGGGGGGGGGGGGAACAAGTTTATATGTATAAAATAAATTTACGGTGTAGGATGAGCTTTTAGAATAGTAATAGAATAACTCTGGGTTGGGTAGTGTTCAATAATGTATTAATAAGTATCTATACTTATGATTGTAGACACTCATTGAGAGTTTCGGAGCGACTTTATGTGATTGCCTGTGAGTTAAGGAGCAACATGTAACTATGAATGATTCCTTTATATGTTTGTAAATTGTGTATGATTATAATTTGAGTTATTATCTTTTAATTTAAAAAGGTAAGCCTAATGTATGAAATATATTTGTTGCTAAATATTCTGTTATGAGTTATGAAATTGATAAGTGGTTCATTTTTTTTCAAGCATGTTTGCTTATGTGAATCATATATTATGTTGGAGGTTGTTTATGGTATGTTAAATCTTGTAATTGCTAGTGATTGTATGTATCTGTCATGGCATTTGCATTTGTGATGGGATAGGATTAGAGGTATGTATGATGAACTCTTTTACCACGTGGTATGCCATCACTTGGTGCACAATGGATGGCACTTGTCAGGGCCCCTTCTTCCTTGTCTTCCTTTGGCCGTGATTGCATATAAGTTGTGGGACATGTGACACCTCCTTAGATTTGCTCTTTAAGGATGGGAGCAATAGTCCATATTTGAGCTCTATACCTTTGGCCAGGTATATCTCAAGTACTGGTGAGCTTGGAATAATCCAGTTCTATGGATTTATCTCTATTGGAATGTATGTTATCCTATGGCTCCTGTCAGTGGAATAAGGATGGACGGTGATATAAGAGAGGTTGCATATTGCATCTGATTCATGAGCAAATCATTTATTAAACTTAAAGGAAATATTTTTGTATGTTGAATTATGAGTGTGATTAATCTATATGCCAATCCCAAGATCTATTTTTATACACACAAATATATATGTGATTTTGTAACATAATTGTACATGATTTTTTGTGTATGTTAGGAGACTTCAGTAGTTATTGAGATGGCGATCTCATCCTATTATTAACATTTTTCAGGTGAAAAATCTAACAGGAACCAAGGGAAGGTACTTGAAGAGTGAGCCTTGAAGGCTCTTTTGTGCTACTAAGCTCATGTTATGTTATATTTATTTTGCCATGAGCCTAAGACTTTTTGTTTTATTCTGTTGCTTAAACTATCATTAAGTTTTAAAATTTGTCACTATGACATGAGACTTATTTAAACTAAAATTTATCATGTTGGTTTGGATATTAGATAACCTTCTTTCCTACATTATAGAATTTTGGTCAAGTATATGACTTATTTTTGGAGGTCTGACACCACTCATATCATAGTAATTAAAAATTTGCATACAAAACTATGCATCTTTCCTGTGATGAAGAAAACCACATCGAAATCTCCAAACCAATCCATCCACTAAATATTTAAATACCCTAATTATCCTTTCTCCCCAAAATATTAAACCACCACTAGGATAATGTAGCATCCACAGACATGAAATCATAAGGTTTCAATAGTATTTCCAACAACTCAGTTTGCCGGAATTGGACCTATCCCGACAAAATATTAATCGCCAGAATAAGTTCCAAATATAATATCATAACACCAAATACATATCAATCTAAAGATAATGAAAATAAACTAAGCGGAAGCTAAAAATGCATGATCCTTACAAAAAAGAAAGTGTGACAATATATTACTATGACTGTAGTCCAAGAAGACTCACTACTTCTAATGAGCAGTCTTTAGATCATTTCTCATCGCTAACTTGCAAGAATGAGATAAAGGGAGGATAGACCCACATAACTACTTAACTACCTGCCTACATATGAATGTGTGCTAGCAAGTTGTTTAGTGGGATAATACATATATATAAGGTTCTAAACGTGATCAGATATCAGATAAACGCACATCATGATTTCGGAAATAGTTGCCAAAATTCTTTGAGTACAAGATGAGATATTTCAAATTAGTTCTAATAACCAACCACAATCTCAAGATAGTATCTCCCAAACCATTTCTAAAATCATGTTTTTCATCACACCGACCCCTAATTAATTACATTTTTCTTTCATTTGTTTTGGCCACTAATTCTCTCTCATCTATTTTCTATCACTCATTCTTTATTACTCTCATCATTATAAATAAAGATATATTTGAAAATAATCAGCATTTTACACATTTATTATTTTAAATTAACTAATTTTAACCAACACGTTATATTGAATGATTTGAGCAATCTTTATTTGCTAAAAAAGACAGGAGGGAATATAAGATTGATTTAATTATATTAATGATATGAAGCAGATAGTGGATGCTTTAGTAGGAAAGATTAGTCTGGATTATTGGAACGACAAGAGCACACAAATGGACAGCCAAGATCTGAACAAGTTTTGGAATGAGTCACTAGGTAAATACAATGAGCCTTCCAGTTCAAGCCACGACAATACAACTGAAACCTCTTTCTCAACTTCTGGTTAATAAATACTCCCTCCAGTCCTCAATCTATGACCTATTTAACTACTTTGATTAAATTAAGGATGTTAATCATGTTAGTTAATATATTGTGTTTTTTCTAAAGCACCACATATATCTTCCCTTATTCCCTCCCCTATAAATTGTTTGATTATTATTGGAAGAGCACCGATAGGGATAATATGTGAAGAAGTTAACAAAAATTATAATTATTAAGTCCTAAATTTAGGACCAATGCCAACTTCCTAAATAGGTCCTATATTTAGGACCGAAGCAAGTATGTTTTAAAATAATATAGAGAGATGGATATCAATGGCATGAGGTTATAAATGAGATCAAAGTCATAACTTTTCACTTATAAGAAACATTTATGTCAGCGGGTTAGGATCATGATGTTGAAGAGATGTTTCCAATGGTTTTTCTTGTGCTGCTAAATTTATTGTTGAGCTTTCCAGTTCTTCGCTTAAACTAGTAAGAATATAATAGACATGCATTGATATTTTTTTTTTGGCCTCTCCCTAAAAGGGAATTTCTCCACCTCCCTTGTGTCAACTTTCTTCCATTTTTTTTTACTCTCACCATTTGATTAATTTTGAACGGTTGAGATTGAATATCATATAAAAACAATATTATAATATCAGATAGCAAAAAAATGTATATAAATAACCTTAAATCATTAAAATTAGATCTATACAGTTAATCTCTCCATACTTTTATAAAAATACAGTATATACACACATATAACACCTAAATTTTTACTACTATATTATAGCATTTTAATTGAGTTATAACCACTTTTTAATTCCAGAAGCCCAAAAATACGAAAAATTTAAAACTTTTTTCTTTCCAAAGTATTAAATCAAATTTCCCTTCTTTCAAATGGGAATTTTTTGACAAATTGGAATTTCATTAAACTTTCAATAAAATAGAGTAGTTATTAAAACAATTAAAATAACTCGAATTATAATGCTTGGGGAGTCAAACCCCTTACACTATATTTACATTTTCTTTAGATTATGTTCAACTTATCTATTTACACCTCTCTTACTATAATAATATATTGGCGGGTTATCTTGATTGATAACCCTCTTATATGAGTATGCAGCTCTATTATTTCTTAAAGATATATATATACATATATAAAATATACATTAATTACAAGACAAACTTCCAACTTGTCTTAATTATTTAAATATACAACATACACAGATAAATAGACTCTTAAAGTATCTATCTACAAAGTACATGACATAGCAAGCATTCATGCCTCTTCATACTACCTTACTTCTTTGCCAGCTAGCTACTCCCATTCCGCTATACTGAAAACGTTTTGGAAAACAGTGAGATTGGAAATCTCAATAGCAGTTTATTCCATATCATGTGTGCACTTATATACATACATATACATCAATTTCATAAACATGTGCATATGATGAAAGCGTATATCCCTTTTAGACCAATACCTGCATGATTTTCCAATTATAGCCCTCACGGCTACTCAATAACCCTCACAGTTATAGGAATTTAACTGTAGCCCTCACAGCTACTCGATAACCCTCACAGTTATAGGAATTTAACTGTAGCCCTCACAGCTACTCGATAACCCTCACGGTTATAGGAATTTAATTGTAGCCCTCACAGCTACTCAATAACCCTCACGGTTATAGGAATTTACTGGCAAAGGGGGAGCGACCCACCTAGGCCTTGGAGTACTCCATAAATATCATCAATATCATAACAGGAATAATGCTCATTTAAATGCCACAGATATTACAAAATTATATATATAAATTTATATATGAATTAAACTACTACCTGGATACCAGAGCTATTTCCTGAACCAGATCCTTTACTTTCCACTGTCTTGGTGAACTCATACAAATATCAAAGCCTATCTACACATCATATTATAATAGAAGTTAATATATGAAATTCTATATTTATACTAAGCGTCTCTCTCGAATCCTAATATGCTTGTGACGACCCCACTATTTATATCTATGAATCATTATAATTTACTATAACTATCTTGACCATTCAAGATTAAAAAGATCACTTGTAATTACTTTACTCCAATTAGTATTTCTTATTCTCAATGTTTGACTAATAATTTAGTCAATTTTTTCTAACAATTTAAGAAATCCAAAACAACTCTATAATTAGCTTTCGAACTTGCACTATTATAATCTTAAACTAGTAAACAAAAATACAATATGTATATCAACCCTTATATCCATTACAAACATACTAAGTACAAAAATTGCAGCCTCCATAACAAGATTTATATCAGTAGTGATTTTCAATACACATCCAGTGTCCATCTAACACAACATTACATTCTTCCAACTCAAACCTTTTAAAGTTCCAAACATAAGCAAATTATTCATCTCTTCCAAACTTGTTACTACTATCTCAGCTATATAAATTGAACAATTCCACTTAATCCTTTAATGCAAATAAAACTCTTTTCTACTAATCATCAAAACAAGCTTCAACACTTCAAACACCATAAATCAAAATTGAGCCTAACTCAGATTTCTACATTCTAATCCACAAGATACACTGAATTTTTCTTATCTTGATACTTCCCTTTCTTTACTTGTAACATCCAGTGATTAAGTTATGCTTTCCCATATCACCTTCTTATTTAAAACTTTTAGAAATGCTCCCACAGGCCTAATATTCAAACTCCAATTAGTCAAACAATTTTATCCTTTAATTGGTTCTAAAATAAAAGTCTACTGTTAAAAACCTTCATCTAAAATAAATTTAAATCATCTTACTGCCAAAACTTTATGATCACTGCAAATCAACCCAATCATTATCAAACAACCGTCAACATGTCTAAGAAAATACTATAAAACTAAATTCAAATTATAATTCAATACAAACTTCTTGGATAGGTTACCTATGACCTGAAAAATCACTTTCCAACTTGCAAAATTTCTTAAATAAACATTACGGAGCCTCCAATAATACCCTGTCACCATATAACATTTATTTAGTATTTAGGGATCGTAAAATGGCATTTCCAATCAAATTTAACCTTGCAAAACATCCTACCATTTGCACCTAATGATCTAGAATTTTCCAGTTTCTAACAATAACACCATCAAGTAAAGATTCAACATGTTACAATTGATTAAGGACTTACTCAATATTACACCATCATTTACACCTTTCCTATATGCTAGAGAACTCACTGGTATAAATCTGGAAAATTTCCTGATTTGAAACATAAATAGATCATCAATTAAAATACCTCTAGCTAAGACTTAAATATTTAGAACATTTTATTAGTATCAAGAGCCTTCAACGGTAGCCTTTCAATCGGATTTTAAAATTTAAAATTGAATAATGATAGCCCTTGATTCAGTTGCTTCTACCTATTTCCTGACACAAAATAATTTCAGCCCGCTCACTATTTCCCCACAAATCAACCAGAAACATGAAATCCTCAAACACAATAATTCCTCTCCTCATTAACGCCTCACTCATATAGAATCCAATTCCAATTTAGTCCTATCACTATTATACCCTTATATTATTTGGTTTCCCCTTTAAAGTTAAAGTCAGAAAATCACAACTCTAATTTTAAGAATTTCACGGGCAGAAAATAGAGCAAAAAGGAGTTCATGTGCCAACGCTCCAAAATCAAAAAGAAATCACACATGCAACTGTAAAACAAACTTTAATATGCTCCTAACAACTTTTAAACACCTATTAGCTTTAGAAAAATATACACATAAGCCAGCCGAACTGAATCCTCACAACAGATCAAGGTGCCTTTAATTTCAGAAACCATTAATGATGGAAATCGAACATGCAGAAGTAAAAGGCATCTATACTCTAGTTCCAACAACTTTTGATCATCATTTTGTGCTGATTAAGGTAGGAAATCGAAGAATTGGTTCAGTGAACAGTAACTCTAGACAGGGTAGTTCAAAATTCGGCCAAGAACTTTGTGACTACTGAAATTACTTTATGGAAACTAAAAATCTAAGCTCTAACATCAGTTTAATGAGTTTAAAATCCCCAAACCCCCTAACCCAGTCGGAGCCTCACTCAGAAAACAACAACAATCCAAGAATCAGAGGGTAGAATCGAGTAGAGGGAGCTCACCGGAGTTCAAATCCGGCCTTGCATGCGCCGTCGCAGCCTTGAGCCGCCGTGAATCACCATTGAAGCCCACTGAAGACGCTGAGAAGGCGGAGAAGACGAGAGAGAGAGAGAGATTTTCGGGTTTGAGGGAAGCAGGGGAAATGGATTCGAAAAGAAGGAACAGGTTGATATATATTGAAAGTAGGAAATGATATTTTGAAGGGGTGTTTTACTCTTTTATCTTTCATACTATTACTCAAGATATTTTTTAATTAGGGACAGATATGGTCATTTTCATTTTCTCTTTTTCATTATGCCCTTATTTGCAAAGTTTAATTACTATTTTCTTTCCAATTTAATCTGAATTAAGTCTCAAAATAATCCCTCTAGATATGCTTTAATTTCCAAATTCATTTGTAAGACTTTTTAAATAACAAACAATACCTCAAGGTTCTAAATATTTCCTTATTTAAATTAATCTTCTAACTATTTTTCCTCAATAAATAAAGAAATTAAGTCTTAGAAATTATTAAAAATACATATGACCTCATAAATTTATTTATAAGGCTTTTTAATTCCTAAATGACTTCCCAATACCTTAAATAAATTCTTATTTCCTATATTCTAAAATTTAGGGTGTTACACACACTTTACAAGACGCTAGATCTCAACCTTTTAAAATTAATCCAATGCTAAGGATAAAAAAGTGGAGGGAAGTGGATGGTAATAAAAGTGGAGAGAGATGAAAACTTCAAAGGGAAAATTAATTAGAGGTCCCTGGGAGGACACATAATATAAGAAAAGTCCCACTAAATGCCCAAATTAAAGTAGGGTCCCAAGGGACCTCATTTTTATTATGTTCCATACCCAAAAGACCATTTTGCCCTCCCTTTATTATAATTGTCTAAATGCAAAACTCTGAAACTCATTCACTGTCACTCACTCTCCCTCCAGCAAGATGACGTGGTCAGCGAGTTCAAGAGCACTCACCAAGAACTCTCCTTCATCCATCATCCATCTTCCATCTCATCCAACTAAAATCAATGACTCTTGGATTTGTCTCTCCAACTAGTGGTATGTTGAGAAAATCAATTTCGCATGTTTGTTAGGAATATGATTTTGGGATGAATGTTTTGAAACAAAGGTCAAAACTTTCCATGAAAATCTAATTTTGGTTGAATATTTGAACATAAAACATGCTTATACCCATGTGTTAGTGATTTTTTGTTGGTAAGTTGGTTTTTCATTAGTTGTTGATGAGGGATTGGGTTGGTGCTATGTTTTGGGTTGTATAAACTCTGTTTTTTCATCCAAAAACAGGGGAAATCCAAAAAAGCTGTAGCTTTTTCGGATTTCACATCAGTTAAAATTCGTATTGTCGTCAGAGCTCAAATAGTTGTTATTGCAGGTCATTCAGTTGTAAATAACAACTTTCTGGAAGACAGTTAAAATTTTGAATGAATTTTATTGGGGATGGGTTTTATGCTCTGTTATGTTGTTCTAAGACATGGGTGAAGTAAAAGGTTGAAGCTTTGTTGGGTTAACACCAATGTGTTAGTATTTTAATAAGTATTTTCATTACTTTAATATAAAGTTGTCACAAATGCTCATTAAGCCGTTATATCTGGTCATTTACTTGTGAATAACAATGTTCCTGTGCAGGATAAATGAGAAGATGGCGGGGACATCAGGGAAGCATGTAATATGTTTGTTGCATACGGGTGGACGATTTATAAATGGTGAAGAAGGTGAGATGAAATATGTGGGGGGCAGTACCACATCAAGAACCATAAAGGAATGCACTACTTATGGAGAATTGAGAACAATTGTAGCATCAATTGTTGGAGAGGAAGTTAAGGGAATAACCATGAAATTTAGAGTATGCTTTGATGATACAACAACTTATGTGGACCTTGTATATGTTTGCCACTTTTTGTAAATGCATATGTCATTGTTTTGTAAATGACACACACAACCCTCAAGCTTGTTTTGGAGAGGGTGTGAAACTAGTGTATAGTGGCTAATTTTTTGTTGGACTACTTGTCCATGAATTGTAACTAGTGCTGAATGGCAAGTAAGTTCTCCATGAATGGTAAGTTGTCTTTAATGACAAATGTGAAATGATTCTATAACTGATTCTGTTATGAAACTTGTTATGATTGCCCAAAAGATTGTTATACATGACCAGAAGGTTGTTATGGACAGGCAAAACGTTGTTATAATGATAAGGTCCTGTTGTGTATGTGTTAATCATAATCTTGCTATAGATAACAAAAGTAATCACATTTTCTGTTATCCCTGTGCTAAAAGTGGGACTTTCAAGAAATTAAATGCCTTGTGACAGGTGCCCAACAAGTTGTTACCCATGGTCACAATGTTGTTAAAGACAGCCCAGAAGTTGTTAGTGCTAAAAATTTTGACACATTGTCAGTAGTACCCAATTACTTGTTACTAATGCCCAATCGCTTGTTACGCGTTGCCCAAAAGTTGTGACGATGGAAACCCACTTTCTCTTATCCCTGTGCTAAAAGGCAAATTTCAAGAAATTAAATGCCTTGTGACAAGTGCCCAACAAGTTGTTACCCATGGTCAGAATGTTGTTAAAGACAGCCCAGAAGTTGTCAGTACTAAAAAGTTTCCACATTGTCAGTGGTGCCCAATTACTTGTTACTAATGCCCAATAGCTTGTTACGCGTTGCCCAAAAGTTGTGACGATGGAAACCCACTTTCTCTTATCCCCTGTGCTAAAAGGAAAATTTCAAGAAATTAAATGCCTTGTGACAGTTGCCCAACAAGTTGTTACCCATGGTCACAATGTTGTTAAAGACAGCCCTGAAGTTGTTAGTGCTAAAAATTTTGACACATTGTCAGTGGTGCCCAATTACTTGTTACTAATGCCCAATTACTTGTTACGTGTTGCCCAAAAGTTGTGACGATGGAAACCCACTTTCTCTTATCCCTGTGCTAAAAGGCAAATTTCAAGAAATTAAATGCCTTGTGACAGGTGCCCAACAAGTTGTTACCCATGGTCAGAATATTGTTAAAGACAGCCCAGAAGTTGTTAGTACTAAAAAGTTTCCACATTGTCAGTGGTGCCCAATTACTTGTTACTAATGCCCAATAGCTTGTTACGCGTTGCCCAAAAGTTGTGACGATGGAAACCCACTTTCTCTTATCCCTGTGCTAAAAGGAAAATTTCAAGAAATTAAATGCCTTGTGACAGGTGCCCAACAAGTTGTTACCCATGGTCCGAATGTTCTTAAAGACAACCCAGAAGTTGTCAGTACTAAAAAGTTTCCACATTGTCAGTGGTGCCCAATTACTTGTTACTAATGCCCAATAGCTTGTTACGCGTTGCCCAAAAGTTGTGACGATGGAGACCCACTTTCTCTTATCCCTGTGCTAAAAGACAAATTTCAAGAAATTAAATGCCTTGTGACAGTTGCCCAACAAGTTGTTACCCATGGTCCGAATGTTGTTAAAGACAGCCTAGAAGTTGTCAGTGTTAAAAAGTTTCCACATTGTCAGTGGTGCCCAATTACTGGTTACTAATGCCCAATAGCTTGTTACGCGTTGCCCAAAAGTTGTGACGATGGAAACCCACTTTCTCTTATCCCCTGTGCTAAAAGGAAAATTTCAAGAAATTAAATGCCTTGTGACAGTTGCCCAACAAGTTATTACCCATGGTCAGAATGTTGTTAAAGACAGCCCTGAAGTTGTCAGTGCTAAAAAGTTTCCACATTGTCAGTGGTGCCCAATTACTTGTTACTAATGCCCAATTACTTGTTACGTGTTGCCCAAAAGTTGTGACGATGGAAACCCACTTTCTCTTATCCCTGTGCTAAAAGGCAAATTTCAAGAAATTAAATGCCTTGTGACAGGTGCCCAACAAGTTGTTACCCATGGTCAGAATATTGTTAAAGACAGCCCAGAAGTTGTTAGTACTAAAAAGTTTCCACATTGTCAGTGGTGCCCAATTACTTGTTACTAATGCCCAATAGCTTGTTACGCGTTGCCCAAAAGTTGGGACGATGGAAACCCACTTTCTCTTATCCCTGTGCTAAAAGGAAAATTTCAAGAAATTAAATGCCTTGTGACAGGTGCCCAACAAGTTGTTACCCATGGTCCGAATGTTGTTAAAGACAGCCCAGAAGTTGTCAGTACTAAAAAGTTTCCACATTGTCAGTGGTGCCCAATTACTTGTTACTAATGCCCAATAGCTTGTTACGCGTTGCCCAAAAGTTGTGACGATGGAAACCCACTTTCTCTTATCCCTGTGCTAAAAGACAAATTTCAAGAAATTAAATGCCTTGTGACAGTTGCCCAACAAGTTGTTACCCATGGTCCGAATGTTGTTAAAGACAGCCTAGAAGTTGTCAGTGTTAAAAAGTTTCCACATTGTCAGTGGTGCCCAATTACTGGTTACTAATGCCCAATAGCTTGTTACGCGTTGCCCAAAAGTTGTGACGATGGAAACCCACTTTCTCTTATCCCCTGTGCTAAAAGGAAAATTTCAAGAAATTAAATGCCTTGTGACAGTTGCCCAACAAGTTATTACCCATGGTCAGAATGTTGTTAAAGACAGCCCTGAAGTTGTCAGTGCTAAAAAGTTTCCACATTGTCAGTGGTGCCCAATTACTTGTTACTAATGCCCAATTACTTGTTACGTGTTGCCCAAAAGTTGTGACGATGGAAACCCACTTTCTCTTATCCCTGTGCTAAAAGGCAAATTTCAAGAAATTAAATGCCTTGTGACAGGTGCCCAACAAGTTGTTACCCATGGTCAGAATATTGTTAAAGACAGCCCAGAAGTTGTTAGTACTAAAAAGTTTCCACATTGTCAGTGGTGCCCAATTACTTGTTACTAATGCCCAATAGCTTGTTACGCGTTGCCCAAAAGTTGGGACGATGGAAACCCACTTTCTCTTATCCCTGTGCTAAAAGGAAAATTTCAAGAAATTAAATGCCTTGTGACAGGTGCCCAACAAGTTGTTACCCATGGTCCGAATGTTGTTAAAGACAGCCCAGAAGTTGTCAGTACTAAAAAGTTTCCACATTGTCAGTGGTGCCCAATTACTTGTTACTAATGCCCAATAGCTTGTTACGCGTTGCCCAAAAGTTGTGACGATGGAGACCCACTTTCTCTTATCCCCTGTGCTAAAAGGAAAATTTCAAGAAATTAAATGCCTTGTGACAGGTGCCCAACAAGTTGTTACCCATGGTCCGAATGTTGTTAAAGACAGCCCAGAAGTTGTTAGTGCTAAAAATTTTGACACATTGTCAGTGGTACCCAATTACTTGTTACTAATGCCCAATCGCTTGTTACGCGTTGCCCAAAAGTTGTGACGATGGAAACCCACTTTCTCTTATCCCTGTGCTAAAAGGCAAATTTCAAGAAATTAAATGCCTTGTGACAGGTGCCCAACAAGTTGTTACCCATGGTCAGAATATTGTTAAAGACAGCCCAGAAGTTGTCAGTACTAAAAAGTTTCCACATTGTCAGTGGTGCCCAATTACTTGTTACTAATGCCCAATAGCTTGTTACGCGTTGCCCAAAAGTTGGGACGATGGAAACCCACTTTCTCTTATCCCTGTGCTAAAAGGAAAATTTCAAGAAATTAAATGCCTTGTGACAGGTGCCCAACAAGTTGTTACCCATGGTCCGAATGTTGTTAAAGACAGCCCAGAAGTTGTCAGTACTAAAAAGTTTCCACATTGTCAGTGGTGCCCAATTACTTGTTACTAATGCCCAATAGCTTGTTACGCGTTGCCCAAAAGTTGTGACGATGGAAACCCACTTTCTCTTATCCCTGTGCTAAAAGGAAAATTTCAAGAAATTAAATGCCTTGTGACAGGTGCCCAACAAGTTGTTACCCATGGTCCGAATGTTGTTAAAGACAGCCCAGAAGTTGTCAGTACTAAAAAGTTTCCACATTGTCAGTGGTGCCCAATTACTTGTTACTAATGCCCAATAGCTTGTTACGCGTTGCCCAAAAGTTGTGACGATGGAAACCCACTTTCTCTTATCCCTGTGCTAAAAGACAAATTTCAAGAAATTAAATGCCTTGTGACAGTTGCCCAACAAGTTGTTACCCATGGTCCGAATGTTGTTAAAGACAGCCTAGAAGTTGTCAGTGTTAAAAAGTTTCCACATTGTCAGTGGTGCCCAATTACTGGTTACTAATGCCCAATAGCTTGTTACGCGTTGCCCAAAAGTTGTGACGATGGAAACCCACTTTCTCTTATCCCCTGTGCTAAAAGGAAAATTTCAAGAAATTAAATGCCTTGTGACAGTTGCCCAACAAGTTATTACCCATGGTCAGAATGTTGTTAAAGACAGCCCTGAAGTTGTCAGTGCTAAAAAGTTTCCACATTGTCAGTGGTGCCCAATTACTTGTTACTAATGCCCAATTACTTGTTACGTGTTGCCCAAAAGTTGTGACGATGGAAACCCACTTTCTCTTATCCCTGTGCTAAAAGGCAAATTTCAAGAAATTAAATGCCTTGTGACAGGTGCCCAACAAGTTGTTACCCATGGTCAGAATATTGTTAAAGACAGCCCAGAAGTTGTTAGTACTAAAAAGTTTCCACATTGTCAGTGGTGCCCAATTACTTGTTACTAATGCCCAATAGCTTGTTACGCGTTGCCCAAAAGTTGTGACGATGGAAACCCACTTTCTCTTATCCCTGTGCTAAAAGGAAAATTTCAAGAAATTAAATGCCTTGTGACAGGTGCCCAACAAGTTGTTACCCATGGTCCGAATGTTGTTAAAGACAGCCCAGAAGTTGTCAGTACTAAAAAGTTTCCACATTGTCAGTGGTGCCCAATTACTTGTTACTAATGCCCAATAGCTTGTTACGCGTTGCCCAAAAGTTGTGACGATGGAAACCCACTTTCTCTTATCCCTGTGCTAAAAGACAAATTTCAAGAAATTAAATGCCTTGTGACAGTTGCCCAACAAGTTGTTACCCATGGTCCGAATGTTGTTAAAGACAGCCTAGAAGTTGTCAGTGTTAAAAAGTTTCCACATTGTCAGTGGTGCCCAATTACTGGTTACTAATGCCCAATAGCTTGTTACGCGTTGCCCAAAAGTTGTGACGATGGAAACCCACTTTCTCTTATCCCCTGTGCTAAAAGGAAAATTTCAAGAAATTAAATGCCTTGTGACAGTTGCCCAACAAGTTATTACCCATGGTCAGAATGTTGTTAAAGACAGCCCTGAAGTTGTCAGTGCTAAAAAGTTTCCACATTGTCAGTGGTGCCCAATTACTTGTTACTAATGCCCAATTACTTGTTACGTGTTGCCCAAAAGTTGTGACGATGGAAACCCACTTTCTCTTATCCCTGTGCTAAAAGGCAAATTTCAAGAAATTAAATGCCTTGTGACAGGTGCCCAACAAGTTGTTACCCATGGTCAGAATATTGTTAAAGACAGCCCAGAAGTTGTTAGTACTAAAAAGTTTCCACATTGTCAGTGGTGCCCAATTACTTGTTACTAATGCCCAATAGCTTGTTACGCGTTGCCCAAAAGTTGTGACGATGGAAACCCACTTTCTCTTATCCCTGTGCTAAAAGGAAAATTTCAAGAAATTAAATGCCTTGTGACAGGTGCCCAACAAGTTGTTACCCATGGTCCGAATGTTGTTAATGACAGCCCAGAAGTTGTCAGTACTAAAAAGTTTCCACATTGTCAGTGGTGCCCAATTACTTGTTACTAATGCCCAATAGCTTGTTACGCGTTGCCCAAAAGTTGTGACGATGGAGACCCACTTTCTCTTATCCCTGTGCTAAAAGACAAATTTCAAGAAATTAAATGCCTTGTGACAGGTGCCCAACAAGTTGTTACCCATGGTCCGAATGTTGTTAAAGACAGCCTAGAAGTTGTCAGTGTTAAAAAGTTTCCACATTGTCAGTGGTGCCCAATTACTGGTTACTAATGCCCAATCGCTTGTTACGCGTTGCCCAAAAGTTGTGACGATGGAAACCCACTTTCTCTTATCCCCTGTGCTAAAAGGAAAATTTCAAGAAATTAAATGCCTTGTGACAGATGCCTAACAAGTTGTTACCCATGGTCAGAATGTTGTTAAAGACAGCCCAGAAGTTGTCAGTACTAAAAAGTTTCCACATTGTCAGTGGTGCCCAATTACTTGTTACTAATGCCCAATAGCTTGTACGCGTTGCCCAAAAGTTGTGACGATGAAAACCCACTTTCTCTTATCCCTGTGCTAAAAGGCAAATTTCAAGAAATTAAATGCCTTGTGACAGGTGCCCAACAAGTTGTTACCCATGGTCAGAATGTTGTTAAAGACAGCCCAGAAGTTGTCAGTGATAAAAATTTTGACACATTGTCAGTGGTGCCCATAACCTGTTACTAAAGGCCAATAACTTGTTATACATGGTCACAATGTTCTTACAAATAGCCCGCCCAAAAGTTGTTACACAAAGTTAAAATGCTATTAAAATTCACATAATTTATACAACTTGTCTTCCACCCTAAAATTTGTTAATAAAGGTTGAATGCCTCTGGTGGCTCATCACACACGAGAACAATTTGCATGGACAAAATGTCCTTTCTAGTGTGGAAGACATCTCAAGAAAGAGGAAGAAATAGATGTTGACCTTATGTAGTAATTTTAAGGCCTTTTGGTAGCAACTTTTATGAACAAGTTTTAAGGTGGAAGACAAGTTGTATAAATTATGTGAATTTTAACAGCATTTTAACTTTGTGTAACAAATTTTGGGCGGGCTGTTTGTAAGAACATTGTGCCCATGTATAACAAGTTATTGGGCATTAGTAACAAGTAATTGGGCACCACTGACAATGTGGAAACTTTTTAGCACTAACAACTTCTGGGCTGTCTTTAACAACATTCTGACCATGGGTAACAACTTGTTGGGCAACTGTCACAAGGCATTTAATTTCTTGAAATTTGCCTTTTAGTACAGGGATAAGAGAAAGTGGATTTCCATCGTCACAACTTTTGGGCAACGTGTAACAAGCGATTGGGCATTAGTAACAAGTAATTGGGTACTACTGACAATGTGTCAAAATTTTTAGCACTAACAACTTCTGGGCTGTCTTTAACAACATTGTGACCATGGGTAACAACTTGTTGGGCACCTGTCACAAGGCATTTAATTTCTTGAAAGTCCCACTTTTAGCACAGGGATAACATAAAATGGGATTACTTTTGTTATCTATAGCAAGATTATGATTAACACATATACAACAGGACCTTATCATTATAACAACGTTTTGCCTGTCCATAACAACCTTCTGGGCATGTATAACAATATTTTGGGCAATCATAACAAGTTTCATAACAGAATCAGTTATAGAATCATTTCACATTTGTCATTAAAGACAACTTACCATTCAGCACTAGTTACAATTCATGGACAAGTAGTCCAACAAAAAATTAGTCACTATACACTAGTTTCACACCCTCCCCAAAACAAGCTTGAGGGTTGTGTGTGTCATTTACAAAACAATGACATATGCATTTACAAAAGGTGGCAAACATATACAAAGTCCACATAAGTTGTTGTATCATCAAAGCATACTCTAAATTTCATGGTTATTCCCCTAGCTTCCTCTCAAACAATTGATGCTACAATTGTTCTCAATTCTCCATAAGTAGTGCATTCCTTTATGGTTCTTGATGTGGTACTGCCCCCCACATATTGCATCTCACCTTCTTCACCATTTATAAATCGTCCACCCGTATGCAACAAACATATTACATGCTTCCCTGATGTCCCCGCTATCTTCTCATTTATCCTGCACAGGAACATTGTTATTCACAAGTAAATGACCAGATATAACGACTTAATGAGCATCTGTGACAACTTTATATTAAAGTAATGACACTACTACAAAAAGTACTTTTAATGTCACAAATTTTGGGGGTTTTCACGTCACTTTTTCAAGGGACATTGAATCAAGTGACATGGAAAATAGACTTTTAACGTCACATAAACAAGTGACATAAAAAGTCAGAGAAACAACGTCACACATAATATTATATGTGACGTTGTAAGTTGCTCGGAGAAACCACATCACACAAAATTTTTATGTGTGACGTGGTTTCCAGGAAACCACGTCACACAAGATATCTTGTGTGACGTGGTTTCCTGGAAACCACGTCACACATAATTTATGTGTGACATGGTTTCCAGGAAACCACGTCACACAAGATAGGAAACCATGTCACACACATATATTATGTGTGACATGGTTTCCAGGAAACCACGTCACACAAGATATTATTTGTGACGTGGTTTCTTTTTTTTTAAAAAAAAAACGTTTTTAATTTTTCTATTCCCCGTTGATATTTAGCAATTTGAGAACAAAAACCTATTCAAACCAATTTACAAGACTTATAAAACATTTTGGCAAGTATGGAATATAATTATGAGATTGAGGGAATAATTAATGTGTGATTAATGCAGGAACTCGGTCACAAAATGAACTAGGCTATCTCTGATATGGCACAGTTTTATATTTTGAAGGTGAAGTGAATATTTATGAGTTAGATTTTAAAGCTTTGTTTTGATTAGTTTAAGACACTTAGAATCCTTGTGGTGTACTCATTCAGTTCATAATAATATGCAAGAGTAGTAAGACATTATTTTTTCAAGCATAATGTTACATAATATATTCATATATTTTATTAGAGTGACAATTCAGATACGTTTTTTTATTTAAAAATGTAAATCTTTTAGAAATATTAAATAAAAACACATTGAAGCTAAGTCCAGTTTTAATATGAACGCTCCATATTTAATGCTCAATCAGCAACCAAACTCATTTTTTTTCCTAAACAAATATTAAATAACATTGAAACTGAGTCTAGTTTTAAATGTGCATATATATATATATATTTCAGTCTAAAAAGTAATAGAAATAATCATGAAACACATGAGCATTATATTGAAAATTTGAATTTAAAAAATATTCATCAAGGAAAAGAAATCTTCTAGCAAAGGGGGATGGGATTCCCTTCATTTCCACTCTAACTACCAAATATTAGCTCCATTCTTAAATATAAGATTTAATTTATAATTTGCAGCAATTACAACGTAACAGCATTTGCAAACCAATTTACAATTGAACATTAAACATTCTATGGAAGACCAATTTACAAGACTTACAAAACCATTAAATATTCTATGGCATTTTTTGCAATTTATAATTGAGAAAAAAGGCAGCAGATTTAATTATCAGGAAAAAAAAGGAAAAGAAGGAACCTGGATGAAGTGAAGCTGCGAACGGAGGCACGATTGAAATTGTTGAACCCGATAGGAGGAAAACAGAGCTGAAAAAAAACCTTGAACAAGTAAAAAACAAGAACCCTATAGAAATTGCATATTTAATTACCAGAAAAAAAAAGGAAAAAGAAAAGAAGAAATGAACCTACAGCTGGAGGGTGAGGGGGATGGGGAAGCTGTGGGCAGCTGGGGGGAGCTGTGGGGGGTGGGGAAGGGGGAGCTGAGGGCTGCTGGGAGCTGTGGAGGGGGAGGGAAGGGAGGAGCTGTGGGTTGAGGGGTGGGTTGGGGGGAGCTATGGAGGGGGAGGGAAGGGGGGAGCTGTGGGTTGAGGGGTGGGTTGGGGGGGAGCTATGGAGGGGGAGGGAAGGGGGGAGCTGTGGGCTGCTGGGGTGGGGGAGCTGAGGGCACGGGGGGTGGGGGGTTTTTGTTTGGGGTAGGAAGAGCAGCTGGAGCTGCTTTTTGTTTGGGGGGGCCGCCAAAATGGAAAAAATGGAGGGGAGGGAAATGAAAAAAAAAAGAGGGGAAGTTTTCCACGTCACACCAAAATTTTGGTGTGACGTTGAAAGTGGTTTTCCACGTCACACCAAAATTTTGGTGTGACGTGAAAAACCACTTTCAACGTCACACCAAATTTTGGTGTGACGTTGAAAGTATTGGTAGGGGCGGGAAATGAAAAAAAAAGGAGGGAAAGTTTTCCACGTCACACCAAAATTTTGGTGTGACGTGGAAGACCACTTTCAACGTCACACCAAAATTTTGGTGTGACGTGAAAAGTTTTAACATCACACTTAATTTTAAGTGTGACGTTGTTTCTTTCCTGTGTGTTTTCAATGTCACATTTTTAAATAAGTGACGTTAATTTGTGACATAAAAAGGGCTTTTTGTAGTAGTGAAAACACCTTATTAAAATACTAACACATTGGTGTTAACCCAACAAAGCTTCAACCTTTTACTTCACTCATGTCTTAGAACAACATAACAGAGCACAAAACCCATCCCCTATAAAATTCATTCAAAATTTCAACTGTCTTCCAGAAAGTTGTTATTTACAATTGAATGACCTGCAATAACAACTATTTGAGCTCTGACGACAATACGAATTTTAACTGATGTGAAATCCGAAAAAGCTACAGCTTTTTTGGATTTCCCCTGTTTTTGGACGAAAAAACAGAGTTTATACAACCCAAAACATAGCACCAACCCAATCCCTCATCACCAACTAATGAGAAACCAACTTACCAACAAAAAATCACTAACACAAGGGTATAAGCATGTTTTATGTTCAAATATTCAACCAAAATTAGATTTTCATGGAAAGTTTTGACCTTTGTTTTAAAACATTCATCCCAAAATCAGATTCCTAACACACATGCGAAATTGGTTTTCTCAAAATACCACTAGTTGGAGAGACAAATCCAAGAGTCCATGATTTTAGTTGGATGAAGATGGAAGATGGATGATGGATGATGGATGATGGATGAAGGAGAGTTCTTGGTGAGTGCTCTTGAACTCGCTGACCACGTCATCTTGCTGGAGGGAGAGTGAGTGACAGTGAATGAGTTTCAGAGTTTTGCATTTAGACAATTATAATAAAGGGAGGGCAAAATGGTCTTTTGGGTATGGAACATAATAAAAATGAGGTCCCTTGGGACCCTACTTTAATTTGGGCATTTAGTGGGACTTTTCTTATATTATGTGTCCTCCCAGAGACCTCTAATTAATTTTCCCAACTTCAAAACAATCGAACTCAACAATAAGGCCTTCCGTGTTTGTTAGTCGTAACCGTGTGCACAACAGGAAATATAATGGTTACTTGTTGAATATAATCCACAATTGGGCTAAAGTATACTTTTGGTCCTTTATGTTTGCGTCAAGTTTCATTTTAATCCTTTATGTTTGAAAAGTATACTTTTGGTCCTTTATGTTTGCATTAAGTTTCATTTTAGTCCTTTATGTTTGAAAAGTATACTTTTAGTCCTTTTTGTCTAACACCGTTAGTTTTATTTAACGGAAAATGCCGACTCACTAAATTTAAAAGGTGATTTTATAATTAATTGTGGACAAAAAATGTTTAAATTTAAATTTTTTTAGTATACTAATTCTTATATCTTAAAAATTAGTCATTTTTATATACATTTAGTTATAGAATTACCTTTTAGATTTGATGAGTCAGCATTTTCTGTTAAATGGAACTAACGGTGTTAGCAAAAAAGGACTAAAAGTGTAATTTACAAATATAAAGGACTAAAATGAAACTTTGTGTAAACATAAAGGACTAAAAGTGTACTTTTCAAACATAAAGGACTAAAATGAAACTTAGTGTAAACATAAAGGACTAAAAGTATACTTTAACCTTCACAATTGATCAAGTCTTTTTTTTTTATATATATAGAAAGACGTAAAAACTCAGCCTAACTCCTTTTAGACTGAGGTAAAAGTCCAAGTCTTTAAACCAAAAAAAAAAAATCTAAATCGGAGAAGCTATCATAATTGATCAAGTCTAATCTAATTAACCAGTACTCCCTGCAAATAAAAATTACTTGGATTTTATTTATATTGTAAAGATAAAAGGTTTATTTTCCTAGTTACAAGCCACATCATTTAAAATTTTTATATGAATGTACAACTATATCCCTTATTTATTTACACGAATACATTTTAAATTCTTAGCCTAGATTATATAATATATAACGCTATATTTAGAAAGTTATTAAATTTAAGAAAGTTTATCTATATAATAAATATGTATTAAAATTATATGATTAAATATTGTGTTTTAAAAAGTATATGATTAATATTAAAATATAAAAAATTGACAAAATTGGTCTTAACATATTTAGAATCCAAATAGTTACAATTAAATATATCAACATTGATAATTTATTATGCTCAAAAAATATATTTGTAAGAAAATTATATATGAAGTCAATAACATGATCAAATCCAATAAAGCTAACACGGGTTTAAAAGTAAGTTGATAATTTTTTAATTTTTATTTTTTAGCTACAAACACAAATCCAATAATCTTCTTGTGTGAACTAATGAATTCAATAGAGTTTGCGCCGAATACTTATAAACAAATTATAAGGTAAAATTAGTAAAATCAATATGTCAAATCACTGACACTACAAAAAAATTAGGAGGTGAATATTGATAAAATAATATTAATGATTTCTTCTGGAAAGTGATTAATAATCACGCGGTTATGTTAAGAATGCTTAAAAGGGCGACACATTCATATTCGTTGACCGAGCGATGCACTCTGCTGTCGTCTCCGTGACTTTTGCAAAGTGAAAAGTTTGAAAAAAAAAAATTAATCAAATTTGGCAGCGGAATTACTGTTATGTCCAATGAAGTGTAATCACCTAATGCTATTATAGTCTCAAAGAGGCTTAATAATGACAAGAAGTTTAATTTTAAAACAATATTACAGTGTCTTTGATTTTTCTTTTTGGAGTAAATTGCAAAGCAATAACAACTAACAAACAACATGTTTGAAAATGTCATTCTTCAAAAAATTTTAATAGGCACATGGTCAACGTTCCATACGTAAGGGTTCCATGAAGGTATTTATGTAAATAGCTTTCCCTTACTCTCTCTTCCCATTCATTAACTCATTGCTTCAGAATTAATTGAATTTTTTTTTTCATCTGAACCCTAAGGTGAGACACACCAGATTCACCGTGGCCGGAAATATTCGCAGGTGATGTCTTGTAGACCTCAAGACTATCACTACAAAAATCAGGAGCTTCGGCGGCGACTTTCAGCCGCGACAGTTAAAGTCGCCGCTGAAAGTTAAGGTTTCAGCGGCGACATTTAGTGTCGCCGCTGAAAGTGTCACTTTCCGCGGCGACACATTGTGTCGCCTCCGAATGTGACACTTTCAGCGGCGACCTTTAGAAGTCGCCGTTGAAACATCAACTTTCAGCGGCGACTTTAACTGTCGCCGCTGAAAGGTGAACAAATGGCGGCGACATTTTTGTCGCCGCTAAAGCCATGCACAGAAAATTTAAAAAAAAAAAAAAGAAACCTCCCCTCCCGTGGATCGAACTCGGGTGTGGTTGAAGACATGCACCTATTTCAAGCCAACTAAACCAGTTGGCTAGTGTTGTTAGGATTTGCTTAAAAATATATATGTATCTTAATTTGAAACATAGGCTTATAATCCCCAAAATTTCCCTCTATCTCCCGCGAATTTCTCTGCCATTTCCTAAAATTTCCCTCCCCCGCCGTTGTAAATCCTTCACCGCTGCAGCGTCGTTCAGCCACTACTGCTGCTCACCGTTGCCGTCCGTTGTTCGTATCTCTACTTGGGTAAGCTTCTCCATTGCATCTGAAACCTGAACAGCTACATACGCCGCCGTCCTCCGCTGCTTTTCATCGATTCGGGACTCAGCCCTGTCCGCCGCCGTCCTCCGCTGCTTTTCATCGATTCGGGACTCAGCCCTGTCCGCCGCCGTGTCCTCCCAGGTTTCAAGCGTTCATTTTCATTTCTTTTGGCTGAAATATCCTGTGGAAATTGTGAAAGTGTGATTTTGTTATCATAAGTTAAATTTCTTATCTTTCATGTCTGTTTAAATGGGATTGGATTTTTTGTTTTTGGACATTGTAACAACTGGGGTTGATATTGTTTTTTTTTGGGACTCTTAATCCTGGGTTGCTTTCATTTTTAAGCAAATTGATTGATGATTGATATGTTAGACCTATGAGGACTATTGTGACGGATTGATCTGTATGTGTTTGATAAAATGCCTGGGAGAACACCCCATGTCAAAGTCAACTTCTAGTTATAAGAAACATGTCCAATGCTATCATTCTCGTTGACATTCCATTTTTGATTTAATGTTTGTGAGGGTGGACCCGTTTGGTAGCTCCCAGTGCATCCATGAAATGCCTTACTGAAGGATATAAGTTGTAGATTGTCAAATAATCTTTGATGAGGTATTTAATTGATTTTTAAATTGCTTCCCTTTCTCTCGTATGTGATGTAAAGGTAGCATCAAAATTTTTTCACACTTGGAATGAATGATCATACCCCACCAAATAGGCATGCAAATCCCTCTGTTATGGATTGTTAGAGCCATAGCATGGTGACCTAGTCCTGCTGCTCCCAAATTAGAATTTCTTTGCTGTAATTTCTGTTTACTTGTCCTCCAGAATTCAAAGCGTGAGCAGCTTGTAGCCTTTGATTGTGTTGCCAAGCCATTGTGCTTCAAATCAGAAAGTTCTTGTCATCAGTTTCACTAATGCATGATTTAAGAATGCTTGTGGAGCAAAATTCTGAGCTGAGACCATTTCAGATTTGCTCATCGTCTAAGGAAAATGAAATTATTTGCTGCACAGAAATATGTGAATTCCGAAAATTCTTGGCAAATATTATGTGCTTTCTTTGGTTAGTTACCCACAGTAGATTAGCAGCAACTATAGTGGTAGAAGAGGGACTCACTCCTCTTGTTTATGGTGTTTTGGTTTAGTGGATGATTACATGGATATTATGGGGGGACTGTGAATACAAAGAATCCGTGGTGCAATCTATTGAAACACAAATACCTGAATTATTTCTTCACTTGGGATTTTGAACAATGGCTGTTACATGAGATCTTGAAAGACATTTTAAGTTTGAATTATGGAAGATGGGGTTAGATGTGGGGGCTAGGTTGCTTTATAAGTGCCCAATTCTTGCTTCCTTAATCCAGATTTCCATAGTCCAATCAATGCTACTACATGTATGGGTAAGTTTAGGATTTCTGTAGCAGCTGTAGCTGAAATGAAGACTCTGTGAGAAATTAGCATATTGTTCAGGTAATGTGGATGGATTATGGTGAAGGCTGATCAAATTAAATTGTGGTTATAGCTGTAAAAGGAAGAATGAAGTGGTGGAGAGTGGAGATCTTATCAAAAATGAAGCTTTGGGGATAAAAGATGTAAGAAAGGATTAGAAAATGTAAGAAAAATTGAAACTGCTGCTTGATTTGTTTGTGTTTTGCTGAAAACTACCCAGGTTGTTGCTGCAATCAGAATGATCCTGAATGGTAAACTTGATTTTGATACTTTGTTTAGGCTTTTTGAAAATATTAATTTTTGGAACTTTAGCTCTGTTCATGGATATTTATTAGCTATTTATAGTTGCCCTGTGATGGTGTGGTGTGTGAAATGATTTTCTTAAAAGAAAATAAGATATTTGTCTTAGCTTATGAAAGTTTCTATATCGTTTCTATATATTGCTGAATGATGAATGAGCTTTGTTCATGGATATTCATCAGTTACCTGATGCTTTTGCTATTATTCTTTGATCATATCATGACCTTATCGGATCCCAAGTATTTCCATATTTTTACTTGTTTAATGGCACTTATAGTTATTGTGCAAATTAATGCTTGAAAAGTGTATTCTTATCTGAGTGGGAAGATCGTAATTGTTGCTTGCCTATTGCTTGTTACTTTCTTTGCATTTTTCTTTATTTCCATTGTTCTAAAACTAAGATACATTGTGTGCCATGGTGCTGTATTTTGATTTGATAATATTATTTCCTTTTGGCTTAGTTGATTGAGTGGAGGGTGCTCTTTGTTTCTAAACAGCTTTCATTTGGAAAAAGAAAATGTAAACTTGAATGCAGAAACTCCTAAGCTCATTTCCTCTTTTATTTGTATTGAATTTTAGTTTCTTTGTTCATGCACTAAATAATCATCTATGGGCTTTGTGACACAGTCTGCTCATCCAGGCAATATAGTTTAATTGTTTCTACAATGATGACTCTTTTTGTTTAAGTGCAGATTTTAATCAAAGAAGTAGAAGGATTTTTGCTTAACGGAGAGAGCAATACTATTCCACCATCAAAGGTTCTCCATAACCTAGGTAACTTTGTCCACGCAAATTGCTTACATTTGTACCAAATTTCTAGAATCAAAACATCAAGATGACATGAACATATATATTTGTGTATGTATATATATAATTGTATAGGACATATATATTTGAGAATTATATTTCTTTTGTTTATTGCAATGATTTGAATTTTTCTTTGTTTAAGTGTTGTCTAAATATATATTGTATTTACTTTCCTGCATGACTTTTGATTTTCTTTTATAGTTATTAGTTTACCATTACCTATTTTTGTTTATTGACTTTAAGTATCTATCTTAAACTTTTCATGTTTTAGTAATGGACAAAAGTTGGTTGGACATTAAAGATAGAGGCAATGTGGCATACATTAGAGGAGTAGAACGTTTTATTGAATGGGCTTTTAGTCAAAATGGAGTGAGGAACAAAATACGTTGTCCTTGTAAAAAATGTATGAACGTTACATTCAAATTGAGAACAGAAGTTAAAGTACACCTGTTGACTAAAGGCTTTTGGACTAGTTACAAGGTGTGGGACTTGCATGGGGAAACTTCTAGATTTCAAAGTGATTGTGAGAATTCAAATAGAGTGGTAGAAAATGACACTTATGAGGAGGAAGATCTTACAAGGATGGTATATGATGCATATGGAATTCCTTCTTTAGATGATGCAAACATAAGAAGTAAAAGTGAAGAACCGAATGTGAATGCTCAAAGATTTTTTGACATGTTAAAAGATGCAGAGACAGAACTTTATCCAGGTTGTGGCAAAGAGTCTAAACTGTCTTTCATTGTAAAGTTGTTTCAAGTGAAATGTCTCAGCCATTGGAGCAATAAATCCATGGATCTATTGTTCACCGTATTGAAAGAAGCTTTCCCACAAGCTTTAATCCCACAATCATTCTATGAAGCTAAGAAGGTAATTCGTGATTTAGGTTTAGGTTATAAGAAAATTGATGCTTGCGAACATGATTGTATATTATATTGGAGAGAGCACGCAAATGCGAAATCATGCCCTAAGTGTAAAGCTCCCAGATGGAAGTTGAATAAGGTGAAAGGAAAAAATGTTCCTCATAAAGTATTGAGGAATTTTCCAATAACGCCTACTAGACTTCAAAGGCTTTATATGGCAGGAGAAACTGCTAAACAAATGAGGTGGCACAAAGAGAAACGTGTTGATGATGATGTAATGAGGCATCCTGCTGATTCTCTTGCTTGGAAACACTTTGACCAGCAATTCCCTAGATTCTCCATTGATCCAAGGAGTGTTAGATTGGGTTTGGCAAGTGATGGTTTTCAACCTTTTGGAAACATGAGTGCTAATCATAGTATTTGGCCCGTTGTCTTAGTGCCATATAACCTGCCACCATGGATTTGCATGAAGAGCCCTTATTTTATGATGACACTTCTTATTCCCTGTCCAAAGTGTCCAGGTAATGACATAGATGTTTATTTACAACCGATGATTGAAGAGCTAAAACAGTTGTGGGAAGAAGGGGTGGAAACATATGATGCACACACAAAATCAAATTTCAATATGCACGCTGCAGTATTATGGACAATAAATGACTTTCCTGCATATGGAAATCTTTCTGGGTGGTCAACGAAAGGTAAGCTTGCATGTCCGTGTTGCCATAAAGACACACATTGCATTTCATTAAGGAATAAGTTAGCTTACATGGGTCATCGACGCTTTCTTCCGTAAAGTCACCCATGGCGTAAAGATGTGAAGTCATTTGATGGGAATGAAGAATACGGTGCTCCACCAATTTCGTTAACTGGAGATGAAGTACTTATGCAGTTGCAACAATTGGGTGATGTGTCGTTTGGAAAAGGTCATAAACGAAAGCGCCATACAGAGACTAATGCTTACAATTGGAGGAAAAAAAGCATTTTTTTCCAATTGCCTTACTGGAAAGCATTGTTGATAAGACATAATCTTGACGTGATGCATATAGAAAGAAATGTTTCTGATAATATTGTGTCAACGATAATGGATTTGGTTGGAAAAACCAAGGACACATTGAAGAGCAGATATGATTTGATGGACCTGGGCATTAGGCGTAATTTACACCCGGTTGGTGAGGGTAATAATGTTTCAAAGCCTCGTGCTTCTTACACACTGTCATCGGAACAGAAACTAGATATCTGTAAATTCTTAGCCAACATAAAGGTGCCTGATGCCTTCGCATCTAACATTTCAAGGTGTGTCAACATTAATGAGAGGAAAATATTTGGTTTGAAGTGTCATGATCATCATGTGCTATTGCAAGAGTTATTTCCTGTTGCAATACGCGGACTATTACCTCCCAAAGTTTGTGAACCAATTATAGAAGTGGGAAGGTTTTTTAAGAACATTTGTTCTAAGTGTTTAACATGTGAAGAACTTGACAAGCTTCAAAGCCAAATAATAGTAACCTTATGCAAGTTAGAGACTATCTTCCCGCCTGCCTTCTTCGATGTTATGGTACACTTGCCAATACATTTAGCACGAGAAGCAAAACTTGGTGGGCCTGTTCAATATCGTTGGATGTATCCCATAGAAAGGTAAGATACTTTATTAAACCATATTACTATTACATTCACATCGTTAAATACCTACCACTTAAGTTTATGCAACTTTTTTGTTCTAGGTATTTGCGATCACTAAAATCAAATGTTCGCAATATGGCTCGACCTGAGGGATCAATTGCAGAAGGATATTTAGTAGATGAAAGTCTCACATTTTGCTCGCGGTACTTACAAGATTTTGGGTTAATATAACTTTTGGTCCCTGAACTTTCACTCAATTTTGGTTTTGGTCCCTGAACTTTAAAATTTTTGGTTTTGGTCCCTGAACTTTCGGTCAATTTTGGTTTTGGTCCCTGAACTTTGAAATTTTTGGTTTTGGTCCCTGAACTTTGGGTCAATTTTGGTCTTGGTCCCTGAACTTTCAATAATTTTGGTTTTGGTCCCTCATTTGAAAAAAAACTTCAAAAAAAAAAATTAAAGTTGAGGGACCAAAACCAAAATTATTGAAAGTTCAGGGACCAAAACCAAAATTAACCCAAAGTTCAGGGACCAAAACCAAAACTTTCAAAGTTCAGGGACCAAAACCAAAATTGACCCAAAGTTGAGGGATCAAAACCAAAATTTTTAAAGTTCAAGGACCAAAACCAAAATTGAGTGAAAGTTCAGGGACCAAAAGTTATATTAACCCCAAGATTTTCCTACAAAATTCAATGTGCAATGTAGGAATGAAGAAAATGATGTTGACTTCAATTATGAACTATCAGTATTCAAGAGAAGTGGTGAACCTAGGGGACAGTATGATACAATTTCTCTTTCCCATGAAGAGTATTGTCAAGCGAGAATGTATGTCCTCCAAAATTGTGAACAAGTTTGGCCATTCATAGAGTAAGTTTGTCTTACTTAAAAATGGTGTATTTGTAATCTATATTTTTCTTACTTGTGTAAACCTTATAGGGAATATCAGAATATGCTTGGAACCCAACAAGAATCAATGAGTAAGCAAAGACAATATGAGGAGTTTCATGATTGGTTTCGTTCCTGAGTAAGCATTAGTATTTTGGACCTTGATGTGTGTATTAGTTTTTATTAGTATGAGATATTTAAAAAATGGTTTTTGTTTGCATAGGTGGTGACATTGTCCATTCAAGGCAACTTAGGTCCTGAACTTGACAATTTATCCATTGGTCATATGAAGGTAGTGAGGCGTTATTCCATGTTTATAGGCAATGGATTTCGCTTCCACACAAAAGATCGAGCTACGGGGAAACAAACTCAAAATAGTGGAGTCATGGTAAAGGTTCATATTGGTAATGTGGATAAAGAGTATTATGGTGTGTTAGAGCATATTTATGAGTTGTCTTATGTAGGAAATAAGAAAATATACTTGTTTAAGTGTCATTGGTGGGACGTGGATAATTTAGACGAAGGATATAAGGTCGACAAGCATGGGTTCACGAGTATTAACACTCAATATTCATTGGAAACTGATGAACCATTCATTTTATCATCTCAAGCGGAGCAAGTTTTCTATGTTGACGATATTGTTCATCCTAGTTGGCTTGTTGTGATAAGAACAAATCCACGAGACTTGTTCAATATGCTAAGTGTGAATGATGATGATGATGATGCTGGTAGAAGGGGAAATGTTACTACATTTGATGAAGATGCTTATCAACAATTGGTGGTTGACTTGAATATTAATGCTACAAGTCTTGATGTTCCTGATATTTTCATTGACTTAGGCGATGATGTTGTACCACCACAAACTTCTATGGAAGCAGGAGCACCATCACGTAGCCAGACTCATTTATCATCTCATGAAGATAATGATGAGGAGGATGTGCTTGATGATAATGCTAGTGATAGTGAAGAAGAAAGTGACATAAATGATGAAATGGAAGAGAGTGACTCAGAAGATATCTATAGTAGTGATAACTTCTCAGAAGAATCAATTGAATGAATTTAGTGTGATTATCAATGGTATTTTAATTATAATTGATTAAATGTGATTTTATACTTCTGTTTTTTTAGAGAATACGCTAAATTTTGTATATCCTTGCAGGATATGTCTGGACTTCGAGGAAGAGGTGGGAGTTCTCGTTTACTTAGCATAAGGAGAGGACATGGCTCACTTAGTAGTGGCGGTACTTGCTCTATGCCTAGTACTGGTGGTACTCAGCATGAGAATCAGCCTGACAACTCCGTTCCAACTGAAAATAGTAGTGCGGGTAAATTTTATTGACACTAACGTGATTTTACTGACACTTAACCTTTATTTCTGAATGCCTAGCACATATTTTAACTGTTCCATTTGAATGATAGGCTCTACTAGCACAATCATTAAGAGGAGAGGAGTATATAAATCAATCAATGTGGAATCGAGAACAAGATTTTCAAAGATTAAAGTTCAATTATCAGATAAGGTGGCCAGACCAGTCGGACTGGGAGCAAGAGACTTAGCTAACTATTGTGGTTTGACAATGAGGACAACAATATCTTTTCGGCAATGTGTCAAGTGGGAGGATGCATTTAAAAAATATGGTGAAGATATTCTATTCAAAGTGAAGGTACTATCCTTAAATTCAAATGTTGCTGTTTCTCAAAAATGATACCTGCTTTAGTGCTTATGAGCTATTTGATCTTTTACATCTATTACTAGTGACATAACCTGAAGTTGAGTCATTTAATGGTTTATGAAGAAATTAGCTATAAATCTTGTTATAGTTTGCTGCTTACTATGTGAAGTGAAATTGTTTCTTTCAAGGATTGTCTTTTTTTTATATTAATCAGCAATAATGCTTAAGCATTTATAGGACTTGTCTATGTTAGTTCATTGCTCAATTTTTGAAAAACTAATTTTAACCTGTGTATGTTGTATTTTGATTTTGGGCCAACTATGTATTATGTATGAGTTCCAATTGAACAAATAGATTACTTAGGCTTATTATGTCATTAATGATATGTTTGATGGAAGAAATACAAAGTATTGAAATTAAAGATATGAGAATGATAGTCACTGATTGTAATTTGATGATATTTGATAATAAAATTGGTGAAGAATTTGATTTGGCTGTCATTTATATTTTTCAAAACAAATTTGAACCTGCGATTGCTGGACAAGAAGAAAAGTTTGATATGTATTTAAAAATCGCTCTCCAAAAAGCATTTAACAATTGGAAGAGCAAATTGCATGATCACTACAAAAAATATGCAAGTGATGAAGATAGGTTAGCTAACCCACCTGAGCAGATAAGTCCTGAAGATTGGGAGTATTTATTGACATATTTTAAATCCCCCCAATTCCAGGTACCTTACCAACTTTTGCAATGAACTCTCATTATTTGCTCAATCAAATACTTATTAGTTAACTAACTTTATTATAGACTGTGAGTGCTAGAAACAAGGGAAACAGAGCGAAACAGGTCACAAAACATACTTGTGGTTGTTTATCATTTACTGAAGTAGATTACTCTGTTGTAAGTTCAATCTCTCTCTTTTACTTTGATTTATGTTTTACTTAATTTTTTATCTTTTAGTATACTACTTGTATTTTTTTATTTCACTTTGTAGACTGACCCTACAACTGGAGAATGCCCACCGCTGGAAGAGTTGTGGCAGATCAAACACACCAGAAAGACAGCAGATGGACAATTACAGTGGTCAGATCCTGCCGCCGAAGAAGCTTATGTATGTATGGTACTATTTATTCTTGTTTTGTTCATGAATATTTGTTTTATTCCATAACTTCATACTTTTAATGCAGATGCAAATGAGGGATCTAAGACAAACACAGGAACTACAGGGTGATGTCCAGATGACCGATGATGACATATTAACCAGTGTTCTTGGGCAGAGATCTGGATATGTTAGAGGAAAGGGTCATGGAGCACAGCCTTTAAGGAAGAGAGATCGCCCTCAATCGAGTCAAACTTCAATTGATCAAGTGCGAATACAGATACAACAAGACTTTGAGAAGAAAATTCAAGAGGAGCGAGAAAAATATGAGGCAAACCTTGCTGCAGAACGTGCAAAGATGGAAGAAGAGCGTGCAACAGAGCGAGCAAAGCTAGCAAAGATGGAAGAAGAACATGCAGCAGAGCGAGCAAAGCTAGCAACGCTGGAAAAAGAGCACATGCAATGGGAACAAAGAATGGAGCAAAAAATGCAAGCTCAATTCGCTGCCATGATGAAAAACATGCAAGCAAATCCCCATCCTTAGTCTTTTCATCTGATTTGGTATTTATATATGTTGAGGACTTTGAATATTATGTATAAGATTGTGTTTTGAAGTACAATATAATTGATTTTATTAGTATAATGTATTGTTGTTGCCAATATTTAATTTTTAAGTCATTTATTTATTTGTTTATGGGATATATATTTAATGGCAAATGAATATCAATCAATTTAATTTTTTTTTTCAAAAAAAGGGTTTCAGCGGCGACAAAAGTCGCTGCTGAAGGGGCAATCATCGGCGGCGACATTTGTCGCCGCTGAAGGGTAACTCTTCGGCGGCGACTAATGTCGCCGCTGAAGGCCACAGCTTCTGTGGCGACAATTATGGCCTTCAGCGGAAACTGCATTTTTAGCGGCGACCTTCCTTTGTCGCCGCCAAAGCCTTCGGCGACGGCCACATAGGTGGCGACTTGGCGGCGACTTTTTGTCGCCGCTAAAGGGTTTTGGCGGCGACTTTTTAGGCTTTTGGGCCGAAAGTGGTTTTTTTTGTAGTGTATTCATGGCGGCCATATTGCCGTCTCCTCTCCTACTACATAGTTGACTACTACTCAGAGTGGCCCTCTCCTTCGCCTTCTCCTTCGCCTTCTCTTTCTCCCTCGCCGTCGCCCTCGCAGCCTCCCCCGGCAAACAATATTCCCTCTCTGGGTTCGGGATCAGGCGCAGGCAGACTATTCATTGGGGCTTTGATTAGTGCACTGATGACTTTGATGATGATGACTTTGGTATTTATTGGTGTAATTTACTATCTACGGAGAAAGAAGAAGCACTCCCCACAACCACCAAACCAAGGAGGTAAACCTTTTATGCTTTAATGTCTTTTACCTTTTGTCCCACCACAAAAAAAAAATAAAAAAAGTAACTATAGTTTTGCCATTTGTGCTCAGATTTTGAAATTAATGAGTATTTTTGCTCCCTAAAAAAATTTGTGGGTATTTTTGCACATTAAATAGAAGTTTATAGGTCTTTTCTGCACCTTTATTCTTTAATTTAATATAGTAATATGAATAAGTTTTCATTAATAGCATCTTAGCGTTTGTGAAAACTGTAGCAAGATACCCGTGGAGACCGTTTCATTTTATATGTGATTCATATAAAATTTGAGAAATGATCTATTTGTGAAAGTTATATTTTTTTTTTTATATTGAAAAATGAAATTGAAATTTTGAATTGAATGGATAAGTAAAGTAGAAGCATGTGGCAACATATTTATAAAGTGACCATCGATGAAAGACAATGCATCTAAGGTGAGCATGTACCACTAGTTCATGACATATAATTAAGTAATGCAAGACTTATCGAATGAATTTTATCTTTTGTGTGTGTGGAGACAACTACGAATTAGCATTCATTAATATCACCTTCTCTTGCAGCTGAAGATGTTGCAGATTCACTTCTACCATCTTCCATGATCTTTGATGCACACTCATCAGGCACATTTACATATGAAGAATTAGAATTGCCAACATATGGATTCTCGGAGTCAAATTTTCTGGGGCAAGGTGGTTTTGGAACTGTCCATAAAGGAGTTCTCTATGGTAAAACTGTGGCCGTTAAGCAGCAAAAATCTGGAAGTAAACAGGGAATGCAAGAGTTCCAAACTGAAGTGCAGGTCATTAGTCGAGTTCATCACAGACATCTTGTTTCCCTTGTTGGATATTGCATTGCTAAAGCTCAAATGACGTTGATGCTTGTTTATGAGTTTGTCCCTAATAAAGCCTTAGACTTCCATCTCCATGGTATGATTAATTTAGAGGCTTTTGAATATGATTTATGTTGTAGATTTCTGTATGTTCCTTAATGACACTTTTAGAAGTTAATATATCATAAAAAATCATTCAGGAAAAGGAACAGAAACCCTAGACTGGTCAACGAGGATGAAGATTGCTTATGGCTCTGCAAAAGGATTGGCATATCTGCACGAAGACTGTGAGTTTACTTGATATTAACATCCAATAATAAAGAAAACTCATTTCACTTATTACTCAGAAATTTTACTAGAGTCCAATAATGTTGTTTATTATAGGTAAACCCAAAATCATCCATCGTGACATCAAGGCAGCTAACATTCTTCTTGATAACAATTTTGAGCCAAAGGTATTTAATAAGGTCTCCATTTATTAATCCAAGTTTTAATACCTTTTGATTTTAACTTCTATCAAGAGGAACCACAATCTTCTTTGAGAAGGTCTCCATTTATTAATCCAAGTTTTAATACCTTTTGATTTTAACTTCTATCAAGAGGAACCACAATCTTCTTTAAGAAGGTCTCCATTTATTAATCCAAGTTTTAATACCTTTTGATTTTAACTTCTATCAAGAGGAACCACAATCTTCTTGTTCAAACACCCTTACAAATAAAGTTATGTATGAAAAATAAATATAGAATTGCAAGTTAATCAATCGAAAGGATGAGTTAATGATATCATAGTTAATGTTATTGTAAAAAAAAAAGTTTGTGACTTGATTGGATGGATAATAAGGATGAGTTAATTATGCTAGTTAATGATTGCTCTAAAATAACATGGAAATCAAACTCTATGTATATACTTGGTTCTCTCATGAATCATACATAGCAAGTCACTATATATAGAAACGGTTGCTTGCTGTGGGACATGTACTGTGCAAGTCACACAGAATGCACAAAGCCATTGAATATCCTCGCAAGTGGCTAGTGCAAGGGCTTTGAATAATTAATCTGCCTATATTCCTGCAAACCAAATTAATTAATTGCCAATAGCACCGGATATTTGTAGAAAAAAAAAAGTTCCTTTCAATTGAAAAAAAAAAGTTATTTTATTTGGGCTGCCATAAAATGATACACAACCTACTAGATCTGTTACCGATGTTCACACAAAAGTTAGACTACTAAGAGTGTTAGGGATCGGACTTTAATTTACTTGTTCATCTTTCCAATTGGCACCTTAATACCAATATCCATAGTATTGATAGAAAAAAAAAAGTGCTTTACATAAGGTATTTATTAATCAGATTGCAGATTTTGGACTTGCCAAACTTTCATCAGACACTGAAACCCATGTCTCTACAGCTAAAGTAAAGGGAACCTTTGGGTAAATCTTAGTCTTATGTAACTTCTCTTATATACTCCTTCTGGCCCTAAATATAGGATTTATTTAAGGAGGTGAGTTTTGTTATAAATACAAGACTTCTTTTTAATTTCTCTCAACTTTTCTCTAAATTATCCCTCATGAATGCCCCTTAATAATAAACAAATAAGAGAGGGTGGATGGTAATAAAAGTAGATGTTTATGATATTTTGGTAATATCATGTTCTTTTAACTAACTTAACTAACATTTGTAATCTAATCAAATTAGATAAATATGTCTTATATTTAGGACCGGAGGAATACCTTTTATTTCGATCAAGGCTGTGGGTTGCCATTGGATAGTAAATGTTCCGTTGAATTATGCTACCTTCTAACTATTTCAAGAAATCTTCATGATGCATAAAGTTGTAGTTTAATTTATTGAATGTACAGATACTTAGCTCCAGAATATGCAAATAGTGGGAGACTCTCAGAGAAGTCAGATGTGTTCTCTTTTGGTGTTGTGCTTTTAGAGTTGATTACTGGACGAAAACCTGTTCTTCAAACTGGTTCTTTCGCAGATGACAGTCTCGTTGAGTGGGTATGTTAATTGTTAAGTCGTTAAAGATTAGCTTATATATAGAGAAAAACTTCGATGAAAAATTAATAAAAAGGTGTGATTTTAAAAAATAGATTTTGATTATAATAGATTTTGTGACAAACAGTTTTAGAAAATTAGAATGTCCATAGAGTTGTTAACGGAATTACTTTTTTCATATGTAAATTACTGAAAGATTTAAGTTCATGTGATTATTACATAAAGCTCAAATTTTAATTTATATTTCTTAAAATGCAATAAATAAATAGTTGAATGAATGGATAATATGTATACACATATGTAAGAGCAATACATTATTTATACAATTAATTAATAATTAATATTGTGCATAAATATTCATTAAAAATGCGATTATATATATTTGTAAAAAATGAAAATTCCATGTTAAAAATTATTTTCATAATATTTGTTAATTGTAGGGGGGAAATGTAATTTCATTGAAAAACATGGTTTTTCACCCTGAAAAGTAGAAAACGTGGATTCTAGAAAAATATGGCCATCAAGTGCTTTACTAATTTTTTTAGATGCTGTTTGGCATCTTTCTATGGTTTTAAAAGCCAAAAGTGCATTTTTATAACTACCCAAACACACACAAGTATGCATGGACAGAGCTAGCAAACATTCATTATTTATATCGGTTATTGTAAACTCTAAAGAGAAAATGGTGCAGAAAAACATAAAAGAAATAAAATATTCTAGATAGCTCGTAATGATGCATACTTGAGACATTGATGAATACATTTTGCAAAATTACAGGCAAGACCTTTACTCACCACAGCTTTGGGGAATCGAAATTTTGAGGTTCTTGCTGATGCAAGGTTGCATAATGATTACGACTCCGAAGAGATGTTTCGAATGGCTTCTTGTGCTGCAAATTGTGTGATTCATTCAGATAACCGTCGTCCTCGAATGAGCCAGGTTAGTGATTCAATTATGTTAAAATATGTTTTTATTAACAAGATTTAATTTAGCTAGTTGTATGTTTATTTATGTATTTATTTATTTTGAATTCCTTTGGTCATTTCTTAGAATAAGTTGTCAAGAATTGCAAGAGTTCGTAGAATTATTGGTTGTTTGACTTTTTCTCACTTTGAACTGCTTCAAAATATTTATATTTTGCCTTTTTCTCTAGAATAATTAATTAACCAATAATATAATGATACACATAAAAAAAACATATAACATATGTTATAATTAAGTAATTTATTTAATTTCTTTAATGCTCCAAATTAGTTAACTGGGTCATATATTATTAATTAAGGGATAAAGGTAGTGTATGTACATATTTGCATTCATTAAGTGCATTTTAATTAGAATACGATACTTGACATATAGAAGATTGGTTTGATTAATGACATGACGAAGCAGGTAGCGGATGCTTTAGGTGGAAAGATTAGTCTGGACAACTGGAAGGAGGAGAGCACACAAGTGGACATGAACCAGTTTTGGAATGAGTCAATAGGCGAATACATTGAGCCTACCTTCAGTTCAATCCGCCAAAATACAACAAATGAAGCCTATGACTCAGCTTCTGGTTAATGAACATATTTAATTTGATTTATATATTTCCGGCACATACATAAATTGTATCGATTGATTATTTTGTCCCAGCAAACAAATTGGGTTTGCTTGGTGATTTAATTGATTTGATGACAAACTTTTCTTAGCTGTATATGATATATATGAACCCTCTCAATGCTGACTCAATTTTCTCATTTTATAGTCAAAAGTTGGTTAAATTCTACAAAATCCCTCTGAACTTTGGGAAAGTGCATATGATCGTCTCAATATTTCTTAGTTTAAACTTAACACTCCCCTCCTAAATTTTAATTTTTTATTATGAACCATCTACCATTAACATACCATTATCTTTTATAATTTGAAGGAAATTGTTATATCAGACTAACATAAAAAACAACTATATATACATACACATCCGACATATATTTAATTGCATAAAGTAACCTTACATCTAATTTTGAGGGAAATTAATGTGATAGTATGTAGTTTTATTAAATTTTGAATCAAATACCTATATTTTTCCTTTTTATTCAAAATCGTCATAGTTTGCCTAGCCATTGGTGTCTGTCCTTCAATGAGTAAAAGTTATAGATGCCGCTAATTTAAATTAACATGATGCCTTAAATAATACTCCCTCCAGTCCTATATACAATACCTATTTGGGGAGATGAATTTGATCCTAAATATAAGATCATTTTCTAATTGTTCCAAAAAAAATTTCAAATTATTCCTATTAATATTTCTCAATAATAAACAAGTAAGAAATTGAGGGTAGGGATAATAAAAGTAGATAGTTATGGTGCATTGGTAGTATATGATTTTAACTAACTTAACTAACATTTTTAATCTAATCAAATTAGGTAAATATATCTTATGTTTTAGACCGGAGGAAGTATCTAACTAAGCATATATATACATGGACAAAACATTGCAGCCCAATCGATTTTAAAGGATAATGTGCAAATTTGTTCTAAATGTTTTCCCTCATGAGTTATTTTATTCTAGAAGTTTTTTGAGGTTCAAAATTGCCCCATTAGTTTTAAAATATAGCAATATTACCCAACCTTGACATAAAATTAATGTTAACCATAAGAAAATTAACGTTAACCATCATAAAATTAACATTTACCATTAATACTTTAATAGTAAATGATAAAACTGCTCCCTATTAATACTTCCAAGTAACATTACTCCCAAAAAAAGCTCCCCAATTATGTTGCTCATAAAAAAAAACTTTTTTTAAAATGTCGAAAATGGATCTTGAAGTTGTAAGAACTAAGAACTAGCCAACAGTTATTATTTTTTCTGTTTTGTGGCCGACTCAGAAAATGGTTCATTTTTTCATTCTAAGAATTTTTTTAAATATTCAGTTGTAATAATGGTAATATTTAAAACAGAAATTCATTAAACCAAGTATATGGACTAAGAATTTTTCTTCTTAAGGGGGGCCTATAAGAATTTTTCTTCTTAAGGGGGGCCTATACCACTCTATTCCTTATTATAACTTCAACTATCACAAATTTTTTATTCATAAATATAAGTGCACTTTGAGATCAATTAATGTTATTGTGACTATTCTACCCCTATATTGGAAATAGGGAAGATGAGAGAGGTTTTTAATGCATAAAATACCACTCTGTTCCTTATTATAAGTCTAACTATCACAATTTTTCTATTCCTAAATATAAGTCCAATTTGAGATCAATTAATGCTATTTTGATTATTTTACCTCTATATTAGAAATAGGAAAAATGAGAGAGAATGGTTATAATATATAAAATATTATTTTAACACATATTCTTAAATAAGGGTAAAGTTGAAAAAAATAGGATATATTTAATTTTATAACTTCCACTTCTTAGTATGTGAGAAGTAGTTAGGGTGGACTTATAATAAGGAACAGAGTGATAATATTTTCACACATACTCTTAAATAAGGGCAAAGTTGGGAATTATTTTTTTAAAATTTGTCATATTTAATGCCATAACTTCCACTCCTTGGTATGTGAGAAATAGTTAAAGTGGACTTATAATAAGAAACAGAGTTATCACCTGCCCTACCGACTGGTCCATAACAGGGGAAGGGGAAGTCTTGAATTGATTTGTTATTAATTATTCTTTTTGGTTAATGTTTTGTTATGTAGGATGGAGGGTTTAAAGGATGTAATTTACTCTGATAAGTATAGTAAAGATATATCAGTGTTTTTGATAAGGGAGGAATTTTGTTGATAATAGGCTTGGATTAGAATCTCATTCTGTGTTGTTGAATGTCAAGATGGCGATGGAAAATTCTGGTTATCCTCCCTGTGTGTGCGTTCTGGTTGCAGAAAAGAAGGAGAGGAAATTAGAATAAAGGAAATGTGGATTGTGATTTTTATTCTTCTGCTTGTGAGTTTGGTGTTGTAAGGAGAATAGATAGAAGGATTATAGAGAATTAGAGGCTGATCTTGTGTGATGTTCTTCCGCTTTTGATTTGTGTTATTTCAATTTCAGAAATTGGAGAGTGTGACTTGATCGGTGTGATGACTCCCCATATTTAGTAAATTTTTAGAAATATTTTATTGTATTTGGGGAATCATCAATTAAAAAATTAAGAGAGTTTGTTGTAATTTGAAAAGATACCAAATTGAGCATTATTTAGGGATTTCTTTTAAAATATGTTGTTTTTAATTAAAATAGGAAAGGTAAGTAAAAAAAAAAATTAATACTATTAGCATCGTATTTGCATTATCTCCATTGATTGATTATTTTGTTTTGGGTGGTAGATTTGAAAAGAAAATAAAAAAAATAGAAAGAGGAAGCAATTGATTTGGGAGCAAGCTATTGCAACGCACAGTTTCTGGCTTTTAAGGAGACCTAATCCAATTGAATAAAGGAAGAGGGTGAACAGAGGCGCACAGGGAACACACACCATTCACAGCACCAGCCACCATCTTCACTATTCACCACCTTCATAATCTCTTGGAGCAGAGGACGGAAGGAACTCTGTTTGCCGGCACCATCTTCATAATCTCTCGGAGCAGAGGACGTGTTTTGAATAGAGAGAGGAAGGCTTGACAATGGATTCATCACCCATCATCGATTCATCATCACCATCAGTCTTTGCTTCTTAGCCGGACGGAAGTTTACGGAGGAGGGTACCATTTCACTGTTCTGAGTGTCTAGCTTAATCCTCCCTCATCATCGAATTGACCACCATCTGCGTCCACGTCGTGAACCAGAGAGAACAAGAGAATTTAAATAGTGTTTTGTTATTTTCTTCTTTTTCCTTATGGTTCTGAATTGGAGTTATAATTTTGCTGATATTGGTTTTGTTATTTTCTTCTTTTTCCTTATGGTTCTGAATTGGAGTTATAATTTTGCTGATATGGATGGGATTAAAGCCATGTCTGGCCAATTTGTTTTGGACATAGAGCAGTCATGAACTAATTTGATGATTAGAGCATGTTTGAACCTCTTATTTGTGCTTAATTTTAGTTTTGTTTACTTAATCTTGAATTATTTGTCTACTTGATGATTGATCATCATTGGGTATGAATTAAGGGAATTTAGATTATCCTTGGAAGAGGAATCTTAATTGGACTTAGGATTGGGTAATGTGGTATTAGAATTTATTCTAATTTGCCAATAGGATAGGCATATATTGGACCCATATAATCATATTAGAGTGAACTTGATTTTTATAGCCTCTTAGATTAACTTTGTTAGGAACAATAAGTGTAATTTGGGAGAGGGGTGTAAGTGATTGGGAGATCCTTATATCTATTAATACTCTAGATTAACAAGCTAGTTTTAAATGCAATTAATTTGGTAATTACATGCTCTATAAATTGAAAAGGGGATTAACCACCCTAGGTTGCATCTTTTGCTATTTGCATTAGTTAGTTTGTTTTGTTTTGATTTTAATTTCTTTTCGCTCATTAAAAATCAATTTGGTTTGCTTAAATTAAACACAAGTGTGAAATTAATTCTCAACTAAATTCGTGGTACCAAGTCTTCGTGTGAACGATAACTATTTCATACTACATTACTTGACGACCCGTGCACTTGAGAGAACTTAGGTTCAATTTTGTGCCTATCAAGTTGACATCAATATAGAATGTTTGAAGTTTAAGGTTTTAGGGAGAAAATAATTAGCTAACGTAAGTTATTGTGTATGTTCTAGATAGTTGTATTGCTTGTTGAGAATTTGGGGGGTACAATTATAGTTGTGTTTGAACCCTTTTAGAGGTAGGATGAAGAATAAAGTGTTTTTGTGATATTTGATTAGTATTTAGTATTTTGAAAACTAATGCAAGTGTTGTTGGTGTTAAGTGTATATAGAGACAAAGTTTACTGGTTGTTTTGGAATCTTGCTGTTAAATAGCAAAATAAATAGAATTTATGTTTTGATGTTATGGGAAGGAGTAAATGGTAGCTAAACTTTGAGGAACAATGGTAACTGAAAGAGGAGAAACTATAAAGAGTAGATAAAGTAGTTACATGTAGTTTGTGATAAAATTAATTGAGACTAGAAAGGAAGTTTGTGATCTAAGAAGTTATGATCTTAGGAAATATGGGACTATTGTTGTCAATCAAATTTGATATGCTTTTGTTTAAATTGAGATATCTATATTGTACGGACATTTCTAGGTTAAGTGTATTGTTTATGGATGGTCAAAACCAGTATAGAAATTATAAAATGAAAGTTCAAATTTTACAAATGTAGTATAAAAGGTTTGGAACAGGTACAAGGTTCTTAAAATTTAAGGTACGGTTAAAGATTACAATTAATAAATCAGGTATACATATAAGAGGATGGGAAATATTCTTTTCAGACTTGGAAGGTTTGGAGTTTTAGTTTTCTAAAATTGTTTTGTTGCTGTTCGTTGACCAATAGGTATTTTGAGATACTAAACAACTCTTGAGGAGTTTTATGAGTTAAACATTAAGAACTAAAATGTAATAAGTAAAGAACTTAATTTAAGGGAGCTTAGTCTCTAAGATTAGACCAAATAAAGAAGATACAATTAGAGAATTGTTATTGTTGTTGTAATTTTTAGAAGTGTACTAAAGCTAAGAGTTAGGAAGTTAAATTAAACAAGTTAAAAGTGATCTCTTCATGGTTAAAAAAGTGTTTAAGAATTGAAGTAATGTTCAACCATAATGATGGAAGGATTGAAATTTGAGTCAGAGGTTTTGGGATGATTAATGTAGGGTTTCTGTTGATACAGTCTAGTTAACTCAGAGAAAGAATTTAAGACTTGTTTTAGTTAATGGATATTGAGGATTTATATCAAGGCAAGGAAGAATAATAGGGATAAGAATGAAGTTTAGCCTTTGTACTTGGGTTAAGAATTAGCCTGTATATGAAGAAGAAATATATATACTTCATTACGAATGTAAATTATTCGAAATATTATAAGACAGGAACTAAAGTTTGGAATATTGGTTAGTTTCGTTAATTAAGTGTAAATCAGACTTGAATCAATACTTTAGGATCCCTAAAGGCTAAATAATTATTCTAAGGTGTTAAGGAATGATTAATATTCCCAATATTGATTTATGAATTAATGGAGAAGCTTGAAAGGATTTTCAAAGATTATGCAAGTCATAAGCTTGAATTACTAAAGTTGAAAGCTCATTAAGGTCTGTTGTTATGACGTTAGGAATAATTAAATAAAGTAAGAATAGAGAAGTTTGTCTTTAAAGCAAATTTAAATTAGGTGAAGTAAATTATCAAATGTGACTACATGTGATTGTGTTGTTTGTGGGGAACTTTTTTATTGAAAGCAAATCAAGAAATGTGAAGCAATTGTTGGAAAATAAAGAAAATGATTATTGATTTGTATTGTGACTGATGATTTGTAATATTCTTTAATAAATTGAATTGAATGGATTTGATTTATATTGTTGATTGATTTATTCTTGAAATTTTATAATAAATAGAAAATAAATATATAGGTAGATGTGTGAATGACCGAGGTTTTACAGAAAAGTTTTATAGAAACTACTAGTCAAACATTGGGAATAAAAAGGTTTAAAATAAGTAAATTATTAAGGTATCTTAAATGGTTATAATTCTAAATAAATATGGGCAAAACGTAAATTAACCTAGAAAACAAGTTTTTGGTAGTATTAAGTAAGTTAGGTTTTGAGAGAGAGACATGTAGAATAATTTATAAATAGGATTTTAATAAGCTTATATATATGTATCTAGGTTTTGAATAGTGATTGGAGTTTATCGAAATAACACAAAGGAAAGGAGCCAGATCAAGACTAAGTATTGGTATCCAGGTAGCAGTTTATCTCAATTCACTAAATTGCATATATAATTTTGTAATACCTGTTGCATTTAAATGGTATGTCTTTTATTCCTTTCATGTTGGAGTACTCCAGGTTTAGGTGGTTCGCTACCCCTTTGCCAATTTAGTTACGTTATAACGGGATAGTTATAACGAGAAGTCCTGCAGGTAGAACCTCCACTAGTTAACGAGGATATCGTTATCAGTGGTTGGTAAGTGCTTATGTCACCCAGATTAATAAGATAAATGCTATCATTATTTGTGAAGGTTTATAAAATGTATACATGACAATGCATGCATGAAATTTTATGGTGAATGACATAAACTGCGGTAAATTGTTGTTTCAAAGAAGCAGGGAGATAGTGAGATGATTGAAATAAGGCAAGAGAACTGGAAGAAGATGAGATGAAGAGAATAAGATGATAATTTGAAAAACAGGAATATATATGGTAGGATTATTTGTATATGATTTAAGATTGAATTGTTAAATCAATAGTGAAGAGTACATAAATTAAAAATGTATACATTTAAAAAGAGATTTAAATTTCCCAAGTACTATAAATAAAATATAGATACCCTGATGGGATTAATGTACTTTTAATTGTTTTGTGAATCACTCTACTTTATACAAAGTTTTAAATTATTTAATTTGTCCGAAAAGCCAATTCCAACAGAAAGAAAATTAGTTTAATGTTTGGAAAGAAAAAGTTTTAAATTTTTCGTATTTTTAGGCTTCTGACACTGAAGAGTGGTTGTAATTCAATTAAAAATGTTATAGTATAGTAGAAAATTTTTAGATGTTACAGTGAAGACATTAATATTTTGAGTTTAAGAAAAATGATAGAAACTAACCAGGTTTCTTCTTATTGGCTTAGTTTCTCATAATGTTGAGAAAAATACTTTAGATAAACAATAGTTATTTTTTTAATCTGATTGGTCCAATTTTTAAATTAAAATTAATAATTACCATAATAAATTTACACGTTTTTTTTTTGTCAAAGTAAAATTACACCGCTCAAATCAATGAAATAATTGTTATTCACTTATTTAATTTGTATGATTTGTTACAAATGAACAAAAAGAAAAAACACCGGAGCAGTTATGGATCTGCTTGCCTCAATGTTGCAGTTTTTCTTTTAAAAAAAAGGGTTCATTTTTACGCGCAAATTAAAAAAGATAACAAAAATTCGATCCTCCCCACTCTCATGAACTTTTTTATCCCAAAAAAATGTGATATCTTCTGCATCCGTCACTGGTCCAGAGGTTTTTCTTATATAAACGTGAAAGAAAGTTGACAGCATTATCACTTTCTCAAATGCTGTTTGACAACATTGTAGATGCAAAATTTGAGGAGGAAATGAAAAGATCAAACCTTAATTGATTATAGAATAATAATGGGGTCACCAGTAGTGACGGTGATACGATGGTGATAAGAAAAAGACTTTAAAATGTTATACACTTTCTCTCATATATCTTTACTCCCTCTGTCCAAACCACAAGGGGCCTAATATTATCTTTCCATTTTTCTCTGGACATTTTCTCCAACTACTATGTTTTGTTGTTTTTTTCAATTAAAATGTTAGACACTAACACCCTTAAATTACAACCGGAGTAGAACCCATAACCTCTCACTTATTAGGGAGAGGTTATACGGTTAAATTACAAGCCATACTCCAACACCTAATTTCCTAAATGTCCAAACATGGGTCCTACCTGACATTAAACACCCAAGAACTCCTACCTAATTTTCTAAACGTCCAAACATGGATCCTGACATTAAACACCCAAGAACTCCCACTAGGACCATGCTACTTGACTCAAATTATACTTCATACACGGGTCAACTGACTCTCATATATATATATATATATATATATATATCAGGTCTTATGAAATCACATAATTAATCTCAGGTCCCTACCAAAAAATTATTATCACATGCTTATTAAGTTGTTATAATATAATCAAAAGTTGTTACTGACTCATAATTAAATTTTCAGTTATTAACAATTTTTGACCAGACGATAAACAATTTTTGGTTTGTCGATAACAATTTTTGGCCAAACGATCACAATTTAAGGCCTAATGATCATAACTTTTTAACTCTTGTTTAGTAGCCATATGGTCCAACACCTAATTTCCTAAACGTCCAAACATAGGTCCTCCCTGACATTAAACACCCAATTGAACTCCCACCTAATTTTCTAAATTTCCAAACATTGATCCTGACATTAAACACCCAAGAACTCCACCAAGACCATGCTACTTGACTCAGATTATATTTCACACACGGGTTAACTGACTCCCTCTCCCTCTAGCTCCCTCCCTCTCTCCCTATATATATATATTAGGTCCCACGAAATCACATAATTAATCTCAGGCCCCTGCTAAGAAATTATTATCGCATGCTCATTAAGTTGTTATAGTCTAATCAAAAGTTGTTATTGATATCTGTTATTAACAATTTTGACCAGGCAATAAACACTTTTTAACTTGATGATAACAACTTTTGGCCAAACAATCACAATTTAGGGTCTGACGATCACAACTTTTTAACTCTTGTTTACTAACAACTTTTGTGCTGTCGATAACAACTTCGTGGGACCTAAGTTTAATTACGTGATTTCTTAAATTCTTTACACATGACTTGTAATTAATTTCCCTCAAAATTTTGACAAAAATGTAACTTAGCCCTAGTGAGATCAACACTTCGTCCGGAGAAAAATAATTTTTTTACTTTTGGCTTGGAGACAAAAATAGATGAAGAAAAGTGGAGAGAAAAAAATAGGTGGGATCTTTGTGGTTTCATATAGAAGACAACACTATAAATATCATTATTGAATATTGGCTTGTCCAAACATTCAATGGAAAATCCCAACATGCATGTTTTCCATAGTTAAAAATTAAATAATTTTACTTTAATTTGACTTTAGCCTTCAATTTGATTTTATAGTATTAATTTTAAATTTATTTTTTCATGACATTACTTTAAAAATGGGTCAAAATTAAATAAAGTTATTATTGTAATTACAAATGTTATAAACTTTGTCTCATATATCTTCACTCCCTCTATCCAAACCACACTAGGGGCCTAATATTATCTTTCCATTTTCTTCTGAACATTTTCTCCAATTCCTATTTTTTGTTGTTTTTTTCAATTAAAATGTTAGACACTAACAAGTTGAAATTACAACCGGAGTACAACCATAACTTCTACAACCATAACTTCTGACTTATTAGGGAGACTTTATATCATTAAATTACAAGCCATAGTCCAACACCTAATTTCCTAAACATCCAATGGGTCCTACCTGACAATTATCACCCAAGAACTCCCTAATTTTCTAAACGTCCAAACACGGATCTGACATTAAACACCCAAGAACTCCACTAGCACCATTCTGCTTGACTCAGATTTTATTTCGCACACGGAAGCTGAGATAGATTAATCCTTACGTGGGATTGTCACGAATCTTGTTAGATTCAGTTAAAAATATACTTTACAAATTGAAGCTTAATATATGTTTAAAAGAGTAAATATATACGGCAACTTAAATCTTCTCCATTTATTACTTAATCTAAGAATTTCCCTTGTGAAAACCGACACCATATTTTCAGATTAAAAACAGAAAAGAAATTCAACAGTTTTCTTCTTGGTTTGGATTCTCATAATTTCGAAAAACAATATTTTAGATAAAATTATTTTTTTTAAATGGTCCAATTTGATAATTAAAAACAAATAACCACTCTTTATAAATTTAGTGGAAAGGGAAAAAAAACAGAGAGAACACGGAAAATGCTATAGAGGTGCTCCCTATTTTAAAGATCCCTCTAAAATATGAATATTACAATGGGATTTTTAAAATCCATGTGAAATGTAACACCCCAAATTTTAGAAAATAGAAAATAAGAAATTATTTAAGGTTTTGGAATATTACTAAAACATTAACAAGCATTGAAAAATAAATTTATGATATTTAGGCATTTTTAATAATTTTTAAGGCTTATTTTCTTTAAGAAACAAAAAAATAATTAGGTGATGAAACCTAATTTGGAGAAAAGAGATAATAAGGATTTATTTAAAGTCTTGGGATTGCATATAGCAATTAAATAGCCTTATAAATAAATTCTTGAAGTCAAATATATTTTTAATAATTTTTAAGACTTATTTTCTGTATTAAGTGAGGAAAAATAGTTAGAAGATAAATTTAAATAAGGGAATATTTAGAATCTTGGGACATTGTTTAGTAGTTAAAAAGTCTTATAAATAAATTTGAAAATTTAAGCATATCTAGAGAAATTATTTTAGGACAAATTCAAGACTACTTCTAAATGATAATGGTACATAAAATTATCATCTAAGAGAAAAATAGGAAAAGAAAAATGAAAAAAACAATAGTTGCCCCTAGGTAAAAATATCTTCAGTTATAAAAAGAAGGACAAGATAGTAAAACACTTAGTAAAAATATCACACTCCTCTTTTAATATATGTATCCCACGTGTCCTTCTTAAATGTTCTACTTCTCTTCTTATTCCTCTCTGTCTCTCTCCACAGACACACACACACATACACACACGAAACTCCTCCCTCTCTCACTCTCTTCTCCGTCTCTCTGAGCCCAACGGTGGCCTCAGTGTTTAGCGGCAGCGACCGGTGACGGAACGTGGCGGAAGACGGTCAAGGAAGCTTGGGTACACCTCAGGTGTGTTCTTCCTTCTTCTTTCTCTCTTTTTCTGTGCGAAATCGAGTAAGTTAGGGGGGAGAAGTGATTCAGATTTTGAGAATTCTGAAGCTTCCAAACTTATGAAACTGATATTTAGGCTCGATTCTTGGTAGATTAAGAGTGATTTTGGAGCGGAAGTAAGTTAGATTCGAATTCTTCAAGAAGCTCACCTCCGGTCACTGTTCATTTGTCGGGCGATTTGGAGATTTTTGGGTGTTTCTTGTTTTGAAGCTTAATTACTTGTGATTAATAGCAATTCTAAGGTGGTAGAAAGGATTGAATGAGTGATTTTGAGGATTTAGGAATTTTTTTGAAGCATTTTTTTCCTCTTCCCTGTTCTGTGCATCTGTCGGTTCAAGGGGAAAAATTATGGGACGTAATATACCTGCAATTAGAAGCTATAAAAAGCATTTTGGATGCATGATTTGATGAAGTTTAGAATCTTTGATTATCCTTCTTTGTTTCCCTGTTCTTTCTCTGTTCCGGCCAAGTTTCCTTTCCCTATGATTGGTTGATTTGCATTCTTCCTGGTGTTGTATTAACATCTTAAGCCTAAGGAAAAGATGATGGAGTAGATGAAATTGATTGAGTCTGGATTAATTTTTGTTCTTGTTGTTCTTGCTCTGTTCGGCTAAGGGAAAAGATAAATGATCATTAATGTCTTGTTTTGTTTCTGGGAGATGAACTGAATTTGTTTAAGTATGGTTGATGGATAGGAAATTATTAAAGGCTCAATTCTTGTTGCCTGCTGTTCTGGCTGTGATCTTTGTGTAGGGAAAGAAGAAAAATGTTATGATGTTTAATTGAACAAGAAATAGGAAATGATTGTTGATGATAATAAGTATAGTAGTGATTTTCTGCTCTTGTTACTGTTAATGGCTGCTGGTTTAGGGGTTAGTAAAGAGGAAATGATTATGTTAGTTTAATAGGAAGTAATATAAGGAAAGTGAGAAGTTGGATTAGTTGTTCTTTGATGTTGTGGGATTTTGATTTAAATATAATCTGAATCATATATCTGGATTGTTGGTTGTGGTGTTTATTAGATTGAATTAATGATATAATTGAAGAAGGAATGAATAGGGATTGGATGAGATACATATGTGATCAAGAGTTGAGTTCTTCTAAAATATTGTTTCAAAGATTTTGAATTGTGATGTGATTAATTTGATAGAAAGAAATTGATTGGTGGTTTATTGATTGAAGTTCCAAGTCAATGTTGTAGATGGTTATGGATGTATGAGTTATTAAGAACATGGAAAGTAAATTGAATTAAAATGTTAACTGATCTATAAGAAAGGTTAGTTAATTTAAAATAGTAAGGGTATTCTTGGGTTGTGTGTGCGCACGCACCAACTTGGTTAAGGTATGAAGGAAAGTAAGGGATAGCCAAAGTTTATATGTATGCATACATTCAGTCTCATATTTTGGGGGGTTGCACTTATAATAATCATTAGCTAACAATAAATCAAATCCATTTATATTCTTCCTGACAACACACAATCAAAGAATTAAATTTATCAAGAGACTAATTAGATAGTGCTTGATGCGTAAAGTCATTAGTAATAAATAATCTAGTTTTAAAAGTCAAGAACTGATTTTTTTATTTCTAGTTGAAATTCATAAGTATTAAACAAATATCTCAAATGTGTTAAGATATGGTTTTAAGGAATTTAGTTAAGTTATGATTTCTTTGAGTTAAGTGAGAATTGTATATATTATTTGAATTCTTAGAATGTTATAAGAAGTTGACAATTCTTGTGTTAAAGAAATGAAATATTGAGTGGGTGATTAGTGGTTCAAGTGAATGGGTATTGGTTCTTCAATAAACTGAATTGTTGGTGTTTTAGTTTTAATCAATAGTAAGCGCATATTAGATTAGCTCCGTTAATGATGATTTCTGAATATGTATTTGAAATTCCAAAGTTATGTATTAATTCATGGGTTAATAAGAAATTTTAATAAAAGTAAATTATTAGGGTAATGTTTAGTATGTTTAAGAGTTCATAAAGATCGTCTTAAGATTTATAAAATAGTCCTTTGAAATTGAAATAAGAATTTGTTAATTTTATATTAAAAATTTAGGTGATTCAACTTATTTTCAATCCGTAATGTTGAAAGATTGTTATTCAAATTAACAAATGATTTAAGCCTTAGAATTTGATTTATATAGATGTGAAGTTAGGAATTATTTGAAATCTTTAAGAATACATAATAGTGATTGTTATTTAAGCATGAGAAAGTGGAAATCTAGGACCATGAGTGCTAAGTATACAATTAGGCTTGTGTTATGTATATATGTGTGTACTATTTAATGATTGTTATAATCTCTATGTGATGAATTTATGATGTTTAGTTCTGATTTTATCTCTAAATCACTACTACAGAAAACACTTTTCACGTCTCTTTTTTTGGACTTTTCACGTCTCTTTTTGCTGGGACGTAGATTAGGGAGACGTTGAAAGTCGGGACTTTTCACGTCTCATTTTAAAAATGAGACGTGGAAAATCACTATCCACGTCTAATATTTGAAAATGAGACGTGGAAAGTGGTCCCTGCCAACTTTCCACGTCTCAAATGGAAAAATGAGACGTGGAAAGTCAAGACTATTCCACGTCTCATTTTCAAATATGAGACGTGGAAAGTTGGCAGGGAACACTTTCCACGTCTCATTTTTCCCTTTCAGGAGTGGAAAGTTTTTTTTACGTCTCATTTTCAAATGTGAGACGTTGAATGTTTTTTTTTAAAAAAAAAGGTTCTGATCCAGTTTATATCACACATAGAATATATACATCTGCACTAACTAAAACGTTGATACAATGTCCAAGTCGCCACAAACAGAGGCGAATATTCAGAATTCACCAAAAAAGAGTTGTCTATATATATATACATCACATATAGATTCATATGTCCTACGGTCAAAACAAGTAAGTTCTAATTATTCATATTTTGAAGAAACCTGGCAGCTAATTTATCCCGAATTTCATCAATTGCATCTTGATCAAAAGACTCTTCCCCATCATAAATCTGCACCATATAAGCGATAAAACATATATCAATTAGTTAATTATAATTAATGAAGCAAATTGAATTATGAAATGCAATAATGATAAGAATGAAACATACATATGACAAGCCCTCATGAAGTCCACTTATAATTATGTCATACATATATCGAGCTACATAGTACCCACATTCTGTATTGCCAGGTTGCTGATGACACTGTAAATCAGACAAAAATAATTAGAACATATGAAAATAATTTATTAACGTCCAAGGTATTATTGATGGATATATAAGTAAATACAATCTAAATGACTTATTGTATTCCTAACAGTCTCAATTTTGTTAGCTGCACGTTTTGTCTGTAATGTGATATGCCAATGCAATATGGCCCTACAATGAAATTAAAATAAGAACTATGCAAATAATTTTCTTATGCTCATATTTACTAATTCAAAATGTCCAAACACTTACTTGGTGAAAATCCTTCTATGCAAACTGATTGGCCGACGATTCAAAGAATCAAACCAATAAATACGGTGTTCTCCAGGGCAGATAACAAATAAACCCCAATGTCTCCTGATTAGAGTATGCATTTAGAGGTTAAAAGATTCATGTGACAACAAATCACTACTAGTCAAATCTGATAGCAAATTAATAAGCGCACCATACAAATTGTGACACACAATATCTCAGCAAATATATATTGAAATCAAGTCACAACCAGCAATATGACAGCTTGAATGCACAGCAAGTTCAAAGATGTAGCAAAATTCAAGTCCAAAACAACGACCTTTAGTGCAGCACAGTCAAGTCATGTTCAATTTGTCAATGTAGACATACAAATGCAGAACCACAAATTTCAAATGAAATTTTCCTAGCAGATTTTAACACATGAACAACTGGATAGATATACGCATCTAATGAACCAAATACTAAGAAATTTAGTAGAGGCAGAACAAGCTTAAATGGTATGCATAGTGAACGAACTTGCCTATCAAGGATTGGTGCGAAATAACAGCGCTTTCTGCAACTTGAAATCTGGTATTCCACATAGGCCTCCATAATATTGTTGTATTCCTGAACTTCTTCCTTTTCTTTTGCGGTTGTGTTCCTTAACAGTGACATTGGACTTAGGAATGCGTAGTCTTTGAAGCCCTCCTGACGGTACATTTGGTGAAAGTACCTAAAATAGAACTTGAATGAGATCATAATGATTATATTGGTACATAAATTAAAGGAAAAAATAAACTTACTGAATTGCAAGTTCCAGCCATCCAAGGTCCAAATCATCTATAGTTAAAAATGCCACGACATCATTCCGCCCAAGTCCAAAGGGATATGACTTATCAGGTCCCACAACTCCTGGATCCATGTGGAAGTCGATCTTGTTAGGTAGGGAAGAGACAAAGCTTCATAGGACTGCCAGCGAGGTATACTTGTTGTTGTCATCATCATCCAGAGGGGCTGTGATTGGTGCATCGAAGACAAGTCGCCTAGGCCATAAAATGAAAAACCCTACTGCTTCGGCTAACGTGGCAACCTCTTCAGTAGGAAACGGAATATGTGTAGACCCCTCTCCCTCTACAAGAAGTCCAACAGATACCTTAACTTGGTCCTCCTCAATGGCTATATTATGGATGGTTGAAGCCCTTGGGTACTGAGTAGCCTTGGCAACTGGTCGGAGATTTGGGACATCCAAATGGAGGAAGCAGGGTTGTCCCTCATCTACTGAACTAGGACCAGGGGGGTCGATAGGCATAGTGCAACTGCTCTTTGTGCTTCGAAAGCCAGGAGATTCCTGTAGTGTTTACGAAATTACAGAGATAATAAGTTCATTGAAAGATAAAATCTATACTAATTTATAAACAATATTAGATACTCACACGTTGTGGTGAAACACCAGGCGGCATCATACTCCTCATCTCACCCTGAACTTGTGCTATCACCTGATCCCTGATTTTTTCTGCGAACTTGTCCAAAAATTCCTGACTTGGTTCATACTGGGCAGTGCTTCGGGAACGGCCAAAATATTTTTTCAGACCAACTGTCCCATACTCCCCTCTAACTCGCCCAGGGGGATCAGGCTTCCCAATTGCCGTAGCAAGAATGTCCATCCTACCGGTCTGAGAGAAAGACCCTTGAGAACTTTGCTCCTCAAGTTCATCCTGTAAGGTGCAAGAAAAAAACCATATGGTCTTATTTAGAAGAAAACGTTAGTATTGCAAATTATTAAACATTAAAATATAACTTACAATCTTTTCAGCAATTTTTTCTACTTCAGGGTTTACAAATTTCCCTCTACTCTTCCTTCCTTCCACAAATTTCTTATGACGAGGAATACGTGGGGGAGGTTGTACAACAATTGTAGGGTCTGATTGGGCTGCTTCCTCCATTGCCTTCAAATGTTCCTTAACCATTTTCTGTTCTAACCACAAATAACCCCCGCGAGACATTGTGTGTGGATACACATTTAGCTTTTGCTTCTCTTGCTGTTTTTTACTTTTTTTCCTATGCAGAGAAAACAAAGTTAGTATAACGTAATAATTAGTAAACAAAGTTTATCTGAAACAAAGTTAGAATAGATATACCTGGAACTCCTCAGTTAATCGTGATGCCTTAAACTTGTTCCAATCCTCTCGTTTAAGATATGGCCACATGAGACAAGGATCTTCGTTGCTTTTAGGTCCTAAAACATACTTTCTGGTAAGAGTAGACTTGAAATCTTTCCATCTATGTCGTACTTCCCTCAGCCAATGCTTTCTAAATGCCTCGGTGTTCGGGACAGTGAAGTTTTGCTGCCAAATTATTAAAATGCTTAGTCAATTATATTGTAACAAATAACTCAAATCATCAATCAATTTAAATAAAATGTTTAGAAAATACCAAAATATCCGTCCAGACTCTGTCCTTAGTATCTTTCTGTATTAATCTCCAATCATCTGTAAGTATGCTTAATGTGCTTCGTGCTAAAAATCCAAGGTAACTAGCAAATATGCTCCTGTTTGGACCAAGTGGGATCATGTCCTCATTAAAATCAACATGAAGCGGTTCAAAATTGCTGGTTCCTTGCCGCAAAACTATCTCAGGAAGCTTGGTGGCGCCCCTGCCCCGCTTTCTTTCGGGAGGATCGACATGTGGTTGTTCTTCATCGTTTATGTGATCCTCATGTGAGCTATCGTCAGAATTGCTTTCCATTTACCTGTTACAAAATTGAAATAACTTCAACATAAAATATAAAAAATAAAAAGCATATTGGTCATCATCTATCAACATAAAATAACTTCAACATTAAGTTACTTACTTTATGTGTTATCCCATATACCCTCACAATGATCATTCCTAAAAGCATATTGGTCATCATCTATCAATTCTAATTCACCCAGTTGAGGTGGGTTTGAGGAGAAAGGTGGTGTGTCATCTAGATTTGAAGATGGACCACGGTCCTTTTGTTTTTTACTTTGTAGGACTATGGACAATTGGGGTTTTGCAGGATCAGTCACATAGAAAACTTGCTTCGCCTGACTTGCTAAAATGAAAGGCTCATCACTATAAGCAACCCTCTGAAGATCAACACTGGTAAACCCAAACTGACGATCGATCTCGACTGCGTTTTGGCTAACCCACTTGCATTTGAAGAGTGGAACTTTGAACTTGTTGTAACTTACATCCCATATTTCTTCAATGACTCCATAATATGTCATGGAAGCCACTATTGGGTTTTTATCCTTTGAACTAGAATAGTGGGTAGCTTCGGCTACAACCTTTACACCACTGTTTTGCATAGTACTGTTATCGTCTTTAGTTTTTGTGTAGAAAGAATACCCATTTATATCATATCCGCTCCATGTGACAACCTCAAAACGGGGGCCATCAGCTAACCATTTAATTGTATCCGACACATCGGTCTTTTGTGCAATGCTTTCCTTGAACCACTCAATGAATGTCTTGTTATGCTCATTAGCTATTTGTCTGTCATTTTTCCTTGGATTCTTGTCCCTTAAACTTCTTTTGTGGTCATCTAAATAAGGCTGAACCTCTGCCATATTATTTAGAATATACAGGTGAGCTTGTAAGACATCTTCAGGTTTCATACTCTTCACTTTGAGGCCCCTTCCCTTACCGATCCCGTCTTCATGTCTGGACATTTCCTCTACATCTTTCAAGTATGGTTTGCAAAAGTCCATAGACTCTTCAATCACATATCTTTCCACAATGGATGCTTCAGGTCGATAGTGGTTCTTAGAATATCCTTTTAAGACTTTCATGAATTGCTCGAAAGGGTACATCCACCTGAGATAAACGGGGCCACAGAGTCTTATCTCTCTTACCAAGTAAACGATCAAGTGGACCATGATATCAAAAAACGCTGGAGGAAAGTGCATCTCTAATTTGGTCAGAATAATGTAACCTTCCTTTTCCAACTCGTCCAATTTCTCAGTGTCGATAACTTTGCTGCATACAGCATTGAAAAACATACACAACCTAGTTATGGTATTCCTTACATCATCTTGCATAATGCCTCTTATAGCAACTGGTAATAATTGTTGCATCAATACATGGTAATCATGTGATTTCATTCCCACCAACTTCAAATCATCAGACACAAGTCTGCTAACGTTAGAAGAATAGCCCTGTGGCACCTTGATCCCCCGCAAACACCCACACAAACTTTTTTTTCTCCTGTTTGGATAATGTATAAGCAGCTGGTTCCATATAAAATCTCTTGCCATTATCACTTACTTTTGGATGCAGCCGTTGTCTTATTCCCATTTCCATCAAGTCCAATCTCGTATTGATTCCATCCTTAGTCTATCCTGGAATGTGCAAAAGCGTTTCGACAAGACTATCACACACGTTTTTCTCCACATGCATCACATCAATACTGTGTCTCACATCAAGAAAACGCTAATATGGTAAATCAAAGAAGATTGACCTCTTCTTCCACATGTATAACTCACTCCCAGCCTTCTGTTTCTTACCGAATATCACTTTTACGTTCACAACACGGCTGTAAACTTCCTCCCCAGTCAATGCCTTTGGTGCCAATCCATGTTCTGGCGAACCGTTAAAATTCTTCTTTAGCTTTCGGTACGGATGATACCGATCAAGAAACCGCCGATGACCGAGATAAACGGTCTTCCTTCCATGCTTGAGTTGATGGTAGTGTGTGTTTGCTTCACATATAGGGCATGCCCTATGACCCTTCACGCTATATCCAGATAGATTCCCATAAGCAGGAAAATCATTTATTGTAGTGAATATCATAGCGCGCAACTTAAATGTCTCTTGCCTGTATGCATCAAACACATCGACGCCGTCCTCCCACAGCTTCTTCAAATCCTCAATCAATGGCGCTAAGTAGACATCAATATCGTTCCCCGGCTGTTTTGGCCCCGAAATCAACATTGAGAGCATCACGTACTTGCGTTTCGTACACAACCAAGGGGGTAGGTTGTAAATGACTAGGAGAACAGGCCAAGCACTATGTGTGCTACTTAGGCTTCCAAAAGGGTTGAATCCATCGGTGCATAGACCAAGGCGAAGATTCCTTGGCTCACAGCCGAAGTCAAGAAACATTTCATCTATCTTCTTCCATTGAGATGAATCAGCAGGGTGCCGGAGATATCTTCCATCAGAGATTTTCTCATCACAGTGCCATCTCAAATTCTTTGCTTCCTGCGCATTTGCATACAAACGTTTGAACCGCGGTACTATTGGCAGATACCACAGCACCTTCAAAGGTGACCCATTCTTTGCCCTATCACCACAGACATCCCTTTTAATTTTATACCTTGGGGTCTTGCACTTTGGACACTCCGTTAGTCCCTCGTATTCATTCCTATACAGCACGCAGTCATTAGGGCAAGCGTGTATCTTCTTATACTCCAAACCCATATTGTTGAGAACTTTTTTAGCCTCATACATTCGATTCGGAAGGACATTATCCTCTGGAAGCATATCACTCAAAGCTTCAAGCAACTCTGAGAAACCCGAATCTGCCCACCCATTACGTGCCTTTATGTTCAATAAGGTTAACACAGCGGTCAAGCGTGTATACTTACGACACCCAGGGAACAACGGTATCTCCGCATCACTCCGTAACTTATCACCGTAACTTATCATGTTCGGGAAGTGGTGTAAATGACTCCGCCCCAATATCATTAATCATGTCATTCATTTTATCGACACCCACATCATCCACAACTTCAATGCTTTGTGACATTGAAGAAGGCGTTGTTATTCCTAATTCACCGTGCCAGACCCATTTTCTGTACCGGAGATTGATCCCATAACAAATAAGGTCATCCCTTATATCATCAATGCTCTTTCGAATCTGGTTTATACACTTCACACAAGGACAAAAATACATCCCACTTTTATTAGGAGCGTTCCTTTTAGCAAACTCAAGAAACTCTTCCACTCCAAGTGCATACTCTTTACTAGTTCTCAACTTATTCATCCAACTACGATCCATCATATTCAAACCTTCACTACATTCCACAAAAGTCAAGTTTAGATCATCACTAACTGAAAGTGAGTGAATTGCTTACACATTTTCCAAAAATTTTGACAGCATTTCCCCATAAAAGTAACCATGCCAAAGGTGACCCTAATTTATTTTTAGGAGGAATGATGATAAGCAAATAACCATAACAAATAAGTTTAAGCCTTTCATAATATTCCATAAACAAACAAGCAAGTTGAAATTTCTTAACAACATACACAAAAGAAAATGAAAGAAGGAAGATTAAGAAGCCAACTCACAGTAGTAATAATGCAAGCAAAACAGAAGCACTGAGCAGCAACAAAATAGCTGAAAAATGCAGTCAATATGGAGCAAAGTTTCAGCCAAATAGCAGCACAAAGAATTAGCAAATTTCCGTCAAAATAATAAAGTAAACAAGAAGAGATGCGTATTAAACAAGAAAGACAAATATGAATCCAAGTGGGGTTTACAAAGACAATGGAAGCAAGTTAATACATTGAGAACTCACACTCGGACAATCACATCTATGATATTAAAACACAGGAATGTAACTAAAATCTTTAAAATTTATGAACTGATATACCAGAGATTTAATGATAAAACAACTACATTTCAAAGATATATCAACTCGTAGGCCTTATATAAATTTTCAGCTTCCAGACATTAATTCAAGAATAGTTTCTCAAGCATTTAATCTTCCTTAAACCTTAATATTCCACTTCCTAACAGTATTTAAGCCTAACCAACTCTTATCAGCAACTTGCAACTTAAACAAAAAGCATTCTTTGGATCATCAAACCCTGTTTCGATTACTTAAGAAACATTATAGCTTACTGTCTAACCGAACAAGGAAGAATTAAATGGAAAACTTCTCATTCAGAGAAGAAATCAAACATGCAGTGACCATATCACCCTCTGAATCAACAACCATCTAGCTCCACCAAACTATCCCAACTCATGTGAAATTTAAATCACAGCTATTTGAAATCTACACACAGAATAATATGAAATGAAAACAGAGCAGAACACGGTTCCATCTAGAATCATCATCAACCTACATAATCTACATGAAAATGTCCTAACATGGTCAATATGCTAATTAACTCGGATTAGAATCAGAAACAAAAAAATCCGAAACAAAGAAACAAAGAAATCCGAAACATAAATGAACAGAAACAAAGAACCAGAGAAATCCGAAACATAACAGATATTTTTTATTAATTCTCTAGACTCTAATTCACTAACTTGTACTTGTATGAGCTTTGGTATGTCCAGATTTGATTACAATTAGGGGAAAAGATAGATAAGACGTTAGAATTGCTTAAAAGACATAAAGGTACATCCTATTAAAGAAATTAGTTCACATCCCACACGCAAATGGGGTGCACCTTCATCTTTTTTTTTTTTTGGATCAACAGTGCACCTTCATCTTTTAGCAATTTACAAAGGTAGCTGTTTTATAATTAGGGAAATTTGCATGTACGTCATTTTCTCTTAAAACCATCTTTAAAAAAATGAGTAGATATTTTAGAAATATAAGTATCTAACAATTGAATTCATTCGTTTACTACCAACAAAGTTAACAAAACAAAACTCAAACTCAAACAAATGATAGTGATAGAAGAGAATGTTTTGAAGCGAATGAGCAAATGAACGAGTATACTGCTTCACTAGGACCAGAATCGATCGAGTAACGAGTTTAGTTACTCTCATTTAGGTAATATTAATATTAAAAATAGTACAACAGCAAACACAATAGACGAAATTAAATTGCAGAAACACCCAATAACTTAGGCAGATAAATTTGGGTCATCTCTCTCTCTCTCTCAATCCCGAACTGATAAATTTGGGCAGATCCCAGAGAGAAGAGAAGCATAGCTAAGCGGAGGTATTCTTCACCAAAAACTCCAACCCATTCGAGACCCACTCTCAGAAACGATGTTAAACCGGGAAATAGAGGGTAGAAATGGAAAGAGGAGACTCACCTAAGCTAGAACCCGGGCTTGCATGTACGATCGGAGCTCAACACCCACGCCGGCAAAGCTCGAAGTGAAGCTCTTTCCCCCAATTTGCAGAAGTGAAGCTCTGAAGTCCGTGACACTGAGCAGAGAGAGAGAGAGAGCAGTTTTTTTTAAATACTCCCTACTTTCAACGTCTCACAAAAAATGTGAGACGTTCAAACGTCTCACATTTTTTGTGAGACGTTGAAAGTAGGCACAAATTTTTTTTAAAAAAAAAATCTGCCTACTTTCAACGTCTCACAAAAAATATGAGACGTTGAAAGTAGGTTTCAACGTCTCACATTTTTTGTGAGACGTTGAAAGTAGGCACAAATTTTTTTAAAAAAAAAATCTGCCTACTTTCAACGTCTCACAAAAAATGTGAGACGTTGAAACTAATTTTCCGCCTATATTTTAGCACATTTTTTTGCTTGGCGGGCTTTTTTCAGAGAATCCACGTCTCATATTTAAAAAAAACGTTAAAAGTTTTCCACATATTTACAATTTTGCCACCGCCTTTTTTTTACATCTCATTTTCAAAAAAGAGACGTGAAATGGGGACGTTAATACTGATTTTTGTAGTAGTAAATGCTAAATGGTTAAAGGACTTAAGAAATATATTAACAAGGGAAGGGTAGACGAGTATAATTTCATAGGAATGTGAGAGACGCTTAGTAATTTCATGAAAGCATAGATACTAATTTATTATTTATTATATGAAAGTATAGGTCCTGATAGTACTAAAGACATACTGAGGCAGCAAAATGGAAAGAGCTAGCTAAGGTTTGAAGTTGCGGTACAAGTAGCAGTTTCATTCAATATTATTTATCATGTATGATAATTGCATAGCATGTTTTATAAATTTATAGTAACTTTAACCTTGTCAGAATTATTCATGGGATCCGAGTACTCGATGACTAGAGGGCTAACTACCCCTAGTACATATTAGATATGACCGAAAGGTTATATTCAGGAGGTTGAGCCTCACAGTAGTGCCTTAAGTGCACTAGCAACAAGGTTAATGTTTACTTATATGGGATGAGTGCGGGGGCCCACAGAGGGACGACATTCCTACCCATACAGTCATGTTTTCAGTCATACATATTTTATTAATTATTATGCATGATAATGAATGAAATGAACTGTGTTAAATTGTTGTATCAGATAAGCTGGTAGATGATAAGATGATTGAGACAAGGCAAGAGTGCTGGAGGAAGATTAGATGAAGAATTTAGGATTATGTTATAAAAAGTAAGGTTAATTGTATATGATGTAATTTTAAATTATTAAATTAATAGTAGAAAGCATAAAAAAAATAGAATTGTATAAATTTATAAAAGGGATTTAAATTTCCCAAGTACTATGAATTGAAAATAGATACCCTAAGAGGATTAATGTGCTTTTAATTGTTTTATTAACCGCTTTATTTTATAAAGAATTTTAAGTTATTCCAATTTGTCTGAAAGCCCCCTTTCCAACTTAAAGAATGTTGGTTTAATGTTTTAAAAGAAAAAGTTTTATATTTTCCGTATTTTTGGGCTTCTGACATTGAAAAGTGGTCATAATTCAATTAAAATTACTATAATATAGTAAAAAATTTTAGGTGTTACATGAAACGCCATAAATACCTCCATACTAAAAAAAAGTCTAAACATCTCACTGGTGAAGGTGCCCCTTGATTAAACCATCGGTTGCTTGATAAAAAAAAATGTATATATATAGGTGACCATTGAGCTACCAATGACCTATAATCAAAAGAATGCAGTAAATTGTTCAAGTAAATTCATTGATTTTGACTGACCTGATTGGCAAGTTGTGTTGGTACATCCTTTTTTCTTTTTTTAATTATCCACGTGTATCATGCGTTATCAGTAATCATCTAATCCAATTTGTGGAAATGTAAGCTCATAGTAGGAAAATCTCGCTACCTTCAAGTAATTATTGTGACTGCATATCCAGACTCAAAGTCGAGACTATTGGGTAAGCGAAAACAACCAACCACAAGTTGATCTAAGCGTTTGATGGTTGTGTTGGTAATTTCTACATGTTATAGTGAAGGGTTTTAGGTTTGAGTTTTAATTTACACCCATTTTCTTCTTATATCATTTTCCTTTCATTAATTTTATTTTCCCTACATTTTTTTAAATAAAAAATAGATACGTAGTTTAATATAAGCAAATGACTTTTTCATTAAAAAAAAAAATTTCAACCTAATTATCACAAGGATTACTGATTTGGTCAACTTATGTAGGCTGGTGTGATATTTTGCTCATAATATCCAATGATCTTGTGGCATAAAAGTATGTTTAGAAGCAGGAGATTAGGGTTAGAACCAGTAAGCATAAGAAGTAAGTCTATACAATAATACGAAAACCGTAGTATTATATACTCAAAGTTGAAAATTTTTATGATGAGATTTACAAATAGGGGGGAAAAATCTCTCTTTACTTTATAAATGACAGCTAACTAAACACTTAATTCACTTCTAAGTTGAAGAAACGAACTCCATGTTCTTGGGCGTCAGGGCCAGGTTTTTAGCAAAAAAATGCATGTTGTTAATTAATCTGAAAACAATCTCTAACTGATTAATTAAAGGTTAAATACTTGCGTATGCCTGTTAGCTCTTAAAAAAAAAGACTTTTTGCGGCAACTTATGGTGGTAACATAAAAAGTTTCCAGCCAAAAGTCCCACCTTTTGTTAAATAAGTGTTTTTATCTTGAAAAATAAAATAAGCTAATGTATTTATATTTTTATTTATTTTTAAATTTGTAGTGAATACTTTATTTTAAAATTAATGATATATTAAATAACCTTATACATGAATAAAGAATAATAATTTTTAAATTAATAAAATTAAATTAACTATACCAATATTCTAATTTATTAAAAAAGAATATTATGAATATTATACTACTAAATAAACATTTATATTATATTTTATATTTATATATTAAATGAATAAATAAATATAGATATAGATATATGTATATGTATATTAAATGTAGGTAATGTGATAATATATTTATATTATAATATTATATGTATTTAAATTGATACATTAAATATATGCATATAATAGTAGTGCATATATTTAATTTTCTAGTAGTATGATAGGAATTCATCACAGTTCAACTGGTAGAAGTTTCACATTAAAGCAAAGTAGTCATAGGTTCGAACCTTGGGAGACACATTTAGAGGTAAAATAAAAGGTGATGAAGTGGTACGATGTGGCATAGAGTGATGATATGGCGCAACGTGACACATGATAAGTGGTAGGAGGGTGGATGATGTGGCACAATGTGGCAAGTGGATGAGTCACCACGTCATCAGTCATGTGGGCATAAAGTGTTGATGTGGCTTTTATTATTTAATTTTTTTTTCGACATTTGTCATCACCAAATGGTTAAAATGTCGCTGCTAAAATTAACCCTTTAGCGGTGACTATTATTGCCAATAAAAGTAGACTTTCAATGGCAATCTAAAAAGTCGCCACCAATACTTTTAGCAACGGTCACATATGCAGCGATTTGGCAGCGAAAACCTTTAACGCCGACTTTTCATGCTTTTAGCAAACAAATTTTTTTGTAGTCTGATCAAGTCTAATTTAATTAACCTAATGCAAAGATAAAAGGTTTATTTTCCTAGTTACAAATCACATCATTTAAAATTTTTACCATGAATTATGAATGTACAACTATATATGTTATGTATTTGCACGAATACATTTTAAATTCTTAGCCTATATTATATTTTAAATAATGATACATTTAGAAAGTTATTAAATTTAAGAAAGTTTGCTTATATAATTTAGAAAGTAATTTTACTCCATTCGGTGATTTGGCATGTTGATTTTACTAATTTCACCTTCTAATTTGTTTACGAGTATTCGCCACAAGTTCTGTTGAATCCACGAGTTCACACAAGAAGTTTATTGGATTTGTGTTTCTAGCTTAAAAAAAATCATCAACTTACTTTTAAACTCATGTTAGTCTTTATTGGATTTGATTATGTTAATGACTTCATATATAATTTTCTTATAAATATATTTTTTGAGCATAATAAATTATCATTGTTGATATATTTAATTTTAATTATTTGAATTTTAAATATATTAAGTAGACCAATTTTGTCAATCTTTTATATTTTAATTTTTTAATCGTATACTTTTTAAAACGCGATATAAAATCATATAATTTTAATACATAGTGAATTCAACAAAACTTGTGGCGAATACTTGCAAATAAATTAGAAGGTAAAATTAGTAAAGTCAAAATGTCAAATCACCGAATGGAGTAAACCATGCCTCGAACCGACGACCCCTTATAGAAGGGGCACAGAACTTGCCATGAAGCTACCAGTGAGTCAGGTACGTCAAATCACTGAGTTTGACAGCAATGGATGAAATTCACTCATGGATATGAAGTTGGTGAATATTGAATTATTGATAAAATATTGGATGTGTTTGGATGGATTTCTGGAAAAGTGATTTATATATAAGTTAAACTAAAAATAAGTCAGATGGTGTAATAAGATTTATGTTTAGATGGGCTGTTAAAAATATGACTTATAAGTCATAAGTCATATTGTGTAATGAGATGTATGTTTGGATGAACTTTTGGAAAAGTGATTTATGTTTGAGTTAGTTGTGATTGGATGTGTAAAATAAGTCAGAATTGTGAGGTCCACCTCCGTAAGTGACTTATAAGTCATAAATCATAAGTTAAAAAAAAGAACGTATACTTATTTTAACTCATAAGTTATAAATTATTTATTTTTATAAATCCAGACAAACATACTCAAAACAACTTTTCTGAAAATAAATCCTCATTTATTTATGAAAATAAGGACTTATCAAACAAGACCATTAATGACTTCTTCTGGGAAGGGATTAATAATCACGCCGTTAGTTAAGAATGCTCAAAAGGGCGACCCATTCACATACGTTCAGCGAGCGATGCGCTCCGCTGTCGTCTCCGTGACTTTTGCAAAGTGAAGAGTTTGAAGTAAAAAATACTCCATCGATTTCTAAATAAATATAGGATTTATTGGAGGAAGTAAACTTGTTTCTAAATACTTCCTACGTTTTTATTTATAAGAGCTCAGCCGTCAAATAACGTTTCTTAAGAAAATATGTAAAAGTTTGTTGGGAGCTATAAATATATCTAAAAAATAATTAACTGCTTTTCCAATATTACCCTTATTTATGATGAGATTAGAGAGAGAAATATAAGTGGAAATATTAATGAATACTATGAAAGAAAGTATTAATAAGTATGAGCAAAATAGAAAAAATGATATTAAATGATGATAAATTCCAATGCAAGCTCTTATATTTTGGACCAAAACAAATCAAATTTCAGGCTCTTATAAATAGGACCAGAGGGAGTATAAGACATCTTTCCAATTTTTTCCCAAATTATCCCTATTAATACTCTTAATGATAAAAAAATAAGAGAGGGATGATGGGAATAAAGGTAAATGGTTATGATGTTTTTGTAATATTATATGATTTCAACTAACTTCTTTAATATAATCGAATTAGGTAATTAGATCTTATATTTAGAAATATTATGAGTAATCAAATTTGGCGACAGAATTAGTGTGATGTCCAGTGAAGTGTAATCATTTAATGCCATTATAGTCTCAGATGCTAAATTAGGGGTGTTCACGAGGCGGGACGGGACCGGGACGACCCTGTCCAGAAGAAAAGTGTTCGGGACGGGGTTTCCATCCCTTGTCCCGTCCCGTCCCGAACTTGTCCCGGTCTCGATTGGGACGGGACGGGACAGGCCTTGTCCCGAAACTTTTTCCCAATTAAAAAAATTGACCCAAAAATCTTTTTTTTTTTTTGCAGAGCTACACACTTGGTGGGTGATTTTATAGCATAATTAAATCTCCTCCAATGCCATGAGCACTCCATATTAATACATAATAAACCAAAAACATAATAATTAGAGCAAAAAAAAAGTAGCAACAACTATATATTTAAATAGAGTTTAGAAAAAACTTCAAATGTGATATGTTACACATAGAGCATAGTGGCAGCGGACAAGAAATTTGAGATCAATGAATGGTTGGAACTTAGTTTAGAAGTTAGAGTTATATATTTTTTTAAAAAAAATTCATATATACTCACATATGAGACAGATGACACATGTATTTTTTTTTAAAAAAATATGAATATACATATATATATATTCGGGACTGGACGGGATCGGGACGACCCCGTCCCGAGTCCCGTCCCATCCCGAAGCGGTACTCTGTCCCGTCCCGAAATGGCCGGGACGGGACGGGACAGAGTTAAACAACAAGTTTACTTTTAAAACAATATTGCATTGTCTTTGATTTTTTTTTTTTTTTTGAGTAAATTGTAAAGCAATACCCATCCGTTTCTATATATAAGTTTTAAATAATTACTTTATTTTATTCGAAAAAACTATTAAAAGTAGTTAAAAATAATTAATATGTTATAAATATATTTTGTTTTCTAACTTATAAAGAGGATAAGTAAAATGGTAAATAAATGAGAAAAAAGATTTGAGAGTCTGTGCAAGAAAATAAGAGAGAATGTGTAGTAAAGAAGAGAAAAGAATTTTATCACCGTATTTAAATATGAGAGAGAACATATAATTAAAATGTGTAGAGGGAAAAAAGTCAAAAACAAAATTTTCCCCGTGAATAGAATTTGCAGCTGTGGCTTCACCTATATACTACATAGTGATTGGTCAAAAATTACCCCACCCACTCACATGAGACTTAAAAAAATGAAAAAACACAACTAATATTGCAATATATATTATAAGGTCACAAAGGGTAAAACTGAAAAAAAAATACAATAAATGCTAAAACAAACAAAAAGTGAAGCTTATATTTTAATATACACCTATTCACAAAAGTGAAGTTTATATTTAAGGACGGAGTGAGTAACAACTACTCCTTCCGACACATAATATAATGCCCTTTTTTCAATGACCTTGTTCCAAAATAGAATACTATATTTGACTTTATTTAAGTAATAAATATGTTTTTTTTTTCATTTTACCCATACATTAATTTCTCCCACTTATTATCTTTCTTCTTCTTTTCATTATTACCCTGTCTCTCACTCATTCATAAATAAAGGCGTTTTTTAAAATACATGATATATTTCTTACACATTTATTATTTTTAATTAATTTTAATTTATTTTTTAGGAAACCAGAGAATTCGGTTAAAAACACCTACTATGGGATGAAGGGAGTAACAAATGACATGTGTCAAAATGTCATTCTTCAAAAATTATTAATAGGCACATGGCCAATAATGTTCCATACGTGAAGCAAGGGTTCCATGAAGGTATTTATGTAAATAGCTTTCCCTTACTCTCTCTTCCCATTCATTAACTCATTGCTTCAGAATTAATCAGAGTTTTTTTTTTTCCCCCATCTGAACCCCAAGGTGAGACACACTTGATTGGCCGTGGCCGGAAATATCCGCAGGTGATGTTTTGTACACCTCAAGAATATCCATGGCGGCCACATTGCCGCCTCCTCTCCTACTTCATAGTTTACCACTCACAGTCGCCTTTCCCTTCGCCCTCGCCTTCTCCTTCTCCTTCTCCTTCTCCCTCGCCGCCTTCGCAGACTCCCCCAGCCAAAAATATTACTATTACCTCTCCAGGTTCGGGATCAGGCTCAGGCAGACTATTCATTGGGGCTTTGATTAGTGCACTGATAACTTTGGTGATGACGACTTTGTTTTTCATTGGCGTAATTTACTATCTCCGGAGAAGGAAGAAGCACTCCCCAAAACGACCAAAACAAGGAGGTAAACCTCTACTGCTTTAATGTCTTTTACCTTTTGTCCCACCACAAAAAAGTAACTTTTGTTATTGTTTTGCCATTTTTGCCCTGATTTTGAAATTAATGAGTATTTTTGCTTCCTAAAAAATAAATTTATGGATATTTAATTTTTACGCATTGAGTATAAAGGATGAGTTAATGATGCTAGTTAATGTCATTGTAAAAACATTTTATATGTTTTCATTAATAGCATCATAGCGTTTGTGAAAACTGTGGCAAAAGACTCGTGGAGACCGTTTCATTTTATATGCAATTCATATAAAATTTGAGAAATGATCTATTTGTGAAAGTTAAATTTTTTTATATTGAAATTGAAATTTTGAATTGAATCGATAAGTAAAGTAGAGAAATGTGGCAACATATTTATAAAGTGGCCATCGATGAAAGACAACGCATCTAAGGTGAGCATGTACCATTAGTTCATGACATATAATTATCTAAGGTGAGCATGTACCATTAGTTCATGACATATAATAAAGTAATGCATAACTTATCGAATGAATTTTATCTTTCGTGTGTGTGTGTGGAGACAACTATGAAGTAGTATTCATTAATATCACCTTGCTGAATACGTTGCAGATTCACTTCTACCATCTTCCATGACCTTTCATCCACACTCACTAGGAACATTTACATATGAAGAATTAGAATTGGCAACAGATGGATTCTCGGAGTCAAATTTTCTGGGGCAAGGTGGTTTTGGAACTGTCCATAAAGGAGTTCTCTCTGGTAAAACTGTGGCCGTTAAGCAGCAAAAATCTGGAAGTAAACAGGGAATGCAAGAGTTCCAAACTGAAGTGCAGGTCATTAGTCGAGTTCATCACAGACATCTTGTTTCCCTTGTTGGATATTGCATTGCTAAAGCTCAAATGACGTTGATGCTTGTTTATGAGTTTGTCCCTAATAAAGCCTTAGACTTCCATCTCCATGGTAAGATTAATTTAGAGTCTGTTTGAATATGATATATATGTTGTAGATTTCTGTATGTTTTTAGACTTTTAGAATTTAATCTATAAAAAAAAATCATTCAGGAAAAGGCACAGAAACTCTGGACTGGTCAACAAGGATGAAGATTGCTTATGGCTCTGCAAAAGGATTGGCATATCTGCACGAAGACTGTGAGTTTACTTGATTAAATACATCCAATAAAGGAAAACTTATTTCACTTATTACTCATAGAAGTCTTACTTCAGTCCAATATTATATTGTTTGTTGTGTAGGTGAACCCAAAATCATACATCGTGACGTCAAGGCAGCTAACATTCTTCTTAATAACAATTTTGAGCCAAAGGTATATAAGTAGGTCTCCATTAATGCAAGCTTTAATACCTTTTGATTCTAATTTCAATCAAGAGGAACCACAATCTTCTTGTTCAAACACCCTTAAAAATAAAGTTATGTATGAAAAATAAACATAGAATTGCAAGTTAATCAGTGGAAATGATGAATTAATGATGCTAGTTAATGTCATTGTAAAAAAAGTTTGTGACATGTTTGGATGAATAATAAGGATGAGTTAATGATGCTAGTTTTTTTTTTTTTTTGGTATAAATTAATGATGCTAGTTAATGATTGCTCTAAAATAAAATGGAAATCGAACTCCATGTATATGCTTGGATCTCTCATGAATCATACATAGCAAGTCATTATATACAGAAACGGTTGGCTTATTGTGGGACATGTCCTGTGCAAGTTACACCGAATGCACAAAGCCATTGAATATCCTCACAAGTGGCTAATGCAAGGGCTTTGAATCATCTGCCTATAATCCTGCAAATCAAATATTAATTGCTAATAGCACTGGATACTTGTAGAAAAATACAAAAATTAGTTCCTTTCAATTGAAAAAAATGTTATTTTCTTTGGGCTGCCATAAAATGATACACACACCTACCGGATTTGGATCCAAGTGTGTTACCGATGCTCACACAAAAGTTAGACTACTAAGGCACCTTAATACCAATATCCATAGTATTCATATTATTATTATTATTATTATTATTATTATTATTATTATTATTATTATAAGTGCTTAATATAAGGTATTTATTCATCAGATTGCAGATTTCGGACTTGCCAAACTTTCATCAGACACTGAAACCCATGTCTCTACAGCTAAAGTAAAGGGAACCTTTGGGTAAGTCTTAGTCTTATCTTATGTAACTTCTCTTATATACTCCCTTCGGTCATAAATATAGGACTTGTTTGAGGAGATGAATTCAGTCATAAATATAACACTTCTTTTTAATTTCTCTCAACTTTTCTCTAAAGTATCCTTCATAGATGCCCCCTCAATAATAAATAAGTAAAAGAGGGAGATTGGTAATAAAAGTAGATGTTTAGAGTGTTTTGATAAGATCATGTCATTTTAACTAACTTAACTAACAACTTTAATCTAATCGAATTAGGTAAATAGGTCTTATATTTAGGACCGGCGGAAGTACATTTTATTTCAATGAAGGCCATGGATTGCCAATGGATAGTATACGTTTTTTTTTTTTAATTGTGCTGCCTTCTAACTATTTAAAGAAATCTTCATGATGCATAAAGTTGAAGTTTATTTCATTGAATGTATAGATACTTAGCTCCAGAATATGCAAATAGCGGGAGACTCTCAGAGAAATCGGATGTGTTCTCTTTTGGTGTTGTGCTTTTAGAGCTGATAACTGGACGTAAACCTGTTCTTCAAACTGGTTCTTTCTCAAATGACTATCTCGTTGAGTGGGTATGTTAATTGTTAAGTTGTTAAAGATTAGCTTATATATAGAGAAAAACTTCGATGAAAAATTGATAAAAAGGTGTGATTTTTAAAAATAAATTTTGAGTATAATAGATTTTGTGACAAAAATGGTTTTATAAAATTAGAATGTCCATATAGTTGTTAGCAGAATCACTTTTTTCATATGTAAATTACTGAAAAAGATTTAAGTTCATGTGATTATTACATAAAGCTCAAATTTTAATTTATATTTCTTAAAATGTAATAAATAAATAGACGAATGAATGGATAATATGTATACACTATGTAAGAGCAAAACATTATTTATAAAATTAATTAATAATTAATATGTTATATAAATATTCATTAAAATGTGATTAAATATATTTGTAAAAAAATGAAAGTTCCATGTTAAAAGTTAGTTTCATAATATTTGTTCATTGTGGGGGGAAAATGTAATTTCATTGGAAAACATGGTTTTTCACTCCGAAAAGTAGAAAACGTGGATTCTAGAAAAATATGGTCATCAAATGCTATTCTAATTTTTTTTAGAAGCTGTTTGGCATCTTTCTATGTTTTTAAAAGCCAAAAATGCAATTTTATAACTACCCAAACACATACAACTATATATGCATGAACATAGCTGGCAAACATTAATTATTTATATAGGTTATTGTAAATTCTAAAGAGAAAATGGTGCAGAAAAACATAAAAGAAATAAAAAATTCTAGATAGCTCGTAATGATGATATTTGAGGCATTGATGAATACATGTTGCAAAATTTACAGGCAAGACCTTTACTCAACACAGCTTTGGAGAATAGAAATTTTGAGGTTCTTGCTGATGCACGGCTGCAGAATGATTACGACTCCGAAGAGATGTTTCGAATGGCTTCTTGTGCTGCCAATTGTGTGATCCATTCACATAACTGTCGTCCTCGAATGAGCCAGGTTAGTGATTCAGTTATGTTAAAACATGTTTTTAACATGATTTAATTTAGCTAGTTGTATGTTTATTTATTCACTTAATTTGAATTCCTTTGATCATTTCATAGAATAAGTTGTCAAGACTCGCAAGACTTTGTAGAATTATTGGTTGTTTGACTTTTTCCTCACTTTGAGATTTTTGTTGGGTAGGCTATATGTTAATTCTTACCTTTGGCACTTAATTTAATATCCTTATGAAAAATGGTAAATATAATGCTTCAAAATATTTATGTTTGGCCTTTTTCTCAAGAATAATTAATTAACCTATAATATAATGATACACATAAAAAAGGCCATATAACATATGATATAATTAAGTAATTTTTTTAATGCCCCAAATCAGTTAACCTGGTCATAATTATTAATTAGGGGATGAAGGTAATGTGTGTACATATTTTCATTCATCAAGAACATTTTAATTAGAATACAATACTTGACATATAGAAGATTGGTTTGATTAATGACATGATGAAGCAGGTAGTGGATGCTTTAGGTGGAAAGATTAGTCTGGCCAATTGGAAGGACGGGAGCACACAAGTGGACATGAACCAGATTTGGAATGAGTCACTAAGCGAATACAGTGAGTCTACCCTTAGTTCAATCCGCCAGAATACAGCAAATGAAGCCTGTTAATCAACTTTTGGTTAATGAACATTGTAACACCTACTTTTTATACTAATATACTATGCTGTTTAATCAATTTAAAACCACTTGATAGTTATCAGCAAATCAAAAACTTGAATAAATTAAGACTTTTTCTTATGAAAACCTTAAATAAGAATAATGCTTTAAATGAATAGGCTTTTCTGACAAAATATATATTTCAATATATTATAAAATCTCAAGTGGTTATAAACCAATTAAATAACTAGGTTTGATCCTCAATACTTAATCTCAATTAATAGTGCTTGGAAAGCCAAAAATAATAATAATTCTAATATATTTATACATATACGTAACACTATCTATCATAAGTATAACCACCGATGATATCTTGATCGATAGCCTATTACCTATGCTTGTGATCGGACCTCCTTATGGAGGAATGATATAACAAGAATAATAATATAAACTAATCATTCTGTCAAGTACATGTAAATTAAATTATTATAACTAAAATATTTATACATTACATCGGCAGGCATCCCTACCCTTCAAAACTACCTTATCCCAGAATGCCCACCTTCTTCCACCTCCTCTGAAAAACAGCAATTCAAAATGCAGTTTATCTCATAAATTGTTATTTTTATACATACATTGTCATGTATACATTTCATAAAGTTGTACAAATAGTGATAGCACTTATCCTATTAAACTATGTGCTATATACACATGCCAACCACTAATAATAATATATTTGTTAGCTAGTGTAGGCTTTTACCTGCAGGATTTCTCATTGTAACGATTAGGTTATAATAGATCTGATCTGACAAAGGGGTAGCTAGTCACCTAAATCCTACAGTACTCCAAAAACATGAAAGGAATAAAAAAACTTACCACACACCTACAATAGATATTACGAAATTATACATGCAAAATTAATGTTATAAAATAAACTGCTACTTGAATACCGGGATATAGACTTGAACCAGCCTCCTTTCTTTTCTCTCTACCATCTTGAACTCAAATCTTAAATCAAAACCTATATATATGGATAAGCTTTAAGTTAAAATCTAATTTATAAGTTAATCTATGCGTCCCTCACGGATCTAAAATACTTGATGCTACCTAAGTCTTTTCATCTTGACAAATTATGATTTACTCATTTATTTAGGATCTTGACCATCTCAGATCACTTTGATAATTTACTTACATTTAACTTTCTTAGTCTCAATATTTGACCAATATTTTATACAAAAACCATTATTTAAAGACCTTAATCATTTATTTAATACATAAATTCAGCATTGAATTCAAACTTGAATCTTTATTTTCAGGTTTCTAAGCCAACCCTACAATAATCTTATTTGTTTTTACTTCTTTAATTTAATCCTCATGAATCTGGAGAACACAAATAAAACAAGGCTTTTCAAACTCAAACCTTACTATGATCACATCAATTTGAACTCACAATACTTAAATCATGAAGAGCACATCAATATAATTTAATCCTTCCAATAATCATCAAACACTAAATTCCACTTCTTTTACTAACTAAGGGCATGATTCCAAAACAAACAAAGACTTTGATCCTTTATACACTTAACACATACAATACTTACATTTGACTTGAACACTTTAATTTATAATCAGATAGATATTAACCTCAATTATACTTCAAGCTTTAAACAAAACTCCACTTTATTAAATTTACAACATTCTCAACATCAAAGCATAGACTAATGAATCTATAAGAATTCTTTAAGCATCCAAAGCTTTTCTGAAATATCTTTCTTGTAACCACAATTCATTTTAAGCATAAAACTATAAAACAAACCTCAAAACTATAATAAATTAAAAATCAAATTTACACATTATCCATATTAAACTAACACTAATACCTTTGATTCATATAGCTCATAACCTTCTGACCTTCCAAATTTAAAAGGCCCTTCCCTATTCCATAGAATCTGTAACACCTAATTATCTTCTCCTAACATTTTAAATCAGATTAAGGTTAACAACCATCACCATATACTTATGAAAGCGCCTATGTTCAGTCTTGAAACATATCTATAACCCTGACCATATACTTCAACAATTCTCCCTTAAGTTCTGAAATCTTTCCGCTCTTGAAACATAATCCAGTTACTCCTTAATCAATATATATATATATATATTTAAATTACAAAAAAGTATCAATTCACCAAGAGATTCAGGCGATTGCAGATGATATAACTAGTAAATATGTTCCCCCTCATGTCAACATATTTTATTGTTTAGGGGGAATTACACTTACAAAGATTCAACAACCACTTAGCCAAAATCCAGGAACTATTCATATGTTGTTCAATAGAAAAAAGGAATGCCAATCTACTAAAGTCATCGAGTTGTTCCAAAGGATGTTACAAATGATCAAAACGGCTAGTTATTAATGGAATTCAAAATCAATCATAGACACTAATATAATTTGATCTGCTCTTCATAGACAAATCCGGACATTCTTTTAAATTAATAATCCTATATCATTCAGTTTGAAACTAGGATCATTTGACTAAAACTATTTAAGAATAAATGATAGTGTATTCTCAAAATTTTTATATATAGCCTGTATTTTCCAATTTGGACTAAAATAGAAACAACTTAAACTAAAATCCGTTCAATAATTACAATACATAAATTTCAAGTGTTGTACTCATTTTACCTATTTCAACTTTAATTCACACAATTTCCTACATTCCAATGCTGCATAATACACAACTTGTACGACCAAACCCCAGACCTTCAAGCTATTTTATCTATAGCAATTAGGGCAGATTTCATCCTTTGAAACCCAACACAGCTTTATGGCACAATCATTCACCCAAGACAGAACATCATTTCTAAATTTTCAAAATTACAATTACTCTATAAAAATTCCAACATGCCATATCATATACCACTTCTCTTTTTATTCTTATCATCACTTCTTTTCCTCATCAAAACAGAACAGTCAGACATTGACTCAAACAGAGGAACAAATTCAGAATTTAAAGAAAATCTTTGACTTAAACAGAACTTCAACATGCCAAACAAGATACTAGTCCTATTCTAACCCTATCAACACTTCATCATCATTTAGTTATTCTCAAAGTCTCTTCAATCGATCAGTCATGAGCTAGAAATATGAACTTAATCTCTCACTCTTGACAGAAGCTATCAACAAAGAAAATACAACTTGTCAAATAACATTCTGCATCCAAAACAAATTTATGAAACCGGTGAATCTGTAATAAATCAATTGAATTAATTTGATTCATTAAAATCTTATAGCTACAACCTTTTTTCCAGAGAAACAAGTTTCCTATATCATATCTGCATAGCAATCGGATATGAACCAAACAGAGCGCACACAAATTTCGACATTTACATACCACTGAACATCCATATGCTTGACCCTTTACTAACCCTATCATACTCCTATCATCATTCAATCATCTATGAAAACCAAAACAAGTCAGAATCGAACCCATAAGGCAGCAGAATCTGAAATTCCGAAAATCCCCAATGCTCAACAAAATTCAACATGAAATCCACACCAAAAAAAAAACAACTTTAATCAACTCCTAAGCGTCGGTGAACAGTAACTCTGACGGATGAACAGTAGCAAAATGAAACAAAACTAGGATTCTAGCCTCAATCTTTCATGTATGCTCTAATTTATTCAGGAGAACTCAAAATCTAAACCCTATCTTCTATTTAATCGGATTAGACTTTCAAAATGCCTCAAACCCAAATCGGATCCTCACTTAAAAACGGCGCTAACCACGAATCAAAGGGTAAGAGAAGAGAGAGAGGAGTCTCACAGGAGTCGAAACCCATGATTGCTTCGAAGCTCCTGATGGCCGCTGGAGTAGCAGAGAACAGAGGAATGGAAGGCGACGGGAATGAGAGGAAGGAAGAAGAAAGATAAAATTACATTTTCGCCGTTCAAACTTCTTTTTCAGTTTAGTCCCTATTCTTAAGCTTTCCATTATTTTCAGTTTGATCCCTTTACCAAAAATAATTTTCTAAAATTAATTCTGATAGCAGATTAGAGCTTTTCTTTTCTAACCCATAAGTTTCTTTGAGCCTTAAAATAATTTTTCCTAAAATTTCCAAATTAAAATTTATCTTCTAATTATTTTTCTTTATTTTCTAAAGAAAATAAACCTTGAAAATTATTAAAAATAACTAAAACATCATAAATTTATTTATAATGCTTTTTAATATTTTAATAACACCCCAAAACCTTAAATAACTCCTTATATCTATTTTCCACATATTTAATTTGATCTATATATTTCCAACATACATAAATTGTAAATTGTATCGATTGATTATTTTGTCCCAGTGAACAAATTGGATTTGCTTGGTGATTTAAATTGATTTGATCACAAACTTTTCTTAGCGGTTTATGACTATATATGAACCCTCTCAATGCTGTCTCATATTCTCATTTTATAGTCAAAAGTTGGTTAAATACTACAAAATCCCTCTGAACTTCGGGAGAGTGCCCATAATCGTCTCAATATTTTGAAGTTTAAATTTAATCCTCTAAATTTTTCATTTTCTTATTATGAATCCCCTACCATTAACATACCGTTACTTTTTATAATTTGACGGAAATTGTGATGTCAAACTAACTAAAAAACCTCAAATCAAGATATATATAAATATATCCGACATATATTTAATTCCATAAAGTAACCTTATATCTAATTTTGAGGGAAATTAATGTGATACTGATAGTTGTAACATCCTAAAAAATTAATTAAAGTTTAGTGATTTTATTTAGGAGATTAATAAGGGAATTTGAGAAATTTTGGCAAATTTATGGTGTCTTGAGGTGTTATTTGAGGATTAATGAATAAGAGTTGAAGAATAAATTATATTAAGATATGGAGGAATTTGGGGTGTTATGAGGATTTTTTTAGGGCTTAGCATTTTCCTTAATTTAAGAAAGATAGTTAATTATTTATTTTGAATTTTACGATTTAATTTGGAGTAGAGGATATAATTTAGATTTGAGAATTTAAATTGAATTTGAGGGTTTAATTTGAATTGGAGGGTTTGATTTGAATTTGAGGATTTTATGGAGAATTAGTTGGAGAGATTTATGATGGAAGAAGAAATTTCTACGTGACTTAAAATTTACTGATACGGATTAATTTCATAAAATAAGTAGGTTGAAAATAATTAGAATATTATGTTGATAATTCAAATGGGAATCCTAAAAATAGAAAATGATATCTTTACTCTTATAAAAGAAATATATAAATATATATACATATATATATTTGGACAAGGTCCAAAACTTAGCTACTTGTTTAAATTTTAGAAGTTACTAAATTAATGTTAAAATTTAATATATATTTATATATAAACATATATACATATAACATAAAAAAATGTGTGTGGAAGAAAATATATTATATATATAAATGAACAAAATTAATCTCTCTGCAGCTCTCACGTTTAGGATATTATGTGAATTACATGGATATGATTATTTTAAATCTACAAAAAGGAAGATGCATTATATAATCTTATATGTGAGTATAATTTAATAGTGATTTGCGATGGCAACTTACTTTTCCTCAAATAGTTAAATATACGTGTATATATATATAATACCAACTAAATAAATAGAAAAGAAGGAAAAGAAATAATAATATAACCACAATAAAATAATATAATGCGGGCCCTTTCATATTCACACGTGGGGTATATATAGACCCTAACTCGATGAGTCTTGTCATTAGCGTCTCACGTCCCTCTTACCTTCGTCATCTGCGGCAGCACGGCAACTTTTACGTAGAGTGTGTGTATATATATATGGATACCCAAACACTAGTAGGATTGTGAATTGGGTAAAGCGCCGTGAGGTTTTGTTCTTCTTGTGGTCGTGCGTGCAGTGGAATTGATCTGATCTAGAGTTTGGGTCTTGTTAACATAGCACGGGGGTTGTGTTGTTGTGAGATCGGTACAAGATATCAGGTAACTACTTCTACTTGTTTGCGTATTTGTGTGGGTTAGTGAGTATTTGAAACTTATAATTTTGTGATTGGCTATAGTCTCGAAGAACATGAATTTTGAAAGCTTATTTTATAACATAACCTGTTTAGTGGAGTATGTATTTTGAACTAGCATGAAGATGTGTATTGTCATGTTTGGAACGATATTATACATTAAAGGTTATTTCATGATTAGATTTTAAATAATTACTGGATAGGCCTTGTGCCTTATATTTGTTGGTGCTGCATACAATTGTGATCTGATTGTGGTGATTGTGTATGTAATACCGGTTAATTAAATAAAATGTCATCGCGCGGTGAGGTTCCTTGTTGGCCCACAAGGACTAATAGAAAATAAAGACGATAATGGGGAGAACGCCCCCGGTCTCAGGCGAGGGTTGTGAGTCCCTACTGGACCGTACTATGATACCGGTGGTTTTTGTGATACACTGTGATTTATGATTTTGGTATTATTCTATGTGAATGACATCTTAGAAATTGTTGCATACTGATTGATGATTGAGAAGGCTTGGAAAGAGATGTTGGATATTATTATGCACTTATCTGGTACTTGTCATATGTTTCAAAGTGATATATATTAGCACTCCACTGAACGCCTTGCTAGCACACACCGCACGTAGGCGAGTAGTAAGTGGTTACCTTGGGTCTACCCCACTTTTATCTCACTTTCGCAGGTCCGAGTCACGGAGTAGCCAGTCAAGGGAAGGATCCGAGAGCTTCTCACTGATATAGTGAGTTCCTCTGGGCCGTTAGGACAGGGGTTATTGCCACACTTAGGCTCATGCATTTTTTATGCTTCCGCTTTGATTTAGCATTATTGTCTCTTAGATTTGATTTGCAATTTCCTTTTATATCATTGTATAGGTGAACTTATCTGAATTAGTCATACTGCGTTGTAAGTAGGTTGTTTTAAATATCCATGTTAGGCAAATCCTTATCAAACATGGATTAACTATTTTAAATATCCATGTTAGCTTCATAATTTTAGAAAGTTCTTTTTCTAAAATGGATATATTTGATTTATAAGTGTTGTTTTATTATCCATGTTAGCTTATTCCAATTAGTTAAATTATTTTCAAATATGAGTTACTTTTATAATGTTAAATTATTTTCTAACTATGATAGGCTCATTTTATTATTTTGGAAGTTCCTTTTCTATCATAGTTAGACCGTGGAAATTGTTTTATTAAGAATAATTATGAAAATTCTTTTCTAACTATGATAGGCGCATTTTATTATTTTGGAAGTTCATTTTCTATCATAGTTAGACCGTGAAATTTGTTTTATTAAAAATATTTATGAAAATTCTTTTCTAACTATGTTAGTCATTTAAAATAAGACAAATCCTTTTTTCTAACATAGTTAGCTGCTAAAATGGTTTTGAGGTCGGTTAATGGCGACTTAAAATGTTTATAATAAAGCAATTGTTACAATAGTCTATAGTTTTATTAAATTTTGAATCAGATTCCTATATTTTTACTTTTTATTCAATCTTCATAGTTTGCCTAGCCATTAGTGTCTGTCCTTCAATTAATAAAAGTTATAGATGCCGTTGATTTAAATTAACATGAGGCGTAAAATAATATCTGACTAAGCATTTATATACATGGACAAAAGATTGCAACCCAATAGATTTCAAAAGGGTAATGTGCAATTTTTTTTCTGAATGATTTCACTCCTGAGTTATTTTATTCCAGAACTTTTTTGGGGTTCATAATTGCACCATAAGTTTTAAAATGTAGCAATATTACCTTACTTTGGTATAAAATTAACATTAACCATTAGAAATTAACAATTGCCATTAATATTTTTAATAGTAAATGATGAAACGGCTCCCTGGTAATACTTCCAAGTAACATCACTCCCCAATTATGTTGAAAAAAAAAAGGAAAATTAATTTCAGATCCCTTGTAAAAGACTTAATTACGATGAAGTCCCACGAAATCACCTAATTAATATGAGATCCCACGAAATTGTTATTACAGGTCAAAAAGTTGTTATCGCAAGGTCACAAATTGTTACAAACCAATAGTGGTTTTCATGCCACAAGTTGTTATGGCAGGGCAAAAAGTTGTTATTACAGGCCGAAAAGTTGTTATTGTAAGTCAAAAAGTTGTTAGTGAAGACTTAGTCACTAACAACTTTTTGGCCTACAATAACAACTTTTAGGCCTGCAATAACAACTTTCTGATAGGGACCTAAGATTAATTAGGTGATTTTATGGGACATCATCTTAATTAAGTCCCTTACATGGGACCTGAAATTAATTTTCCCAAAAAAAACTCCCCGATTATGTTGCTCCTTACAAAACTTTTTTTTAAATGTCGAAAGTCGATCTTGAAGTTGTAAGAACTTTTTTTTTTGAACTGAATATTCTCTTCTATTAATCAAACTTGGAAAGTCAACATACAACGTGCCATGTCAACAAAAGGAAAAGCTCAGAAAACAGGAAAAAGCATAAAACATTAAAGAAAACATGACAGGTATGAGCCTCCGCCTGCACGTTGTTCTGTGGGAGAAGAAGATACAAGAACTCCCCTCAACTCTTGAGCATCAGTAGTTAGGATGTTGAACAAGACAGGTGATGGTGAAAATACCCACCCGATCGGGCTCACGTCTCTAAAAGCTTCAGCTGCTAAATGGTCAGTTGCTACATTTCCTTCCCTAGGAGTGAAGTGTAATGAGAAACCAACATGTGATGCAAGGAGATCAAGAACTTCTTGTTTAATCCTCCAGCTCTGCCACTCAAATAAGCTCGGCTTTTTTAATTCCACACACTTGATTAGCTTCAGACAATCAGTTTCTACCATGACTTTATCATATCCCAAATCAATTGCAATCATCAAAGCTCGCTTTAAGGCAAGTGCTTCAGTCATAAAGGCTGATATAGATTTCACCTTATCAATGAAAGCCCACTGAAAGTGACAGTTCTCGTCTCTGCAGATAATGCCTATGCTTGCCCTCATCAATGTAGATTTAAAAGATCCATCGCAGTTGATCTTTAAGGACGGTGGAGGGGGTGCCAGCGATCTTCCGTTATTGTGATTAGATCATCTTCCAGGTCTGAATACGAGGAGCTGGGGGCGTGATAATTGGCTTTGCTTGTCCAGAATTCCTTGGTAGCTCTCTTCACTGCATCTATTACTTCGCTAGGATTAAGGATGATTTCTTCGAAAACCAACATATTTCTCTGTTTCCAGGTAAACCAGAGAATGCAACAGATAAGAGTGATGTCCCATTCGGAAAAATGTCATTTTGTCGTTTGTGATCGTTAGCCACCACAATGTGAAATTATTTATCAGCTCTTCATCTACACAAATCCCCAGATTAGATCCAAACCATATAAATCTGGTCCAGTGACATCCGAAGAGCATATGCTCAACTGATTCCGGCTCTGTGTTGCGAACTGGGCAGGTCTGGGTCTCTGTTCTTTTCCTCTTAAACAGGGCTTCTCTGGTGGCCACAGCTTTAGAGAGTAATCACCAGATGAATTACGAAATTTGAGGAATTATTGGGAGTTTCCAAATCCTTTTCCAGTCCGAGGCAGTAATGGAGATCGACGTGCTAGCTACATTTGTATTTTTCTTGCGTTGGCTTTTCTTATTCTGGTATCCGACCTTGACCAAGTATTCACCATTTATTGCAGGCCTCCAAATCAACTTGTCTTTGATGACTGACATAGGAATCTGAATTTTGAGAATTTCAGAGACAAACTCCTCTAGTATTAAGTGGCGAACAGGAGAAAGATCCCATTTTCCATCAATAATAAGGTCACTAACATGCCCATTTTTAATTATGGGGTCTTGGTGCTCATCAGGTGGAAGAGGCAAGACAGTGGTAGTAAGCCACTTGTCCCTCCAGATATGCACGAAGGTTCCATCACCAATATCCCGCAAAAGGTCATATTTTAGAAAATCACACCCACATAAAAATGCTAGACCAACCCCATGAAGCCTTGTAGCCTTTCTTCGCATCCGTGAATTCCTCTTTTGGGAAATAAATACTTTTTAGAACTCTAACCCAGAGATAATCAGGGTTAGTTAGTATGCGTCATGCCGTCTTGGCCAATAGTGAATCATTCATTATGGTAAAATCTCTGAACCCCATGCCACCGGAAGATTTAGGATCTGTGAGCGACTCCCATGCTTTCCAGTGAGTACTGCTTCCTTCCCCATTACTAGTCCACCAAAATTGAGAGATGATACTGTTAAGCTCCTTGCATGTCTTGATTGGGAATTTAAAATAATGCATCGGGTAGATTGGGATGGCATTAATTACTGATTTTATCATGACTTCTCTACCCAAGTATGAGAGAGTAGCTTGGGTCCAACCTTGAACTTTGGATCGGACACGTTCTATAACATAGCTGAGAGCTTGATGTTTGGTTTTTCCCCATATGCTTGGGATGCCGAGATACTTTCCTTGATCGTTAGAAGATTGGATACCAAAAGTAGGGGTGGAAATAGGCTAGGCTTATGTAGGCTTCAACTAAATAGGCCTGAGCCTGATTACAAATGTAAAACTTAAGCCTGGGCCTGAGCCTGTATGTAAATTTGCTTTTAAGCCTGAGCCTAAGCCTGCAAAAGGCCTGACAAATCTCTGATTTGCATGGTTTTTATATGTCTAATTTGAGGAAATTAACATGATTAAGATGCAAGTTTGGTCCAATAATGCTAAATTGAATGTCTTAAACTCTCAAGTGAAATGAGTATAAAATTAGGATTAATTATCCATAATTGTAGATTAATTGAATTGATTAATTTATAGGGCTATTTGATTCTTGTTTAGTCTTATTTCCACTTGTAGGGTCGTTCAGGACCAAAAGATTGGACCCGGGATGAAGAAAAAGGCCAAACTAAAGGGCAGAAATGAAGGTTCCTCGTCGCGGCGAGCAGACGACGAGAAATACCCTGAAGAGGCAGAAAAGAATGGTCCTCGCCGCGACGAGATGATGGTGAGAAGGCCCCCAAAGTTCCAGAAGCTACAGCACCTCGCCTCGGTGAGCGGACGGCGAACTGCGCGAATTCTGCAGAATTTCAGTCGCGTTTTTGGGCCTGATTCGGATCCAACTTGAACCCCACTCACTTGACTCGACTTGGGGGACTTAAAACACGAAAGATACACCCCCATTAGGGCAGATTTGGAGCCTCCACATACTCTCTAACCTTAGCTCTCTCATTTCCTCTCATCTCCATCTTCCATCTTCCACCTTCTTCCACCCAAATCTCCATGTTTCCTCAACTTCCACTCCTTAGTGCTAGCTTTCTCATGGAGGACAGCAGCTAGGCTTCCCCATTCTTGATGGTGGAAGCCAAGGGATGAGCTTGAAGCTTCAAAGGGGAGTTCTTGTTCTCCCACTCTCTCTTCCTTATGTTTAAGCATGTTTCTAGGATTCTAGGCTTGTTTCTTCATTTGGATGTAATTTTATTCCATATCTTTGTATAAGAGTGGTGGAAACAATTTGTCTTGTTTATTTTCTTTGTATATATGCTTAACATTGCGCCTATTGACTTGAACATATCTTAATTGTATGGGTTCATCATTTAATATATGTTTTCTTGTTAAAATCTTGTGCTAAATGAGGGTTCTTGTGTAGTGGATCATGGTGTCAAGTGTTTGTGTTTAGAAATTAGCAAGTAAATCTACTAATTGCTTGAGTAACATTGGACTTCAACCTATTGGGTTCAATTTATTGGTTGGGGTTCCACCAATGACTTGGGACTAATAGGTTAATCTTGTTGCAATGCGGGGTTCCGGTTGTAGGATCAAGAGTTCCTTGCAATTAGTAGGTTTAATTGGTTTTGGATTTGTCAAATTGCATGAGTGGCATTGGACTTCAATCCTAGAGTTTTGTTTTATTATGTGGGATTCCAATAATGAATTGAAACCCTAGGATTAATTAAGTGGCAATTCGGGGTTCCGGTTGTTGGATTAGGAGCCCCTTGCGATTAGCAAATTCACTTTGATTTTGAGCTTAATCAACTTAGGTTAAATTAAGTAATGTGCGGGGTTCCGACATTAATTAAGTTAATCTAAGCCTAGCCTAGAGGGATTCCTCTAGGGTTTATTAGAAAATCAACAATTAACTCCCTGAAAATCTTTTGAAGCAATGAATCCCAAGATTTCCATTTATCAAGAATGATTCCATTTCCATCCTCCTCCAAATCTCACTTTTATCCTATCTTTATTTTACTTTTGAACATATCATACCTTTTGCATCTTTTCTAAATCAAAAACAAAATACAATACTTTTTACCCTTGTTTAATAGTTTGCATACTAGTTACTAGGTCATCTTTTGCGTTTAGGCTCCTCAAGCGAATGACACCCGGGGGTTAGCTTCCACTATCCCCTTGGTTCTTATTTTCTTGAAGGGCTGACCCAAGGGTGCGCTACACGCATACATGTTAGAAATCTTAAGTTTTGATGAAGACTGACCCATAGAAAACATAAGTGAAAGTTACCTCTGAATTAATCAAGTAAAATCTGATAGGTAACAGATCTCCATTGCAAGGATAAAGAATATCATCAAATGTTAACTTAACAGAACAATAAAGAATGAATATCTCTATCGCTAAGTAACTCTCAATAGCTAATAAGACAAAGAGCCATAGCAAGTGAAGACTTAGAAATAACAAAGCTGATATCTATCGCTAAGTCATTCACTATCGCTAAAGAAAGAATCTATCGCTAAGAAGCTCATTGATAACTCAGCTAGCAGAAAAATAAACCAAGTCCTTGAACTAATGAAATCAGCTAGCGATAACAAGTTAAGCTATCGATAACAAAAGTGCTTCAGATAATAATCATTCAGATAGCTAGTGCCTGAGAACAAGAGTCAAATAAGCTAACATTGTTGCTAGCGCTAAGAAGTTTAGCTATCGATAATAGGATACCTTGAAATACCTCTGAATACTTGTATCTGTATCCTTAAAGCTAATAAGCAATCAAGCAACTAGCGATAATTGGATCAGCTATCGATAGTAAAATATTTGTTGGTATGAAATTTCTAGAACTCTAAGCATTGATCTTAAGGGATGCATTAGCGTTAATGCTCTTGTCTATCGATAGAGAATGCTTTCAAAATAGCATATTAATTGTCTCTATCTCATTAAGCTAACAGACTAAGGTTGCGATGGCATCTTCTGTGCATTAAATGTTTATGTGTTTAGCTAACAGCTTAAATGCAGATCTCACACAATGAAGTTAGCGATAGCTGATCAAGCTAGCGCTACTGAAAAAGCTGCCAGAAAATACAATTCGTACAGATGCACAGAACGCTATGTCTATCTCTCTCCTAGCTCTACCTACGCAAGAAGTAGTTGAAGCTAGAGCAGATAGTTAAGCCCGATGAAGAAGCTGCATTAAATGCCAACGGCTATGAGCTCCCAACGACTAAATTCAAAGGGCTTCTTGAAGATTGAATGCTAGGGCAAAATCTGAGAAGAGATATAAATACAGAACTCAAGCATTTATTGAGTAGCGACGAAAAACGAGAATATTCACAAACTCATTCATTGCTCTGTATTTATTGTTTTAGATATTCTATTTGTACTTCAGTGTTTATCAAAATCAGTTCATTAAGTGAACATATTTACTGAAATCCTCTTCTGTTTGAGGTTGTTCTGAAAGCTTTGTGCTTTAGAACAGGGATATAGCCTTACAGGTAGTAAGGGGGAGTGTTTAGAGAGATTCTAAAACTCTGTAAAGTTTGACAGGTGAACATGTGCTCGTAAAACCTGTGGTTAGTGGAACCCAACAGAGTGTTGGAGAACTGGACGTAGGCAGTATTGGCCGAACCAGTATAAAGTCTGTGTTATTCTAATTATTCTTAGATTTTTAAATAGCACAATTCACCCCCCCTCTTGTGCGATTGCCACTTTCAATACACACTCGAGAGAGTTCGGTGCTCTTCAAGGCCTGACTAGGCCTGAAAGCCTATTTAAAAACCTACTTAAAATGTAGACTCTTAAATAGGCTTAAAATTTTATACTTATAATTCCATATATTACCCTTTAAACATATTAAAACACATATGTATATCTCAAAAAGATTTTATGATTATAAAACTAGATAAGTTAGTCATGTTGTAATTAATTTATATAATTTATTTTATATTATATATCATAATGAAAATTACAAAATAGTTAAATAGGTCAGGCCTGTAGGCTTGTAGGTTAAGCCTGGCCTGTTTACTTAAATAGGCCTAACAATAGGCCTGATTATGAGCCTGGCCTATTTAGCCTATTTATTAAATAGGCTAGGCTAAGCTTATTGTAGGCTAGGTAGTAGGCCCCTGATAAGGGCCTGGCCTATTCCCACCCCTAACCAAGAGTTTGACACACATATATCCGAACATCATCAGGAATGTTATCTGAGAAGACTATACTTGATTTGTCCAAGTTTTCACTTTGATCTGACTCCTGGCAATATGTGTGAAGCAGGTTGGCCAGCTTGATGCAGTTATCTTGACTAGCATTCATAAAGAATAGTGCATCATCAGCAAAAAAAACTGTGAGATAGCATCGGGTAGGAGTTACTGAGTTTGATTCCTTTAAGCTCTTTAGATTGGAGATTCCGCTCTATCATGCAAGATAAAACTTCAGCTAATAGGATGAACAGATATGGTGATAATAGATCTCCTTGCCTGAGGCCTCTGCCTGGGTTTAGTGCACCAATCTTGTGTCCTGAAACACAAAGATTCAACCGCACAGATTCTATACATTTCATAATTAAATTCATCCATTCATCACAAAATCCAAATTTCAGTAGTAGGAGTCTTAAGAAGTCCCATTCCACTCGGTCATATGCTTTACTCATGTCCATTTTTAAGGCAAATTCATACTTTTTGCCTGTATTCTTCCTTCTTAGGTAATGATATACTTCATGCGCAATAATAATATTGTCATGAATAAGGCGCCCGGGGATAAAAGCCTTTGATTTCAGGAGATACATGAGTCAAGGAAGGGTCTCATACGAAGGGCTAGGATTTTAGATATTATTTTATATGAATAATTGCAAAGCCCAATAGGTCTAAAATGAGAAACATGCTCAGGTTTTCCAATTTTGGGAATAAAAACAATATTAGTATCATTTATATCATGAATATTTGAGTTACCAGCAAAGAATTCCCATACCATTTCACAGACCTGGTTACTTACTTCTGGCCACGCAGTTTGATAGAATTTACCAGAAAAATTCGTCCGAGCCTGGTGCTTTACTACATCCCATACTGAAGACTGCTAAATGAATTTCTTCTTCTTTAGTATTGGGCGCATAAGTTCACGATTCATCTGTTCAGTAATCTTTGGTTCCACATAGCTTAAGGCTTCCTCTAAAGATCTGTTGCCCGACAGGGTAAACAATTTGTTGAAGAATGAAGATATGTTGTTAGCTATGTCATCCTGCTCTGTAAGCCATCGGTTGTCATCGTTGATCTTTAGAATACTATTTATTCGCCTCCTTTTGATGGTAGATAAATGAAAGAAGCGGGAATTCCTGTCTCCAGATTGCAACCAATTAATTCTGGACCTTTGCCACCAATATGCCTCTTCCCGATCGAGAGCTTGTTCAATATCTTCCTTAAGTTGCTTGATAATTGCCTTGGTATCGTTTGTCATGACACTCTGAGATATCTCGGCCAGCTTAGATTTAAGGATGCCGATGGTCTTTTTGTTGTTGCGGAATTCCTTTTTACTCTACCTAACTAGTTCAGATCTGCAAGAAACAAAGCTTGTTAAGAAATTAATTAGATGGTTAGGATCAGTTACCTCAAGTCGAGACCATTCCCTGTTTACTGTGAGAAGGTAGTTGGGGTGTGTTGTCCATATTTCTTCAAATTTGAAATCCCGGCTCCGAAATTTTTTCTTATAGTAACAATTGACCAAGAGGAGGTGATGATCGGAACCCATTGGGTCGATATGGAATACCTCTAAACGAGGGAAGCACTCTCTCAGCAATACATTCCCTATAGCCCTGTTAATGCGTTCTCTAATTGTGTCCTGGTCCTCTCTATTGTTGCACCACGTGAATTGATAACCATTGTACCCCAAGTCTATGAGAGCACAATCAGAAATGAGAAGCTGAAAATTAATTATTTTCCTCATAGATCTTGGGTTGCCTCCTGACTTTTCCAACTGAGAAACTATGTCGTTAAAATCACCTAGACAAAGCCACAATCTATCAACTGTCTTTGCAATTCTACGAAGCTCGTCCCAGCATTTGATTCTGTCATGATCCTTAGGAGGACCATAGATAAAAGTTACATAAGCTGGGGTCTCTATATTTTGTGAGCAGACACTTGTACGTATGATATTCGGGGATGAAAAAAGGATATTAACGATGACTACTTCATCAGACCACCATAATGCCAAACCTCCACTTCTTCCTATTAGATTTACCAACCAGTCATTTGCAAAATTGCACTTCCTTTTGATCTTATCAACCACTTTCCTTTTTTGCTTAGTTTCCATCAAGAACACAATTTGGGGTTTTTGCTTGAGGCATTCCTCTTTCAAATTTTTCACTGTCAAGGGAACCCCCCAAGACCTTGACAGTTCCAGGATAAGAGATTTATTGTGAACCGGTGGTTGGTCCCATCCAACCACCAGCGTTTCCATAGAAAGAGAAGAGTCTTGGGTGATACTACCTCCATTAAAGACAAACCATTCACTTGGGAAGTCGATTTCTGGATTCTGTATTGTCCCATATTGAGAAGAAGAAGATATCGCCTGGTTTTGCTGTTTTATCCCCGCATAGACTTCTTAATTGCTCTCACTGAGGGGTTCAATTTTTTCCCCTAGTTGATTTCTTGCCCTTCTGCTGGAGCTCTGCTTCTGTCTCGTCGAAAGTGAGTTTCTTTTTCCTCTTTAGGTCTCTTTCTTCTATATCATCAGGTAGGGGCCTCTTTAGATTGATGTTATTTAATCCCACAGTGACAACTAACATTGGGGATAAGCCCGTGTAAGGTACAATAGCAGTAGAGGGGTCCACCTGGTCTTTAAGGGATTCAACAAAGTATCTAGTTGGGCTATGTAATTTCAAACGAACTGGGCTAATATTCATGGGAGACTGTCTTCGAAAGGCACCTCTTTTTTTCCCTGGTATATTGATGTTGGGCCTCTGGGCCTGACCCAAAGAGATTAATTGATTCTCTCCCACACAAGAGATGTTGGGCCCCACAAATGTCTCCTCATGCATACTTCCTGTTGAAATATTCTCTATAATCTCATTGTTACCGTTGCTATTGCTGAGTTGCTTATGACCGTTAGACCCTCTTAAATTATCATAATTTTTCCATATTTCATTCCCTTGAATCACGTCATCCTCAGTCCAAAAAAAAATCACGTCATCCTGATTCTTTACTTGATCCTGGTGATTTTTGCCAAAATTAGATCCTCCACCCCTGTGCTCGTGATTCTGATGTCGATGCGGCGGTGCAGACGATGGTGTCGATTAGGATGCCATTTGAGAATGCTTCAACTGCGCTTTTATCCAGTTTAGTCTGTGAATCACTATGGTTTCTTCAATAGTTTTCAGATGGGGGCTGCTAAGCCAACTTCCATACTCATTCTCAATAGACTCATCATCGCTAACATTGTCTGTTTCTTTGCAACTTCTATTCTCATGGCCTATACGACCACAACGATAGTAGTAATTTTGCAGGCGCTCATATTTAACTATTACCCAGGCTGGTTCCTTTTTATCCCTTGGTACCCAGAAGCCCTTAACAAGTGGTTCCTCCAGATTAATCATACATTTCACCCTTATAAAGCTTCTAGTTGGCTTTCAAACATAAAAACATCACCTACTGCCTCCCCTAGAGTTATAGCATTCTCTCTGTCAAAGGCCTCCAGAGGTAATTCATGGAATTGAATCCAGAAGGGGGATAATTGAAATTGACCTCTCTTAGAACCGTATAATCTTCCCATAGTTGGAGGCTTAATAGGCATCCCTGAATTGACCATGGTCTCCCTTTGATGATACAATTACAATCTTCTTCCTTCTCAAATCTGAATAGGAAGACAAGTTTTGTGCGATCAAGTTCATGGATTTCCACTCCTCCATTCTCCATTTGCCAGCCCATTTTTAATCATCGAAATCACTGTGGCTTTATTCATATTTTTTCCAGAAAGAATTTTACTGACTAGAGCACCACCTTTTTTCGCGTTGCTTTTGTCAAAATTCAACCTAACTTCCTTCGCTTTTCTTCCTCTGCTATTCTAACCGGTATCCATTGAAAAGAAAACAAGAATCAAAGGTTGGATAAACCTTTGATAAGATGAAGAAGAGAAAGTCCGCAAGACTCGCAGGATGAAGGCAATTCTCTGGACTTGGACGGTTACCCAGAACCTTGATGAGAGAGACTGAAGTTGTAAGACCTAAGAAGTAGCCAGCGGTTATGATTTTTTCTGTTTTGTGGCCGACTCAGAAAATGGGTCATTATTTTCATTCTAAGAATTTTTTAAATATTCTCAATTTTAATAATGGTAATATTTAAAACAGAAATTCATTAAACCAACTCAATTGTAATAATGGTAATATTTAAAACAGAAATTCATTAAACCAAAGTACTCCTCTGGCCCTATTTATAGTGGGAAGAAAGAGAATTTTTTATTTGGTCCTATTCACAAGGTACCTCATTAAATTTTCTATGTGAATGTCCAATTTTATCATTTATTTATTAGATGTTGATTTTATTTTCAAATGATGTAGTGAATATTAAATATGGTAAAGTTGAAAAACTTCAAATGTTATGTTAAAATTAATTATATTTAAGATTTTCTTTGATTTGTGTGAAATATGCTATAAATATCTTATAAATAGGACTAGATGATTATATGGACTAAAAAATTTTCTTCGTAAGGGTGGCCTATATTAATCTGACAAAGGTATGAATGCCCATCATCTCCATGATTAAATGCCTTTTGCATTTGTTAGTTGTGACCAACAAACAATAAATTTAATGAATATCTAATAATATAACATAGACTAAGTCAACCATAGTAAACTTTTCCCTCGAACCAGTTTCGGTGCTCATCAGAAAGATAGGTAGGAGGGATAAAGAGTACCGTGACTGTGTGCGGTGTAGAGCGCCTTTGGGTCCTTTCAAGAAAATAAGAACTACGGTGATAGTGGAAGCTAACCCCGGGTATCGTTATCTCGAGGAGCCCTAATGCAATATGATTCCTAATAGCTAAATGAAAAACTTGTTAAGACAGGAGAAAGGTATTGTATTAGATTTTTTGTATGAAAAGTGTGTCATATGTTCAAAAACAAATTGAGTGAGACTGGGTAAAGAGGGATTTGGATTAAAATGGGATAAAAATAATCTTGGTAAATGACAGCTTTAGGATTCATTGCTTCTAAATATTTTTGTGAAGCTTTTTGTCGATTTTAAAAAGACCCTAAAAGAAACCTTCTAGGCTAGGCTTAGGTTAACTTAATTAATGTTGGAACCCCACACATTAGTTAATTTAACCTAAGTTGATTAAGCTCAAAATCAAGAAATAATAAATCATGCAAGACTTTAAATCCACAACTTGGGCCACCCTACAATTGCACTTAATTTCTCAATTAACCCTAATTTATTGATGGCCACCCAAACAAAGATTAAGGTTGAAAAGAGTGATTACCCAATGTCTAAACATAATTAAATAATTCCTATGCCATTTCATTCAAGCAAACCACTTAACATTGTTATCCACTAATCAAGCCACCTTGAATTAGCACAATATATTCACAAAAAGAGTAACAAAATCATGAACCCATAAATTTCATTAAACTTAAAGTTAAAATAGCATAATGTCAAGTATTCAACAAGAAAGAAACAATATAAAAATAGTAGTTAATCTTCATATAACATATGAAATTGAAGAACCACTGTAATTAAACCCGGACCGGAACCCGCCCACCCGGGTGCCAGATCGGGCCGGGTTGGGTGCTAACCCGGGGGCAGAACGGCCCGGTCAAAGCCCGGAAAAACCGTTCTGACCCGGTCAAAACCCGGTCGACCCAGTCCTTTTTTTTAAATGATATTTTTTTTAATATTATTATAATGATGAAAGGTTGAAAGTGAAAATATTTTGTTATCATATATCTATTTTGATATGATAAATAGTTAATACTAGGTACTAATTGGTTGCTAACCATTTTGTGTCATTGGATAGTAGTATAATATGATATGATGATGTCATTTTGTCAAAGAATTTTGTAGACAATATTGATACTTGGATTATTTTTTGGTTAATGATTCAAAATGGTAAATGAAGTTATTGTTTGGATTTTTGGAAATTATTGTTAGTTGGATAATTTTTTGGTTAATTTTTTATTCTTCATCGGGCTGACTCACGGGTTAGTTACGTACTGACCCTCTGACCCTCTGACCCTCTGCCTCGACTGGGCTAGTTGCCGGTCCGGGTTTAATTACCTTGTGAAGAACACAATCAATTGCTACACACATATCCCTAGAACCCTAGAAAAACATAAGCATAACAAGAGGAAAAATATTAGAAACAAAGCTCCCCTACTAAATGTTTCAAGCTCATCCCTTTGCTCTCACCACCAAGAATGATGGAGCCTGGCTACTACTCTTCATGGGAGGAACACCAACAATGAAGGAATAAGTGATGGACATGGTGTGGAGGAAGGAAAAATGGAAGAGAGATGAAGATGGAATGAGAGAGTTGAAAGAAAATATGAGGGCTAGGGTTTTGAGAGGTTTCAATATGTGTTTTAAGGTTGAATTTCGTGCCTAATACCCCCTCAAATCGAGTCAAGAGTGGGTGTTTTAGTTTAGACCCAGTTTGGCCCAACTCACAAGTCTAGTTTGCTGCAGAATCGGGGCCTCGCCGTGACCCTCACTGTGGGGTGCCGTGGCTTAGGCCAGAAACCATGAAAATTTTCGGACCCTCATTGTGGGGTCCCAAGGTGAGGAAGGATAGTTCTGCAAAGTTTCAGAAAGTTCTGGGTCTTTTCTATAATTTTCACAATTTATCCGGAAACTTGTATTTTGTATTTTTTTTCTCGGATTTTTAGCTTCTTGCCCCAATTTCTCCTCTCTTAAAGGTTCCTACAATATAAGACAACCTTAAGAAAGATGAATAGCTCCAAATAATCAATTAAATCAAAAGTAATCACAAAGGCGTTCCAAAAATGCCATTTTTACAACCAAGTGTATGTAATTACTCTAGAATCTAATTTCTTCCCAAGATGTTCATTAATGCCCAGATAACATGATAAAATACTTCCAAAATGATATGAAATATGTGCAATATCTTGGGATTAGTCAATGCACTCATCCACTCTTAACAGTCAAGATCCAATATGAATGGTTCAGATTTAATAATTTTAAGTTCATGATTTTTAAATGAAAATTATGTTTTTTTACAAAATGATATATTTAATAGATTATTTTTATTTTAGATTTTTTACCTATTAACATATTTTTCATTTAAAAATTATAAATTTAAAATTATTAAATTTGGATATTTCAAAATAGATCTGAACGGTCGATGGTGGAAGAGTGTGCCACCTTCATGTGGTGTTCTTGTGATCAATAGCCATTCCCAACACTCCTCGTTCTAGCATTCGCTGCTTTAGATCAGTTTTATCATGTATTCTCCAAATATTCAAACTCTAACTCAGAGTGTCACCCTTGAACGAACCCTTAGTGTTCTCAAACCAATCAACTAACTCTAAGATTAAGGATTGAAGATAGTATTTACTTTTTATAACCAGTCCCTCTCCCTCCCTTCTGAACCGAATATAATTACATGATACTGACTTGTAATTCAATTGTTTTCATGCTGTCCCCCTTTTTTTCTTCTTCTGGCCACGTATAGTCCTTTTTTTTTTTTTTTTTGTTTAAAAAGAATACTCATGTTGAAAGAGAAACGGAGTAAACCTTAAAGTTAACAGATCCACTGCACTACCGGCCATATAGTCCTCATAGCTTCCATGATGCATTCTTATAATTAAAGGGGTAATAGTATAAAATACACATACAATTTTGTTAAAAGTTTGTCCAGCACCAAATGTTTTTTTTTTTGGACCAAAATTAACTTTGAACTTCTAAATTATAATTAAAAGTCACATTTATAGTTATGGTCCAAAAGAAAGCGCACAATGATGGACGAATTTTTTGACAAAATCACAAGTATATTTTTTACCCTAATTTAATGGTAAGTGTGACTTTTGATTTTAATTTAAAAGTTGGTGGATGAACTTTTGACAAAATCATATATATATTTTTGACACTTAACCCTATAATTAAATTCAAATTTACTTGCTTTCTCATTTCATTTTTTTTTTATTTATCTAACAACCGGACGAGATCACTGATTAAACTAAAACAACCAGCATCCAATCCAGTTGATGTAAGCACTTGATAGTCTCTCTCATCTTATTTTTAATTACATTTGCTAATTCATAGTTCATTCTCCTTTTTTGAGTTTAGACTGCAGGCATATGCCTGAGTCGTCGGAGAATGAACCTCAAATCTAATGTCACAAAAGGGCAGATCTTATGCCAGTGGACCGAACAGTCTTTCACATAGTTCATTCTCCTTTTGAAACCCAATTAAACTCGCTTTAACGCAGTCCTAACACTTCGCCGGCGATGTCTTCACCGTCCTCCTCCACCGTGGCCACCTATACCGCCACCGCCTGCTATACCGTCAGCGGTTCCTTTCTCACTTGTAAAGCCACCATCTGGGAGAGATAATGCACAATTTGAACTAATTATGGGGACTGTGATTGGTGTGCTTGTGATGGTCACTTTGGGGTTATTATGTGTCATTTTCTTCATATGGAAAAAGAAGAGACGAAGGATGATACGATTTGTTGGTGGGCTTAGCTACCACTCTCTCCAACCACACCTACCGCAAGGTCATTAAATCATTTATTTTTTTCTTTCTTTCTAGGATTTTGCATAACTTCATGATGAGAAGATAAAAATCGTGTTATAATTTTTTATGATCGTCTCCACAATTATTATTGACATTCTGAGTATCATCTCCACTAATCTTCCTCCATTGAGATTTTCACTGGGTTGCCTTTCCTCTTCTCCGTATTATAGAAATGGGATAAAAAAAATATATTTTAAAATTGATAAACTGATGCTCTCTCCTGTTCTAATTAAAAAAATAAAATATAAGAGCTAATAGAAAATTTAATTTGGGGCTTTAATTAATTCTTCATCAATCGTTTTTTCCCCCAAATTTATAATTCTTTTTATCAAACACTTCCTATTTATAATTCAATGGAAATCTGGAAGCTTTGACAAAATAAATTGCTTGCGAAAATTTTATATTTTTAGTTGTAAACATTGAACTGATTAAATTGATGAGTGAGCTGGAGAGAGGCGTATTGAAACCAGAAATTCTTGGATGCACCCTAGTGCTGAGATTTGAAAAAAAAAAAAATTCCTAAAACAATATTTGAATAATGGAGTGTGACCAGTGACACATAGGTTGACACATGGACTAAAACATCATGAGGTGTCAAGGTTATAAGTCGAATTCATCACAGACATCTTGTTTCCCTTGTTGGCTATTGCATTGCTCAGACTGAAGTCTAGGGTTAACCCTAGACTTCGAGCTCCATGGTATTTTTTTTCCTTATTATAATAATATGTTTTGAAATTTATGGATGTCATGAGAGTAAATAAAGTTGGTTGATATATATATATATTAACTTTTTCTTTTTTCCAACTCTACCTTTAATCAAAATTAATGCTTTGCATAATTTTAATTGTTTTTGTTATATTTTAAGCATTCATTAGGGATTTGAATCTTACGCATATATAATTATCGATTATATATATGGATCTGTATAACAAAATCATTCAGGAAAAGGCACTGCAGCTTTAATTTGGAATGGACAACGAGGATGAAGGTTGCTATTGGCTCGGCAAAAGGGCATGAAGATTGTGAGTTTATTTGTTAGGCTAAATTATAGAAAACATCCCTGAACTTTGGGTCAATTACAGATGACCTCCTTAACATTTGAAAATTTAAATTAAACACCCCTGACATTTCATGTTTTGACTCTTAACCCCCTACCGTTAAAATTTCTGTTAAAGTTAACGACTTTTATCTTATCCAATTTTTTTAATATTTTGTATTGTGTAATATGTCATTTAAAAATTAACCATTTTCATTTAATATGTAATTGTAAGTATATTATAATTTTTTATTTAAAAAATACATGATCAAACAAATATTTTATATGCATTTTAAGTATTTTTATTTTTAAAGCATTTTATTTATAAAGTGTATAGTCAGGAAAACACTTTAAATCCTTTTTAAAATATTTTTATATTTTTCAGTATTAAAAAATACTTAGAATTATAAGTCAATTATTAAGGGGTTTTTTGTAAAATGTTATGGTATATAATTAAAAATGATAAAAATTGTTAATGACAAAAAACCGTTAACTTTAACGGCAATTTTAACGGTAGTAGGGGGTTAAGAGTCAAAACATGAAACGTTAGGGGTGCTCAATTTGAACTTTCAAATGACCTCCCTAACATTTGAAAGTTCAAATTGAGCACCCCTAACGTTTCATGTTTTGACTCTTAACCCCCTACCATTAAAATTGCCGTTAAAGTTAACGGTTTTTGTCTTTAACAATTTTTATCATTTTTAATTGGCTAAATTATAGAAAACCCCCCTGAATTTTGGGTTAGTTGCACATAACCTCCCTGACGTTTGAAAATTTAAATTAAAGACCCCTGACGTTTCATGTTTTGACTTTCAACTCTCCTATCATTAAAATTTCCGTTAAAGTTAACGGTTTTTCTCTTATCCAATTTTTTCACATTTCATTTTGTATAATATGTCATTAAAAATAAGTCTTTTCATTTAATATAAATAATAGTAAGTATATTATAAGTTTTTATTTTAAAAAATACATGATTCAATAAATATTTTACATTCATTTTAAGTATTTTTATCAATTTCTAAAGTGTATGGTCAAAAAAAATATTTTAAACCCTTTTTTTAAAAATATTTTATATTTTTAAATATTTAAAAATACTTAAAATTTTATGTCACGTCAATTGTGAATGGTTATTTTTAGAGTGACATGATATATAATAAAATAACGTTAAAATTGTAAATTACAAAAACCGTTAACTTTAACAGCAATTTTAACTGTAGGAGAGTTAAGAGTCAAAACATGAAACATTAGGGGTGCTTAATTTAAACTATCAAAGGTTAGGGAGGTTATATGCAACTGACCCAAAGTTCAGGGGGTTTTTCTATAATTTAGCCTTTTTAATTATATACCATAACATTTTACAAAAAAACCCCTTAATAATTGACTTATAATTCTAAGTATTTTTGAATACTGAAAAATATAAAAAGATATAAAAAAGGATTTAAAGTGTTTTCCTGACTATACACTTTATAAATAAAATGCTTTAAAAATAAAAATACTTATAATTCATATAAAATATTTGTTTGATCATGTATTTTTTAAATAAAAAATTATAATATACTTACAATTATATATTAAATAAAAATGGTTAATTTTTAAATGACATATTACACAATACAAAATATTAAAAAATTGGACAAGATAAAAGCCATTAACTTTAATGGAAATTTTAACGGCAGGGGGTTGAGAACCAAAACATGAAATGTCAGGGGTGTTCAATTTAAACTTTCAAAAGTTAGGGAGGTCATCTGCAATTGACCCAAAGTTCAGGGGGGTTTTATATAATTTAGCCTAACTTTAATTAAATTTCCATTTTATTTTGTTTGCAAATAATTGTAATAAAATTTCCATTTTTTTCAGATAATTTTAATTTTTCAATCAAAATCATCATAATTCCAGGATTTAATGGATAATTTTAATTTAGTTCTATTGTTCTCTAAAGTTCATGTCCTTTTTTATCATTTTCATCTTAAACTTATTTTTCAAGATAATCCATCCAAACATGTTTCAAAAGTTCAATTGACTTACAAGCATTGTTATTAAACCCGGCCTAGTCCGGCCCGGAACTCGCCGACTCGGGTGGTTGGCAATCAACCTGGGGGTGAGACGACCCGGTCAAAACCTGGGAAACACATTATGACCCGGTCAAAACCCGGACGACCCGGCGGTCTAGTGGGTCAACCCGGTCCGATTCCCCTTAAAAAAACATAAACGCAGTCGTTTACTTTTTTTTAATGTTAATTTCATTATTTTATTCCCTTTCCTCATTCTTGTCGATTCTTCTCCCTCACTCCATTCAGAATCTCTCTAGAAAAATGAAACCCTATGTGTTCTTCGTGTCTGTCACTGATGTACGTGGTCGCCGTGTTCGTCGCCTGTGTGGTCGTCAGTTCCCTCGCCTTCGCCATGTTCTTCATTAGTGTAGTGATGATAGGGTTAAAGGTGAAAATATTTTGTTATCGTATACATATTTTGATATAATAAATAGTTAGTACTAGGTACTAATTTGTTGCTAACCATTTTGTGTCATTGGATGGTAGTATGATATGATATGATGATGTCATTTTGTCAAAGAATTTGTAAACAATGTTGATACTTCGATATTTTTTTGTTAATGATTCAAGATGGTAAGTGAAGTTATTATTTGGAGTTTTGGAAAATATTGTTAATTGGATTATTTTTCAGTTAATTTTTTATGCTTCATTGGGCCGACTCACGGGTTAGTTATGAACTGACCCTCTAACCCTCTACCTCAATCGAGCTAGTTGCCGGTCCAGGTTTATTTTCACAGCTCATCCAAACATAAAGTTATTGCGCAATTTGACTTATTTTCAATCTGACTCATATATAAGTCAATTTTCTAGAAGTCAATTCAAACACACCCTTTATCTTTCAGACCTACAATTATTTCCAATATCCTAGCCAATTGATTACATATATAAGGAAATCTATATAAGTGTGTAAATCTATTGCACTCTCTACAATCCTAAATATAAGGTCTATTTACCTAAAACTAAGGATATTAGTTAAGTTAAATCATATGATATTGTTAAAGCACTCTAACCATCTACATATCTTTATTTCTCACCCTCCCTCTATTGTTTGTTAATTATTAAAGAGTATTAATAAGGATAATTTGAAAAAATATTGAGAAAATTTATAAAGAGATATTATATTTAAGATCAAGCTCATCTTCCTAAATAAGTCTTATATTTAGGACCGGATAGAGTACATAATCAGAAAGGATATTTCAGGGAAATAAACACATTTTTACAACAAGTACCTAAACAAAGTTCTTTACTTCTAACTCTTGTATTCTGTAGTAAACACCCGATGTATTAACAAGTTGGGATTGATTTCATATGATCGGATTAAAGACATGAGTTATGCATAGATATGAACTGGAAAAATTAAATTAACCTTTCTTGTGCATCAGCTATATACTTCAATTTTTAACAGGTAAATCTAGGATAACTATGCTGTCGTGCACTGAAAGATAATTTTAAAAATCACAGGCAAAACGCACGCTTATTCTCGGAAGCTCTGGAAAACAGCAACTTTGAAAGTATTGCTGATGCAAGGTTGGAGAATGGTTACGAGGTTGAAGAGATGTTTCGAACGGTTTCTTGCTGCAGATTGCATCCGCTGTTCACCCACATGGCGTCCTTTAATGAGCCAGGTTAATTATACTCTTCACTCCGATGTTATCCCTCTTATTCTTATTATAAGATATTAACTATAAATTAACAATAAAATTAGTTAAAAGCATTGAATATGTTCTAAAATCCAATTAATTTACAATATTACCCTCATCAATTATAATAAGCTCCAATACAATATTAATTATTAGATCTCCCTCCACTCTTATTTAATAAGGGTATAGATGGAAAAGTATAATTAATGCTCATTAGAAACTACCAAGTGCCTTATAAAAAGAATTAATAAAACTTGTTAGGAAGTAGAGCCGAACATATTTATTTTGATTAGATTTTTTTTATACAATTGGAAAAACAAAAACTACTCTAGAAACAGCAAAATACTAGGTGATCCCTCTCACTTGGAGAAAGAGAGACGATGACTCTGCAGACAGAATTTGCAGTCCAAGTCCAGCATTCAGTGCTGCTTTTAACTAAGAGATTAAAGAGATCCGCCCCCCTCATTCTATTAGATTAATTCTTTTTTTTTTTTACAACAGTCCAATCATCCTTTTCAATTTCCTCTTATATCTCCTACTTGACTATCTTTGAGGGATGAGTATATGGGTAGTTTGGAGAAAATTTGATGAAAAATTAAAAATAAACTTTATATTTAAAAGAAGATCAACTCCCCAAATATATCATATACTCCCTTCATCCAATAATGTAAGGTCCTTCTTTTTTGGATGACTTTGTCCCAAAATATAAGGTTCTATTTGACTTTATTTGAGTAATAAATGCGTTTTCCCCATTTTACCCATGCATTAATTTTTTCCATATATTTTCTTTCATCTCTTTTCATAATTACCCTATCTCTTACTCATTCATAAATAATGGTACTTTTTAAAAAAAATGATATATTTCATACATATATATTGTTTTTTTACAAATTTTAACTTATGTTTTATGAGACCGCTGTTAAAAGAACATTATATTATTATATTTTAGGATGTACGGAGTATTAAGAATTATAATGCAAAACTTTAATATATGCTTTCCAACCAAGTAGGCAAGTAGCTATATTTAATTCTCTTTTATTTAATTTAGTTAAACCATATCTTTTTTGTGGAACTCGTCTGAAATCAAATATACACTGTCCACATTAAATTATTCAGCTTTCTCTGCTCATCTTTGGAAACCGATCCCTATTATGTACATTTATTTTTATTTTAATTTTTTGTGGCAAAGCCTATATATGTACATGTCAAGAAACAAAACAAAAGGAAAACCAAGCATGCGTACGACGTACAGACAGACAAACAAAAAGTTGAATATAATATAATGAGACAAAGCAAGAAGGAGTGATTTGTGTGGATGATAAGGGAAAATTTTAGTTTACCCCGGAATTAATCTCAGATTCCTCTAAAACATTCTGAAATTTCACTGCACCCTCAAGGGACTAAAGTGAAATTAAATGTTTCAGCTAAAAGACCAAAATATCCTTATTGAATTTTGTACTGGATTTCCAAAACACATATGAAGAATTTCCAAGACATTTATGGGAAATTTCCAAGACGTATATAAGGGAACTTTTCAAAACATTTGTGCTTATTTTCAACATCAATGTGAGTATTTTTTCAAGTCTCAAAAATCATAGAATCCAACACTAAAACATCCAAAATTTCACAACTAGATTTCCAAGACACATATGAAAAATTTCCAAGACACATATGGAGAATTTCCAAGACACATATGAGAAATTTCCAAAACGTTTATACTTCTTAAAATAAGGACATTTTGGCCTTTTAGCTAAAACATTTAATTTCACTTTAGTCCCTTGGAGGTGCAGTGAAATTTCAGAATATTTTGGGTGAATCTGAGATTAATTCCTTATTATGGGTGTAAAATGAAATTTTCCCATAATATAATGTGACTGTTGCAAAAACAATAACAGGTTAATTTTTTTTATCAACAAAACAAAATAAAATAGTTTTGAGCATTTATATACGTTTCTTAAATTAATTTATCTGAATTATAAGTTGATATATAAATATATTGTATATAATATATGTTATAATTAACTAGATTATTTAGTTTCCTTAATCTTCCAACAAAAACTCAAAATGATTTTATATTTAATAAGTTATGTGATGAGTCATTGTATTATTAAATACCTAATTATATTTCTAAATTTAAAATATGATGATTGGATGTGGGAAAGAAATGACAAAATTGATTATTTTTTAACATTCGATATATGAGTTGATGGCCTATTAACATGTGATTAATAACATCTCATGGGAATAATTCAAAATATAGTTTGGAAATGAAACAAACAAAATCCAAGTTACAAGTGCTTATTATTCGAGTGAATATCTATGGGACATAATGTCAAAAATAAATGAGAAGAATGTGAAATAAAAGAAGTTTGAAATCTAAAGAGTGAATACCAAGGAATGATTTGTAGTAATTTATAATTTAGAGATTAATTATAAATTGCTATAAATATTAATATAAATAAATAAAAAAAGAATTTGAAAATGAGTTAATCAGGTTTTGTAATATGAATTACATGATTTTGTGTGTAAAAATGGATTGATTAATGACCACTAATGATTTATTGATTGATACTATCTTATTAGTTAAAAAAAATGGGAAAAAATATGTTACATCATATTGTCACTGTTAGTACTGGCTGTCACCCAAGAGGGGGTGAATTGGGTGATAGAATAAAATCTGAGAAATTCTTTCCTTGTCAAAATCACAGTTATAATAAGTAAATCTTTTTCAGATCCTTTCTAACTATTCAATGAAAACACCATGAAAAGCATAATAAAATGTGTAAACCTATTATGCTGGAAATATGATGAGAGTTAAGGGAAGAGAAAGTACAAACAAAGATTTATCCTGGTTCGGTCTATCCCTTTGACCTACATCCAGTCCCTAGGCTCCACCTGAGATTTTCAATATACTACCTTCTTGTTTAAATCGGGCACAAGAGAAGCCTTTACAATCCCACAAGTTTAGCCGGGCACTTGTGAAGCCTTTACTCCCTCAATTTTAATCTGGGTACTTGAGAACCACTCCCCCTTACAACTTGTAAAGATACAATCTGTTTCCCACTCAAGATCTCCCAATCTTGAGCATCGCTCACAAATATAGAATGATTACAATGAAAGCTTACTTCTCTCTAAGAAGTGGATTTTGTTACTCACTGAAGTAGATATATGATGAATAACAATTCTAGAGCTTAACAATTTGAACAATGTGTACTCTAGCTCTTCTACTCAAATCATGATCTTTTCCTTTCTAAACTCATTTGTGCTCTCATTCTGTTTGCATTAAACTCACTTCGTCGAGCCTGTTTGCTTCTGATTTCTTCAACTCTTTATATAATGTCTGATAGATTTTTGCCCGTTGAAGAACTAACCGTTGGTGAGAGAGAGAGAGGTAACGTAAACTTCCCAGAATAAGCCTGAACAACTTCTGTACTTGAAAGCTTAAAATAGGCTGACAATTCAGTTTGAATTAAATCCTATCGCCACATAAATTATAGCCTCTGATCGATCACAGGGTCTGGTGTCTGATCGATCATGTGTATAGATTATACATCGATTAGGACCTGCATCACTGAACATACTGTTAGAAAATTACTCGCCTGATCGATCACAGGGGAACCCTGATCGATTAGGCATGTCCAATCGATTGCATTCAGATTATAGCACTTGTCTGATCGATCACATAATATATTCTAATCGATTATTGCTCTCTGATCGATTAGCCTTAGATTATGTTTGGATTATACTTTGGTTCTTCTGATCGATTATTTCTCCCTAATCGATTAGGCTTAAATTGCCTTTTTTTTTCTCTGATCGATTAGGCCTTTACTCCTTATACGATCATGGTTAATTATGCCATCGCCTCATTGATCAACTAGTTCTGATCGATCACTACCTTTGCTCCTTAATCGATCATGGTTAGATCATGCCCTCGCCTGATCGATCACAGGGCATCCTGATTGATTGGGCATCGTACAGTTTAAGGATAAACTTTGAAAAATCATAACTCTCTCAATTTAACTCCAAATCTAGCATATAATATATCCATGGAAAGATAATTCAATATAGTTTTTAATAAAGAAAGAATCATTGCCAAACTCTTTGAGAATCAAAAGTTATGATAAAAATCGTGACTATCAGGTTTATGCAAAATGACAGTTATCTGGGAATACTTTGAAAATTAATATCTCCCTCATTTCAAAAGATTTTAAAGTGAAACTTGTGTTCATAAAACAGGTGTTAAGTCTAGTTTCATATGAAACAAGTTTTATCCTAATCAGATTTGTATTTTGAAAAATATGATCCAAAACATGACTGCCTGTCTGATGCATGACGTGGAAATATAGGGCAGATTGAAAAATTCATAGCTCCTTGGATATACATCATTTGAGGGTGAAATTTGTGTCCATGAATCTTGTTGGGAGTCTAGTTTCATACAAAACAAGTTTCATCTAAATCGGAGTTATATTCTATGAGATATGATCAAAATACTAGATATAAGTCAGACTGAACGAAAACCAGAATTCGCGTCTGATCGATTACATGCATTTTTTGATCGATCAGACCCCTGTATCTTCCCAATCGATTACGCGACTGCAGAACTGATTTTATGATCAATTGTGGTACTCTAATCGATTACAAACACCCTCTTGTAATCGATTATGCATAGGAATGATCGGTTATGCGTGGAACTCATGGTTTGATGATTTGGACTTCATTTGAGCTTCTTTTAACTTCCATTTGACCATAGAAACTTCTAATATCAAGTCTAATAATTTGATTCATGATTTAATCATTCAAACTCTTCTTCAATCTCATTAGTAATCATTCTACATAACCAAAAGACTCTATTATTGCTATCAAGATAACTACACAACATTCAAAGTAGGAATTACACACTTCATACTAACTTTTTGCATATTATAGTTAAATCTATATTTGACATCATCAAAACTAATCATATCCAACAGTCACCGTGTCTGATAATATCTTATTAGTTAAAAAAAGAAAACATATATGTTACATCATATTGTCATCGTGTCTGATACTCTCAAATGACGAAAAGTATCAAATTCCTTATTTTGGGTTTCTATATTGTCACCCACATCTCCTCCCCCCATTCAGTTCTCTTTCTCCTCCCACCTTCCTCCCTACCTTCTCCTCCCACCTCTCCTCCTTGCACATCCACATTAGCTTTACCAATTTTCCATGCCAAATTCCCTTGCCTAACCAGCACGCATTCACATAACCCTCACATCACTCCGATCCTCAGAGTTCCTTTGGCCAAGGCCAAGCCTATTGGCAATATCATTACGGCTATCATTTGCCATGCTGCGATAAGTTCATTGACCAACCCTTATTTACATATTTCCATTCTAATCTAAATCCCTTTTTTTTTCCTTTTTAGATTGGATTTTTATGCAAGAAATCCAAGAGGCCATTATCACTTACTTTCTTGGCTCAACAGAGAAAGAACTCTTATATTCCTCCTTGGGCAAGGTGTGTTCTAGTTCAACAGTTGAGGTGCTGGAAAAAGTGAAGGCAGATTCAGCACATGTACCACCACAGAATGATTTACCATCATCATCAAGTTAATTAGGTATAGGAAATTAGGTCAGTTTTGCAATTTTTTTCAAACAAGTTTCATTTCTCTCTTTTCCTAAAGTAGATTTTTCAATTCATGATTGTTTCTGTTTTTGAATGACTTCTTTGTGCTTCTTTTTTTGTGTGCATGCAGTTATCTATTTCTGCTTCTAGCTTGCATGATCGGTTCCCATTCCAAATTAATCCTTTCATTTTCCCTTTTCTAATTAAATGAAGAAATGGTCAATGAAAATATTTACTATTTAATGTGTTTATTGTTTGGATTGTTTTCCATATAGAACTTGTTTTATGTTAACTTTTAGCAGTAAATCTGAACAAAAATCGTAAGCAAAATTGTTGGTAATGTCTGATTGTGATTGTGTATAGTTGTTAATAGCTAGACTAAAGTGGTTAACGGTCATTCTGTGGTTAATAGCCATATTAGAGTAGTTAACGACTCTATCACAATTATCTTACAAATTGAACCCAAGTAATGAAACATCAAAATGGTTAATGGCAATACTCGAGTGGCTAAAGGCTGTAGGGTTTCGGAGCTTACTTGGTTGAAACGAACTTGACTTTAATGCCTTTTGGAGTCAGAATCACCAGAGGGACAATGACTTTGATATACAACAATAACACATGAAAGAGAAGAGAAAGGAGAAGTCTTTTCTGGAGTTTTGTGTTATATCGTTATTTTTCTGTAAGATTATCTCTAGTACTTATAAAGCATAGATCAAACAACACATCCTTTCCCATTTAAATTCAAATTTAAATAAAATAAAAATATTACATATAAAAGCTCAATATTTCTGAATAATTCTATCCAGACCTCAAAGATTCATTGAGCCTAATACACCAAAGTATATATGTGTAGACCCGATTTACAATGTGATTCAAGAGGTTCTGGTGGCATAAACCATATTGCATATACTTGAGTAATAACTGATTGATATTTATATATCTATATATATATGTATTTATATATACATAATTTGTTGGAGCATTTTTGCGGGTATAATGTACAAATTGTCACGGTACAAATTTATATTTCAAAACAAAATTGTGCCTCGCATTGTATGCGTACAATAAGTTCGGTTATGTTTTCTGGCAAAAAAAAAAAAAAAAAAAGAAAGAAAGAAAGAAAGAAAGAAAAGAAAAAAAATTCGGTTATGTTTAAATGAGATTGTATTTTAATCAAGGATATATCATTATTTCTCCTTACAATCTTGAATTTTGCACTTAGTCATTATAGTTTTAAACCGTGGTTTTTTTCCTTATAGTTTTTTTTTTTTTACCAAAATGATATTGTTTTATAAGGATTTGTTATGAACTTAACGGCGTTACACAATGACCAAAGTTAATTTAAAGTATAGGAACAAGAATTAAAACTTATAGTGAGGACTATAACCAACACTTGTTAAAAGAATACATAAAAAAGGTTAAAATCCAGTTTTACCTCAAAAGTATTCTAGTTGCAGCAATTTTACCTCAACTTTAACTATAATAAGTTTCACCGTGACCAATTATGCAGAACTAGCAGGCAGCAGCTCCACTTGTCATCAATGTCAATTTCTTTTAAATTAAGATGCAAATTTGATTTGAAAATTTTCAATGTCCCAGAAGTTTATATAAATCATAGCAGTTTCATCATAATGTTATCAAGTTAAATTTGATAATTAGTTGAGCAAACATGCTAATATGACAAGTTTGCATGTGATCCACTTCATTTTTTTAATGTTATATTTATAAATAAAAGAAATAAAAAGCACCCCTTCTTGAGCGTGGAAGAAAATCAGTGAGATCAAAGTACTAACGGTGAAGAGAGAATCGAAGAGATGCTCGCTTATATATCGCACCATAACTAAGGCACAGTAACAAAGGGTTATTGGTAATCTCCATCAATGTGCCCCACACCTAACAATAATCTTTTTCTTCATTACTTCTAGCCAAAGTGCCAAACGTATATTGGGGTCCTTCTCTTAAACTTACATCCTTGTCTCAACTTCTCTTTTCTGGGCGGGTTTACATTTGGTGGTCGAAGTCGAGATCTGTTTCTTGATCAATTATTCAGAATTAAGTTTGTATATTCGAAGGATTGTCGCTTTGAAATAATTTTAATATGGTAAAATAATCCTTAAACACATGGGAAATTCTAAAAGAACCCCCTTAAAAAATGGAAAACGACAAATCAATCATTTAAATTTAAGAGGTACTAAATCAGACCTCAAGAGGAATCTGTGATTTTTTTATCTTACGAAAAGATATAAATACCCATATAATTGTCAAATACTATATCATATATAGAGATTTTCAAACTTGATAAGAACGATTTTCAAATTCATATTACAATTCACAATTCAAACTGTTTCTAGTAGGAATTAATAAGACACAATATAAAGGTTAATAATTTTAATATAAGAATTTTCAACCTGATCATAATGACTTTTAAGTTTATGTTAATTATTCACAGCTCCAACTTTTTCTATTGGGAATTGACATGATATATGTTAGGAAATCATTCATAAGTTCAACATAAAAACTTTTAATTTGATCATAAAGATTTTCAAATTCATATTAATACTTTACAACTCTAATTGTTGAGGGCATTTGTGTCTTTTAGTTACAACTCCTCCCTAAGGTTATAGAGCTCGCACGCCAGCTTCATCTTCCTTCTACTCTCCTATGGGTTCAACTGCCGGTGGAGCAGAGGGTGGAAGAAAGAGGATGAGACATGGGGGTGAGTTTTTCTTTAAAAAAAATAATCATTTAATAATAAAAGCGGGGTCTATTTAACAGAAGTCAACGAAGTTAACAAAGCTCTCATTTTCGCCCCACTTTTTAAAGTTCATTAGCACTTTTACACCACAAAATAGTATATGGAGTTAGATACATATTTGAGAAAAATTCGTAGTCATTTTTTACTCTTAACCTTAAAAAAATACCTTCATAAAAATTGTTACAATCATGTGAATTAATCTGACTTAATTCTTTTTTATATATATATACATATAGAAAGACAAAATGGTACTTCCTCCGGTCCTAATTATAAGAGCCAGTTGACTTTTTTGGAAAAATTAAGGATGCAAAATACACCACTATAAATTGTTTATATTTGTCTTTTTCCCTCAAAACTAAGTTATTTTACTTATAAACTATCATATAATCTAATTACATTTCGCATATATTAAGATTTAAGGGTCTAATTTGCTTCCTTAATCTTTCCAAAAAAAGTCAACTGGCTCTTATAATTAGGACCGGAGGTAGTATAACTAATTTAAAGTTCAAAGTACTAAAATAAACAGAGGAGATATGGATAGAAAAATTCTTGTAAAAGCCTTTAATGAAATGACAGGAACTGGGAATAGGAAAAAAAAAATCATGCAATAAAGATAAGATTTCCTATCAAGTAATAGAATAGATTCAGTGAAGTTCGTCGGATCAATTAATGAATTGCTTCCCAACACAAGAAGATGGTGAGAGTAAGACAAAACGAAAGTTGTAGCAATCCAGAGTTGTCAATCCAAATTAAAGAGGCTCAAGGACAATTTGATAGAAAAGGAAGACCCAAGTACTAATGTTTGTAGATAAGAATTCAATCAAATGAATAAGACTATAAGCTATTCCGACTTTTGAAAATTATTACAATATTTAGAATAGAAAAAAAACTATAATTGGATAAACAAAATGAACCAAAATTTTAATTTAATAGTTTAAAGCAAATCGAAATCGTCAAAATATATCATTTAGAATATATTTTAGGGGTTGTTGACAACCGACTTAACCGACTTGAGAGATAAAGCTTGAGATGGATGCTCTCCCTTTTCTGCTTGATTGATACTTTTCTGGTGCCATTTCTGGCACTTCTTGGCGGTGTCTGGCCACTTCCACCATCAACTCCGATCTACATTTCTTATTTTCATTTCTTCATCGTCCCTCTGCTTTCTTTGGCCCTATTTCATTGCCATCGGCATCTCCATGTTTTTCGTTTGCCTTGTATCTCCTCCATCCCTTGTTCATCTTTCATACTTTCCAGCCGTTTCCTCTCTCTCCCTCATCATCTTCTTCAATTTTCTCCGCCTTTTTTTCTCTCCACTGACTTTCCTCCCTCCACCGTCAACTGTCTCTCATTATAACCACAGACTTTCTTCTACCAACACCTTTCATCTTCTTCCTTCTGTCGAGTCTTTGCTGAGGGAGTAGTGTCTTTTGACCGTTTTTTGCCCCATCAACCTGCCCTATCCTCAACTTCTTTTACCTCCGATTTCCACTCTTCCTCATATTCTCTCCTCCGTTCTTTTATTTTCAGCTGTTAATGGGTGCTTTTAGCTCTCTTTTCATCTCTTGCTTTGAGTTTTCTGATTTGATTAGGGGGATCTGGAGCATAAATCCCATGTTAAAATTATATTCCCAGCTTTTCTCAATCCCCTGTTGCTTTTATTTGGTAAATTTATTGTAATTCTTATGCTTTCTATAGTATATGTTTGTTACATGATCAGCCAACTTTACTTCGTACTTCTACATGGGAAAAAATATATCCTATTCTTTGGCTCTGGTGCTTTCATTAAGAGTCTAGGTTTCAGAATCCACAAGTGAACATTGACATCATTAGGCTTGCTTTTCATGGTGACGTCACATTTCACTTCTCTTTGGCGGTTATAAGATCTACTCCCTCCGGTCCTAAATATAAGACCACTTTGACTTTTTTTTGTGGAAGTTAAGGAAGCAAATTAGACCACTAAATTATAACATATGTCACATGAAATTAGATTATAGGTTAGTTTATAAGTAGAATAAATTAGTTTTGAGGAAAAAATATGTTTTTTTGGAATTAAAACTACCTTTTTTTGGACTAAAAAAAAAAGTCAAAAAAATCAAAGTGATCTTATAATTAGGACCGGAGGGAGTATTGTAAAATCTCCAGATTCCATTCTCATCAAAGATGTTCTTCTCTTACTGGAAAATCGCCTAGCGTTATTTTGGACTTCAACTTCTTGGATGGCCCAGCCTATGGGCTTGGCAACTTTGATAATATTTTTTGGACTAAATCAATGTTTGGGTAGTTTAATTTTTGTTAATTAATATGCAATGTTTTATTTTTCTTCATTTTCTGCTTTCATTTCCTTGTACTCTACTTGATTAAGGGGGTCTTACTATGTATCCATTTTTACCAGTGAATAAAGTTGGCTTTTATATTAAAAAAGAACACCATTCAAAATATATATTAATATAAAAAGCACACATATTCTTAAATTTAACTAACAAAATATTTTAGCCAATTTAGCTAATCACATTTTTTTTCCTTGGCCGGAAACCCCAAAAAAAAAAAGTCAAAAGCGTGATTATGCTAAAAACAGGGGGGCAATTTGGGGAAAGAAGAGTCTTACTATGTCGTAACGTGGCTGGCAATGTCCTAGATTGTTTGGTACAATCATTTTTCTATTTAAAAGATTTTTCATCTTCTCCACCTGTCGTTCTAAATATTTCCTCTCTCGCTCAAATCCCCATTTCTGTCTTCCAAATTTTCGCTGTAATTTTTTTTTCGTTTGCGAGTAAAGTTTTCCGCTTATCGTTTTGATCCATGGCGTCTCGCCGGCGAATGTTATTGAAGGTCATAATCCTCGGCGACAGTGGGTACGCCTCTGTTCTGTTTTTTCCTTTCTTCAATTTAAGATTTTCCCTTTTGAATTTGATTAACAAATGGGTGGTAGTTGCATGGCAAGGAAGAAAATCGATTGTTATAATTATTTTTTTGTTCCTATGATTCATAATTTTATTGAATTCTCTGATATGTGGTTTGTTTTGTCAATTTTTTGCTTATTGCTTATTTTGGAGCAAAACTTAATCGAATTTGCTGGACTTTAACTTCATATCGTTTGGGATTCCATTTGAATCACGAGAAAATAATGAGTAAATGATTGAAGATCCTGGAAATGGAAGAATTTCTAATAGGAAACCGGTTTCTGTTTGGCCCATAATATTTTGCTTAAGGAAACATCTTTTGGGATTTGGGGGATTTATATAATTGCATGAAAAGGATTTATCATATATATCATGCCGGTCCGGTGTTGCATACCGGTGTTTTATGGCTTTGGGCCTCATTGAGATGCGATTGTTTATTGAGTTAATCTTCACGTTTTCTTTGCTAATTGGTATTTCTTTGACTTTGGCAGGGTTGGTAAAACGTCATTGATGAACCAGTATGCCCGAAACTCTTTTCTTCTAATTGTTGGAAGTATTTGATGAGTTTTCCTTTATTTGAATTGTATTTGTAATGGTATGATCATTATTGTTTCTGCATCTAGGTATGTGAACCGTAAGTTCAGTAATCAATATAAGGCTACCATTGGTGCTGATTTTCTCACCAAGGAAGTTCAATTTGAAGATAGGCTGTTCACATTGCAGGTGAGGGCCATGAAAATGCAAATACCTTTTTGGATAACAATATGAGAATTTTTCTTGACTCAGTAGAATTTTTCTGCTTGGAGCTTGTGCAATCTTCTACGGTGAATGTGTCATTTGTGAAATAATGTCTCCGTGCCCTTTAAGTTTATCTATTTGACTCAGCTAGTGATTGTATGTTGTATCAGTTCTTAAAACCTAAAATTACCTTCTTTGTTTCACTGAATATTTCACAAGGAAAAGTTTTTTTTTTTTTTTCAATTCAAAGTTAAATAATGTCGTATGTTTGTACTCTCAGTGCTTTTATTACATCATCTGTTCACATTGTTTTCTCTTGCAATTGTATTTGGAGCGTCCATCTTAGTGATTTACCAGAAATTGGTAGTTCTGCAGATAAGGATTTCTTTGCTTGACCCTTGCTATTCTTGTTGTATTACTTGACCCTTGCTATTCTTGTTTGTATTACAATCTTCATTCAGTTTTCATCTGCATATAAAGTTCCAAGAATGAGAATATCTGCCTGTGTGTGTAGATTTGGGACACTGCTGGTCAAGAGAGGTTTCAGAGCCTTGGTGTTGCTTTCTACCGTGGTGCAGACTGCTGTGTCCTTGTTTATGATGTAAATGTCATGAAATCTTTTGAAAATCTCAATCACTGGCGCGAAGAATTTCTTATTCAGGTGGTTGTTTATCTTTAGGGTTCAGGATAGTAAGTAACTTAGCATAGTTAAATTAACAAGGAATGATTCTCACAAGCAATTGATTTCACAGGCTAGTCCATCCGACCCAGAAAACTTCCCATTTGTTGTATTGGGAAACAAAATAGACGTTGACGGTGGTAATAGCAGAGTTGTAAGTTGCTTCTCCCTTCATGGCATGTTTTTCTTCTTGTCATCCATGAAAATTGCCATATAAGTAAATTATATGGATTGCCTGCTGGAATTCTGAGGCGATTTATAGCACTTCTCTGTTTTGGAAGAGTCTTGATGGTGGTTGATTTTACTTGAATGCAATATTTTTTATACATGTTGTTGCAGGTTTCTGAGAAGAAAGCAAAAGCATGGTGTGCTTCCAAGGGAAACATACCATACTTTGAGACCTCTGCAAAAGAAGGATTTAATGTAGAGGCTGCTTTCCAGTGTATAGCCAAAAATGCACTCAAGAATGAACCTGAAGAAGATTTGTGAGTACTTCTGAATTTTGAATTTTATGTTTTGCATGTAATTATTTGTGTGACATAGTGCATAACTTCACCATGGTTAAAAAAATCAGACTGAGAACCAGTGAATCAGGCATGGCTTTAGGTTTTTTCACCCTACAAACTGACTTGTCAAAAGATTAGCCATATTATAATAACTAATAAAATCAGTCAAAAACCAGTTTTGATCTTTTTCATCTTACTTGGTTTTTTCTCTGTAAATTATGCAAATGCTCGAATATAAAATCCATTATGCCAGAAGCCGTACCAATCTATGGAATTGGTGTTAGCAAGAGGTTGATATTTGACTGCAAAAACGTGATATCCATTTCTATATGTCAATAAGTTTAGGATATCAGGGTTCTATTTAATTTTTTGGCCTGAAGACATCGGGTTTCAACTTCCATTTATTAGTTGAGTGATTGTATGGAGACTTCTAACTCTGGAGAACGTTAGCTTGCTCAGCGTCATCCCAGAATTTTCTGGAGTGAGAAAGAGAGGTGGATTTCACTTTTGTTTGATCTAAAATTAGAAGGGTAGAGGTGGGACCTGCATTATCTGACCTTTCTATATCGTTATTTTGGTTGAAGTGATATCTTAGAAAATCTGGGTCCCACATCATCAAAAGCACTTTAACTCCCGCTCTTATGTTTTGATTATTGAAGTGAGAATTATCAGTGCATATAATGACTAGAGAACTTAACTATTTATAAAAGTAGCATTTCTTGTAGAATTGCCCTTGGCAGTTTTGATGTACTCATGATTGGGGTCCAGCTTACTTGAAGATGTAATTGAATGTTGTAAATAATAGAGGAAGTGATGCCATTGCTGGGTATTTGTTTTGATATGCTGTTGATGATTGTGACAGATATCTGCCTGATACAATTGATGTTGGTGGTGGTGGACGACAACAAAGGTCTACAGGCTGTGATTGTTGAATTGAGAGTTTTTGGACAAGTTACTCCCTCTACTACTACTTGCTACTTTGAATTTGTTCAATCATTAGTCAGCAACACTATTTACTCTGGAAAAATTTAGGACAAGTTAAAAGTTCTACACACACACTGTCTCTCTCTCTTTTGAAAGTCATTAGTAGTCTATATTTTGTGTTTTCACTTTTCTAGTATCTAATGTGATATTTGTATCTAATCTCTTTTCAGCCACATTTCATCTATTTATAATATATACTGTGAGAAGTCTGTGTTGAGTTGGCTTTGGTCCTTAATATATGATCTTGTTGGGATTTAGATTATGTTTCAAATGTAGAAGAACTCAATCCATTTTGCCTCCAAAACTTGTAATTGTTTCGAAGTATTTCTATTGTTTACATATCAAGAGGTTTCCATCTATAAGTCATAATTCAAAAGAGAACTTTAAGTAAATCAACTCATATTATTACAAATAAATAACTTAACTAATTTCTTTGTTATACCCAAATTAGTTTAGTAGTTCTTGAAAAAGTTAAGGAGAACATTCACATTGTCCTGATCTTTCTGTTTACTTCTTTTTACCCTTTTTGTCCATAATGTTTTTTTTGGAAAAAGTTATTGAGTTGAAATTGTTTAATGAAAATTATTAGACTAAATTATTGGAAAATACTACTGAAGCAATAACATCTTTATTAAAACAAGAATTCTTTTTTTTTTTTTTGGATTACAATGGCAAGCCCAAGGCTTGAAAGTGGAGCTAGGAACGGCTCCCAAAAAGTCTGATGATAATAATAAGGAAAAATTACAATTAAATCCTAAATAAGACAAATAAGTATTGTAAGTTTCCTTAAAATCTCAAAATTATTAATACGTTGAGACCTGTGTGTGTAATTATAAAATTACCAAGCTTCTTTCATTATTTAGTTGTTAATACATGTTGTAACAGATATTAATATAGTTTTATTTAGTTGTTAATAACAAGTATCTTAAGAATATTAAAATTACTTATTAATAACAAACAATGTTGTCAATTAAGACACATTAATTTGTTAAAGAAAGCACACCTATTTGTTAATATTCTCTTCTGTCTATTAGTATAGGTAATGAAATAATTTCACAATTACATTGTATTACCTTCAAGTCCCATGAGACAAGGGATCTATTAGTAATTACAAGATTTCAATAAACTTTATAGTATTAATTTGTCTTACTCAGGGTTTGAGAGCAATTTTTCCTAATAATGAAAACAAAAAAGCACATCTAAGTCAACAGAACAAAATCAAGAGTTCATAATCAAATCCCATATGGGCCAAAGTCCAAACCCAACATAGGGCCCATGACTCACACAACTCGGACTTGAAAACCGCACCGCCATTTTCTTCCTCATAACCTTGAGACCACCATACCGTCTCAGAAAAAAGAAAATCAAGGGTTTCCATTTTTTTACTATCAAGCTCCAATCATGGAATTGGTAAAATAAGACACAAACCCACTTCACCAAATCCTACCACCTCGTCAGAAGAGTTTGACTCTTAGAAAAGTTACTTATGTTAAAAGGAGAAGCCATAAATCTTTGGAAGTTAGTTATTGGTTCATAGTATCCAAAGAAAAACATAGGAATTCTACCAAACCGAAGTAACTTTTCAAAAACGGTGAGGAAAACTTTCACATAATCGGTCAGGAGTGTCTCCACTAATCTCCCCTCTCGACTTCCTCTCCACTTGATATTTTTATCATTGGATTTTCTTTCTATAGTTGATATCTAATACAATGCAAAAATATATTCTTCTTTTTGTTGTTTATTGTATAACTTTATAATAGTATTAAGATACTCCTAAAACAAAACCAATGGGCATTACATCAAGGGACATACTCCTTTGTGTATTGGCAAGACCATGCTTGGGTCCAAGAATTTTCTTTTATGATCAAAGCCCATATGGGCCTAATATATCCAAAGTCCAACCCAACATAGGGCCCATGACTCACACAGCGCCGACTTGATAATCACACCGCCATTTTCTTCTTCTTAACCTTGTGATCACCATATCGTCTCAGAAAAATCAGTCAAGGGTTTCCATTTTTCAACTATCAAGCTCTAATCATGGAATCGGCAAAACAAGACACAAATCCACTTCACCAAATCCTACCACCTCGTCTAGAAGATGCAGGCCTCGAAGAATGTGCCCTCCCACCTGAATCCATCAAACAAGCCTTCTTCAAAGCCGCCTCCGCCGTCAAATCACGCGCCGCCTCCGTCTTACATTCCGATGAAGACGAATACGACGATGACTCAGCTTGTGTTAACGATCCCTGGCCCACCGCGAAGGATCCCTCCGATGTGGGGCCCTGTGCTGTCGATAAAGGGAGCGAAATCGGTGGTTTCGACGAAGTTAAGGTTGGTGGTTTTGAGGATGATGATGAAGATGGAGTGAGAGATAAGGTGATTGTGGGGGAAGAGGAAGAGAGAGATTGTGTGGTGGATGGTTTGAGAGGATTGGATATTGAAGATGATGGGAAGAAGGACAGTGATGATGAGGAGGAAGAGAAGGAAGGTAAGAAAAGACCGACTTTGGTTGAAGGTTTTGTTTGAAATGACTGATCTTTGTTTGTTTTCTTGGTCTGTGTGATTTTCACTTCAATCAATGTGATGTGTAAGTGTGTGTGTGTGTGTGTATGGTTCAATTTTGAGATGAGGGAGGAGTTTGTTTCTGGGTTCTGAATCATGCGTTGTACAAATTACAAATAAGTTGGTTATGCAATGTAGTGGTCTTTCTTTGAAGTGCCTGTGATGTTTGGGCTCAAGATAAGCCCTGGAATTTTCATGGTTATTATGAATTGATGAGTTTCTTTTGTTGTTGAAGTAGGCTGGTAAGATTCTATTAGAGGACAATGAATCAGCCATATCATTACAAGAGAATGTATATTTATGTAACAATTTCAGTTAATGTTACTCCTTTCTTTACCAATGTTAACCTGATCTACCTGAATAAGTTATAAATTGATTTACTTGGTTCTAATTTTAAATTAACATTAATCTAATAATATGCAAGTGTTATGATTAAGTGAAGTAGCTTCCTAAAATCTCTCCAATAATATGGAATATTGAAAAAAACATTTTTACTTTTTAAATTGGTATTTTTTACTTTTATTTGTAGGAAAAATTTGATGAGTGTTAGAATCAATAAAAAATAAATCAATTAATCTTGGATTATTTTATGTGATTTGACTTATATATGCACTTATTTCTTATTTTATTTTTCTTTCTTATCTACTTTCTACTCTTTCCATATTGTAGCTCATTCCAGCCTTATAATCAATCAATATAGTGTTTTTCTATCTGCTTTATCATCGAACTCTACATTACTAGTGCCACGAATTGGCATCAAAATAATGGCCATTCTCCTCGGAGCCCTTCCAGAAGTCGCCCTATGTTGGAATGTTCTGGATGAGCCTGCCAGCAACAAATCCTTGAGTTGCACGAGAAGATGGCTTTGAGGAAGAATAGCAACAACAAACCTTTGAAAAATATCACCATTGGGCATTTGAATGCTCAAACCAACAACAAATATCTTCAAGAACTTGAGGAAAAAAATTGAAAGAAAATGTATCAAAACTTGAGAAAGGAGATGCAAAGAAAATTAATCAGAACTTGAGAGAAGATCAAAACTCGAAAAAGAAAATCGATTAGAAACTAACAAAGAAAATGGATCAGTGTAGTGTCTAAAAAACTTTGATTATAGTTTGTTTTACTGAGAAAACCAAAAAAAAAAAAGTTCGTTTTATTTGTTTTTAAAAATATTACTTTTATTAGTTGAATTTTGACACTCATGGGGGTTGAAAAGTTAAAAATTGGTTTTAAGCATAGTAATTAAATCTAGCCTTGTCCGGCTGAGCCGGCTCGGAACCTGCCGACTCGTGAGGTAAACCGGGCCGGTCTGATTACCAACCTGAGGGCAGAATGACCTGGGGTTAACCCGAGCAAAATCCGGACGACTTGGAGGTTCACGCGAGTTGCCTGGTCCGCTTCCCCCTCCCTTAGAAAACCAAAACGCGGTCGTTTGCTTTTTTTTTTTCCAAATGTTAATTTCATTATTTCTCATTCCTGTCGATTCCTCTCCCCCACTCCATTAAGAATCTCTATTCAAAAAACTTGAAAAGAAAACCCTTCCTCCATCTATCGCCGGTGTTCGTGATCACCGCTTTCGTCACCAGTGTGCTCGTCGATTCCCTCTCCTTTGCCGTGCTCTTCATTCTTCTTCTTTTTCTTTGTTCTGTTTGTGCTCTCCTCGTGTTCGTGTTCACCTTTGCCATGCTCTGCTCTGTTTGTGGTCGCCGTTGTGTTCCCCACTATTCATGATCGTCGGACGCTTGGGACTTGGGAGCCGTGGTGGGTGCTGCTCATTCAAAGGTTTTAGGTAGGAGATTTGGGGTTTTCGTGTTACTTACGCCATTTAGACATAAATATGATTTCTTGATGATACTCTCTTCTGCCAAAATTTCAAACTAATTTCTGGATTCCTTTGCTTGCTTTTCTATTTGATGCTTTCTTGTTGATTGTATTGTTGTTGATTGTTTCAAAATTGTTGTAGCTGGCTGTGAACCTGTCTTTTTTGCGATTGGGTTTTCCTTTGTAGCACTGAATATTGATCAGACTTGGTGCGTGTCATTTGCTATCTGTTGTTGATTGGAAATGTTGTGTGTGGTTTGATTTGTTTTCTACAATGGATGCTGAAAATAGTGAAGGGTCAAATAATCCTCCTGGCAGTCCTTCTGACATTAGTTTACCTGAATCACAGCCATCTTGTAGAGTACAAAAATCTAATCCTACTTAGGAATATGTTTCTCTTAAAAAAGAGGGGAAGTAAATATTTTTCACATGTCTTTTATGTGGTTAAAGATTTTTGGAAGTTATTGTTACTTGGATGGTTTTTTGGTTAAATTTTTTATTTTTTACCGGGCTAGTTCATGGGTTGATTATGGATTGACCTTTTGCCCCGACCGAGCTAGTTGCTGGTTTGGGTTTAATTACCATGGTTTTAAGTAGAGGTGGGAAATCGGGCGGGCCGGACTTAAACGGGCCAAGCCCGTTTAAGCCCGCGAACCAAAAAACCCACTTTTTGTGAAGCACGACCCTTGAGTCGTCGGATCTCGGGTCGGCCCGCGGGTGTCGACTTTTTTAAATGTTTTTTCCTTTAATTTTGAGTGTGTATTGCCAATGAAAATAATTGATCTATAATAAAAAATATAAATATATATGATCCAAATTATATTTAAATACAAACTAACTAAGCATTAGTGCATTGCCCTATACCAACTCAACAACTCATAAATTATGTACTAAGTCTAGAACTAGAAGTCACACTACAATTAAATAGAATGTTCTTAGTAATAAGGAATTAAAGTATAAAAGTGGGACGTATAGGACTTGAATATAACCTAATAAGCATTTAAATTATATTCGTCCATATGCATATATACAAAAATAGCACACCTATTTAACTCTTTGAGTAAATGAAAATAAAAAAAATGTAAAAAAAGGAGGGGCAATAAACGTGCTTAAACGGGAGGGCCCATCAAAGCCCGAGGCCCAAAGGGGCGGCCCATTTAAACCTTCTCCCTTTTTTAGCTCCAAAATCAAAACTCGGCCCTCCTCGGGTTTGGGCATAAACGGGCTCGACCCGAATTCCCGGCTCTAGTTTTAAGTGCTTTTTTAGTGTAAAGATAACTCAATCCAAACACACCCATTCCGAAAATACCTATGAGGCTACATCAATTTCATTCTTCATCTCGTTATTATTTTATTTCTCTCTTTTAATAGCACTTATTATTAAGGGTATGGTTGGAAAAATTAAATGTTTATTTCTTACACTAATTTTAAATGTTTTTTTAACCGTGTAATTTAGTTATTGAGCTATTATATTAAGGACTAGACATAGTATGTTACATATAATTAAATTATACGTTAGTTTATAAGTAAGATACATAGGTTTTAAGAATGAATTTTTAATATAAATAATCATTTTTATTTTTCATGTGTGTTGTGTTGTGTGTGGCTATGAACCATGCCATGCCATATTGTAAACATTAGTTATTTAATTTTCATTTTATCTTTTTTAAAATGAAATAGATTATACTTAAATTTTAAATTTAAGCATTTTTTGTAAACATTTAATCATATATTCACTATTCAAATTTGTTGAGTTAACATTTTTTAGTAAACGAAACTCACGGTGTTAGCAAAAAAGAACTAAAAGTGCAATTTCCAAACTCAAGGGAATAAAATAAATCTTGATGCAAATATAAAGGACAAAGAGTATACTTTACCCTTAAAAAATTAATTTACTTTTCAATTTTTTGTTCAACATGACCACTTTATCCATTTTTATGTAAAAATTTCATTTTATTTTGGGACAATTGCACTTAGATCCCAAGTAAGAGATTTATTATCAGGGATAGGCAGGTCCATTGACAACTTCTTCACTTGTTAACCAAGACTATTTCACTTGTTAATAGTTATCATTAACAGCTCCTTGTGACCTCCCTGAAATTAAATCTCTTACTTAAGATTTAAGTGCAATTGTCCCTTTTATTTTTCAAAAAAAAAAAAAATCAAAGGCACAAAATTTCATATAAGTCTTTCTAGTTTTCTAACTCAAACGTTGTTCGCTTCAAAAGTTTTGTAATGATTTTTTTGCCAATAATTGTTAATAAAAAAATATAAAAAGATAATAATGTTTAGAAAGTTGACATCAGTATGTTTTGTCACTGAAACCACTTTATAAAATCAAGTTCTGAAATAAAATAGTACTAGCATGTAAAGTTAAAGCACAAACTACTACTGACTTGGGAAAAAAATTGTCACTTGTGCTTGGTAATTCATGTTCCCTATGGTTCTTACTTATTAGGACCTAACAATTCTCATAAATCAATAAAATTGATTAAAAATATTAAATTTATTTTAAAATTCAAGTAATTTTCAATTTTACCTCCACAAATTATACTAAACTCTAAAATTGTACTCCCTCCGTCCCCAAATATAAGCTTCAAATAACTACTTTATTTTATTCGAAAAAACTACTGAAGTTAGTTAAAAGGGAAAATTTCATTGTAGGACCACTGTAGCAATTTAATGTCAGATGAGGACCATAAAAATCTGAAATTTCACTGCAGGACCTAGGTCCTTAAATGAAAAAAAATTGTTGTATGAAAAGACCTAAAAGCCCTTGTGAATTAATTTCAGATAGGGACCTGTGTAAAAGTCTTCTGACGCTGATGCTGACACGCTGACATAACGTACTTCCTTGGCTGACAACGTACTTCCTTGTGCATATGGCGATTTCCTTGTGCATATAGCCATTCCCTTGTGCATGGCCTGGACATAGCACGTTATAAGGCCAATTAATTACTCTTTGTGCATATGGCCATTTCCTTGTGCATATGGCCATTTCCTTGTGCGTGGCCTAGACATAGCACGTTATAAGGCCAATTAATTACTCCTTGTGCATATGGCGATTTCCTTGTGCGTGGCCTGGACATAGCATGTTATAAGGCCAATTAATTACTCCTGTGCATATGAGCATTTCCTTGTGCGTGGCCTGGACATATCACGTTATAAGGCCAATTAATTACTCCTTGTGCATATGGCGATTTCCTTATGCATATGGCCATTTCCTTGTGCGTGGCCTGGACATAGCACGTTATAAGGCCAATTAATTACTCCTTGTGCATATGGCCATTTCCTTGTGCATATGGGCATTTCCTTGTGCGTGGCCTGGACATAGCACGTTATAAGGTAAATTAATTACTTCTTGTGCATATGACGATTTCCTTGTGCATATGGTCATTTCCTTGTGCGTGGACTGGAAATGACCATATGCACAAGGAAATGACCATATGCACAAGGAGTAATTAATTTGCCTTATAAAGTGCTATGTCCAGGCCATGCACAAGGAAATGACCATATGCACAAGGAAATCGCCATATGCATAAGGAATAATTAATTTGCCTTATAATGTGCTATGTCCAGGCCACGCACAAGGAAATGACCATATGCACAAGGAAATGACCATATGCACAAGGAAATCGCTATATGCACGAGAAAGTACGTTGTCAGCCAAGGAAGTACGTTGTGTCAGCGTCAGCGTCAGCGTCAGCGTCAGCGTCAGCGTCAGCGTCAGAAGACTTTTGCACAGGTCCCTATCTTAAATTAATTCACAAGGGCTTTTAGGTCTTTTCACACAACAATTTTTTTTCATTTAAGGACCTAGGTCCTGCAGTGAAATTTCAGATTTTTTGGTCCTTCTTTTACATTAATTGTCTACAGTAGAGCTGGTAATATAGGCAGGCCCGTCGGGTTCGGGCCGGGCTCAACAAAACCCAATTTGAATATGGGCTTGATATTTAGGCGGACTATATTGTTCGGGTTTCGGGGCGGGCCCAAAAAAACCCATTTTAAACCCATTTTTTATCACTTTTTTTTCCTTTCTTCGAATGAGCCCCCCGAGGACCGAGGTTTTATAATATAATTATAATACAAATATACAACACAAGATTATAAATTCAAATTCAAGGTTTTAACACATTACAAATAACAAAAGTGATAGTAAAACATAGAACATATTGTTTAACTTCAAATATTCCAAAATACAGCAAATCCCTGAACATCAATGATCAACAATCAATCAATGTTAATAAGATTTGAACTTAAAGCATTGTCTGAGGTGACAAGAGTATCTTGAGCTTGAGCATTCTCACATTGCTCTGGTACATCTGCCATTGTTGGAACAAAATAGAGGCACGTTAATAGTCATAAGTACAACATATGATAAAATAGAATATGATAAATGAATAAATATAAATAGTCTACCATCGATATCCTCCTCTGTAGGGAAACCAAGCATCCAATTATGAGTACAAATAAGGGATTGAACATTATCGGGAAGAAGAGAACTCCTATATTTTGTGAGAACTCGTGCACCAATACTAAATGCCGATTCACTGGCCAATGAGTGAGAGATCAGCGGCGTGATCGTGTGAGTAAGATGAAGGACAGTAAGTGAGGAAGTCAGGAAGGGAAATGTATTAGACTATTAGGGTTTAATTTGATTTTGTTTTAAAATAAAAAAAAGAAAGAAAAAAGGAAAATGGGTTCGGGTTAGCCCACGGGTTTAACGGGTTAGCCCGTCACGGGTTCGGGCCCAAAATACCCATTTTAATATGGGCCCTATTTTTTCAAATCCATAACCATATTTTTTTTACGGGTTTCGGGTTGGCCCACAGGCTTGGGCCCATATTATCGGCTCTAGTCTACAGTGGTCATTGAATGAAATTTTCCCTAGTTAAAAGCAATAATTATGTGAGGAATCCAATTTATTTTTTAACTTTGCCCTTATTATTAAAGATGAAAGAGAATGGCAAATAAGAGATAATAAAGATGAAAGAGAGTGCATGGAGAAAAGATAAACAATGGGTAAAATTGGAAAAAATGCAATAAATACTTTGACAACCATAAAATGAAGCTTATATTTTGAGACAAGCCCATTCACAAATATGAAGCTTATAATTAGGGACGGAGGGAGTATTAGCTTCTAGTATCTCCCAATAGTACCCTTATTAAACATGAGTGTACGTGAAAAAAAATTATACATCTTAAAAACTAACAAACTGCCTTCTATTAAAATGATCAAAAAAAGCTTGTTAGTTGCTTTTTTATAACAAGGAATATAAGGAGTAATTATTTATAGATTCAAAAGCATCATCTAGAGTTGTGCCTGAAGGGGCCGGCCCTTCAGGGGCCAGGGCCTTAAAAGGGCTGGCCCGAAAAGCCCGGGTAGTGCAAATATCCCTATTTTTCAAAACCCGGCCCTTGAATGGAAGGGCTCAAGGCCGGCCTGGCCCGACCCGATTAACGCTTATACACTATTTTTTAATCTTTTTCTATAGAAAAAATTAAAGCAAAAAAATCATTATCGTCAACATAAATATCAATTTTAATTTACAATACAAACACCAATAAGCAACAAACAGTAAGAAATTATCAAACAATGATAAATATTGTCCATATTTTTTATATAAGTCACAAAATATATGTTTATTTTTAATTAATTATTTTAATATATATTGTCCATATATATAAATAAGTCACTCACTAAGAAATTATCAAACAATGATAAATATTGGGAATTAGGTATTATGGTTTTTTACCTTTAATTAATTATTTTATTTTGTAGTTATTAATTTTTTAAATATATATGTGTGTGACAAGTTTAAAGGGCTGGCCCTTTGAAGCCCTCAGCCCTACAGGGCCAGCCCGTGAAGCCCGATTCCCTTTTGAAGCCTCCAAAATCGAAGCCCAACCCTTCAAAAACCAGGACTTAAAAGGGTCAACCCGATAGGCTTAACCAGAATTACCAGCTCTAGCATCATCTCTAGCATCATCGGTCAAAGAAAGTGGCACTCGACTCTTTCGATTACCTCCTCAAATCTCTTGTGACATTGGGACCCTGAAATCTCGGCGCGTTTAAAGTTCCGTCGACACACCCACGTTTCCTCCTCCTTCCTTACCATCTGTGTCCAAATTTCAGGCCTTTATTTGTCCTCATTCCACGCTTCTATACTACCAAGAACTAGATCTTCACAAAAAGTCACCAAACCCCATATACATTCCTCCCTCACATTTTCTTCTTCGATCATCATCATGATTACCAAGAAACCCATTTTAAAACCCATCTATTTGGCCCTCACCATTCTCCTCGTACTAAGCTTCAATGTTGTCATTAAGGCCTCCGAGGTTGTCCCAGATGCCGAGGACACAGAAGATTTAGAGGGTATTGATGAATTACTAGCAGTAGACGAGGAAGTAGAGAAGGAAGAAGAAAGGGGTAATGGGGTGAAGTCATCGGAAGCAGATGTTTTAGCAAAGGCTCAAAGAATCGTTTTTGAGCTCAATAATGATAATACCAAGAGGGTTATTGATGGTTTTGAGTTTGTTCTGGTTCTGGGGTACGCTCCTTGGTGTCCTAGGAGTGCTGAATTAATGCCCCAATTTGCTGAGGCTGCCACTTCACTTAAGGAATTGGGAAGTCCTATTCAATTGGCTAAGCTTGATGCTGATAGGTATCCCAAGCCTGCTTCTCTCCTTGGGATAAAAGGTTTCCCCACTATGCTTCTTTTTGTCAATGGTAGCTCCCAAGTGTACTCTGGTGGTTTCACAGCGTAAGATACTAACTTTATCACCTAAACACATGATCTGCTAATTTCAGTTAGTTAGCTGTATATGCAAGTCTTTATTCTGAATTTAACCCTTTTAAATATGGTTTGTTCTGAAGGTTTCAGCCTGGTATCTATGTAGTTTGTAGAATCTGGTAACTTTTAACTAATGTAGAAAATTTTTGCCTGCTCCCAGAGGTTTACAGCATAAGATGTTAATTTTATCAGCTTTCTGTAAATATTGTGTTCTTGAACTCTGAATCTGCGTATTTCAGAAAGTTAGGTGTATGCATAGGTTTTTATCTTTAATATGAATGATGAACTATATATTTTAAGAGTGGTTTGGGCTGGGAAAATTTGCCTGGGATCCATCGCTTCTAATTTTATTGGTCGTTCCTTATTGTACTCTGGTAGGTCATTCGTAATTGTACTCCGGTAGTTTTACTGAGCAAGACACAAACCTTGTCACTTGAATAACCTAACTGAAACTGCATGTTTTTAAGCTGTAGATCTGCATTTTTCAAACAGTCAGGTCATTATGTTTGCCCAGTATCTCTGGTTTATTCTCCTATTATCTGCAATGCAGATTGATCAATTCATCTGGAATGATTCTCTCAAAGAATTAATAACTATATATTGCTTGGCCCATTTAATTAATCGTGCAGCTTGAAATGTGTATCTAGTGTCTCCCAGCCCCTCAATGTTTCAGATAGGTGTGTCTATGTAGGTCTTTATTCTGAATTATTTCATTATAATGATGATTTGTTAGCTTATGCTGGAAATATTAGCATTGTCTCGTTGGTTTGTTTAATCTTGAAGCTTCTTCAGTGTAGACTGATTGGTCAATCATATTGCTTGTATAACCCAAAATGTGTGTTTAGTGATTTTTGGGTGATGCTTTCAGGGATGATATAGTGATATGGACAAGAAAGAAGATTGGCACACCTGTTATTAGAATAAATTCTGTGACAGAGGCAGAAGAATTTCTGAAGAAGTATCATACATTTGTTATTGGTCTATTTGATAAATTTGAGGTAGGTGACACAATTTATGATGTATTCTGAGGCTACCAGATGAGTGCTACTGATTAAAAAGAGGATAAAGTAATTGAAAATTGTATATGATTGAATAATTTATTGAACTTAGTGATAATTGATGAAATACTGAAAATCTTGTTTGCTCCAAGAATGGAAATAACTTGGTTCATATATCTAATACTGCATCAACTGTTCATGGGCGTGTCATGCAGACCGAGTCTATCCGATTCAGATCTTTTCTATTTCTTAAATAGTAGAAGCAAGCAACAAAAGGGGAAAAAAATTAAATTTCTGTTTTCCCCTGGTTCAGCGGAAAAAGATGCAGATTATAAAGGTTGATCGATGAACAAAGATGACAAAAAAAGTGCCAAAAATGATATTTAACTGTGGTTGTTAGGGCATTTCCCTAAGGCCCTGTTTGGTTACCACTAAGGAAAAGGAATCATTCTCCATTGCATGACAATCAATATTTAAAGTATTGATTATGTCCCTGCAATTATTACTTGATAACAATTATGAACTGTTAATTTTCATTTAGGGACACATGACATTTCACATTAGAAAAGTAACTTTTTACATTCTATTCCCTTTTCCATTCCTTCTAATTCTGCAACAGATGAGCCCTAAGTTACACTGAGCATGTTTTCATGATCTAAATTCAAGTGTTTTTCCATTGTTCCTTTTTCTTATGGATTGCAATTTCATTTAAAATATATGCAACCTGAATTTTATGGTGATTATCTATTCACATTTTCTTTGCTTAACATCAGCCACAAAATTTAAAATTTTAAACTCATTTTGGGTTTGAATGAGATTGGACCTTGGAGAATTCTAGTCTAATTGATGATTGTTTTGTTGATGTAAATAAAGAACTGGTAGTATATAGTTAATCCTTATAATTAGTCATTTCATGGATTTTGCATATCATGTAGTGCCACATATTATTTTATTGTTGGCTTTGTATGTCGATCACAAGAATCTATCATTCTCCCCAGAAGACAAATTGTAGTAGGGAAGCAAGTAATTCTTTTCTATTAAAAATTTCAGGGATCTGACTATGAAGATTTTGTGAAAGCTGCAAAGTCTGATAATGAGACCCAGTTTGTTGAAGTGAACAAGGCTGAGCTGGCCAAAGTTCTTTTTCCAGATCTCATACAAACTGATCCTTTTATTGGCATTGTCAAAAGTGAGCCTGAAAGATATACTGCATATGGTGAGTGTGTTATTCGTTTCAATGATTGTTTTTAATTGGTTCTGGTGTCCTTGAAAGGAAAAATAGAAGTGCAGATATTTAGGTTCTCTTAAGAAAATACCGTAAGTTATTCTTCTGAACTTACTTTTAACAGTGAGGCATTCTGACTCTGTAGATGGAACTTTCAGCATGGATAAAATATTGGAGTTTTTGGACTACAATAAGTTTCCATTAGTTACAAAACTTACAGAGATGAATTCTATGAGGGTCTACTCCAGCCCAGTCAAGCTTCAGGTTGCATTTATTTTCAAATTTATTTTTGAAATGGATTTTCTTATCAACTTTTTGGTTTTTCTTTCACGTTTAATTTTGGGCATTTTCTTCTTTTGCTAGAATTTCATGTCAATAGTAATGTAATGCAATCTGCACCTGAAATTAAGCTCTCTATTTTTTGTACAAAGTATTGCATATGGACTAGGATTTCTGGCCTTCACCTATTACGATATTTAGCATAGTCTGTGTCGGCTGCTGCTCGTTATATTCAATCATAATGTTATTTTTCCAGCTTTAGAATAGTCAAAGTTAATAGTCTGTTATTGTCTAGGTTTATGCCTTCTCTGGCACTGATGACTTCAAAAATCTTCTTGAGCCGTTTCAAGATGTTGCAAGGACCTTCAAGTCAAAGGTAGTTGCTCTGACCTATATTTTGAATTCTTCAAAGAATTTCCTTTATGATACTTTCGGTATCTAATATGTCTTTCAAATGCAGGTCATGTTTATACATGTGGATATAAACGATGAGAATCTTGCAAAGCCCTTCCTAACTTTGCTTGGTTTGGAAGAATCAAAACATACAGTGGTTAGTTTTCATGTTAAAGACAAGTATTTGTTGAGATATTGTTACTAGTTTAGAGAATTCTAGCGGCTTAAAATTCATGCAATTTGTTTCTTGGTGTGCCCAAAGATTGCTGCATTTGAAAATGGAGGGAGTTCAAAATTTTTGTTGGAATCAGAATCAACGAGAAGCAATATTGAAGTAAGTTTCTGTCGGTATAAATATTCCTATGATTACCTTCTAGGGAGCTACATGCCAAAATGGTGTCCCCCCTTCTTTCTCTTTTCTTTTTGCAGGAGTTCTGCAACAAACTAGTGGATGGTTCTCTGTCACCATACTTCAAATCACAGCCCATACCAGATAACGTAAGTTTATTTAAATTATATATAGCCTTTCAGTCCCTTTAAACAAACAAATGTGTCCCTTGTGTTGTATATACAATATTTCCATTGCGGTAGTTATATTACCTCCGGTACACTACAAACTACATCCTACATTCAGGACTGGAGGAGTATTAAATATTTATGTGCATTCAAATCTTGGGCAGCTTTATCCCAATATGTATTCTAGGTCGATCTCTTTAACTAACCTCCTTTCCCGTGCCGCTGAAAATTGCAGACAAACGCTACCATCCATGCTGTAGTGGGGAAAAGCTTTGATGACATTGTTCTGAGCAGTGAGAAAAGTGTGCTTCTAGAGGTTTACAAAGTGTTACCCTCGTGTTTATACTATCTCATGATTAATCTTCAAATGTTTTTAGAAAACTCAAGAAACTAGTAAATACTTGCTGTAAACTAAGGGGTGTCATTTTCTGTAAGCTATATGTGATCTTTAACTTATGCAAAGTCTACTGGTGCTGATGGAACAAACTAATACTATTCTTTGATTTGTTAAATTATATGCTTGACCTGAGCAATGATGAATTATCAATAAGAACAAGACTTTCAATTTGAAGCTCCAAACTTCTGAATTCGAAGTTTTAGCACTATTCGGTTTCTTGATGGAGCTTGTACTAACTTTTTATGGCTGTGAAATAGGTATTTACTCCTTGGTGTATGAACTGTGAGGCCACAAGTAAACATGTAGAGAACTTGGCGAAGCACTACAAAGGATCAAGTAATTTAATTTTTGCAAGGATAGATGCTTCAGCTAATGAACACCCAAAACTGCAAGTAAGTGTCACCAAAACTAATATTGGTCTCTCAGTTTATTTGATGACATGAAAAGACAATGAAGAATTTTTAATGGAAATCTAGAATGCTGGTTGTGCAATTTATTTTGATCTAATGCAGATGATAAATATAATGTAAAGGTTATCTTTACTGAAGTTGGGTTGTTCCTTTGTTTGATACGTTAGGTGAATGATTATCCAACGCTCTTACTTTACAGAGCAAGTGATAAGACCAATCCGGTAATTATTTCATAATTCGAGATATAATTTTTTTCATGAGTTACTGGTGAGTTACAATAATTCTGTTTATTTTTCCCTGCAGATTAAACTTTCTACAAAATCTAGTTTGAAAGAATTGGCTGCATCCATCAACAAGCATTTGAAAGTCAAGGATCAAAGCGTCAAGGATGAATTATAGACGATAGAAAATATTTTGGTAGAAGAAAAATCTCCCTAAAGAAAGGGGAAAAAGGTTATTTGTAAAAACTCAAGGAAAAGGAGAGAATGATGGGAGTTTACTTAGACAATTAAAGGCTCTTACTTGAGTTTTTTTTTTTTTTTTTTAATTTTAGCTTCATACCTAGAGTTTTGTGTGGTCAGGTCGCATGTAACATCCTGTCTATTGTAAGGATTAGCTTGTTGCCAAAATGCAAAAGCTAAAAGGTTAAATTTAAAAGTACATATACTTTTTTTTTTTTGGATTACAGAGTACATATACTTTAGAACTGAACTCGAATACAATGTCATATATCATCTAGTTTTGTGAGTCCATATCAGTGAATTGATCTTAGGTTTGAACCATTTTGTGTGCTTGTAATATGTGAGGAAATATTGGGAGGCTTGACTTTTCAAAATTGAATCTGATGCTAGACCTCAAGGCTTTTTTGTATTTGTGTGCGTGTAATAGATATTAGTGTATGAATTCACTGTTGTATCTTTTTTATCAATAGGCCTCAAGGCCAATTGTAGAAGCCAGAATTTCAGAAGAAAAACAATGAAAACGATCCTTGGGACTTGTAAGTTTAAGGTCAGAAGCAAAACAAACCTTCGTAGATGTTCGGATTTAAAATGTCTGTAACGTTTTTACGAAAAATATCCCCTCGGGGAGAAAAGTGAAGGCATGGAGTTTCTTTGTATCGTTTTTATATGAGAATTTAATTACATGTTAAGGGAAAGGGATACCTCTTAACTTATAAAATCAAGTTGACTTTAGATAAATTGATGATACAAAATATATCAATTTAAATACTACTCTCCGGTCCTAAATATAAGACCACTTGAACTTTTTTTTATGGAAGTTAAGGAAGCAAATTAGACAACTAAATTATAACACATGTCACATGAAATTAGATTATAGGTTAGTTTATAAGTAGAATAACTTAGTTTTGAGAAAAAAAGATTTTTTTTGGACTGAAACTACTTTTTTTTTTTTTACTGAAAAAAAGTCAAAAAAGTCAAAGTGGTCTTATAATTAGGACCGGAGGGAGTATTTAATTTTTTTATTAAAATTAATTTATCATACTTATAAACTATTATATAATCTAATCACATATAATAAATGCTAAAATTTAGTAGCATATTTTGCTTCCTTAATCTCTACAAAATATCAAATTAATTTAATATTTAGTATCGAATGGAATTGAGTACTATTTTGTAACCATTCCTTCCAACTTTAATATATGCTTTATTTCCAATGGATCTTAAATACTAAATAGAATACATATTTTCAATTTTGGTTAAGTATACCAAATTATCCATATTAATAAAAAATATTCCATATTAATTAAGTTACGTATACCACCTCCTACCTTGATACCCATTCTCTTGCAAGGACATGACAGATTCATCTGTCCGTTGTCGATTCTTACCAGCCTACTTCCACAACAGAGCAAACTTATCAATTGATATAATAACCATGAAAATTCCATGGCTTATCTTGAGCTCAAAAATCATAGACACTTCAAAGAAAGACTAGTATATTGCATAACCAACTCATTCGTATTTGTACAAGGAATAATTACAGAACCCAGAAACACACTACTTCCTCATCTCAAAAGTGAACCATACACACACAATATAATTACACATCACATTGATTGAAGTGGAAATCACACGGACCAAGAAAACAAACAAAGATCAAACATTGCGTGACCACAATGGCAAATTTGTTAGTGGTTTTATGTTACGGTCAGGCAAGGAGTTTGAATGCAGAGGTATGGTAGGCCACTAGTACTGTTGAATGGCTTAGCAAAGAATTTAATAATAAAGTGGCAGATTTTTGTTAGCAGAAAGGGCATTAAAAAGCGTAGATGGTCTAGTTATGTTCGAATGTCCTCCTCATTGGCTAGTTGATCACTTGGAGAAGGATGTAAACATGTAAATGCAATGCTTTTAAATTATCGAAGAAAGTAAAAGGACATCGGCTTGTATCCATGTCATAAGCGGCTTTTTATTTGGAAAAAGCACTTGAGGGTGGAAAAAGCACAGTATTGGGGAAAAAATGAAGAGAGATAGTAGAACTAATTAAGGATAAAATGGTAATAATGCATTAATTACTTATACAATATTTATCCATAAAAAAAATTCAATTTGATCTTGTTATATTTAGGAGGTGGGAGGGACGAAGTGAGAGTATATACTCATAACATAAAAACTTTGTTTGCATGGGGAATGGCGGATTTATTTAATATCTCCCTTCTTATTACAAACCATCCATGATGTGAGAAGCTACCATGATTTTTGGTAAGTAAAAAAAGCTAGCAGGATCACTTGCATGGCATGAATATTTACGATCTCAACAAAAGTCAAATCTGAAGAAACTAGCTGAATCAGCCAACCTTCTCATAGATCCTATTGAAACTACAACAGTGAAATCAGAATCATACAATTCCTTCATCATGTACACTAATTCAAAGCTTTTTCGTTTTTATTAAAGAAGGAAACTTTCTTCCTCCCCAAAATCAATTGAATCTCCAAAACCAACTCAAATCAATTGAATCTCCAAAACCAACTTTCCCATAGCTCCAATGTCACATTCGAAAGCAGTGAAGCATGCATAAGAAGAAAAACAACTTTGCTGACGTTTTGGTTTTGGTAAGCTAACGTCAACTACCCTCATGCCAGTTGAGTGAATTTATATGAAATGAACAGAAACATTATTCTTACATTTTCCATGCTTTAGCATTATTGATATTTAAACCAATGAACTATTCATTATCTGCCTTTCATTATCTAAACAGTGCAGAACGGCCTCTACATTTAGTTACTAGTTATATACCCTTTTTGTTTTACTCTTATTGCAATATGGTGGCTAATGTTTTATGGGTATTATTTAGCAAGAAGAAACTTTAAAAATTATGCTCCATCAGTTAATGTTATATGCACATGCTACCAACTTCTTATTGCCCTCTCTTCTCTATCTATTTTAAGCTCCAAATGCTTAAATAATCGCTTTGTAGAAATGATGAGAGTTTGTGTTGTTGATGTGAATTCTTAGACTTTTGTATACATTACATAAGGTTCCAATTCTGAGAAAGGCACAAATCATTCTGGATTTGAAGTTTCTTTATGTAAACATGAAGGGTGTTAAGGAAGAAAAGTGACGGATTTTATGGTGGAGAATCATTATAATGGAGAAAAGCATTTTTCTGCCTTTATGAACCAGCTATCTGAACGCTCTAATCCCATTAAAAATTTGAATTTATAACAAAATGTAGGGATCAAATTCATCATTTGGCTCCATGCACGCATGGAAAATATATTTTTCCTTTATATCATATTATTTTTTGGTTTATTCTGCATTCTATTTTCTGTGAGTGCAAAAGCTTAAGGCTTGTGGCTCACAAGTTGGTGGGATATATCTTGGATTTCACATTCTTCTCAATTTAAGATAAAATTTCTTTATTTGTTTTAAATCATGTGGAGAAGGAGAAATCTTAAAAAAGTGCTGGAATTATAACACCTGTTTTTTCCTTATGGCTATTGGAAGTCATGTTCGAATAACAATATTGCTAATACTATTTTTGTTTACCATATGATAGTAAACTTAAGCTTAGCGGAGAAATTTGTTGCTTCACTTCAGGTTTAATGGTTTAGTTGACCATTTCAAAATGGCCTTAGATTGCTTATTTGCTGATTGGTTTGTTGTGGTACTTAACTACTAATAATTAAATTTCCTCGGCCTTGAAATATTGTTTCCTTCTTGCAGATTATGTATAGTGTATCTTACTCTTCAGTTGCATTGGATATGCTATACCATTCATACCATGTGCAACAACTTGTTGCTGCCTACCTTGCAAAATTTCTGTTTTGGGAATGGACTTCTCTCAAACTATAGGTTCAGATATAAATGACGAAGGGACCTTGGCTGCTGGGACAGAAAAGGAGCGATCGATATCAGGAGAAGATGCTAAAAGCAGTGTTGTAAGAACCGGACCGGACAGGGCGGTCCGACCGGTTGGACCGTCGACCGCTCCACAGGTCGGTTCGGATTTTATGGTCTGACAGTTTATTGTGTTAAGTAGGATCGGGCCGTTTCCAGCCGGACATTGGACCGGGAACCGGAATGGTTTTATAAAAACCGGGCGGTCCAATCTGAAACAAAAAAAAAAGATGAAAAAAATAAAATCAAGCCCAAAAAAAACCCAAGTTCTTAAAAAAGAAACCCAAATTCATTAGCTTCATATCTTTCTCCCAAATTAAAAACCCCAACAACCATTTGAAAATCTTAGGGCTGTGAAATTTGATCTCCAAAACTCCAACCAATTAGTGAACATCATCTCTCTCATCACCATTCCTCTATTGTTGATGTTTAACGTCTCTTCCAAGCTTTTATTCTATATTTAGCACTTGTTGTCTTTCTATATTTTACATTTCTTTTGAAATTTTTATCAGTTACATATTCTATCTCTTACCTTTTGCATAACAGAAATTGCTTGTGTTCTTAACTTCCTAGTTCTTCTATCTCGACAAAAATTTCTGCAACTGTGATCCTCAAATGGTCCTATATGCCTTCTTTGTTTTGCTTACCTAAAGACAAGAATGATTGTTTTCTAAGTCTCTAATGGCTATTTATTTCTTGGTCAATGGTCTTTCATTAAAAATTAAGAGGTGAAGGGACCATAATTTGTTTATATTTAATTTACATTTAAAAATCATATATTTTTCCTTAATTATTACGTCATCGGTCCGACCTTCGGTCCGACTGATCCGACCGTGCGAACCGTGACCCGATACCCTCTCCGCCTCACCTTCCGGTCCGGTTTTTACAACATTGGCTGAAAGTTTGTACTAGCTACATATTTTCAAAATCATGAACACACACAATGCAAGTAGCCATTTTATATTTTATGAAAATTAATTGGTTAAATCTTGGATATATGAATATTATGCTGTTATTAAAATATCTTCAGAATTTAATAAAATGCTAATGATGAAAAAGGAAAACAATTGATCATAAGTGAATTAATTTTTATTTGGTTTCTTGGGGTAAATATATAGAAATTGGGGAATAATATGGGATTATGTTGTTATTAAAATATTGTTAGAATTTAATAAAATGTTAAGGAAAACAATTGATCATAAGTGAATTAATTTTAATTTGGTAAATTAGGGTAAATAGGAATTGGGCAATAAAGGGTAGTTTCATCATTATAATTTTTTCACGTTAGATTACACTATATATGGAGGGATTTGGAGGGAAAACTTTATTTACTTTGTTGCCCTCTCTCCCTCTCACTTTATTTTCGAGGCTCTCTCTCGCTTTCACTGCACAACGTTGTCAGCCGTCAGAGAAGATTTTTTTATGAAGAAAATATAACTGATCGAGGGGTTTGTAGCTTTTATTTTTTCTAACTATTTTTTTCTTGACATAAAATGCTGACTGTATTTTAATATCCCCTTTCAGTGTACCTTATTTTTTTTTTTTTTGACTAAAAGGAAAATTATATTATAAAGAAAAAACGATTACAAGCAATATTCATAGTACTTAATACATATAAAAAAGCCCTTCTTCTAAATTGATTAAAGAAAAGAAAAACATTGAAGATGGGCCATATACAAAATATATTGGGCCATATATATGATAACCATGAAAAACAAGACCACGATGAAGACGTCTGTCATTAATCCACCAAGCAAGTAGCAGACTTGATCCAGTAGCACCAGTTGTACCAGGAGCATCTAAACAGGTCTTCAAATCAGGGATGTAAATAGCTAACCACACACTACTAGTATAAGATAATAGATGTGAGCTATGAATGGACAAAAAGAGAGCCAAGCCCATAGGATCAGCTGTGAAGAAGAAGAGGAAACTTAGGTCCAAGAAACAAAAAGCCCACATATTTTTTCGATGGAAACACTTCTGCACACAGAGGCTAGGACAACAAGACTTGACGCAGCCAAGCTTGCCATGATTCCAAAAGATGGTGATTATAATCCTAGCTTGAGACAAAAAGAAAAGAACTACGCCACTGAATGCTTTCTTGATTAAGAAGCTGACAACGTAACTTGTAACCCGAGGGTCATAAAGGGAAGCTAAAAAAGCTTTTGAAAAGTAGAAATGCCAGAAAGTGATCCACCTTGAATATATAAGCAGTAGAACAAGAAAAGCCATAAGATAATTATATAATTGAAAGATAAGAAACATATATTGCAGCTTATACCAAAAAGGAGTTACTTGGTAGCTGCATAAACCAAATAATCTCCTGAAAAGATCCTTCAAGAACGAAACTTTTGAGTTTTTGTGGCAGAAAACTCAAAAAAATCCAGACTGAAAGAAAGTGAAGAAGACACCCAACCATTATCATGACCTTCATATTCATTACGAGAACGACGATGGGGAGTAACATGTCCATTCAGAACAGGAGATGAAGGATGAAATGGCTCTGCATTAGGATTTAAACGAGGCGTCTCTAAAATAGAACGAGGGCTGGATTGATCACTTGGAAAAGCTCTGATGCGCATGTATGTTGAATTATACCTGTTATGAATTAAGATACTGCTATGCATATCCCTCGGATAAGATATACGAATATGATTTGATATGGCTCGAAGGCGATGCCAAAAAGAAGCGATAGGAAGTACTATATTATAACCATTCAGTGTACCTTATTTAATCTAACGAATGTTAACTTAATTTTTTTTATATTTCATGTCCTATTACTTTTTAAAATTATTTTATTAAATTCTCAATTACTCAAATTCATATATTAGTTTAAAAAGTATTTAAATAAACTCCTTTTTGCCAACTATTAAATAATCTTACATAATATATAATTAAATATTTTTTTGATAATTTAATATTGATATATTGATAAAGTTATTTTAGTTTTTTAGATATTTACTTGTTTTTTCCCTCTATTTTCTCTCCCCCTTATATGAGCATGATAGGTGATAACATTTTCTTACCGGTTCTCTTTCCTCTCTATTTTCTTTCATCCGATACCATCCAAGCACACAGGGTTACAGTTGCCCAATCATATGGTGCTTGGCTGCTTGCAATGCTTTCGAGTTTTGATTCTCACTTTTTAAAATAGAGCGCGATAACATTACATTCTGTCAAAAAAAGATAACATCACATGGTACTCAAAATGTGTGAACAATCAAAATCCACCATTTTGGAACTGGTGGAATTGGGTTTCGTTTATCTCATTTTTCCTTTTGCCCTTATCTCTTACAATCGCTTATTTACAATTGGATTTAAAAAATGAACGGTTTATATTTGTTACTCCCTCCGGTTCTAATTATAAGACCACTTTAACTTTTTTGACTTTTTTTCCAATCAAAAAAAAATAAATAGTTTCAATTCAAAAATAAAAATTTTTTTTCCTCAAAACTAATTTATTCTACTTATAAACTAACCTATAATCTAATTTCATGTGACATATGTTATAATTTAGTGGTCTAATTTGCTTCCTTAACTTTCACAAAAAAAAAAGTCAAAGTGGTCTTATATTTAGGACCGGAAGGAGTATTTTGTAAAAATTGCTACTATAAAAAAATATATTTAAACTCTTAAAATCATATCTATATATTTCATAATTACAATAAGTAAAATAAATAAATTTTTATTTATAAAACGTGATAACAATATTTTTATAGAATAATAAATCTGAACCATGCATTTCTTGATTTGAGATGAGATGAGATTATGAGAAAAAAAATAGAAGAAGGAAAATGAGAGTATCCTCTCGGATAGGATTTTTTGAATTTTGATTTCCACTTTCAAAAGAGCATATGCCAAAAAAAAGAAAGTCACTCTCATGTTTCAAGAATTGGTTAATGGTTCGAGCCCACGTGAACAATTAGTAGTCTAATATTGATATACTAATATTAGTGTAAGCAAATACGAAAATGGCTGGTTAAGAGTTATCACTATTCCAAAAACTATAGCAGGAGAAAATCTATAATTAAAACTTTCTATGTTTTTCATTAAAAAATTTGGAGACCTTTTCTCAATTTTATTGAATTTTGTGAAAATACGTACTCCCTCTGGGAGGTAAGTTACTTTTTTTTTTTTTTTTTATCAAGAAAACAAAATAAATTACTCTTGAGCATTTATATTTAACACTTTTCTTAAATTAATCTATCTTAATTATAAGTTGATATATAAATATATTTGTATGTAACATATGTTATAATTAACTAGATTTTTCAGTTTCCTTAATCTTCCAACAAAAAATTAAAATGATATTATATTTAATAAGTTACGTAATGAGTCATTATATTATTCAATACCTAATTATAAATCTAAATTTAAAATATGATTATTGAATGTGGGAAAGAAAGGGGAAAAATTGATTATTTTTTAACATTCGAAATATGAGTTAATGGCATGTTAACAGTCAATTAATAACATCTCATGGGAATAATTCAAAATATAGGTTGGAAATGAAACAAACAAAATCCAAATTACAAGTATTTATTATTTGAGTGACAATTTATTGGGACACAATGTCAAAAATAAATGAGAGGAGTGTGAAATGAAAGAAGTTTAAAATCCGAACTAAAGAGTGAATATCAAGGAATGATTTGTAGTAATTTATAATTTAGAGATTAATCATAATTGGTATAAAATTTAAATAAATAAAAAAGAATTTGAAAATGAGTTAATCAAGTTTTGTAACATGAATTACACGATTTTGTGTGTAAAAATGGATTGATCAATGATCACTAATGATTTATTGATTGATACTATCTTATTATAAAAAGAAAAAGAAAAAAATATGTTATATCATATAGTCACAGTGTCTGATAATATCTTATTAGTTAAAAAAAAGAAAAAAAATATGTTACATCATATTGTCACCGTGTCTAATACTACTCGAATGACGAAAAGTATCAAATTTCTTATTTTGAGTTTCTACGTTGTCACCCACCTATCCTCCCCTAATTCAGTCATCTTTTTTCTGTCATTCTTCCTTTCTCCTTCTACTTCTCCTCCTTCCACATCCACATTATCGATCTTTACCAATTTTTCATACCAAATTCTCTTGCCTAACCAGCACGCATTCACGTAACCTTCACATCACTCCAATCCTCAAAGTTCCTTTGTTCAAGGCCAAGTCTATTGGCAATATCATCGCGACTATCATTTGTCATGCTGCTGTAAGTTCATTGACCATTCCTTATTCATATATTTCCATTCTAATATAAATCCTCTTTTTTTCTTTTTTAGATTGGAGTTTTGCATAAGAAGATCCAAGAAGCCATTCTCTCCTACTTTCTTGGCTCAACAGAGAATGAGCTCTTGTATTCCTTCTAGGTCAAGGTGTGTTCCGGTTCAACGGTTGAGGTGTTGGAAAAAGTGAAAGCATATTCAACACATGCACCACCACCGGATGATTCACCATCATCATCAAATTAATTAGGTATATGAAATTAGTTCTGTTTTGCAATTTTTTTAAACATGTTTCTTTTCGCTCTTTTCCTGAATTAAAAATTTCAATTCATGATTGTTTCTTTTTTTGAATGACTTCTTCGTGCTTCTTTTTTTTCCTGCAGTTATCTATTTCTGCTTCTAGCTTGTGTGACCGGTCTGTTCCTATTCCAACATGAATTGATTAATCCTTTCATTCTCCATTTCCTAATTAAATGAAGGTATTTACTATTTAATGTGTTTGTTGTTCAGATTGTTTTCCATATAGAACTTGTTTTATGTTAAATTTTAGCAGCAAATTTGAACAGGAATAAGGAATCGTAAGCAAAACTGTTGGTAATGTGTGATTGTGATTGTGTGAAGTTGTTAATGGCTAAATTATAGTGGTTAACGACTCTATCATGATTATCTTACAAATTAAGCTCAAGTAATGAATATCAAAGTAGTTAATGGCAATACTCGAGTGGTTAAAGGATGTTTTCAAGGCTTACCTGGTTGAAGCAAACTTGACTTTAATACTTGGGAATACAACAGTAATACACAAAAGAGAAGAGCAAGGAGAAGTCTTTCTGGAGTTTTTGTTGTATCGTTGTTTTTCTGTAAAATTATCACAAATCCAAACGACACATCCTTTCCCATTTAAATTTAAATTTAAATACATTTAATTAGAATGGGAATATTACATATAACAGCCAAATATTTCTAAACAATTCTATTCATACCCCAAAAATTCATTTGACTTAATACATCAGGGTGGACTGAGTCTAACCCATTTTCCTACAAAGGCGATACTTGATAAGACGCTACACGCCCGTACCCTTACCCTACTCCGGTTTGCCAACCCCGGTCACTAACACCCAGAGTCACCAACACCTGGACTACAACTCCAATCACCAAACAAGGATTTTCAACTATAATTTATATTTTATTTACTATTTTACTCTTATTCTAATTAATAAATCAATCCCTAGACAACAACACCCAGACTGCAACTCCAGTCACCAAACAATGAAGGTTAGGTCAAACTCTTGGAGAAGCTAAGTTCATCTCGTCACTGAGTTCTCTACCAAAATTGTTTCTCATTCTATTTTAAATCTGAAAGGAAATCTAATAAAAATTAGTTTATAGGATAGATGATGCATGAAATCTTATTTCAACAAATTTGCTATGTTTTCTTTAAATGGTTAGCTTTTGTAGAATTGATTCTGAAGTAAAATGATTTAAAAGTGATATAGGATAATGGATTTTGAGCGGAAAAAAAATTTGCAAAAAAAGTGATATTGAATACGTTTGGATAGTTTCAGTTAAAAAGAAGAAGAAGATGCTTGGATAGTTGTAATTAGAATCAATTTTTTATGAGTACATTACTAAAAAGAACATAACTTAATATGATAATTACCAAGGAAGAATGGAGTTTTTAATTAGTGTATTGCCCTCTGACATTGTCATTATTTTTCTCACAAGCTTCATGGAAGGAAAACCATGGTTCTGGCATAATAATCAGGTTTTGTATGTGAGGTGTTTGGGTGGCCTTCTTCAAAACCCAAACACATGGTTTTGAAGAAGAGAGTTTTTTTTTTTTTTTTTTTTTTTTTTTTTTTTTTTTTTTGCAAACATCTACCCTGTATTGTGCAGATTTGAAACTACACACATTGGTGAATTGACATGTAAAACAAATTCTGTTGAAAATACTCTTTTTTTTTTCTTTGATGATAGGACTCTTGTGGCTAACAGCCATGATACCACAAGCAAGGCCTCCACCTTGCAACAAAGCAATAGAAATAAGAGAGCATGGTTGGATTGATACGTTTTGGGGGTTTCTCAAACTATGGTTCCAGCTGTGATCAGTCATATATTCTTTGAATACTAGCCAATTGTTTGTATCAAAGCTTGAAATGAATATGCGTTGTGTGATCAAGATATAAGCAAATATCATTTGCCATTAAATTCATGTCGTTATATCATCAAATAACCCATCTAGTCTGACCTATGTTTAGTCTTGGTCTCTCGGAGGTGCATGATATTTCTGTTTGAAGGAACATTAATATACAGGGGAAAAGAAAAATTAATTTCAGCAAAATACACAGTAGAAATAATTAATGTTTTCATGGTCGAAATTTTTCTTCTTACTTTGGGTCAGCAGGTTTTTCTTTCAGCAATAGTTTTCTCCTTTCTGTTTGGATTAGCTTCTGGAGAATATTTGAGAATAGCTTTTGGCAGAATAGCTTTTCTGAAAAAATAGCTTTTGATAAAATGAGAGTGTTTGGATAGTTGTTACCAGAATAGCTTTTTAATGTACAAATTACCAAAAAGGACATAGCTAATGTGGTATTTGCATTTAAAGGGAAAATTTTATTTCAAATATTTAAATGATCAAATTAAGTAATAAATAATAAAATTTTAAAAAATTACTGCACAAATTATAAAACTTAATAAAATTACTGCATAAATTAAAACCATTCCCCATTATTTCAAATATTTTACACAGTTCCAGTGACATGTTCAATGACAATACACCCTTTGCAATAACCGACAGCATAAAACACTAATTCTTTTTATTATCATTACAATCCTTAAAGAATTATATTTGCTGAGATAATTAAAAAACAATTGTTGCACATGGTAAGGTTCTTGACTATTTGATATCAGGCTATAAAAAAATTTCCGAAAATACAAATCCTTCACTGTTATAGAATATATGGGTTCATGATTGGATCTTTGAAATTTGAATTAATTCATTCACATGACCCGAGAAGAGAGAGGAATAAAAGGGGTAAAATTGGGTGGAATAATTATGGGGCAATTAATGATCTGAACAGCCAAGGAAAAAAGTGGGAAAAAATAGCTTATGGGAAACCAAGGTTTTGGTGGAAGAATAGCTTTTCAAGTTTTTTTGAGTGTTTGGGTGATTTTGGGCAAAACCTAGGTTTGGTTAGAAAAAACAATTTTTTGGGTGCATCCAAACAGGCACCAAGTGTTTAGATGGAGAGAAAATTTGGGGTAGAAGAAATGTAGGGGGAATATGGAGGAGAAAATTAATTCTAAATCTTATTTGGATCAGAGAAAAAGGTTTATGGAGAAAACTGACTGAAAAATGCGAGGAAAAAATGAGGTGAGCCCTATGGTTTTCTCACCCCAGATTTTCTCCCCAATAATATTTGAGTGATTGCTCATTGCTTGTATCATTAATAATAATAATAATAATAATAATAATAATAATAATTCTCACCCTCACCTGCGCCATTTCACTTCACCGTTAATAAAACAATACTATAATAATAGTAGTAAAAATAATTCTCTTTCTTTCTTTTTATATGAATAAAATTCTCATAACTTAAAGTTATAATAATTTTTTATATTATAATTATAATATATATATATATATATAAGAATTAGATTGAAAAAGTAAATTCAGGTTAATTTTGGGGGAGAGACCCATCGTATATGTATAATACGAAAAAGACAAACTTTATTCAGCGTCAACGCACCAACAACACAGCTTTATTTTCTGGGACGTAATTAACAAAGACAGTCATAAAATTAACACTACAATTTCCTAATTACATACTCCAAAGTCCAAACATCAATAATTAATTTTCTATCCCACCACCGTTATTATATTCTTTATGGGGGAAATAAGGTTATTAGTCTAGTGCTGCAATAAACACTCTTACACTCATGCATGTCAAGAAATTTAATTAACATTTTCTTTTGAACAGTAAACTGAACCCCCCCCCCCCAAGAGAGAGAGAGAGATCCATTTTCATGCCATGTTTTCACCTCTAGACTTGGGGAAAATATTAATATATATTGTAGAATTTATATTGTTTAGAGCAATTTATCAATGACACAATTTGCCTGAATACCAATATATAACATTACATTATGCATTAGTTTATCAAAATAAATTTGAGTAAAAATTATCAATATTATATATAAAATAGATTGAGTGTTGTGGTTATATCTATGACTATAGGGATATCCGGGTTGTGGTTGGGCTTGTGGGCTCCACGCTAGAACTGGGTCGGTGGATGAGGAACATTAATGCTGACTTTGTTTGTTCTTTGAAACATTAGGGATCATGTTTCCTTTTCATTGATTCGTAATGTGATGGGAAAAAAATTGTTGCTGAACAGAAACATGCTAAGTTGTGCAAAACAGATGAACTACTACTATATTAGAACTTATGGCCTGTTTAGATTAGCTTTTCGAGAATAGCTTTTGAGCAGAATAGCTTTTCTGAAAAAATAGTTTTTGATAAAATGAGAGTGTTTGGATAGTTGTTACTATAATAGCTTTTTAACGTACAAATTACTAAAAAGGACCTAGCTAATGTGGTATTTGCATTTAAAGGGAAAATTTTATTTCAAATATTTAAATGATCAAATTATGTAATAAATAATAAAATTTTAAAAAATTACTGCACAAATTAAAAAACTAAAAATATATGTAATAAAATTTAAAACCACTTCTATATTTCGTTTTCCCCCACATCATGTATATATTTGATTATTAATAATAACCATCTTTTCAAAAATAAATTTGCAATCAAACCTATAAATAAATGTTTAATTGGTAAAAAATGGGGCTTTTAAAAATAAAAGTGGTGTTATATATTTCTAACCAGACTTCTCATTAGCTAATAATGTCATTTACGAACTGCAGGCCCGAGAAGAAAGAGAGTAAACAAAAGGGTAAAATTGGATGGAATAATTTATGAGTGCAATAATGATCCCAACCTAACTAAAGAGGGGGGGGGGGGGGAATAGCTTATCCGAAACCAAGGTTTTGGGGGTCAAAACCAAGGTTTTGAGTTCAAAATAGCTTTTTTAGTTTTTTTTGAATATTTGACTAATTTTATCTGAAACCTAGGTTTGGTCAGAAAAAGCACTTTTTTTAGACTATCCAAACAGGCACTTAGTGATAGTTGTATGTCATAAATTCTTACTGTTATTTTTATTAATATTAAAACATTTTTTGGATTTTTATTGATCATTTTATTTGACTTTTTATTAAATTATATATATATAATAATTATAAAATTAAAAATAATGTCAATATGATGAGGATGAAAAATTGTTAAATTTTAATGAAGAGTTGATTATGTATGAGGTTTTTTTTAATACATGTGAAATAAGTTAGAAATGTTTTTTTCTTTTAAATTTTATTTTTTGAAAATAATTATCCAAACAGATTTTTTTCCCCCAAAACTTGTTTTAGAAAACAATTAGTCAAACATGTTGTTTGTTTTTTTTTCCAAAACATAATTTAGAAAACAATTAGCCAAACATGTTTTTTAGTTTTAAAAACTATTTTATAAAACTGTTTTTTTTTAAAAAAAAAACACAAACTAAGCATGGTTGGTCGAGTAGTTAGCTCACTCGTCCGCTTAAGTAAGTGTCGGAGGTTCAAACCCCACCTTGTGTATGCAGCAACCCATTGACCAACGACAGATTCTTAAATGGAGCTCAAATCCATAAAAGATTAACCCTTAACCTATCGGGTTTGGGATACTTTGGCAGCCAATAAAAAAAAACACAGAATCAAACAGCCCCAATAAAACCAATGAATTCTCTGTCTTCATATTTTCTATATTAATGTACTATTCCCCAGAAAATCAACTGACAGATTACCCTCATAATAATTTCTGGCTCTCAAAACTAAGATTATAGAATGGGCAAAACAAACTTGTACCGCCAAGACCATAGTAGTGTGCTTAGAAGATAGATAATTTAGTCATGGTTCACCAGCATTTTTCCATCTTTCTGGTAATATGCATATTTCCCATTTCATAGCAAGAAATAGTGATTTTTTTTTATTTATCCACGCCTATCCTGCGCTACTAGTAATCGACTAATATGGTTTATGAGAATGTAAGCCCACAATGCGAAACCACACTATCTTCAAGTAGTTATTGCGGCTGCATACCCAGTGTTCGAACTCAAGACCACTAGTTAAGGTAGAAAAACCTATAGCTTAGTGTCTGGTGGTGAAATAATGAATTTTTAACGACACAGAATAAGCATGTTTGTTTTGACGAATTCTTGTATAAACCTGGTGCACCATATTATTTGTATTAGACTTAGCGCAAGTAAACACATAAGGTCTAACGTGAAATTTTCAATTTGAATTGGCACCCAAAAAAATTAACTAGCACATAAAAAATTTTAAATATCATGTTTTCAGTTTTTTTACAAGTAAAAAAAATATTTTTATTAGTTAGTTGATTTTTTTTTTTGGCGCCAAGCCAGCTTAAAAATTCCATGTTAGACCTAATGGTTTAGTAGTAATTGGTCAAACCATAAATAACATGGTGCACCGACTTCACATAAAAATTAAAAAATCAAAATTTTTTAAGAAAGGTATTTTTTAGAAGTTCTATGGTTATTATTTAAGCTTTTTACATTAAAAAGGTTAAATAAAAGGTCATAACTTTTTGATTTTTTTGAGAAGCTAAATTCCATGATTTTTAAAAATAATCATGTGGATATAAAAAAGGTCATATAAGAGAGAGTATTTATGAAATAACGAATATACATGGGGATATCATAAAATCATTAAACAATAAATCAATTTTCATTATCATAACCAAATGCATAAAGGTGTCATGTGATCTATGTAACCGATCCATCCAGTAGGATAAGGCTTTATTGTTATTGTATAAGCAAATGCAAAATAATTCCCACTTTTCATAAAATCTCTCTCTCAACAATATTCACTTCTCATACAATCTTTGAGGTTTTGTTTGGATTGGCTTCTGAGAAGTGATTTTTTTCAATCTAACTTTTTCAAAAATAAGATTGGATAAAAGTCAGATTGTGTGAAGTGATTTATGTTTGTATTTGTAATGATAGAAGTGACTTATTCTAATCTAACTTTTAGAAACATGTTTGGATGATTATTTTAAAAAGCAAATTTAGATGGAAAATTACTAAAAAAGGACATTATTGTTATTAAATAACACATATATAATATGCATATATTCTTATTAAATGCTTAGTTTCTCCCTTATTTTAAGAAAAATAATTTTAAAAAATAATATTTTTAGCTCAAAGGAGGATATTGTGGAGAAAATAGTTAGAGATTATTATGGTAAATTTTTAGAGATAAAAAGGAAATTTTAGATTAAAAGAATATATCTTATTTGAGAATTTTAGGGGTCTAATAATCTAATTTTCCTATCCACTTTATTAAATAATACATAACAAAAGCCGTGGGACCCATCAGAAACTAGAAGCCAAAATTTCCAACTTCTGGCTTCTGATTGCCTCACTGTGCATCTGACCCATAAATCATTCTCTTCTGCAATCATTCCAAAATAATAAAAAAAATTAATGAATGGCTTCTACGGCGCTGCTAGGCTTCGAGCACCCAGAACCCATTCCAAACAAGCCCTGAAATGATATAAATCACTTATTTTTTAAAGTTTAAACGGGCTCAATAAGTGTTTTTTCCCTAAAGGATACACTCCAATCAAGATTATTCAATGTATTTTCAATTCGAAGCAAGAGAGAAAGCAGTTGCCTCCTTGGAAAAAGAAATGGGGCGAGGGGATATCTGCCCTACAAGCAATCTCAGTAAGACAAAGCATGGAGTTTTATAAGAAATAATTGTTTGCAATTAGGCACTGAAATAAAGATAGACGGTTATATCTCTTGTGCGGATAATTAGGCAACATCATAACCAAGTGACCATTAAGATACATTCAGGCAAGATATTGAAATTAAAGCATGCATAACTACAAGCATAACTCATGTTACCTTCACATCCGAAGACCACTTATACTGCTGTTCAAGTGATTTGTACAAAGCATCTAGCCGATATATTTCATCTGGAGCATAATGCCCATCTTTTGAATATAACCTAGCACATTTTTGGAGTCACTCATAGTATCTGAACAGGGTGATGAAGCATTAAATTATTCAGCTTCCAACAGTGAGCAATTAAAAGAAAGATTTTATCCTTCATTGCCAGAGACAGTCCAGAAATAACTCAGACTATTTCTCTAATGGGTTAGAAAAGGAATTGCCACTGGGTATCTCTCTTAATCTGGCCTACATAAATTGTATCACTAGAAGTGGGCCTTTCCAAGACAACCCCAGCTTGTTTAAGGCCACTACTACTAAAAACGCATTCAAGCCATCCCCCCAAACCTCATTTAATTAACCTCTACATTGGAAGATGAGTAAAATAACAAAAAGAAACAATTAGTGAAGGTGATACTATATGTTCATATTCTTTGAACACATTTTGATTTAAAAAGGTTTCAAAACACATTAATAACTAGTAATTGATAAAATAACAACATTACATATTACATAATTAAAATAATACGTAAATCTATATTCAAAAAATAATATGCATATATATATATATAAACACATAAGTTAATTAGCCTATTAATTTCATAGCAGAAAAATTAGCTTATTAATAATAAGCCTATGACATAGTAATATGAAGATGAAAAAATGTTTATTCATTTTTTTTTTGTTTACAAGTGGATGATCCCAAAGGATCAGAATACTGTGACCAGACGAGCTTGTGCTATGCCTAATGCATCTTCATGAATTTGTCGACGGATCCCATTAGGAGGAGCTTCATTAAAATAATTTGAATCTAAAATATTAATTTCTTATTCAGTATCTTTTTTTTAAAAAAAAATATTGGTTTAAATAAAAAAAATTACATGATAACTTTTAGTATGCCTAGATGAAGAAAATGACACACTGACTCTACACTCTCTTATCTAATAGATTATTGACTTTTTCCCGGCTCCTCTTCCACTTTGTCTTTATCTTGTTTTTCAGGCCATTGATTCTCGTGGATTAAAATAAAAACATAACTTAAAAAAATAATTTCAACCAAATTTAAACAACGTTATTGTGTAATGATTAAAAATATTTGTATAACATCAACAGTATAATTATCATATTACACAATAAAAATATCTTTTACTTTTAAAAATTAGCCTATGAATTGGGATGTGAGCCGGGGGAAAATTTGTCTTAGTGGAAAATGGAAAACATAGTGGGACGCGAGAAATAGGGATTAAGTTAAATTATAACCACTCATTCAAAATAAATGGTCTTGATTTATTCCATTCGCTCCTCTCTCTCATTGAACACAAGTATACAACAATGCTATGTTACATTGAATGCGTGCACAACAACTTCTTTCTCTCTTCTCTCACTACAACCCTTTCAAATTTCAACCTTAGAAACTCTTCACATTTGGTTCTATTTTACCCATAACTAATTTGAAATAAATGATGGGTGATGATCATTAATACTAATATGTATCTCTCTTAATAATCTAACATAAATAAGGGTAATATTAGAAAAAAAATTATTTTAAAAGTATTTATAATTTTTAACTAACTTTTAACAATATTTTCTTAGGAAACACAATTTAGTTGTCGACTATTTCCCACGGAGGATAAAGAATTTTGTCGTGGAAGGGCCATGTTTATTGAGTACACTATGCCATTCATACCATGTGCAACAACTTGTTGCTGCCTACCTTGCATAATTTTTGTTTTGGGAATGGACTTCTCTCGAACTATAGGTTCAGATATAAATGACGAAGGAACCTTGGCTACTGGGACAGAAAAGGAGCGATCGATATCAGGAGAAGATGCTGTAAGTTTGTACTAGCTATATTTTTTCAAAATCATGAACACACTCACAAGTAGCCATTTTATGTTTTATAAAAATTAATTGGTTAAATCTTGGAAATATACCAGGATATAGAAGTTGTAAAAATCGCTTGTTTCGTCAAGAGAAACAATTTTTATCATTAAAAAATCATCTATATTAAAAATTTTTACCAGGAAAAGAAACTTCATCAAAAAGATGATGGCAGATGTGAAATCTTCCCTATAAAAGGGGTGGTGGTGGGGATAGGGGCGACAAACAGCAAACGAAACCAGATGTGGACCGGAATTGGATGGAATAATAATAATCATGTCCACTAATTGTTAGTCGGCCTTCAATGACAAGCTATATTCTAGTCATCCAAATGGCAGCTTATCTAAGGTTCCCCTGAAATTCAAAGTCATAGTTTGTTTCAAGCACCACAATTCAGATTCTAAACAAACCTTAGGAAGTTCAACAGGTGCTCCTCATGACACTTTCAAAGCATGTAATTTGCTTAATTAATCAGTATCATAGGTTGCATTCCCGTAAACAGGTAGGCACGGCATTTGCCATGGTGATTTAATTAAATTCTCCAACAAACTATACGCCATGGTTTTCAACATAATGAAACTCGATAAATCAGTGAGAACACTCCCATTCCCCTCGGTTCTCACTTTTATCCCAATTCCTTAAGCAACCAAACAATCCAAGAGATACCGAATTAGACAAGGAGGGAATAGGCGCAATTAGAAGCTTACATACAACAATGGGCTTGAAGAGGTTGTTGTTCTCCTTGGGGGGAAGAGAAGCGGCCATTGTTGGAGGGAGAGTAGGAGGAAAACAGAGAGAAACAAATTAAATGAAGGAGACAAGTGAGTGTGAGTAGGAACTAAGAACAGAAAATGAACTAAACCAAAACAATAAATCCCCTAAGAAATAACATCCTATGATGGTGAAGCAGAAAAGTGCTTCCTGGTTACTATTAACTTTCATATGCTTCTTGATTTTACTGATTTTAGCTGATCGTGTAAAACTGATTATACTCCTTCTTATCCACGTATACACAGGGGGAAAAAAGCATAGGGGAGTTATTTATTACGTGTAAAATTAATTTTTATGTTTTGTAGGTTTTTCTAAAAGGAAAAAACTTACATCCAGTGTCATATATCAAGTTCCTCCAGTTCGTGAATAAGCATGTGACACGTGTATCTATTAATTATCTCATTTTCACACCGTTTCTCTTCATTTCGTCTCCGTTAAGTGAACCCTATTTCTGTTAAGAGGTCTCCTCTCCATCTCGGTTCACGAGCGCTGATGGTGGCGAAGAAGAAGCAGCGGCCAAAGAGTGACGAAGGAAAAAACGATGAGGAAGGGATGAAGAAAGAATGAAGCAAAACCATAAAGAGGAAAAAGGAATAGCATAATAGAGAGATTGGTAGAGAAGTGCAGTTATGATGATCGATACATAGAATTTGAAAAGTGGAAGAACTTGATGAAAGGTAGCAAAAAATAAAATAAAAAGGAAAAAAAATACCACAATATCTGTTGTTTTCTTCCATTTAGAGATCTGCGGAAAAAACAAGGTAGGAGCTTACCCATGTAATGACCTTCTTCATTTATTGAACGAAGAAATTTTCAAAGGACCAAGATTCTGCAGTTTGTACTCACTAGTTAATGAATCTGTTGATTTCCATTGAAACTTTTTTGCAAAAATAGGGTTGCAGATTCAGTAACTGGTTTCCTTTTTGGGACTGAGTTAACAGGGATGAAGAAAACAACGATGTGAAATGATCTGGTGTTTAATAAATACACGTGTCACATGTTTATTGGAGAACTGGAGGAACTTGATCTAAGGTACTGGATATAAGTTTTATCCTTTCTAAAATCCTTCCCTCCATCTCTACATTTCTTTTCTCTCTCTGTGTGTGTCAATTTTAACAAGTTGTACTGATTATATATAAAGAAATCGATTCAATTTTTAAAACTTTTTGTAAACATGGCATCCACACCAATTTTAATAGTATTTAAATAAAATAATAATGAAAGTTTCTAGGAAGTTTTAAATTGCCTTACGTCGTCTGCTTGGATCAAAATAATAATAATAAAAAAAAAAAATTTGCCGTCATCCATGCATTGCTATTGCATCTTTTTTTGAACTGATTGCTATTACATCTTGAGACTTTTGTTGTCTTTCTCTTTTTTAAGTTAGAAAGGTGCTTTTCACCAAATCATAGTATTAATATACTCAACGTACTATGAGAACCATATTTAATTATTTATTTGGACACAACGTCAATAATAGTTTTAAAAATATCAAATATGGCTTATAATTTAGAAATTTGTTCAAAATCTCTTATTCAGATATAATTGAATACCCAAATTCTTCTTGAGCAAGTGCAACTTATTTTCGCTTCTAGTGTTGGTTGTTTCCTTAACTAACATATGGTTGGTTTTCGGCGAGAACGTTTCTTTTGGAGAAACTCACCGCTAGAAAGAGAGATTGAATCATATGTATTGTTGACAAACTCATAAGTTGACTGTCCAATTTTAACGGTTTTACGTTTATATCTAAGTTACGAGTTACTTAAATTCGTCATAGTCGTAAACTCGGTTAAACTGATGAGTTTATATACTGAATTTACAGTTTTTACGTTAGTAGCTAGCTTACGAAACAACCTTGTCAATTTACTTTAAATCTCAAGTTAATTATTTTTATTTGACCGTATTCAATGAATTTATATATAAATTTTATAGAAATTTCTTTATAGAGTTTAATAAAGTGTGAGTATTGATATATTAATATCAATTATTCATATTTAAAATATATTTGAGTCAAATTATTATTGTTATCTTTTGTATTTTTTATTTAATTATATACTTAAAATGCATATTTATTAATAAAAATAAACTCTTACGAGTTTTATGATTCGATTTTACATTCTTCTCATGAGTTTATTTAAACTCACAAGTCCGACAACTTTAATCATACGTCTTAAATGAGTCATATTAATAGTTAAATTTAACACTAAATAACGGTGGCACAACATTGCTACATTTTTAGTAACTTCTGAGGCAATATTGATCCTCTAAAAGCTTCCAAGTACCCAATGATGTTGGATGAATACATCTGAGTAAGATTGTTAAACTCGTGAGTTTAAATAAACTCGGTATAAGAATGTAAAATCGGATCATAAACTCGAATAGTAAACTCGTAAGAGTTTACTTTTATTACTAAATTTCATGTTTAAAGTATATAATTAAATAAAAAAGACAAAAATAACTATATTTTGACTTAGATACATTTTAAATATGAATATTTTATATTAAATATATCAAATTCATAATTTATCAAATTCAATAAAGAAAATTCTGTAAAATTTATAGATAAATTCATTAAATATGGTCAAATAAAAATAATTAACATCAGATTTAAAGTAAGTTGACAAGATTATTTCATAAGGTGAAAACGTAAACATGGTAAACTCGGTGTATAAACTCATGAGTTTAATCGAGTTTAAAACTAGTACGAATTTGAATAACTCGTGACACACTTTGGGTAGGTATAACCGTAAAAAAGGTAACATTGGCCTTATCCCTTGAATTAATAATATGGTTGGTTTAGTTTTAATATTCAAGCCTACTCAAAAAGTCGTCTAATCTCATTTATTTTTTTATTAAAATAAAATGAATATCTAATTTTGTAATTTGATAACTCACACCAATTTGAAATCAAGCTTTATAAAAATAATTCATATTTTCTGTTTTTTTTTGAAGTAAGTGCAATCAATGATTCAAATCATATACACATATAAACTCAATTTTTGTTATTTTTAAGTAACTTTTTTAATGAAAAAAAAACATTACCTAACAACTTTTTTATTATTAAATTTCATTCATAGCATGGGTGAGAAAAACTTAGTTCTAAAAAATAAAAATTGGAGCGAATCTATTATTGAAAAATTAATTCCAAAATGGTACTTTCTATGGTTTTCATTAAAAAAAATCGGAGATATTTCCTTAATCTCAATGAATTTTGCTAAAGTACTCATTCAGTCCTTAATATAAAATTAATTAAGTTGAATTTTTTGGAAATTAAGAAAGTAAAATAAATTATTTTATATCATTTATATCTATTATTTTTCTTTGAACTAATTTATCTCATTTATATATTGTTATATAATTCTATTGCATATAACATATATTATAATTAAACGTGCTTCCTTAATTTTCCCACAAAAGTCAAATTGATCTTATATTAAGTAAATTATGTATTATGAATCATTATGATTATTAAATGCCTAATTATAATTCAAGATTTGAAATAAGATTATTGATTGTGAAAGGTGGAAGAAAGGGAATAAAAAAATTGCAATGAGTTATTGGCCTACTAATATCCTAATTAATAGCACTGCATAATGGTAATTATTTTTCAAACATTTGAAAGTTGAGTTATTGCCGTATTAATACCCAATTAATACCATCTAATGATGCCTAATAATCAAATCATTTACAAATATGATTACTTAGTCAATCAAATATGAGCAACTATATATTAAAAAAGATTATATAAACTAGTTAATAAGGAAATAATTTAAAAATATGAGTTGAGGACGGAAAAACGAAATGCATGTACAAGTATTTATTACATGAGTAAATATCTTTTTAAACATAACGTCAGGATATGATATAAAAAAGACTTTAAAAATTATACGAGTAATTTTCATTAAAGGTAGAGTAATAATTTAGAGATGTAGTGGTAGATGTAAAAAAAGTTAATGTTGATTGATGATTGATTGATTGGCAGTATCTTGCCGTATTGGTTAAAGAAAAGAAAATTGTACGCAACATTGCTACTTAGAAACGACCAAGCTGTAGTCCGGGTGTTGGTGTCTGGAGTTGCAGTCCGGTTGTTGTTGACCCTGAGTGTAAGTGACCAGAGTTACCGAACATGTATCAAATGCATGATTCATCTTCCAGGTCTTAAAATTAAAACACCCAAGATATCGATGCATGATGCATCTTCCAGGTCTTAAAATTAAAACACCCAAGATATTGCATCTTCCAGGTCTTAAAATTAAAACACCGAAGATATCGACTTATAAAATCTTACTTACTAATTAATTTCAAATTCATTTTTACAATCCCAACTAATCCATTTGAAACTAAGGATGAAAGAACTGAACAGTTAAAATTAACCATGTTAATTGTTGGGGAGGACAAAATTGATCCATTTCTTATAATAACCAAGCAACACATTATTCCTTAAAAAACTTCCCCCTTATCCCTCTAAAATATGATCATGATCACCAAGGCAAGGCAAGGCAAAGCAAGGAAACGAAGCTAGCTTATATATGTATGTATATCTATAATAAAATGGCTGATAAGGCCTTGCTCAGCAAATTAAATATAAATATAATTATTACGAGAGTGTATGCGGTTTTACTGGACAAGAATTATAAAAGGTGAAGAGCTGAATAATGTTGGTAATTAAGTGTATATAATTAAGAAAATGGTGGATCGGATATGGATAGACATTGTTGAGTTGAGTTAGTGAAGATGAAATTGTAAAAGGAACAATAACATTAAGAATTAATTATAGGAATCAGAGAGAAAATACATAGACACAGCAGGAACCAAAGTAAGAGCGAATGTGTAGAAAATGAAGTAAAAAAAAACTCATTTTGTCTTTGTCTCTGTATCTGTCTCTTTAAAAGCTTTGGCATCAGAGACAAGGTATGATGCGAGACGAGGAGCAATGATTATTTTCTTTTTGGAAGGGATTATTTCTTTTTCTGACCTGGAAAGAGGAGGGGTTATTAAAGTAAAGGGAGTGATGAGGTGAGATGGAGGTGAAGCGTTCTTTTTCGTTTTTGACGGTGGTGAAGCGCATTTAGCCAAATATTTGGCACAGTCGTTGGCGTTACGGAAGCGTTACGGAAGATGTTATGAACATGATCATCACGATTAAGCTCAAGTAAGTAGCTCATTTTCTCTACCTTCTCATATGCTGTAGAATGTTTCCTCTTGCCGCATGTTAAAGATTTGAAGACTTCCGTGTTGTCGGTCTCAATGTGAAGTTGGTGGTGGTGGTGGAATCCAGGGAAGTGATGCCCATAAGCCCACGCCACCGCCAGGCCCTTAGCTATGGCACTCATCACCGCCTCAAAAATATTGCTACACTTTGGCGGCAACACAATTCCTTGGTAGAAACCTACAACTAACTCGCCATTGCACTCTCTGATGACACCCCCAATGGCCCCAATCCCAGCAGCTTCAGAAATTTTAGCATCCACGTTTAGCTTCAACACACCCTCATCCGGCGCTTTCCATCTCACACCTACTTGAAGGTTTTTCATTAGGTCATTTGCAAACCCATCTAACTTTTTACCATCTTCCTCTGACACTCCACCCCACTTACCATCACGCCACTGTCGGAACTGGTCTCGCATCTTATGTATGTCCCCCGAATCTACCGGCTTAAATGAGGAGGCTATATTGGCCATGGATTCCAACTCGTTCCTAGCATCAGAGTGTTGCTTGTTCCGGAGAAGTTGGCCGATCTTCTTGGTCATACTCACCAGGGCGAGTTTTGTTCTTGTGGCAGCCATGTATGGAGGAGGAGGAGTAAGGAAGGAGAGAGTGGTGAGAAGAGACTTGAAATAACAAAGAGATTTGAAGATTATCATATTTGAATTAGCATTTTATATTGTTATGAATTAGTATTAATTGTGATTTGCATGCATTCAGTTTTAATTTATAGGATGTTCTGGTAATATTTATTTTGATTTGTCATGTCATCAATTATCAATTGCATCTCTAAAATGTTCATCAATCCAAAGGGTAGGATTAGGTTGAAGTATGTTTGATGAATATTGAGTCTTCTTTCTCTCTTCTCTTATTCTAAATTGAATTTGTAATGAAGCTTTAATTACTTAATTTTTCGTGATTAGGGATTCATTAATTAAAATGAAGGGTAAAATAGTAAATAAAATATAAATTAAAGTTAGAAAATTATGTTTTCCTTGCTTGGTGACTAGAGTTGCAGACCAGGTGTTGGTGACTCCAAGTGTCAGTGACAAGGGTTAGCAGACCGGAGTATACAGGCGTGTAGTAGTGCAAAAATCCAAAATATTTTTCTTCAATTTTTAATTTTTTAATTTGGAAAATACAATAATTAATTTTCCTATTACTCAACCCCCCCCCCCCCCCCAAAAAAAAAAATGCCTACGGGCGAGTTTAAGGTGAGGTGGGTGCGGCTCCGCACTCCAATAATACCTTTGGGTTTCTGACCATGGCTTCTGAATGCTGCTACGGCGATCTGAGGATCTCAAAATACCGACCATCTCCTCAGTGAACCTGGTCAAAATCTCGTTATTAAAAATTATATAAATAGCTGAGATTAAATAATTCATTTAAATTATAATTCCAAATTCTTAAACACGTTGTAAGCACATTTAACCAATGACAAATTGAATTTGTAATGAAGATTTAATTACTTAATTTTAAGTGACTAGGGATTGATTTATTAATTCGAATAAAGGTAAAATAGTAAATAAAATATAAATTAAAGATGAAAATCCTTGTTTGGTGACTGGAGTTGCAATGCGGGTGTTGGTGACTGTGGGTGTTCGTGCTTTTCCAAGCCTCCTCCATCTCGGTTCCTTCATAAGCAATAATCAAACTAAGAGAGAGTTGAGAGGAATCTGAGTTCCCATGGCAGCATGTTTCCTTCAACAAAACTAATTCTCTTGTACCCACAATTAGTGAGCTCAATATTCTTACTCTTCTTTCAAGTATTCTTTCTAGTTCCCAAAAGCATATTTCCTTTTCTCTTTTAACCTTTTCTGTTTAGGTGCTCTCCTCTTTAAGCAATTACATTACATGATTACTTCATTACTGACTTCTACACAACTAATCATTTTTATTCCAGAGGAAGGCAAGGTGGACGTGAAGACAGTCATGCCCGCCCAAAACAATCAGGTTAATTTTTTTTTAAAAAACAATTAATGCCTTGTAATTTGTATATATCATTGCGATTTTTCCAAGTCTCATAAACAGAGCAATAACTTTTATGAACAGTTAGCAACTACTGATCATCTGATTATTTCGTCTGTAATTTGGGGATCTTATTGAACAGTAAATTTCTGCACAGATGACTTATAATGCTTACAATGTTACTACCATTACGATCTACGTATTGTGTGTGTGTGTGTGTGTGTGTGTGTGTATTATCGGTTGATCTTCAAATTAGGTGGCAAAAATAATAAAGATTGTAGATGATCAAAAGTGTCTTGTCCGGAAAACCCTTGAAGAGGAAGTGGTGATGAACCTGGAACTCGAAATCTCTGAGGTTTCAATTGAGCTCTCTAAAGCTTCAAAGTTGCAGGAGGGTTTCATGCTTATTGGCGACGGACGGCATAAAGTAAAAGCCCAAATAGAGTTTGACGAAGATCCGGAAAGCCCACAGGAGAGTTCCAATCTACAAAACAAATGATAGAGGATTTTAAACTGAATAAACTACTGCTATTAGGAGACCACGCACGTGTTAATACAGAAAGGGATGTGTATAGTTGGTTTCCTTCAACTACAGTTCATCTTTTTTTTGGCTCTTGGTATATTGTGAAATAAAATTAAGCATCGCAGTTATTACATATTCATCACATTTTGAAAGTGGTTTTTTTTTTTTATTGGATCCTTGAGAAGTTTATTAATCCGTTCACAATGATGAAAAGTGGTAGGACACATGGAAAAATAAATAAATAAATAATACTTCTGCTCCCATCTCCCTTCATAGATATCACTCATATTTCACCAACATTATTTTCACTCTCCTTCTATATGTTTAGCTTCGCCTTCACCATATCTCTAATTCCTATACTTTGTCCCAGTCTTCATTCATACCCACATGCATCACTCACAATTGTTCACACACAAATTCATGCACAATTCTTCGGTTTAATAATCAATCTTTCTATAGTTCAAATTTTCAATACATATAAGGTTAGCTCATGTTCAAACAAATAGGATTCATTAACATAGAGACAACTTAAATTTCAAAGGAGTCCGTGAACGATTGAAGCCACAATCTAAATCACCCATATAACATTGAAATCAAGCTTTATAAACATAATTCATGTTTTCCGTTTTATTCAAATAAATGCAATCGGTGATTCAGATAATATGTGTGTGTGTGTGTGTGTGTGTGTGTGTGTGTGTAAATATATGCATATGATCGAATTCAGTATTTGTTAAAAGAGTTAGTTAAAGAAATGTTAAATTTTTTTAATAAATTCCGTTTGTTGTATGGGAGAGAAAAATTAATTTCTAAAAAAAAGAAAAATTGAAGAAAATATGTAATTCAAAATTAAATTAGGAAACGGTACTTTCTATGCTTTTCTTTAAAAAAATTGAAGACATTTTCTCAATTTATTTAATTTTGTGAAACCACTCCCTCCAATCCTTAATTTAACATTAAATTGATTTTTTTTATTAAGAACCCAACATAAATTACTTTATTATAGCATTTATATCGATTACTTTTTTCCAAACTAATTTATCTCACTTATTGTGAATTAATATTTAAATTACTTAATATTTTCACAAGAAGTAAAATTGATCTTAAATTAAGTATATAAGATATGTAATCTGATTCATTATGGTTATTAAATGCCTAATTATATTTCAAAATTTGAAATATGAATGTTGACTGTCAAAAAAGGAAACGATTGAAATAAAAAAATAAAAAAATTGAAATATGGGTTATTGACCATTAATATCCTAATTAATAACTATGCATAATGACAAATTGGTTTTCAAAATTTGAAATATGAGTTATTGCCTATTAACGACTAATGATGTGTAATAATCAAATCATTTACAAATGGCCAAAATCTAAAAAACCTCATGAATTTTGGGGGAGTTGTATATAACCCCCTAAAATTTTAAATTTTGAAATGTAATGTAAACCCCCTAACCTTTTTTTTGTTCTGGACTCCCTGCCGTTAACTTCCCGTTATCTTTTGAAGGAATAATTTACCAAGTCAGATTTGCATAAAACACCTCATCAATTCTACATAACATCCTTTCAAAGTTACCGTGATATAAAACTCCCATGAACTTTGGTCTAGTTGCATATAACCCTTCTGAAATTTTAAATTTAAATTTAACATATTTAAAGTTTTATTTTTTTGATAGTAGACCCCGTCATTATTTTTTTTATAATTTATATCGAAACGAGCATATTTTTTTCATGGTCTTCTTCAAACATCAAAATAAAATTTTTACAAACTTATCATTTTTATTTTACTTGTGTATATATATAATTTATTAATTTAAAAGGCATTTTTTTTGTAAATTGAACAATCATATTATAGAGCTATGCATTTGTGAGATTAAAAATTCAATCTCTATTAGAGCTATGCATTTGTAAGATTATATATACGTTTAAAATGAACATTGAAGAGCATAAATATCATTCAACTTAAGTCATGTCACATGTGACATATTTATTACATCAAGTTCTTTAATCACATAAAGTCATGTGTCCTATTTATTTCACATGGATTTATAGTCAAATAACAATATTTCAAAAATAAAACAAGATATCAAGTTATTGAAGAATTTGACCTAAGTATTTTCTTAAATGCAAGTATAGTTGTATCCTATGGCTTAAATTATTGATCTATTATTAATTCTCGTACCTAAAAAAACACATAACATAGTTGATCAAAAAAAAAAAAAACACATAACATCTTGTTTAGTTTGTTTTTTTAACGGCTTGTTCAAGTTAACAATATTAGAAGTAAGTCTGTGTGGAGCTTTGGTTTTATTGGTTAAAATATATAGTAGTTCTTATCTAAGAGGTCTCAAGTTTGAATCCGATATTAGAAATGGGCTTTATTGGTTAGAATATATAGTTCTTATCTAAGAGGTATCAAGTTCGAATCCGATATTAGAAATGAGTCTTGTCCTGATGTACTTTTAGTAATTCAAATTGTGGTAAAAATAAATTAGAGAATGTTATTTAGTTTGGATGGATTTTTTAAAAAGAATAAGTTTACATAAAATTGTTTTGATAATATAAAGAAAAACTAATTTCAAAAAGTTCAAACGTAAAAAAATTCAAAAGCCATAAAAATTGTTTTTACGAAGTGATTTTTAAAGTAAAAGGTGGATTGCCTCATGCCATACCAAACATAACTTTCATCATCCAACTTTTTTTTTTTTTTGTCTGAATAGACTTTTGAGGCTTGATAATGTTACCCCTAACAAGTTCTTCATCTTTCATTTTTTTTATAAAAAGGAAAAAAATAATATTAACGAATTAAGAGTTTTTACAAAGACCCAAAACAAAGTACAAACACAATTAAAAAAAATAGTCTAGGAAAAATTTCTAAAGAAATAACTTTTACTATTATGCATCTTTTAGTTAATGAGTCATAATAAAATGTAGGGATCAATGAATCAAATGCACACTTAATTGATGAAATTAAAATATCAAGTTGTAATTGGGTAAAATTTAAAAAAAACTAAATGATTAATTTTAAAAGAAGTTAATAAAACAAAAAATAACAAATATAGTAAAAAGTAACAATAACTTTAATCCCTATTTGGCTGTAGGGGAATTTAATTAAAAAAATTAAAATTTTAACGTCACTTTTCCCATTTTCTTTTCAAAATTGATTTTATTAGAAACTCCCCTCTCATCCAATCTCTTCCAATCAAACAAGGGTTAATGGTCAATTTTGCTCCGGAAGTTTTTGCTCATGATCAATTTCATTTTAGAAGTTTTTTTGGGTTTAAAATTGCCTTAGAAGTTTCAAAACGTAGCAATATCACCCTATTTCATTAAAAAAACTAACATTGACTATTAAAAATTTGATGTTAACTGCTAATATTTTAACGGTAAAGAGTAAAATTGCTCCATTTTAATACTTCAGGTGCAAAATTGGACAAAAAAACTTTCAAAATAAAATTAGTCTTCAGTTAATACTTGGGGGCAAAATTGCCTCTTAACCCATCAAACAATCCCAAAAGTGATTTTGCCATCATTAGGTTAAGTTAATGGGAGTTACGTGTAAGATAAGTTAACTTGGGAGTTTTAATTTTTTTTTCTTGGAACTGTAACTTAGGAGTTTTAATGATTCCTTGGAAGTGTGGGACTTGAGTCTATGTCATGATAGCAGCATTCATTGCCTTGTCACTCACGCTGATCAAGTCAACGTTTACTAGTATTCTTTCTTACTCCCTCCGTCTTATTGTATAAGGTCCTTTTAACCGAATTATGGGTTCTAAAAAATTTAGTTAGAGTTAGTTAAAAATAATAAATGTGTAGGAAATATACCATTTTACCTTTATTTATGAATGAGTAAGAGAGTGGGTAATTATGAAAAGAAGATGAAAGAGAATATGTGGGAAAATTAATGTATGGGTAAAATGGGAAAAAAAACATTTATTACTCAAATAAAGTCAAATAGGACCTTATATTGTGGGACAAGATCATTCAAAAAAATGGACCTTATATTATGGGACGGAGGGAGTATCTTTTATTTCCTTATGATTTCTTATCTTTATCATTTATCACTGAAATTCCCATTTGCTCCTCGATGATCATCGCTCGAAATCAATGTTTTCAAATTGAAAAAATAAAGTTTGGAAACTGATTAAGTTCATGATTATATTCATTATTGACCCAATTCTTATTTTGCTCTGATAATTCTTATTCTATCTTTCAGATATACAGTATGCAATGTTTTTACAAAGTTAGGCCTGATAAATTAATTAAATGTTAGGAATAATTATTTTGATAAGGGGTGGATGTGGAAATTGTTCCCATCTTCACTTTCATACCAAATACATAATGTCTTTCAATATATGCAATGAAATAATGTAAGTTAACTCTTTAGTTTTGAATTTAGCTCATTTCCAACTGTTGTTAAGGTACTTCTAACATTTCATTTGTGGTTACTAACTTTCCTTTATCAAGCAACATATCAAAGTATTCACATTATTTACAGGTTTTATTGTGGCAATCCACACATTTCATTGGCAATTACAAAACTTCATTTACCAACTAGCAAATCGTTCTTTCAAATAATTTACAAGTTTTCTTAACGAAATTTTGGGAATATTTTATCAAAACTTGTAAATGACTTGAAAGTGAATATTTGTCATTTGGTAAAGGGTGGTTAGAAATCACTAATGAAACGTGGGAATACCTTAGCAAAACTTGTGAATAACCTGAGAAATTAGATTTTATTTGATAATTGCTATTATAATGAGGGAAATGCCTTAACAATAATTGGAAATGAGTAGGATTCAAAACTAAGGAGTTTCCTTATTTTTTCGTAGTGTATGGGATTTTAGCACGATTTCTGGTGAGATGGTTGTGAACTTATTTTAAAAATCATTAAGGGGCGTTTCATTCATTTTCCCTTTCTTTTGTCTTTTTCCCTCCAATATTAAAATCTATTTTGGATTTTGATACTTTCTATGTCGTTCACCTCTACTATGTCCTTCTGTAATTTTCAGGGTCTTTATATAGGATTCCCCAACATTATACTGCTGAGGAAAATGTGTTAGGATGGTTTATATACCTAAAATTCTACTTTTGGTAAACCAGAATCGGCTGTGGGAAAAAAAAATGAGTGTTTAGGTTGTTTTTCTCTAGAACCATGATTTTGATTTTAGAGATCATGATTTTGTAGAGTATCCAAACACATCAAATTGATATGGCGTGTTGGACTAATAGCTACTTTTTTTTTTTTTTTGGACTGAATGGACTAATAGCTACTTGATCAACATTAGTTGAAACCATGTCGATGCATTATAAAAATAGTAACAAAACGAATTAAGAAAATCGGTAGCCAATTCATCCACTTAATGTATTATATAACCCTATGAATAGTGGTATATTCTTAATTTAATACAAGACTTAGCAGATTAATTATATTTGTAAACATGATCAATAAAATAATAATTTAAGAATACTGCTCCTTCAGGTCCTAATTATAAGATCAAGTTGACTTTTTTTGTGGAGGCTAAGAAAGCAAATTAGACCAATAAATTGTAACATATGTTACATATAATTATATAGATTATAGGTTAGTTTATAAGTAAAATAAATTAGTTTTGAGGAAAAAAAGATGAATATAATATAAACAATTTAAAGTGACTTATTTTGCATTATTTTTTTGACCAATACTTATTTTGCATTATTAGTTTATCCAAAAAAGGTCACTTTGATCTTATAATTAGAACCGAAGAGAGTATTAGTTTTTTTACAAATAATTACTTTAACTAAATTTTTAATTTACATAAATCAAGTTATCTAGTTTCTACGTTTATTATCGAGTGTGATATTTTTCAACTATATTCTTTATTGTAAGTAATATATAAAACATTTCAATGCATTAAATTAAGTGACAACTTAGTAGTAATAATCATATTTCTTATAGGTAGTAACTAACACGTTAAAGACTTTAGAAAAGAGAGAATATTTTGAGTGATCATTTATAGGGTTTAACTGTAAAGGGAGATAGAGTTAAAAAAAAAGTGTAGCATCGGAGTTGTATCGTCGGAGTAACAAGTTTCCTTACTCATCGAAAATATGAGTAGAGACAGTTAAGTATATCTATATCATCTAAATCTCTTCTGAATGATCTAAATTTGATCTTATATCTATTGAAATATTTTACATAGAATCAAATTTAGATGTTCATATGCGTCTAACTCTACCTAGTAATCAAGATGGGGAACAGGAGGTGGGGCCATCACAGTTGTACACATCTTGATGAGTTTGTGTGAGTGTTTCAACCTGAATGTAACGGCATTCTCATCGCTCCACATCATGTTTCAAGTTTTCCTTCTAGAATTTTTTTTTTTTTTTTTTTTTTTGCAACAAGTTTTCCTTCTAGAACACTTGCCCATTTGCCATGCCATTTTCATCATTTATTTGTCCTTGTAGGCCTAACATAGAATTTTTATCTGTTAGTATTATTTTAGTCTTGGTCTTTCAATTTCTTAAATTAACGATTTTAGTCTCTTAAATTTTAGTTCATTTAAAATAGCAGTCCTTGGAATTTAATAAAATTTTGGATAATTCTGCCTTTAAAAAGATCTAATCTTTTGTTTGAAATTTAGAGGATAAAAATCAAAATGAAGAAAAATTCAAGGGATAAATGATTATATTTAACCAACTAACAAGGGTTAGGTCTAATGGAAGGGGCTAGTCTACTACAACGTGAAAAACTAAGGTTTAAATCCCTATTGAGACTTAAAAGATGTGTCATATTTAGTGTCTAACCAGTGTTTTGAATATGATTACCTCCAAGATGATACCCATGTTTAGCAATATATATACTCCCTCGGGGTTTTAATTCTATTACATATTAGACCCCTTGGGCTTTTAATTATATTACATATTAGATCATTCCTCATGTAAATTAGTTTTGGGAAGAAATAATACGTATTGAGGATTCAAAAGATTTCATATAAAAAAGTGCATTAGGCTCAAATACAAGTCATTATGATGAATAAAGTTTACATAATTTTTTTTTCATCGATTTTGCTTAAATATGTGATATTTCTAAAATATAAGTGAGGGACGGTATTGATCTCAATTGCTTGCAGGTTCAAAATATCTCTCCCTCACTATCCCCCCACACCACAAGAATCCCTTGGGTCCCATTTCAGTCTTTTCCCAATATTAGACTTTGCTTCTCACGAAAATATATATATATATATTACACTTTGCTTCCCGGATTCGTTCCATCTTTCTGTTAAATAAAATCTTAATCGACTGCTTTTTTTTATTAACGTCTCCACTGTTTCTATTAGTCTCCATGTCAGACCGTCACTTTTTGAAGAATAAATTTATTAAGTTGATGTTTATAAAATTATCTTATTTTTTGTTACAAATACCTTTCCTTAAATACCGTCTCTCAATTAATTAAAAGTATCAATTTTTAATTAATCATTGCCAGAATTTTGAGAAGCGTGTTTTATAAACATAAACATTAAAATCTTCTAAATCACACTTTATTCTTTTTTTTTTTTTTTGCCAATGAAAATTGCACTTTATTCTTTTTCTGGTTAGTATAGTTGTCTTAGGGTAATCTATCCATCTATATCTATCTATATACTTCTCTAAATCTCTACACAAATATCCTATTGGTCCATATATTCAATAACATCATCTTTTATTACCTTTACTATTGGAGACGCACATCACTGATCAACTCTACCATTAAGAGCATTATGTCCATAATTAGTTTATTTTCATTTGAAATTCAAATTCCACACGTAATTGACTTTCGGTGATTAATGGTATCTATAATTGAATCTTATATCTATGAATATTATGATAAATTTTGAATTCCGGTTATAATTAATTGCTTTATTAGAATTTTTACAAATATTGTATTTTGTTATAAAAAAAGGTGTCTAATGGATGTCCATAACCTCCATCTTATGGCTTGTGAGAGTTTCATTTGTTTATTACCATTATTCTCATATTTACTTCTTTGTAACCATATGAATAAAATTCAATGTATTGAGGCCTATAAATAGAAGCCATGCCAAAAGTCATGTGGATGTAAGATTACAAGTGAATGGGAATACTTTCTTGCTTCCCCTTGCTTTATCTCCAATTTCTTGTCTCATTATTATCTCTTCTTCTCCCCATATTTCTTCTTTCCCTTCTCCATCTTTCTTCTTTTCTTTATTTTCATAACACGTTATCAGCACAAATTTGCTTTAAAGATCTGGGTATTATTTTACTTTCTGAAATTTATTTTTATCACTCACTTTTTAGTTGTTATCACACTGTACAAATCGCATACACACATATAATATATTATAGATGATACATACATATAATATACACACACACCACACGCACACACAACACAATATATTAATATACATATAATATATATAATATATTACATCATATCCTTACCTCTTCTGGAGAATTAGAGAGGCTGTCACAATGAACTAGATTGGTAGGTTCTACCGCCTTTAATTCATACGCCCTTTAGTTCTTACGGAACACCCCGTCTGCATATTTAATTTGATGTTTTAAGAATATATATCATATTATAATACATATAAACATATGCATGTATATACATGCATATGAAACAATGCATATTATATATATAAATATATTTATAATTTGATGATTTAGTGGTAACAAATGTCAAAGTCCTGAAGGCTAATAATCCATACATTAAAGCCCCGAAAGCTAATGATTCAGACATTCAATGACAAAAGAATTTCATAACTTTGAAAGATATTTACTATGGTCCTGAAGACTAATATTTAAAAAAAAATTGATGAATAATTGTGGAAATAATTATATCTTTATGGTCATTAGAGTTGAAAGTAAATGTTATAATATGACCAGACGTCATAAAGAGAAAAAAAAGCATATACAAAATGACCAAAAGTTATATAGATAAAAGGCATATACAAAGTGGCAATATGCATCAACTTATTGAAAGTAAAAGGCTAAATCAATTATGAAGTTAAAAAGACTTGAAGTCTTATTGTCATGTATCAAATGATAAAGAAGGGGCTTTATAGCTTTAAAAAAATATTTTAAGAACATGTTGTCATGTAGACAAATAACTTACAGTCCTAAAATATTAGGGACGTTTTTGTTGTGACCTTATAATAAAGAAATTGGCCTAAGTAGGTTGTTATCTCTATGGTAGAACTGAGACGAAAGAGCACAAGAACCTCTGGTAATTGTGTGAGCCAGGGATGATTTGAGATAAGAATTGAGTTCTAACTCAAAGTGGCATCCGGGCATAGCTTCTCCTCGAATTGCATAAAAAGAAGGTTTTGGAGAGAAATCCTACCCGCAAGCATTTGCTTATAGAATGGTGGAGGGAGGAAGGGGTAGCAATACATTCCGTCTGATGCTTGATCACTGCATTTGTGATATATCAAATGAGCTCTCCGATCTATGATGAATAGTTCTTTTCTATAGTGACTTTGGTCAGGAAAGGGAATAGGGCACTCTTGAAGACTTTAGTTTTCATTCTTTTCTTAGCCCCTCTCACTTTGCTCGAGCGATTCCATACCTCTCCTTGGCGGTAGACAAGAACCCGATGAAAACTTTTGAGGCATTGAGTTCGATGATAATGTGTTATATAAATAAAATTGAGTTGGAGGGAAAGGATGGCCATGGTAGTTTGTGACCCCGAGAGCAAAACTTTCCTTTAGCCGGATTCACATAAGACCTCTTGACATTGGAAAGACCTAGAATGAGTGGATTAATGGATACCTGGAGATTATTCTGTCGACGGTGGGCTTCCACCATTGATGAGCAAAGAAATATGAGAGAAGGTGTGCCTTTCATTCCTACAAAAGTACTCTGTGGAAGAGGTGGTCACGATTGTGGACGAGTGTGACCTGCACCGTACTTGGATCATTTCACGATGGTTGCTCTTATACTCTGTGGAAGAGGTGGTCACGGGTGTGGACGAGTGTGACCTGCACTGTACTTGGATCATTTCACCATGGTTGCTCTTAGTATCCCGCACAGGTACGTAATTTTGGGCTCTTCCTTTTACCGTTTCGTACAGAAGATTCTTCCTGAAAGGTTAACATAATTCAAGAATTATATTGTGCTACTTGTTCTCAAAGAAAATTTATAATGAAAAGGCCACTAGTTGTGATTTGGAATGGATCTATATTTCTGGAAATATATCAAACTCATGGGCCCATTCAAAAAGCATGTAAACCATACAAGTATTCAATAAATTTGATAGATGCATCTATAAGGTGGTTACATGTGCAATTATTATAAGTTTACAACCTGAAGTTTGCATGATCATGTGAATAAATCATTATGTTGAGTGCACATTTATTGCCTTTGAATTGCTTTGAAATTTCCTCCATATATATTGGGTGTTGATGTTTCATAGAGAAAACATAATTACTATGTGGGTATTGTAGCATCAATATTAAAAAAAATGTTATAATTAGGGAAATATAGCATTGATTATGTAAGAGCCGTTGATCTCATGAATTTTATGAGTTTTGAAAATAATTATATTCCATTTAAAAGAAAAACCGTTGAAGTGTACATTATGATTATTAAATGTGAAATAAAAATGATGAAGTTATCTCTTCTAAATATGGTTGCCTCAATATGGTTGTGTGATATTTTGCAATGAATATCAGAAAGAAATATGTATTTTGAAATAAATGGCCATTAACGCATCAGCGGGCTTGTTGCTGCTATATATTACAGTTGGGATTATTCTCATGATCGCTAGTCATGTATCGTATTTTTTTTCTTTCTTTTCTTGTGAGGGATGCGTGGCAATGAAAATATTTTGAGATATTTGAAAGTGTGGGGTACCTTATGCTTTATTTTGAAGTTGCAAAATTATAAAAAAATGTTCTTTTATGCTAACACTTTGTTGAAGTGATTTTACAGTTTAATTTGGATATGCACAAATTAGTGAGAATTTGTTGCATAAATGGATTAAATCCCTGGAACATAGCTTATGCTATATGAAAATTGAGCATATATAAACTCTTATGAGGAGAATGAAATAGTCAAGGTATACCATAAATATTGGTACCATGTATGATGGATTCCTGTTGTATTGAGATATACAGATGCCATGTTATAATATTATATATATAAATTGAAAAGTCTAATGTTGGTTAGAAATATAGTATAGTAAACTAGAAGTTTACTAATCCAAATAAATTTATTGTTGGCATGACTTGTTTTGATCATCCAAGTCATATATATGAGAAATCAAATTGTTGATATTGAATGACATTTATTGAAGAACCAGAAGATTCTTCCTGAAAGGTTAACATAATTCAAGAATTATGTTGTGCTACTTGTTCTCAAAGAAAATTTATAATGAAAATGTCACTAGTTGTGATTTGGAATGGATATATATTTCTGGAAATATATCAAACTCATGGGCTCATTCAAAAAGCATGTAAATCATACAAGTATTCAATAAATTTGATAAATGCATCTATAAGGTGGTTACATGTGCAATTATTATTAGTTTGCAACCTGAAGTTTGCATGATCATGTGAATAAATCATTATGTTGAGTGCACAATTTCCAGATTATATGATCTAGAAATCATTCATTAAAGCCTTCATGAATAACTAGAGAACAAGTTTTCTATTTCAATGTTGACATATTACATGTTGCAGAACATATTCACATCAAGCCAACAAGATTCTCCCAGTAAAATTGGCTTTTGGTTAGGAGCTAGATAATTTCCACCACAATGTGTGTAGAGGAATATTTAAATAAAGTTGAGATAAATATTGGGTAAGGAACTCCTTCTTCTTATTTCTAACTGAAACAAAATGATGTTTCAAAATGAAACAAATGAATTTAGGAGACTTATACCGCATGCTTATTTAATTGTCATTCAACAAAGTTATCCAAACATGAGAGGGAGAAATCAAGTAGCTGGAAAAGAAAATGTATTGATTGCACTGTTATCAAATATAGATCCTCGAGTATAGTAGTATGAACAAAAAGTTCATCAAATTTTGCATTCATAAACTATTATAAAATATCTGCCAGATATAATTACTGATTTAAATGAGAATTATCGAATCTCATATTCCAACTGAAAATGCTCCAACAAATGTGACATGCCTGAAGCATGAGAAATCAATCGATTCCAAATTAAATGAAAATACTTAGGATGAATAGGAGATTATAATTAAGATGATCATTTTGAGGAGGCATGCACTCCAGAAGAGTGCTAAGACATAACTAATTGAAAAACATCAAAGGAGGCACAAGTACCTGAAAATCAGCAAAGAGATCTCAATAAGTTATGTCACAACAAGGAAAACGGAATCATAAAGAATAGAGTTGTCGACAACAATAATGATATCACGTGATTAAATGAGGATCTTATACTAAGATATGTCATAAGAAGTAGATATAAAGATGATTGACCAAAAAGGAAAACAAAGGGGAAAGATACAATGAAAATGCTATTATGCTTTCAATACATGAACATTATGGGCCTGCAGTCCAAATACCTGAAATATAAAATTATAAATATTTATGTGAAATATATATTTTCACAAAGACAATGAATATTATGATAAGGCGTATTATTTTTATGGTGGATGCAATTGTTTTACATATAAGTCTGACAGTATATGAAAAGAAAGTGTATGCCAATTTGTGAAATTTAAATGAAAATCCTTGAAGGATCTTAAATGCCAGAAGCGTATATAAGAAAATCATTTAAAATATATTTTTCACTTAGAAAATATATAAATTTGCATTTTACTTGACCAATAGCTCAAGTTATTAAATTCCTCAATGATTTTTAAAATCATGAATAAAGTTCCCATATAAACGTTTGCTAATTTTGTTGGTATTACATTTCACAATTTTGTGGAAGAATTAAGCTCTTGCAGGTGTACAATGGATAATGTATAAATACGTAGAACCAATATATATCATGGAGATATGTTAGAGGAATATATTTTAGCAGAACATATAATGATAATGCAATTCGACCAAATGAAGATATGCTCAAAAAGCTTTGGACGGAATATATTTGAAAAATCAGTATACTCAATCGAGACACAAGGACAAAAGTGATGTAATCACCAGGGGGAGTAAAATGTTATGTTCAATGGGAGAAAATGTCATGCTGTACTCTTTTTCCCTTAACCAATGTTTTGTTCCACTGGGTTTTCCTGGTAAGGTTTTTAACGAGGTAGCTTTGATAAGTATTGTGTATTCTTTTTCCTTCACTGTATTTTTGTCCCATTGGGTTTTTCCTAGTAAGGTTTTAATGAGGCACAATATTTGTTTATGGACATCCAAGGGGGATTGTTAAAAAAAAGTGTTTAATGGATGTCCATAACCTTCATCTTATGGCTTGTGAGAGTTTCATTTGTTTATTACCATTATTCTCATATTTACTTCTTTGTAACCATATGAATAGAATTCAATGTATTGAGGCCTATAAATAGAGGTCATGCCAAAAATCATGTGGATGTAAGATTACAAGTGAATGGGAATACTCTCTTGCTTTCCCTTGCTTTATCTCCAATTTCTTGTCTTATTATTCCCTCTTCTTCTCTCCATATTTCTTATTTCCCTTCTCCATCTCTCTTCTTTTCTTTATTTTCATAACATATTTAAGTTTTTTTTTCTGTTTTTATTAATATTACCACAACTAATTTGTTAATTAAATTAATGCATTCTTCCTGCCGCATGTAACATCCTAAAAATTTAATTAAGGATTAGTGGGGGTAAACAGGAATTCATTAATGAAAAATGATGGATTATGAGAATATTTGAAGGATTTTGAGGTGTTTTTTAGGATTTTAAAGGACTAGTGTTTCCCTTATTTGGAGGATAATAATTTTGAAAAAATTATTTTTAGGCTCAAAAGAGGTTATTGTGGGAGTAAATAAATAAAAGATATTATAGGGAAAATTTTGAGAGTAAAAAGAAAATTTTTGGTTCAAAAGAAATATCTTATTTGAGGATTTTAGGACCGAGTAGTGCATTATTCCCAGTCTTTTTCCTATTCTCTCACTATGCTTCCCGTGACCTTCCGTTCCTCACCCCGTGATTTTCCAACTTTTTACTATTCATCAATTATTATTATATATTATATTATATTATTATTATATTATTATTATTACTATTGAGTTACTATTCATTACTATTGAGTTACTGTGCATCAATTATATAAACTCACCGTCTCCCTCCCTCGTCCCTCACGTTTCTTTCTCTCTCTCTCTCTTTCCACCATATATATTCCTATCACTGGACTTATCAGAGTCCGTCAGCATAGGAATAGTAAGTTTTTCGGCCAACTAAGCACATTTTTGGAATCACGCAAGTCTCATCTACATTCCTATGTCATTAGTTTTTCATTTGGTTATACTTGAAAAGTTAGGCCTTGTCTAAGTTGATATTTTTGGGAGTTCTAAGATTAATAAATTGAAGCTTAGGCCTCGATTATGAGTTTTTCTGAGTAGATTTTTCATTATTGGAGGTTTTTCTAATTATTGGGAATTTTTGGATTTGTAGATATTTTAGAAATTGGAGCTTTTGATGATCTGAGGTGCTAATAATTAAATTGATTATTTTTAGATGTTTATTAATGTCATATGAGGAGATTTAATTGATTGGTTTGACTAGAATTTGGACCCAAGAAAATATTGGTGGATTAAAGTTTTGGATAAGTGGGATATTGTGTAGGTAATTGTGTAATTATGAATTTAAGGGATAGTTTATGCCCAACAAAAATATTAATGAGGTTAATTAAATTAGATTTGGTGTAGGCCTTGATTTGGAAAAGGGAATATTTTTAGGCTTGAATTTGACTTTGTTGAGCTATTAAGGTTTTGAAAATAAATTGTGGATTAAGGAATGAATTTTTGAGGTTAAGAAATAATTGGAGGATGTTTAGAAAATTTCATTTAGGCTTGAATTTTATAAATTGGTATTGGTGATGAATTATGGGGATTATTGGAAAGATTAATATTTAGGCTGGGATATATGTACAAGTGGATTAGAGATGAATTTTGGGGATAAGGAGGGAGAATAAATGTTGAGTAGAAATTAAATTAAGTGAGGGCATGGAAAGGGTAATTAGTAATTTAATTCCTATGTATGAATTTGTTTTGGTAGGCGATTAATTATAATATTCTATGTAGTGTTTGAGCTGTCTTGAGTCTGTACGGGGGAGCTGCACTATTGTGAGATTGGTGCCAGCTATCATGTAACCGCTTTCTGCTTGTTTATGTGTGTGTGTGTGGTGTTAGTAAGTAATTTGAAATATTATTATTTGATAATTATGATGTTATATGGAGATGAGGTTTTGAATCACATTTGAGATATGATTATCAATTGATGATTGATGAGATCTTGAAATATTATTATTTTTTATAATATAATGTCCTGTGGAGTATTATTTTGAATGGCATAAATTTGTGATTTGAAATATTTTGAACTGAAATATATATAATTTTGGAAACTATTTCATATATATGTATATTCTGAAAATACTGGAAGGCCTGGTGCCTGATTGTGGTGTTGCATATCTATGTGTTGTTTGTGAGAAATTATTTGGGTATGTGACACCGGTGAATTGGAAATTGTGCCATCACGTGATGAGGTACCCTGTTGCGCCACAGGGACTAAATGATATATTATGAGAAATAAAGGAGAGAAAGATGTAAGAGGGGAGATCGCCCCTCACGGATTCAGAAAGGACTGAGATCCTTATAATCCGTGGTACTATTCATGGAAGGTAGAAAGTCCCTCATGAACTGTACCGTGGTGATCAGGGGCGGGTGGAAGGTCCCGACTGGTCCCACATGTTTTCCCAACATTTCTAGTAAGATTTGTTTGGGTTATATGTAATTATCAATGATATATATACTATTCTTGAGGATGAATTGTTATGGGTTATTCCACAATTATAAACGATGAAAAGAGATTTTGGGAATAAGACGTGCATTATATGTGAATACCTGAGCATGCTTCTAAAAAGATATATGTGTATGTATTCCACTGGACACCTTGCTAGCACACACCACACGTAGATGAGTAGTCAGTGGTTGCGTTTTGGGGCTACCCCCGTTGATCTCACTTTTGCAGGTCCTAGGAGCGGTACGGTATAGACGGTTAAGGGAAGGATCCGGGAACTTCTCACTGATATCGTGAGATATTTTGGACCAAAAGGACAGGAGGTATTGCCACATTTAGGATCATATTTTGTATAATGCTTCCGCTGAACCTTGCTATTATTTTGGGGAAAAATTATTGAATAATACCTATTATGGTATGGTATTTTGTGGATGATGTGTGGAGATTAATCATGGATAATGAAATTTTCTCTGATTGTACTGGGGAGAAAATTATATTGTGATGACGGAGATTGGAGTTGAGGTTTGAATTAAAAAGATAATATCTAAATATTATGGAAATTCTTTTTTTAACTATGTTAGTTATTTTACTGAGCTAATTCTTTTTCCTAACATAGTTAGCTATATAAACGTTTTAATGTTTAATTATGAGTGGTTAATAGTGGGATTGGAGTAAATGTTACACCGCATCTCTACAAAAGCGTGCAAAATAAAAAGTGTTTTTCAGGTTCATATATATTATTTCAATAGTGTTTATAAAAAATAAAGCATACATATTTGATTTATGATCTGCAATAATTATTTTCTTCTGACATATATGAAATAACTGTAGTGTTTAAATAAATCAATCATTTATACATCAGAGCATCAATTTTTTTCGAACTTGGAAAAATTGGAATTTAAATTTTGAATTATATGATTGAATCTTATATCTTTGATTATTATGATTAACTTTGATTTCAAGTTATAATTGATTGCTTTATTATAATTTTTAGAAATCATATATTTAAATTTTTGCTTTTTTATGAATATTACCAAACTAATTTTTTAATTAATGTCAATTCATTCTTCCAACGTTTTTTCTACAAAAACCTGCAGGGATAAAAATCGGTTTTCAGGTTTATATATTTTATTTCAATATTGTTTATAAAAAAAAAATCAAGGCATACATATTTGATTTATAATATGCAATATATTTTGGCTTTTGACATTTACAATCAAACCATATATATTTGATTTATAATTTGCAATAAATTTTTTCCTTCAAACATTTACAAAATAATCAATCATTTAGGCAACAAAAGCATCAATTATTTTTTATCTGGATAATTGGATTTAAATTTGGGAAAAAGACAAATAAATACCCTCCAATTTGTAAAATCCCATTAACAACTTCATGTTAGGTATTAACAACACAACAACCTATCATGAAGTTGTTAATACCTATCATGAAGTTGTTAATGGGATTTTGCAAATTGGAAGGTATTTATTTGTCTTTTTCCCTTTAAATTTTGAATTCCATTGTTAACAATAAATTTTTGGCTTTTAAAATTTAACAATAATTTAGGCAACAAAGCATTAATTATTTACTTATTTGGAAAAATTGGAATTTGAATTTTGATGAATTCCATTGTTAACAATACATTTTTGGCATTAGAAATTTACCAAATAATTGCTATGTTTAAGTAGGTCAATAATTTAGGCAACAAATCATTAATTAATTTGATGTTTAGAAAGTCTTACATTTGACATTTGAATCACATTGTTAACCCACAATTCTATATTGATTCTCTACATTGCTAATAAATATACTCATTCTCTTTGCATACGTCCCTTTGAGATTCCCTTACAAATATACAGAGTATAGGATGAGTGACCATGAAAGGCATCCAATAAGTATGCTTGACAAAAGTAAGGATACATGACAAATCATTGCCCTCATATTGGGGAAGTGGGTTGTATGAAAAATCATTCCTCTCCTTTCTGTTTGGAATGTTGTCACGATATTGGTTGATGGGCAGATATCTCTTCACTCTGATTTTCTTTATTGTTTCTAAAACTCTTAATATCAAATGTTTCATATTTTTTTATCACCTTCACACTTATATATACCCTCTTCACATTATATTTATGATATTTTCAACACTTTCAGGGAATTAGGATTGAGAGAGGGGTATGTTACCCAAGAATCATTCACCACTTACCAATAAGATCCAATTGAATAAAAAGTATAGGGTTAATGAGAAATAATGCCACTAGATTATTATCCAGACTGCAAATGGTACAATTGACAATAAAAAGAGTCAGTATCACCAATAGACCTTTTAACCTAGGGCGGATTGGCCAACGCACTTAAAAATCACCAAACGTCTTTCACAATTTTAAGTGGGCCCACAATTTTTTGTGTCACAAAAATAATGGCAAATTGCTCAAATTAAATAACGTTGGCCAATCTGGCGACAATTATAATATTCATGGATGATACTGACTTTTTTTATCGTCAATTGTGCTATGTGCAACCTGGACAACAGTCTATTGGTAATATTGCTCTTTAACTCAAAAGTACAGAAGACTTTCGATGACCAATACAAGATCACTAACCATTTATGGAGGCTTAACTTTCATTCAACGACATTTTTTCATGATACTTCTGCATTTAATCCCGTTTATACTTTCATCTTTGTTACCATCAATGAGATTGCAGTTGGCTCAACACCTAAAGATACAATATTTGATTTTTTGTTTATTTTCTTCAATTTTAATTTTTATCTTTAAAATCATGAATGAATTGCAAATCTCCCGATATATACAGGGGAGAAAAATATAGTTAATTACCAAAACCCACCGACCTAAGGTCAAATTTAAAAAAAAAAAAAACAGAAACAAAGAGGAGCCGTAATGGATGGCGCGATCATGTACAGACACATCCACTTGACCAAATTCTGGCTTGGAGCCCCAGGATCACCAAAATTACCAACTAATAATTAAATAAATATAATTAAATGAGTTTCTTTTTTGGGAGAATTACTCTAAAGGATTTGTAGAAAAAAATAAGAAGGACCTTAAAGACTATATTTATTTGAAAGGACCAAATTTTAAAACATAAATTTTAAAATACGAAATTACCCTTATCCTCTTCTATCATTTCATATTTTTATTCCTACTATCAGGTTACATATTGATGGAGGGAATATAAGAGTAGTAGTTATGGATAAATTAGTCTTTTCAAAATTGATTTTTAACATTTGGTCCTTCAAAATAAATATAATTTTTAAGGTCCTTCAAACTAAATATTTCTTCCTACAAGTTCTTTATCATATAAAAAAATAGTACATAATTATTTGGTTAATTAAAATGACTTAAATTCGAGCATTCATAAATTTTTGTATGTGAAATTCGGTATGTGCATATAAAAGGGGTAATTAATTACAGGTCCCGTATAAGGGATTTAATTAAGATGAGATCCCACGAAATCACCTAATTAATATGAGATCCCAAGAAGTTATTATTGTAGGTCAAAAAGTTGTTATCACAAGGTCACAAGTTGTTATAGACCAAGAGTGATTTTCATGCCACAAATTGTTATGGCAGGCCAAAAAGTTGTTATTGCAGGCCGAAAAGTTGTTATTACAGGCCAAAAAGTTGTCAGTGAAGGCTTATTCACTAACAACTTTTCGGCCTGCAATAACAACTTTTTGGTCTGCCATAACAACTTTTTGGTAGGGACCTCAGATTAATTAGGTGATTTCATGGGACCTCATCTTAATTAAATCCCTTACACTGGACCAGTAATTAATTATCCCCATATAAAAACATAGTGAGGTCTCATGGCAAAAAATTTTCCACCATTTCTCAAGGAAAACATATTTATTGGTACATATACTTTTATTTTGGTATATATGTGTTTTTATCTCCTAATTAAATAATTAATTTTGATAAACTATCATTATTAGCTCCTCTAACTTTATTATATTGGCATTGTTAGCCTATGTATAGAAGCTAATGATGCTAACAAAATAAAATTAAGGCATTTAATTAGGATAAAAATACAAACAATAGTAAAATTAAAATCGAATAAAAGTATAGATACATCAACAAATATATTTTCTACCATTTATTTTTTGAACTTCTTTCTGAAGATTTAAACCCACATCGTGAAACTATTAGTAATAAACTATATTTACGGAAAGAGTTTTGTTTTATTCAAGCTAAAATTTTAGTCATTCCAAATATAGTCTTCAAAGTTCTTTTAAATATTTTTTTTCTACGGGTCCTTTAGAGTAATTCTCCTTCTTTCTAAAAAAAAAAAAGTGAGTTGGGAATTTTCAATCATTATTTAGAGGTCTTAAGGAAAGAACTTAATCAATGTGAGGTCCCACAAAATCTGCTAATTAAAGTCCACTTTAATTAGCAGATTTTGTGGGACCTCATATTCTAATTAAAGTGAATTTTAATTAGAAGATTTTGTGGGAGTTCATATAGATTGAGTTGTTTTCTTGGGACCTCTAATTAATTTTCCTAATATTTTATTTATTGCTATCAAAAAGGTAAATCAAAATCTGATGCTGTCAACGTTACTGAAAAAAAAAACCACTTCATCAACGTAGACAATTTTTTTTTTTTTGGACTGAACTTCAACGTAGACATAACACTCATGTATTGCACAAACTATGAGTAAATATGCATAACTTGTAATGGTGCATCACATACAATAGTCAATTTCCGGATCAGCTTGTTAATCCAACAAATATCGAGATTAATTTTTAATTGACAAAAATTCAACTAACTCAGTTTTTCCTTAGCTGCAAACTTTGTTGCATTTTTCACTCATGCACAATATATCCACATTTACATGCATGCACTAGCACAAAGCTCACAAGAATAAAATTATTACAAAAGAAACATAGAAAAACAGAGGAAGGACTTTCTCTGTTCTGCAGCCACATGTAGCTTCATCCCTTTCAAATAAGCATATCACCATCACTTTATAAATATGTGCATGAAGTCTTCTTGAACTTGATGGGTTTTGAAGTGGAAGAATCAATGAGGAGAGGGCAAGTGATTTTCTTGTGATTCTTGGCCCTTACCAGTTTGCCAACCACATTTCCCACTGAAAAGATTTCAAATTTTAATGTCAATGAAACTTCAACACCAGTTTGGAAATGTTTGATTGTTGAACCAGCCCCATATAGAGGAAGCTTGTTGCCTTCCAAGTTCACTGATACTACTCTGTGACTTTTTCTTGGTTGATAGTGTTTCTTTAGCTGTACAAATCAAAACATAGTTATGAATTTGGATTCCTAATTTACTGAGTGCTAAAGCAAGTCTTTAACATTCAAATCTTTGTGGCAATCTTGCACCGGACTAGGGCAAGTTATTGTGAATGCTCAGTAGGATTTTTAAAATAAATTTCTAAATAAAAAATAAATTATGTCATTCAATATGAATATAGGTAAAGTCAACTAAAGCCAGACCAACAAAAATCTGATGATAGAGTATGTTTTCTATTCTGCATAAGAAGTCAATTCATATGGCTTTATTCAAAATTAAGTCAATTGAATCAATTATGACTATATAATCATGTGTTCGTATGAGTATTTTTCCAACCACAGATGATTGTTTTTCCAACCTCTTCAAGGAGTAACTTTGATGTTTGCAAGCATTCGCAGGCCAAAACGAGTTATATGTTTGGGACGACTTTAGAAATAAAGCACTTTTGCCCCAAAAGTTCAGTTATAGTTTAAGCTACTTTTTTATGCTTAACTTAATTTCTATCAACATTTAATGCACTTTAAAAATTCTAACCCACTCAAATTGCTCTAATAAGTGTTTATCCTAACAAGTTCAAAATGTTACCTATATGACTAAAATTGGATAAAAGCTCTAATGAAAGTTTAATAGTACATTCTAATGTTAGTTTAGGATAAGGCCTTAAGCCAACCCACTTACAAAAACAGGTTTAGGAATAAACTAAAGTTTAAGCTATCCACTAAGCTGAGTCAAGTACGCTTATAAACTGAGCTATTTAAGTCAAGAGCAATTGAAGAGATGAATGAGTTGTTACCTGACCAGAAGCAACAATGATTTCAGAGAAGACAAGGTTGATGGGATTGGAGTGCACATGGATGCCAAAAAAGGTGGCAGGGTTATATATGTTCATTCTCAATGACCCATTCAAAGTCATCAACTTTGTTGGCACCCCTGAGAAGTCTGATCCCTCTCCCACATATATATTAAGTACTTTAAAGCTCTGCGATAATCGTATCATGTCAGAAGCGCAATTTAATTACTTTGCACAGTAACAATTTCTCTGTTTAATCATTTGAGACACAGGTGGTTTTAATACTTTAAACACTAGTAGAATTGCCAATGTGATGTGAAACAATTTGTTAAATTGAAACCAACATTATAACGTTCAATTTAGGAACCCAACACCATGAGATTTTTGTTCAGCATATTGCATGTACTGCATCCTCATTATCACTGTTGTTCACATAGGCTTGTCTTTTTGGTTTTTATATTCTCTAAGAGCACCTTTGGTTTGATTGCATTGCAGCCTTACAATGGTAATCAAGAATGCGTTAATAGGGAAAACGTGTTTGGTTGCTTTTTAGTTTGGTAATAGGTTTTACTATGGTAATGATGATTACCAAAAATTACTCTTGTTCATTCATATCTCTCCCCTTATGAATCCTCGTTATCACTCCCACACTGACCAATGGTTGCATTTCCTTCATTATTGTTAGAATATTATGAGTGTAGCAATTAGTTGTTTAGGCTCTGTCCATGTTATATCTCACACAATCACATTTTAGTAATTAGTTAGTCAGTTAATAACCTTGATAGAAGATTATTAAGATAACAACAAATTGAGCGAGAAGTTATCCCTATTTCAAAGTTTTTTGAATTATTGCTGCGGGGCAAGAGCTCTTAACAATTTTAGTATTTTGTTGTTAGCCTAGCCTTTTAGAATTCCATATATTTGGCTTTAATTATGTTCATATGCTATGTCTTACAGCTAAATCAATGAATCCTAAAATATTTCAAAAATGATTGCATCATTCCATACATAACACAATAAGTCAACAACATAAACTATGGAAACAGACTAACAATATGGTCAAATCAATCTAACATGGCAGAAACAACCCATTCACAATTCATTCAGAGAATAACAGAGGGGAGTGACGTGAACTTTCACAAAAACTTAGCATACCTTGACTATAATTTCTGGCTTGAAAGGTCTGCTAGCACCCCAAATGATCAAGCAAAACACAGTGAAGATAAAAACAAAACTCAAGAGAGCAAGAAACACTTGGCAACGCCTAATGAAAGCTTTCTCTCCATCATCATAAGACCCTTCTTCAAAAATCACATCACACTCAGGCCAACCTTTCTCATTCCTCCTTCTGCTACTACTACCTTTCCTTCCTGAAAATGACCTGAAAATACCAGAAAACCTGCTTGCTGAAGAATTCCTTGAATGGCGTCCAAATGACGGGTGTGCAGGAGAATCCATAGGGCTGTTTGATATTGGAGTGGCTTGCATAGATGATGACTTGTATCCATCTTGAGAGTCCCTTGAAGGGCTCTGTACATAGTACACTGGTCGCTTTGGTGACCTTGAAGGTGAAGATGGAGCTAAGCTTGTGGTGTCCGATTCAGATTTTGCAGAAATCATCATGGGTATGAATGGAATCCTCAAAAGATGTTAAATTTTGAAACTTTATGAGAATTCAAGTATACCCAAAAGAATAAAAAGGCTTGTTAAAAATCTCAGCTCATGTTTTTAATACTTCTGGTTCTAGTAGAGTAACCTTAAGATGAAGCAGGTTTTGCAGAAAGCATCATGGATATGAATGGAATCCTTAAAAGAAGTTAAAATTTAATACTTTATGAGAATTCAAGGATAACCAGAAGAAAAAATGTCTGACAAAAATCTCAGTTCATATTTTCCATACTTCTGGCAACCAAAAGTTCAGTTCGTAATTCATAATTTCATATGCATGTACAGTATTCTTAAAAAAAAGGTACAATTCGGTGATTATGCAGAGAAATAGAAGGGTGACCAGAAAATATGTTGGATATTGAAACGGTATTATAGGATACTCTTGAGAACTTGTGCCCCTAAATTCATGAGAATAGAACCACAGAAAAAGAAGGTGGACAGTGTTTTTATCAGCAAAATGAGAAGGGAAAGTGGAAACCACCCAAAAAGCAAAAAAAAAAAAAAAAAATTGATGCCAAGTTCCAACAAAGATAATAATACTCCAGAAGAGCTTATTTCATTTATGAAAAAGCATGCTTTGCTTAGTGAGTGTGTTATAGTGATAGTGGCTGCAACCAAACCTATAAAATAGAAGTAACAGTGATGAAATTATGTAAGTTTTGATTGCATCTCATTCATTATTATCTCATTCACAACAAAGAAAATAATGTTTGGACGTCTACCAATTAGAATCTGGTTGGTCTTGTCCATATCCCTGTCTGCCACCATTTCATTTTCTTTCATCCACCACAAAAATTTCTGACGCACCAATACTCAAAAGTTATATGTAATAAGTAATTAGTTCAACATCCACAAAAAGTATCATATTTTTTACTTGGAGCTTTTTTCTTCACCATCAATGATTTTCTGCAATTATGAATGTGAGATTTTTAGTGCCAAACCGTGTGCCCTTTAACATCTTGAAGATGAAAAAAAAAAAAAAAACTGGTGTACGAAACATTTTTTTGAATTTTGAGTTAGACTCCTCAAATAAAGACTACCTTATCCATGTTGAGCTTTTTAAGGTCACCCTTAAAACTTAGGGGTGCTAGTTGCTGGAAAGCAATCTTCATGACGTGAGTGGTGAGAAAAATTTCAGAACTCCGAAATTTTTCTTTTTTAAAAAAAAAAGCAATGAGGCTTCATAAATATTTAGAGCAAATTGGGTATGAGATTGGGTCTGAACCCATATTGTGCAGAGAAGTTAGATAGCCCGTATTCATAGCAGAGCCCAATGATTCTCGCATGGCTGATCCACAACTCAGTTTAAAGAAGCCCAAAAAAGTGGCCCCGAAAGGAATAAAAGTAAAAATAATGCGGAAAGCCCTCTCTGTTTATCAGAGCCAGGTTTCGATCCTGGGACCTGTGGGTTATGGGCCCACCACGCTTCCGCTGCGCCACTCTGATTTGTTGATCTTGGTTTCTCATAAATATATATAAAACCATACACTTATCTGTAAGTAGAATTGCTGCTGTCGGTGGAAGTCTATCCGCGTTAATGATATGTTTTCTCTGATATGAGTTGTTCCAATTTATTTGGCCTTCAACTTTATTACAATGCTACTTTTATTCTCATCTGCTTCCATCTAAGTTGATCTCATCTCCTACACATTTGTTTAATTATAGAGGGAAAAGGGGAAGTAAGCCTATAACAGGTTCCTTTGTTTTTTATGTTGAAGTTTTGGACTATTTAAACCTTTTGTCTCCCATAAATGGGACCCACACACCATTTCGCCCACTCCAATTTTAACAACATGGGGTGGAGCACTCACAAGTCACAACCTTCTTGGAGAAGGTGTGGGGAGTCACTTGAGATTGGTTAAGGTTCGTCCAATGAACCATGAGTTTGGATTAGCTGATAAGGGTATTTAGTGATGTGGTACTTTGTTTCTTATTATAAGTCTACCCTAATTATTTTTCACATATCAAGGAGTGGAAGTTATAGCATTGAATATGACCTATTTTTTCAACTCTGCCCTTATTTAAGAATATGTATTAAAGTAATATTTATGCATTATAAACCTTATCTCTCATCTTCTTTATTTCCAATATAAAGGTAAAATAGTCATTGTAGCATTAATTGACTCTAAAGTGGAGTAATATTTAGGAACAAAAAATTTATAATGGTTTGACTTATAATAAAAAACAGAGTGATATATCCAAAGTCTCGAACTTTAATTTGGGCATATGCAACATCTTTAAATCTCAGTGGTACATGTATTCTTTGGAAGGGTCTCACATCCCCAAATCTAAATTATTTTGGACCGATTGAGTTTCTTATGATATTAAGATTAATATAAGATAATCGGGGTTTTTGGCTGAACGGTAGGGGTTCATCCAACTTTAACCAAGATTCAGGATTCAATCACTGTTTAGGTATGGATTATGTTAAAGATATCTTATCTATCCATTAAAGCCCATAATCAGCGATTCAAATAAGTTTTTGTTGAGGTACCATGTAGCTTGCATAAAGGTTAGGCTAAGACCATAGTGGTTCTTAAAAAAAGGTTGATGGCGGAGGAGTGAAAGCAAAATGAAAGAAAGGGGATGATGTGGGGTCTACTAGGATTGGTGGGGTAGGAAGGCATACGTGGGATAAGAAAGGATATGGTGTGGGAGACTTATCTCTCTGTTCCTTATGTACGAAATTAGTTTACTTTATCCAATGCACATGACATTCAAACCCATAATTAATTCCTCCTTTGAAAAAAAAAAAAAAAGAGCTTTGTACATGAACATGTTTGGTTTTCAAATGAGAATCTTCGAAGATGAATCAGACGGAGAGATAGACACATTTGGACTTCATCATCTCGTGTTCAGACAGACACAGAATAGTATCAATAAGTGATTAATATAACACGGCAAGGCAACCTATTATTGACGTGGACACAAATCCTCACTATCACCAACCTGTATGTATTGCCTCCCATCATTATTTTTTTGTTTATATTCTTCTCTTGTCTTTCTCCACTTTTTGCTCTTTACAGTTTACACTTTATTATCTTTTTGCTTACATCTTCCTCATTCTGAAAACCACATTTCAAGCCTTACATCTTCATTATCTTCTTGTTTTTTTTTTTTGGGGCATTTTTCTTCTTTTCTAAGCAATTTATTTGTCAATTTTCTGCTCTTTCGCCAAGTGGTTTATAGGGGAAAAAAAGGCAAATAAACTCGGAGTTTACAATTAAATGCCTTTGCTCATATAAATTATTTTCTCTATCTTTTTAATTCGCAAGATTAGTTCTAGTTTTCTCGCCCTCTACATTTGAGCTCTTCAATCTCTTTTCATTTTCCTCTTGTAATTAATGCTCTTTATAAGAGGCTGAGAGCTGTCTAAAGCATCAAAGAAAGAATCTCTACTATTTATAAATCTAAATCACACAAAACTCCCCAAAATTTGAATCATGCACAAATAAATCCCTTAAAATTAATAATAAATCACTTTAAAATTAATAATAAATCACCTTAAACTTTTAAGTTTGTATACATAATCCTTATAAACTTTGTGTGTGTGTGTGTAACCCCACAAATTCTGAGTTATATAATGCAATCTCTTGAACTTCAAGTTATGTGTACATACGTAATGAGCAAAACTAATAACTGAATAAATTTACGAGTTTAGGAAGGTTATGGCAATGGAAGTTATCTTTGACTTTAGATTACATGAAGTTTACGATGGTTTAATGTATTATTTAGTTTATAAACAGTACAGTTTTTTTAGTAGAAAATGTGATACATTTTATTTTTAAGACAACATGCAACACAGGGCACTTATTTCTGAAAATAACATCGCAGTGAGAATTAGTCACTATTGCTATTATGGGTAAAGGAAGAAGCTAAGTATCCAATTAAGATATTTTTTTTTTCTCTCTCGTGTGTGTTGCAGGAAAGAAAATTTGAGTGAAGTGATGGAGGCAGAAATTGGAAAAGCGGATAAATTTGGGGGCCATCCATGATTTAGAGCAAACCTTCTTTGTCCTATTCCCCTATAAAGCCCTCTGTCTTCTTCATTACTAAAGATTGAGATCCTTCTGGTTGGCCAAAAGAGAAAGAGCAGAGAGAGAGAGAGAGAGAGAGAGAGGGATCCTTTTGGATTGTTGAGCAACATTAGAAAGAAGAAATGCTGGAAGGAAAAGCTTTGATTGAGGACACAGACATGCCTGTGAAGATGCAGATCCAAGCCATGGCTTCTGCTTCTGAGGCTTTGGATCTCTTTGATGTTGTTGATTGTAAATCCATAGCTGCCCATATCAAAAAGGTCCTAACTTTCTCCCTCTTTCTTCTCTTAGTTTCTCTCTGTCATTTTTTAATTTTTAATTTCTGAAACCTGAGATTGTTTTGTATTTTGTGAGTTGCAGGAGTTTGATACTAGATTTGGGAGTGGATGGCAGTGCGTTGTGGGTTCAAGTTTTGGGTGTTTCTTCACTCATTCACAGGGGACTTTCATTTACTTCACACTTGAGACTCTCAATTTCCTCATCTTTAAAGGAGCTTCTTCTCCACCTTCTTCCCCTTTCTGAAAATGACCTAAGCTTATGTCTCCTTTTGTTAAAAAAGAAGGTTGAGAGAAAGTTCACTTCTTTTTCTTGTCTTTTCTTTGAATCTTTCCTTCATGTTAAGGGGAAAACTTATGTTAAGGGAAAATCTCAGAGGAACAGAGCAGAAGCAGCAACTTTTCCTGTGTTGGGATCTTAATGCTATGAAGTTTGAAGTATGATAGGAAGTTGCCGTGTCCATCTTGTACATATGAATGAATGAATGCTTGCTTAGTCCAGTACATATTTTCTTCTCCAGATCATTCATTCCTCTTGTTCCTTTTTAATCTGGTTCACACTTTGATTATGGTACCCTTATCCCAATTTCCTGGACATGATTTTTTTTGTGGGTCGCCTTTGGCTGTTCAGTGGTCAACATTATCTAGAAGCGTATCAGAACAAGGGGAAGGGGAAAAAAAGAAAGAAAAATATGCTCATTAGTTTTTTGAGCCCATTATCATTGTTAACGAATAAATGATGTTAGTGGGTGTGACAGCAGTTGTTATAATAATTAAATTAAAAAACAGAATCTTGATTTTTTTTAATAGGAAAAATCAATTATAAGTACCATATCATAGAAGAAACATAATTAAAATGACCCTCTCGGAGTTGTAAATAACAATTTTTGACTTAACAATAATAATTTTGCGATAATTGCACATAGATCTCAAGCAAGAGAACTAATTTCGTAGAGGTGGAGTTGTTAATAACAACTATTAGTATTAACAACTATAATAACCTTAGTTAACAAATGAAGAAGTTGTTAATGGACCTGTCTGAAATTAATTCTTTTACTTGGGATCTATGTGCAATTATCCCAATAACTTTTGGCCTAATGATAAATCGTGGAACGTTTCTTTCCAGACTTTTAATTAATTTTCCTAAAAAACAATATAAATACATCCAATATGCTTAAAGTAAATAGACAGCTACAATATTCATGCAAAAAAAAAATGGGTGAGTACAATATATGTTACACGTTTCCCCCCAAGTTTTAAATGATTCAAGGATAGCACTGGTTCCTTTTTATTCTTGACTTTCTGGCACAAGATTGTCCCTGTTAGAATCACAATTAGGTAAATGTGACACGATAAGATCTGCAATTTTATTGCATCACACCGATTTATTGCATACAAGAAAAGCAGAGAAGCTGAATTTTGTTCCGCTTAAGAAGAGACATCAAATATTTAGACACAATGATCCCAATTACAATTATTGGATGTAACATCATCTACAAAACTATTTTGATCGCATATATTAAACCAATGGAGTTAACAATGGTTTGCCCTTGAAGTAGGCCTCTAGATTTCCAAGGACAAGGTCAGCCATGGCAGTGCGAGTTTCAACGGTGGCACTTCCTATATGAGGCAATAACACAACATTTTCTAGCCCAAACAACTCTTCTGGTACATTTGGCTCATCTTCAAACACATCCAGTCCAGCACCACCCACTCTGCCTTCAAGAAGTGCAGAGACAAGTTCTGGTTCATCAACATGCTTGCCTCGACCGATGTTGATAAGAACACCCTTGGGACCAAGGGCGTTAAGCACCTCGCGGTTGATGATATGGTGGGTTTCCTCTGTAAGAGGGCATGCAACAACTAGAATATTGCAGTTGGATGCTAATTCTACAACGCTTGGATAGTACTTGTAATTTGATCCTGGTTTCTCTGTTCTAGAGTAGTAGGCTATTTTACAGTCAAATCCTTCAGCTCTCTTGGCTACAGCCTGGCCGATCCTTCCCAGACCAATTATGCCAACTGTTTTCCCGGAGAACTGCAAGGAAAAATAAATAAAAGGAAAATCATATGGCAGTTGGCAGAGATTTTCAAGAGCAGAATCTGATCTGATAGACTTGAATTAGAAAGAATGGATATCATCATCACCTCACACAAGATGTGAATGGAACAATAACAAGTCCAAATTTAGTTTACTATAGTCTTCACCTCTATGTTGCAAGAAGTCCCACACAACACAATTCTAATATCTCTATGTAAACGATAGAGAAGAGAAAACAATATGTAATGTAATATGTAATGTAGGTTGAAGTCTTAAAGAACTTCTGTTATACAGAGTAATGTTGAGAGTATAATAAAGTAAACGTTGTCCAGCTTGTGAATAAAATGCACGGTAATCACACAAGACGAGTCTCGCATAAAAGTGGTGTAAGCTAAATGAATAAATGTCAATTAGATGTCTAAACTCTGAAGACATTCATAAAGCTCAAATTCTCAAAATTCTTTTTCGGCCATTACAAGAGTAGCACCTCAAGAACCAATATAAAGGTTCGGCACTTAGAGAAACGACCAATCTGCTAGGGATGCAACTGAAAAGGAAATAGGATGTTTTGTACAGAAATAAACAGAAGGAAGTAGGATGAAAAACATCTGATTCAAAAATAGGACTAAACACTCCTGTTCAGACACGAAACAAGAAAGTTCATCTTTTTCAAACAATGAAGTAGTTCACTTTTCATACTTTTCCTGACAGACTCATAAATTATAATGAACTACTGTACAATTACAAATGCTGTAAGGAACTAATAAGGATCGGACTCCGACCAAAAGGGTAGATAAATCACCCCAACTCCAACCCAAGGGTTCAGAAATAAGCACAAGTTAAGAAATTATACATTAATCAAAACCAATGGCAGATCCAATGGGGGCATAGGGGGGCGTCCCACCAATAAATCTCACCTTCTTCTGTAAAAATTGTGAGTTCCTTGGTAATTAATGCTAAACTAAATCCCCCCCCCCCCCCCCCCAAAAAAAAAAACACACAAAACAAAACAAAAAAAAACCACGAAAAAATCAAAAGTTCTATTTCTTTAAAATAGCAGCCCCTCAATAAGTAACGGTTGGTTGCCTGAATCTGCCAGCGTTCAAAACCAAAGGCTATCCAGATTTTCATAAGTCAACTATAGACACAACTGTGCTGCAACAAAGGTGGGTAACAAAATAATGGCCGACTTTTGAATGAATAGTGTAACAGAGTATACAGAACATCAATAAAGGAACAGATATACAAAGAAAAAAGTTTACTGTAGCTTGTAGAGTAAAAGTTCTTATACCAGAAGCACAAACTCAAGCCCTCAACAAAATAGTTCGAAAGCATGACATCAAAATAACACACTACACTAAACACCAACTAGTTCACAACACTAAACCGCATGTCTAAAGGGGGTTACCGGCAACAACTCAAGACACCCACAAAAGCAACTAAATTTTATATACAATAAAACTAACCTCGATCATTGAAAAATCCACAAGCATCCAAAAAGTCAACAAATATACAGAACATCAATAAAAGAACAAATAAGCAAAGATGAAAGTTCACAGGAGCCTGTACAGCATAAAAGTTCTTATACTAGAAGCACAAACTCAAGCTACCAACAAAATGGTTTGAAAGCATGGCATTAAGCTACACACTACACTAAGCATAAGCCAGTTCACAACATTAAACCACATGTCTAAAGGGGGGTTACCGGCAACAACTCAAAACACTCACAAAAGCTACTAACTTTAAATACAATACTCACTCCGTTCCTAAATACAAGACAAGTCGACTTTTTTGTCTTGAGAAAGCTAAATAAGTTCCTTATAAATTGATTTGCCTAAATTTTTTTTATTAACTAGTTTATTTAAATTATAAGCAACATATAATCTAATAATAGACAAAGCTAATTTATCTTCCTTAATTTCCCAAGGGAAAAAAAAAGTCAACTGGGAAGTAAAATCAGCATCAATCATCGAAAATCCGCAAGCATCCAACAAGTTAACATAAATTTCCAGCAATGCAAAAGCCAACAAGCCAAAAAACCACACATACCTTAGTGGTCAGCTTGTAATCACCCTTCTTCCATTTCCCACTCCTGACATACCGATCACACTCACAAAGCCTCCTCAACACAGCCAAAATCAACCCAATCGTCAAGTCAGCAACTTCATCAGTCAAAACATCAGGGGTATTAGTAACACGAATCCCCTTTTCCCTACACTTATTCAAATCAATCTTATCAACCCCAACGCTAAAACTAGACACAATCTCCAGCTTCGGTAAGGCTTCAATTAGCGAAGCATCTGCGCCATAATTGGAGTTTCCAACGACGGCGCGGATTGAATTGGAGTGTTCCTTGAGGAATTGAACGCTTTGTGGGTAATTCCAGAAGCGATAGAGTTTGAAGCGTTTATCAAGTTCTTGCTCAAGGTAAGGGAACATTGGGAAAAGCAAGAGTACACCGATGGATTCCATGGCGGCGGAATTAGGGTTAGGGTTTGGGATCGGCGGAGGGATTGTGGGGCCCGGTGGATTGAATCGCCGGCTGAGGATGAAGGTAGGCTTTGAGGATTTCACCAGGGCATTGTTTGTGTATATGTGGCTTGTAGAGACTAGTGAGTGAACTCCATAAATTGGAAAATTTTATTTTATTTTTTTAAAAAAAATGTACATGTGACTTATCCTTGTCTCATCTTTCGTGTCTTTTTTCTTCTCACCAACTCGGACTCTTTCAGAAGGTATCATAAAATTTAATATTATTAAACAACACTTAAGCTAGATCAATGTCTTTAGTAACTTATCTAAACACTAGGTGGTTTGTCTTTATATATATATATATATATATATATGTATTAAATCCACTCTAAGGCTGGTTGACTTTGTTTAGAAATGTTGAATACGTTAAAAAGTGTTTTAAAGTATCTGTATTGATTTTGTATGATTCTAAAATTATGTATGATTCTAAATAATCAATATTTATTTATAATTAAGTAACTTATTTAATTTTTAAATTTCTCCAAATAGAGTGAATTGACCACTGTGCTTCTTTTCGCTAAACACAAACTAATTAGTATATTTCTATATAATTAAGGAAAAATTAATTACAAGTCTCATTGAAGGAATTTAATTAAGGTAAGGTTTTAGGAAATCGCGTAATTATTTATCTAATAATAAATTGTTATTGTTCGAAGAGTTGTTACTGATCAAGAGTTTAAAAGTTGTGATCGTCATGTCACAAATTGTTATCGTCAAGCGAAATATTATAATTAGTATTTGCAACTTTTTGACAGGGACCTCAAATGTGATAGAATTTTTGGCCGAATATCTTATTTTGTACCCACACTATTCACTTATTATTTGGCATGTTGTGAGTACTAAATATGAGCACTCCTTAATTCGCTGTATCGTGAGGGAGCAATTCTTTACACTAACTGTAGTCGGTGGGCGAACATCTTTATGGTTTTCTTTCAGCCTTTAATGGAGTAATGTCTAAAAATAAAGCTTATTTATTTGCTAATAAAAGGATTCCAAAACAAACTACTCCCGGTATGGATTTATTATCACATATTTTTAACTTGTACCATTATTTCATATAATATTCTTATTAATACTGAATCATTTAAGAAAGATGGGAGGAAAGGATTAAGGAAGGTTTGTAGAATGTTTTAGAAAAAAAAGTATCATATGAACTTAACATCATTAATCAATTTTTTCTCAATCCAAACTGTTTTTAATATTACTTAAAAAAAATAAATCTAAATTATATTGTTCCTGTGAGGTTTAAATACTACCTCCGGTCCTAATTATAAGAGCCAGTTGACTTTTTTTGGAGAGATTAAGGAAGCAAATTAGACCCCTAAATCTTAATATATGTGATATGTAATTAGATTATGTGATAATTTATAAGTAAAATAACTTAATTTTGAGGAAAAAAAAGACAAATTTAAACAATTTAAAGTGGTGTATTTTGCATCTTTAATTTTTCAAAAAAAATCAACTAACTCTTATAATTAGGACCAGAATAATTTAGATACGATTAACTCTTTCTACCATCTTTTTGATAAATAAGAAAACCCATACCATCAGATTAATTGTTCGTCAAAATTGGCAAGTTATATTTGTTTGTATTTTTAAAGAAGATCTTGTTTTTGCTTATTACTCACGCAATGGAGAGTACCTTTTTTTTTTTTTTCAGTCAACCTCAACCTTTTAGGAAGAGGTGGAATTGATTCACTTGCCTCATGATTCTTGTAAATAAATTTCATTTTTATTTAAAAAAACAGAGAAATATAGAAATGCCATAAATAATTTTTCTTTTTTTCTTTTTATTTTGAAGTCTTGTATATAATAGAATAAAAATATATAAAGATGTCCATGGCCTTTTCACGCAATAATACCATAAATGAATCACAAAAAAAAAAAAAAAAACTCTCAATTTTCTGTCATATATAAAACTGATATCTAACAAAAGGGTGTTATTTTTGGTCGAACAAAAAGTCATTATTAACATAATCTATGTTTTAATCAATATATTGATCCATAAGTTATTATTAGCTACCTTTGACCTGGGAATTACAATTTCAACCATCCAATATCTTACATCATAATTCATGTACCTCAACAGATTCCTCTCCCAACAATATTTTTTATAAAAATGAAATCCAAAAAAATAAAGGTTTCTCTCAAGTTTCTCACAACATGCATCCCACGTTCTAAAACCCAGCTCAAAATTGGAAAAAACTAACACAATCCCATCAAACAATCACCTCCACACTTTCTCTCTCAATCTCCAAAAAAAGATTTTTCATTCCTCATTCTCCTCTCTCCCTCCCTCCTCAACCTCTTGCACCACAAGCAACAAACTAAAGTTTGGTTTTTTCTGAAACCCCATGTTTGTTTTGTTCATCCATGTTCATCATCTTCCGTAGGTAGGAGAGATTCTTCTTCTTCCTCCTCCCCCTCCTCCCCTTCCTCTTCATTTGGGCATGGTAGAGCAGGAAGGCTACATGTCGAAGCTTTTCAATTTCAAAGGGAGGCACAGGAAGGGCTTAAGCCTTGAGACTGAAAGCATTTCAGAATCTTCAAAAGAGGAAGATTTATGGACTTCAAAAAGCCAAGGAATATACCCTCCCAATGAAGATTCTTCTTCTGATCAAAATGGAGGAGGAGGTCCTGATAAGCCAAGCCAAATCAATATTGAAGATGATGATGCAGCAATCAGAGAAGCTAGAGAGAGACTACAGCAAGGTGTTAGTTTGATTATATATGAATATTATTATAATGATAATAATGTCATCATTATTTGTAAATTGGAATGCAATACATTGGGTTTTGAATCGAAGGATCAAATTGAAATCCATGTTTGTTTGTTGTTTCTTTGGTTTGGTTGACATTCAGAAATGGAACAGATGAAGGAGAGATTTGCAAAACTGTTGTTGGGAGAGGATATGTCTGGCAAAGGAGCTGGTGTTTCCTCTGCTTTGGCTCTGTCTAATGCATTTACAAATCTGGCTGGTAAGTTCTCTTTTTTCCCTTCATCTCCCTGCACTCATTGATGATATAAATAAGGCTAAAATCTAAAGACCCTCCAAAATTTATGTAAGTTCCAAATAACCCTCTAAGGTTTCAAAGTTTGAGCTTCAATTCCTAGAAATTTCAATTTTTGGCATCAACCCTTGTCATTACTTTTGCTATTAAGTTACTGATAAATTGTCGTGTCAGATTAAAAAGAATGACATGGCATTTAAAATTGATTAAAAACTTTAAACTTCTAATAATATTAAATTTAAATTTTGAAATGTGGGGATTACGTGCAACTAGCCTAATATTCATTGGTCTTTGCATATTCTACCCCACGTTTTTAATCCTCGTTACTCTGATGTGGTAGTTTTCCATATTAACTTAGTAGCAAAAGCAATGTAAGGTTTGATTCAAGAATAAACATCAAGAGGGTTAAGTTAAAACATTAGAACATCGGAAAATTTATATGCACAGACCTAAAGTCCAAGGGGTTTTGTGGATTTTAGCCTATGAGTAATAATCAATAACAAGGTAAAGGTTCAGGTTTTTTATGTTTTAAACCTTGAAAAATATTGGATGGATAAGTCATAACCTTTTTTGGCACTTGAGGATGCAGCTGCTGTGTTTGGGGAGCAAAAACGACTGGAACCAATGCCACCAGAGAGAAAAGATAGATGGAAAAAGGAAATTGATTGGCTTCTTTCTGTTGCTGAGCACATCGTTGAAATGGTTCCATCACATCAAACAAACGAAGATGGCTCCCAAATGGAGGTAAATCTCTCTCTCTCTCTCTCTCTCTCTCTAAATATTTGAGTAAGATGATTCTTGACACAGAACAACTTCATTAAACTGGATCTTTGATTGAATAGATTATGACGACCAGACAAAGAATTGATCTCCTCGTGAACATACCTGCATTGAGAAAGCTTGATGCTATGCTTCTTGTAAGAACACTGAGCTTAAGCTACAACTTTTGTGAGACTATTATTACTTTTCTTTGACTAAACAGCGACTGATTTACACTTTTCTGAAACAAATGGGGATGATGATGATGATGATTAGGATTGTCTGGACAAGTTTGAAGGCCAAAGCGAGTTCTACTATGTATCAAAAGATTCAGAGGATGAAAACTCCAAGAGAAAAGGTGATGAAAAGTGGTGGTTGCCTGTACCAAAGGTTCCACCAGAAGGTCTATCTGAAAATGCAAGAAAATTTTTGCAGCATCAGAAAGAAAGTGTCAACCAAGTTCTTAAATTAGCCATGTCCATAAATTCTCACGTTTTATCAGAAATGGAGATCCCAGAAAATTACATTGAATCCCTTCCAAAGGTAGGAGGAAATGTCAAGTACCAATAGTATCAGTTTAGCTCTCTCAATTTTCTTTGTATATTGAAATGTTGATGGTCATAATTTTGCAGAATGGGAGGGCGAGTCTAGGGGATTCAAACTACAGAAGCATTACAGTAGAACATTTTGATCCTGATCAGTTTTTGGTAACCATGGACCTATCATCAGAGCATAAAATCTTAGACCTCAAGAATAGAATAGAGGCATCCATAGAGATTTGGAAGAGGAAAATGAACCAGAAAGATGGGAAATCAGCATGGGGTTCTGCTGTGAGTTTGGAAAAAAGAGAACTTTTTGAAGAGAGAGCAGAAACCATCTTGCAACTCTTGAAGCAGCGTTTCCCTGGCCTGCCTCAATCTTCTTTAGATATCAGCAAAATTCAGTACAATAGGGTAAGACCATGTGTGCAAAAACATATAAAGTCTCTCTGACCAATAAAATTTCTAAAACAAGAACTTTTAGCCGGTTTTTCCTATTTTATTTCATTCCTTATTCCTATATAAGACAAGCATAATTTAGTTCCATTGACAGGTTGCCTGATGAGCAACATATTTTGATTGCTTATGTGTTTCATTAAGCTAAAATTAAGAATTTCTTCTACAATTGGCAGGATATAGGTCATGCAGTTCTAGAGAGCTATTCAAGAGTACTAGAAAGTTTGGCATACACAGTTCTCTCAAGAATAGATGATGTACTCCATGCAGATTATCAAACTCAAAACCCATCAAAGAACGTGAAGAAAAGTATTCTAAGAGGCTTTGCTAGGTCCCCAAGTCCAACTCTTACAAAACAAGAGTCAGATGTGAGTGCAGGAGGAGAAACACCTCTTTCAATGACACTTTCAGATTTCATGGCATGGGAGGGTGATACAAATGACCATCAAGCTGTTCCAGATGACTTGTGGAAAGACACAGATGTAAAAAAGCAAAAGCTTCGCCTTCTAAACATCAACAAGAAGACATCTTACCTTGACATCTTGGGTGGAATGAGAAGCCCCACATCGCGCCATTGAACTGAAAAAAAGAAAACAGAAGATGAAGCTGTAGATTGAGCATGGGAATAGCTGAGTGAAATTTTTGTTATCCTTGGTCTATTCTTACCTCTTGTAGATAGCACATGAGAGTATGCAGAACCAGCCCCGTTTGAAGCATTGGTTGATATAATACCATCTGTACAATAAGAAGGATCGGTAGTCTAGCAACTTGGGGTTGGTTCAATTTGGATTAGACCAAAGCCTTCTTTTGCCTTCTCTAAGGCTATGTCTGGATGGAGAGGAAAGTGAGAGGAAAATAGGGGACATGGAATACTAGGAAAGAAAATATTCCAAAATTGTAAGAAAATTTACTATTTTTGGGAGTTTTCCCTCACAATATCCATTCCTCCCTAATTTTCTCCCCCATATAAACATAGGATTAGCATTGATTCAAGTCAAGAGAAAAACATCATAATCAAACAGGCCAAACATATTGGTCTCTGCCTCAGTTTAAAATTAAACATCTTACAGAAGGTTTATGCTGGGCACATACTTTACACATTGAGGATTGAGATATATTCAATTTTATATACATTAAACAAAACCCAAATTATGGATCTCTAAAATTAGACTGACTAGACCTTGCCACGTGGACGGGGCTTTGGAGGCAGTTGTGGGCCCTCAACAATGGGAAGCATGTCTCCTGAAGCAATGGCACTGAACTAAGCAAGGGTGGAACCCACCTCACAATATCAAAAACTTGAGGAGCAATCCTCTCTTTGTGAATGGATCATCAAATGTCTCAGAAAACTTGCTCTGCAAAATCCATAATCAAATAAAGAGCAAGTAACTAACTTTTTGTGTTATTAGAAAGATAAAGAGAAAAGCGTACTACAGATATCATAGCTCTTATGAATCACTAACATATTGATAGTTCAAACTTTTATAAAACATAGGACAATGCTTGCTAAGGATAGTGCAATGATACCAGACCCAAAAAAAAAAAAAAAAAAACACAAAAAGACCCCAAAATGTTCTTCATAGAATCATAATGGATGCCAGGAAATGATCAATGGCCTTGCACATTGAAATGATTTCCAGGGGTGTCCACAACAATTTGTAAAACTTGACATCATAGCTTTTATAGCTCAGTTGGTTAAAGCACTCATTTAGTAAGCGGGAGGTCTTGAGTTCGACTCTCAATGAAAGCAATCTCTCTTTTTTTTTTCCTTCTTATTTCATACTATTTCTCTTGTATCAACATGATCCTTAACCTTGAATTAGCATTAAATTTAAATAAAAAGAATAGGAAGTTGGGATGTAGGAGAGAAGGGAAGAGAAGAAGAACCTGAAGAGAGTTATAAGGTGAGGAAGCATCAGATCTTCTAGCGACATTAGTTCCGGCAAGGCCCTTTGACAGAAGCTGGCTGAACAGAAGCTATGGTTGCCTGAGAGGCAATCATTCGTCAGTTTTCGGCAGCCCCTATGTTGTGATTACTGATTCGTGTCTATTTTTTGTGGTAATTGTATCTAAAAGTGCCATGTGTCTTTTTTTTTTTTTTTCTAGTTAGAAGGTGTCAAGTTGTTAAATTTAAAAACAATTCTAATCACTTAGCCCAACAAATTTTCCAAAATCAGTGTCTTATTTTTAGAAGTCAAAATAATTTTCCGATGCATTAAAAGTTTTTTTTTTTTTTTAAAAAATGAAACAATGTAGTTTCGTGTCAACGAAAGCTGAGAGGAACATTAATGGAGAGATTCCAAAACGGTAGTAGTGTTCAAGCAGAGGGTGCTTAAGTGTTACACTGTAATGGAAGTGTGATGGAGATGAAACTAACGAAAGAGATTAAGGGTTACAAGCTGTTGATAAAAAGTTGTATAGCCTTATGCGCGACCCAATCTATGTTGAGCAGCATATCGGCAAGCCCATAAGGTTGGTCATAAAAAAGGAGTATACCATATTCAAGTTCCCTATCTTACAGGGAAGTCCACGCATTTACAAAAGCCCGCGGTATACTTCTGGACTTCAACCGACAACGTTGGAACATGCATGTCTATAGGCAATTGCATTCTATAAACTGAATCTTCATAGATGAAGTTGTCACTGAAGAGAGGGGACAACTTTATGGAGATCCTATTTTCTCCAATGTATCCAAATATGCCAAAAATTTTCTCATCGAACCTAGCCTCAGCACCATGGCTCTAACAGTACCCCAAAGTTTCACTGCCTCTATATGTAGAATATCAATAGCGGCCATGAAAGCCTTCACAGGCCCCATTTCTCTCTCAAGCCTTTCAATTCTCTAGTCAGATGTCTCCTCGGAACTAGCCCCTGACCCAGATATTGTGGTGGTCTACACTCTACACCAGAAAAAGGAAAAGAAATCAAGTAGTTAGAAATTGCAATTGCTTATGGACATGCACGTTCCAGTGTGGTCGACTGGTCACAACTCGCAATCAATGGGTAAGGCCCGAAATAGACCAAATGTATTCGGTCTCAAAAACAATAATGCATACATTAAGTTACAAATTGTATTCTAATTATGGGACCGTATTCATCTTAGATTCCTTGTAGGATGCATAACCTCACTTATATAGTTTGTGCCCTTGACTCCCACAGGTGTCCATGGGTTTACAATTTTCATGCTGAAAAGTTCAAGAATTATACTTCGTATGTTTTAGGTGACAAAGTTAGTACATTTCTTGTCCGACTATTTTCATTTTACTAAATATAAAATTTTCCATCAAACCATATTTTATTTCAATGTCAAATAACATGTCAGCGGTTTTAAATTTTTCATTCCCTTCCTTTCTTTTGACTTACCTTTCTTTCCATCACAATCAATTCTTCCTACCAAATGAGCTTTTAGATAGAAGCTAGAGTGAAACGTAGCAGCACAAGCTAATGATCATTATGTTTTCAAGCTAAAAAATAGGAACCTTTGCTCAGTTAATCTCATGTGGCAACTATGAGAAGACAAACCAAGAGGACCGGCTATGATCTCATACTGGTGATAACAGAGCACACTACTACAAAATATATTTTTCACGTCCTTAATTTATGTCTATTTGCAAAATAATAGACGTTAAAAAAATATAGTGACAGTTTTGTAATTTTCTTAAAAAATAATTAGAGAAATGACGTCTATTTTTAAGTAAATGGACATCATTTCCTATAACTTGTTAGAATCAAGGTCCATTTGCAAAATAATAGACATTGTTTCTTGATAATCCACGTCCGTTTCCTTTTGAATGGGCGTGTCTTCTCTACCAAAGCCTAGATCATAGCTCTCTTGGTTCTTCCCCTCCCTCTCCATTCTCTCCCGCCTCCTTCGCATTCTCTCTACCGAACCGTAGATAGTAGCTCTATCTCAGCAATAATGGCTTAGGTAACATCCCGGATTTTTAATTAAGGATTTTAGAAATTTAATTAGACTTGAAATTAATTTTTGGGATGTTGGGATGTAATTGTATTTTTAAAGGATTTTTATGAAATTAGTATTGGAGGAATTATGGAAAATTAAGTTGAGGATAATAAATATAATTTTGAATTAATTAAATTGGAGAATTTTGGAAAGGTGGCAATTGACTTGAGGATAATGGAGGGAAATTTTGAATTATGGGTGTTTATGAATAATTATGACGAGCCAATAAAATTTAGGAAACCCTAATATTCAAATTCAATTTCAGCGGCCACTCACCGTAGACTCGCCAGGTAAGCCAATGACGAGCGGCCCAAACGAGAGAAAGTTTCAGTTTCTTGCCTTGGACTTGCCAGGCAAGGCAGCGGTGAGAGGCGAAAGTTTTTGTTTTTCGCCGTAGACTTGCTAGGCGACTAACGGCAAGTAAGCTACGTTAGTTAAGTTTCAGTTTCTTACCATGGACTCGCCAGATGGGGGTGTGAAAATCACAATCCCAGATGGGGCCACACACTGGGGGGCGGGGCGTGGGGTAGGGGTGCCACATGTCACCCTCAGGGGGTGACACATGGCACAAAATAAATATCAAATAGCCCCCATGAACTTTCATGAATTCATGGGGGCTATTTAAGGTTAATTTCACTGCAGGGGTGCAGTGAAGTAGTGAAGTTTTCCCAACTGAATTACTAGATTTTAGGCTCTTAAAAAAACAAACAGTGAATTAGTGATGAATTTTAGTGACAATCTGTTGTATTCATAGTTATTAAACTCAGACCGACCCGTTCGATCTAGCATGGAACGTGCTTTGGTTATTTTTGGGAAAATATTTTTATTTTTTGTTATCCTCACCGGTCTAACCTCCGGATTAGTTACGGTTTGACCTACTGACCTTATTGACCCTTGACTCATTGCCTCGACCTGTTCATTAGCCGGTGCGGGTTGAATTACCTTCATTGTATTGTATATTCCTCTGCTAACCTACTGTTTTTTTTAGGAAAGGAAAAGGGAAGAAGAGAGGAAAAGAGAGGAGGAGAGGAAAAAGGAGGCAGAAAAGAAAAAGGAATCAAGACAAGGAACACGAGAAGCAGCAGTAGGAGGAGCAAACAATAGTGGCACTGACAGTGACAAGGTAAGAAAAACTGCATTACTAGATTTTACGCCTAAAAAATGAACAGAGAATTAGTGATGAAATTTAGTGATACTTTATTGTATTGCATGTTCTTTTGCCAACCTACTGTTTTTTTTAATAGTACTGTTTATAGTGCACTGGCAGGTTCTTATTTGTGTATGTACTCAACTTTGGTTTAATTTATTCGTATTGTTATCTTTGATTTCAGAAGAAGAAGAAAGGAGAAGAGTGGATTAACATGAAGAAGAAGAATTGAACTGGAGGATCGGGGCTACACACACACACACATATTTCCGCGTACCTAATCATAAGAAACTAGTTAAGAACTGTGTTAAGGTAAAGTTCTAGAAGCCAATATAGAGACTTGGCTTGGCTCTCTGTATGCGTGTGGGTCAGATAATAATAAGACAGACTGCAGACACAAATATGTGAGATCTTTGTGTTATAGAAATAAAACTTGCTTTCGTACGTTGATATTGTATCTTTCTTTTTCCTTTTAAGTCTTAAGTGAATTTAAAGTTTGAGACAGATTGATTAATGTTCTCACTATCCTCCGCTAGCATATGCATAGAGTAATAGAGGATTGGATAAATAAATATTGATGTGAGTTGAGTTGGTTACGTACATAGCCATTTAAATAAATACTATTACAAAAAGCCTATTTCTTGTCCTTAATTAACGTTAGTCAATCATAAAACTGACATTGATAAAGCTTGGTGGCATTTTTATAATTAAATGAAAGGCTAAGGAAGAAACCACGTCACAATAATTGTTAATATGTGACGTGGCTAATAAGTGACATGGTTTCTTCCCACGATAATTCACGTCACATGTTTTTTAAACATGTGACGTGCATGGTTATAAGAACCGGACGGCTCGACCGGTCGAACCGTCGACCGCTCCACAGGGCGGTTCGGATTTTATGGTTTGACCGTTTATTGTGTTAAGCCGGATCTGGCCGTTGACAGCCGGAGATTGGACCGGAAACTGGAGTTAAACCGGGAACCGGAGCGGTTTTATAAAAACCGGGCGGTCCAATCTGAAACAAAAAAAAAGATGAAAAAAATAAAATCAAGCCAAAAAAAACCCAAGTTCTTAAAAAAAACCCAAGTTCTTAAAAAAACCCAAATTACATCCCCAAATTCATTAGCTTCATATCTTTCTCCCAAATTAAAAACCCCAACGGTCTTTTGAAAATCTTAGGGCTGTGAAATTTGATCTCTAAAACTCCAACCAATTGGTAAACATCATCTCTCTCACCATTCCTCAATTGTTGATGTTTAACGTTTCTTCCAAACTTTTATTCTATATTTAGCACTTGTTTTCTTTCTACATTTTACATTTTTTTTGAAATTTTTATCAGTTGCATATTCTATCTCTTACCTTTTGCATAACAGAAATTGCTTGTATTCCTAACTTCCTAGTTCTTCCATCTCGACAAAAATTTCTGCAACTGTGATGCTCAAATGGTTCTATACGCCTTCTTTGTTTTGCTTAGCTAAAGATAAGAATGATTTGTTTACTAAGTCTCTAATGGATATATATTTCTTGGTCAATGGTTTTTCATTAAAAATTAAGAGGTGAAGGAACCATAATTTGTTTATATGTAATTTACATTTAAACATCATATATTTTTTCCTTAATTATTACGTCATCAGTCCGACCTTCGGTCCGATCGATCCGACCATGCGAACCGTGACCCGATGCCCTCTCCGCCTCACCTTTCGGTCCGGTTTTTACAACATTGGTGACGTGAATTCTCAGCCATTTAAGCAAAAAAAAAAAAGAAAAAATCAGCGACTTATTTACGTCTCTTGTTTTATAATTTGTGACGTAGAAAATCTGACTTTCCACGTTACATATTTTGTGTGACGTAAAATGTCCATTTTGTTTTCTAAATCACTACTTTTAATGTCATATAAAAAAGTGACATTAAAACCTCTAAATAACATACTTGAAAACCCTTTCTTTTCTGTAGTAGTGAAACAAACCATTTTATTTTTAATTTTGAACAATGTGACTTCTCATAATTATTGTACATTGAAAATTTGTGAAACATGTCATTTCGAGTGATAATTGTAACATGTAACACCCTAAATTTTGAAAAATAGATATAAAGAATTATTTAATGTTTTAGTAATGTTATTAAAATATTAAAAAACATTAAAAATAAATTTATGATGCTTAGGTATTTTTAATAAATTTTAAGGTTTATTTTCTTTACAAAATAAAGAAAAATAACAATTAGAAGATAACATTTAATTTTCAAAAAGAATTAATAAGGGAATATTTATAACCCTGAGGTATTGTTTAATATTTTAAAAGCGTTATAAATAAATTTGAAAATTAAAACATATATTGATAAATTATTTTAGGTAGTAAACTTGGACTGATAATTTTTGGAGTTGTAATTAAATTTTGAATGGAAGGGCAAAATAGGAAATGGGAGAGAGAGATTCAAAATTTTCTTTTTTTGAGGGGGGGTTTTGGAGCTTCAAAATACCTGAAAATGAAGCTTAGAAGTTGAATAAGGATATTATTGAAATGGATTGAGCAAGGGAAGGCTGGTTTCTCTAATTTCCCAAATTTTCCTCACCTGAAGAAAAATTTGAGGATTCTTGGATATTCGATGCACAAAAGCTTAATTAATCTTGTCTAGGAGTAAGATTAATGCTATGAATGTATCTTGTATGTTGATTTGTGAATTTTGGAATTTACCTCTGATTTTTTCTTCCTTCCCTGTTCAGTGACGCCGACGGCAAAGGGGGAAGAAATTGATGGGCTAATGAAGTTAAAAGTAGGATAGGATTCATATAATGAAATTTCGTAGCTTAGAGGAAATTTGAAAATCATGTTTCCCTGTTCTTCCCCATTCTGTCCTGATTTCTTTGTTCATTGTCTTCTTTTCTCTGCTTTCGTTCCTGTTCTGCTCTCTGTCTGGTTCGATTTCTGGAAAATGGGAGCTTAAATTAAAGAAGAATTAAATCAGAGTGGTTAACTATCGTTGCATGATGGATTTCTGCCGTGTACTGGAATTTCGAGCTCTATCGATTTGGCTCTGTTTCTATGATGTCTTGTTTATATAATTGAGGCTTGATTCCTGAGATGTTTATGCTTGAATTTCTGATTTATATGAGAATGCATGTGAATTGATACTTTGTATGGTTGTTGCATATGTTTCTTTAAAGTCTGAACTATAAGTGAATAAGGGAAAGTTCAGAATTGGGTGTTATTGTGGTCTCTGGATTGAATCATTAATATGGATGTTCTAATATGAGGTTTAGTTTGAATTAAGGGGAATTAATCATGTTGGGTTTTGGATTTCTGGAATTATGGTGCTTGTCTCTGCTGTGTGCAATTTTCTGCTTGGGTGTTTGAAATTGGTATATGATCTTACATGTTGAATTTCTTTTGGAAGAATTTGAAAGTCTTGATAGTGTTTGAATTAAATTAGAATCTCATCTTGCATGTTGGAAATTCTGAAAATTGATGCTCTGTTCCTTTCTGTTGAATGAGGGGTGAAATAATTTTGTTGAAGGGCGTTGGAATGGCATGAATTTCGATTTTTCACTTTGCTGCCCAGAGAAGTTTAGACGACTTTATTTAGGGGTACTATAATTTATCCAAATGTTAAATTATATGAGATATATGTTTGTTTTGAAGTTCTAAACTGATCAAGTTGAAATTTGATTATATCTACTGTTGTAAGGTCTCCAAATACTAACCAAGTGTCCTAAAATTTCAAGGTATGATTATAGGCTTTAAATGTTGATTTAAGAATTTATTTAGAAGCTGGAAATGAATTTTACAGACAAATGGAGAAGCTATCCGAAAATCTATATAGAAGTTGGTGTTTAGTTGTGATTAATTTAAAAAAAGGAAGAGGATATATATTTTAATGAAGATGGATTTATAAATAAGAATGGAGCTGCTGTTTGTGTTGAAGGATAATTGAGGTAAGATTTCAATTGTTGAGTCTTGAATATAATCTAATAAATAAAAAAAAGATGTCTAAATAACCCTATAAGGAAAGAACACTGTTGCTGTACGAAAGTTTCATAGGAATTTGGGTTATAAGTAATGAAATCAATGTATACAAGTTATAAGTATCAATACAAGATTATATGGTCTAAAAATACTGATTTGAATGTGAATTTAGAAGCTAGGATTCATCACCTATCAAGTTTTAATCAGTTACCATCTGCTGTATATTTATATGAATGCAGTTACATTTCACATTATATGGAATTTGATGCTTGTAGTTCTAATTTTATAATACGATTGAATAGAATGATTCTGTTGGGTACAAGTGTTAATACTTGGAATATTGTGAGTATATAGATGTTTGTGAAAGTACCTATTTGAAGTTCCTATTTGGATGATACCATTAAACCAGGAATTATATATAGTTGTTAGTTTTGCTTGGGATTGCTTTGGCACCATTTCTCCACATGATTTGTCACTATATGTTTTATCATGTGTGTACGAATATATCTAAGTCTAGGCCTTAAGGGGTTGCTCAAGTTTAAAGGAGTTTTACATGGTTAAGAGGTAATTTCAGATTTATAAATCTATGTTTCTGGACTGCAATTTTTCAGAGTGGCTGTCATGTCTTTAAAGCTGGAACTTTTAGAGTTAAACAAAGGGACTTTGTAAATTATGTTTGATGTATAAAGTGATGGCATCTAAAAAATTAGGATTTAAGACAGGTTGTGATTTTATTATGAGTATTAAATTTAGGATGCTAGCTAGTGAAGATGTTTAAAGGATGGTTTGTACAGATATTTGCTTGAGTTATTCAGGGTTTAATAAAGTGTTGAATTCTTATTTGTAGTTAGTGTCTAGAAACTAAAATATGATTGGATCTTGTTAATCTATGCTTTTTATAAGGGATAGTTGATATGAATGTTTTAAGTTAAACTAGAATTTTGTAATGAAGAAATAGGCTTTGATAATAAACTGGATTTTTCTAAGTTATAGTAAAAGATTCAAGACTTTTAAATGAAGAGCTTGGTTAAAACTCCTAAGTGTGATTAATTAAATGCTTAGAATTGTTTTAAAGCAAGAATTTAGTCACTCTAAATGCTACAAGTTACAGGTAGGAAGTTTGGTCTAAGAAATACAGTGCTTATGGGATTGGAAGTTAAGGCTTTTAGTCATATATAAATATATCACGAAAAGTTAATATGAATTAAAGTTGTTATTTTGTTACTAATTGTTGTTACCTGTGATTTGATTTTGTTTCTCTTTTTGTTCTTCTATGTCATGATGATTTCTTGCTGTAATGTTGACAAATGATGATGTTAGCTTTTCTTTTGTTTCAATTAATTCTTTACTTGGGTTAAACAAATTAGATATTCCTTGCATACTTGATTTCTACTGTTTTGTTCAGTTAATATGGAAATACATATATGTAAGAGTTTTAATAAGAATTCTGCAGCATGTTTACATTACACTATAAATGTGAAGTTGATGGTGGTATTTTAGTATGTGTTTTGAATTGCTTTTGAGCATATGTGTGATGTTTAAATATTAAGTGTTAAGTTTGGATTATTGTAAAATATCTGTTGATGATTGTGTGAATAACAATTAAGTTAGAAACTATGATTTAAATATATACTAGGAATAGAAAGGGTAGTCCTATAGAAAAGTGAGAGACGCCAGAATATTATGCATAAGCTTAGATATTAATATATTATTTTTGTATTACAAATACTTATAGGAAGGGATAGTAGAGTTGAATTTTCAGAATACAACGAAGGGAATGAATCAAGTTGCGAGTAATTCCAGAAGTAAGGTAGCATTTTATTTCAGTAACAAATTAGATTACCTGTATACTTTTATAATATCTGTTGCATTTTAATTGATAAGTTCTATTCCTCCATGATTGGAGTACACCAACGTTTAGGCAGTTAGCTACCCTTTTGCGAGATTAGTTACGATGTAACCTTAAGTGCTATGACGAGAAACCTTATAGATAAAGCCTCCACTATAACGAATATATTGTTATTAGTGGTTGGCAGGTGCTTTTAGCACACAGATTCAGAGGATATGACTTATCGTTAATTGTAAAGGCTTATAAAATTATTTTACATGTCAATGCGCATATAAAAGTTATGGTTAATGAGATAAACTGGATTGAACCGCTGTTTCAGATAAGCTGGAGGGAAGTTGATTTTTGGGAGAAGGTAATTTGAAGTAGTAGGGATGCCTGCTAAGATGTGTACCACCTTCCTTAGTTATTATGGGTATGTTTTAAGTTTAAGTAGGTAAACAGACTTTAAGCTTTAATTTTTAATTAATATAAGGTTGTATATATGTATGTATATAATATAAAGAAATTTTAGTTTCTTAAACAATATTAGAAAAGAATAGTTACATTGGGTAGAATCAAGTTATTTTATTAATTGCTTTATTAACTGCTCTAATTCATAAAAAGTTTTATATTGTTTCCAATTCATCACAAAAGCCCATTCTAACTAAACTGAAGTTGGAATACTATTTGAAAAGAAAAAAAAAATTTAAAATTTTTCATATTTTTGGGCTTCTGACATTTAAAAAAATGGGTATAAATCAATTAAAATACTATAATATAGTATTAAAAATTTAGGTGTTACAATAATAGCACACCTTTATCGATCTTGTATAAAATACAAACTAAATTAAAATGGATTTTAAGTAATAATATTGTAGTGCACTAATTTCTTTTCAAAAAGTTCTTAGTATATATTGAGAGACTACAGACAATGCAATTATGTTTCAAAGGCATTCATGTTGTTATTATTATAATTATAATTGTTGCATAAATAATTGAAATTGCATACTACAATGACATGCCTTCCCTTTATTTCGTAAATACATGGGGTTATTATAACGTATTTTATAAAGAAAAAGGGGAAATAATTAATTTAGGTGATAAATACTTTTCACTTCCTGTATAAATTTTACTCTGAAATTTGTTATATGTCACATATGTGATGGAACAGAAAAACTTTGACGTTTAAATATATATGATCTATTATTCCTTGTAGAGATTGTAAATGAGAGAAAGAAGAGGGGTTTTTTAGCTAATAATGGTATTAAAAAGTCGACTTTTCACGTCACTCATATATATCCACGTCCCTCAAAATAGACGGAAAAAATCCTTAATAATATAAGTGAAAAGTTCCTTCAGTAATAGTGACTACATTAAATAATTTAAATAAATAGAACGATCTGTCTTATAAATTAATCCGTTTACCATCATGAAAATAACACATACAAGAAAACGAATAATCATATCAGGAGTGCGGTATCCTTTTTTTTTTTTTTTTGATGAATGCTTGGACCATTTTTGGCCTTCGATTGCACCACCGTCCAAGTATCCGGCGTTAACCTGAAGGCCAACGCCGGATTTACCAGCATGGGCCATCGACAACCGACTAGTCCTGGCGCCCCCCAATCGAATAGGCCCGAAAGGTTTCACCCACCTTTGGTGATGCCCCAGGGGAGAGAGCTCCCAACGGAAATTCTTTACAATCTTCTTACTTGGGATCGAACACAGGTAAGGAGGATTGTGGCGCAGCTGCCTACCCAACTGTGCCAACTCCCGTTGGTAGGAGTGCGGTATCCTTACTCACAGCTTTTTTGGTGCTTTTTTATTTATTTTAAGGCTCTCGTTGTATCTAAAAACAAATAAACGAATAAGTTAATATAACATTTGATCCCTAAACTTTGTTTTTATTTTAGTTTTAGTCTCTCAAATTTAAATGAGGTTTTATCCCTCAAGGTTAGAGAGAAAAATGATTGGCTGTTTAGTTAGAAAAAAAAAAAATAATTGCTCATGTGAAAGGGATCTAACTCTTTGGTCTAATGTGGATAACAGAAAAAGGTAAAAAATCCTCGATGGTACAAAAGAGAGAATAAAAATATATAAATCTAACGGAACCTAGGACTATTGAATTACAAAAGTCGTATTCCCATGGAAAAAGAAATTAAAGCACATTCTCATGCTTTCTTGATATATTTTAAAATTTTATCTTAATATATATTCTTTTCTGTTGATATAAAAAATATTAACAGTATTTTATCAAATAAATTCTTTGCAAAATAAATTCATAACATAATAAAAAGCATACTCTTACGAGATCGATTTTTCATAAAATAATATAATTAATAACAGATATTAAAATAATTTTTATATTCAAAAGATAAAAATAATAAAATTAAACATGTAAACTACTGCAGGGAAGGGCTTTAACATCTATTAAATATGGGTTAAATATGGTTTTTAACGTCAATTTTGCTAGTGACGTTGTTTTTTAAACTTATAACATCGGTTCAACAAAAGTGATATCGCAAATGTGTATTTTAACGTGTTCTTTAAAAAGAAAAAAGAAAAAAGCGATGCTGTTTGAAATTGAAACTTACAATGTCAAATAACAAATTAAATGAGTTAGGGCATGTTTGTTTCTGTTTTAAAAACAGTTTTCCTGTTTTTAAAAATAAAAAAACTCTATTTGTTAATCTTTTTACATTATTTTGTTTTTAAAAATAAAAGAATAGATATATGTTTTTAAAACAAGGGTAAAGGTGTAAATCCGCCCAAGAAGTATCCAAAAAATCGCAATGTCGCTCTGGAAGTATGAAAACGTTGCAATATGTCACCCTTTAAGCTGACATTTTGGGGGTGACTTTGCAATTTTTTTTACACTTCCAGGGTCACATTGCAACGTTTTCGTACTTCCAAGGTTACATTGAGCCCAAAAATTACTTACGGGGTGATATTGTTATTTTTTGATACTTCCAGGACGGATTTTCACCTTTACCATAAAAACAAAAATCAGAGAATACCTAAAAGATGTTTTCAGATCCTTTTTTAATTTCCTGATCCCTCCCCTCTCTTTTGCTCTCCCTCTCCCTCTTCGCCTTCCCCTCCCATTGATGTCACCATACTTGAACCTTGACGCCGACGTGGTCTGCTTCGGTGTGTATGTCGCCGGAATCTTCTTCTGCATTCCCCGGTTCTTCCTTCTTGTCACTGACGTGTCTCTTCAATTTCTATATTTTGTAAGTATAATAGTTTGAAGGGTTAAGGTGTATTTTAGCCAATTAATTATTGGCAAAGGAGCGTCTAACACAATTATCAATTGAACGGTTCTTGTATGTCAACCAACTTTTAAAATGGACCAAATTGGCCAACGTAGTTAGGGCCAAGTTAACGGCTGCCATTTGTGTTGACATGGCGTGACACGTGTTAACTGGCGTGACACGTGCCAGCTGACGAATGAGACATGTGGGTTAAGGTGCATTTGGCGAGACACGTGTATTTGATTGTTAATTTAGATATTTTCTTAATTAGTTGTTAGTTAGACATTTTTAGATTTGATTATTTATTTGATTTTAGTTTAGATATTTCTAGATTTAGTAAAAACATGGGGGCATTTTATTTTGAATTGAAGTAAATCACCAAAATTCAAAAAAATGTCTCTATTTTTTTAAAAAAAAATTTACATCTATTATTTCATATAAGGACGTGAAAACTTTTCACGTCCGTTATTATATAGAATGGACTTAAAAAATGCTATTTTATATATGGAAAGTCACTCCCTCTAGGGACTTTTCACGTCCATTATATTATAAATGGTCGTGGAAAATCTCTTTTTTAGTTCCATTAATTAATGGATGTTAAAAAAACAATTTTAACTCTTTCGCAAACGCGTTGGTTTTCACAATGGATTTTGGATGTGGCGGATGGCAAGATTGGAGAAGATTTTGATGGAATTTCTGAAATTCAAATACTTAATCTTTTATTGATCCCTTCAGGTGATAATCCTAATACTGCTATTGTTCATTCTACCTATCCTAATCTCTTGTATTGTTTGCATCTCAATGATTACTTCAACGACAGGGCAATACTAGCACCCATCCTTGATATTGTTAGCCAGGTCAATGAATACATGTGTTCCCTTTTGCATGGAGATTTGCGTGAGTACTCCAGTTATGATTTTATTTGTAAGTCCACAGATGACATTGACAGCTTCGATGGCCTGTGTAGAACTGACTTTCTTAACACAATCAATTGATCAGGATTGCCTCTTCATAAGGTGGTTCTTAAGGTTGGTGCTCTTATTATGTTGCTACGGAACATCGACCAGGCTTCAGGTCTCTATGATGGATCTCGCTTGCGTATAACTCATCTTGGCAAGACTGTAGTAGGTGCCGTTATATTGAATGGCTCACATCCTAATGAAAAGGTTCTTATTCCTAGAATGGACATAAACCCTTCTGAAGGTATATGGCCTTTTAGAATGCAACGAAAGGTAATTCCCCATTGCTCTATCATTTGCAATGACCATTAACAAAAGTCAAGGCCAGTCACTTATGCAAGTCGGTCTCCTTCTCTCTAAGCTAACTGTATGTTGTTTTGTCCAGGGTTAAGAGAATAGACGGTCTCAGAATAGTTATTTCTCATGGTGATGGTGACACTAGAGTTGCTAACAAAACCACAAATGTTGTTTATAGGGAGATTTTTAGGAATGTGACCTCTTAAGTACTATGATCCTGTTTATGTCATGAACTGTTGTTTTTCCCCTCCCATTTCAGACCTAATGTTACTATAATCATTGTTCCATTTACACTACAAAAAAAGGGGGTTTTAGTAGCGGTTACATTAGTCGCGGAAGACCAAAACCGCTAGTAATTATACATTAGTAGCGGTTATAAGCACAAACCGCAAGTAAATACGACGGTTTGACCACAGAAGTAGTTAGTAGCGGACATTAGTAGCGGTTTGGGGGAAAGAACCGCAACAAATTTGGCGCGTTTTGGCGGGATGAGTAGTGGCGTAAATTTAGTCGCGGTTCTGGAGGGAAAAACCGCTAGAAAATGAATGGACGCTGAATTAGTGGCGGTTTTCATAAATTAGTAGCGGTTTACCCCAAAACCGCCACTAATTCAGCGAAATAAATGCAACTGCATTTATTACAGGGTGATTTAGTCACGGTTTCAGCTGCGGTTTTTGCTGAAACCGCGATTAATAGTAGCGGTTCTGGTAAAACCGCTACTAAAATGAACAGTTTAAAAAGGCTCGTGCCTTTTCAGAGAAAAGGCACGAGCTTTTTAGAAAGAAAGTGACGTGACTTGACTTCGACGAGAAAGAAGAGGTCAAAATCATGGTGAGAAAGGGCGATCGCAATAAGAGGCCTATGACCGCTGAACAAATGGAGGCTGAGGAGCGGCTACGTAAGGAACTGGCTGAGCAGGCCGAGAGGGATCGTATAGAACAAGAGCGCATCCGTATACAGAACCAGGCGATTCCAGAAGATGTAATCAACGCATTCTGGAGTGGGGGAGAAAACTTTGACGAGACTGGAGGAGGAGCGGATTTTGAGGATATAGCACGTTGGTTGGACTCTGAGGAAGATAACGAGGCGGGGCGCCCTAAACGATCCGCCGGAAGGTCCACCGGTTACGAAGTACAAGTTCAGGGTAAGGAAATTCAATTTTTATTGTTTTTATCAGATAATTATAATTTTTTATCGCTCATTAAATTGAAATTGTTCCCTAAATTTTACAGACCCTTCTGGTAGCATAAGTGAGAAGAGGTTGACGGTGCAAGATGCGATGAACCTTCCGAGCGGGCACAGAGTTATAGTTGAGTGGGACGACTTGACCAAATTACCGGTTGGACAAGGGGGGCAACTGTACTCGAGGTTCGTCGGGGGTGTAGGCCAGAATTACCAGCGATTTCCGATTGACGCTTTGGACTGGAGGAAGATTGACGCGAACTCTAAAAAGTTCGCGTTTGACGAAATTGTTAAGGTTTGTTGAATTAACTTTGAGCTTATTTATTATTTATTATTATTAGAATGTGATTTTAATTAATACTATAAGAAATATTCTTGTTATTATGTATTGTTTATTGTTTATTATTTATTATTTCTTATTTCTTTTCTGTTATTATTTGAATTTAATTTTAATAAATATTATAGGAAATATATTTATTATTTCTTATTTCTTTTCTGTTATTATTTGAATTTGATTTTAATAAATAAATGTATTTATTATTTCTTATTTGTTTTATGTTATTATTGGAATTTGTTATTATTTATTAATTTCTTATTAAACATACTTAAATTTAATATTTTACAGAGGAAGTTTGATGTGAGGGATAGCCGCAAGAATTGGACAGAATCAAAGATGGGGGACGGTTGGAAGAACAAGCAGTTGGATATGTTCAAAGAAAGAGATCGGGGTGGGAGTAGGCCACTTCAGGAGTTGGTCGATGATGTCCCTGGTGGCGTCCCTACGGATGCGTGGGAGAGATATGTGGGTTGGAGGATGGGAGACATTGGGAAGGTATAATGAATAATATTATTGAATTGATATTGAAATATCATATTGAAGAAATACTTTTGAATTACTGATGATTATTTAATTTTATTTTACGTTAACAGAAAAGGTCGCAACAAGGTCTTGCCGCGAAGTCCCATCAGAAGGTTCATCATACGGCTGGGACGAAGCCGTTTTCAGTTGGGTACAAAGAGATGGTATGAAGGAATGAAGCTTCGTTGTTTAATTTAAAAGTAATTTATCTTTATATATTAATAACTGTTTGTATCTTAATTTTCAGGAGGAAGAGGCTGCGAAGAAAGGGCAGAAGGCTACCTACGGTCGTTTCTACCAAATAAAGCACAGACACGCCGATGGGAGCCCAACATCCAGGGAGGCTGAGGAGCAAATTGTAAAATTTTTATTTATTTATTTATTTTTATATTATTATATTTTTAATAACAACGACATCAAAATAAAATTGTTAATATGTTTGTGTGTGCAGACTAGGATTGAGGCTGCGAAGAGAGAGATCGCCGAGTCACAGGGGGACAATGTAGACCCCACTGCCTCGCTAAGGGCTGCCCTAGGGCCTCAAGAGCACCCTGGCCGGGTTCGCGGGATGGGATTCGGAGCCCGACCTACGGTGGTGTACGGTAGGTCAGGCGACCCAGGCAGCGCCCAGTCTACAGCTTCGAGCCAACCATCAACAAGTGGCCCTATTAGGGGAGACGCAGAGTTTGAGGCTCAAATGAGGGAGAGACTCACTCATGAGATTACGGAACGGGTGACTGATCAGGTGTACGACCGACTGAACTCCTGGGTGCACAACGCCAATAGCACGTTGGAACGGATACAGCGGATGTTCGACCCGGATAGATCTCCTTTGCGAGTACCACTACCTCCACGTCCACCGAAGCAGCCTCGCAACCGTTCTCCGGAGCATCAAGACGACGATCAGCCTCCTGCGGCGTAGCTCTAGGATATTTTTTTATTAGAATGTTTTTTATTTCAGGATTTCAGTTGAACATTTTTATATTTAAATGTTTTCTAATTTGAATATTAGTTGTTTAAACATTTCATATCTTTAATGTTGCATAATTTTGTTAGTTGTTATTATCTGATTTTATTTTTTACTTTACAAATGGCGATAATTTTTTTTAACAGTTAAACAAAAAAGTTTCTCCCTGACTTACTAAATAAACCGTTGTTATTTGTTTATTTTCTTATATAGTATTTGAAAAAAACAAGATATAAATAACATTAAAAATACAAAATAGCACATTTAGTAGCGGTTTCAGAACCGCTACTAACTGAAGAAATATTAAAAAAAATTTAAACTTAGTAGCGGTTTTAAACCGCCACTAAATTACTAATTATAAAAATAATTTAATATTAGTAGCGGTTCTAAAACCGCTACTAATGTATACTCAGACAGCTGCCACCTGTTAATTTTCCAACGGTCTGATTGAGTTAGTTGCGGTTTTAATAGCGGTTCTGGAACCGCTACTAATGTCTAAATTTCATTTTATAAGCCCTTGATTCTTTCCAATTCATTTTCACATTTCATTCAAACTATTAAGCTCTTTCCTTCTTTGATAATATCTTCAGTCATATGATGGATAAATCTTGGATAAATTTGCCACGGACGTCTCCCCGCTATTTAATTGGTGTTGACCACTTTTTAGATTTTGCTTTCAACCGCACCGGTGTTAACAATCAGATATTGTGTCTGGCGCAAATATTCTTCAACAGCTTGAAGATGTTCACGTAGAGTTCGGGAAGAAAGACGGCGTTCAGCCTGGGGGAAGAAGGGGACGCGGCCAGTCCCAGGGAGAAAACGTGCAGCAATGGCGAAAGAAGAGCATTTTCTTCGACATCCCCTACTGGAAATCTAATCTACTTCGCCACTGTCTTGATGTCATGCACATCGAAAAAAATGTGTGTGACAATATTTTGTACACTTTACTCAACGAGTCTGGAAAGTCCAAGGACCATCTTCAAGCAAGGAAAGATCTGATGGCGATGGGAATACGTGAAGACGCATGGCCGGATGAGAATGACAAGTTTGCCCCAGCCTCATTCACACTGACAAGAGCCAACAAGGAAGTCTTCCTCTCCACACTTAAGGACATTAAGGTCCCTGATGGTTATTCAAGCAACATCTCAAGATGTGTGGACATGCACTCTAAGAAGATTGCCGGGTTGAAAACCCATGACTGCCACGTTTTGCTCCAGCAATTCCTTCCTCTGGCAATTAAAAGCACATTGCCCCCGGAGGTGTCTAATGTTTTGGTTCAACTCAGTTCTTTCTACCGACGGTTGTGTGCAAAAGTTTTGGACAAAGCAGAGCTGGATCAATTGCAGGAAAAAATTGTTCTAACGCTCTGTCATATGGAGATGATATTTCCCCCGTCTTTCTTCACGGTCATGGTCCATCTCACTGTACACCTCGTTCAAGACGCAAAGATGGGCGGCCCGGTTACCGCTGGATGTATCCCATAGAGAGGTCCGTTGATTCATTTTTCCAGTGGTTTCATGATTTTGTTTCAGTTACCTGATTGTACTTGTAATTACAGATACTTGGGGAAATTGAAGTCGTATGTGAGGAACAAAGCATCTCCAGAGGGTTCTATAGCAGAGGGTTATTCTGGTGACGAGGTGTTAACATATTGTTCGCGCTATTTTGATGATGACATCGAGACTTCATTCAACCGCCCTCCTCGTGTCGATGACAGCCCATCCAATGTCCAGTCACCTTCCAACACATTATTCCCGTCAGTCGGAAAGCCAGTTGGAGGAAGCTAGTATTACAGGCTCACTCCCATTGAGAGGTTGCAAGCACACAGACATGTCTTGACAAATTGCCCTCAAGTGGAGCCCTACATTCAGTAAGAATTTTAACACTATATACACGTATCATGTTATTTTTTTTATTTCCAAACCACATAACCCTCTGATATGTTTCATTGGAATTTAGGGATTTCCGCCGCTATGTTAAACGCCAACTACGAAGCCGCACAAGGTCATCTGCCGAGGTGGACAAAAAGGTCCACCGAGAGTTTCCGGATTGGTTTGCTCAGAGGATACTCAATGACAACAATCCCCATGCGCCTGATATGATAAATCTAGCAACCGGTCCACTCGACCATGTCAGGAGATATACGGCATACAACGTCAACGGCTTCAAGTTCTGCACCATTGCAAGGGATGAAGGTTCTCTCACCCAGAATTCCGGAGTCTTTGGCACATTCGGGACAAGGAGTTATGCCAGCTCACGGGATACAGACATGCGATTTGGAGGCGTATCATACTATGGAAAGCTCGTGGACATCATCGAGCTTAACTATCAAGGTCATTTCTCCGTGCCTCTCTTCAACTGCATGTGGGCAGACACCAGAACTTCTCGAGGCATTACATTGGACAGCTTGGGCATCACGTCCGTAAATTTCTCGAGGCTCATTCACACAGGGGAAATGGCAGATGATGAGCCGTATATTCTTGCCTCACAGGCGCAGCAAGTATACTATGTGGAAGATCGGACACATAAAGATTGGCACATGGTGATTCATATGAAGCCGTGTGACCTCTACGACATGGGTGACGAAGATGATCTGGAACTAGGCAGCCAACATTTTGAACCTGAAAACTTCGAAAACCTCATTTCTGAAGAAGACGGTCATTTACAAGTAGTTAGGTGAGTATTTTCACTACAAATAATTTAAACAAATTTCAACACCTTTAGCAATAGAAATTTATATATTTGTTTATGTTCTTTTTAGGCAGGAGCAAGAAGATGATGATTGAAGCAGCCAACCATAATTATTTTTTATTTTGTAAAATTTTCATAAAAATGTGTATCAAACGTTCATATATCATATTTTTTTAATGTAGGTTGAGCTTTTTTTTAATTAAAGACATCTAGTAGCGGTTCCAGAACCGCTACTAATTATGCGGACAAATATTAGTAGCGGTTCTAGAACCGCTACCTAAATCGCTACTAAATACCGCACAAATCACTATAAATATCCACTCCCTCCCCTCATTTTTCTTCACACATTCATTCAATTCCTTCTCCCTCTCCATTCAATTTATCCTCAGTCTGACCGCTAATGCCTTTATTTTTTGTTCTGAAAACAATTTATCTTATATTTCTTATTATTTAGTGTGTTTTATTTTCTATTCTGAATTAATTTATTTGCTAATATATTTTTTTTCAGGTAACAATATCGAATTATTTCCCATTTTTAGTGATAAAAAAGTTTTAATTTATTATTCATATTATTCTTACAACAAACATAATTAGTTGTTTATTTTTAAATATTTCTTTTTTAAGTGTTTAATATATTGTTTTTTTATACATATGGTTGTTAATATAGTTGAGAAATTTTTTTTATTTTAACAATAAAAACATTTTGTAATAGACTAATTTATTATCATTGTTTTTTTATTACATTTGATCATATGACATTGATTTTTTAATATCTAATCTGGTCGTTTTTTTTAAATCCTTAAACTTTAGTAGCGGTTTCGAACCACCACTAATAAATTGGACCAATTCTTTTTTTATTTTTTTTCCTTTTTAATTAGTAGCGGTTTGAGAACCGCTGCTCAAACCGCCACTAATAAATGGGCCAATTTTTTTTTTTTGTTTTTTAATTAGTGGCGGTTCGAACCGCTGTTCAAATCGCCACTAAATTGAGAAATTGAATTTTTCCACGATTATGCTAATTTTTACATTAGGGGCGGTTTTTTTATTTAGTAGCGGTTTTAATAACCGCTACTAATTAGTAGCGTCTTTGACTTTGTCACACGCGGTTTCAATAACCGTTAGTAAATGTTTGTCACGGACGATTTAATGGCGGAAATAAAAACCGCTAGTAACATGTTAGTGGCGGTTAAAACCGCTACTAATCGGCATTTATAACCGCTACTAATGCACGCTTTTTTTGTAGTGTTAGGAGGATCGTATACTATATATATTGTTTTTTTCACTTCCATCTTTTACATTATTCCTACAGTTATATGTTAAAACCATTTACCTTTACATAATATTACTTATCGTCTTTAATCACAGGCTCCCCGTGCAACGCACGGGCCAGCACAGGCTCGTTTTTTTAGTAGTGATATGACGGGGGTTAATGGCACAACAACTGTGAGGATAAGAAGCTTGATGAGGTGCGTGATGACAACAATGAGTTTGAAGCCTTCACAAAGAGAGCATTGTGTCAATTAGCATGAGCCCCCTTTGTCATTTAGTATTTTTCATCCATCAGACATCGGTAAAATGGTAATTGGATATCTCCATCCAATCTCTTACCTTGAGGTCCCTTAAGACTTCTTAATCATTTTCGTGATTTCCTAGGACTTTTTAATTTTTTTTCTCTTACTTGAGACCTTTCTCCCTCTAAACAAATGTTTCTTCCCCCTCCATCACTTGTCTTCTTTGTATCTGCCACTAGGGACGTCTATTTCTTCTTCTTCTTTCATTTTCTACTATTTCGTGTAATAGAGTAGCTTATATCTAACATTACTTGTGGTAGAAAGGAGCCATGGGCGTGTATTGATGTTTGGAAAGAGAGGGCTACTCGTCATAGGTGTGAGGATGGAGAATTTGTAACTTGTGAAGCCATCAAAAATTTCAAGAAACTCAAACCAGATGATTACTTCATAGACCGTTTCGGCTTGCAGATTAACTATATAGTATTGGCTCAAAGATGAATTTACTCTAGCCCAAGACATCTTACTATGAAAGATGGTTTGTATGTGTGACTGGAGCCGCCTTCTTCTTTGGGCGATGGCCAAACTATTCAGTCTAATCCCAAAAACATTGGTATGAATTAATAAAGTTAAAAGCAACATATTAATCATTCAACGTTAGATTTTCATTTAACCGACGTTAAAGTTAATTAGAGATGTCAAAAGGCTTTTTTATAGTAGTATATTATATAATTCCAAAATATCTTACAATTTTTCGTTTTTTTTATCAAATTATATCTTACAGTTTTTCCGAATTAACAAAAGGGTACAATGAATTTGTATTGAGTTTTGTTCTTTACAATCATTTGGAAATTACATTACAATAATATGATCTCATACAACAAACAAAATGAATAAATGAGATGGGAATGCTGTAGCTCCCACTGCTAGAAATTACAAAATCGGTGCTTTCTTGTTTAGTACGGCTCTTGTAGTTAAAAAGCATTAAACATATTTGATTTACTGTTTATAGAGAATATGGGTGTACGTGAATGTGTCGAATTCCTTGGACTTTTGTGAATGCATAATATCCGAAGGATAGAACAAGAGTAATGGCCATGTGAACGGAACATATTTCTATGGCTCTATATTGTGAAAAATCATAGCTCATTTTTAAATGAAAAGTAAAATGACAACACATTCTTATATTCTCTTGCTATAGTTCAAAACTGTCTTTCATATTCATATATATTTATATATATATATATATATATATATATATTCCTATTGAAATTTGAAAGATTTTTCTGTTACATGAATGAAGTTTGAAACGTTGGGACTCACATCTTATTTTTCACTTTTCCCTTATCCAAGTCTCATTGAGGGTTTGAATTAGCTTATTTTAAATTACCCAAATACACACAAAACCATGTAAAAGTTTATTGATAAATTATACGTAAATATTCTTATTCCTGTAAGTAATTATTTTTAATCTATAAGACCAAATTTAGTACACTTTAGAAACTCAGCTTATTTTAAGAAAAATCATTATTTTTTCAAAAGAAATATTATTCACATAATGATAACTACGCATAAAGGAACCAACTCCTAGGACTAATGTGAACTTCTAGTACATTTAAGGGGCGAACAAGTAGATATATTCTCGATGATATGAAAGAGAGAATAAAAATAATGGCAATATAAACTGAACGTGTAGCTATCGATTTGATAAAAGTCATATTCCCATGGAAAAGAAAGGTAGAGCACATTATCATCATCTCTTGATATAACATTGCTTTCGTTTGATGTGATGATTTTTTCGATACATAAATGAAGAGCTCACCGAATGGGATAAAGTCGGAGCAGTGCCGCCTCGGGCCCTCTCTTCAAGAAACTTAGGGACGAAGGGGATAGTGGGAGCTACCCCCGAGTGTCGTTCTCTTAAGAAGCCTAAAATGCAAATGATAACCTAATAGCTAGATGCAAATTTGACAAAGCGGGTAAAACATTTTTTTGTTGATTTTAAGTATAAAAGTCGTGTGAAAAGTGTTGTATGTTCAAGAAAGAATTGAAATTGGATTTAACGGGAGATTTGGATTCAATGGGATGGAATAACCCTTGGTGAATAGAGACTTAAGACAATCATTGTTTTAATTTGTTTTTAGAGAGCTCTTTGATTCATTTCAAAGGCCCCTAGAGGGATCCCTCTAGGCTAGGTTCGGATTGGGTGAATTAGTACCGAAATCCCGCTTACTAATCCCTCCAACACCGAGTTGATTAAGCTTAAAAACCAAGGTGAGTTTGTTAATTGTAAGGGGCTATTAATCCGACAACCGGGATCCCGAATTGCTGGAATCCCACATAATAAATTAAAACACAAGGATAGAAGGCCAATGCCACTCATGCAACTTCACAAACTCAATAGCCAATTCACAAATGCAAATGCTTGACAAAGTGGTCTACTAAATGAGAATCCTCAAATAGCACAAATATTAACTAAAACATTCGTTCAAAATGATGAATCCATACATTTAAACAAAGTTTAAGTAAATGAAGAACAAATGTCAAGCATACACAAATGGAAACAAACTACAAATGTTTCAACCACTCTCTAGCAAAAGATAATTCATCGAAATTACATCCAAATGAAGAAACAAGCCCTAGAATCCTAGAAACATGCTTAAACATAAGGAAGAGAGAGTGGGAGAACAAGAACTCCCCTAATGAAGCTCCAAACTCAAGTCATTAGTCTCCATCACCAAGGATTCGTGCCCTCTAGCTGCTGCCTTCCATGGAGAAGTCACCAACAAGAGAAATGAGAGTGGGTGCCATGGAGATTTGAGGTGGAAAGGAGGTGGAAGATGAAGATGAGATGAGAGAGTGAGAGAACTAGGGTTTGGGTGTGTGTTTTGTGGACCAAATCTGCCTTCTAGGGTTTAGATTTTAGTATTTATAGGTCCCCCAAGTCGGGTATAAGAGTGGGTATTCAAGTTGGATCCAATTCAGGCCCAAAATCGCGAACTGAAAAATTCTGCAGAACGATTCTCGCCGTCCACTTCGCCGCGGCGAGGTGTGTTGTTCTCTGGACTTTCTCTGCCTTTCTCGCCGCAGCGAGCTCATGTCTTCTCTGCCAAAATTGGGACGTTCTCGCCGTCTGTCTCGCCGCGGCGAGGTGCCTTCAGTTCTGCCTCTTTGTTTGGCCTTTTTCTTCATCCCGGGTCCGATCTTTTGGTCCTGAACGACCCTACAAGTGGAAACAAGACTAAACAAGAATCAAATAGCCCTATAAATTAATCAATGTAATTAATCTACAATTATGGCTAATTAATCCTAATTTTATACTCATTTCACTTGAGAGTTTAAGATATTCAATTAAGCATTATTGGACCAAACTTGCATCTTAATCATGTTAATTGCCTCAAATTAGGCATGTAAAAGCATTACAAATCAGAGATTTGTCAATAAATGATTTACCAGTATTTGTTTTACATTTTATATTCATATCACCTATCATAACTCGGCGAGATACTGAAACTAAACAAATATAAACCGTTAAAACCAAAAAAATTGTCCATATGAAAAATTATGAATATTTCATCAAATATATTCTCTACCAAATACAAATATAACGTCATAAAAGCAGACTCTTAAAGATCAGTTGTTAATAAAATAAGAGAAAACGTTGTAATAAATACTGATAAAGTATAGGTTAAGTTTCTTATATTTATTAGGTTAAGTTGTTCTATCACATGTACTTATTTTGTTATTATTAGTTCTTGAAATGATAAAATACTAAAAGCCCTTCTAAATTTTAAATTGGTTATATATGCATATCATCTCTCTGAGTTTGAAAAGTTTAAGTTAATAACTCTAATACTTCAATTTTTAACTATCAACTACCTTACTATGGAAATCACCATTAAATTAATGGTCTTTGTCATGTTAAAATTTTTTATATTTTTAATTATATACAGTGTTCTTTAAGAAGTTGTAACTTTAAATATTATTTAAATACTTAAAAAAATAGACAAATATTTAAAAAGTATAGAACACTTAGAAATATATTTACAATATTTATTTAATCGCATATTTTTTCTTAATAAAAAAATTATAGAATATTTCAAATTGTGTGTCAGATATTAATGGTTAGTTTTTAAATGATATGATTTAATTAAAAAATGTAAAACTTTTTCACATGACAAAAATCATTAACTTTAATAGTAATTTTAATGGCATGCGAGTTAACACCCATTAAACATGAAATATTATGATACTTAATTTGAATTTTTAGATGTTAGAGATGTTATATACAACTGATCCAAATTTTTAAGGGATTTTAATGTATTTAGCCTTAGGAAAATAAGCATGTGCATTTATAATTTCACATATAAAGACTAGTAAATTTTAGTTATATATGCATTTTTTAATATTGTTGTAAATTAATAGAACTATTAGCTAAGCGTGGAATTCTAGTTATTTTCCGACAATAAGTACACAATAATTGAATATATCATTTTTCTAAAAAAAATCAATCATGGCTTAAAAATTCAGATAAGTAAAAGTATTATTTCAAAAGAAAAGGTTAAGAATAAATAAGTGTTGGTGTGTGATAATTATGGCTAAAGTATACATCCAATCATTTATATTTGCATCAAGTTTCATTTTGGTTCTTTAGAATTGAAAAATGTATTTTTAGTCCTTTTTTATTAACACCACCAATTTTATTTGGTAAAAAATGCTAAGTCAACAAATTTAAACAGTGACAACCTAAAGTTAAATGTTGATAAAATATGCTTAACTTTTAATTTTTTTTATATATTTTAAAATTTAGTTATTATTTGTCAACATTTAATTATAAAATCAGCATTTAGAAGTCATTGTTTTTCATTAAATGAAAATAACTACTTTAATTAAGAAATTGTAAGATATTTTCCTCATTAATATTCCTTCCCAGGCCATGATGCAGGAGGCTCTATATGTATAAGTAGTAATAATAAGAGCTTCACGAATAATCCACACCAAATCAAGAGATCATCAAGAGAGGTCGCTCAAAGGCAATTTTCTAGAGTGATCAAAATGGCTTTCCTTGTTTCGCCAATCTTTGCACAAGGCTTTCTTACAGCTCTTAGGCTTGCCGCAGCCGGAGCAGCGGTAGCAACGGTGGGGGCAACCGTGGGGGAAGTGTTGAAACATAGCCAGCATTATACAACAACACACAAATGGAGTTCTGGAAAAAGGGAAGATCCAAAAGAAAGGGAGGAAGAGAGGAAAAGAGAGGAGGAAAGGAAAAAAGAGGAAGAAAGGAAAAAGGAGGAGGAAGAGAAGAAAAGAGAAGAGGAAAGGAAAGAGGAGGAAGAGAGGAAAAAGAAGAAAGAGAAGAAAAAGGAATCAAGACAAAGAATACGAGACGCAGCAGTAGGTGGAGCGGCAGGACCACCAACACAAAAAATAATCTCAAAACTTTTTAGCAGCAGCACCAGCAGCAGCAGCAGCAGCACTGACAGTGACACTGACAGTAGCAGGAAGAAGAAGGAGACGACGACGAAGAAAAAGGGGGACGAAGCAAACAATAGTGGCACAGACAGTGACAAGGTAAGAAAAACTGCATTGCTAGATTTTAGGCCTAAAAAACAAACACAGAATTAGTGATGAAATTTAGTCACAATCTATTCTATTGCATGTTCCTTTGCTAACCTACTGTTTTTTTTTTTTAAATAGTACTGTTTATAGTTTACTGGCAGGTTCTTTTTTGTGTATGTACTCAACTTTGGTTTAATTTATTTGTATTGTTATCTTTGATTTCAGAAGAAGAAGAAAGGAGAAGAGTGGATTAATAACATGAAGATGAAGAAGTGAACTGGAGGATCGGAGCTAAATATATATACATATACATATATATATATATATATTTTTCCGCGTACCTAATCATAAGAAGCTAGTTAAGAACTGTGTTAAGGTAAGGTTCACGTGAATAGTACTGCCGAAGTAGAAGCCAATATAGAGACTTGGCTTGGCTCTATGTATGCGTGTGGGTCAGATAATAATAAGACAGACTACAGATCCAAATATGTGAGATCTTTGTATTATAGAAATAAAACTTGCTTTCGTACGTTCATATTGTATCTTTCTAATTTTCCTTTTAAGTCTTAAGTGAATTTAATTTGCAAACATGAATTAGTTTGTGACAGATTGATTAATGTTCTCACTATCCTCCGCTAGCATATGCATAGATTAATAGAGGATTGGAAAAATAAATATTGATGTGAGTTGAGTTGGTTACGTACATAGCCATTTAAATAAACAAACCATTTTATTTTTAATTTTGAACAATATATGACTTCTTATAATTATTGTACATCGACAATTTGTGAAAGACCATGTCATTTCAAGTGATAATAGCACACCTTTATCGATCTTGTATAAAATACAAACTAAATTAAAATGGATTTTAAGTAATAATATTGTAGTGCACTAATTTCTTTTCAAAATGTTCATTAGTATATATTGAGAGACTACAGACAATTATGTTTCAAAGGGATTCATGTTATTATTATAATTATAATTATAATTGTTGCTTAAATAATTGAAATTGCATACTACAATGACATGCCTTCCCTTTATTTCGTAAATACATGGGGTTATAACGTATTTTATAAAGAAAAAGGGGAAATAATTGATTTTAGGTGATAAATATTTTTCACTTCCTGTATAAATTTTACTCTGAAATTTGTTATATGTCACATATGTGAGGATGGAACAGAAAAACTTTGACGTTTAAATATATATGATCTATTATTACTTGGTGTTTTCAAAATTATTGATTGAGGAAACACTTTATACTCATAAGCACGAATCCCACCTTATTTCTTAAGTATTTTGTTGGATTTTAAAGGAAACCTTACCGTTTAAATAATGGGTAAAAGTAACTCCAACACTATAAGTTCTTATAGATATGTCAGTCCAGTATTTTAACACCATATAAAGTTATGTTTCAGGTGTATTTAACATCTTAAAATATTTTTTCAAATGCATCCAATATCTTAGAGTAATTTAAAATATTTTTCAGAATCAATTTGGAACTTGTTAAAATAACTCTCAAAAAGTCCACTTTATGAAGATACTTATCTTCCATGTTTTTTATACTGAAAATTATCAAACATTATGGTGGAAGCTTGGAGGATAACTCTAGAAAATATTTAAGCAAAGTTAAGAAACTAATTATTAAAAGTATTAAATAATATGGAGAAACATGGAATATAAATCTATAAAATAAAATATTCACGAGGAGCAAAAATTGCAAAACTGATGATTAAAACACGATGAGAATGGGTCAAATTAGATCTACTTTGGAATGTGCCAGATTGAGTTAGAACAAGACTATATATTATGTATCCAATATAATGAAATATTTTTCAGGTAGATCAAGCGTTTTATAAGGTATTTTGTGGTGTATCTAGCCTTTAAAGTATTTTTTAGGTGCATCTAACACTAAATTATTTCTTATACTAAAATATTTCCTATAACTTAGTGCTAGATGTATTAAAATATATTTTAAGGTTTTGGACGCATTTAAACAATTATTTTATGGTGCTAGATGCTCCGGTAATTATCTTTAGTTGTTGGATACACTTAAAAAAGTATTTTAAAGTGTTCTATACACCACAAATTACTTGGGAACACCTGATTCACCTTAAAAAATATTTTAAGATATTGGATACACATTAACCTAATACGGTTAGTCTAGAATATGACTTTGAAAGATATAAAATCAATTTAAATACCTTTTGTTTATTTGGTATGGATCTAAATATTTATTAGATTAAATCCTATTTGTGGTATTGGTTAGACACTAAATATGGGCCCCTTTTTCAACAGAGATCTAAACCAATTTTAATAATTTGAAAAGGTAGAACTAGCACTCATAACATATTAAATTTTTTAGTTTGAAAAAATAAAAGCAAAATCAATTTATCTTATCAATCTTTTTCTGCAAAACAGACTTCCTAGAGTTTTGTAATCATAAAAACAGAATCCAACACATACTTAGAGATTGTAAATGAGAGAAAGAAGAGGGGTTTCTTAGCTAATAATAGTCCTAAAAAGTCGACTTTTCACGTCACTCATATGCACGTCCCTCAAAATAGACGGAAAAAATCCTTAATAATATAAGTGAAAAGTTTCTTCTATAATAGTGACTACATTAAATAATTTAAATAAATAGAACGATCTGACTTATAAATTAATCCGTTTACCATCGTGGATATAACACATATAAGAAAATGAATAATCATATAAGGAGTGCAGTATCCTTACTCATAGCTTTGGTGCTTTTTTATTTATTTTAAGGCTCTCGTTGTATCTAAAACTAAATAAACGAATGAGTTAATATAACATTTTTTCGATGAAAAGTTAATATATTTGATCCCTGTTATGAATATTTAATTAATGTGGATGTCCTTAACTCCCATCTCCATTATTACTCTAATAATTATTAATTCTGATTATATTGTAACCCTAAAGCATCATCTATAAATAAGAGGCTAGTACTGTGTATTCCATAACTCTTGAACGTTGAATGAGAACGGCTTTCGATTCTCTCTACTCTTCTCCCCCATTTTCTCTTATCTTCTTCTATTATTTATAACACGTTATCAGCACGAGCCTCTAACCAAGGTAGTCTATTTTCTATTCATAGGATCCTTGTTCTATTATACTATTATGGAGAACCTGAAATTCACCTTTCTATTTCTATTCTCTTCATCTTCATCTTCTTTATATTTTCTTATGTTGACCTGAAGTCATCTTCAATGGAACCTGAAGTTCCATTTTACATTTTAATGTAATCATTATTGACCTGAAGTCATTTTTTTATAGAACCTGCCATTTCACTTTATATTTAAATTTTAAATGTATTCATCATTGACTTGAAGTCATCCCTCATAGAACCTGAAGTTCCACCTTATATTTTAATGCATTATTTACTGACCTTAAGTCATCTTTGAAGGAACCTGATGTTCCACCTAATATTTGATATTTTTTTTCTAAAGTCGTCTTTAATGGAACCTGAAGTTCCACTTGATATAAATTTAATTTTATGGTCAGAAGCCATTTAAATTTATTTTTTCTATTTTCTTGTAAAATGGCCAAAAGCCATATAAATCCAATTTTTATGTTTGATATATGGCTAGAAGCCATATAGATTTAATTTTATGGCAGAAGCCATATAAATTCAATTTTTCTATTTTAAATATATATGGCCAGAAGCTATATAGATTTAATTTATGGCCAGAAGCCATATAAATCCAATAAATATTGTTATGTGTGCAATATTTGCTAGAATTTTGTTGTGAATTGCACAATATTTTATATACGAATATTAGATTTAAAAATATATATTGAATGCATTAGGTTAATTTGAAATATCCCATTCAACATATTGATCGCAACTTTCAACATACAATATCGAATGTGCAATGTGAAATTCTTTATTTATATATTTGGTTACAAATTGCAATCAGAAAAACTGATTCTTTATTATATTTAAAATTAAATCTAACATTGATTATATTTATTATTATATCATATAAAATATATATCTATATATACATTTATTATTATTTTTATTTGATGTTTTATACATCATTAAATTCATTTATCCTAATACTATTTTATTTCATGATAGTATGAACATGTCAAACATTATCAAACTTGATTTTACGGCTCTCGATATTACAGGAAGAAATTATCTGTCTTGGGTATTAGATGCTGAAATCTACCTTAATTAATGCCCATGGCCTTGGAGAAACCATTTTACCAGGAAATGAAGTGTCTAACCAAAATAAGGCTAAGGCTATGATTTTCCTTCGTCACCACCTCCATGAAGGACTGAAAGTCAAATACCTAACGGTGAAAGATCCACTAGAATTGTGGAACAATTTGAAAGAAAGATTTGATCACCAGAAAACGGTGATTTTATCGAAAGCTCGTTATGAATGGATTCACTTGAGGCTGCAAGATTTTAAATCTGTAGCTAAATACAATTAGGCAATTTTTAAAATAAGTTCTTGCTTCCAATGTTGAGGACTTGTTGGAAAAAAACCTTTTCGACTTTTCACGCTTCCAATGTGCTCCTGCAGCAGCAATATCGTGAAAAAGGTTTTAAAAAATATTCTGAATTAATTTCTTGCCTTCTTGTGGCTGAACAAAACAACGAGCTCCTAATGAAAAATCATGAATCTCGTCCAACAGGCTCAACTCCATTCCCAGAAGTGAATGTTGTAGCAAATAAATCCACTCATCGTGGACGTGGACGTGGCCGTGGATATGATCATGGACGTGGTCGTGGTGATTCAAATTCTCACTCGAAGTGGGCAAAGAACAATAAGGGTCACCAAAAGGAAAATAATGGGCACAAAACTCAAGTCGAAAACTTGTGTTATCGCTGTGATGGAAAGGGTCGTTGGTCGCGTACCTGTCGTACACCAAAACATCTGGTTGACCTTTACCAAGAATTGCTCAAGAATAAAAATAAAAACAAAGGAAAAGAGTCTAAGTTTGAATCAAACTTTGTTGATGAAGTAGGCGATTTTGATTTCGGCGATATGGATGTTACCCACTTGGATATTGGTGATTTCTTTGCCGATCCTAATGGAAAGATTGACCACCTTATTGGTGATGGGAATGTCTAGAAATAAATTATCTTTTTGTACTTGAACATGTTATGTTTTAGTTTATTTATTCATCTATCTTTAGTACAACAATGTTTTTCCTTTCGATGTCGTTGTCTTTCCAAATGAATAAATATGTACTTCATTTTTCATTAATAGCATTTTATTTTCTTTTTTCCATGTTCCCATAATGTTAGAATGACTCGTATGGACATCAATCATGAAAAATTGTGCCACATTGATAGTGCAACAACTCAAACTATATTAAGGAGTGACAAATATTTTTCTTCTTTAGTAATGTGAGAAGCTAATGTTCAGACTATATCTGGAAGTATAAATCTGATTGAAGGCTCCAGAAGAGCTAATATATTGTTACCAGGAGGAACAAAATTATACATTGATAATACACTTTATTCATTAAAATCCAAAAGAAATTTATTGGGTTTCAAGGATATCCGCAAAAATGGATATCACATAGAAACAAAAACTGAAGGGAATCAATAATATCTTGATATCACAAATATAGTTTCTGATAAAAAGTGCATACTAGAAAGATTATCTTCCCTTTCTTCTGGATTGTACTATACGTTTATTAGTACAATTGAGATAAATGTTGTTGTAAACCAGAAGTTTGCAAACAACGATAAATTTGATGTTTGGCATAATCGGTTAGGCCATCCCGGAACAATCATGATGCGAAAAATAATTGAGAATTCATGTGGACATTCATTAAAATGTCAACAAATACCACAATCGAATGTATTCTCATGTGCTGCATGTTCTAAGGGGAAATTAATTATTCGGCCATCACCAAGAAAAATAGAGAGTGAGTCCCTCGCGTTTTTAAAACGCATACAGGGAGATATATGTGGGCCAATTCACCCACCATGTGGACCATTTAGGTATTTCATGGTTTTAATTGATGCATCAACAAGATGGACACATGTTTGCTTACTCTCTTCTCGCAACCTGGCGTTTGCAAGATTGCTTGCTCAAATAATTAGATTAAGAGCACATTTTCCTGATTATCCCATTAAGAAAATACAACTTGATAATGCTTGTGAATTTACTTTGCAAGTTTTCAATGAATATTGTATGTCTCTTGGAATTGATGTTGAACATCTTGTAGCTCATGTTCATACACAAAATGGACTTGCAGAATCGTTGATTAAACGTTTACAGCTAATTGCAAGATCATTACTTATGAGATCAAATCTTCCAATCTCAGCTTAGGGACATGCAATTTTGCATGCAGCGATGTTAATTCATATCAGGCCAACAAATAATCTAGAGGCCTCCCCTTTGAAATTGGTTCTTGGTCAGGAACCTAATATCTCCCATCTAAGGACTTTTGGATGTGCAGTATATACTCCAATTGCTCCACCACAACGTACTAAGATGGGTCCTCAAAGAAGGATGGGGATATATGTTGGGTATGAATCTCCTTCAATATAATAATAAAGTATCTTGAACCATCAACAGGAGATTTATTTACGGCTCGACTTGCCGATTGTCATTTTGATGAATTATCTTTCCCAATATTAGGGAGAGAAAATAAGCAGTTAGAAAAAGAAATTAGCTGGAATGATTATCATTATCTCATTTTGATCCTCGCACAAAACAATGTAAACTAGAAGTTCAAAAGATAATTCATTTGCAAAATTTGGCTAATCAATTGCCAAATGCATTTACTGACTCAAAGAAAGTGACAAAATCATATGTTCCAGCTGCTAATGCTCCTATTAAAATTGATGTCCTAGTTGGACAACCTAGTGCTAATGAATCTAAAACATGTTTGAAACGTGGCAGGCCTATCGGTTCCAAAGATAAAAATCCTCGAAAAAGAAGAGGAGCTAACAATATAGATGGCCAAATTGAGGATAACTAAGAAAATTTAGTAACTCCAGAAGAGTCATTGGACAATGAAAATGTCTCAATCCCAAAAGAGACTCAAGTACCTGAAATATGTGAAAATCGTGAGATCTCAATAAATTATGCTATGAGTGGAATACGATGGGACCGAAACGAAGTCAACGTTGATGATGTTTTCGCTTACAATGTAGCGATTGATATAATGAATGATAATGAGGATCATGAGCCAAAGTCTATTAGAGAATGTGAACAAAGAAATGATTGGCCAAAATGGAAAGATGCAATTGAGGCGGAATTAAAATCATTGGAAAATCAAAAAGTTTTTGGACCTGTAGTCCTCACACCTGAAGATGTGAAACCGGTTGTATACAAATGGGTTTTTGTACGAAAGCGGAATGAAAAAGGTGATATCACAAGATATAAGGCACGACTTGTTGTACAAGGTTTCACATAAAGACCGGGCATTGACTTTGAAGAAACGTATTCACCGGTGGTGGATGCAACTACTTTTCGATACTTGATTAGTCTAGCAGTGAATGAAGGGCTTAATGTACATCTAATGAATGTTGTTACAGCCTACTTGTATGGCTCATTTGACAGTGAAATTTATATGAAACTCCCTGAAGGATTCAAGTTTCCTGAAGCACACAATTCAAGTAAACGAGAACAATACTCGATTAAGCTAAATAAGTCCTTATACTGATTAAAGCAATCCGGGCGTATGTGGTACAATCGACTTAGTGAATATCTACTAAATCAAGGATATAAAAATGATCCAATATGCCCATGTATATTCATGAAAAGATCTGGAAATGAGTTTGCTATAATTGCCGTATACATTGATGATATAAATATCATCGGAACTCCTGAAGAGCTTAAAAAGGCAATAAATTGTTTAAAGAAAGAATTTGAAATGAAGGACTTAGGAAGAACAAAATTCTGTCTTGGGTTACAAATTGAGTATTTGAAAAATGGAATTTAAATGATGTTAATGATAGTTATGGTGTATAAAATTATTAGTCCGATCAACGGGTTGTAGGTGAAGACATTTTGATAACATGTATAGATCTATTCCGATATTTTTTGTGGTGGTATGATATGATGTATAGATCTATTTTGGTGTCATTGGTGGTAGAACAATATGATGTAAGTGTCAAACTAATTAGAAAGAACATTGGATACATTATGATGTAAATGTCAAGGGGTTAAAATGACATTTATTTTTGGAAATTTGGAACGTGTGATGTAAATATATATATATAGATATATATTAATTTTTTATTTCTCACCGGTCTGACTCTCTGGTTGACTACGATATGATCCAACTACCTTTAACCCATTGTCATGACCAGTCCAATAGGCAGTTAGGATTTAATAAACATGCTATTAACAAAATTATGTCAAAATTTCTCCCCCACCCAAATCAAAATTTGTACACTTGTAGGAACCATTACATTGGGATAGATAGCCAGATAGAGTAGTGGGTTTGCTATTTATCTCTCTGCTTCACCTCACCCTTATCCTTTTTCCTTTGGCTCCATCTTATCCCAAAATCGCTCAAAAATGTCACTCCTGCAACTTCCTCCTCTCCAATCTCTCAAGCTCTCCACCCCATTTCTCCATGGCTCCTCTCCTCTCACAAAAACCCCATCTTTTTCTCCTTCTTCTTCCTTTTCTCCTCCCTCAATCCTGCCTCCAATCAGAGCCATGAAATCGATGCAGGGCAAGGTCGTTTCAACCGTCAACGACAAAACCGTCGCCGTAGAAGTCGTCCGATTGGCCCCTCACCCTAAATACAAGAGGCGTGTTAGGATGAAGAAGAAGTATCAAGCTCATGACCCTGAAAATCAGTTCCAGGTTGGTGATATTGTTCAGCTTGAAAAAAGTCGACCCATTAGTAAGACCAAGACCTTCGTTGCCGTCGCCGTTCAACCTAGGGTTTCTAAGAAGGTTGAAGATGATTCTGATGACCTTGGAATTCCCTTGGAATCGCAGCAGCAAGCGGAGAACGAGGAGGAGCCTCAGCCTGTTGGTTAGGGTGATGTTAATTTTTCTGTTTAATTTGTCAATTGGGGATTTTGAGTTCTTGTTATGTTTTCTTGATTGATGGATGTGTATGGGTTATATTCACTTGAGCTTGATCAATGTGCTATATTCTGTATCATTACGCTTCTGAATTTCTTCTTGCCGTTTTAATATTTCTCCCCTGCACCTAGTTGACCTTTTTTTTTTTTTTTTATTTTAGAGTTTAAGGAAAGGAAAAAAAAGTGAGTTATTCATAACATATGTGATGTGTTATTTGATTATGTAATAGTTTTTAAGTCAAACAAACTAGTTTGGAATAAATCAATTTATTAGTGTGATTTATTTAACTTTCTTAGGATTTTCCAAAACAAGTCTATGTATGTCTTATGTTAGGAGGGAGTATATTATAAAGAGAATGGTAGTTGTTTTGTCATTTTCCTTTTTGTAGACTGTAATTGTCTGGCACAGAGTAGGAAATTGAGATATTCATGAATTTAAGGGTGAATGAAATTTGGTCCAGCTAAATTTTGTTCTTTGTCCTGGTTTATAAGTGTTATCCTGAGATAGTTTAGAGTATCACTGGTGCTTGACAAAAAATAATTGAAATTGGTCTATGATCAGTTGATTGCTCCTAATGCTTAGTTATAACAATAGCACTGGTTTTCCGAGCTCTTTGTGCCACAAGGTGTTTGATGAAATGTCTGTGAAGTTTGTTAATTCACCTCTAAGTCGTTTTGGATGTCATGTTTATGTAATGCGTTCATGATGAAAGAAAATTTCTTCTTCTTTAAGTATACGTATTTCTTGAAATTTTCGGAAGTGCAAATCTTTTATTTCTCTCTCTAATGTCATAACTCGTTCCACGAGAAGTTTTACAGTTGCAGAAAAAAGTTGATGAAATTAGAGTAGATTGTTGAAAACCTCCAAATTCATTTTACACGTTCAATGCTTAATGTGCCAGACAAGTATGGTGAAAGTTGTTGTTGCAGACTGCAGTTAGCAAGATAACCTTTTGGCTTACCTTTTCAATTTGCCTCCTTAGTTTTACTTATTCATTTTGTGTTTCCTCAATGGTGGCAATGTTTGAAAAAATATTTTTAGAGTTACAAATTATGCACTGACAAGGTACTCATATCGATAGGAAGTTTGTGGGTTATAAATCATATTACCGTATTATTACCGATTGGAACAATTTTAATTGGTCCATAAGATCTATGAACTTTGTCTCACTGCCATCTTTTTTTTCAAGTGAGGAGGAATTGATATCTCAAAATTAAATTTTGGACCATAACTCTGTTTCCTCTTCTCTTTACCTTTTCATACTCGATTGGTGCCATTTGCGTGTCTCCCTTTTCTGTCCACTATCATAATCATCTAAATGTAGTTGATCTTGGGTTATAATTCGAGGTAAAGAAATCGCTTTATCACTATTACCCTAGGAAGAATATGATGATGCTTCCTGGTGATTGCAAATTCTGCATCGTTTTAATGAAATTGAGAGAGTTAATTTGGGAGGGAGAAAAGCACAAGCCAAACATACTAATGAATCAGCGTTGTATCATTTTTATCAGATTAGAGTTCTTTTTGTATGTGCATGCAAGTTTATAGGCATGTGCATGTGTGTGCCTTTCTGATTTTGAAATTGACATGCCCTGTTTTTTTGGAAGATCCATGGATGCCATAGCAAGGATATTTGTACCATTGTACTTGGTATACAGCGAACTTGCATAAAATTGCGCACTTGGAAGTTGTGAAAACTTCGGTTGATGGAAAAATATGTAGATTTTTTTAGAAAGCCGAGCTTAAACATTTTTTTTTGCCAACAAAAAAACTGATTAACTTCAAACCAACAACGAACTACCTAGTCTCAAAAGCATAAAACGAAACAGCAAACACTCAAAAGCATAAAGCGAAACAGCAGACATACAAGATAAACCCCAAGTATAGAAATGCAAGCTAGAAAACATCAGATCAAGTGTTTTTGGTGAAGGGAGAACATAACCAGCGATCAAAGAAACATCAAAGTTAATCGTCAAAAAGGTCTGCAATTGTGACGAAGGTTGAGTTACCCAAATAAAGGGGTGAAACATTTCCGGTGAAGCTTTGGCAGTCCACGCTTAAACATTCTATTTCTGAAGTTAGTTTTCAAAATACATTTTTCTTTAAACGGATATCTGAACGTACACTTAATGGGCACGTTTAACATTTCTTTTGCAAGAGTACTGCAATGTTGCTTTATAGTACATTACACAGTACATGCATGCGGTTTACACCGTGTAGACCGTGGAACAAAAGACAAGAAACCGAGTGAAATCATACTTGAAGTATTGTTAAACAACACTCATATGTCCATTAAAACAATTGTACGAGACATTCTAGAGTTAGGTCTATCAAAAGAGATAATTTACATTCGAGTGGTATAATGATGCACCAACTAGATTACATATGAGCAAATTGAGCTCAAAACTCACGTTATTAAAAAAAAAAAAAAAAAAAAAAAAAAAAACCTCTCCAGTAGAGGCATTATAATTGCAAATTCTCTATCCAAATTAGTTGATTGTCTAGAAACCTGGTAATAATATAAAAACAAAAAAAAAAAGACAAAAAAAGCACCGAATACCAAATGGTCCAAAGGATTTTTTTTTTTTTTTTTCGGGGGGGGGGGGGGGGGGGGAGTCTCTGTGTCAATATGTACGGGGAAGGAATTTAGTTTTGTATACGACAATACAATAAAGAACAAAATACATTTCATTAATAAAATTAATAATGCTATACATGAGACATCCTTAAATTTGTTGGTTCTAAAAGTTTTGGTGTCTCCTCTGTATGGAAGGCTAGATTCTGATATACATTTACTGCAAGCCCTCCTTTCAACAAGAACAATGAATGAAACAAACCCAGAATAAGGGGTGATTGAAACGCAGCTAAGCTATATTTTTGCTGAAACCAAACAATAAACTCTAACTAGAAAGAAAGCCTATGAGTATCAAAGCTAACTTAAGTCTAACTATCTAGCCAATAATAATTATAAAATAAAATTTTATGTTTGATCAACCATCCTCACATTGTAAACTGGTTCTGATATTTCTTAATGTACAAGATATGAGGGTGTTGACAGATTCCACAGACTCCATAGTTAGCTTAGCTGTAGGAGATGTATTAGTAAGAGCTTGGAAAGCCATTGTGAGCAAAGACCCTCCTTCTGTGTTTCTCTCTTCTTCCCTTGAAGTTATGACCAATGGTCTTGCATCCAACCCATCAGGTAGAATTGAGAAGCCTGAGGGAAGTATGGCTAGATTGCTAGAGTCACATCCTGTCATCACAGACTGCATCCCACTGATATCAACTGGAGCATACACCACCATTGATTCATATGCATTTGTGCAGCTATCTTGTAGTACCCACATGCTGTTCTCTTTTGATTTAATTGTCTGCAAGATGTGAGGAATCCAGAATTCAGAATCAGAACTTATTAGGAGCCAGATTGTGTGATTTACTACTCACTCCGATCTATAGGGCGCATTTTCAAAGGTGTTCTTAGTTCTTTTTATAAAACATTTGCTAACTACAAGAAGTATCAAATACTACTACATTGGTCTTAATATAAGACACATTGGACTAATTTTGGAGATATTAAGGTAGTTAAATAAACCACGTAATTATAGCATATGTTACATGATCTATCCGAAATGCTTATATGTATCATTAAATTATATATCAGATTATCATTAAGTAAATTATTTGGACAAAAACAATAGATATAAATACTTTAAAGTAATTTGTTTAACTTCATGAATCTCCCCAAATTAACTAATTAAGTCTTATATCAAGGATCGAGTGTAGTATTTTTTTCCATATAAGTTCATATTTAGCAAGTGTAGTGAAAGAGGTAGTAGAAATTAAATATCGTGTTGAAGTTTAGTGCATCTAAAACCGGTTATATTGGAAATCACTTGAACTGCTTCTAATGATGCATGTGAATTACTTAGAAGACACATATATTCGGAATGAAGAGAGGCATATAACAAAGGACTTACTTGGATGTTCACTGAATTGCCTCGATCTTGTCCTTTGGCTAAGTTTGCTATAGATTGTACTGAAGCACCATTGGACATTATATCCCACTATAAGAACAAAGAGGATGAAGAGTTAATCACTACTTTTTGTTGTGATAATTACCAAATAGGCTAAAGAATGTTCAGGATTTTGTTACCTCAGATCTGCGAGCTTCATCCCTCAAGAAATCGAACAGAACATTAGGAGAAACTGGAAGCCACGCAGAAGAAACTGCACACAAGATCACTCCTAAAGGTTCCCCAGGATCATTCAAATTCTTCCTAGAACTTATTCTGATGTCTTCCCCTGTTTTGCTGGTCACCTTATTCCACGTATGGAAGCTTGAAGCTCCAATGGCATGGCAAAAATTACATGTCATTCTCTGCGCCAGCTTCAAAATGCTCTTCCTTCCTGCTAAAGTAGCAACTCCTGAACAAGTAGAAATCATCATATCTGGATTAGTTTATTTTAAGTGATTTTATAGTGTAGGAGATAGATATGTAGGAGTTTTGTCTTGTAAGATGTAAGAGTGTTTTTTTTTCCTTTTTAAAGTCTTACCGGTTGAATCTTTCATGGGAACATTGGTGGCCATGAAGAAAACGAGACGTTCACATTGAAGTTGGAGGGTGGCAACCCAATGTCTTGCACCAAAAGCCATGCCACTGTTTACAATGGTGCGGAACAATGTGTGCACTGTGCTCTTCTGGCATTCCAAGTGCTCCACCCATGTCACCTGATAACAACAGTCATTGGCATTTAGCTTCCTTCTACTCAACTAACAGGCTTGCTTGGAATAGCATTAGGGAGCATCGAAAGTCAGCTTAGACATAAATAAAGCTAGTTGGATGGGGAAAAAATTATGTTTGGCATGCTTTGGGGGCAACTGATTTTTTTTCATAAAAGCATATCTAAACATAAATCACATTGAACTAATTGACTTGTATCCCAACTTTGTTTGCAAATGACAATTACATATATTACATTTTTGTCAACGTTAATCCAACAGTTCTTAGGATTTCAATCGCTTAGAATTACAAGTTTTTTGCCCTTTAGACTTTTTGGACCAACATTACTTTGGTACCGTGGTTATTGTATGCTCAAATTTTGCAAAATGCCTAAGAAACTTCTTGTTATTATTATTTTTTTAAAAAAAAAAATGGGGGAAAAACTTACGTTGTGGCAAAACGTCTCTCAAAATTTGACAACTACTTTCTTAAAAATCAGGTGAGAACATACCAAAAGGATGTCTACAACATGAATCATAAAAAATGATTGTAATTTGACAATGTTATGAGTAGACCAAACTAAGGTAATTAAAAAAGTAAAAATATTCAACCTTAATTTGGGGTGATGAATAACTTAGTGAAAGTCAGAAACTTGATGATGGGAAGTGTAGAAATAAACAAAAGAAAGAAAGAATGTTATGATGATGTATTGATGCGTGTGGACTCGTGGAATTAAAAGAAAGAAAATAGTACCTTGCAATGGCCGTTAGACTTGTCTTCAATAATGCAGCCAGAGGGGCGTTTTCGACATTTAACAAGGGAGGCGTCGATGTTGTCTTCAACCTTGTCCACTGACACATCCACGATTGCCCACTGCTCTGCACTGAGTTGCTTGCAGTACCTCACGAAATACACCTCTCTCGTGCCCACCATTGGTGTTAGCATTTGAAGTTCTGCAAACATCTGCAATAAAACAAAAATTTACATCCACTCGTTTCACTATTATTACTACTACTACTATTATTATTCACTTTCATATCTTCATCATTGTTATTATTATTACCCTACACTTAGTGTCCCCTTCCCTTCTTTTCATTTCCAAGACGACAACACATGTGAATTGTATATGTCCTATCTCTATCTTCTCCTTCTACCCTATACAAGGTTTTGAACTTTGAAATATACTCAACTGGTCCTATTTATAAGACACTTCTAATATATTTCATACAAATCAAAGGAAACCTTAAACCTTATTAATTCTATCTTGAAATTCAACAACTTTCTAACTTTACCCCTATTTAATATCTACTACACCGTATGAAAACAAAATCAAGTCATAATAAATGAAGGGTAAACTTGTATATTCACACCCAAAATTTAATAACATGACTTATAAATAGAATTAAATAAAACATTCTCTCTCTGTTTTATAAATAGGATTAGAGGAGTACAAACATGCCACTTATGATATCAGAATACTTTTATTTATTTATTTTTTCAAAAAAAAAATGTCAATTTTCAATGCTAAGAATATTGTAACCTTTTTTTCAATGAAACCGGGGTATGGATTTTTTTATGCCTTATCGAACCCAATACACTAATTATAGAGCCAAAGTACCTACCACCTCAACCAATTTCATTTAAATAGCGTATAGTTAATATAGTTTAAATTTCAATTTGTTGTACATTTATATGAGATCCAATATTATCAAATGAGTAAACTTTTATTAGACATATAATTAAGGAGAGTCCAACCTTATTTTATTAAAAGAATCGGTTTCCTTCTACTTGACTTAATCAGAAAATTTTTAGTTTTCGGAATGTGGAACTTAAACTTGATATTTTTTTTTCAACGCTCTGCGAATTTAATTTTAAGAGAGAGAAAGTTCATTATATTTAGTAAAATTATGTGTCCAACCAATTAATATGATTCACACATTATAAGAAAAATTAGGTCATTATAAAAGTAATAATGCATATAATACAATAATAGGTCCAAAGAAGTAAAGAGAATGCAGGTAAAGTGGTGTAGTGAATTTTACACATAATCATATTCTTATAATTTTTTTAATATATAATTGCACTACAAAAAATTTTCATTTAAAATATCATATTATATGTTGTAAGTATATGGAAAAGAGCCCGTGAATGGGATGGGAACTTTTGTAAACATTCTCTTTAATGCTTTTTTGTATCTTTATATCATCACTTTATGATATCCAAACAAAAGGGTTTGTTTAAAGTCACGAGGACCTTTTTTTAAAAGAAAAAAAAATACAAGATATACTCTGAAATGAAATAAGTGAATTATTATAAACCACGTGTGTGTGTGTAACTTCTATATTTTAGTAATATTTAGAAAATAAAATCTCAAATCTGAAATGAAACTTCAAGACTTTACCATCTGATTTTTTTTCATGAATGGACCACACGGGAAAGATACAAATAAAATACTTAATTTATTTGAAATTTATGACATTGACATTGCATTGAATGAAAATTATATGTGGTAATTGTTGTTCTTTTGTTAGTTTCAATGTTTCATTGTATTGTGTGGTAGTCTGCGCCATTGAACATTTATCTATCAGATAATTCTTGAATTAATCCCCTGAAATTCTAGTAGATCTAGGTCTTTCATATTACTCGTTCCATCTTTTAAATTCTTTATGAAAAAAAGATGATATATATATACCACTTTGTTTCTTGTTATAAGTCTACCATAACTACTTTTTACATACCAAGGAGTGGAGGTTATATCATTAAATATGACCTATTTTTTTTTAAAAAAATCAACTTTGCCCTTATTTAAGAATAGGTGTGAAAATATTATTTTATATATTATAAACATTCTCTCTCATCTTCTCTATTTTCAACATTAGGGTTAAACAGTCACAATAACATTAATTGATCGCAAACTGGACTTATATTTTGGAACAAAAAATTTGTGATAGTTAGACTTATAATAAAGAACAGAGTGGTAGAAGATGCTTGAATTTTTTTTATTTTCAATTTGAAAATTATCAAAGCTATGGTAATGTGGGCTCCTAGATTTTAGTGTAACCAAATTAAAAAACAAAAACTGGCAAAAGTGATAGATTAACTGATTGTTTTGTTGTGGCACTCACCAGATGAACCGCACCATTTCTGTTGGCTCCTTCTCCGCTGCAAATCACATCCACAGTTGCTGCTTTTGATATCAAGCATGGAAACATCTCCTTCCATTGATTCTGCATTATTATTTTATCAAACAAATAAAATATCATTTTACACTGTCTAAATCTCATGATGAACATTATTTCTTTTTATTATTATAATCATCATCACTACAGTTAGTTGATTTACCATTAATTTTACCTAACTAGGATTTTCTTAAAAAAAAAAAAAAACCGAGCCCTCAATCATACTAATTAAGCTTAAAGGTAATTGAGTTTCTCTCACTCAAACATACACAACCATATTCAACTGAACTCTATTTTAATAAACTTTGGCATGATACAACTTTTTTCCTATAGTTTTAACTGATTCAAACTCAATATTTAGACTTTATTAACTTATTACAATTCAATCCATATAATTTTAATTATTTAAAATCATAATATCTAAATTTCATAAATATATATTTTACTTTCTAAAATATAAGGACTAATATTTTAAATAGTTGAAACTATTAAAATTAAGTGGCATTAAGTCGAAGTCCATAGACTAAATTTGAAACCAAGTCAAAACCATGGACTAATATTGAGTTGTATTAAGTCAAAGTTTGCAGACTAAATTATAATCAAATCAAAATTATAAGAAAAAAATTCCAATTTTTCAATTTATGTGTGTGTGTGCATATATATATATGTGTGTGTGTGTGGCTAGAACTCGATTTTTTTTTTCTCCTTGTTTATGCGAGATTGAATTATTTCCATTTAACCTAATTACTTTCTTCCTATAACACACACACATCTCTCTCTCTCTCTCTCTCTCTCTCTCTCTCTCTCTGACTTGTTGTGTGTGTGTGTGTGTAAGAAAAAAGCGTGAGGTTGAAAATAACTTACCACATCTAAGAATCTCTGAATAAGGCGAGGGAGATCAACAAAAACAAGGCCAGTTTCTCTAGAAGCTTCAATGGACAATCTTTTCATGGGCCTACTCGATGTAGAAGAAGAAGAAGAGCCTTCAACAACTTTGTTGTTCCCAAACTCCTTCACATACTCATCATAGTTTAGTATCTCACGATCAGTCTCTAAACTCCGAACCCACAATGGTTCTCCCATACTCCCCATTTTCACCACTTCCTCCACAGCCCCATTCACTATCTCCATTATCCTTGTCTTGTCCACCCCAAATATTCCTGTGTAGAACTCCAATGAGCTCCTGTTCTCTTGCTCGTTCCCTCGGCCGCCTGAACATGACGGCGCCGCCGCCGTCCCTTGTGGGTATTTCCCTATCACCGCCTTTAACTTCTCCACCTTCACCAAAACATCTCAAGTTTCAAGCTTTATATATATGTATATATGTGTGCATGCATGCATGCGTAGAGATTAGAATGGACTAGACTAGAGCTCCACCTGAAGTCTTGTTTGTTTTCATGGATGGATTGAATATATGGCGGCACGTAAAAACCAAAAACACCCTCTAAATTACTATTATCTCAGTTCTTAAATATAAGATTCAGTTGATTTTTAAAAAAAAATTGAGGAAGTTAAATGAGCCATTAAAGCATACTGTAACATGTATATTCTCATATTATATGATGGTTTATAAGTCAAATAAACTAATTTTTGAGAAAAATTCAATCTATAAGCAACTTATTGAGTTTTTTTATGATTTTATTAAAAAGTAAACTAGATCATATATTTAGGAAACAAATGGAGTACTATATATGTTTAGTTCAGAATATAATGCAAAGAAAACTAACTTGCATTTGATAAAAAAGTTTGTTAAAATTAGTTTAAGAAATAACCATGTAAAAAGTGCAGTTTGTTTTCTTAAAACATCCTTATTTATTGGGAGGGTGAGTGGAAAGAGAGATGAGAGATAATAATTGGAGAAAAGAGACAAGATAGAGACGTATACAACTAATTAGGGGGTAAAAAATGAAAAAAAAAAATTAAATGGTGGGGCAAAAAATGCAAACTTTACCTTATATAAAAAATCATACCCTCCTAAAAACCTTCACCTTAGATTTCGAATTAATTAAAAAGTGCATTAGAAAAAAATCAGCCGCATTAAACTATCCTAGACCAAACCACTTGACCGGCTTGGACCGGAACACCAGGTTTTTGCACTCCCCTTAGACTATGTGGAGACTAACCTCAGCTTTGAGTTTGGCATTTTCGATGCGAAGTTGTTGTTCTTCGGAGGACAAGAGGGTGTCTCTGGTGGTGGTGGCTGTGCCACAGTTTGGGCAGCAAGATTTGTTTATCGTCTCTCTCATTTGCTTGTTTTCTTCTCTCAGTTTATCGATCTCTGTCTTCAACAATGAATTCTCATGACGTTCTTGTATTGCCTGCAACAAATTAAGTTCCATATAATTAACAGTACCCCACCAAATTAATGCGTGTAGTAGTCTCTAAATTTTTATATCATGCAACTCAATCCCTAGCTTTGAATCTTGTTATTTAAAATGTTGGTATTATATTTTAAAAATGAAAATATATATTTCATGGAGCTAATTTTCTAAACATTTGAATGGTTGAAATTAAGGAGCTAGGCCACAGTCTCAGTTGATCAAAATTCAAGAATTAAGTTTTAATTGGGTGAAAACTATAAAAATTGAGTTGTATAAAGTGATTCAAGTCAAAGTCCAAAGCTTGTGTTATAATTAAGTCAAAACTATAAGACTCAAAAGTTAATTTTTCCTTAAATTTGGATTCTGTGGGTAACTATTTAAAAAAGAAAAAGAAAGAGGGTGGGGGGACAGAGTACCTTGATTTGGGTTCGACGATTCTGGAACCAGAACTTGACTTGCCTAGGAGCAAGGCCCAATTGCTTGCTAAGTTGTTGCCTTTGCTTTTCATCAGGATGAGGTGACTCTTTGAAAAGCCTGAAATAATTTTACCCTTCTTTCCATCAGTCTTTCATTTTATTTTTCCCTTTTTTCTTTTTTAGTTTTGCACCAAACATTTGCTAAAATCTCCTGTACCAGCCAGTAATAAAAAAATTGCAGTTGACCAAAATAAATAACGGGCCTCGTTCAAAATAGAGTTTATCACTTATATCTCATTACAGCTTGGCTATATATCATAACACGAAAAAACAATGGTAAAAAGTTTAAAGAAAAATGTAAAAAAAAAAACAGAGAGGGAATCTATTGGGGCCTGTGAAAATAGCTCATATTTCCTTCTTTCTTGTTATTATATAAGTTTTTAATTATCTAAATTTGTTAGAAATATAAACATATTATTGAAATATATTTTCTAGAATGACTAAGCTTTTACATATATAATTGAATAAGATTTTTTTAATAAAAAAATTTAATTGCCACATAATTTTGATGAAAATACATTTTATTTTGTAATAATGTACAGTCCAATTTCGGCCAAAAAAGAGAATGTACAGTCCAAATAATCTGACAACAAAAAAGAGACTTAGTTCCCTTTGCAATAGAGCTCAATAATCCAACTGGTATGGTTCCAAAGAAAAAATTCCAAAGCTGTACACAAAGTCTCAAAATTAAAAATCCATCCCATCATCATCATATTCACTATTTTTTTACACATAAAATCAACTAGTTTTCACAGTTCATAACTTTGTTAATTATAAGGCGGCATTCAGTGATTCCCTATATTAATCAGTTTAATGTTAACATTTCACCTTTTAATGTTATAACTTCACAAAAGCCCTTTTCATTTGTTGCTCTCCAAATCATTAGTGAGTGACGATTAGTTGACACCTAACATGCATGTGCCCAGAAAAAACATAAAAATAAAAATTACAAGCCAAAAAAAAAATGCTTTACCATCCCAACTTTCTATTAAGTTTATTGATTCTAACTTTCTCTCTCTAACAATGCCAACAACAAAACTTGAAAATAAAAAGTACTGCAAAAAAAAGTAGATTGTGCTCATTAGCTCATCACCTATATGATCATTGTATAGCATCCTAATCTAATCAACCCCTTCTGATTAATACATCCATACATGCCTTGTTTGGTGTTATATCTTCATAATGTAATCGAAACATTATTTTTAAAAAAGGGTTAAAAAAACATAAACCGAAATTGACATAGAGAGAGTGAGAGAGAGAGATGAATATTGAATAAAAAAAACCAAAAATAAGAAAATTAACATACGCTTCCATTTCTCTGATTTGTTCAGCAGTATGCCTATGATACTTCTTCCTCTTCTTCTTCTTATTCTTATCTCCGTCTCCGCCGTCGTCGCCGTCGTCATGTTCTCCTTCACCTTCAAAATCAATATCGTCCGATCTGGATCTTGTGTGGCCGGAATTCTCACTACTAATCTCCACTGTATCATCTCGCCGGCCTCCGCCGCTACCTTCATCTCCCTCCTCCACATCCCTGCTGGACTCGGCTGCTCCGGCCGCCGCCGCAGCTTCTCCGGCATGCCGGAAAATCCCAGCCTTGATTAAAAAAAAACACAAACCAATAAGAGAATATCAAAACAAAGCAAAAAGATCAAACTTTAGCATGTGGGTATGAATAAAGGTGAGAACTTTAATGGATTTATTGAACTTACAAGGCTTAGAGAGAGAGCTGGAGAAGCAAAAAAGTCTTTAGTGTGCGAAGATGGAGGTGGGTTATTGGACATGTCCACGCCCATTTGCTTCAAAAACAACAACGTTGGATTTTGTGTTGTGTGAAGACGAAAGGTTAAGTTTTTTAAGGAGCAAGAAATGGTGGATGAGAGAGAGAGGGGAAGGGGACTGCTCAATTTAAGAATATAAAAACAAAAGGAAGGAACTCGCCATTCGTTATGGTTTTATTTTAACTATTTTTTATTCTACTTTGGTTTTGTTTTTGAATTTTTAGATTTATTGGTTTTGGATGGTAATGGAAAATGAGATGAAATAGACAGCAGCAAAAGAAATAAAAATAAATAAAAAAGAGAGGGAAGGCTGGTAGGGTTGACTGTTAGATATTGGTGATGAGAGAGAGAATGAGGCCCAACTAACATTAAAAGCAGTTGAATTTATGATTCCAACGGTTTTTAAAAACATAATAATAATAAAGTTAGAAAAAAATCAGGATTCTTATTGTCCGTGGCTTAGCCGGCTAGCTAGCTTATCCGGCTTAGTGGCTCAACTGATAAGGCTGTGTTTGGACTTTGGATATTTTTTGTGGTGGAAAATCTGTGTTTTTATTTCTCAGTTGACTCTTTGACGCTGTAATTCGCTTTTTCATTGTGCTTGTGTGCTATCTGGTTTTCTGTCTTCTTCTGCCCACTGACAAATTCCCCAGATCATAAGCATTAATGTGTGTTGAGAGTTGTGCATCTGATGGCCCTTATTTGGATTTATTTACAATTTTAGAATTTTCAAACTGATTCATGATTTTTATAATCTTAACTTAAATTTGATGATTATTTGTAAATAAATTTTAGGTTTATCGTTTTATGCGTTTAGATTTTTCCTAAATTCAACATGTTTTTTCATACTTTATAGAAATGATTTTAGAAGAAAAAAATGATAGATTTATACTCATAATCTCATAAGATATTTTAATTAGTTGAGTGACAGGATTCACTGTCAATATTATTTTTTTTATCATTTCCCCATGATTTTAACATGTATTTTCAAATTAACTGCATTGACAAACTATAAAATGATTTAACTTGTTATAAATTTTATAAATCTTAGGGAAAACCTGTTTATTAGTACTTTTATTTAATTTTGATTTAAATGCATGTGGTTTTTAATCTCCTAATTAAACCATTAATTCTTCTCAATTACCACTATTAGCCCATCTATTTTTATTCTGTTAGCATGGCTAGCAGTTGTATAGAAGCTAATGGTGTTTAAAAATTAAAATTAAAACATTTAATTATGATAAAAATACACATAGATACCAAAATTAAAATTAAATAAAAGTATAGGTATCAACAAATGTATTTTCCTTAAATTTTATATTGATATTAGTTTATTGTCGATGATTGTGATTTTAAAATTTTGTTAAAGCTTTGATGAATCTTTTCATTGATTTTCCTTCATAGTAGGTAATAATTCTCGTTTCATGGAAAGGAAGAAAGAGTGGAAAATACTTAAAATAATATTATTCAGTCCCTAAATATAAGACTAAGTTAACATTTTTGGGGAGGTTAAGGAAGTGAAATGAGCCACTTAATCATAACGTATTTTATGTATTATTAGATTTTATGTTAACTCATAAATCAAATAAACTAGTTTAAAGGAAAAATTCAGTCCAATTTATTTACGAGTAATTAATTAATCTTTTTTAGGATTTTTAAAAATATCAACCAGATTATATATTCAGGGAAATAATAACTACTTGTCTAATATGCATTTAGAATGGAATTGAATAAAAAGAGAAAGATGTACTTTTTTTTGGAACTGGAGAAAGATGTAATTGAAAAAAACAGCAATTACACACACACACATATATATATATATATATATATTGTGTCTTTTGTGCTCTTACATAATAAATAATAATCTTTGTACTAAAGGTTAGTTGAGCTGGGTGGGGTAAGAGATTCAACATGCTTCAAACATGTCAAATTTGAAGTGTAAAGGCAGGAAAAAGAGTATATGAAAATAGTTTTTCTACCAATTAGAACAGAAGGCTTGACTCAAATTTAGACTAGTCAATATCATCTCATAATGGATAGCCTTTTTTAAAAAAATAATTTTATCTAACTTATAACTCACTTTAGATTAATTAATTTGTACATCTCAATCCATTTAAGCTCTAGGTCATTTAATTAGTTACGTTGTTTCCTACATTTTCGGAGGGGATCATATAGTCTTTCAGAAATTTAGTTGTAATCGAGACATAAAATATTAAGGAATTAATTATATCAAGTTAAAGTCTAACTATTTAATTTTTCAATAAAAAATAAAGATCATTGTTATGATAGCAATAAATATATATATGTGCACACACATACAGATTTTGTGGAATAAAGAGAAATAAGAGAGCAAAAGAGACATAGAGAAATGAAGAGGGTGGAAACAATGAAATGTTAGATAGATGAGAGGGTTGGTTGAATTCATATGAATGCACCTAACACTAATAAGACAAGAAAATGCATGCAACACAGCAAATTTTTATTTATTTATTTATTTATTTTTATTATTATTATTATTATTATTATTATTATTTTTTGCCAACGTGCAACACAGCAAATTACTAATACTTAATGTTGTTACTAATTTACTATCTTGTACTGCTGCTGCCACGTATGTATACACACACACATATGTACGCAGTAGCGCAATTAAGAAGGCACTCTTATATTGTATGTGAACCTACTCCTTGTTATGATGAGAGTTTGGTAAATCTAATTTAACTTTACAATGTATAGTTGGACATGTGCTCTTCCTTCTTCCTTTTCTCTTCTATGTGTTTTTTCCGCTTTACTCCCTTTTGTAGAGGATCACTACCACAATCTCATGAAACATTTGATGTATTAGGAGTAAAAGCATTGCAAAATAAAATATGATAGACTCCCTTTTGTATAGGATCACTACCACAATCTCATACAGAGATTTTTTCATAATTTTTCTTAAAATTTCCTTGATTATATTTTTATTTTAATCTTAATTATCAATAAAATAAAATATGTTTCATCAAAAGTAGTATCTGAGAGTGGTCGACATAGGATTCATGAAAATGATATAATCTAGCTTTTATGAAAGTTTTTTAAGATAAATTAATAAAATTTTTATAATCTTAAGATGTTGAAAAATTCTCTTTTACAAAATTTATTGCCCAAAATACCTTGGATCTATGTTTTTGAGCGGGTGCAACTCATCTTCAATAAGTACAACCCTTCTTTAGCCATGTGCAATATATCTTTTATTATGTATAAATAAATGTATTTTGTTTTACATAAAGTTAAATGTAAAATTATAAATTTATGCATAAATGAAGAATAATTGCACTCCTTGAAACTCATATGTTGCATCTTAACAAAAGAAAAATAAACTTTGGATAACGAATTTTTGTATTAGAGTATTTCTGCAATTTTTTCCTATAATTTATGCTCTTTCTCCGTAAATCCAACGTGTGTGTGTGTGTGTGTGTGTGTCTTAAGCTCTTTTAACAACAAAATCAATTATAACGTTGTATTCATGCTCTTTGCAATCATCAAGCGTGAAATGGAGAGAAGAAGGATATAACCCACAAAAGATTTATAATATTTCATCAAACATTTGAACTGCTATGTAATAAAAAATGTTATTATATTCAAATATTTTTTGAATAATTGTGTTTGAATTTAAAAATGAGGTTTTCATATAAATTAACATTCCCAAGGCTTTTGTACATTAAACAATTTTTTCCCTATATATAACAGGTTTAAAACATGCGCCATCACCAGTTGTTAAAGGAGCAAGACAGCTTTTTATTTAATTTTGTGCTGAAAAAAAGAGAAACAAAACACAAGGCATTTCTTGAAATAATGGAGTCTAAAGGTTCCGTTTGGTATATGGAAGTGTTTTCAAAGAAAAAAAAGGAAATGCAAATGAAAGCGAGGGTTTTAAACACGACCAGCATGCATGCAAAAATCTGATAACATTTTAAAATATTTTTTGAAAGCAATAATCTTTTAGTCATTATATACTTTATTCAACTGTAATTCAGTCTTCAAGCTTGAATCGTTCAAGTTTAAAAATATTGTTAACTAGTTATTATTCAGTCCTTCAAAATTAGTATAATTGCACCAGTCTTTGAACGTTGTCTTTGAGTTAAAAGAAAGTTGAAATGGCATTTTTATAAGGTCCACATCTAATTAAAATAAATTGGAGAAAAATGAAAAAAAATATAAATACAAGGAAGGAAGTAAAAGATTTTAAGTCAAGCATATATTTGGATTTCATTTCCATCTTTTAAAATCCAACGTTCCACTAAACAAGTCCTAATAGTCTCAATGTTCCATTGAACTTTAGTTATGAATTCAACCAACAGGTCCACAAACCCCGATAAACAAAACCCACACACAAGATATACGTATGCTATAATACTAAATGCTGAAAAGTACGTGTCTCTCTTACAAAAGACAAATTGTAACTAATTGTCTCTGGTCACTTAATTTATTGTAATTAAGTTGATCGCGAGATTTTTCTATATCTGTCAATCATCAAAATCTTAATTACCTCCGGTTTCAAAAGTTTAATTAGTTAGAGAGAGTAGGTTAAAATAATTAAATTTATGACAAAACATATTACTCTAGATTTATCTTTAATTTCAAAGCGGGTTTCAATCATTCAATGTTTCATTGTCTCAGATATGGTTGGGTTTATTTGTATTAATAAATATCCCTCCTATCCTTATTCAATTATTGCTCGTATACCTAACATTATTAGTCATGCTATTCAAGAGGGATAAGGTTAAATTGCCATGCATGGATAATGTTTTCCTGAAAGTTAGTTTTTTGAGAAGTACTCCCCGGTCTCAAAATATAAGTTTCATTTTTTGTTTGTCTAAATATTAGTTGCATTTTTTTCAATTTTACTCATTATTTATATTTTCCCTCATATATTCACTTTCATCTTTATTATATCTTATTTATTGTCACATTCTCTCTCATTTTTCTCCCCATGTATTCTCTTGCATGTTTATTAAAAAGGGTATAATTCAAAAACAAATCATATTTCTAATGTAATTATTGCTTTTAACCAATTTTAATAGTTTTTTTATAAACATAAATTAGTTATTTGAAGCTTATATTTTGAGACGGAGGAAGCACTTTCATATCGAAAGTTTTCAAAATGTACAAAATTTTGTCCTAACTGCTATCTAGATTAAGTCAAATAACTGAGGTTACATGTCTGCATGTCATCACGTTGTTTTTTAATACTGTATCAATACACATTCAAATATATGGTATTGAATGAAGCAATTCAGATCGTAAAAGAATGGGGTCTTTTTTCCAGCTTGAATGTGGCAGTCTATACAAGTGAAATACTTCAAACCCCCCCCCCCCCGCCCCAAAATTATAACATACTCCCTCTCTCTGTCCCTATATATAAGAGCATTAACTAGTAAAATCATCGTGGTTATAAATGATAAGTATGTCTGAAATAATTTGTTTTCTTAAATTTGTCCTTATTTATGATGAAGTATATAAGGGAAATTAGGAAATGTGATAATGATATAAATGAGTATGAAAAAGAATGTGGATAGAGAGAATAATGATAAGTAAAGTGGGGAAAACTCAATAAATGCTCTGACAAATCTAGTAAAACTTTTATAAAAAGAGACAAACACATTCAAATTTTAGGCTCTTATATATAGGAATAAAGGGGCTAAATGTCTTTTAATCATTTTATCCTTAAATTAATGTGCTCTCATGGTTTCACCTACCCACTTATAAGTTATATAGATGAAGACATTTTTTTTTAAAAAAAATACATTTTCTATGGCTCTAATCCTTTTTATAAATCCAATTTTTTTTTTAAGAAAAATAGTGGTTCTTATTATAATTCCACCTAGAAAGTAATTGAAAATAGTGTTACAATTTTCCCTTGTTAATAAATGGAGAGAGAAAGAAAAGACATGAAACATAATATGTAAAATATTATTTAAATATTTGTTTTTAAATTAGCGTAAAACAGGAAAAACTTTTCAATATAAGGAGCTAAACAATTTTACTTGATATGTAAGAATTAAGTAAACTACACTTATAAAAAGGATATGAGTGATATATATTTACTACTTTTAACTAATTTTCACAGTTTTTTATTAAGTAATTTGCTTTTTTAGCCTGATGCAATTTGATTATTAGGATATTATAAAAAGGTAGATGGAGCAATTTTTTATATTTTCAAAGCAAATAATTCAAGGAAAAAAAAAACAAATAAAGACCCTTCGAATTTCAAAAACAAAAAAAAGTTACCTCCAATATTATAAATGATAAAAAAGGAATTGTTCCTCATTTGGGATAAGTAAATTTGGTTAATACACTTACTGGAGTAATTAACAATGTTTACCATTGTAAGCGAAGTTGACGTTAAGTTTTGATTGTGTTAAGTGATTAATACCTCTATTCAAATGGTTAATACGGTTACTTAAATGGTTTATACTCCAAATTTACTTATCCTAAATTTGGAACAATCCCTCATGTATTCTTTCTCATATTGGAGGTACCTTTGTAGGCTTTTAAAATTCGAAGGGTTATTTATTTGTCCTTTCACCCGAATTCAATGTACAATCTAAGTCACTTAAGTTAATTCATCATAATAAAAAATGATATTTAGCTCAATATATATGTTTTAAATTGGATTTTTTTTTTCAACTTCACTCATGTTAAATAAAATTATGAACGACAAAAAATATAAAAAAAAAAAGCCACACTTATGTACTTCCTCCCATCATAAATATAAAACTTATTTACCTACTTTGATTAGATTAATGATGCTAGTTAGATTAGTTAAAATTACATGATATTACCAATGCACTCTAACTATTTACATTCATCTCCACCCTCCCTCTTTTACTTGTTTATTATTAAAGAGTATTTATATAGATAATTTAGGGAAAAGTTGAGAATAATTAGGAAGAGGTCTTATATTTATGACCAAATTCACATCCTAAAATAGGTCTTATATTTAGGATTGAATGGAGTATTAAATAAATGAACAAAATTGATCAACAAACATTAATTATTGAATGAGTAATTTATAGAGTTGTAGTGTAAATGGAGGGGTATACGTACTAATGAATGCTTGAAATTCAATTTTCTTCAAATTTTATAATAATTTTAATATAAATTGATTCTGACTTATAATTCATTCTGGTGTCCACGTGTAACTGCTCTGCCATTCCATAGTTGAACACCGAAAGAAAAGAGATAGGAGAAAGTCGGCTCATATATGAGCCGAGTTAGCTGATCCACAAGCCACAACCAATCAATCGAATAGGTCCATTTAACATTGATTTGTCCTGTCCATAAAATTAATGAATACTATTTAATTCGTTAAATTTCGTGGTGTCTTTACATCAATTAATTAGTGTTTGGAAAACTGGGAATATGCAATTAATGTATTTGCATCCAAGCTTGCTCCATTCTTTAAATCTAAAGTGGAAAGTGCATTTCTTAAAAGTCAAATTTATTAATCCTCTTATCTTAAACTTTAATTAAAGTTCCAAATCTCGAATGTCAGCAATAAAAAGGCAGTAATAGTGTAACACTAATGCACTAGATTTTCTTTAAATTATTAATTAAATTCTTTTGAACAAAGTACAAAATATTATATGTATTCAAACGGACACCATTTCAAAATTTCCGAGGATATTTTAAATAATTTTCCACTGTGAATTTTAATATATTAATTATTTTTATAAGTTGTTTTCTCCTTGTCAATTTGTGACTTTATGAAGATTTAAAATGCTTCAGCAAAAAATATGAAAGATATCGTGTAAGGATTAAGAAAAGAAAAATGACAAATAATTACTTTCTGAAATTTAAAATTATAAATAGGTGATTTGCATACAATGCTTAAAACGAACCACCTCTCCCAATGTGGGTCAACTAGTTAGAAGTTAGAAATGACTTATATTTATTTAGTAAGAGAAAAATTAATTGTTATAATGTATTCCCCTTCTTTAATCTAAAATATTCCCTCCGATTCATTTTACTATGTCCTCTAAAGGTTACTTTTAGTCATTCCGTCTCATTCGTATAAGATATTTTGATAGCCTCATTTTGTATTAAGTATTTTTCTATACACACCCATATTTAGTAAGGATAGTTAGAGAAAGTAAAATTAATATGATATTGAAGTTTAATGTGATTGAAGAAAGTAATATTGAAAATAATTTGAATTTTAAAACAAAATTAGTTTTTTAGCGGTACATGTGAATTAGTCAGAAATATCCTCTAAATTAGATTAGTATTAGTTACTCTCTATCATCTCATCACCCCAACTCAAGAAAAATTTTATTAACTCATTGAACCTGTTTTGATTTCTTTTTTCTTTTTTTTATCAAATGTTTTGATTTCTTTTAACTGCGTCGTTATTCTAATTAGTTAAGCATCTCTCCTCTAAATAATAAAATGATAATAATTAATAATTATCTTAGTAATTTATAGTATGGACTAAATTTTTTTTTTGGACCCGTAGTTAGGGGTGGAAATAGGCCAGGTCTGGCCTGGCCTGACCATAAATAGGCCTGGCCTGTTGTGTAGATGATTGGCCTGAGCCTGGCCTGTGGCCTGTGGCCTGTAATAGGCCGTTTTTTCAGGCTTGAGCCTGGCTTGTCCAAAGATCAGGCCTGGCCTGAAGCCTGTTAAAATGCTTGTTATCAACAGGCCGCCTAACAAGCCTAAAACAAGCCTATGACTCAAAAAGTCTAAAAGTACATTTTTTTACTTAGCAATAGTATGATACATACTCAGTAACGTAAGAACACAAATCTGATACAAAACAACAAGAGTCTAAAAGACAAAGCAAGTAAACATCAACAAAACTAATAGTTTAATACAATCAACAAAAATAAAGTTGGGTTCCAAGGTGATGGATTTGAGACCTTAGTAGGAAGGAGAAAAGGGAAACAGTGAGATAGAGTGAAAAGTGAGAGTGAGTGAAAAAAAACTTTAGATACATACATGTATAATTTTATTTCAAATTAAGGGTACAAATGTAATGTTACTAATTTTTTTTTAAAAAAATAAATAGCAGGCCTAGGCCGGCCTCTTAGTCCTAATAGGCTTTTGTAAGAGGCTTGGGCCTGGCCTGTTTAAGAAAATAGGCTTTATAAAAAGCCTAAGCCTGGGCATGTGGCCTGTTAGGCCTAGGCCTGGATATGCCTGAAATAGGCCAAGCCTAAGGTCCCTGTTAAGGGCCTAGTCTATTTCCACCCCTACCCACCCATAGTAAGAAGACTTCCAGCTTTTACTGTTTCATATAAATGAATGAAAATATATAATCTGACATGGTTGATGTTTTATATTTATAAATATATATGTATATATATTATTTTCTTTTATTAGCCAAAAGAAATCTCACCGATAGTTTATGGTTTAAATTTAAAGTCATTATCAGTGGATAAAATAACAAGTCTATACATACATGAATGTATGTAGACCATGAAATTTTTCTTTCTGCTGTTCAAGTTTATTAATAAGATATTTTTCTACAGCTTATAATATAGTCGCATCCTGATTATAGACAAAATTAATTTCTTGACATTCTTAAAGAGTAATAATTGATATATCCTTAAACTTGTAGAAAAATGCGACTTTTTAATTTTGTCTTTCACCAAACTAACATCCATAATAAAATATCTAATTGGACGAACCATTAATAATAAGAAATCCAATTTTCACAGGAAAATAAGACCACCAATAAATGAAAGGGGGCAGGATGGGAAAAAATATAAACACTACATATTTTTCTATATTTAAACCATGCAGGAAGAAAGCATTTTGCTTATTTTTACGTCGTTCTTTTTTTGTTACTTTATTTATTTATTTGTTATTTTTTTACGTACTTCTTTTACTGCAATTGTAGATTGTTCAGGACAAGTTTTAGTACCCCTCTTTTTTATTTTTAATTAAAAGGGACAAGCACTATTTTTAATTAAAAGAGGTAAGCACTAACAGTTTGAAGTTATAAATAGGATCGAACCTGCAACATCTTATCTAAGAGGAAGATGCAATACCACTAGACTATAGGGCCTCTAGTTAATCCCTCTTATATGATACGTAAGCCACCTATTATAAAATCTAATTCACTAATTTTGGGAGATTAAAAAATTTAAATAAACTCTTAATTATACCATATGTCACTCGATCTCTCTAAAATATTATATGTATCATTATATTATATTTTAATTTATAAGTCATATAATTTTTTTATAGAAAAATTATAAAGGGTTAAAGGTCAAAAATATACATGTGATTTTGCCAAAAGTTTATTCAACTCCAAATGTTATTTTTTAGACCAAAAATATACATGACCTTTCAAATTGGATCAAAAATACACATCTACATTAAGATTAGGGTCAAAAATACACATGTGATTTTGTAAAAGGATTCATCTAGCACCAATCGCTTTTTTTGGGAATATAACTGTAAATGTGACTTTTGATCCAATTTGAAAACCCATGTGTATTTTTTGTCCAAAAAAAAACATTTTGTGCTAGATGAACATTTGACAAAATCATATGTGTATTTTTTACCTTAACCCAATTATAAATATAAAAGCTTCAAAATAATTTATTTAACTATCTTAATATCTTCAAATTAATCAATTAGATATCATATTAAAGACATGAAATAGTGCCGTTATATTTCTGATTATAAATCAACAAGCATTAACCTGCGCGGAACCGGTTTCAGTGCTCGTCACAAAGATAGGTAGAGGGCGCTCATCTATTCTGGACCGTTCAGATTTAAATCTTGACGGTCCAAATTTAATATTTTTAAGTGTGTGATTTTTAAATAAATAATATGTTTTTGGACAAAATGATAGTTAAAATATTGTCTTCATTTTAGATTTTGTAACTATAAAAATAATTGTTTTTTTAAAATCACAAACTTAAAAATATTAAATCTGGATCGTCCAAATCCAATCTAGATGGTCCAGAGTAGATGAGCGCCCTCTACCTATCTTTGCGACGAGCACCGAAACCAATTCCTAACCTGCGCAATGTGTGAGAGCATTGTCTTCCAATTATTTAATTTAATTTCATAAACTCTTTCTCAACTACATTAATAGGGTTTTTTGCTTCTTCAATTATTAACTTCCAAACTTAATACTCCTCTCATCATAAAAAACGTAGACAGAAATTTCTTCGTTACAATATATATTATACATATTAATAAACACTTTAAATTGATAATTTTTTAAAAAAAACATTACTCTTCTTAAAATTTTCTCTCTTTCTCTGCATGTACAAATCATTTTCAACTCTCTCTCATCTTTCTCTATTTTCAATGAGAATTAAGTAAAATTAAAGTTGAAAAATAATACTCCTCTGTCCCCATATTTAAGAACAAAAAATTTGAATGGTTTTGTCCCTTTTTATAAAAACATGTCTAAATTTATCAAAGCGTTTAATTAGATTTTTCCCACTTTACCTATTATTATTCTCTATATTCACATTCTCTTTCATATTCATTTATAACACTATTATTACATTTCTCTCTCTTATATACTCAATCATAAATAAGGGCAAACTTAAGAAAATAAAATTATTTTAGACATATTTATCTCTCTCAACCACTTCCTTAATCTGTGTGATTTATACTTTCTGACTTTTATAATAAAGGATGGAGGGAGCAATTGAAAATCCTACAAGCAACTTACGTACAAGATTCCCTCCCATAAAATTTGTCTTATATTTATAGAAGCAACAATTTGTGTTTAAAAATTTAATACACATTTCTCATTTTTACCTTAATCTCTTTTCATTCTCTTTCATTCTTTTTTTTTTCCAACCCATTCTCATTCAATCACTCATAATCTTCGTAAATAAATATATATTTGAAAATTATTACTTCTCTTGCTTTTAATAAATTTCCAACTACGGGATGTAGATAGTTGTTGGTTACATCCTCAATGTTGGTTACATGTGGGAGAACCCTCTTCTCATGACAAGTGTGATACTTTTACATTGACAATAGTTGTTATCTATATACTCTCTCCTTTATGTCATAATTATAAGATTATTTTGACTTTTTTTTTCAGTAAAAAAAATACTTTCATTCCAAAAAAAATCTTTTTTTCCTCAAAGCTAATTTATTTTACTTATAAACTAACCTATAATATAATTTTATGTGACATATGTTATAATTTAGTGGTCTAATTTGTTTCTTTAACTTCCACAAAAAAAAGTCAAAGTGTTATTATATTTAGGACCGGAGGGAGTATATATATATATATGAGACCCAGAGGGAGCAGTTTAAATTTATCTCATTTATCATAGTCATTCTGTCAAACTTAGATCACTTTGTTGTGTTTGGTTGGAAAAAAATTGGATGAGAAGAAAATGGGGGTGGGGGAGGGGAATAATTCATTTTATATCTGTTTAATAAGAAAATTGGTCCACATGATTTTTTTAAGCCCCCCACTTTTCTCCCCCCTGTTTTATTTTCTGATTCAAACATATTAGAATTCATTTTCTCTCCCATTTCCCCCTTTACTTTTCTATTCCCCTAAGTTTTTTTACTAAAACTAAACACAACAATAATTCGGATCTACCAATAAAAATAGTCAAAATAGTTAATCTTATGAACTACTACTCTACACTAAGTTCCAAACACTTGCACCATCACTGTCCTTAAAAATGGACACACACACACACATATATATAATTTAATGATGTTTAAAACTAGTAAATGTCTTGTAAAAGGGAGAAATAGAGAAATAACATTTAACACTCTTTTTAGATCAGAAGAATGCCTTATAATGCGCACTAGAATACTATAATACTATTAGTTTTATACTCCATTCATGTCGAATTATAGTTCGTTTTTTATTTGCGGAATCAATCAAAGCTAGGGGCAAACTTGAAAGTTGCAAGATACTCTCTCTCTGTCTTTTATTATAAGAGTTAATGAGGTAAAATCACATAATTTAAGGAAGTGATTAAGAGAGATAAATATGTCTGAAATAATTTTGTTTTCTCAAGTTTGCATTTATCTTTGATTGAGTATATAAGAGAGAGAAATGTAATAATATTGTTATAAATGAGTATGAAAGAGAATGTGAATAGAGAGAATGATGATTAGTAAAGTGGGAAAAAAACTCATTAAATACTTTGACAAATTTAATCAGATTCTAATAAAAAGGGGACAAAATCATTTAAATTTTTTGCTCTTGTATATAGGAACATGGGAGTAATATAATTGGGGTATTTTAGTTAAAATTTAATTAAACTAATAATTTATTGGGGCGGGTGGGGAACTTATAAAGGCATGAGTACTGACAAAAGATGACAGTGGATTATAAAGCAAACATGAAAGCTGTTTGACTAATAGACCTAAAGAGCATTTAATTATAATTGCAGTCATTACTTCTTGAATTTTCATATCCTCTTTATTATCTTTTCGTCTCTTAGGGTCCGTTTGGTTGCGGGAAAATCGCACCATGGAAACGGAAAATGAGCAATTTCCTTCACCCTCCCACGTTTGCTTGGCAGATTGCTGCCAAATTCATTTCCGGCGGCGCGGCGATTTTCCATTAAAGACTGGAAAATCGGTTCCCACCAAAAATGGTGGGAAGCTATTTTCCTACGTTCGACGGAACGCCCAGAAGACCAAAATATCCTCATGGGTCTTCTTCATCGCCTTGTGCAACTCCGTCTTCGTCCTGGAGTCAGAGGATGAGAAGATGACTATGGGTCTTCTACATCCTTCTTATTATCCTTTCTTGGTTTATATCGTGACTATGTTGATTCCATTTAAACCCATTGATGTTTGTTTCGCTTCCATTTATCTTCATTCAGATTCGCTTTTCATAGATGGATGCTAGTGAGGATTTTAATAATGTGTTCAAAGAAATGCTGGATGTAATGTATGTGCTGACCAGGCTCTGCATATTTTTTTATAATAGCACAAAGTCTGTCCTTTTATCCCTTTTCTATATTTTGCTTCCAGTTGAAGAGCTACCTCAAATTTTAAAACAAATGAATTCTTGCTCCATGAGACCGATTTCAATGATGATGCCATTACAATGTTTGAATTTTAAAGAAATATGTGCAAAGTGCAGATACAGCTGCTTCAAGTAATTGATTATTTATACATGTTTTTTTTACAATGAAATGGGAAATCAAAATTGAATTCATCATGTATGAATTCATTCAGTTGCATTCTTCCCATTACTTACCCTGTAATTCAGTTTTTCTTGTGATTTATTTCATTGTCAATCTGGGGTGATGGAGATTATAGCTGAGATTCTGCAGAATTTTGTGTAGGCAAATTCGGATGTGAGGGGTTAAAATCGAAAGTGAGGGGTTTAAATTCGAAAGTGAGGGTTTAAAATCGAAAGTGAGGTGTTTAAAATCGAAAGTAAGGAGTTAAAATCGAAAGTAAGGCGTTAAAATCGAAAGTGAGGGTTTAAAATCGAAAGTGGGTGTTTAAAATCGAAAGTGAAGAGTTTAAATTCGAAAGTAAGGCGTTAAAATCGAAAGTGAGGGTTTAAAATCGAAAGTGGGTATTTAAAATCGAAAGTAAGGAGTTAAAATCGAAAGTGAAGGTTTAAAATCGAAAGTGAGGGGTTAAAATCGAATTTGGTAGCTGCAACTTTTGCTGATTAATTCTTAACATATTTTGTTTAAAAATGAAGTCATCAGTTGTTTTGTTGTACAACTAAATGTGAATAGTGCAGATAAATTAATAAGTTCTTGAATCTAGCTACCTGAATATAAATCTGATGTGAATATGAAGTCGTTAAACTTTTAAGAGGATATGAGTGAGAAATTTTTGGGATACACCCACTTTGAAGCCACAAAATTCTCACCATCTAACTATAATTTAGGCATTTTTTACTAATTAATTTATTATTTGATTCATTTAATTATTGATTAATTTGTTAGATATGGTGGTAAGTGTCTTCTATATCTGCAATAAAAAAAAAGTATCTTCTATATCTACACTAGAGTTATTTTGGTGGTATTTAAATTAAAATCTAAGTGATTCTTGTATTTACCAAAATATTTTATTTATTTATGAAAATTAAATTTTTTTATTAAAATTTAATATTTATTGAAATTATAATAGTGAAAATAATTAATTCATTTATTTTTATGGTAATATAATTTTAAAATATTTTAAAATTCACTATTAGTGATTTTAATTAATAAATACTCATTAAGGGTAAAATGGTCATTTACACATAATTCTGACTTTCCTTACCCTCATTTTCAACCAACCAAACATAAAATTTTCAATTCCATTCCTTTCCTTTCCTGTGCATACCAAACGAGTCGACCTTCATTTCATTTCCATTCCTTTCCATCCATTTCCTTTCCTTTCCATTCCGTCCAAATATTTTCTATGAACCAAACGGGCCCTTAAGTTTAGTTGTTTGGTAATATAGTAAACCTTGATTTTAGTTAATGTTGGATCAACAAAGATTATGATTGATACACAATTCAAATAATAGTTACATACAGAAACATCCCCTCCATAATTAAAGTTTTGATTTCATGTGTGTTATGAATATATTTATCTATTCACGAGTTAGAAAGCACTCTAGTTCAATTAGTAGGAGGTAAATATTTTAATAATTTATCTATGCTGGAATTTTTTTAGTTTTTATGAAGATTTTATATACAATTATTTTTTAAAAAACTTATGCTGACTTTTTCTTATATATTATTTTTGCATTAATTTTTTCGATGCTCTGTAGCTTCAAGTTTGTAATAAACTATCGAATTTAATTAAGGGTATTTTTTGCAACGTAATTTCTTTTATACACTATATAAGATCACTGATTAACCTTTTAAGCTCCATAAAAAGAAACAATTACATATTATAATATATTTAAATATCTATATATATTTGAAATATTGTCAAAATTTTACACATTTTCCCTTTCCCCATAGTTTAGAAGCCTACACAAATTTCCCATATAGGATCACATGAATATCATTTGTGGCTTATTGCAATTTCAAACATTATTTCTTATTTATATATTTTGAAGTGCACACAAATTTGTCTTGAAAAGAAATAGCTAATACAAAAATTTCCTTTGTAATTTTGATAAAATTACATCGACTTCCTTTTTAAGTGGCTTGTGCATAATTTAATAATAGATAGATATAAAAAGAGAAATATGGAATGTGGGCAAAATGTATGTATGTATAGAAAGTGAAATTATTTAGGTGCACTTCCTCTCAGTCTCCAAACTATTTTTATAAGCAGCCAAATTTATTATAGTACGAATAAGATTTGCTAAAAGCATGTGTAATTTATTTTCTATTCTAGGAGAAAGTAATACTACAAGTTCTGAAATATAAAATAAAAAAAATGTCATTTTAACAATACCCGGAGCAAGTTTTTTCAGTTAAAAATTGATATAATTTGAATAAGTAAGCTACTTAAGTTCTTAACTTTATATGCTTATTAGAATATTTACGTCCAATCGAATTAGGATATGATGTATTTCGTATATCCACGATTCTCCATCAAACTTAAATTTAAAATTTAGTTTTCCCAATTTACTTAGATGTAAGTATCTTAATCTTAAATCAAAGAAAAAATATATAATTCTGTAATTATTATCAATCATGAAAAGAATTAGTCAATCAAAGACGGATAAAAATTTGAAAAACATTATAATAAAAAAAGTGAGGCATAATGCTGTCTAGTATCTTTTAGACTCTTACTATGTTACTTTCTTTTATAAAATTTATATATGTATATAGTTTCCATACAAATAAGAAATAAATTAAAGTGAGGCATAATGTTTGTTGTGGTTATGGTGGTTGAGAAGGGTAGATGAGTTGAAGCAATCACATGATTCCATTTACAAAACCTATTGAATAAGAGCATTCATTATTTTGAAGATTACTTTCACACTTGTGCTTCCTTTATCATTCACTTACATTACTTTTAATTCTCTTTTTTTGTATTTTTTTTGAACCTTTTAAAAATTATTTTAGTGTTCCTCCATCAAAGAAACTCCAAAATTCCTTCCCAAAAGTGATATCTCTCTTTCTTCCATTTCAAGCCTTTCATGTTGTCCCTTTCTTGTAACGTAAGTTTTTGCTCTCATCAAAAGATGCCTCTATGCCCCTTTTACTATCAAACGAATATGTTTTCAAAGCATGTCATATATTTGACTATATATTTCATTTAATAAATCAATAAGGAGATTGAGATCAACTTTCACTCATATTTTTGGGGACACAATATAATTTATAATTAGTGAATTGCATCTCTTTATGATGTAATTTGATTTTGATTTTTTTAGAGGAAGTTTTTTTATTTGATCAAAGATATCCTATAGCCATTTTAGATTTGAAAGCAATCCCTTTTGAGTTTAAAGTATAAAGTGTTTTTCTTTCTTCTAACTAGTATATTTCTTGAAATTTGAATTTATGTTATTCTCTTTAATTATAAGGGTGATGCCGCTTATCACCTCGACCAATTTAACTGAAGATAAAAAAGTTAGTTTTGATTGTGAATAATGTTACAAGGAAAGAAAGGAGGAGGAATGTTTGGTCTGACATTTTTCTTATTCAATGTTCAAATCAAACTGTTTCTTTTTGTCTTCAACTTTTCATTCTTTCTGGTCCAAAAAACAATTTATTCTTTTGAGGATAAACAAAATTTTTTAATCTTTTTTTCCTAAAAACTATTCAATGCATTTATTTCATTGGAAAAGCATTATTTAGATTCACATATTTCATTATGTTGTTCTTAAATTATGATGTTAACTAAGACAGATGACCATAAAAATATTTATATCTATGTATATAATAAAGGAAGGACCTTAAATGGAAGCTAATTAATAATCCTATAAGGAAATTTTTACTGATTCATGAGAAAATAAAAGCCAAACGGTGAATATACTCATCACCAAAACACTACTATAATAAGAGAAATAATAAACCAGATTACTCCATAATGATTTCATTTTTTAAATTACTCTCTCCAATCCTAAATGTAGGAGTTAGTCATGTACAGGAAAAAAATGTAGGATTAAGTTGAGAGGTTTGTTTAGTTATGAATATAATGTATTAATATTTCCACTTTGTCTCACAAATTTATAATTATTTTCCCAAACAATCCTATCAAAGAAAATTTTCATCGATGGAGAGTATTTTCGATATAAATGATTAAAGATGATATTTTAGAAAAATTAACATATATTTATAACTTCATCCGATCCTTAAATAAGACGCACTTGATTCCTTTTTTTTAGAGATTAATGAAGCAAATAAAATCATTTTAAAATATTTATATTGATTTATTTTCTCCAAATCAATTTACTTAACTTATAAATTGATATATATATATATATATATATATATATTTAATCTAATGATATGTATTATATATAATACTTAATTAGTTTGTTTTACTTCCTTAATCTCCCCCCAAAAGTCAACTTGATCTTATGCTGATGATTGAACAGAGTATAAATAACTAATTTAACTAATTATCTTAATCTCTAAAATTAGCTATCTACATCTTACATTTCAGAGTTAAAAATAGTAGATGTTCTTGACTTTGTACCTAATTCTTCATCTCTTTTTATCTATGGCTATTCATTTTTTTGCAAAAACTCTCTTCTCTCTTTGATGACACAACATGTTATCTTTTGAAAAGCAACAACTACACGCATTACAGCTTTAACATTAGATTAGCTTTGGATTCAACATGATCAAATTCAGACTAAAACCTTTATGAATTCCTCATATATATAGATTGAAACAAGTTCTATCCAATTATAGCCAATCAATAATAGCTGGTCCTACATTTCATAGGTTGTGTCATAACAATCATGCATCAAAGAAAAGAGAGAGGGAGAGCCTAATTGCTTAAAATAAACATAATGATCATCTTCCCAATACAGTGGTTGGCCCAGGCTATAAGACTAGCACCTTGTTATTAAATTAGAAATTTCCAACAACCAAACTAACATAATATAAATTCCAACACGACAAGTAATTAAGGGAACTGTCAGGTCACATAGATATAATCAAAAATAATTAGATGACAAATTGGTTATGAATCCTCCTCCTCCTTAACATGGTATCAGTAGATGTCTAGTCAAATAAAACGATTCCAAGAGGGTCTGTCTTCGCATATACAACATGAAAAATTGGACATTTATCTACTGTAAAAAACTAAAATATAAGAAAAAAAAATTGAAAGTAAACATCTCAACTAACCTTGAGAGACAGTTAGTTTTGACGGTTAGATGGAAAAGAAACGAAGCCTTTATGGGGATGAAGTAAAAAAAAGCTAACTCCTCCATATAGCTGTCACATGTTATTTAATTCGAGTTATATAATAAATTTATGATATTGTCCAAAAGGGTCTATACAATTCATCACTATTGAGTTGATGCAACACAAGAAGTTTTGAGTTTGATTCTTGAGAACAAGACTTGAGTATAGCACTTGGGCTTGTTTGCATGTGAATTTCTTATAAGTAGTTGCAAAATTCATCTTGCTATTATTGAAGTAAATATGAAGTACTTGATTTGGAAATATAGAGTAGTACATTGTTTTTAATTTTTATAAGAGGTAGAGGAGTACAATGTTTTTAAAGCGACTTGATGAGTTGTGTTTCATGTATATATATGTAGCCATTAGCAAATGCTATTGCATAAAATGATTATCAGTACATATTTGTAGGGATGCCTTCTTAATCTTTGTCTATCCCTTCTTAGTACTCTTACTGATAAATGGAGGAAGCGTTCACATCCATCTTTTTACATTGCCCTCTAATTTTGCGTTTTGCAGACAATGCAGAGTGAGTGAAGCAGAGAGAGTGCAACCTAAAAGAGGACAAGACTAGGGATTTTTCATTATTTTTATAAGATCAAGATCAATTAAAATTATGGTAATAGTTGGAATGATTCACAATTTCACATTACGGTCGTTAAAATGGAACAGCTACACATTATGCCATACATTAGATCATGATTTTTTAGCATCAAGGTTTTATGAGTCCAACATTGGGGAGTCTCCCCTGAAAAGTAGAGTTTATAAGTTCAAAAGATTCTCCCACCCAACAGGCTAATCTTTAGGTATGGGCTTTCACTTTGAATTTGTGATTGTAACATTGGTGTTTTCATTGATTCTTCCACTCAACAGATAACAGACTATTTTTCTGGGATGTGCTCACAATACAAGCACCATTTAAGGTAATAAGAGAAGGCCGGTGATGGGTATATTCAATCCCTACAGCATTTTTTTAATGCAATTTGAATGGATCAAACTCTTAACAACTTGCTCATAGAGATTTCGATATAATATAAATCAAGTTGACTCAAAAGATCTACTAATATGAATAGTATGTGAATATAGAATTCTATTGTCAACTTACACTGATGAATCTGTCTCATGCTGATTATTCATCCTCTTAAATATCTAAAGCAGCAAATTGTCATCAGGAAATTTCATTATTATTCAATGTGTTTTGCTGTCAGAATTTATCATGTAGGGCAGGCTTATTAATACTGGATCATAAAAAAAGACTAGTTATAAGATATTGGCTTATTCTAAAATCCACACCACCCTTTTTTGATGGCTTTGCCATTCAGAAACTTCAGCCATTCAAAACTAAAAAAATTATGTCAACTACCAGTCTACAACTAACTGATTCAAATACCGGCAGCCTAATTAATATGAAGCAACAATATTACCTTCAGATTTAACAGTTGATTAACATTAAGAAAAGAAAAGTAAAAAAAGAATATAGAATGCAAACAGATTGTTCAAACTTCTGAAATGGTAACGTGTTTCTGCAAAACTTATTTCAGAATCTATACAACAACAAATCTTATCTCACTAAATGAGGTTGGTTCTACATAAATTGCATAGTGCTATATTAGCAAAAAACTTTTCAGACATATCATTAACCAAGAGATAGTTTCATTCGATAATTTTTTCAACTTTTTTTTATCTTTCTCCAAGTCTCTTTTCTTGGCTAAAGAACATGTGCCATTTTTTTTATAGATACCAAACCAACTTTCTTATATTTTGACTTCTACTGTAGTGACAATACATTAAAATTTGAAATAATCCCTCTTCTAGGGAGAAAAATAAACCTCCATTTTCAGTTATATGTAAAGAGGAAACCTTTTATTCAAACTTATAAGTTCAGTACAAAGGCTTTGTTTAGTCAAATATATAAAGTCTCCTTATGTCAGATAATTTACTTTCAAGGTAAGGATTCTATTACATAAAGCATATTTAACATTTTCATTAAAGAATAGGATTTGGACTGACATATATATCGGTAGTATTGGAGAAATAACAGTCTTTCGAGTACAATTCATTCATCTTGATGGAAAGATCAGTAAAAGCGGCCTAAACTAAATGCTTTTATTGTTTTTTCATTATTTTTTTCTCTTAAAAGGGAGGGTAGGCATGATCTGATTAGAAGGAATCTTATATAAGTTCTCCACAAACTAAAGAATTACAAACAAAGAGGAACATTATGGTTAGCAAGAAATGTTCTTGGAAAACCTCAGTTAGGAATAGTTGGCAACTAATAAGAAAAGTAAGCCAACACGGATTGCCTTACTTGGTTGAAGGGATTGGACAAAGAGTTAACATCTTCATGTGCATGGATCTGAATCACAATTAGTTTTCTCATTTGGTGGTGGGCCTTCTCATGGGAGAGCTATAAACATTCAAGAACTAGTTGAATAGTCTTCTTTAAGAATGAATGAAAGGTCATTGGAGGTAAACAATATCCTCTATATTAAGAGCCTATTGGTTTAAGCTTAAAAAGTGATTTTCATTGAGTCAAACATGAGATTTTGTAGAGATAACCTTTCATAAGTCCCACATCAGAATTGTTTTCTTGAAGGAAAGGCCTTATAAGGCTTTGGCCTCTCCAACTCCAACTATTATATTTGGAGGTGTGATTCTTTCAAGGACTTGTATTTTAAAAACCAAGTTTAAGGTTCTTTTAACATACTATTTCTTATGTTTAACTTAATATGAACCTTTTTTCCTTAAAAGCTTATTGCTTGTTTCGTTTCACAACAAATAATAACCAATGTTCTTTACAAAACAAAATTTCTCTTATATGTTTATCTTGTACAATGCAAAATCACTTAAAATAAGCTGATTTAAATTGACACTAATCAAACAGGGCCTTAGAAGCTTGTTTGAAGATTTCACTTATTATTGAACATTTGTTCCACTTAGCATATTTAAAATTATGTGAGAACAACCTAGACATATTGTGGGAATATTATGTATTTATTGTAAATATTCTCTCTGTGATTGATTAGGCATTATTAGACTTTATTGGTAATTATTAGCCTTAATTAATATTTATTAGCTTGTCTCTCCCTCTAGTCTATAAATAGGCTCTCTTTGTACATCAATTCATGTGGAATGAGAAATACATTGTTTTCTCTCAAATTAGTCCACATGGTATCAAAGCGTTTAGGGTTTGTGCTTATTTTTCCCATCTAAGGGTTCTGATTCCGGCGTCACTGTTCATGCCCTGTACGGTTGCGCTGTTCACCGTCCATACAGTCGACTGTTCATCTTGTTTGTACATTCCATACCGTCGCGCTGTTCACCCTGTCCGTACAGTATGATTGGATTCTCAAATCACCTTCTACACATGCGGGTACTTCAAGTTCGTATCCAAAGTGGTTATCTTGTGTGATGCCAGAGGACTGAAGTGACGGAGACAAGTGGAGATAGGGAGGAGCTTAGTGTGATGAAGCTTCTGGTCTATACACTAGTATATCTCGGCTTCTTAGGTCTGGTCTGCATCAATTTTTTGTTTCTGGGTCTATGGCTTCGAATGAGGAGTTTTGTCTCTTAACCTGAAGCTAAGACATTTATAGGCCAACGAGTGTTGGCACTATTGGCTCAAAAAGGGGATTTCCTTAGAGCTCTCAAAACCTTAAGGAATAAAGAAATCTGGTTAGTTGACTCCGGTGCGTCAGATCACATGACTGAATGTCATCACTTGTTCTCCACCTATGTTCCATGTGCTGGCAACAAACACTACTACAGAAATGGCCTAATGCAGCACAACAATAGTGGCGCTCAACAATTACAAGGGCTGTGATATGTTTTTGGAAGCCTATCGCAACACTTAATAAAACTAAGCGCTGGTATAGGTGTGATCATATCCCAACGCTTTCCCTTTAAAAGTGCAGGGATATAATTTTAGGATATTTATTCAATATTTTAAGACTATCCTAGCGCTTGAATTTTGGATTCCTATAAAGCGCTGGGAAACGCTCAAATTTGAACTATTAAAATTTGTTTTATATAAGACTTGATTATGACTTGACTTTAGTTTTTCTTTAAACCTTTCTTTCAAGTTTTTAATTTTTTAACCTTTTTTTGTAATTTTCTAATTTTTAAATCTAATTCAGATATTTTTTTATTTATTGGACCTATCCCGGCGTTTATTATATATAAAGCGCCGAAATAGGTCCCTGCAAACAGTTTTTTTATTTTAATTTTAAATTTTTCTAATTTTATTAATGTTATTATTTTTGAATTTCTTTCTCATTTTGTTTTTATTTTTTTTTGGGCCTATTCCGGTTCTTTATATATATAAAATGCAGGGATAGGCCCCTGCAAATCATTTTTTTCCTTTAATTTTAAAATTTTCTGATTTTATTAATGTTATTATTTTTGAATTTCTTTTTCATTTTGTTTTTATTTTTCTGGGCCTATCCCAACGCTTTGTATATATAAAGCGCAGGGATAGGCCCTTGCAAACATTTTTTTTATTTTAATTTTACATTTTTCTAATTTTATTAATGTTATTATTTTCGAATTTCTTTTTCATTTTGTTTTTATTTTTCTGGGCCTATCCCGGCGCTTTATATATATAAAGTGCAGGGATAGGCCCCTGCAAATCATTTTTTTTCTTTTAATTTTAAAATTTTCTGATTTTATTAATGTTATTATTTTCTAATTTCTTTTTCATTTTTTTTATTTTTCTGGGCCTCTGCCGGTGGTTTGTATATATAAAGCGCAGGGATAGGCCCCTGCAAACATTTTTTTTTGTTTTAATTTTAAATTTTTTTGATTTTATTAATGTTATTATTTTCGAATTTCTTTCTCATTTTGTTTTATTTTTTTGGGCATATCCCTGCGTTTTATAGCGCTTTATATATATATAACGCAGGGATAGGCCCCTGCAAATCATATTTTTTAATTATAGAATTTTCTGATTTTATTAATGTTATTATTTTTGAATTTCTTTTTCATTTTTTTTATTTTTTTGGGCCTATCTCAGCGCTTTATATATATAAAGCGCAGGGATAGGCCCTTGCAAATAATCTTTTTCTTTTAATTTTAGCATTTTCTGATTTTATTAATGTTATTATTTTTGAATTTCTTTTTCATTTTGTTTTTATTTTTCTGGGCCTATCCCGGTGCTTTGTATATATAAAGCACAGGGATAGGCCCCTGCAAACATTTTTTTATTTTAATTTTAAATTTTTCTGATTTTATTAATGTTATTATTTTCGAATTTCTTTCTCATTTTGTTTTTATTTTTCTGGGCCTATCCCGATGCTTTATATATATAAAGTGCAAGGATAGGCCCCTGCAAATCATTTTTTTCTTTTAATTTTAAAATTTTCTGATTTTATTAATGTTATTATTTTCTAATTTCTTTTTCATTTTTTTTATTTTTCTGGGCCTCTGCCGGTGGTTTGTATATATAAAGCGAAGGGATACCAGAAAAACATTTTTATTAATTTTTCTCGTTTTATTAATCTTTTTATTTTAGAATTATTTTTTGAATTTTTTTTTCTTTACCTATCCCGGCGCTTTATATGTTGTAAGCGCCGGGATAGGTTTTTTTAATTATTATTTTATGTTTCTAGTTTTTTAATTTTTTTTCTAATTGAATTTAGAATTTTTTTTAAATATATGGGCCTATCTCGGCGCTTAGTTGATAATAAGCGCCGGGATAGGTCTTTCCCTCTTAAAAAATTCATTTACCCACGTTGTTTTCCCTATTTCCCTTCAACACTTCGAAACCCTTCTTCCTCAGTTGCCACCGTACGCGTGTTTCCTCCCAAGGTCACCGTCCATCCTCCTGAGGTCACCATCCTTCCCCATTTCCCCTCTTCGAAAACCCTTCCTCTGTTCACTTCGTTCCTTTCCCCATTTCCCTTCTTCAAAATTCCTTTCTCTGTTCACTTCGTTCCTTCCCCATTTCCCCTCTTCGAAATCCCTTCCTTTGTTCACTTCGTTCCTTCCCCATTTCCCTCCCAAGCTCGTCGTTCGTCCCTCAGTCCGTTCCCTTCGTTCGTCCATCATCTGTTTGGGTAAGCCAATCCATTTTTTTCATTCTACTTTTTTGGGTTAGCTAGACAGATTTTGAGTTTTGGTTCCGTCATCTCAGCCACGTCTCACAGTCTTCTTGCCTCGTCTTCTTCGCAGGTAAGGGTTTAGAGTTTACAAATTCTCAAATTACAACAATTTGATTTCTTTTTTTAAGAGCAATTGCTATCTTGTTTTTAGTTTTGAGTTCGAAGTTGGGATAGCTCGACAGATTTATGGACTGGACACTGTGAATTCGAAGTTGGGATAGGTTGGCATTTGCTAATTTGTGTTCAATCAATATCCATTGCTAATTAATCATATAGATTTCAGTGTAACTTGGTTTGTGATTCCTGTGTTGATGCTTTAATTTCATTCTCCTATTGTTATTTTTTTTATCTATTTGGATGATGAGAGAAATTTGAGTTATGTTCAGTTAGGGGAAATTCAAGGTTTGTGCTAGAAATTATGCTTCCCTTAAGTTTGGAAGGTCGCATTAGTTCAAAGTCCATAATTCTATCTCGAAATGTTAAGTAGGTAGTAGATAGCTATTACATGGTTGGGGGAGTTAGAATGATGCTTAAGGTTTATGTTAAATTTAAAATTTCCTTTGGCGAGAGAAGTGTTGGGTTACAGCTGAAAGAATTAATGTTGATTAACTTTACTTTATTTTAATTGTTAGGTTGATCTAATTATGTTATTTATATGTTGTAGGAATTTGAACAAGCATTTTCCTGGTCCACATTTTCATCCTCCACCAAAAGACAAGTCAGAGAATTCAATCAGGTACATTATATGTTATGTTAGGTGCTAAGACTATTGTGTGGTCGTTTAATGTACTTTTATGAAATGATTGCCTTGTGGAACTAGATTTGTGAGCTGTAATTGAGTTTTTCTGCCTGTGAATATATGCTCTGTGATGAATTCTGTTGTGGTGGGCTATCCATTTTTATATTAAAAGAGAAAGCCTTGAGCCTGGGAAAGTTCATTTTTTAGCCGTTATGCTGCCGAATTTTCGTTAAAAAAATAAGGTAACATCGTAAGGTGGATACCTAATGAGTAAGTCATGTTGTACATCTTACAGCCACTTTCGTTTAGTAGGTTACAATGTTGGATCGGAAATAGATGTCTTGTGATCGACGTTCAAGGGAATATATAGATGGAGCAAAAGAGTTCATTGAATTTGCTGCTGAGCATGCAGAGAATTCTAACAGAATTGTATGCCCTTATATGTCGTGTTTGTATGGAAAGCGTCTCCGCCCTCTTGATTTGTTGGGGCATTTAATTTGTCATGGAATCGATCCATCTTATACACGTTGGACAAAGCATGGTGAGACGTATGAGTATTCTGGCAGAGATCGGGTACTTGATGTTAGTAGCGCTTCAAATGTGGTTGACACAGACATGTGTGATGAGAGCGATGATCTTGAAGAAATGTTGAATGTGGTGGGTGAGGAGGATCCTGAAATATTTCAGACACTAAAGAGCGATGCAGAGACGCCTTTGTATGTGGGATACACCAGATTACTTGTGGTGCTTAAATCGTATAACCTGAAGGCGTGATATGGTTGGAGTGATGCAAGTTTCACCGCTCTGCTCTCCGCTCTGCGAGATATACTCCCAGAAGGGAACATACTCCCTTCGAAAACATAAGAGGCAAAGCAAATTCTCCGATCGACCGGTATGAAATATGAGAAAATACATGCATGTCCCAACGACTGTATTTTATTCCGAAACCAGTATGCGTCATTGGAGAAGTGTCCTAAATGCAACACATCTCGGTATGGAAAGAAAGGTAAGAGTCCTTCTAAAGTCTTGTGGTACTTTCTGATCATTCCAAGATTTTTGCAATAATGCGGATGTTGCAAAATTTTTGACATGGCACGCTGATGAGAGGATTAAAGACATCAAGCTTAGGCACCCCGCAGATGCCCATAATGGAAAAAAAATTGATTACGAGTACCTTGAGTTCGGTGAAAAACCAAGAAACCTACGGCTTGCATTGGCAACTGATGGAATCAATCCGCATGGAGTTCAGAGTAGTACTCACAATACATGACTGGTGATTCTGATGATATATAACCTTCCCCCAAATTCAACCATAAAACGCAAATTTATGATGCTTTCCATGCTTATTTCTGGGCCTAGACAACCCGACAACGATATAGACGTGTACTTGGATCCTTTGATTGAAGACCTGAAGCATATGTGGGATTTGGGTGAGACGGTTTTTGATGGCTGCAAGGAAGAAAGTTTCAAATTGAGAGCCATGTTGTTTAGCACGATAAATGATTTCCCAGCATATGGTAATTTGTCCGGATACAGCATCAAAGGATATGGTGCGTGCCCCATATGTGAAGATGATACCCATTCGATGTGACTGGATCATTGCAGGAAAAATGTTTACATGGGACATATGAGGTTCTTGCCGTTAAAGCATCGTTGGCGGAGGTGGAAGAAGGCATTTAACCAGAGCTCAGAAGAAGGTAGGCCATCTAGGATATTGACTGGGGAAGACGTTCTTGAAAAGGTGAACGAGGTGGAGAATGCTTTTGGCAAGCCTTTTGCTAAAAATGTATTGACAAGTGGCTGGAAGAAGAGGTCCATATTCTTCAAACTCCCGTATTGGAAGTCCTAATATGTCAGGCACTTTCTTGATGTGATGCATATTGAAAAAAACATCTGTGATAACCTAATTGCCATGTTACTAAATATGCAAGGAAAAAGTAAGGATGATGTCAATTCAATGTTAGATATGATCAAGTTGGAATAAGACAAGAGTTGGCACCTATCGAGAAGGGATACCACACTTATTTACCTCCAGCCAAGGTTATCAAATCGAGATACGAATCGTGAATCGAAAATCCTATTTTTGGAATCGTGAATCGAATCGTATCGTGTATTATAAGATTCATGATCAATTATTAATGATGATATTACTGTAATTTTCCAATAAGAAAACATTAAAAATTTGTAGATGCCAGCATTTTAATGGCAAATAACACTTTATATTTTATAAAACTAGCATTTAAAGAGTAAACATCATAGAAATGAAACCAACAGAATTTAAAAGAATAAAAGTTTTCTAGCATGGGGATAAAGATACATCTAAACGTATCGTGAATCGTAAGATTCATGACGATTCTGGCCTGTATCGCATGATTCAGGTGAGATACATGTATATAAAAGATACATCAATAAATTCATATCTTTCCCACCTATTTTCGAATCGAATCGTAAGATACGAATCGAGATTCATAAGATTCTGACTACCATGCCTCCAGCTACTTACACCTTTTCAAGGAAAGAGAAAAGATCATTCTGTGAGTTTCTGAGTGGAATCAAAGTTCCAGAAGGCTACTCCTCAAATGTAAAGATCCTTGTATCCGTGAAAGAGTTGAAGAACCTGAAATCTCATGATTGTCACGTCCTGATGCAAAATTTCTTACCGGTTGGCATACGCAGCATTTTATCCAAGAAACTGTGGAGCACAATCACCAGACTTTGTATGTTCTTCAAACTCATTTGTAGTAAAGTGGTTGATACAACGAAGTTGCAGGATTTGTAGAGGCAAATCGTTTGTACCCTGTGCGAACTTGAAATGTATTTACCTCCTTCATTCTTTGACATCATGGTTCACCTTACTGTACACTTGGTCAAAGAGGTTCAACTGTGCGGCCCAGTCTATTTGAGATGGATGTACCCGATTGAGCGGTTCATAAAAGTTTTAAAGGGGTATGTCAAAAATAGATATCGACCAGAGGGTTGTATTGCTTAACGATACATCATTGAAGAAGAGAGTGATTTGTGAGCCGATTACTTATCAAATGTTGAACCTATTGGTTTGCCGAAGTCTCGTCACGATGGGCGATTAATGGGGAAAGGAATAAGTGGGTTTAAGTTATTACACATTTTGAATGCTGAAAGAGAGTTGGCGCACTTGTACATTCTTTACAACACTCCCGAGGTTGAACCATTCGTTGAAGAACACAAAAATCTCCTTCGTGAAATACACGGTGATAGGAATGAGAGTTTGATCACAAATGAGCACAACAAACATTTCATTAGATGGTTCAATTTACGCATTTGTCAGCAGGTTAAGCTTAATGCCGGATCGGTTGGTGAAAGATTGTTCTGGCTGTCAAAAGGACCGGGTTTACACGTATTTTCTTATACCGGCTATGCAATCAACGATTACACATTCTATACAAAAGGTCAGGATGAAAAAAGCACCATGCAAAATAGTGGAGTCACACTTGTTGCCGAGGGGTGGCATATATCCAGTGCAAGAGATACAAATCCCATATATGCGTAGATATTGTACTTTGGTGTGATTGATTGCATTTGGGAGTTAGATTACACCATGTTCAGAGTTCCCGTGTTCCGGTGTCAGTGGGTTAACAACCACAGTGGACGGTTGTTAGATGAATTTGGGTTTATATCGGTCGACCTTTCTAAAGTTGGATATAAGGATGATCCTTATATTCTACAGTCTCAAGCAGCACAAGTGTTTTACGTTGCAGATCTTTCTAAGAAGAATTGGTCAGTTGCCATGCAGTCGAACAAAAATTATTCTAAGCAAGTTGATGATAAAAGTAGTGATGATGATATGAATGTGATAGAAGATGTTTCTTCCTTTGAGACATTACTGTCAGAAGACTTTGATGCAGACGGGTATGATGACGAAGATGAGCCTGTTTATGTAAGACGTGATCATGAAGAAGGCATTTGGGTAAACACAACCCTAAATCCAACAAAAAGAGGAAGCAAACAATTGTAAACAATATAACAAAGAGGAAAAAGAGGCAAAAGCCCTCATATTGTATGTATTTATTTTTTACACTATGAATTATTTCATTTAATTCGCATACACTTAACATGTTTATATGTATATGCACTAAAATCATGTCTTATCTAATTTTTTTATAGGAGAATGGATCCCCCTAGTGACCAGGAGGAAGAAGAACAATCTAGTGACCAGGTAGATATCGCTGAAGGTAGAGCATGACATGAGGCGAATGTTGTTTGTGGCAGGACCCTTATGCACAAACTCCTCACACGCAGAGCTCAGGAAGTAAAGACAAGACTTAAATGGAATCCAAATAACCAAGCTACTGAAAAGTCGGCAAAGCTCCTCTTGGGTTACATTGGGTGCATTGTTCGGGACAAAATCCCTATTACTATTACGGATTGGAGAAGAGCAAGCGACAAACATGAGGAGGTTTGGGTAGAGATTCAGGTAAGCTACATTTTTACAATTAATGGCATATATGTCATCATAACATTGTAACTAACGAATTTAATATGATTTTTGTTGTTACAGACTGTCTTTGATATCGACGATACTCACAGGGATTATGTGCTGAAGAAAGCTTCGAGAATGCACCGGGGATATCGTTCCACCTTGACCACGTATTACCTGAGAGATGACGACGGGGAGATCGTTCCAACGCCACCATCTTTATATGCTGGGTCAATTACTCAAGAACATTGGGATGAATTTGTGCAACAACGTTTGACCGAGGAGTTCCAAGAAAGAAGTAAAAAAATAGCCAAGCGGCTAAGAGTTGTGAGTATCCGTATATGGGCGGACGAAAGACATTTCCTGAATTGGAGGAATATATGGTATGTTAGTAACGCTTTTGGTTCCAAAATTATGAATAAATGTTTGCGTGATTAATTTATACGTTCACCTGGTTTACCATGACAGATTGAGGGAGGGCCTAAACAATTAAAAACCATTTTTTTTTCGAAGAAATTTATGTCTACAAAATAACAAAAATGAAATTTTAAAAGTTTTTACAAAACTTTAAAACAAAACAAAAAACTCAATGACAAGTCATACAAAATCAATGGTGCTCTCATCACCCCCACACTTGCATCAAATCTTGTCCTCAAGATTTTAAATTCTAAAGCCAAAGAAAAATATGAAAGCAAGATTTTAATGCAAACATTATAAAGCTAAAGCAATTCAATCTTTCAAGAATCAAGTCTTCACAAGTATCTTTTCCATCTTCAAAAATGCAAGTGATAAGGCAAATAACTTGACAAAGATAAATAACAATAAGATGTCCCCTCACAAGTTAAGTGTTTACACTCATCTCTCAAAATAATTAAGGGCTTATGTTTCACTCCATTCCACCTATTGAAACTGATCTACCATAAGCTTGTCTATCATCTCAATCTCCGCTTTTTAATTCTCATTGCATTCACAAATCAAAAGGACTTTTCAAGGGTTATGATGAATAAGGAAAGATAATGGAATAACAATGAATATGGAGGAATACTTGGATTAGTGCTAAGCATTTTAACAAATGAAAGAATACAAATTTTAGAGAAATCATGAGTACTCATACTTTTATTCCTTCTTCTTCTCCTCCTCTTTCTTTTTCTTTCTTTCTTTCTTTCTTTTTTTTTTTTTGCATAACTCTTTTTTTTTTGCAGCCACATTTTTTTTTGCTTCCATTTTTTTTCCCACTCTTCCTACAAACTGACGTAGCATTATTTTTTTTTCAAATTCTTTCATTCTTTTTAAAAGCATCTCTTAGCAATAACCCAAGTATTAAATGAGGAGAAAGAAGAATTGCATTATCTTAAGCAAAGGGCTATTCAATCCAATCCATGCAACCCTTTTTTTTTCAATCTTGAGGCTCAAATGGGTAAAGCAAATGATCAATGCAATAAGGATGGGCATTTGGCCAAACTAGCTATGAAATGAATGCCTTAATTATTTTTGTGCACGCAAAAAGGATTTTTAAGTCTCAAAAGAGATTTAAGACAAGTTCTAGAAATAAATCACAATAAGTGTACTCCCTCTTGAAAGAAATGACATTTAGGCTCAAATTACTCACTGGTTCTATGACATGCTAAAGTCAATTACCTAAGCCAAATTATTTGCATATTGACAAACATTTCAAGAAGATAGAATCGAATTTTAATCAAACATAATTCTTTCAAGTTCAAATTAAATCAACTTTGATAATGTTTGCAAGTAAAACACAAACTTAAAAAAATGAAAACTTTTTTTTTAATTTTCTAAGAAATTTAAAAACCATTTTTTTTTGTTTTCGAAGAAATTTATGTCTACAAAATAACAAAAATGAAATTTTAAAAGTTTTTACAAAACTTTAAAACAAAACAAAAAACTCAAGGACAAGTCATACAAAATCAATGGTGCTCTCACCCCCACACTTAATGTCACATTGTCCTCAATGTGAACATGCAACATAGAAAGTGGTGGAAAATAAGAAAGCATCCACAAACAAGTGTAGAGATGACAAAATCTTTTTAAGTTCAACATATTCACCAACTAATCAACATAAACAAATGCCATAACAGTCAATTTCAAATATTAATCACATGCAAATATCAACTAGAAGCAGCACTCTTTCCCAACAACAATATTCAGATAAAGGAAATCAAAGAAAAGTAGAAGAATACTCCCCTTCCTCTTCTTGATTTGCACTCTCAGTTCATAATTCATTTCTACCAAGTTGAAACATCATCTGGGGGATACAAAAGTCCTACAAAATAAAAATAAAACATAATATCAAATACTTGGGTTGCCTCCCAAGAAGCAACCATCTTGTCTTCATTTCTTTTATAACAAAAAGACTTTAACAAACATGAGAGTTCATTAAGACAAGAAACATGCACTTCCTCAACCAAAAACGACTTTGGAATGCATAACTTAACCAAACTAATAGAAGGCTCTAACTTAACTTTTTCACAATTGTTATCCATGCCCCCTAAATAATTTGAAAAGCCAATAAAATCCATTTGACTCTCATCAGTAAGAGTCAAAATATCGGTAGGAGGATCAAGATCATAAATTGTTGAGATTTCCTCTTTATTCTCTTGTTCAAGACAACAAGCATCAAACTCCAAAATTGAAACTTCAACTAAATTTTCAGTATTGTTCTCTCCCTCATTAATTTCCAACTCACACTCACCCCCAAGAATATCACATGCCATTGGTAACAACTCCTCACTCTCCATGCTTAAATTTTCCCTTGAAATTTCCTTTTCCATTGAAGCATCATTTGATATATAAGAGAAAACGCTATTTTGTTTCAAAGCCTCAAGGTTAGAAGCAATTTCACTCATTTGGAGTGCTAACTTTTGAAGAGTTAATGTATTCTTTTCTTGCCTATCACTGATATCATTATCATTATCTAGGATACGTTGAAGCATATCCTCTATTGTGGGTTTCTCCTTATGAATTGGGTTAACTTCATGTACATGAAAAGTGGATGATGACTCAAAATGTGATGCACATGGAGAAAGAGAACAAGTAGGATCCCAAAACAATGATTGTTCATGATTCTGCCTAAGGCTAAAATTATCATCATAGGCATGAGTCTGAACCCTAGCAAAATCATCCTCCACATAATCCAATGTTGAGACATAGGGACATTGCTCACTAAAATGATTATATCTACAATAATTGCAACAAATGTACTCACATGGAGTTTCATATGAAAAAGAGTCATAATAGGAATTTGTATAATCATTTTGATGATCAAATCCACCATTTGTGTCATTGGTCCACCAAGGATAATCCATAACAAAGTGTCTATCAAATAACTAACAAATACAAAATCACGACACTAACAAAATTAACTAAACTAGTTAAGAAAAACAAAACAAGACAAAACAAAATATAAAGAAAATGAAAAACAAAAACTCAACAGTAAATGATTTCACAATTGCAACAATTAAACACAAAAGCTTTTACCATTAGTCCCCGACAACGGCGCCATTGACTTGTCCATGGTTTGGCATATCCGCAAGCGCACGGGTCTTCAAAAATAGTATAGAAAAGGTTGTCGTTCCAACAGGGACTAAGGCAAAAGTGGATTAATTATCGCAATTATATTACCAAATAGGTTCAGTGAAAATATTTGTATTTTTGAAATTTAAGTTACCAAAATGAAAACAACTTGACAAAAATTAAATTAAAACTTTAATTCAAGACAAGAGCAGTCTAGGCTTATTTATCCACTTTGTATTTCATTATGCTTTATTGACCTTCCTCTAATGACAATTAATGAGCATTAAGTTGATGTTTGAAGTCATATCCATTTGAATAACTCTCTCAAGCTTACCCAAACCTTAATTAACTCTAATATGCATAATCTCTTACTACATATTATGTTAACTAGTCTCTATAAACATCCCACTTCAATTTTACAAAACTTGGTTAATGAATATCTCTATCTCATTAACAAACTCTCAATCCTAATTTGGAATTTTAAGACAAGTTTGAATTTAACCCAATTCTATGCTTAATTAATGCTCTCTCAAGCCACTAATTAGGCTAACAAGCTAAATGTTGGCCACCACTTAGGATAAATAAAGCACAAGTTAAATTCACAACCTAATAATCATTAATCATCAAGAGAAAAATAGTTCCAGGCATCAATCCATACAAAGTTTTAAAATAAACCTAGACCAAATTAACTAACTAATCATAACTGACACTAAAAATCCCAAAATCATGTCAGCAATAACAGTAAATTCAGAGCTCAGATCATATGGAAAGGAAGAACAAGCAAGGGAAGAGAACACTGATACAAATCATCTTCAAGATCTAATTTCTCCCAAGGAAGTTGAAACTGTCGAAGAACAAAGGAAAAATGGCGCCTTAGAGTCCTTGTTCACCGATAGGAATTTATTGTTTTCTAAGCACATTTATCATACAATTATCCATGTTTTGCTTGAAATTAATATATTTATTTGTATAATTGTTATGATAAATTGTGCTACTCCGTTTGGTGCAAAGCATAGATAAATTTACAAATTTTCTCCCTCTTTCGTAGCATAAAGAAGGAGGAACAAATGGAGCAAAAATCAGAGTGAAAGGAAGCATGCTGGACAGGATGCCTCGGCCACCAGAACAGGGTGCTGAGGCGACCAAGGACAACCCAGGACGCCTCGGCCACCAGAACAGGGTGCTGAGGCGACCTAAGCGACCCAGGACGCCTCGGCCACCTGAACAGGGTGCCGAGGCGACCAGAGAAAAATCAGATTTTAGATTTTGGATATCAGATTCAAAAATTAGGGCTTTTTAAGACCAAGAAGACGCATAATTGAGGGGAGGACTTTATTTGGGACGAAATTGAGAGAGAGAAACGAACGGTGCAGAGAGAAAGATCAAATTAGGGCTTTAGAGAAGTCTTACGGCGCGAATCCGGGAGCTTCTACAGGGTTCTTCTTTGTTCTTCTTATTCATTCATCTTGTTTAGTAGTTGTAATCATGAATAGACTTCATATATTTGAATTCCTTTCAATTATGCGTAGCTAAACGTTAGACTAGAGTTTCTTTGAACCTCTGTATGGATTGATTTTGTTAATTTCCTTTCTGTTGGTTGTTTAATGCAATTCAGTTTTGTTTTTACCTTGCTTATATTTCAAAAAGTGCCTGATCAACACTTTACTTGTTCAATGATTCATCGCTTGAGAGAGGGTGTTTTATTGTAGAACTTAGGTAAAAGCATATTAGAGAGAAAACTCTTTGTTGACAGAGAAGAGATTCATCTGTCAACCTAATATCGTTAGAGTGAAATTGATGCTTAAACGTGTTTTTGTTGATTCAATAGCATGAGAGTGTGAGAGTCTTTTAAACACGATTTTTCATAAATCCAATAGCATGAGAGTGTGAGAATTTTGAAAGATAAAGATTAGATTTTTGACTCGAGAGAGCGTTTCTGATCACATTCGAATTTCAGACGAAGACTGAATGTATTAGATAGCCATTAGAAAGGGTAATTTGGTAGAAATCATGACATATAGAGGGGATAAGAAATCATAGGTTTCGATCTCATCGTCTTAAAAGCAGTTTTCAAAGTTTGTTTGTTTGTTTCTTATTGTTTTTTTGTTCAAAGCAATATTTTTATTCAACTTAAGTAAACATAGAATTAAATTAGTTAACTTCATTAGATTAAACCATAGTCCTTGTGGGATCGATATTTTTATACTACGTGCGACCCGTACTCTTGCGGGCGAACAGTCCTCTGCCCAATCGTCTCTACGGTCCTCTCGTCCTCCCGTTGAAACGATGAAGCAAGCACCAAGGCGCCTCTCTTTCTCCGCCTCTGGTTTTCTCTCGTGCTCTCCCAGAAGAAGGTGAACGATGGTTTTGGGGATGACAGATGAATAGTGATGTGAACTCCGCCCCCATACTGAACCACAACTTTTTCTTGAACACATGTCTTGTGCTTTTAGGTTTCAGATTTCCCTTCTAATTCAAACGGTGTCGTCTTGTCCCTCATGTGGCTTTGTTTCGAAATTCAAATTGAACCCCACATGACACGTTGATTTCACCTGATTGGCAAAGCACAATTCTCTTAAATGAAAGTACTACTTCTACAACTAATAACAATACAAATAATAATATAGCTATTAATAATTTTTTTTAAAAAATTTGCAACTACGGATTAAGAGGACGGGGTTGAAATATTTTTGTTTTTTTTTATTTTATTAAATCCTGAATTTAATTTTATCTATTTTGTTTAAAATTAGGATACTAACAATAAAATCCCCCAAGTAAAGCTCCAAAACAATATCTTGTCAAAATCTCCAACAAATCCCTTTAATTTTGTAACAAGACTCCCCAAATTAATCAAAATATATATCAAATCTAATTAAAAATGGGGAGTCATCAGTGGGCCACCACGGCATGACCTCTGGGTCAGAGATCACTCAAAGAAGGACGGTACCATCGTTCATGAAGAGGTCAGAAGAGTCCATGAATGATGTGTAAGTCATTCTCTTGAAATTTCTAAAATTTTTCTAAATGATGACTTTGCTAAGTTAATAACTAATAATCCTTCCTCCTTGTTATAGGTTTTGTTAACGCAAGAATGCCTTGACGAGGTCAACAAATTTGGTAGTGACGATTTCCTCTGCAGAGCACTCGATCGCCCTGAGTATTCAGGCCGTGTTCGGGGTGCGGGTGTAGTGTCACGCCCTCATCTTACTTTGGCCGCAAAAAGAGGGCATCAAAAGGCGATGTTAGAGCGTTGAAAGATGAAGTTCTTACTATGAGGGAGGAGATGCTTGAGATGAAACAAAGCAACGAGGAAATGGAACAACGGAATGAGGAAATGCAAAGACGGCATGAGGAAATGGAACGACAGAATGAAGAAATGCAACAACGATACGAGAAGATGTTTGAATTCTTCCAGCAAAGCAATGTTGCATCACAAAAGTCCAAATTTGTGCAACAAAGTCACATTCCTTCCGTTGAGAGTCAAGCATCAGGGATAGTTGTATGATGCCCAGGGTCGACGTTCCTCAGGTAGTTCATACATTTTCTACTAACAAACTAGTAGTGATTCTGTTATATTATCGATTGTGACCTAATGTTGACAACTCTTTCGTAGGGCGAGACAAAGTGCTAGCTATATATAGATCAATCTTTCAGTGAGGTAGTTGCAGTTGGCAAGGTCTACAACACTTCGAGCATGACCCTGCACAACTCGTCATTACCTGAAAATACACTGAGGGTATTGATTGAATACTCTTACAACGATTGGGTACCGTTACCATTCAATACTCCTGATTTGATGACTAGAGTCAGAGAGATTGTCGGTGCATACGTTGCTTGGCCCATTGGTTTGATTGCGCCAACACCACAGGTAATTATTTACTAATAACATTTCCAATAGTATTCATTGTCTTTTAATAACGCTATTTTATTTACATGTTTTTACAGGGTACCCAATTTATGGGAAAGAAAGCACAAGTGGCTAATGTTAAAGGTACCCGTAGTTCAACTGCTCAAATCAAGAAAAATAGTACACGTACCGATCCGTTGCCACAGGTGATTATTTGCTAATTAATTTAAACTAGCACTCTTCTTAATTATTGGAATGAATTTTTAAACTTTCTATTTACACGGTTTATAGGCACCAAAAGCTAAGGGTAAGAAAAATTTCAAGTGCCTGATCCTGTGATTGAAGATACAAGCGTCGAAACGCCATATCGTGCTCAGTTGTGAGCATTTGCAGCTACCTACCTCCTGATGCTATTGCCTCAATTCCTTTCAACAGGTCAATATTTAACGAGGCAAATTTCACTGACATTCTTTCTAAGGATCAGGTAATGAAGGTGCTTAACCAAAGATGGATCGGTGCTACGGTTATCAATTTATGGATCAGGTATATATGCGTTTCCATTGTGGTTTCATTCAATGTCATAAGTTTTACACTAATTGGGAGTTGGTATGGTTTCTATGAAGGCATCTGCATGAACATGTCATGATCGCCGGGGAGCACATTTCGTTCGAATTCATAAGCCCTTATTCGATAGCACAAGTTGCGGGCTCGAAACGTGAGGACCAGTTCAAAGCGATTCAAAGGCATTTCTCTTTAAAGGCAACGGCCAGAACTTTATTCTTAGCTCCAATTAATACAGGGTAAGTCTATACGTATTATAGCTTTCATTGTATTTTTAGTTCCGAGGATCATATATATACTAACATAACATTATAAAACATTTCAGGCTATATTGGATTTTACTTGTCATCAATCCAATGGCACAAGAGGATCCCATAATTTACTATTTGGATCCTGTGGAATCTGCTCTCCCAGATAATCGCCCAGATTTGATGCGTCTCTTCAATGAGTAAGTGAATGTCAACATTATTTGAATGCGTTGTATTATTTGTCATTTTATGACCGATCCTAGCTAATAAAGTTAATTTAATTTGTTTCTTTTTCAAAGTATTGACTATTTTTCGGTCCTTTGTTAAATTGAAGTATTCCAGAGCCTTTGACCCGAAAGATGCTTATAAGTGGCAAACAGTCCAGGTTTTACAAAGTTATTCAATTTTTAAAACAATATATCTAGTTAAACCATAACGTAAATGTTTCTTATATGATATATTTGTTGGTTCTTGTTACAGTGCCCCTACCAACCCAATAACAATGATTGTGGGTACTATGTGATGCAGTACATGCGGGATATCGTCACACATGATCGACTCGGCATCCCACTGACAGTAAGTTTTATATTTTTCCAACTCTAATTGTGTTTGTACTTGTTAGACTTCAAGTAAATTTACTTGTCATTTAAATGTGGTTGTGCAGTATTACCCAGACGGTCGTTGCTTCATGTTGTCAATGAAATTAGATGATCCATTCATTAATTAGTATGTTTTTGTTTTAAACTTAGAATGGTTGGTTTAATTGTACATTAGTATGACTTTTCTGGTGTGTATGTATATATGGTTTGGCTGGAATGGTATAGAGCCGCTGGTTTTTTGCACTGATGCAGGAGGGTGTGAAACAAAAATAAATGAATATTTTAAAAAAATAATGCCTATAGCAGCGCTTATTACGTAATAAGCCCTGCTATAGGTATTATTTTTTATTTTTTAAAAAAATAATTCTTATAGGTATGACCTAAAGCTGCGCTTTTGAGATTATAAGCGCCGCTTTACCTATAGCAGTGCTTATAACACAAAATAAGCGCTGCAACATATGACCTATTGTAGCACTGGCTAAAGCGCTACTATAGGGTAAAAAAAAACGCTGTTATAGGATATTTCTGTAGTAGTGAAAAAAGTACAAATTGCCGATGGCTCTCTTGCAAGTATTGCTGGGAAAGGGAGTATTCGAATTTCAGAGCGTATCACTCTGGAATCTGTATTACATGTGCCAAAATTAGCATGTAGTTTATTATCTGTCAGTCAATTGACGAAGCAATCCAAGTGTAGTGCTAATTTCCTGCCTAATCATTGTGTGTTTTAGGATCTATCATCGGGGATGGTGATTAGTCGTGCTAAGAAATGTGAGGGACTCTACTTACTTGATGATGCCGTAGTAGGTCACCAACCTATTACGAGTGTATGCAATTCTATATCTATCTCTAAAAATGAAGATACTATTTTATGGCACAAGAGAATGGGTCATCCTAATTTTCATTATTTGTCTCGTATGTTCCCATCTATTTGTCCAATATCTAACCTTGATATGAAATGTGAAGTCTATGAATTAGCCAAACACCACCGATCATCATACCCTAGAGCTCCATATACACCTACCAAACCCTTCACTACCATCCATAGTGATTTATGGGGACCTTCCCGCAACCCAAACCGTACCAAATCAAGAGGGTTCATTACGTTCATAGATGACCATACCCGTGTTTGTTGGGTCTACCTTTTAAAAGACAAGTCTGAGGTACCATCTGCTTTCATACACTTCTTCACCATGATTAAAAATCAATTCAATACAAGCATCAAAGTCTTACACTCTGACAATGGTACTGAGTATTTTAACCGCACCTTGGGTGAATTCCTCCAAACACATGGTATTATCCATAAAATCTTGTGTGTCCACACCCCTCAACAAAATGGGATTTCCGAAAGGAAAAATAGGCACATTTTGGACGTCACTAGGGCCCTTATGCTTACTTGCAATGTACCAAAGTTCTATTGGGGAGATGCCTTCTTAACTGCAGTCCAACTTATCAACCGAATTCCAAATAGGGTCATATCCTTTGAAACTCCTCTCAAAAGGTTACAAAATGTCTTCCCTACTACTCACCTTGAATCCAACCTTCCGTTTCGTGTGTTTGGTTGTTCTGTGTTTGTTCATACTTATCCAAATAACAAACTTGATCCTCGTACAGTGAAGTGTATATTCCTTAGGTATTCTTCCACTCAAAAATGGTACAAATGTTTTGACCTGGTTTCTAAGCATCTCTTTGTAAGCCTTGATGTTACCTTCCATAAAGAAACTCCTTTCTATCCAAAGTCTTCAATTCAGGGGAGAGAATGAGTGAATCTCAGACTTTAGTGCCTTTACCTAGTCAAGAATCTGTTCTACTTAAACCATGGACCACACCAGTACCACCACCTTAACCAGAGCTACCACAAACAAAACCACATCTTCCACCACAGCCAGAGCCACCACAAGCAGAATCATCTTCACCCCTAAACCAACCGTCTATTGTACCAATCACAAAAGAAAGTTTAAATGCAGGGAGAGATGTAGAAAAGCAACCAGACAAAGATATGTTGGTGTACTTACGAAGGCATACGGTTAAGGAAGGAGGGAACCTTGCATCTGAAGCATCCAAGCAACCAGAACCAGTGATAGCTCCTGGAGAACCAAAGGAGGCAGAACCGGTGGTGGCCCTTAAAAGGATTGATCCAAAGGTATCTAATGTTCCTGAACAGGTTAATGAACATAATGACCTTGATTTTTCTATTACTCACAGGAAACAACCTCGATCATGTACTCTGCATCTAATCCAGAAGTATGTGTCTTATAAGGCTCTTTCCTCCAGTTATCGGGCATTTGTAACCAGTCTGGATAAAGTGTGCATTCCCAATAACATCGAGGAGGCACTAGAGACACCAGAATGGAGATTTGCAGTTATGGAGGAGATGAATGCTTTAGAGAAGAATGGAACGTGGGATGTTGTTGAAAAACCAAGAGGCAAGAAAGAAACTTGTTAGCTGCAAGTGGGTATTTACCCCTAAATATATGGCTAATGGTTCTCTTGACAAGTTAAAAGCTCGACTTGTAGCAAGAGGGTTCACTCAAACATATGGTCTAGACTATGAAGAGACATTTGCACCAGTGGCGAAACTGAACACTATCCGAGTCCTACTGTCTGTGGCAACCAACCTAGATTGGCCACTTCATCAATTGGACTTCAAGAATGCTTTCTTGAATGGAGAACTTAAAGAAGAAGTCTACATGACTTTGCCTCCTGGCTTTGAAAGGGGAAGAAGTGACAAAGTATGCAAATTGAAGAAATCTCTTTATAGCTTGAAGCAGTCTCCTAGAGCATGGTTTGACAGGTTCTCAAAAGTCCTAAAGTCTAAAAGCTACAAACAAGGACTATCTAATTATACAATGTTTGTCAAAACAAAGGGAGGAAGAAGATGTATCCTTATTGTATATGTTGATGATATCATCCTTATAGGAGACCACATTGATGAGATGACAAGGATAAAGATCGCACTGGGGAGAGAATTTGAAGTAAAGGATCTAGGGGATTTGAAATACTTCCTTGGAATGGAGGTTGCAAGATCAAAAAGAGGCATCTATGTATCTCAAATGAAGTATATACTTGATCTTCTAGACGAGATAGGCATGTTAAGATGTAGTCATGAATCAACTCCTATCGTACTTCCTAAAAAGAGAAAAAAGAAGCCTACAAAGGAAGGGGAGGGAGAAGAGAACAGTCATAAGGATGAGATTGAAGATGAAGAAGAAATGGAAGTAGTGGATAAGAAAGAAGAGGCAGTTGACAAAGAAAGATATCAAAGACTTGTTGGGAAAGTAATTTACCTTTCCCATACAAGACCTGATATAGCTTTTGCAATGAGTGTGGCTAGTCAATACATGAGTAAGCCAAAGAAAAAGCATATGGATGCGGCCTACATAATTCTAAGGTACCTAAAAGGGACTCCTGGTAGAGGATTATTCTTCTGGAAACAAGAACATAGAACGATTGAAGTATATACAGATGCAAATTGGGGAGGAACACACCCTGACCGGAGATCAACCTCTGGTTATTGCTCCTTTGTGTGGAGAAATCCGGTTACTTGGAAGAGTCAGAAACAAAGGGTTGTATCTAAGAGCAATGCTGAAGCTGAATTAAGGGCATTAGCTTAAGGGATAATGGAGGAGTTGTGGCTGAAAAGAGTCATTAATGAGATACATGTCGGGGTGGAGTTGCCATTAAAACTATTGCGACAACAAGGCTGCTATAAGCATGGCCTTGAACCCTGTTCAGCATGAAAGATCGAAACACGTGGAGATAGATCGACACTTCTTCAGGGAAAAAGTTGAAGAAGGGATCATCTGCCTTACCTATCTACCAATAAACCTTCAAGCTGCAGATGTGTTAACAAAAGCGTTGCTCAAGCCTTCTTTTGAGAGTTGTATGAGCAAGTTGGACATGATTAATATCTATGATCCAACTTGAGGGGGGTGTGGGAATATTATGTATTTATTGTAAATATTCTCTCTGTGATTGATTAGGCATTATTAGACTTTATTGATAGTTATTAGCTTTAATTAGTATTTATTAGCTTGTCTCTCTCTCAAGCCTATAAATAGGCTCTCTTTGTATATCAATTCATATGGAATGAGAAATACATTGTTTTCTCTCAAATTAGTCCACACATATCCATCTGATCCAATGAGAGTGCCTGATGAAGGTCTTTGGGCTTCCTGTTCCTCTAAGTCCATTAAAAAAATAAGTATGTTGAAATATGAATAATGAAACAGATAGTGGTAGAAATGGTGATTAATTTGGATCGCTAGGTCCTCTCACTTGGGTAGCATATTCATCAGTTCCACACTTTTATGTATGAATCTTCTTCCACCTAGCAGCAAGGTCATGGCCAGATACCTAAACTTATAGATTAACACTGATAAAAAGAAAATCTGCAGAATCACCAGCAGAATTCCACAGATTATGGAGATGGTAATTCAATGATTTTGATGTGATTCAGTTAAGTGTGTGTGTGTGTTGAAGATGATTAAATATTAATGTGATTTGTGTATATATAGAGTTGTGTTATTTATCAGTCCAGACATTTTACGAGAAACTTTACTCCTGCAGTCATATCTTTAGAAGATGATAAACTAGTTTGTGTGTGCAATGCAATTCTGGAGGTGGTAGGTGGTCATGTCACTAACTAGGATTTAACCGAGTGAAATTATTGAACGATCCATTATTTCCATAACAATATTTGATCTGCAGAATATTACAAAGCTTGTTATGCATGGAAATATATGATATAGAAGAACAAAAACTTGAACTTCAACTCATACCCTTTTCATTTCATCAATGCTTTAAAGATTATTGCTTTAAATATATATATATATATATATATCTATTTATTATTAGTTATAATATTATTTCATGAATTGTTTTTTATCCTAAGATATTTGATTGATGTGGAATGTGAGCTTTTTTTAGATCTAAATGTAATAACTACATATTTTCAACCTCGCATAGCATTGTTCTAGAAAACATATAACCCCTCCTTTAGTAAATTAACATCAGATTCCCTCCAAAAATTCTGAAACATCACTTTGCATCTGAAGGGACAACTGTAATTAAATATTTTAGCTAAAAGATCAAAATGTCCCTATTGAAAGAAGCACAGACGTCTTGCAAATTCTTCAATTGTTTCTTGAAAATTCCCCATATGTATCTTAAAAATCCAGTTGTGAAATATTGGATCTTTTAGTGTTGGATTCCATGATTTTTTGGACTTAAAAATGCTCATATTGATGTTGGAAAAAAGCAAAAATGTCTTGAGGGGGTTTTATGATATTTCCCTATATTTGGTCTTTGTTTTTTCTTATTTTATTTTATATGCAAAATAATGTGATTTATGTTTCTCATACAAAATTGGAATCAATCTCAATCATTTGTCAAAAAAGTGAAAATATGCAATTTATTAGAATAAATTCACTCCTTCTATAAAGCAAGATGGACTACAAGTTAAAAAAAAATTAAATTTATTACAATTTACTAAAAGAAACTAATGTTCTCTTGGCTAAGTTGCCATCATTTAACACATCTTGCCTCTAATTCCCTTTTTTTTCATTTCTAAAAATATTTGTTGTTTAGTGAAGTGATTGCATGAATACTCAATCTTGCCCTTATATTTATTTATTTTTACATAAATAACATGGTTTTCAAAATTAATGCACTCATAAAGTCACAAGGATACCACAAGCTTCGTTAACTTTATTAAAAAAAAAAGATTTATGCTACATATATGAGGCATGCAAATCGAAATAAGGCTTCAAGTTTTCTAATAAATGCAAGAGTAACTATGTATTTCATCTTAGAAAGAAACAAAGACATGTTATAAACATTGCAAATTATTAATGTAGGAACAATTGCACATAGGGGCCAAGCAAGATAATTAATTTCAGAGAGGTCCCAATGAGTTGTTAATGATAACTATTAACAACTGCAATAACCTTGGTTAACAAGTGAAGAAGTTGTCAATGGACCTGTCTGAAATTAATTCTCTTACTTGGGACCTATGTGCAATTCTCCCATTAATGTAAGTCTTCATTTCAAGGATTTTTTTTATGAATTATATTTTATTTTGTAAGCTTCTCTCCCCTATAAGGTTTTAGTTTTTTATTAAAATTTCGATGATACAAAGTACTTATCTCTTTATCAAATTGATATCATTTAACATATGTTGCCTCTTATTCCTTTTTTATCCCTAAAATTATTTGTTCATTAGTTTAGTAATTGCATTCATATTTAATCGTGGCTTTTATTGATTTAATTTAAGTAGATAACATGTATTTTAAAGTCCATGGGCCCCTAAAATCAATGCTCCCCATGCAACACAGAGTACCTGCTCGTTTAAAGTTAATATGATTTTGCTGTTAGACTATCTCTGAAATATGCTGTGACTACCATAAAAAGTGTCGGAACTATGATGAGTGATAATGTTTTTGTCAAAGATGACATGTTTCTCAACCCAATAATTTCTCAAATGCATGTACCATTAATTTTAAGGAAAAGCCAAAATATTATATTAATGACACTTAGGTTGCTCACAAAATATTCTGGATAAGATAATTTGTAAATATTGACTAATATAGTTGCCAATAAGAAATATTAGGTGTAAAGTAATAACAATTACATTTGAAATTTAAATTTCTCATTTACAATTGAGATTCTAAATTTTGCAACATTCTAAATTGATATTTTTAATATATTTTTCTGAAATTTTATCGGGGCCTAAATGTCATTCTCCATTAATGTTATCATGAAATAGAATATAGGGATAAGGGCTTTAAATGCCCCGGAAGTTTCCACCAAGAGGCACTAGGTGTCTAGAAGTATTTTTAGGGCCAAATTTACCCTAGAAGTCGTAAAAATTGGGCAATTTAGTCCCTCCGTTAATACCTCTTAACGGTCAACGCCTTTGACCGTTATATGCAGACGTGGCATGCCGACGTGGCATCCACGTCATCCTCATTTTTCTATGTCAGATTGTTTTTTTAAAAAAAATAAAAAAATTGTCAACTAAATTTCTCTTCTTTTTTTTAAAATATGTTTAAAAAAAATCTAATTTTTTATATATTTTTAATTAACATATGACATGGAAAAAAGAAAAATTTCAAATAAATACCCCTCGAATATCAAAAGGACAAAAAGGTACCTCAAATATACAAAAGGATATAAAAGGAATCGTTCCCAATTTGGGATAAACAATTTTAAGGCAAAAAGATCAAAATGTCCCTGTCTCCATTAATCACCAGGTATGGCCATTAACCACTCCCGTATAGCCATTAACCACTCTAGTATAGCGATTAACCACTTCGCTGATTCATTAGTTAGGCTTATTTTTGTGAAAGTTGTTAACTACTCTAGTATAGCAATTAACCACTTCAGTATAGAGATTAACCACTCCAGTATAGCGATTAACTACTTCAGTGATTCATTAGTTGGGCTTAAATACTCCTATATTTGTGAAAATCGTTAACCACTCTAGTATAACAATTAACCACTTCAGTATAGCGATTAACCACTCTAGTATAGCCATTAACCACTTTGCTTTAAAAGTGAATGGAGACATGGGCATTTTAGTCTTTTTGCCTTAAAATTGTTTATCCCAAATTGGGAACGATCCATTTTATATCCTTTTGTATATTTGAGGTACCTTTTTGTCTCTTTGATATTTGAAGGGTATTTATTTGGAATTTTCCTTGGAAAAAATGAGGATGACGAGGCATGCCAATCTGCATATAACGGTCAAAGGCGTTGACCGTTACGAAATGTTAACGGAGGGGTGGTTTTGCCCCGTTTTTTTAACTTCTGGGGCAATTTTACCCTCTAAAAACCTTTCAGACACCCAGTATCCTTTGGTCGAAACTTTCGAGGTATTTTAGGCCCTTATCCCTAGAATCTAATATGAAGTTAACATGTTTTTTAGACATACCTTGCTAAGACAAATTCACAACGTATAAATGAATCATCACTTTTGATCTCATGTTAAGAGAAGATCGTTGAGCCAATTCTTTTGCCCAGTAAAAAGTAAAAACCAAGGTTTTCAGAACTGGACCGAGCCGGACATAGGAGCGAGCCGGATTTGTACTTTGGGCCGTCTATCCATTTGAGCCGCTTTGGACCGCTATTTAGCCGCTATTGGACCGGGAACTGGACCGGTTATATAAGAACCGGGCGGGTAAAAAAAATCAAAATTCAAGCAACATTTTTTTTTCTGATGGAATTATTTAAAAAAACCCAAAAGCCCAAAAATAAAATAAATACTCTCCCGATCTGTTCACCTTTTTTTGGTGCCCTAGAACCTGGAAAAAAAAATTGAAATTGCTGTCATTTTCCATTCCCCTCAACCCCCTCCGCCAGCAAGGACTGCTTGCAAGCTAGAGACGAAGGCTTTTGCTGGGTAGAAACAGGAAGATGATGGCTTTTGCTGGTTTTATTCCCCTTGTTCCTATGCTCTTTATCGGTGAATACCTCAGTACTTTCATTTCCCCCTTTTTATCTTCTTCTCAACAATGCAGGGAAAAAAATCTGATGCATATAATTGTTTATGAGATATGTAGTGGAATGTTAAGAGTATATCTTAAGCGATAAAGGAAGGTTTTGTATAGGGATTTTGTTAGGGATTTGTACCTTAAAATATGTTGGAATTGCAGCAGTAATCCAACAGAACTTAAGGGCTGATAATGTTTTAAAATTGGTCTCAATTGATTTGAAGCATGTTGACTTATCATACTACCATTGACGATATTTTGTATTTTATGACCTTTGTTAAATTTTAAACAAATTATATTAACTATATTTGATATATAATTTTTTTATTAAATTATTACGTCACTGGCCCGACCGTTTCAACCATGACCCGCTTGTCTTTCCAGCTCGATATCCAGTCCGGCTTTTAAAACATTGGTAAAAACCATCAAATGGATACTGATGCGTCATCACCAATATATCTTTTGTTAAGTACGTAATCATTCTCTTTAAAAATTTTAGTTATAGATTATAGCAAGCGGAATTTCGCATGTTTTCTGGTGGCCTTTTATTAGAAAAAATATTGCCATGATTGAAAAACTAAATGGCATATCTATTTTGAATGGTATAATACTTTGTCAAGTATGATAGGATAACAACTGAACACTCTACGTACATTTTTCTCTTCTAACTTGTTTAACATAGAAATGTCATGGAACCCTTAATATTCTTTCGAGAACTAGAATAAAATGATCAAGTCTATTAGCAATGAATAACTTGTTTTACATGCATTTTTCTCTTCTAACTTGTCTAACAAAATAATCTAATGAATAAAATGAGAGGGGGAAAAAAAACAACAAAAGAGTTTCCAAACGCTAATTTGCCTGGACTAAACTAAACGGCACCATAGCATTGGTATGGCTTGTCGTTTTGCCATGATCCATAATATAGAATTGTGTACTTCTCAGAATTTTGTGGCTGAAACTAGCCGAAGGTTCAAAAGCCTACATTATTCTTCAAGGTGTATAGTGCTCTCTCTCTCTCTGTCTGAGGCTCACTCATTTCAGAAGCAGCAGAAGGTAAAGCTCCATAATTTTGCTTTCTGATTTCAGAGTTTCATTTTTGGTTTCTTTCATTTTATTGTCTCTGGTTTTTGAATGACGAACCATGCACTAAAAGTTTACTTTTTTATGTTTTTTTTCACAAGATTTTGCTGGAACTTCTGAGGGGGCAAATGGCTTCCATCATTGCTAACCTGCCACCAGCATTATTGGTCAATGGTGGAAAACCTTTTTCAGGGAACCTCAAAAGATCCCCTTTTTCTCTTGTAACTGGTAACCATGTTTTGGCTTTTTTGCGTTTCTTTCTGATATCAATTTCTTCTTCTTCTTTTTTTTCTGTGTATTTGGACGGTGAAAGGGTTTTTGAGTATCTAATTTTAGATGAATTTGTTCATATGAATTTACAGCTTAACCCTGGTAACATGCAATTGGATGTTAATTAGGTATTTAAAGCACAGGTGGGTTAGGTCCAAGTGAGAAATCCGATGGAAATAATTAACTTTCAGCTCCAATTTCATGTGAAATTATGAATTTTGATGGAGATGAGTCATGAGTGTGTTTGATATGGGTGGGTAAACTGGGAAAATATGATCAAATGATGATGTAGTTGCAGTTTACAAATGTTCTACTGGAATGTACGGGCATGTGATCCCGAAATTTGTTGTCTTTTAAAAATTCAAAATTAACATAAGATCATGGTAGAGGTGAAAATGTTGGGACTTCATAATTGATTGGATCCGGAGTGTAGGTTTTAAAGCTTCGTCTATGTTGCTTAGGTGGTCTCAAGCCCAAAGAAAGGAGGTGGATAGTGTTAGGCCCTCGACTGCCAATATAAAACCTTGTCGAGTTTACATGAACATGGATCAATGAGTGGTTAACAATCTATCCATGGATTTGGGTGTTGATAGCATACAATAGTGTTGTATGATCCATGAAGCTAACCCCAGTTAATGGAATAAGGCTTGTTGTTGGATATGAGGTGCAGTTTGCTAGTGATTGTAAAGAATAATTTGATGCTTATAAAATTCCTTCATAAATTTCTGCAGGAAAGCTGCTCTAGGAAGCTATAATATTATAAGCAGAATCACAGTTACTTGATATCCATATGATTTTTTACAAATTTTGAAGTTAATGAATGTTATAGGTATTTTTGTGTCCTATGCTTAAATTTTTTGTTTCATGAATTCTGGTATTCGTCCTTACCACAGGGAGACAGAATCGCTCTGCTGGTTTATTTACTGCGAAGGCTACCGGGGAAAGTTCTGAATCTTCAACCTCCCTTACTGTTATCAAGACTGTTCAGAATGTTGTGAGTTCATCATACCTTCACTCTCTTGTGTCTGTCTAACTATTTTTATATCAATCACTCAATGTTCATACAAAGAGAAAGTAACTTAAGTTGCTTGCTTATTTATTCTATGTTTATTTAACAACAGTGGGATAAACCTGAGGATCGGGTGGGACTAATTGGCTTGGGTTTTACAGCTGTGGTGGCACTTTGGGCATCAGCGAATCTGATTACAGTAATGCTCGCTTTTTTTTATTATTGCAAAAAATGAATCTGTCTTCTGCTCTGAACTATGAAGACATGGCAACTGTATTACCTAGGATTCGAGTTGATGGTTTCAGAAGTTGATATGGACTAATGAACAAATTCGTATAAGATTCGGATTATTACATTTGACTATTTGAGCTGTGATAATATGTTTACTGATAGTGGTTTTTAGTACTTCCTCCAGCCCTAATTATAAGATCACTTTGACTTTTTTGAAAAAAAATTAAAGATGCAAAATTAATCACTTTAAATTGTCTATAGTTACCTTTTTTTCTCAAAACTACTCTATTTTACTTATAAACTAACTTATAATCTAATTACATGTGACATATGTTATAATTTGGTGATCTAATTTGCTTCCTTAACTTCCACAAAAAAAAGTTAAAGTGATCTTATATTTAGGACCAGAGGAAGTATATCTTATCTGTAGCTTTCCAAGCTAGCCTTGAGGTATTGGGTTGTGTTCCACAATAGCTTGGTGATGAACTTTTGCTTTATAATGTAGTTTAACAGAAATTCAAGTTATTGGTGTTTATAATTTATACTCCATCTAGTCCTAAATATAAGAACTAGTTGAGAGGTTTACTTTGGTTCTAAATGTAAGATCTCAAACTCCTTTGTCTTCCATATTTATTATTTTTCTTCTAAACTGTCCCTATTGATTTGTTTCCAAAGTAAATGATTAGGAGGGGGGATATTTTATGGAAACCAATACACATTTTTCTTACAAAGAACAAACCTAACTAATTTTCTTAATTTGTGTAAATTGTTTGTCTAGCTCATACATTAGGGTTGGAGAGAATAATAATTTTTGAAACATGTTCCTTGATTTTTTTTTTTTTTTTCATATTGCTGCTGAGTTTGAACTTCATTCATGTTCCTCGATTTTTTTTTCATATTGCTGCTGAGTTTGAACTTCATTCCTCTAATTTTGTTGTTTTGGTTCTTATTGTTTTTCTCAATATGTGATTTCTATGTGTAGGCTGTTGACAAATTGCCAGTTATCCCAGGTGTACTGGAATTAATTGGAATACTGTTCAGCTCAGTAAGTGTTACATTCATAAGTCATAATTTATGCATTGCTAAATAATTCATGAGGAATCAAAACACCATAAGTTCAGATCATTTAGACTCACTGATTCATTCTAATTCCGTGTTTGGGCACTTATAGATTCTTGATTAATTTACTGTTACTAATTAATTGAAACTTCTCTGTTTTGTTTCAGTGGTTCACTTACCGGTATCTCTTGTTCAAGCCTGATCGGTAAGAAGATTTTCGGTGACCTATATTCAAGTTTTCATCAGAATTATCTTATATTAACTTAACCATGATCTCTAATAGGACCTGCCATAACATGTTACAGTTGTAGTGAATATCTGAAAAGAAAGAGAGAGAATAAATTTGTTAAGCTGATGATGTACTCTCTCACTTGTAAGTTCTTTCATGATACAGGGAGGAGCTGTATCGAATTTTGAACAAATCAGTTTCAGATATCTTGGGTTAGTAAATTCTGCGGCTAAAAGTTACACTACAGAGTGTGATTTTAGTGCAGATTCTTAAGGTCTAAGCAACTTCATGTTCTTGTGAGAGGATTGGAAGAAAAAAAATGCTGAGGATTTTGTTGCAGGGCTTAAATGACTGTGCAAAGAAAAAGAAATGTACTTGGTACAGTACCATTATTACATGAAAGAATTAAAAGCTTGTTTCCCGTTGTCTTGGCATATCAGAAGTGTGTTTGGTTTCAAGCAGAAATCATAACTAATTTGCTTTAACCTAAAACATAATTTTTTGGTGGTTTCCCAACATATAACCTAACACGGTTTGAGTTATTCACTCATCCATCCATTGTATGTTGCGGTTGTGAATTAAAAATTTTAAGAGTAAGTTTTGAAATGTACATAATCATGGGAAAATTTGATGTCATGAGGAATAAGACCAGGGGTTATGGGATCAGTGAGGATGATTGTTTGTCAAATCTCTCAATAGCATACAATGACAAGATTCTCAGAAAACTTTTCAGTGATTAAATTTCTTACATATATCTGCATAACAAATCTCATGAAAAAAAAAATGATCTGGGGAGCCGAATTGTAAAGGAATCTAACAAGAGCTGTGTTAGTAGATAATTAAGTAATTTTATTTGATATTCTTAATATAATAACTAATTGACTAATTTGAGGAGATTTGTGAAGATGAATAAATTAATAAATTATAACATATGTTATATGATTTATTCAAAATGCCTATATATATAATTAGATTATGTATCAATTTATTGGTCCAATTGAATCTTATATTAGGAACATAAGATATTAATGATTATGATAGCATCATTTGCAAGTAACCATGGCAGCCAAAGCTTGTGAAAGGTAAAATGGTGATGGATGGGATTTAAATGTAAATATTGACTAAATGAAGAGAATCTACAATTTTATATGGTATATGATTACGCATGGAAAAAATTATATATTCATATATTATATAATAATTTGATAACAAACCGTTTCATGTTTCATGTTTCATGTATCTAGACTATGGAGTCTGGAGGATTGTCATTCTTTTGTGAAAAATTGTAGGTTTTTTTATCGTTTTAACTTTTTTTTTGGCCAATTATTCGGTTTAACAATTCTTTTCTTTTTGAGTTTTAAAATTTTTTATTTGGTTTACTTTTGTATTAAGCAATGAAAGGGTGTTACTTTTTCCATCTTCTTTATATGGAATGTTTGAGAGCAATGAAGGGCATTATTTTGTGTTGTCCAAGACAATAAATTGTTTTACCTTTCCTTTTTTTTATTTTTGCTGTTATTTTTTTTTGTTTTGCTTTTTGTCTTTTTGGACTTTTCTATTAATAAGCTTAATTGTAAACTAGATATATATGTTATTAGTGTACCCAAAATTTGTGTATTTGAGGAAGCTCATAATCAAGTTCATAATTATTTCTTTGTCTCTTTTTATCTCCATCATAGTTTACATTATTTATTTCTCTTTCTTTAAATAATTTTATTGTTTTTATAATTTTTTTTAAAACTGAATCGTTTGAATATTTATTTTTTTAAATGTTCATATACTTTTTCTCTCTTAAAACAAGGAAACATCTCAATGATGGAAAATTTCGTGTTATTAGACTCTAGACATTTCGTAGGTTTTAAGAAGACTTTTTATGATTACATCAACAATAATTGGGGTGTTTTAAAACCCTATTCTGCTCAATGAAGTCGTCCTCATAAGAACATGTCAAAATGCATGAAGAATTCAATCAGATGGACATACCCAAGAGATTGTTTAGTAAAAGCGAATACTGACACGTGTGAAAAAGATGTGAAATTAAAGGATACTGTGAAGTTCTTCTTCTTCTTCTTTTTGAATAAAACCTGGATATCATTACTCAAAAGAAAACAACCAAATTACATAGATGGTACCGACTGAACAAGCGCTCCCTCAACAAAACATGAGGGAGGAAAGTCAAACCAACAAAAATTTAAAGCTAAGCTATAGGCTAATTTCGCTAAATAGTCAGCAAGATGAATGTTTTCTCTATTGCAGAATTTAATTACAACTTGCCACTCCATATTAAGGAGGTGTTTGGTGTCATTCACAATGTCCTTGAAGAGGTGAGTTGCATCACATCCTCTCGTGCACAGGGTGATAGCTTCAATGCAATCAGAGAATACTACAATATTTCGGTATCCTCTGTTCCAACACAATTGCAACCCATTGATGAGGCTTATGAGTTCTGCAATTGCCGGAGGAACAGAGGTTAGTTTGCAACTGAAGCCACCTAACCAATTACCTTCTGAGTCTTTGATAACTCCACCGCGACCACTCTGTCCATTTTCAAGAACCGATCCATCCACCTCCAGACGAACGTGGTTGGGGGGAAGCATATCTGTTGGTGAGCTTTGTAGAGGGTAGTTGGAATAGAATTTACAATGATCAATTAAGTCTTTATCCCAACATGCCCTATAGTATGAGTCAAGGGCATCTGTAGGGATGGCACTTGATTGACCATTAAATACCCTATTGCATCTATATTTGATTGACCATTAAATACCCTATCACAATGATCAATTAAGTCCTTATCCCAACATGCCCTATAGTATGAGTCAAGGGCATTTGTAGGGATGGCACTTAATTGACCATTAAATACCCTATTGAATCTAGATGTCTAAATATCCCAGCACACATAGCCAAAGAGAGTAGCCTAAGGGACTTTTTTGGTACCTCGGTTACCTGCTTCATGCTTCAAGTTGCATTGGATCCATTCCTTGCCTTGGAGGAAGGAAAAGGTGGACCATATAGAAGGATTGACCACCGATTTCCACCTTAGGGAGGCATTTTGACAATCTCTGATCAGGTGCATCGCTGTCTCATCACTAGAGCAACCAAAGGGGCATGTTGCGCTTTCATTCAGGCCTCTGCGTCTTCTAAATTCAGCTATGTGTATTCTATTGTGTGAGAATAACCACATAAAGGATTTGATATTCTCTGGTCCTCTCCATCTCCACAGGATCTTCAATATGGGCTCCGCTTCTGCTCGTGTGCCTGTAGAAAGGAAATTATATGTAGATTTAACAGAAAAGGAACCGTTAGTGGATGGTTTCCAAACAAATTTTTCCTCTCCTCTCTCCTCAAGTAGTGGATGTGCACACATAATATGTTTAGAAATCGGGTTGGGTAACCAAGCATGGAGTTTACTAGAGTCCCAATTTCCATGATCATCTACATAATCCACAACTTTGTCATTACAGTCGATCAGACATTCCAATCCTGGCACTATGTCAATGAGCAGGGCATTGATTTCTGATCAATTTTCATACGAAAAGGCCGTGTCATGACCGTTTCCAATTTTCTTACCCACTCCAGATTTGAATATATCCCATACATCACATATTCCTTTTCATGTAAGGGAGTCATTTGTGCTTCTCTTCACTTCAAGTTTCTGCATGTTGAGGCCTTTGTATTTACCTCTCAATACTTGAACCCAAAGGGCATTGCCATCTGTCAATAACTTCCAGCACAGCTTGCATATAAAAGCTTCATTCTGATTGTGCAAGTCTTTGATGACAAGACCACCCTCTTTCTTGTCCTTCGTAACTTTGTCCCAAGCCACTAGATGCATCTTTTTACTCTCTTCATTATCTCCCCAGAGGAAGCTTCTGCTCTTGGCCTCCAATTCCTTAAGAAAACCTTTTGGCATAAGCATCGTTTGCATATAGTAGGAGTGGAGGCTTGATAAGGTAGCTCTAATCAAAGTAGCACGGCCAGCCATGTTCAAATATTTGCATTTCCATCCTGAGAGTTTTCTTTGGGCTTTCTCAATGACCGGTGCAAATATAGTATTGGATACTCTCTTGTGAATTAAGGGAATACCCAAGTATTTGCCCAAGTCACCTGTTAGCCCCACACTCATTTTCTGGCTTAGGTCATATGCTCGAGAGAAGTGGACATTTTTTGAGAAACTGACCTTAGTCTTCAAGTTATTCATCTTTTGGCCAGAAGTTTCACAAAACAAACTGATGCACCTTAACGCTTCCTAAACCTGGTCTAAAGATGCTTCCTCGAAAAGGACTAAATCATCTGCAAAGAACATGTGGGAAAGCGGAGGGTAGGCAGAGTTAAGGTATAGCAGCTTCCATTTTCCTTCTGAAATTGAATCCATGATGAGGTGATTTAGCCTTTCCATGCAAAGCACAAAGATATAAGGAGAGATTGGGTCTCCTTGACGAATACCCTTGGATGCACTAAATTTTTTGGTTTTCACCATTCCATATGGTGTAGAAATGCACATCATGATCACATTACAAATATGCTCACTTAACCTAACTTCTCTTTGGTGTCTTGAATGAACTGCCACTCAAGTCGATCATAAGCTTTTTCAAGATCCATCTTGACCTCAAGCCACCATTTCTGCCCTGTTTTCTTTCTCATAGAATGAATGACCTCCTGGGCTATGATGATGTTATCACTGCTTTGTCTGCCCACTATAAAGCTGTTTTCTTTCTCAAAGATGCAAAATCAAAGTATAACATCCTAGAAATTAATTGAGGTTTAGTGGGGGTAATTAGGAATTGATCAATGAGAAATGATGGATTATGAGAATGTTTGAAAGATTTTGAGGTATTTTTTTATGATTTTAAAGGCCTAGTTTCTCACTTACATTAAGGACAATAATTTTGGGGAAATTATTTTTAGGCTCTAAAGAGGTTATTATGGGAGAAATAAGTAAATGATATTATAGGAAAATTTTGAGAGTGAAAAGAAAAATTTTTGTTCGAAAGAAATATCTTATTTGAGGATTTTATGGCCTAATAGTGTATTTTTCTCTACATTTTTCTTTTTTCTCTCCTATCCCCATACCTATTTCCCCACTCTCACACGAAACCACTCTCCCTCACATCATTTCTCTTTTCTCTCCTCTCACACTCAAACATCACTATCAATCTCTCTTTCCCCTTTATTTTAATATTTATTTCCTCTTCCCTTTTATTTTAAATTATTTATTCCCTCCCCTCATTCTTCCTCCCCTAAATCCGTGACCCTTCTTCATCTTTTCTCTTTCTCTTTTCTTTTTCTCTTCTATTCTTTTTCTCATATACTCCCTCATAGTCACTCGTCTCTCTCTATTCTCCCTCCGCCTCGTCAGCGCCGACGCCGGCCATACCACCACCTCAGCTACCTCTTCCTTCTTTCCTCTTCCATTATCCCTCTCATTTTTCTCTCTTTCCTCCTATTCCAATCGCTTCATTGCCAACTTAAGGAGGGAGTTTTTCGGCGAACCATTCTTCACCTCCCCTTACCTCCTCTCAGCTTCTACTTCCTTCATTCGCTTATTTTTAGTTCGATTGGTGCTTATAAAAGGAGATTGAAAAAGTCTTTGGCCAGAGCTTTCGGAGCTCGTCGGCGCCGGACCGGTGGTTTTTCTAGCCACCTAAGACCATATTCGGACTCCCGTAAGTATTCTCTACGCACCTATGTCATTAGTTTTTTGATCTATAATATTTCAAAAATAGGCCTTATCTAAGTTGGGGTTTTTGGGATATCTAAATCTATTATATTGAAGCCTAATATTTGAGTTAGAATTTTTCTTAAGGTATTTGCAATTTATTTGAGGTTATATTGATGATTCTTGGGAGTTTATTTAAGATTATATTATGATATTAATCTGGCTGTTTTGGTTAAATTTTTATACTGATAAAGTTTGAAGTAGGCTAATGATTAAGGAATAATTTTTGAAAGATGGACCTTTGGGGTTGATTGGTGATTTTAGTAATGGATATTAAACTAAGGCGGTTGGTGGGATAAATATGATTGAATTGATATGTCATGGGAGTTGAAAGGATTTACTTGGGTATATGAGGATTGAATTTTGGGATTTTAAGATGGATATGGATGGAGGATTTTTAATGGTTTAGTTGAGAGAGAATTAAGGAGGGATTTGGAATTAATTTTGTTGAGGATGAATGCTTTTCTTTTGGTTAGGGAATTAAATTCCCTAACTTTGTATTTGAACACTTAATTTAAGTGTTTATTTTATATGACTGTTATGTAGACGGTGACTTGTCTTAAGTTGAGCAAAGGGAGCGTGGTTTTACTACGGTACCTTGATATTCTGCTTGAAGTTAACCATTGGCTACTTAGTTTCTGTGTGTGTGTGTTGTTAGTAAGAGCTTTGAAATTATATTTCTATTATTATTAAATTCTGGATTTTGGTGGTATACATATAGTATGATTTATATTGTTTATTTTATATGAAAATGTCATGAGGGATTTTTATGTTAAACCTGGCATATATATATTTGTGTATTATATCATAAATTTGAAAAGAATATATATATGGTTTTAAAATATTATCGCAAGATTTTCGGAACACTGGTAAGGCCAAGTGCTTGATTTGTGGTTGTATTGCCATTACTGCTTGTGATGCATATGTTGTAGAAGTTAGCATCGATGCCTCGGATATTCTTAACATCACGTGATGAGTTACCCTATTGGCCCATATGGACTAATTATTTTATCGGTGTACTGGGTATAGGTAGCCCTCATCGAGCATTTACCCCATTGTAGTGCTGGGTATGGTTGAAATCCCCATCGAGTTCCACTTCTCTGTGGTTCTGGGTATGGGTTGAGATCCTCGTTGAATTTCACTCTAGTCCACCTAGTGGTAGGGGACAACATAACACTTCGCAAGGCGATCGTTTTGGATGATTGTGAAAAATGTATTTTAAACTATTTTATAAAATATTTATATACATGAAGTTGTTAAACGTTTTCTAGTACGGATTACGGCATGATTATCTGGTATGTGCTCATATTTCAAATTATTTATATATATTAAAATTCCCACATTGACACTTTACTGGCACACACCGAAACATATAGACTGGTAGTTAAGTGGTTAGTAGACATAACTATGTCTACCTTAATTTGCTGCTTTGTAGGTTTGAGTTCAGTAGCGAATACTCGAGGAAAGGAGCCCTCCTTTTCTCACTAAAACACAGTGAGCTTTTATTTTGGGTTTTATGCGAGAAGTGTTGTATATTGCCATATTTCTTTAGGCTTTCATATTTCGCTTCCGCATTCTTACATTTGGATAACTGTATGCATTATTCTTTTGGTTGGGACCGGTCCATTTCCGCCATATAATCCTGAGACCTACTAGTATTGCTTTTCTATCTGTGGTTTGGTTATGAACTGTTGATTGGAAACGTCTTTCTACTTTCCATGGTTATTTGGGTTTTTATCAGATATTTTATTATACTTAAACATGGCAGGAGTATGTTAAGTAATTGATAAAAAAGTTTGATGTTTTATTTAACGATTTACTTAGGTGATTAATTATATTTTTTTAAAAGAAAGGTTTACAAACGTATTTGGATACATGGTTCATATATTTTTATATCCATGTTAGGTGAATTCTTTCTAACATGGATAAATTGATTTAAAGAGGTGGAATGTCCCTTTTCTAACATGGATCAGTATATGGAACGGTTGAATATTTAAATATCCATGTTAGTTGTATTTTGGTGAAATTGTTTAATACCCTCTTCCTAACTGGGATTCTCCTCTTAATTAAATAAGGCAAATTTTTACTAACTATGATAGCCCTTTTTGGTATTTTAGTAATATTCTTTTCTATCATAGTTAGACAGTTAAGCTTGATGTTAAAGAAATTGTTACCTTGAACTCTTTTATAACTATGTTAGTATTTTATTTAGTAAACCATTTTTTCTAACATAGTTAGTATTGATTAAATCTTGTATACATTCAGATTTAAGGTTAATAAAATGGTTTTTACAAAACGAATGTTACACAAAGCGTTTTCAAAATTCAAATATTTTATATTTCAAAAAAAATGTTTCAAATACATGTGTGTGTTTCCATTCATGTTTTATAGGTTTACAATTTTATAATTCAAATCAGAAACTGTAATCGGTTCTGTAAACAGTAATAAGTTAAGGGTGGGTGGAATAGAGAAGCTCAAAGTAACAAGGATAAATAAAAAATCAATAAACCAACACTTCGTCAAACAATCATATACTCCTTCCGTCCCATATTATAAGGTCTTTTTAACCGAATCATGGGTTCCCAAAAAACTGTTAAAGTTAGTTAAAAAGCAATAAATATATGGGAGACACAACTTTGTTTCCAGAAATGCCCTTATTTATGGAAGAATAAGAAAGAGGGTAATAATAAAAAGGAGGAAAGGAAATATATGGGGATTAAATGAAGTGAGAGAAAAAGGTTATGAGAGAGAGTAAAATATAAAAGGAGGGAGAAAAGGCATTACTGTGAATTTATTTCTTTGCTTTGATAAGAGTGCCATATCTCTCTCCTCTCATAAAAATAAAGCTGAATCAATTTTTTATATAATACATTTATTAAGGGTAGTATTGGAAAAAATGCATTTATTATCCACATCAACTCAAATAAGACATTATATTATGGGACAATGTCATTCAAAAAATTGGACATTATAATATGGGACGGATGGAGTATAACTAAAGGACTCATATTTGAGTTCTTATCTTTTCAATTACTTATATTCTGTTTTTTTTTTTAATTTTTTTGATGCTCTTTGAGGGATTCAATTAGGGTTTGAAACCATGAATATGATGCGACGACTAAAGAGCATTGCTTCTGGGCGAACCTCCATTTTGTCGGATAAGAGGGCTAACTTTGATCAAAAAATTGAAGAAAGAGTCAGTGAAGAAACAAATCCTATTGAGAGAGGCAATACACATATGACATATAGAGTAGCATGTTTGTGTGCCAGGAGATTATACTGTAGGCATCCAATGCATCTGTGGTGGATAGAACAGAGAAATCAGATTACGATAAGCTTCCTAAAGAATTGAACGAAATGAAAATCAAAGATAAGAAAGGCAATAACTGCATTGAAAAGGATATAGATCTAGCTATTGTGAAGTGTAATAAAATTGAAACAGAGCGGGTAATTGCTACAGCCATTGGTGGTCGTGATTGACAACCAAAGTAGACATATCGTACATGGGCGAACGTGTGGTTAGTATTAGTTCCTTTGGTGTTGTTTTTCAGGCTATGTGCCTTGAAAATGGTGAAACGGTTGCTAATGTTATTCATCTTCAACTATTGAAAAAGATGAGTTGTACCTGAACTTGGTTTTGGAGTATGTATTGAAAACCATCTACATAGTTTCAAAGACTTATGTTTGACACCAAACGTGCTATCCATCTTAGGTTTGATACCACGCTAGTATCAGACCTGGTTGCTACTAGCATAAGCTTTTGATGAGATGATTAGTTTCTTAAGATTTGGAATCATATACTAGTACATCAACTTTTTACAACTTTATATGACATTTGCCCATTTTTTCTCTAAAAGTATCTCAAAAATATCTTCCTCTTTATTTCGCTCTTCCTATCCCTAAATTTTAGGAACCTCTCTAAATATTTTTCTAATATCTTTTTTTTTCTTTTCTCTCTCTCCTTCTCCCCAAATTTTAGGAACCACTCTCTCATATCTTTCTCTTTCTCTCTAAAAAATATCTTACACATATCTTTTTCTCTTTCTCCCATCCAATTACACGCCACATCACCTTGATACAAACACATAATCACACGCCTCTTTTCTATTAGACAAGTCATCTCACTCATCATCTTTTTTTTTTCTAAAAAATCACGCCACTCCCTCTCTCTTATTATAAAAATTTGTCCACCCCTCTCAACACACACTTCCTTCCATCCTCTTCCATATTCGGACACACACACACATAAAAAACCTACCATTCTTCATCCAATTCGTTTCTCTCTTTAGTTTTCTATGGAGTTCGAGTTGCAGTTGCTTTGTGGCGTCTTCTCTGCCTCTATGAAGAACTAAATTTCACCAGATTTTCTCTTAGATCATGGGATGACATAAAACAAGCAATTGAATCCACTTTAGGGGAGTTTCATTTAGTTCCGATTGTGTAGTCTTTGATTTCTATGTGTATTTTTATTACTTGTGATGTTCAAACTTCATTTGTATTTGAGATTTTAGACTATGTTATTAATGAATTATATTTACATGTATTGATTGGATTTTTATTCTAGTTCTATTTATCTTTCCTAAATGACTATATTATACTTAGTTTTTGTTGATTTCATTATCTAGCATGTTTGTGAGATGATTTAATCCATTGAGTTTCCCTTCTCTAAGCGCTTAGGGAATTCAAGTAATCAAACTTGCTTAAAGGGACTAAATCATTAATTTAATCTCCGTGTATGAGTGTAATTAGGTAAAGTTCTACAAGAGGGTTTGTTTATATTCTAATGTTAATTAGTTATTGGATTAAAAGGTATTGAATAATTTGGGTTGGACCTAAGTTATTCTATCTATTGAACCTATTTCTAATTGATTTTGGATTGTAGACAACCTAATTAGTCGATTGGAGTTGAGTGGTGTTATAACTAACATATTCCTTCAATTAAGATTAATTGTATCATCTTGCATGAATTTAGTCGATTAAGCCCCAAATTCCCCAGAAGTGTGAATCGATAGTTTGCTCATATCTACCCTAACCAAGAGAGTATCATATTAATTGCATATCATCAACTAATCCATTTTATCCTTCTTTACATCTATTTTATTAAAAAACCAAAAATATTTACCCTTACACCCTGTTTTATTGCTTTCATTGCATTTAGTTTTCTTATGTAGTGTATGACTCATTGAGGGACAATATGGGATCGTATCACTATAGTGCAATCATCCGTAAAAAATAATTAACTTGCATTTTAACCCCAAGATATAATTAAGGAAACGTTTGAAACAAGCATATATGCCATACATCTGTTGTATGTAAAGCAAAAAGTGGAGTTGGCTTCTCTCATGATCTTTTTTTTGGGATTATCTTCTTATAATCTTATATCTACCATTAGAAAAAAAATACGAATGGTTGATATGTAGTAATATTTTATTAAAATATTGTTAAAATATTTATATATTAATTATTTTTTATAATATAAGAGTACACAATCTAGATCAAAACTTAAATAGTTGAAATTATTTATTCATATGTTAAAAATATTTGAAATTATTTATTTATAATACAAGAGTATAGTACACAATCTAGATCAAAACTTAAATAGTTGAAATTATTTATTTATATGTTAAAAATATTATAATAATATCATATAAGATATTACATCTGAACCATTCATTTTTTAATTTAAAGAGGAAAGAAGGGTTATAAGAAGAAAATGAGAAAAATCATTATTATGAGACGATCCTCATCGCAAAAAAATGTAGATCCAATGAACATCATTGCAAAAGCGTAACTAATCAACTATCAAGCAATTATCTAGAGGAAACTATGTTGTACATACAAACTAAACAAAAAAACCTTTGGTAATAAGGATTGCACAAGACATGTAAATAAAGCATTTTTCCTACGAAATAGTAATTTTATATTTATTTCTATTTAGTTTGATATTTTGAAAAAGTCCATTACCAAGTACTCCTACCAAACATCCTCATGCATTAACGACCTTACTTGAACAGGATCTGTTCTATAGGCTCGTACCTCTGTGTCCTTGAGTTTCAAGGAGACAAGAACCACAGCTTGGTTGATGACTCATGACCAGGTGATCAGAGCGTGATTATTGGCTGAGTTAACCCATACACATGGCTAAACATCCTCATGCATTACAATGCATTACAACTTCAGGAGAATCTGCAATTGAATCAAATGGGTCCTTTGTATTCCTCAGTTATGAATAACTTGATTTGTTTGCCAATAAAAGGTATTCAACTCTCCATCACAAGTTGAATAAAAATTCGTATCTAATCCTTTTAATTATTCACCTATGGGGACACTTTATTTTGTAATTTACATATGTCGGAGAAAATTATGTAATTAAGGTAAAATACAAAGTAAAAAAAATTGGTGGGAAAAAGAAATGATTCAGGGTTTATTTTGTTTCAGAAGTTTTAACTCATGACCGATTTTACCCCATAAGTATTGTTAGGTCCAATTTTACCCTAAAAACATTAAAATGGAGTAGTTTCGCCTTTTATCGTTAAAATATTAACGAAGAACGTTAACTTTTTAACCGTTAATATAAGTTTTTTAATAGAATAGGGTGATGTGACTGTGTTTTGCAACTTTCGGTGCAATTTTAAATCTAAAAACCTTCTGAAGCAAAATCGGTATTTATCGAAAACCACCCGAAGAAATTCGACTCTTAAAAAAAAAAAACAAAGTACTAAAATTGGATTTTTAGTGAGAGGCTAATTTTGGGATGGAAAAAAGAAAAGAAACACAAGCAAAAAGTAAGAGCCTAATACGACTACCGTTGCCTCCGTCACCAACGTCGTTGCGTCTGAAAGCTAATTTTCGCTTCGAACAACAATCCACCGCCTGGTTTTGCAGATTTCATCAAAGCATTACCTTTTTCAGTTCCCACCATACCATATCACTTTTTCTCTTATTTGTTTCAATACCCACTTTCTCTTTCTTATGCTTCTTTGAGTTCAAAAGGATTTCACTGGAAATTCTATTTTCCCCTCTCCATCTTCTTTGTATTGCATTTTTTTTTTTAAAAAAAAAAGGGACCTCGTTAACGAAGCTATGAGCTCAATCTGTTGAACCCATGATTTGATTCTCGGATCCAAGGAAGTCGCTTGATCACGGGCCACCAAGGTTTGCATTTGTACACATGTGATTCGTATGCATTGATCTCTGTTTTTAATTGGGCACTAGTTATATTTGATTCGTATGCATTAGTTTTATTGACAGATTACCGGATTTTAACTCTATTTTTTTAATTGGGCATTGTTTAGGTGTGCCCATTTTCTGTAGAGGGATGTATTTTTGGATATGTAACTGTTTTTAGATGGTTGGAGTGATGATTTCTTGTGGCGCCTGGATTAAATTTGATCCTTTTTGATCTGGTTCATTGTTCTTGATTAGTGGGATTGTAGTTATGTATAATGAAAGTTTAGACTTTTTGATGTGATTTGAATTGGATGTGGGATGACTTTCTTTTTGTTTCTTGTTTGAAGATGGCTTGGTTTAGTGGATCAAATTCATGGGGCAACTTCCCTGATTTGGCGGGAGCAGTGAATAAACTTCAGGAGAGTGTAAAGAATATTGAGATAAATTTTGACTCCGCTCTTGGGTTTGAAGAGAAGTCTGAATCCAGCAATGAAGGTGATTAATTACATTGCACAGTTTCTATACACTTGTTTTCTCAGTAGATTTCTGTGATATGTTGATATGTAAATGAGTTATAATCTAGAAGGCATTTTCATGGTTTGGATGCTTACATCAGTGAAAGATTGTAATGTTTCAAAACAGCATGCACATTCTTAGACAGTAAATGTATATAAAAGATTTCCTGCTAATTGAGTTATTGTTCTTCTTAACATTTATATTGCAGCTGCAGGATCAAGGCCTATTTCTACAGACAATAAAAGCCTATTCAATCCTGTTATGACCTTTATGGGGAACAACAGTGAGGAAAGTACTGAAGAAACATCTGGGCAGTCTGAATCATCTCAACAACAACCTGTATCTGAGGATGTGAAGGAAAAAACTGAGCCTTTAGATCACCCAACAACTACTGAAGGAAAAGAAGGGGTTGTAAATGATAATGCGGCCCATATTGAAGCTGACGAAATTGCTTCTGGAGAAGAAAAGAAAGTGATTGCAGCAGAGGATGGTGATAATCTTATAGAGTCAGCCAATGGAACCATAATGCAGAAATCAGACCATGAAAAAGAAGGGAACCAGTTACCTGCAATGCCAGCTGGTTTGTCTGAACCAACCATTCAGAGTGTCGAACGATCTGTTTCTGTTGACAATCCTCAAGAGAATGAAATTGGCGAAGTTGAGACTGCTGCAGGTCTAGTGCCAGAGCAACTCGAGCCTGTTAATTATGGGCAGGACCAAGTTGAGGGTAGTTTGAGTGAGCAAGGTGAGTCATATGGTGTTTCTGATGTGCAAGACAATTTCCATGTCATGACAGAAGAGGAGAGGAAAGAAGAGAGTGTGCAAGAAGAAGCTCTTATGGAGCAAGGTCCTCCTGTCCAACCTGAGGAGTCTGATAATAGCAAGGATGGAGATGAGAGAAAGCCTCCTGTTTTGCATTCTGTGGCTACTGAGGAAACTGATAGCAACGATCAATCACATGATGAACACTTAACCAATGTTGGTCCTCAAAATGAGTCTTGTAATGTGCTACCCAATTTAGGTTTGCATGAAAATGAAGCTACTCTCAGGGCAATGGAAGGGGATCACTTAGTCAATGATGTTGAAACTGACAAGAAAGAGCAGCATTTCAGTTCTGTAACATATAAGTCTGACTCAGATTCTTTACTAGAACTGGAGAAGGTGAAGAGAGAGATGAAAATGATGGAGACAGCACTCCAAGGAGCTGCAAGACAAGCTCAGGTATTTCATTTTGCTGCCCTAGTCATGATAATGTTTTCCTGACAAGTAACTCTTCTTGAATCTTGATACTGTAAAAGGTCTGGTTGCATGACAATTCAGGGACCGGTTTTTGAATGTTTAATTTAAGCATGAAAATATGATGAAATAGTTTCTTGGTAGCTTTTGTTGTATCTTGCCTTCATCCTTTTCTTCTTAATTAAAAATATCAGTTTCGATTAGTTTTGTCTTGGATAAGATAAATTATCAAGCCTTTGCTATATAAGAAATATATCAAGATTGTAAAGTGGTGTTCAGAGATTAGACTGTAAGGTTCTTCTTCTAGTTCACTTTGTCATAAACTACTAATTTTTGTGCAATTTTTGGACTGATTGATAATTGTTCCATAATAAATTATTCTTACCACAAGCAGTTGTTTGTGCACACTTTCCCTAATGCATGTTGTGTTCGATTCTGACAATATTAAGTCTTGTCAAAAAAAATTTACTACCCTGATAGTTGTTGAATCTCTTTAAATCTTATTTGACTATCTCCACCATTCATACCCTTTTAAATCAAATTGTTGCATTATCCTTACCTTAAAAAATGGGGTATCTATTAGTTGTCAAAGCTCATTTTCTTCTGATAATTTTCTTCTCAGTATCCCATTTCAACAATAAGCTTCATGCTTGTTTTATCTATGCTACTATTCTATTAATCTTCTCTGTTCATGTGTTGAACCCATCATGGCATTCAACATTTTACTGCAATCTTGTAATTCTGATATTTCTATTAAATTTCTTTGCAGGCTAAAGCTGATGAGATAGCCAAATTGATGAGTGAAAATGAACATATGAAAGCTATGATTGAGGATTTAAAGGTATATAATTTTTTATTTCCATGTTGTTTCCTCTATTGTTTTATTCTGATCCTCAACGTTCAAGTCCTAAAATGTCAGCCATGTCTACATTTATGTATGCTGAATCTCACTTGTACTTTGAATCATATGCTAGCCTTGGGTCCTATTTGCCCCTTTCCTTTACATGATCTGGCATTATGAAAGCACACCTTATTATTTGGATAATAGATGTACGATTCTTACTTATGTCATGAAAAGAAGAGCTGTTTCTGAATAATTGATTATGTGGGCATTGAGCCGCATAATGATCATTTCTTTAAGAACTTGTCTGAGTTCAAGAGTTTCTTGGTTTAACTTCTTAATTCAGCATTGGTCAGGTCTAGTAGTATTACAAATCAAAGAAAGACTGCTATTTTTAGGTTATGCATGTAAGAAACTTTTATATGCACAATATTTTGTTTACCCATAACCTAGCTTGGATGCTTCTTTTTCCTACTTATCCTGTGCTAGTTTTCTTCTCTCTTTTTTCTGGGAAAAAACCCTTTACATCCTTGTTAGGTAGTTGGTAGATATTTTTAATGTAAATTTTATCATGTTCTGCTTATCTCCTATTTCCTGCTTCCTTAATTGTTGTTTCTTGTGGAATAGAGAAAATCCAATGAGGCAGAAGTCGAGTCTTTACGTGAGGAATATCATCAGAAGGTTGCAACCCTTGAGCGAAAGGTATAGCTCGTTACAATTCTTTGTCATTTTCATTGGTTGTCTAAGTTATTTATATTGTTCACTCTAGGTTGGATGAAAATCTGTGTATAGCTTTCTGTATTTGAAATGTAATTTCAATTAATCTTGTTACAACTAACAAGACATGCAGCTTATTGAAGGTGAAGTCACATAATCTATCATCTGATATAGCACTAGGTTTTTTAGGATGCTTTGTTTGTACTTGAAATGATGTTCTTAAGATTCTTATCAGTTAAAATTCATTGGTTAGTCTTATACTACCCATTTTGCCTTTCAAGCATACATTTCATAAAGTTTACTAAAAATTTGAGGGGTGCTCTTGGATTTGAAATTTGTTTATGTATTGTGCATAATCTCAACCTTTTATATTGTCTGTCCTATGCTTTGTCTATATCATGAGCCAATGAAGGTGTACCGATCAAATTTTAGCAATATCAGTGCTTATTATTTACATGTGGTTTGCATGAAACCTTAGTGAAAGAACTCAAATTCTATTTAAAGCATTGCACATTGTTGTGAGCAATTTCTCACAGAATTTGATTTATCAAAGTGAATTATTGTAGTTATCTGTAAGCTTTCGATATTAGGCTCTTTAGTTTCTGCAATAACTGTTGCCGATTTTCTGTATTTTTTGTGAATAATTGCAGTTGTATGCTATCACTAAAGAAAGAGATACGCTTCGACGAGAGCAGAATAAAAGAAGTGATGCAGCTGCTTTATTGAAGGAAAAGGATGAAATAATTACTCAGGTTATGGCTGAAGGTAGAGGGATATCTGTAATAAATCCTATTTTATTTAGGAACATGATATGCTTTTTAAAAACCAATGAAGAATGACTCATTAAAATTGTGGATAGATAATTTTGCCTGACTTTAGTGTTTTTATATGTGATGACATAATGATGTTTTAGGAAACATGATGACATGATGTTTATCAGGGTATTGTGTCGAAAACTTGCTGGATTCAGGAGTTGGCTCCAATGCAGTCTCAAATTTGGATCTATATTGGAGGGATCTTGCGCTATTATTAAAATGCTAAATGATTTTCCAAGAATTTTAACTGAGAATTTAGTCTTATATGACGCAATATCAAATTTTTTGGGCATTGAACATCTGGATGCTGACGGGATGTTTATTGTTGCCCTACGTTTTACTTGTATGTATTTGACATATTCCGTTGAAGGAGAGTATGTTAATGCCAGTCATGGGATCTAAAGATTCAAAAAAGTTTTGAATGTAGCTTCACTTCTCTTATGCTCATAGAATATATCAACTTGAGCCATATGGGGTGAGTTTTCCTAAATGGACACGCGAAGCATAATTTTGCAACCTTGCACTTCCATGCCATTAATCTTTCACTTTACAGCAGTGGTGAAAGGTGTTGTACTTGGTATATTGGGGAAAAGAGAGTTTAGGATGGAAAAGAATTATCTATTTTAAAGTTGGCATACCTTACTGTCGTTCACTTCTTTAGAAAACATATACTGTCAACTCATGGGAGTTACTTTTGTAATTATAAAAGGTATATAGGGGAAAAAGAGCATTGAATGTGGAAGAGTTATCGTGTCATGGTTTTTTTGGCAAGCCTTACTGTTTCAAGGTTGTCTTTGAATTGGAATTGCTTTTGCAAGTTACAAGTTTCTCTGTGAAGCATGTTAATATTTCACTTAGTTGAGCAAAATAAATCCTCTTCACACTAAAATTTCTCCATTTCAGGTGAAGAGCTTTCAAAAAAGCAGGCTACCCAGGAAGCTACAATAAGGAAATTAAGGGCTCAGGTATGCAGGCTACAAATCACACTTTTCTTCAAATTGTAATCTTTTTCTTTGTCTGCATGATGCATTAAAATTTCTTTTTAATTTTTTTTGAAATCTAGACTAGAGAGCTTGAGGAGGAGAAGAAAGGTTTGACTACAAAACTTCAGGTAATTTAGTTTTGAACGCATTTCTTCAAGTTGTTGTAAGATGATTATTTCAAGAAATTTTCTTCATTTTTATGAAATCTGATTGCATAGAAATTTCTTGTTGTATAAATGGTACAACACTCTTGCCATTGATTGTGTTGTTTAAGTTTGAATTACTGGTTTGTTTGTATCTTAAACTCCTGCTAACTTCTGTCTGATTCATGGCATGTAATCCAGGTGGAGGAGAATAAGGTAGAGAGTATCAGGAGGGACAAATTGGCTACAGAGAAGTTATTGCAGGAAACAATAGAGAAACATCAAACTGAACTTGCAGCACAAAAAGAATATTATTCTAATGCTTTGGCTGCTGCTAAGGAGGCTGAAGCATTAGCAGAAGCACGTGCCAACACTGAAGCCAGAACTGAAATAGAGAGTCGGCTAAGAGAGTCTGAGGAACGTGAATCTATGCTGATCCAGGCTCTTGAAGAATTGAGGCAAACTTTAAGTAGACAGGAACAACAGGTTTTTATGACATTTTCTATCATTCTTCCTAATTAGTTGGTTTCTAAAAATTTATTATCATCAGTGTATTCAATATTCATTACCCATTTTCAGGCAGCCTTCAAAGAAGATATGCTTCGCAGGGACATTGAGGATATTCAAAACCGATATCAGGTCCGCTTTCTTGCTGTGATTGCATGTTTAGTGGTGAATTTTTCTTTGTCGATCTGTTTAAGTTGCAGCGACTTTTCTTTTGTTTTTCAATTTTTACTGTTTCATGTAGGCAAGTGAAAGACGTTGTGAGGAGCTGGTTACACAAGTTCCAGAATCTACACGACCGCTTTTAAGACAAATTGAAGCCATGCAGGTAAATGTGCATATTAATACATTTTGTGTTTTCTGCTTTTTGAGGTTTGTTATGTAGGAAAAAATAAGTGTTTTTCTTTAGTTTCTTAATTCAGCTAGGAAGTCATATTTGACTAGAATTTAGCATGGTAACAGGAAACAAACGCCAGAAGGGCAGAGGCTTGGACTGCTGTTGAGAGAACCCTCAATTCTCGACTGCAGGTAACTGGAATTATTCTTGATTTGAGTTTCGAAAACCATCTCATTGAAATGCTAATGGACCTCTAAATCATTTTCCCGTTGAATCGACAGGAAGCAGAGGCTAAAGCTGCAGCTGCTGAAGAAAGAGAGCGGTCCATAAATGAACGCTTATCTCAAACCTTGTCTCGAATTAATGTCCTTGAGGCTCAGGTTCTGCAACTTCTTGAGTAAACCATGACCATGATGGGTTTGCACATATAATACTTATTCTAGTGATGAATTGCAGATTTCATGCCTTAGAGCTGAACAAAACCAGTTAAGTAGGTCCCTTGAGAAGGAGAGACAAAGGGCAGCTGAAAATAGGCAGGAATACCTTGCAGCCAAGGAGGAAGCTGACACTGAAGAAGGTCGTGTGAGACAACTTGAAGATGAGATCAGGGAACTGAGGCAGAAACACAAACAAGAGTTACAAGAGGCATTAATTCAGAGGGAACTTCTACAGCAGGTAGAGTTTCTTCTTCTGGCTCTGAAATTTTTTTGGGTAAAAGGAAATGTACATTTTTAATCATAATACATTGCATGAAGTTCTCCCCTACTTCCTTTTAATAACATTTTGCATATTTATCTCTCTTTACTGGGGTAAATGGCATGAATCAATCTAAGATTTTTTCCCCATGCAGCATGCAACCTTTTTTAATTACCATAAACAGAATCATTAGCTTGATGGAACTGTAGTTTTTATTATGTAAAATCAGCTTGTAAAAGTTACTCAAGTTTTCCATGCACTTTTCATCATGTTCTAAATGGACAAAGTGGAACAAGTATACTCCAAATTGTATTTCTTACTTGTGGGTAAGTAGTTAAGAAAACATCATCGTAAGGATGATATGGATGATCGATCCTATTTAATATTAAGTGGTGGAGTCAGAGATGTTACATGCCAATAGAACATTATGAACAAGGAAGAATTTTTTAAATAAGGGTGGGAAAAGGTGAAGAGAACCAATGAGATGGATAAAAATGAGATAAGAGGATTCAACCTTAATGAAAATTGTTAAACATCTGTGGGTTGGCAAATTACATTTGAAATCTGAAAAGAGCTTGGAGAGTTTAGGACTGGTGAACATCTTTTTGTGCCTTGTTTGCAATGGGTATCGATAACAAAATGCAGAAGCATTAGTAATCTAATTCAGCATATTGAGCATGTATATGGAACGTGATCTGTGGATTAATAAATGACAACGCTTTTAATACCTGATTATGTGTTGAAGTCTAGACATCTTTTTAGAATCTATCTGGTTTTTGTTTGACAAGTTCATTGAATTAAGTTTTTCATTTTGGCCAGGAGATTGAAAAGGAAAAGGCTGCACGAATAGATTTGGAGAGGACTGGTCGTGATCACACTCCCACAATGAATAAATTTCCTGCTTCTGAGAATGGTAGGATGCTCTGATTCCCTTCAGATTTTGAGCCTGTGATATTCTCTAAATTATACTTTATCATGTAGGAAACCTGTCTCGGAAAGTCTCAAGTGCAAGCTCCTTGGGGAGCATGGAAGAAAGCTACTTTCTGCAGGCGTCACTGGACTCATCCGACAATATCTCCGAGAGAAGAAACTCTGGAGAGCCAAGCATGAGTGCTTTCTATATGAAGAGTATGACACCTAATGCTTTTGCAGCTGCACTTCGTCAAAAGGAGGGTGAACTTGCTTCATATATGTCACGTTTGGTATGGTTTTCTTCTATTTTCCTTGAACTAACACAATAGCTTCCCAGTCATTGGATCTATGGTTTCTTTTGTATCATAAACTTGTCATAACATACAAGCCGGCAACTGATATAAAACTAATGCATTATAACTGATAAATTTGTGATGTTGATGAACGTCATATTTAATAATTCAGGCATCAATGGAATCTATTCGGGATTCTCTTGCTGAGGAGCTGGTCAAGATGACAGGACAGGTGAGTTTCGATTCACAGTTCTCATACGTTATGGAATCTTTGCTTGTCATATTATTAAATACGGTTCTCTTTTACTCAACACAGTGTGAGAAGTTGCGTGGCGAGGCCGGCATGATGCCTGGCTTACGAGCAGAGTTAGAATCACTGAGGAAGAGGCACTCTGCTGCTTTGGAGTTAATGGGAGAACGTGATGAGGAGGTACATTTTAGTTTCCCCGGATATTGTGACAATTTCCTTCCTGAAAAATTAAAAGGGTAGTTTTCTCACAACCTTTCCAAGAAATCGCGTTCTTTCACCATATAAATTTACTTCCTTTGAAACTCGCCACAACCCAAAAACTTGTCAAGAAAACCCTAACAGATCAAACTAATGGAATCAAGGGTTAACTTGTATTCAACATTCGAAGTATTTTTTTCAATAACACTTAGTATATTAAAGTAATTTTTGGTGCATAGAACACCCTAAAACATTTTTCCTGTGGCGTTCCGTATTATAAAGTAATTTTTGGTGTATTTAGCACCTTAAAGTATTTTTCTACTAATACCCTATTCTAGAATTACGGTTCTTATTTCAACTGAGAAAATATTTTAAGGACAATTGCATAAAACATTGCTTTAGGATAATGAATGCAGGTCAAAAAAACATATGACATGTTATATTTTATTTTATGTTCACAATGGTTAGATAAACTATGGAAAAACATCACAATCACGACAACCCATTTCATAAATTTTCTTACAAATTATTGTCTCAATATTTACTACTGACAGGCCAGCTAACTGTTTTTGTTTTTTTTTTTTGGGGGGGGGGGGGGACATGGGGACCTCTTGTTCGGATTTAGTACTTACATATAGATATTTTTATATGTATATTAATTGATCTTATAGCTTATCAGTATTTTAACTAACGAAAGCCATTAAATGTGTAGCTGGAGGAACTTCGTGCGGATATTGTGGACTTGAAGGAAATGTACAGAGAACAAGTCAATTTGCTTGTGAATAAGGTATTCATTCACCCTTGCTTCTCTCTCTCCTGTTTTATATTGCTATTTTTGTTTCTCTATCTTGTCCATTTTTCATTCTAACCTTTGCTTAATCTGTATACAGATCCAGAGATTGAATCCATCAGCGGCGACCGCTTAATTTTGTGGGGAGAAAAGAGGAAAGGATAATATGTCTAGTAATGGTTTGAGATTACTATGATGATATATCAATGGTACAGTGGCAATTATAATGGCTTTAGTCTCTGGAAATAGTACATATCTTGTTTATCTTGGAAACAGATTCTTGTGTTAGTCACCTTGTTAAATGTAATCTGTATAATTACTAAAAGGTTGTATAGTCAGTTTTCTCAAGCGCAAACTCTCTGCAACTAGCAAAGAATTTTGAAACGTCTGATTGAGATAGAGTACCAATAAAGGTATTCTTTTTTAGCATGTGATTTCAAAAAAGACTAAAGACCTATAAGGTTTGCTTGATTGAGTTTTGATCATCATTTAATGGATATCAAGAGGTGCAGGGTCTCCACTCTCTCCTTACGTATGACCCTCCTGATGGGGTGTGTAGGAAGAGTATATTCTCACTGTTTGATCATCTGTATTCTTAACATTCACATGAGAATAAAATGCATAAATTAATGAATGTAACAATATAATTTTTATTTTGAACAAAAAATAAAATTTTATCTCGTGTCTGTGAAACCCTTTTGAGCTAAATCTAAGCGATTACATCCTTCTTTAGAATTTTGGCATATTTAATTGCATAATTTGAATAAGTATATAAATTTGTTAATATATTTGTCACCACATTTTTAATTAAAAGAACAATTTGAGTTCTTGACTTTACATGCTAAATATAATGTTGTCTAATTGAATAAAAAAAAGTGAATTTTAAAGTGTTGATAATGTCAGTAAAAGAAATTTTCATAGAATAAACCTGTATTGAATTGTTTGAAAGCAAGTATCTTAATTATATAAAGCTAAATACTTAATTTGTTTCCTTTTCAACATTGCTATTTAAAAAGTTACTTTAAGTATAGACGAGGCAAACTCTTTGTACATTAATTAATCAAATTAATGTGAATAAATTATAGATTGAAGTAGTTCATCTACTGTTTTCACTTGCAAAATACCGTTAGAATTTAGAAAGCAGAGACTTTCTTCTTTTTCTCTTCTTTTTTTACCTGAATATCATCAAAAAAGAGAGAGCAGAGATTCATAAATTTACCCATTATAAGCCTGTTAGGAGTAATACGTATTCATCAAACATCATATAAACTTACGGAAAAAACGACGAAAAGGACAAAAGAGAAAACGACTTGCAAAATCTATGGTGGTTTCTCACTTAGGACACATGGTGACACCCTCAAAGATCACACTTCACTACTTCGCTACGAAATTCTTACCTACTCACACATCAATAAGAAAAGAAAATACCAAATCGAAAATCATTAATCGTCTAAAACGATTTATATTTTATTTTTTTAAAGAAAAATATTAGCTAAAGTAGTGCGGAATCTATCTATTACTTCCTTTACTCCTAATTATAATTATAAGATTAAGTTGATTTTTTTTTAAATTAAGGAAACAAAATATAACACTAAATTTAAACATATGCTACATGTAATTAGATTATATGTTAGTTTATAAGTAAAATAAATTAGTTTTGAGAAAAAAGTTATAAATATAAACAATTTAAAGTGATTTATTTTGCATCCTAAATTTCTTCAAAAAAATCAATTTGATCTTATAATTAGGACCGGAGGGAGTATATAACAAGTACGTTGAAAGTCCTTCTGAACGATACCTTGACACGTCTGATGTAATGACACTTTCCTTCTCTCCCTTTTATCATATGTTATTTTAAATAGTTCTTAATAAATTAATCACATACTTTCTGCTTTACCCATCTCCACTTCTCACATCCACATCCTTTTTAAGCAACTACAATGCACAGGTAACTACATTAATTCATTAAAAAAGAGCTCTTAATAAATTAATCACATACTTTCTGCTTTACCCATCTCCACTTCTCACATCCACATCCTTTTTAAGCAACTGCAATGCACAGGTAACTACACTAGTTCATTAAAAAGAGGGAGAGGAGACTATAGAGAACACTTAGTAAATTTATTGAGTGAGATATTTTGATTAATAATATATCTAAAAACATGGTTTTTGATTTAGTATAATAGCTTTGTACGATCCATATAGTTAACCCTATCTAGTGGAATGATTTTTTTGTTGTTGTTTTGTTTTTGTTTTTTTTTACCAAATTAATATGTTTATTTGTCTTAAAATCAAATTAAAATGTGAACTGTTGTGTTTTAAAGAACCAACTGGAATTAAATTGATATGAGATGTTGAATTTTCATTGGACAGAATCCGGATGACATGACTATGTTCGAAGCTGATCTCCTTGGTACCCTTTGACACAAATATGTACCATTGATTATAATAAAAGAACTTTTGTACTTTATGAAAATGAATCCCCCTAATATTCTTTGAGGATATACCATTTTTAAAAGTAATTTAATTTGATAATTCATATTGATTGGATAGATATATTTACGAGTAAATGTCTATATTTATGAACAAATTATTTATGAACAAATTATTGCACTATATGCATGAAACATAATAATCTTTTGTAAAGTACAAATATAGTAACAATAAAATTAAAACATTACAACTATGATAAGTTGGTTGCCTTACTCTAACGTCAGTCAAAATTTTACAAAATGGTGCGACCAAATACGTTAGATGGACATTTGGGAAAATTAATGTGCTAACCATATTTACAATGTTTTAATTTCATTGTACCCATATTTACACATAGTAAAAAATTATTATGTTTCGTACTTCTTACACAATTATTTATTCTTAAATTTGCACATTTACTCCCATAATATAATAAATGCTTACTGAGTAATATAATTCTAAGAGAAATGCCACTCACATAAAGGTAACAATAGTTACACTGCTAAAGCAGCTGGCTAACTATTCTTTCTGGTTCAATGGATACGGTCGCATGAAGCCTACGGTGCACGCGACTGCTTGAGATGATTGCTCATCTTCCTCCTCCTTACACAGACAGGTGTTGATCACAGAGAGCTCTCTGCCTAATAACGTCACTGAAAATGGTTGGTCGCATAGTGCCATTGCATTTCATTATTCACATTGCTTCTTCCCCAAATCTCTCTCTTTTTTTCTGTAGAAAAAGAAAAAAAAAAAAAAACTGTCTTTGAAGTCTTCCCTTTATATATCTCCTCATTTTCCTCCTCCTCCTCTTGTTGTTGTGAGAGACGAAGTTGAGATGCTGACTTCTCTCTGCAGCATTCTTCTCTCATTTTAAGCCACTGGGCCCCACTTTCTCACTCACCTCATCATCATCATCATCATCATCATCATCTTCCTCTTTCCCACACGCTTTTCAGATTCCAATTCCCATCGTTTTCTTTCGATCTCTGCATTTCAAACGCCATCCCACGTCTCCATTACACAGGTACGTGTGTATTCCATTTTTTTCTTTTCAAATCTCTCTTTTTTCTCATACTCTTAGTATATATAAATCAATGCAGGCACTTGTGGATGTAAAGTTTATGCCTATTTTTTTTCTCTCTACGTTTGCTTTCATTTGATTTTTGTGAGTATTGGGACAAGTTTCCTGATTTGTATGCCTTTCTATTTTGAACTGCAATGGTGAGTTTTGGGTTAACTAGCAAAGCATCTTGTTCCCCTGTTTTTCTACATACGGATCAAAATGTTGTGGAGTTTCAGATCTGAGAAATTAGTATTTTCCGTACAGCTTGTTGTTTGCTGTAACTTTGAACTATATGGTTGCTGTTTGTTGTTGTTTTTTTTTATGCAGTCTGGGGAAGGTTTTTCTCTTGCAGGGATTGGAAAAGGTTTGTACCATTTCGATATGCGTGGACGACTTAATGATCCGCACAAGCGAGGGGCAATCAAGGATCATGTGATTTCTTATGACAAAGAAGAAAACTCAGGTGTTTCCCCATATCTTTCAAATGTTACTGTGTTTTGAAAGCTTATGTTGATGATGATTGGTGTTTTTTCAAAGGTTGGTAAAATTAGCTGCATTCGTGTCTCGGAAAAATTTTCAAATTGGGAAAGTTTGACTTTTATATTACATTATCACACAGTCTTGAACCATTGATGCTTAACTAAGCCTTGCCACTATTGATTTTATAATATTGTGATTATACATTAGGGAAGCCAGAGTTGAATATATCATCTTAAATGATTTTTCTGGGATGGAATGGTAACTGGATAAATTAAAAGTTTGCTTCAAAACAGACTACGACCATCAAATCAACAAAATATCATTAGATATTTTGATCTACTTTACTGAAAGTTCATGTTAACAGATATAATTAATTTCAAAGTACACTGACAATTTATAATGTTTACGAGCTTGTCATTTTTTATTTGAAATAGATATCAACAACATGCACCCCGTATACTTTAGATTAGAAGACAAGATCAGTCATACCATCTATTCTACGAAAGTCTATGTAGCAAGTCTACAAACTTTTTAAGCTTTTGGGGCATCTCTTATTTTGCCTCAGTTTCACATTTTCCTTTCAATGGGAGTGGAAATTTTGATAATCAGCGTGTTTTTTCTCTCTCTTATTCTTGAATACCAATTAGAAATTGGTTCTCATGATATTGTTACTAATGGAACAATTTCACTCTTCATGGCATCAGTACGTTTACTGAATGGAAAACCTTCTTGGAAGCGGTCATTGTGGCATATAATAGTGGCTTCCATTTCTTCATTTTTATGTGGCTACCATCTTGGGTGCGTCTCACTCTCTGGTTGATCTTCATTCTTCTTATGCCTGTAATTTCTGCCAGAAGATATTATTAGCTTTAATTGTTTTTGCTAATGCAGGGTAGTCAATGAAACCTTAGAGAGCATTTCTATAGACCTTGGATTTAGAGGGAATACCATGGCTGAAGGTACTCTATGTGCTAGTTGACATTTAATCTTTTATCTTGTTCTATGGATCTCAAATAGGTAATTTCCTTCTATATTTGATGAAGGTCTGGTAGTAAGTACATCTTTGGGTGGTGCTTTAGTTGGATCTCTGTTAAGTGGGTGGGTTGCAGATGGGGTTGGACGTCGAAGGGCATTCCAGTTATGTGCTTTGCCTATGATCATTGGGGCATCAATGAGGTAATTGCTGCATATTTGCAAAATAATTTGTTTACTTCTATGTATGTGGGATATTGTGATCTTGTTTTATAAGACTTTGATGGGAAATTTGGGAAGACTTAATATAGAAGGAAATTGGTATACTCTATGCTTTAATTATTTTTTCTTGTTTGCTTTTTTAAGTTGGCAGAGAAACTGGATTGATTCCTGCCTAAGAAGGATGCATTAGCAAGTGCTTTCTTATATCGAGAGCTCAGTGTATCTTGGAAATATTCTTTTTTTAATAATTGTAATGTAATTGCATATTGCTTGCTGCGATAATATTCAGAGAGCTGAACCTCCTCTCCCTCCTACTTCCTTATCTCTATCCCTTCCATCTTCCTGTATTACATCATTCTTATTGACAATTTGTATACTTATGCTGTCAAAGTTTTAGTTCAAAGGGTGGGGCTAATCGTTTTCTCACTTGTTTATTTGATTATTCCACCTAAGATATTTTCCTTGTTTTAGCCCAGTGAAAAATTGGGCGATCATTTAATGTAGCTTATTAGTTGATGCAGGAAACTTTGTCCCAATTATGTTTGAGTTCAAGCTGAGCACTTCTTTGTCTATTGGACAATTTTGTTTTTCATGTTCCTTTTGATAATTAATGGACAGAGAGAGAACTAATATCAGATGGAGTAATTGAGAATGAGAAAGATTATTTCGTAACTTTAATAATCTTTCTCATGAAAGAGTGGGAATTCTCTATTCAAATGTATTTTTTCTCATACGTCTTAAAGTTCTCCTCCTTAGAGTTGTTCAAGTTAATGTCTTCTTGCTCCAAGAAGTCCTTCTATTTTGAGTAAGAGCTAAATCTATGAGCTTATGAGCTTATGAATTGCTACTGCAGTGCAACAACAAAAAGCCTGTGGGGTATGCTTTTGGGAAGGTTATTTGTTGGCACTGGAATGGGACTTGGCCCACCTGTTGCAGCTCTTTATGTGGCTGAGGTATGTGTTTGAATGATGATAGCATAAAAAATGTCTTTTTCTACATTATGAGATTACATTATTTTTAAATTGTAAAGATCTTTTGAACTTTTTTTGTCTTGCCAAATACTTACCATACATATTTTTTGCAATTGTAGGTGTCACCTACTGCTGTAAGGGGTGCTTTTGGTAGCTTAACTCAAATTGCAACATGTTTTGGACTTATGGGTGCTCTATTTATAGGATTCCCTTCCAAAGAAATCATGGGTTGGTATGGAATGTTAAAAGGACTAAGTGAATGTGTGTGTGTTTGAAGAGTTTAGGAATATATATCTACTTTATAGTTATCTATTAATCTCAGTTTCCTCAATTTCCTCGATTTGATGCTGTGTTTTTGAAAGGTAATATTGTAATATGATCAGGTGGCGGATTTGTTTCTGGGTATCTACCATTCCTGCTGCAATACTGGCCTTTTTCATGGAGTTCTGTGCTGAGAGTCCTCATTGGCTTTATAAGGTTATCTACTCTCCCAATTTATACATCAATAAAGTTCTACATGAACTTGGTCAGCACAACATGTTTCAATGTAGTATGTTATTTGATCCTTGTTGGGGGTATTGTTAATTGAGTGAAATAGAAAATGTTGGTCCTCGTAGATTTTTAAGCGTGATATTTATCAAGTTTATTGCCTAGATAGATAGACAGATAGCTCTAGAGGGAAAGGTGTTATGTAGGCAATAAAGTTGACCTCGTTGGATAATTTATTCTATTCCGGGCAGAATATTGTGATGTGATGGGGTTTCCGTCTAAGTAGGAGTAAGACAGAATATATGCATTGCAATTTTGCAAATAGACAACTTAGAAATGATTTGGAAGTTAAACTGGGAGATCAATCAATCCCTCAAGTGACAAAGTTTAAGTACTTGGAATCAATTATACGACAAGATTGTGAGATTGATGACGATGTCAACCATAGAATTCAAGCTGGGTGGTATAAGTGGAGGAAAGCTATTAGAGTTCTCTGCGACTGGAAAGTACCCCATAAGATAAAAGGGAAATTTTATCGCACTGCTATAAGACTAGCAGTTTTATATGGTAGTGAATGTTGGGCTTTGAAGGGATAACATGAACATAAAATGGGAGTAGTTGAAATGAGGATGTTGAGATGGATGTGTGGTCATACAATAAAGGATAGGATTAGGAATGACCATATACGCGATCGAGTTGGAGTGGCACCTATCAGTGAGAAAATGGTAGAAAATCGTTTAAGGTGGTTTGGACATGTACAAAGAAGGCCATTAGATGCGCCAGTGAGGAGGGTAGATCAAACAGTCTGGAGTTTGATTAAGAGAGGAAGAGAGAGATCCAGGCGTACACTAGGGGAAGTTGTAGAGCGAGATCTTTTAGTGAATAATATATCAAAGGATTTGGTTAATGATAGAGCACAATGGCTTCGTGTGATCCATGTAGCCGATCCCACCTAGTGGGATAAGGCTTGGTTGTTGTTGTTGTTGTTGTTTGAAGGCATTACTGCCTTTGATCATGCAAAAAATAAGATTCTCTCACTATAGCTCTTTTTATAACTTCACACTCTCATTTTGTTTAATACCCCCCATAAAAAATTAAGTAATCAATAAAGATTGTTGATATCCTGTTTTAAAAGCATTATTGACAATTTACCTATAACAGGAATAACATGGCAGGCACATCCCTTTTCTTGTCTGTGTTTCTTTCTATATGTGCTTCTTATTTATTTGATTGGTTAGGGTTATTTGTCTATCCTAGCACTGCCAATTTTTTGAATTTGTTCAGAGAGGAAGAAGCAATGAGGCAGAAGCAGAATTTGAGAAGCTCTTGGGAGGGATACATGTGAAACCTGCAATGACAGAACTGTTGAGGACCGGCAGAGATGATGAGACTGATAAGGTGAAACTTTCAGAATTACTCTTTGGCCGTCATTTCAAAGGTATATATATATATATTTTTTTTGTTTAGTTTGTTTGTACAACATAGTTCCTTCTAGATAGTTGCTTGATAGTTAATGAGTTACGCTTTTGCAGTGATGTTCATTGGATCTACACTTTTTGCTTTACAGCAGCTATCTGGCATAAATGCTGTTTTTTATTTCTCTTCGGCTGTCTTCAAAACCTTTGGTGTTCCATCTGGTTTTGCAAACACATGCGTAGGAATTTGCAATTTATTGGGTATGTATTTGTTTTAGTTCAAAGCCGACCTCACCTAGTGGGATAAGGATTTGTTATTGTTGTTGTTGTTGTTGTATTTATTTTAGTTCAAAATTTTTTTACTGCTTTTGTGGTAATTGCTCTATTTGACTACCCATGTTTTAACTTTAGGGTCGGTTCTTGCAATGATTCTAATGGATAAACTTGGAAGGAAGGCGCTTCTCCTGGGGAGCTTTTTATGCATGGTAGGAGAGAAAAAACTGAATATCAGAACATTGCTGAAACTATATTTTCAAAAGTTTAATTTCAGTTTACTTTTATTGTAATTTTCTGAGCCATGTTAAAAGTAGGTACATGCATATGATACTATTACTGAGTTTAGTTCTTTTCCAAATGTCAAATTTCCCATAAAAGTTGACTTTATGTCATGAAATCTAATTATTAGTTGACTGTATTCTTTGTGTTGGTTTAGGGGTTGTCAATGGGTCTCCAAGTTATTGCTGCAAGTTCTTTGGCATCAGGATCGGGAGCAATGTATTTATCTGTTGGTGGCATGTTAATGTGAGTGATGAGTTAATTTCACCTCCAATTGAGCAGTAAAATAGAGTAAATGAATTATCAGAAATCAGAAACTTTACATTATTTTTTATCAAAAAGAAAAAAAAGGAAATGAAAAGAGAAATAGGAAAACATAATTGCTGCAAGATGAAAATTGGTTTGCCATTCATGGGTTAGGTAATTAATTGTATGTAACTACGTATTAGTGAGTGGTCAGTATATATTTCAATCTCATACTTAGGTACAAGGTGAAGAAGCCTAGGGCACCCATCACGTGAGCGTGTTCTCTTCATTTATGCCATCAATTTACTATAAAAGATCTCTATAGATTATTTTCATAAACAATTGAAAAAATAGGGTAATTACCCTTTTCTCCCTTGAGAAATATTTAAATTCTAGTCTTTCATTCTGATATGAAAAAGTGTAAAAATCCCTCCCTTCTTTTATTGGAAAATTAGCATTTAAAAGTTATCTTTGAATTTGTTTCGGTGATTAAATTTGTGCTGACAACTACTCATGTAGTTTGTTTTATTTAAAAACAGACTATATTTATATTTCTTTATATATTTTAATACTTGTTATTTTATATATATATATATACTCCCTTTGGTCCTAAATATAAGACCTATTTGGGGAGGTGAGGTTGGTCTTAAGCATAGGACCTCTTCCCAGTTTTTCTCAACTTTTTCTCAAATCATCTTTATTGATGCTTCAAAATAATAAACAAGTAAAGAGAGGGAGGGTGAGAATATATGTAGATGGTTAGGGTGTTTCTGTAATATCATATGATTCTAACTAACTTAACATCTTTAATCTAATCAAATTGGGTAAATATGTCCTATATTTAGGACCGGAGGGAGTAACAAATAATATATACAAGAATATTTTGGTCAAAATGAGTGTAATTATGGGAAAGGAATGCAAGTTATCAAGATGAAGGGGAGGAACATGTAACATGGACATCTCTTGCAAGGGGGAAATGTAATTTTTTTTTTTGGTAGAATCAAGGTATTCCTAGGCCACTTTGTATTTGAGACTCATCCCTTTTGAGGCCTAGAGTGTGAAGGGTTTTTGTCTTCCGAACTAGAGCATTTCCCATGATTTGAACTTGTGCAGTTTTTGTCTTCTGAACTAGAGCATTTCCCAAGATTTGAACTTGAGCTCTCCTCCTTATTGGGGTTATGTCCCTTACCACCCCAACCAACAGCTGCTTGGTGGGGGGAGTGTAAGTTATTACTACTAAAATACTCTACTCAAACTATGAGAAAATCATTAGGATCACTGAAAGTGGAATGGACAATGCAGGTTTGTCTTTACATACGCAGTTGGAACTGGTCCTGTACCATGTCTTCTCCTATCAGAAATATTTCCTAGCATGATCAGGGCAAAGGCATTGGCAATTTGCTTGGCCGTACATTGGGTAATTTTTTATTTTTTTTTTGAATTTGTTCCTGTTTAGTGCTTTCAGTGGACAATTGTTCATTGTTCGTATTCTAATTTTTTTTTTGACCCATCTCATGAAATTAAAACTGCTTTACAATGTTTCTCCTCGCTGCATTTTCCTTTACCATTTTCAATTGGATAGATCCGCTAGTTGTGTTTATAATGGTAGAGTTTCAAAATTAACTTTTTTCGACATCATTCCTGGGAGTATTTATGGCTTCTTTGTCTATGATCTAGGCTCACTTATCAGTTGGTAATCTGATGCTGTATCACTGTATGACTGTTGAGATGGTTATTAATTTGAGTCATGATAATCCTGTCGTGACATGTTAAATTGTGTTGAGTTTCATGGCTTATGTATTAGTTTGGTTGAGGTTGAGTAGAGGTGGGTTACTCTGGACATTGATGATTGCTAGTATGGCGTTGGAAAATAAAATTTGTATTTCAGAAATTCTATACTTCCCTCATAGAACATGCTGACATATTTTTGTCTATAATATCTTCATTACTTTTTCCCTTCTTTCTCTATTTTATCTCCAGTTTACTCTCTTGTCTAGTGGAATTAAGTTCAGAGATTTCTTTGACAGGTGTTCAATTTCTTCGTCGGTCTGTTATTTTTGCGCTTGCTGGAACAACTCGGGGCACAACTCCTGTATACTGTTTTTGGAGTATTCTGTATGGTGGCTGTGATATTTGTGAAGAATAATGTTGTGGAAACGAAAGGAAAGTCACTCCAAGAAATTGAAGTTGCACTTCTTTCACAAGAAGCAACGTAAATGGACTTAAAAAGGGGAAAGATGGATCAGGTATATTCATTTTGGTCCTCTTTTTTTTTTTTTTTTCAACAAGAAAAAGCACTTGTCTTATTACTCATGTCAATGACTAGGTCAACACAAACGCCCCCTAAAGGGAAGTCCATAAATGACTTTGTAATAACACACCACCTGACAAGAGTCCAACGAAAAATATATACACACATATATACATATACAAGAAGAAAAGGAGAAAACTAAAGGATTGATTTTGGATATTGCGTTGGGATTGATGCTTTACATATCTTTCTGTTTTACAGGGAATCTTCTAGCATCTGTCCTCTTGGAAGTGTTGTATACCGTTATGCTATTTTACCAGGAGGCCTATGTAAATTTGAGTGTTTTGTTTCTTTTATGTTTCTTATCAAATGTAAGATTGGTGGGCAAATTGTGATTGATTTTTAACGGCTACTACCTCCAATTTTTAGGTTAGATCTTATATTAAGGAAATGAGGTAGTGTATTACATTAGGTGGACAGAGTAATATATGGGTAGAAGAGTGATGTCACAATTTTTGTTTTACACAATATAGTGGTACCATTTCTCTCCACCCATTTAAAAATGAGTCCAACTACTTGGTGTGATGGACGGAGCAATGAAATAGCTTAACAAAAATACTTTGAATCGAATGAAACGAGGAGGGAAAGGGAAACAAGTTATTCTCTTTTTACTCTTGTAACCACTACTAGTATTTATGTTGCGCAGTTATTTGTTTTTAATGCCTCCTATTGTAATGTAGTGTTCCTGTATTAATGTCCTTTTGCCTTTATTTATTTTTTTTTTAAAAAAGTTCTAAAGTACTAGAGAGATGAATATGACAAGAAAATGAAGGTGGTGAGAAGTATCTGTACTTGTTTTTTGGTCAACGGAAATATCTGTATTTCACACATTTTTACATTTTTATTTAATTTAGATAAATATTTGAATGGATCATATGCAAACATTACTCCACTCAATCCGGGGTAGCTCTTTCAAAAATGTTTTTGTGTTCAAATGAACTTGAATAAGACTGTATTTAAGCAGTCTTTTTCACTAAAAAAATTTAGTTGGAATTTTTGCAATAAATTAGGCATGGATAATTCAATGCTACAATTTGTAGTGGATTTCATTGAGGGGGTTTGGCCATGCTTCTCTCTCTAAGAGAGAAGGGAGAGCTTTGAATCTCCATTTTAGGCACCCTCTTCTTCACCATCTCTTCCATCTCTCCCTTCTTCCATGTGTTCTTCCTGATGCAGCCATGTTCTATCGCTTTCTCTTCTCCACCACCACTTCAAAGCTTCCTTTTTTCTTTAGAGAGATGGTGAGGGATTTGTCATGCTTCTCTCTCTAAGAGAGAAGGGAGAGCTTGAATCTCTCTTATAGGCACTTCCTACTTCATCATCTCTTCAATCCTTCCTTCCTCTGTGTTTTTTATTTTTGTCTTGTATCATCTTTTTCTTTGCGTCTTTTCCTTTCCACCGTACCTCCACCGTTTTGCCATCACTCTCACCACCACACGTTTTTTCCCCATCACTGACTTGTTTTTACTTACACAGACTTGCTTCTCTTTCTTTCCTATCACCTCGTCTCTCTCTCTCTCACTCTCTCCCCTTCCCTGGACTTTCTCCACCGACTTGTTTTTATTAAAAAAAAAAAAGTTTCACCGCCTTCTACTTTCTTGTCCTATTTCCTTCCACATCAATTTTTCTTTCTTGTCCTTCTCTCTTCTATTCCACCCCCACTTTCTTCCTCTCTATCCTTTATCTTTTAACTTTTTTGTTCTTTCTTTATAAAATCGCCTTAGCATAGCATGAAGCATTTGTTACTAAATCATCACAGTTGTGGGAATGCTATGATGAATTTTTGGTTCAAAATTCCCTTAATATCTATGTTGTTATTGCAGTATAATTTTAATGTTTTTTATGCAAGTCATAGGGGTTTTCCTTTCTTTTGGCTTTCTTTGATCCTCAAATTATATCAATGAATGGGAGTATCTCTTTTCTCAAACACCACAGGTGTAGACGCCATCAGGCTTTAAATTCATTTGAAGTGTTTTTACGATGTGCCTTCAATCTCTCTAAAAGATGGAGCTTCCTGATTGCAATGACCTCGTTCTTCACTCGTGATGAAGATGATGATGGCCTGTAGGTTATCATTTTGTTGCTCTCCTCTCACAAGCCCATTATTTAAGATTATAACTAATATTATACTTACTAGTCTCTCTTTTGAAAGCACAAGTATTAGGCTCATTAGTGCACTTATTTTGGTTTGTATTATAAGTTTATTAAATGGGCCTATTGTAATGTAATATTATAAGAATGTAAGTCTTTTTATGTGATGTGAAATATAAATTGTCTTTTTATCAAAAAAAAAAGTAGTTTATTTCATTATTTCAATTCTCTTACACCAGTTGATATGATGTGTCTCTACACTCTCACAATCACTTCTTTAAAAAATTATTACTCCCTCAAGTACCTATAATGATTATTAAATAATTAATTTGTTAGTATTAAAATAATCAATTAAGTTAGTTACTAACTTACTATAATGTGTCTCTACACACACACTTTTAATAGGGTAAATGGTCAAAAATACACATGTTTTTGTCAAAAGTTCATCCAGTACCAAATATTTTTTTTGACAAAAAATACACATGACCTTTCAAATTGAATCAAATATATATATTTACAGTCAAATTAGGGTCAAAAATACATATATGATTTTGTAAAAAGGTTCGTCCAGCACCAAGTACTTCCTTTTGAAATATAACAACTTTTGATCCAATTTGAAAACTCATGTGTATTTTTGGTAAAAAAAAAACATTTGGTGCTGGATGAACTTTTGACAAAATCATATGTGTATTTTTTACCCTTAACCCATTTTAATAATATTAATCGATTTATTGGGTTTATATGTGGTAAATTAACTTCAAGATGGTCTAGCCATCTAGGCCAACTTGAGTTTGATATATAATCATTTCATTATTAGTGTTAATATCATTTAGTCTGTTACATGGATTTTAAATCCACAACACATTTTTTTTTGGCCAAAAACTCCACAACACATTATTTTTTTAATTTTTATCAGTCCTTTTTACAACACTTGTATGCTTTTTATGTTTTGTAATGTGCAGAACATGATTAATAAATACCTCCAGTTTTAATAGACGTGGACTAAGCCTATTTAACAAAATAAACTTTTAAGAGGCCTGAGTTTAAGTCTATTATTTATTAGGCTTGGCCAGGATAGGCTAAAAATAGGCCAAGCCTAAAAGCCCCTAATAGGCCAGCTGGCCTGTTTTCACCCCTGCCTGTTATTAATACTCTCTACCTCTAAATATAAGATTTAGTTGACATTTTTAGATAATTCTAACAAAGTTGTTTTATATTCCCTCCGGTCCTATTTATAAGAGCTCAGCCACCAAATAACGTTTCTTAATAAAACATGTAAAAGTTAGTTGGGAGCTGTAAATATATCTAAAAGTTAACTGTTTTTCCAATATTACCTTTATTTATGATGAGACTAGAGAGAGAAATGTAAGTAGGAATATTAATGAACTACTATGAAAAAGAGTGTTCATAAGTAGGGGCAAAATAGGAAAAATGTCATTAAATGATAACGGATTTCAAGATGAGCTCTTATATTTTGAACCATAATAATTCAAATTTTGGGCTCTTATAAATAGGACCGGAGGGAGTATTAAGCATGGAATAATTTTATTTAAGGAAAAAGTGGGCTGGACCGACCCATAATATAAGTTAGCCAGTATAGCCGACCCGATTTATAATTATTTATAAAGAAACCCAATATGCTTAGTGAGGTTTGGCGGTGAAGTCGCCTCCTTCTTCATCTCTCTCTCTCTCCTCCTTCCTCTTCGATTCTCCGGCTTCTCCTTCTCTCTGATTCCTCCGTTCCCTTCGTCGCCGTAAACCCCAAATCTTTATTATCTATCGGTATCTTTCCTTCACTGTCCTTCTTCTTCTTCTTCTTCTTTCTCTTGTTTTCGTTTTTGGTTAAATATAATTTCCATGTTTGTTGATCTGCTCGTCTCACTGATTCCTTGTCTTGCAATTCTCCATTTTGGTTCATTTGTATTTTATTTCACTTTACTTTAATCTTTACTCCTTTTCCATCTTCAATTTGCAGGTTGGCTTTTTCGATTGCTTTCGCCTATTTGTATGCCCTAATTTTTGAATTCATTCTTGTGTCGCCGTTATGTTGGGTTCATTACCGATTTTGCCCCTTCCTGCTCCTCCCTCTGATGGAAACCTAGGTCCTCTCCCTCAGGCTCAAGTCCCTGAGGAGAGTGAGGATGAGAAATTATCTAAGGAGGAACAAACCAAATCCAATTCTGTATCAGTCGCTACCCATACTAGAACTATTGGAATTATACATCCACCTCCGGATATTCGAACTATTGTTGATAAAACAGCTCAGTTTGTTGCTAAAAACGGCCCTGAATTTGAGAAAAGGATTATTGCTAATAATGCTGGCAATGCTAAGTTTAATTTCCTTCATTCAACGGATCCTTATCATGCTTATTATCAACATCGGTTAGCGGAATTTCGTGCCCAGAATCAGTCTTCTAACTTGTCTCCTTTGCAACCTGGAGATTCGGCTTTGGCCGAGTCGGGTTTATCCGCGCCGGCATCTGATGGTAGTGATGCTGCCGCGGCGGCTGTGCCCGTGGCGGTGACGAAGCCGGAGCTTTCCTCTCAGTTTATGCCTGTGAGGAAAGTGCTTGAGCCCCCGGAGGCTGAGCAGTATACGGTTCGGCTTCCTGAAGGGATTACTGGGGAGGAGCTGGATATTATAAAGCTCACTGCGCAATTCGTGGCTCGAAATGGGAAATCATTTTTGACAGGGTTGACTAGTAGGGAGGTTAATAACCCTCAATTCCATTTCTTGAAACCGACCCACAGCATGTTTACATTTTTCACTTCCCTTGCCGACGCGTATTCTAAGGTTTTGATGCCTCCAAAGGGATTGACAGAGAAGCTGAGGAAAAGTGTTCCTGACATGACTACTGTCCTTGAACGGTGTGTGAACAGGCTGGAATGGGAGCGTTCGCAGGAGCAAGCGCGGCAAAAGGCTGAGGATGAAATAGAGCAGGAAAGGATTCAAATGGCCATGATAGATTGGCATGATTTTGTTGTGGTTGAAACAATAGATTTTGTGGATGATGAGGATAAGGAGCTGCCTCCCCCAATGACCCTTGAGGAGGTTATAAGGAGAAGCAAGGTTACGGCCATGGAAGAGGATATAGTTGAACCTGAAAAGGAAGTCGAAATGGAAATGGATGAGGAAGAGGCCCAACTTGTTGAAGAGGGCATGAGGGCAGCTAGTTTGGAAGACAATGGTGATGTGAAGAGAGGTGGAGTCAATGTTACAGAGGAGCCTGAACCACCTATGAGGATTGTGAAAAACTGGAAAAGACCAGAAGAAAGGATCCCTGCCGAAAGAGATCCAACAAAGTTTGTTGTTTCCCCAATTACTGGTGAGCTAATTCCAATTAATGAAATGTCTGAACATATGCGAATTTCTCTCATTGATCCCAAGTTCAAAGAACAAAAAGAAAGGATGTTTGCCAAAATTCGTGAGACAACACTGGCTCAGGATGATGAAATCTCAAGAAACATTGTTGGACTTGCACGGACTCGTCCTGATATCTTTGGTACTACTGAAGAGGAGGTCTCCAATGCTGTCAAGGCAGAGATTGAAAAGAAGAAAGATGAGCAACCTAAGCAGGTTATATGGGATGGTCACACTGGTAGCATAGGGCGAACTGCGAACCAAGCCATGTCACAGAGTATGGGTGGTGAGGATCTAAATAATGTTGCTAATAATGAAGCCAGACACCTTCCTGGCCCTGCCGCACCTCCTCCTAGACCTGGTATGCCTTCAGTTCGTCCTCTTCCACCACCACCTGGTCTAGCATTGAATCTTCCCCGTGTTCCACCCCCAACAGTTCAGTATTCTGCCCCAACCAGTGGTGGTCTTTCAGTTCCTCCTCCAAGACCTCCAATGCCCATGATGCCATCTGGTCATCCAGCTCCTCATCCAATGTCAATGACTTCTGGACAGCAAACATTCATGTCCGGCCAACCACCTCCATTGCCTTCATCAGTTTCTATGAATGGACCAGGGATGCCTGTTCCTCCACCCCCTGGTTCTCAATTCACTCCTGTATCAATCCCTCGACCTTATGCCCCTCTTCCTATCCCTCCACCCGGGATGCCTATGATGCCTCCACCACCTATGCCTCAAGGACTGCCACCCCCACCACCACCTGAGGAAGCTCCTCCTCCACTTCCAGAAGAACCAGAACCCAAGAAGCAAAAGCTTGACGATTCTGCTCTTATCCCAGAAGATCAGTTTCTGGCTCAACATCCGGTAGGGACTTTGTTACCCTTTTTATTTGTGGTGATGACAAACTAGCGTTTTAGTTATGAAATATAGAGATAACATTTGTTCTTACTGACATTGTTTTGGTGCAACCAGGGATCAGTTCGGATCTGTGTATCAGTTCCTAATGTTGATGAAGGAAATCTCAGGGGACAAGTTCTGGAGATTACCATGCAATCTCTGTCTGAAACTGTCAGCAGCCTAAAGGAGAAAATTGCTGGGGAGATCCAGCTCCCTGCTAACAAACAGAAATTGAGTGGAAAACCTGGCTTTCTCAAGGATAATATGTCACTTGCTTATTACAATATTGGAGGAGGGGAGGTGCTCTCTCTCACATTAAGAGAGCGTGGTGGTAGAAGGAGATGAGCTCATATTTGCCCATCTGTTCAAGGTGGATGTTGGAGCCTTTGCCTTATTATGGAGCATATAATCTCTCATACTATTCATAAACTCTAATGCTTTATTAATGTTGGTGACTTTATGTGTACTCTAGTATTAGCAAGGTTTCAGAATATTATAATTGTTTGGCAAGATTGATGTTACCTGTGAAATATTGATTTGGGCTCCTAGGCCTCATCTTTTGTGAGCAGTTGGTATTAATGCAGTCCTTTTATACGATTAAGTCAATACTAACACCATTAATTATTATTTTCTTTTGGATTTCAGTTGATTGCGTGCTGATTTAGTAGATTGTTTCTGTTCAAACTCTTCTGATGTTAGGGAGGGGCCATGTGGATTTATGTTTTCCTATATTTTTGTTTTTTAGTGTTGTTTCAAATTTAAACGGGAGTAGTGATTTAGGCTTCTCTTCTAGTGTTTAGGTCGTCTTATATCAGATATGCTCACACACCAGCACAGTTGAATGGTTGGTTTGGCTGGACGTCCTTTTAGGTGCTGGGTTTATGCACCTTTGACTGGTGCATCATGATTGGGTGTAATAGGGTTAGTCTTATTTTTCTTCCATTTATGCTTCACATAGTCATTCCATGTAATGGTTGGGATGTTTGTTGTTTTGATTGTGTTGTTTTCTCATAACAGACATTCCACATGGACTTATGGGAAGGGCTGTTCAGCTTAGCTGATTTATCTGTGAATGGGATGAGGAAGGTAGAATGGTCTACGTTACTTTCTGCGCCATAATATTATTGTATTTTCTTTTTATTTTTTGAACTATCTGATGGCAGTTTGTGCCTTCTAGTTTTTGCAGCAAGGAGGAGGTTTGGTTTCGTCATTTTGAGGGTATTCTTGAAAAAATTATGAGCAAGATTACTTTGTGTTTTTCTTGGTTATGCTGAGTTGATTATGTTAGAATTTAGATCCTAAATTTTGTTCTGCTAATATTTATTTGAGTTTCACTTCATCTTTCTTCTGGGTCAATTTATAGCTCTTCAATTCTTAAGAGTCAGTATGATCCATTAGAGCCATTTGTTTGGCTTTATCCTTCTTGGTAAGTATTTGATTTCTTGTCCCAATAGGTCTCAAGTGATCATTCTTTTGTCTTATTGCATTAACCAAGTTTTGCCGTGGAATCAGAAGGCCACTGCATCGATGGCTGAAGGTTAAAGCAAAATGCAAGTGATAAGAGACAGAGATAGAAGGGAATGAATTATTGCTATGCATATTGACCAGCAAGCATTGCATTATATACACAAAATTAAGCCTGGTCATCATTACTGATTTGAGTCCAGCTGTATGACTAACTGATTGTGAGCTGGATAACCATGCCCAAAGTTGGCCATTCATTTCTTACCCTTGACACACTGTTCTCATGGCGTTTCCTATTTCTGTGCACCATCTTTTGGGCATTTTATTATATTCTCATGGTATATGAGATTTCAAGTAGACAAGGAAACCAAGATGCTGAGTTTTTTGTTATCTCCAGCCATGTCACTATCTAAATTCGTATTGTTATAGTATTGGCTTATTTTCTACTTTTCAGTTCTCACGTGGACAAGTCTTGCAATGACTATTTGATGTTTCTTTGTTTTGAGAGTTTGACGTGTGTTTGACTTGATGCATGATCTCAGGGTGGCATGAATTTATGAGATCTTCTGTTCTTGCCTAGTTTTGGGTCCAGGCCAATATTCACTGGTCTTAGATACATGAAGTCTCAAGTTTCCATGTGGCAATGTCTCAGTTTCAGTGTCACTCTATATCGTTTCTGCTTGGAAGGTGATGCTGCTGGTAGCTCTGACCACCAATGGAAATAACCAAATGATGGATTGGATATTTGATCGAGTTAGATTTGAATGTTACCGACCGAAACTTATGGGTCTTTTATGTGATTAGTATTGGTGCGAGTGGGTGCATTATGTTGAGTCTGAGAAGTAAGGTAGACATATAGATTGTGATTAATGTTAGGCTTGGCTTTGGTTACGCGGGCTTTTAAGAGAATTCTGTAGAGGCCAAGAAAAGATGCATCATTTCAGGACAACATATCAAGTATGCTTGCGCTAGTTGGTTACTGGTCCATTTTTTAGGGTAAATGAAGTTGCACTAATTATGGTCTATGAACAATCAAACTTTTTTATTTGTTTTGTATTTTATTTTAATAGTTATGGATCATAATTTATTCAGTATTAATAAAAATTTTGGTCTCTCTCGGTTAGGAAACAGTTAATCACATGGCTTCAATGTGGATAGTGCAAATGTAGTGAGAATTATAAGAGCAATTTATATAAACATATATAGATATATAAGATAAGTGCCTAACAGGATTCATTTCTAATAAATTTTTTTCTCCGAAAAAACAATATATTAAAAAGCAAGTCAATACACCTACTTCTAATCATACAAGAGCCAAAATCATAATGTTTTAGCAATTAGCCAAACACTCCAATCCACCAATTATGAACACAATTACATAAAATTATGGTTATCTCGTAGCACAAGATAAACTACGTTGGTTGAGTGGTCTGATGCTTAGTCTTATAGAGTTATTTGGGAAAAAAGTTTACTAATGTGAAGAGATTAATGAAATTAGATAAATTATTTAATAAAGGGATAAGGTACATGATTTCTTAGAAAATACTTATGTGCATTAATATATTATATATTCCTTCCATCCCCTATTATAAGAGCAAAAAATTTAAATTGTTTTGTCCTTATTATGAAAGCCTACATGAGGTTGTTAGAATATTTAATGACTAACCAGGGGCATGTGGTGGAGCGGTATGGGGCTTCTCCTCCCTTAACGAGTTTGAGGGTTCGATCCTCGCTGGGTATGGAAAAATGTTAAATCCTCTTGCCAGCCATCCCATCCTTTGAGGTGTCTGCAATTTGGCGATTCGAATTAGTCTGGGGCCGTTGATGTGCCTGAAAGATGGCCTGCCCTGAGATCACCGAAGGAGAAATCCAAAAAAAAGAATATTTAATGACTTTTTGCCCATTTTGTCCCTCATCATTTCAAAATATTTTAAACTAACTTCTATCATTATTATTCTATATTTCTCTCTCTTATACATTCCCATAAATAAGGGCAAATTTGGGCCTCGGGGGGGGAACACTTATTTCATACATTTATTTCTCATAACTATTTTCTTAATATGTGCGATTTTATCCTCTTGATTCTTTTAATAAGGGACGGAGGGAGTATAAGTTTACAAGCCATGCTAATTAATTAAAAAATTATAAATGTAAGATAGAATTAAAAATTCTGTTAAAAGTTATCCTAATTGAATTATCATATTGGAAGTTACCTTGTTTTGATTTGTTATTTTTTTTTCTTTTGTTTGTATTTCGGGCTCACGTTTATATTAATTTTACGCCAAAAAAAATAAATAAAAAATTTATAAGTTAAATGAATTATGATAAATTTGTATCAAATTTCATTTCAATCATTTAAATTCGAAAAGTACACGTTTGATCTTCTTTTACTAACAACATTTATTCATTTAATGGAAATAGGTGACTCAACAAATCTAGAGGATGATTCTATAATTAAATACAAATATAAAATGGGTTAAATTTTAAAATATAAAAACGATTATACTTAAAAATTAAAAATTTAAGCTTATTTTGTTTACATTTAATCAAAAAATCATCATTGTTGAGTAAACACTAACTGTGTTGGCAAAAGAAAAAAAAGATGAAAAACGTAATTTTCAAATTTAAGAGATTAAAATGATAACTAATACAAAAATAAAGGATTAAAAGTATACCTTTAAAAAAAAAGTATTATAGTGTATAATACAATTAAAAAGATGCGAACTTTATACATTTTTATTTAAAAAATATTGTATTGGGTATTTATTTGTCTTTTTCCCTTTACAAATCCACAGTACAAACCCCTCACTGCCATCACTGCCAAACGTCTCGTCTTCAACCAGAGGTTGGCGTCGCTGTCGTGGTTGGCTCCATAATCCGTCGACCTTACCTCTGTCATGCGCCATCTTGTTACTACACAATCTGAGTTCAAGCTAGTTGATCAGAGCTTCCCCTTTATCTCTCTCTGATTTTCAAACTTAACTGTGAGTTCCTTAAGTTTCCAAGTTCTGTTTGATATATCTAATGGATAGATTGTAAGAAATTATTTTGGGAATCGGAGGAAATGTTTCTTTGATGGGTTTGTGTCAAATTTTGTTCTTTGAGTGATATGGTTTAGATTGGGCGCTAATTTCATGCGCACAAGGTGTTCGAGAGAATGCATTGATGTGAATCATGCGTAAGCTGAATTTACTGCCATGTGAATTTGTCATTTAATTAGCTAAATTTGATATGCTGTGCACCTATAGCCTGTGACGTCAAGTTTAATTGCAATGAATTGAAGTTCAAATTATGAGGATTTCTGTTTCCATTGAACACGCAGAAATCTGTAGTCTTTATCATGTTAGTCTTGTCCTGATGAGCAGTATGTTTTTACTAAGGTCTTGGTTTACATTATAGCTGTCAATTGTTCATGAATTTACATTTGCATTCACTGGATAATAAAGCTTCCCTGAGTCATTGTGCTTGATTGTCATGTTTTATGGTTGTTTGATTTTGCCTTTTAGCTTTCTAATGCACTGTATTGATAGAAAGAGAATTCCCTCAATCACTAATTTTAACATACAAAGAGTTTGTTACCATGTCTAAATGGATTTTGCAGCTGCCTTGATCAAGATAATATAAGTAGTAGCGTTTCGCTGCCTTTGGTGATGGGGAGTGAGGTGGATGCAGTAAAGGAGGCCCAAATAGTGGATGCCCGGGCAAGAAACATCAGTCACAATGTGAGGTGCACAGAATGTGGGAGTCAATCCATTGAAGATTCTCAAGCAGACATTGCGATTTTACTTAGGAAGGTACCAGTACCTGTAATTTCTAATTAGGTTTCTTTGTAGAGATGTTGGATATGTGCTATGAATTGGCCAATATAAATATTATGCAGGGTTGTATTTTTATTAACTAATTCATGATTGATAGAATTCATTGGTTTGAACTATATCTTTAGAAAATATACTTGCTTCCAAAGTCAAAGTTGGAAGAAATGGGTGCATGATTTTTCACAAAATTCATGAATTAGTCTACTAGGGGACTATTCATGTTGTTTTCTGTGTGCATTTTTATAAGTAACATGTAACAGGACAGCTTCACTTTTATTTAACCCATCTGATATGAGTTGCCATTTTATGATTTGTTTCAATTACCTGTCAATTTCGCTTTGCCTCATCATGGCATTTCAATTCTTTTTCCCAGGTGAAGATGGCATTTCAATCTTTGTAAAGTTATTAAGTCATATCTCACTTTATTTAGTTCTTTCATGCTTATGTCGGCCTTGTGATTTCATTTGAATTGCTTTTCATGTTTCTTCCCAGAGAAAAACATATGCTTTTTTTTTGATAAAGTAAGATAAGCTCCCCTCCCCTCCCTCTCCCACCCTCTTTTCCCTTGAATTTTAGTGGTTTCAAGAGAAAAAATAATTTATTCAACCATGGAAAAAGTTAATGGCTTTCTGTGGCAAGCCTTTGTGACATATGGTAATCCGTATTATTTGAATTATTTTGCAGTTAATCCGTGATGAGATTCGTAGTGGGAAGACGGACAAGGAGATATACAAAAAGCTTGAGGATGAATATGGAGAAACTGTACTTTATGCACCAAAGTTTGATTTGCAGACTGCAGCGTTATGGCTATGCCCTGTAAGTTTTCTCGGGAGGGTTGAGAAGTACACTTGAATTTGAAACTTTAATTTGATACATACTTATTCTGATTCCAACATAACTTGTTCTCTGGGAATAGATCCTAGTTGCAGGTGGGGCAGCTGGAGTATGGGCTTACAACAAGCATAAGAAGAAGACGAATGTTCATATCATGGCTTTGAACCTTATTAGAGGTGTTCCATTGACCCCAAAAGAAAAGGACACCATGCTTGATATCCTTACACCACCTCCATCACAGAATTCAAGAACTCCCTTCTGGTGGAGGAGATGGCGAGGGTAATGATCTCATTCTCTTATTGCCTTTCAGGATTTGGATCGATCCTTGCATCATTATGAAGTAAAGTTTTAGTTAGGAACTTATAGAATAATAATTACTACTATCAGTGTTGTGTAGCATTTGTTTCTATCATTTGTCCTAAAGTGTATGTCAGCAGTATTTGTTTTTGTCTATTAGTTTACTGTAGCCATCATAGTTTTCTATCTCAATTTTCCACCTCATTGGGACTTTCGTATCGAATACTACAGTACCTTTGTATTATTCAACGTGATAACATTCTACACATGAAAACATTTATTTTGCATCAATAACATAATTTAAGAGACTTAAGAATTAGATGTGGTAGGTGTTAGTATTGTAGCAATATAGTGGCTTCTGAGGAATCTTAAGTAGGAGTGTATATGGATGAATATGTAGAATGCAGAGTGTCATATTATTTTTATTTATTATTTTTTTTTGGATGAGTTGAGTTTTTAAGTTAAACTACTTTAAATTAAATTAATCTTTACCGTTTACGTGTAAAGCCTTCTCATTCCATCAACATTTGGATGAAATTTTATTCGGCCAAGTTGAGAGATAATGAATTATTCTGCATGATGATGGTTGTGTCTACGTTATAAGCTGTATGGAATAGTAGAGAAAAAAAAACTTTTACATTTTACAGGATGAAATTCATTTGATATATTTATTTCATACAACGCAAAATTAATTAAAATCAAGCTCAGTCTTTAGTCTCATATACTTGCACCTTGTAACATAAAAAAACAAAAAAACAAAAAACAAAAAAGGAAAAAGGGGAAAAAAGGTTCAGTGACAGAAGGGAAAATATTCCCATTTAGGATAGGGTCGGATTCACAAGAAAAATGTTAATACTCACAAAACAATAATCATTCTTTGTCAATATGACCCGGAGGAAGGAAAAAGGGAGAATTGTAAGTATGTCCCAAGAGAATTAATTTCAGACAGGTCCATTAACAACTCCTTTATTTGTTAACCAAGGCTATTGCAGTTGTTAATAGCTGTCATTAACAACTCCTTGGGACCTCTCTAAAATTAATTCTCTTGCTTAGGACCTATGTGCAGTTGTCCCAAAAACTAAAAGGAGAGATCCATTGGTATTTGGTAGTACTCCCTCTAATCCCTATTATAAGAGGTAATTAACCTTTTTATACATACCAATAAAAATACGTTGGAATCATTTATTATGGGTAGATTCTACATTTTTGCCCTTACTCATTTAGTATACACATTTTCTCCCCCCTCCTTGCATTTATTAATATATAATGGCAGAAATGGAAAACATGCATTTATTACTTTGACTTTTGCATATTACCTCTTGTATTTTGGACCAAAAAATTTGCAATGTTACCTCTTATATTTAGGACCAGAGGAGTACTATTCTTCTAGGAAGAAGAAGAATAATAAATTGTTGCCAAATTAAAAGTAATAAATGCCGTGCATAAAAAAGTAATGGATAATAAATTGAATGAAATCAAATTATTGCACAACTGACAACATTAATACTTAAACATTTTAAAAATAATAAAAGAGTTGCCAAATTATTATGTATGCTTCTAAATTTGCAAATTTTAATTTTCAATGGCCACTTGTATAGTTTTTATTTTTATTTTTATAATACAACACAAACGGATGAGGATGATGTATAAATATAATCCTAAATATAAAATTCATTTGAAAACTTTGGTTCAGATGTAGATATAAGGTTTCATTTCCTTGTCTTTTTATATTAATTTTTCCTATTAATACCATAAAGCCCTACAGTTATGTGTTGTTTCAAGTTAATCAGTTAGTGGTCTCGTGTTTGTGTTTAAGCTCTACAATATGCAACCATGATTCTAATGCTCCCATTATGAGTTTACATCTCTGCAAATCCAGCATCCAAAGGATAAATTAAAAAAAATGCAAAATTAAAACCAGATCCCTCATAAGGGATTTAATCACAACAGGTCTCAAACAATCATCAAATTACATTGAAGTCCCAAGAGACCTGGATGATATTAAATGGCTTGTCATTAAGTTGTCAACAAGGTTCAAAAAACCGGACTGAACATCGAACCGAACAAGGTATTGGTTCAAGGGTTAATGGTCAGACCGATGTCAGACCGGTTATATTAAAATAATAAAATTTTATTGATATTAATATTTATAATCAATAATATCAAAATGTAAATGTAAATAAGTATGCATGATTCATCAAACATGAATATTTTAATGTTTTTATAGAGGGAAAAATATAAAATATTAGTTGATTATACGTGAAAATAAATATTATTCTACAATTTACAGACTAAAATACAAACACTAAGAGCAATAACAATTAAATATCAAACATATGCAAGTATAATAGCATTTAAAATATTATAGTTTCTTAGTTTCTAAAATTAAGTGAAGTGAAAGTTGGTAATTAAGTGAATTATAATAAAATAAAAAAATCACATTTTTTAAAGGGGGGGAACCGATTCAACCTCCCGATTCTGACCAGGTCGTCTGGTTTTGGGCGAGTTGAACCGGCCCTCCATCGGGTCAATGCCTCATTCGGATCGGCTTTATGGGCGGATCACGGTCCGGTTTTTGGTTCACTGGTTGTCAATATCAGCTCTTTGAGTCGTCAATGCACAACTTAATAGTTATCAATGAAAATGATGCATTGACAACTCAAGGAGCTACTATTAACAACTATTGAGTTGTGCATTGACAACTCAAGAAGCTATTATTGACAACTATTGAATTTTGCTTTGACAACTCAAGGAACTAGTTTTGATAATTCAATGACAAGACATTTAATATCACCCAGGTCCCTTGGGACTTCAATATAATTTGATGATTGTTTGGGACCTGGCTGTGATTAAGTCCCTTAGGAGGGACCTCATTATGATTTTCCTTTAAAAAAAAGAAGTGTCACCATTTTTTTTTTTTTTTTTGCATATTGATGATAAAGAACCAACTTACCTACATTTTTTTTTATTATAGAAATAAGTTGGCTTGGGACTAGGGCCTTAGTAAAATCATTATTGAGAATGACTATTGCGTGTTGAACTACATTATTAGATATTCACTTTTCACAAATTATTCGGATTACATTATTAGATATTCACTTTTCACAAATTATTTATACTATTCTAGCAAAGATATATCATTCATTAAAGCGGAGTCGAGAAATTAAGATTGTTTTTTTTAAGATTGTGTTGTGTGATCATAAAGTAAATTTAGCTGCGAACGCTCTCACAGGAGAAACTTGTTTTTTATTAACATATTTAGCGGTGCTTCATTCTCCCTCACAGTTAATTATTCTAATGAAATTGAGGTGGCGCTATGTAAATGCCTTGATAATTAGTATGATCTGAAGCAATTTTTATATAAAAATTGATAAGTTTAGACACTCGTGGAAATGTTACATGAGTAATACATATGTAAAATAAATATATAACTACTCATTTTGTTATATTTATACGGTATTTCTAACACATTTCACAGAAATAAATAAGGAAAACTTTAAACCTCATTAATTTTACCTTAAAATTTGACGACTTTCCAACTTTACCCTTACATCAAATGAGAACGAAGTCAACACATAATAAATGAATGGTAAATTTGTATATTCACACAAAAACTTTAATAATATGACTATAAATAGGATCAAATAAAACAATTTCTCTCTACCATATATATAGGACCAGAGAAGTAATTTCCAAAATTGTCCCTCTTCATTCCTCAATAACATATTTTGCTCAATTGTTCATAAATATACTCTCTCCCTTCTTAAATATAAGAACTACTTACTTGGCAAAGTGAGATTGTTCTTAAATATAAGACTTCTGTCTGATTTTTTTCTCTCAATTTTACCTTAAATTATCCCTATTGATGCTTTTTTTGTTGTTGTTGTTGCCATAGACTTATTGATGCTACTCAATGATAAAGAAGTAAGAGAAAGAGGGTGGGAATAATTGTAAATGATTAGGGTGCTTTGGTAATATTACATGATTTTAACTAACTTAAGTAACTCCTTTAATATAACAAAATTGGGTGATTAGATATTATATTTAGTAACTGAAGGAGTACTAATTAATTTTCCATATGAATACATTAATATCAATATATATACACATATATAGACCACACGTTTTGATTAAATGGCTCGTTTAGATCAAATAATTGTAGGTTGTTCTATCTTAATCAGTGGTTTTTAGCGAGGTTCCCATTGTGGATCTACATTTTCAAGAACTAGATTAGTTAGTTGTTAGTAGTGCCTGATATCAATAGATAAATCCAAAATATGTGTGTGAGTATATATAATAGTTGACAAATATGCATGTGACAAATGTTAAATTTTTTCACCTCCCAGCCACTCCGTCCCCTGAACGAGCGAGTTCTTGCGGCTCGAGAGAGAAGGCATAGAAGAAGTTCTGAACAACACGGCTCAGTTAAAAGCTTGTGAGGAGAAATTGCATTTGCTGAGCCATTCATTACGCATTCAGTCAATACACGCACCTAACTCTCCTCTCATAAATTATTATTAGTGTTGCTGCTGTGCACAACCGTCTAAATGGTTGCTGCTTCATTTAAGACTCTTAGCCAACATTTCAGGCTCCTCCTTTTCCATAAACAACCTTCCCTTCTTATTTCACCTTCTTCTCATTCCTCTTCCTTCACTCTCTCATCATCGTTTTCGCCATACCCCAGGTTTTGTTTCTCCCAGTTTCGGTTATATTCATGTGGGTTTCTCTTCTTTCTCGTTTTTTAGATAGATATTCTTGGTTTGGTTGCTGATGATCATATTATGGTTTACTTGTTGTGTTTTTTTTTTTTTTTGTTACTTCATCTCGGCAGATGAAAATGTCTCCCTGCCTTTATAGTCTTTACAAGGTGGACAACTAATGATCTGTTTTGTCTTTCTAATGAAGTTCCAAATTGCTGATTAAATTGTAATTTTTCCATCATATGGTATGTCTGGATGAAGTAATTCAAGTTGTTTTAGTTGGGTTTGCTTAACGGGCAAATCAGTTATCTTCAAAAGACTAGAAATTTGGATCGTTTTGGCTGAGTCCTTCATCTGTCTAAAGCGAATTCAGTGAATTTTGGAATGTATTCTGTAAATTTATGGTTTCTTCTTAAAGTGCAACATAGATGACATGAGGTGAAGGAGATGTTATTGTGTTATCAAGGGGCTTATAGAGTTACAAGCTACCATCTGTCTTCTACGCATAAGCTTCAAATTTAGATTTGGTCTTTACATTATTTTGGTGATCGCTTTTGGTTTTTTGGTTTTAAACTTTGAAAGATCACAGAGTTCCTTTGGGTGGATCATTTGTACCTGCATTGATTTATTTCTGGGTGCTGATGTGAATTTTCAGATTTTGTGGTTTTATGATGAATCTGTTAAGAGATGAACTCTAATTAGTTGAGACTTGAGATTTAGATTGAATTTTAAGACAACATTGCAGTAATGATGTATTTTTACTGGAGGGCTAAACTGATCATCTTGGTTCTGAACGACGATTAGTTTGTTGAATGAATAAAGATCTTTTCTGGTTTTTTAGTTCACATGATGGAGACACCATCCGCTGGAAGATTAATTGACTGTTATATCCGTTTTATGCAGCATCACCTTCTGCATTCATGGAGATGGTCACAGAAGTTGCTAAACATGGGCTTAAAGCTCATGACAATGTTGCCATTAGAGCAGATGAAAAGAGTTATAGTTACAAGCATCTTATATCTGCGGCACAGGAGATATCAAATCTCTTATGTGGAAATGACATGAAATCAGTGAGTTACATCTTAGAGTTTCTTTACTGTCATTATTATAGAATCCAGACAATATATGTGAACAAAATTATGTTATTTTTGATCATCAATCAGCGATTGAAGAGAAGTTGGACAGTCAGTTTGTTGATTAGTATTCAAGCTGATATTAATGTGCTATTGACTTAGAGAGAAAGATATTTTTGTAAATTCTTGAATTACTAAAATACAGGGAAATCTTGGTGGAGCTCGTATAGGCATTGTAGCCAAGCCCTCTGCTGAGTTTGTTGCTGCAATGCTAGGGACTTGGCTTAGTGGAGGTGTTGCCGTGCCGCTTGCACTGAGCTATCCAGAAGCAGAGCTATTGTATGTGATGAGTAATGCTGTAAGCTCTTGAAATCCCTCCTTTACTATGGCACACATCTTTCTTTTGTTGATGAAATTGTCTTATTTACTATCTAAACAGTGAACTCAAACCTCTTCTCCAAATTTCATTACACATTATCCCTGCTTTGCTATCTTTTATCTTAAAAAAATGTTATAATAATTGGTTATAGGATGTGTCTGCAATATTGAGTACTGAAGATCATAGTCAAACAATGCAAAAAGTTGCCGATAAAAGCTCTTCCAAGTATTTTCTTATTCCTCCTGTTCCGGATAAATCTTTGGAGAAGAGCAGAGATGAAGATTCACAAAATAGAGAAATTCAGGATGAAAGAATTCATCAGGGGAATATCAAAAGAACAAGTAAGATAAACAAACTCTTGGTTTAAAAAATGACTAAAGTGGAGACTCTTAATGGCAATATCAAAATATTTTATCTTACATTCTTACATTTTTTTTTTCTCATTTTAATTGGCTTAGGTGAAGATCCAGCATTAATATTATATACTAGTGGGACAACAGGTAAACCTAAGGGAGTTGTTCACACACATCGAAGTATCAGTGCCCAGGTTTGCATATATATTTGGTGTAAATATCAAAATTCACAAAAACATCTGTTTGTAGTTTATTTTGATTGTAATGTGTTTTAACCCTGGTTACTTTAGTCAATCCAGTTATGTTTCTCTTATTCTCTTTCACATAATTTTATTTTATTTCCAAATTTTACTTGTTTTCAGGTTCAAACCCTGGCAAAAGCATGGGAGTACACATCTGCTGATCAATTTTTGCACTGTCTACCTCTCCATCATATCCATGGAAACCTTAATGTTTATTTTGAAAGCAATTCATACAATTTGATTCAGCATATTGTCTTCTTAGTTTTGTTTGATGGACATTATACTACTATGATTTCAATCCTTAACTTACACTATACATGTTCATGGACTTTTCAATGCTTTGCTGGCCCCACTATATGCTGGTTCCACGGTAATTTTACTACTGAGTGCAATTTTTAATGCTGCTTCCCAAGCAAAGGCAAATTTAGACAAAATAGTAGCTTTTTTAAAATGTTCAACTCTCCTCTAAACTTTCTGAGAATCTAATGTCTTTCATGAAGGTTGACTTTATGCCCAAATTTAGCGTAAGAGGAGTTTGGAAGAGATGGCGTGAGTCTTATCCAGCTGAAGGAACTAAGGCTGAGGATGCTATTACTGTGTTCACTGGAGTAAGTATGCTTCTTTTCAGTTATGCACTTGCCTGTCAGACGTCACTCATTACCCACAGAACCTTATACATCTAAGCCTATGCTTTAATAAGGCATAACTTGGTCTTTTGATGTCATTCAATGTAATGGCTACAACATTTAGAAATTTCACCCTTTTTAATTGCTATTTGCTATCAACAGTCAATATTATATATTCTGGCGAGTGTATCTTAAAACTTGTATTTATTGAGCTCACTTAATCAGATACTTGTAAATACAGGTTCCAACTATTTATACCAGATTGATACAAGGTTACCATGCAATGGACCATCAGTCACAAGCTGCTTCTGCTGCTGCTGCGAGGAACTTGCGTCTTATGGTAAGAGAAGACAGAGTCCAGCACATAAGACATTTTTAAAATAAAGATAACTTTTTAATTAAAATTTGGATTTGTTGATGTGAACTGTAGACATGTGGCAATTGACAAATCATGCCCACCCTGGAAATTTTGTTATCTGTTCCTCTGCATTGGACCTGATTAATTTTTTTTTAAAATAAATAAATTTTAAATTTCACATTTATCATTATTCAGATGTGTGGATCCTCAGCACTTCCACAACCTGTTATGCAAGAATGGGAAGCCATCACTGGACATCGGCTGTTAGAGCGATATGGCATGACTGAAGTAAGTATCTTGTGGTTTGAGAATTTATTGGTGGATATTCTGGAGTTGCACATGCCATTTGTTTTACTGATGTCATATGCTCTAAGGTTGTCTTTCTTGCCCTTCATTTTGCCCAAATTGACATTAACCTCGTTGTGTTAATTTGATATATCTAGTTTGTCATGGCAATATCTAATCCCTTGAAAGGTGAGCGGAAGGCAGGCAGTGTTGGCAAACCATTTCCTGGTGTACAGGTCAGCTGAATCCTTTTTTTCCCCTGCTAGTTCTTATGGATGATAGAATTGTGATATTCTGTTCCACTGTGGAAGAATGCATGTGATGTGATGAGATAGCCAAACAACATACAAAGGGGTTTTATTGACTGATGGGTTGGGCAAAAGGATTTATCTTTGGATATGAAAACTTTGTTTAATATTCTAAAAGCAATTCAATGACATTTGGGTGAAGAAGAATAAATGTAGAAGAGGTTATGATAGTAAATGTGGGAAATGTAATCGAAATGAACTTGCTTTTTTTGCTTGTGTTTTAATTATATCAGAAAAATTGTAAGTTCCCTTACGATGGGATGTAACTAGGAAACTAAAGGCAAGCGAAGAGTATTGACTGTGAATTTTTTATGTACAATGTGTAACATTTTTATCAAATGAATTTTCATTTGTCTTTTACCTACTTATGGCAGGTTAAGATTCTTGCAGATGAGGAGAGTGGAAGTAATGTAAATAAAGTGGGCGAGCTTTGCGTTAAAAGCCCATCATTGTTTAAAGAATATTGGAAACTTCCTGAGGTACTTGGAGAACATTATACACTAATTCTTTGTCAGTTGTGAAATTATCTAAACCACATTAATCTATTATTTAAACCACATTCTCTCCAATGTTGCACTGCACTTGTATTAAACAATGGATTGCTTGTATCTCTGCTCTTGTAAGCTGAATTGGTCGGGCTTCAAGATGTTAAAGATAGAGCACACCAAGGGGACAATCACATTTTTTTTTCCTTTTCTTTTTTTTTTTGGGGGGGGTGGGGGGGATCTTTCCTTTCTGTATACTTTTTGTCCTACGCCCATATTATTCTTGTGCAGGTGACAAAGGAATCATTCATTGATGATGGCTTCTTCAAAACTGGAGATGCAGTTACTACTGATGAAGATGGATATTACATCATTTTAGGACGTAAGAAATTCTATATTTCTCTATGTAAATTGCTTACCAATGTTCCGATCCTCATGAAATGCACCTTTTTGGTTGGATGGCTAGCTTCTTTCTAACACGAGCTCATTATATTTTTTTGCATTGGTGATTTGTCCCGTGTGTTTTGCATATAATTTGTCGTTCTGTAGTTTCATATCGATTCTTGTGACTCATTCAAGTTTATGATTTTGTTTTGTGCAAAATTAATTGGTCTGTTTGATTCAGACCAGAGGCATGGCCTGCATTATGGTTCTTTTATTTAGTGGATTCTTTTTTTTTTTTTGGGATAACATTTATGTGTGAATTCTTGTTTTCATACAAAGTATGATTTGGTATGAACCATCAACTATTTTATGTGTATTTGCTAGATGAAAACTCAAAGATTAAACTTTTTTATGAGTGTTAGGAGGTTTATTGTCTCAGTTGCTCTGAACCTCTGATTCGTGGAATTAATGTCTAGCATTTGCCTATTATGTTCCTGGAAAGTAAATCAACAGGATTGAACCATCTTACAAGTCCAGTTGTCAATCAGGTACCAATGCCGATATAATGAAGGTTGGTGGCTACAAACTGTCTGCACTAGAAATTGAATCAGTCATGTTAGAGGTAACTAGAAGTCCCTTTAGATATACTTTTTCTCTCTCTTAAAGGAACTTTTAATGTTTTATATAAAGCATTCACTCACTCACGCTCGCACACGCGCACACGCGCGCACGCACACACACACTCGATTTTTATATAAGAAATGAGATATAAAATATATTACTTACAATTACACTCAATTTTTGTGTAGAACCCAGCTGTGTCGGAATGTTGTGTGTTGGGCTTACCGGACAAAACTTATGGAGAAGTAGTTTGTGCAATTGTTGTACCAGAGGCTGAGACTAAGAGAAAGAGAGAGGAAGAGTCAAAACCTGCTCTATCCTTAGAAGAATTGTCCTTCTGGGCCAAAGACAGACTTGCACCTTACAAGGTATTTCTTCATCTGTAACTGTGCTTTCCATTTATATACAGAATGTACTCCCTACTGGTCTTATATATAAGTAATCATTTGTGTTTTTCTAAGAATTTAATTCTTTTTTCCATCTTTACCTCAACTAATTGCATGTCACGTTTATTTTTGTGAAAATCACACAAGGTCCCAACCAAGTAAAATATCCGAATTTTCAGATATTATTTTTTTTTTGGTTGCGACCTTGGTGTGACTTTCCTTTTATTTTTTCCGCCCATCCTCTTTCATCTCTTTTCCCACTGATTCTCTCTCACACCCATCTTCTTAATAAATAAGGCCATATGGGCATGCTTGGGAAAAAAAATTACATCTCTTATGCATTTATTGCTTTTAACTAATTTTAACCAATACTTTGATTCCTGTGATTTGGCTAATTGTTACTTATAAAAAGGACAGAAGGGAGTATCTATTTTCATTGAAACCAATTCATTTGATCCTTACATTTCTATGTTGTCAGATACCTACTCGGTTGTTCCTTTGGGACTCTCTTCCTCGTAATGCAATGGGAAAGGTAAATGGCTTTCACTTTTTAGCTGTACAACAGACATAGATATTTTACATATTCTTTCATATATTTGGATAATGGCACACGCGCCTGTGCACAATCACACACAATTTTGTGGCACTCACATTGTTGTTTCTAAATATATCATATATGCATGCATTACTTTGAAAGAGAGTATCCAGATTACAGCAAGTAAACGATGTTGCCTTATGGACTGTGAGTTGATCTTAACTTTTTCAGAATGCAAGTCAACGTGTTTTTGTGTGAAATTTCAGGTCAACAAGAAAGAGTTGAAGAACTTGCTGGCTTCGGAGCAGTGAATTCTAGTTCAGTTTTTTTTTAGAGGCAAGGCTATTTAGTATTACGATCAAACACAACAGCTATTTAGTCATCCTCTGTTTTTGTGTAAGCTCATCCTCTGTTTGTACTCGTCTTCTAAATATTTATTTATTTATTTTTTAATCAAGCCATTGAATATGAATAAATGTATTGGAATAAACGTGGTCATTCCACTCGTATTTGAAGTTTTGTCCCCTTATGTATACTTCACAGACAGTAAAATATTAATAGAATTGACCATGGTATATTCAATAGTTTATATTTTTATGGGTGAAAGAGTAATTTGGCCAATTGACTGTTTTCCAAAGTACAAGTAACAATTGACAATAAAAATGGGGCTATCACCCATGGACTTTTTAACTTGGTGCGGCGTTTAATTTGAGCAAACGGCCGCGACTTTTGTGACATAAAAAATTGTGGGCCACACTTAAAATTGTGACGGAAGTTTGGTGATTTTTAACAGCGTTGGCCAATATGCCTCTAGTTAAAAAGTCTATGGGTGATACTGCCCTTTTCATGGTCAATTGTGTTATCTGCACCTTGGATAATAGTCAATTGGTCAAATTGTTCTTTAACCATATTTTTATTTAAACGTGATTTTTATCTAATTAAATAGTATGGCTATTGTTTGTCAACCATATCTCTTATCTTTAACCTTCTCAACTCCATTATTTAACAAAAAAAAAAAAAAATAGAAATTGTGAAGTGTTGTTGACATTAAAGGCACTGTGAATATTATGATGAACATTAGTGCTTATTACATACACACATATATCTATACACTCAAAAGTTTAAATGAGTTGAATCTCTGAGGCCAACAAAGGCAAGACACGCCTCAAGGTCTAAGAGCATTTACACAGGTAGTCATAGATTGCCCACCAACGGAATTTTTTAAATCAGCAACAGAATTTGAACCTATGATCTTGTAGGTTATAAGTGAACCTTTTACCAACTGGATCAACTTTTGTTAGTCTCTATATGACTTATTTTTGTGAATTTGGTTGTGCTGGGAGCAGGAATCAACTGATCACTGCCTAGGTACTTGTCCTTAAATAAGATCAATCTGGTTTGGTGCACCATCAATTCACTCCTCACCTCACAATAGTAAAGATACTCGTATTTTGCAAAGCATTAGTATGTTATTTTACTTGATCTGAAAAGTGAAGAATGAAGCTTACCACCAAGGGGTTCCTTATTTTTCTTGGTCACCTCACTCTAAACAGGAATCATTTCTTGATCAGCTGGCATGACATCTTGATTTTTTTTTTTTTTTTTTTTATCAATTCCATTGCGAAATCTGGATGAAAATGCTCAATTGTAGAAGCAGTTCTTTCTTTGCACATATAAACAAACTTCATCTCTGCTTGCCTCCTCATGTCTATGGGAATATTTGTTATATCTGTATCTGGTTAATCTTAACCACATCAAGAACAACCCGAAAATATCATTCAGCGGAGAAATCAATATTCTCTTAGTATCTTTTTTGTTCTGTTACTATGAGTGACCTTCAGAATAAAAACAAAAAGGAAGAGTTATGTCTACCACTAAACCTAAAAAAGATAAGAGAACCTTTCTTTCTTCTTCTTTTGCTTCTTCTTTGTTTATCACCTACCATCTTCCTATCATTTAAAAGAGCATTTTGATGGAGTGATGCGCATATGCAAAAAAATAATGAAACAGACATAAAAAAAAATAATGAAACAGACATACCAACCGAGGTATGGCTCCTTTTGTACCCCTTTCTGATGTGGAGTGTTAAATGAGCAAGTTGACCAAATCATAGGGAGAGAGAAAAGTGAAAGGCTTGATTCGTTTGAACTTTGAATCAAAGAACAGAGAGAGAGAGAGATGGAAGAAAGAGAAGCTAAGGAGAAACTGGAGAATCGAATTAGGAGATTATCAAAGGGGGAAGAAGGCCATGAGGCAGAGGCTGAAGCCATGAAGGGACTCAAACTAGTGAAGCTTCACAAAGGTTTTATTCTCTGCGAATTCCTGGTTCACAATGGCGTCTCTGTAAGTCATGAATTATCCCTTTATTAATAATGAATGAGGTTGAGTTTTGGGTTATTAATCAATGATGATGTGATCTTTGTGAATTATGAATATGATAAATGGATTGATTAGGATGAAAGTGGGAAATGGCATGAAGGAGCAATGATGACTTTGATGGATGTCATAGGAAGCTGGACTGCCCTATCCTTCTCCCTATCCTTAACATCACTCAGACAAATCACTGTTCACCTCTCTACCTCTTTCTACTCTAAGCCCAACCTCCTGGTTATTTCTCTTCTCTCTTCTTTTTCTTCAATTCATATATATATATATATAGAGAGAGAGAGAGAGAGAGAGATTGGTCTTACATGGAATTGAGCGGACTGAATTCTTGTTGACTACTTTTGGGAGATTATGAAAACTAAATAAGCTTTTTAAATCATAATATATTCTCATGTTATTAGATTATAGAAGATGGATTTAGGGGATGTCTCAAAAGTTTTTTTTTTACCCTTATTTAATTATAAAAATTACATCTACCACCACTGTTTATCTAATTTTAATTTTTGACAAGTTTAACGCTAAAAAAAATTAAATGTAACATATTCTCTCTCTCTCATATATATATAAATGATGGTATTTTTTAGGAGTATTCATTTTTTACACATTTATTGCACCTAACTAAATTTAACTAACTTTTTTAAATAATGTAATTTCGTTAATCATATCTTATGAGAAGGAGCCGAGGGAGTATGACAATCTTATAAGTCAATAAATCACCTTAAATTACATTTTAAATTTCAAAAAATTCAAGATAGGTGATTTGGTTTTGTTAATATTGATATTCAAGTAATGGATACTATCACTCAACTAAGTTAAAATTTATTATATAAGATTTTAAAATTTAGAATATATTTATTTGTCATTTTTCTTCTTAATTAAAGTGATTTATTTAACTTCCTTGACTTTTCTTTTAAAAAAAAGTCAATTATATTTTATGTTAAAAGGGGGAGGGTGGGTGGGTGTATGTATGTATGTATGTATGTATAAATAAGAGGAGTACAAATACACACACACCCGTAAATTTAAGTGTTGAGGTATGGTGTTGACTTGAAAAATAATGATCAGTAATGATGTGCAGGAAGTGGTGGAAGTAGAAGGGAAGGTGACGGGGAAGAATGGAAGGATGACGTCTGTGAGGGTAGAAGTGAGAAACAAACAAGATGGAAGAATGGTGGCCTTAGCCTCCATGTGGATGTCTCCTTCTCATCAATTCACCAGACATTTTCTCTCTTCCAAACTTTAATTCCCATTATAATGGCACATAAATGTTCAAATGGTTTCATAAGTTCATCAGCCTAATTTTATAGAATTTTTATGCCAACAGGGTATACCACTCCTATCCTTATTATAAATTATTTGTAGAACAACATATTGGTTTTAAAATATAAGTCACTCGTAGAGAATAGAGATATTTCTGATAATATTTTTATTCATTTTACCCATATTTAATTTCTATTAGAAAAAGAAAAAAGATAATCATAAAATTATTTAAAGGAGACGAAAATCTTATCACACTTTAATTTAGTGAACTGTATCAATTCAATGCATTTTGTTTTAATATGCAAGAATGAATGACTTACAGTAAAGAGAAGGACATGCTCGCTCGCTCTCTCTCTCTCTCTCTAGTAAATAGAAGGACATGCTCGCTCTCTCTCTCTCTAGTAAGGGGGGGTGTTATTGTCGGTGGCCACCTCCCCTTATTTTTTTTTTAATTTACCTTGAATATATATTTCACTTATGATTCACGTTGTATTTGTAAATTCTTTTATTATTAGAATAATTTGTTAACAAATTAGGGGTGAAAACAGTACAGATAGTTTATGAGAGGCCTTAAGTTTGATCTATTTTTAGCTTATTTAGGTGAGGCCTTATAGAAAATAGGCCTAGATTAATGCCTCTTAAAAAAACCTATTTTATTAAATAAACCAGACTAAGACATATTAAATAGCATATTTGGCCTAAAAGATTGGTTTAGTTATTTATTATTTTTTTAAAATTTTATAATTTCTTTAATTGCATATGTATTATCATGTCAAAATATATTTTGATGGAAAAAATATACTTTTAGATTGATTTGAGTCCTAAACCTATTTATGTTTTAAGCCTATTTTGATAAATCAAGCCAGTAAACAAGCTTAAGACAAGGCTTAAGCTAAGCCTGAAAAAAAGTCTATTACCTATGGCCAGGCCACCACAAAACAGACAACGCCTGTTAAGGGTAAGGCCTGGTGTGGTCTAGCCTGCTTACATCCCTATCAACAATGCAACTACTCTCATTTTATTTATTACACCCATTACATGTAAACTTATTTTAATATTCACTTTTACATGAAGAATAAAATTGAAAATATTGATCAAATTGGTGCATATTTAATACTATAACTACCACTCTTAAGTATGCTAGAATTAGTTAAAAATGACTTAAAAAAAATAGAGTAGTATATAAAATGTTTGGAGAGTGTGTGAATTGGAAAAATGTTGATATCAGGATGGACGATCTTAATTATTAAAAATATTGATGTCTCCAAACTCATATTATAATCAGAATTTCCCTTTTCAACCCAAATGATATTAATTATTAACTACGTTTTCATCACTTTTGCTCACAATTGTTGATCTAATTTTTATTTGCTTTGTCCATATCTTTTATACTAGCCCGATCAATACTTCCTTAATTCTCTTGACTCTTACTCTTGTGATTGGTCCACTTGAAATTTGCAGAGGTTTCTTTGAAGTTGAAAAGTTATCTTGATAGATCGCATCAATAAGAAACTTATTTATAAGTTTCTTACTCATTCTTATTGTCCTAAACATACTTGATCACTTCTATCTCATTCATATGTAGCAATTAGGGTGGGAACAAGTCATGTGTAACACCCCAAATTTTAGAAAATAGAAAATAAGGAATTATTTAAGGTTTTGGAATATTATTAAAAACGTTAAAGAGTATTAAAAATAAATTTATGATGTTTTAGGTATTTTTAATAATTTTAAGGCTTATTTTATTTAAGAAAAAAAAGAAGAATTAATTAGAAGATAAAACGTAATTTGGAGAAAAAGGGATAACAAGAATATAGTTGAGGTTGTAGAAATGTATTTAGAAATTAAAAAGCCTTATAAATAAATTTATGAGGCCAGGTATATTTTTAATAATTCTTAAAGTTTATTTTCTTTATTAGCTGAGGGAAAATAATTAGAAGATAAATTTAAATAAGGGAATATTTAAAATCTTGGGGTATTAGTTATTAATTAAAATTCTTATAAATAAATTCAGGAATCAAAGCATATTTAGAGAAATTATTTTGGGGACAGATTTAGGCCTATTTCTAAATAAGAATGATAAATAAAATTATGATTTAAGAGAAAAATAGGAAATGGAAAATGGAAAAGACAATATCTGCCCCTAGTTAAAAATATCCTCAATTAAAAAGGGAAGGGCAAGATAGTAAAATACCTATAAAACAAAAATATCATACTCTCTTTTAATTTAAGCCTCACACGTGTCCCCATATTTCTATTCTCTCTTATTCCTTTTTATTCCCGTCTGCACGTATGCACACTTAAAAAAAAAAAAAAATTATAGTAATATATACTCCCTCAGACTCGAAGACGCGCACACACAAACTTCCTTTGTTTTCTCTCACTCTCCTCTCTCCGTTCCTTCGAGCCTCAGTGTTCAGCGGCGACGACCGGCGACGGAGCGTGGCGGAAGACGGTCAAGGAAGCTTGGGTATATCTCAGGTGGGTTCTTTCTTCTTGTTTCATTCTCTTTCTGCGTGAAATCGAGCAAGATGGGGGGAAGGGATCCGAATTCATTAGACATTTTTGAAGCTTCTAGATTTATAGAAATGAAGCTTAGGACTTGAATAAGGGTAATCTTGAAATGGATTGGAGGTAGGAAGCTTGGTTTGCCCGATTTTCAATTGTTCCTCTTCGGGTTACTGTTCATCCGAAGAAGAAAAAAATTTGGGATTTCTGGGTGTTGTTGTTTTGAAGCTCAATTAACCGTGTGTATGAGTGATTTTAAGTATGTTTAGCTCCTTGTATGTGGATCATTGAAGGTTAATGAATTTTTGAAACAATTATTCGTCTTCCCTGTTCTTGTGAGGCCGACGGGTTCAAGAGGGGAATTTCTAAATTATTGTATGTACGAATTGGGAGTTAGAATAAGAGTTTTGGATGTGTGATTTCATGAAATTTTGAATGGATGAATTCTTGCTCTTCTTGTTGCTTTGTTCTGTTCTGGCCGACGGTTCTTGTTCTTATTTTTCCCCTGTTCTTGTTCTATTTTTGTTTCCTTGTGCTGCTGACTTTTGGGTGCATTAAAGAGGTATGCTTTTGGTGATTAGTTGTTGATTGAGTTTTGTTCCCTCTGTTCCTGTTCTGTTCTTGTTGGCCGTGAGGATTGAGAGGGGCATTTTGTGATGTTGAGTCAAATGAAATTATGTGAAGCTAATTGAAGTCAAGGAATTAACTTATTGGGCTATTAATAATAGGTAAAGAGACACTATAAGCATCTGGATTGAGAGTAGATTAGTTTTCTGTATAAGGGGGGGGTTACCTTATTGTGTTAGTTTAATGTCTCATGATGTATTTAGTGGAATTAGGATTAGTTTCAAAGCTGAAAACGTGTTATAATCTAGGAAAGAAATTACTAAGTGCTCGGGTTATTATTGACATTAATTGTAAGTTGTGAACCTGGAGCAAGGAAGTAAATTGGTAGGTTTAAGCGTTCAAATGTTGAAAAGGGTGCATGTTTTTAGTTATGATTATCAATCAATTTGAAATTTAGGTTATTTATTAGTTGATAAGATGATGAAGAAAAAAAATTATGATGATGGCGATTTGATTGGACTTATCATTTAAATGTTGAATTTTGTGTCTTGTTTTGGGTAGTGTTTTGCTGAAAAGGAGGATTTGAGTAAAGTTTGAAGAATAAATATAATGTGTTGTTTGGAGTGTGTACAAATCTGATTTTTATGGGAGTTGAAGCAATTAAAATATGTCTTTATTTATAAGATGTAGTAACATTCCTAGGAACTAAAATGGGATGTTATGCTTTGTTTTAGGAGTGGGACATTATTGTGTTGTCTGACTGATATTTACTGCTGAGGAAGAGATAATGGTGTTAGAATTGGATGAAAAATATCATTTCGTATGTTAAAGTTTTAAAATATTGTCTGTTAGTGAATTAGTCTTTTGTTTGGAATTAATTGATGCTTCCTTGTAGGAAAAAGAAATTTAGGATATTTGTTACTTGTAATCAATTTTGGAACCTCTTCTTGTTCTTGTTTGTCTTGATTATTTCATGATTTTAATGTTCCTTGTGTAGAGTAATTACTTAGTTAAGTAAGTCAGTGATGTTGAAATCCTAAAGGTTTAGGAAGTTTAATGATTCTTAAAGTTAGGAAGTTAAATTCATGAAAAATGAGAAATAATTGTTAAGATTTCTAATTTTATGGTTGACCAAAAGTAAAGGATAGTAATATGATGAAGTAGATTTGGTGTTTGATGTTTAAAGTTCTAACTTGGAATTTCATTCCTATTTATTTGAGACATGATGGTAATGGTATGAGGTATTAAGATGAAATGGTAAATTTGATTCAAGTAATTAGAGATACATTGATGCTTATGCTTAAATATGCTTGTATTGTTTGATGCTTAAGTATGTTCTGAATTGTTTTAGCTTCTATGCGTATGCTAGTAGTTAATTGATTCTTGACATCTGTATGTGTTTGTATCAATTGAATCCATGATTTTCTTCATTAGTAATAAGAGAATTATATATAAGGGAAAGTCATTATAAATGCTGGTGTTAAAGTGTATGATTATTTAGGAGAGGAAGTAGTTAATATTTAAGTTAACAAGGGAAGGGTAGTAATTTAGGGTCGCGAGATCATGCCAGGCTTTAGCCTTAACAAATGTGGCATGTTTTGTCAAATGAAGGTTTAAGCTTGACTTGTGGCCTATTATCATTTTTTAGGCCTGAGCCTAACTAGTTGTACACATGCCTGACTAATTAAGAAGTTGAATAATTTTTTAGCAAAAATAATAAATTAGAAAAAGTTATTTACAACAAAAAAATTGATATTTAAAAAAATGTAGAATTGTAATTTGATATTAATTTAAATATAATATTATGTAAAAAAAGTTAACATTACGACATATAAACATATTGAAATATATGATACAAAAAACATATAATGAAATATATTTTAGAAAAAATAAAAATAAAAATATTATTAGTAATTGTTTAATAGGCCAATATGACAGGTCTACAAGCCTTTTTAATGAGACTAAACACGGTCTTTTAAGCATAACATGCCACTTAAAATGTTTGAGCTTGTGTATGGCCTGAAATTAAACATATCAGGCTGCAAGCCCGGACATGCCGCTTAGTCTATTCTCACTCCTAATAGCAATTAAAATAGTTTAAAGTATTTGGTTTGTTATTTAGCGATTTCAATTATTATCTTTATTAATTACATTAAACTTTAATACCATATTAATTTTTATTTTTGCTCACTTGCCTTATCAAATATAGGCATATATAAAAATATTTAATACTCCTTAAAACTAAAGAACCCTTCTAAAACCCTATTATAAAAGGAAGCATATAAATGTACTGAGTTAAACACTTATATCCCATTTTAGGATAATTTTTTTTAAACCATTTGGAATACAAAAAGAATCTATGATCGGTCTATGAATATAACTAAAAGTTCTTGATTAAGTCAACCATTGTTGGTCTAAATATAACTTATTTTTGTGTAAATGGCTGTTCCGAGAGCAGGAAGACGATTGACACCAAAAAAAAAAAAAAAAGAGCAGGAAGACGGTGATCGGGGTCTTATGCGGCTGCCTTTTTTTTTTTTTGGAAAAAGATAAATAAATACCCTCCAATTTGTAAAATTCCATTAACAACTTCATGATAGGTTGTTGTGTTGTTAATACCTATCATGAAGTTGTTAATGGGATTTTGCAAATTGGAGGGTATTTATTTGTCTTTTCCCCCTCTTTTTTTCCTTCTTTTAGGTCACCTTTTCCCCCATTGAAAAACGACCCTGTAGGAGGAGAGCCATTTTGACTGAGATATTGCACACAAAAAATTTAATTACTCAACAAGATAAAAATTATTTCCTAAAATGCTTCATCTAAACTCATCTAGTTCACATGAATTTTAAAAGTTCACCTGACTTAGATGAACTTCTTCATTACATATCTAAAAAAAGTACAACCGAAATTCATTTAATTGTGAACAACTTATAAAGGTCATCAGCCTTTAAACAACTTCTACATCCTATCATCAATTTCAAAGCCTCCCACCTCGTCCTTCTCTCCCAAGTATGAAATAATTTGATAATCATGAGATGATAATTGGAGAAATGTATTAATATTATGTAATGATATGATTTGTAATAATTAAAAAATAATTAATGAAAAATGAAGAATGAATAGGTTAATTAAAAATTAATAATAAATAATAATTAAATATAAATGTATGAAACAGAAATTGATTTACTTAACAAACAAACAGTGACTTCCATTACCACATCTTATTCTTCCTCTCACACATTGTGGTCGTTGTTATATGTTAGCTTCTTTATCATATCTAGTGAGTGTTTGGGATCACGTTTTGTGACCCAAACGTGCAGCTGGGCTATGAGAGCTGAATTTCATATTTTTTTTCATGTTTGAGTAGGCTTCTCTTGCGATGGGTTTTTTGGTGTCTATTGAGCTTTTAGGGTGAAGCTCATCAATAGCTACTTTTGAAAGAAAAAAAAGCCCAATCCCACCTGGAGAGAGAAAGGCATGGAAGAGGGAAAAAAAGAAACAAAGTGGGTAGGAAAATTAGACTAGTAGACCCCTAAAATTCTCAAATAAGATATTTTCTTTTAATCCAAAATTTCATTTTCATCTCCAAAAATTTACCGTAATAATTTGTAGCTATTTTCTCCTATAATATCCTTGTTTGAGCCAAAATATAATTTTTTCAAATTATTTCCCTTAAAATAATGGATGAATTAAGCCTTTAAGATCCTCAAAAACACCCCAAAATCCTCAATATTTGAATAATTAATAAATTTCTATTAATTAATTCCTAATCACCTCCACTAATCGTCAATAATTTCTTAGGATGTTATGAATTTCACTTTTTCTTTCTAAACTATAAGAATATATGCATATTATATATCTATTATTTAATAAGAATAATGCATTTTTTTAGTAATTTTTAATCTAAATTTGTTTTTCAAAATAATCATCCAAATATGTTTCTAAAAGTCAGATTGAAAAAAGTCATTTCTATTATCACAAATCCAAACATAAATCGCTTTACACATATATCACACAATCTGACTTTTATCCAATCTTACTCATAGAATAGTCAGATTGAAAAAAAGTCACTTCTTCGCCGCCAATCTATACACACCCTCAGTTGTCTTATTTATCTGTGTGGTCAGAGTATTCAAATCAAATCATGGTGAGTCAACTAAAGAATTGTTGTGTGCAATTTTTTTAATAGTTGCATGGGAAGAAAGGAGAATATTAAAGGACAAAATTGAAGTTGTTCATTATTTGAACAACTTCACCTTTTGATATGATACCACAAAAAGACAAAACTGAAGGTGTTCACACCTTAAACAACTTCTTAATAAAGTAAAGTTCATCAACATGTTAGCAACTTTAACCATAGTATATAAGTAAATACTTTTAAAAGTGTAGTATTATGGTTAATAAATTTACTGTTTGTAGCATCAGAGTAAAAAAGTCCAGGAGGAGATAATACTAATATTAGCAGCAACAACAGTAACAATAATAATAATAAAGAACACAATAAAAAAGTAAATCAAAACAAATTAAGAATTAGACTAAAACTATATATATAAATATATATATATATATATCTGTTTTTAATTGATACAACATCATAACTTAGCTTACAAGATAATCTGAATTAATAACAGTATAATAATATATAATGAGAATTGAGAGATATGGACATGCAGCTGGTAGATATTATATTTATAACCGTATCTATATATAAACTTAATTATTATTTTTACTCTAGCCTAAACTATTCCTATTTAAATTAAAAATGTGACATTTACAATAAAATCCCCCAGATAATGCACCAATTCAATATCTCAACAAAATCCCTTTGATTTATCATCTATAATTCCCCAATATATCAAAATATATATCAAATCTAATCACGTAGCAATGAGATATAATTCTTTTTGTACCCCTTTCTTTTTTGATATATTAACTAGCAATCAGTACTTAATCTAGATTCTATTATCAATTATTCGAGCAACTGATTATTCTAATTTCGAGGTTTATGTCTTCCCCTCCCAACACAAACTTTTCCTCTAGGACTTGAACTCGAGACCCAAAAAGATTTAACGGCCATAGCCTTACACCGTACAACTAGACTGACTATGTGTTGGTTTTTTACCCTTTTTGGTGTGGAGTGTTATATGAGCAAGTTGACCCAATCAGACGGAAATAGAAAAGAGAAAGAGGCTTGATTGTTTTGAACTATAAGTCAAAGAACACAGAGAGAGGGAGGGAGGGAGGGAGGGGCGACATTGGAGAATCGAATTAGGGGATTATCAAAGGGGGTTGAAGGCCATGAGGCAGAGGCTGAAGCCATGAAGGGACTCAAACTCGTGAAGCTTCACAAAGGCTTTATTCTCTGCGAATTCCTCTCTGCCTCTTTCTACTCTAAGCCCAACCTCCTGGTTATTTCTCTTCTCTCTTCTTTTTCTTTAATTCATATTTATATAGAGAGAGACATATTGATCTTACATGGAATTGAGCGGGCTGAATATTATCCATAATGTAAATTTCTCAAAAGTTTTTTTGACCCTCATTTAGTTAAAAAATTACATTTACCGCTGTCTATCTAATTTTGATTTTTGAAAAATTTAAGGCTAAAAAAATTAAATGTAACATATTCTGTCTCTCTTCTATATAAATGATGGTATTTTAGAGGAAATAATATTCATTTTTTTACACATTTATTGCACCTGACTAAATTTGACTAATTTTCTAAATAACATAATTCAGTTAATCATATTTTATAAAAAGGAGTAGAGGGAGGATAACAATTTATAAGTCAATAAATTACCTTCTAAATTTCAAAATTCAAGACATGTGATTTGCTTTAATTAATATCGATACTCATGTAATGAATACGATCATTCAACTTAGTTAAAATCTACTATATGAGATTTAAAATTCTGAAGATATTTATTTGTCATTTTCCTTCTTCTTAAAGTGATTTATTTTAACTTTCTTAACTTTTTTTTTTTTTTAGGAAAAGTCAATTATATTGTATGTAAACAAAGAGGGAGGACGTACGCATGTATGTATAGAGAAGTGCAAATACACTATACACACACACCCCTAATGAATTTAAGAGTTGAGATATGGCGTTGACTTGAAAAATAATGATCGGTAACGAGGCGACTTTAGTAAACTGTATCAATTCAATGCATTTTTTAAAGTATGTAAGAATGAATGACTTATAGAAAAGAAGGACATGCTCCCTCCCTCCCCCCGTGTTATAGTCGGTAGCCGCCTCCCCTTACTTTTTTAAATTGCCTTGAATATATATTTCACTTATGAATCACGTTGTATTTGTAAATTCTTTTATTATTAGAGTAATTTGTTAACAAATTAGGGGAGGATACATGCTAGACGGTTCATGAGAGGCATTAAATGTGACCTATTTTTGGCCTATTTAAGTTAGGCCTAGTAGAAAATAGGCTTACTAATGCCTATTAAAAAACTTATTTTGTTAAACAAGCTAGACTCAGACCTTGTAAATAGTATATTTGGTCTAACATATCGGTATAGTATTTATTATTTTTTAAAATTTTATAATTTCTTAATTACATGTGTATCCTCATGTCAAAATATATTTTGATGGGAAAAATGTACTTTTGGATTGATTTGAGGCCTAGATCTATTTATGTTTAAGCCTGTTTTGGTCAGTTTGGTGACTTGTTGGTCTGTTTTGATGAATCATGCCAGTGAACAAGCTTAAGGCCAGACTTAAACCTTAAAAAAAGGCTATTACTGGCTATAGGCCAGACTTAAACTTAAAAAAAAGTTATTATTGGCTATAGGCCAGGCCACCACAAAACAGACAAGGCCTGTTAATGGTGAGGCCTAGCGTGACCTGACCTGTTTTCATTCCTACCAACAATGCAACTATTCTCCTTTTTTTTATTGCACCCATTACATCTAAACTTATCTTAATATTCACTGTTACATAAAGAATAAAATTGAAAATATTGATCAAATTTGTACATATTTAATAGTATAACTATTACTCTTTAGTATGCAAGAATTAGCTAAAAATGACTTATAAATAAAAATAGAAAAGTATATAAAATATTTGAAAAGTGTGTAAACTGAAAAATGTTGATTTCATGATGGACGATCTATGATTATAATATGATCCAAAATATAAGGTTGTGTTGTTTAGTTATAGGCAATAGCAATTACCCTCTCCGATTATATTATAAAAGGTAACATCATTTTTTTTTGTCTATATATGATAAGAAGTAATGAAAAAGCCATGTTAAAAATGCTTAATTTTCATTTTTACTCTTGAAAAAGTTTAAATGCTAGGTTGGGGCAGGGGAGGGGTATAATAAATAATAAATGGGTAAAATGAAAAAAGTATATCAATTTTATATTTAATAAATGATTTAACTATTTTTTTTTTTTTTAGTGTGTGATTTGAAAGGATACATCTTATAACGAGTGTCGGGGAGAGTAAACTAGTTGAAAACGGAAAACAAGGAAGACCCGCGTGGCCAACGTAGTTTTGTCTTCTTCGTTGTACTAATTAAAAATTGAGGCAGCCATTAGAGAGAAGAGAGAGTCTGGTTTCTTTTGGAGGAAGGAGAGAGAAATGGAAGAGTCAAAACCTGAGGAAATACTGGAGAAATGGGTAAGGAAGTTATCAAGGGGAGAAGTATGTCATAAGGTGGATGTGGAGGCTTTAAAGGGCGTCACACTATTAAAGCTTCATAAAGGTTTTGTGCTCTGCGATTTCCTGATTCACAAAGGCGTCTCTGTAAGTGATGTCCTAATTAATACTAACTCCTATTACCCAATTAGCCTTTTCATTATTAATGAGGGCGAGTTTTGTGTTATTAATGATATGATATGATGAATTGATAGGATGAAAGTGGGAAGTGGCATGAAGGAGCTATGACCACTTTGATGGATGTTGTAGGCAGCTGGGCGGCCTTCTCCTTCACATCCCATCATCATATCACAGTTTGTCTCTCTGTCTCTTTCTACTCCAAACCATATCTCCAGGTTGTTTCCCCATCTTTTCTTCAACTTACACAGAGTGTCTTAAAAATAAGAAAGGACGGGGAGAAAGTATTGTATCAGGTAGATCCATGTTTTATCCCATCAAACCTCTAAGGTCTTACAAATAGGGGTGTTCATATGTTCGGAACGGTCTTGCAAATAGGGGTATTCATGGGCATGAACGCCCCTATTTGCAAGACCTCAGAGGTTTGATTTGATCAAACATGGATCTACCCGATACGATACTTTCTCCCCCTCATTTCTTATTCCATCCAATAAAAGTCCTCGGGACAGTAAAATTGTCCCCTGTCCCATCCCACTACTAGTTTTATCCCGTCCCATCGAGATTAGAACGGGGTTGGGACGAAATTGGGACGTTCTGCTTATTTTTTTTAAAAAAAACATTGACTTGTTTAATTGATTACTTAGATATTTATTTTATATTTTGTACATAAGATATGATATCTTTTCATATAAATGATATCTATATTAAAATAAATTAGTTGTATCTTTAATAAAAAAATTAGGTATTTTAGTGTTTTAAATATTTCTGTTATTTTGTTTTAAAGATAAAACTAAATTTAATATGAGAATATCTTATTATACAAATAACTAAAAATTTCTCCTGTGATGCACAAGAAATATATTAATATTCTAATTAATAACAATTTATAATGATTAATTGTATTATGAAAATTTGAAAGATTGTTTGTTGACCTATTAATACTCAAACAAATAATATCTTATAATAACAAATAATACTAAAATAAGATGATAAAAACCTAATAGTTTAAATTTGAATTAAATAAGATTATATTTCAAATACTAACATTGAATAATTATTGTTTTTTTAAATGTATTATAAATTTCATGCATCCCAACCATTCGACCTGCTTTATCAGTTAAGGATTGAATTGCATATGAGTTTGAATTTATTAAATAAATGTTAATTAAAAAATAATTAATATTTTTTATTGGTATGTGAGAGGAATCTATACAAAAAAATATAAAAATATAATAATTATATCTTTTAAAAAATATATATTCAGGACGAGTTAAAAAGATAGTATGGAACAATGCTCGTCCTTCGTCCCGTCCCTTCCCGTTAATAATTTTGTCTCGTCCCACTTTTGTGCTGTCTAATATATCTTCTGTACAAGAAAATCCCATCCCAAAATGATTGGGATCGAAACGGTACATACAGTCAGGATGGGACGAAAGTGAACACCCTTACTTGTAAGTCGAAGTATTTGAAGCTCATAAAGGGTTTAGGCTGTTAGACTCCAAACCAGAGTGGCACATACCACTAAGAACAAGGGAGGGAGGGAGGGAGATATATGTGTGTGTATACATACATATATATGTATGTATATATATCCAACTAACTTAATGGCTGAGATTAGGAACAAATGACGGAGGCACCTCCAATTTCTAAGTTTAGGGTGACCATTATTTACGAAGGTGTGGGAGCTCTCTCATTTATTACATGTTTCTAACCTTCCCGTTCAATTAACTCTGGGTAGATGTACATATTAGGAACAAATAATTGCGTTAGGAGTACGAAATATAGTAATCTTTTTGAGATGTGTAAATATGTTAAAATGTGGACCTAGGAGAGGAGGGTGAAGACAACACATGGAGATGATAGGGAAGAGTTTCTTATGGTGAAGGTCATGGAGGAGGAGTGGTTAGAAGGAAAGGGAGTGGGATGGGAGGAGAGGTTGAAGGGCATTAAAAAAATATTTTTTTAAAAAATTATAAAATAATAGGTAGGGAGAGAGATTGGCGTGCAAATAGTGTAAATAAAAAACATGTCATAGATAAGCTTTGCGATCGGATGGTCTTCTAGCAACCTGTAATTTTCGTGGGCTCCACCTCTCAAATATTAAATATTAAATGGGTGTTTAGGAGAGTTGGCAGGGTTACTGTATTTGTAACTTGTTTATTTCATTATGACCGAACTTGTACATCACATAAGATTACTATATTTCTAATATATAGGGCAATTGCTTGTTCATAAAATCTGCATCTTTACCTATTAACTATTGACAAATTAAACATTGATAAATTTCCTATTAATAAGATTTCTTATTCCCAAATTCTCTCATATGAATTAATAAAATTTATTCTCTTTCTTAATTAGATTTTCTATTTCCTATTCACATAATCCACCTCATCAAGGACAAAGCCGATCCAAAATCTGACACATATGCCAATGTTGAAGTTTGTGTTTATTTACCAGTAATTAGGTAGTGCAAAGACTCCCTTATAGCTAAAACTTTGTGAATTTGATTCTGTTTATAACCGTCGGACTTTGCTTCTCTGCTAGTAACTTCGTTCATGAATGAAATATATGATGGTAATGGCAGGAGGTGGTAGAAATAGAAGCGAAGGCTATAAGGGAGAAGGGAAAGATGACGTCAGTGAGGGTGGAGGTGAGGAACAAACACCATAGACAAATGGTTGCCTTATGCATCATGTGGATGGCACATTTTCATTCCAATAATAATAACAATTCACTTCCTTCTAAACTTTAATTCTTTTCTTTGTATAATATAATGTTATATAGGCGTTTGTATGCAAATCTTGTCCTTAATAAATTGCTCTAAACAATATAAATTCTTTAATATATACTAATATTTTTTCCAAGTCAAAAGGTCAAAACATGTAATGAAAATGGACTTTTGGGGGGAGTATAGTTTATTGTTTAAAAGAAAACGTTAAATATGATGACATGAATGTAAGATTGTTGGGAAAATTTCATCTTACCCCAATAATAGAGAATTAACCTTACATTCCCCTGGGGTGAAAACAATATGAAATTTTACCGCCCTAATATTAAATGATTAAGTTAAAAGATCAAAATGTCTTTATTGAATTTTGTACTGGATTTTTAAGATACATATGGAGAATTTTTAAGACGTTTGTACTTATTTCTAACATCAGTATAAGTATTTTTAAGTCTAAAAAATTATGAAATTTAGCACTAAAACATCCAAAATTTCACAATAAAATTTTTAAAACACATATGGAGAATTGCCAAGATATTTATGGGAAATTTTTAAGACATAAATAGCGGAATTTCTAAGACATTTGTGCTTATTTTTAAAATCAATGTGAATATTTTTAACTCTAAAAAATCATGGAATCCAACACTAGAACGTCCAAAATTTCACAACTATATTTTCAAGCACATATGGGAATTTCCAAGGCACATATGAAAAATTTTCAGGACGTTTGTACTTCTTTCAATAATGATATTTTGATCCTTTAGCTGAAATTTTAAATTTCACTTTGGCCCCTGGCGTGCAGTGAAATTTTATATTGTTTTGGAGAAAATATGAGGTTAATTATCTATTATAGGGATAAAGTGAGATTTTCCATAAATTGTTTATTGCATATACATTCCCCAAAAAAAAAATAGAGAATATAATAACGGTGATGGTATAGAAAATTAGATACATTTCCCCCCATAAAGAATATAATAACGGTGATGGGATAGAAAATTAATTAATGATGTATGGACTTTGGAGTATGTAATTAGGAAATTGTAGTGCTAGTTTTATGACTTTCTTTGTTAATTACGTCCAAGAAAAAAAAAATGCTGTGTTACTGTTGGCGCATTCACGCAGACAATATAGTGATATGGGAGAGGATACTCTCAGCGGCGCCCTCCCTCAGAGTCCCTCAGAAGCCTTATTTTCAGCCATTAAAATTAATCTAAGAGTTCACAATATGCCACATCATCATGTTATTAAAAAAAAAAAAACTGAATTACAGTATTAAATTAATGAGGAACTTTGAATATATTTTAAAGATTTTTTAGCACAAAAAATTCCAACTATCTAGACCTATCTCATTTCAACAGAAGGATCTATATGGGATACAATCTGATCCAGTTAACTTTAAAACATAAAAAACTCTGCTATCAAATATTTATATATAATCTTTGGACTTATCTCACTTCAAGAGGAAGATTCATCCAAGTCTATTTTGATATAATTAAGCTAGATAAAACCACAAAGGGAGTCAAAAATCCACCAAGTTTTTTAATTTTAATTAAAATATTTGGTGGTAGATTTTTGCTGTCTTTTATGGTCCTGTTTTGCTTAGTTTATATTAGAATAAACCTCTAATAAACTGTGCAGTTAAAGTGAGCAGTGCAAAAATTTGGGTGCTCAACTTAAGAAAAATTAAAAAAATAATAGTTTAAAATTATTCAAACCTTAATAATATTAGTTAGATTTATTTTTATTTTTTAATAGCATGGTGACGTGGCATATTATGAGCTCTTAGATGAATCTTAATGAATAAAATGAGGACGCAGAGGGACAAGGAGAGGGGAGCCGCAGCGACAATCCGAACCCATAGTGATATACTTCCTCTGAAGATCTCAGCCGCCAAAAGAAGTTTTTTTAGAAAAACAAGTGAAAGTAATTAAATGGGTCTGGAATATACATTTTTTCTCAATATTACCCTTATTTATGATGAGTTTATTAAGAGAGAGAAATATTATTAACATTAATAAATATGAAAGAGAATTAGGGGTAGAATAGGAAAAAATGCATTAAATTATAAGATAATGTAGAGTGAGTTCTTATATTTTGAACTAAATCAATTCAAATTTTGAGCTCTTATAATAATAAGGATAAGAGGGAATACTATTTATTAAGAAGTTGAAAACGAAAATCGGACAGTTTCATTAAACCCCATAGGGGAGATCCAAATTCCCTCCTAAAAAGAATCAAAAAAGTTACTGCATCACCCAGAGGTCAGAGTGATATATTAAATGTTTCAGATAAAAGATCAAAATCTTCTTATTAAATTTCTTAACCAGAATCCAAGATACATGTGAAGAATTTTCAACATGTTTGTGTTTTTTTCCCCAACATCAATGTGAGAATTTTCAAGTCTAAAAAACCATGGAATCCAACACTAAAATATCCAACATCTCTCACAACTTGATTTTCAAAATATATATGGAGAATTTATAATTCGTTTATGCTTATTTCCAATCAATGTGAGTATTTTTTTTAAGTCTAAAATATCATAGAATCCAATACTAAAATATCCAAAATCACACAACTAAATTTTTAAGACATATATTGGAAATTTTCAAGACACTTATAAGGAATTTCTAAGACTTTTGTGCTTATTTTTAACATTAATGTGAGTATTTTTAAGTCTAAAAGATTATAGAATTGAATACTAAAGTATCTAAAATTTCACAACTATATTTTTAAGACATATAGAAAGAATTTTTAAGACACATATTAGGAATTTTTAAAATACATATAAAGAATTTTTAAAATATTTATACTTCTTTTAATAAAGACATTTTAAATTTTAGGTGAAACATTTAATATCACTTTAATTTAGTGCTGCAGTGAGTTTGATTGAACCCTCCCAGGGGAGTTTAATGAAATTTTCCCAAGGAAATAACAAGGAAGATTCATGTGGCCAATAAAGTTTTGTCTTTTTCGTATTATATATACGTGTGGTCTCTCCCACCAAACTTACCTAACTTTCATTTTGAGATGTGAATTAATTAATTACTATTAAAGTAATTGACCACGTTGACTGCAGACCTCTTTTTCAATCTAAGTCTTTTATTTTTCTTCTGCATCCGTTATTCACTGGACTACAAATTCAAAACCCTCCACGTTATTCTAAGTAGAGAGACAGAGAGAGAGAAAGCGGGGGGGATCTGGCTTTGTTGAGGAAGGAGATATATATATATATATATATGGAAGACTCAAAAGCTCAGGAGAGAGTGGAGAAATGGATAAGAAACTTATCAAAGGGGGAAGTAGTTAATGAAGCGGAGGCTGAGGCTACAAAGGGCATCACACTTCTCAAACTTCACAAAGGTTTTGTGCTCTGTGATTTCCTCATTCACGAAGGCGTCTCAGTAAGTAGTACGACTCCCTGATCTTTAATATAAGATTTGCTAGTTCAATTTCTTTGTTTAATTAGCAAAGGGAGAATGAAAAGATTAATGAATAATGAGCTTAGAGAGTGATAAGCTCTGTCTTATGAGCTATGAAATTTCTAGATTGCCAAAATTGTGCAGTACAATAGCACAGAATCTAAGTGTATCTCTTGAGGAGCTAAAAACTTTGGATTTTTGGATTTCATTTTAGAGAGTTTTTTTACAAATTAAAGAAAACATAGCAAATTTGTTGAAATAATATTTCTTGATCATCATCCATCCTATTAGCTAATTTTTATAGATTTCTTTTCTGATTTAAAACAGAATCAGAAACAGTTTTGGTAAAGAATTCAGAGATGAGATGAACTTCCCCAAGAGTTTGGCCTAACCTTCATTATTGTCATCACTATTTAATAGAGTTAATCCTAATAGAAGAAACAAAATTTTTTTTAAGAGATTAGAGGAATGAAATTTGTTTAGAACTCCTAGATGAATGTTGAACAATACTCATTATGAATCAATCAATTTGGTCACAAAGTCTGACTTAAGCAAATCAAACAACGTCACCAAATCTACTCTAAAAATCAAAGAGAGCACTAGACACCTAAACACATAGCAAGCCGAAATCCTTATCCGACATTCATTAAGAATTACAAACCTAAAAAATCTCGAACTTAGACCCACAAGTTCATAACAGAGTCAAGATGAATCAAAATCTAGAAAGAATAAATCAAACAAACTCCCTTAGCTTGAAGTTCAGTGACTCTGCCGGTGTTGGCTAATCTCTTATAGAATGAGAAGAATCTAACAGCTCATTGTTCTTCAATTAAAAGATGGGGATATGGAATTCGATTTTTTTTTTTCTGGCGAGAAGCTGGAAAAACAATGGCCTAATGAAAAACTCCCTCGTAAATGAATCCAAAGATCCATTTTCTTCATACAACACTGCACGTGGCTCCAACTTCATTTCCTTTATTATGGTCCACATGTGAAAATATGAATTCCACTTAACCCCTATTATCCCATCCTTCCTTCCTTGTATAGTTCAAAAATCAGCTCTTTTCTCATTTTGTCCCTTTATGTATCACAACACTGTACATTATCACATATTTCTCAAATTAATCACCAATACTATGATTTTCAACCATAAAATACTCCAAACACCCAGTAAAAATCCATAAAAAAAATATAGCAATATAATTGAAGAGATTCATCACAGAGCTAATTATGGGTTGTTAATTGGCACTATCTATCCTTCTTTATTATAAGATCCATTTTATAATTCACTTTCTTCATGAAATTAACAGAGGGAGTATGAAAGGATTAATGAACAATGAGCTTACATACAGAGCCAATATAATTATAGGTTGTTGTTAATGATTGATGGAATTGATAGGATGAAAGTGGGAAGTGGCATGAAGGAGCCATGACCACTTTGATGGACGTTGTGAGCATCTTGACAGCCACCTCCTTCACATCTCATGACCATGTCACTGTTTATCTCTCTGCCTCTTTCTACTCAAAGCCCAATCTCCAGGTTTAATTAATCATCCCTCGTCTTTGGTTTTCTTCAATTTACACACATATTATATACATGCATATGTTGGTGTTAGAATCAGTGGCGATATTAAGACCCAGTCCGGATTAGTTGGTCATACCAATAAACATACTACAGCCTCTTGGTTGGTCCAATCCATAGCCTTCGGCCAGTTGGATTTTATATTATTTCTCTTATTGAGCTACCATTTTGAATTTTGAAAAAATAGCAATCCAACATATTTGTGCTTTAGTAACTGTTTTGTTGGATTATGTATAGTTTATACATGAATGCTCTATATTACGGATGAAACTTTTTATTCAAATATTGTGATTGGTTTAATCTGATTTGATGTTGGTTGCAATCACTAACTCAACATTTGTATTTTTAATTAACATCTAGAAGCTCTTGTACAACATTAAAAATCAGGGGCAGAACAATTAAATGTGAGTCTTACATTGCAATTGAAGTTAGTAATGTGTGTATGTGTGCGAAAAAACCTATGCATTTGAATTTTAAGATGTAGTGTTGTCATATCTAGTAATAATAGACTTGAGATGCAGGATAATCAAGAACATAAAAGTAACCTACAAACTGGAGTTTAGCTAGCCTATCTGCTGTGGAATTGCTTTCCTTAAGTGTACATGATTGATCGCAATCTACCAATTTCTATGAATCAAATGAGTAGCTTCATTCATAACATCTTTAGGATCCTCTTGTCCTGGTTTGTTAATGCTCTTATGATTGAGTTCATGGAATTCGGTATTATCATTAAAGAGTAATTGAATTGAAGAATAGATGATGAATGGTGGTAATGATGGCAGGAAGTGGTAGAAATAGAAGGGAAGGCGATGGAGAAGAAGGGAAGGATGACTTCAGTGAGAGTGGAAGTGAGAAACAAAGATGATGGACAACTGGTTGCATCATCGATCATGTGGATGTCACATTTTCATTCCAATAACGACAAACCACTTCCTTCTAAACTTTAAATTCGTTTTTGTATATATTTGATTTTTTTCCCATTTATTATTATTATTATTATTATTATTATTATTATTATTATTATTATTATTATAGTAAGAATTTGTCAACAACATGCCAACTTCTTTCCATTTTTATTCTCTAGACTTCATCAAAACGCAGACCTTAGGTTAAGTTGATTTATTTGTGGAGATTAAGGAATCAAAATTAATCACTTTAAATTATATTTTTTCTTCAAATTAATTTACATTATTTGATAGAAAATCTAATTATATGTGACATGTGTTAATATCTATGTATATTGCAAATTATTTGCTTAATTATCTAACCATATAATGCAATTTAATATCTACACAGCATATCACACCCTGCCTTCTTGGAACTCAAACAAATATAACCAAATGCAGTCATATATCTCATATTCAATTCTCAATGTAAGAACATATCCAAACCAATACCAATACACTCAAAGATTAAGAGAAGAGACTATGATGTACCATCGGTACTTTCCTTACATGCATATAACACGAGTGAAATTTTTAATAAACTATCTATAATTTTAATATCCTTCATATTGATCACAATGGTAGCCATTTATGACAATTTGGTTTCAATGCTCATCGTTTAATTTGGTGGAACCTCGTCTTAATTAATTCATTCGATGAGACCGCTAATTAATTTTCCCTCTTCTAAACCCATTTTAGAACTAGAAAACTAAAAAATCATATGCATATCTAAGCATTATGATTATTAATTAACATGTACAAAAATGTTTGTTTGGATCAACATTTACAAAAATGACTTTTATCTCAATTAATGTGAAGATAAAAATCAATTAGTGTGTAATATGATTTTGTAAAAAAAAAAAATGTTGAGCAAAACTTTATTTATATGATTATTGAAAAATCAGTTTTAGAAAGTTGATATCTAAATTAAAAGGCAAAATTCTATGAAAAAATTTTTAGCTTTAAAATAACTTTAGGACAAAGCAAATATAAGTTGACAAACACTATATAATCATGCAAACAAAACACTTACAAGCATGCTAATAAACTTCATGTTCACAAACTCCCCCATTATGATTATTAGCACATTAGCTTACAGAAATCAAGGAAACCTATAAATTAGCTCCAACACTATCATTCTTCACCCCCAACCTCATTCTTCTCTTCCTCTGAATTTTCCTCCTCCACTGACCCAGTTCTAGCACTAGGCCCATAGGCCCAAGAACAAACCAAATAGTACACAAAATTCACCACAGCGATCACTGTAAGAATCCAAAAATACCAATCATAGTGCCCTTTATTCAGATTACTGCTAACCCAACTCTGTCTTCCTCCTCTTGAAGTAACCCCATCCACAATACTCAAAATCAACGAAGCCATCAGATTCCCCATTCCCATCCCCATACAATACAGAGATGACCCAATACTCGACATTGTCCTCGGAAACTCCGAATAGTAAAACTCAGATTGTCCTATCGCATTGAATGCTTCTGCTATACCCAGCAATGAAAGATGCGCAAGAAGCCACATTGCAGACATATCCACAACCCCTTTTGGATTATCTGCAAACCCTTCTCGGATTGCCGTGTTTCTCCTCTTATTTTCGATTATAGCAGAGGCTACAAGGTCGAGAATTCCGAAGAACAAGCCTATTCCCATTCTTGTTTTGGCACTGATTTGGACTGGTCTTTTGGTAATTTTTGAGGCTAGTGGGATGATGATTCTGTCATAGACTCCGACAGTGATGAAGAGGAAGAGCATGGAGAAGGCATTGTAGGAACCTGGTGGGATTTGGAAGTTTGAGGTTACGTGTCTGTTCATGGTTTTGGCTTGGAGGACACGGAAGGAGGATTGGGTGTTGATTACTGTCATCATGATGCTTGTGGACCATAAAGGTAGGACCTTTATGATTGCTTTTAGTTCTTCTACTTGATCTGTTGTGCAGAGACTCCATGGATTTGAAGCTGTGCCTTCTGGGGTTATGTCTTGTTCTGGGTTTTTTATAATGCAGGCTCTGTTCAGAAACCTATAACAATACATAACAAAAGAAAGATTCGTCTCACTTAAAAGGTTCATCATAAATTTTACAAGAACATAATTCAGTTGTTTCCATTGTTGGTTCAGCATACAAGTTCCTAAATTCTTGCCACTTGTGAATTAATTCTGGTTTTCATAAATCCCCTTGCATTGTAGAGATCTGAAGGGGGTTTATTATTGGACACAGGCTGTCAAATCCCTGACTAGACGTTTAAGGAATCCAACTAAGTGCTTGGATGGAGAGAAAATGGAAAATTAGTAGAGAAAATAAGGATGGAAATGTGTTTTTCTTTGTTTGTTTGGACAAGGGAGTAAAAGTGAGATGAAATGAACGAAGGGTGGGTCTCACATTTGAGATTTTCCCTCCAACTTTTCTCCCAATATATGATGAGAAAATGTGAGCAAAAACTTGTCTCCCCACCATGCCCTCTATCTTTATTTTTCGCTACCCACCTTTACATAATATATTATTTATTGAATTATTTATTTTAATTTTATTTAATTAAAATTTTTTCTTTTTTATTTTCCTTTGAAAATTAATTTCTTAAAAAAACTATTTAGCTTTAAAATATTAAGATATATTTATACATATAAAGGGTAATTTAGTCTTTTAGATATTTACTAATTTTCTTTCCTTTCTATTTTCTCAGCCTATCCAAGCAAGTAAGGTGAAAATATTTTCTTCCCAATTTTTTCTTATCTCCATTTTCCCTCATTTCATTTTCTTTCCTCCCTATTTTTCATCTAATCTAAGCAGTGCCTTGCGATTGGTTTGTACGAGGAGTTTGAAGGGGAGGGAGTGGGGAAAAAATTCTTGTGAGTTGAATTTGAAAAAGTTGAAGAAGTAGGCTTATAAAATTTGGACAAATATCATAGGGAAGATAAGATAGTAAGAAAAAATAACTAAAAACTTTTAACCCCATTTCTCTAATTTTTTTAAACTAAAATAAAATGAATTCCACCTCCCCCTTATACCAACAGCCCTCAAATGTCAACTGTGATATGCCTCATAGTTGAATTGATTCTGGTTCAAATATCATGCATGGTTACATGTGCTAATTGTTTTTTCAATTTTTTTTAAAAATTAACTATAACAATGGCAAATTGCTCTGTCTTTTCTAACAAGTGGTTTTGAAATGTCAAAATAAGGTGCTAGGATTTTGACATTTCTAAACCACTTGTACGAAGATACAAATACTCAGAGCAATTGTTATTGTCATTGTCATTGTTAATTTTTAAAATACTTGGAAACGACAAAATGTTTTTTCTGTTATTTTCAAATGATATTTAAATAATATGAACTAATTAACATTTTTCCTAAACGAGCCAAGACGCATGATGAAATCAATTCTTTAATTTGGAACTTGAAAATATTATTTAAAATAAAACAGATTTAACAATTCAAAGACTCAATAATTGATGCACTCCTCAAAGTACAGTAGTGTTGTCAGCAAAAACTTGGATCAACATAAAGTCAACTTCTTAAACACAAAATGACAAAGTAAAAAACACCATTCAAATCAATCCAAAATGAACTGCATTAGTTTACCACATAAATACGAAGTCATATGAACAATAATTAATTCAAGATGATATGATTAAGATAGAGAGATGGATGATGGAATTGTACCTTAATTTATTAGTAGGAACAAGAAGATATGAGCCCTTGTTATGATGGTACTTTGAAGCAGAGTTATGAGGAGGAAAAGGAAGCTTTCTATTCTTAAAGGCAACAACAATGACACGTGCAAATCCAGTGAACATGCTAGAGTGTGGTTTGTTCTTCACATAGAGAGGAGAAGCAAGCAAGAAGGAGACAATGGAAAAGACCATAAGCCCTGGGGGAATACCAAAACCTACTTTCCATCCAAGGTGATCTTGAGCATAGACAAGTGCTGTTACGGCAAGCAAGCAAGCGAAAGCTTGGGAGGCATAGTACCAGCTTATGAAGGTCTCTATTGCTTTCTGGTTCTTAGGGTTTGCTTTGTTGTTGACCTGATCTGCACCAAATGCTATGGAGCATGAGAGGCCACCGGCTCCGATGGACGTCAAGCCCAGGCTGCTCACTAAGAATGCCATTTGGGATGTTGTTGCTGGTTGGCTTGCCTTTGGCCTTAACTCTGCTATCATTGATGTCATCCACAACAATATCATCCCCTGTAATCCAAACACAAGGAAAATTGTGACTTCGCTCTAAAAATAAAAGGGAAAATTAATTTATTACTTGTTTCTTAGTTTTGACTTGATTACAACTTGATAGGTTGTTGAACTTTTAATTAATTAGGGTAACTCAAATCTTTATAGTTTTGACATGGTTGAAACTCTCTGTCTTTGAATTTTCGCTTGATACAACTTTATCTATATGGTTTTAACCATTTAAAATATTAATCTATATATTTTCAAAAATAAATTATATTGACTAGTGCTTTAAATTGCTAAAATATATAAGTACTAAGTTGTATAAGTAATAAATTAAATTTTATGGATTGAATTTCAATTGATTCAAAATTATAAGAACTAAATTGTACCAGATTGAATTTTAGATGTTGAGTTAGAGTTGACACGAAATTATTGGGACAGCGAATGATTAATTTTCCCAAAACAAAGATAAAACCAGAATTCACGTTTTTGCATGTATAAAGTTTGAAATACAGGTCACACTCTTCATGATGATAGTGAGGTCTTGTATAAATTTTATGAGAGAGAGAGAGAGAGAGAGAGAGAGAGAGAGAGAGAGAGAGAGAGAGAGAGAGAGAGAGAGAGAGAGAGAGAGAGAGAGAGAGAGAGAGAGAGAGAGAGAGAGAGAGAGAGAGAGAGAGAGAGAGAGAGAGAGAGAGAGAGAGAGAGAGTCTAAGATGATGAAGAAAAGAAATTTTGGACTCGACAAGGTTGGATACCTTAAAGTATGAAATTAAACAAACAAATTTTCATGAGATTCCATGAGACAAAGGCAAAGAATTATAATCAGCCCCCACCCAACCCCGAATTGGCCCTTTCTTCTCATACAAAATTAAATAATAAAGTGCATGTAGTCTAGAAGGAAAGATACAAAATCAATGTATATAGGGTAGATCTATGAATAGGCTTCTCCAACTCCAATATCTTACTCAATTTGGGTTAGACCTAGGATGAGTTGTAGGTTTGCTCAAATAGTAAGAATGAAATGATTAGCAAAGATGAAGGAATCTAAGTTGCATATATATAATTAGATACTTTGAGTCAGTCACGCTATAATTACATGAACGTGGACACGGTAAAGTTTTAGGCGACTTTTTCTAATCTCTCCTCCCCAAGTTTGGTATTAGTACGTAAAATATACAAATCCCTTGAAATCGGTAAAGTTTGGCCAAACAACTTTGAATCCGACGCATATTATATGTTCTTTCTCGAAAAGAGCATATAGAATTAGAAAGTGAGGCACTTAAACTTGATCTTGTTGAGATATAACTATATATAATATAAAAAAGGAAGGGTATATATATATAAGATAAAGATCGTAATGATGGAAGGATATTGAAAGGGAAATGAGGGAACAATAATCAATAAATACTCCGTGTAAATACAAAACCTATTTAAAAAGTTGGAGTTTTATGTATTATATTCCTTATTCAATATATACAACGTTAATGTTGTATATATATTGCAGGGCTTTTCACTCTAAAGTCTAATGCACTTTATGCTTTTCACAATTAATTAACTTGATTTCTCTATATCTTGTCTTAAATATATATGACTTATTTTTTATTTTTGTCCATTTTTTCCTTAATTACCCTCATCGATGCTCTTCAACAATAACCAAAGAAGATATGGTAGAGTTAAGGAATATGATTAGGGTATTATAAAAAAAATATGACGTATTAATTTACTTAACTAATATCGTTAATTTAATCAAATTCAGTAAATATATCAATTAAGAGTATAAGAGTAGATCTAATTACCAAGAAAGAGAAGAAGGAACCAAAGGCAATGGAAAAGAAGCGACCGAGAAGAGAATCAGCAAGGAAAGCAGCAAACAAAGGAGCCAAGTTGGAAGCAGCAAACCAGAAGAAGATGGTATTTGCAGCTTTGGGGACTTTCATGTTGTAAATCTCAGTGAGATATAAGACCATGTTTGGCATCAGTCCCACCATCGCCACCTTCGCTAATGTTTCATTCGCTGCATGTTTTTTCAATAATATCCATATATATCTTCATCATCAATCCATATATATTCATTTTCACACACACACACCCACACCTTCCCAGTAACAAAACCAGAAAAAGAAGAGATTAAGTACCGATGATAAAAGGCATAGTAATAAGGCCACCCTTTCGCCTTCCAATTGATGAAGAACTTGCCTCCATTTCCTTCTCCATGATCTCTCACTTCCCTTTGGCCCTTTGATTCAGCAGACACTAAGAGAAGATGATATATATAAAAAGAGAGGGAGAGAGAGGGAGTTAAATACAAAATCTTCTTGTACTTGTTGATAGTATTGATCTTATAGGCTATGGCCTATTTAAACTGTCTAGTGGAAGACCTATACTATTACTATATTGCTAGCTTCCTTAATTTATCATTATTTTATCTTATGTTCATACTTAAATTTATAGTATTTCACTAACTATATAGTATATATACACACTACACACACGCACTCACTTTCTTTTGTGTTTAAGCTACATGATTTACTTGGGATAATTTTCTTACTGAAAAATTTACACCAAATTTTCCTTCGTTTTATTTCTTGTAAATTAAATAAATTTTATTTTAATTTCTTACATATAGTGAGTTTTCTGAATAAAAATAATTATTTAACTATTTTAATTCATGTCGAAAATTAATTTATGTTCTCAAGCCCTTAACTTCTTCTGAGTAGATTTTATTATTATATTAGCAGTAGAATGACAGAGATTGATATTTACCCGAAGGTCAATGTTTTTTAACAGAAAATTGAGTGGAAGAATAAAGAGTTTTATGTATCACATATAAAATTTTGCAAAATAATAAACGTAGTATATAAATTATAGGTATTAAATATTATGAGTCAAACCACGTTTAAAAATTATAGGGTAATAAACTCTTTTCTCTTTTAGAAAGTAAGTATAGTAGAAAATCAGATTTAAGAAAGAAGGACCACAATAATCTGTGTCCTACTTAAATTTTGAAAGACTAACTTAACATGTTCATATGCTTATTCTGGTTGCCTTTACCTGAGTATAGATAGAAATTAATCTGTGATAAAACAAAGTAAGGAAACGAAAACTAATTAGTTAGTTTCCTGGGGTTTGAATTGACAAGGGGGTCAGACACTTTCACAAATGGAGTGGATTCGATTCATGAACTAGTCGAGACTTTGGAAGAGGTATATTAGCAGTTTAGTGAATGAAGTTGGGAGATTCCTACCCGTTAGACTTTATATAAAAGAGTTAGCTTTACATGCTCTTGTGGCAGTAGGACAGACTCCAATGCCCTCGATCATGGATGAACCCAATTCGTTTCCTAAAATTTATTTATAAAAAAAACAAATATGCAAAAAATTTTATTTAACTTTACTTTAAAGTCTGTATACTACATGCATTTAACAATTAATTAACTTGATTTCTATATATCCTTCATCAAGCAAATTTACCAAATAAATCTTTTAAAAAAATAAAACATTAATAAGCCCTGTTTGGGCATGGACTTGAATTTTAATTGATTGGGATTAGAAGTGGAACTTGCATTACGATTAGAATTGTGAGTGAGATCAGTGATGCTTTGAATTTACGTTTGGTGTGGTATAATATTTGAAGGGAATTGTCGTATTAATTTGATTATATAACTAGTTTAAATTATAAAAAGATTATAATAACCTTATAGTAATAAATAAATTAATAAAATAAAACCTAACCTCTCTACGCCTTGGTTTCCCATCTCCATCTTCATTGTTAGGGCCGCACAAGGACCAGGCAGGGCATGGTTAGACAAATGCCTGAAATCCTGTCCTAAAAATATTTGGGCTAGTTTCAATAAAAAAAAATTAGGCTAGCTATTTTGGCCCGATGATTGGCACGGTCCTGTTTGACCCGGGACCAAAACCTGGTAAGATATGTTCTTCGGGCTACAGGAATGTTCTATTGGTCCTTAAACCTTTTATTCCTAAGAAAAATAATGAAATAATTAAAAAATAAAAGAAATTAGGAAAAAGAATTAATCAAATATTTATATATGGTGTATTAAGTATTAACTATTATATGGCATATTTTTAAATTGGGATAAAGAGATTTCTTTTATAAAAAATAATCATATCTCTGGGCTAAACCAGGACACTGGTCCTAATGCTATACCCTTGTCACGTCTTGCCTAGTGATAAGATTTGGTCCAATCTTGTTTGTTATGATTTTGAACCAATTTTTTCTAAAACTGGGTTGGTCTCAGGCCGGACTGAGTCCGAGCGGCCCATCGGATCACTAGTACAGCTCACTGATATTACGAAATCCAATCCCCATGCAATGTCAATAGACAAATAAATATTAATCATTGAGAAAACACAAACGGCCCATTCAATCTATATTTATCAATCTTGGATAAAAAAAATACTTATATCATCATATATTTATAAGCCACTTTTAGCATGTCTCATATATACCAACAAAGATATCAAGCCTCATTAACTCTATATTAAATTTAGTAATTTTCTAATGTTACCCCTTACTTAGTATTCATCGATCATATCACATGAAAAAAAGTCAATATATAATAAATAAAGGGCAAAATTGTATATCCACTTGAATAACTTAATGAATTGACTTATAAATAGGACCTAATAAAACTTTATTTTCCTTGTAAATAGGATCAGACCAGATAATTATTCTAATATTGTGCAGATCACATTCTTACTGAGAAAAAGTAAAGAAGTGGCTTTTTCCAATAATCTCCAGTGGATTAAATATCCAGCGCAAAAAGGTATATCGATCATGAAATTTTCGGTAGAAAACACCATGAACATCGACAAATTAAAGAAAGAGAAGAAAACGGGAGGAGCATGCTTAATGTATATTAGAATGTTTTTTATGGTTCTTTTTTAATAATGTCAATGGAAATGATTGCGTTGATGGCTGAGAATAAATTTAAACCTAACGCAAAATTTTAGATCGACAGTTGTATCTGAAATCTGAAATTTATTATATATATATATAGGGATAGTTTTGTGTCAAAATTTATTTATAAGTCAATTTTTTTAATATATTAACCGGCAATCATCGGTGCATTTTCTGATTCTATTACTAGGTATTTAAGCAACCGACTATTCAAGTTTCGTGATTAGTGACTTCCCCCTCCCAACACAAGTATCTCCTCTAGACTCCAACTCGAGACCTTAAGGAATCTAACGGGGCCTTACACCGTTAGACCAACTATGTGTTGGTATTTATAAGGCATTTTTAACATGTTTAATATGGATGAAGGAAAATTTTAAACTACATTAACTATGGCCTTTAAATTTCACAACTTTCCAATTTTACCCATATTTATTATATTATACCCCTATGAAAATAAAGTAAACATAATAATAAATAAATAACACACCTATCCATTCGTATAAAAAATTATTGATGTGACTTGCAGATTGAACTAAAATAAACATTCTCTTTGTCTATAATTAAGACCAGAAAAGTATATACAATACTAGGGTCCATTTGGTTCGATTGCATTGCACACATATGATGATAATCTTTATTACATTACCATAGGCGACCTGTTTGGTTGAGCTTATTAATGGTAATACATATTGTAATTGTAAAATATATTACACATTTTTTGGTAATATTTATTCATAGGGGCCCCTATGAATCCTCATAGGCTTGCAATCCTTAATGAAATCTCAATTTTAACCCCAATAAATGAAAATACAATATTTACTCTCAATAAACAAACAGTGCAATCAAATTAATTTTTTTTAAAGCCATAATACATCGATTTTAGCTACGATTTCTGATATATTGTCTTCTTCTTCTACCTATGTGATTTCTAATCGCATCGACTTTGGCTATGGTTATTTTCTTGTTTGATTATTTTCTTCAATCATTTTTTGTGATATATGTGACAAATCTCTTATTTGTATTGATTTTATATGCTTAAATTGAGGCAATTAACATGATTAAAATGCAAGTTTTGGTCTGATAATGTCAAATTGAATATCCCAAACTCCCAAGGGAAATGAGTGTAAAATTAGGAGTAATTAGCCATAATTGTAGATTAATTGTACTAATTAATTTATATGGCTATTTGATCTTGGTTTTATCTTATTTCCACTTGCAGGGTCGCTCAGGACCAAAAGATTGGACCCGGGACGAAGAAAAAGGCCAAACAAAGAGGCAGAAGCCGCGGCGAGACAGACGGCGAGCAAGCTTGATTTTGGCAGAAAAGACATGAGCTCGTTGTGGCTTCACCGCGGCGAGCCCACGGCGAGAAGGCCCCCAGAGTTCCAGAAGCAACATCACCTCGCAGCGGCGAGACGACGGCGAGCGGGCGTTTCTGCAGAATTTTCAGTCGCGACCAAACCGGATCTAACTCATTACCCACTCACTTGACCCGACTTGGGGGACTTCAAACACGAATCATACACCCCATTAGGGCAGATTTGGTTCACAATTTCACACCCAAAGCCCTAGCTCTCTCTTCTCATCTTCATCTTCATCTTCTTCACTTTTTCCTTCCTTCCATTCATGGCTTCTACTCCTTCCTCTTCTCTGGTTGGTTCCTCCATGAAGAGTAGCAGCTAGGCTCCACCATTCTTGGTGGTGAGAGCCAAGGGATGAGCTTGAAGCTTCAATAGGGGAGTTTTCCTAGTTCTAATCCTTTCCCCATTTGTTGTATTTATGCTTTTCTAGGTTTCTAGGGTTGCATTTATGACATTTTGGTGGGTTGTATTAATTGCTATTGCATTTGGTTGAGGTGCATTTATGACACTTAGTTGAATGCATTTATGTCATTAGGGTTAGACACTATGTTTATATTTATGTTGTTTCCTTCTTGTATAATGCTTGACATTGCTACTTATTAGCTTTGAGTTTAATGAAATTTATGGGTTCATAGTTTTGTTATTCTCTTGGTGAAAATTATGTGCTAATGCAAGGTGACTTGGTTAGTGGATTAAGAGTGTTAAGCTATTTGCTTGAGGGAGATGGCATAAGAATTAATTGGTTGTGTTGAGGCATTGGGCAAACACTCTCTAGGTCCTAATTTATTGTATGGGTGGCCATCAATGGATTAGGGTTTAGAGAGAAATTTAGAGCAATTATGGGGTGGCCCAAATTGTGGATTTAAAGTCTTGCGTAATCAATTATTTCTTGATTTGGAACTTAATCAACTTGGGTTAAATTAAGTAATGTGCGGGGTTCCGGCATTAATTAAGTTAACCTAAGCCTAGCCTAGAGGGGTTTCTCTAGGGTTCTTTAGAAATCAAACAAACTCCTCGAAAACCTTTTGAAGCAATGATTCCCAAAGCTTTCATTCATCAAGAATGACCTTTATCCCATTTTCATCTAAATCTCACTTTTAACTCTAATCTTTTACTTTACCTTTTGCACATACCAAACTTCCTATCAAAACCAAACAAAAATACTTTTTACCCGCCTTTTCAAATTTACATACTAGCTATAAGGGATTATATTACACTAGGCTCCTTGAGATCGACACCCCGGGTTAGCTTCCACTAACCCCTCAGGTTTAATTTCTTGGAGAGCGGACTCGAGGCGGCACTGCTCTGATACAAACCCCAATTTCCGAGCTCTTCAATATGCAAACCAATAAAACAAGATGTTGAAACTTGAGAAAAGGACGCAGATTCAACTTTTTTTTTTTAATAAAGATTCTATGCATATTTCTTTTTAGCTTTTTTGCCACTAAAATCAAAACAATGAACATTTGCGTCATCTTATTGTGAGTATCAATTATTGATGAAACTTCCCTTTTCTCTTAATCTTGTACTATTGTCTTATGAGAACTGTGATCTTCAACATATACTTCCAGGCCTCTGGAAATTATCTGTGTTTAGCGACATAAATTTTCTACACCAATAGATTCAAACCTTGTTTACTTGTTAATTGGTTTGGCATAAGGACCTTGCCAAGAAGAGAATTAATGCTGACTGTGGGTGTTTTAGATGAGGGCGAAGACGAGATGGAGTTTTTTTTGGGATATTTTGGACTTTTGATAATTCTAATTAAGCATAAACAATAATTACTCCCCATTTGATTAATAAGAAACCAAACATAATAATGGTAAAAAGCATTGCATTTCACTTCATTGCACTGCACCACATTAAATTACCAAGATGGTATGCAATTGGACCAAACATACCCCAAGTTAACACCAGTCTTCATACCAAACTTCGCAAAATGGGCAATACCGATGTCAAACTCATCAATACCAATTCCTCCAATACCATGCACCAAACAAGACAATAGATTGTTTAAAATTTATACTATTACTTCATTTTGTGTGTTATTACTTATTAGCAGGTTGGTGGTTTAATAACTTCGATTTTAAATATAAGACTTCCATCTAATTTTTCTCCTAAATTCAACATTCTTTTCCTAAACAATTCTATTATTGATCATATACACTAATAATTACAGGGAATTGCTATTGATGAGTGTATTTTTATATACAAATTGTTAAAGCGGTGCTCTAATGAAACCAACGTACTTACGTACATTTATTTGTAATAACTAAATTAATTTTTTTTAATCTTTATAAATTGGTTATTTAGCTTATATATTTAGGAATTGAGACAGTATTCCCTTCTATCCTATATATGAAGTATTCATTCCTCCTGTCCTACATATATGAATTAGAAATGAGACTTAATTTCATTCTAAATAATAATATAAGATTTCAATCCACTTTTTCTTCTTATCTTTTTTAGGAAATCCATTCATATTGACTGCATATATTTAAGGGTTTCTATCAAATGGTAGTTCTATTATTTTAGAAAAACTGATACACATTTTTGTTACAAATTAGGGAAAATCACAATCAAGTCCCTCATAAGATATTTAATCACAACCAGGTTACAAAGAATCATCAAATTACATTGAAGTCCTAAGGGATATGGGTGTTATTAAATGGCTTGTCGTTGACAACTTAATAGTTGTGAATACCAGCTCCTTGAGTTGTCAATGAAAGAGATGCATTGACAACTGAATGAGATGCTATTGACATCTATTGAGTTGTGCATTGATGACTCAAGGAGCTGATATTAACAACTATTGAGTATTGACAACTATTGAGTTGTCAATGACAAGCCATTTAATATCACTCAAGTCCCTTGGGACTTCAATATAATTTGATGGTTGTTTGGGACCTTGTTATGATTAAATACCTTATGAAGGACCTGATTGTGATTTTTCCAGCAAATTAAATGACTAAGTTTCCTAATATTTATACAAATTACCTATATCTAGCTATCACATACATTAAAGGACTGATGAGGAGTATTATAAGTGCTATGTGTACTACTTGACAGATAATTAATTGATCGTGTCATCAAGTTGGCATTTTTAAAATGGAGATGAAAATGGGGTGATGTCGTTATGATTTATCTTTTAAATAACCAAAAAAAAAAAAAAAATCGTGCCCTATAGAGGTGGCCGGAGCACTTGACTTCCATTAATACAAATCTTAATTAGTACTATATCATATAAAATAACAAATACTACTATTACTTACAGAACTCATTTTAAAAAATTAATACTATAGTACTCCTTCTATCCTTATATATAAGAGCAAAAAATTTGAATGGTTTTATCTTTTTTATAAGAGCCTGGCTAAATTTGTCAAAGCATTTAATGAGATTTTTCCCATTTTACCCATAATTATTCTCTCTATTCTCATTATCTTTCATACCCATTTATAACACTATTATCACATTTCTCTCTCTTATATACTTAATCATAAATAAGGGAAAACTTGAGAGAAAACATAATTATTTCACACATATTTATCTCTCTCAACCACTTCTTTAATCTGTGTGATTTTACCTCATTTACTCCTATAACAAGGGACGGAGGGAGTATTATTTTGTTTAAAATCATGCAATTATAGCTCAAGATGGTGCCCCCAAAAAATGGGTATTATATTAAGATGGTGAGTGCTTTGTTCCATGGTTGGCACCCAAAAAAAAAAAGGCTTTAATGTATTATAACTTATAAGGATTCCAAAGAAGATTAGGACTAAAGCTTTTAATGTGAGACTAGCAATCAAGGAGGAACGTCCAATGGTTTGAAGAAAATATGGTTCGGTTAATTTTTTAAAATCAATTATTGAGGGGGGAAAATAATATATTGAAGACCGTACGAGAAAAGAGTTGGGATCACGTGCTTTTGGTTCCTTATAATTCACACGTCAACGTTTAATCTTCAAATAACATTAATTGTTAATTTGTTATGACATTAACCATTTTGATTAGCATATGACCTGTCTCCATCACACGCACTCCCTCCATAAAGGTCTTCATAATTTCGATTCCCACTTCACCTAAAATATAACAGAGAGTATTAATTATTTATTCATTCGCACTCACTCACAAAAGCCAATTTTATCTCCTCATAAATAAGAATGTCTTATATTTATATATATATATATATATATATATAAAATAAGAATGTTTTATCGCCAAAAAAAAAATAAAGGTAGTTTTTAAAGCAATTATATTTTTCTTATATATTTATTATATTCACATGATTTTTTAAAAATTATTTGTGCAATTTAATTATTTGTAGCCTATAATTAAGGAATTAAAAGAGTGTTAAATAAATGATTTTTTTCACTTTGCATTGTGTTGCATATTCCTATGCACCCGCTTTATGAGGCAGATACTTAAACATGGACAACTCAAGTTTCCGATTTTGCCAGTGTTTGGAGATGTTACTAATAAGAAATTAGTGAGAGAGAAAAATAGTAGACTTATTTGGATACACGATACACGTTCGCATGAATTATGAAGTTTCATTTATGAGAAACAAATTATTATTATTATTATTGTTGTTGTTGTTGTTTTATGATGAATGTATGTTTGAGAGCTCATGAATGAAAACATAGAGAGAAAAACAAAGCCTAGATCTTCCATCATTGAAAATTGACAATATTAACCTAATAGTACTTGGTTTAATGGTAACACAATTTGATTAAAAAGCGGGTGAGCTGAATTCCACCAATCTCACTTTTTTTAAAAGATCCCTAAGAATAGACATTCTGAATGCAAAGACTCAATCCAAATCAATATTCAGATATATGATAATATGATGATTTTAAAAAAAGCATCGAGAAGACCCAAATAAATGGTTATAAAAAATTGATATATACTTTCAAAACAAGATTAAAGGATTTCCATAGTCTACTGTTGATAGAATTAAATGGGAAAAATAGTGTATTCTTTATAGAGTTGCTGATATGGCTCTCAGTGTACACATATAACTTTATCACATACATCTAAATCAACCACATTACAGATTATATATAGACGCAGACAAGATGATTAATAGCATGATAAATTTTTTATTATGTTGATAAAAAAATTTATTTGATTGTTTTATTTTTTTGAAAAAAAATTCTATTCTATTTTATAATATATGATGATTAGCTAGCATCGGTACCATTCATTAATCAATCATAAATTAACATATTATGAATGCAATCACCTAATAAAAATAAAAATTAGATAACACTAATGTAAACCATATAGGATCTGGTGATTAACTTTCCCTAATTAAATTGGAAGAGGATCCCCTCCTCTTCCCTCCTCTACCCCAATTTTTTTTATTTTTGGGGTCAAATTTTGTTTGTTTGTTTTTATCATTAGATTCTACATAAAATTAGTGACATTTTGATATCTCATGGACAAAAAATAGTTCAGCTTTCAATTTTATATGATTTTTCAAAGATTTAATACTTTAACTTAATAAAAGTACAGATTTTTAAGTATTAAATCTTTAAAAAAATCATATAAATTTGAAAACTGAACCATTTTTTGTTCATAAGATATCAAAATGTCACTAATTTTATGTAGAATCTAATGATGAAAACAAAGAAAAAAAATTTAACCCCAAAAATAAAAAAATTTGGGGTAGAAGAGAGAAAAGAAGAGAATGGGAAGAGGAGGAGATCCTCTCCCAATTAGATTATGGTTATATGATAAAAGTTGATAACTATACTTCACATGATATCCCTTATAAATGGGCATCTTAGACCTTTAATAATAATAACGATGATGATGATATTAATAATGATAAGACTAATGAATTCATCACAAGCATCGAAATTTCATAAATACCACAATCAATATTATTATTATAGAACATAATATTTATTGTAAGTGAAATTATTAACAAGTCATAAGAAGCAACATATTCCTCCCATACCGCATATCTCCATGAGCATAAATGTACAAGTCTTTCTGATAGACCAAAAAAATACAGGTTTTACTAATGATACAAATATTAATATATACTCCCTCCATCCTTATATATAAGAGCAAAAAATTTGAATGGTTTAGTCCATTTTTATAAGAGTCTGTCCCAATTTATCAAAACATTTAATGAGTTTTTTTCCCCACTTTACCCATCATTATTCTCTCTATTTACATTCTCTTTCATACTCATTTATTACATTATTATCACATTTCTCTCTCTTACATACTCAATCATAAATAAGGGTAAACTTGAGAAAACAAAATTATTTTAGATACATTTATCTCTCTCAACCACTTCCTTAATATGTGTGATTTTACCTCTTTAGCTCTTATAATAAGGGATGGAGGGAGTAGTTGGACCTATTCAAATCTCTAATTATAAGGAAAAATACATGATTATATTCAATATTTGGTTTATAAATGAAATAAATTCTTGAAACTTCAACATGCCCATCAATCCCCTCCTACTTCTCCTTTTCATCATTAACCCCACCATTGTCTTCCAATATAGAAGCAAGTTCTTCATTTTCTTTGGGTACTTCATCAGGAGTTGGGCTTACATTAACCCCACCATTTTCTTCCAATATAGAAGCAAGTTCTTCATTTTCATTGGGTACTTCATCAGGAGTTGGGCTTACATTAACCCCACCATTTTCTTGCAATATAGAAGCAAGTTCTTCATTTTCTTTGGGTAATTCATCAGGAGTTGGGCTTACATTAACCCCACCATTTTCTTTCAATGAAGAAGCAAGTTCTTCATTTTCTTTGGGTAATTCATCAGAAGTTGGGCCATAAGCCCAACTACAAAACATGTAATACATTAGATTAACACCAGCCATTGTGACAAGAATCCAATAATACCTGTCATAACGACCTCTATTTATATTATCTGATAACCAACTCTGTTTTCCTCCTCTTGAAGTTATGTTATCCACAATGCTGAACACAAGAGTGGCTACCAAGTTGCCACCTGCCATTCCTAGCCCGAATAGCGATGAGGCGATGCTCGACATGCTCCTAGGAAACTCCTTGTAATAGAACTCTTGTTGGCCAATGGCATTAAATGCGTCTGCTATGCCTATAAGACAAAGTTGAGGAAGAAGCCAAGCTATGGACATATCAAGAACTGCATGAACATCATCAATATGTCCCTCTTCAATGGCTTTTCTTCTCCTTATAGTCTCCACAATTGCTGCAACAATCCATGAAAGAAAGTAGAAGACCAACCCGATTCCCATTCTGTTTTTTGCACTAATCCTAACTGGTTTGCCTCTTATCTTTGATGCCATTGGAAGAAGGATACGGTCATATATAGCTACCCAAACAAATATTGTGATTATGCTGATCACAGCTACTGAACCTGCTGGAATTTCAAATCTTGATGTGATATGCCTGTTGAGGGATTTGGCTTGGAGCAATGGAAATGAACCATGGGTGGCATTAACTGACATCATTATCCCAGTAGACCACAGTGGAATGACTTTGATTATAGCTTTTAGTTCTTCAACTTCCTCTGCAGTGCAGAGACTCCATGGATTTGTGGCTGAACCATCAGGGGCTATATCTTTCTCTCGATCCCTAAACAAGCAAGCCTTATTCAGAAACCTACACAAATAAAGGTGTCACCTAGTGTTGATCCAACGAATGTACCAAGGATCATAAGAACGGTATTAAAATGTAGGGTTAAGCCACTCGATGTTGTCATGTATGTTTAATGAGTTTTGGTTTTAATCCCCAAGTATGTTAGCCTACTTAATGATGCCACATCAACGAAGATAACACCGTTAAACTCATATTCAAGACCATATGAAACTCCAAGTACGAGCATTTTGGAAGGCATAAAGTCATGGGATCGAAAATCAAATAACAGAGTATAAAAAATATTAAACAAAACTTGTTAAAAGAAGAGGAAATTGGAGTAGAGTTTCAACCCTAAAATATATTACAATGAAATCCCACATTGACCGATTGAAGAATGAACTAGAGGTATATAATCTTAAGGTAAAGAATGAATCTTTATTCTAATTGGTTAATTCATATATATATTTTGGGGGATTCTATAATCCAGTTAAGCATTAAATCCATCCATTAGGCTTTAATTGGGATTAGTAGTGCTTGCATGTAGTTAGAGTCAAATAAGGGTAAAATGGTCATAAATCTTGCAATTACTATTAATTGATTTGATTTTGGGAATATATGATCGATGCTACATAACCTTGGTTTGCATTGTAGATAAATTGGTGGAATGTCAACTAAGGTCCCAAGTTAACGACAAACATGGTCATTAGTTAATTTCAAAATGTCAAAATGTTGTTAAGTGTGTGCTTCAACAGAAATGTCCCGTCCGCCACAGTGAACACCCAAAATTTTGCAATTATATGTTTTACCATGAAAGATTCAGTTTTTAGGGTTTGGGGTCGGTTCAGTTGATGAATTGTCATTTCTGCTCACTGTCCTTCAACTTTTCTTTCTTCTTACGTTTCCATTACATTTTCCATTAATATAATTTCACTTAATTTCTTTCACCATTTCACCATTAATTGTCATCCATTCCACCTTCCATATCATTTCACCATTAATTATCATCCATTTCACCTTCCATATCATTTCACCATTAATTATCATCCATTTCACCTTCCATATCATTTTCAGCGCTTTAATTATTCCATTAGTCCAAACCTTTCACTCATCATTTATGATTGCTAGGAGCTTCAAGCGCAATGTGGCCCAGAGCTTCTCCTTCCATGAGTGGCTAGTTCTCTCATGCTTCTTGGAGATGGATGGTCTAGCTATAGCTATATATGGAGCTTCAATAAGGGAATTTATTTAGTTTTAATCCATTTTCTCTTATCATGTGTGATCTTCTATCTTAGAAATTTTGATTTGTATTGTCGACTAGATTATTATGTTGATTAGCGTTGTATGAATTGAGGAATTACGATTTTGATCAAGTTTTGTTAGCTTGAAAACTTAAATGTATCTATGTGTTTATCTCACGAAATTCATGCCATTTTAACTTATTTTCCTATAGTTCTTACACTTTTTGGGTGTACTTATGCTTATTTTATTATACATATGATAGGAAAATATGTCTAGTTGATATTTTGGTTGAAGTCATTGAATTATTGATTTAAATGTAAATATTTTACACTCTTTTATAAACTTTGGCTTTTATAGATTTCATTGCTTGTTAGGTTGTTGAAGTCGTTCAATTAAACCACATTTGAGTTGCATTTGAGCTAAAAGTCAGGGGGTAAGAAGTGAAAAAGAAGATTTAACATAATTAAAAAAGCAAAAAAGGTCATCAATGAATTGACTGCAGCCAAGGCAAAAGAATTGGCTGCTGCCAAAAGCACCCAAAAATTTTCAGTCAAAGTCATTGTCTAAAGCCAAGGCAAAAGAATTGACTGCAACCAAGACACTGACAGGATGCGAAATTTGTTCATATCAGCTTGATTTTAAGGTTTTGAAACATCCCAAACTCACAAAAACTGATTCTTTTGACTTGGGGACTTCTTGGAGCTACTTTGGAACATTCCTATGCTAAGGGTTGGGGATTTTCAAGGAAATTTAAGTGCTGATTGAATATTTGAAGATCTTCAACCTCATTCCTCTTAGTATTTCTTATTCTTCTCCCTTTCTCTTGAAACTTCTGATATGTTTGTATCTATAGTCAGATTTGTGGTTTTTTCTCCTTGAATAGCTAAGATTTTTATTCTAAGATTATTTTGAACCTTTGTATAAATTAAGACTTGATTATTCCTCTCTTTTGGTGGAAAATGATATATGTATAGATTTTATCTCTTTCTTTATGCTTTTAAGTGTTTAGCTATCATTTAGATTGATATGTTCATGTGAGTTTGACTTAATAAAGCTAAACTAGATGTAAAACTTGGTTAAAATCATGCTTGACTTGAAATTTACTTGATAAATAGATGGTTTGTTGGTAAAATATAGATATATTTACTAAGGTTACATTGTCACATCAAAGTTGGTTCTTAAAGTGGATTTTCATTACTTGTACTAAGAGATTGTGCATTTTAATAAAAAGATAAACTTGATTTTAACTTGAGAGAGTTTAGTCAAGTGCTTTTGAACTTTAGACAAATACATATATTCATAGAAAATACCATTTGAGGGGGAATTCACCAAGTTTTATGTAATGCAAAGGGGATAAATAGTCCTAGGATCTATTTTTGTCCTTGAAATTGAAGAATCACTTGTTAGTATTAATTTTTTGTTTTAACATATAGGTTTGTTTCATAGTTTCCCTTCAATCATGATATATGTATTACTCAAATTAGGCGAAAGTGCGATAATTACTACTTGACCGGGTTTTGGAACCAAATCTCTGTGAGCAAGATCTTTCTACTTATCACTTTATTACTTGGTGGCCCTCGTGCATTTTCGGTGTGAACACTATGACCTATTTAAGTTGAATGAAATTGCATTTCAATAATGTCTATGTGGTTGTATCACTTAACTGAACTTAAGTAAATCCTTCTGGGAGTGAGCATTTGCAATGTGACGCAAGCTAATTTATGAATATAATCCTAATCAGGCATTAATTAGTTTAATAAGAGTGCCTTAATGAGTGATTATTATCTTGCATTTAAGGTAATTATTAACTAAGTCCACTTGATTTGAACCGTATGCTTGGGGTTTGCATCTAGACTCAGTGCAATATTAACTTCTATATGTAATTAAGCAAGGGTAGCTAGCATTCCCTTTAGAATGAGGATTGATCAAAATCAATTCCCTAAATCCAATTCATTCCTTTATTCATCATTTAACCTAAGAACCCAAAAAATAGCACTCTAGATCTATTTTATTGAATCAAAGATCAGTAGTTTATAAATAAATCATTTTCAAATACAATCATTGTTTTTTTTTCAAGTTAGTCTAAACTTAGGTGTCATAGAGACTTGGATCGTAGTTATACTACATTTTTAATTGGGTTCCTTATTTGTAATTTGACTCAAGGCAACAAGAGATAGTTCAATTCAGCAAGTCCGATCCTATATCTTCATCTATTTATATCACAAGCCTAATTTTTACTTAATTGTATAAAGCCTAATAAATTTGAGTTTGGATATATAACCTGAGTTTATCAGATGGAATAAGAACATCTGAGTCCTCCTTATGATGATACCTTCCTTCAGGTGAGTTCTTGGGTGGAAGCTGGAGTTTTCTGTTCTTATATGAGGCGACAACAACACGTGAGAGACCAGTGACCAAGCTATAAGTTGGCTTCCGCTTGATATAAAGTCGAGAAGCAAGGAAGAACAAGAGGGTTGATAATAACATGAGAGCAGCAGGAACTCCAAAACCCAGTTTCCATCCAAAATGATCTTGCACATAAACTATGGCAGTGAAGGCAATTATGTTAGCAGCAGCAGCACTAGCATAATACCAACTGAAGTATATTTCCAAGACTCTCTGGTTATTTGGGTTATCTTTTCTGTTCACTTGGTCTGCACCAAATGATAGGGAGCAACCAAGCCCACCACTTCCAATGCTTATGAGAGCAAAGCAAGAGAGTAAGAGAGTCATTTGCCCTGATTTTGCTCTGCTACATATCTCTGTTGCTTGGTTGCAAGGTGGTGGTCTTGCCTGTGGTATCATGGCTGTTAGCCATAAGAGTGTCAGTCCCTGTCATCAAAGAAAACAACATTACTTTCAGCAGATTTAATACAACACAGTTACATGAATTATTCAAGGATTAAGGTACATGATATCATAATCTTTACTTCAGTGCAAAAATGTCGCTGTCATTAAGTCAACTAATGTTGACCGTTTAACAAAATATGTCAGTCGAATAAATGATGCAACATTGTTAAAACTTCATGGTTTTTACGCTAAGTGGTCAATAAACGGGCGGTGACATTTTTACAACATATGTGGGACTATTTGCTAAGTGGTCAATAAACGGGCCGTGACATTTTTGCATCATTTTTAAAACTTCATGGTTTTTCTCATCATTTTCTTGATTTACATGTTTAGTAAATGATCAACATTAATGGTCGTGACATTTTTACACTATTTTAAAAATTCATGTGTATTTTTCATTATCTAACTTCAGTTATACTATTTTAGTGCATCAAACTTAAAACCTTGTTTTGTCATGTAAATCTCCACCTTCATCAATATGTTATTTTGGAAGTTAATACTTGAGGAAATTATTACATTAAGGTTCCAAAGAAAAAAAAAATTAATATCAAGCTAGCAGTATAAATTCATTGTGATTACTTGTTCAGTAACATATCATTGCATGTTGTAAATGTTTTATGATTGCATTCCTTGCTCATTATCTCATAATGATTTTCCCTTGATATTTTAGATGAAGGTAAAGTCCCGTTTGCCTCAACTTTTTAGGATTTCTAGGAATGATATTTCTCATAATAATCGTCTATTTCTTTATGATTTTATTCTAATAATAGTACCTTCGTTCCCTAATATAAGAAGTTGGAGGGTAGGAAACCATGATATCTTTCACTCTAGCTATTTTATCTCTCATATTTCTTTAAATTAATATAAGGCAATTCTTAATTGATATATAATCTAGTGAACAATGATATTTTAAGGAGATCAAATCATATTTATTATAATTAGTTAATTAATTTCATTTTTAAATCCACTCAAATTAATTAAATAACTTTTATATTAAAGACTGAATGTAATATTCAATTAACCATAACTTTAGTCAAAAGTTAAATTAGTTCTACCCTTTCCATCTATTTCCTCTCCACTTGAAATATGAGCGGTCTAAATTTAATATTTTGTAAAATGATTTTTTAAACATAATTTTATTGCGATTTGTATATTAGATATTGGAAAGGAAATGAACGGGGAATAAGGAAAGGAGAGAAGTCAAATGGGATGGGAGGGAGTAAAAAACTCTTCCGTCCATTTTTATCAACCAAGCACACTTAACTCCCCCCCTTCTCTTCCAAAAAAAAAATAAATAAATAAATATAAACAAATCAAACACTGCTTAAAAGAAGTTAAAAGGAGGAATAGGATACCAGTAAAGTGAAGATGCAACCTAAGCCGACAGCGAGGAATCGACCGATATAAGAATCTCCGACAATACCACCAACCAAAGGAGTGAAATTTGCAGCAGCAGAGGATAATAACAAGACCCTGGTGGCTGAGGCAATATGAAGCCTATAATCTCCCATCAGATAGAGAGTCATATTTGGCCCAATCCCAAAGCTAGCCACCTTGGCTAGTGTCTCATTTGCTGCAACATTATTCACACAGTATTATGCCACATACACACATCTATTTCCTCTGGTCACTGTATAAGAAATATTCTAGATGGAAATTATGGTCCAACATATTCTTCTTGAATTATTTATAAGGTAGTTCCAACATATATCACACCTTTAAACACATTAATTTTACCTTGAAATTTGATAACTTCCCAACTTCACTCTTATTTAATATCAACTATACTACATGAAAACAAAGTCAACACATAATAAATGAAGGGTTAGATAGTACATTTACACATAAAATTTAATGGAATGCCCTAAGAATATGAATATGACCAAATAAAACACTATTTCTCTATCCTATAAATAGAACCGAAGTATAAGTTATTGACCATGCAATTAATGATTGTTTTCTGCTTCTACCTCTTCAAGAGACTAAGGGATGTGACAGATAATAAATACAGGTCAATTTAATCAATTTTGCAACACATTCAAACCATTCCTTCGTTCGTCTGAATTAGTTCACAACATATTATATTTTGACTAAAAAGATGGTTGGATTGGAGCAAAGTAATAATGGTACCTATAATGAAGGGCATGGTTATGAGGCCACCCTTGGGTTTCTGGGATTGAGGAATCGGAGTACGACAAGCGTTTATTCCGCCTTCACCGTAGGAGGAGGAAGAAGAAGCCATTGCTTGCAACTCCATTGTGGAAGCTAATAGAGAAGGAAAAAAACAGAGATAAAGAGGAAAAGCAGAGAACTTTTAACTTTCTCTACGTATGGTGACTTCAGTGCTTATGGTTCATTAGCGCATTAATATGCAATAACAGCTCAAGGTGGTGCCCAATAAATGACATTATATAATGAGGCTAAGTGTTTTGTTCCATGGCTGGCAAAAAAAGGGGTTTTGTTCTAAGGATTACAAAGGATATTAGGACTAAATATTTTAATGTGGGAGTAGCAATCAAGGAGGAACAACCTATGCATTCATAAAAATATAGTCTTCTTTAATTTTTTTAAATAAATTATTGAGAGAAAAAGATAATATATTATCTTTTGTTAGCATATGATCTGTCTCCATCACACGAACTCCCTCCTTCAAGTTGTTAATAATTTTCATTCTAATTTCAGCTTAATATAATACACTGCTCGACTCCTCCGATTATTTTATATATTTAAGAGAATTTTTTATGAATCAGGTGTTCTTATTTGTTTATAAAAAAAATACTAATAATCAATTTGAAATTTTTAATTTTTGTCTCCATTAACTGTTAGTTACTTCCGTTAACATATGGATTAACTTTTCTGTTTATCATCTCTCATACATAAAAGCTCTCTCCCCATAAATAATGTTTTCTCCAAAAAATAATTTGTATTTTTTACATATTTATTACTCTTTCTAGATCAAAATATAAAATTCAATTTTTTTAAGGGATGCTTATTAATTTGTAATTTATTATATAATTTTAGATTTATTTTAAATATTTTATGATTATATTTGAATATAATGGCAACAATTATTATGAATTTATAATAAAAGGAACCACATGAAATAAATAATAAAAGGGGATACCTGTTTTTATAATTTTCTTTATTGGAATAATCATGTAAGTTTTACTTTGATTCCAAGATACTCGAGACGAATTCGTAGGCTAAGGCTGAAGACACTGACAACAGAACAATTAAATGCTGCTGCAGATTGATGATGGACCACAACCAAACTAAAAAATGCAGGTGCTGAAGGTTTCATGAAGTTCTAGTTCTTAACATTGTAGTTGAGCCAAATCACAACATGTGGTTTGAGCTCATTCATCTCAACATATTATATGTACTTTTATATTGGGCAACAAGACCATTATTTAAGCTCAATTGCAAGTCATCCATGGCTCTGTTACTTGAACAAGGCACCACCCCATTAATGAAGTACAAGATAAGTACAAGATGGAGAATTCATAAGAACAATCAACTTTAAGCAGCAAAGCTCTCATCCCTTTTTTTTTTTTTTTGTCCTCATAAGAATTAAGAGTATACTCAAAATATAATCTCCATTAAATCAACATCTAATTCTTATGAAGCCACTTGTCCTCACAAGATTAACAGTTGAATTTATTTATAATTTAAGGGAAATTAAAATTTAATCAATTGTTTTCCTCATCAATTAAAGAATTAAAACTTATTTCTTATTCCTTAAATCCATAATGAAGACGCCACTCATCTAGTGCAAGAAAGAAATCTTAGTTCATCCAAAGTTTCCAAAAATCAAGCACCATCATCCTTATCCAAGATCACGCAAGAAATCATCATCTTCTCCAAGCAAGATCACGCCACCTCAAGCATCTTTTATCAAGATTCAAATATATGTCGGATTATGAATATAAGCACAAATATAGTGATACCTATAATTATAAATATAAGCACTAATACACTAATACCTATTATTTATTTTTTTTTTGGTAACAAATTTTTAGGAAAGGGGTTGGGTTCACCCACAATCCAAGGGTAAGATACCTAACTCATGATGTACAGGGACGGTCTAAGGGCTGGAGAGTACATATGCCTCCACCTCCAGCCCTCATAATACTCCTGCATCACTAAGTTGTGGAGATGCCTCCCCAAACGTCGCGACTGGAACCACAACAAAGTGGGTACTCCTCAAATGTGTAGGGGAGGACTATGAAGACCATTATTGTCAAATTCGTGAGTTCATTCTCCGATTTTATTGTTTTTACTATTCTACCTGCCCAAACATGTCACGAATCACTTAATTCGTACTAGTTGTAAACTCAGTTAAACTCATGAGTTTACACCCAAATTTACCGTTTTTACGATTTTACGTTATGAAACAATCTTGTCAACTTGCTCTAAATTTCATTTTAATTATTTTATTTGACCATATTCCATGAATTTATATATAAATTTTATAGAAGCTTCTTTTTTTGAGTTTGATAAATCTTGAATGTTGATATATTTAATATCAACTATTCATAAGCACTAATATATAGTAATACCTATTTTTTTTTTTTTTTGTAATAAAATTTTAGGAAAGGAGTTGGGTTCACTCACAATCTAAGGGCAAAACACCTAACTCATTATCCACATGGACTATCTAAGGGCCGGAGAGTATATACACCTCCACCTCCAGCCCTCATAGTACTTTTGATTCACTAAGTTATGTCTCCCAAAGCGCCGCGACTGGAACCACAACAAAGTGATTCTTTCCAAAGGTGTAAAGGGGGGACTATGAAGAGTGAAGATGTCATATTATCAATCGGGTATTATACTATAAAAATTTACAGATCAATTTTCCCTAATTAGTTTTGGTTATTAGATAAAAGTTGATAACTATAATTAATTTAGATGTGGAAGGAGTTCCTTTATGTACTCATCATGATATCCCTTATAAATAGGCATTTCAGACACTTATTAATAATGATAAGATAAGACTAATTATATTCCTCGTATATATTTCGTAACTCCATGAGCATAAACAAATAAGTTTTACCTATAAGTTATACTACACATAAAATTTTAGTTGGAGCCTATTCAAATCTCGAAGGAAAAAAACATGACTATCTTTTAATTTGATAGATTCAATCAAATTTCTTTTGTTATTAGTATTTTTTTTTTTAATTATAGTGGCTTTAGCAACCAGGCAACAAAAAGAGCAGATAATATGTCTTACGTTATATGTAATTATGAATGGACAACATGACAACTTAACAAATGCATGTATCATTCTTGTCTTTGTATTACCTACTTCAATTTTTTGCTTTACTTTTAAATTACAATCTACTAATTGATGTTTTATCGAATACTTATATATGGTGCAGATTTTTTATACAAACGACTCTTTTGAACAAGATATAATTGACAACATTCTAGAGAAATTAACATTATGATTACTTCAACATGGTTTGGAATAAAAACTAGGTAGAATTCAATTACTTGCAAACAATTTATGTTACATTTAGTTGTGTATGTAGACAACTTTTTTTTTGTGAAATCTATCCATGTTCTTCTATCTGTTCGTGGGATTAGATACTGCAAGGTAAGTTTTAAAATATGTAGATGGAAACCGTCAAAATTATGTACATATTTAAAAAAAAAAAAAAAGGAGAATGTTCACATACATCCATTAATAGAAAAATGGGCATGAAGTCTGTAATTATATATTGGACGCGGTTTAGATGATTTTATGTCCATTACTTGTTGAACGTGAAAAATTCCAATTTTTCGCGTCCCTCAAATTGACGTCCACCAAAATGGACATAAAAGGTCCGAATTAATGGACGTTTTAATGCCTTGTATAATAGTGCAAGCATTGAAATTTCATAAAAACCACAACCAATATTATTAACATAATTAAACATAAGAAGCAACATATATATTCCTCATATACATTTGGCAACTCCATGAGCATAAACAAATGGAGTAAGTTTTACTTATAGGTTATAATGCATATAAAATTTTAGTTTGAGCCTATTCAAATCTTGAAGTTAAAAAAATGACTCTTTTTTTTAAAGCATGACTATCTATATTCAATCTCTTGGAACTTCTTACAACTTCAATGTACATGTCCATATCAATCCTCTCCTACTTCTCCTTTTCATCATTAACCCCGCCTTTATTTTCTTCCAATATTGAAGCAAGTTCTTCATTTTCTTTGGGTAATTCATCAGAAGTTGGTCCATAAATCCAGCTACAAAACAGGTAATACAGAAAATTAACACCACACATTCCTACAAGAATCCAATAATACCTATCATAACGACCTCTATTGATATTATCTGACACCCAACTCTGTTTCCCTCCTCTAGAAGTTATGTCATCCACGGCGCTGAACAAGGCGGTGGCCACCAAGTTGCCACCTGCCATTCCAAGCCCGAACAGCGACCCGGCAATGCTTGACATACTCCTGGGAAACTCCGAGTAATAGAACTCTTGTTGGCCAATGGCATTAAATGCTTCTGCTATGCCACCAAGGAAAAGTTGAGGAAGAAGCCAAGCTATGGACATATCAAGAACCGCATTAGTGTCATCAATATGTCCCTCTTCAATGGCTCTTTTTCGCCTCATAGTCTCAACAATTGCTGCAACAACCAATGCAAGGAAGTAGAAGAACAGCCCAATTCCTATTCTGTATTTTGCACCAATCCTAACTTGTTTGCCTTTGATCTTTGATGCTATAGGAAGAATGATACGGTCATAGATACCTACCCACAAAAATATTGAGAATATGGTGATCACAGCCAATGAGCCTGCTGGGATTTCGAAATTTTTTGTGATATGTCTGTTGAAGGATTTGGCTTGGAGCAATGGAAATGAGCCTTGGTTGGCGTTGACCGACATCATTATCCCAGTTGACCATAGTGGAATGATTTTGATGATTGCTTTTAGTTCTTCTACTTCCTGTGCAGTGCAAAGACTCCATGGATTTGTGGCCGAGCCATCAGGGGCTATATCTTTTTCTGGATCTTTAATCAAGCAAGCCTTATTCAGAAACCTGTACAAACAAAGGTGTCACCTGGTTTTGATCCAACGAATGTACATAAGATCAAGAATGGAATTAAAACATGGGGTTAAATCCACTCCATATCCTTATACTTTCAACAACTTTTCGTTTGGATTCATGTACTCCTAACAAGTTTTGGTTTTGGTTCTTACATGTAAATCACATCAGTACAAGTCAAGTCAGTAGTTCACGACAACCTACTCAATGGTATTAATGCCACATAAATGAAGATAATATGATTAAACTCAAATCCAAATCCTTATATATGAAACCATAGAAATCAAAGTTTTAGATGACATAAAGTACAGGGACCAAAAAAACTCATTAAAAGTATAGAAATCTAGAGCAAGTTTGACCCAAAAATATATAAGTGTAAAATACCAAGTTGACTAATTGGAAAACGAATTAAAGGTGTATAAGCTTAAGGTAAGTCTAATCAAAATGGTTTGAACTATTTTGAATCTAAAGTATAACAAACATGAGTTTTGATATATCACCTGAGTTTATCAGATGGAACAATAACATCTGAGCCCTCCTTATACTGATACCTTCCAGGCGAGTTCTTGGGAGGAAGCTGAAGTTTTCTGTTCTTATACCAAGCGACAACGACACGTGAGAAGCCGGATAGCAAGCTAGCAGTTGGTTTCCGCATGATATAAAGTGGAGAAGCAAGGAAGAACAGGAAGGTTGATAACAACATGAGTGCAGCAGGAACGCCAAAGCCCACTTTAAATCCAAGATGATCTTGCACATAAACTATGGCAGTAAAGGCAAGTATGACAGCTGCAGCAGTAGTAGCATAATACCAACTGAAGAATATTTCTAAGACTCTCTGGTTATTTGGGTTATCTTTTCTGTTCACTTGGTCTGCACCAAATGCTAAGGAGCAACCAAACCCACCAGTTCCAATGTTGGTGAGAGCAAAGCAAGAGAGTAAGAGAAACATTTGACCTGATGTTGCTGAACTACAGACTTCTACTGCTTTGTTGCAAGGTGGAGGTCTTGCTTGTGGTACCATTGTTGTTAGCCACAAAAGTCCTATTCCCTGTCATAAAAGAAAACTACATTATTTTCAACAGAATTTTTTTTACATGTCAATTCACCAATGTGGGTAGTTTCAAATCTGCACAATACAGAGGTAGATATTTGGATACAAAAAAAAAAAAGCGTTTTTTTATTCAAAACCATGAGTTTTGGTTGTGAAGAAGACCATCTAAACACCTCGCATGCAGAAGTTGATTATTATGCTAGAACTGTGGTTTTCCATGAATATAGTGAGAAAAATAATGACAATGTCAGAGGGCAATGCACCAAAAAATAGTCCATTTAAGTGCAAACCCTCTTCTTCTGTTCTTTTTGGTAATTTACTTATCAAAAAGTGATTCAAATAACAACTATCCAAATATATTCAATATCACCTTTTCAGAAAATCTTTTCTCCAAGATCAGCTTTAATCACTTTTCGTCGTAATCTATTTTCCAAAAGCTAACCACTTAGTGATGCTATAGTAGTGCATCAAGCTCAAAACTTTATTCTTGTAGAGGCCTAATTCTCTATTGAGTTGGACAATTCGTAACTTAGATATTAGTTCCCTTAAATCACTTGTGAAATCTCCAGCCTCGTCTATATGTCATTTTGGTCGATAAAGACAAAAGGTCCCATCATCATCATCATCATGATAATACATCCCAATATATGCATATTTTTTATGTTTTAATTCTAATAGAATAGTACTCCCTCTGGCCTTAAACATGTCAACCATCATTACCACTTCTCTATCACTTCATTAGTTATCATTTTAGTCCATCTTATTCTCCATCATCCCATTTCATCACATTCCCAATCTTTACAACAACCAAACAGGACCTAATAGTGGAGTCAAACAGATTCTAAGAAGAAAATTGACCTGTTGAAATTATTCGAGATCGTTGTGTTCAAGTTATGAAAGACTCAGTCAAAATAGCTTTGGTCAACAAATTAATAAAGCATTTAATTTTTTCCCTTAAAAGAAGGAAAAAATCAATAAAGAGGGAATAATATAGAATACCAGGAAAGTGAAAATAGAACCCAAGCCAACAGCGAGGAATCGACCAAGATAAGAATCTCCAACTATAGCACCAATCAAAGGAGTGAAATTTCCAGCAGCAGAGGATAATAACAAGATCCTGGTGGCTGAGGCAATATGAAGCCTATAATCTCCCATCAGATACAGAGTCATATTTGGCCCAATCCCAAAGCTAGCCACCTTGGCTAGTGCCTCATTTGCTGCAACATTGTTCACACAATATTATGCCTCAGAAATCAGAAAAAAAAAAATTGTTTTTTTTTTTTTTAGATAATTAGATTTATAGAGGAAAGTCATAATAATAATGATGATGATGATACCTATAATGAAGGGCATGGTGATGAGGCCACCTTTACGCCTCTGAGTTTGAGAAATCTGAGGACTACGAACCATTCCACCTTCAGCAGCAGCAGCGGCAGAAGAGGAAGAAGAAGAACCCATTTCCTGCATCTCCATTGCGGAAGAGAGAAGGGTAAAACACAAGACATAAAAAGAGGAAAAGCTTAGATCTTTAAGCCTTCCGCTAATGCTTATAGTCCCTTTGAGTCTTTTAAAACTTTAATCAAGCTTACAGCTTGCCTTTCTGATGCGAAAAAAAAAAAAAGAGTGTGTGCTAAAGGATTGAAATGGAAGCAGGCCTCATGAAACTTAAAACTAGCAGTAGTAGTGCACTAATATATAGGGGATATGCAGAGTGCGGCATAAATCCTGAAAGTCACAATAATAATGACTATAGGTTGTCCTAATAATTACTCCCTCTTATCCTTGTTGTCACAGGAGGTAAGGTGAACTATAAAATCTCACGGACCAATAGAATTAGTTAAAATCATTAAATATGTTTTAAAATGCAAGTGATTTTTAATATTGTGCTTATTGATTGTAATAAACTCCAATCTCATACTCCCTCCGTTTCATAATATAAAATCTTTTAAACTGAATTATGGTTTCCTAAAAAATAGTTAAAGTTAGTTAAAAAGTAATAAATATGTAGGAAATATAGTTTTGTTTCAAAGAATGTCCTTGTTTATGAAAGAATAAGAAAGAGAGTAATAATAAAAAGAAAGAAAGAGAATGTATGGCGATAAATGATGTAAGAGAAAAAAAGTAATGAGATAGAATAAAAACACATTGATTATAATTTTGACTCAACTTTTTCAATAATGCATTGACTTATTATTTAGATCAACTCATATAGGGTATTATATTTTAGGACAAATTCGTTATAAAAAAGGATCTTATATTATGAGACAGATGGAGTATTAATTATCAACTGTCTCACTACCCTTATTAAATATGTGCATAAATGGAAAAATGTAATTAATTTTCATTGAAAACTACCAAGTATCTTATGAAAAGGACCAAAATAGCTTGTTAGTTGGTCCCTTATAATAAGGAACAAAGGCAATATCATGTAATAAGTCATCAATATGGATTGGTTGCCATTTCTTACTCCTCTACTCTTAGTTATAAAGCAATTCCATATAATTTACACAGAACAAAGAAAACCTTAAACCTAACTAATTATATCTTAAAATTTGAAAATTTATCAACTTTACCCCTATTTAATATCCACCACACCACATGTAAATAAAGTCAATACATAATAAATAAAAAGGTAAAATCATATATTCACACATAAATTTAATGTCATGACTTATAAATAAGACTAAATAAAATATTATTTCTGTCTTATAAATAAGACCAGAAAAGTACATTAGAATCTATCAATATTTGTTATTTACTTGTTGTAAGATTTCCTTAGGTGATAATTTTTTTTAATGAGCTACTGGTATTCTAATTAAACCCTCAAAGAATTACTCGTCTAATCCTATATATAAGGCAGTGAGAGAATGTTTCTTTTGTTTCTATTTATAAATCACCTCATTAAATTTTTCAAATGAATGTATAATTTTATTCCTCATTTATTATTTGTTGGCTTTACTTTCATGTGATATAGTGAATATTAAATAGGGGTAATATTAAAAAGTTATTAAATATTAAGGTAGAGTTAATGAAATTTAAAGTCTCTTCTATATAAAATTTGTTGGAAGTACATTTTAAATAGGCATGGTATGAGTACATATCATACTAGTCTAAATTCGGCTATAGTAGGACAGCCCATATAGGCGATAGTCCTACCACTTATGTTACCGCATCTCTAAAGGATTGAACATGTGTTCTTTGGTTATGCTAAAGTAACTCCGGCATTGATGATTTATGTTACTCTCGTATCTTAATTATAAGATTATTTTTATTTTTTTAAAAAAAATTAAAGATATAAAATTAATCATTTTAAATTGTCTATAATTATCTTTTTTTTTTAAAACTAATTTATTCTACTTATAAACTAATTTATAGTCTAATTACATGTGACATATATTATAATTTAATGGTTTAATTTACTTCCTTAATTTCCACAAAAAAAATCAAAATAATATTATATTTTAGAAACAGAGGGAGTATTTGTTTATGATGATTGTCCCAAGACACAATCGATCTAAGCATGTATAAACTATAATTGTTATAAAATATTTTTCTATTAGTGGATGTCCATATTACCATCTCTTAGGATTTCTTTCTTTCTAAATGTCTAAACCTTGTAACATCCCAATAAATGATTTGTAGGGAATTTTCATATGGTTAATAACATAATGCTTACCATTACTTATTTGTAACCATAGGTAAAAACTTCAATGTGAAGAGGCTTATCAATAGAGGTCATGTACAATGCATTTTTACACTATTGAATCATAAGTGAAAATGATATCTTCTTTCTCTCCATCTTCTTCTTATATTCTCTTGTCTTCTTCCCATATTTTATTGTCTTATTATTCTCTTCTCTATCTCTCCATCTTTCTACTTTTTCTTTATTTTATGATAATAATCATCTTTTTCCTTTTGTATTTCAAAGGAGAAAATATAGTGAAAAAGTTAAAGTGTGAAGTGTGAACCGCTTGAAAGATGGCAAGCACATGACCTTTTCGTTTGTGGACGTGGACAAGTGAGAATTGAAAAATATACTCAGATATTTATATAGAAATCAGATGAGACGTTTAGATTTTAAACGTATCTCTCGATTCCTAACCTTTTTATAAGTTAGATTTTGTGCTTGTCAAAATTTTTATTGCTTTTTAATTTTATTCATTTAATTTTCCCTCATATCTTTTACTCACTCACTGTCTCTCTCTCTCTCACAACAAGGGTGCATAAGAAATAGAAGTAGCATTTTCAATATCAATAAAGTATTATCCCACTAAATGAATCCAGTTATATAGATCAAACAACATTATTATGCATTTTCGATGACTAAATTCTTGTGTGTGTGTGGGTTTCTAAAAAAACATACATACTTCCTACAATCCTAAATATAAACCTTATTTTGAGAGTTGGTCATAGTCCTAAATATAGGACTTAATTCTAATTTTTGTCAACTTATTCACAAATTATATCTACTGGTGCTCCTTCAATAATAATCAAATAAGAGATATGGGAAGAAATAAGGGAATATGATTAGGGTGTGTTAAAAAAAACACAACATATCAACTAAAATAACTAATATCCTTAATTTAATCAAAGTAATGAAATATATCATACATTTAGGATAGGAAGGAGCAGCATTTTTCAACCAAATTTTAATTAGACAATTGGATTATTTATACCATAAAAAATCACTAGCTAGTAGTACGAATGATTGGAAGAGATGTTGATAAGTGTCATTTTAGTGTTTTAGTGTTGTGTGTAATTGAAAGGGCATGAGGAAGGGGGTCCAGTATGACTTTTGGTAATTTGGAATCAATCAAGTTTGCATATAATTGTATGGACGTAAGGCTGACCAGCTTTGGCATGTTACCATTTTCACACTGCAAATCCACTTTCTTCTTTATCTCATTATGTATAATGCGCCATTGGTAAAAAAAAAAATGTATAATGCGCCCACAATTCCCCTAACTCCACCTCTTCCTTTCACACCTTTCATTGTTATAGCTCAAGACTGATGGTAAACATAACTACTCTATCTATTTTCAATTTTTGTTGAATTTATTGCAAATTATCTCCATTGATAATTATTCAACAATAGTCAACTAAAGAAGAAAGTTAAAAAATAAAAAAAGGTAATAATGTTTAAGAAAAACATGATATACTAATCATTTTAACTAACATCCTTTATTAGATTAAATTACATAAATATGTCTCATATTAAGAACTAATGAAAGTAGCAATTTTTGCTTGCCTTAAAACTTAATGCCTTTTTTACCCTTAATTGACTAAATGTTTCTACCTTGTCTTTTTTTCCCCCTCGATCATTCTCATCACCCTTCAATGGAAAACATATATATTTTATATACCTTTATTTTTTTTAACTAATTTTAATTGTCTACAAGGTTTGAGCAATTGTTACTTATAAAGAGGAACAGGGAGTAATAAGTTCTCACTCTAATTTAATATATAAGAGAATATTTCATGGACATCCTATTTCTATTTATACGAGATAATAATAACCTAAATTTACTATTTGTTCATTCGCTCCATCAATAAGGTTTTTTAAAAAATATTTTATTTTTTACATATTTATTATCATTAATCATTTTTAACTGTGTAATCTACCCAATTGACTTATTTATATTTCATTGAAACGATAAGAGTATTAAGTAGTACACACTTTTTCACCTCCACTCCTTCCATGTCCTATTTTATCTTATATTGATTCCTCAACAACCTTCATGAATCTCACATGTGATTGTGTTTATCACCTTACTAAATCATCAATACTTAAACTTTACAGTTTTATAATAAGTCATTATTTATATAACATTGAAATTGAAGGCTCATTTTTTATAAATATTTTTCTCACTCTTCTTTCACGAGACAAACATTCAAACTTGTCTTAAAAAGTCAACAAAGGTTGCTTGTAATATGATGGTGTAGTCACTCGTTATAAATTGTGGGCCAAATCCATCCAAACTGTTCATTCTATGGCTCGTGCCACTCGAGTTCTCTTATTTTATTCATGCATCATTTGTCACAATCATCGGCCCCATTCAAAATCATTCATTGTTAGATCCCACTTACATTTTCAGTTCATTTCATTTTATCAATTACATGCTCATAAATTTAAAAACTTCCTTTTTTTCTTAGGAAATTTCACATGAAAAAGCAAAAATATAACAAGTAAGCCTATATCGAGTATTTGTGTGTGCACCATGCAAGCTAAGTTTTCATTGGACCACACTTTTCGTATGAAATACTAAATTTAATTCTAGTTATACAAGATATTCATTTTGATGAAAAAATATATGAAATATTGATCTGTTTTGTCTTTCAAATTTGTATTTTCTTTCTTAAAGTATCCTTATAGATTAAAAATATAAAAGAAGTTTTTATCAATATTAATTTCAATACACATAATTGAAGATAGTATTTCAGAGAAAATAATACACATTTGTTACAACTAATTATATCAACTTTTTAATATCTGTAAATTAGTTATCTGATTGACTAACTTTATATTTTAGGAAAGATGTAAAGTCGCGATATGAAAATGAGGGCGTTAGGAAGTGTTAGAAGATTTAAAATTTAGGGTTAACGATCTATTTTGTACTAAAAGTTTTCATTTATAGGTTATTTTGTTCTGGGAGTTTTTTTTTTTTTTGTAAAATTACCCTAAAATTTTCAAAACGTATCAATATTAATGTATTCTATTAAGAATTTCATGTTGATTATTAAAAAATTGATATATATATATATATATTAACCGTAAATGACAAAATAGAAACAGAAAAATACTCTTGAGGCAAAATAGCTCACTAACAAAAACTTTTAAGGCAAAATAGACCCTTACCCTAAAACTTTTATCAACCATACAAAATATTAGCATTTTTATAATTTATTATCAACCATACAAAATATTAGCATGTTTATAATTTAATCTTGATCCATGAATACAATTGCTTACCTGCCGATCCTAGGAGGCTAATATGGTTGCAGTTAGTGAAAAAGAAAGGGAAAATTAATTATAGGTCTTGTGTAAGGAACTTAATTAAGATGATATCCCATGAAATCACATAATTAATCTCAAGTCCATGCCACGAAGTTGTTATCGTATGGTCCTTAAATTGTCGTTGGCAGGCCAAATAGTTGTTGCCTTTTGGTCAAAAGTTGTTACTAACTTATAATTAAATTCACAGTCAATAACAACGTTTGATCAGGCGATAACAACTTTTGGCCTGACTATAACAGCTTTTGATTAGACAATAACAATTTAAAGCCTGACGATCACAATTTTTAAACTCTTGTTTAGTAACAACTTTTGAGCTGCCGATAACAACTTAATGGCCAAGTAATAACAATTACGTGGGACCTGAGATTAATTAATTGCGTGATTCTATGGACATCATCTTAATTATGTTCCTTACACAGGACTTGTAATCAATTTTCCCAAAAAGAAATGTCAAATTTTTGTGCTGTTTTATGCTTTTGTATTATTATGCATTCAATTTTGTATTTTATAGTTATAGTAAAAATATGTTGCTCTTAATTTTTATTTAATTTGTACATGGGTCCATCGTGCCTAATAGCAAGTTTGCTAGCAAGGAAGATGATTGAGTTAGGTTTAGCTAAAATGTTGGACCATTTTTTTCATAAAAGGGGCTGGGCTCACCCACAATTCAAGAGTAAGGCTCCTAACTCATGATTAATTTGGGCCTATCTCTATAGACTCTAGAGCATGTCAAGCAAGCCATTTTTTCTGTCAACACATGTAAGTTTCGCTTAGCTTCATTTAGTTTTGGAGATGCCTCCCCAAACACTGTGATTGGAAGCACAATTAAGTGGTACTCTCCAAGAATAAAATGGTCGAATGTTAATCTTTTCACCAACTGAACCCTAAGACGATGGGTTTGAACCACTTTGGTTAGATGATTCGCGATGATCTTTAACTCTTGTTGCTTTTATCCCCTAACTTCCATAGTATCAATAAATCAAATAAAATTAATTCTCTTTCTTTAACAAAAAAGCTCAAAGAACCAAGGTTCAAAAAACCGGATCGGGCATCAAACCGGGTGAGGCACTGGTTCAAGGGTCAATGGTCGGATCGGGGTCAGATCGGGTCAAACCGGATTATATTAAAATAATAAAATTTTATTGATATTAACATTAATAATCACTAATATCAAAATGTAAATGTAGATAGGTATGCATGATTCATCAAATATGAATATTTTAATGTTTCTATAGAGGGAAAAAGAGAAAATATTAGTTGATTACACATAAAAATAAATATTATTCTACAATCCACAGACTAAAATACAAATATTAAGAGCAACAACAATTAAATATTAAGTATATGCAAGTAAAATAACATTTAAAGTAGTATAGTTTCTTAATTTCTAAAATTGAGTTAAGTGAAAATTAGTAATTAGGTGAATTATAATAAAATATTTTTATAAAAAAAAAAAAAAAAAGTGCCAACCCGGTTCAACCACCGGGTTGGCTGTTGAACCACCCGGGCTGGGCGGTTCAACCGCCGGTTGAACCGGTTTGACCCGGCCATTGCCCGTGTCAAACTCCAATCCGGCTTTTCATCTTGCCCGGACCGGACCAGCGCCCGGTTCACGGTTGAATCGGCCGGTCCGGTCCGGGTTTTTCGTCATTGCAAAGAACACTTACAAAAATATTTACCTATCTACCACAAAGAAAGTTATCATAATAATTCACTTATCTAAAAATCTCATCATGTGCCAAGTTCCGCACAATCATGTTTCTTAACTCATTGATTATACTGTGAAAAGAGCGATCATAAGGTTGCTGCATATAATTTCTTACAAGAATAATTCTATAAGGATAATATTGAAGAAATAAAAAATTAAAAAACTGTTTGAAGAAAATTAAAGGATTTGGAGGTCATTCTCAATTGAGAGAATTTGCACATGAACTATCTGAAAGGTTTTCTACTCAAAATCATTTCGAAAATGTTTAATATATGTATATATATACACATACACTTTCTTCACTATTAAAAATTGTTAACAATCATAATTAATTTTGAAACTGCAATGGTGACACTGAAAACAAAAAAAATTCAGAATACCCAATTGATTCTTCGAGGATACTTTTTGGGCAAAAATCACCTTCAAATGATACATCGAATCCAAAGGGCTTGACGTGCTAAAATTCAATTCTTCCTCCCTACTTTTGTCTCATTTTATATCTATTGAATTCCTCTCTCTGTTTAATCACAACGACTTGTCTTTTCTGTAACCAAAAAGATAGTAAACAAAAAAGAGTGATCGTAAACTTGTCTCCCCCTTTTCCCTCACTTTGATTATTAATGGGATTTTTAAGAAATAGAAACTTGATATTAAACTTTTAAGTTGGAACATACTTGGGAATAGAAAGAGGTATAGGTCGAAAGATAAAGCAAAAGAAATGTTGAATGATGTATTTGAATGAATAAAGTAAACAAAAAAGAGTGATCATAAACTTGCCTCCCCCTTCCCCCTCTTTTGCATTGCCAATACCCTACTTATTTTACTACCATACTATCCATACTGACCAAGCCACATTGGATAAGCATTCAAACAATATTTTTTAAGGGAAGATATTGTTTGGGATAGGGTTAAGTGGACCCAAAATAACTTTTTTTTTAGACCTAAAAGGCTTGACTGTTTGGTTTAGCTTTTCAAACTTAGGTTTGGATTCAAAAACCTAGGTTTGGAAAAAAGGTAAACCAAACATTTGAAAAAAATGTGAAAAGCCATTTTTGGTTGGAAACCTAGGTTTTAAATAAACTAAAATTTTTTACTTTTACACGAAGTACGAGGTATAAAAAATGTCATTACACATATCATAATGATCTGCCAAAAATATCCTTATCCTCTATCTTTCCCAACACATTAAACTTATGTTCTTTTTAGTAATTTACACAGAAAAAATCATTCTCATAACAATCATCCAAACACCCTCACTCAAAAGCATTTTTCCAGCTTTTTTCAGAAAAGTTGGAAAAAACACTTCTACAGCTTTTTTCTCATAAGTTATTCCAAAAGATAATCCATACTGGCTCTAGTTGGAAACCAAATAACATATTTAGTTCACTATTTGGACATAATGACTTTTTATCCAAAAACCCCATTAAAGTTGAAGTGGTTTTTCTTTTCGTTTGGCTTCTTCTATGTTTAACCCTTCTCAAAGTTTTTCAACATCACTTGAATAAGTTTATGCCATACTGACTTTATTAAATATTAACTAAGCATAAGTCATTTCTGCAAACACTAAATCGAACAAGCCCTAGTTTGGATCTTCTAGGGGATGGAGTGTGTGTGTGTGTGTTTTTTTTTTTTTTTTTTGGGGGGGGGGGGGTGTCTCTTCCTCACCTGTCCATCTCTCCATCACTAGAGAGGACCTAGGTCGAAGAATACATGAGTTTCATTTCACTTCACAGTTTATCATACCAAAGACATAAAAAGCCTGAGCTCCTGGTATATCTCACAGGGTAAAGAGTTGCATGGTCCATGCAGATCAAGCTTCATACATATTGCACCATTCTTGTAATGTTGGGGTTACAACTCCAATATTCTTCATGTCAAATAGGTTGGCTGAAAACAAACGAACGAACATTGGCCGTTGCTCATTATGAAGATGCAGTAACGTAAACTTTGATCATCAGAGAGAGACTTAGGGGGGGAATAAAATAAAATGCCCAGAGGGCGTCTAAAACACAAAGCTATATAAAGTTACAGGAAGGAATATTCATAAGGGGAAGGGTAGCATCATAGAGTGCAATCATATTCTTTCTCACAGGCATACTACTGGATCACGACTTTCTTCCAGTTAAAATCAATTTTTATCGGTCATAATAGATATTAGTGCATGTTTGGGAAAGCAATAAGAAGAAGGCTCATAAATTGAAGCAATTTTTTCTGGCTTCTACCTTTGTCTTTTCTTCATATTTGAACTTTCTCAAACTTACTTTTGACATATCATTCAAACAAGTTTATATCAAACTGACTTTTTAGAAAAGACACATCCCAACATAAATCACATTACATGATTAACTTTTACCCCAACTTTAGATAGCAAAAGTATGTGGGATAAAAAGTCCCATTTGCCAACATTAATCCAAACAAGCCCTTGGATATATGAGCTATTGACTAAATTATGCATATGCCCAAATGAAATAACCTCCCCTGATATTCAAACTATATTGAATTATTGACCACAAATCAAATGATCCTCGCAATAGCAAACAACTCATTGATCAGAAACACTCGTGATACTTGGACAAATGAGTGCAAACTGTGTAGGAATGAAATGGGAAATTCATAAAAAAAAATTGGTGCATAGGCAGGAATTAGCCCATAGTACAAATATGGAGATGCCCATGCTCTGCACAACAGTAATAAACACCCTATCCTAAGCCAGAAAGTCTAGATTATTATCATAACACACACAAACTCATCATTCTTGGATGGATTTAATAAAAACCACAGTAGAGCTTCACAGGAAATTGTTCTGGCCACATTATGTTCATAAACAAATAGTTTAGAGAAGGGTTTCAACTATCTTTGATAGTTATCTAAATTGATTTTACAGACAATTGTAAGTCTCTTAAGCAAGTGAAACTTAAAAGGACGTACCTTGATGGATATCAGGTGTAGCAGCAGCAGTGGCATCTACAATAACAGTAACAGGTCGATAATCTAATGATACAGCATCAAAAACAGTCTGCCTGATGCAATTTGGAGTTTGAACACCTAAAAGAGTGATTTGAAGAGTCAAGTCATGTATGTGAGTATAAAAGTGTATAAATAAATTCAGTTTGTCGGATTGGACTATTCACCAGTGATCACTAGACTACTGATCCCTGCTCCTTGAAGGAATGAATGAAGATGTGTGGCAAAAAATGCACTGAACCTTGTCTTCACCAACTTATAATCCCCTTCTCTAATTACCAAGCCATCAGCCAATTCTGCACCTTTGCTTCCCTTAGTGGTTGGTCCAACTTGCCCTGCTCCATATAAATGCCGTCGGAAGAGTTCAACATCTCTTCCTAAGGGATCATGTTCACGTACAACCTGAAAACATTTTGTGGAAGCACCTCAAAACAAATAGTGCCTTCAGAGCTTCAAGTATAAAAAACGTGGACCTGATTATGAGTGCAAAAGATTAACTACTTAACATGAATGTTTCTCTTGGAATCTTTCTGTTCGTTGCTCAAATGAAATCTTGCAACATTACCCAAGAAAACGCAAAGTTGAAAATTAACACAATGAACTGTATGTGTCTCTTCAATTTTCTTCAAGAGAGATGGAAATAAACCTCAGCTAAGCAAAGGTGAAAAACTGCTGACTGCAGTGCAGAGTGTTTATAAACTAAAATATTTTAAGAATTGAATACACATATCATAAAACTCATTTCACAACTTTGCCTTTTCATTTCTTTACTATTCCAACTATACCATTCCTGGAAACTTCACTCAGCATTCAAGCTTTACACCAAATGAACAATGACTTCATAGCAAGGCTTGTTTCATGAAAACATTTCCGTTAAAAGTGAACCATAATCCCTCCTTCCCCACAGAATATTCTGATGGAATGTTCAGATCTCTCAGGTTAAATTACCGTAAATTTGTATCTTCATAATCACAGCTATTAACAACGCATCTTCATCGAGACAAAACGAAATGGCAAGAATGAAAAATGGGCATGACCTATGCTTACCCAAACTATGAGCATACCATGCTGCCTAGCAACTTCAACAGCCTTAACAACATTAGGGACTATAGCTTTGCCTCCTTTTACAATCATGGGGCCACCATCTTCTATAAAGTCTCTCTGCAATAACAAAAGCCCATATATAAACTTCCCTTTCTTCAAGATTCACTTACATTATAATTTGATCCTTTAAAAGTCCTTAATTTAGTCTCAATAAGAGTGAGATAAGAGCATACCTGCATGTCAATGACAAGAAGAGCCGTGTTAGCCTGCTTATCTGCCATTTCCAAAGGCGAAGCCTTTTGAAACTGGGGATTTGAACGGAGAGACAAGTTCCTCAACGAATTGGGTTTACAATAGATGAGGCGACTGCACGGGCACTTGAAGCAAAAACCCAAATTAGTGACAAAAAATCATTAGAGAAGTGGAAATTTAGAGAGAAGAGAAGGAAATACCAAGAAGGAGAATGGGGTGGAATCAATTTCAGAGACGAAAAGGGCGAGAATTTGGAGTGCAGGGGAGAAGAAGGCGAAGAACCAAAACAGAATGAGGAGGTTTTAAGAGTAGTGGCCATCTTGTGAAGCCTCTGCGTTCCTCTTCTCTTCTGCTTTCTCCTGTGTGCAATTCTCCCTTATATTTTTGACATTTTTCCCTTCCTACAGAGAACATGATACTCCATGCCCCTCCTATCTTAATTATAAGTTATAACATTAACTTGATTTATTTTTATGGAGGTTAGAGAAGTAAATTATACCATTAAGTTATAATATAAATTATATAAGTTAGTTTATAAGTAAAATAAATAAGTTTTGAGGGAAAAAGGTAAATATAAACAATTTAAAATGATATATTTTGCTTTCTTATTTTCTCCATAAAGATCAACTTAATCTTATAATTAAGACCGGATACAGAGTACTGTAATAATAGTGAATCTTAATATTAAGGAAGTCCGAAATGGAAATCAAAATTTTCCCATCATTTTTCTACCCACATATGTCATCTAAATAATCTTACTCGTACAGTGAAAAGTAAAAAGGCCTTAAAATACTCAATAAACCTCTTTAACTACCTGTCGAAATAGAAAAGGTTACGCAGTCAAAAGCGCTACGCAAATAGTCAATCTTATTACCCATATAGTAAAAACGTCTTGCAAAACTTGTCCAACCCCTTTAACGAGTCTTGAAAGCCGTTTTCACTATATGAGTAATAAGATTGACTATTCGCGTAATGCTTTTGACTAAATACTTGACCAGACAAGTCTTGTAAGGCATTTTCACTAGATGAGTAATGAGTTTGACTATTCATGTAATGCGTTGAACTAAATGCGTAACTTTTCATCTATTGACAAGTAGTTAAAGAAGTTAATTTATCAAGACTTGTCTGGTGTTTTCTGACTATTCATGTAATGCGTTGAACTAAATGCGTAACTTTTCATCTATTGACAAGTAGTTAAAGAAGTTAATTTATCAAGTCTTGTCTGGTGTTTTCAGTATATAATTAATGAGATTAATTATTCATTTAATTTTTTTTACAAGATGTGGAGATCACAGATAAGAGAGAGAAATGAGCGATTGTTTTGATCTAATTATGGAGAAAGAGAGAAGAGGAGAATGTGAGCTATCCCATATTCCCGTAAAGGTTGTGTCATAAATGATGTGAGAGGAAAGGGAGAACTATTATGTCTTTTTACTCAAATTTTGATATCTCATGTTGGTATCAAACGACTTAAGGTTTGTTTGAATTAGTGATTGGAAAAAGGATTATTTTTTTTCTGAATTTGACTTTTACAGAAATAAAATTGAATTTAAGTCAGATTGTATAGGAGGTTTATGTTTGTATTAACTCTAACAAAAGTAAATTTTTTTTATCATTTTGACTTTTAAAAATAGGGATAAGGGTCAAATTAACCCTAAAAGTTTTCCCTTAGGATCACTGGCAACCCGGAAGCTTTTTCTGGATTAATTTAGCCCTCAAAGTATACAAAAGGTATTAATGTCACCCCTCCCTAACGGTGCACCCAGTTATCAACGTCCACGGCAACATGGCAAACACATAGGACCATTTTTTTTACACATGGGCTGATATGAGAAAATAATTAAAAAACAAAATTCAGGCCAAAAAAATTAAAAAAAGAAAAGAAAAAAGAAATCAGCCGTAAAAAAACAAAAAACACGATGAACTGAATCACTCAAGAGATAACAAATCCATCGTCCTCCTGAATATCCAAAAAACGAAACCTAACCCATCTACTTCCATGGAGAAAAATGAAGGAACCCTAAATGGTGATGGCAACTACGAATCGACCGATAGGGAGAGAGCAAAGCGAGAGGAGCAGAGTGAGTGAGAGAGCAGTGACATCTCAATATAGTATTTGCAAATGGAAATGAGTATCCAAAAGTTTTCTTACTCAGTATTACACTGAAAGTGTTAAAAAGGGATATATGTTGTCCAAATTGAAAATTTATTAACAATCAACGTTAGTCATTTAGCTATCAGGGTAACATTATTTCTTTTTTAAAAACTATTGTGGTGATATTAAATCCCACGAAAATTCAGAATACCCAATAAATTTTAGATAAATACTTCTAGGCCAAAAGGACCTCCAACCAATACATCTATCCATGGAGCTTAACTTTCTTAAGTCAATTCTTCCACCCTTTTGTGTCATATTGTATCGATTGAACTACTCTCTCTTTAATCACAACGACTTGTGTCTTTTCTATAACCAGAATAAAAGTAGACAAAAAAGGGAGTGATTATAAACACGCCTCCCCTTTTTTCCCCTCTTTTTCATTGCAAGTTTTCTACTACTTTTATTGCATACGGTTCACACAGACCAAGCCAAGCTATGACTGTAAATGCATGCAATCATGCATGATTGCAAACAAGATGTTTTTTCCTTGAGGGATCCACTTGTTTGGGATAACACTGGGTGAACCTAAACTGACTGTTTAATTTTAGGCATAAAAGCTAGTTGGAGGCTAAATATTAGGGCCTGTTTGGATTAGTTTATAGAGAATAATTTCTAAGAAAAAAGCTGAAAAAATGATTTTGGAGAAGATTTTAAGCAAAATAGCTTTTTTTGAAGAAAAAAAAAGACTTTTGGTAAACTGAGAGTGTTTGGATAGTTGTTACTAGAATAGCTTTTGTGTAAAGTACCAAAAAGGACATTAGCTAATACTCCCTCTGGTCCTTATTATAAGGCACCAACTACCAATTCTCACAAACCAAGGAATGGTAGTTGGGTCCTTAAATCTAGGCTTAATTGACCATATTTTCCAACTTCACCCTTCATTAAATGATACAACTTAACATTTTAAACTATGAACATTCATTAATGACAAGGGTAAAGTAGGAAAAATGTAATTAATGTGGCGGTTGGTGCCTTATAATAAGGACCAAAAATTTTGTTAGTTGGTGCCTTATAATAAGGACCAGAGGGAGTATGATATTTACATTTAAAGGAAAAAATTTATTTCAAAGATTTAAAACATCAAATTATATAATTAATAACATTAATTATGCTTAACATTAATTATTTTATAATATGATCAAAAAACTAATAATATGTAACTCATTTTTTATATTAATTATGTTTAACAAAATTACATATTTTAAAATATGTAACTCAACCAATAGTTAAATATTTAATGGATAAAAATGGAACCTTAAAAAAAATAAAAGTAGTGTTTTGTAATATAGCTTAAAATGATAACATCCTCTAAAGTATGGTCATTACCTTGCCTGCACGCTAAAAAGACATAAATAAAAGGATGGGAAGGACAAAAGTGAAGAAGAATATGAGGGTATTTTTGGTAGCACATTAATGATGGAGTGAGAAGGGGGAGAAAAGTAGTTGAAAAGTGGCAAAATGTAGCTTTTTTCAAACCAAGGTTTGAGATTTCAAAACCTAGGTTTCAAAAAAAAAAGGTGATTAATTTACTTTTGTTGAAACCTAGATTTGGATACCCAAAAGTACTTTTTTATGGGTATCCAAACAAGCACTTAGCTTGTATTAAGCAAATTGATTTTTTCCCTAAAAGACCCATTAAAGAAGAAGCCTTTTCTCTTCTTCTGGTTTTCTCCATATTTAACCCTAAGATTTTTTCAACATATGTAATAATAAGTTTCTGTCAAACTGACTTTATTTAAGATTATCCAAACATAAATCACATTGCTTATACCCCAACTTTAATTTGCAAAAGTCAATTGATAAAAGTCGTTCATGCAAACACTAAATCAGACATGCATCCGAGTGTTTGGATCTTCTAGAGGGATGAAGTGAGAGAGAGAGACTCAAGTTGAGACGTGATCTCTTATTTAATTCTCTCTCCTTAGTCTATCTATCCATCACTTGCTTAAGTTGAGGAATACATGAGTTTCATTTCATTTCACAATGTATCTTACTAAAGGCAAGAAAAGCCTGAGCGCCTGGTATATTTCACAGGGCAAGCAGTTGCACGGTTCGTGTAGATCAGGCCTCATACATATTGATCCATTCTTTTAGTGTTGGGGTTGCAACTCCAATATTCTTCATGTCAAATAAGTTGGCTGAAAACAAACAAACATCGATCATTGCCCATTATGAAGGTCTAGGTGATGTAAGCTTTGATCATCACAGAGAGAGACTTTTAAAGGGAAAAAAATAATAAAATGACTAAAGGGCATCTAAAACACAAAGCTATATACAGATACAGGAAGGAATATTCACTAAAGGAAGGGTAGCATCACTGAATGCAACCATGTTCTTTCTCACAGGCATACTACTGGATTATGACTTTCTCAAAGTTAAAATCAATTTTTATCGGTCTTAGCCAAGTTAACCGCGCATGTTTGGGATAGCGTTACGAAGTCTCATAAGTCAATTAGAAAAAGAAAACAACAGACAAGCTGGTGAAAAAATTGATGTTTGGTATGGCTTTGGGAGCATCTAACTTTTGGCCTAAAAGCAACTTAAAAGTTGAAACAACTCTTTCTGGCTTCAACCCTAATTTGGTTTTTCTTTATATTTGAACCTTTTGAAACTTACTTATCAATATACCATTCTAACAAATTAATATCAATCTTACTTATTAAAAACTAACCTATCCAAACAAATCAATGACAATAACTAAGTTTTACTCCAACTTTAGTTTGCAAAGTCTGTGAGATAAAAGTTACCCTTGCCAATGTTAATCAAATCAAGCCCTTGGATGTATGAGCTATTGACTAAAATTATGCATCTATAAATTTCCCTTGATATTAAAATCATATTGACCATAAATCAAGCAATCCTTCAATAACAAACAGCTCATTGATTAGGGACACTCGTGATACTTGGACAAAAAGAGTGCAAACTGTGCAGAAATGAAATGAAAAATTTATAAGAAACATTGAACTTTAGGCAGGAATTTGCCCATAGTACAAATATGGATATACCTATGCTCAGTATAACAGTAATAAACACCCTATCCTAAGGAAATAGATTAACACACAAATTCATCATTCTTGGAAGGATTCAATAAAGCCCACAGTAGAGCTTAACAGGAAATTGTTCTGACCACATTATTTTAACAAACAATTAGTGTAGTGAAGGGTTTCAACTATCTTTGATAATTATCTCAATTGAATTCACAGCCAATTTTAAGTCTCTTAAGCAAGTGGAAGTCTGAAACTGAAAAGGACGTACCTTGATGGATATCAGGTGTAGCAGCAGCAGTGGCATCTACAATAACGGTCACAGTTTGATAATCTAATGCTACAGCATCAAAAACAGTCTGCCTGATACAATTTGGAGTTTGAACACCTAAAAATGATGATTTGATGATCAAGTTATGCGGGTATAAAAGTATAAATAAATTTGGTTTGTTAGATTGGACTAATCACCAGTGATCACTAGACTATTGATCCCTGCTCCCTGAAGGAATGAATGAAGATGTGTAGAAAAAAATGCACTGAACCTTGTCTTCACCAATTTATAATCCCCTTCTCTAATTACCAAGCCATCAGTTAATTCTGCACCTTTGCTTCCCTTAATGGCTGGTCCAACTACCCCTGCTCCATATGAATGCCGTCGGAAGAGTTCAACATCTCTCCCTAAGGGATCATGCTCGCGTACAACCTGAAAACATTTCGTGGAAGCACCTCAAAACAAATAGTGCCTTTGGAGCTTTAACTATAACAAACGTTGACCCGTTTATGAGCTCAAACGATTAACTAACTAACATGAATAATGCTTCTTTTGGAATCTTTCTGATAGTTAGTCAAATAAAATCTTGCAACTTTACCCAAGAAAGAGCAAATGTGGAAAATTGATAACACAATGAAATATATGTGTGTCTTCAATTTTCTTGACATATACAGACTCCATATTTTTGGGTAATGAGAGATTATACAGATTCTTCAAGAGAGACGGTGGAAACAAATCTCAGCTAACCAAACGTGCAAAGCTGACTGTAGTGCAGGGTATTTATAAGCTAAAATAATTTGGGAATTGAATACACATATTATAAAACTCATTCCACAAATTTTCCCTTTCATTTCTTTGCTATTCTTACTATACCTTCCCTGGAAACTTCACTTAGCATTCAGGCTCCCACCGACTGAACAATAAATTCATAGCAAGGCTTGTTTAATGAAAAAATTTCCACTTACAAGTGAGCCATTATCCCTTATTGCCCATGCAATATTCTGATGGAATGTTCAAATCTCTCAGGTTAACATATTGTAAATTTATATCTTCATAATCACAGCTATAAACAATAAATCTTCATCGATACAAAAACGAAATGGCAAGAATGAATGATGGACCATGAACTGTGCTTACCCAAACTATGAGCATACCATGCTGCCTAGCAACTTCAACAGCCTTAATCACATTGGGGACTATCGCTCTGCCTCCTTTTAATGCAGTAGGGCTATAATCTTCTATAAAGTCTCTCTGCAATACCAAAAGCCCAAATATAAACTTCACTTTCTTCAAGATTCAATTACTATACGCACTTCAGTCTCACTAACATCATAATGTGATCCTTTAAAAGTCCTTAATGTTGTCTCAATGAGAGTGAGATAAGAGCATACCTGCATGTCAATGACGAGAAGAGCCGTGTTAGATCGCTTATCTGCCATTTCCAAAGGCGAAGACTTTTTGAAAGTTGAAACTGGGGATAGATGATCCAACTGCACAGGCACTTGAAGCAACAGCCCAAATTAGTAACAAAAAAATCACTGAACAGTATGAATTAGAGAAGAGGGAATTTAGAGAGAAAAGAGAAGGAAATACCAAGAACTGAAAATGGGGAACTTGCTCTGCTTTACTCTTGCTTTCTCCCTATGAATGGCTGAGGCACAATTGTGAATCTCAATGTTCGGGGAGGTCAGAAAATAGAAATCAATGTTTCTTTGCCACCATTTTTTAATGACATTTTTTTTTTGTCTTATTAATTTTATTTTATAAAGATCAAACGGGAATGCACATGTCACATGAATTGATGTTCTAACTTTAAATGCCACGGATGTACATGTTGACAGCTGCTTTTCTCGTACCATATCTCTAATCCTCCCTCCAGTTTCATATACACACATATAAGATTGAGTTTTTTTTAGAGATTAAATGTTACATAAATCATTTTAAACTATTTATGTTTATCATTTTTTTCTTAAAACTAATTTATTTAACTTATAAACTAACATATAATTTAAATTATATGTAACATATATTATGATAAAGTGGTCTATTTAGGTTTCTCAATATCTAAAAAAAAAATCAACTTGATTTTATATTTAGAATCGAAAAGAATATTCTTGTACGTTGATTCTTGATTAAAAGACAAGTATTCCTCACAAAATTCAGGTTTTGTTTGGATTAATAGTAGAAGTTACTTTGATTTAAGTTGATTTCTATAAACAGAACTGTGATAAAACTCAGGTAGTATAATGTGATAAGGATATATATAATTTTTTTTAAAAAAAAATAGTCGATGAGGTCTTTTAGAGTAATTTTAGTAGTTATTTTAGTGCAATTTTAACTTTTGTAAATTTGGCCACTCAAATTTAACTTCTCTCCCCCAACGTCTCCCTTCTCTCTGTCATAGGCAATGCATCCTTCTTTTCCCCTAAACACATTGTGAGAAACTAATCACTTTTGATATCAACATTTAATTGGTCTAACGGTGTAAGGTTCTGATAAATCCCTTTGAGTCTTGAGTTCGAGCTTTGGAGGAGACATTTGTGTCTGAAGAGAAAGTCACGAATCCTAAAACTAGAGTAATCAATTGTTCGGATATTTGATAATAAGATCCAAAAAAACACTTATTAGCCTGTTGATATAATAAAAAACAAATCACTTCTCCTAAACCTAAACCCATGGTCGCAAGACACATAGTTGAAGGAAAATAAAAGACAATAAATACCCTAGTTATGCTTAGAAGACGCAAGTTGGGTTTTTGATTATGACCCCAAAAGTAAAGAAAAAACTAGAAGAGATGAATTACAATCTTCCACCATATAAGTTGCACTCATATAAGTTATAAATAATCGATCTTGTCTTAAACTTCGTACAGATGAACAAACCCAATCTATCAAGTTAAATTTAAATAAATATATAAGCTCCAATTTAAATTTTAGAGATAGTTTAATTGGTTTTGGGCCGGAGCTTGTGTTCGCAGCTTTAGATCTTCATATGAATTAGCCCAAATATTTAACTTCATACCCATTGGATATGAAGTTCAGTTAAACAAGGAGCCTCTCGGGCTTTGACCCATTTTAACAATTTTTTTAAAGTTTGATCTCACACAATTGCAATTATATTTAATTAAAAAAGTAAATACAATTACTTATGGGTTTAGATCTTGTGAAAAGGGTTGGTTTGTTATAACGTAGTGAATCAATATTTGAATTTTGTTCGGAGGATTGTTTAAGTATAATTGCCTCCAATACAATGATATTTTTTATACAAAATAAAGCAATAAAATCTACACTATATTTAAAGAAATAAATAATAAAAAGCATATAAAAGAACTAAACAAAATTCCAAATGAATCTCTTAAAATAGGATTGGCAAGTATATAGGCTTCAAAGTTATTCACTTTGTTTACATGTTGAAGTTTAACCAACCAATCCCTTTTAAACATATAATGATTTTTAATTATCGAATTCTAGCTCAATGATACTTTTATTTAGAAAAGAAAATAAGAGTAAAGATAATTATTAAAAAAAGGCGTTATAGTAATTACAACGGAATTTTTTACTTGAACTTAATATATACTTCGTTGTGTCATTTATTGTGTTAAAACTTTTAAATGACAGACACACTGAATGATTTTATTGATGGACAAGCATATTTGGACAACTGATTTGAAATGACAGGTTTTACAAGAATATCCCGAATCTAGAACAAACTCATTGAAAGGGACAAAGGGTTATGCCAAAACTATATTTTAATCCCTAGAAATAACTAAAAATCCTCTAATGAAACACTAACGAACAAATTTTGTAAGAAAAAAAAAAATCGAGAAGACCTTTTCCAATTGGGATGTGGTATTAGTCACCAAGCATTAAAAAAGTGGCACAACTTTGAAAGCATTTCAAGTAACTAAAAAGGAAAAAAAAAACATGTTAATCTCATTCGAGTGCTTAATTTTTGTGTACGTGTGTGTATAATTACATTATTTTAATTTGTTTTAAGCATTGGTTCGGCAGACAAATAAGGCAATCAAAATCAAACTGTAATACCTTTTATTTTGCTTTTGTGGCATATAAAAATGGATGTTTGAAACGAACTTTCTAAATTGACTAGGACGTGGATCTACAAAATTATATGAATGAATTTTGATTAAATAGGCCAATAGAAATATTTAAGAGTCACATTACTATGGGACTAATCACACAACTAATCGTCGGAACACTCATGGTCATTATTATTTTTATGCTATTATATAAATTATTTTTGTTAGTGGAGAAAGGTAATCACAGTCATTATCCCATTGCCTAACTTTTTTAAAGTGGAAAAGATAACAAGCACAATTTTCCCTTCTTCAACTTTTCATGAATAATGACAAATAAGTAAACATTGATGAAAAGTTTCGTATACCTAACCCCGGATTAGGTTTTGAAATTATCATCATTTCATATAAACTGTTCAAAAGTAAATTTTCAAAAAATCATAAATTTTTTCAAATTATCACTTACTTTATTGGAAAAAAAAAATAACCTTCGAATTTCAAAAGGTCAGAAAGGTACCTCTAATATGACAAATAATATAAGAGGGATTGTTTCCAATTTGAGATAAGAAAATTGTTTCCAATTTGAGATAAGAAAATTTGGTTAATACATTTACTGAAATGGTTAATACCCATACTGGAGTTGTTAACACCAATACTCGAGTAGTTAACAACGTTTACAATTGTGAGCGAAATTGATGCTAATAAGTTCTGATTGTACGACGTAGTTAATACCTTAACTCGATTGGTTAATATTGTTATTGAAGTGGTTAATACCCCAAATTTACTTATCACAATCCCTCTTATGTCCTTTTTTATATTTGAAGTACCTTTCTGGGGTTTTGAAATTCGGTGGATATTTATTTGTCTTTTTCCTACTTTCTTGGTGTCAAAATTTTCATGAGGTTGGACTATATTTAAAGATGTATTATTTTATTTTATTCTGGAATTTGTTTGAAAAGTTTGCAAAGATGAGGACCAGCTTTTGTTTTCCAACTTTACCACTTGTATTTATTTATTAAATTTTTGTGGTGGCAAAAAGGATGCAAAAACTCAAAATTAAAGATCCCTATCCAAAATCATAGATCAATCAACAGCTTTCTTGACAAATATTTATTCATGATACCCTTAAGTTATACTGATTAGATTAGCGGAAGATTAAAATGAAGATGCATGCATGATGATCTGGACCCTAAACGCATGTTTTAAATTATGTTGTGTTCATTTTTTATAAGGAAAGATAACTTAAAACATCAAAATATAATACAAAACAACTTGGAACTCTATATAACCCCCTTGCCACCCAAAAAAGAAACAGTAGACTCTCTCGACATTATTTGCATGCCTAATCCATTGAAAATACCTTATCTTACTAAAGCATCTGCAGTAGCATTTTTCTCTCAATCTCTCTTAATTAGTTGGAGATTCACTTTTTAAGATTACCCAATCAAATTTCTAAGTAGAGTGATCAACTCCACATCTTTATGTAAATCTATATTAACCCTCTCAATACATGACAACACTTCTATTGAGTCGCAGAAAAGTTGCACATTTCGAAAGGCCATATCCCATTTTGTGTTCATATCAAGTGCTTTTTGGAACCATTTAAGTATTTATCATATATTACTACTTATTAATATTTAAAATGAATCGATCTCCAGAAACATATAAACAAGGAGAAATTAATCACACATGTGAAAAGAAGAAATAAATAAATGGGCAAATTAAAGCATCATAAAAAGATTCCACTAAAAATTAGGGGAAATGTTTACATATAATAATTTGTGATGGATTAATTTAACATACTTATTTGATATTCTATAGACTGAGTCTATGGATTTAATTGATGAAGACTCAGATTTGTTATCAAGTAAAGTTGGAGCTAAGTGAAGGATTAATTGATAGTGGAAGGAAGGAGTTAATTAATTAAAAACCACTGCCATAAGTGGATGACCAAAAATCAGCTCCAATATTATTATGACCATTCCCAAAATGATGGCTCAAAGACATAGGCACCAAGCACAATCCTCTGCTTTTCAAGTCCTTTGCCTTTTCTTCTCCATTTTCCTGCTATTAATCCAATCCTCAATAACAATAACAATAACAATAACAATAATAATAATAATAATAATAATAATAATAATAATAATAATAATAGATGGTGATGACTACGCAAAAGTTTCTAGTACCTTTAACTTTATACATTATTGTTTCCCTTTCACTCTTAATGTGTCTTTTTAATCCTACAAAGATGTTGTTGTTAAGGAAAAATGTTGATATTAAAGTTTAAATGTTAATAAAACATTGTCAAATGCTGACATATAAACTTTATTCTTTAAAAATAATTATTGGCACAGAAAAATCTTTATTTATTAGAAGAGGACTAAATAAAATTTAATTAAGAGATCAAACTAAAACATTAATATATAAATTTAGACGAACAATAAAGCTACAAGGATTACTTAATAATAATGATGATGATATAGAAATAACAACAATTGCTCAACCCTTTTTTTCCTCTTTTGGACCACACAAAATCAAAATGTTATGTATCAATATTATATGATCTTCAAATTAAAGAAAGAAAGAATACCTGGTTTAGAGCTTCATTTCTTTTAAGGGATGAATCATTATTCAACAGCTACGTGGAGGGAATAGAAAGGACCAAAGAAAAACAAGGGATCAGTTTGTGTATATATCATCAATTTTTTAAACTCACATTATAACTAGAAGAGGAGATGTTTTTCATGATGAAAGCATTATCTAATTTTTTTTGGGCTGTAATTTATATTTAGTAAACTTCACGATGACTGCAAAATGGCCCCTCATATACTATTATTATTCTTATGAAGTTGATGATTCAAAATAGGCAAATAATAATAAAGGGGTACCTGTCCAGGGTCCTCTGGGAATACAGAATTCCTCTCTCCATGACTCACCTGTTCATCAAACCATATTAATAATAAACACCACCCTCTCACTATTTTAATGTTTGTATGTGTGTGTCTCACATGTGTGTTGGTGTCTTGCGAAAGAAAGAATGATGTATGTATGGTTTTTATATGATGCTACTTATTAAGATATTCTTTAATAAATTAAACATATTTAGAGCAAACTGTTTAGATCTTTATTGAGTTTTTCTTTTCTTTGACTATTGTTATGCATTTTTTTAAAATTATACACAAATTTTCAGATTTGGCTGATTTCTTGAAAAATAAAATATAAGCATAACGTAATTTCATATAAAATTAGTGTAAATTCATAAACAAAAAACCCATATAATTTTTGTGAATGAAAAATAAACAAATGTATTGTCATTAAATTGTAATAAAACAAAATAAATTTTTATCAGTATAAACAAAAGTATTAAGGTACAATTAATTTGTCTCGCAAGTGAACTCAGAAGCAATGGGTATATGAAGGTTTTTTAATAGTGATTTTTGCCCTGAAAATGATAAATAAGAGCAAATACACTATAATCATTAAAAAATGATAACATTTTTAATGATAAAGGATAAAATCACTACGTTTGAGTTACTGTTTAGGGAAAAATGCTTATAAAAAAATATTTTTAGATACCTTATTCTTGAATGGTTAGTTCTAGAAAAGGTTAAAAAAAAAAAAGAATGGTTAGTTCTAGGACAAAATTGTACTTGTAAATGAAAGAAACTATTGCTGCATCTTCCTTTAAATTGGTTCAAAATACTTGTACTCAATAAAATTTTCAAATATGATTACTTCACTGCTTTTTCCTTTTCCCTCAATACTCATTGATTTTTTTATTTTTAAATTGCACGTAAATATATTAGATAGCATGTAAATGAAAAATACTTATACTTTGAAATAAAAAAATAAAAAATTATACTTACAAAATGATTATTCCTCAAGTTTTTTGATGAATTTCCGAAATAAGGAAAACATAAAGCCTGCAGGGAAGGGAATGACAAGGGATCAAAAAAAAAAACAAAAACAAGAGTTAATAGAATTTTTGGTACTCAAATATGGCATTATTTTAATCTTGATCTCAAATTTCAAGCTATGGATTTGTAGTCTTTAAGAAGTAGAATTGTCCAAATTTTTATTAAATTATGAGGATTAATGCTTTGAACATAATAGAATTTACGAAAAAACTTATCATATAAAAGTTGAGGAACTAAGCCTAAAGTAAGGACTAATTTTATCTATAAAAAATGGTATTAATAGAAATAGAAAAAAAATCATTCGTATTTTTTTTTTTTAGAAATAAGCATCAAAATCGATGAAACTTTCACTTTTATTGCGTGCTCTCTCCTCACTGACTTTCAAGTCTGAACTGTTTGCAGAGTTCGTACAATGACAAAATCAGAGCAAATGCAATTAGTGCTTAACTGTTTAGGAAAATTGTAGTATTGTTTTATTATTTGATTTTGTAATAACTAATGGCACTATGGTAGTATAGTTTAACTCAAATAAATTGACAAATTATCATATGAATTTCCCTAAAGGTTTTAAAAAACAAGTTATGGTTTTTAAAATATTATTTATATTAAGACCATTGAAATATTTATAATAATTTTACAATTTATTATGTATAAGTTAAAAATACAACTGGTGTGGTTATATTCTCAATTATAATGGAACAAACTAGACAAATTAAATTATATTCTTAAAAAAAGTATGGGGTATTCTCAATTATAATAGAACAAACTAGACAAATTAAATTATATTCTTAAAAAAAAGTATGGGGGAGAGAAAGAGAGAGAAACTTCACCTCAATTTGACCATGAAGGAATCTGATATATCCAATGGCTTCTAACAACACTGAAGCTGTGTCAGTCTGCAAAGGCAAACCATTTCCCAGTCTTGTCATCTTTTTCATTCCTCCTTTTTTTTTTGTTAATATGTTAAAAACAAAAACAGTGTATACTGTTTTTCAATAATTATAAAATGTTTTTCAGGAGACAAAAAAAAATTAAAAAAGGATTAAAGTACAACTGTGCCTATAAATAAGTCAATAATAACTCAGGTACTGTGTGTTTTAAAGTTTTTTGAGGTTAATTTCATTTCAAAGGTGATAAATAGGAGCATATTTAATCTGACCGTGAAAAAAGAAATATTAAAATATTGACCATTAATATTTTTAGTTGTAAGACTTTTGAATATTCAACGCTATCAAGTGATTACTTTTTAGATAAAATTGCACTTTAATATTTAAAAATCATATATAAATTAAATGTGGTGGTTAATTACCTTTCCAAAAGGAGAAACAAGTTGGTGAATGGCTGATATTCTATCTCCCAGCTTCTCCTTCCTTACCTGTTCATTATTCATATCTTCCATTAATTACACCTTTAATTCCTTCGATCAGTACCACAAAGAATGTTAATAAATGTCTTCCTAAATTTGAGAGCCACACGCCCACACAATCAACTGTCCGTATCAACACACAGCACACCGAAAAAACTCCAATATGAAAACGAAAAAGAAAAAGACTTTAGGTAAATTTTCTCATAAATAACTATTTTTCACCGAAATTTATGTCAACACATTTAAACTTTTAAATTGCAAGAATGAATAAGATCGATTTTTTTTTTGGGGGGGGGGGGGGGAATTGACCTTGAGAGGAGGCTGGCTTGAAGAAGCTTGAACCCTAGCCTTCTTACAGATTCCACCATTGGTTGTGCTACACTATATATTATATGTATAGATCATAAGAAAATACATACATAATTGTGTCCAAAATACAATGTATATGTATGTGCATATAGATACTTAAAACAAGAAATCATATTAAAGTAGCTTTAAAGTGTTAAGGATTAATTAAAGTTTACCTCAGATGAGTGATCTGGAGGAGGAAGATGATGAATTTTCTTAGTGATTCCAGGCTTCATATGAGAGAAAGAATCCAAAAGAGTGTTGTTGATATTATTATTATGATTAGTACTACTAGTGAAGCTAGAAGAGCTAGGCGAAGAAGAAGAAGAAGAAGAGACAGGAACCCCCATGTGTAGTTGTGATGACCAATTATTAGCTGCTGACGAAGAACAAGCTCCCTGAAATTCCTCACCAGCTCCATGGCCGTACAAGCAAGAATAACCCTCTTGCTTTATTCCTTCAACAACATTGTTATGAACTCTAGACAAGCATGGATTGTTATTGTTCATCACTTGAAAATTATGATCAAAACTCAATCCCTTCTCTTCTCCTGGTACTCCTGAGCTGCACGCACAAAAATCCACCAACACAACACATTATATATATATATTAGTACCATATGTATAATTAAGCTTTAATTTGAGTCAGTTAAAGAAAAAGTGGCAATTAATTAGAATATGGAAGTTAATTAGCCAGGCTTCCTAGCATAAATTAAATCAGGCACATATATACATACATATATAGTTGTTGGATCCCAAGTTCTATAAACTATTCTATATATCAAACACTTAGAAGAGGACACAATAAGAACAAATGATAGAGAGAGAGACACACAGAGAGAGAGAGAGAGAGAGGATTACATACAAGAGGAGATGGCTCCAGGAGGAGGAAGGAGGAGTGTTGGGAGGGAAGGAATTGATGAAAGGAAAGGAAGAAGATGCGAGAACATGAGCACCTTCATGCATATCATTATTGCCCCACAGATTAGGGTTCCCACCCATAATCACCTACCTACTCTCACTCTACTTTCCTTCCTAACACAGATCGATCTATCTATAGATCTCTTTGATCAGTTCATGCCCAGAAACCAGAACAAGTCGTCTTGTTCTTTGATTTTTCTTGGTGGGGTTCTCTGGTACTTTACTGATATGTGGTAGGACTTGAAGAATAAGGAGACTTTATGTCTGTAAGGAGCTTTCAATTTGAATTTTTCTGAGGAGGAGCTGTTTATATATTGAAGGAAGTTGAAAGTATTGGTGAGTTTCAGAATTTTATAGGTTAATTAATATAAATATGAATTGTGTCTCTTTCATTTTTTTTTTATTTCTCCTGGTATCTTGGGGCATGTAATCTTTTAGGCACATCAGCTGCCAAAAACTAATCCAAATTGCTGATTAGGGGTACCTTAATGGATGTTACAGCTGATCAGAAGTTTTAACGTGCATGCTCTATGCCCAAACACTGATCGAACTTCTGACCTTGGTTAAGCCTGGATAGCCCCTTACAGTTGAATCAAATGCTACTAGTTGTCTCTTTCATTTTTTCATGAGGCGTCTCTTTAATTTCTTGCATTATTCATTCATCCAGCCTTCCTTTTTGTGGATGCTTTTTTCGCTTTCTTTAATAATAACAATAAAGCGTGGGGGAAAGAGAAAGGCTGGTGGGCTTCTTACAGTGTTTTAACAGCGCCTCTGTTAGTTAATTAATTAATTAATTAGCAGTAGGGTTTAGTGGAAGCTTCATTAGCTTCCTCAACTTGGGTTATATCCTTTTTCTTACTATGCGCTTTGCTTAGCAAAAATAGCTTCAAATCTGATCTAAATGAAACATATTTGATTTTTAAAAAAACTATTTTAATAGATATTATCTAAAATAAAAATTATTGATTAGCTATCATTGTTTTAAAAAATACGTATTTATTTTAAATTAATCATTTTAAAAAAATCAAAATAAGACGGTCCAGATCCGATTAACGTAACTCTACCAACTAAAGTTTTAATTAAATAAACAAAGTACATAGTAGGAAAAATGGGTCCTCCATTTTTCAAGGTTTGATGAAATGGTAAGAATCTACCCATAAAATATTCCACCAAATGCACCTGATGATGCCATAAATATTTTTTAGCTATACGTAAGAACACTTAAATTATTAAAATTATGTCAAAATATTAAGAATCTTGTGTTAACCAACCTTGAACGTTTGACAAAGAGTAAGCATATGTAGAAAACTCATTTGTTCCATATTTTTACCTCTATTGCATATGATTTCTTTCAATTCTAAAAGATTCCAGTCCTTTGAAATACGATAGTGTCAATATTGAAGTAAAAAATGATAAATAATACGTAATCATTTTATTTTACTACGTTTGATTAATGAATATATAAATTTACAAACAAAACCATAATATTGAGTATTTACGATTTCAACTTGAGTAGTAAAACAAACAAAAAATTGCTAAAGAGTGAAAAATTTATTATCAAAAAGTATTCAAAGATGTTGGTCTTTGAGTGGATCGGATGTTACTCTTTTTATTTTGTCCATACACAGTTGAAGTTGAAAAAGGGCTGCTCGTGTTATGCTATACATGAGCCTTTAAACAAATTTTAGGTACTTTGAAATGCTTAATTTTTGAGTAAAATACATTGACCACCCTTCTATTTAATCAAAATTACAGAGACATCCCCTTTATTTTGGAAACATATATGAATCTCCCTTCAAATTAAAATATATGTTACATAAACCTCCCTTCTAATTTTAAAATTCAACTTCCATCCACCCAACCGTTAGTTGACCGTTAAATCACAACGTTGACCCATAGTTTTGACTAAAATACCCTTGATTTACATAAAATAATAATTAATAATATTTTAAGCACATTTGTACCAACATTTAAAATTAATTTCACTTTATAATTTCATGTTTATATTATTAAATTTTTAAATTTTGATCGTGTGGCAATGTTAATTAATTTTATAATTAAATTTTTTTAAAAAAAAATTTATATGTTTCAAATCGCTTATTTTTAAAAATGATTTTTTATGTAATTTGTAATTTTCTAAATACACGTTGAAAATGTTTTGAAATTATATATAAATTTTAATTTAAAATATTAAAATTTGAAAATAATATTATGTTTAATATAATATATATAAATGTATGTTTTATAATTTATAAATCATAGGTAAATTTTGATAAATCAATTTTCATAAAAAATCACTATTTTTATCAACTTGTTAATATTTATTACGCAAAATATATTTAATTTCAGTTTAAATTAAGTAACAGATTATAAATAGATCCTTAGAAATTATTAAATCAATAATCAAAAGATAAATAAGATATTTAGTACAATAAGGGTAAATTAGTAAAGAATATTTATTGGAATAGAATTTTGAAATAAATAATATACTTATAGAATCTTTTTAGAATATTCTTTAACGGTGTTAAATATTGGATTAGATTGTATGTTTTCAAAGTAGAGGGGAGGTTTGTGTAATTAACCTAAAACAGAAGGGAGGTCAGTGTATTTTACTCTTAATTTTTCCATGGAGGATTTTCAGCAATTTTGTTTTAGAAAATATAATAACAAAATGAAAAATAAATAATAAGAACATGAGAAATTGGGATTGTTTATGGAGGCATATATAACTGGTGAGCTAGGTAGGAGTAGGGCCTAATAATGGTATTGAGATCAATGTCAGAATGCATAATTCTTCACTTTTTTGTTAGAGCGCCCGGGGGGATATGTGGAGGAAGCAATAATTTAGGGTCACATGTACAAACAAAAATTTAGAACCTAGTGGCTCATTATAATATCCCACAATACGACAATAATTAACAATGGTGAAAATACAATTTTAACGATGATGAAGTTTTCCGTTAAGAGCATTGGTATCATAAAAATTTTTTAGGAATAAAAATACACATAAATTTTATAAAATTACTTAATTTTAACAAAAAACCCTAATACTGTTAAACTTTCATTACTTTTTAGGTTTTTGAGCCCCGCATCAAGTTTAAATGATTATTTTGAAGAAGAAGAAAATGCAATTTTGACAACAAAGTTCTGTGTTATGAGCGTTTGACACCATAAAATTTTTTGATGTAAAAAATACACATAAACACCGTTAAACTTCCGTTACCTTTTAGGTTTGTAAGCTTAGCATCAATTTTAAATGATTATTTTGAAAAAGGCGAAAGTGGAATTTTGACAACAAAATTTTGTATTAGGAGCGTTTGACACTATAAACTTTTTTGAGGTGAAAAATACACATAAACTTAATGGATTTGAACAATTATAACACAATCTCTAACATTGTTAAACTTTTGTTACTTTTTGAGGCTGTGGGTTTCACATTAATTAATTTTAAATGATTATTTTTAAAAAAATCATTAAAATTTCTTTTTCTCTCTTCCAATCCCTTTTTTTCCTTCCTCCCTAACATTACTGTGGAAAACTCATCTCAACAGATAAGCGAGTATCTTGAATCACTTGATGAAGGTACTTAATCCTTTCGATAATTGGCTGCGGTGTACTCCTATGTTTCAATTTCTTTTCTCTGACGTCATTCATAGTGGCTTTTACCAACTTGATAATTAATTTGCTTTGTATTGGCTTTTGCGTGGTATAAGAAAAGGGAGGACGGAAGATGTGAGATGAGGTAGAAGAGAGATAAAAGAATTTTAATTAATTTTTTCTAAAAATAGTCATTTTAAACTAGTTATTGAGGGCCCACAGATATAAAATGTAACAAAAGTTTAACTGTGTTAGAACTTGTGTTAAAATTACTCAAATTTATAAAGTTTATGTGCAACTTTTTACTTAAAAACCTTTATGGTGTCAGATGCTCCCAACACAAAACATTGTTGTTAAATTTTACTTTCGCATTTTCTAAAATAATCATTTAAAATTAAAATGGAACCCACAAATCTAAAAAGTAATGGAAATTTAACTGTGTTATGGCTTGTGTTAAGATTGTTCCATTTTTTAAGGTTTGTATGTATTTTCATTCCTAAAAAACTTTATGGTGCTAAATGCTTGTGATACGAAACTTTCTTGTTAAAATTGCACATTCATCCTAATTAACAGCAACCTCTTGAGTTCTCCCTTTGTTTTATTTTTCTTCCACCAATTAATATGATTAATTAATAGTCCTAATAAATATTGTCATTACACTTATTCACTCATATTTATAAGTAATTTTCAACATATTTCATACAAACCATGAAAATCACTTTACCTCCTTAACTTTACTTAAAAAAATTCAATAATTTTCTAGTTTAGTTCCTATTTATTTTACATTATTTCCTATGATAAAAAAAAATCAACACTATAATAATTTAAATCTAAAATAGATAAAAAAAAAAAAAAAAAGAAAAGCAATTATCCTATCCGCCAATTCGTAGTACCATATGAATAACTTGAGAGACTGAAAAAGAGATAAACCCGTCATGCTGCTGTGCGCACGTGTTCTCATCAATCATCATTGAACCATCTTAGCCATCCTTCAAACATTAATGTATAGACAACAACGTGTCTGATCTCTAGATCTCTCAAGCCCTACTTCATTATGTCGCATCAATCATCGAATTATTACGTAATATATTTAATATAAGATTAATTTGATTAATTAAAAGAAATTAAATAAACCACCTGATTATAACATACATTACATACCATATATTTGTTTATGAGTGAGATAAATTACTTTAGAGAAAAATGATAATTATAAATGCTCTGTAGTAATTCATTTTACTTTACTTATCTCTTCACATCAAATTAGCCAACTTATTCTAATATTAAAAACTCGTTTGGGGTATTTAATTGTATTAAGATAATAAGAGTTACTCCTATATTTTTAGAAAAATTGTTGAGCATTTTATCATTGCAAATTATATTATCTAAAGACACCAGACACCAGAAATTTGCTTAAGAATGCACGTGTATGTAACGTATCTCGAGCAGGTACATTGTTCTTTTTTTTTTTTTGCTTTCGCCCCCGGTGTCCTACACCCTTCGGGTGTAGACTAATCCGGAGTCGCCGCCGGGAGTCCCATAAATGGGTGACGACTTCCCTGGGGTTCGAACTCGGCACCACAGGCTAAATGGCGGGGTCAACACCTTGGCAACCCACTTCAAACCATCGAGCTACGCCCCCCGGGCCAGGTACATTGTTCTTTAGTTGGGTGTAATGCATCTTTGTTATTTGTAAATAAAAGACAGTTGTATAGAGACCATCGAAGATTTGTTGCATACAATTGAATAAGAGAGCAGTTTCGACTACTTAAAAACTTGGGTCCTTAGATATCTTTAAACAATAAATTTTAAAATGAGGGACTTCTCAACAATTTTTCTTATATTTTTTTAAAAAGATACGGGCCACTTAATCATTATATATATAAAAAATTAATCTACACCTCAATACCATTAGATCGCAATAATATGAAGCTTTAGAAAAATAGTTTATCTTCGTTATTTGATTACGATAGAATTGTTTTTGCCTGGATTAATGTAGTAAATTTTCATGCAATATAGAGTTATGATTATACTAATTGAATAAGATAAAATATTAATTAAATCAATACCAACATTGTCATTGTTATTATAAAATATACAAATTACATGTATTAGTAGCTTTAAAGAAAACTATATTTTGTTTGAACTTTTTTTTTTCAAATAGGAATTCCTCTTTTTGCAAGAGAAAACGAAATATGAAGCATGTGGAAGACATTGGTTTTGAGTGGAGATAACATGAGGTGATGAGGCACCGACCAAAAGAATAAGTTGCTACCTTATAGATCCAGAAGTAGCAAAACAATAAGCACATCAAACAAAATTCCGAAGCTTTTTTCTTCACAAAACAAATAATAAGTTGCTACCTTATACCATTGGCTCTTACTGTTTGTTAATTGAATCCTTTACATTTGTGCATCTGATGGAAATAATGTAAAAAATATTATATAGGGGATATATATTTTCTTACCATACTCATTATATCTTCTCTCTATTTTTTTTATTTTTAAATTAGGGTTCATTTTTCTAATAAAAAAATTAGGAAGAATTGATTTTTCTTTTCTTTTTCTTTTTCTATTGCCCAAAACTAAGTCATTTTGTGTTTTTAGTTATCTTTTAGTTGGCTTTTCTTTATTGTTATATGTGTGTATTGTTTTAGTTGGCTTTTCACTGTCAATCAAACACCTGCAAGGAACTCATTTAAATCAAATTGCAGGTACAGCAAACCTATATTTGGCAAATAAAAAAAATGAAACGGATTGCTATGAATCAAGAGGAAACAATCGCAAATAGAGTTAATCCTATAACCTAATTTTTATAGATTTACTTTCAGATTTAAAACAGAATTACGAACAACTTTGGTAGAGAACTCAAAGATGAGATGAACTTCTCGAGAGTTTGGCCTAACATTCATTGTCATCACTATTTAATAGAGTTAATCCGAATAGAAGAAACTAAATTTGTTTTCAGAGATTAGAAGAAACTAAATGTACTAAATCAAATCGCAGGTAAAACAGGCCTGTATTTGGCAAAAAAAAAAAGATTACTATGAATAAAGAGGAAACACCGTTAATTTAGTTCAAACAAATTATAGTTATCAATAGAAACAAATTATTACTAAACAGAACTACAAATCAACTAACACTGTCAATTTAGTTCGATCAGACATAAAGCAACTCGTTCATAACCATAACAATTTCAAAGGTAACAATACTTTGCTTCAACTAAAAGAAAAAAAGAAATACCTAATTTCATATGCCTAATTTGATGATCCTAAATCATCTGGCGGTTATGCTGAATCATCCGGTGGTGGTGCTGAATCAGCCTTTTCAAGCACCTAAACCATTGAACCCAAAGCAAGAGCTCCTTCTCTAGAGAGCCAAGAAAGTAGACGAGAATGGCCTCTTGGATCATCTTGCGATTAAATCCAACCTTAAATAAAAAAGAGGAAACAAATGAAGATTAGAATGGAATATGTAAATCAGAGCTGCTCAATGAACTTACCGCTGCATGGAGAATAATGGCGATGATCTTGGATTTACACTTGGCCAAAGGAGAGATCACCTTTAGGATAGGAGTGATCTAAGGGTTATGTGAATGTGTTGTGGTTAGGCGAGAGAATTTGGGATGGGAAATTGAAGAAACTAATGTGGAAGGAATAGAGGTGGCCTGGGAGGAGAAGGAAAGAAAGGGACAGAAGATAGAGACCCGTGGGAGATCCTAGAAGAACAGGAGATCGACGCCTTGAGAGATGAGAGGAGTTGAGAAGGAAGGAAAGGAAATGGGGAGTGTGAAAGAAAACGAAATTCAAATAGGAGTAACAGATTATTATGCGCAGGAAAACAAAAGGCAACAACGTTGTATGGGTGTGACAAAGGGCGTGATTGACATGCATGAAGTGTCTATGTGAAGAAGAAGAAGTGTGAAGTGTGAGTGAAAGATGAGATGAGATGGGAAGAGAGGAATGGTTTGTTGTCTGATACTTTTCTTCCTTTTCTTGCTTCAATTTGTTCAAGTGGTATCAGACCAGATGAGAATTTATGAACAATCTTTTTTTCTTTTTTTAACCTTTAAGATAGTATCAATCCATCATCAATAAACTTTTATTTTTAAATTCTTATTTATTTATTTATACTAGTATTTATAATTAATATTGATTATTCAATTTGGTCTTTTCCATCAAACAATATATCTCTAAATTAATAATCCCTCCGTCTCACTATATAAGGTCTTTTTAACCGAATTGCGGTTCCTAAAAATTAGTTGAAAACAATAAATGTGTAGAAAAGATACCAATTTTTCCAAATGTGCCCTTATTTATGAATGAGTAAAAGAGAGGATAATTATGAAAAGAAGATGAAAGAGAATGTGCGGGAAAATTAATGCATGGGTAAAATGGGAAAAAACGCATTTATTACTGAAACAAAGTCAAATAGGACCTTATATTGTGGGACAAGGTCATTAAAAAAAATGGACCTTATATTATGGGACGAAAAGAGTACAAATTATTCCTTGATATAAGAAATACTTGTAGCTGTGATTTTGTTTTTTTGGCTAAAGTATACTTGTAGTGCTTTATGTTTGCATCAAGTTTCATTTTAATCATTTATGTTTGAAAAGTATACTTTTGATCCTTTATGTTTGCATCAAGTTTCATTTTAGTCCTATATGTTTGAAAAATACACTTTTAGTCTTTTTTTTTCCTAACACCGTTAGTTTTATTTAACGGAAAATGTCGACTCACCAAATCTAAAGGGTAATTTTATAATTAATTGTGGACAAAAAATGCTTAAATTTTATTTTTTTTAGTATAATAAATCTTATATTTTAAAAACTAGTCATTTTTATCTACATTTAGTTATAGAATCTCCTTTTAGATTTGATGAGTCAGCATTTTCTGTTAAATGGAACCAACGGTATTAGCAAAAAATGACTAAAAGTGTACTTTTCAAATATAAAAGACTAAAATGAAACTTAGTGTAAACATAAAGAACTAAAAGTATACTTTAGCCTTGTTTTTTCAATCCCCAACTCATATTTTAAATTATTTTCTTACCTATTTTCTAAAATCATTTCTTATATTTGCTTCATTATGACGGATGAACTCGTTTTCTAAATTATTCCCCCGACATATCACTTTTACAGACACACAAGCTAAATGCCACACACCTCTTCCTTTGCTTTATATTTATTTACATTTGTGCATCGGATGAAAATAATATAAAAAATATTATATAAGTGATATATATTCTCTTGCCATACTCATTATATTATACCTTCTATTTATTTTTTATTTTTAAATTAGGGTTCATTTTTCTAATAAAAAATTGGGAAAAATTGATTTTTCTTTTCTTTTTCTTTTTATATTGCCCAAAACTAAGTCATTTTGTGCTTTTAGTTATCTTTTAGTTGGCTTTTCTTTAGTGCTCTGTGTGTATATTGTTCAACTAAAAAAGGATGAAATGTACGTTGTGCAAATAAAACAAGTTGAAAGAATTGCTTTTAATAGTTAATAATACTCCAAACGTTTGAATAGATTGACTATATATTGTTTTAATTTAATTGGTGGTTTTACATTTGAATACTGTGCATATAGCCACGATATTTACGTTCAGATAACAAGGTTTCCTGCATTGTGAGCCTACATTCTTTCGAATCGAACTAGTCGGTTATTATTAATATTACTTCATCCATTCCTAAATATATAAGATCTACTTGACTTTTTTTTTGGAGAAATTAAAGAAGCTAAATGAGTCACTTAATTATATAGTATTTTGTATATTATTAGATTATATATTAGCTTATAAGTCAATAAACTAGTTTTTAGAAAAGAAAAAAATTCATGCAAATCAATTTTATAAGTAACTTACTTAGTTTTCTTATGATTTTCCAAAAAAGTTAACTATATCCTATATTTATGAACGGATGGAATATAATTTTACTGGATAACTTAGATGATTATATTAAAAAAAATTGGCATTACGTAGGGAAGTTGTGTAAGACTGTAAGTAGACAAGTTATCCAAATTGCAAAGTTGTTGATACCCTTTACGCAAGTTTTGTAACAACAATTTTTTTCCCATCACACTACGGATCAATGAAAAGGAGACATGATTCCTTGTGTTTCAAAGAACAACCAAAGTTAGCATTATTTCATGCCTTTAAATGTTCCTTTTCCTTTTTTTCCTCAACAAAAGCTTCTGAATTCCACATGCCACATGTTCGAGGGAAGAAGATGACGATAAGGAAATTGATGAGATGGATTTAAGTTTGACCATTGGTCTTCCACTCTCACCAACATCCTTGAACTTAAGTGATATCATCATCTATCTCCCTTTTTCTATGAATTATATGAGCTTTTCATTTTAATCATGCACGCAAACAACCAAAAAACTTAAAGCAAAAGTAGAAATAAAGGCTTTGACTGAATTTGACGTGTTGAAAATTTTCCTTTTTTAATATTCTCTCCTTGTGTTTATCGTAATCATTAAAATGGAATGAACAGTCTTAGACTGGAGAATAGTTGATTACTTATAGGCGAAAGGATATCCAAGTTTTCTTTTGTTTTATTTGTTTTTTCTGCCCACTGAAAGCTATTAAACTTGAACATGCATCTTGCAAGGAATAAACTAGTGCCTTGTAAAACTAGAATTAGCATTAGCAGTACTACTTTTCAATACCTTGAATGAAAAATCAAACAAACGTAAAACGTGTATAATGGGTCTATTGAGATACTTCCTCCAATCCTAAATATAGTATTTAGCCTGTAGTGTAACTTACACTATAAACCAAGTCCTACATTTATTACAGATGAGTATTTTTGATCCCGATTGTCCCAAATGGTTGCTTAGGAATGTTCCTTGAAGACAAACAAGCTATAAGCTAAGTTCTAGATTTTGTCTAGATTGTCTTAGTTTCAAGGGGGGAAAAACAGGCGATGCGAATATGATTATAATTAAACTTGATTTGGAAAAAATATAGAAGATTTGCATGAACAAATATAGAAGATAAGTACTTTGGCAGGCAAAAATAAAGCAAATAAGTTTTGAAACAACTTGTCTTGTAACTTCTGTTATAGATTTAAACTTTTTTTAGGTTGACTTATTTTAGATTTAAACAAATGCATACTAATTTAAGTTACAAACATAATCAAACTTATGACCTATTTACATGATAAATTTCATGTTAAACTATAAGGCCATTGGTTGTCTTGATATATTTCAGATATTATTTTTAGTCTACTCTTCAAAAGAACAGCTAGGCTTAACAAAGCATCTTTTTTCTTCTCACCTAAAATTTTTGAATCAGAATTTGGGCCAATAGAGAGAATCAAGTGAAATAAATCACCATCAATATGGTCCACATTGCTTTAAAATTGTTCGATTCCGAATCAAGTGAATGCAAACTTAACTCACGCGGGATAATCAACATTGAAACAACCACATTACAAAGGACCACAACATTATATGAATGACTATAAACTTGATTTGGAAAAAAAAAAGGAAAGGACAAAAAAACAAAGGAAGAAAGAATTGCATGAAAACAATGGAAATTGCTACAAAAATAAAATACATCGCTCAATGGAGAGAGAAGAGATGCTACAAGGCTATAACTATAATGAAATTAGAATTTCTTTAAAAGAATACATTAAGAGGGAAGCAAAACAAAAGGGAAAAAAGAATACCACCCTAACTATTGGTAGTATTTTATATATAACTAATTCTGTATGTTGGCCAAATGCTTTCCAGCAGTATTTGCTGTTCTCTTTGTATCAATCATCCATTGGTGACACCACCATTATGCCGCTGCATAGCAGCGACTGGCTCATTACACCTGGAACATCTAAATGATGGAGCAGCAGCACAGCGTGTTCGAAGACAGTAATAACAATATCTGTGTTCAGAGAAATTTTGATCCTTCAATGGCCATTTCTTTAATTTAAAGCATGCAAACGGAAAGGATACAACTTTCATAGATAGAAATTCTATGTTCCATCATCATAACTTGTAATCAAATTGAATGTCTAGAAATGCACCTGTGCTGACAAGGGAGAGCAACGTAAGGAATGGTTGGAGTAGATCGACAAATGGGGCACATGTTGTCATCCTGATCTGAACTTGAGGACTTATCCTTGGAAAATGGTCGAAGGAGATTTTTCATAGATGATGAATTAAGGAGAGGAAGAAGCAACAGCAACATTTCCTGCCAGCAGAACAAGATATGAACTCCAATCCGGGACAAGAGGGGTCGAAACAATGTTCCCATAAAGTTGAGAAATAAGCACTCCCTGTCCTTAATATAAATCACTTATAGCATTTTCACTGGAACCACTAAAAGCTTAAAGCTAATTAACTCTTACAATTAACTAAGTTCCAAATTGTACCCCCATTAAACACATTCTTGAAAAGATGAGTGAGAAACATAATCCAATATTAAATAAGGGCAATATGAGGAAATGTAATATCCAATATGATGCCTCATGAAAAAGACAAAAAATTTCCTCTCCAAGCGCCTTATAAAAGGGACAGCGTGGAGTAAATAGCAAGTTCGAAACTGAAAACAACCCACGGTCTAAATCTCATTTCAACTGAAACATAACCATCAGCAAAAGCAAACTTGCCAGCACTATAAGCAAACAATGGACACAGTGCAGATAAACTTCAATACAAAAAAACACTGGAACAAATAAGGTCAAAACTCAAAAGTACTGTCAAGTAACTACGAAACTAAAGTTGTTGGTGAGGAAGAATTACCGAGAATTCATTCCACACTAACTGCCGGTTCATATACTCAAAGCTAACAGCACGATTCATATTTGGACCCCCATAGACAAGCCTAGCTCGTAAAGCTCTTTCAATGAGATTTCTATATCTGCTTTACATTAACACAAGCAAAAGGAAAATTATTAGAATAGCACAGTTTATCATGAAAATAAAGGACTTTTTAAAACACTCAACACTATATAAAAGCAATCACTCAATTAGATTAGAAAATAATTGAAAATACTTGAATCAGAAAAATAGCATTTGGTGGATCATTACCTTCCAGTATAAAGAAATATCAACAGGTTGCCAAATGAAGCAGCTCTATAAATTCCTTCTATACGTTGTATAAGGATCCATACCCGGCGTGCCAGTGACCTCTAAACAAAACAAAAACCAAATGAGAACTCATTTCCATCCACCTCCATCTGGAGGATAAAAGCTTGACAGCTGTCACTTGTCAGTTTGGAGACACAAAAAGCCAAAAAAATTACCTGATCAGAATCACCCCACCGACGAAAAGCAGAAAAGGATTGAATACGGGCCCAGATATACTGACCACCAACAGTTGCAATACAATACCATATCTTCTGAGCAACAGTGAGTCCAGGACCCTCAAGGCCAGTTCTAACTGCGGGAGTTACCGAGCAAGAAACAGAATTATAAGTTTGTCCAGGCCTACATACGACTAAAATGGATACACTCCAATGATAGCATATATGCAGTGGTTACTGGTCACTGGAGGATCGGAGTAGATTTTCCTCACTTCAGTTATTGGTTATTTTAAGGGAAGGAAAAGCCTCTTTAAATGATTGTATATTAAACTTCTATTGGTGCATCATGGGAACATAATGCAGAGGGTAAAGAATCACAAATGACAGAGTTTCAAGTTCAATATCAGGAAAAAATTTACGACAGTGGCTTGAAAGACACATTTGAATCAGCCTTAGTTGGTACATTAGAAAAAATGACATTAAGATGAAATCAGCAGCTACAATATCTACAGGACACAATCACTCATAATGCTGGCAATACCAACAATAGCATTGTAAATCTCCCCTTTTAACTCAAAAATATCACTCATTCAAATAGATGATATTCAGACCTTCTTACCTTTTTCTCTTGGTTCAATAGCACGCTCATCTCTATACCTCAGGTTCATGAGAGCAATGCCTGGAGTTGGCTTATCAACCCAAATTGAGAATCTCCAAATAAGAAACTCAAGGAAAGCATCAAGCTCAGCTTCGTACTGAAATAACATTCCTGGCTAAATCCAAAAAGCAATAAGAATTTAAAAGATGTTCAGAGAAGCTCCAAAACCACTATGCTCAACCATCTCACAACAAAATGAAAGCAAGACATCACTTTACCTTCATTAAAGAGAACACTTTAACCAACTGTTCCTTCAACATGGCTGACATTTCAACATCCAGCCTAGCAGCATCAACTTGATTAACTCTTGATATAGAAACAGGAATTATTGACTGCAGGAAATTCAACAAAATTAATCACCCATGTGCTGGAACATGAACACGTATTCAATCTCCCAGTGAAAATTTACAATGCAATGAAATTATATGTTATGTAATTAGAATAAAAGAGTTAGTTAGTAGGTTGGTTAGAATATATCCGGTGGGATTTACTGTTAGTGGCTTATGTTTTAGGTTAATTAGTTAGTTGGGTCTCTAGTCTATAAAAGGGTCCTATACTATTGTAAAAATCAGATTGAGACTTGAGTTGTTTTGACATAATGTGATGACCTAGGTGGTCTCTCTCTCTCTCTCTCTCTCTCTCTCTCTCTCTCTCTCTCTCTCTCGTGTTCTTCTCTTTCTCTCTGCCCTCTCTGTTTCTTTTCTCATTCTTGAACCCCTCTTCTTCTCTGTTCTAACTCTCTCTATTCTTCTTCTTAATTCTTCAATACAGATTGACAAATCTGTATCATTATACTACACAGAAAAGTAACAATCAGGCAATAGCATATCAATTTCACCAAAAAAGAAAAAAAGAAAAAACTCCACGGCTCACACTCAACAAAGAAATCATATATCGTTCAAAAAGAGAAACGGTAATTGACTAAACAAAAAACAAAAAAAAATACCAATCAACAGGGAAGGCAGAGTTAGGAAAAATAATTAACAAGAAAAGCTGGAAGTTGACCAGGGAAAAAAGAGTGAAACCCTAAATAACAAAAAGGGGTTGGGGGAATTAGGGGATTGAATAGAATTGAGTAAGTGAGAGTGTGATTTGGAGGGTTAGGGTTAGAGAGAAGGACCTGATGAGAAAGGGAATGAGATTCCCAAAGAGGGAGTAACTTGTGGCAGGTGTGAATCCAAGCGTCTTCGGGAGGTGGAAAATTGTTGTTGTTGCTAGTCATTGCCATGGCTGAAGAAGAAGAAGAAGAAGAATCTCTGTCCAAGAAGAAGAAGAAGAAGAAGAAGAAGAAGAGGTTGGAGAGATGAGGATGGTCTGGTGGTCACCACTGTTCTAGACAGGCGGTTGATGCAGAACCATCCCCTCAAAGGAAAATGGGAAATTTACCTTTTAAAAATTTAAATATACAAATCTCAGGATATACTCTATTGTTAAAAATTGACTGTATTACAAATGCAATCACTTTACAAAAACCCAAATCCCATAAGAAAATTACTTTTTTAAAAAATAATTAAAGTCATTAAAATTAGTTAAGGACACTATGATGTTCAGCACATTCTACCGATATTTGGACAATTCAATACAATGACAACAAAGTATTGTCCCATCAGATAGGGCTTTAAACGATTCAATAAGCACCTATAAAAGTCAATGACTTTAGAGTGACAAACTTTGCGATGGCATTTGTAGCCATATTAGAATCTCTATGACACAATTAATTGTTGCACATTGTAGCATGATTTTTAACCTCCGGAATGATTGTTTCCCCACCTTGACATTCCTTAGACCATTGTACTATTACTCTTGGTATTGTTAGGATCTCATGATACTTTCAACATCCCCCATTGTAGTTCCTTAACCCCAACAATATCTAACACTTTGTCAGACAACGAAAGAGCCATTTACATTAAACTTTATGCACCATAATTAACTCATATAGATAATTTTATCACTTATTTTTTAATTAAATCAAAGCATGTTTGTTTTACCTCATAATATTATGGCTCGACTAATAATATAATTTATTAAAATTTTTATATTTATTTATGAAAATATAAAACAATGAGAGTTTTTTTTTTTTTTTTTTGCCTGATATAAAATGAAGTGAATTTGAAATCTTCTATTAATAAAATTTGGTCTAGCTCTTCAAGACACGACTCATGTTAAAAAAAATGATGAGTTTAAAGCCTTCCTATTAATTCATCTTATACAAAATGTGGTTCTTTATGTACTCTACTCTCTAATACTTTTTTCAATCCTAATTATAAGATCAAGTTAACTTTTTTTATGGAGATTAATGAAGCAAATAGACTATTCAATTTTAACATATTGTACATATAATTAGATTATACTTCCTTCGGTCCCTAGAGGTAGTCAACATTTTTACACATACCAATAAAAACATGTTGGAATCATTTATTATGGGTGGATTTTACATTTTTACCCTTACTTATTTATTATACACAATTTCTCTTCCCTCTTTGCATTTATTAATATATAAAGGCAAAAATAGAAAACATGTATTTATTATTCTAACTTTTACATATTATCTTTTATATTTTGGACAAAAAAATTTATAATGTTACTTTTTATATATCTATCTATCTATCTATTTATACTTTATATCTGCTCCATCCGATGGGTTAAGAACTTAAGATTCTTTGTGTCTTGTACACTTGTCAACCAGACACACCTCGGTTTAAGTATTGGGCCCCACCTAATTGACCTTTTAAATCATGGCCGTTGACTGGTCCCATGACGGAACACTAATAGTCAAAAGATCGGACGGCTAAAAGTGCGTCGACAGCAGGATTCGAACCTGCGCAGGCAAAGCCCAACAGATTTCGAGTCTGTCTCCTTAACCACTCGGACATATCGACACTCATAATTCCCAAGTTCTTCTTAATAAAATTAAATTCGTTCTAATAAATTAAAAATCTCATTTTTCTCAATTATATTATACTCCAATTTTATAAGTATATCGATGACTTGGTTGGCCCAGATAAAAGGTATATCAATGAGTTAAAGGAAGGTCCAAATTCCGGCCGAAAAAGTAAAGGAAGGTCCAAAGGCCCATTTGAATTATATATGCCTTGTCATGGGCTCGAAGGCCCGTTTGAACATTATGTAAGAATTTATAGTAGTTTTTCAATATAAACTTGGACCACACTGTAAAATTTACAAGGCGACATAAATAAAAAATACCACCGTAATGTTTGAGAGTGTATCAGCTACAAAGGAAAACTTGAGAGCATCATCCTGTGATAATTGAAGGTGCAATTCTAGAAACTCTAATCTTATTGATTTGTTGTTAAATTCCAATTTGGGATACTATATATCTTGCCTTTTATTATGACTTATTAAGCACTTTCTCAGAGATAATATTTTCTATAAGATTGTGTATGCCGCAATTCCAATATTATTCTCAATCTGATATGATTACCTTCACATAATTATCTTTAAATTAAGTCCAAATAATGCAATGCAATCATATTTAGATAATGCTTTCATCGTTTTTAGCTTTTAAGGGGATAACAAAAGGGTCTTGTCCTTGTTTTTTTCTTTCAATTTCCATGCTCGATTGTCAATTGTTATGATAAGGACTGATCAATTGATTAAAGACTAAATACTAATAACTCTTGGGTTTTTATAACCTTTTCGGCCACCTGGTATCCGCCTATTCGGTGTTTTTTCTCGATCACACACACACACAGTTCCAACAGTTTTTTTTTTTTTTTTAACCAGAATATATAGGCCCAATAGTTGCTTGCATTCACATATGATCATATTGTTATTTATTATTGATTTACTATTAATTTATTTTCTAAAATTGTGGTTTTACAAAATCAAGATTGAATATAGCTTCATCCAATATGAATAATCTAAAAGAAGATTCCGAAACACAACCTCCAGTCTTCCACTAAGAAAGTGACTTAGTTACAGTTAAGTAGTATCCAAAAAAGTGGAGTGTATATTAGAGCCAAATTCCTTGCTCCAAAAACAAATGGATTAGACTTTAACAAAAGCTTTATTATATATAAACGATTTTGATATTGTATATTTTGACCTAAAATTTTAAAACATCAAATGCATGACTACTTTTTTTATAATCCAATTTTTTTTTTATAATTAATGCATGACTATGTTTTCAGTTATAAATTTGTATAATATAAATCTATCTAGCTTGGTAAAAAAAAATATCATAATAAAGCCGTAAACGATTTTGATATCGTATATTTTGACCTAAAATTTTAAAATAGCAAATGCATGACTACTTTTTTTATAATCCAATTTTTTTTTATAATTAATGCATGACTATTTTTTCAGTTATCAATTTGTATAATATAAATCTATCTACCTTGGTAAAAAAAAATATTATAATAAAGCCGTCACCCTGGACATATATTATTGGGAAAATCGATTAATAGTATCATGAAAACATTCTTTTTTACTAGTAAAATTTCTAAACATATGTTTTAGAAAAAAAGTAGAAGTGGGGCTGAAACACAATTTTATCAGATGAAAAAACACAATTTAAAACTTAAGGTTGATTGCAGAAGTTTAAAATCTAGCTATTTAGTTATAATATTTGAGAATATATATTTTTTCTTTGGTAAAAGCATTCATTGACTGTCATGGAATAGACTATTCATGCATGGTGATTGGTGCATGTCTATCAACATATGAACAGATTACTGGTATAAATACTTCAAATAACAGACATCAAATATCTATAGGTTTTTATTGCCTCAAGTTCTAAATAAATGTAGAGCATATTTATCTAATTTGATGAGATTATAAAAATTAAATAAATTATCAAATTATATCATATATGATGTGATGTCTCTTAATAAATACTTTTTGTGTAACATTTGGTGCATGTTGGTTTATAGATCAAGCAACTTAGTTTGTAAAGTGATAAATATAAGAGATAAAATGAAAATAAATTATCTTTAATTTACAACAAAAATTCACCAGTAAATTAAGTCTAATATTTAGAATGGAAGGTAATAATTTTGTTATATCCCAAAGAGTAAGTGCATATTTGGTCTTTTTTTTTTTGGTAGAAGCAACTTTTTGTTGCTTCTGGCGGTGGATAAGCCCGATGGAAGGAAGAAAAAAAGGAGAAAAAGAAAGGAAAGAAAAAAAGAAAAAAAGAAGAAATAAAGTGGGTATAAAACTAGATTATTAGACCTCTAAAATTCTAACATAAGATATTTTCTCTTAATCTAAATTTTTTTTATCTCCAAAAATTTACCATGATAATTTATAACTATTTTCTCCCACAATATACTCTTTTGAGCTAAAAATATTATTTTTTTCAAATTATTTTCCTGAAAATAAGGGAGAAACTAAGCCTTTAATAAGAATATATGCATATTATACATGTATTATTTAATAACAATAATGTCATTTTTAGTAATTTTTCATCTAAATTTGCTTTTCAAAATAATCATCCAAACATGTTTCTAAAAGTCAGATTGAAAAAGAGTCACTTCTATTATCACAAATCCAAAGATAAATCACTTTATACAATCTGACTTTTATTCAATCTTACTTATGAAAAAATCAGATTAAAAAAAATCACTTCTCCACTGTCAATCAAAACTCACCCTAAGAGGCTGAATTAAAATGAATGTTACCGAGGAAAAGTTGGAGTAGACAATTTGGTAAGTGCAGAAGATGAGTGACTCAAGTGCAGGTCTCATGCTGCAGCAAAATTAAATGTCCTTTCAATTTTATCTTTTAACTTTTTCTCTGTTTACTGGTAAAAAAAGGACCAGCAATATTATTTGCCTCTTTTATTTGCAGATCTCAGACCTCTGCGATTATTATCAGCCTGTGTGCTTCACGTATAGTATCTGATGAACAGTGCATTATGAATTAGCAGGCACAGACCTTAAACTGTCATTTAATGAAATCACAGTGTCCCCCTCTTCTTGAAATATTTGACCTCAGCTTCATGCAAGTCAACTATCTTGTATGTAGGATGGTAATTACTCCATATACTTTTGGAGTCCCACTGGATTTCTTATTATAAGTATACCTTAATCACTTCTCACATGCCAATGAATGAAAGTTATAGTATTAAATATGACTTATTTTTTTAAAAAAATTTCTAACTCTTCCCTTATTCAAGAATATGTGTAAAAATATTATATGATATTCAACGTCCATTTTAAAACGGACGTGAAAAATCAATATTTTCAACGTCACTTTTCCTTACGTCCCTCTATTTTTGGACGTTAAAAGTCCAAAATAATGGACGTTAAAAGTCTTTTTTCTAGTAGTGTCTTCATCAATCAATTTTGTTTTGAAATGTATGTGATAAATTTATTATTTTAATTTAGGAAATTAATTAACTATTTTCATATTGGCCGTACTTATATAGACCTAGCTAGCTATTAGAAAAAAATTAAACCCTTCATAGTTATGTGGGTGCAGGAGATCATGCATGTGAATAATGCACGAGTGCATTGATTCCTCAACCAATTTGAATAATTTAGGTCTAATTAATTGATTTTTTTCAAAAATTAATTAAACATCTCTTTTTTGTAAGTTTATTCAATGAAAAATATTTAGCATTGTATTTTTTTTATCGCGTTCATTTTTACATAAGGATACCGACACCGGATCAGAACATAATCAAAGAAATCAAATTCGCAAAGGGTGCGCAAGCTTTAAGCTTTTATTATTATTTCAACAGCATGCATGAATGAATCAAATTAAATAGGGATAAGGGCCTAAAATGCCTCGAAAGTTTCCACCAAGGGGCACTGGGCGTCTGGAAGTTTTTTTAGGGCCAAATCTACCCCGGAAGTCGTAAAAATGGGGCAATTTAGCCCCTCCGTTAACAGCTCTTAACGATCAACCCCTTTGACCGTTATATGCACACGTGGCATGAATACGTGGCATCCACGTCATCCTCATTTTCCATGTCAGATTTTTTTAAAAAAATAAAAAATAGGGATAAGGGCGTAAAATGCCCCGGAAGTATCCATCAGGGGCACTTGGTGTCTGAAAGTTTTTTTTAGGGGCAAATATACCCTGGAAGTCAACAAAAGGGGGCAATTATGCCCAACCCAGACAAAAACCCATATACCCTAGAAGTTTTTTTTTTGGCAAATATACCCTATAAGTTATGCAATTGCCCTATTTTTTTGACTTCCAGGGTATATTTGCCCCCTGGTGGATACTTCCGGGGTATTTTAGGCCCTTATCCCCTAAATCTAATTTTTTTTATATATTTTAATTAATATATGATGGGAAAAATGAGGATGACGTGGCATGCCACGTCAGAATATAACGGTCAAACGCGTTGACCGTTAAGAGGTGTTAACGGAGGGGCAGTTTTGCCCCCTTTTTGTAACTTCCAGGGTAAGTTTGCCCCCTAAAAAACTTTCAGACGCCCTATGCCCTTTGGTGGAAACTTCCGGGGCATTTTAGGCCCTTATCCCAATTAAATACGGATAATCTGAACTTAATTCTTTTTAAATTTAATTTAATTTATTATATATTTGAATATAATCTTGACGGCCGGATAGTGGTCCGACAATAAAAAGTTGCAAAATGTTAATCTTCAATGGTTGATGTTGAAGTAACATGCATGCTAGGCATACTTTTCCTATGCAACAGTAGAGAAGCCAAGATGAACTTTTTTAATTTTAGGACTTAAGAGTTTTAAACTGTTTTGTTTCACCCGTGTTACATGTGGGCGGCATATATGTGTGCGGTTATGTATGTATATATGTATATACAACAAGAGGCATTTATATCACAAAAAAAATTAAACTTACACCTCCTAGTTTATTGAAAAACTTTTATTATGTCATTATATCACAAGGGATCTCATTTTTAAGAATATTGTTAAATAGAAGTTCAATTTTGGTACATTATATTATTATACTAATGAGATTTCAACCGACACCTCTATATTTAAAATTTTGAATATATTATGATAGAAAGATAAAATTGCTAGCTAAAAATTCTCATTGAAAAATTTATAACCCAAAAATACCTAAGGATCCAGTTGGTCTTTATCTCTTTGAATAGACACAATTCATATATCTTCCATGAGTACAACCCTTCTTGAGATGTGTGGTGTGATGCATATCTTTAATTGTGTAAATGTATTTCGTTTAGTTTGCACACAATTAAAGATAAGTTGCATACATGCAACTGATGAAAAGTTGCACCAACTGAAGATAGGTGCAAGTAGTCTTTAAACATATTTAATTAACTTTTGGATAATAAATTTTACTGTGGAAGATTTTTTTAGCAAGTTATCTTACTGAAATAAAAAATACAACAATAAAGTAATATCTGAATGACCTATTATTTTCAATTTGGATGGTTTAGATTTAGTTTGTGTGCATGATTTCATATCATCATCATCATCATTTCATCAAGAGAGGAAACTAAACTCACTTTGAACTTACGTATATAATTTATAAGTAATTTTATAAACTTATGTTTTTAAAGCTATACATATGAAGCTTATATTATCTGCTTATTGAGTATCTAAAAAGAGAAAAAATAAATAAATAAAACAACCCCACATTCATTTATCCTGAACATGAAAACTGGAAAATGGAGATCGAGTATGGTCTATTCAAGAATATGATATCTCTCCCAAACAATCATTAATTCATTGTCATGTTCCAAATGTTTGGATGCGAAGTTTGCTCCTAGCACTACAAAAAAACAACAAATTTCCGACGGAATTTACCGATGGAAAAAATTCGGATTTGCGACGGAACTTCCGTCGGAAAGTTTACCGACGGAATTCTTTCCGTCAGTAATTACCGACGGATTACCGACGGAAATTCTGTCGGTAATTTAATTAATTATATTATTTTATTTGTAAATTATTATTTTAATAATAATTAAATATTAAAATATTATTACCGACGGAAATTTGCGACGGAATTTCCGTCGGTAATTTAATTAATTATTTTATTTTATTTATAAATTAAATTTTAATAATAATTAAATATTAAAATATTATTACCGACGGAATATTTTCCGTCGGTAATATTAATTATTTATTATTTTATAAATAAATTATTATTTTAATTTATAAATAATATATAAAAATAAAATATTATATTAATTTATTTTAAAAAATATTTTATAAATAAATAAAACTTATTTAATAAAAATTAATATATACACGTGATGTAAATTTATTACAAATTTAATTTTAATTTTTTATTAAATAATATTTTATTTTTAATAAATAATTAAATATTAGTAATAAAAACGAAAATAATTATAATTTATTAATATATATAATAAAATAATTATTTAAAAATGTCATAAAATAAAATGAAAAATAATTATAATATAATAATATAAAATGAAAATACTAAATATAATGGATTGTATATGAATATAAAAATTATTTATAAAAAATAATAGAATTATTAATATGTAAATTATATATTAATAATTATAAAATATTTCATAATATATTAAGATTAAATATAATTATAATAATGGGAGTTTAAATATTATAAATATAATAGTTTGCAAATAATTTCACAAGGTGTTCGTAGTTCAACTGGTTAAGGCATCAGATATGCCCCAACAGGTTCGGGGTTCGAATCTCTCTGAAGACAAAATTGAAAGGCAATTTGTGGAAGCGACACGTAGCGGTACGAGAGAGAAGGGACACGTGGCAGCACGAGAGTGCGACACGTGGCAACTTAAATTTTTAAAAAAATTAAAAAAATTACCGACGGAAATTCCGTCGCAAATTTCCGTCGGTAATAATATTTTAATATTTAATTTAAATTAAAATAATAATTTATAAATAAAATAATATTATTAAAATTACCGACGGAAATTCCGCCGGTAATTACAGACAGAAAAAAAATTCCGTCGGTAAATAGATTTGCGACGGTGGAATTTTCGACGGAAAAAATTCTGTCGGAAATTCCGCCGGAAATCCGTCGGAAAACTCGATTTTTCGACGGAATTCCGTCGCTAAATTCCGTCGAAAAATCGCTGTTTTTTTGTAGTGTAAAATGCATTTTAATTTTCATCATCAACATCTCCATTTTTTTCTCTCTGTCCTTTCAATTTGTGAAAAAATCTTTTTTGTTTTTGCTCTTTTACTTTCACAAATTTGTACACAATGTACTGATTTAATAATTAATTAATTCGCCATGCAATTTCAGAAACGTTGACGCAATGAATACCATTAATAGCCGTCACAGTCATGGACAGATCCCTCTTGTCCTCTCAACGACTTACATTCATTATTTATGTCGATCGGGACATGCATAATGCATATGTATGAACGAAAAATTAATCTTTTATTCCAATAGTTCTCATTAAGTTGTAATTCTCTCCCTATATTTTGATTCAGTGCAACTCAATATGGTTTTGCATCAATTATAAATTAGTCCATGAATTTTGACTCATTGCTAAATAATACATATAGTTCGACCATTTCATAATTTAATTTTTATGTTTTAGAATAAAGGTCATAGACAAAAATATAAAATGGTCAGATTATAGAGACTGGGTTGCAGTGAGTAAAACATTATAAAGTAACTTGCACTAAATCAAAGTATATGGATTGAGTTACAATTAAACTAGAATTATATGGATCAAAAGATTAATTTTTCATACACACACATTTCATATTTGGACATTACGCGCTCACAACCCCAACTGAATAGCTATTTGGCTAGATAAGATTTGAACATATTGTTGGCACCAATCGAATGCAGCTCTCCCAAACTAGTACATCCACATAGACTTTAATTTGGAATCCCACGGCCACGAGTTTGGACCCGATAATGTAAACAAGCATTAGTAGTGGAACTTGCCACCCATAAAAGTTGTATGAAAGTCTCCCTATTATGTGGCGCATGCTCTAAACATACTATATTTCTCTTTGATAAAATTAATTAGACGTCTCAAGACATCAAAATTTGATTTTAGGTCAAATTATCATAATTTGCATTATTTATCTTTTATCTATATGATACGATTTTTATTCATTCTTTGCTATTTTTCCTTCACAATTTAATACATTTATCATGTTAAATAAACTGCTTTATGGTTTCACAAAGAAAGCTGCTTCAAATTCGCCATTGCTGATAAAAACTCGTGGTTTTTGCGTGAGGAAGAGGATCAATCTCAAGTCGTTTTCTTGTTTGGTTGGTGTGGACGAGGTATTATAAATTATACTTAATGAATTAGCCTGGTTTAATTATGAAAGGTGTAGGTTGATGCTAAGCCAATCCCAATCCAAATTAAATGAATGATAGGCAATGACATGAGCAGAAATTAATTGAGTTAAACAAAGAGCAGAAACTAATGGACCTAAGTGATCAAAAGCTAGCTTGAAACATGATTTTCATATGCTTCTACTTTATTTATGGTGTGTTTGGAAATATATTGAAAAATTAAATAAGGAGAAAAAAGATCATTTGTTTTGGCTTATTGTTAATTGGACTTATAGATTATAAGTTAAAATAAGCAAAAGGAGAAAAAAGAGCTTATGAAGGAAGTATAAGTACTTATTGTGGAGGTGGAGCCTACAAATTCTGACTTATTTTTCACAGTTAATCACAATTAACTCAAACATAAATTTCATTACACAATCTAACTCATGAAAAATAAGTCACTTATAAGTCATTTTATTCACAGCTAATCCAAACATAAATCTCATTACATAATCTGACTTATTTTCAATCTAACTTATATATAAGTCACTTTTTCAATTGTTAATCCAAACACACCCTAATTTGTAAGCTTTGGAAAATTATATGTATTCATGCGTAATAATCAAAGCAAGTTGATCATCATGTATGCAAAACAAAACAAATTCACATTAATCCTCCAAAATTATTTTATAAGGTATTTCATTTTAATCTATATAACATCCACACACTGCAGGAACGCAAAAGATAGTTAATATGCAACTTGCTCTTAATTTTTATTGTTGTTAACGAGGGTCTGAATCTAACATCTTAACTCTCTTTTTTACGGATGATACTCCATCCATTCTTAAATATAGTACCTATTTGGGGAGGTAAACTTAATTATAAATATAAGACATCTTTCTATTTTTTCTTAATTTTTTCATAAATTGTCCCTATTAGTGCTCTTCAATAATAAACAAGTAAGAGGGGGTGAGAATAAATGTAGATTGTTAGAATGTTTTGGTATTATTACATGATTTTAACTAATTTAACTAACATCATTAATTTAATCAAATTATATAAATATGTCTAATATTTAGGAATTAAGAGAGTATTTAATATCCCCCGAATGCAAAGATAAATATCTGGAGAGTTAAAAATATGACTAAATCATTTTGAGTATAAAATTACTATTGTAGAACAATATAAGTAAATTAATTTATCTATATTCGATACTTAATATACCACAGAAAAAATAAATATTAAAAATTATGTTCGGAATAAATGTTATGATAACAAATTTCTATCAAATGAAAAGTAAATATAGCATTTCTTTTATTTGCGCATGAAAATTATAATTTATAAAAATAAAACAATCGCATGATTCAAACTCGCAGGCATATAGTATTCATGAAATTTTTATCAAAATTGCAGAATTAAATATGGTTGAATTTAATCTTATAAATATATGTTGTGTATGCGTGTGTTGCAATGAGTGAATTAACAAGCATATTATGAACCGAAGATATTTAATTAGTAGAAAAGTGACTGAGTACATGCATGAACAGCTTGAAGCGGTGGAAAGACAGCTATCTTCTTCCTAAAGAAGAAATATCCATAAATAAATGTGAGGCTTATTTTGGGTTCTGTCATTTGTGAGCTCTATAGAGATAAGCTTTAATTTGTCTGTCTTACGGTTCAGTTGAATTAAATTCCGAAACAGTGCTTTTATGTATAAATGAAAGAATGTTAAATAGGAATCAGAAAAAGGAAAGGCAGCTAGGGATAGTGAGGAACAGGAAGAATCCATCTTTATCTTTATCATTATTTCAATTGAACTGTGCCTATCACTGTAGTAATGGTGCTGGGTGCTAGCTAGGCAATTGGTTCCCACGCACTTGTATATAAACACACACACACACAGAGTAATAGACACACATATAGCAAAAAAAATAATTTTTTAAAGAAGTATAATGGACAAAATATAAATATCTTTCAATTAAGCTTGTTTAATACATAAGATCACAACTGAATGCTTTATAAAAAAAGATAAAAATTATGAAATGAAAACAATAATCAATTTAAAAGACAAATTTAACCGCAGTGGGTTAACAATCAAAATATAGAACGTTAAGCTACTTAATTTAATTTTTTTCCAACGGTTAGGGAAGTGGTGGAATCTGCATTCTTAATTTAATATTTTATAACATAATATCTAACATTTGATTTGGATAGCTCACGAATTCAGTATATTAAAAATAAAAAAATAAAATATTATATAATGACTTTAAAAAATATTCAATCTGAATAATCCATTTTTTTATCTGAAGGTGGAGATGAGATTTTAAAAGAAAAGAAAAGAAGAGATTTTGAGAATGTCTACTTTCAAGAGAGATGATATGGAACTAATCCAAAATTCACTGAAACCTTTTTTGAGTTTTAGCCTTTACGTATTTCAATCTTTAGATAAAATGAATTGAACAAGTGATAAAACATGACCTTGTTGAAATGACAGAGATTATAATGAGATTATTACTTAATGAATTAATAATTTTTGTATTAGAATAATTAATCAATGACATGCATAACATCAGACCCATTTTGTATATGTTCTATTATAAAGCTCAAAATTTTGAAGATCTGCTTAGAAAATCTGCAACCGGATTATGTTCAGACGGTTTATGTTCAGAGATATATATGGTTCAAACCATTCTTAAATAGCTGGTGTTTGAATATTGAGATTAATTAATTAATTAATTAATTAATTAATTAATTAATTATTATTATTAATAACTGTATAATGCTGTATGTATATGAAACATGTAGCATCATTTTGTCTTTTAGCTACACTTCGTAATCATTTATGGAAATTAATGTGTTGCTAATTAATTTACAACCACGTTTTAATTAAACCCTCCAGAGAATCTTTGACAAGAGTCAAATGATTTTATTCACGCTTGATCATCTTTGACTGTTTTATTTCATGTAGAAAACAACACCTTAATTTTTTTTTGGCCAATGAAAACAACACTTTAATTGATAATTATTAATTAAAAAAAATAGTTGCTGACTCGTATACATGAAAATGATGTCTTTAATTGATTCAATCCAAGAAATAACCATTTAAAAAAATACAGTTAATCTAAATTGTTTAATTGATTGTTTCCTTAACCATTATGTATTTATATAAAGAAAACTATAAATTGAAACAAAAAAAAATCTTGCTGACTCGTATACATCATATGTTTAACGTAGCTAAAGATTAAGGATACATGGTGGTTTGAGTTGAGTTTTGTGTACCCTCGAACTGTAGTTAGATTTGAGTTTAATATATGGAGTTGTTCTATTAAATTAATCGTTATTTTGCAAGCCACCTTTGCATTTGTTGGTCAATAGACAGTTCTAGTTACTTGTATATTTAATATATTGATGATTTAAATTTCTCCATTTGATAGATGTATGTATTTGGTAGACTATTTGTTTTGATACTACTACTTATAGGTATATACTTCCTCATTCATTTTCATAAATATTTTTTACAATTTTATAATTTTTTTTTTCTAAATACAAGATCCCATAGGCAATTATTTATTCCAGGTATTATATTTAAACAGAATTTCTTCTATTAAATACACACAGTCGATTTATCAATTTATAGATATTCTCACATTAAGGGTGTCTTTTTTCTTTTTTTGAGCAAAACATTAGAGGTGTTCAAAGAGGAGCATTTGTACTGTGATAAGAATGGTGCCAATTATTGACACAAATTTTTTAATGAAATTAACCAACTCTCTTAGTTTTCAAAGAACAATTAAGGTCTGTATAAGAAAAAAACAGGGGAGTATAAGCCCACGAACCTTCCCTTTGGGAAGATAATATAATTTGTTCTTTGTTAAATTTGTTCATAGTTTATAATAATACTTCCTACCATTTTTAAGAGTAAATGTATAATTTTACTAATAAAGTGTTATAATAGGAGCATTTGGCACAAATATGTTTTGAAGTGCGTTAATATACTACTAAACTTTTATAATGGAGCAAAACAACTAATACCGTTAGGTAGCTACCTTACAATATCGTTTATTTTCCTCAAATGTTCATTAATTTTTGACTCATTCACAGTATATTTATTCTGACAGGGCATTTGTAAAAAATAAATGGTGTTGATTATTTTGCTCTGTTTAAAGGTTAATTGGTATTTTAGCGTCTTTCAAAATGTTTATTAGTATTTTAATACCCTTCAAAACATATTTGTGTAAAATGCTCCTACTACAACACTCAAGTGAACCCTTACCATTTTTAAAATATATATTGAATGATTATTTGGACTCAACTTTTTCTCATTTAATAAATCCAACCCATCTTAAGTCAATCAGATTATATTTTCATCAACCTAATTGTAGCACGAGAATAAGTATTGGACTTGTGATTGTACTCCTTCCGTCCCTATATATAAAAGCATAAAAATTGAATAATTTTGTCCCTTTTTATATGAACCTAACTAAATTTGTCAAAACATTTAATGAGTTTTTTCCCACTTTACCCATCATTATTCTCTCTATTTACATTTTCTTTCATACTCATTTGTAACACTATTATCACAATTCTCTCTCTTATATACTTAATCATAAATAAGGGTAAATTTGAGAAAACAAAATTATTTCACATACATTTATCTCTCTCAATCACTTCCTTAATCTGTGTGACTCTTATAATATGGGACGGAGGGAGTAGAAATTAAATATAGGGATACTCCTATGATATTATTTATAGGGCATTTCCAGTAGTATGTTTCACACAGATTAAGGAAAACTTAAATATCATTAATTATACCATATAATTTGATAATTTTCCAACTTTATCCATATTTAATATCCACTACAGCACATAAAAATAAAATCAACTCTTACTAAATGAAAGGCAAAACTATACATTTATATTAAAAATTTAATGAGATGTTAGTCTTCTTTCTGTAGCATATAAATAGCAACAGGGGAGTACATATTAGGAGTTTTAATAAAGGAGTGATAATCCCTATCATCTAAAAGCTGTTAAAGACTGAGTGAGTGAGAAATTAAAGAGCACAATAAGATGGAGCCGTGTTTGGATGCAGGAATTGAAAGTGCCAGCTAATGGGTGTGAATTGTGAAACGCGTGTGCGATGTAACTGGGACACCATGTCCCTGCATCCAAACACGTCTCAAATTGTCCTCATTATTTAAATAATTAACCCCATATCCTCTCATCATGATCCATCATTCCACCCTCATACTAATCCCTCATTTCAGTACCATTAACTATTATATTAATCACTCTTTAGTTTATTCAATTTGTCCTCTATGCCCCACTATGCCCCCATTGCTTTGTTTCTTATTTTAATTGATTGATGTAAGTTGATATAATCTTTTAATTTAATTGAAACATATCATTGATATACAAACCCCCCCCCCCCCCCCCCGGGAAAAAAAAGTGTTCAAATAAAATCATTATAATATTTACTGGCAAAAAAATTATTATAATATTGAAAATTGGCTTTTAAGTCTTCTATCGCAGAATTTATTACCTGAAGTTCATGAAGATTTAGATTCTTAAGCTCATGCAATAATGTGACTCTTCTTCAACTGCGTATAACATATCTTTGGATATGTGTAAATTTCCATGTAAATGTTTGAAGATATGAGACACACGGCTAAAAAAGAATCTCATCATCTGTTTGAAAATAAAAAAATTATACCTCATCACTAAATAAATTAACTGTAATATGAAAGATTTTTTAAAATTAAACTACTAATGTCCTTCCATTAGTTACATGATTTAATAATGACAATAACTAAAATCACCAATATCATTATTTAACATAAAACTTGGTATTATTAATAGACTAAAGTATACATGTTTTAACACATTATAATATTTATATGTTGTGATTAATATAAATAAATATATGAATATATACATAGTTTGTTTCTTTTTTTACCTGTATACATATAGTTTGTTTCTTAGACTTTATAATATATATATGGCCTAACTAATTTGTTCAAAAATTAAGGTACTTAATGTTAGAGGTCTAATATAGTAATATCTTCTTCTTCTATTTGTTTGTTTGTTTGTTTTTTTCTGCTCTAGAAAAATTTCCTTAAAAAAAGACATGCATAATAGAAGAATGTTGGGTTGGGTTGGGTTGGGTTTTAAAGTTCAACAATGCAATTATTTATAGTATATTGATAAAGCAATTTTTTAAGGTGGTAAAGGGGAAGCAGCCCTTAAATATACACACACATATATATGTCAAACGAAGTGGGGAAAAAAAGGAGAGATACAATTCTAATACAACTATAATGTTCACCTACCAACAGTACACATCAAACATGGATATAAGCTGGTGGGGGCACAATAGATACATTGCATTTGAACCAACTCTCTTATATATATATATTAATCTTTTTTAAAAACGTAGAAACATATCTTTAAACGATTTGAAGTTGTTGAGATTGATTAATAACTGATACTATATTTAGTTAATAACCACAAATATGTTGCATGAATTAAATAATAGCAAAATGTTTGTGACAGGCTGACATACAGCTTCTTGGCTTGATTCGTCAATTTGCACAAGCAACAATTTGAGGTGTTAATCAATCAAACTAAATGTTGTGTCTAAAATGCATTAGTGGGACCCTAATTTTTTGGGATTTAGTTTTTGGTAAAAACACGGTAAATACCTCTGAATTAACTGAAACACGAATCAATCGAATCAATTCTTCAAGAGGCTAAATGTAAGATGAGTTGCCTATAACAACATGGAATTTCAAAATTTGATAAAATGACCACAACAACCCTCACATACATTAAAAAAACCTCCTACTTCCACTTGTCGATGCCAAATTGCTACCATTCGTCGCTAGAGCTGCTACGGTTGATATTTGATGGAGAAATTTTGGTAAATGTTAGTGGAGGTAGGATTTGATCCCAAAATGTATATATTTATTTTTTTGCTTTTCATTCTCATTGAGATCAATTAAGTTTAAAAAGTGTACCTGCAGTCCATTTTTGTTAACATCGTGCGTTTCATTTAACCTAAAATGGTGACTCAACAAGTTGAAACTTTTTAGTAAACATCTTCTACTTAATGATACTAACGACATTAATAAAAATGTAGCTACAAGCAAACTTTTCAAATACTCCGTCCGTCTCTAATTATAAGCTTTAAATTTGTGAATGTGACTGTCCTAAAATACAAGCTTCATTTTAGGTTTTAGATAGACATTTATGACATTTTTTCCAATTATACAAATTGTTTATCTTTTCCCCATACATTCTCTTCCATATTTATTATATCTTATTTGCCATATTCTCTCGCATTACCTCCTCTACACACATTCTCTTTCATTTTTAATAATAAGGGTATTATAGGAAAATAAGTTACATTTCTGATATAATTATTGTTTTTAATTGGTTTTATTAGTTTTCTTGATAAATACAAAGTAGTTATTTGAAACTTATAATAAGTGACGGAGGGAGTATAAGAGAATCAAAAGAGACTTGATGCAAATGCAAAGATAAATATATATTTTAACATGAATAAAAAAGAAAAGATAGAAAGAGGGTGTATGGTGGGGAGGCTAACGTAGGAGAACGGATCAAAGAAGGAATGATGATGAGTTTAGCGTTGACCAGCGTCAACGGCAATGACACAACCCCGTTTTGTTCCCTAACTACCACGTTGAGTGACGTGGACGAATTCTTGCCGTTAAGATCGCCTCCCACGCCTTCCCACTCTTTAGATTACAACATCATTACCTTCAGATACGCGCGTGGCTTTAAAGTCCTCCCCTCATATATCTTCATATACCATGGAGCCCACCCCTTCATCATTTTCACTTTCTTCCAACTTTTACATTTTAATTTTTTTAGTTTTATTATTATAATGTAGTATGAAAAAAAGACAAATAAATACCCTTCAAATTTTAAAAACTCAGAAGGTACCTCTAATATGAGAAAAGATATAAGAGGAAGTGTTCCCAATTTGAGGTAGGTAAATATGGGGTATTAAGCACTTGAGTAAATGCATTAATCACTTATCACAAATTGAAAACAATCCCTCTTACGTCATTTCTCATATTGAAGTTGAAGGCATATATCTGGTTTTTAAGGTTGAGGGGGGATTTATTTATCTTTTTCCCATCCAGCATATTAGATCTATTGTGAGATTTTTTATCAAATACCTTTATATTAGGTCTAGCAAGTTAACTTCATTGCTATCTTATAATCGGGGGAAATAAGATCTATGGTTTTCTTATTTTCCCAATTTTTAGGAATAAATTGCAGTATTGATGACTTTTATTCATTCTAAATTTATATTTGAATTAATATTGTCACAGTAAGGAACGTAACTTAAATCCTAGAGGGGCAAAAAAACAAACTACTTAGTTTTTTGTTTATCAACAATTGTTTAAACGTACGTGGTGGAAATGAATTGAATCTGAGTATTGATATTTTTTTGTACAAAAATATTTTAAGTCATTTGGCTAATAAAATTTTTAAATAGGAACTTTCCACCTATTATTCTTATATTTGTTAATCAACAGACTCATTTTATGAAGTTATTAATAAATTTTCCTTACAATCTCGTGAACCTTGTCGAATCCCACTTGAAAAAAAGTAGTTATTAATAAATTTTCATCACAAACAAAATACAATGAAATCAAACACTTATCGACACTTTCATATTCCAAATAGCAAACGTACACAATATTGAAATTTACACAAGGAGTACACATCTATATATATAAAATAATGTAAAATTTATTAAAAAAACAATGACTCACATGTAAAGCACTAATATGATTATTACTATATTTCATATGGATTTCATCGTTTTGTTTTTCGTAAAAAAAATTGTGGACAAAGTTATGTTAATTATGGAAAAGCAAGTTATATTAGAAATTAAGAGGAGGGGATTCAATGAATGTGAAGGAATTGTTGGGATGGCTTTGAGGAACAAAATTATAAACTCAAAGTGGACTCTTACTTGTACAATATTCTCATGCAATGCAAGGGTCATTGTCTAACGTACGCCGTGTGGTCCGGCGCATTTTAGGCGGCGGGTGTTAACTAAACCATATTGGTTAAAGTGGAAACACTGCTTAAAAGGTTGCCGGGGAATAATCTGACTCCTGTCGGTGCCCCCTCTCTCCTATTCTTGGTTTTTTCTCGATCCCAAGCAATACCACTTTTTTTTTAATATAATATAAAATCTAATTAACTTTAATTTCTCAAAAAATTATTAGAAAACTAAATAAATCTTATTGATTGTTTTTTCTAAATTTTGTCTCTGTTGTTATACTTATAGCTATTATACCCAATCCTAGATATAAGATATATTTAACTGATTTAATTAAATTAAGGGTGTTAGTTATGTTAGTTAGTATGTTGTGTATCTTTTTCTAAAATACCCCCAATCACCCTCCATTATTCCCTGTCTCATCTTTTATTTGATTATTGTTAGAAGAGCGTCAATAGGGATAATTTGGGAAGAAGTTGACAAAAATTAGAATCATATTCTATGTTTAGGGCCAATATAAACTCTCCAAATAGTTCCTATATTTAGAACTGGAGGAGGTGATATTTAATGTAATATTGTAACATGTATGTTGTGATTAATGAACTTATTTTAATCTCTCTAAAAAAAGTCAATTATGTTTTATGTAGTATTAAGAACTGAATAGAATATTTATCTTAAATCTATTTATTTTAGGGAAAAAATCAGTAAAAAAATTCGTTGTTTGAAATTTGAATTGTCTAAAGGAAGCATGATATATTCTTATACACAGAAACCATTGATGATACTCTATATGATTTTCTCCGCTATTTTAGATTGGGGAATTGTTTCACCAAGCAGTGATTTCATGCATCAGTGTGGTGCAGTCTGTTTACCATTAGTTTATGTGTCGAAAAAAAATCTCAATACTTGTGTGAACATGAGTTGGTTTTCTTCAATTTATTAAATATAACATGCTAAGGGACAATAAGGAAAAAAAACAAACTTTATTTTAATAAATACAAGAAAGTACATAGCAGCCTAAATTAATAAGGGTAAAGGTGTAATTTTAGGCATGAAGTATTACGCCAGGTGCACTCAGCAGAAAAATAAATTTTTCGAACACTTTTTGGTAATGAACAATAAAACTAGGGGCAAATTTAGTAATGTCGTTAGTTGACCGTTAAGTTTGACTACAGAAGCTGATGTAGCAGAATTGAAAATTTTAATTAAGGACTAGTAGTAATTTAAGAAAAGATTTTGCGATCAATTAAGGAGTTTTGAGAGTTTTATTAATAAATGCAGGAAAATGAAAGTTTTTTTGGACTTTTAAAGGCCTAGTTTCTCCCTTAATTTTGGAAAATTAGAGTTAGAGGAATTATTTTTGAACCCAAAAGGGATTATAGTGGGAGAAAATTCTTAACCAGTAATGAAATTTTTTTTTAAGAATTGAAGGGATAATTTTTGGCCCAAAGAATATATTCTAATGTGAAGATTTAAGGGCCTAATAGAAAATTCTTTACTTAATTTACTGTATTTTTCTTTAGACAAAAAATTATTCCTTCAATTCTTAAAAATTTTCTTCATTACTGGCTAAGAATTTTCTCCCACTATAATCCCTTTTGGGTCTAAAAATAATTCCTCTAACTCTAATTTTCCAAAATTAAGGGAGAAACTAGTTTTAAAAGTCCAAAAAAACTTTCATTTTCCTGAATTTATTTATAAAACTCTCAAAACTCCTTAATTGATTGCAAAATCACTTTTTAAATTACTACTAGTCCTTAATTAAAATTTTCAGTTCTGCCACATCAACTTCTGTAGTCAAACTTAACGGTCAACTAACGGCATTACTAAATTTGCCCATAGTTCTATTGTTCATTACTAAAATGTGTTCAAAAAATTCATTTTTCTGCTGAGTACACCTAGTGTAATACTTGATGCATTGGAACTTTACCCAATTAATAATAATGATCGTATCTCCAAATTATTCTACATGTATGTATGTGTTGGGGAAAATTGCTTTATTCTTTGTTGAAAAGGAAAAAGTTAAGTTGGCAATGGAAAGGCCCAAGAAGGTTCTTTTCTCCATCAACAAAACCAAGAGCTTTAGGCTTGAGACACATACACAAACTCACCCGCCAATGCCATAGCCTTCTCCTTTGTGACTTGACATCTCTACTTTGTTCTTCCAGCTTACAAACCTATAAACAGATTCTCCTATTTGCTTCATCATATTTCTGGTATAATTTCACTTCATTTCTTGGTGCCATTTTGATGTCTAAACCATTAGAACATGATTACATAGGCTTAGCAGGAGCAGCATCAGAAAGTCCTTCCATGGAAAAGCACTCTAAGAAAATATCTTCTCCTTCTTCTGCTGCTTCCTCTACTCTTTCTTCTGAGAAGGAAAATAGCTCTTCTCTTAATTTCAAAGAGACAGAGCTAAGGCTTGGGCTTCCTGGTACTGATTCTCCTCCTCATCCTCCTTCTGAGAGGAAATCAGGAAGTGGGATTTCTCTTTTTGGCAAGGATTTGCAGAGTAATCATATTAATAATACTACTGAGAGCAATGCTAATAATGGGTTCTCTTCTGCTTCTTTGAAGAACAACATTGCTGGAGCCAAGAGGGGTTTTTCTGATGCCATTGATGGGATTGGGTCTTCTGGGAAATGGGGTTACTCTGTGATTGATAAAAAAAATGGGTCTGAAGCTGATTTGGGAAAAGGAGCTTCTTTGTTCTCTCCCAGAGGAGGGAATGTTGTGAAGCCTCCTCTTGTTTCTGCTGCTGTTGATGCTTCTGCAAATTCTGAACAAAAAATCATTAAAGATGGTGGAATGGTTCAAGAGAAGAAGAAACCTCAGGTTTCTGTTGCTGCTACAAATGAACATGGAAGTGCTCCTCCTGCTGCTAAGTAAGTTTGCCTTCTTTTCTCCTCTGTTCTTGTTCACGTCATAATTATTTGGTTTTGGTTCCCAGGAAGAAGGAAGGCTGCTTGTGCTTGGAACTGTTAGCATCATTTGAACATTTTTAAGTGTTCAAAGACTCTTCCTTTATGTTATTTTTATCGACTTTCTGTATTTAGCAAGGGAATTCATTTCTCTGTTGCATTAAGCTCCTTATTGGCTGTCAACTTGTCATGTATAAAGGAGAAAGGCTGAGATTGGTTACCGAATGAATTCAAGGCCTTTTGCTCTTTTAAATTCAATGAATGAAAACCCTATGGATATTATTTTGTGTATATTCCTTTTCTCTCTGATTTCTAGTTCTTACCTTCTCTACAGATCTTTCTGTGATTTTTTTTTTTGTTTATTTAGTCATCATAGATGCTATTGATAAAAATGAAGCATTCCATGGAAATTTACACATGGTAGCATCAAATTCAAATCTTCCTCTCTGTAACTGAATGTATTATTTTTTTAATGAACAACGCTGATGTTTGCTTGTAAATAAGTAATAGCCGTTAGGATAAATATTGAAATACGAATCTTTGCAACAGGGCACAGGTTGTGGGATGGCCACCAATACGATCTTTTCGGAAGAACAGCATGGCCTCTAACTCGACGAAGAACAATGATGAAGGTGAAGGTAAAGCAGGATATGGCTGTCTCTATGTGAAGGTCAGCATGGATGGTGCCCCTTATCTCAGAAAGGTTGATCTCAAAACCTTCACCAATTATGTGGAACTTTCTTCAGCTCTTGAGAAGATGTTCAGCTGCTTTACCATTGGTAATCTCTCTCTATACACACACACACACACACAGCATAATGAAACTGGTTAAACCTTTTGCAATTACCATTCTAATGTTATATGTATATCATCTTGACTTTTAACAGTCCAATGAATATTCAAAAAGTTCTAAAATTTCTTCATGAAAATTTTATTACTGTTGTAAAACATCTTAGGGTTTGTCCTTTTTGCTAGGTTCTTTGTATCAGGAGGAATTGATATAAAGTAGAGCTTTTGTTTGCAAGATCTGAAACTAGAATGTTGAATTTTGATGATGTTCTTGTGCTCCTCAAATTTAGGTCAATGCAAGTCTGGAGGACTTGCTGTGAAAGATGGCCTGACTGAGAGCTCTTTGAGGGATCTTCTCCATGGTTCTGAATATGTTCTTACTTATGAAGATAAAGATGGAGATTGGATGCTTGTTGGTGATGTTCCCTGGGAGTAAGTCCTCTTACCCGTTCAATCTAAACCCTATAGGTGAAAAATCTGTCAGTTCATTTAGGAAAAATTGGTCAAAAGTAGCATTGTGAAAGTTTTATTGTGTAAAAGGACCTAAATTTGAGTACCGGTATTTTTTCTATATGAAATCATGTAGATAATATGTGTTTTCTATATATTAAAACATACCAGGTCCTTCAAGTTAACAAAAGTTCTAAACATGCACTTTTGACTGATTTTCCCATTCATCCATCAAATGAATTTTGATTTGTGGTCCAAGAAATAACTCATAATTCTTGGACTTCAAGCCTACCCCACCCAGTTTAAACTCTGATCTGGTTCTGATGACAACCTTATGAAAATTTTTGTCTGTCACATGATTTCTAGCCTAAGTTTGCTAATTTGTTGCCACAGGATGTTCACTGACTCATGTAAGAGATTAAGGATCATGAAAGGTTCAGAGGCAATCGGTCTTGGTATGTCTGATAAACTCCAGCATATGCTCAAATAAGTTACAGTTACTATAATTTGGAAAGCAAGATTGGTTAAAATGAAATGAATTGTCTTTATTGCAGCTCCAAGGGTGGTGGAAAAATCCAGGAGCCAAAACTAAGCTTGGCTGCAACAGAAAATCAGTTAAAACCAGAAGAGGGAAGGAACAACAACCATTGAAGCATTTGAAAAGATTAAAAATGTTATCGTATCATATGTATGTAATTTTCTGTGTTTCATTTTTTTCTTATGCATTTAGAGACTGACAAGTTTTCTGTCTGTAGAATTTAACTGGAGAAATCCAGAGCATATATTTACATACATATATATACACTACATGCACACCTGGTTTTGCTGCGGTATCTTTAAATTGTTGTTTCTGTATACAAGAATTGTCTGTTGTGCCCTTACCCTCTTGTTATCATTTCTAAATTCTATGATCATATAAAATGAGAATTTTATTGATTAAATTGTTGAATTATAGATAATTGTTAGTTATATCTCAATCTTGAAGTCATCATAAAAAAAGAAAAAGAAAAAAAAAAAGAATCTTAGTCTTGGACAAATTTAGGTATTTTCTTAAGGTACGATAAAATAGATTGTGAAAAATTAGAAGGTTTTGAGTATGAAATATTAACTGTATGAATTTCAATACATAATTCAAGAACTAAAAAAATTTATGAGGTGAATATAGTGTTTGGAATGTTAATCTACTTAGACATTTCAAAGGAAAAAAAATAGTCAATGGCCAGAAATGGTCAAAAATGGAACGAGAAATGGGATTAGATGTGAATATGAATATATGATGATGCTGGTGAGAGATCTTTGATGACTGCTATGGAAAGTCTTTGAGTAATCTCATGTTCATCCAAGTCACCTCAGGCTTGGTCTTTCTGATAAATTCAATCCACTTATAGATTATATTAATTTGGATCATTTGAAATGTATTATGCAAATATATATATATATATATATATTTAAAGAAAAAATAAAATAAGGGGAATGAGAGTTAGTTCAAAATTTTGATAGGACTATTTGATTGGGTTATATTTGAATAATGTCGGAGCCAATTGAAAATATCTATACCAAATGTGTTTTTTGCATTTACATAAGCTCGAACTCAAGACATCATACTTAAATTAGGTTCAAAACATTAATTTAATGATATTTAAGTCTCAATAAAAGTATTCTAAAAAAATAATTTGAGGACATTGGTTCAAATAATTTTTTCAAATGGAAATTTCAGTTGTAAATTATGTTTATAATAAAAATGCTGAATTTGCAATTAAGATCAATGGAGTTTTAACAGTCTAAATATGTATTTTCAATTAATTTTTTTTAAAAAAATTCGAGGACTTGTAATTGAATTGACGAAATTTAATTATCATTCTCCCAATAAAAAAATAGAGCGAGGGAAATTTTTATTACAATATCTCGTAATAGCTAATTTTAAATCAAAATAGTCTACTATAGAGAAGCCAGCAAATAGAAAAAATTGTTTTAAATCAAAATTTAATAACATACCAAAAACTACTGAAGTAAAAGGATTTAAAGACCTAACTCAAAACGGTTTAAGAAACAAGGGCTCTCATCATTTTTTTTTAGTAGTTGAAGAAAATTAGACTTGATTATTGGCGAAATATGCTCCTTAGACCCTCCACAAATAAATAAAGCAAAAAATAAAGAGGTCTATCTATAATTTTCCAATTCTTATAATAAAAACAGAAAAATAAATAAATATAATAATAAATTATCATAAATATTATAGATAAAATTATCTCAGCTATCATTTTAAGCTTTGCTATCCTCTTGTCTCTCCAGTATTACCCTTCTCCTTGGCAATCAAATCAAGCCATGAAGGTCAAACTTCCCTATCATTGAGAACTTCAAGCCAATGAGAGGCAATTTATAGCTTACACAGAAGGCTATCTAGAATCTCAAGCACAAGAATGGCATAGAGTGTGAAAAGAAAAAACTTGCCATATTTCAAGCCAAAACAGGCTGAATCGATATGTAATACAAAAATTCCAATACTCTGGTGTAGGTAACTCCAAATTATCGTTCAGATATTTGTATATAAACCATTTGAGTGTATCCATTAAATACAGAATTGTCAAGTCTAGTAAGGCCAAGCCTTTGGAACAAGCCAAAGCGCCCATCTTCAACAATAGGACTGGATGTGCGTGCAGGATCATACCTGCTTTGGTGGGTGAGGGAGGGACCAGCAACTGGAGGAAGTTCCCAATACACATCGAGAACCGATTCCAAGAATCGGCTATTCTGGAAATGCTCTGCATATGAGATTTGCCTATTGCTATGATTGAAGTTATCACGCATGTACCCTCTAACTCCCCACCATGTCTCTCTTGGACCACAAAGTTCTTCAATATCAACTGCTTTTTCCCAGAACTTCTTATTCCTTGATCTCATCCTAGCTTCGTCGCTGTCCTTAAAGCAACTGTGTCCCCCTCCTACGTCAACAACCATGGGAATATGTCAATTCATGAATACCAACAAATAAAAAGGCAAAAGATTTCACATGATTCAGCACAAAGTTTCTGCAAGCCAACGCCAGATATTTAGAAAGGTTCTTGCATAAAGTTATCACTAACTCGCATTGTCTACATAAAATGTGCCTAACTCCTATGTCAAGGCTGGTGCCAGTTCTTTAACATGGGTAAATGGGGCTCTACACGGCACCACTGATTAGCTCCACCACCTTGTCCTTGTCCCCAGTGGTCCCTACATATGTTGGCTATTGAATGTCAACTTTTGTGAGGAATAACATCCTCATGATATTGATTGCCGTAGGCTTGCTAGTGCAATGCCAGATTGCTAGTGGTGACATTTGCATGGCCTCCTATTGTCTGTTCCTTTACCTAAAGTCTCATGTCAAGGTCATGCCTCAATGCTTGAGTTGTCATCTACTAAGGTGAGATCAGCTTTAACATGTTCTCCCACTCCCCTGTGTTTCATTGATATAACACCCAAGTCTCTCTTCTGATATTTTATTTCTCTGGGCCAAACTACCAAAGCCATGAGACAAATAATTCAGACGTAATAAAGTTTATTTTACTCCACACCAAAGTGTCAGATAACTGATAACACCTCAGACCCTCTATCATTCTATTGCTCTATGCCAAACCGCTAAACATATCAAGATTCTATAGATATCTCAAGGAGGAGAACTATTGCAAGTCCCTCACGAAAGAGTTACACACATATCATCAGACTAAAACAGCAAACATATGAAGTCCAAATTGTACAGTATACTAAATTCAGGGAAAGTGGAAGGTTGCACACCTCGAATATAAGATTGATCACATATCTGCCTCAATGAATAATGGTCTCCAGTTCCAGTATCATAGTTATCCTCAAAGACAAGATGCTGAAACCCAGCTTTCAGAGATTGCTTAACTCTGCTTGTCGATTCATATAAAAAAATAGTTAAGCAAAGGCAGTTTCAACATAAAGAAAAAATGGCTACAAGTGTTCACGAAGATCCTGTATTTACCTTTTCAATTCATTCTGATGGTCATCAAAAAATACAAGAACCCGACTCAGGTCAGTGATCCCACGTTTTTTCATCTCTTTTGGCCAGTTAACATTGCCAAAATCCACAAAGTCCTTTCCAGCAAAATATGTGCAATTTCCATCAACATAGGCAGGTCCTTTTTTCAGATACTTCTCTGGATGCCTGGGTGAAAGTGAAATAATTGGTGTGTCTGGCATAGCCTGACGCAAAACCCAAGTTGAATGTCCTTTGAAAGCGCCACTCTCAATCATCAGATCTGGCTTCAGCCATCTGGCAATGAACCAAAGCCCAAAGCTGTGGTCAAAACCCATCCCATGCAAGTTGTTTTTAATTGGCCGCGTTTCATATATAGGAACAAATTCTTCCAACCCCTTGAGCAGATCTTTTGACGTCCATTCAACTGTTTTACCATGTTTCGATCTGCCTTTACCAAGAATAAGATTATAAATGCCCAAAAAAGTGAACACCATAAACATAACAATGTTAAAAGCAAGTAAGAGTTTCTTATAGAAGAAAACTGAATTGCCACTAGCTGACTTGTGCAAATAGATCTCATATTTCCACAAATGATCGAATCTAACTCCCTGATTTTCTAAAACCAGTGCAGCCTCAAACTTCAATTTTCTTTATGCAGCTTTCAACAAAATGGGGATAATAAGGAAACTAGAAGTCCCTGAGATATCAATGCTTCCTGACTTCAAAGTGCTAGAAAAAATTCAATAGCACGAAGCTAGTAAGTAATCACTGATAACTCGTACTGCAAACATTAATTAGGCCACAAATTGCTCAAAATATGTACAAAATAACAAATATAATCTCAGATTACAATCTTCCAGAAACTAAAGGCACTAACTTGTTCACTCTCACATCGTCTTGAAACTAAAACCATTACAATCAATTCAGTTCCAACAACCCCAGAATATAAATAAGAAAATGAGTAACTGATGAACCAGCTTTCTTCCAGTAGATGAAGATTCAGTACATTACTTCTCCTAGTTCTATCAGAAATGAGACAGATCCCAAGCTAGCAACTTTCCTCGATCTAAACATACCCCAAAACCCAGTAATACAAACACATAAATCCCATGAAAAAAAAAACAAAAAAAGAAGAAGATTGAAAATTGGTAAAAACTAAAAAAGCCAAAGCATTAGATCAAGAACTTACACCAGGGCACCCCGAGAGCTCCGAAATCAGATTCAAGAACATCCGAACGGAAAAGGCCGAAAGGAGAAAAAGGGGAAGAGGGGGAGACACAAACGAAGGAGCGAGAGGTGAAGAGAAGGGAAGAGAGGGAGAAGAGAAGGAGAAGGAAGGAGAGGGAGAGAAGGAAGGAGGAGGTGGAACAAGTGATTCTGGAGAGGTAATTGGAGTAGAAGAAGAAGAAGAAATGGTGGTGCTTTCTGGTCTTGGATTCGTCGTCATCGGCGGAGGAAGAGGAGGAGGGTGGAGAGTCGTCGGAGTGAGGAGTGTTGCGACGGAGAGAGAGGACTCTCTCAAGCATGATGACGGCGAAGTGTATCTGCGTAGAAGATGCCACTCCCACTCTTCTTCCTCCTTTACTTTCGTATTTTTCAACAGTCACCTTTTTTAAATGGTGAAACAAACGATTTTATAAAAGGAAAATTAATTTGAAATCACGGAATTAATCTAAATGCCTAATACTCCCTTCGTCCACAATATAATATAATGTTTTTTTAACAGAATTGTGAGTTTCTAAAAAATTAGTTAGAATTAGTTAAAAACAATAAATGTGTAGGAAATATACCATATTGCCCTTATTTATAAATGAGTAAGAGAGGGGATAATTATGAAAAGAAGATGAAAGAGAATGTGTGGGAAAATTAATGCATGGGTAAAATGGGAAAAAAATATTTATTACTCAGATAAAGTCAAATAGGACCTTATATTGTGGGACAAAGTCATTCAAAAAAATGGACCTTATATTATGGGACGGAGGGAGTAATAATTAAGGTCAGGTCAAAAATTATTATCGTTAGGACAGACAATTGTTATTATCTAATCAACTGTTGTTAGCTACCAAGACGGTAACAAATGTTTGGCATGATGACAATAACTTTTGGTGTGACAATAGTAATTTGGAGCATGAAGATCACAACTTTTAAACTTTGGTCAATATTGAAAAAAGAAAAAAAGAAAAACTGTTGGTCAGTAACTTTTGACTTGAATATAACAATTTATGACCAGATAATAACAATTTCATGGGAACTGAAATTAATTATATGATTTTATGGTCAAAATATCTCCTAACATCTTTGTTTTTTTTTTTTTTTTGTTTTTTTTTTTTTTAGGATAGAACCCACCAACTTCCTTCCCACCACCTCCCTTATACAAGGGATTATTTTACCACACGGACAATGCATCATACGCAAACATCTTTGTTTTTTCCAATAACAAACAGCCACTTAGTTATTTGTTTCAAAAATGTTTGTGGAGTATTAAACTTATCATTTCAATTGAAATCATCTTTGGATAAAAACTCCTTAGACTGTACTATTACACTCATTTGGGATAATTTGAAAAAAAAAATGGTTACTACCTCATCTCCTTAGCTTAAAAACTAGTCAGGAGGTTAGATTGTGTTCTCTCTCTTTTTTTTTTCCTGAGACCATTGATTAAATTAAAATAGCATACAACTAGTTAGTCTAAATGTTTGGTGGTTAGATTAATATATTTTACATCATATACCTGTTGATTTTATGACAAGAAGAAATTATATTTAACTTAAAGTTTACTATCTTCATTGATGAACTATACCAAGAGAACATGACATGTTTCTTCTTGGCAAATCAACAGGTCACGAGATTGAGAAGGCGTTGCATACGTTTGATACTTTTGGTTACAATTTGGAAAATTAGTTGGTGCCTTTGGGGACGTCGGATAAACTTGGAAATTATACAAAATATTCTAGAAAATCAGTTTGAGATATACTTTTTTTAAAAAAAAATATAAAAGTTTAAGTTAGTGGAGTCAAACTCAAGGAGACTTACCAAAACTAAAACATTCCTTCAGACTAAAAAACCTAAAAAAAAAATGCTTAAAACGAAATTTAAAAGTTTGTTTTGAAAGAATTTAAACTAAATTTATTTTGTACATGAGGTCATGAACATTTTAAGGAGAATATAACCGGACTGTAAGTCATAATAGAAGAAATATTTTAAATGATAAAGAAGACAATCGGGAATATAATGGATATAATATAGAGAAATTATTGCGTGAACATGGTGTAGTACGTTATTTGTAGTTTGATTAATCACAAGTAAATATATGAGGTCTAATGTGTAATTTTTTAATATAACGTGTCACCCTAAAAAAATCAACTAGGTGATAAAAACATTTTTTCCATCTTGTAAAATAAAGAAACGTTGAAAACATAAGATTTACAATTTTTATATGCTAGCTGATTTTCTTATGGTGTCAAGTCAGATTGAAAATTGTATGTCAGACTTTATGTGTTTACTTGTGATTGGTCAGACTACAAATGATATGGTACACCGGGTTCACGTAAGAATTCCTTATATAATATAAGTCGGTCAAACAAAATAAAAACAATATATCTCATAGATGGATAATAAACGGGATTAAAGTGTGGATGTGTTGGGATAAGGAGAAGTTAAAATAAAAGATCAATCATTTCGTTCTTTTCATATACTTCCTCAATAAAACCTATAGGTAGATGGCTAGTGTGTTTTGATAAAATCATATGATTTTAACCAACTTAATTAACAACTTTTATCTACATCATCATCCCTACTCTTGCTTGTTTCTTATTGGGAGAGCATCATTAGGGATAATTCATGGGGAAATTTAGAAAAAATAGAAAAATATATTATATTTAGGAACAATTTCACCTCCCCAAATAAATCCTATATTTAGGAACGTAGGGAGTATCTTTGAACTTGGTATCCATTATCTTTGTTTTGCCTTCTTGGTAATTTTTTTTATGGAGTCATCACATTTAAAAACATAAAAGTTTTAAATTTTATGGGAATTTTTTTTATTTTCTATTTTGGGAAAAACCATTTGTCGGTACCTAAACTTTTATTCAATTTTAATTTTGGTACCTATGGTTTTTAATTTCCTAATTAAACCATTAATTTTGTTCAATTATTAATTTATTATGGGAGAATTGCACATAGGTCATAAGCAAGAGAATTAATTTCAGAAATGTTCATTAACAACTCATTCACTTGTTAACCAAGGCTATTGCAGTTGTTAATAGTTGTCATTAACAACTCCTTGGGACCTCTCTGAAATTAATTCTCTTGTTTGGGACCTATGTGCAATTGTCCCATTTATATTATTATTAGCTCATCTATCTTTGTTCTATTAACATGTCTAGCCTTTGTATAGAAGCCAATGAGATTTAAAAATTAAAATTAGAGCATTTATTTATGATAAAATACACAAAGGTACCATAATCAAAACTAAATAAAAGTATAGGTACCAACAAATGTATTTTCCCTTCTATTTTTACAATGAAGGTTTTGAATTATCTTATAACCCACTTCCTATTATGACTTTTTTTTTAATACAGAAGGCAAGCCTCAATGCTTGAGATGGTTGTCACGTAGATATTACACTACATTAGAAGGGTATTCACCCTGTAGGCTCGTCAATTGGTCTTTCTTTAACTGTTCAGCACAAAACGTTGGGGGGTCTTGTAATATTCTCACATCTAGTGCTCCTTCATGCGCAGATTTGGCTAGAATTTCATCACATTGGAGTGCTTCCCTGTGATTATGTATGATCTCGAGGTCCCATTTCTCACATACAAGGGATATGATCGTGTATATCTCTTCCTTCCAAGGGTGTGTATCATCATTATTTGTTAATATCAGATGCATAGCTTCTAGTGAATCATTGAATAGCTTTACCTTTCCATATTTCAGGTTCTTACATATCTGTAGTCCCGTTTTGATTGCTTGTAGCTCCACTAAAGTCGATGAGGAAAATCTGATTTCTTGTTGGAAACCCTATTGCCATACTCCTTGACTATTCCTTGTGAGCCCTGCAACTGCTCCTTGTCTCTGTTCTGTGACTGAAGCATCCACATCCACACTTATAAAGTCGCTAGTTAGGGCCCTCCATACTGCTTCTTCTCTCCCTGAAGTCTGTAGGATTTGATACTTGTACTTCTTGTTCTTCACTCCTTCCATCTGCGTGAAAGTATCAAGGTGCAGTATGGTCTCCAGAGGTTCTCCTTTGTCCTCAAAGATCCTTTTGCATCTGTTCTTCCACATCAGCCAGCATAAAGTTCCAAAAATTCTGGTCCAAGGCCATCTGTTCTTCCAACCTAGCCATTCCTACAAATTACCACTAAAAAATTTATACATATAAATTGAGTTAATTACAGACAGCCAGACTTTTCTTGCAACCTTATAATCTCTCAGAGTGTATGATGGATTCCTCACTGTGACACTCAAAGGGGCACTCAGAAGAACTTGTAGGTATAATTCTCACTCTCAGTTGGTTTATAGGGATTTTCTCATGTAAAACTTGCCACATGAAGAACTTTACCCTTTCCGGTATTTCCCATCTCTAGATTTTTCTCCACATTGGACTACTTTGATGGCTTGTTTGGTTGTATGCTATATAGTAAGCCAATCTTACATTAAAGTTGCCATTCGGGGAGACACGCCACCAGAAACCATTTGCTCTTGATATAGAGGGGGTCTGATCGTTGCAATCTTTTATACCACCCAGTTTGGGAGGAACAACCTCCATTTATTTAGGTCCAAAGCACCACTACTGGTCATAAAATTGCATACCCGGTCCTCATGGTTCACCTGGTTGAGGTTGTTGTTTACATATTACAGAAGGAATAGATTTAAGGGTGTCCATATCCCTATCCATATTCTAGTATTTCGGCCGTCCCCTATTTTGCTTCCTACCTTATTGAAAAACTTGTCCCATACTGTTGTAATACCCTGCCACACCGCTGATTGGCTACTTTTCCTTTCCACAGCGGGGTACTTCCCATTACCACATTCACACTTATTCAGTAGGCATCGAACCCATAAAGCAGTCGGTCGAGTAAGCATCTCCCAGCATAGTTTCATGAGGAACGCTTCATTTTGAGCTCTAAGGTCTCTTATGCCTAGACCACCATGATCCTTATATGCCTCAATGTTTTCCCATCCAATCATATGCAGCTTTTTCATATCTGGATTCTGGTTCCAAAAGAAGTCTCAGCTCATTTTTTTTATCTCTAAGAGCACTCCTTTCAGCATAAGGAGGGTTTACATTTGATAGTACGGTAGGGAGTAGAACACTAATTTGATAAGGACTGTCTTCCCCGCCGTACTAAGAAATTTCCCTTTCCAGCTAGATAATCTGTTTCTGACTTTCTGCATCAGCGGTGCGAAGGTTCTCTTTACCACTCTTTCATGGAGGATGGGGACCCCCAAGTATTTCCTTAAGTCGGCTGTTGGGGATATCCCTAATGTTTGGCTGTATACTCCACCTCTGCTTGCATGGACATTTCTAGACACAAACATTCTTGATTTCTGCAAGCTAATTTTATGCCCAGAAACCCCGCAGAAGAATCTCATCACTTCCCTGATTTCCTCCATCTGATCAATAGAGGCTTCAATGAATGGGACTAAATCATCTGCAAAGAAGAGGTGTGATACACTTGGGCCTTTGGTGCTCAGGGGGAGAGGCTTCCATTTCCCCTCAATTACCTCATAGTTTATGATTTGCCCCAGGAAATCTATACACAAGACAAAGAGATAAGGACTCAGAGGATCTCCCTATCTTACTCCTCGTGAAGGCTGGAAGTTATCAGAGAGTAGAACATTCCATGATACTTTCATTGACGTAGATGTAACACATTTCATAATTAGTTCAACATATGACCCATTCAATCCCAAGCTTTGAAGAATGAACTGGAGGAAGCCCCAGTCTAGCCTATCATAAGCCTTTTCCATATCTACTTTGATGGCTACAAACCCATCCCCCTAACGTTTTGTCCTCATGGTGTGAATTGCTTCCTGGGAAATGATTATATTGTCACAACTTTGTCTTTAACTGATGAAACTACATTGATTTGGCATAATCAGATAGTTCATGATTACCTTCAGTATGTTTGCTATACCTTACTGAAAATCTTGTAGCATACATTGCATAGAGAGATAAGTTTGAATTCTGACAGTCTGGTTGGGTGTTCCACTCTTTGAATGAGGATAATGATAATTTGGTTGATGTTTCCAATATCCGAGGGATCTTTCCATACCGAGTAGATCAAATCACATATTGCTTGTCCCACTATCTCCCATTGAGATTGGAAGAAGTGCGCTTGTAAGCCATCTGGTCCTGGAGCTTTAAAAGCACCCATTTCAAAAGCGGCATTGCAGATCTCTATCTGGGAAGGATCTCTCTGTAACGCTCCCATTTGTTCCCCATTTAGGGTGGGGAATTTAATCAGCCAGTTGGAAGTTGGAAGCACTCCTACATCCTTGGTGTAGAGATTCCGAAAATACTCTTGAGCCATCTTTTTCATGGTATCCTGGTTTGTGATCCAGTTACCATCGTCATCTTACAAGGCTTCAATTTTATTCTTTTTTTGGCTTATTTTTGTAGAGATATGGAAGGATTTTGAATTTTTGTCCCCAAATTTTGACTACTGGCATCTTGATTTCTGGTACCAAATCATTTCCTCCTGGCTATTTAGTTTGCAAAACTCTTTCCATAGGCATTTTTCCAGTTTAAATAACCCATTTAAAGGATTTCTTTGTCTGGCTCTATCTATTCCCTCCAGTCACCTAATTAATTCCTTCTTCTTGCGGGGGATATTTCCAACTACTTTCAAATTCCATTCCTTTGCAGATTTCTCAAATTCATTTCTGCCTTCACCCAAATTCTCCCACTCCCATGATTTTTTTATCAGCTCTTTGAAATCTGACTCTAAGCACCGGTAGCCTAGTACTTGAAGTGGCTTATTGTTGCTAATTTTCTCCCATTTCCATCTTCCGAGATCACTATAACTCTGTGGTCTGACTTAAATTTGAGATGGTGATATGATTTGTGTTGAGGATGAGCTAACTCCATTCAAAGTTGCAAAACACCTAATCAAGTCTTTCTTTCAGTCCCTCTTATTTGTCGCCTTCCTAAACACCTTGGGGTGCAAATGCAAAATATTTCTAACCAAGGATTGCACTAGTGGTGCTTTCCTGGATCATCTCTTAAGGAGCCTAATAAACTATCCTAGGGAAACTAAATGCATGAAAAGCTATAAATTCAGGGGTTTTGAGATTTTTGGTTAAAGAAGCTAAACTAATTCTTTTTGAAATTTTTTATTTATGAGAAAGCAATTAAAATGGATTTGTGAAAACTATATGATGAATATATGTCTCTTGATTAATTGGGCAACCTCCCTAGCTTCTAAATGATATGGGAGTTCTAATCCAAGTTCTAATGTAAAAACCTAAGGCAATCGCTCTTAGTCTAATTAATCTAATTAATTAACTAACGTGGCGCATCACTCATTTAATTAATCAAATATGCAATTGTTAAGTTCCAACTTGGTAGTGAAGATACATGATAAACATGCAACAAGACTCTCGTTAGAAGTAGATCAAACCTTCAACGTTGGACCTAGTGTCTAAATACACATACAATCGCACATAAATTCAATATATTCCAGTAATCCAAAGGAAATATAAATGAGGTACATCTATTACATAATATCATGAAAACATCACTAGCTAGGTTCATAAATATAAAAGAACATCGCTTGATTACATGCATGACCGATAGAAATTCAAAGACAACTTGTTCCAAAAACATATACATATACCAAAACACAAGGAATTGAAATACATAGATGAGATTGGACAATAAAAGAAACTAATAACTCCCCATTAAAGATGTTAAAGCTCTGGTTGCCTTCCTTCATCAAGATCCCCACAAAGATGCCTAACCACTCATGTTCTCAAAGCAACAACCCGCATATTGAATTGATAGCTCCATGAGCGTGTAGTGGAAGGATGAATTCAGCCAAGAGAGAAGAGGAGAATGGAGAGGACGAAATTTTTAGAGATTGATGAGTAGAAATTCGTTGGTGGCCTATATATAGCACAAGAGGCAACCCAAAACCTTCCAAATTGGCCTAAGTGTCCTATTCTTACTAGGATTAACAAATAGGAAAGGTTTGGGGAAAGAATTAAGAGAGAATGGGTGAATAAATATGCAAATTCGGATTCCCCTCTCTATGGTACAAGAAACCATTTAAAACTATCCAAAATGGCTTCTGGTTGCCTAATTTGGCCTCCTATAACATATAGGAAAGATTTGGGGAAGACCCAAGTACTTTCTCTCAAGAAATCTAGCAAAAATAGGAAGTTGTGATTAGAATAATCAATTAGGAAACCTCTTAACCTCAATCAAGCCTAGGGTTGCCTATTCTTGTAGAAATAACAAAAAGAAAATATTTTACGCAAACCCAATCAACCAATCCAATAGGAAATTTCCTATTTTGCTTTTTTCTTGCTTTGACCTTTATTTTTTTCTGCACCTACAATGGAAATTTTAAGCACATGTGTAGTATTTCGAGTCCAAAAAAAAATAAATGCATGAGTTAAATGCCTAATATGCCCAAATTACAATGAAAATGCAATTAACTCTCTAATCTTGGACCCTAAGTACCTAAATCCCCATTAAAAAGCCTAGAACAATTGCTAATTTCCTATAATTAGTGGATAAAAACATGTAATAATCAAGTACAATCATTCCCCCATACTTAGACCTTTGTACTCTTGGACAAAGCATAGGCTCACAATGGTAAAGACCTAAGATAATCAACATTCTCAAGTTGGAAAAAGACATGATCAAGATATGCAATGAGAAAATCAACGATGCAATTGATAATCAAATAGCAATAAATAAGCACTCTCAAGATATAAAGTGTTTCACACAATCTCTCAATCATGAGTTATTTCTCTCTACTAACTCAACATGCAACTTACCATATGCTTGTAACAATTCTCAGTCTCCACTAGTTTAGCACACATGCAAAGAATCAAGAGGACTTAGGGGTTCATGGTGATGGAAAGGCTAGATGGAATAATGATGTCATCCATAAGTATGGACCAAACAACTTGCAAACATCTTTTAATATATTTTTTTCTTTTCCTCTCATTAGTTACTCCAACAAAGTATCAAGAGACCTTTGGTCCAATTCATGACCCTCTTAGACTTGACCATTTGACGCGAGTGCCAACATTAGAGATGAAGTGCCCCTGGTTACTAAGTCAAGTTTAGAAAGCCCGCGGAGTTGCATAATCTTTAAATTCTGGGCATTCATGTAATCGTATAAATTTACCCTACTCATGCAAGACATCAAACGAAGGTATAAAGGATGTGTATGTGGATGTGGTTAGGATATATGGAATTATGAGATGAATGCATCTATCATGTTCAACACACATGGTTAAAGCAGTTTCAACCAAGAATTGAGACAAGTTCTAGAAATTGGCATATTTAAAGCAAGTATGCACTCATATTAAAAAGAATTTGAAATTAGGCCAAAAATAACCTCATAGCAAGGTAAAGCTCACAAATTACCTTTCAACAATCAATTAGCAAGGAAATTTTCACAATACATGTCCTAAACATATCTCATGTCCAACTCCTAAAAATTGAAAAGCAAAGAACAAAAGCATTGCAAAATCTATCAAAAGTCCAAGATAACAAACAACCTAAGATAGGTCTCTTCTTGCATAGGTTTTCAAAAAGTGAGGTGAACTAGGTTTTCAACCAAAATTTTGAAAAGCACTTGATTCCCTCCCAACAAGTCTACAATAACAAATGCGACCCTTTGTACATAATAAAGAAGTCAAGAACAACTTCAATCCAAAAATTATAAAAATAAGTTCAAAAACAGTTAAAGTTCACCTAAAACCACAAATTCATAGGAAATCATGCAAGAAAACCTCAAAATACACATCTACCCCCCACACTTAAACCAAACATTGTCCTCAATATTTAAAATATCACACTATCAAATACCAAAGAGGAACAACACCTATAAGCATAGGCAACCATCAACAAAAATATGGGAAACCAAAAACAAAAAAAAGAACAAAAGCAAAATTAAAGACAACTACTATCCTTCTGGTAAGTCCCATTCCCCCACACTTAAACTACACACTACATCTAGTCAAAACAGTTCCAATCAATATGCAGTGTAAAGCAAAAAGTATAGAAAAGGGACAACCTAGCATTTAAAACGCTTCAAATTCTTGTAGGAGAAGTTCTCATCCCGAATGAGAAACATATATGTCTTCTTCTAAGCTCACTCTCCCACATGCTCCTTTCTTGGAGTGAGATGTTTTGGTTCCTGCAAGAAAAATACCATGCACGGAGCAGTACCAAAATCTTGGAAAGGAAACGCTTTATCTAAATAAGCATTACAATCAAGGAAGTCAATCATGCTCCCATCAGTAGGAGCAAAACAAAAATTTTCATTTTTAAAACACTCAAGTGTATGTGTATCAGAAATCATGAAGTCGAACTCAAGATTGGGGCACGTAACGTTGCTTACACATGTGAAAGAGGGGGTTGATAAAGAAGGGGGGAAAGAAGGGGTGGTGCGTGAGGCACAATAAATACTTTTTTTTATTAGATATGTCTGGTGGAAGATCACAAGATAGTATTTGTTTGAAAAATCCCCTTTCATTAACAATATCAACATCTATGCATGGACAATCTTTCATAAGTGCACTCTCAATATCATATAATCCAATGGAACAAAAATCATTCTCATACTTAACTACAATGCAATTCTCATTCTCAATTATCTCATGCTTAGAAATTTCAGCACTCCTAACACTATTAGATGTATCATGTTCAATAGTTGAATTAGTCAATGTGTCCAAGGCATGCTTTTTCAATTCAACAAGCAAGTACTTTTTACATCATAGTATTGCACACAAATTTTGATATTCTATACAAGAACAAGATTTAATCACATTTAAATCAACAACATCATCATGACTAGTACTAAGAAGATAAGCATGTTCATCACAAGAAGAATCAAGGATAGTGGAAACAGCATTCTCAATTGAACTACTATTAATTGAAGCACTAGAGTGAGCATGTTCATCAATAAACCTATGAGAAAATTCACAAATAATTTCCCCATCGACCTTAACTTTACTCTCAAAAGTAGTAGCATGTTCAATTAAGGAATCAACCAAAGAAGGATTAATCTCCTCAAGGATAGGAGTATTACCTAGTGGGGAGTGCATTTCCTCTTTCAGTTGTAGGGTAGCTTGCTTCATCTCTACAACTTGTATAGGTTCATGGAATGTCACACTAGAGGTTGGGGCTCTTCCACAAGAGATGTGGGGTGTTGCTCTTCATTTGATCTCTCCCCTTCAACTTTAGGATCATAAGGCCATGGGGTGCCTTCCTCTCCTTTCGTTCTTTTCCACAGCACATGAAAGTAGAATGCACTAGTAAACTCCCATAACTCTTCCAATTCCTCTTTTGATTTCTTGGAGAGTCAAAATATGGTTTTCTGTTCATGTAATTCCATGCATCGGGCTTTATTCACGATATACATCCTTTTGAGCTTCTTTATGTAATCATCCATGTCAAAACATTCAAAGAAAGCATTGAGCTCTATTTGCTCAGGGGTGATGGGTTTGGGTGGAGATGAAGGTTCACAAGGTGGTGGTTGATATGTAGTTTGATATGAATGATGAAGTGATGGTGGGCAAGGTTGGGATGGGGCGTATGGTTCAAATTGGAGGGGTGGTGGCCATTGGAATTGAGAAGATGGTTTACAATATGACCTATATGGTGGGGGTGAAGGTTCATGTTGTGGGGCTTGATATAGAAAATGATATGATGAAGGGCATGATGGATAGTAAGGTTCATGGTATGGAGAATAATTTGGTGGATAAGGGTCTTCAAAGTATGGATGATGGTTAGGTGAAGAGTAAGGTTGGTTTCGACATGGTGATTCATAGGTTTCGCTGATGGAATTGAAAATGGCCTTTATTTCATTAAGCTCATCACAAATTGAAGAAAGTCCCTCGTCCCTCATAGTGGTATTTCCTACAAAAGAATGAGAATACTCAAATGTATCATGATTGTAATCAAAGTTTCTATAATTTTAAGACATGAGAATTCAATGATTTGGTCCCAAAGAATCAAGTTAGCAATTAAGATGCACCACAAGATCAAATGGGAAATGGAGGGATGAATAATGGGTGAAACCAACTCAAACAAACTAAGAAAGAAGGAAAATCAAAGAAGAAAAACTCAAAAATAAAACTATCCTAAAATTTGGAAAAATACCATAAAATAAAGAAAAATTGAAAAAGTACCCAAAATCTACCACACCCAATAGTTTAACTATTGAACTTTCTTAGAATGGCCCAAACCTTTAGGAAACCGAAGCTCATAAATTTTTAGGTGAAAATTTTTGAAAATTGACAGCAAGCTCTAGTGTGAGTGTCGATGTATTTTGAATAATTTCCACTCGATGTGTAAGCAAGATAACATTCAATCCCAACAAAGCCAATTCAAATATGATTTAGAATAATAGAGAACACACATCAAGAACAATACTTTTTTTGATTTTTTTTATTTATGAAATGCAAATGCAACCTATAAGTAAACTAAAACCTAAAATGCAACTAACCCCTTATCAATAAGCAATTGACACTTAGCTAACCTAGGAGTCAAAAATGACTCCCTGGCAACGGTGCCATTGATTTGCCACCTTCCTAAATGCCTTGGGATGCAAATGCAAAATATTTCTAACCAAGGATTGCACTAGTGGTGCTTTCCCGAATCATCTCTCAAGGAGTCTAATGAACTATCCTAGGGAAACTAAATGCATGATAAGCTATAAATTTAGGGGTTCTAAGATTTTTGGTTAAAGAAGCTAAACTAATTCTTTTTGAAATTTTTTATTTATGAGAAAGCAATTAAAATGGATTTGTGAAAACTATATGATGAATATGGGTCTCTTGATTAATTGGGCAACCTCCCTAGCTTCTAAATGATATGGGAGTTTTAATCCAAGTTCTAATGTAAAAACTTAAGCCAATTGCTCTTAGTCCAATTAACCTAATTAATTAACTAACGTGGCACATCGCTAATTTAATTAAGAAAATATGCAATTGTTAAGTTCCAACTTGGTAGTGAAAATTCATGATAAACATGAAACAAGACTCTCATTAGAAGTAGATCAAACCTTCTAACGTTGGACCTAGTGTCTAAACACACATACAATCGCACATGAATTCAATATATTCCAGTAATCCAAAGGAAATATAAATGAGGTACATCTATTACATAATATCATGAAAACATCACTAGCTAGGTTCATAAATATAAAAGAACATCGCTTGATTACATGCATGACCGATAGAAATTCAAAGACAACTTGTTCCAAAAACATATACATATACCAAAACACAAAGAATTGAAATACATAGATGAGATTGGACAAGAAAAGAAACTAATAACTCCCCATTAAAGATGTTAAAGCTCTGGTTGCCTTCCTTCATCAAGATCCCCACAAAGATGCCTAGCCACTCATGCTCTCAAAGCAACAACCGACATATTGAATTGATAGCTCCATGAGAGTGTAGTAGAAGGATGAATTCATCCAAGAAAGAAGAGGAGAATGGAGAGGACAAAATTTTTAGAGATTGATGAGTAGAAATTCGTTGGTGGCCTATATATAGCACAAGAGGCAACCCAAAACCTTCCAAATTGGCCTAAGTGTCTTATTCTTACTAGGATTAACAAATAGGAAAGGTTTGGGGAAAGAATTAAGAGATAATGGGTGAATAAATATGCAAATTCAGATTCCCCTCTCCATGGTACAAGAAACCACTTAAAAACTATCCAAAATGGCCTCTGGTTGCCTAATTTGGCCTCCCATAACATATAGGAAAGATTTGGGGAAGACCCAAGCCTTTCTCTCAAGAAATCTAACTGAAATAGGAAGTTATTATTAGAATAATCAATTAGGAAACCTCTTAACCTCAATCAAGTCTAGGGTTGCCTATTCTTGTAGAAATAACAAAAAGAAAATATTTTAGGCAAACACAATCAACCAATCCAATAGAAAATTTCCTATTTTGCTTTGTTCTTGCTTTGACCTTTTTTTTTGCACCTACAATGAAAATTTTAAGCACATGTGAAGTATTTCGAGTCTAGAAAAAATAAATGCATGATTTAAATGCCTAATATGTCCAAATTATAATGAAATTGCAATTAACTCTATAATCTTGGGCCCTAAGTATAAAAGTACCTAAATCCCCATTTAATAGCCTAAAAATATTTCTAATTTCCTATAATTAGTGGATAAAAACATGTAATAATAAAGTGCAACTACTCTCCTTTTCCCAGGTGAATATGTCTCCCACTACCGGTATTGCCAGCAGATCACAGTCACTTAAGCAAGCTTTAAATTGCTACATATCCTGTTGGTTTGCGGTTCCCCCTCCATTTTTATCTTCAGGAGATAAGAAAGAGTTGAAATCCCCCAAGACACGCCAAGAACCTCTATTTACTGCCGCAATGCTTCGTAATTCTTGCCATAGAACACGGCATCTCAGATATGCAGTATAGCAACTGAGATACTACATTGGGGGGATTGAATTCTTCTTTGTCCCTTCAGCCATAGTCTTTTTCCTGTTGGGGCTGCCTTGGTGACTCCCTAGTTACATCTGCTTATCTCCTGTGGGCTCTACATTTTTGCTATTCTGTTGACTAGATGAATTTTCCAAGGTCTCGGCCATGATGATCTCGCTCTCTTCTTTATTTTCCTCAGACTTGTTTTTCTCGGAATAGGCTATAATTATTGAAGGCTCAGCATCATTTACATTTCCCCTACTACCACATGGGCTTGCTTATTTACACTCTTCAGCCCAGTGTGTGCAGCTTTCTCTTGTGGCTTTGCATTATCCCCTTTAATCCATAGGGATAACGGTTGGGCTTTATTTTTGTTTCCAAGCCCATGTGACCTTGCGTTTTCCTTGCTTACTACCCTATATGTGTGTCTGACCCTGTTGCTTTCTATGATTTTACCTTTCCCATTATTCACTTTCACCATTTCATTTTTTTTCCTGATAATGCCGATTTCCCTCCACAAAAGTCAAAGATTTTCTACTTGATGTTGACATATTTGGCTTGTTTTCTGCTTCTTCTGACATATCATTAAATTCTTCACCTTCCTCACTCCATTCTTCCAATATCGCAAATTTTGATTGAGAAAATTTGCTGGTATATTTCCTCCATACTTTTTGCTCAGTCCCATTCTCATCATGGTTTCTTCTGGTAGGTACAGGCTTGGGTGGCGCTCGTACAGACCCTTGGACTAACATCCAGGGACCAAAGGTCTCATCTCCTTTGGTAAGCTTAACGCCGGCAACATTTTGGGTGACGGGGTTTGCGAGGTTTTCTCCTATGACGATGATTCTGGGTTGTTGCTGCTTACCTTCCAGGGGTAAGTCTCCTTTCGGTGTCTATATCTTCCACAACCGAAGCAGATCAATCCCAAGCCTTCATACTCAATGTTGAATAACACTGTTAAGCATATGATTCTAGGGACTAGTTTTTTCTGTAGATCTAACTCCACATATATCCTGGAAAATCTACCTCTTTGCATTCTTACATTATCTACGTCTAAATTTTCTATTGTATTCATGTCTACCTTTAGGGTCTTCCCTATCCTATCTCCTAACCTCCATAAGTATTTTTTTGAGTGACAATGGATAGGTATGTTGGGTATTCTCACCCATGTTGCAATTCTTCCCAATAGGTTATGAAATGAATCAAAGTGGGGAGTCCATCTCTGTACTAAAACACTATGCAAAGCCACTACCCAAGGGCTTTCAAAAAGTATGCGCTTATATTTTATCCTCCAGCTTGCGTTCCCTTCTCTAAAACGAACAATATAATAGTTATTTGGGATGTCAATTAGATCAAAGTAATCAAAGCCACATAGCCTCCCCAAGCGTGCTTTCAGACGAAATAAATTCAGGCGGATCCCCAGCACTGTGATAATTAATGCATTATTCCATGATCTATAGTCTTCATTAAATTCTTCCTGAGTTATTAAAACAACCGGGTATATCTGCATTAACTTCTTTATCTCCTCTTAGGTTCTGGTAGGGTCCATGTTTGGTCAAGCAGATCAGACAAAAGAGGGTCATCTTCTGTGTTAACATCCCCATGGGCCACCCCATTAAACCCCTGACCTTTACAACCCAACAGAGAGTCCCTGTATGATGGTTGAGATGTTGACCTTTTGCCATTTGTCATATTTTCTGTAGACTCCTCCTCATGGCAGTCTTCGGCATCGAGCATCTGGTCCCCTATCAACGAATCCTCCTTAATCTCTTTTTTTGATCTTTTCTTCGATGTCACTGTTGTATCTTCCTCATTGGACCTGTCCGGTGGCATTTTCCGGCAGCCAGGATCCCCCATTAAGTCGTAAGTGACTCATTGGCATAGTTTTCCAAAGAGAGAAAAAACCCCTGCCCTCTCTCTCTACACACTTCCCATTATGACTATGTTACCTCCTATTAGTTTTTAATGAGAGTTTTTAAATTAAAAACACATAAAATTTCAAAATTTTTTAAGAATTATTCTAGATATTTTAGATTAATAAATATATCATACATTAATAATTACGTATTTAATTTAAATTAAGATTTTTAAGTTTATTCATACATTGCGTAACTCCGCCTACGTTTGTAGCAGGTCCCAAACCTGAATAAAGGAGGAGGGTTGTGTTAGGCCCCAACAGCCAACGTAAAATCATGTCGAATCCCATAAGGGTGCGACAATACTAGCACTAATGCACCGGATCCCATTTCAAACTCCGCAGTTAAGAGTGATTGGGCGAGAATAGTAATATGATGGGTGACCACCTGGGAAGTCCTCGTGTTGCACCCTAGCCAACCCCACCTAGTGGGATAAGGCTTTGTTGTTGTTGTTTTATTCATACATTGCGTGGAGAAGTGCTCGGTAGGGAAAACAAGAAAATGCAATAAATAGGGAGAATACGATATCATATTAAATTTCAAATCAATATTGAAATCTGCTTACAAATTACAACCCTAGTTATTTTTTTAAGGCCTGGGAAATAATAACAATTAGTTAATCGAATAAAACCCTATCTAGATAAAATATTAATTTAAAATTTGAATTTTGAAAAAATACTCTAAAAATCCTAACTAAATTTGAATTTTGAAACGATAATATAAGAAATGCTAGCGGTAACATCACCTATATACCTAATTTGATTAGATTAAAGATGTTAGTTAAATTAGTTAAAATAACATAATATCTCTAAATTATACTAACCACCTAACTCTATTATCATTCTCCCTCTCCTGCATATACTAGTTGGTTATAATTTAGATATCATGTACTCTGTAACTTTGTAAGTATTCATGACAATAACTATGGGAGTGGCATTTGGGTGAGGGAAGATGATAGAATATCCTCCTCCTATTCTAAATATAAAAGGTCAATTTGACTTTATTTAAAGATGTTAGAGAAGCTCAATGAAAATACTATTAGATTATATATTAGTTTATAAGTCATAAATTTGTTTAAAAGAAATGAATAAAAATAAATATTTAAAGTAATTTATTTTTACCCCTTAATCTTCTCAAACGACGATGGTATATATTAAAATTTAATATATGAGATGAGGGAGAGGGTAAATCTCATATTGGATGCTTCTTTGATTTCAAAAAAATATTTTTAGTTCTTTAGATAGTAAGCCCTATGATGGGAAAACAATATTTTTATTTTAGTTCTTTTTCCAAAATTACATCAATAAGTTTAAAAAATGATAATAGTGGATGCTTCTTTGATTTTAAAAAGAATTACGAGTTTGAAGCTTTTACCAAGTTAAAATTATAAGGAAGGAAATACCTCTACACAAATACATTAATAAGAGGAAGTTGAAGTGAGGTAACGGAGCAACTAGTAGGAAGCATCAACAGCATCTTAAGCAAGTGGTTGGGGGTTCGATCCCCAACTCTTGTGAATAGAGCAAACTTCTTGGCCAGTCCTTTGCCGCTTCGTGCGTCGACTCGAGATGAAGGATTAGTCTTATAGCTTCGGCTGTAGGGATATCTTGATTCATATAAAAAAACAAAAAAAGAGAAGAAAAGAAAAATGTAGGCCACGCTGTTGGACCTCAATTATCTTCAATCTTTTCAAATGTAAATGCAATTTTCCCCAAAAACTTGACTTCATGATTAATTTGGTCTCACAAAAACCTTATCATTTAACATGCATTCAATAACGCCCATTTCCCCTTTCATTTTTAGTCCATTTAAGTTGCAGGAAAGTAACAGTCGATTGAATTTTGATTAATCTTTCACTGAATTTACTATATGAGGGAATATGTGATGATCTTTTTGTTTAAATTAAAGGGAAAACATATTTATTGGAATCTATACTTTTATTAAATTTTGATTTTACTAACTGTGATTTTTTACGTTCTAATTAAATCATTATTTTTCTTCAATTACCATTGTTGGCTCCACAAACTTTGTTCTTGGCATAATTAACATTTGTATAGGAGCTAATGGTGTTTACAAAATAAGATTAAAGCATTTAATTGGGGTAAAAATACATAAACGTACCAAAATCAAAACTAAATAAAAGTATACGTACCAGCAAAGGTGTTTTCCTACTTTTTAAACAATTTTTTTGCTCCTGTTCCCTAGCTGATGTGGGGTTCTCGGGTCCATGCTACACTTGGAGAAGAGGACTCTCATTTGCCCGCTTGGACCGACTTATGGTAAACCAACACTGGGTACACTCAATACCTTCCACATCAGTCCACCACCTCCCCAGAATTAAATCAGATCATAACCCACTTAAAGTTTCTATAAACTTGGAATCTGATGGGCCAAGATCAAGCCCAGCTTTTAAGTTTCTAGCATCCTGGCTATCTCACCCATCTTTCACGGATCTAGTAAAAAAGAATTGGAACAATGACCTTCCCATCCACATAAACCTGGAAAATTTTGCCAAAGAGGCCACCACCTGGAATAGGGATGTCTTTGGTTCAATTGGCAAAAGAAAGAAACATATAGCGGCAAGAATTAATGGCACTCAAAAAGCCCTGGAGGCAAGACCATTCTCTGTTTTCCTTCAGGAACTCAATGAAGACCTATGCCATGAGTATGAGAAAACTTGCTTCTAAGAAGAAATACTATGGGCCCAAAAATCAAGATCAGATTGGATCAACTAGGGGATAAAAACACAACCTACTACCATACCAGGGCAAAAATTCGGAAATCACGCAACCCAATCTCAACTCTCAAGGACTCTCAAGGATTATGGGTGTCTGACAATCATACTCTAGAGCAAATGGTGCGAGACTTCTTCGTCACTCTCTATTCAGAGTCGGCAGCTGAGCCCACCCAATACCAGCATCGAGGTATGTTTCCTGTACTTTCCCCTGTCACCTGGGATTCATTACAAGTTGAAGTTACCTTTGTGGAAACCCAACAAGCCCTCTTTGACATGAAGCCTCTTAAAGCCCCTGGTCCGGACGGCCTGCACGCCCTCTTCTTCCAAAGTTAATAGGAAACAGTAGGTAAATCTCTCTTTGAGATTGTCTCCTCTATTTTTAATGGAGCTCCAATGCACCCATCTCTGAACAGGACCCTCATAGCTTTAATCCCCAAGGTGGAACACCCGACCACTGTAAAAGAATTCAGACCAATAAGTCTCTGTTCTGTGATTTACAAGCTAATTACCAAGATTCTAGCAAGAAGATTGAAAGCTTTGATGCCTCAACTCATCTCGTCCTATCAATCCTGTAACGTCCCAATTTTTATTAGCTTGGAAATTACATTTCATAGGCATTAGTTTAAAGCATGATGAAGTTTAAATATTTGTTGATAATCTTCCCTATAAATTCTCATAAATCATTGAGAAGAATTTATAATAATTTAGTAGAATTTTTCATGGTATTATTTGCTTAGAAGGAGTGTTACACCTTAGCCCATGAGAAGTAGTAACTTTCCCTTGTGGAGCTTATGTTGGGCTTAGAAAATGGACTAGATAAAGACCTTAGCCCAAGAAGAAGGGAGGAATTATGTTGCAAATAATAAAGGAATTGTATATGTGTAAGCATAAAATTATATTAGAAAGAAATAAGAAAATCATAAGTGGAAATTCTTGTGAATAATGTCATCATGACTCATGCATGATAGGAGAAAGAAATCTCTCTTCCTTTTCCAAATAGCCACAAGTGGACCATTAGGTAAAGAAAGGAAGGTATGAACATTAGGTAAAGAAAGGAAGGTAAGAACATTAGGTAAAGAAAGGAAGGTATGAACATTAGGTAAAGAAAGGAAGGTAAGAGCATTAGGTAAAGAAAGGAAGGTATGAGCATTAGGTAAAGAAAGGAAGGTATAGAAAGGAAGGTATGAGCATTAGGTAAAGAAAGGAAGGCATGAGCATTAGGTAAAGAAATTAGGTGGAGCATTAGGTGAAGTGGCTTGATCCTTGCCCTCATTTCCCCTATAAATAAGACCTCTTCCATTCCATTCTACACACCAAAATTCGTAGCCCCAAAGAAAGTGAGAGAAAGAGGAGTGTTCTTGAGTATTTTTGAGTGTTCTTGAGTGTTCTTGAGGAACCTTGAAGGTTGGGACTCCAAGAGAAGTTGTAAAGCTTTAAGGTAGTGCTTACTCTCTTACATTTCCAGCATTGTTTCAATATTGTGATGTGGTATTTGGCTGCCTTGATGAATCATGTTTGAAGTGATTATGTGTTTCTTATAATGCTATGGCCATATGTTATTATTTAAGAACATAAATGCTCACATGTATAAGTTATTGGTATTGCCATATCTTGTCCAATGTTAAACTTGCATGGTTGTTTGTTGAGTATTGTGCTGCTGAGATTTTCCCCAAAATCTCACCCCCCAAATCTAAACCATTTTAGGAGCAAGTTCATCAAAGGAGAAAGAGAAGAAGCTAGCCTAGTCAAGATGAAGAATTCAATGTTCTTGTTTTTGTTATGCATCTTTGAATTCATGATAAATCTGTAATATTGTTGGGATGCTTTTAATTATGCTGTTATTATGTTATCCTTTTGGATTTATGTATGTATATGGTCATTCTTGGCCATTAAGAACAAGTTTTAATTCATGCAAATGAAATGCTGTTTTCTGGGTTCCATTCTGTGCAATGTCTAATGTTGATATTATTCGAGATAGAAGATGAATTCCTTTAGCTTTGGAATTTTTATGTAAAATAATAGACATGTAGGGCTTTCTGGAAACCCAAAAACGAAGTAAATCGGAGTTATGTAGCTCAAGCTAAAAATCACGCAAAAAGGCCAATATTTCTGGGCGTGAAAACAAAGGCAGGTTGGGAAAATCAAATATCTGTATCACCTGGGTTGATGCATATTATGTTTGATATTTTTCCCAGAAAGAGGACTCTTCAAGCTTTAATTTGAGACTTGAACCAAGTCAAAACCATTTTTCTACAATTAGTTATGATGTTTCAAAGTTGCTGGAAAAGTTCCGCATTTTAAGCATTTTTCCAGAAATAAAGAAAAGTTTTAAAAGTTGTGGTTTTGATGTTCTAAGTCCCATATGAGCTTGAATATGATTCCCAAAGATTATTAGGCTTGGGAATGAGTCCTAGAAGTAGGTGTTACAAATCCAGCTTCATAAATGGCCGTATTATCACAGATAACATCATTATTGCTCAGGAAGTAATCCACTCCATGAAGAATAAACAAGGTAAGAAAGGTTGGTTGGCTATCAAGGTAGATTTAGAGAAAGCCTTTGATAAGCTCAATTGGTCATTTATCCAAGATACTCTCACAGATGCAGGCTTCCCAAGGAAAACTATCTCCTTGATAATGAAATGTATAACCACAAGCACCATGCAAATTCTATGGAATAGTAAACCAACTGATGTATTCACTCCTTCAAGAGGCATTTGCCAAGGATACCCCCTGTCTCCTTATCTCTTTATGCTTTGCATGGAGCGACTATCTCAAGTAATCACTAATGCGGTTCACAAAGGATCATGGGAAACCATCAATCTGGGTGTACGGGCCCCCCACTATCCCACCTTTTTTTCGCAGATGACCTTATCATCTTCAGCAAAATCTCTCATCGGCAACTCCGATTGATCCAATCCACCATTTCTGAGTTTTGTACAGCCTCTGGGCAAGTGGTAAGCCGCAGTAAAACGCGTATCCACTTCTCCAAAAACATCAGACACCGTGAAGCTGAAGAAGCATGCAACCGCCTTCATTTCCAATGAAATGAACATTTGGGCAAATATCTGGGAGTCCCACTGCTACATTCTCGAGTCACCAGAGAAACTTACATTCACTTGGTTGATAAAGTGCACTCAAGGCTATCTAGGTGGAAAGCTACTACTCTGTCACTCTCTGGCCGTATAGTGCTAGCGAAATCAGTCCTTAGTGCAATCCTATTTTACACTGTCCAGACATCATTACTACCAATCGGTTGTTGCAAGTCTATTGAGAAGGTAGTATGAGGATTTCTTTGGGGGTCAGATGGGGCAAGTCGAAAACCTAGCCTCGTTTATTGGAAAGAAGTTTGCCAACCTATCCAGTATGGAGGATGTGGGCTCAAGAACATGCATGAACAAAACCATGCCTTCATTTCTAAACTCGCATACAACCTCATCAGCTCCCTTAATCGGCTATGGGTTAAAGTCTTAAGGGCAAAGTACAACTGGAACAAATCCACCAGATACAAATTTCATACCAAGATTGCTTCTCATATCTGGAGAAGCATTGCAGCAGTATGGCCTGAAACCGAGCTCAACATTCAATGGTAAATAGGAGATGGAGAGACCGTTCGGTTCTGGGAAGACCATTGGGTTGGAGAGTTAGGTCCATTAAAGCATCTTTCGTTTGCAAAAATCCCGAAGGAAAACCTGAGCAAAACACTTTGTGATTATATAGACAGCTCTGGTCAGTGGAAATGGGACTTGTTCCATCACTTGCTTCCAAACGATTTGAACCTTAAAATTGCAACAACCATTCCCCCTTCAGTGTTGAATGAAGAAGACCGTTGTTTTTGGAGACTAACTCCCAATGGAGCCTTCACTGTTTTCACCGCATACCATGCCAACCAGGTCTCTAACTGGGCAGAGAAAGCCCACTATTGGAAATGGATATGGAGTAGCCCTTCCATTCCAAGAGTCAAATCCTTCCTCTGGTTAACACTAAAAGGTAGATTGATGACTAACGTTGAACGTGTACGACGGGGGATGACCTCATTTGATCTGTGTGGTATATGCCAAGAAGAACCCGAAGATCTCAATCACGTGATTTGCCGCTGCCGAACTGCTAAAGCATGCTGGTTGAGAATCATCCCTCAAAGAGAAACTGCTGAATTTTTTGCCTAACCTATGCAGGAATGGATCATCAAGAACCTCCAGCCAAACCATAGTTCTTTGAGATGGAGGAATTTCTTCGGCACCTTGTGCTGGAAGCTGTGAAACAATAGAAACTCTTGTATTTTTGCCAATGAACATAGGCCCCCTGACTCTATTTTAGCCTCTGTTTATGTACTCACTAATCACACTTTTGATTTAAAGGGTCTTTCATGAACCCCCTGACACTAAACTTAGTGTATGTAATTCTCTTATGTACGTATATTTAAATAATATATTCCTCTTCATTCAAAAAAAAAAACTAAAGCACCAATATATCTCCAATCTTTTTTCATTAGATAAGAAATTCTTTATTCTTTTTGTTAACTACTCCCTGAGTCCCTATATCTTTATATAATGTCATATTTTAAATAATTTGTCCCTTTTTATAAGCTTTTATTTAACTTTATTTGGGTAATAAATACAATTTTTCCTATTTTGCCAATGCATTAATTTCGTCTACACATTTTATTTCATCTTTTTTTTCATAATTAATCTCTCTCTTACTCATTCATGAATAATGTCACTTTTGGAAAAATCAGTATATTTCCTACACATTTATTGTTTTTAACTAATTTTAACTTACTTTTTTAGGAAACCACAATTCCGTTAAAAAGACATTATATATATAGGGATGAAGGGAGTATTGTATAAGATATTTAGGGATAATTGCATTGAGATCCTAAACAAAAGAATTTATATAAGACAAGTCTCAATGAGTTGTTAATTACAATCTATATTTATATATATTAAAAATGTATTGCTGTGTTACTATTCATAAGCTACTGTTCATATGCCAATGAATAGTGTAGGATTTTCAAATGGATTAGGTTATAGTGCTGGCTCATTAGTGTACAGACATTTAATTTTTGAAATTCCTTCCTACTTTCTAATATTCTACCTCTCGTAATCATGTTCACCTCTTTCCATTTCCCATTCTTTTCTTTTACAAAGGCACCGTCCTTTAGCTTTACCACCCATTTTTTCTTTTATTTTCTCACTTCTCCCTCCTTTTCTTCAATCTTCAACTGGCCATGAGAGGAAGAAGGCAATAGTGTAGAAGAAATACGGTTCAAGGTGAGTCTTATGAGTAACTATTTCTTCTTTTCTTCTTGGTCTCTTATTTATATTTGGCTTCAGCTTTAGGGTCAAATATCTTATTCCTCCTTCCATCAAGCTCATATCATGGACTCCAACATTTATGTTTTCTTCCTCTGATTCTACAACCATACGCATTCAGGGACACCAATTGCTTGGACGGCTCACAGCTATGCTACTTTGGTGAACTCAATGTCTTTTTTGAGTAGCTTGAGAATCAGTCTAACAATCATTATATCAGGTAAATCCAATATAATAAATGTAATTGAAGGTTTTTCTGTGATATAAATTTAACCAATATAATAAATGTAATACTTGTCTGTCCAATTAAATACCCTCTCATTTGACCTTCGTGCTTATTCATTATCAATCTTCTGTTATATTATTTCTATCCTCAAGTGAAGTAAAGCCTTCTATGGAGTAAAACACCATGACTATCATATGGATCTTCATAGTATGTATCGTACCTTTTTTATGTGCTCATGAATGAGCATTACTTTGTGTTAAAGTTTGTTTCAATGTCATTAAGTAGTAAACGTCATCCAGAAGCATAAAAATGTTAGCTCACCCATTTTAAAAGAAGGCAAGCAATGATAAAATATCATGTACATCTAAGCAAGATTGTTAAATTTAACTGTCTATACATTTCCTTATGAAATCCAGTAGAGGGTGTTTCAATAGAAAGGTAACTGTTAAATGAGTTACAAATCAATAGGAAGGTAGCCTAACTAATAAATGTGTTACATGTTTGTTCAATTAAATCCCCTCTCATCTAAGCTTCGTACTTATTCATTATCAATCTTCTATTATGTTATTTCTATCCTCTAAAGACATAAAACCTCCTATGAAGTAAAACACCATGACTACCATATGAAGCTTCATAGTATGAATCATACCTTTTTTATGTGCTCATGAATGAGCATTACCTTGTGTTAGAGTTTTTATTGGTGATACAGTCATTACCTTTTACACCTGTTGTTTAAATTGAATTACAGGGGCAGGGATGAACTGATGTAATGTAAGCTTTATTGTGATGCTGCTAAATCTGTATTTTGGGACCCGAAGAATTATAATTTACTGCCATTGAGGAGGGCTTTACTGTAAAGCATGGGAGTGAATGAGCTTTTGATGTTTTTGTGTTAAGATATTAGTTTTATTGCTTTTGATGTATGACCATCTAAGGTCAATACGTGATAATATTTGTATTTTGCTTGTATGCATTGTAGATCACAATTTCTGTATTTTCCTATCATTTTATGAAAATTTACTCAAAATGAAAATGAGATGGAAGAGTCCAAATGAAATGAAAATATTCTTGCTTGCTAAACTTAGTCATAAATCTGCGCAATCTGAAAAAGTCTGTTGAGGATTCTTCCTTTTTATCCCATCGGAAGTAATTAAGCTGCAAAAAAGTAGAATATGAACCCATAGAAATAAATCATGGCCAAATTTGCAATTTTCTAGTGGACAAAGAATTACACAGTTAGCGTGACAATATGTATTGTTCTTCCTCCTTTTTGTATGTCCATATTAGTCGCTCATATATATTATCAAAACTTCCTGCCCAAGTTTGTTTCAATGTCAGTAAATAATAGTTGTCATCCAAAAGCATAAAAATGTTAGTCACCCATTTTAAACAAAGGCAAGAAATTATAAGATAGCAGGTTTCACAACAAAAATTAAACATCCAACTGTAAGAATTTCAATAAATATAATTAAAAAATTAATTATAGGTGCACCATGAGGTGTTTAAAGTAGCTTAACTTGGACCAGAAGCCTTGTAGGCCAGTGTTATGGCATCTCTCCATTAGACAGGAGATTGCACGCAGGTTCAATCCTGCTTGCAACTTCAAGCCATTAGTATTTGTCCCTTTAATTCAAAAAAAGTAGCTTAACCTGGGATACCATAAGAGAAAGGAAGAATTTCCGTATTTGTTTGTTTCTTAATTTCTTCACTGAAGCATTGACGAATTCCCTCTCGCACATATTTTTTTTGTAAAACAAGAGAAGAAATTTATTAGGAAAAGAGGAATTTACATGTATTGAGTGGAAAAGAAATCCTCAAATCAATAATTACAAAAATGAACTTTTAATAGAAACGAAAAAAAGAAAATAACACTATGAAACTCGTTGCATTTATGTAGGGTTGGAATAAGTTGGAATTTTGATTCAATGGAAGTTGTTACCCTGCGGATATTGCCTTAACATGAATGCAAAGGAGTGAGATACTCTGATATTGGTGGGATTGCATGATGATATTCAGCCATTCAATGAATGTATGTGATGGGTCTCTAATGATGTAGATTTGCGAAAATCTTAGATGAATAGCATTGTATGTATGATACTTTCATTGGCTCAAGGTAGCTTTTTTTTTTGTGAATTAACGTGATGTCACAAGCATGGTTTGATGTCATTATGTTAGGTACATTTAACGATCTGATGTGCTGAGTTTGATACGCTCAAATATTCTTTTTTTGGGTCAAAATCATACATCAATAAATTGGAAAATAAATCCTTAAATTAATAAATACAAAAAAATGAACTCTTAACAGAAACAAGTAAAAGAAAATAACACTATGAAGCCTATTGCGTTTATGTAGGGTTGGAATAAGTTGAAATTTTGATTCAATGGAAGTTATTACTCTGTAGATATTACCTTAACATGAGTGCAAAGCAGTGAGATACTCCGATATTGGTGGGAGTCATTCAATGAATGTATGTGATGGGTCTCTAAAGTGGTTATCAGTTTACTATGTAGGTAATATATTTATTATGATATATTAATAATGTCGGTCTGCGAAAATCTTAGATGAACATCATTGCATGTATGATAATTTGATTGTCTCAAGGTAGCTCTTTTTTTGTGAATAAATGTGAGTTCACAAGCATGGTTTGATGTCATTGTATTAGGTACATTTAATGATCTGCTGTGCTATTGAATGTTATTGGTATGGGCTGATTGGGCTGATACTGAGTTGGATCTTCTCAAATATCTTTTTTTTTTGTCAAAATCACACATCGATAAATTGAGTGTTCGTATCTATTCATTTAATAGGTATGGCCTGTGTTGTTATGATGGGAACGACAACCAAAGATCTGATAGATGCAAGTTTGAAAGAGGTTAGGTACAGAGAATGGGATGTAACACAGTTTTTGAATCTCAAGGTAGCATCATAGTTTGAGTTAATGTGTTGTTATATATATCATGATGTCATTGACCCAATATTTTTATTAGCCAAGTTCTATTAGAATGATGGTCTGTATATTAGGATGCTGATGACTCCCCAATTTCAATTAGATTTAATATATACTTTGGCATATTTGGGGAGTCATTAATTAAAAAATTGAGGAATTTTCTTGAGATTTTGGTAAGATATCAATTATGTGCATTATTTAGGGGGATTTCATTGGAAATATCATAGCTTTAATTAAAATATAAATAATAGATATTTGGTAAAATGGTAGATAGAAGAAAAGAATGAAACTAAAAAAATGAAACTTCGGTGCCCTGTACTGTTCTTATTAATATTAATATATTATTACTATTTGTTATAAAAATAAAGAAAATAAGAAAGATGGAGAGAAGATGATAGAATAGCAAGACAAGAAATTAGAGATGAAGCAATGGAGTATTCTCATTCACTTGTAATTCTTAGTACAAATGCCTTATGATTGGCCTCTATTTATAGGCCTCCACATATTAAAATCTATAGTTATGGTTACAAAGGAGTAAAAATGGGCATAATGGTAATAATCATAAGGAATCCCACAAGCCATTCATTGGGAGGTTATAGTAGAAAGAATCCTACATGTAACAATATTCATAACACTCCCCCTTGGATGTCCATGACAAATATTATGCCTCATTATAACCTTACTAGAAAAAACCCAATGGGATAAAAATCCATTGAAGGAAAAAGAGTAACAGTACTTATCAAAACTTCCTCGTTAAAAACCTTACAAGGAAAACCCAGTGGAACAAAACTTTGGTTAAGGAAAAAAGAGTACAGAATGATATTATCTCCCCCTGAAAATAGATCCGCACAATGCCAACGTCAATTTTACTCCCCTTCATGACAACATCAATTTTATCTTGATTGAGTATGCTAATTTTTCAAGTATATTCCTTCCAATGATATTTGAGTTTATCTTGGTTTTGGTCGAATTATACTTGAAGCATTATCATCAAATGTTCTGCAAAAATGTATGCCTCTAACATATCTCCATGATATATCCCACATCCACATATTTATCAATACATTATCCATTGTGTACCTGCAAAAACTTAATTCTTCCACAAAATTTTAACATGTAATATCAATAAAACTAGAAAATATATATAGGACCTCTATTCATGATTTTAAAATCATTGAAGAATTTAATAACTTGATCTACTTGTCAAGTAATATGCAAACATATATATTTTCTAAATGGCAATAAATTTTGTTTGATTTTCTTATATGCATTTGGCATTTTAGATCATTCAATGATTCTCAAGCAAATTTCATCATCAAGTGGGATGTAAACAGTTATTAACGCATATTTTCTTTTCTTACACTGTCAAAATACCAATATTTGTAGAATACTTGTATGCACCACAAAATAATATGCTTTATCATAATCTTCATTGCCTTTGTGAAAAACTATATTTCTCATAAATATTCATATCCCATAATATCTTTTTATTTTTATATTTTGGACTTCAGGTCCATGATTTTCACATATAATCATATTTTCATTTCCTTTCCTTTCCTTTCTTTTCTTTTCCTTTTTTTTTTTTTTTGCCAATCATCTTTTTGTCTACTCCTCATGACATATCTTTAGGTAAGATCCTCCTTTAATCACGAGATATCATTTTCATAATTGTTGTCGACAACTTTATTCTTTTCGATTCCATTTTTCTTTTTCAGACATAACTTATAGAGATCTCAATTTTTTTTCAGGTACCTGAACCTCCTTTGAGGTTTTTCAATTAGTTATATCTTGGCACTCTTCTGGAGTACTTGCCTCCTCAATATCATCATCATAATTATAAGGTCTTATTTATCCTAAGTATTTACATTTGGAACCGATTGATTTCTCATGCTTCAGGCATGTCGCATTTGTTGGAGCATTTTCAGTTGGAATATGACATTCGATAATTCTCATTTAGGTCAGTAATTATATTTGGCAGATATTTTGTAATGTTTCATGAATGCAAAGTATGATGAACTTCCGGTTCATACAAGAGGATCTACATTTCATAATATAAGTGCATTCAATACATTTTCTTTTCCAGCTACTTGATTTCTCTCCCTTATGTTTGGATAATTTTGTTGAATGACAATCAAATAATCATGTAGTATAAGTCTCCTAAATCCATTTGTTTCCTTTTGAAACATCATTTTGCTTCATTTAGAAACAAGAATAAGGAGTTCTTATCCAACATTTATCTAAATATCCATCTATACACGTGGTGAATTGATAGGCATATGTATTGTACACTTAAAAACTTTTTAGATGGAAATTATTTGGATCCTGACCAAAAGCCAATTTTATCCGGGGAATCCTTTTGGCTTGGTGTAAATATGTGCTACAACATGTAATATTAAATATGTCAACATTAAAATAGAAAACTTGTTCTCTAGTTATTCATATAGGCTTTAATGAATGATTTTTGGATCATATAATCTGAAAATTGTGCACTCAACATAATGATTTATTCACATGATCATGCAAACTTCATGTTGCAGACTTTTTATAATTGCATGTAACCACCTTATAGATGCATCTATCAAAATTATTGAATGCTTGTATGGTTTACATGCTATTTGAATGGGCCCATGAGTTTTATATATTTCCAGAAATATAGATCAATTCCAAATCACAACTAGTGATTTTTTTCATTATAATTTTTTTAGAACAAGCAGCACAACATAATTCTTGAATTATGTTAACTATTCGAGAAGAATCTTCTGGTTCTTCAATGGATATCAATAAATAATTTGATATTTCATATATACGACTTGGATGATCAAACAAGTCATGCCAACAATAAATTTAATTAGATCAATAAACTTTTGGTTTACTGTATCATCTTTCTTATTCAACATTCAATTTCCATATTTAAAATCATTACATGACATCTATTTTGGGGATATCTCAAAAGATTTTCTGAAGGAAGAATACAAGTATAATTTCATTAAACATTCAACATTGACCCACACTTGTATTCCAACAATCTCCCCTTCAAGTGTGAGTCACCGATAAATTTTCCCAATTCATATATTTCAAAGACAGTTATAGTAGGCTAATAACCTACGTACATTTCATTTGGAAGCTCAAATACTTAAATACTCACATAAAAATATGGATTTCAATCCCAATTGGATTATCTTTTCATTCCCTTCGATGAACTGAAGTTCTAATATCAATCTATGAAGCATGACTTTCATCATCAATTATTCTTCCAACCATAAAAAAAATTGTATTGGTTCTTAAGGAACTATATTTATTTTGTAACATATAAGTTCTTCAAGAACTAATATATAATACTATATTTCTATAAAATTTCATTACTTATTAGTAGTAATATACTTCAATTTGTTTTTTCTTAGAAATATATATATATATATACATATATATACTTCAATTTAATTATCACAGTAAGTAAAATTTCATTCACAACCCAGCCATGAAAATTACTGTAACAAAAAGTAATTAACAATCAAACAAGTTCTCATCAAAATTTGTGTCAACCTCACTTGCAAAATAAAACCAATAATCATATTCTTTAACAATATACGTGACAATTAAATTAGAATTTCACATGATAATGTTTCATTTCAATGCAGTTGTCATAAAGTTCATGAATATATCAAATTTATTCCACCGAATGAGATAGAATGTACCATTCAAATATAAAATGTATCATTGCCCTTCTCAAATAATCACATGGCTTAACTAACTCTTATCCACTCATGGTTCCTTTTCTTTTTTTTAAAAAAATATTATTTTTCCCAAAATTAATTTAATGGCAAAATATTTGGTATTTATAACAAATTATATAGATTCAGCCACATGCCAAATTATAAATGACAAGGGTATATTGTACCAGATTAAACAAATAATGGAAACAGTGCTAGATTAAACAAATAATGGAAACAACTAAATAATAATGATTATCTCTAACAATATAATTTTTATAAAGTTATCATCATACATAAAAATCTCATTGTAAAATAATGAAGATGTAAACTCAAAGATCCAGTTGAAATATCATAATACAAGCATACATCAATAACAATAATTCAAATCATATGCAGAAAAATATGTGGGTAAATTCAAGAGTAATAGCCTTTTATTTTAAATAAAAATAATAGCTTTTAATAAAAATATACTTGACACAAAATATTTTGAAACATTTTAGACTCTAATTACTAAGATTTTTTTTTCTTTTTTCATTGTTTTAATTCCCTCTTTTTAAACATAAAATTCATTTTTCATGAGATAAATATAAGACTACTTTTTAAAGAAAAATTTCACAAAATAACAGTAATAATATTCATTTAACCATATATGCTAGAAAACACCACAATATCTATGATAATATTCCTAAACATCTTATCATTCATACGTTTGAACAATCTTATAGAAGTAAAAATAGAGGCGTACCTGTTTATTATCAACATCTGATTAAAGTAAGTCCAATGGCAGAAAAATTGAGCTCTTCTTAATATCATAAAATTAAATCCTTATAATTATTTTTCCCACATAGTTCAATCATAATAAACTTAAACAATAATAAAAATAAACATAAAGTAGCTTTTCTGGGCTTATGATGATGTTTGTTTGCTTTTACAATAAACTTGACCAATTTCTCTATAACTCATTGGCATTTTTTTTATTTGTCATCTCATAATCTTATCAACTTGACAACCATTTTGCCCTTTTATATTCACTGAATTGATGTATGTTTCTCTATAGCTTCTAGCCATATTGAAATATTTCCTCATAAATTTATATCAAAATATGGTTATTTTAATATTTTCAAATATTGTTGCCTCAAAACAATTTGGGCATGGATTATATATGATCGTAGCAAAATATACTTATTAGTCTTCAGGACTATTACAATTGGCGAAGTGATAAGTTATCTGCCTTCAGGACAACATATTCTTAAAATCTTTTTTTAGGCTATAAAACTCATTTTTTGTCATTTAATTTGAAACATGACATAAGCTTTCAGGGCTTTACTATTTATAATAATTCTATCATTAGAGTACCACAATTTCTTTTTTTTTTTTTTTTGCAATTTAATAGAACTCACAATGTTCTTTTTACAAAAGAACCATTTGTGACGTGACTTCTGGTCCTCAAGTCACAACTACAATATATATATATATGACTTCTGGTCATTTAATCGCAATATATAAAGTTTATTAAGTAAATTAAAATTCATAATCAAATATAAATTAAAGAATTAGATAAGCTCATAATCATATGGATAACATGATAAATAACATACATATGTACATATGAATGTATCATTTACACATACGTGTGTAGTATGTAAGTATATATACTAGATAATGTATACACATATAAATCAGATAATCTGTAGCAATGCCTAATAAATAGCATTACTGCAAAAACGGACAATACAAATTATAAATCAACTTAATGAACAATAATATAAGACAATCAAATGAAATTAATAAAATGACAAAATAAAGAGAATAAAATAACATAAATATGTATAAGTATGTGTGTGTGTGTGTATAATATGTATTATTTCACATGCATGTATATAACATGATATTTGTGCGCGTGTGTATTATATATAATATGTACGTATTATAATATGATATATATATTTATATTCTTAAAGCATCAAATTAAATATGCATAGAGGGTGTTCTTGTATTAATGGGATTCTTGGAATAATATCGCATTAATGGTGTTACAAAGAAAATGATTCGCTTGACTTTGGCTGATGAAGAGTTGTTACCATTTAGTTATTCCTGAGTTTCTTATCTAATATTTTTTTTCTAATACAAGGGACTCTCTGTCGATTGTGTGTTGTATGATGAGTATGCTCTGGACCTTTGTTTGAATGATCTAAACAAGCCAGAAGCTTCAATTGTGTTGATAATACAGCTCACAAGGATTGGGTTTGATGATGAAGGTAGTTATTAATTATTGTACATGCATAAGGTTATTTTTTTGTATTAAAATTTCATTTGCTTTTATTTAAGAAAACCTGAGGTGCACAGCTCCATTTATGCCACTAAGATTTCATTGAATGAGAAGTGTCCTAAAGTGAAGCATTTCATTCAAAGGTTGGTACATATAATATATGTCTTCAAAATTTATGAAATATTAATTTGTTTAACTAATATTCCATTTTTATTCGAACAGTGCAAATGAAGTTCCATCTCCTATGATAAGCACCATATGTCAGACAATGCCAAGTCAATGTAAAAACCAATCTGCATGCAAACTATAGTTTGGAGTCCAAACCTAGCTTACAAACCATGGTTTTGGGCTTCAAACCATGATTTCGTAAGCTGTACCAAACAGGCACCACGTATTAACGTAGCTGATATACCTAACTAAGATGTGGTCAGGAACTCAATATAGTGCTCATACTTTTTCGTGCATTGACTATATTAAATCACCAACCTTTCTATGTATGTCATAGGATTCATATTGTTTGGTGTATTGTGAAGTGGTAAAGCTTGATACGGGTCATGGTTGGATGTATGATAGTTGCTCTAAGTGTGGGAGCAAGCCAAAGATTGATAGCAAAAAGAGTTTGTGTTTGATTTGCAAGAGAATTCCTCACTCAATTGAACCAAGTAATAGAGTGAAAAGATTAATTAAAGCTCATTGATTGTGTTTCAATTTATAAAGTTGTTCACATGTATTCTCTTCTTATTGTCCGCCGGTAATTGTTCAGTGGAAGTATACTTTAGCAAAAATTGAAAAGGTACAGAGAGTCGGAGTATATGTGTCAGCAAAATTTTGAAAACAACGAAGTTATTAATGCTATTATAAGTGACACACGGCATATATAATGTATGTTTGTTTCATGCAATGCTGAAGAGGGGCAAGGGGTGTCTCCATTTAATCCACTATCCATTTCCTCTCCATTTAAACAAAACACATTGTTTTGCTAAAATAACAAAATCCGGGCCATTCTTTAATTCACTCCAATCTGAACCACTCGCCGAAACCGAAAACATTGCCTCAGCCCCACCCCCATCTCTGGTTGCTACCTTGCTGCCACTGCCGCTAGTTCAGTGTGCCTCCGCTACATTCATCCCCCACCCTTAAGTTTTGTTGTTCTATGAACACTACATAAACCTGATGGAAAAATTGGGATATTGTGTGACACAAGAACAATGAATGAGATCAGTGAAGGGAGTAGCTTGAAAATATTAGCACCAGGAGAGAAGCTTTACAGGGTAGAGATAAATGAGATAATCATCGTGAAAATTGGGGTTGAGAAATGAGAACATTCCTAAAGATCTTGTTCCTTCTGATTATCAAATGGGAGAAGTAGCAACGGTTCATGAATGGATGAAAAAGGATGGCCTAGATTTTATCATTTTAGCAAAACGATGCGTTTTGTTTAAATGGAGAGGAAATGGAGAGTAGATTAAATGGAGACACCCCTTGCCCGCTGAAGAGATATGATTTTCACAGTAATTAGCGAATGTAAGTTGGTGGGAAACGGATAATTATTAAATCATTTATATATTTCATTTAACATTTGTATACAAACCCATCAATATCATTTCTAAAAGATAATTCCACATATTCAATATAATAAATGAAATTTATTACATGTTCTGAAAAAAATAAATTATTACATGTTACTATATATCGCTGTTTATTCCATCTCCTGTACATTGAGTTGGTTTATTCCGATGAATGGATTCAATTATTTACATTTACTTGACTTAAGATCATTAAGTTAATTCTCCCGTGCGTGCTTTTGTTGACAAATAAAAATGATATTCTTAATAAGAGAAAAACATCATTGACATGAATTTAAAATTAAAACTGACGTCTATATATATCGAATTGAGAGTTATTGTCATTTAGGAAGGGCAATATTCACTTTTCACGCTCTTTTCCCTTTCATTAAGGGAGAAGAATATCAATTTTTCAATCAATTATCAATGCCGTGATTCATCATATTTCTCGTATTTATTGAGTTTCCTAAATTAGTGGAATTTTTTTTATACAAATTAGCGGAAAATTTTTATGATATGAAAATTAAATCTTATAATTTTTTCTTTGTTTTCTTAATGGGGTTCATATTACCCACGTAGTCCCAATGCTTTTATAATTTAAATCTAAAAATAATGAAAATGAATCAATGGAGATGTAATAATTACTTCATGCTATAAAGTATTACGCGATTGATTGATGTATTTCCTTGCTTTCTATGCACCTAAATGTGTCTTATTCCCTTCTAGTTAACCATGGAGTTTATTTGATTTATACTTCCTGGCTTCACTGCGTACGGATGTGATCTCATAGTTGTAAGTTTTAATGGGAAAATGAATTTGAAGTCCCATGGATTACAAATAATTAAGGAGAGGTCCCACAAAATAGCCAAATTAAATTTAGGTTTCTAGGGACCTGATTTGTATTAAGTCCCAAAACTAAATTACCATTTTGTCTCTTTATCTGAATGACAACTTTTGGCATCTCTGTAACTATGTTTTGGCCTTTCGTAACAACTTTTTGGTCTCGCCTACAATGTGTAAAAATTTTATGTAATAACAACTTTTGGCCTCTCCATAACAACGTTTTGACCCTGTGTAACAAGTTAATGAGCATCATTCACAAGTCCTATAATTTGTTAATATGTTGTATTTTAACACAGCTATAACAAAATGTAATTGTCCGAATGACAACTTTTGACCTCTCCGTAACAATATTTTGGCATTGTGTAACAACTTTTAAACCTCACCTATAATGTATAAAAAATTTGGTTAGTAACATCGTTTTGGTCCCGCGTAATAAATTAATAAGCACAACTCACAAGTTATCACGTATAAGGCCAAAAGTTGTCATTCAAATAAAGGGGCAAAAGGATAATTTGATTTTGGGACTTAAAACAAATGAGGTCCCTAGGGACCTAACTTTAATTTGGGCATTTTATAGAACCTCTCTTTAATTACTTGTCTTCCATGGGAATTCAAATTAATTTTCCCAATTTTAATTCGTCACACAAATTAATGTAGTTTCAATCCCTCTTGGCCCTCTATTCTCACACTCAAGAATCTCTCTGAATTCGCCCTACGATACTTGACTTATTAATTAAGTTATTTAAAATCAATTGATATCACCAAAACACCATAAATATTTACCTTTGTCTCACACTCCCTCTTTTGATTGTCTATTATTGGGGACATTAATAGGGATATTTTGGAGAAAAGTTGAAAGAAATTAAAAAGATGTCTTATATGAGCTCACATCCCCAGATAGATCCTATATTTAGGACCAGAGGAGTATCTCAAATAAAAAGAAAAGAGTAAACCTTGCTTGCGAAGTTTAAAATTTTTAATATTTTGGAATTGTTGAAATAGAGAATCCCTATGTGGGATGGTGACAAAAGTATAACATGTAATTATGGACAAATTCTTAGATAAATCAATTTACTAAATATTTTTGGGTTAGTGTGCAAATTTGTCTCAAAAATTATAAGCAAACCTGTAATGTCTGTCGTGAAAATTTTAATTTGACTGGACACCTTAAAACAATTAGATAGTGGATAAATTTTATTTTATTTTACTAGTAAAATTAGGAAAACATGGGAAATAGAAGATAACATTTTTTATGTGCTTATATTATATTGATTAGACAGATAAAATAAATGCTTTTAGGAATACAAAAAGAATATAAGGGTAAAGAACCTTGGTAGCCGAGTTTAGCAAGATTTCCCCTCATTTATTAGGTTGCATATAACAAATTATTTTAGGAAGATCAAACTAAGAGAGAGGTCATGTATCATAATTAATAGGAGATTCTTCTTCTATTTTTGAACTAAAATAGAAAAACAAACCCGTAGATCTCATATATTAATATATTATTCTTCTCCTACACTAATATGTTGAAAACTTGCCGCATAAGTCTTTAAAGTTTGTATATTCGGGCTAATTCCAAAAAAAAAAACAACAACAACATGAACATGTCCATGAAAATTTGGGAAAGGAACGCCTCCTTTTCTTTTATATCTTTTTCTTTCTTAATAACAATTAGATCTCCTTTCAATAGTTCAGATTTGAATATATACAAAATATATTTTAATTGATTTTCAATAATGATATTATAAATACCAAATCTGAACCATTGAAAGGAGATCTAATAGTTATTAAGAAATAAAGGAGGAAAAATGAGGCATTCCTCTCCCCTTAAAATTCTAGAATGGTATCTCACATAAAAAGAAAAGAGCAAAAATTGCTCACCAAGTTTAAAATTTTTAATATTTTGGAATTCTTGAAAAAAAAAAATATATATATATAAGGGGTAATTAATTACAGGTCCCGTGTAAGGGACTTAATTAAGATGAGGTCTCATGAAATCACCTAATTAATATGAGGTCCTACAAAGTTGTTATTGCAGGTCAAAAAGTTGTTATCGCAAGGTCACAAGTTGTTACAGACTAAGAGTGATTTTCAGGCCATAAGTTATTATGGCAGACCAAAAAGTTGTTATTGCAAGCCGAAAAGTTGTTAGTGAAGGCTTAGTCACTAACAACTTTTTGGCCTACAATAACAACTTTTCGGCCTGTAATAACAACTTTTTGGCCTGCCATAACAACTTTCTGGTAGGGACCTCAGATTAATTAGGTGATTTCATGGGACCTCATCTTAATTAAGTCCCTTACACAGAATTTGTAATTAATTACCCCTATATATAATCCTATATGAGATGGTGACAAAATAAATGCTTCTTAATTAGGGATACCAAGAGAAGCCACGGAAAAGAACCTTGGTAGCCGAGTTCTGTGCTCTTCATCATGCGCTACATGGCTCAGTACTGTCTAAGAAGGAGTGTAGTTTCCTTCCCCATGTTCAACCTAAAGAAGGCGGCTTACTACACAGCAACACCAACACCAACACCAACATTAGTACTTGATGAGGATACTAGGGAAGGTTACAAGACTCTCCGTGAATCCCAAGGCTTTGCAAACGATCTTCTTCTTTCTCGCCATGCAGAGGCCGTTTCACCTTCCTCCTTCCATCTTATTATACTGAGCCTCCTCACCGCCGGCTCAGGCGGCTTCAGCCTCGATCAGTTTCTCCGTTTCTTTGACGTCGATTCATTGTGTAAACTCGATTCCTCCGTGTCTCTACTTCAGGACGTCCTCTTGGCAGATCGTCCTGATTCCTCCTTTGGCCCTCGTATTCGTTCCTCCACTTCCCTTTGGCATCATCACTCCCTCTCTCTCCATCCCTCTTTTCTCGACACTCTCCGCTATCCTCATGAGGCCTCAATCTTCCCTGTGGAATTTTACAACTTAAAGCTTCCATCTTTCTATTTTCTCATGTGTATTAATTAAACTGATGCCCATGGAATGACTAGCTTTGAAGTATTTTGTGCATGCAGACTCCTCTTGCGAGGCAACAAATTAATTCAAGGGTGGAGCATGATACAAATGGGCACATTAAAGATCTCATGTACGATGGGTCTCTTGGCTACGCATCATCAGTCAAGCTAGTCTTGACGAATACACTGCACTTCAAAGGAGATTGGGATATCAATCCCAACAATTGTCTAGGCTATGACTATCATTGGTACAATGATTTGGCAGAAAGGTTTGTGGGGGCTGAAATCATCACTGTTTGTAGGAACATAATTTTTGAAGAGGAGGATGATGTTCCTCACCTCACGCTTGGTAACAAATTTAGAAGGCCTAGTAAAGATAAGCGCCATGTCAACTTGACTTATTGTTATCCGATACCTATGCATACGGATGATGATGATGATGATGATGATGATGCTTCTAGTTATTCTATTCCTAATGAAACCTTAATGGAAGTTGCTGGTAGGGAGATCCCAAAATTCAATGTCTCTTCTGAGGTGGATGCTTCTTATCTAACATTGCCATTCCCTACAACATGGTTGACAGAGATGTTAGCTCCTCCCCACTCCGACCTCAGTGGAGAGTTATATCTTTTCAAAATGTTGCAGAAGACATTCATCAATTTAAATGAGCAAGGAGGCGAAGCTGCGACGGCTACCACTGCAATAATAATGGAGGGGTGTCCACCACGATTGCTGAATCCATTTTTTATTGATAGGAAATGTTACGAGTCAAACCTCTTTGATGTTGCTAATGGTTCGATGGCTAGAGTAGGCCTTCAGGTTCTCCAACATATGTAGTGTTGCTTGCAACACATTCTGGCACCCAATTTCATCTTTCTATTTGATATTTATTTTTGTTCAAACCTATGAAAAAGTATGTTTTATTCTCTTTTATTCTTAAGAGGAAACACAAGTTAGTCTTTACTATTTATATAAATCTTGTAAAGACAGCATTAATGATCAATTAGTTTTATGATCCGCGTTTAATGATCCTTCAAATTTAGTTTTATGATCCGCGTTTAATGATCCTTCAAAATCCTGCAAATAACTCTGTTTGATTTAATTCTACATAATTATGGCGTAATGAAAAGCCTCAATTCTCTTGCCATTATGACCATACCATCAACCATCATGGTAATACACTTTATGAAGAATATACTGGGTACATAAGTCACGATAAAAAAAATATTTTAAATGATCAAGGATACATGAGGGAGTATAATGGATATACAAGTCATAATAAAACTTTATATTACTTCAGTCTGGAGTCCGATTAAGAGAGGAAGAGGGAGACCGAGGCATACACTCAATGAAGTTGTAGAGCGAGATCTTTTAATAAATAATATACCTAAAGATTTGGTTACCGATAGAGCACAATGGTGTCGTACGATGCATGTAGCCGACCACACTTAGTGGGATAAGGCTTGGTTGTTGTTGTTGTTGTATTACTTCAGCTAACAAGATTAATGTGTGGAAGGTCTAATTAGCTTTCTAGCTTCGGTCTTTTCTCAACTATACACAATAAAACACAAAAAGCCCATTTATACTTCTCTACCTCAGCCTGCTCTTTTGAAGTCTTTCCTTTTTCTTTTTTCTTTTTTTTTTTTTTTTTTTTTGAATTAAAAGGGCAAGCACACTAATAGCTTAAAGTTACAAGTGAGATCGAACACACATCCTTCTACTTGATGGGGAGATGCCATACTATTGGACTACAACGCTTCTGGTTGCTCTTTTGAAGTCTGAACAGCAAATATGTGATGTTAGATGCAGTTCTGTCTCTGAATTAGTGGATTTAATTAATTACAGGTTAAATGAGTGCTGGAGTAGCTCAGTTGGTTAGAGCCTGTGGCCCTTAACCACAAAGTCAAAGGTTCAAGCCCTTCCTCTAGCGTTTTATTTTCTATCTTCTCTTATTAAGATCAAATCTTTTAAGCCACTATCACTTGTTTTATTTTCTATCTTCTCTTATTAAGATCAAATCTTGTAAGCCACTATTACTTGAAATCATAAAGGGCTCAGTCAGATTTTATGAAGTGAATACGTCAGTAAATCTTGTTATCTGAAGTTATGAAGTTTTAGATGATACTACAGAAAAATATTAATAGAAATATATCAAATTGGGGATGTGAATGATCTCATCCGAAACGCCCCACAGAGAGTCATTATAAGGAGTTGCTAAGAAAAGCTGAATATTTAAATAGCTATGCATATTTTATTCACAAATGACAGTTCCCAAAACTGGGATTTTTAAAAGATTCACAGAGGACAGTTCAGCAGCAGTAATTCTATTACTGGCAACCTCTGATGTACTCTCTTCTATTACTTCCTATTCAGCTTATACTATTTCTGCAGTTGCTCATCTCATAACCAAACTCTTCTTTTCTGAGTAACCACAGATTCCATTCACTTAAGTTGACAAACACTACATCATTTTCAACTGTTCTTTTATCCTGACAATGCCAAATCAAGACCTAGATACATTGAAGAATCCAGTACCATTCCAGTGAATTCTACCCACAGTATCAGTATCTTTCGACATTTTGCAGCCTATATTTGGCAAAAGCTCAAATCTGGCACAGAAATAAACATGCAATGTGGACCCTCACAAACTTAATGTTTTTAACCCATTAATGGTTTTTCTTATTGCCTTTGTTTTGCTTTTGGCCTCTTTTCTTTGGAAGATCAATCATTCTCATTGGCTGGGACATACTTACACCTTTAGGTCATAATGAACAAAAGCAATGGCATGAAGCACAGTGGAGTCATCACCTCTATATTCACTAATTGAACAGAAATATTTTTGTTGGAATCCCATATTTTCAAGCTCTCCCTTTATATCCACAGTCTTGTTTGCCACCTTTAAAAACATTATCTCAATCTTGATCTCGTTCCATTTGTCAGTTTGTGATAATTTGTGTAGTAAAGAGAGCTAATTGTCTGAAAGAGTTAATCTATTCATGTATGAGAGGGTTACATTTATACAAGAGGAGAGGAATCATAGTATTAATTACATATGAATAATATCCCTTAATCACAGCGATTGATTGAGAATTCAAATATATTTCCTAATCTGATTATAGTAATATTTCCTAATATTCTCTAACACTCCCCCTCAAGTTGGAGCATAGATGTTAATCATGCCCAACTTGTTACAAAGGTAATCAACCCGTGTCCCACTCAATGCCTTAGTCAATAAATCACCCAACTGATCATTGGACCTCACATGTCCTGTAGAGACAAAGTTTTCTTTGATCTTATCACGCACAAAATGACAGTCAATCTCGATGTGTTTTGTGCGCTCGTGAAACACCGAATTAGAAGCTATGTGCAAAGCAGCTTTATTATCACACCACAACTTAGTAGGTAACGATGTGGCAAATCCAACTTCTTTCATTAATTGGTGAATCCACACTATCTCCTGAACTGATTGGGCCATGGCTCTATATTCAGCTTCTGCACAAGACCGAGATACCACATCCTGTTTCTTGCTCTTCCAAGATATCAAGTTCCCACCGACGAACACACAATAACCTGTGGTAGATCTCCTTGTAGATTTCGACCCTGCATGGTCTGCATCACAAAAACATTCAATCTCAGTGTGGCCATGATTCGTATAGAGGATACCACGACCAGGCGATCCCTTCAAGTAATGCAATACGTGCTCTAATGCTTCCCACTGGCCCACAGTGGGAGCTGCCATGAACTGGCTAAGTACACTAACAGGAAAAGTCACATCAGGACGGGTAACCGTGAGATAATTTAATTTTCCAATCAACTTGCGATATCTCTCAGGGAACTCAAAAGGCTTTATCTTCTTAGGATCAACTCTCTTCCTCACCTCTTCAGGCAGCTCATCATATGGTATTCGATCATCAAGTTCCAAGAAAGGATTTGGAACCATAGGAACGCTACTCGGTGCTGCCCCCAACTTCCCGGTTTCTTCTAGAAGATCAAGTACATATTTCCTCTGTGTTAGCAAGATACCCTTCTTACTTCTCATAACTTCAATTCCAAGAAAATACTTCAATGAGCCCAGATCCTTTGTCTGGAAGTGAGAATTAAGAAAGGCCTTAAGAGATGAAATACCGGATGTGTCACTACCCGTAATTACAATGTCATCAACATAGACCACTAGAAGGATCATGCCACTATCTTTGTTTTGATAAAATACAGAATGATCACATTTGCTCTGTTGCAACCCAAACTTCTTAACAACTGAGCTGAATCTATCAAACCAAGCACGAGGGCTCTGTTTTAAGCCATATAAAGATTTCTGAAGGTAACAAACCCGTCCACGCTCCCCCTGAGCAACAAAACCAGGTGGTTGCTCCATATAGACTTCTTCAAGAAGATCACCATTCAAGAAGGCATTCTTCACATCCAACTGATGAAGATCCCAACCATATGTGGCTGCCATGGAGATAAATAGACGAACCGAAGATAACTTGGCAACAGGGGAGAAAGTCTCTGAATAATCAACACCATAAGTCTGAGCATATCCCTTGGCAACTAGACGAGCTTTCAAGCGCTCTAAAGTCCCATCAGCATTAACCGTGAAGACCCATTTGCACCCAATCGCCTTCTTACCAGGAGGTAGGTCAACAAGATGCCATGTACCTGCCTTATCAAGAGCCATCATTTCATCTTTCATCGCAGCACGCCAACCAGGGTGAGATAAGGCTTGGTGGAGGGAAGTAAGGACAAAGACGGAATCTATGGAAGCTATAAAGGAACACGATGGAGCAGACAGATGGTTATAGGAAACAAAAGAAGAAATAGGATAGGCGCAAGTACGTTTACCTTTGCGTAAGGCAATGGGCAAGTCAGTGGAAGGATCAGGAGTATCTGGCACTGCATCAGAATCAGGAGTAGGCTCAAGAAGAGGGGGTTCAGGATCTGACGCCGAAGCAGTTACTGGTGGATCATGAGACTGAGCAACTTCATTATGACCCTTAGGTCGCTTGCGATAAACATGAGGATAAAATGGAAAACCTTTGGCTGATGCCGGTATAGTTGGTTGCACTGGTGATGAACGAACCTGATATACCAAAAGATCATCTAGAACATCAGATGTGTCAGTAGGCGGGGATGGTGGAGAAGAAGAGAAGAACGGAGTAGATTCATGGAATGTGACATCTATAGAGACCAGATACCGACGTAAAATAGGAGAATAGCAACGATAACCCTTTTGAACCCTAGAATACCCAAGAAAGACACACTTTAGTGACTTAGGATCAAGTTTTGTGACTGTGGGACGGACATCTCGAACAAAACAGACACACCCAAATATTTTGGGATCAATGGGGAATAAAGGACTGGAAGGGAACAATATTTTGTACGGAATTGATCCACTGAGAATAGGAGAAGGCATACGATTGATAAGAAAACATGCTGTTGAAATAGCATCTGCCCAGAATGATTTTGGAACATGTGTCTGAAACATGAGAGCCCTGGCGACTTCTAATAAGTGCCGGTTCTTTCGTTCTGCGACCCCATTTTGAGCTGGTGTATCTGGACAAGAAGACTGGTGAACCATGCCCTGCTGAAGCATAAAAGATTGAAACTGAGCAGAGAAATATTCTTTAGCATTATCACTTCTCAAGATTTTCACAGTTACACCAAATTGAGTTTGAATTTCGGCACAAAAATTGCTAAATATTTAGAATAATTCAGAACGAGATTTCATTAAATAAAGCCAAGTTGTACGAGAATGATCATCCACAAAAGTAACAAAATACCGAAAACCAGTCTGAGACTCAACATGACAAGGACCCCAAACATCAGTATGAACTAAATCGAAAGGGGACACAGCCCGTTTATTGACGCGAGGTGCCAAATGCACACGATGATGTTTGGCAAACTCACACGACTCACAATCTAAAGATGACAAAGTAGAAAACTGCGGATACAACTTCTTTAACGATGACACAGACATATGACCCAACTGACAATGGACTTCAAATGGAGATGCACCACCAGAGCACGCAACTGAACGCGGCACCCGATCCTCAAGAAAATAATGACCGCCAGACTCATATCCCCTACCAATAATTTGCTTCGTCGTGAGATCCTGAATCAAACAATGGTCAGGGAAAAGTGAGATAAAGCAATTTAAGTGGCGAGTAAGTTTACTTGGAGACAGAAGATTAAATGCTAAATCGGGAACATTAAGGACAGAGGACAAAGAAATATTGGTAGTGGGTTTAACAGTGCCAGATCCAAAAACACGGGAAGAAGAGCCATTTGCAATTGTGATCGAGGAAGGGTTGGCATAAGGTGCATACGTAGAAAATAAATGATGGTTACCTGTCATGTGGTCAGTGGCACCAGAATCTATGATCCACCGTGAGGAGGAAGTAGCCAAACAAGAATCACGGTTACCTGTAACAAGAGCATTGGAGGTGGCTGGAGCATCATCAGAGGCATATGAGGATTGCACCACATGAGCAGAATTCTCGCGCTGCAATTTATTCTGTAACTTGCGACAGTTACGTTTAGTGTGACCAGGTTCCTTACAATAATAACAAGTGATTCCACCAGAGTTAGGAGAGCTAGTCCCTTGCTTGGGAGGACCTTGAGGTTTGTTGAGAGCAGGACCACGACCGGCCAAAGCACTTGAATGAGGAATCTGAGAAATAACGGCTGGTTGAGATAGGCTCTCAGCACGCAAAACGCGAGAATAAACATCTTCAAGGGAAGGAAGCTCAGAACTAGATAATATTTGAGACCGAACTGTCTCATAGGAGGGATTGAGAGCAGTCAAAAAACTGAGGATCGCCAATTTCTCCATGTTATCTATTCGGGTAGGGAGATCCGCGGTAGGTGGCATTAACGCCTTCATTTCTTCATACATGCTTTTAAACTCAAAGAAGAAGGCCTTCAGAGGCATATCTTTCTGCTCAGCACGATAAAAGCCTTTGCACACTTCATGCATACGAGTAATATTTCCCTTTCCAGAATACATAAAATTCAGATAGTTCATGAGCTCCTTAACCGTCTCACAATGGCTAATAGAAGGGATTATGTCATCCCCAATTGAATTCCGAATCTGCAACATCAACCTAGCATCTGCTCGAGCCCAAGCCAACTTGGTATCATTCGTAGGAGGGTCTTCAGTTAAATGACGCTCCTTCTCCATACACAACAAATACCACCGAATAGATTTAATCCAATCATGGTAATTAGTCCATGTAAGCTTACGATCAGTAATTTTATTTAGAACAGGGACCACCTCAGACGCATGAACAGCCTTATTCTCACCTTCAGCCATGGAAACAATAATACAATAGCCAAATTTCCAAATATAAAACAGAACCAAAAGCCACAAAATTCAGATCTGAACCAAAGAAAGCCTGAAAAAAAACAGTCAAAACAAAGTCGCCGGAATCTGGGAATTTTTCGCCGGATTCTGGAAAAAGTCGCCGGAATCTGGAAAAACTCGCCGGAATCTGGAAAACTCGCCGGAATCTGGAAAACTCGCCGGAAACTGGAAAAAATCGCCGGAAAGACCAAAGATTTCAAACCCGTACGCGATCACACAAGGGATCCGCCAGAAATAACACGTTGACACTAAAACAAGCAAAAAAACTCGCCGAAAAATGCCTCTACAAGCCGTTGCCGTGAAACCGCCGCCGGAAACCGCCGGTGATGACTGGGATACGCCGATCGGAGAAAGAGGAAGGCGTCTGTGTGAGTGGTGACTCGAACGGAGATCTTGAACAGAAACTCAAAGATCAACAAGTGAAAATCGCGTACTGTTCACGCGTACTGTTCACGTGAACAGTACCAGCGCCAGAAACAAGAACAGAGAACCCTAAAAGAAATTTCTCAGCTCTGATACCATGTAGTAAAGAGACCTAATTGTCTGAAAGAGTTAATCTATTCATGTATGAGAGGGTTACATTTATACAAGAGGAGAGGAATCATAGTATTAATTACATATGAATAATATCCCTTAATCACAGCGATTGATTGAGAATTCAAATATATTTCCTAATCTGATTATAGTAATATTTCCTAATATTCTCTAACAATTTGTAACACATGAAGCATTTTTGTTTCTTTTTACTCAACATGGAAAAAAAAAGGACTGTTGTAATTTGTCCATTGCCCTGCTACAAACACTGCAGAGAAATATGTCCACTTAGGCTTTCCCTTTTTCTTCATACATTTAATTATGAGTTAAGGTGCATTTTGGCAATAAAGTGTTGGCGAAAGAACGTCTGACACAATTAAATTTTAAAAGATTCTTGTATGCCAATAAACTTTTAAAATATGGGTAGTTTGGCCAATGCCATTAGAAAACATTTAACGGCCTCCATTTGTGCTGGCGTGACGAGACACGTGTCAGCTGATATGTTGAAGTGAAAGTTGACACCAGCTGACATGTGGCTCGTCACGTTAGCATACTAGCTAACACATGTCTCGCCACTTTAACATAAACGGAGGCCGTTAAGTGCTTCCTAAGGATTAGAGTATTATAGTTTGCTTCATACTCCTCCGTCCATGCTTATAAGGCAAAGAGAAAATGTTTTATTTGGTCATATTTATAAGTCATATAATTAAATTCTGTACGTGAATATACAAATTTACCCTTCATTTGTTATGTGTTAATTTTGTTCTCATGTGTTGAAATGAATATTAAATAAGAGTAAAGTTGGAAAGTTATTATCAAGTTTTAAGGTAGAATTAATGAGGTTTAGTGTCTTTTTTCCCTATAAAAAATATGTTGGAAGTGTCTTATATAATAGGATGTGATGAATAATAATCTTCTCAACCAGAGATTTTGACTAGAGGATAATTTTTTTAAAACCTTAAGTATACTGTCTTCATTAATGAACTACACCAAGAGAACCTGACATGTTTATTTTGACCCAACGCACGAGATTGAGAGAGCTTTGCAGTCAACTTTCAATCTATATATGTACCCCAAAAAAAATTCAATTTATTTTTGGCTTTCACTACTACAAAAAGAGGCTAATGCGGCACCACAATCCCGGGTCTATCAGGCATTTAGTTTTTTACTTTTAGTTTTTTTAAATATTGAAGCCCTAGCATCGGGATAGGGTATTCGAATTTGGTATGCCAATTTGGTGCTTAAGAAAATAAGTGCGGGATAGGCAATTGGTTTTTTACTTTTCATTTTTTTAAAATATTGAAGCCCAATCCAGGTGCTTATATTTATATGCATGCCAGATGCCATGCATATGTTTAACACTTTGATTATAATTTGAAAAATTCGATGGAGAAGTACTTTTTTTAATCATAAAGTTTAGAAATTTTAGACCAAAGAACTCATTAAAATTAGAACATATCTTCAAGTTCAAGTTAAAAGAATGCTTAAAACTAAATGTAAAAGTTTTTTTTTTGTGAGCAAATTTAAAAGTTTATGTTAAAAGACTTTAAACTAAATTTGTTTTAAACATTAGGTTATGAACTCTGCGGATAATATGATGGTTATAAAAGTCACAATAGAAAAAAAAAAGATATTTTAATTGATCAAGAAGGCATTTGGGAATATCATGGATAAATAAGTCATAATAAAACTTCATAACTTCAGCTAACAAGATTTATGTTGAAGGCCTTATACGCTTTCTGGCTTCGGCCCTTTTCTGAATTATACTCAGTAAAACATAAAACGACCATTTACCTCTCTACCTCAACCTGCTCTTTATATTGTTCTTGGTCCGGACAAACAATTAATAAGAACAAATCCACCGTCATCTTCAGTCCTAATACCTCCCACTCTGAAAGGAAAGATCTCGCCAACATCATGGAGGTTGGTTTTTCACACAAACTGGGAAAGTATCTAGGAACTTGGATTGACCCGGGCCGTAGGAAATCGGAGATTTATGATCAGGTTATTAATTGCATCAGCAGAAGGACAGCAGCATGGAAATCCAAACTCCTTTCTCAAACCTCAAGGTTAACCTTGATTAAGTCAGTCCTCTGGGCTTCAAACATATATCTCCTTTCTTGTATACGGCTGCCTCTACGGATATGCAACAAAATTGACAGTGATGTGTGGAATTTTTTTGGGGAAGTAATGATGATAAACGGAAAATTCACCTTATCAACAAAGATCACTTGTTTAAAAGCATCAAAGATAGGGGCTTAGGACTACGGAGGATTGAACATGTCAACTCGTCCCTTCTGACAAAACAAATTTGGAGAATCCTCACAGCTCCAAAGGAATCTCTGTTAGGCTCCACCCTTCAAGTTAAATATTTAGACTTCACAAAAGATGGCCTACTCAAAAAACCTTACAACTCATCATGGATCTGGAAAGGCATAATGCATTGTGCAGATATAATTTTAGATCACTTGCAATGGAAGGTCGGAGATGGATCATCCATTCCTCTTAACCACCAAATCTGGTGGCCTATGCAATCAAGATCAACAACTACAGAGCAACTCTCTCTAGTTAAGGATCTAATTGTGCATACTAATCAGGCTTAGAATCCTAGGATTTGGAATTCCAGTCTAATTACTGAGCTCTATGCCCCACTTCATGCTTTACAAATTCTCTCTATGCCAATATCCTTTACTGATTCACAAGACTGTCTCATTTGGATGGGCCATCCATCAGGAAATTATATAGCTCAAGCAGGTTACACTCATTGTTCTAGAAACTCTACTCTAAACATCACCGAACCTTTTTGGAGGTTTTTATGGACAATAAGCTTACCTCCAAAAAATCTTTTGTTCATATGGAAAATTTTGAATCATGATCTACCTACAGGAGACGCTCTCCTTAAACATCATATGCAAGTACATATACTCTGCCCTTTTGGATGTGATTGTGATGAAACAATTGATCATATTTTTTTCCAATGCCCGTATGCGCGTGCACCTTGGTGGGGTTTTCTAACCATCAGGGCTGAATGGATTGATTTCCATTTCTTCAAGATATGGTTACTAGAGGTCTTGCAATCACTTCACAAGGATGGTCAAGTTTGTTTAATCAAGAAGATTATCATCTTGCTCAACCATTTATGGATGGCTAGAAACAAGATAATTCATGAAGGCTTTAAAGCCTCACCTTTGAAATCTATACAAATTCTAAATCATGCGTACACCTTCAGCACAGCAATTTCGCACTCAAATTCATCAAAGAAGGAATGCCCATCCACTAGCGGCCAATTAACATTACATTCAACGGATGCCATTTTGCAGCAATTTCATTGGATTGTCACTCTCAACAAAAATAGGAATACACAAGGATCATGGTATGAGATTAAGATTTTCTTTGAAAGACAGGAAATACAATTTTTCATATTGAAAAATTCAAAAGCCACCACATCCCGCCCCTTTCTTGCATAGATGTTTGCGGGCCGTCATTACTTGGATTACCTCATGTGATCTTCATTGTAGCAGTCAAATGATCTCCTTTTTATATAACAAACCTTCAAGTCTTCTATAGATCCGGGGAGCTCAAACTGGTGTCATTCTTCATGATATCCAAAGACTGCTTTTACTATTCAGGGACTTCTTTTTTGGTAAAATTGAAGCAGACTTGGATAGATGGCTGAAACCCAACTATCCAACTCTTGCTGCTTCATGTTTTGTAATTTAAGTTCTTTTTATGCTATGTATGAACTTTTTCATATTTAATAATAATTGTCTTTTTATCAAAAAAAAAAAACCTACTCTTCTGAAGTCTGAACAACAAACATCAGATGCAGTTCTTTGTTTCTAAATTAGTAGCTTGATTGTATTTAATTAATTGCATGTCGAATGAGAGCTGGAGTAGCTCAGTTGGTTAGAGCGTGTGGCTGTTAACCACAAGGTCGAAGGTTCAAGCCCTTCCTCTAGCGTTTTCTTTTCTATTTTCAATCATATAGTGCTCAGTCAGATCATATAAAGTGAATACATCAGTAAATGTTGTTAGCTGAAGTTATAAAGTTTTAGATGATACAACATGAAAAAAAATAATAATAATAAACAGAAACATATTAAAATGGATGTGTGAACGATCTCATTATCCGAAACACCACACACACACACACACAGAGTCATTGTAAGGAGTTACAAAGAAAAGCGGAATTTTTTAATAGCTATGCATACTTCATTCACAAATGATAGTTCCCAAAAACTGGGATTTTTATAAGATTCACAGATGACAGTTCATCAGTAGTAGTTTTATTACCGGAAACTTCTTATGCACTCTCTTCTATTACTTCTATACAGCTATATTACTTCTGCAGTTGCTAATTTCATAACCGACCTCTTTTTTTAAGTAACCACAGATTCCAATTACCTAAGTTTGACAAACATTGCATCATTTTCAACTGGTATTTGATCTACCGAATCAAGATCTAGATATATTGAAGAATCCAGTACCATTCCAGATAATGCTACCCGCAGTATCAGTATCTTTCAACGTTCTGCAGCCTATATTTGACAATAGCTCCAATCTGGGAGAGAAATAAACATGCATGTGGACCCTCAAACTTGATGTTTTAACCCATTAATGCCTTTTCTTATCGTCTTTTGTATTGCTTTTGGCCTCTTGTCTTCGGAAGATTAATCATTCTCATTGGCTGCTGGGCCACACATTCAACTTTATTTAGGCCATAATGAACAAAAGTGATGGAGTGAAGCACAGTGGTTTCACCTTTATCTTCACTAGTTGAAAAGAAATCTTGCTTTGTCGGATTCCCAAATTTTCAAGTTCCCTTTATTATATCCACACTCTTATTTGCCACCTTTAGAAACATTATTTCAATCTTGATCTCTTTCCATTGGTCAGTTTGTGATAATTTGGTACACTTCAAGTGTTTTTCTTACTTTTTACTCAACATGGAAAAAGAAAGAATACTGTAATTTGTCCATTGCCCTTGTACGAACATTGCAGAGAAAGATGTCTACTTAGACTTTTCCTTCTTTGTTGGGGATATTCAATTATTGATCAGTAGAAGATGAGGCTTTGGGCTTTGGGCAATGTCAGCTACTGTTATGTGACTTAGAGATCATGAGTTCAAATTTTTAAAACAGTTTACTTGCAGGAATAAGGTTACGTACATATTTTTTTTGTTAGACCTCACCTGATAGGAGCCTTATACACTGGGTAGCACTTTATTCAATAATTGATCTGTGCATTCACTTGCATGCTTTAGTCCTATTCTTCCAAGCATAAAAATTTAAAAAGGCAGAAAAAGAAAACCATAGAGACCACCAAGCACTAGCACCATTATGACCAGTGATTCTCAAATCTAATAAAATCAGATAGCCAAATCAAAAAAGAAAACCATGGAGACTAAAAAAAAAGGAACACTAATGATGAACATACACCAACCTATTGAACCTTACAGATCATGATGATAAATTAACCTCAAAAACTCTTTACAACTGAAGCAAAGATATCAAAGAAAAAAATTAAAAGAAAGAAAAAAACAAGCTAATGCTTGGATTTCCCTTCTTTTATTACAGAGAAAACAAACAGGAATCAGCAAGGCAGGAATGTAAGTCAAAGATCAGAATCATAATCAAAATTATCAAAACTCATTAGCCAAAGGTGCATGTTCAGAGTGCATGAAGACATTGGGATAGATAAGGCCAGCCAAGCCACCACCAATGAGGGGTCCAACCCAGTAGATCCAATTGTCATGGAAGTCGCCGGAGACCACGGCGGGGCCAAAGGACCGAGCCGGGTTCATGGAGCCGCCGGAGAAGGGGCCTGCAGCTAGGATGTTGGCACCAACAATGAAGCCAATGGCAATGGGAGCAATGGTGCCAAGAGAACCCTTCTTGGGGTCAGCAGCAGTGGCATACACAGTGTACACCAAAGCAAAAGTGATAACAATCTCCATAACCACTCCTTCTATTGCTCCCACTCCTGCAGCCAGACTGTGTATAGGAGTTTCCTGAAAAGAAACAAATCACCAAAACAAAGTTACAAAGATTAACCTTTCGAAAGCTTACTTTTATCCTAATTAATAGCATTAGTAAAATGCTTGTTTAGATTAATAATTGGCAAAAATTACTTTTATCCCCAATTGACTTTTGGTTGGGATAAAAATTAAGTGGTACATTGTGATTTATGTTTAGATAAACTTCTAATAGCAAAAAGAAAGTTTGACAAAATTTTGTTTATGTGATATATTGAAGAATCAGTTTTACAATATTTAAATATAAAGAAAAGTGTAAGGCTGGAAAAAGTTATTAACGTGGATTTTGGATAATAAGTTATTTTGCCTTGATGTTGAACCAAACGATATTTTTGAAGTCAATTGGCTCTTCAGCGTTTAGATGTGGTTTTTCAGTCCCAAATACTATGCCAAGCATGTTATCAAAGCTTGTTTGCAATGGCGTTGAATAAATCCAAATTGACTTACAGCATGTTTGGATCTTACTTCTGGGGCAGAAGTGTATCGTAGAAGCAGAAGTCAATTTAAAAAAAAAACATGTTTGGATGATCAACATTTGAGAATGACTTATGGGGAGGGATGTGCTTCTTGGGAGAAGCAACAATTTTATTGCTTCTGGCTTTTCAGAAGCACGATGGAAGGAAAGAAAGAAGGAGAAAAAAGAAAGAGGAAGAAAAGTGGGTAGGAAAATTAAACTAGACTCCTAAAATTCTCAAATAAGATATTTTCTTTTAATCTAAAATTTCTTTTTTATCTCCAAAAATTTACCATAATAATATTAGATTGTGTGAAGTAATTTATGTTTAGATTTGTGATGATAGAAGTGACTTTTTTTCAATCTGACTTTTAAAAACATATTTGGATGATTATTTTGAAAAGTAAGTTTAGATGAAAAATTACTAAAAAGGACATTATTATTATTATTATTATTATTATTAAATAATACATATATAATATGCATATATTCTTATTAAAAGCTTAGTTTATCCCTTGTTTAAAAAAAATTAAACATTATGAAACAGATTTTTTCAATATATTATTATTTTAAAAAGTTTATATTATAGTGATTTTTGTATAAAAGACTATTCAAATATAAATCATATTTCACTAATTTTTTACCCCAACTTCACTCTAAAAACAGTCAATTATAACGAAAGTTACTTTTCTTCTCCTAAAACAAAATGAGTGATGAATAAGGATGAGGATAAAGATGTATATAAACATACCAAGCCACCAGTGACAAACTTGAGGAGGAAGCAAGCAACAATGGCACCAACAAGCTGAGCAATCCAATAGAAGATACCAGTGAGGATTGTGATCTGACCTCCCACAGCCAACCCAAGGGTCACTGCTGGATTCACATGTCCTCCTGAAATATTGGCCCCTACTGACACTGCCACAAACAGAGCAAATCCATGGCATACTGCCACTGCCACCAACCCTGCTGGATCTAGTGCTGCATCACTCGTCAACTTCCCTGCATTTTCCCATACAAAATCATACTCACGCATCAAATTCAAATCCTTAATTAAGAACCACTTCAACATAGTAGTCACATAATTTGTCCTAAATATAAGAACTGAGTAGGATTGACTTTTGGTTATGAATATAATGTTTTTTTTTATTTCATCTCTTATATTTATTGTTTTTCTCTAAACTAATTTGCCTGATTTATAAATATATGTAATCTAATAGTACATATAAGTTTTTAAGAAATATATCATGTAACATATTGGGTATTAAGTAGTATATTTAAGCTCAATAATCTCCCCAAATTAGTCAATTGGATATTATAATATCAAGTACTGAATGTATTATAATATGAGCTGAAACTCGCGTAGACATCAAGGAATTAAAAAGAATTGGAACTAACCATAAGCTATGGCGGAACCAACACCAGCAAAAACGAAGAGGAGGGTTGAGATGAACTCAGCAAGGTAGGCTTTGATGGAGCCTAAACTGAATGAATCATCAAAGCGTCCAAAGGCTATGCCAACCATCTCTGCAAATTTCTATAGAAAGAGAGAAGATAATAGGAGAAGTGTTGAGAATGAGTGAAGAAGAATATGGTAGAAAAGGCTAGTCTGATATGATATATTTATACTCACTACAACCTGCCAAGTTTGGTTTTCAGGCTTACTAAATAAGTTCCTCTTATACTCTCTAGACTTGCATTTATTATTCTTATGCTACTGTTTTCCCCCAAAAGAATTTATTATTATCATGACATGACAAGGGATTTCTTTAAATTTATTTGGGGTCATTTTGAGAGTACAAGATTTAAGATTCTACTTGTTAACTATTCTCTATATTAAAGATTGAACAAAGATCATTGAAATCAAAATAAATATTTCTTAGATATATTGAGGCAAATATTGTATTTTTTTTGGACGTTTCAAGACAAGCAAAATAGAAATTGCATTCAAACATCACCAAGTTTGGGGAAAAAGTTGCATAGAAATCTTTAAAATTAAACTATAAGTTATATTAGATCATATAACCAATCAACAAAGGTTTTAATCGATAAAAATGTGACCACTTGTATCTCAAAGAATACATGGAAACAAATCATACTCATGTAAGAATCGCGATCACACTCTTTGAGCACTAAGACATGTCATTACCTTAATTTTAAACCTCAGCTTATATAAACTTTTATTTAAACAAAGAGATAGAAGAAGATTAACCTAAAGTTTGTAAGCTACTTTATTTAAGACATTTGAACAAAATATGATTTATTACAACTTTTATAGAAATGTTTGTGATTATTTTAGCCAGCTTTCTAATTTCATTAAAAAAAATTTGAAAAGATTACTATCTTATTATAAAAAAAAATGTTATCTTAAGTTTGAATGCTTGCAGATAAATATTTGCACGAGAATGTGGTTAAGACTTGAGAGTCCAAGAAATGCATGGGACAGCCAATGAGAAGAAGGGGCAACCTTAGCTGGCAGGAACGTGATTTAATAGAAATGTCCAGAAGTAAATGAATGATTCCTCCATGTGAGCTTGAGATAAAAAGGCTGTGTTTGGTGGGACATAAAATGATCATCCAACCAAAAGCATTGGTGGGTGGTGGATATGAATTGCTCTGGTCCACACATTGCACCGCCCATGCCCCCTCCAAACTGGCTTCCAAACACTGAGTGGACAAAATTTCATTTTCAGGAATTAAAGTAAAAGAAAAAATAATGAAAAATCTCTCCATTACAAAATTTATTAACTAATTGATATTCGAGACCTGTTCAAGAACCATATACCACTCATTCTCATTTTATTTTAACTTCACTTTAACTAATTGTCACATATAAAAAAATTGTTCGTTACATTGTTAAATACGTCTTTGATAAAAAAATTTTAACACTAACCTTATTAAAATTTTCCTCTCTACATTTATAATAAATTGTTCTCACATTTCTCTCCTATTTCTCTCTTCCCAACAAGAATTAAATAAGGTTAAAGTTAAGAAACAATCATTAATAATCTCCGAGTTTACTTATATTTATGAACAAAATTTTTTTGATAGTTAAACTTATAATAAAGAACAAAGTAGTACTCCCTCTGGTCCTTATTATAAGGTACTAACTATAAAATCTTATAAAGCAATAAAAATTAGTTAAAATAATGAAATATGTCTTAAAAATCAAGTGCTTTCCAATATTGTCCATCAATTATACTAAACTCCAATATCATATTAATCATCACATCTCCCAATACCCTTATTATATATGGATATACATGAAAAAATGTAATTAATACTCATTGGAAACTACCAAGTGCCTTATAAAAAAGATCAAAGAAATTTGTTAGTTGGTAACTTATAATAAAGACCAGAGTCTACTCCCTCTTATCCTTATTATAAGGCACCAACTATAAATTCTCATAAACCAATAAATTTAGTTAAAAGCATTAAATATATCCTAAATCGAAGTGATTTACAATATTACCATAATCAATTGTAATAAACTACAACATCATATTAATTAGTAGCTCTCCTTCTACCCTTATTAAATAAGGGTATACATGAAAAAAAAATATAATTAATGCTCATTGTAAACTACCAAGTGCCATACAAAAATGACTAATAAAACTTGTTAATTGATGCCTTATAGTAATAAGTACCAGAAGGAGTATTTCAAACGGGTGCAATTTATTTAGAGTTGTGTGCAATATATTTTCATGTATGTGCGAGAAAGAAGACACTTGCTTGCACACCAATAAAAAGTTAGGGAGAATTACACATAAGTCACAAGCAAGAGAATTAATTTCAGACAGGTCTATTGACAATTTCTTCAGTTGTTAACCAAGACTATTGCAGTTGTTAATAGTTATCATTAACAACTCCTTGGAACCTCTCTGAAATTAATTATCTTGCTCGGGACCTATTCGTAATTATCCCTAAAAGTTGTGTGATATACATATATATACCACTCGAGGATGTTTCCTTAAATATTTTGGAGTTTTGGGTGATAAATTTTTGTGATCGGAGATTTTTCAACAACTTTCCTTCCCTAAATTAAATTGATATATAGGTCATGCGTTTGATTTATTACTAATTATACTTTACTTGGAAACGATATAGGGAGGAGAAAGAATCTTGTGGACTTTTCTAGCTCCTCAGCTTGATTAATGCACAGACTTCCCCTTAAAAGTGCTGCCTAATCATAATTATGTTATCATTATTTTAGATTGAGGATGAAGTATTATATTCAGTTCAGTCATGAGATGCACGAAGAATTGCTTTGTGAAATATTTTTGGGAATCCAAGAAGAAAAAAAGTAAAATAAACTTTGGTCATAAAAGGAAGCTTTTGGATATTCCCATGTGATTCTTTTGTCTTGTGGTATAGTCCAAATTCCAAAAGCTGATATGAAATGAAACGGATAGTAAATGAACGCTCCTTCATGAGCATTGCTTTTGGAGTTTTTCTGTTTGTTTGTTTATTAATGATGCGGGCCACAAGAGCTCTAACACAGTGAGATTTAACAGAAAAAAGGGGAAATCGAAGGATTTTACTCAAGGAAAAATGGGTGGAGGGAACTTTAATTTTATTATCAATTTAATTTAATTGCAACCTGAAGGAGCAATTTTTGTGATCCCTTCAAATTTCCAACTTAAAAGAGAGGATAGAAGGGAAGCTAAATTCACATCCCATACATTGACATATATTTCTATAATATCAATCGCCTAGCTTTAACAATTATAAGGAAACCGGAAACATTAATCAAGCATTGCCTTATTATTTGAAATGAAAAAAAAAACTACTTCCTCCTGTCCTAAATATAAGACCACTTTGACTTTTTTCTGTGTGGAAATTAAGGAAACAAATTAGATCACTAAATTATAACATATTTCATATGTAATTAGATTATACGTTAGTTTATAAGTAGAATAGAGTGGTTTTGAGGAAAAAAGATAACTATAGACAATTTAAAGTGATTAATTTTGTATCCTAAATTTTTTTCAAAAAAAATCAAAGTGATTTTATAATTAGGACCGGAGGAAGTATTTTGAAGATAACAAAATAATCATGATTCCTTTAAGAAGGACAAAATATTTGAATGAATATGATACACGTTGTAAAGAAACATTTTTTCCAACAAATGGGCCCAGGTTTATTCTCTCCCCAAAATTTTTCACGGCTTAAATTCAACAAGAAAAATTGAACCACACACGATGATAATAATCTCAATAACCGTAAAATAAGGTCAAATCATGAAGTGTGAGTAATTACCACTATAGCATTTATCAACAAAATAGTACTATAAATTGATATGGGAGTTTTAACTTCTACGTATAAATGATGAGATATGATGTGAAAAATACAAGGATGAACACTTCATTAATAACTATGAGTTTGTGGGAAACACATATATGGGATAGCAATCAAATCAAGACAAGCCTCTTTGGATCCCTATTGGGTGTGCCATTGACAGCAATTATGGATCCCAATAGCAGACAACCAAACATAGAAGAAGGTGGCCAACAAAATCACAGCAAGGATTGCTATCTGACTGTCTGTAATCAGTAGCATCCATGGCTGAATTTCATTCCAATTTGCAGATAACTTAGTGGTAAGAGGATGACCTAATGCATAAGACTCTTACCAGGTGGGGTCAGTGGAGGAACAAATATATATTTCTTTACCCCCACAAGCAGCGAGGTTGTTTCCAATATTTAGAATTGAAAATAGTTTTGATAATTAATAAGGGTCATATTCTTAAATTTATTAAAAAATTATTAGAAAATATAAAAATTGTTGTGACAAAAAGAAAATATCAACTTTATGGGGTTTATAAGGCCCGGCTGGACTAGTTCTTTTTAGGATTGAACAGACTGCTATGGTACAAGAAGTCTGGCCTACATTTATATCTATATTTCTCATCAGATGAACAACATAAACCTAATACTATTCGAATATTAGTTATGAGGAATATTTGTTCAGACATGAAGAGGAGGAAGTTGAAGTTGACAAGAAATCCATTTCAGGCAATACATTTGTAACTATGTTAGAAGCCAAGACTGATCTTTATTCCAACAGAAAATAAAAGCTGACTAATCATACCATTTATTATTCTATTTCTACCTCCATATTTTCAGGAAAGGGTATTGCAGCACAACAGTGATAGTATCCATTTTCATCAAAGGAAAATCTCTGAGACAGATGTGCTTCTCGAATAAAATACTCTCCCCAGTCCTCTGATCCGTACTGCTTGAATATATCCCGTGCATCGAAGGAATCAAACCTTTTCCTCTTCGTCCTGAACATCATTGTATTACATCAGCTAATAGTTTTTAAGCTAGAATATCTTAGGAAATACCAAAATAGTACCTTTTTCTGTGCCTTGCATTCATCACAGTTGCATGCAACTGCAAATCAAAAAGAGAATAGCTTGATGCTTGCTAAAAAATAAACCAAATAGGGGGGAAAAAAAATTAAAAGCACAGAAGAGGGAGATTTTGGTTGCCAGAGCTCCAACCCAAGCATCAGGACAGATATATTGCATCTTCGCTTTTTCATAAGCAGCATTTCCAAAGACACAAGCACATATTTTCTATTTTTGTTCACAAAAAATTCGAATTGCACATATCATTCTGGTATATATTGTGCCTAGATAACACCCAACGGAGGAATGTGTGTTTATTAGAAGACAAACTGGTATTCGATAAAACAGGGTCAATGCCATAAGGAAGATAAAACCGTCACATCAAATGATCAAAACAAGCTTAATCAGATGTATATGCTAATGTTCTATCTACCCTTGATCCAAAAGAAATATCGTAATTCTCTAAATTTAACATACCTTCAGCTTCTGATTAACATCATTCTCTAAGACGAGTCCAGCTTCAACATATGCATCTCTAATGACTTCTAAAAAAGCTCAGAAAACACAGATGACTTTGAAAGACTACTAAATGATCTAAACCACACAAAATGAACAAATGACTTCTCCTTACTTCAATAAAGATGTTATTAAGCTTAATTTATTTTCTTTTTCTATTAACCTTGTTAATTTTCTTACTCTTTATTTTTTTTCTAATTGTTTAAATTGTAAGGACTATCACGGTCCTAGCACCATTTTAATTTCTTGCTTTTTACTTCTTGCACTTTTCCATTATTGTCTAGGTGTGCAGACTAAGCTGTCTTGGCAATATTATTATTCTTTGTTCTTAATTTTTATGCACTATTATTATATTGCATTCATTACCTATTTGCATGCTTTAATCATATAAAGAGCAAAACCACAGTTAACTTAAAACTAAACATGCACTAATAAAACCGATTTCATTTAAGTACAACTGATATATGGATACGACAGGCATGAAAAAGACGGCCCTCACTGCCAACTTCTTCCACAGGAGCATACAGAACACGAGCTTTTGCCTGAGAACCTTTCAAGCAATCCTGCAGGTTACATATATTATTTTCCCAATAATAACATCCAATAAAATGCATAAAAGTTTAATAAGATAATAGGAAGAAAAATAGTCTCCATCTGATAAACATAAGGCTAAAATAAATCTTGGGTAAAAGTGCAGATTTAGTAACGAATTATAGCGTCAGGTCCGCCGACAAGAAAAATGAATTTCGAGTAGTAAATGGGGTAATGATGAATTAAAAAGGTTGCAAATTTCCTCATGCCGTTAAATCAACCTAAAATCCTTTAAAAATTTGGGAAGTGGGGCCCACAAATTTCAGAGTAAATATCTAACGGAGTCTAGACTAATTTAACGGCATTACTAAATTTACAACCTTTTCAATTCATTATTACCCCATTTACTACTCAAAATTCAGTTTTCTATTCAATGCACCTGGCGCTATAGTTCGTTACCAAATCTGCACCTTTACTCATAAATCTTTCAACAAAAGACTGCTCAGAATCTCATATTGAGAATAAAATTAGAAGACCCTGAGAATAAAATTAGAAGACCCTAAAGTCCAAAATGAAATAATGAATTATAGGGATGATTGATCTATAAGCAAGCAAAGGGTAAATTCTCAAATTCTACACACACACAGATCTATAAGCAAGCAAATGGTATCTAGTCAACAAATACTCAGCATTTATAAATTTATATGATGGTTGCATCAACCGACCGAGATCAAGATGAACTCCTACCAGTCCTTTTAATTTTATAGAGAGAGGCCGATTGTCAAGGGCTTCCATAACTCTTGAGGAGATATTCTGCATAGTGACAAAGGTAATTACAAACCAAGAATTTACCAAACATATTATATTTTGTAGAGATTATAATAAACACTATACATAAGCATCCACTCGACAGGCCTAGGTTTTAAGTTGCAATGGGCTTTCACTTACCTGTAAGACCTCAGTAGCTTTCTTAATTCGATCCTTGTTCCACAATTTCAGCATGAGTACAGTAAGGTGAAACGTTTTAGGCTTAATGAATATCGACTTGTCAATCCCCAAGTCTAAAAAAAAAAGTGCAACATAAATCAGCATCACAATGAGAGCCGCGGGGCTGGGCGGGGGGATAACAAGAGGAAAGTAATTAACTTGAAGCACCTAACTAGTCCGTGTTGAGTTTCAAGATAACAACATAAGAAAAATAATTAGGCATGAAAATGACTGGTTACAGTTAACATAGGCATCCTTGAGAATATAACTTGAGCAACAATAAATGATTAGCTAAAAATTGACATTTTCAGTGAGCACTTAGCAGTACCATGTAACTAAATGCATATTTAGAGAAAAATAGAGAATATTTATGCTGCTGAATAAATTAAAGGAGACACACACACAATCCTTTAATTAAAATTACAAAAATATCTCAATCATATCATAACACTGAATATAACTTATTTTTATACCTGATAAATTAGAAGACTTGGATGCAGAGGATTTGGAAGCTTTTGGTGCATAACTGACAAGTGGTATATTCGTGAGATTCACTTTAACTGATTCACTGCTGTCACGGGCTTTAAGTTCAACTACAACATTAGGTTTTTCCTTTGACAAATCATCCTGTTCTTCATTGTCAATATTTTCTTCACTGGAATCAGATTCAAAATTCTCATCCATACAAGAATCACCAGTTCCCAGGATAGAATTTTGAAAACTGACGAGTTTATCAACTAACTCAGGATGGATGGCCAATGGAAGTGATACGAAGTGTGAATAATCAAGATTTCGACTATTAACTACCTGTTATCAAACACAAGGAAAGAAATAAATTTTGGCATGATATTATAACTATAATAGTCTTCGTTACCACTGACATAATACACTTTTAGTAAAAAACTGGTAAAGTGAAGTAAATTTAAGTCCAATAGTTTCAAAGGGTGGCATAGACGGGCAACTGACCTCATCAATTAAAGCATGTATCCTCTTGGAAGCTAGTGTCACACTATCACTTGAAATGCCTTCAATGGCTGCAAAAGACAATCATACAAAATCCATTAGATGTGGGGTCATGATACCCACTCTTCCTTGATTCATGATGACATTTGGTGTTTAGGTCAAATTCGGCTTTAGGGTATGTAGAGTTAAACGGAGTCTAGTCCAACTTGAAGCAAAAGGCAAGAAAATCAGAATGATTCATGCAATTTTTTAAATATAGGCAAAAAGTATTTTTAATGTTGAAAAAGCATTCAATTGTTCATATATCTCAAAGCATAACAATAATTAGGGTCAAACAATGGCATTATAGAGAATAATTATTTCTTGAGTTCAAATGTTGGTTCCAAAAGAATAATTATGGCCAAATCCAAATACTTACTAACAAAATCATCTTCTTTTGAAGTTGGTAATATTATCCTAACCCCCATTTCCTCTTCAATATTTTTCTGCGTGGATCCCCTGAAACAACATCAATCATCAAACATAAGTTAATAACTAACAATCAAATAATCTAGTTTTCATAGAACATGCACAACTTTCCACCCTGCCCCTCTGATAACATCAATAAAAACAGGATTTGTATCACTTATAACGTGTTACATGAATCCCAATTCAAACTATTTGGAATCCTTTACTTATATTACAATTATCCTTTCCAGTCTATTTCATCTTCTTAAGTTAGTTATCAATGCCAAATAAAAATTCAATTCAGGATTTACCCTTTTCCTTTGATAAAACGAAACAGAGAAGCACCAACCTGCACATCAAACACAATAAAGTGAAACATATTGAAAAACCTGCAGTATTTGACTAGTTAATGCATAATTAAAAAAACAATATCATAAAAGTACAGATTGAGTGGCTGAACCAGAGATAAGAACTATGGTGGCAGATAGTGTAACAAACTTTCGACAAGCATAACAAATAATACCATTTCTTTTGCTTACACAATTGTAAAGAAACAAAAACAAAAATATCAGAAATAACTCAAGATATGAACTGTAATTATGCAAAAAATAAATTAAAAAGGAAAAGAAAAAGGAAAAAAGCACATAATATATTATCAGCATAGCCTTTAGGTTCTCCCATCTTGAAACGAAATAATAAATTTTAGTTCCATGGCAATATCTTATATAGACTGAAATCACTTGTTCAGCAATTGGGTAGCAAGAAAGGACAAAAAGTTCAGCAGCATATAAGAGGTAAGATGCATAAATACTGGTTCACATCTGCATAAAGTACAAGACTACCAAAGGTGAAAACAATAAAAGCTGAACAGAAAAATTATTGACTTGCCTCAACAGAAATTGAGTGCTTTTCGGTGGAAACAGCTAGACTTTCTTCGAGCACTTTGTTTTCATCATTATGCTGCATTGGGCTAGATGTGATAGCTGGTTCAGTTAATTCAGCCATAACTTCAGCAGCTGCCTTCATAACATGGTTATTCTTAATAGTGCTAGCTTCACTACAGCCCACTGTATGAACATCTCCTCCATCTTCTGACTCAACCACTGCATCGTTTACCAAGCTTTCTGCAAAAATACACAATTCCATACAGACCTTATCATCAAATTTTATTAGGTCAAATAACCACCTACCCCTATTGCCCTTAAGAATGGGAAAAAAGTATTCATATATATTAGAGAGATGCTGTGGGACTTCATGTGCTTATCAATATATTTAAGCTACAAATAACCAAATTACATAGATAAAAAAGTTAGTTAAAATTGATTAAAGGCAATGAATGAGTAATAAATATTTTTTTCCAAAATGCCCTTATTTATGGAGAGGGTAAGTGAGAGAGAATGAGTGGGAAAAAGAGATGAGAGAGACATGTAATTCATTGGGGGTAAAAAATGGAAAAAGTGCACTAATTTTTCAGACAAGTACAAAGTGTAACTTATAAAAAGGACCAGCCTTATTCCAAAAGTTCTAACTTATATTTTGGACCAGAGGTAGTATTAATTATAGGAAATATATGAAATACTAAAATTCTTCACAGACCTATGAACCTAGAGAAACATTATTTTTAATCTTTAATATCAAGCAGAAGTAAAGTGTACACGTGCTTAATTACATTAAAAGAATATGTTATGTAATGTGGGTGTGTGGGTGTGTGGGTGTGTGTTTGGGAGTTAAGTAGTTGTGAGCTGATAGTAGGCCAACGGCAACATAATTGACGGGAGGAGGTATTTTGTATTCACGTTGTTGGTTAATAACTGGAAACTTTTTCTTTTTATCGGCTACTTCCTCTCTCATCCCTACTTCTTACTTCTTGATATCAGAATACTGTCCTTAACTAATGATAAGGTAAAGAAATAATAGATTTCGAGGGACAGCAGAAAGTAGACTTCATATTGTTTCAGAACCAGGGGGCAAACCTGCACAAGAGTTAGCGCTAGTGGAGACTGGTCTCCATACAAGATTTATACTTTTCTGTTCCTTGCCATCATCTTCAATAGCCAGTCTCTTCTTTCTAGCTTGCATAATTAAATTATGGTTTAAGCAATGAAACCTTCTCTGATCCTGATAAGAATAATGATGATAATCAGTTTAAGCTCATAACAGGCTTCAATCCTTCTACATAATCTATGGTACACTTAACAAAAGTACATCTCGTAACTATCAGAGAGACTATTACCCAGAACATTCGAAGCATTAGTAGAAGGCTCATTATCTTTTCTTGATAGGATGAGAAGCAGGATAAGAAATTCTCAAACCATAAAAGTGAAGAATATGTTGAAATTTGAAAGTCCCACACAACATATAGGTGCAGGAGAGCAATCCAATCCCTTTGCATACACAGTAAATCCCTTTTAAAACTTCCATATCCGATACCCAACAGAAAAATATATCAATTGCTACTTTATCAATGCAAACAACTTAGCATACTTCCCTTTTCCAATAGATTCTTTCAAGCCAAAATGAGTGTACAATACAGCTTGAGAATGCTTTTGAAATTTGAAACCATATCCAGATTAGTTAGACTTAGTCAACAATTTAACTGTGCTTAGTTTTTAAATAGAACCGTTTCAATGTGCATATAGACAGAATCTGTAATTTAGTACTTTCAGATAAAAGCAACAGTGCTACCTTAAACTCATTTCTCGATTAGTATAGTTAATATTAAATACATCATTAGAAAACGGAAGCCATGAAGAACCTCATTACAAAGGTTCAGTAATAATAAATGAATAGTTAGAGCTCTAAACCTGAAAGCATCCTACAGGTTTAGGTGCAATATATGTGGCAGTGAATTTTAAAACTCGATCAACTCTGCAAAAATGGCCAAGTAGAGTCACGTCAAAGATACCCAATGAAGGGGAAGAGGGAAATCAACTATATTTCTCCAAAGAAGCTTAACAACTCAAAAGCAGAGTGAAGTATACAGTAACATGAACAAATTGGTGAATGAGAACCCCTTAGAATTTCAATACTAATTTCAGAATCTCAAGGGCTGAAAAATGAGAAGTCTAATGAATAGAAACAAATAGAAATATTTATTGGATTGTAACTAACATAGAAGAATTGTGGTTGATGGGTTCAAAGTGAATTTGATATATCAGCTGAGATATGAAGCTTTCAGTAATAATTATAGATAGCAAGAAAGAGTGATTGATTTTCTTTGGGTACTTCCAACATAAGAAGAACATGAAAATTCTATGGGGCTTACCGGAAGAGAGACCTGCAAGTGATCATTCGCCCTTCGCGAAGTCTTTACAAGTTTCTTTACCTAAACCGAAAAGTGCTTGAACGGCTTCGGCTATAGTATTTGATTCCATAAAATTTCTTATACAATTTCTTTTTTCATTAAATTTAAGTAATTTCTCCTATTTTAAATATTTGACTTATTTACATTTTGATTAGATTAATCATATAAGCTATTTTAATTAATATGACAATTTTTTTTAAATCACCCTAATTGTCTTCCCTAATTCATTCCCCTCCATCCCTTATTTGATTATTGTTAATATAGTATCAATTTGGATAATGTGAAAAAATTAATATACATTAGAAATAAGTACTACATTAAATACTAGAGTAAAATATATTGACATCCCCTCTATTTAATCAAAATTACATATACCTCCTCTCTATATTTTGAAAACCTATATCATATGAAATTCACTTTAAATTAAAATATATGTAACATAAACCTCCCTTCGAGTTTTAAATTTTAACTTCCATACACCCAACCGTTACTTGACCGTTAAATCACAATGTTGAGCAATCATTTTTTAACCAAATACCCTTTATTAGAATAAAATAATAATTAATAATTAGTTAAGAACATTTGTAACAACATTTAAAATTAATTTCAATTTATACTTTCATATTTTTTTATTAATAAATTTATTAATTTTGATCTTATGACAATGTTAATTAATTTTAAAATTATAAATTTTATTTTTTTTAATAATTTTATACGTTTAAAATAGTTTCTTTTTAAAAATGATTTTTTATGCAATTTGTAATTTTTTAAATACATATATTGGTTGGAAATGTTTTGAAATTATATATATTTTTATTTAAATTATTAAATTTTAAAATGATATTATATTATATATTTTTTAAAATGTATGTTTTATAATTTGTACATCTTAGGTAAGTTGCGATAAATCAATGTTCATGAAAAATTACTATTTTCTATCAATTTGTTGATTTTTTTACAAAACATATATTGAATTTCTGTTTAAATTAAGTAACAGAGATTAAATAAATCATTATTAATTATTAAATAAATAATCCAAAGTTGAATGGGATATTTAGTACTATAAGGGTAAATTAGTAAAGAAGATTTATTCAAATATAATTTTGAATTAAAGATATATATTTATAAAATCTTTCTAGAATATTCTTGGTGTTAAATATTGGACTAGATTATGTGTTTTTAAAATAGAGGGATTTTGTGTAATTGAGGTAAAATAAAAGGGAGGTCAGTGTATTTTACTATTAATACTAAGATTAACTTAGCATATAGGTTTTATACAAGGGGATATTGTGATAAGAAATTTACACCTGTGTGGTTCTACATGTTTACATAGTTTGATTGAATTAAATATGTCAACCTAGTTAGCTAACATATTTTTTTTAAAAAAATATTTTAACCATCTTCCTTAATTCTCCTTATCTCTTTTACTTGATTATTATCATAAGTGAGTATCAATGGGAGCAATTTAGAAAAAAAAATCACAAAAATTAGATGCATATTATATATTTAAGATTAAGATCAACTCTTTAAATAGGCATTATATCAAATATTGGAGGGAATATATAAAAAAACCATTGATGTTAACGAAATTTCAGATTGAGTTTTGTTACCACTCAATTCTACTCGTTGCCACACAAAAAATGGGTTGATGAACTAACTTTTTTTAAAAAATTGATTAAGGGTATAATCTAGGCCTTGCAAATGATTTTCACCTTTCCAACAAATGTGCTTTTCTGGAAAAGGAGTGGATTTTTTACCACCTTAATCAACAATGTGTTAGTGATTAATAAATTAAATTATGAATATGGAATTGATAACTTATTCGATGAAAAGTGTAGATTCATGTCAATATAGAAATTTTGACTGTTAAAAACAGTGTAAAAAAGAAACCAAATTGGCTAGATTAGGTTAGAAACCCGATGAGTTGTCTACTTTACCAATTCAGTTAACCTCATATTTGGAATAACTTAAAACGTGAGCGACAATGTTCAAATATGAATTAGTCTGATTAGTCATGTGAAAAAGAGTAAAATGCCCAATAGTGTCTATAAATAGGACTGCTTCCAATGAAATAATACACGTGTTTACCCAAAAAATATCAAAGTAAGTTTAAAATGCTTATAATTTTTATATAAAAGTAGGTATAATCAATTAATTGATAATACATCGTTGTCTTAAAAAAGGATGAGTTATCCCTTCCTAATATACAGAACTAATGTTCAAACTCCTACGTGAAAAAAAGGTGAACACATTTAGTGTTCAACAGTATATCTTGAACAAAATTGTTTTTAATAAAAGAATATGTGAGCCAAAGGAAAAAAATGATATGAATCCGTTATTCCCTTAAACAAAAATTTTCAATTTAGTTTGCGTAGTTCTATAATTTTTTATGTTAAAGGATAAAAAAAGTTAGCGTGGTTCATCAAAATGTTAAAGGATATGCACACACACACAAAATTGTTAAAGGATAAAAAAAGGCTAACATTATTAAGTATAATAGGGAATTGGGAAAAGCATAATGAGGAACCAAATCTTCGGTTATAAATTTTGACAACCTAAATTTTCAAACATATTATGAATACAGCACTCTACTTTTGAAAACGTCTTGCAAACGTCACATGGCATTAAAACCTAGGGGTAATTAATTATAGGTCCTTTGTAAATAACATAATTAGGAATAGGTTATACAAAATGTGGTAATTAATTGGGACCTCACTAATATTATTTCTGAAAGAATGGATCCCACATTTATTAATTAAAAAACCCCCCACCTACCCCCTCTCTCCCTCTCACGATGACCCCCCACCCATCGAACCGGGAATCCGGGCCGAACCCATTTAGGCCATAGCCTGAGGAGGGCCCGGACTTTAATTTTGTAACTCTAAAAAGGAAACGGGCCTAAACGAGCTAACTCGTCGGGCAGTGGGCTTTGAAGGGCCGGCCCGTTTAACCCCGTTTATTGCCCTATTTTTTTTTATTTTCATTTACTCAAAAAATTAAATGTGTGTGCTAATTTTGTAGGTATGCATATGGACGAAAATAATCTAAATGCTCATTACATTAGATTCAAGTCCCTTACGTCCCACTTTTATTCTTTAATTCCTTATTACTAAGAAGGTCCATTAGAATTATGTCATTTGTATTGCAAGAGGAAGATGACAAAATTATCCAGTGTGACTTGCTAATTTTGAAACCAATTAGTGCAATTACTGTGTCAATGGTGTTTGTGATTTTCTAGTTTATGGCTTTATGTTTATGTTATTATATAGTGGTTTATTTTGTGGTGTAAACCAGTTAATTTAAATGTGTTGTGTCATGTGGACCTTATGGAACATTATATGTCATTGTAGTGTGAATTCTAGTTCTAGACTTAGTACTTAATTTATGAGTTGTTGAGTTGGTATATGGTAATGCACTAATGTTTGCTAAGTTTGTATTTAAATATAACTTCGATCATATTTATATTTTTTATTATAGGTCAATTATTTTAGTTAACAATACAAGCTTAAAATTAGGAAAAAATATTTAAAAAGTCGAAGCCCTTGGGCCGGCCTAAGACCCAACGACTCAATTATTTTAGTTAACAATACAAGCCAGTGACAGGCCAGGTTGGCCTGATTTCCCACCTTTTCCCACCCCAACCCCCTCCACTCTCAACCTTCCTTCTCTGCAACTCAGATGGTGACGGCCCCTCCTCTTACAGGCCCCTATCCGCTGCCATCGTCCTTCATTCTCCTGTGCTACATTTATAAGGTGGTGCTGATAATGGTGAATGCGTGATGTGTGGATGAGATGGTGATAATGAGGGGGGGTGGTGGTGGCCGGAGTTTGACGGAAGGCTTAGTTCTGGTTTATGAATGTAGCGGAGGAGAATGAAGGACTATGGCAGCGGAGGAGAGGCGGAAGGGAGAAGGGCCACCCCTGTCTGAGTTGCAGAGAGGGAAGGTTGAGAGTGGAGGGGATCATCGTGAGAGGGAGAGAGGGGGTGGTGGGGTTGTTTTATTAATAAATGTGGAACCCACCCTTTCAAAAATAATATTGGTGAGGTCCCATAGGAACCTCAAATTAATTACTACATTTTGTGGGACTTGTTTCTAATTATGTCCCTTACAAGAGACCTATAATTAATTACCTCAAAAAGTTAAACCCAAAGAGTAACAATTACCATAGTAGTATATTTAAAAGTCAACTTCAAAGTATTAACTGAGATAAAAAGAACTTAATATAAAATTGAAAGTCTACCATAGTTAAATAAAAGGAAATTAGTTATTTCAAGGCTTTATTACACACTATCATAATTGAAAAACGTCTTCTCCAGCTACACAATTAATCTTTAATGAATTATATAACTTTTTTATTGATCTCTAATGAGAATCTTTATTTTGAAGGAGGAGGGTGTTTAGCCAAACTTAAGCGTTTTATGTTATACGAGATAAATGTATGGAAAAAGTTTTATCTCGTGAAGTAAAATAATCTTTTTTTCTTAATGATTATTATGAGGGTACGCTAAATGGGAATAAGTCAATGAATGAGATTATGAGCTTCTATTGTGTCAGTTTTGACATTTATCTCTATCTCAGTTTAACTGAGACAATTACATCAAGGTATTTTTATTTGGTTGTTTAATGAATAAGGTCTCCACACAAGCTGCATGACCCCTTTATTAGTTAATAGAGTTGCTGATTGACAAATGTATAAATATTAACTAGTCAATTGATGATATATGGCCGGTAAAGCCGTATGGGATATCCAGAATTTGGGCAAGGAGGATAGTGATAGGGAAGTTCATTTGCTTGTTTACCATTGTTTCTCTAGTGTGTAAAATGTCATTTGGAAATGTCAAATTCTTTGTAAACATGTGGAAAAACCTATAAACAATATGAATTAATTGATTAACAAAAAAGTATAAGATCATGAAATAGGTCTCATTTACTTTCAAACTCCTCATGAAATGGATGAAATAAACACATGACAGCATGGGGATTTTTCTTTCAACTGTCAGCTTTTTCTACCTTATTTTTCCAACGGTTATTCGTGTCCTTTTTGCTTCAAAAATTTATTTCATTTTTAACTCCATTGATTGTAGTGAATTTTTATTATTCTTTGGGGGCAAACGGGGATAAAGTTGCTATTGTATGGCTTATCACGTCTCCTCTCAATGCCCCTTTTCTGTGATACTTATTTATCAAAGCTACTTGAGATTGGCGAACACCCCTAATTATGAAATCTAAAATATAATGTGCTTGGAATAAAAGTTTGTTATTTACAAGTTATAAATAATGTATTATAGTACTATAAAATTTATATAATTAAGTGTACATCAGATAAACGTGTTTGATAATGAGACACCAAACCAAAGTGCAGTGGGGAAAGAGGGAAAAACAAAGGAAAGGGACATTTTGATCCCGCATAGTAGTACAAAAATTGCCATGAAAGTTGATGAGGTTACATTATATAGTAAGCACGAAACACGTGATGACAAAAAAATAAAATAATTGAGCTATCAAAGATAAATGTTGGCAAAAAAAAAATCAAAGATAAATATCTCTGATTACCTATGTGTGTGTGTGTGCGTATATATATATATATGACATATCTAGAGAGAAAAGTTTATTCCTAAATATAAGATATTTTTCTAATTTTTATTAACATTTTATCAAATTATCCTTATTGATACTTATCAATAATAATTAAGTAAGAGAGGGAATAAATGTTACTAGTTGATTAACGTATTTTGGTAATATCATGTGATTTTAATTAACTTAACCAATAATTTTAATTCAATCAAATTAGATAAATATATCAATTAAGAAATGAAAAGTACTTATAAATTGAGTAAATTAATATATAATCTAATTGTATATACACATATATTTGATTAATTACTTTATTTAACATCATTAATCTGTACGGAAATCATTTACACTAAGTCTTAGAATATAGAAGAGTGAGCATAATATATTTTTCCTCAAATTAATTAATTTCACACTATTTTTCACAGCTATCAAAGGCAACACCGCCAGGGGCTAACGTACGCGGGGTTGTGAAGAGTAAGCCTTCATCTTTCACCATACGGATCAATGAGTCACGCAATGACATGGCTCCTTCTTTCTGAGTTTTGATGCCACAAATCGTCCCTTCTCCCACTCAATAATCTCCATCTTCCTTTCTCTGCTTTCCCTCTCTATCTTCAATCCCTTTCTTCGATCCTCATAATACAACCCCAAAATCCTCTACTCCTCCATTATTCCAGTTCCATTCGTATCATTGTATAAGAACAACCCCACAATTAATTTCTTCTAGGAGAGCATAAAGTTTCTACCTTTTCATCGATCTGTGACTGTTGATGATTACCCTTCTTATATAGAGTTTGTATTTCTTGTGTTCAGAGGGTTGTACCATTTTTGGCAGCTAAATTAGGGGTCTTTTTGTCTTAATTGAGGACTTTGGATTTCTGGGGTTGTGTAGGTTTTTGTGATTATCAAGCGAGCTTTGTTCGATCAGTTTAGGGAATAATGGAATCGAGTCGAAGAGCGGTGGAATCTTACTGGAGGTCGCGGTTGATCGATTCTGCTACATCGGATGAAGATAAAGTCACTCCGGTGTATAAATTAGAGGAAGTTTGTGAGCTTTTGAGGTCTTCTCATGTTAGTATTGTGAAGGAGCTTTCGGAGTTCATCTTAAAACGATTGGAGCATAAGAGTCCAATTGTAAAGCAGAAGGTATGATCGTTGTTTTTCCTTGCTCAAATTTCATGAAGGGGATTGGGTAGTTGAAAGTTAGACATTGGATTGGGGTGTTTTGTTATGATGGATGAAGTTTTGAATTGGAGAAAGCTTGGCCTTTCAAATTTATGTTCAATGTTGCTTTCTTGTCTAGGGCTAGAGAAATAGGTAGAATCACCTTCTGTGGGAAGATGTAAGAATAGATTGCAAATTCAGTAATGTGATGGTGAAAATGCACACTTTTCTCTTTCCTTTTGAAGATCTTCTTTATTGAGTTCTGTAATGAAATTATATGCAAGCAGATTTTTCTTTTCAATCTGAAATTTCCCGACCTTTTTGAATGGTACTGTATGTTTAATGATTAATCTCATTATGCTGTTTTGATATTTCCGTGTATGCAGGCTTTAAGATTGATCAAATATGCAGTTGGAAAGTCTGGTGTTGAGTTCAGGAGGGAAATGCAGAGACATTCAGTTGCGGTTCGTCAGTTGTTTCACTACAAGGGACATCCGGACCCATTGAAAGGTGATGCACTAAACAAGGCAGTGAGGGACACTGCTCATGAGGCCATCTCTGCCATCTTTTCTGCAGAAGATGGTAAGCCAACACCTGCTGATGATCTTAACAGGCGGATAGAAGGGTTTGGGAATACAAACTTCGAAGCATCATTTGATGATAAGAAATCTTTTATCAGTGAGGTAGTTGGTCTTGGAAGTGCATCAATCAAGCAAGGACTTAGTAACTTAGCACAGGGACATTCAATTATGAAGAATGAAACTGGAACCTACAAGAGTCCTAATCTTCGAAGGTCATTAACTATAGAATCGGAAGATAGTGGCAGATATGAACCTGTTACATATCGTAATGAAACTCAAAATAGCCTTGGACACTCAAACAATCAATCTGGTGGTTCTTGGAACCCGGACTCAAGAGTGCTTAAGATGGAAACATCAAGTGACAATTCCAATGCAAGCCATTCAGGTAGTAAAACACGAGAGGATAGGTTGCTGGAGACAATTGTAACTTCAGGAGGTGTACGCCTACAACCCACTCGAGATGCCCTTCAAGTTTTCCTAACAGAGGCTGCAAAGTTGGATTCCCTGTCCTTAAGTCAAGCCCTTGAACTAAAGCTTCAATCTCCAATGTGGCAGGCACGTATTTTCAAAGTTTACAATGATTTCTCATTTTTATGCAGGAAAAAACGAGAAATAAATAAAGCAAGCATGCACGCACATGCATGCCTATAACAGTTTCTCAAGCACATTCTTGTAATCTGTAAATTGAGTATGTGATAAACTCTATAGAGCTATTTTGGTTGGTATCACAGTATGGTGAACTTTTCATCACTATTCTAGCTTAAAAATATGTTAAACTTGAAGGGCTTATGCTTACATATCTGCATGGACACATGGGACCATACACACATGTTTGTCTTAACCTTTTGCAATGAATTGTCAAATATCACTTTTGTTGAATATTTTCCATGTTGCTCATACACTAATGCAACTTTATAGACTGATAAGAGCCATAAAAACTTCTATGCAATACTATTTGACATGCCTTTACAACTTATTTTGAAAATTATATTTATAGGTTCGCATGAAAGCTGTCTGCGTCCTTGAAGCCATCCTTAGGAAAAGGGACGAGGATACTTTTTCACATGTAGCATCGTATTTTACTGAAAATAAAGATGTGGTTGTGAAATGCTCAGAATCACCCCAAGCTTCATTGAGGGAAAAGGCTAACAAGGTACTCCTATAATCAATCTGTACAAATGATTTTCACTTGAAATTTCACCTTATTTATCTTGACCGTTAAATTTTATATTAATTTATTATTTCCTGCCTTGCATTCATGTGTTTAGACCGTCATTTTGCTGGAGATGTTTTTGGTTCTTACCACTGTTACTATAGCTGACTTGTTGAATGAACACTTTTAAATCTGATCGGTAAACTGCTGGTTTTCTGCCTGGAAATTGCTAACTAAGTTATTGAGGATCCAATGCTATACTTTTTTTTTTTGTTTATGAAGTTTGATTTTTTATTAGGTAGATAAGCTTCTCATTTGGGAGAATATTACTCTCTCTATTCCTTAATATAAGACCTAGTTGACTTTTTTGGAAAGATTAAGATAGCTAAATAAGTTTCTTGTAAACTGATTTATCCGATTTTTTTTTTTCTAAACTAGTTTGTTTGACTTACAAACTAACATATTATCTAATTATACAGTAAATGTATTATGATTAAGTGACTTATTTAGTTTCGTCAATATCTCCAAAAGAAAAAAGTCCTAGGTCTTGTATTAAGAAATAGAGGGATACTAGGAAAGAACTATGATGGTAAATGTTGTTTTAAAATGCTGGGTGGAAATGGAATATGATATAACAGAAGGCCTATTGCTATTAACTCTAAAATTTCCCCTTTTCTAATCTAGCAATTCCCTCTTCCTTCTTCTGTGGGATCATGTGTTTCTGTCTTTGACTGTTTGTATTTGGGGTGATGACTTTCTCTTAGTATGTGCCCATTACACATTATTTTAGAACTTTTGTCATCGGCAGTTCTCTGTAGTTGTCTCACTCAAGGCTGCCAGCCTGCCATTGTCCTGAAAGCGTTGGAAAATGTTCAAATTATGCAATTTTCATGTTAATAAAAAAAAAATCATCATAAATTATAAGGCTGTTGTCATGTATGGAAATATGGAAACCATTAGGCATTTTAGGCTGTCTTAATCCTGTGTAAAATACTCTTAAAGTTCTGTCTTTTCTTGGCAAAGTTATGTAAGGTAAAATTGGGCTCTTTCCCATATCAAATTGGTTGGTAATGGATGTTTCATTCACAAATTTTTTAGAACGATAATGTCTTGCACTCTTGCTAAATGACAGCAGATAAGTTCAATAGAGTTCTCTTTACTGCAAATTCACATTTTGTAATTTTATTTTGCTCTTGGCCCCTTGATGAACAGGTTATTGGTCTTCTTGGTGGAGATCAGCCAAACAGCTCTCCATTTATTTCAGAGAAGCCCGTAAAGGCAGAGGCGGCTACTGTTGTTGAGTTGCCCAACTTGATAGACACTGACGATTCTAATGAGAATATTGGAGGTGATGATTTTATAAAGAATACAGTTGATCAGAATGTATCAAATTTGGCACCATCTTCACCTTTGGTTGATGATCTATTTGGAGATTTCAACGGTTCTGTTGAATCTAGTATTGAGCAGAAAAATGATGACGACCCCTTTGCTGATGTATCATTTCATACAAATGAAAATAAAGGACAAGCAGATGATCTCTTTTCAGGGATGACAGTTGGTGATAAGCAGAGCGACAGTTTGACTAATGGGCTGGGAAGTATCAGTGAGCCCGAAGCTTTTGACATTTTTGCTTCCAAATCCACTCAGGCAAACCATGAGCATATTAGTGATTTAATGTCTGGGTTATCTGTTAATGAAAATGCATCAAGTACAACACAGAAAACAACTTCTTCCACCTCAAAATCCGAATCTTTATTCGCAGGCTTGAATAGTCAGTATAGCCATCAAGCCCCTGATAATGCCTTAGGCAACATGTTGAACCCTCAAGCAGTTGGGTTCAATGCAAATCCCATGTTTCCTACTGGTCATTTGCCATATAATGTGCAGCCTGGTGTTATGTTGAACCACACGTATCCTTCCCAACCCCTTAATTATAATGCCATGGGAAGTCTTTTGGCTCAGCAGCAGTTCCTGGCAACCATGGCTAATTTCCAGCACTTCAGCAATGTAAACATGCAAGATGCAAGTGTGGCTCAGATGGCTGGAAACAGTGACAGAATGCCGATACCAGACATATTTCAATCAAATTTTCCTACTCAAACTCCGACCTCAACTATGATTAGCAATACGAAGAAAGAAGACACAAAAGCATTTGATTTCATCTCAGTAAGTCTAGGCATAGATTTAATCTATACTTCCCATCCATTTTAGGATTGTGACTGTCTGCTTGAAATTTGTGCTCTGCGGGATTCTAATTTTGTTTACTATTGAGTTTTGCAATGTGGAAAAATTTTTGGACATACTGAATTTGTAATTGATCTTCAGAAATTAGCTGCATGATTATGCAAGCCTATTAGGCTGAAAAATATGCATTGCTAGGAACAAAGCTTTTTTAAAACATTTTAGCAATGTTCTTAAAAAAATAAAATTTGAACTGTTAGCTGTAAATTTGATTATTTTAAATATGCGGAGTAGATGGGAAGTGCATTAGAGAAAAACTGCTCTCTAGCAGCTTAATTGGTGCGTTAGGTTTCATGTTGCCAATAAAAATAAATTAGTACATGAGTTAGATAAACTTGATTATTATATTATCAGTTGATTCCTTATCTAGTTTTTGGTTGATTCACCTGATCATGTTGTTTCATGCTTGTAGGACCATATTGCTGCAGCTCGTGATCCTAGGAAAGTGATTTGATTTTGAAAGGCTGAGCTTTTGCGAGGATGGACTTCCATGGTTTTGTAATGTTGTATTTGCTATGGATCGAGCTAGCGGTTTATATATTGTCTACAAATGTTGTGCCGTTAGTTGAGTTACTATTGCAAGCTGCAATTCAGGCAGGAATAGAAATACCCCTACCTTTCTCAGTCCATATTTGTAGTACTTGAGGGTGCTTCATTCTCTATTGCTTGCTTCGACAACAATAAGAACAATAAGCATGGTTCATTTCGTTTATCATGTCAGTAAAATTAGTACATTGATCTGCCTTGCTTATGATGTGGTTTGCCTGTAGTTATGGGCATGAATCAATGATTGAATTGGCTTTACCTGGTCTTGTCTGCCACATGGTTTGAATTTTTTTCCTGTTTCTTTTTTTAAAAGTTAAGGGGATTCTGTCATGAGTCTTGATTGGGAACTTAAAAGAGAAACCTTACAAAGCTTTGAGTTTCCAAACTCCCAATGATTAGTTCTTAGAATGTGGTTTGACTTGACTTTGCTTATCATAGATTATAGGGTGAAGGTGCAAAATTGCTCATGTAGTTTGGTCAAAGATGCATCCAACACTATGGAGTTTTTTTTGGTCTAAAAGTGCCTATGTAGTTATCAAAATGGGTAAAAAATGCTCATACCGTCAATATATATTAATGTCGTTAAGTTTTTCAAAGATATAGTAAAGAAACGGTGCAAAAATACCCATTAAGTTTGGTTTGAAATGCACCCAACACCGCGAACATGTAGTGTTGGGTGCACTTTGAACCAAACTGCAAAAATACCCATAAAGTTTAGTTCGAAGTGCACTCAACACCGCGAATACGTAGTGTTAAGTGCACTTCAAACCATTTTTTTGCGGTATTGGATGCACTTCAAATCAAATTTCATGGGTATTTTTATACCTTTTATTTCTGCTAACTTTGAAAAACTTAACGCCGTTATTGTATATTGATGGCACGAGCACTTTTGACCTATTTTGGTAATTATATGGGCACTTTTGGCCCCAAAAAAACTTTACAGTATTGGGTGCATCTTAGACCAAACTATATAGGTATTTTTATACCTTCAGCCTAGATTCTATTGAAAGTTTACCTCTTCTTGATTTTTTTAGCATATAAATATAAAAATACCTTCTAACAGAAGGTAGCAGAGGCCAGGGACGACCTTATTCATTGACATCAGGTCTGGTCTTTACTCAATTTGCACAGAAATTCAGATAGTCACAAAAATTAAGACTTTCTTGTTACTGTTAAAAGATTTACGATCTCAGGGTGTTATAAGTCAATGTTGATCTTTACTAGAGAAATTTCGGCAATGAATTTATTTCATGCTGAGCATCATATACTCGAGTTAAACTGCTCATAAGGGCAGGATGCATTTGGAAATATGTGGGTGCTTTTTTCCCTCGTTCAATGTAAGAGAATCGAAACCAAACTTTAAAGTGATGCTTACTGTAACAAGCTCGCAAGAATGAGAGGCATCCACAAACAAATGTTCAAAAAAAACTATTCTTAAAGAAAAACATTTCGCTGATAAATAAGAGGAATGGATTCATTGTGGTATTTGAGAGGTATCTATTGGACTACCTAATTTGATCTTTTTACTCGCTACAGGGGAGTACGACACTTTTTCAGCTACTTGGAACTTTGGTGCAATCAGAAAATCTAACCCTCCATATATTTCATGGACCAATCTTTGAACTTCCTTCCAGATGCATTTTTCATTATCCCACAAAAAATAATGCTATTGTATAATCAGCATTTGCTTATATGAACCTTGTAAGAAGAAAATCCTAAAAAAAATTATCATATCTGAATCTTCACCAGCTTTAATTATCAACTCTCAGCAATTTTTCCCCCAGAAGTTTCCACATTACTTTCCTTGAAACCTAGCTCGGACAAATCTTGCTTTGCCATCAAGTTCCTGCAAGATGCCAATTAAAAATCACAAATTACTAATTTGTCAAAGGAAGTTGAAAGATATCTGAGAAGTTTGAACAATATATACTTAATCTATTAACTATGGCAATGTTGCGGACATGCTTGTCAGAAAATTAATCTGATGAAAAATTCCACCATCTAAAGTCTGACACCCATTTTGATGAGTATCTAGTCATTGAATGGTCTAACACAGCTCTGATTCGTATTCACCTAAACGCGCCAATGCATATACTGGATACCACACTCTTTAATTTCACAAACTTTCAAGGCAGTTGCCAATCTAGCATAGTTAATTCCAGTTAGCCAATTATTTATATCACTATTCGCAAGACTACACCATAACCTTCAAATTGCAAGTTGTAAGGAATGCAATCTCTTCACTATGAGATAAACAATATAAGTTTCCGATACACATCTATTACATATTTTCACTTTTGTCAAGTACAGACAACTTCAATTTAACAAGAACTATTTAGTGCATGGAGAAAAACCGCAAGGCTTTGTTAAACAGATTATGTATAAGCCTTAGAAGATTGTATAAAAACCCATCTTTCAGATATTACTTCTCTTAGAAGGCTTCGTATTCATCATTTTGCAATACATTATTAAGCTTACAACAAGAGGTCCATTTAATTTTAACACCACATGCTAAACCAACAACATAACAGGAGATGACCCATGGTATATGATAAGGAGGAGCCAACTCACTTTTCCATCCGACATTCCAGATATTTCTTTGAGAATTGTCTGCATTTTTCAGACTTGTGACCAAACGATTTAAGACAACTGAGATATTCCTTCTTTTCCTGAAATGAAGCAAATAAACAAAGTGAACTACCTAGAACTGAACTGGAAAATTCAGAAGCAACATGTTGGACCGTTAAGTCTGAATTATAGCAACCTACAGGGTCATGCATCCCTCATATACAAATGTAACTAAGAAAAGGTATTTTTATGAATAATAAAGAAACATTACCACGTCACATAAATGCATGTGGTCCAATGGAAATATTCCTTTCTCAGGGGGCACTGGACGGAGTCCCCTGTTGCCACCAAATGCACCACCTAATACAAAAGTTTGAAATGAGGAAAATGAGTGACAAAGAAAACCATCAATATGTATAAACAGATTTGGAAAAATTAAAAGACCACAGCTAAGTAAGTTATCAAACAAGGTCTCATAGTGATTATTAATATACCTGACCTTAATTACTGGAATATGGCCTACTATAAAGTAAATTAAAACACCAAAGGTCAACAATGATTGCACATAAAAAGACTATATTAATTCTCTCCTTTAACAGTTGATAGACTATAACTGAAAATTTGAAGGCAAGGCATTTTCCATCACGTTTTTAGTAATAATACAATGAGCAAGATAATATATATATATATATATCTATATATATTCAGGCAATGAAAAATTGAGGACTACCCAGTTTTAACGCCCTTAAGACTACACAAGAATCCTTCAATCATAATTCTTTCACACCAAAAGCATCCTACTGTATAGAGTAAACGTAACTTCATCCAGAACCCCTTCCAGAACCTCATAACAACACAAGTTACATAATTGTATTTAACCAGTAAGTCTGTTTCAGGAGAAACCCACTATGCTTATTTGTATCCTTCAATAGCAATAAACAAATAAAAAAAATGGTCTTTTGGGAATTTGTCTCAAATCATCATCAATGAGCAGTATAAGAACAAATACCCCAATACCCAACATTCGCATTGAGGGAAGTGAAAGCATAACACCCTCAACATCATCAACCCAATATTCGAAATTCCGTACTTCGATCGATCAAAGAACCATGGAAGAGAAGTAAAACAAAGTTGAAGACAGTGGTTACCTAAATCGCCCATCTCCCGCTCGAATCAACCTAAAAGGAGCTGTTTGGCGAACCAAACCGGTGTAATAGACGAACTGAAAAAAAAAAAAAAAAAAAAAATAGAGTGGCGTGCGGCTCTGCTTATAGGATTCTGTTGAAATTTTGTGAGACGGTGGCCGGTAAAAGATTCACGAGACTGCAAGGTTTCTATAAGCCAGACCGGCCGGTTTAAACCGGAAACCGCTGACCCGCCGCCGTGTCCGGTCTGGTTCGCCTATCGAACAGGAAATCCCTGTCTGAACCGCCGAAAACCGTTACAAAGTCGAATGGGTTGCACGGTTTGTTTTTTATTTATTGTTTACATAATTTTGATCAACAGATTGTATAGAAAGCCGTTAAGGAATCCCAAATGCAACAAATGGAATATGGAGGTGAAAAGAAGAAGAAAATAGAGGGATGGTTAAAAGGTCAAGAATCAAGATTACCCGATCTGAGGAAGGCAAAGTAAATGGGAGTAACTGTGGGGCTGAGGCAACTGGCAATACGTACGTGAAATGAAAAATAGAAAGGAATAAAGTTATAAAACTAGCAACTAGGGTTTTGGTTTACTTTTGTAGTAGTTTTTTTATTTCTTGTTTACATAATTTTAATCAACATATTGTATAGAATTAAACTACTAATCAGAAAATAAAATAAAATAAATTTATTTAAACCCAATTATTTGTTATCATGGTCACATATATAAAAATTTAAGTGAAAAATTCAATCATAAATATAACATATTTAACTGATCAATTTTAATAAAATATATATAATTAGTAAAATAAAATATAAACCAGTATATTCTATTTTTTTTTATATATGACCGATCTGATCCCGAGTTGACCCCTGGTCTAATCTCTGACCCTTGAACCAGTTCTTTAGCTGGTTTAATGTCCGGTCCGGTTTTTTGAACCTTAATTATTTTATATCCTATAGCCTTAAGGAGATAATTGGAAGGAGAAAGACTGAAATGAATTTGGGAAAGTAAGGGAGAAGAAAGAAATATTTAAGCTAAAATTTATGTTTTGATCTATGTTTGTATTATTTATGTATTTTTTTAAAAATTTAAAAAGCATACTTTTAAATTATGTTTTTACTAGCGGGTGCTAATTTTACTTAATAGAAAATGTTAAATCAACAAATTTAAAATGATTATTATATGATTAAATGTTGATAAAATATGCTTAAATTTTAATAATTTTTAGTGTAACCATTATGTTATTTTAAAAATTAATCATTTTTATCTATATTTAATTATAAAATCATCATTTACATTTGCTAAGTTATCGTTAAATTAAACTAAGACGGTTAGTTACTATCTACGTTGCACCCTAAAATTTCCCGAATGAGTTACCTATGAACTATGAAGAGCGGTTTCCCTTTTTTTCCCTATAATAAATGGAGGAGGGTCTAATCAAATATATATAGGAATGATAAATTGTTTTTTTTTTTTTTTACAGGATGATAATTTTTTCTTCTCACATAAAAAATAGTCTTTCCTCTTTAAAGACTACGGAGGCCAGATATCCAGCATGGACCCAAAGGTCCTCTAAATAAATTCTCTCACTGTTGATTCACTTGTTGGGCCTTCTGGGGTATGTTGAATGGATGCCGAAGCATTTAATGGAAGTGTTTATGAAAATAATATAATATTTTATTTGAATGGATGCCGAAGCATTTAATGGAAGTGTTTATGAAAATAATATAATATTTTATTTGAATTTAATCTAAAATAAAAGGAATGGAATTCATGAATATTCTTTATCACCATACTTGAAAAAATGAAATATGAGTACAGGACCAAACCCAATAATTGGTGCAGCCTCGCAAGGATTAGATAGGGATATTTATAGAAAAAATAAAAAGAAAAATTAATTTTTTTATTTAACTTTTTTTTATTACAGGTGCACTCACTAAGTCATTCATAATATAAGGTTTTAGGTGGAATGGAACATATGACATTTCACTTACAGAAAAAATTATTCTATTAAGTTACAAGTGGAATCAAACATACAGTGGCCAACTTATAAAAAAATTCGTTACACTGTATCAATCTCTACCTTAAAGTAGAATAAGCCGAGCCGGTCTACAGTTGCGGCTCTCCACACAAAATACTGTGCTTATGAATAGGGCGGCTTTTCCAGCTCATTCGGCTTGCCCTCTTTTTTTTTTTTCCATTTTGTCCTTATACGATTCTCTTTTTGGCAAAACTAATGTGAAGCTTTATATATGCAAATCACTTCCGTCTTTTTGTCTATATGCGCATCACTTCCCGCTTGGATTTGAAATTTGAATTCAATTTCAGGAGCATAGGTCATCCTATAAGAGCATATGTCATTCTCCTTTTTTATATTTGATCAGAGAGTTGTTGGAGAAGTCGCCTAAGCTCAGGAAGAGGCGAACTCGGTGTGATAGTTACAAGAGGATTAATGCGAGCTATTATATATGGTTGTAGGGACGATGAAGATGGAATTTCGGAGAGGGTTGAGGGCCCAGCAGAGGAGAAGATGATGATGAGGGAGGTGGTGGAGGAGTATGAAGAGTGGGAAGTGGTAACTTTGAGAAGATGGTGCTGGGGAAGAAAAAGATGTAGTCCTTGAATAAGTATGTCAGTGATGGTCTATTGGAGGGAGGAGCAGAATGTAGTTCTTTGAATTAATTCCCTTGCTTAAAGCTTATGAATGTTCATTTTTAGCTTCTTCCTTTACTTAAAATGTTAGAATTAGATTTAATTTGTATCAAAATCGTAAACAAGAGAAGATTTCGCCACTTGCCTCCTTATAGCTGTACAAGATGCTGTATTAATTCAAAATAGTGAGGATCTGCATGTGATTTTTATTTCTTATGGAGATTTTTAGTTATGCTTAATAAGAGTCATTTGTTAAAGGAGCTGCATGTGAAAGATAAGTAATGAAGGGGTTTACGGTTTCAGTGCTGGTCTATGAGAGAGCACTTTTCTTTCTCAATACATATATATATAGGTTTTAGTTTAAGGATAATCAAATCCGTGATTACCAATACAAACACAAAACCCCATAACCTAATTTGACTTTTACTCAAGTATAATATCAAACTTAAGTTTTTAAATTAAATTATTAATCTAATATAAATTAAAATGTTGCCACATATAGTTGCTTATTTACCGTATACATATATTCTTTGTGAATACATATAATCTTTAAGAACAAATCCATACTAATTTGCATTGTTGGACAGATATGAGATCTTTTATGAATACATATATTCTTTATTTGTTATTATACCTAATAAAAGACTTTGTTTATTTGTTCATATTTTTTTACCAAAAGTAGATGCAAGACAAGATCTGTCCTTGATACATGTTTTACTGCTGTTATATTAACTTTTTAATACATGGATGGTCATGTTATCTTAGATACAACGCAGCTATTAAGATGGCTTTTAAAAATTCTCAAACATAACCTTTATAAAAAAAAACTTATTTCTTACTTATTAGTGTCTGAACTAAATCACTTTGTGCAGCCTCTGGTCAAAGTGTTAATAAGGTAAAGACCCGGGTCCACTTCTCCAAGAACGTGCATTCTTGTAGAACCAGAGCCCTAAGTCAACGGATGGGAATTGGCTTGACGGGAGATTTGGGGAAATACCTTGGTATACCCCTCCTACATAAGAAAGCCTCTTACCTCACTTTTGCCCCTGTGTTAGAAAGGACAAAGAAGAGGCTGTCGGGCTGGAAGAGAAATTGTTTAAGTCTAGCGGGTAGAACTACCTTGATTAAATCTGTGTTGTCTGCTCTTCCATCTTATTATATGCAAACTATTCTCCTACCTAAAGGATTGTTAAAAGACCTCGAGCAGAGAAGTAGAAGCTTCTTATGGGGCGATCAAGAAGAAGGTAGAAAATTGCACCTTATATCTTGGGGTATGGTTACTAGGCATAAGAAGGAAGGTGGTTTAGGAATAAAAGACCTGAGAAAACAAAATGAAGCTTTCATCATGAAGTTGTGCTGGAATCTCATCACTAATAAGGAAGCCTTATGGGTGCGCGTCCTTAGAAGCAAGTACCAGTGTGGCAATCAACCTATGCCGAAAGTTCTCAAGAAGGACAAATCATCCCTTACATGGCGTAGTATTTGTAATGTCTGGAGCAAGTTCAATGAGGGTCTTGGTGTCAAAATTGGTAATGGCGAGACTGCATCCTTCTGGTTTGATAATTGGGCAGAGACCAATGCCCCTTTAGTCAAACTAATTCCAGGGTTGGAAGGGTATGCCTCCAGAGAGGAAAAGGTGGTGGACTATGCCACTCCAAGGGGGGAATGGGATGTACAGAAGCTAGAATGGTGGTTCCATCCTCAAGTGGTTGCCCGAATTATGAGTGCTCATCCACCCCGTGAGGAGAGAGGAGAGGACAAGTATTTTTGGAAGCCATCGTCAGATGGTCGTTTTTCTGTTAACTCTGCCTATCAGTTTCTTTTTGCAGGTACCTATAGTAATGAGGACACTACTTGGAAAGCAATATGGAGGTGGGACGTTCCAGAAAAGATTAAGTCTTTTATGTGGACTTTCGCTCATGGGAGGACACACACATGCTCCTTGAGACATCAGAAAGGACTGGCAACCTCAGCTATATGCCCCTTTGGATGTTCACAAGATGAGGATGCCATGCACCTGATCAGAGATTGTGTTAATGCCAGGCACAAATGGAGATCAGTCGTATCAGAAACATCATGGGAGCGCTTCTCAACACTGGAAGGGAAGGAATGGCTACTATGGAATCTAAAGCATGCAGCAGGGAGACCATTCACCAAAAAGGTCCAATGGCCGACACTCTTTGGATACATCTGCTGGGACATATGGAGAACCAAATGCAAGAGGGTCTTCAACAAGGAAGTAGATTTCGATTTCAGTAATGCAACTGATAGCCTATTGAGGGCAGTTTGGGACCAAGACTTGACAGCTCGATGCAAATTCTATAAGTTCCAGGCGGGCGACTGTAGAATTTCGAGGCCGACGGAACACGACTTTTCCCGACTAGAGATTGATGGATCAGTCCTCCCCGCCGGTAGCAGCGGTTGTGAAGGGATCATCAGAGGCTCATCAGGAGAATGGATTGGGGGATATGTTTGCAAGCTAATCAATGTTCCTCCAACCATTGCGGAAATTATGGTAGTCATACAGGGACTGCATCTGTGCTGGGATCGTAACATAAGGCAAGTTCAAGTTAAGAAGGATTCGATTGAGGTTATCAATTTGCTTACAAGAGGATGCCCTAATCAACATCCGTTCAGAGATATCATAGAGGATACATGCCTGTTGTTAGCAAGAGATTTGCAAGTTGTGATGGAACATAATCCGAGAGAGAGCAACTCTCAGGCAGATCATATGGCCAAGATGGCACATGCTATGGTGCAAAACTTTTGCTTCTTTGAACAACCCCCGCCATCCCTTGAGGCAGTCGGGGGTAGAGACCAAACCAATGTTGTTTAGAACTCTAAGTTTCATGTAAACTTATTTCTCCAGTTTATAGTCAAAAAAAAAAACTAAATCACTGACCTTTGCTTACAGATTTGTTTCGAATTGTGCACTAAACTATTGATTGTGCTTTAGGCATGTCATTTTTACTCTGACATCTTTTTGCTCCCCAGAAAAAATTGCTGCAACTGTGGATAAGTCAAGTCCAACTAAATATTGTGGATAAGCATCAATACACACTTGGCTAAGTACATTATTGATAATATGGGACATTAAATATTGAGATAACTTATATACGCATCAACTGACAGACTTCACACATCTTATTTTTTGGGGTCATTGGTGTAATATAAAAGGCCCACTAATTGTTTGACGGTTGTATACATTTTTTTAGCAGAAAATTGCTCACCTGTGGGTTTTTCGTGATCCGTCTTTACAGTATGCTTTACTTTTTTCAAGCCCAAGTCTTCAATAAACAACACAAAAAAGACCGGGATGTTCACATATCAACAGATAAGCGCACAAGATATATAACTTTTTTACTTTCGCTGCATCTGGATCACTCCGCGCAACGCACGGGAGATAAGGCTAGTTATATATAAGACTCTAACCCTACTATGATGATTTAAGCTCTCCTCTCCAAGAGTAAGGGACCCACACACCCATCCTTGTTTTGTCCAAATAGACTAATAGAGCATAGAACTCCCGACTTATTCCATAAGAGAAGATGTGATATACCATGTGAATTTAATTTTTTGATTCAAGCTCTCCTCTCCCGACTTGCTTTTGATTCTTGGTCTTGTATTTTAATTTTTTTAAAGATTTTAATCTTTTCAAAGTGGTGTTTGTTATGAAAATATTCAAGAAATTATTATTTGTTCAAGAACGGTCTCTTTTTATTTCCTACAAGAAATGGAGGGTCTAATCAAATATATAGGAGATGATAATTTTTTTTTTGGTGCACGATATCGATGATGAATTTTTCTTCTCGGATAAAAGAAATAGTTTTTCCCTTTAAGAATTCTGAGCCAAGAATTTTAACGTATTCCGTACCTAACCAGCGATCGAACATTTAACCTTGGTAAATGTTAGATGAGCCCTTATCGCTCAATATAACGATCATGGTTTGTTTTTAGATTCTTTTCTCATGCCATGGGATTGCTACTCTTTCAAATGTATGTTGTGGTTGTCGTCATTCCTTTCTGTACATAACATGAAGTTTTGGGTATGGAATTCTTCATTTTTATCGAATTCCTGATTCTTTTGTGGTTTCTTCAATTCTAAAACAAACAGTAATGTTTTGGATATTGACTTCTTCATTTCGTACAAATTCCTTATGTGTTTATCGTTCATTTTCTGTCACAACTATAAGATTTTGGGTAGGGATTTCTTTATTTTAATCAAAGTTTGAATGTATTTGTCATTCCTTTTCTTTGTAGACAGTGAGGTTTGGGGTGTAGATTTCCTTACTTTAACCGATTGTACTAGGCATAGTGGTTCTTAATTTAATACATTCAAATCTTACGAGTCATGTGTTTTGGAGATATTAGTTGCCAGTGATGGTCATTGAGGAGAGAGAATGGATATTAGCTTATGTTATTTTGAAGGGTAGGATTGCACCATTTGTGGTAGTTTATACTCCCTCCATTTCTAAATATAAGATCTATTTGAGGAGGTGAGATTGTTTCTACATATAATACATTTTTTCTTAACTTTTCCCTAAATCATCCTTATTAATGCTCCTAAATAATCAACAAGCAAGAAAGAGGGGTGTGGAAATAAAGATAAGTGGTTAGCATATTTTGGTAATATTATGTGATTTTAACTAACTTAACTAACATCATCAATCTAATCAAATTAAGTAAAGATGTCTTATATTTAGAAAGGGAGGGAGTAAATAAGATTGAACCACTAAACGCCTTTAAGTATTGTATGTATCTTGAACAATAATTATGGGCGTTGAGCACACTTTAATCCAATTATTTATTCAAATATTCACATTGTAGGTATAACATGATAATCATCAATATCCAAATCATATAAAGTCATACTGTTTACAAGTCCTGAGGAGTAAAATTCATTTTGAGTTCAGTGTTGAACACCCCCATTCATTTACTTATAAATTATTGATTTTTTTTTTAATATTTTCCACCAAAATTGCATACCATTAATTCACATTTTGAAATACCAATTAAGGACATTAAAAAGGGCGAAGTCCGTAATGGTGTAGTTGGATTTAACCAATGAGTAAACAACAACACTAGAAGGAAGAACAATATACAATTATCATTCACTTGAATCGTGTGTACAAATACATATATTTGTTGTTGCCTCTAACATCTAAAGGTGTAATGTAATCGAGATGATTAAAGCCCCGTTATTCTACCCTCAGCTCATGACTAACTACTGGGATTTTCTAAAGCAAAAGCTTGTAAATTATTTTTTTCTAAAAAAACAATAAGGAAAAAGGGGAAAGAATATATACTTGTAAGGTTATACTCCTCTTGTCTTCCCTCAACTTGAAACGTTGAAATTACCAAGTAAACTTGGAAGAAGTGAGTGAAGCGCCATGGCCATGCCAAAGTGCAAGAGAAAAAGGCCTGATCAAGACAAGTAATAGGTGCATATAGAGCTAATCTTGAATCTTGATTGATTATATTTGGCATGAAGATGAAGATGTCTGTGAAGTGAGATTTGCAACACAAGGAGGGTGCGCACTAGAGGAAGAGGATGTATCAAGCGCTGTTCTTAGCCTCTCTGAATGAGGATGTTCAATGATCACTAAAACTGCACCTTCTGAGCTTTTATCACGGAAACCACAGGTTGGCTGATCAAGCATACAAACGTGTCCCAGCCAAAAACATTCATTAATACAAGCATTTATAAATGAATACACACTAACTAGCTCATTTTGTGAACAAAATCAAGAGATTTACCTTTAGTTTCTTTTATATGATTTAAAGAGGTATGTACCAATGGCTTGGAGTTACAAATAGGATTAAACATGCAACCTCGCACTTACAAGAGAACTTTCATTCCATTAGGTTACAAGATCATTGGCCAAATTATTTTTTTAACTTAATTGTTACTTGAATTTCTAATAATGATACTGCACATGAAAATTTTAACTTCACAGTTCAGACAATATTACTGTCTCTTTAAAAGAATTTTTTTACAAGGCATAATTTATTGACTAGCTTACTAACAAGCAATAAAAATCGCACCCTAGTTTTTTTTTTCTTTCCAATTTTAATTATACAGTGTATTGTGAGAGCAAGTTTGTTCTTACCACCCCTATGTGCCATTCATGACTGCTAAAATCTTTAAAAGTAGCTGCATCCATTTCCTGCAGAGATATGCTTAGCTTAGTCAGATTATAAAACGGAATATGGAGCTGCACTATACAAACTGATTTGTATTAAGCAGAAGATGATCTTATTTATCCTCATAATGAAGTGCACATTTAATTTGTATGTTGGCTGCAACAAATGAAGATCTTATTATAACTTACAATACTGTAGATGGGAGGTACCAAAGTGTCTCCTTTACACTTAGTGGCAGGCATAACAGAGAAGCGTGGAGCCAAGTCCTGTGACCTGAAAGTCCACCTGCAGATAAAGGTTAAATGCAGAACAATTGAATTTAAAGTATGGACTCATCAAAAGATTAACTATACCGTGTAATTGTATTCTAAGTTAAAAGTACTTCATCAATTTATAATTCTTGCATAGGAAAACATCTTCACATACCCAATGTATGAAAAAATGCAGAATTGTGCCCACTCTCTGATTAATAACCGAAGGCAGTAATTTGCTGAAGAGCCACCCATGTTAATGTATATCTAAAAATCAAGCGTCTTTTCAAAGTTAGATACTATAAGTAAAATATTCATTTTCCGTTAGAAAGTAAAGCCCAAACATAATACCAAAGTTTCTGCAATAGCTACTATCTGCATTGCGCCCTGAAATTTCCTGCACACATGAAGGAAAATAAGTCACCTGTGAAGTGTGATTTCTTGTCTTGCACAAAGGACAATGCTTAGTTATTTGTAAGACATCAATGCAAAAAGTATTGATACACATTTCTCAGGTGCATAAAACTTACTTGAACATCATGTACTTAGTATACAAAGCATTATGCATTGTCCGAACATCTTCATTTTCAACAATGCTCAATTGTTCCCGCAATAACAATAGGTTTTGTGATATATGCCGGAAAATCACGAAGAATGAAACAAAATAATTAAGTAGCAGAAGAACCTGTAAATTTAATAAATTACGGATTAGCACCACAGCCCATGCTTGCAGCTTGCTTAGTGTAAAACAATGTGCCAGTTTTACAATCTAAACTGCATATTAGATGCAGATAATGTAAAACTTACCTTGAAGTATGGTACACAGGCTTTGTAACCAACAAGTGTTAAGTAAAAGACACATCCAAGCGCAGCAGTTGTACGGCGTTCACTTAAAGAAAGATGCTCACACATGATACAGTAGCCATGAGCAATGAGCAAGAAGGAGACAAAGGCAGCAGTCTGAAAGAGCACCCCGGTTACATAAACCCCAAATGACATCCACAAGGAACATGCCTGAAAATAGAAGCATGAATACCTGCAGGAATGGTGTGTTGAATGCTCAATGGAATAAATTTTGCAGACAGCAAGATCTCAATGCTAGGATGTGTTAAAAATGAAGCAGAGCATTGTTCATCATAATAAAAAATGCACAATTCTTGATTTCCAAAGCCTGACACTTGCGACGTTAGGGCCAGAAGACAATATATCGTAGTACAGATTCATTATTACAATCAGCAATTTTAAAAATACAAATAGACTTCAAGAAACTATACTAATATTGTTTGAACAGTGTAGCAATGTCCCTTTTCCTGTCAATGATCTCCAACACCATATTTTCTATGTATCTGTTTAGGATTTATAAAATCTTATGTGATGCAAAAAGATAAGTACATGCGTTCTGGTAAATTCTGATCCAGTAACTTCAGATTCAGGGTTGCCACCCTATATTGTTGAGAACTATATGCCCTGACTTCAGAGCCATATATGATTTTACGCCCTAAGCCAGACAAGTAATCCAAAAATATACTGTTTTTATTCAGTCTTACTGATGGCTAATTCATGTTATCGCAAATTCTTTAGGGTGCTTTGCACAGGAGCAAAACCAGAAAGAGTAAAGGGTAAACGGTGTGGTGGTGGAAGTAACAAATGAAAGGACCATGTCAATGCACAGTAAATTTTGTCCCTTCCCTCTATTCATTGTATTGACACTCCCATGGTCCTACTAATCACGTATTTTAGCATTCCTCTGTCTTCTGACCTATTAACTGAAACAAGAGTTATCCCACTACCCCAAAAATAAGAAACTTAATAAAAATAAGAATTGACTAAAACAACAAGCCATGGATCTCATCCAAAACGTACCAGAAGAGAAAGGACAGCATGAGCTGCAATACTTTTATAAAGGGAACTGAGGTAAGTGCCCACTGCAAATTATTTGACTGCACTAGCAAAAGAGTTCACAACAAATTAAAACAAGAGTTATGGAAACAAATAATTCAACTTTTTTTCAAAATAAAAGCATAAATATAAACGCTGAGGAAACAAGGAAAAACCAAGACTGTAAATAAAATAAGGCAAATACTCACAAGTCACACAGAAACATATTTATCCCCATTCAACACTGAGAAAATTTAAATCACACGAAAACAGAATACACACACAGTTCCGTAATTGATTGAAAGTTCTCTATCATTCGTAAAAGGACAAAGAACTTTTTCAACAAGTTTACATTATGGAGACAAAGGGTTCTCTGTAGTCTCTTCACTAAATTGAGGTGAATTATGAAACACCGAAAACTTCAACAGTGGGAAAAAAAAAAAGTATGGACAGAAGCATGAATGAAATATCGATTTCTCAGCTCCATTTCATAAGAAAAAATAAGTAAAGCAAAATGATCAAGCTCTAACAAGGGAAAACAAACCCAAAAACTCTTCAAAACCACCAAACAATATATATACTACTCAGTGATTAGTGATTACATTGAACCAACCAATTGATAAAGCAAGCATAAAAAAACAGAGAAAACACAAATAATTTGTAATCATTGAAACCAACAATGAAACAAGAATCACACTCACACCCAAAAAAGCTCAATGACAGGAAGAGTAATTAAGAAGATAAAGAAATGAAGGAGGAGGACCTGAAAGCGGCGTTTATGGAAGGTATTAAGGGTCCAAGAGAATGAAGAGAAGAGCCAAAGGGAGAAGAAGGCGAAGTAAAGAAAGGGAAGTGGCCGATACGAGTCGTCGATTCCAGCCAGCGAGTCCATAATGGAAAGAAATCACCGGAGAATTGAGAATTGAGGGATTGGGCGATGAAGAAGAAGAAGGAATGTGAAGTTGTTGTTATACGCAGAGAAGAGTGATGAAGAAAACGTCCCCCAACGTGGCTGTGACCTTCAAAACGACATGCCCGATATTTATCCCACTTCTTCGCGCCAATATTAATAAATAATGGTTATTTATATATATTTATATATTAACCGGCAATCAGCGCCTGATCTGGATTCTATTATCAGATATTTGAACAGCTGATTACTCTAGTTTTGGGGTTTATGGCTTCCCCTCCTGATACAAACGTTTCTTCTAGAACTTGAAATCGATACCTCTAAGAGATTTAGCGGAGCCTTACACAGCTAGATTAACTATATGTTGGTAAATCAGTAATAGTTATTACTATATGATACTCATGGATTTAAGACCAGGGGTGGTCAAATTTTTCTAGTCCCATCTAGTTAGTTACAGACCATTTTAGATCGAGATTGTCGCGTTCCAGAAATTTTCAGAGATGGGATGCCCTGATGAGAAATACTTGCATGCTCCAGGACTATCCTGAACTCTAAACTAATCATAATGTTTACAGTTCATCTTCTTTTAATTCTAGTTAGCTGATAATTCATATAAAACAATTAACATTTTATTTTGTTTTCAAAAGAAACATTTGGTTAGTACACTAAATGTTGAAAAGCTTATTTTTCTTAAAAACAAAATTACATGTGAATTGCTTAAGATGAGTCATCAATCAATTGGAATTAAAATAAGTTGAATTGTGTTGTGATTGGTTTGAGTTCTAATGATGTGATATTCCTGAATTATGCAAGTATTTTTCATATCACAATGAAAAAATATATTATTTATCTACCTTGTAAATAGAACCATAAGAGTTTTCCTCTTACTTTTGTTATTTTTCGCAACTTTTTGGGTATTGGGTAACTCTCTCAAAAACATTTTATACTTTTACACATACTCAAACTTGAAATCTTGTATTTAAGTAATTAAAATCCGTTCTACTAAAATTAACATGGTTAAGATAATACTCTACCTTTCTAATGAAAAAGAAAAAAGAGAAGATAATGCTCTATCATCTATCTACCCTTTTTTTAACCAAAATATATCTACCTTAAGTAAATGAAGAAATTATAAATTTGTTGCTGTGTGAATATAAAAGTATACCAAATAATAGGTATGAAGAAGCTTAAAATTTGTATAAACAATGGGCATATGTCGATGACTACAAAAATGGGTAATGGCAATAATTTTGCTATCTATCAAATTATGTAAGAAATTTAAGCACAGTCAATCTTACTAATTAAGGATATATTTTTTTATTGCATAATTTTTCTTCATGTCGCTAGTACTAATAATTTTGTTTAATAAATTTTTATTTAAATGTAGTCTTAAGAAATGAGTGAAATCATCATGATCAATTTTCAGTTCAAAAAAAAAAAAAAAATCATGATCAATTATTGCAAGCGGTGAACCGTTCTCATCTAGAAGCTATGTGGCAAAGTTTGACTGCATACTCTATGAAACAAATTTGTTGGTACAAAACAATGATAACATAGTTTACCAAAATTTGTCCATAAAAAAATTAATTTACGAGAACATCATTATGAAGAGTTTAGTGACTTAAAAAGACGAGGGCCACATGATAATTTTTAGTTTAATTAAAAAATGAAAAATAAATAAATAAATGCAAAGTTAATGGGCCAAACTTTAAGGAAAGAAAGTTGGTGGGTGTAACTATCTGAAAGTGGCAAGTGGTGAATGGAGTCACACAACAAAACCACTTTCCTTAGTTTGTGAAATTCCCACACCTTAATTAAAATACCATCTTTATGACTCTATCCCTACCCACTCATCATCCAAAGATCACTTTACATTACTATTTTAACATTAATATAATATTTATCTATTTTAAAATATAATTAACATTTGAATTCATTTTTAATTTTATCATTAATAATCTAATAAAGTTGTAAAAAAAAGTTCGTTAAAGCAGGAAAAAAAATTACTACATAGAACTGACGTTTTCGTTAGCTTCCCTCCTTTTTCGTATTGATGCATGTAAAAGAGAGAAGAGGTTGATTTTGTAGGGTTTCTATAATAATAAGAAAATATCATACTCATTATTTGTTATATTATACTTAATTAAGAAATTGATTTTGCGGTTTAATTCGAAATATAACAAAAAAAATGCTAAAAGGCAAGGGAGATGGAGAGGAATAGGAACATGTGTAGGCAAATCCGCGTCCGAAGAAGGACGTGAAGAGCACTTCCATGGCTTTTCACCCTAGTGATTCATCATCTGACTATGCTTTAGATATGATCTACTTTGACTTTTGAGTTTCATAAAAAGAGAAAACCATACAACAGTATCCACGAACAGCTTCATTTCTTTTAAGCAGTGTATTAAAAACCGGACCGGACCGGTCGGGTTGACCAGTGAACCGGTGACCGGTCCGAGTTATTAGGAGAAGTAATGCAGACCGTGAACCGTCCAACCCGTTGCGAACCGGACTAACCCGGCTTGAACCGGCTCAACCCGGGTTACTTATAAAAAAATATTTTTCTTATAAACTGATGCCATTTTGCTTCCCTTTTTGCTGTTCTGAACTTCATTTATAGTGTCTCACAATCACAGACTCATCATATTGTAATTATGATGGGATCTAGAAATTTTAATTATGATAGATTAATATTTGCATCATATTGTTTTGATTTATTTATAAGATACTGTACATATAACTGATTACAACTATTCAGCACTAACACACATACAAAAATGATCCACAATTATGGGATCAGTTACATAGACCCATTCAAAATGCTTGCAATATGGAATATATATTTTTATTAGCCCCGGTCTAACCTATGGGTTGACCCTCGGTCTGACCCACTGACCCTTGACCCTCCACCTCAACCGGTTTACTATCCGGTCCGATTTTTTATTCCTTGCTTTTAAGTGAAGTCGGCGGCATAAATCATACGCATTATATCATTGTTTTATTAACATTCGAAACCATTTTTTTTTTTCACAAAACCATGCACACATTATACTTTTTACAAAGAGTTTGAACTCACAACTATATGCTTAACAAAGTCTTATGAGATACATTTGATGTCAATTGGGATACAAACAGTACAACTCAATCATTAATTAAATTAATGTATGTTTTAAGTTCTTCCTCTCAATAGAAAAGTCAAGTTAATTTGAACTAGAAAAGTCAAATTGATTTCAACTGATTCTCGTATATTGAAGGAAACAGTTAAATCGTTTTTATACCAACGGTTAAAACCTTTTTCTTTGATAGCACATTCAATACGTTCTAAATTAGCAAAAGAATTTAATTTTACCCTCACTAAAAAAATTTCTCCCTATATTTACAAATCATTCCCTCATCTATCTCATTTTCCAACCAGAACAAAATAAATGTAAAGTTGAAAAACATACGTACATAATAACTCTTTAAAGTAAGCTTATATTCCAAACTAAACTTTTCATCTATACAGAGAACTTATAATAGGATATGAATCATCTCCTCTACCCATTTTCTCTTTTTCCCTCCTTTTTCCTCTCACAGGTTCATATTAAATATTTTATAAAAATAAATAAATTATGATAATGCTTAACAATCTCATAAATAAATTTAATCTATTAAAATTTGGTTTAAATAGTTCATAACTGTAATAAAAAATGAGAACTGCAATTTAAATTCATAGTAATAGCATATTTTTGAAATGTTCAGACTAAATTTTGACATAATTACTTTATTATGTGATTTTTAAGTATTATTATAATTATATTTATTTTTAATGAAATACTTAATCTGGACCATTGGATCTTTGTAAGAGGGAAAGGGAGGGAAAATGAGAAAGGATGTAGGGGAGAGAATCCATTTCCCTTATAACAAGTACTACATCCGTCCCAATATATAAGGTTTTTTGAATCGAATTGCGGGTTCCTAAAAAATTAATTAAAAACAATAAATGTGCAAGAAATATACCCTTATTTATGAATAAGCAGGAGAGAGAGTAATTATAAAAAGAAGATGAAGAGAATATGTGGGAAAATTAATGCATGGGTAAAATGGGGAAAAGCGTATTTATTACCCAAACAAAGTAAAATAAGACCTTATATTTTGCGACAAAAGTCATTCAAAAAAATGGACCTTATATTATGGGACGGATGGAGTATTTGAGTGGCACTCACTCCAATATGGTCCACGTTATAAGATGTCTTTATCCAAATCATTAAAAACAAGAAGTGGTAGCTAAATGCTTAAATCATTATTTAATGTGTATACGACTAGTATAACCTTCCTATTCTAGCCTTATGTAGGAATATATACTCTCAAGTCTCAACTCTCATCTCTTTGCATTTATTACTCATTAATTAATGATAAAAGGCGACGATAGAAAATAAACATCTATTGTTTTAGACAATATCATATAATATGGACTGGAGGGAGTATATTTATTATTTACAATGAAATTATCCATCTTCTTGCATTAAAAAAAGCTTATAGAGACCGAGTTTTGAGTTATGGAATTAAGATAAATACCTTTTTCTTACCAGGTAGCAAATGAACACATTATTAAATGAAGCCTCTCAGTAAATGGTATATTTAATAAGTTAGTTGTTAATAGAACTGAAGCATTATATAGTGTGAATCTATTGATTTATATTTTGGCAACAAGGGCATGTTGGTTGATAAAAGTAGAGAATAAAAAAATGGTTGGAGGTGTGTTTGATTTGACCAACAACAAATAATGAAGTAGAGGAAACAGGTGTTGACCATATTGAAAGCGTTGAGGTTGAAGAACTTCAATGGTGATTTGGTAGATAAAGAGATGGCCATCCATATCATCATTTCTTGCATAAACTTATAACACTTTTGGTCAACTAACTCACATAACAAGAACTACCCAACCATATATAATATTCTCATTCCTCTTATAATTTTTAAAAGTTAACCAGTCAACACCCTGTTTAAAATGTTTTCAAATTTAATTTCTCTTATCTTAACCAGGGAAAAAAACTATTCTTGACCTCTTTCACAACCATCACTATTGATTTTGTAAAATTAATAAAAACATTTCTTAATTTTGATTTTCCTATCGGGCATAAGCAGGGTTCATGATAAAGTTCTTCCAAATTACAAGTGCATTTTTTCTCACAATTTCCCTTTTTCACTATAAAAATTTCAATTAAAATAGGCTTTCATTTTGAATTCTGGGGGAGGCAAGCCATTTGTATCTTACTATTAGAAATAATCGTATATAAAACACTTTTAGACATTAAATGTGGACACATCTTTATATGGGAATTTGAATATCGGCTTAAGGTTATAAAAGGGACTAACCATGTCTACAATATTCAATCCCTGTGAATGGATAGATTGTATGTGTAGATAGTGTTTAGAGTTCAAACCAGCATTTAATTTAAGAAAAAAAAACAAAAAATGCCTCTGCGGTTCGGAGTCTGAACAAGAGTAAGCTTTTTTTTTTTTTGGCCAGAAAACAAGAGTAAGCTTGAAATATTAATTCTTTTGAGGAGGGGTGGTGCCCAACAAAGCGAATTGGGCCTCCATTTCTCCAATCATGAAACAAGAGCACAAAATCTTGTTGGGCTTTCTTGACATTTCCATCCATCACAATGATTTAGTGCACAAAATCTTGTTGGGATTTGGGAATCAGTTTTGGGCTACCTTGACATTTTCAATCATCACAATGATTTAGTGCCCATTTGGAAGCTCTTAAAAATATCAATTATCCATCTAGATCTTGTCTAAACAATTAATTATGAGACTGTTAACCAAACATTCATATAATTAGTGTCTTCTAAACTAGAATCTCGCTTGCAAGCTTATGTGGCACTTACCATTAGTCATGCATGCAGCTTAATTTATTACATTTAATCATAGTGGGTAGGTTTAAGTATGAAATGTAGTGATTGGCAAAAAAAAAAGTATCTGAAATTAAGTGGGTCTGTTTTTTCCAATTATTTTTATTTCGAAAGCGATGTAAGGACCATAATTCTTAAGTTTACTAGTAACAACTTTCTTTTGTAACGCGAAATTATCTCAATCCAAAACGAACAAAACAAAGAAAGACAATTTATAAATATTTACTTCGAACATAATAACCTTAAAATATGATAATGGATGAGAGAGAGAGAGACCAAAGAGTCTTAATGTATCCTGCAAGTTGTTGGTAAAGCATATATTGTGATCCAAATTTAGTACCCTGCTCTTAAACATAAAAACTAGTTTCGAGATGCATTTTGGTATCCAATATAAGCCATTTTTTCCTATTTTATCACTTCCAAACCTATTTCATTACATGACTTATAAATTGATTTATAATAAAGTGTTATACATAAATATTTGAGAGAGATAATGTCACATATACTATAATTAGTTAATTTCCTTAATCTCCCAAAATTATATGAATGTCTTTTTTTTTGGGCACAACGATCCTCATATTGAAAGTAATCATGTTGAAAGACTTGTCGTCAAATACTAAATATGATAATGAAAATTTGAGCATTAGTTTGCTGGTCATATTCGTTAAATATAACCCTAATTGATAATAAATAATATATTTAGATTGGGTGAAGTATTATTGAACAACCACAACATAAGATCCAGACAAAAACACAACAAAAAACGAGGTTTAATTTTAGTCTTGTCGTATTAACCAATTTCACCATCATTAGATCAAACCAAAACGGGCAAAAAATAGTAGAATACAATTAATACAGACAGGGAAAAGGACACCATTTATTAAAAAAAGAAGACTACAATATATAAACTAAGTAAATATACAGGGCTTGGTTAAAAAAAATATATATATATATATATATATATATACAGAGACCTAAACAGTCCTGGTTAAGAATAGAACCAGGATTAACATTCTAATGCTGTACATTGCATATGGCTGTATTAGCGAAGATGGGATAGACATATTAAAACCAACTAAATAATATTGTCATATCTTCTAACAGAAATGTGAATTAATAAGGAAGAACAATCCAATAATTGAATTCTTTTAATATAGGTGGATACACAAGCATGCATAATCAAAAAGTAAAGAGACCGCGTCATATATTTTTGTCATAAATCGGAGGTAGTTAATTATTAATATTATAAAATATGCAGGTGTACTATGTAAGCAATTTTATTTTTTTTAAAAAATATTTAATTAGAAGTTCATGACCAGTAGCAACTATAATAGTTAATAAATAAATTTCATTAAACCAACTTACAGGAATATAGGAGTACAATATGAACTTTTATATTCGCATGGTTAGTAGTTCATCAGTAAGTAATTAATTTAGTGTGATTTAATTTTGTTTTGTTTAGTTCAATAATGAAGCTTGTTAGGATTGTAGTGATAAAAGAAGGAGAAGAGATTAAAGAAGGAACTGCTGAATTAATATATTACTTCTTCTTAATAAATACTATCATACGTCTTCTCTCATATTAATATTTAAATTTCAAACGCCGGCCTCCATTTTGTTTTCTCTTTTTCCTCTTGCTGGCAGAACTAATTAATTATATTAAAATAAACTATTTCAATCCCTTAATTTTTTTAGCAGACATATCTGGATTCGATCACTAATCCTGTTATTAATTAATTTCATCTCAATATAATTTAATTTAATTAATGACCATGTGATGACCGCATTTAGAAGAGGAACAAGAATATGGCCACGGTCTTTTCTTTCTTATTAAAGTTGTGTGTTTTTTGGGGCCAACCATACTTTTAGGTTTATATATGGTTTAATTAATTAACACTATTTCCCACGTGATTATAGAGATTGTTGATTTATAGTACTTGTACATACTCATATGCCATCAATGTATGAGCTAATAGATGACCACACTTCACTTTGTAAACTAAATTTTCAATTTGTTCTCCAAATTAGTCATATTAATTGCACTTATCAAGACATTTCCATTGTAAATGATGATTAAAGGTTGTTTTAGGAAACCAATGCACATTTTTGTAAATAACTAGCTTAACTGAATTTTCTATTTTTTACCCAAAAGAACTAATTTTTCTTCATTGTTAAGGTTTAAGAAGTGGAACATTTGGTCAAAAAAGGTAAGATAAAGACTTTAAACAAATGAGGTTTTTTCTTTATGACCAAGTGTATATTTTGATTTCTAATATTAAACTAAATACAATATGAACTTATAGGTTATGAATAAACAAGTTCTTATAAAATTTTATTTTATATTGATAGTAGTTTATATTTAACAAATCTTCGTACTTCTCAGTTCTTTGATTTTTCATATCCAAGAAATCATCTAGAACTATAAAATTCACTTCTTATGGTCCCATATCATTCGAGTTTTCCATTCATGGAGAATCCAGAATGTTAGAAATAGATGCTGCTGCTAGTTATTATTTTTCATTTTTACCCCCTTGTTATAAAATACTAGTAAATTGATTGAGTTTTAAACATTGAGATTGAGTGTCAGTGTGATGATCAATTAGTAAGAGCATATTTGAAATGTAATTTCATTATTTTCCAATCACGGTAAATATCAAATTTCAGGGAGAATTATAACTAGGTCCTAAATAAGCAAGGTAATCAAACCCGGACCGGCCACTGACTCGGTCAAGGCAGTGGGTTAAGGGTTAGTGGTTTAGCCCGTAGTCTACTCGGAGGGCCAGCCCGGTAACAAATAAAAAATACTTAAAATCTCATCACATATTTCAAAATTCTCAACAATAAATTTTATTTTATCACCTTGAACCACTATAAAAAAAACATTATAGTATCCTACATTCTTTACAGTTGGTTTGACAAATTGACATCATATCATATTGACATTAAATAATTTTTACCTTAAATATTAATTCAATACCTTAAATCACTAACAAAATAATCATATATTTATTCAAAATTCTTTACAATTTCTTTGACATATTGACATTACAGTAACAATTAACCATCCAATGACACTATAAAAAGTAATAATTGAATATTCTTCTTAGTAAAATATCAATATAGATAGATGATAACAAAATATTCATGTCTACAATCATTTAGTCATTAAACTAATAGTTATTAATACCAAAACAATCATTAACTTTGACCAATATTGCTTCCTACAATTTATATTCATAAAAAATTAAAATCTAAAAAAATAAAAAAGGAAATCAGGTCAACCCAGCAACCCACCGAGTTACCCGGGTTGAGTCCGGGTTACTCCAGGTCACCCCTGGGTTGCTAGGCACCCAGGTTAGTTATCAACTCGGACCGGTCTTGTGGCCGGGTCAGCAAGTTCCGGGCTAACCCGGTCGGGCCGGGTTAGATAATCATGTAAATAAGGGAATTAGTTACAATTAGGTCCTAAAAAATCATCAAATTACATTGAAATCCCTAGAATCTATGTGATATTAAAGGCTTGTTATTGAATTGTCAATGCAGCTCCTTGAGTTGTCAATGACAACTAATTAAAGAGTTGTTAGTTGCACAACTCAAACTGACAACTCATTGAACTGTGTTGTCAATAACAAGTTATTTAATATATATCACCCATTTCCTTAGGGAATTCAATGTAATTTGATGAATTTTTGGGACCTGATTGTGATTAATTCCCTTATTTGGAACCTAGTTGTAATTTTTCCTAAATATTAATAAGGGTAAAATAGGTAAAATTTTCTATTTAAGACATATTAGATCACTTAATTAAAAAATTCTGTTTGTGTAAATAAATTAGTAGTTAACAAAGTTTTATATCTTAATTGGAGTGAGGGAGTATATAAATTAACTGCTTTACATTTGTAAGATTGTGGAAAAAGCATCGATATTTAATTTAAGATCATGGTTGATTAATTAAACACATGAATAATAGTTAATATCCCATGATCACGTGCTTCTTCCTTATCATCTGAGAACTTCATTTTAAAACTGTGGGAAAAGAATTTATATTAAATTTTCACACACCATTTCACAAGTCATTTTAAAATGAACAGTATGCAATTTCTGACCTTAAACTTTAACCTTTATTTTATTTTACTTATTCCTATATCGACTTTTTTTTTATTCAAATACCTCTCCTCTATATATACTAGGCCTAATTATAAAAAAATAGTAATAAAAGGTGGAATTATGAAAGGTTCAATACAATTGTTTTGCCCATCCATCTCCAAATTTGTATGATCTCTAAAATCTAAATAACTATAACTAAGCAACAGGAACATCATTTAACGATGATTTTCATCCTGAAAATGAAATCACGCTAATCATTTAAAATAATCACGTTCCATTTGTCATTGCTGCCCTCCAAACAGCAAAAGTTCACAATTATTTAAAAAAAAAGAAAGAAAGAAAGAAACAATTCTCACATTCATTGCTCAAATTTAATGCGTTGCCTAATAATTTATATTTACTGTATCACATGCACAAATTATGAAATGAATCACTTTTTATTATTTATAAAACACACAAATATTTTCTAATGCACACTAGCACAACTAGTAAGAAAGTTGTGTCCCTTAACCATCACCTTTGAGGTTCAATCCTTGGAGGATGTGAATGGAGCTATAGTAGTATAGTGTGTTTGGGAGGGTCACCCCTATTACTTTGGGCCCAATGATACCTCAGAGATTAGTCATCTGGCTCGCTCCAGTGGATACCCTGGTGTCTCATAAAAAAAACACACACACAAATATTTTATAAATTTCACATTATACAGAGATGAAAAAAATCGTGACACATCGATAGACTTGTAAAATTATAGTTTCGGTTCCTGTTCATCTTTGGTGTGTAAGTTCATCGGATTTCTTTTTTCACGAGTCATTTTAAAATTGTCGGAAATGGTTCATTAAGAATTTTTTTCAAAAAAAAAAAGAGAGAAAATGTTCATTTAAAAAAAATAACAATTGTGCGAAAAGCACCTACATTTACGTTTTTTAATTAATTAATAATTAAACGCATGAATAATATGTCATGACCACGTGCTTTCTTATTTTTCAGATGTTTTGACTTTTTTTTAATGCTACTATCAACAGTTTTAAATCTAGTCAAAGCATTTACCCAGAGTCTAGTTTAAGTAATCATCTTTTTTATAGAGTTAACTTTTACTAATAATTACAAGCCTGGCATGCTTCTGCAGAAGTTAACCTTTTTCTTAAAGTTCATGCACAAGTTCTTTGCTTAAATTTACTTAATGAATATTTTTCTAAATGTTAAAGACGTTAATACTTTTGATTGAGGTTTTGAAGGTTAAATTGTGAAAGTTATTTTTGAAATATAAATATTTAATACCCCCTCCGTCCCTATATATAAGAGCAAAAAATTTGAATAGTTTTGTCCCTTGTTATAAGAGTTTGGCTAAATTTGTCAAAGCATTTAATGAGTTTTTTTCCTATTTTACCCATCATTATTCTCTCTATTTACATTCTCTTTCAAACTCATTTATAACTATAACACTGTTATTACATTTCTCTCTCTTATATCAATGAGTGGAAGTTATAGCATTAAATATGTTCTTATTATAAGTTCACCCTAACTACTTCTCGCATACCAAGGGGTGGAAGTTATAGTATTAAATATGTCCTATTTTTTAAAACAAAAATTCCAACTTTACCCTCATTTAAGAATATGTGTTAAAATAATATTTTATTCATTATAAACCTTCTCTCTTACCTTCCATATTTCCAACATAGGGGTAAAATAGTCACAATAGCATTAATTGATCCCAAAGTGGACTTATATTTGGGAACAAAAAATTTGTGGTAGTTGGACTTATAATAAGGAACATAGTAGTATACTCAATCATAAATAAAGGCAAATTAGAGAAAACAAAATTATTTAAGACATATTTATTATTTTCAACAATTTTCTTAATAGGTGTGTTTTGACTAGTTGGACTGGGACGGAGGAGTACACTTGAGAAGTACTCCCTACGTCCCTATATATAAAAGCAAAAAATTTGAATGGTTTTGTCCCTTTTTATATATAAAGTCTGGCCAAATTTGTCAAAGCATTTAATGAGCTTTTCACCACTTTACCCATCATTATTATCTCTATTCACATTCTCTTTCATACTTATTTATATAACACTATTATTACATTGCTTTCTCTTATATACTCAATCATAAGTGAGGGTAAACTTGAGAAAACAAAATTATTTCAGATATATTCATCTCTCTCAACCACTTCCTTAATATGTGTGATTTTACCTCTTTAGCTCTTATAATAAGAGACAGAGGGAGTACTTCTACTTTCCCTTTTTCCCTTGAAATTGAAATCGCTTCTTTCCTTTTTACGTGGAAGTTGAAGTTTCTGTGTTTAACAAGAACTCATAATTTTTCTTTTCAATACATTCTCAAAAGTTTTAATTCCCCAAACATTTCTCCCATTAAGTGGCGTGAGTAAATTGATAAATAGTAATTTTTTTTAAAACTAAGGCAATCAAGGCCTTTGGCAACCGCGTTTTCCCTGGTATCTATTGGTTTTTCTAGGCTCCTAACCTTCTCAAATAGGCTAGTTAACCTAAGCAGCTGATTAGTCTGGAGTTGAGGTTATGTGAAACGCATCCTATAACTCTTTATGCTAAGATAGATACCACCTTCTAATTATAAGTGCACTTCCAATTATCAAACGTGCATTCTCCCTTGGGAGTGCCAGCCGCTTTATTACTGAGTCTAGCACTTGTTAGTTAAATATTACTTTTCTTTTTTATATAGTCACGTGCAATTAAAATAATAGACTAATTAATGATTTATATGTCTCTACATAGTACAATCCGCATATTACAGGATAAGTCCATAAGTAGCAGCAAGTTTGATTCCATAGTATATTAACAAACTTTGCCAGAATATCCACTATGTATTCAAATCTCTACAGAACTAGCTAATTATTACAGCCCAGTCACATTGTATTATAGTTTGAATCTTAATAACGGTTGTCAGGTCTAAATTTACCTCTTATCCAAACTAGTATTGCATTTTATGGATGTCACTTTCCACTTCAACATTTCTTAGCTCTCGATCTTATGCTACTTGTAAGGCCCAAAGGATCCCCCAGAATTCAGTGGCAATGTTAGAACCGATAGTCATTCTATACATAAAGTGTGTGTTTGGATACACGGATGCCAGAAGCTACTTCTGGCTTTTTTTTTCACTTTTTTTTTTTTTTTTGGAATGATGGTAGGGAAGAATGGCTTATGGGTCAAATCGTGCGATTTATTAGAAGCCAAAATTTGATGAGTGGGAAAATGAGAAAGGAATGCATTGATTTATTGGATGAGAAAATTAGACTATTAGATTCCTAAAATTCTCAAATAAGATGTTTTCTTTTGATTTAAAATTTTCTTTTTATCTCCAAAAATTTACCATAATAATCTCTAACTATTTTCTCCCATAATATTCTTCTTTAAGCTAAAAATATAATTTTACGAAATTATTTTCCTTAAAATAAGGGAGACATTAAACCTTTAAAATCCTTAAAAGCACTTAATTTCACTTTTTCTTTCTAAATTATATGAATATATTCATATTATATATGTACTATATAATAACAATAATGTCCTTTTTAATAATTTTTCATCTAAACTTGCTTAGCTAATCCAAACACACCCAAAGCCATCCATTACCATCCCAATTTTGGTTTCTTGCCACCTCCATAACCTCTAACAATTACCTGCACATCAAATAAACCATCAATAATAAATTTTATGCATCCTTCTCGCGGTGGTTTCCAAAATTGTGTTACCTCTTGAAGTTAAAGGTGGTTTACTCTAAGCTAGACAAACCCCAGTTTTCATCCCATAATCTTTTGAGAATTAATTGATAAATATAATTCTTATCTTTTTATATGGCAGAGAGATAATAAATTTTTTATCACTTATATTTATATAGTTGGGACTTGGGACAAGTTTAGAAACTCAGTAAATTTCCAGACAAGATTAATAATTTTTTTTATTTGAGTAGAACCTATCCAAAGTTATTTAATTATAAATAAGATTGTAATCATATTTGAACTACATCAATACTCTTCCAGTCCTCCTATTTTTAGGGCCGAGAGATGATATTTTATTTAGTCCTATTTATAAGACATGTCATTAAATTTTATGTATGAATATACTATTTAACCCTTTAAAGTTCAAGGTAGAATTAATCGAGTTTAAGGTTTTCCTTGATCTGTTTGAAATATGATGAAAGTGTGCCTCATAAATAGAACCAGAGGATTATCAACTTGCTATTGTAATCAATAATAACTAAGAAGTTAGTGCTTATAATAAGCAACAATCTAATGTCAACTAAATACCACTCTGCTATATATCACTTTGTTCTTTATTATAAGTCCACTTTAACTACTTCTCACATACTAAGGAGTGAAAGTTATAGCATAAAATATGTTGCCTATTTTTTAAAAAAAATTCCTACTTTGCCCTCATTTCAGAATATGTGTTAAATTAATATTTTATGTATTATAAACCTTATCTCTCATCTTCCCTATTTCCAACATAGGGATAAAATAGTCACAATAGCATTAATTAATCTCAAACTGTACTTATATTTATGAATAAAAAATTTGTGATAATTAAACTTATGATAAAGAATAGAATGGTAGTCACATGCATATATTGTAAATTACGATCACAAACAGTTAGAAGTTAGAACGTGAGTGCACATGTAAGTATGAAATTATGACTACGCAGTTTTTTAGATGATAAAAAAACTATTTACCTATAAAATGTAAATACTCTATTTTGTTCTTTAATATCATCAGTATATATTAAAAATCACAAATACTCATAATATTTATCACTAATTAATAATGGTTTAATCGACCATCGAGCATCAAATTTAGATCCTCACAGCTTTCATTCGCTTCCTCAAAGTCATATCATTAAACAATGTTGACTAGAAAACATGCATGGACGTAATATGCTAATATTAGTAAATCATCATTAAGAGTGTGGATGGAGATGGGTGACAAATAATAAATGCATATTTAAAAATCACATTTTTATAAGAATATATATAATATGCAAAATTTATCAATTAGAATACATTTAATGATTTAACTAATATTCTTTAGTTTTTATGAATTAGTTAACAAAGTCTCATGATTTGGATATCGGAGGGAGTAGAATTTAGAGTACACACTGTTTTTATATTTATTCTTTTACTGAATAGAGTGTTTCAATTTTTGACCAAAAAAAATAGTCTTTCAATTAGAAAAAAAAAACTATACTAATTACACCTCCAATTGAGGGCATCATTAACATAATCCCTTAGAAAAAATGTCTTATATATGATTTTGAATGGAGAGACTATTATACCAATCTCATTTACTGGTGTAAGTGAATTCCCACATTTTTTATTGAAAGCAAACGTAAAATCTCAACAACGAATATAATTCAAAAAGTTTCTTACTTTATTCATATTAATACTACTCTAAACCTATTTATAAGGTGAAGATATTTTTTGTGTTCAAATTATAAGGAATGTCTGTAATTTTTAATCATTAGTTCGCTCCTAATTTTTCCTCCCTCATTAAATATGGGTTTATGCTATCTAGGTTTTAAAGTAACTGTGTTAAATTTCGGCAAAAAAAAAAAAAAACTGTGTTAAATAAGAGAAAAATTAGAAGCTTACGAAATTTTGATGTAAATTTAATAAATTTTAATATTTTTCTTGTTTATAAATAAATATATTGAAAGTGCCTTGTAATAGAGATAAAAGTAATATATTCTTTGAAAAAATGTATCCTACATTACAAATTGCTGATTCTAATGGTTAGAAGTGTGTTACAGTGTGTGTAATAGATATTAGATGTAGTAAGTAAGAAACAAGTCATTGAGGTATTTTATTTTGCAAAAAAAAAAAAAAGAAAGAAAGAAAGAAAGAAAGAGCGAATGATATCAAATTACAAACTGCTTTATTTAAAAATATTTAAAAAAATAAGGACCATTAACAATTGCCTGAGCTTCGATCGCCAAGGACAAAAATCGAAAAGGATAAAAGATGATGAATGATTAGCACTAATGCCAGATGTTTGAGACGAAATATGTATTACCAGACAAATAAAATGAAATATATTTGTCTCTTATCTCTTGCTTGTTTTCTTGTGCTATATTATTCATATATGAGTAATGAGAAATCAAATGACATTTGATTTTATAAATATATTTCTGTAAATTAAACGATGTAATTAATATTCATTTTTTATTGTAATTGATCTGTACTAATTGAATAACATACAATAGTCCTTGCGAAAAGAAGATGAAATCGATGAGTATCTTCTTTATCATTTTCTATTCAATTTCTTATTGCAAAACCTATTTAGACACATGATATTGTCCTAAATATTAATCAAGAAAAAGAAAGAGAGAAGGGAAATGGGAGAGTGATTATTATGTTTTAGAAAAAATATGTCATATAAACTAATTTAACTAATATTCATGATCTAATTCAATTAAGTAAATTGCTAGGCTATATATTTATGACTAATCCTATTAAGTAAATTGCTAGGTTATATATTTATGACTACAGGGAATATTATTACTTGTAGGGCTTATACTTTAACAATTGTTTTTTTGGAACAACATACTTTAACAGAATTGAAATCTTGTGCACACGTTTGAAAACATATCTAGCTTTGCTCCTAATAACAGAAATAAAACTGGTCATTGGTCAATTTAATATCTTGTGTTGCTAAAATCGTTAAAGTAGTAGGCGCATGTAAATGGGCTCTTGATGGAACAACAATTTTTTTTAAAAATGAAAATAGCTATATTAATAAATTTATTTTATATGGTTTTTTGAAAAAAGAAGATAAAGTTCATTTGTGCGATTTATTTCACTCTATGACAAAGTATTTTGAAAAGAAATTTAGAATATCGAAAAATCTCGTGCCAATGAAATTCTCTGAATTTATTATGAATCAATCAATATAAATCAACTTGCACTTAAAAGACAAATAAAATGTGATCTGGCATTTTATATATATTCTATACGTGTGTGTTATATATGTGTATGTACATGTGACTGTAAGCAGAAACAAATTAAAGAAACGTTATTATGATTAAAAATAAAAAAGGAAAGGAAAGTACTTGACTAAAGTCCTGTTTTGTTCAAAGAAAATATTCTAACGAAACGGAAATGAAAAGAAAGGAATGAAAACAAATGAAAAGGAAAAGAATATCAACATGTTTGGTACACACCAAAAAAGAAAAGAATGGAATGTTGGTTAGGTGAAAATAGTAGTAAGAAAACTAAAAAAATATATGCAAATGACTATATTACCCTTAATGAGTATTTTTTTTAATTAAACTGAAAAATATAAATTTTTAAAATATTTTAAAATTAAATAATCATAAAAATAAATGAATAATTTATTTTTATTAATTATAATTTCAATAAATATTAAAAAATTTGCTTGCACAAAACTCTACAGAATGTACCTGCACAAATTCGAATTTAATTGCCCAAATTCGAATCAACCCATAGAAAATGAGTGTCAAATTCGAATTTGATTGCCTAAATTCGAATCTATGCACAACAAATAAGTGTCAAATTCGAATTTAATTGCCCAAATTTGAATCAACCCATAGAAAATGAGTGTCAAATTCGAATTTGATTGCCTAAATTTGAATCTATGCACAACAAATAAGTGTCAAATTCAAAATTGATTACCCAAATTCAAATTTGCTTGGAAAGACTCTGCAAAATCTCAGTTATACTCCCCATTGCCCAAATTAATAATGAAAAAAATTACAATAACCGTAAGTTAACAAACTTGACTTAGATTTGATTCAAAAACCCAGAACAAATCCAACCCACAGAAAAATCAAATCACAGCTGCAATATAGATTATATATATATATATATATATATTATATGATAGTTTCATCATGTATGTGGCTTCACACTAAAAAAGGCATCAAGAGCTCAGCAATGTGCCAAGAGTCTGAAAAGAAGAAGACCAAATAAAAAGCAGGAAGAGAAGAAAAACAGTGCCTCACAATTACAAGCAAAGACAAAGTAAAAAAAAGGAAGAGAAGAAGATGAAATCAAATCACAACGAGCTTGAGGAGAAGAATAGAGCTGAGAAAGCCAGAAAGGAATCAAGAAGAAGTAAAGGTGAGCAGTGTCATGTTCTTTAACACCTGGAAATCAAGGCCTCGCAGATCTGTCCTTACCTCCTCATATGGTGACGTCGCATATCATCCCATCCCAACATCTCTCCATAATTTGATGTCTCAGCCATGAAGTTGTGAACGTCAGGATAAAAGTTGTTAGTGACCAGAAGAGTTCTTGGTTACTAACTCTTGGTCACTAACAACTTTTGACCTGACGATAACAGTTTTTTGGCCTGACGATAACAATTTGGGGCCTGAAGATCACAACTTTTAAACACTTGGTCAGGAATAACTTTTGATCTGACGATAACAACTCATGACAAGGTGATAACAACTTTATGAAACATGAGAATAATTACGTGATTTCATGGAATCTCATCTTAATAAAATTCCTCATATGGAACATGTAATTAATTTTCTCTAAAATAAATTGATATAATTTGTTTTCCATCATGCATTTTAACTTTTCCCTTTTTTTTTTTTTGGAGCAAAAGAATATTGATAATGTGCATAAAAGTTATAATAAAGAGCTTATGTTTAAAAGACTCAACTATAAAATTTTATTTATTTATAATTTTGTTCATAATTTGTAATTATAATTTCAAAATTTTAAAGGAAATCTTCTAAAATTAATTTAGTAATATAATTGATTATATGTATATAATAAATTATAAGTAAAAGTATACTTTTTTTTTTAAAAAAATGTGAAGTTGTGTATAGAATATCTAACATATAAAACTAATTTTACATGTGATATGATTTCCAATAATTTGCTTACTTAGACATAAACGAAAGATACTTATTAAATAATACTCCCTCCTGTCCTAATTATAAGACCACTTTGACTTTTTTTCAGGTAAAAAAAAAGTAGTTTCAGTCCCAAATTTTTTTTCTTCAAAACTAATTTATTCTACTTATAAACTAACTTATATTCTAATTTCATATGACATATGTTATAGTTTAGTGGTCTAATTTACTTCCTTAATTTCTAAAAAAAAGTCAAAGTGATCTTATATTTAGGATCGGAGGGAGTAATAACTTATAGAAAATTTATCACAGTGCATAAAAATAGTTTATTCTAAGATTTATTTGTGATTACATAAAAAATAATTATAATAATAAAAATGACTATCTTATATTTATCATCAAAATAAAAAAAAATAACACAATTGAACATAAGAAGATAATAGATATTAGTATATGTGATTGACGGAAAAGTGAACAATGAGCAAAAAGGTTTATGCAAACTTTTTAAGTAATTGATATATGTTAAGGTCATTTAATATAATTTAAAAATTAACTGTAATTGAATATAGCTATTACTTTGAACTTAATTGATATTTTGAATTATAAAAATATGTTTTTCCATAGACATAAGGCCCCATCTAAGTTAAATCCTTGCTTTCCCATAAACGACTAGAATCATGCATCAATGGAATGATTGGAATCCTATGGAGGAAATGTGTGGCATATGCCATAACTGACCCAAAGAAGTTTCTCCCTCATATTTTGCTCATTATTGTTTAAAGTCCATTTTCAATTTTCATAATATGTTATTACTGTACCAATAAAAGGAAGAAAAGGAAAAGCATAATGGGGGTACGTGGATAAATGATTTAGTGTAAATTAGGCAACAACTAGGGATAGAAAAAAAAAGAATGTGACACAATGAGGCAAACAGAAAAGTGGAAATTAGACTTTGGAGGCTTCCCTCAAAATGTTATATAATCAAAGTTCAAAGGTTTGGTGGCACAATGCTTGATGGGTCCTTTTGTACCTCTCGTGTGACCCATTCCTCCATCAATTGCCCCTACGGATCCATCTTTTCTTCCCCATCAATTTACTCTCTTCCATTTCCCAAAAAAAAAAAATGTAATTAATACAAAAAATTGTTTTTCCGAATTTTTTAAATTATGAAAATGTTAAAGGAAAAATTGCTAAGAAAAAACTCTCACTGCAATATTATTGTTCATAGATACCTGAAATTGGAAGGATTTAAGTGTTACATATCTTCAACATGTGCGATTTCTTTTTAGTTGAATATAATATATATTCAATTGTATAAAACAGTAGACATTTACATATAACCAAAAATATGTTGCACAGTTGAAGAAAAATAATATTTAATAATATTTTTCGATTAAAGACAGTGGTTATTAGATATTTTAGACAATAAATTTTGAAATGAATGATTCTTCAACAATTTTTTGCTAGTTAAATTAATATAAACCATGCCCTATATTTGTTCAAATTTCATTTGCAAGTTTTGAAAATAAAAGAGAAGAGTGCCTAATTTAGATCAAGCAAAGAAATTTAAATTCAATCTACTATAATAACACCATCAACAAAGTCTTGTCTCACTAGTTATATCCACACATCAAATGGATATTCTATACACAACCACTTCAAACCATTTTATATACTTAAATTAAAAATAAATTTTATCATACCCTGTAGTTAAATTAAAAGTAAAGTTTATATTTATAATTCGTTACAAAGCGAGTGTCCTGCGACCCTCACATTGGATGCACACATGTCCCATAATTAATTCACACATGTCCCTTAATTAATTCAAACATTAAATATTAAGACAAAAGAAAAAAGGAAAAAAACAGAGACACACTATTCATAATCTCATTTCATATACATCCTCCCTCTAATCTGGAGCAATAAACTCTGAGCCATTTACTATATTTGGGCAAAAAGTAGAAACTCAAAAGAATGTAAAGGAATATTTTATTTAGGAAGTTAAACGTGACCGTATATGACCGTATACTTCAGAGAATCTTCACTACATATAATCCTCTGTTTCTTCTCATTCTTCCCATTCTCTCTCACTTTCTCTCCCTATCCCATCCTCTCTTTCTTCTTCTTCTTCTTCTTCACAATGACGAATCAATCCCCCCCAGAAACAAAAACTACCAGTAATTCTCCTTCTTCTTCTTCGTCCTCATCTTCATCTTCTGAAATTCCAAACCCAATTTCCGATTCTGAGGCCCAAAAAACTCAATCTCAGAACAACCAAGAACAGAGCAAGAACAGAGCAAAGAGAAACAGAGTCTCTTCCAACAAGCACCCATCCTACCACGGAGTCCGAATGAGAAATTGGGGCAAATGGGTGTCCGAAATTCGAGAGCCTCGCAAGAAATCTCGAATCTGGCTCGGAACTTTCGCCACACCGGAAATGGCAGCTCGAGCCCATGACGTGGCTGCTCTTAGCATAAAAGGCGAATCAGCCCTCCTCAATTTCCCTCACATTTCATCCCTCCTTCCCAAACCTGTCACGCTCGACCCACGTGGCATACAAGCCGCCGCCACTGAAGCCGCAGCCATGGTCAAATTCGACACGCCGGAAGAAGAAGAAGAAGAAGAAACGGAGTCTTCTGAGCTGAGTGAGATAGTGGAATTGCCCAACATTGAAGAGAGTTTCGATTTGGTTGAGGAATCTTCATCGTCTTCTACTTCTTCGTTGAGGAATTATGATTTTGTGTGGGTGGAATCGATGGATTGTTGGGTTTATGATCCTCCATTAATGATGGGGTTGCAGAAAGATGGGATCTTTGACCAGTTTTATGGAGAAGAAGAAGAAAGCTTTGAGATTTCAATTTGGGATTAATGGTGGATTTTGATGACTCTGTTTTTGCCCTGTTCTGTTATCAATGGAGGGTGGTGAACATTGTTTCTGGGTCATATGTACACTTCTTCTTCTTCTTCTTCTTTAACTACCTTTCTCTTTCACTAGTTAGTTTCAGTTAGTTTTCTGAAAATGTGAGTGAATGAGTGGCTGCAAGAAATGAGAAAACAAAATATCTTTTTTTTTTTTTTTACTATTGGTTGTAGTTTTTTTTTTTTGTGTTCTAAAATATATTAATGATATTGATGATTTATTTCTTTTTTGCCATTGTTGATGGCTAATTGGTTATGTCAATGTACATTTTGACTTGGAAAAATTGCAGAAAAGGAAACTGATAGTTGCAAAATCTCAAAAAGATGTATTCCTATTATGGATAAGCTATCACTGATTCACTATACTTCAGCAATGCACAACTCATGGAAAATATCTCATTTAAAATTTTGTAATTTTCAGGTTCTTCTTTAAGTTTTTTGTTTGAATTTTGCACTTTAATTGAAAAAACTTGTTCAAGGCTGAATTAACTTAGTTGAGGTTAAAGGATATATATATTTATATATATAAATATATATATAAATATAACACATTCTCGGGCTTAATTATGCAATATAGCAAATTATCAAAAAAATTACAAAGGTGTAGGCGAAAAAAGAAATGTTAATAACCAATACATAGTTGGTCTAGCAGTTTAAAGTCACGTTAGAGGTCTTGAGTTTGAGTTCTAAATGAGACGTTTGTGTTGTGAGGGGAAGCCATAAACCCTGAAATGTGAGTAATCAGTTACTCTATTACCTGATAATAGGATTAGAAAAAGGAGATGATTGCCGGTTGATATATATAAAAAGGAAATGTTAGTAAAGGAAAAACAATACTCCATGTTTATAAAAGTATTTAAGTTATACTAATAATTTATAAAAATAATACTATTATCCCTCTATTTAACCCACAAAAAAGGATTTTTTTGGTCGCACCAATGGAAATGATCAACGACGTCCATTGGGATGGTTAATTATTTCTTATCAAAATCCAATTTAAGTGCAAGGGTAAAACTAACTATGAAACGCACATGAGTTTAAGTGCAAGAAATAATAAAATTTCAAGTGAAAGGGTAAACATATTGATAAATAATAATTACAAGTGGAAAAACAAACTCTTAACTATGAAACGCACATGAGTTTAAGTGCAGTTGAAGTTCTGGCTCGTAAGAAATTATCAGTAATAAATTGTTTCCCTTTGACTTATGCATCAATGGTCCGATCCGTTCAATTGCTATACCCATACGAAAAATTTAAAAGTGATAAAAAAATGGGTAAAATTTATACTGGGACAATAAATAAAAAAGGCTCACTATTCTGTCAACAGCGAAAAGAAAAACAAACGATTCCTAAAAACGTGGTTCATAATATATATACAATGTGTATATATGTCTGTATATAAGCAACTTTGGCCCACATCATGATGCATACTTTGGAATATTCTTAAAATTAAGAGGTGGTGTTTGTTTTCTAATCATTTCATTTCAATAACTAATAGGAGAAGCTGCGTCCTTTTTTATTTGAAATAACTCCATTCTTTGGGTTATATTAATAAATTAATACAATTTGAGATTTTTTGGTGCAACAATTTGCTAAGGAATACATACATCCATTTCAACTTTAATTGATTGCTACCAATTAGTTTTTTTATATGGCTATATGAACGAGTCAGCTGTTAACATTATCAGACTAAATTGGGGTATAGCTCCCAAATACATCTTTTACATTACACGGATTTGAACTCAAGCTCGCCTGCTATTTCCATATGGTCAATGTTTTTCCTACTAGAACAAATGCCTGGTAATTATACTTCATTTAGATTGAGAAGAATATCTCTTTATAATTAGTACAAATCCTAACTAATCATTAATTTAATATAAACCATTCCAAGGTTGATCATGACTTATGAGCACAAATAACCAATATCATCATACATATAATCATTTGTCTTAAACAGGAAGCCTAATATAAATTGGTCGGTCTTTTATTTGTTGTATAAATATTTTCTTTTATTTAAATACCAATTCGCTTAATCTTTCATTTATTAAAATCAAATTCAGTTTAAATAACTATGCCGCATTACACCATATATAACTGATAACAAGTCCATATTCTATTTTGATTATTTGACCCATAATTTAATAAACTAGCGTGGCAATATTTTCGTTACATATTTAGCAGTGTATAGAAGTTCTACTTTAGATTTAATGAGTGTTAGCAATTATTACTCTTAATTTAAGAAAAGGGAGTACACTACACACATTTCGAAACATGATCAAACATGCAAAAGCCAACATTTTGAAAAAAAATTAAAAAGGTCCAAAATTTAGGGGGAAAAAAGGTCTTGATTTTTCTTTGTATAGATCAACTCTTTGAAAAATCAAACATATATATATGATGCTAATGCTAAAAAGGTTACAGTTTCTAAAGATTATTAGATTAATTCATTTCTCTTTTTTATCAAAAAAAAATCATTTCTTTTCACCTCTAGCCAAAGAGAAAAAATAATGATGAATTTGTCACATTGTAATAAATAATAGTATTAGTGAACGGATTTATTCTTGTTTAATGTAAAAAGGTCGAGACTAATAAATGTGTAGACAAGAACAGTCGAACATAAACAATTGAAATTCTATATGCCAGACGAATAAATGCATTACATGTGTCTTTAAAACAATAAACGTGTGTGTGTGTGTGTGGGTTTTTTAAATTATTTAAATTTTGTCAAATTAGACGGGAGATCAAGAGAAATTTCGTGGAAGGAGAAGTAAGTGATTAATTAGGTAAACTAAGGTGATTCATGCCATAGTTTAAAAAAGAAATAAAAAAGTTCAAAGGAATTAGGTGTGTGTATATATATATATTTAAAGTCAAGTCAATATAATAAATACTTGGGAAAATTACAACCAGGTCCCAAGTAAGGGAGTTAGTAACGACCAATTAGGTTCCACAAAAACATCAAATTATATTGAGGTTTTCAGATGCCTGAGTGATATTAAATGGCTTATTATTGACAACTCAATGCAGTAAATTGTCAATTATAACTAAAGAGTTGTCAATTGCAGTTCAATATTGACAATTTAAAGAGTTGTCAAGGAGCTGCATTGACAATTAATTGAGTTGTCAATAACAAGCCCTTTAATATTACCAGATCCCTAAGAACTTCTATGTAATTTGATGATTTTTTGGGACCTAATTGTAACTAAATACTTCTCAGGAAATGGCAACATCATGGAATAACAGTGGATGTTCTGTATGTCGAATTAACTTTTAAACTTGAACTCTTAAAAATTAAATCAAAATTATTTTGGGACAATTGTACTCAAGTTTAAAGTAAGATATTTAATATTAGACAAGTTTTATTGACAACTTTTTCACTTGTTACCTTGGCTATTTTACTTGTTATTGACAACTCCTTGAGACCTATCTGATATTAAATTTTTTACTAAGGACTTAAGTGCAATTGTCCCAATTATTTTTTGCACAAAACTTAGAAAAATATCGGGTCATATTGTCGTTTAAATTAGTGTAGCGCTTATTTCTTTGAAAAATGAACTAAACTACATTTGAGGAAAAAAGTTTGAAGATGCTTAAATAAAACTTGAATAAATTGTGTATAGAAATATAATATCTTTTAAAATTTCAATTCCAAAATATTAAATAATTTTAACAATTTTAAAACATGGCAACGATTTTAGTTTTGAAAATATGTGTACTATTTTTAATATTTCTTATTCAATCTCTTGAACTTTTTGGTAAGTTTGAATAGGTAAAATTGCTGGATCTCATGAATGGGCGAGTGGTTGAAGGCCGACAATAAAACATGCTAAGAATTCCAGAAGGAAGTAAAAAAAGTTGGATTTCTTTTAAAGTTACAAAGAATGTCGAGTTTTCTTACAGCATGCATGTTAGGTATAGGAATGGGAAGAAAAGGAAAATAATTATTACTTCATTGCTCAAATTTCTTGCAAAATATAATACGTGACCTACACCAACTTAATACACATTGGAAAAGTTAAACCTAGAACTTCTCATTTGTGGGACTTTTATATTAACTTCGAATTATAATTATTCCTCATTCGGTCCAAAATATAAATCACTTTTAAATACCTAGTTTCAATACTGAGATACAATTAACTCATAAAATCTAATTAAAATTTAAAAAAAAAACTTTGACCCTATTTAAATGTGTTTCACCTCTCTCTGTCTCTCTCTATATATACCCAACATATACCATCAGTAAGTAGAAGTAAAATTGAAAAATGATTATCAACAACTATTATTTGAGTGAGTTATTTTACGAAGAATGGTTTTTTTAGAAGTTGCCTTTAGTTTGGATCATATTAGTATATAGTCTAGTGTGCATCTAGATTGAGAAAACTGTAAGAAATTAAAGAGGTTATGTAATGAATTAATATAGAATAATATATCAACCAATATATATTATATAAGTCTTTCTAGATGTAAGAAAAGTGGTTTTTTTGATTTGTTATAAAATTTAAATGAAGATAATACTTGAGGTTAATTAATAGTTTTAAATAATAATAATAATAATAATAACAATAATAATGAGTTTTTTTTTTTTTTTTGCCCCCAGCCCCCCACCAATACCATATATATGGATCAAAGCGTAAGAGAGGCTAAAAGAGTTACTCGTGTGCATTATTATTATGATTGCTTTACACCAAAAGAAACGGCTTCCAAATTGGCTTTGTTTTCGTCGTTTTTTTAATTTTCTTATTTGGATTCTTTCGCTTCTTACCATATTCTGTTTTCCTTTATGTCAACATTTTATCGCATCGGCATGCTCGTATTTTCTGTATCAACTTCCACTATTTCTTCTTCTTCGAAACATTTAAAAAATGGATTGATTTGTTTGTCTTTATAAATCTATATTTTCAAGTTAATAATCAAATAAATACGTACGTCAGAACAATCTTAAAATAAGGGGAAGACAGTTTAGACTACATCACACCTTTCTTCCATTTGTTTTAATCTGAAATATGAAATCATCAAATTAATTCACCTCCTCATTATATTAAAAAACAATAAATAATTGACGCAGTCTATTAATTTTATTCCAAGAAAAAAAAAAGCACAAAGGAACAATATGGATCGTTAGGCTGTCGAGTTGAAACGTCATCAATATTGGTTTTTTCCTGTGACTTTGGAATACAGCTCAACTCTTAATTTGGTTTTGTCGTCTTCTTTTTATTTTCAATTCTTAAATCCCTATATTTCAACTGGTTGATGCAGTTTTGAGAAAGTCAGTTTTAGAATGTGTTAGGAAATTGACATGATTATTAATTATTACAGACGAAACTTCTATAATATTTCACTTACATTGTGACGATGAATAATTAATAAAGCTTGAAATCTCATCTTCAACTACATGCACGTTGATTTAATTTATTGCCTCCGTTCCTAAATATAGGATTTAGTTAATTTTTTTGAAGAAGCCTAAGAAAGTTAAATAAATTACTTATAAATTGATTTGCATGAATTTTTTCTTTAAAATAATTTATTTGACTTATAGGCTAATTTTTTCTTTAGACTACTTTATTTGAAGCTAACATATAATCTAATAATATATAAAATACATTATGATTAAGTAACTCATCTAACTTCCTTAACTTCTAAAAAAAAATTAAGTAAGTCTTTATTTAGAAACGGAGTAAGTATATCTTATATTAGACTGGAAATATTATTGTACTTCGATAATTATCTATTTTCATATAACTTGTCCACTACAAGTTTATATATTAAATTTATTTTCAGATGTTCTATCATTGCAGAGAATCGTTGAGGCTGTTGCATCAAAAGTTACAGTCATATAATTAATTCTTTTTGTATAAATAAGATTGACATCAAAGAATTTAATTACCACTCGCGTACGTATTGTCACTTGTATATATTAAATAACATTAGATTTAGATGTTTGATCAGTATTATGTGGGGACCTTGTAGCCCAACAAAACCAAGCTCTCCTCTTAAGTTTTTCTTAAACATGAAATTGTGAGTTTATATTTTTATTTTTTAAAGAGTATAATGAGTACGTGAATTGTAACAAAAATATTTAAATACAATAGTAGTCCTTTTTAGAAGGAAAAAATTTATATTAATTTGATTAAATCCACTATGCCTTCCAATCAAATTATGTCACATGAATGACTAAGGTGCCACAATTTGATTGGAACAATGGGTGTAATGGACCTAATAAAACTTGACTTAAGTTTTGTCACATCCTAAATTATTAGATGTGTATAATAATCATATTAGAAAATTAATGAGATTACTATAACATAATTAGAATATGTTAATATATTCGTGTGTTAATCATAGAATTATTTATATGATAAGTTAATCATTATCAATAAAATATATATATATATATAAATATACTCTCTCGGCAGGTCATGAATATAAAGTTTATTTGAGAAGTTGATATTGATTTTAAATATATAATCTATTTCTAACGGTGCTGAATATAAAACTTATATGCGGAGTTGATATTGATTATAAATATAAAATCTATTTCTAATTTTTGTCAATTTTTTTAAGTTACCATAATCGATATAATCAATAATAATCAAATAAGAGAAATGGAGGTGAAAGTAGCAGAAAATACATAAGAGGGGGGTGGATTGTGTATCTAAAACTTTTGAGACAACTTAAGGTGGAGAAGTAAAGATATCAAGATTTATACTGGTTCAGTCATAAATCTGACCTACATCTAGTTCTTCAACCTCAGTTGATTTTCACTAGTGATAACTCAGGATTAAAACAGGTTTATGAACACTTTTACAACACAAGAGAATTTTCTCAGTAAGATTACTCAATTTCCAAATTCTTCCCCTTTATACTTTGTAAGAAACCACCATTTCTCTAGGATCTCAATATCCCAAGGAAATCACACAATGAAATGATTCAAAGAGATAATGCTAGCTCACACAATTGAGCAGACAGAATTACACTTGAAGTACTTAATGTTTGTACCTTTTCAGCTGCTGTTACAAATGCTTATATAGGGTCTGATGAATTTTTGCTTGTTGCATTGTAGCTTGAGACTTCTAGCTAGCATTTAGTTGTTATAGTAGTTAGCCGTTTGAAGTGCAGGCGCGTAGTCTATATGATGACTAAGGGCTGAGATGATCCTATGCACTTTGACTGGAAGATTTCAGCTTGATACCTTGGTTAAAACAACTTATTTGAATTTATATCTAGTATACTGGTACAAAAAAACTGCTAGCGGCTACTATTCATGACGTCAAAGTTTACTTTTGTGTCTGAGTTAGCCCAACCTCTCTTTCGTAAAATATGCTAACTGAAAAACTCTAGAATATGAAAGTTAATTATCAGGAAACAAATCATAGAAATGGCAATCAGATATTCAAATATTTAAGCTCAATCATCGATGGTTCTCTCATCCATCAATTGTTCTCTGATCACTTATATTGATGGTTGAATGTGTCAATCAAGCACTTTTGGTTTACTCGATGGAAAGTTCAATGCTCTGAAGAATTTTTCCTGTAACACTCGATGGAAAAGTTAATTATCGAATGATATAATATAGCAATGCTCAATGACTATTTTATCCATCGACTAATCCTCATCCATCGATGGCTAAATCACTGCTCGATGATACTTCCAAAATCTGGGAATTTTTTTATGTTGTCCGATTGTCAATTGATCATACACCCATCGATTGTTGAAAAGATGAAGTTGTTTGAATTGTGTAACTAAAAAATATGATTAGAGTATTTTAAAGAAAATATGTCATATTAACTAACTTAACCAATATACTTAGTTAATCTAATCAAATTATATAAATACGTCATATACTTAGTGGAGTATTTTCTTGAGAATGTAATACAATAAAGAGAATCTTATTAATTTAAAGCAAGTTGTATTTATCATATCTAATCGTTTTTCACAAGCAGTTAGTTTTCAAAAACCAATGGAGACCAAATATTTAGGAGCAGGTGGGTACTTGTTACTATATATATCTATATATATATAGATATTTTTTTAAAAAAATTATGAGATTGCAGCCACTTTTTGTATAACGTAGTTCCCTTCTAGTTGAGATTCCAAAACAAAAATTTTGTGGTGAGTGATGAGGTTTGTATAATTAAACTCGGATAATAATTAAAAATAATGATGGAGGGTGTGAGCTAGCAACCACGTGGGATTTCTTCATATGGACACGAGGTACGGAACGTGGGTCAGCCATGGTTTCATTATGTAATGACAAAAATCACAATCACACAATTTAAAAACGACAAGGCATTGATGTACGTAGATGGTAGGTGCTTCTTCGTGCCCCATTTGATTAATTTTTAAGAACAGGGAAGATAATGTGATAATATGATAATGATAAAAAATTTATTTAATTTTTCTTAAAAATTTTATTTGGTACTACTTCGGTCTTTATTACTACAGTGTGCTACAAGATGATGGTTCATGAGTCATGACATTATTTTTTATAAGACATTTGATAATTTTAATAAATAATAAATATTTTTTTCATATATATATATATATATTCTCGGAAGGGCAGTGAGATGGAGTCTAAATTAATGTGATGTTGAAGATAAATATAGTAAATAAGAGTAATACATGGAAATTACATAAATTTTACGATAAATTTAATGCTTTTAAATTTTTTATTGATACATGTAAATTAATTAGAAGTGACTTATATCTATAAATAAATTAAGGAAACCATAAAATAAATTCTTTTATTTTTTCCCATATGAAGACTAAAAATAGAGAATATGGATCTCCAAATGTTAATTCAGAAGGTATATATTCATATATTGATTCATGAAGGGACATTAAATCAAGTGACATGGAAAATAGACTTTTAACGTCACATAAACAAGTGACATAAAAAGTCAGAGAAACAACGTCACACATAATATTATGTGTGACGTTGTAAGTTGCTCGGAGAAACCACGTCACACAAGATATCTTGTGTGACGTGGTTTCCTGGAAACCATGTCACACATAAATTATGTGTGACGTGGTTTCCAGGAAACCACGTCACACAAGATATTATTTGTGACGTGGTTTCTTTTTTTATTTAAAAAAAACTTTTTTAATTTTTCTATTCCCCGTTGATATTTAGCAATTTGAGAACAAAAACCTATTCAAACCAATTTACAAGACTTATAAAACATTTTGGCAAGTATGCAATATAATTATGAGATTGAGGGAATAATTAATGTGTGATTAATGCAGGAACTCGGTCACAAAATGAACTAGGCTATCTCTGATATGGCACAGTTTTATATTTTGAAGGTGAAGTGAATATTTATGAGTTAGATTTTAAAGCTTTGTTTTGATTAGTTTAAGACACTTAGAATCCTTGTGGTGTACTCATTCAGTTCATAATAATATGCAAGAGTAGTAAGACATTATTTTTTCAAGCATAATGTTACATAATATATTCATATATTTTATTAGAGTGACAATTCAGATACGTTTTTTTATTTAAAAATGTAAATCTTTTAGAAATATTAAATAAAAACACATTGAAGCTAAGTCCAGTTTTAATATGAACGCTCCATATTTAATGCTCAATCAGCAACCAAACTCATTTTTTTTCCTAAACAAATATTAAATAACATTGAAACTGAGTCTAGTTTTAAATGTGCATATATATTTCAGTCTAAAAAGTAATAGAAATAATCATGAAACACATGAGCATTATATTGAAAATTTGAATTTAAAAAATATTCATCAAGGAAAAGAAATCTTCTAGCAAAGGGGGATGGGATTCCCTTCATTTCCACTCTAACTACCAAATATTAGCTCCATTCTTAAATATAAGATTTAATTTATAATTTGCAGCAAATACAACGTAACATCATTTGCAAACCAATTTACAATTGAACATTAAACATTCTACGGCAGACCAATTTACAAGACTTACAAAACCATTAAATATTCTATGGCATTTTTTGCAATTTATAATTGAGAAAAAAAGGCAGCAGATTTAATTATCAGGAAAAAAAAGGAAAAGAAGGAACCTGGATGAAGTGAAGCTGCGAACGGAGGCACGATTGAAATTGTTGAACCCGATAGGAGGAAAACAGAGCTGAAAAAAAACCTTGAACAAGTAAAAAACAAGAACCCTATAGAAATTGCATATTTAATTACCAGAAAAAAAAAGGAAAAAGAAAAGAAGAAATGAACCTGCAGCTAGAGGGTGAGGGGGATGGGGAAGCTGTGGGCAGCTGGGGGGAGCTGTGGGGGGTGGGGAAGGGGGAGCTGAGGGCTGCTGGGAGCTGTGGAGGGGGAGGGAAGGGAGGAGCTGTGGGTTGAGGGGTGGGTTGGGGGGAGCTATGGAGGGGGAGGGAAGGGGGGAGCTGTGGGTTGGGGGAGCTGCGGGCTGCTGGGGTGGGGGAGCTGAGGGCACGAGGGGTGGGGGGTTTTTGTTTGGGGTAGGAAGAGCAGCTGGAGCTGCTTTTTGTTTGGGGGGCTGCCAAAATGGAAAAAATAGGGGGGAGGGAAATGAAAAAAAAAAGAGGGGAAGTTTTCCACGTCACACCAAAATTTTGGTGTGACGTGGAAAACCACTTTCAACGTCACACCAAATTTGGTGTGACGTTGAAAGTGGTTTTCCACGTCACACCAAAATTTTGGTGTGACGTGAAAAACCACTTTCAACGTCACACCAAATTTTGGTGTAACGTTGAAAGTATTGGTAGGGGCGGGAAATGAAAAAAAAGGAGGGGAAGTTTTCCACGTCACACCAAAATTTTGGTGTGACGTGGAAGACCACTTTCAACGTCACACCAAATTTTGGTGTGACATTGAAAGTATTGGGGGAAGTTTTCCACGTCACACCAAAATTTTTGTGTGACATGAAAAACCACTTTCAACGTCACACCAAATTTTGGTGTGACGTTGAAAGTATTGGGGGGGCGGGAAATGAAAAAAAAAGGAGGGGAAGTTTTCCACGTCACACCAAAATTTTAGTGTGACGTGGAAAACCACTTTCAACGTCACACCAAAATTTTGGTGTAACGTGAAAAGTTTTAACATCACACTTAATTTTAAGTGTGACGTTGTTTCTTTCCTGTGTGTTTTCAATGTCACATTTTTAAATAAGTGACGTTAATTGGTGACATAAAAATGGCTTTTTGTAGTAGTGCGGATTACACACAAAGTAATGTAATGGGAATTATATGATTTACGGTAATCAAATTTACATTTTGGATCAGTTTATTGTGTCAACTGCAAATGATACAGTATGAATTAGATCAATTCATATATCTAACATGAATGTTTACTCACAAGAAAATTAAATCTGATCTTAAGATTGATTTAGATAATTTGAAGTTAAGGTTAAATTTTGAACATTACATTTAATTTCAATATAAATATATCTAATGTGAGTTTTTTTTTGAGCGAAAATTCACGTGAGTTTTTATATGGTAAGTTTTGGCATGCAATAGCTTTCTTCCCAGAGCAAGCAGGCCGTGCAGCAAGTTGATTTTGTTCAATAATTGAAGGCCATTATTAAACTAAAACAAAAAGAGAGTAAAAACAAATAATGGACTTATATGATGAAGACGTTTAATTTCTTGTAAGGACTGTTAGATTCTTTTTTTAAAATAAATTTGGGATTCCAACCTTATAAATAAATATTTTGAAAGTGTTAATTATTATCGATAACTAAGTTTATAACACTCCTCTCAAATATAACATGATAATATCAAGGGATGATTATTAGTGTACAAGTCCTCATAATTTTACCCAATTTTTAATCAGGTCCTTATAATTGTTTCTTTTGTCAAATCCTTATGCTTTCATTTGTTTTTAATCAAATTCCTGTAGTTTTTTTTTTCTTTTTATCAGGTCCTTATAGTTTCTTCTAATTCTTTATCAGATCCCCTATTTTTTTTATTATATATATACTCTATAAATTCTAATTGTATCCTTCTATAATATAAAATAAATTATTGCAATAAATATCTTTAATACTCTTCTATGAAATATACTGTTTCTTCATTAACGTTTATTTATTTTTATATTTATAAAGTTTGACTGATAATAATAAAAATATAATATACCAATAATTAATTATTTTAATTATATTAATTATTAATAAACAAATTAATCAGGGGAAAATTTTACATTATGTACTTGATAAAGTGTACATACATCGTTCGCATTCTGATATTCTTTCAGAGTTAAAGTCCTGGCTTTCGAGATCGTGGGAGCTTGATTTATGATATATACCTAGGTGTGCTAATGCTGCTGTAGATTTGCTTGCAAAGCAGGCCATCAACAATGCACCGGGTTACCATCCAGTGATTCATCCACCTAACAGTTTGTACTCTGTGATGCTGAGTGATTGTAATGGCCTTGCTAGTCCTGGCTGATTAGTTTATTAGTTTTTATTATTTTCCTCATTTATCAAAAAAAAAAAAAAGTGTACATCCAGTTCACCAATTAATTTGTGGCATCTGTCCTTTGAACAACATTAATAACGGCGCTTCTTTTCTTCCCCTCCCTTCACGATTTCCAAAACCATCAGCCCAAGAAAAAGCGTCATTATTTATTAATAACATCACTGTTAATAAAGACATATGTTAGATATTTATTGGTGAACTGGATATTTGTTAAATCAAATAATTGATGTGTTAATTAGATCAGGTATTTTTCAAAGTAGATAATTATTAAATTAAAATTATTCTTTTTTATATTTTAATGTAATTTCTTTATTTATTTTAAGTTAATTTGATAAATAAAAAACTATATTGACCTAATTAATATAATGTGAAACTATAAGGATCTAATAAAAAAATTATAAAGACCTCATTAAAAACAAGTGAAAGTATAAGGACTTCATAAAAACAATATAGGGATCCAATTTGAATGAAATTATAAGGGCTTGCAAATTATTAATAACCCCTAAAATCAAATACAAATATTTGTATTAAAAAATATCTTAAATGGGCATGTTGGTATACATGTATAATGGGAGTTTATAAATTGCATAAAAATCAACATTACAGTTTTTGGTGATGCATGAAAATCATAACACTTTCCAAACCAAAAGAATGAAAAAAAAAAAAATAGAGAGAGAAAAAGCTATCTGGCTAGCAGACGTGTTAAAACTTAAAAGACTAAAATATCTCCAATAATTGAAAAGGTGTACAAATAATTAAAGGGATAATTACATATAAGTTCCAAGTAAGAGAATTAATTTCAGAGAGGTTCCAAGGAGTTGTTAATGACAGCTATTAACAACTGCAATAGCCTTAATTAACAAGTGAAAGAGTTGTTAATGAACCTGTTTGAAATTAATTCTCTTGCTTGAAACCTATTTGCAATTCTCCCATAATTAAAATAAGCAGCAATGATAGGAATAACGTCATAGCAAGATCATTGTCTTGACTAATAAAATGAGCAGTATCCGTAATATAATTTGTAAGCATATTCCAAATATGCCTCAAATTAAATATCTCAATAATCGAACAAGGACGAATCATCGGTGTATCTAAACATAGTACCACACACATAAAAGAATAAAGGTGGAATATTATTTATATATAGACATATATTGAGAGAGATAGTATATCTCAACCAAGAAAGAATAGTTAACTAAGTAGCATCAGATAATGAAGGTGGTTAAGCAACATAATGACGTGGCTATGAATAGTCGTTGTTAAGGGAAGAACCCTCGTGGAGTTTGAGAGAATTTCACATCAAAATGTCAAAACTGGTGACACTTGACAGTTGCGCACACAAATTAACGGATAAAATTTCAGTTAGCCTCAAAAAAACAATTTAATATCATACAACCCTTAAAAATTTATTATGAAACATCATTGTACACCCTAGGGATGATTGAAGTAGAAGTGGTAGAATTTTAAATGTCAAAAGACTTTAGTACTCTTATCTCTTTACGGAGGAAATTAAAAATATGTTATTTGTAAGACAGATAATTAGATTTTTCAAGATAAATATATAGGTTTCCAATGTAAATGAAGGTAATTCCATGGCAATAATTGAGTTAAAAACAATGTTTAAGAGAAGAGAATCATTTATAAGAAAATATAAGAAAAATATGAAAATTTTTAAGACATGTATGTTTATTTCCAATACATACATAGATTTCTAAGGCACATGTGCCTTAGAATACCTGCGTGCGTTGGAAATAAGTGTCTTGAAGATATCTTCATAGGTGTTAAAAATAAACATATTTGTCTTACAAATGACACATTTTTTTGTAATTATTATTGTTTTGGATTCACTTATTGTCTTGGAAATACCTTTATTTGTGTTGAAAATTTATATATTTGTCTTGAAAAATCTCATATTTAACTTGCAAATGACACAAGGGCAATTAATTTATTTGACTCTCAAGATTTTATTTCATTTTTCCCCTAAGGATGCAGTAATGTTTCATAATTTTTTAGGGGCTCTTTGATATTAGTACTTGTATGGGGACTAAATGAAATTTTCCCAATTAACAAATTAAACTACACATTCATATTTAGTGAAAACTATTCTTTATCAACCTATAATTTTCTTTAAATTAATTTGGCACCTGATTGTGTTTTCCTCTTTTTATTAAATCTTTTAATTTTACTTTGTAAGTATAGTTAGCTTCTATACATAGGCTAACAATACTAATACAGGAAAGTCTTAAAGATTGAATGCGCTAAAAGAATAAATTAAATTAAAAGATTTAATAAGAAAAATGTTTATTTAGCTGTGTTTATACAAGAATGCATGTGTGTTATGGTTAAGATGGTGTTGTCATGGCATAAAAGGCTTAGTTGTGTTTATAGGGTGTGTTTTGAATAGCGGTGGAAAAGCAATTTGTTTTTTTCAATTTGACTTTTACAGAAGTAAGATTAAACATAAGTTAGATTATGTAATATGTTTTATATTTGAATTAACTGTAACAAAAGTCATTTTAATAACTATGGAGACGGCTCACTTCCCATTCAATAGACTCTCCTACAATCTTTTTTAGAAATTATTCTTAAAAGTTATAAAAAAAGAAATTATTCTTAGCATAATTTATTGAAATTAAGAAAATTAAAATTTTAAGTTAGACTATAACTATATCTTAAAATTTAATAACTTTTTAACTTTTTTCATATTTAATGTATATTATATGTCATGAGCACAACATCTATATACACAATAAAATCCTATGTTAATTGAAAAAATAAATGATATAACTTATAAATAATTCTAAAAAACTTTTTTTCTCTGTTTTATAAATAAGATCAATGAAGTAACATACTCATTCTCTATATATAAGTCATTTTCCGTCAGTTTTTTTAGTTCAGACTTTAATTTCAATTTTATAATACATAGAATTTATTAGTTATTTCTCTATTTAGTCTTTCTATATATGATTATTAAACTTTATAAGCAATCAATAATTATATTTTAATTAAGATTCATAAAAATTATGGCAAATTACACTTTAGGCTATACTCAAATCAGACAACTTGCATTCTTGAGCTTTTTCCAATATTTGGGGACAAATTTATTCAAATTTTGAGCTCTTATATATTAGTAGTAGGACAAAGGAAGTATGTATTCGTGTGCATAATCTTCACAATTTAATACATATTTGTGTATAATCTTCGCAATATAACGAATTAGAGGTTGAATGTCCGTTAAAAGAAGTCCATTTGTTTACTATTTAATGCCCTAACATACGCTTTCCTCATTTATTTCTGGAGAATTTTTCACCTCCTCCCCCTTGGCTAGCTACTCAACAAAAGAGACTTAACTGAAAAAAAAAAAAAAGTAATTGTATTTAAAAGAGATTTAAGTCATATTTGACACTTTTTGAATTGCTCCACAATAATAGTGAAGCTCCAAGAATAAAAGTAGAAAATAACAACAGCATCAACAAAGCTTGCGGCTTAGAAAAATTAGGAACAAGCTTTAAAATATAATTATAAAGTAGTAGAAATAAATAATACTTGATTTGATCCTTAATATAAGGTCAAATTGACATTATTTAAAGAAATCAAGGAAACAAAATATATAACTGAATTATAACATTGTTACATGTTACTAAATTATATGTCAATTTATTAGTCAAAAAATTAGTGTATAGAAAAATAATAAATATAAACAGTATAAAATAATATTTATATTTTGTTTCCTTACTATTCCAAAAACATTAACTTGATCTTATATTAAAATCAGTGCGAGTATTAATTTACAAGAACGTTAAAACTCAATAAACAAACTAAGAGGCGTTAGGCCATTAATTAATTTTCAGGAAGAATAGAAGACACACGAGTCGAAATTAAATAATGGTTGAAGTTGCAACATCTCCGTCAGGCGGCAAAAAAGAACAAAAAATATGTAACATCAACGACCTGAAAGAGAGGAAGAAGAAGAACTACTTGCAACATCATTTTAAAATAAGAACCAAGTCATCTAATGAAACTGTTTGTGATACACGTACGTGTATATATAGGTTTCAATTTGCATATTATAATAATTATTATTATTGGAACCATATGCCCAGAAATTGTTTAATAAAGTCTCTATCGAATCAGATTTCTTCAGTGCTTCATAAATATAGTAGTAAAAAGATATTTGAAGAAAAACTAATTTTAAAATAGGACACAAACAGGCCTTAGATATTTTTTTCCAGAAAAAATGTAGTAATGGTCTAATGGAGGTTAAGGGGCCGGATCAGAAACACCAACCTTGCACTGTTAAGAAGTCATTAGATATAGTAAAATTGACCTATCCTCTTAAAGTGGTAGAATATACTCCCTTCAATTCTTAATAATATATAAAACCAAGTTAATTTTTTTGGAGAAATTTAATAATCTAAAATAAATATTTTTAAAGTATTTATATTTATAATTTTTCCTATCAACTAACTTACTCAACTAATAAATTAATATATAATCTAATAACATGTAACCTATATTCTAATTAAATTAATTATTAATTAGTTTAATCAATTCTCCTCTAAATATAGTCAACTTAATTTTATATTATAGGAGTACTAATGAGAGAAATTAATGAATGAACAAAATAGGTAAAAATATATTTATTATTATTATTTAAATAAAATCGAATAGAATCTTATAAAAAGAGACAAATCAATTAAAAAAGGAGGACATTATAATTAGGGACGGAGGGAGTATATAATAAAATCAATCAAATTATAATATAAAGTCTTATAATACCCACCCAACAACCCATTTAATCATAATATGGGTTCAGTATTTTCATCAACAATTATTTATGTGTATCATTATTTTCAATCTGTATTAATTATATTTTAATATAATTAATTATTTGAGATGTTATTATTAGAGTATTAATATTTAAATAAAACATATTTTAAAATACAATTAGTCACTATAAAATGTTATTAATTAGAATATTAATATATTTCTCAGAAAGTTTAATTATTGCAAAAAGCCTAAACAATAAACAGTTAATAATAAATTATCATATGCACATATCAAACAGGCGCCCATGGCCTAATGGATAAGGCGCTTGACTTCTAATCAAGCGATTGTGGGTTCGAGTCCCACTGGGCGTGTCCTTTTTCTTTTTTAACTTTCACAGTTTTTCATATATGCTAATTACTACTACTTAATTAATTCCTTTGTGCTGGGCGACATGCTAAGTTCTTAAAAGATATGCCCCATGATCTTCTATTTTTCAATTATTTTCTCACTAGAATGTTACATCCATAAAAGTTACTCCCTCCCTTCGATTATTAATATAAGATCAGGTAGTTGACTTTTTTTGAGGAGGTAAAGGAAACAAAATAAATCACTTTAAAATATTTATATTTACCATTTTTCTACAAACTAGTTAACTTAATTTATGAATTGATATATAATCTAATAACATATAATCTATGTTATAATTAAGTACTTCATCCGGTCATAAATATATGACCTATTTGGGAAGTTGGTGTTAATCCTAAACATAGAATCCAATTCTAATTTGTGTCAATTTCTTCCCAAATTATTCTTATTGGTGCCCATCCAACAATAATCAAGTGAGAGATGGGGGAGGGAGTTAATTAGGATGCTTTAGAAAAAATATACCATACTAACTAATATAACTAACCACCTTATCAAATTAGTTAAATATGTACTATATTTATTACAAAGAGAGTATAGTTTATGTTGTTTCCTCAATCTCCTCAAACAAAGTTAACTCAATCCTATAATAATGACAGAAGGGAATATTATTCAAACTCTCAATCACTTGCTTACATTTTTTCAACGATTTTCAATGAAAAGATAATGAGTATATGCATATCAAATTTATGATATATATATATATATAAATATAAATTGTTTGTACCAAATTCGGTGAGGAAAATAAATAAGAAAAAATAGCATTTGATTGATGAATGGGGTCACCAGCAAAGGTTGTTACAAGGAAAATATGATGATCAGTGTCAGGGTACAACTACGACGAGTGATTACAATATATATGAGAGCAAATGAACGCGATACAAAGTGCATCAATGAAACTGGAAGTCTGGAAACTCTTGATTGAGTGCCGTTGGGATGTATCATGTACCTGTTGGTAAGTGATTTGGTAGATATATGGCGTCACGTTGTATGAGAGGTCATCTGCAGGCGTGGCCTTTCAGATGGGCCGATTCTCTGTCATGGTTGGGACTGCTTTGCTCGACTGGGTGTGTCGACATAAATATATATGGAGATCAAAGTAACTGGTAGGTAAATTTAATTATATAACTAAATTTGATTTATTATGGTAAGATAGTTAAAAGTGACTAGTATGAAGCAAAAATGAAGTATAAGCAAGTAATTTGTTTTGTCTAATACTTACTATTTTTAAAATTTAAATAAACAATCCCTTTGAAGTTTCAACATGAACACGGATTGTTTCTCAATCTTTTCATTTTCCTGATTTATACATAAGCTGTTTAATTGTTTTAATAATTTTGTCTCTTTTCTTTAAGGGTTAAGGTGCATTTTGGCCAATGATTTGTTACAAAAAGCGTATCTAACACAATTATTTTTAAAATGGTCCATATAAGCCAACCATCTTTTAAAATGGTCCATATAAGCCAACGATCTTTTAAAATGGGGCAACTTGGCCAATAATTTATTACAAAAAAGAGCGCCTGACACAACAAAATTCTACACTGTATTGGCCAAGTTGCCCTATTTTAAAAGATCATTGGCTTATATGGACTAATTTAAAAATAATTGTGTCAGGCACGCTTTTTGTAACAAATCATTGGCCAAAATGCACCTTAACCCTTTCTTTAAATTTGTTTATGAGGTTTTTATGATAAAAACTTGCCACATGTGATGGGATTCCTTTTGGCTAAACTTCTCATTATTTTCCTCACCAATTTTATTCTCCATGATTGCTCCAATATTATTTACACACCCTCTTCTAATTATAACCACTTGCTAATAATCAATAAGACGCGCTTGAGTTAATGTTTCACATGGAGTATTTATGTACATAAAAATGAAAAATCGATCAATATACACAAAATACAATTAATATGTTTTACCTGAAATCATATAATAATGTGTTTAAAGAATTAGAATATGTTTAAAAAAATGAAATATGTATCAGTATACACAAAATACAATCATATTTTGGACATATCATAGAGTTTCTTTATGATATGAAGAATTAGAATAATTAATCAATCAAATCATGAAGCTGCTATATCACAACACAAGATAATCTATATGGCTTCTCAATGCTGGCACAAACAAGAGACAGATGAAGTCTACATTTAGTAATTATTATGTTATAGCAGGAAAAAAAAAAACACACACACACACCCACACGTAATATTTTTCCAACGTAACTCTGGTTGATTGTATACTGTATTTGGGCAGTTAGTAAGTTGGCAAGATATATAACTAACTTAGGATGATATATATGGTTAAGTTAGCTGAGTTATAAACTTTTTCTTATATTAATGACGCACATATGTATATTGTACCCACACACATAGTATTTGAGTTGGATTTGGATCCTCTTCTCTGACCCTAGCTTCCAGTTCTCTTCCATCATTTACCCCAGAAACTATATATTTTTGGCCTTTTCGGGTCAATTTTTGTGTGTTTGATTTCATCATTAGATTCTACATAAAATTAGTAACATTTTGATATCTTATGGACGAAAAATTGTTTAATTTTCAATTTTATATGATTTTTCATAAATTCAATATTTAAAATTTTGAATTTTTTTCAAAGTTAGAGTAGTAAATTTTTAAAAAATCATATAAAATTGAAAACTGAACCATTTTTTATCTATAAGATATCAAAATGTCACTAATTTTATGTAAAATCTAATGATGAATTCAAACATAAAAAATTTAACCAAAAAATTATATAATTTTAGAGTAGACACCGGAAGAGAACCGAAAGAACACAAGAGGTGATCCAAGTCCCTTTTGAGTTTGGAATAAAGTTAACTCCCTTTTTACAACGATTGTTACAATGTCATCAAGATATATACTTTCCTAATTTAGACGGAAATTTAGTTCTTTCAAATTGGTAACCTAAAAAAGGTTATTTTTAGATTTTTTTTTTCATCTCTTTCTATACGTCATTCTTTAAACGATCTCAAAAAAAGCTTGTAATGCTAAAAATTATTTCTTTATTTAATTTTAATTTCATGTCTTAAACATATATTTTCTTTATTTTAGCTAGCTTGATAGGGTTCGATGCATCTCAGCAATTTCAAACCTCCTTGTAAGCTTTTAGCTATCATATTTTTCGAGACATATTAATTTCAATATTAGAATTGATAAAATTAGAAGAAGTTATTTGGGATGAAATATGATAAAATAAATACTCCAACTTCATGTAAGGGAGAGGAAGAAGCGAGATGAGGTTAATTTTAGAAGGGGACAAATTAAGAATGAGAACATTAGACATGTGATATTAATATTATTGAGTACTTCGAAAAGAACTAAAGAATGCCAACTGTACTGAACGTATTACTCATTTCCTTTTCAATTAAACACAGAATCTGTAAGTCTCTCATTGTCATTTAGTGATTTCTTCTTTTAAAAAAAATAAGAAACAAAAAACAAGAGAATTAATTTACTATGTACCTTTCCATGTTTCTCCAATTTTAAAATTAGGGGAAAAAATAAATGGCCTTATAAGATATTACTGAAATAACTAAAAATATGCCTTAGGTTTAGCAATCAAATCAAAAGTTACAATCAGAAATAGACTGAACTAATTATCCATAAACACAACAAAAGCAACATAATTATCCTAATAATACCAAGTCACATAGAATGAAATAAGGAACAATAAATATTAAATAGTTTAAAACCCTAATCTAGTAATAATAAAGCACCATAACAACAAAGACGATGAGATTAGCCATGAAATCTGATTTAAGGACCACAGAAGATGAAACCCCATGGGCAGAAGGTGAGGGCCCCATTTGAGACTGTGGGGAAATATCGGACGGTGGAGATGATGAAGGAGGGATGATAGGGTGTGGGGACATGACATCGACGATCAATTTCTGGCCGTTGATGCAGTGATCATAATTACCACTGATGAAATAGAAGAGCCCAGATCTGTCCAGATCAATCACACTCTTGCCATCATCAGAATCAGCAATAGGGTCTCTGGCATCACACTTATCATAATCCAATTTTTCAACAGTGATTACTGAGTCATTCTTGTACACAAATTCTGCACCCACAAAAAAAAAAAAAAACCACAATTACATTATTGACAACAATAACAAAAACCATAATTAATCCTGGTTTCTACCATTATTAGTAAATATAGTGTCACGTGGGTGACTATATATTTATGTAAAGTGTCATGTCATGTCTAAGAGCAAAGACAATGTCACATGATGGATTATGAGGTGTCTGTCATATGTCAAAGAATATGGATTATATACATAAAAGGGTCAGCCAAGTTGTAAAAATCAAAACTTACGTTTGGCCCATTAATTGGGTCGTTGTGAGAATGATGTGAAGCAGAAACTGCCAACAAGGCATGCAAATAAGGAAAGATGAAGATGAAGATGATTTTTAGGGAGGGAGAGAGAAGACTGACCAAGAGAATCTCCAATGTGGAATCTGTTAGTTTGGGCCCATTGCGAGTAGAAAGTAGGGTTTAATGGGTCGGGTTGGCGCCAACCCGAGTCATCACCAACCTTGAATTGCCTTGAAGCTTCAGTGTGGGAAGTAGAAACCATGAAAATTATGAAGAGCACAAAAAGAGAAGCCATGTCTATCTATATCTCTCTGTTATGAGTTCTCTCTCTCTCTGTTTTTTTTTTTTTTGACTAACACAAATGAAGGTGGCAATGTGGTATAGAGGATGTGTGTGTGTCCTATAGCGATATATAGAAGTGGGGAGACACATGATATATGTATATATATTGTATAAGAGGGCGTGGAGGGTTTTTTTTTTTTTTTTTTGAACTGATGGAGGGTAATTAATTTACGGAGAATTAGTCAGCCACGAAGCAAAATCTGTTCGATGAACTTGGACGTGGAGGAGTGTGTTGTACTTGTGGTCATTACTAGGCCTTTTGTTTTGGTACTGTTAGTGATATATATCGTGGGGGGCTCATGTGTATAACTGCCTTTGACTAGGCATCTTTTTTCTTAAAAAAAGAGAGTTGATTTAAATTGATTTTTTTTTATGTTGATATACATATTTAATGTAAGCACATAAAATCGAAGTGCTCTATACTATTATTTTAAGTGAGTCAGTACGCGGATAATTGTCTCCGTAAATTGAAATGCCTAAACATTTCTTCTTCTTCTTCTTCTTCTTTTTTTTTTTTTTTTTTACTTTTTTTGTTGATAATTCACAAATAAGAAAATGGGAAAATCCCAACTATTTTTAGTTTGCCTATTTTATATTTTTATTTTGTTCTTTATAAGACAAACCAACAAACATATATTCTAATATGATTTTTTTTTAAAAAAAGTACTGCTTATGCATGTAAAATTTAAATTTATTTCTATATATCCTAATCAAAAAATATTTGTGTTTTCACTTTTTAAATTTCGTAGATTCATTCATTCAACATTATCCATTTTCTTTTCTTCATCTCAAACACTAACCATTACAAAAGGTTGAATTTTATGCAATTCATACAAAGTAGTCTGCATAGCGGACAAAGATAATTTCAAAATGAATTCATAATTTTAAAATGAATTCGGATAAACTATAATCGACTATATAATCAACTATAGTATTAGAATTATGGAGAGCTCATGCTTCAATTAACAAGACATAAGAAATATGCTTAGTTTTGTAATTAAGAAAAGCTCAGTGTCAAAGACTGAGTGAATAGGAAAGAATTTCATACTCGCAGAGGGCTGAATAATTCATACAAAATAGTATGCACAGTGGATAAAATTAATTTCAAAATGGAGTAGGATAAACTATAGGTAATCGATTACATAATCATATGAATTATGGAGTGTGTGAGTATAAACTTGTGATTAATTAAGTCCTTTGCCTTACAACTTTCAAAATCCTAGAAAAAGAATAGAGGTCTGAGTGAGCATCTCTATCGCACATATAAGGGTCAGCATACCCTACATTCACATAAACCTGTCTTGGAATTGTTTGTTGTCTGATAATTTTCGTCCTTTGAGAGGTATTAGACATGGTGAGAATATATGGAATTTTTTTTTTCACTTTTTTAATCAATAAGATAGCACCAATCAATAAATCATATGTGGTTCATCATCAATCAACTTTAATCATCAACCATTCTAATCTTAATTTGTTTTCTCTTTTTGTTGAAGATTGGATTTGGTCACAAGAAGATCCAAGCGGCTATTCTCGCCTACTTTCTTGGCTTTTCGGAGAAGCAGCTCTTGTATTCCATTGTCAAGCTTTGTTCGAGTTCAATGGTTCAAGTGCTTGAGAAAGTTGATTCATCACCAACACCAGATGATTCAGCATCACCGCTTCAGGTGCTTGAGAAAGCTGATTCAGTACCACCAACAACATCACCTCTAGATGATTTAGAATCGTCAAATTTGGTGTATGAAATTAGGTATTTCTGTTTTTCTTTTCGTTGAAACAGAATATTGTTACCTTTAAAATTGTTATGGTTATAATATCGGCTGAACATTTTTGTAACGTCAGAACTAAGTTACATTCTGTCTGATTGAACGAAATTGACTGTGTTAGTTGATTTGTAGTTCTGTTTTGCAATAATTTGTTCCTCTTGATGACTATAATTTATTCGAACTGAATTGATGGTGTCAGTTGAGTTGTAGTTCTGTTTTGCAATAATTTGTTCTTTCTTGATGACTACAATTTGTTGAATTGAATTGACGGTGTTTCCTATTGATTCATAGCAATCCGTTTCAATTTTTTTTATTTTGGCAAATATAGGTTGATCCATCATATATAAGAATTAGGCATTTTTCCCCTCTACTCATAGATCTAGGTTCTTTTCTTATTCTTCTTTTTTGAAACATGTTTCTCTGGACATTTCGCTCCTTTCCTGAATTAGAATTTCAATTCATGACTATTTTTGTTTGGAATGATTATTTAGAGCATAACAATTGCTTCTTTTTTGTGTGCCTGAAGTTGTCTTTTTCTGCTTCTGGCTTGCATGACCAGGATGTCCTCTCCAAAGTTTATTTCTTAACCATTTCATAATTCTTAAGCTCTGTTACTATAATCTGTTTCCGTTCAGCCTTTATCTTGTCATAATTGTTGATGTTCAAAGCTCAATCAATCCTTCTTTTCATTTGAATTCTTTCGGTTTTAGAGCATTATAATTGGCTAATTCTTGGTCTGTTCTTTTGGTGTACATATAATCATGCTTCATCCAGCGAAATATGTTAAACTATGAACTACTAAACAATTATAGGTCATATATTTGCTGCACAAGAATTTTGGACTTTGGAGCCCATTGCCTGTTGTTTTTCATTGTTCTGTTTCTTTTCTGAATGATAATATAATGGTTTTTATGTAACATCCAAATTCCTCGCTCTCGAAATTGTGGGGCAACTAAAGGGACAGCTAACAACCCCCCCCCGGCCGTTTTCTCTTCCACCTCCTCACTGTTCTCATGTTGCCACCCTATATGTGTGAGCCAGCAACACCGATAGTTGATTTTAGCTTGAACGCATCTTGTTAAGAAAATGTCCACCGGACTTGGAAGAAGGTCCAACTGTGACGCACAAAGGCTTGCATGTCTGCCCCGGACTTGGAAGAAGCTCACATGTTGGGTCAAACATCTAAGGTTGCAACATCAAAAATAGTGGGGGAGAGGAAGAGGAAATGGGTGGTGGCCTGGTAGGAAAAAGAGTTGGGATTGGTTAAAAAAATCATTTTTAAATAGTGACGTTGGGTTCACCAAATGAAAAGTAATGACGTTAGCTTTCATTAACGGATGTGACATTTTTTCCTCCATTTAAAGAAGTTAATGTGTATTTTTGCACACACAAAAAATTTATTGTACCTAACGTTCTTTTGAGAAAAGTTTAAGGGCATTTTTGCTCCTTCATCCATTAAAAAATTATTTTTAAATAGTAACGTGGTTTCACCAAATGAAAAGTGACAGCGTGCGTTAGCTTCCATTAATAGCAATAACATGTTTACTTCAATTATTAGAAGTTCATAGGTATTTTTACAATAAGAAATGTTTATAAAGCCTGAAGCTCTCTTAAGAAAAACTTAGCTCCTGTATAATGTTGTTAAGCTATTTGTTGTCATTTTTTAAAATGTAATTTTTATGGGTAATCAAATCAGAGTTGATACATTCTTATATATTTTTTCGATTTGGGATAAAAAATGCGTGAGACTTAAATTTCATGATTGCAGCCTTGTAATGTAAATAGTATGTGACAATTGACCAGGGTTAATTAAATTATTTAAAAGTGGTCTACAAGTCTTTTTATGTTTCTTCAGAGGGAATTCTAGCCTACATTTACATTTTAATTGGGATTTTTGCCAAGAAACTGTAGAACCGTACGATTCACATAGCATATATAATGCACTTACATCATTACATGGAGCAACTCATCATTTAGTTAGTTACTAAAACCATTTGAGCTTGAAGAAAATGTGACTCCACAAATGAATCGGTACCAATCTACAAGAACTAGTTGTAATTGAACAACATAGTGGTTGCATTGGATACAATAGACTGAACCAAATCAATCTTCAATTCCAGAAAAGAAAAAAGAAAAAAGAAAAAAAAAACTCTCCTTGCCGCACAAAATGGCAAAGAAACCATAAACAAAGCCTGATTTATAACATGTCTCTCTATGACCATAAATAATAGTATACATAAACTCAAAAAAGTAGGTATTCTATACTAGCTCACATGAAGTATTATTACTTATGATCATCTTTTGAACCTTACCAATTTTGCTGGAACAAGCAGAAAGCAAAATAAAAAATCAAGGAACTTTACCACTTTCTATTCCTCTAGCCATTTCGTTCTAGCTCAAGAATCTCCACCAAAAATGTGTAAGCCGAAGACCTAAAAGAGACAGCGAAAGCTATTTCTACAGGAACTCTTTTTGTTGGCTTAGTGATTGATTTCCTTAACCCAAGTGCCATTTTCACTCACTCGCGGCTCCTCACGGTGGCTTCCTTTTGGTTCTTCAACAACTCTTGAGATTGTTGGAGCTTGGAAGCTCGAATGTCAAGTATGCTAGGAGGCATTGGTCTTGTGGAGCCATACATATCTACCAGGTGAAAGAACTCTTGTTTTGTTATGCTTTTCTTCTCAACAAGTTCACTCACCACAGCATCCATTAGAGTTCTATTTTGCTCCAAAATCTGTTAGGGGATAGAAGGGTCACTCTTCTTCTTTTTTTTTCAAACCGTGAACAAAAATAGTTCTTTGTCAAATCCCCACTGGGAGAGATGTATACATTAAGTACTTGAACACGAATGCCTCCAATAGGCGTATACATAAGCCGAACCAAAAAAATCATTCTTTGATTCAATTTTTCAATATAACATACCTCTTTTGCTTGTTCATAGCATGAGTTGACAATCCGCATGGCTTCCAAATCGATTTCCTGGTAATTGAATCGTATCAGAGAATCAGATCATTGGCCAACATGTATCATTACAAAAAAGCAAGAGACAACATAGTTCTCTGGTTTTCCCCCTGTTGAATGATACATCATGTCCAAAACTGAAATTAACAAGTAACAACCACAAAGTAAGAATGTTTTGAAATTGAAACAGAGAATGCATACATTAATCCGATCTGCAACATAGAAATTGGATATGCCATGATACTTCTCAGAAAGCCCACCAAGAACAAGTGTCCTTGCTGCAGACCTAGCATTGTCTGCTGTTTCAGCCCATATCGTGCTCAACTGAAATATTGCCAAGCATGTTAGATATTTGTACAACCAAATCAAATTCACATCTATAATGAAATATGTTCATCTATAATGAGATATGGAAGAAAAAGGGCTCCAGAGATCAAATTGTTCACACAGTAACATACGCAAAAGTAAGTACTACTATATGCAATGCATGTCAGAAGAAAAATACACAAATTGTCAAGATAGACTATTAAAAGATGAAGGGTAAAGTACTTGAATATGGCCACAAAACAAAGCAATGTCTAAAAATAAAATACACAATCATATTCTTTATCATAAAACATACACAAATCTCCTGCTAATGCATTTTATTAAAAACAAGACTTGTTAAAAATACATTCATAAAACGTTTATTTTAATGTATTTGTCATCACCTTTTATTTGTTCAAAATCCAAGTCAAGCTATATAAAATCATAAAAATTTCAAAGGGGTTGAAAGTTTTATAGCAGATAAAATTATTATTCTTTAATTTGTGAGCTCTTCATATCATAAATAAGTTGAAAGAAATTAGAACTGTAACTTTACCTGATCATTCCCATACCAGAGTTCATCAGCTGCCCGTGGTGCTAATTGAACAGTGATATGATCAAGGAGAGATTGTCGGCTGCATGATATTTTATTATTGAAGAGGAGCAACAATATCAATAAGTAGTTTTCAAGGCAATCCTAACAAGTATTAAATTGATAAAAAATGAATTATACAAAAAACGTAGCCCTGCAAGCATTGCAGTTGCCTATTCTCAGTAATAAACACACAGATGCTTTATTTGGAAAGTATCAGTTAACGCAAAATATAATCATAACAGAAGAGGGCTAAGGGCGCAAGAAAGATTCCATACGTAAGCATTCCTTCCCTAAATTTGACCGAATCCATCTTCATTCGAACATAACCCAGCTCCCTACCAGCCCTAGGAGCGATTGTGACCTACATGAAGCCAAAAGAATGACGAGACACAATGTTTACCAGGAATATAAACATGGGGAATGGGAGAAAATAAAGAAATAATCATCTACGTGTGAAAGAGGCCATGACAATTTAAGTTCCAAAAACACAAAGAAACAAATGCCAAACTTCCAGGTTAAATTTCCAGAATCACAACAATGGCTAGAGTAAATTGTGGAAACACCCTTAAATTATTGTATGCCAGTTTTTAGATACAGCCATGGTTCATTATGAGAACAAAGCTATCAGCATTTTGGTCGATGCATTCTTTAATGCATCACATTTATATTGTCACAACAGCAATTTCAGATATTGTCCAACAATGGCACATCTATCATATATCACTCAATAGTAAATGCCATGGCACAAAGAAAGTACCACATAAGTGGAATGAAGAAGTACAGAAGATTTGTTATTGCCTTCAAAATCTGTTATTCACCATAATAAAATGATTTTTACCTCCAACATCTAATGTGCATAGAAATGATCAGTTGACAAAATGATGCATATGCTTATCATCATGCATTATAAATTCACAGATGATATCATTCTCTTCAACTATTCAGAAGTAAGCATTTCAAGGTCCTTACAAGTGATGCAGAATACAATATGAGAATATGCGTAGCCAAAATAGTGGAATAAATAGAGTAATGGCCCTACAAATTCAATATTTTTAAGATCAGGGAAGTTCACAGCCACAACAGCCATGGCAGCTTCATTAATAGCTATTTGTTTCCAAGCCTCCAAGCTTCTCTCCTTTCTATCAAGCATTCCCCTTTCTTCCATTTGTGCAGCTTGTAATAAGTCATCAGTTGTAATCTGCAAAAGTATAAAGTAGAAAAGTCTCCATGTCAGCGTAACTCGGAAATCTTTTTTTTATTTCCTCGATCCCTTTCCCCCACTTTGTGTGTATGCCATGTAATGTTAATGCCTTCTTTGGGAGAAGAAATAGGAACTTCAGGCATCCACTACCTTCCATTAAGGCAAAGAAAAAGAAAAAAGCTACGACAAACATACCTCAGTCCTTCCATCTCGCATCATATTTATGGCGGCAACCTCAACTATGTTAGCCAACTCCGCACCAACCATCCCATCAGTCATACTGGCAACAGCCATGTAATCTACATCTTCAGCCACTGGCTTTTTACGAGCATGGACCTATTATCACACAAAAAAGAACAAATGCTAGCTTCCATTAACCACATATTTACAATTACTAGTTCTGAAATTTGAAGCAAACAACCGCCCAACGAAATTGTAAGATTTAACTGAATCTTTAATCCAAACATATAGATGAAATACATCATTGGAGCTGCCACCTTTAGAATTTCTATGCGACCAATGAGTCCAGGCTTGGGGATAAATATCTTCCGATCAAAACGCCCAGGTCTTACTAGAGCTGGATCCAGAATGTCAGGTCGATTTGTGGAAGCAATAGTAATCACTTCTCCCCTTCCTTCAAACCCATCTAAGCAGACTAGTAGCTGGAGCATTCAGTAAATAGTAAGCATCAACCAATAAACACACAAAAAACTTCATAGTTGCAGTTGGGAACTTTGTGCCATGATGAACCTGATTAAGGGTAGCATCACGTTCCTGTCCCCCTGAACCCTTTATCAAGCCACGCTCCCTTCCTACAGCATCCAACTCGTCAATGAAAACAACCGATGGAGCCTGAGAATTTAAAAAGGATGGTCAATTATATTAAAAATGGACAAGATGTCCTTTGGAGCACATAAAAGGAAAAACGCAAAATAATGGCTTCAGGCAAAGATGCTAAGTGCAGCAAAAATAATATCAAATGAAATTAGATGGAACTTGTGAAAACCAACCAAACAATTGACTTGAACCAAATAGGGAAAACTGCAAGAGAATATAAAAATTGAAAACAACTTGTACCATGTCCCTGGCCTCTTCATAAAGTGCTCGGACACGAGAAGCCCCAACACCAACATATATTTCCACAAATTGCGAAGCTGATATAGAGAAGAAATTAACCCCTGCCTCCCCAGCCACTGCTTTTGCTAGCAAAGTCTTTCCAACCCCAGGAGGGCCACAGAGAAGTATGCCGCCTGATTAAAAGACCAGGTTAACGCTTAGTAAATCCAGTTGCAAAGCATATCAAAGATAAATGTTAACACAACCCTGGCTTTTAAAGTCAGCTGAAGTGTTTGAAACGCTATATCTATCTATGTTTTCCCTCAAAATTGGCTTAAAAAAGAATAGTTTTGCATTTTTTCTTTAAAAAAATCTCTCAATAATGTGCACAAAAGGAGGGAAGCAGATTATGAGATAAAATATGCAACCAGAAAGAGATTATCAATAAAAGCTGCAAGGCAAAGAGCCTAGACTAGCTTGCTTTTAATATTCATCAAATAATTTTGCCGGGGCAATTCAGATTATGCTATTAAATGCTTAGCAAGGTTCAGGAAAATGTGACCTGGTATTTTCACTCCTCTCCTCCGGTACATTTCTCCATGCGTAAAGAACTTCACAATCTCTTCTAGTTCAAGGCGTATTTTACCCAGCCCAGCAACATCTGTAAACTTCACATCCACGCCTCTCTCCAGGTACTGAGGAAGTTTCTTATTTTGCGCTCTTCGAACCCGAGCCCCTGATTTCATAAACTGCTTAGCCATTTTCAAATAAGCATTCTCCTCCTCTTTACCTGGCTCAACCTCATCAACCTCATCATCATCACCCTCAAGCCCATCCATTTCCCTCTCTAAGGCCCTCATCTTCTTCCTCTCTTCTGCCTCCGCTTTCTCAATCTTCAGCCTATCTTCATAATCTTTCTTCTGCTTCTTGTAACTAAGCACCACAGTCCTATAAAATATGATGAAGAACCCCACTCCTAGAAGAGTAGTAAAGTTTTGGTTCAAAGCCAAATCTTGCCAAAAATATGCTGATGCCTGGTATTTAGACTTTACTGCACTAAATGACTCCTCAGATTTCCTCCTCCTCATTTCTGCCTTCCTCTTCCTCTCCTCCTCTCTCTTCTGCATCTTTATACTCTTCTCCATCATCTCCCTCTCCTCCCTCACCCTCTTTATCTCCTCCTTCTTCTCCCTCTGCAATTCCATCCTAACTCTCCTCAACTCCACGGCCTTCTTCGATTCCTTCTTCCGTTTAACATTAACAAGCGACGACAAATAAGACTGAATCCTAGTAGCCAACGGGAACCTCAAAATTGGGGGAGGCAAATCAGGCCCCTTTAAAGGCGGAGTATACGCATTAATACACAAAGAATCAATCTTTAACTCATCCCACAACTCCCAAAACTTCCTATGACTCTCAAACGAAGGCAAAACAGTTCTCAAAACCCTAGAATCATCCAAAACAACTAAAACCGGCACAGACTGTTTTCTCAAATTCACAGTACTAGTCTTAATCACATGCTTAATCTTACCTTCCTTCTTCAATTTCAAAACATCAGTGTACGGAATTCGATCAGTCACCACAGGGAGACCTTGTGCCCAAGATTTTAACTCCTCCGGTGACAAAGCTTCGACCTTTTTAGCAGAAGGCTTTTTTTTCTGCGCTCGTTTAACGGTGGCGGCGGCGGCGGCGAAAGCTGAGGTTTGTTGTTGTTGAGGTAAGGAGGAGGAGATAACAGTGAGAGTTAGAGAGAGAGTGAGGAAATTGAAGGGAGTGTTTTGTCTTTTTCTCTCATTGTGAGGGTCATTGTGAAGGTGGGAGGAAATTGAAGGGAAGGTGGGGAATTTGGGGGGTTTGATTAGGGTTTTGGGTTTGGGGTGGAGGGATTGGAGGAAGGAAGAAGAGAAAGGGGAATGGGAAGACATGTGAGTGATTGGGGTTATGTATAGTGGAAGGGAATTAGTTATGGCATTGAGGGATGAGGGTGTTGTAGAGAGAATGGGAGAGAAGGAGAAGGAGAAGGAGGAGGAGGTTTGACATTGGAGGGAGATATGAAGTTGATGATGATGATGATGAGCTATGGAAGTATGAAACTATGGAAGCTTGAAGGAAGAAGAAAATGATAATGGTGGATATCGTTGCTGCTGGTTTCTGTTAAACGACAATCATTTTGTAGATAAATTAGGACGTCACTATGCTGAACGACATCTCAAGGGTGGATGCCGTTACATATTCCTCCCACAAGGACCCCTTTTTTAAATAACACCCACCTATTTTACTTAATTTAATTAAATTAAAGATGATAAGGATGATAATTAAATTGGTTAAAGTAACCTCATTATTATCAAAATATCTTAATCACATCACATACCTTTATTACTAAATTCATTCTCTTTTTTGTTTATTATTGAGGATTACAAATAGATATAATTTAGGGAAAATGTCTAAAAAATCAAAAAATAGAAAGATGTCATCTATATTTAGTAACAAGTTCACCTCTCCAAATAAGTTTTATATTTAGGAACAGAGAGAATGCTAGATAAAAGAAATAATTAAATGAGTTAATATATCATTTTTTCCCCTAAAACACAATAACTACTTTCGTTAATCCCTTCACTCTTTCTCTACATATGATCTTAGTCAAAAGGCGAGAAAGGTATCAATTTAGATGATATATGGGAAAATCTGACATAAATTAAAAATAAATCATATATTTTAAATCAAAACTAACCCCTCAAGGAAGTCCTACGTTTAAGTAACTTGTAGTAAATTTGCAATTGATTTCGTCCTAATAACTTGCATGGATTAAGGGCTTACATTGGCGCAGGGATTCTATATTTATTTTGGAAATGAGAAAAAAAAAGCCCAGATGCCAGATATTTTAATAAAAAATAATATTACCTCTTGCTCTTGGTGTTTGATCTAGTTTGTAGTGCAATATGTGATCTAGCTTGCAGTGAACATTACACTATAAATTGGATATTATATTAAAAACAAGAAATAATATTGTTTTTTTTTTTTAAAGAAGTATCTTTTATTCCCAACTTAAGAAGAAGTACCTCACTCTTATGTTCCCGCGCATTTTCCCCCAATTTCTTTTTTTTTTGGACTGAACATTTCCCCCCAATTGAATCAGCACATTTTCCGTCATAATATGCATTTGAGTTCACATACCAAGAGATAGAAACATAGCCTGGAATTTAAGTTATTATTGGTGAAACAAATCTTGCGCTTTTTATTTCTTGACATTATTATGCATTACGTGTTAATCTTGCGCTTTATTTCACAAAAGGTTCTAAATTCTAATATTAATGTTCAAAGATTACCACAATCATACCCCTAAACTATAGCTATTAACTTCATATATTAGTATATTACTCACAGAAAGCACAATAATATCATTAATATGCAATATGTCCTTCATTTCAAACAGGAATTTGAAATCACTGCGGAGGCTGGAGTATACAGGACATGGGATGGAATGGACATTACATAGTAGTAATAACTTTTCCTGATTTATAATAGAGCTGGTCTTAAAAACACACACCTTCACCCTCTACAAACCAAAACCAAGCTATATAAGGTGGGGCTGAAAAAGGGAAGTGATGAGTGATGGAAAACATATATATCCAGATGATAGGTTAGATCAAGTATATACGTGTAGGTATGAGGCAATTTCTAGTGGTGGGTAAGCCAAATTACATCCTGAATGGCAGAAGCAGCCAGCAACAGAGAGCCTACAAAAGTGAAGGCAATTGAGATGCCTACATGGTCACAGAACTTGTGAAGCGGCTTACAAAAACTTGGCAGAGCTGGATGTCTTATTCCATTGTGACTCAGATTGGTCCCTCCATATGCAGCAGACCCTGCACTTATCAGTGCATAAGCAAATGCCTGCAAATTTTTTAGCACAATCCAGCACGTACTGAGTATCAGTCCAACTAGGAGCAGAAAGTTCAATATTAGAACATTGAGAGAAGTCCCAATGACTAATTGATGAAAGGATTGAAGATATATGATGTTCAGCAGAGTTCTATCAAGTAGGTTTTAACTATTTTTTATAAAAAAAAACAAACCAATATATGCCTAACTTACTAAACATCTAAAATTGAACCAACAATTCAAAGCTCATTAGCATAATTAACGGCATAAGGAACAAAAAGAACACATTAATGTGATCGCACCTTCTGCATCGCTTATTTCTGCATGTTCCTATCCTCGGACACACACACACACACACACACAATATATAAATAATGGTCTCAAGAGCTTTTTAAAATTGTATAAATATACCTGATCTCCAGCAAATATAAGCCATGCGAAATTTCTTGAAGGTATCACGGAAGATTTCTTTAGCAGCCGTGATGCGCCTAGAAGTAGCTGTAGCAAGGAGTGAGCGAAAACAGCAGCAGTAACACCAACAAGATATCTGTGCAACACAAAATGAATGAAAGCACTTTAGGAGAGTCACACGCACAAACAATACACCCATACACTTCCAAGTTTCGATCAAGAAGATTTCCTCTTATTCTAATCAATATATTGATGTATAGATATAGATATAATGAAATTTATAACAAAATAAACTATTTTTAAGTCATAAATAAACGACTTTTTTAATAAATAAATGTGGCTAGTATTAAAATAATGTCATACATGGTCAAAGAAGAAATTTAAACTCATCCTTTGTGAAAATGGACTATTTAGAAGTTCTTAAGGTTGAAATGTTTGTAAACACCCTTGATGAGTCAAAAAGAAGCAAAGATATATTAAAAGAGTGTTTAGATCCTCCAAAATATGAACTCTACATCCTTTAAAATGAGAGGGATTGGTACAAAAAAGTGAAAATATTTATATCAAATTTACTCTCATTCTTTATACACACTCTACTTTTGTAAAGAATGCTAATCATAAACTATTTTAAGCCCCACAGTCCACACACTTTTAAAAAATATATATAAAATTTAGAATTAAAAGCAAAAAAAACCCATGACCCTAACAACTTTATAATCCAACCTTATTATATACACTAGTTTAGATCAATGCCCCTGCGATCTAATGGCCTTAGTCACTCTATTGCATAAGAGCTGAGGTGACTAGTTTAATCACATTTCAAGGAAATTTCAATTTGTCGTCTATACTTATAGAAAGTACTTTTGCCTAAGTCCTAACCTAAGTCTAGCCCGGCCCACTAATAACAATAGCCAGATTGCAAAAAACAATAGCCAAGTGGCCCAAGCCTGCTACGACCCCTTGTTACAATATATTACTACTTATTTAAAGTCTCTGGTTGATTTTAATAACACAAAATGCATGTAGAAAGAAAAGAAAGCACTCCATGCCAAAAAAATATCAATAAAAAACACTAGTCTTTTTGCTCCATGGTGTTTCGAAGTAAACAGCGAGGGATGTTCAAAATTTTCTCAAACCTTGACATCAAGATATGAAAGGAGACAAAAAAGAGGGAAAAGAGAAGTGTAAAAAGAAGGGAAAAGAAAAAGAAAAATCCCATCACGGGTCTGTTTCTGTTTATTAACTATTCAAATACCAATTGACAGTCAGAAGGTAAACTAAAGGCTATAAAGACGAGCCCCTAATTTCGTCGTTACTTCTAAGCGCCAAATCCAATGGCAGTTTCGTCAAAACAATTTTAATTTTTAAGTTCACATTCACATGACACACAGTCACAAAATCAGGTCAAGAACAAAGACCCCACTCTCAACAACAATTTCGCCGATTCTCATATTCATATATGGATCCTAATCACGCCAGTAAGCAAACTAATAGTAAAGGAAAATAAAGTTCGAAAGCATGGAAAGGTAGCAAAGAAATTGCAGTGAACTAAACTGGAAACACAAGAGAATATCAACATTACTCTAAATCACGTATTGAATTCAACTAATGAACTCCATCTATGAGCAAAAAATTATACTATCTTTCAGGTTCTCGTTAAGGATAGTTACTAAAAACAGTCGTAATCTCCATTTTCCCCTTCCTGATTTCTTCCACGAAACGGTTCAAAAGAAAACTAAACCAAATTTAGCGAACAGAACAAATCAATCTCATTCTCACAAGAACAACTCAGGAAAACAACAAAACGAAATAAATCAAAACAAAATCACAATCTACGAATGATTAAGAAACTCAGAGACAATCTGTTGAAGAAGATAGCTTACTCGAAGGACTCAGCGTAAGACCATTTGGAGTAAACGGCAAAGTGAAAGCCATAGATGGAGACAGCGTTAGCTTGCTTGGCGGTAACCATGAAGGAAAGCGCGATGAGTGAACTGATCAAGCATAAGAACCTGAGAATCAAGTGAATGACGTCAGGTTTACGGCGGATTCCGGCGGAAATTCCGACGAATGAACTGTTCGTCATTGTGGCGCCATTTTCAACCACCTCCACGACCTTCTCCGCCTCTGTTGATTTTTGTTCAGAGCCCATTCTCTTAGCTCAGAGAAGATGAAGAAGAAGAAGAAGAAGAAGATTCTGGAGTTTCTGTGGAGGAAAAGTGTGATTAGTTATGTGAATGAGATTATAAATATAACTGTTTGAACTTTGAAATGAAAGCTTTACATTAGAGAAGAAGGTGAAATGAGCGTGACCGAATCTCCTACACTTCCCTACGGTTACCCGCCCCTGCGGTTTGTACAGTTACAAATTACAAGAGACTAATAAGTAGATCTATCATTTATCACCATCACTGGTGTTTTACTGTTTTACCTTTTGTAAAAATAACCAGTGAAGAACATTTGTTTTTAAAAAAAAAATAAAAGCAAAATGACATTAAGAAAACAGAAACATTACATGATTTTTACAGAAATAGGTAATTGAAATAGATTAACTACATCAACATAATTGTTAATTGTGGTTGTTGTAAAAGTAACATAAGAGAAAGATCTAAGAAAGTCGTGAACATCTAACGAAATCACATTATGAATTGTGGCTTTCTTACATCCTACACTATCAGATGATTCATTCTTCTTCCTGTCAATGTGATCCAATGCAAGGCAGTACGGAAGCATGCAATGACAAATAGAGTTGAGGAAATGATTTCTCTCTTCCAAAGTAGTTGTTGGAGAAGGGTTCCATTGTAACAGATAAGAAGATGACAATGTGATGAAGACTTTCTTTTCCATTTTCTGACCATGATTTCCCATTCCAGTATAGGAGGTTAGGAATTCAGGACTGTGCATTTCTGAATCATAGGCTTCAAACAAAAAGCCAATTGCTGAGAAGGAGAGATTAGCAAAAATTTGCTAGATAACATCTTGGGGGTGAGTTGTTCCTCCTATATGCAATAAGATGTTTCTTTGGAACCATAGTGCATTTAGCAAAGCAATGACACCTAGAACTAGTTGTTCATTGGTTGATATTGACAATAGAAATGATTTGAGCCACTTCAATAAATCATTGAGGGATAGATGCAAAAGTATTCTCAAAGAGAAACTTCCAAGCCACAGTGCCTTTGCAAAATTACAGCCAAAGACACAAGTTCTTGAGACAACCATGTGATGATTCCTAAGAATATCTATAGAAGGAATGGCCTTATGGAGAAGCTTCCAAATGAATACGAGCTGCTTCCGAGGAAGAGCTATAGACCATAGAAATTTTCAAAAGGGATCTTGGCTTGGCGGAGATGAATAGGAAGAATTAAGTAGTAGTTGTTGGAAACCAAGTTTGGCTGAGTAGTTACTTGAGTTGCTACCTGACCAAATGATGTGATCTCTATTGGATAGAATTGACATTGGAGTGGATAAGATAATATCTGCAATGTGAAGAGAGTAAATGCTTCTAACCAGAGAGGCATTCCATTGAATTGGGTTAAAAGAAGAGGGGTTATGCGTAAGCAAGTCAGAAACATTTTGAAAACCTTCAGTATCTCTAACCGTGCACTGCATGGGCCACCAAATAAGGTGGTTGATAGGAAAAGCATAATCATTACCAATTCGCCATTGAAGACTACTAGATATAAAAGATCAACTTTAAGTACGTCATTCCAGAGCCAAGAAGAATTATAAGGTTTTCTCAACCATTGCTCCTTAGACCAATCTATATACTATTTCACCATAGTAATGGCTAAGAGAGAGGTATAATCTGCAAATATAATTCGCCAAACTTGCTTAGCCAGGAGCGATTTATTAACAATATGCATTGGCCGATGGGATAAATGAATCTTGTTAGAGTCTTCTCTATTCCCCCAAAAAAAATTCACGCATCTACTGTCAATTTTGTTGCAAATAGAAACTAGAAGTTTGATACAAGAGAGAACATGAACATTTACAGTAGTCAAGACAGATTTAATCAAAATTAGCCTACTTGCTCGGGGATAGAAGCTTAGCTTTCCATGATGAAGTACGGGATTCAACTGAAGAAATTACTGGTATACTAGAGACTTGTTTCTTCCAGGATCAACCTAAGTACCAAGATACTTCCCTAACCTGTTTGCAAAGTGAATACCAATTCGGTCAGCCAGAAGAACCTTAGAATGGTGAGAGACATTCGGGCTAAATACAATGCTAGACTTGTCTTTGTTTATGCTCTTCCCTGATAAATTACAATATCGATTGAGGATGTTCATTGTAGATTGAAAACCATTCTCAGAAGCCTCAGTGAAAAGAAGAGAATCATCAGCATATAAGAAATGAGATATCGGATGAGATGATCGACATAATTTAATACCTTGCCAATCATTTGAATGTTCACATTGAGCAATCAAACAAGACAAGACATTGGATGATAGGAAGTATAAATAGGAGGGGAGGATCACCTTGATGAATCCCCCTATTTAGGCAAAAAACACTTGCTATTTGTTCATTAAAGACATTTGAATGTTCACATTGAGCAATCAAACAAGACAAGATATTGGATAATTAAACATTTGTTTAATCACTATATAATATAGTGTAAGAGTTTGTCGGAGGTTAAATTTGGTATAAAATATACAATCTCAATCTATTTTATATATCATATTTATCATTTTTTTCTAACCAATCCAACTAATAAATTAATGTGTGATTTAATGATACACATAGATTTTAAGGGAATTATATCACATTTGTTCAAAGTACCTAATTTTTTTTTAATCTACCTAAATTAATTAAATTACTTTTATATTTGGTATCCAATAGAGTAGTTTGTATAAGTAATTTTTATGGGAAAGCATTGTTAATTCATATAGTTTTCAAAGAAATGATCAATAATACATTTCATGAGTTGATATTTAATTTAACAATGCTTTAGTGCTGATCAATAATTACCCTCTAAACTCATCGTTTCAAACTAATAATCTACCATCACAATATTGATGATTAAGCAAATATATAATTATTAACACTTACAAAAATAATGTTTAATATAAAGTTGGAATATAGGAAAGGAAATAATTTATTTTAAAAATCTATGCCTTTTGAAGTAACGTGGGGAAATTTGATCTGATTGAACCAATTTGACTTCAAAGCGCTTGGCAATGATAAGATATCGGAGAATTCCTCATAGCTCAGATCCTTTAGATAAAAATTCCAAGTTAACTCAAATGCACAAGACATGACAAAACTCTTGAATTATACATGAATTATGAATAGCTCTATAAAGCTTATTCACTTGGTTACAATAAAACACTTGATGTATGGCCTGGTTCACAAGAACACAACTATTCTTAGACACCAAACATCAAATCCATTACTCTAGAAACCATGGATTTTGCTGGGGAAGCAATTGCACCTGTATGCCGATCACTTGTATTGCCATTCTGAAGATAAGGAGATCTGAATGTACTCCCTTCCGTAGATCTAGCAGAGGGTGGAGGCAAGGGCATAAATCCCTGATTGGTAAGCCTTTCATTTAAAGCTTGACGTTGCAAGGGATCCAAAGACTTCACACCCACTATCAGGGCTCCATTAATTTGCATCCCATTTTTGTTTACAGCCTTTTGAGCATCAGCCCGATTCTGCAACAGTAAATGAGGTTCAAAATTAATGTTATAGCGCAGGATCACACAGGAATAATATAATACTTAACCCAGATGATTGTTTCATAATAATAGTTCATGAAAGTACTAAATGCAGTATTAGCACTACACAAGTAACCCATCAGATTTCACCCCCAATGAAGTGTGTATTTGATAAGCACTCCTATTAGAAGAACATCATCATTATGTACAACGTGGCTGCTGCTTGATGCAACAGTACAGATGGTGACCAAAAGTGGAAAAAATTGCAGCATGCAACTGATGCTTTTTAATATAAATCTATTTATGATGTTATAGTGCAGGATCACACGGGAATATTACTTAACCAAGGTGATTGTTTCATAATCATAGTTCATGGAAGTACTAAATACAGTATTTGGACAAGCAACAGAGTTGGTCTGCACATAGCTTTAAAATAACAATTAGATGAGCAAATGACTTCCATCCGATTTTATCCCAAACGAAGTGTGTCATATTTAAGCATTCCTATTTGAAGAGCATCTTCATCATGTACGACATGGATGCTGCTTGGTGAAACTATAGGGATGGTGGCCAAAAGTTGAAAAAAAATGCAGCATCCAATTGATGCTTTCTAATAAAAATCTATTTATGATGTTTAATTGAGAAAATACAAACCTGATATAAGACGTGGATCCAATTAGAATCCCTGGGACCAGGAACATGTTTCAAGATTCTACCACATTTTTCAAACTCTCTTAAAACTAAATTAGTGTATTCTGGAGAAAACCTGCCCAGTGCAGAGAAAAAGCTTAGTTACAATTATGAATCATTGGTACATGGCAAAGAGAGTAATTGCTATTAACTAAACGATTTGGCATATCCAAGATTAATTGATTGCCAGCTAGGTAAGAAAATGCCTCAATCAGCATAGCACTAGTTTCTTTACCAAACAGTTTATTTAGTATCCTCAAGCATGATTCGTTATGCTTGTGCATCCATAAACCACAAAATATTAGATGTTGTGCTTTTCTTATTTGTTTTGGCGTCTGTAGTTTTGTGGTTTCTATCGTGAGGATATCTCATTTTCTGATCTTACAACTCATTCATTTCATGATCTAATATCACTATCAGTCTTTGTCTAAAATGATTTAATATCTAGAATATCTTGGCTGTAAAGTTCTTAACAAAATTGTTTTGGGTCTCTTCTATCTGCCTATGAATCTCATTCAGGCAAAATGCCTCGTCATTGTCATTCCCAAAGGCCATAAGGAATAGAAAATGAACGAAGACAATATTCTCATTAAGAAAATATAGACAATCATCGCTTCACTTAAATTATTTAAAGCACCAGTTATGCACAAGATTTAAAATCTTCTAAACTTAAGATAGAATCTTCAACCAATATGCTAATGATTTTCTCTCGATTGAATTTTTGTTTTAACCTTAGCAATTATCAAAGCTGAACCATTTAGCATGTTTACTATTCCAGTAATGCTTTCAATAAAATTGAAAATGATAAATAAAAAATAAGAAAGTATAGCGCAAAAGTTTAAAAGTTTGACATTACCCATAAACTGTTACCCACTCTTCCTCATTATGATTCCCTGCAGGCAAGGAATTTCGCTGAACCTCTGTCCTTGCAATTTCCCCCGGCGAAGGAACAGTGACCAGAGCACCAGACTGAACTACACCCTCAACTGGTGAACTCCTTCCCTTCTCGTCTTGCTCACCGCCACCCTTTGCAGACGTAGGTGACCACCAACTCAGCCCTGGTGAACTCTGCTGGTTCTGCTGAACACCCTTTAAAGCATAAGATGTACTGGCCTCTGATTTGCCTTTGGCTGGACTTGAAAATTCCCTATTCACAGTTTGAATTGGACTTCTGGGGTCTGACTTGGTTTCAGGAGATATTTGGTAATCTGGTATGCCTGATTCAGGAGAAATATCTGATCTGTCTTCCAAGGTGTATACAGGAGGTGGTGGGAGGTCCGAGGTACTAATGCTCTCACGCCATAGAGAAGATCCCACACCTGCCTGACCCGGACTTGAAAATTTTCCTCTCCGAGCAGAAATAGGTGAAGCCAAATCTTGGAAAAACAATGACTGTCTCCCAGATCTCGGGGTTCTTTGCACAACACTGCTCATATTGTATTCTTTACACAAAACAGAAGTGATACCTGCATATCAGTTATCAGACACTTAACCTAAATTCAGATTGTATAATAATTATACATAGAGAACTACAAAAACGATTGTGCGTGTGTTAGGGATAGGGCAACCCCAAGGGGAGTGGGCAAAATTAGTTTAATTAAACCAAATAAATGTATCACTATCAATTAGAATGAAAAATGAAGCTTCCAATAGGACAATCAGAATTCAGAGATAAATATCAAATAGAATAACGTAGATGAGCTGAAATCAATAAAATCACGAAGTTACTGCCCAGATTCAGCAATCAAAGCATATAACACAACTTGAGCAGCTGATGCGTTAACCCTATTCTATTTCATAGTGAATCACAGGAACAATAGATAGTTCATACCAAGCGCAAAAATCAGTAAAATACGTATTGCACAATCCAGGTGGAGGCTAAAACTCATCAACCACAAATAAAAGAGAACAATAAAATTGGTAGGCAAAGCAAGTATTACCAATTTAAGACGGCTAGCTATAATACTCAATCGGGTTATTCAGGAAACAGCAAATTACAAAGCACCAAATCCATTAATTCAGAATCCATCAGAAATCAAAGGAAAAAAAGATGGAAAAATCAAGTCTAAAAGTAAAGAAGAGCTGCAATGTCGAATATAATCATGATTTTGTGAGGAATCACGAGGTTCAAACACATGGGATTGGAGAGAGTACCTTGTGGAATTGGAGGAAGAGGTTGATGCGATCGATTGAGATGAAGAAATTGGAAGGGATCGATTCCTTGAAAATGTTGAGTGTGTTGTTCTTCGGACAACTTTCCCTCCCAAAATTCCTTACAATTGGACCGTTTGAAAACCCTAAAAATAGGGCCCCCTTCTCTTCGTTATTTATTTTCATCCCCAAAGGATATGGCTCTCTCGAAACGACACTTATCTGTCCTTAGCAACTTCCTTCTCAATTGTCGTTTCTATTCTTTTTTTTTTTTTTTTTTTTTTTACCGTTATTATTTGGAACCCGATTACCCCGTATCATTTACGGTATAATCAATTATCGATATACACATTATGACTAAAGTAAAATTTTTAATCTGACTTTACACCTTAAAAAATTAGTTAGTAGATAAAAAATTTAACTCTCATGTTTTCAATATTTTTCTATTTTGCAGGTTGTAAAAAAAAATAATTTTATCTGTTAGTTAATTTTTTCAGGGTGCCAGGCCAGATTGAAAATTACACGTCAGAGCTAATGTGCTTACTTATGATAGGTCAGATCATAAATGACATGGTGTACCGGGTTTACCTTATAATTATTTCTCTTTTTCTAGATATTATTACTAAGGTGTCCGATTAATATACTGCTCCAGTTTCAGCTTTTTGGAATTTATGACTTCCCTTTTCAACACAAATGACTCTTCTAACTTTTAAGACTCAAACTTAAGCATACATGCGTTAATAGTTGAAACTGTGGTTTTTGTTTTAATTCAAGCCCCAACTATGAAAAATCGTCACTACATCTATAAAAATTAAAGCTTGGAAAAATTAACATTTTCCAGTTGTTGAAGCTTGGAATTTAACTCACTCAAGACTCATATCTAAAATTCAAGTTTGGAAATATTATTCTTTATGTCTCTGAATTTCAATCTGTTTAAAGCTTAGTCTTCAATATTTTAATTTATAATTATTTTGTGTCTTTATTGTCTAGAACCCATTCCGACTATCACTAAGTCTGCATGAACAAAAAAAAAAAAACCGATAAAATTTGTTTGTGCCTTCCAACTCAACTCCAGAGAATTTGATCCAAAAATTGGGATGTGATACATTTTATATATATATATATATATATATATATATATTAAAGACTATGCGAACAACACAAATGAACAAAGATATGGGTGACAAGGATAAAATTATTGAAGAGAAAAAAAAGGAAATAGGGACTGAACTTTAAGCAAAATAAGAGTTCAGCAATTAAGTTATACTGAATTACATTTGAAGTGCCGAGTGTTAAGTTAGTCAAAACTTCAATGACTTAAAAATTAATTTACCCTAAAATTTTTGTTCATAATTAAAAAGTGTTTTTCTCTCAAATTACCACATGCTCCTTATTATAAATCTACTTTAACTAATTCTTATATGTTAAGAATTGTTAATTATATTATTAAATATGTCTAGATATTGATAAAAGGAAAAATTAATCATTTAATCATTACAATTTTGCCGAGTTTGTGATTCAGTCTTAATAATTTAACTCATTGCGATGCAGTCCCTATAGTTTCCTAGTTTTACAAAACTCTTGAGTTACTTCCTAACTAGTCATATGTGACACTTACATTTGCTTATTTGGCAATTGGCAATTTGGTCAACACAATGTCAACAAAGATTGCCAAATCCTCACCTCTCTTTCTCAAGCATCTCCTCCTCTCTCCCTCCCTCCCCATGTACTGTTCACCATCTCCTTCCTCGAGCTACTAACATTTTATCCTTCCCAACCAAAGTCTTCCATCCATCATCATCTCAACTTCCTCACCAGTACCATACCTTCCAATTTCAACAATATAATTGCACAACGTTAGAAAACTTCAAATACATCACTTGGGACACCAAACTGCTCACAGATATTATCCAATATCGATATTGTAAAGTTTTGGTTAGAGTGTATATTCATCCTTATTTTATATTTTATATGGGAAAATCACAACCAGGTCTCTCATAAAGAAATTAATTGATCACAACCAGATCCTTAACAATCATCAAATTACATTGAAGTTCTGAAGGACCTAGCTTATATGAAATGGCTTGTCATTGATAACTCAATAGTTGTCAATAACAACTTCTTGAGTTGTCATTATAGCTCTTTAAAAACTTAGTTATCATTAACAAGTCAATGAGCTACTATTGAATGACAAGCCATTTAATATCACTTAGAATCCCTGAAACTTCAATGTAATTCGATAATTATTTAGGACCTGGATGTGATTTTCCCTTTTTTTTAAAAAAAAAATTCTTTATATTACTTCATCTTTGATTTCTTGTTGAAATTATTTGAGGTGTGTTCACCAAAAAGTCAGAACTAAGAAAAGTGAGATTTTTTGTTGGGGGGGGGGGGGGATTTAAACAAAAGTTTCTTTCCCTGGATGAAGAAGACGAGATTCCGGGGAAGAGGGAAATTTGTGGGTATTGAAGAGGGACTGAGAAGAGATATGTTATTAGAAGAGTTTGGTTGGGAAGGGAAAAAAAAAAGTCGGGAATTAGAGGAAGAATATGGTGAATAGTATATTTGGCATTTTTTTTTTTTGTTGAGAGTGTGTTGCCTAAATTGCCAATTAAGCAAATGTTAGCGCCACATGGGGATGAGATAGGAAGTGACTTAGAAATTTTGTAAAAATTCGGAAATTACATGGACTGAGTCAAGATGAGTTAAACTAAAATGAATCAGTCGTAAACTCGGCTAAATTGTATGGATTAAATGATTAATTTTTCTTTGATAAAATTTTCCAACACTATCCATATTCAAAATTTTCCTCTCTTTACATTTATGAATTATTCTCATATCTCTTTCCTCTTTTTCTCTTCCCAACAAGAATTACATAAGGTTAAAGTTGGAAAACAATCATTAATAACTTCCAAGTGGATTAATATTTAAGAACAAATTTTTTTGTAATTGAACTTATAATAAGAAATAGAATTATACATATTTAAGCTACATTTGTAGTTACAGAAATTGTTGGGAAATATTCGGTCCGGGCCCAAAATCACATTGATGATATATATATGGATTGGACCCAAAATCACATGCATACTCATATTGCACAAATACGAGTTTTGGAGCGACAGGATGAATAATTTGTATTCACTTAATGCAACTAGCTAGCCAGAAGCTTCTTCAATTTAATTACAACACAGCATGTGAATCCCATAAATCCAAATCATTTACTCTATCTTTTTTAGAGTATGTAAAAGTTAGGCATCATCAATCTCTACCTAAAGTAACTAACTACTTTCCTTTTCCCTTTAACTTTCACACATGGACGATACGTCCCAAACTGTTACTAATGTACAGATAATAGTGTACGTCCAATTAATAGTGTGTGAAACAAAGGGTTTTATTATTACAATACATATCATATTGCAAAATATATAATATCAAAACGGAGCAGAAAGAGGTTCATGTTGATGATGAATATGAAGTTGATCTGATGATGGTGAATCAACCATGATTGAAGAGTAAAGGCTGATATTGCAAGCTTTCTCTTCTATGATCTCAATCTTTTCCACCTTTTCTTCTCCTTCTTCTTCTTCATCAACCACCTCATTTTCCTCTTCTTCAACTGAATGCTCCAGTCCCTTCATCCACAAATTCATCATTTTCATCATTCTTCAAGTTTCATTAATATACTACTTTCAATTCTTAATATAAGGTTTGCTTTAATGAAGAAATTCAAATACAAACTAGATCTTATATTGAAGACCAAAGAGAGTATATACACAATTGGTGTTTTAAGTAAATTAACAAGTGGAGTAATTACCTCATTGAAGAGAGGTGATGCTTCATTTGGTTCCATCTTCTGCACTACATCAGCAGCTACTTTCTGCATCATAACAAAAAATAATTGACAAGTCATTAAATAAAAGCGTATATTGTAGACATAAACGAACTTAATTCCTTTTCAAAATGTTCATACATAGCATTTTTGGTTTCACTTTAGAAATTGTTAATGTTATCAAGAAAACAAATATCTTTCACTAATCAATATATATTATAATGAAAACATACAGCAAACACTTTGCCTAAGGGTCTAAGGGTGATTGGCCGGCCTGGCGGCCTTGAAATATTAGAGACTCATGGAGTGAAGACCTATGTTAACCTGCCTCTTTGCTAGGGATTCAACCATTATTCACACCTAATCTATATGCTAATACCTCTTATATAGATCTAATTTATGAGAGATTAACCAACCAACTAACAAACACAGTATCTCATTAATATGATCTCCAACAGGAACCAAAACCCACTACTTCTTGTGATGTAAAACTAACACACATTATCGGGCAGGATTTTTATAAATTTTCCATGCCACAATGTAAAAATTGATATGAAAGTGGGAAATATTGTTTTGGGGTGGTGATGAGTGAAAAGTGAAAGAAGAAACCAAGAAAAAAACCGGAGGGAAATTAAAGCAAGGAATAAGTACTCTAGCATGGGAGAGCTGGCCTTGACTTAAGGTCTTAGGCTCGAGTTCAATGGAGCGACGAGTAGTATTTGCCATATACACAATACATATTCATAAAACTTGTGATTATCAACTCAATCCAACCCCTATTTATAGAGCTAGCTAAGTATCGATAGTGCATTGACATTATGTACACACATATATGTGATGTATTAATTGAGAGTGGAAAATTGAGGATGGAGAGGTTGGATAATAATGAATAGGGTCACGGAGTGTTTGGAGTACGAAGCAAAAGGCAAACATTGGTGGGGATGGGATCACTCCCGTGTGGGTCAATTGTGTGGAATTGTTCATAAAAACGTAACTATATATATGCTTTTGGAGTTTTATATATATGCAACCATATACTAACTAATACAATTGTGGTCATTAGCAAGAGAGCCTTTCATTTTCATTCACTCTCTTTTGTTTACTTTTGCTTCCACCATTATTTCACTCTCTTTTGTTTACTTTTGCTTACACCATTATTCATGCATTCTTTCCCTTTGCCAGCTTTCATTTTCTCTTTTATACACTCTCATGTTGGCCAAGGAGAAGATCTTTCTAGTCGTTTTCCTTCAAATATTGTGAAAAAAAGTCAAAGTGTTTGTAGAAATAAATGTCGGCTGAGCATTTTTTTTTTTTTAAAAATGAACACCTTAATAAAACTCCACACACTCACATAAATGTTAATCTTTTAATCTAGCTCTATCTAATACTACACATATCTTGTTCTCTCACTTAATTTTTATACTCTCTCATCTCCTAAATATAAAATATATCTATTTAATTTGATTAGATTAAAGACATTATTAAATTTAGTTAACATTACATGGTTTCCTAAAACACATCAATAATCTACCTTATATATATATCCATTCATCCCTTTTTACTTTATTATTATTAACGGAGTATTAATAGGAATAATTTTGGGGGAAATGGACAAAAATTATAAATATGTCATATACTTAATACTAGTATCAACTCTCTAAATGAGTATATCCATTTTTTAATCTAGCTATATCTTTTTTTTTTGTTGATAAAATTAATCTAGCTATATCTAATACTATTCTGGTTCTTAATGTGTAGGACATAATTGAGGCTTCCTCATAGCTAAATATATAATATATTGCCATATTTATAATTTTTGTCACTTTTCGTTTAAACTACCTCCTCTGATACTCCATCAACCTTAATAATCAAGTGGTAGAAGAAATTAAAAAAATATTATTATAATCTTTTAGAAAAAAGCATGCCATATAAAGCAACTTTGACTAACATTTTTAAAAAACAACATTAGTTAACTTCAAACAATATACACTACTATCATTAGTCCTACTGGAATATGCTTTAACTACTTAAACATGAGATATAGAGTTTGAATCCATGATAATTACAAGAGCTACCCTCAACTAGAACTTACAAAGTTTGAATCTCACTCAGTAAAATAGCCACATAAAACAATGAATGATCTCCACATACTGTATGATCATTATATGGTGAACAAACATATCCTTTCTTTTTTTAATTTAGAGGGACAGGCCTAACAGCCAAAGATTATATTAAAAATATGATTGAAGCCACGGCATCCGATCCAACTTACAGAGAAGCCCTGTTATATTTGGACTTTGATTTTCATATGAGAGTCCTACTCTCTCATCTAGTTAGGAATTATTTTTGTCGGCTTTTATTTTTGGGTTTATACTCTTCTCAGGTTTTGAATATATGATATATTTATTTTATTTTATTATATTAAAAAGATTGCTTAAGTTAGCTAATTCGTGTGGCATGCTTTTTTATTCATCTTCCTGAATTCATTCTCACTCTCTCTTACTTAATCATTATTGATAGAGTATCAATATGGATAATTTCAAATGATAAAATTGATAAATATATCATATATTTAAGAATAAAAAAAACTCTCCAACTACATTTAACATTATGAACTGGAGGGAGTATTATCTGTGAGTGTGCACTTGTAATAGGCACTTGTAAATTGACTTCGTTTCTAAACCATGGACCCCGGGGGGTGGGGGGGTATTCTATGAAGGTTTGACACTCTTGTATATCACTTGAATTTGTCAACCTCGGGAGACCAATACTTCAATTTAAATTAATTTCTTAAATAAACTTATATTTAAAATTAATTATGATAATTATTTTACTATAATTTTTATAGTTTATAAACGATAACCTTGTAAGCATCTCATCATCATACATTTGACCAAAAAGAAAACCCCTCGTCGTACAACAATAATATAGAAGTTATGAAACTCTCTCCTCAAAAAATGTCAAGAGACTTCGATTAATTAGTGTCTATGTACATATAGAAAGAAATTTGCCTTGGTCTCTCACACATGCACGCACGCACAAACATAAGCTAATTCGAAAGACTTGTCTTAATAATTTATTCATTCATATATATCACCAAAATTCATACTTCATTATTGTGATGTCCACTCAATCACAAAGATTCGGCAGTTTAATTATGAATATTGCTTAAGTTATGACAGTGCATCACAACGATATAATACTTAAGTTCCTTATGGTCATACGAAATATACTATAGCTATATTAGCTAGCTAGGAAACTATAGTCAAATGACATTGCAGCTAGGGCATGGACAATTCGGTTATTTATAGTTTTATAAATAAGGCTATAAGCTATAAAATCTCACAAATTAAGAAGTCATCTGCTTTCTTGGCAATTGCCAAAGTGATTCAAACACACAACTTTCTCAGTTTAATTAATACTTCCCGTCTCTAAACATAAAGTCATTTTTAAATGATTTGTCCTTTTTTTATAAGATTATATTTGACTTAGTTTGAATTATGAATATATTTTTTCCATTTTACTCATACATTAATTCTTCTATACATTCTCTTTCATCTTTTTTTTTTCCATAATTACTCTCTTCCCTACCCATTTATAAATTATGGCACTTTTAAAAAAATGAGTATATTTCCTACACATTTATTATTTTTACTTAATTTTAACTTACTTTTTAGGAAACTGCAATTAAGATAAAACCACGTCGGAGGGCGTATAATATAAATATAGACATAGACTAGTAGATGCTAAGATAATTAAATATTCATACTTGTATTGAAAATTAAGCCTCATGAAGTCATGATGATCCTACTCTGTTCTATATTTCTGAATTTGAAGCTATCCTTCTTGTATTATATGCAGCATCGAATTGTGCACGCATATACAGGTCTAGCTTTACTGTCCATTGTAATTTTTATTATTCTTATTATTATCAGCTAAAGTACTTGTTTAATTTATAGTTAACTACCAGTGTTTGCCAGATCTATATATCATGTCCAACCACTTCGAATCAAAACCTGATGCAATATACATTTGAATAAAATCACACATTTTGTTATCTTTACCCACGTGAAGCGATTGTTTGTACAAGTAGGTCTATGATCTAGTTAACTAATATATCCAAATTTCATAATATTTAATCTGTTTTTGAATTGATTTTAGTTGACATCGATATGGTTCATTAGCAATTTCTCTGAATGCACAGTACATTCAGTTTTTTTAATTAGTTTTGTTATACCATGAAGAAAGACATTTTCCAACTAATTAACTCACCTGCCTCGCAGTTAATGACATTATAACCTAATGACATTATATATTAAAGCTTCTCATTAAATGATATATCATAAATTCGACCATGCTTGAAATTTTTACAAGTAGTAATTGCCTACCCTTTTAAATCTAAAACTTATCTACCTCGTGTCTTTTTGTTGGATGAATAATAACTTGAGTTTGGTTTATAATTTGTTTTTGCCAATTTATGTTTCTCTAAATTGTTTACGAATTTTTAAATATTACAATTTTTAATTTTGATCTCAGCACTGTTATAGAGAATTTAATTAACTACTCTTCAGTCTATTTATATTAGCGTTTAATTACTATATTTTGACTGTCAATAATTTTCATAAGTCTGTTGTAAGGTAACAATACAAGTCAATTTTTACAATGAAATCGATGAATGTTGAGACTTTTAAGATACCACTTGACATGTAAATTAATTTTATTATAATCAGAATACACAATTTTTTATTTTCACTCATTCAATTAAAAAAACTATATATGCTGCTAAATAAGCTACTCCTCCATTTTATAATAAATGAATGTTAAACTTTTAACCGACCCCATTTGAAATGTATACATAACTTATACTTGTACAAGCAATTAAATTTATCTAATCATTACGTTACAAGGTTTTGACCTCTCACCCCCTTGAAGGCTTCAAATTGAAAAAGAATTTGTTGATCTTCTTAAGATATGAAAAAGAAAGCCTCGTTTAGTGAGATGATTCCAAATTAAACTTTATTTGCACTAATTCCGATTGATATATGCCCTTAATCCGTGGTTTAATCAAACTAATTAATATTTTTATGGTACTTTATAAATTACGTGCATGTAGAATCTCTATGAACATCTCAATTTGACCGTACCTCTTTGCCCCATTGTAATGCCTCTACTTTTCACAACACTTTTGCTCCTAATAAGGCAAAAACCACCACCTAGTCATACCTCAATTTTTTTCCTTATTTAAAATAAAATCATCATCTTACTTTGATCACTAATTACTTTACCCTTATTGATTAAGGTACTGATAACTAATGTCATATACTTCCTTTGATCATAAGGCATCTCAAGCCAGGTGGTTGAGTCATTAATTTTGTTTGAAAATGAAAAAAAAAATATCACATTTACCTATATTGGATTTCTTGCCATAATTTATATCCATGAATTGCATCTTATTTATAAGTGTGTAAATTAATTTGATTGTTCTAAAAACATTTTACAGTGTAAGATGCTTAGATATATTTAGCAGCTGGTTGGTGCGCATGTGTGTTGAAGAGTACACATGTATACCTTAAATTGGAGTCTAAATGGAAAAAGTTTGAATGGGAATAAAATAATTATAAGAAAAATAAGAAAAGTTATATATATAAGAACTCTGATGTGGTTATAAAATTTTAAGAATTTAAAAGAAATTAACAAGAGCAAATGGACGAAATGATAGGAAAGCATTGTATCAGAAAGTAATTCAGAATAAGAGAACATGGAAAGATGCCTTCAGAATGGGCTAGCTTCTGTAGTTATATAAAATGATTACAATAATATAGTTAATAAAGAGAAATTTAATTTAAATACTCGTCAGTCGAAAAATATTCATTTATAAAATCTCCTCTTCTCTATGATCTAATTTCTTAATTAAATCCCATATGTAATATTTACAGAGATTGCAAAGTCCTATTCACACGGCACTTCCCTTTTCATTTTAAGTTTGAATTTTATTTCCCATGATCTAATTAAACTTTGAATCAAATCAACCATCTATGTACTCCTTTGATCATATTTACAAAGTATACATAGGAGATTTTTCAATCTCACATCATTCAATTTTTTTATATAAATTATATTTTTATCTTTCTTTTTTTTTTGTTGCCACATTTGTCTTTCATTTTTTGTTGTATAGTCTTTATTTTCATAAGGTAGAGTATATATATTAACTAAATGAAAAGTCGAAAAACCGTCAATTTTTCATGATATATATAGGAGAAGAATGAGAAATTTTGGGATATGAATAAGAAATATAAGAATTGATATAATAATGATGGGAAGAGTGAAGAGGGGGTGTGATAAGGAAGGTAGCAGGCATGCACGTCACGTAGCGCATGTGCTTGGTTTCATCACCCACATGCACATCCCCTATCAATTATATATGTGTCCTTTATTATTATCACTACTGCATAAGTGCATATATTATTAATTATTATTTGTATATTATTATTATTAATATAAAAGCAGAAAATGCCGACAATAGCCACACCACACTCTCAATATGTACATACACTGTACTTTGTGCGTACCCTTTAATTTTTCATTCTCCTTTATCCTTTTATATCTCATCAAAAGCTTATGAAATCTGTTAGTCATGCCTATCCTTTTGCCATGCAAAATCCATGGTTTTAGATTAATTAAAAGCTTCCCTGTTTTAGCTTCTTCTTTTTTCCTTTCATCACTTTATTTGATTTTTTTTATCTTCTCATTTGGCAGAGTCATCACATGATCCAGCTTCTAATGGTACTGCTAACAAGTTTAATAGAGAGAGACACACACACACAATTCACCTTTTTTGAGAATGGCAGTAATTAGTTGTTATTGTGGTGTTCTATTTTTGTCTTACTCTGGGTGGCACAGTGATAATGCAGGTGAATGTGTAAGAGTACTAAGTAATTGGTTGGGTGATAATTTGTTTGGGACATAGCAATGGGAAATTATAAAATTTGTATGGCACGGCATACGCAATAATGTGATTGTGACATGTTCGTTTTCGTTCTTGAATACAGACGTTGAGTCTATATGTACCCACACTGTATGTACCCACACTGTGCTCGCTTTTTATAAATGAAACAAATACCATTAATACTATAATCACTCACACACATAAGAGACACTAATTTTGCTTGAATGATGACTTCCATCAGTTAGCATAATCCTAGTTTTGTTGCCTGTTATTTTGTACCCTTGTGCAAAATATAATAAACTATCTAAGAGAGATTAATGATTTATACTCCCTTTAGTGTTATATTATAGTTCATTTTTAATTAATTCATACAAATGAAGGAGCCACAATCAATTCATTAAATATGTTTTATATTCATGAAATATTTCAATCATAACCCCTATAGATGAGGCTTTGAAGGGAGGAAAAAAATCGAAGAGTTATAATTGAGTATTACCTCTATGGGCAAGTTTGACAAATAATTATGAATGAATTTTCAAATGACTTATACTAGATCAAAGAATCTCTTAAAATATACCCTATAATAAAAATATGATGGACTAAAATAAGTCAGTTAGAGAATTATTAATTATGATTTTTTTTATTTTACCCAACTTATTATTGGCATATAATACTGAACAATGAAAAATAAGAGACAATTTTGAACATGGGCAAAGTTTAAAAAAAAAAAAAAAAGAACTAGACTTTGTGATCTAGTTGTATATATGACATCTTCCTGATAAGTAAGAGGTTACATGTTCGGTCTCATTTGTAACCTCAAACTTTTAGTTCCTACTTTTTTAATTAAGCAAATGTTTAAAAAACAATTAAAGACAAATTGATTGAGTTAATACGCCTTTCCTATATATGTTCATGGGTGGCTAAAAAAGACTTATATTTTGTACGGGATAAATAAAGTAGTGCTGGCAAAGATGATGAGAGGGGGAAGGGAGGGATGGTGGGGCCCAGGGAGGGGGAGGAAATGTCGAGGATCGGGTAGACAATGAGGGGAGGGGTCAATTAGTAAATATGGTTGCTTCATTTATACAAATATAATACCAAACTCCTACTCCCACATGACTCTGCTCCTCCTTTGTGCAAGCTAATGCTAAGCTCACTCAAATTCTTTTAATCTCTAATTAATTTAATTAACACTCTCTCATGTCCTTATGAGACGTATTTTTATAGTTTCTTTTAGTCTCAAATATAAGACTATATCTAATTTTCATCAAGTGTTTTCCAAATTACCAATATTGCTGTTCCTTGCAACAATCAAATAAAATAGGGAGGGGATGGGTAAAGTACTGTTTTAGAAAAATATATTGTATATTAAGTAATTTAACTAACATATTTAATCTAATTAAATGTAAGTCCTTTATTTAGGATAGGAGGAGGGAGGGAGTATCCCTTTAGTCCTATTCACAAGGCAGAGAAAGAAGACTTTATTTGATTCTATTCATAAATTACCTCACTAAATTTTTCATGTAAAGGTACAGTTTTAACTTTCATTTATTATGTATTGATTTAGTTCACATTTAGTTTGGTCAATATTAAGTATGTGTAAATTTGAAAAGTTGTTAAATGTTAAGGTATAGTTAATGAAGTTCAAGGTTTTCTTTAATTTTTGTCAAATATGTTGGAAGTACAATATAAATACTCCCTCTGATCCATAATATAAGAATAAGAAGTAACATGAAATTTGTTGACCCTCATTATAGGAGGTAACATATAAAAATTAAGATAATAGGATTTCTATTTTGACCTTGCATATTAAATTAAAGAAACAAGTGAGTGACTGTATAATAAATAATATAGGGGTAAAATTAAAAAATCATATTAATTTTACCTATAATAAATAACCCCACTATATTTTTTTGATTTGTATAAAATAATTGAATAGCTCTTGTAATAAATAACAAATTTGGTTATTAGTTAGCTTAGGGAGGAGCTAGCTGCTAGCTTTTTTTTTTTTTGCCAGAAGCAGCTGGCCTATCACGTTGCTGGAATAATCCCCTATGTTCATCGGGCCTTCCTTTTTAATTAATTAGTTACTAGTTAATGAACTTCATTAATTGATGAATAACGCATTTCAATGAGGCGAGAGATGGTGGCTCTCTTCCTTTCATCATTTCTTCTTTCATTTCACTGAAACCCATGCCCTCTTCCTCCCTCGGTTTTCACCCCGTCCTCTTACATTACATTATGTTAATTCCTTTTCATCTCTCTCTCTCTCTCTCTCTCTCTCTCTCTCTCTCTCTCTCTCTCTCTCTCTTTCTTTTTATTTTTTCAAAAAAATAGATATAGTTATTATCCCTTTTTTATCCATTTTTATTATTCCTACACAACTCATCAATTCTTCGCTCTCCATAAATTCAATAAGTAAAAAAAAAAAAAAAAACCTTCTTTAAAAACTTTTTCCCTACAAAGTGCTAAACTATTTTTACAATAGAAAACATCAACACTCCCCTTTTGATAAATAAAATCTTTTAAAATGAAAAATATTCACTGATTTTATCACCTAAAACTTATATGGTCTAATTTATAATTCGCTTTAAGTATGCTTTAAAATTAAGCAGCATTGTAACTTTACTCATGTTTCATATCATTATATCTTATGAAAAAAATGATTAAATTATACATTTATATTAAAACTTTAATTATTTCACTTGTCATAATAACAACATAGCATATTTTTATTAGGTGGGGTCGGTTCAAATAAAAAAAAAGGAGGAGTTGGCTATATAGATAATATGATGTCATTGTACTATACAACTAATAAATTGGATCAAATATTTGTTTTAAGAAGTATACATTATATCTATGGATGCATGCAATATTGTCACTTATTTACCATGCGACTATTTTGCATAATTACTTTGCTTTGATGAATCCCTAACTTGCAACCTCAAATGTTGAACATATATGGAATGATCCCAATAACTTATAAACTAGCCAAAATCCGCTAATTTGATTTTTTTTTTTAAAAAAAAAGTTGCCATTGTTCTAAAATAATATTGCTTATACAGCAGTTTTTTATATGATCCATAAGATATGAAGCAATCCCCTTGCGATTTTGAGTTCCGATGTTTATTCTACCATACACTTGCGGCCTTCAAAACAAACCTTATTCTATTAATCACACATACACACGTATATATTAATTTTGTTTATATAATTACTAATTTCTATGGCCCGTTGATTTTTGAGAAAAACGTCGGCTGCTACAGATTTTATCCCACAAAATACTACCTCCAATCCATATTATAAGAGGTAATCAATCTTGTTATATAAGCCAAGAAAAACATAGTTGAGTCATTAATTATGGGTAAAATTATTGTGTTTTTCCCATTTTACTCTTACATTATTTATTATACACTCACACACTCCTTCCTATTTACATTTACTATGCAATGGTCAAAATGGAAATCAATTACTTCATCCAGTTCTAATTATAAGATTAAATTGACTTTTTTTAGAGAAATGAAAGATACAAAATTTATCATTTTTAATCGAAACTAAGTCACCTTACCTATAAGCTTATAAGAGTCCAAAATTTGAATGGGTTTGTCCCTTTTTATGAGAGTCTGGTTAGATTTATCAAAGCATGTAATGAGTTTTTTCCCACTTTACCCATCATTATTCTCTCTATTTACATTCTCTTTCATACTCATTTATATATTATTATCGTATTTATCTCTCTTATGTACTCTATCATAAATGTGACAAATTTGAGAAAACAAAATTATTTCAGACATATTTTTCATTTTCAAACACTTTTTGAATCTGCGTGATTTTACTAATTGAGCTCTTATACATGTTACTCCCTCCGTCCCATAATATAAATTCTATTTTTTTTAATGACCTTGTTCTAAAATATAAGGTCCTATTTGACTTTGTTTGAGTAATAAATGCATTTTCCCCCATTTTATCCATGCATTAATTTTCTCACACATTCTCTTTTATTTTCTTTTCATAACTACGTATACCCTCTCTCTTACTCATTCATAAATAAGGGCACATTTGGAAAAAAAATGGTATATTTCTTACACATTTATTGTGTTTAACTAGCTTTAACTAATTTTTTAGAAACCCACAATTTGATTAAAAAGACATTATATAGTGGGACGAATGGAGTATAATCTAATTATATATAACATATATTAAAATTAAGTAATATATTTTACTTCCTTAATCTCCACAAAAGAAGGTAGTTTGATCTAATAATTAGGACTATCTTAACTTTTACATATTAGCTCTCATAAAAGATAGACCAAAATAACTCTCATGTTAACTTTTATAGGACAATATAATAGGGAGTAGATAAAAAGCTGCAAATTTTTTTTTTTTTTTTTGCCAAATTAGGCCAAAAAATTATTCAAGACTACTGCATTCTACAAACGCAAATAAATGAAGCTTCTTCTTCTTCCCCTCTTTCCCCCATCATCATCACCCATTTGATTAATTCTACAGTTTTTTCCTCAATTATGCTAAATCATGAAGGACCTAAAAGAATTCAAATTTTTCCACTGCAAAAGTTTTTTTTTTTTCCGCCCATAATAATAATAATAACAATAATAATTAATAATTAAAAAAGGATTGCTCCTTAAGCTTGGAGAGCTTCCACCCTAATCTTACTGTCCCTACATAATATGCCTATAATCGGGCCCACCACCATGGTGTTGATGAATCAAGAACTCATGATGATCTCCACCGTTGGATACACCAAAAATGGAAGCTTGACTCATCAACTGTTGATGCTGCTGCCTCTGCATATCCTTCTGCCTCCTCAGCTCCAAAACCTTCCGGTGAGAGTTCGAATGCTTCGTCGACATGAACGTCGGGCTCGCAGCGGGCCGATACTCCGGCACGAGCCTCCCTGACTTGTATCTCACCCCACACGCATTGCACAGAGTCTTCGGGCCCATAGGCCCTGTCCTCCACTGCGGCGTCTTCTCCGTCGCGCAGTGGAGGCACCTCCTACCCGTCGAGTCCGGATTATTATTATTATTATTATTATTATTATCACTCAACCCCTCCCTCCTCTTTACCGGCTTCGCCGGTTTTCCCTCCGCTGCGTGCGGCGGCGTGACGAGGTGGAGGAAGCGCGTGGACCAATCGCCGGGGGCGGCGCGTGAGCGCTTGCTGCGGGCTTTTCCTGGTAGGGGAGTTTCCGTACGGAGAAACGGTGCGTTTCGTGTTGCGTCGAACGGAGGTAGGGTTTCGGAGGAGGAAGAAGATTCTGGAGTTTGAGGTTTGGCGCCAAATGCTGATGAAGATCCGACGGCGGTTGAACCGGAGAGAAGGTGGAGAGTTTTCAGTTCATCTTGTCCGGTGAATGAATCTTCCACGAAATTTGATAGCCATTCCAGTTCCGCAATATCATCATACTGTAACCAAAAAAAAAAAAAAATTGGCTCAATTAACTTAACACAAACATCCATTGTCCAATAATTCAAAAGCATTTAACTAGCCACACATTTTCATGTAAACGAATGAAAACAAGTCAAAAGAAAAACAATGAATTAGCCACGGAAATTAGTGATGAAATTCGATCAATTCGGTTTAAAATTTTTTTAGCAACAATTTGTTCTAAAACGAATTTTGTGGCTAATCCGCTGGTTTTCTCAGTACAAGTCCCAAGTTAGAAGATTAAGAAGTAAATTAAGGGAATATAATGTTGAGTTGAAAACATCATATTGGTTTAAGTTTTTGTGATGTACGACGAACCTATAATATATATATATATATAATTAATTCGTATTTTTTTAAGACTAACCGGAACGCAGAGTTCGCCGGATAATTGATGAGGAGCGAAGTTGGATGAGAAATTACGGTTGTTATTGTTGTTGGAGGAGTTGCAGCTATCGACGGCGGTGGTGGTGCCGGTGGAGGAGTTATCGGTGGAGTTACCGGAGGCGACATTATCGAGGAAAGCGTTATTGTCGGAGGAGATGATAGCGTCGGCATGGGAGAAATCGAGGAGGTCGTCGACGGCGAAGGTCTCGCCGCCGGTAGGCTTCTGGTCGGAATGTCGCTTTTCCGGTGAGAAGTGGTCCCCACCGGAGCCGAAGTAACATGCACCGACAAAATACTCAGGTACTTCCATGAACAAATAATAATGTGTATGGTTGTACAGAGAAGAAAAAGAGTGAGAAAAATGAGATGAGAGAGATTTCTGTAACTGTAGAGAGAGAGAGAGATAGTGAGAGAGACTCTGTTTGTGTGAGAGTGAAGGTGGGAGAGGATGGGGTTTTGAGGAGTGAAGCAGTGGCAAAAATCGTAATTTAAGCAATATTGGAGGGTTTTTTGCATGTTGGGATATATGGATATAATAATAGTAAGTGACTTGCAAGTTCTGTAAAGTTATTGCCGCAGCATGTAGTTTTTATTTTTTATTTTTTTTAAATTTTTATTTGGTTATGGTAAGTTATTTATTCAACAAGATATTATTCATACTATTAGCTAATTTATATAGTGAATGTACAATGTATGTCATTCAATGTGGTTTTTTTCCATTCATGGTATTTGAAAATTTGGCTTTAATTTTGCTTCATGAATGTTATATCCCTTTGATTCAATTTAATTAATGTTAGGTTATTTACTCTTTTAAATTTTAATTTCCTTTTTTTCCACTATACCGTATTTAGGTAAATTAATGGATAACTTTGTCTGCCAAAAGACCAACTTAGCCAATTTGGGTAACTGTGGTACTTGTTTGTTGCATTGGGGTATAGCATTTTTTGGGATCTATATATATATTTATATATATTTGATAACTAAATATTTTAGTAATTAATAAATTATCTGTAGAACTGCAGAAACTGTGAAAAATATTAATCTTGTTTGAGTGTATATCTATATTCTAAAAGAATAATGAATTACTAATATTTATGATTATATAATATGATAGTAATTAATTTTTTCCTATTATAAATTATGTTCCATTTGAAAATGCATGTTAAACCAGGAAATAAACATCCGTGAATATTGCATGGGAAAATGTTAGTTTTATGTAACATGTAATAGTTTTTTAGTTGATATACTAATAAATATAATAATTGTATATAATATATATGTAAAATAGAAATGTAACAAATGAGTTTTCTTTCTTTCTTTATTTCTTTTTTGAGCATATCCAAGGAGTCTATTGGATAATTATAGAATTTTTTGTATCATCAACATACCACAAATAATCATCCTTTGTGATGGAAATTGATCACAAACTAAAATGAGTTATATTGTTATTAATTATAAAAAATGGGAGACTGTGGTCAATTGTTGCTTTAAAATTTTGGCATTAGCTATTTACATTATACTCCTGATGTCGCAAATGACTTTTATGGTAATTAATAGTTCCTAGAAATCGGTAAATTAATTTCAAATTAGAATACATAGCTGGGACTTGCAACTTAATATGGATTGAAATAATAATGCATTAGTTCAAATTAAATCTACCTTCTTAAAAACAAACTTATTATTCAAAAATCATTTTAGCTGAATATGCTTGATTTAATTAAAGGGATAGAAAATAGAAACAATAATAATGTGTCCAAAATTACTAAGAATTCTCATGGCATTGAAAAAAAGAAAGAAAGAAAGAAAGAATTGGCCTAAACAGGTGTTTTTTAGTTGATGATATGATTTATGAATAGTGATCATGTGGTCTATATAAAGGAATCAACTGCAAGCAGCAGCAGAATTAATAAAGAAAAAGACAGCAACTCGGAAAAAATAAAAACATTTATTCCTGGCAAAAATATTAATATTTTTATTTATGAAAATAAATTAATTATATATCAACTTCTTTTATATTGTTTGAAATTATAATAAATTACGTGATAATATAATGTTTTTATAATACATATATTACATCTCTGAGAGACCGAGACCCTCCTTCATTTCGGATTTACTCTTGGTAATAAGATTAAAAATCACGATTTGTAATTCAATTTTATTATTTAACCATATAAATTTAAGATACATTTGTAAAAAGGAAAATAAGTGAAGAATCTATGTTTAAACATTTTATTGACTAGAAAATTTCTGATATATTTTTATACATAAAAAACACCATCACTAATAAACATTTCATATGAAAAAATTGCACTCATGTCCTAGATAAGGGTATAATTTTAGAGATGCCCCAATGAGTTGTTAATGACAACTATTAACAATTAAAATAGCCTTGGATAACAAGTGAAAAAGTTATCAATGGACCTATCTGATATTAAATTTCTTACTTAAAACTTGAGTGTAATTGTTAAAAAAAAATACCATTGCTATTATTCTGACTAGCACATTTTTTAAGCAGGGAATTGTCACCTATCTTTTTATTATAATATCATATCAAATTCATCAGTTTTTACCAAAATATAATCTTACCCATAAGGCTAAATTAAGGTAATAATGACAAGGATATTTTATGGACTGGTGTGGGTGCATTATTAAGGCATGAATTAACAATGATTAAAGGGTAAACTAACGTGAAGAGAAAAATAATCCAACCCGAAAAAAAAAAAAGAATCAATCTCTGCAACTAAAAGAGAAAACAAAGGAAAAAAGAAAAAAAGAATCAAACAGTGGCAGGTTTTGTCGCTGTCACTCTCCAATAGTGTCCAAGTTTACAGAGGGAAGGCTAATAATGTTTAATGCTTGGGGAATTGTGCTTAAAGAAAATTAATTAATAATTAATCAGGGTTTCATTTCTGACTTAATACTGCAAAAATATAGTTATTTTAGTGGGAAATATGATTGTACTTTCTACCCTTCTTCCTCTATCATGACTTGTTATTAATTCCTACTTTCACGTTTATGCACGATGCTTACAGCTCAACTTCACTCCCTACCTCTGGCAAAAAAAAAAAAAAAACTTCACTCCCTACCATCCTTACAAGTTACAATCCTATCTTTGCTTCTTTAATTTCTTATCCTTTGGTTCTCCTAATGCACTTTTTTTTATTGGCACGAATTTTTTATGATTAAAATAGAAACAGTAAGAACAAAAATGAACATATCTAACATTAACTATTTGTTTTCTCAATTTCCTGTCATTGATATAAAATATAAAATCAACTATTTAATGTAAACTACTCTAGAAAACAAAATGTTATATTTAGGATTGGAGGGAGTATTAATCATCTTTCACACACAACTTTTTCCTACTTATTTTCTCTATTGTTCACTCCTTTTTTTCCTTCCACAAATAAGAGGATTTGTGAAATACATTGGATTAGTTTGTTGACTTTAATTTCTCTTACTATTTCACTCATTATATCAGTACTTTCATTGGAAAGCCAACGTTACACATTGATTATTTATAGAACATTTTAGTCAGAAGAGGGTCAAATGCTGCATAGTTCATTTACCAAGGTGGCGAGGTATGGACTCTTAAACAGAGATAAATTGTTATTAATGCATGCTCAAGATATGATGTGCATTCATCTTGTTTCACAATTAAATGTGTTAATCATCATTCTTAGGAAAAAAAGGTTTATGTTTTACGAGACAAAATTATACCGATCTTTCTCATATAATGCTTAGACATTTAAATCTCTTTCACCATTATAAGTACAAATACATTGGATTAGCTTGCAGATTTTAATTTCTCTGACTATTCCACTTATTATATCAGTATTTTCATTGGAAAGTCAACATTGCATATTGATTATTTACATAACGTTTTAGTCAGAAGAGAGCCAAATACTGCATAGTACATTTACCGAGGTGTGGACTCTTAAAGATAAATTTATGAATGCATGCTCAAGATATGATGTGCATTCATCTTCTTTCACAATTAAATGTGTTAATCATCATTCTTTGGGGGAAAAAAGTTTTACGTTTTACAAGACAAAATTGTACTCATCTGGTCCTATTTATAAGTCACTTCCAGCATATTTCACACAGACCAAGGAAAGCCTTAAAACTCATTAATTTTCCACTAAAATCCAACAAATTTATAACTTTACCCATATTAAATATCCACTATATCACATGAAAATAAAGTCAACACATAATAAATGAAGGGTAAACTTGTACATTCATACTCAATATTTAATTAGGTGACTTATATATAGGACCAAATAAAACATTCTCTCTCTGCCCTATAAATAGGACCAGATGAGTACATATCTTTCTCATATCATGATTTGATTTTTAACTCACTTTCTACCCCACCATTATATCAGTGCTTTCATTGGAAAGTCAACATTACACATTGATTATTTACGGAGCGTTTTAGTCGGAAGAGAGTCAAAATAATCCATAGTAAATTTGCGAGGCATGGACTCTTAAATTGAAATACATTGATTATATTAATGTATGCTCCCAACATGGTGACATTCAATTTCTTTTCCTCTTAATTTTTTAACAATCATTTTTACAAATTTTTTTTATCTTTTACCAGATCTTTCTCATGCCATACTTGGACTTTTATTTCTATTTCTACCCCACTCATTATAGCAGTGCTTTCACTAGAAATCAACATTATACATTGATTATTCACAAGGCGCTGTAAGTAGAAGAGGGTCAAATGCTGCATAGTACATACCAAGGCGTAGACTCACTAACTGATATACATTTTATTGATGCATGCTCACAGCATGTACATTCAACAATATGTTAATCATCATTTTTAGGGGGAAAGGTGTTTCTTTACAAAACAAAACTCTCACATATCTATCTCATATAGTGTAAAATCAATTCTCTGCAGTTAATTCAAATAGACAGGTGTCAAAGGATAAATAAAGCAATTGCAAATTGAATGGAAGGTGAATTAGGAAGCATGAATCAATAGTTAAATTTACATATAGATTGGCTAAAGGCAGTGCTACTTTAGCTTAGAATTTCCCATAAAACACATTATTAATGGCTATTAATGGCTAAGTGAGATTTTCATCCTCTTCAAAAGTTGAAATGAATTAAACCGTAATATTTTCAGATTCTTATTAATAAACTCGTCACATTACCATTAGAATTTGAATGGGATTACTTATTTGTTGCAAAATCCACGGCTAATACTAAAAGAATAGAAGGAAACTTGTGTATAAGTCATTTATAATTTCAGAAATTCTTACATACTCTTGTATATAATATTATGTCATCTCAATTCTGACAAATTAAAATATAACACGTCAGGCAATTTTAATTCTAATTGATCGATGACTCATATTAAATAATTCACAAATTGTCTTGTTTTTAAGAAAAATAAGCCTATTAACATTCAATATACTAATAAAATGTTTATCTTAAAAATAAAATAAAATACGACCTGTTTCATATAAATCATCAGCCAATTATAATTAAAATTAGATAAATCTTTGCATTATGATTGAGTCAGTGTTTAGATGACATGGTGCTCTATGATTATGTAAGTATTTTTCTTATAATTTATGATCTTATAAAAATGAAGTTATTGTAGTGTTAATTGGTTAATGTTGGCAATAAATCCGGCCATGAAAGAGGAAGCAGGTGGTGGGTTGGGCAGGGGTACATGGGACTCTAATCCCCATGTTCAGTCATTTCAGTCAGCGGATAAGGTGTTTACAGAATTACAGTTAACCACTTAACCTCATTACCCTCACAAATTTATTACTTTTTTAGGCCCTTTCTATGATTGTATTTTTAAGTTTTGGCCTCCTTTTTTAAAGAGGGAGAGAGGGGTAGTAAATCCGTTATCTTACATTTTTTGAAAAGAATTCACGTTATCTTGCATTTTATTATTTTAAGTTTTGGAATAGATGTTAGGATTGGTGGCAAGGAAATGAAACCCGGACCGGACCGGCCGGTTCGACCGGTTCAACCGTGAACCGGCCACTGGTCCGGTCCGGTCGAGCGAAAAACCCGGAGGGGATATCGAACCGGTCAACCCGGGGGTTCAACCCGGTTGAACCGGACAAGACCGGTCAGCCTGGGGTTCAACCGGGTTGACCCTTTTTTTTTAAAAAAAATAAATAAATTTATTTTATTATAATTCACCTAATTACTAACTTTCATTTCACTCAATTTTAGAAATTAGGAAACTATAATACTTTAAATACTATTTTACTTGCATATACTTAATATTTTATTATTGTTACTCTTAATATTTGTATTTTAGTCTGTGGATTGTAGAATAATATTTATTTTCACGTGTAATCAACTAATATTTTCTCTTTTTTCCTTTATAGAAACATTAAAATATTCATATTTGATGAATTATACATACCTATCTACATTTACATTTTGATATTAGTGATTATTAATGTTAATATCAATAAAATTTTATTATTTTAATATAATCCGGTTTGACCCGGTCCGACCCCGATCCGACCATTAACCCTTGAACCAGTGCCTCATCCGGTTTGATGCCCGGTCCGGTTTTTTGAACCTTGATTGGTGGGGACCATGCAGCACGTGAGAAAGGCAGTAAGGGTTGTCACTTGTCAGCCATCATGTGAGCCCTTTGCAAAGTTGACTTAACCTACAATGCTTTCATTTACTAACATGAAGCTTAATTAAACTACTTTCCATCAAATATTTTGCCACACATTACTCTTAGAATTGGTTTTTTTTTAATTACGTTTAGATATTTTCAAACCAAGAATTCCTAAGAATATAATTTTTATTTTTTTTAAAATAATATTTTATAATATTCCTTTTTATGAGAAATTCTTAGATGAATTTGTAATTTGAACAGTCACAAACAAATACCTTAAGTCTGAGGTAGGGATTTTAGTATGATTGGACACCCTAAAAAAATTACTTGGAAGATAAAAAATATTATTCTCTTGCTTTCTGCGTTTTTTATTTTGTAAGTTGAAAATAATACTATTTGTTAGCTCATTTTTAGGGTGCCTGATGAGATTGAAATCTCCATGTAAATTCTAAATTGTTTACATATACTTGATCATATTACAAATGATGTGGCTAACTGAATTCATATGAGAATTTATCCTTTTTTATTGATTTATTTGATTGAATTAAATTAAAGCATTGTTAGACACATTTTAGAATATTTCTCCCAATAACGTTTTCTCACTCACATAGAATCAAATTTGCTGCATATATTTAAAGAGTCAAAATCTCTTATATGAAGGCATTTTGGTATATGTAATATTTTTTTATATACCCTAAAAAGATATTTTTATTATTTTGTTTTAAAAAATGAAACATGGGGTTGATATTATAGTTATAATGACTTTCAATGAATAGAATAATAATTCTTTTTTTTTTTTCCAGCGAACAAAATAATATTTTAAATTGTTACTGTTTTGGTCGTGGTGCCAATTCTATATACCATGCCCCCATGTGATCAAAAGTAATAAAATTTAAAATTGAAATAAGTTGGGATACAAAAGGAAAATGAATTTGGGCCGGAAAAATGGGGAGTTATTAGCTTTCTTTGCTCCTTCCTCCGCACGTGCGTAGTGCCGCCCATGTCTCAACAGTGAACATTATAACGCGGTGCAGCACGTGCATCACACACATTGCACGTGACTTTTGATGACCCTCTCCTCCATAACCATGCTCATCACTCAGGTAGGACAGCTTGCAATGTAAGACTGACATTTGCAATTACTCCATGGGTTTTTTTTTTTTGACCTGAATTACTCCATGGGTTTCAAACTTCAAAGTATTGGGTTTCTTATATCATCACTTTTTCTCATTATCCTTTGTCACCACCACCACCACCGTTGATTGACATGAATAATGGTTGAGATTTAATAATGAGAAAGAGTAGGATAAATATTATATACAAATAAATAAATTTAAACTACTAAGATTTAATCTGGATATCTTACTGCACAATGATCTATTAAAATAATAAAAATGTTGGTATTTAAAATTATTCAATTTTAACAATTCATTAGTCAATCTAATGGTGGTGATGGGATGATGAGGGATGAGAGAAATAAATGATGAAGAGAGAATCCGCTTCCATAAGGTTTAAAATTATTAGTGAAGTTGACTTTTTTTTTAAAAAAAATGATAAGAAAGTTAAATAAGTTAATTGTAAATTAATGTGTCTCAATTTTTTTCTATAAACTAATTTAATTTGACTTATAAGTTAACATATAATCTAATAACACACAAAATTTTTTATAATTAAATGATTCATTTAATTAATATAAAAAAGTCAACTATATCTTATATATTTAATAATGGAAGGACAAGTATATTCTCTCTCTCTCTTTTTTGGTTTGATGGGCATAGTGTTTGAGGGAGTCCACATCGAATAAGCCCAATAAGAAATGGTTCGCCTTTGAGGTCACCTTTTTCTAGACAGAATGGCCCAACAGCGTAAGTACTATCTGAATACAACACTCAACCATTCAGCTTGGCCTCCCTCTCGTGCAGCGTCCTTAATTCAATCAGCGTGATGACTATTGACCGATGAGTGTTCAACGAGGACTCCCCCCTCCAGTCAGAGTGGCCTCCCGTTCAACGTGCTTATGAAGTGTGTGGACCTCCCTCTTTTATTTAAAAAACTCTATGCTTCTTTCCTCTTTCTTTTTCTTGCACAATCATGGTTATTGATTGATTGATGAGTGGCTGCAAAAAAAAAAAAAAAAAGAGAAAACTAAATCAACTCTGATAATACTCATTTCTATTCTAATTATAAGACCATTTTGATTTTTTTAAGAGAAATTAATGATTTAAAATTAATCACTTTAAATTGTCTATAGTTATCTATTTTCCTCAAAACTAATTTATTCTACTTATAAACTAACATATAATCCAATTATATGTGACATATGTTATAATTTAGTGGTCTAATTTACTTTCCTAACTTCGACAAAAAAGTTAAAGTAATCTTATATTTATGATCGAAGGAAGTAATAATAATTACAATAAAACTGAAACTTTTTTTTTTATTTTGATTCAACTTTCCTATTTTAATTCAAGATAAAGTATTTTAAAAGAAATCCCTAAATAATGCTTAAATTGATATCTTATCAAATATAACTAAAATCTCAATTTTTAAATTAATAACTTTCTAAATACAATAAAATACTTATAAAAATTTATTATATATGGGGAGTCACTCACACCAAAATTCTAGTTGTAGAAATCAAATCCTTCTTACTAAAGCTTGTGACTGCAGTGAGAGAGAAAACTAATCTTGGCAGGGATTTCGTTAATTTCCCACATTATCAAATAACATATTCGTTGCATTGGGATAATGATCGATGATCGATTCGAGTTGATTCACACAATAAACAGTCCTACCATCTATGGTTTTAAAGATACAGTAGTAATAGGTGTAAGTAATGGGTTAGTATGTCTTGCCAATAAGCTAACTTTCGGATTCATTCTTTGGAATCCAACTATTAAAAAATATGTATGTCTTCCTCTCACATCGATAGGATTTGGGATGTAAAACTTAAATTATTAATTGTAAACTCATTTAAATTCACAAGTTTACACACCGTTTTTATATTTCTATCAAGTAATCTCGTCAACTTATTTAAAATCTCATGTTAATTATATTTATTTGACCAAATTGAATGAATTTTGTATATAAAATTTAGAATTTTTTTTATTGAATTTGATAAAATATGAATATTGATATATTTAATTTTAATATCATCAATTCATATTTAAAATGGATATATTTAGGTTAAAAAATTTTGATTTTTTGTATTTTTTAATTTAATTATATACTTTAAACATATATTTATTAATAGAAGTAACTCTTAAAAATTTATTGTTCGAATTCACAATCCCAATTTACCGAAAACAACTTACAAGTTTAAGTTTAAGAGCCTTAATCTAAACCTTTAGATCTAATCATATGAAACAGAAAATGAGGGTAGTTCCGGAATCAAGGGGTCAAAGGGAAGTAAGGGTATGTTTGGGGTAGTTTAAAATAGCTTATGGAGAATAGCTTCTGGAAAAAAAAACTGATTTTAAAAAAAGCTGAAAAAATAGCTTTTGATGAATGAGAGTGTTTGGATGGTTGTTGTGATAATAGCTTTTTTTATGTGTAAATTACTAAAAAGGACATAAGTTTAATGTGTTGCGAAAGAGAGAGAATAATGGCATTTTAAGTATTTCAATATGACATGTGTAATGATGTATTTTCTGTCTCGTACTTCGCGTAAAAAGTAGTTGCCTGTTTGGATTAGCTTTTAGAGAATAGTTTCTGGGGAAAAAGCTGAAAAAAGCTGATGTTTAGAAAAAATAGCTTTTGTAAAAATGAGAGTGTTTGGATGGTTGTTGTGAGAATAGCTTTTTCTGTGTAAATTACTAAAAAGGACATAAGTTTAATGTGTTAGGAAAGAGAGAGGATAAGGGTATTTTTGGTAGATCATTATGACATGTGTAATGATGGATTTTTTTTACCTCGTACTTTGTGCAAAAGGGGAAAATTGTAACTTATTCAAAACCTATGTTTCCAATCCAAAATAGCTTTTCATATTTTTTCAAGTATTTGACTTACCTTTTTTAAAACCTAGGTTTGGACTCAAAACCTAGATTTTGAGTCAAAACCTAGGTTTATTAAAAAAAAGTGTTTGACTGCCATTTTTTAAAACCTAGGTTTGGGTAAAAAAATTGTTTTCTTCCTTCCACCCAAACAGGCACTAAATGTCAAAACTCCAAAAACAGATATGGTGCCATGGTGGCCAGATAAGCTCATTCGGCATCAAATCAAAGGTCGTGTCAAAGTGAATCCCGTTATCATCATCTCCCTGCTGCTCCCTCTACTTCCCTCACGCAACCCTACTTCATTTACTCCCCTCTTCCATTTTCAGTTTTTCTTTCTTTCTTTCTTTCTTTTTTTTTTTCCCAACTTCGCTGTGTTTGGATTAGCTTCAATAATTTTTTTAATATGACTTTTTGAGAATTGAGAAGTGAGATTGAGTAAAAGTTGTGAAGTACTAATTTTATTTATGTTTGGATTTGTAATAATAGAAGTGATTTTTTTAATATTATTTTTAGAAATATGTTTGGATTATTATTTTGGAAAGCAAGTTTAGATAAAAATTATTAAAATGAAAATTATTGTTATTAAATAATACATATATAACATGCATATATTCTTATAGTTTAAAAAGAAAAAGTGAAATTTGGGGTTTTTTGAGGATTTTAAATGGTTGGTTTCTCCTTTATTTTAAAGAAAATAATTTTTAAAAAATATATTTTTAGCTCAAAGGAGAATATTGTGGGAGAAAATAATTAAAGATTATTATGGTAAATTTTTGGAGATAAAAGCAAATTTTAGATTAAAAGAAAATATCTTATTTAAGAATTTTAGGGGTCTAATAGTCTAATTTTTCTACCCACTTTATTAAATAATACAGAACAAAAGGTGTGAAACTCATCATTCCAACATGCATAAACCAAAAGCTATAAGTTAAAAGCTAAAATTTTCAGCATTTTCCTAGAAACCCATTAAAAGCTATAAACTCTTTTTTAAGTAAACCAAACTAAACATCATACAAATTCAAAAGTTTATTGGTGTGGCCAGACCGAGTTTATGGGCTTGAAAATGCCATATCAAACATGCTCGAATCCATATTCACTTTTTCACTTCCTACAATCTCTTTTTTCTCCAATAAAATATAATACTCCTTGTCTTCTTTGCCCAAAAATAATAACACTCCTTTGATTTTTTTTTAATGTTGACACCAATGAGAATAAAAACAAATATAACTTCAATTCTAAAATTTTACATAGAAGATGAATAACTCTATATTACCTATAGAGAATTTTAAAATTCAAATGGTATTTTTTTAGAGTTTTTCTTCTTCTGAAAACTATATAACTAATGTGATTAATTTAAATAAGTTGAGTAAATTAGTTAATACTATGTCATATTTTCCATAAAAATAAAAAATATATTTAAAAAGGTTAAAGGTTATATTTGTCCCGGAAGTGTGTAAGGTGTATCATATATGCCCGGAAGTATTTTTGGGTCCAAATTTACCTTGAAAATATGAAAATGGATTAATTTCGCCCTTTATCGTTAAAATATTAACGGTCAACGATTACTATTTAACAGTTAACGTGAGTTTTTTAACGATAAAAGACGAAAAAATTGATCCATTTTCATACTTTTAGGACGAATCCAGACCTATAAGTAGTTCTAAGACAAATATAATACACCTTACACATTTTCAAGATAAATATCACCTTTAACCATCCTTAAAACTTAAAAATAACCCTCGATAAATAATGGGGGTGAAAATAATGAGCCGCCTTCAATTCGAGCCGCATGCCATTAACCTCATAATGTTGTCCGCTCAGCCCCTCTCTTTTATTACCACTTTGCCATTCCTCCCTCCTTTCCCCTCTCCCCAAACTACCCTTACTTCCCTATATTATCTCCTATTAACATTGATTTCTTCATTTTTATATTGTTAGAGTTCCAAACTTCTAATCGCTTCATAATTAAGTCTTCTAATTTATAAATAGAAATATACTGTGATATTAGAGCTATTTCTTTATCCACTTTCAATGGCTTTATAGGCACTTAATTATGTTCTATATCATTGTGTAACTTGTAAACACTTGTATTTTTAATATCATTTTGTTTTTTAACAAAAAAACAAATAGAAATATAATTTTATATAACTATTATAAACTAACTTAATTTTAGGATGAAGTTAATAACAAAACTCTAACTTTGATATGTTTAATTTGTACTAGATCAAGGAAACTGAATAAACCACTTGATTTTAATATATTTTACAAGTAAATAAATTATACGTTAGTTAATAAGTAATATAACTTTGCTTTGTATAAATATAAATACTTTAAAGTGATTTATTTTACACATTCAATCTCTCTAAAAAAAAAATATCAACTTAATATTATATTTAGAATAAGAGGGAATATAAATTAACCTAACTTCAAAAACTCAATGCTACACACCAATTGTGAAAATATACCCTTCATTTAATAAAATAACTTTTACAGTATGTGCCTTTTCATTCGTACTATAGGAGTAGTGGTGTCCTAATAACATGAGTTTTATGAGAAATTATACGTTTGATCTCATTCGTAATAATTTCACTTGTATGTTGTAGTGTTGTCTTATCTACTTAAAGAAAAAGAGGGGTTGTGATTGAGAGAAATTTTTAAATGAATCTACTTTCTATATAATATGTGGTCTGATCAATCATAAGTAAAGACCTTGAAATTGATGTTGATATTTTTATATGATTGGGCAACCTAAATGCATATAAGTTTTTTCCAACTTCCACATAATTTTTCTCTACGTTAGATTTGAGGTGTTTGTTTGTTATTAGTTGGACAACAAATGTCCAGGCAAACCACGTTTACATGTGAAATTCTCCTTGGCTAGGGAATAATGAGACGAGGGCATTAATGTCATTAACGTATTACGGTCAAATACAGTCATCCCAAAGAGTGAGGAAGACTGGGCGGGAAAAAGGGTATAATGGTCCGTAAAAATGTTTTTGGTCCGTTTGATTACTAACAGTTGAGCTCAATGAAAGACCTGTCAGCAGAAAAGTGACAAACCAATGAAACGAAACCCAACCAGCAAATCCCAGAATAAAGAAAGAAACCATATAGCAAATCTCTCTCTCTCTCTAGGGATTCCTCTTTATCTTTTCTTGTTTAATTCCAAGTAATTCACAGGTGGGTGAAAAAAAGAAAAAAGCATGTCACACATGCCACAGAGAGAGAGAGATCCATTTTTAGCTTCAACAGAATCTACCCTTTGATCGTTTCTCTATTTTTCTCTGTCAAAGGTATGGTGCTCCCTCTGTGAAAGCAGGGAAAAAGACAAGACATGATTCAGAAATCACGCAAAACTCAATGGATTATTAGCTGAACTGGGAATCTTGACCACGATGAAGATTGATCCTTTTTGACTGGTTTCCCACTTCGTAAGCAACAAACCAGCTCATCGGTTTTTGGGATGTGACGCTTTTTGGGGTTTGCTGGTGCTGAGTTTTCTGTGTTTGGTAATTTTTGGAATGTTTCTTCTTATCAGATCGTTGGTTTTCTGATCTCTGATATCGAGAGGTTTATATGTTTTCTCGTGTTTGTAGCTGTCTCTTTAGTGATGAAACAAAGATAACTTCTTTGAATGCATATTTGGTCTTTTAGCTGTATTGGTGAAACTTGTTGAGCTTGTTGTGGCATTTTGGTTGGAAAATTTGGGATTTGTTGTTGATTGGTTATTATGGCAATGTCCTGCAAGGATGGTAAAGGGATACTAGACAATGGCAAGTATGTCCGTTATACACCTGAGCAGGTTGAAGCTCTTGAGAGGCTTTACCATGATTGTCCCAAACCTAGTTCCATTCGTCGCCAGCAGCTTATCAGGGAGTGTCCTATTCTCTCTAACATTCAGTCCAAACAAATTAAAGTTTGGTTCCAGAATCGAAGGTATTCTTTATGATGTCTAGTTCAATGGTTCTCTCTCTGTTTAATGCCATTGTTTAGCACTTATAGGAAGTGCTCCCTCCTTTCCTAAACATAGGTTGTCTAAGAAAGCTAAATAAGTTACTTATAATTGATTACTCGATTGTTTGACTTGTAAACTAGCATATAATCTAGTAATACACAAAATATGTTATGGATAAGTGGCTCATTTAGCTCCTTTAATTTCTAAAAAAAAAAGGTTTAACCGCGTCTTATATTTACGAATGGAGGAATACATTGTATCTTTTCAGTTATGTCATTTAATTGCAGAACTGAATGTTCATTCTTTTTTGCAGTGATGTTCCATGGATATCGGATTTGTTTGTATCATGATGCCAGTTGCTCTATTTTTGATATTTCAGGTGTAGAGAGAAGCAGAGAAAGGAGGCTATGCGCTTTCAAGCAGTTAATAGGAAGCTTACAGCTATGAACAAGCTCTTGATGGAGGAGAATGATAGGTTGCAGAAGCAGGTGTCTCATTTGGTGTTCGAAAATGGCTACTTTCGTCAAAACACTCAAAATGTAAGAATTTTGCTTATTGTGCTACTAGTTTGTTAGAAGTGATACAATTTTTTAATTAATATTAGTAAATAGTTGATAGTTGATGTTGGTAAACTAATAGTAGTATTCTTGGCATCCGCCCCATAGCTTCTATCTGGTAGATATTTTTATCAGCCGTGGGCTCAACTGTTCTATTAGTATACCTTTCTATACATCTGATGGTCGAATTACTTAGTTAAAAAGGATATTTCTTTTCAGACGACACTTGCAACTAAGGACGCAAGCTGTGAATCTGTGGTGAGCAGTGGTCAACACAGTTTGACAACACAGCATCCCCCAAGGGATGCAAGTCCTGCAGGGTTAGTGGAATATGATTATGTCCCCATCTGTTATTGTGTGGTCTTTCATCACCTAATCATGCGTCTGTGACTTATAAAACCATCCTTTATTTTCCCCAGACTTTTGTCCATTGCTGAAGAAACTTTAGCAGAGTTTCTTTCAAAGGCTACTGGGACTGCTGTTGAGTGGGTCCAGATGCCTGGAATGAAGGTAATACTTACAGTTCTTTAGGAATGAGTCATACACTAATCGGTTAAAGGGCGTGAGTGTTATCATCCATAGAATAACTAAGACTTGCTTTGAGTCAGCTTAAATCACTTGTTTAAGTTTGGTTAATTCCTTAAGAAGGCTTTTCCTCAAAGAAGCGTGAAAAGGCCCCCCCCCCCCAAGGGTTGAAATCAATTCGTAGGTTTCTTCTTTGATATTTGCTAATTTGTACAGCCTGGTCCGGATTCCATTGGAATCGTTGCTATTTCTCATGGTTGCACTGGCGTGGCAGCTCGAGCCTGTGGTCTAGTGGGTCTTGAACCCACAAGGGTAAGTGCTTTAGATATGGTAATTTTATTCCGTTTCTCTTGCTTGAGCTAATAAATTTAATGGTTGACTTTAACCTTGACAGGTTGTGGAAATTCTCAAAGATCGGCCTTCATGGTCTCGTGATTGCCGAGCTGTTGATGTTCTGAATGTGCTGCCCACTGCTAATGGTGGAACCATAGAGCTGCTTTATATGCAGGTAGTATTCAAATTAGTTTTTTCTGAATTATGACTATCTGTGTAGTGAATCCATATAGTGGGATAAAGCTTCTTGTTTGATCAACTCTCTATGGCTGAGAAGATTTTTCTGGACCACATATTGAATGCTTGAGTTTTTGGTGACTCAGCTATATGCGCCAACAACACTGGCGCCTGCTCGAGACTTTTGGCTGTTGCGTTATTCATCTATTTTGGAAGATGGCAGCCTAGTGGTTAGTGCCTCTAAATAACTTTTTTGCACCAATTATAGGTTTAATTACTTAGATTTGACTTTGACTCATTGTAGCTGATAGCAGGTGTTTCTTGTGTGCGGTTGTCTTTCCCTCAAATTTTTCATACGACCCCCCACACACTAGTATTTCTAAGATATCATTTTTCCGATGTCTGCTTTGCTTCAGGTCTGTGAGAGGTCTGTTAAAAATATCCAAAATGGTCCAAGCATGCCATCTATGCAGCATTTTGTGAGAGCAGATATGCTTCCTAGTGGGTACTTGATAAGACCTTGTGATGGGGGTGGTTCTATCATACACATTGTTGATCACATGGATTTGGAGGTGCATTAATCTTAGCATTGTTTCCCATCAGTTGCCAATTTTTGTTTAACAAGGAGCTCAGAATGTTTGTGTTTTTGTTAGCCATGGAGTGTGCCAGAAGTACTGCGTCCATTGTACGAATCATCAACAGTGATGGCTCAGAAGACAACCATGGCGGTATGGTTATTGTATCTCTTTAGTAATGGGAGAATAATACATGCATTATAGTGCTTAGTTTTTCAGTCCAAATTGTTAGAGATGAGGAAATTGTTAATCACCAGAGTAATAGTTGTATTTGCTATAAGGATGGGCAAGGTTCTAACATCAAATCCCCCCCCCTCTTTCAGGCCCTACGCCAGCTTAGACAGATATCTCATGAGGTTTCTCAGTCTAATGTCAATGGGTGGGGCAGACGACCTGCAGCTTTAAGAGCATTTAGCCAGAGACTGAGCAGGTATGATATTCTATTTGTTAAATAATATTAGTTTGTATATATTTATATAGAATTGAAATCTCAAGCATTTTTTAACTGTAGGGGCTTCAATGAGGCTCTGAATGGTTTTACTGATGAAGGGTGGTCAATTATTGGCAATAATGGTGTGGATGATGTTATGATCCTGGTGAATTCTTCTCCTGAGAAATTAATGGGTTTAAATCTCCCTTTTGCCAATGGATTTCCATCTATTAGCAATGCAGTCTTATGTGCCAAAGCATCAATGTTGTTACAGGTCAGGATGCTTTAAAGTTTCCTCCAAATTAGAGAAGAAAAATATGGATTCACCAGATATCTCTTTTTTCTTGTCATTAACTTTATACAGGGAAATATCCATTCTATTTATGCCAATCAGTATCTAATAGGATGAAATTCTCATTATTTTTGTGGTTGCGTGACATTTGGTTGAAAAAAGAACGATGGTATAAAATTGTCATTACCATGCAGTTGTTTGGTTGACATTGAATTACTCTTGACTGGAACATGTAAGGATTTGCTTAACTAATCACTGGCTCTCTGAACCAGCCTTATGTAGCATCTAATCCTGTGTTCACCTAATCATAGGTTCTAGTCCAAGAATATTTCTTTTTCCTATCCTAAAACTGGAACACTCTCCGTTCGAGTACATTGAAATAGTTTTTTCTTTCTTTTTTTTATTTTTTTTATTTCCTGTTTTAACTTTGCCCTCGTGTTTCTCTATTGCATGTACTGTTTCATTGTTCAGAATGTGCCTCCGGCCATTCTCCTCAGGTTTTTGCGGGATCATAGATCAGAATGGGCAGACGACAACATGGATGCTTACTCGGCTGCTGCCATTAAAGTTGGTCATTGTAGCTTGCCTGGATCTCGTGTTGGAAACTATGGAGGTCAAGTTATACTTCCTCTGGCCCACACTATTGAACATGAAGAGGTGATTCATTGACGTCTGTTTTACAAAAAATCCATTATGAGCTTGCGATTTGACAATGCTGGATGCACTAATTTGGTACTGGTTCTTGCTAGCTTTTGGAAGTTATCAAATTGGATGGAATTGCTCATGCTGTTGAGGGCACACTAATGCCAAGAGAGCTGTTCCTTTTACAAGTATGTTTGTTTCCTTATGCAACATGCCTCCCTTCTTTAAAGCATTCGTGCTAATGTTGCTGGAATTAATGCAGTGAAACTAAGTTATAAGTTGTACGTTATGTACTATAAACTTAATAGAATCATCTAGAGGCCTTAGACTTGGGAGTTTAACTTGACATTTACAACATGCTGCAACCAAAGCATAGTATGATATATTCTGACAATTCAAGTAAATGTAGGGTTTGCAGAGTCAAACCAAATATAGATCTGTAACTCCAAGTTTTGTGATGATTCATGTTTGTCTTGAATTGCACATAACTTTTGTCTATACTCAGTCCTCAATTACATCTACACTAAATCCTGAACTGAATTTTGATCTCTTGTACTAACTAGATGTGGATCTTGGCAAATCTCATTGTTCATGACTTATGAATGGCTCGGCTTGTTATAGATATAATATTGATATATTGATGAGTTATTAATTACTGCAGAACCTTTCTAAATTATCTTGATTAGTAAAACTTGTATAGTTTTGGAGACCAGCTATAACTTTAGATTTTAGTGTAATTGTAGTCTCAACCTCTAACAAACTGTTGTATTGTTATGCTTGATACTTGCTGTGGCCATATCATCAGTGATTGTGTTTTCTTCTTGTTAATTTAATAATTCTCAGTTTCTTTTTTCCTTGAAGAAACAAATCTATATGCTTAAATATCTCAACAATTTCGATTTAGAAGATGACTTGCTAGTTGCTAGTATAATCCTGTTTTTGTTGAACTTGTACTGGAATGAGATATAGCTTTTTCATTTTTTCACTGTCATCATGTTTTCTTTGATGATGTTTCTTTGAGGCTAATTTAAATTTCATTTTGATGCTACTTTGTCAGCTCTGTAGTGGGATGGATGAGAATGCTGTTGGCACCTGTGCTGAGCTTATATTTGCTCCAATTGATGCATCCTTTGCTGAATACACCCCCCTTTTACCTTCTGGATTTCGCATTATTCCTCTTGATTCTAGGAAGGTTAGCTTCAATCATTGTTAAAAGGAGATATTGCCTCTTATTTATCTTTCCATTAGATTCTCCTAATCATTTAAATTTTGATGAATTATTTTTTCAGGAAGCCTCTAGCCCAAATCGAACCCTTGACCTTGCATCTTCTCTTGATGTTGGCCTTGCTGGGAATAGAGCATCTAATGACTATGCCGGAAATTCCGGCTGCATGAGATCTGTGATGACAATAGCATTTGAATTTGCATTTGAAAGTCATATGCAGGAGCATGTGGCGTCCATGGCACGGCAATATGTTCGCAGCATTATATCATCAGTCCAAAGGGTGGTGTTAGCTCTTTCTCCATCTCATCTGGGCTCGCTGGCTGGGCTTAGGCCATCGCTTAGTACTCCTGAAGCCGAAACACTTGCTCGATGGATCTGCAACAGTTATAGGTACATCAGTTTCACTATTTTTAAATAACTGTCTATAACAAGAATCTTTATTCAAGATTGTCATACAGATAAGAATTGAATCTTCTATATTGGCTCATTCAGTGAAAAGGTTTAGCTCTTTTATTGCCATCAATCTTGTTAAATTTGACCCAGAAGTTGCTGCAATTACATCGCTAGTCTTTTGCAGCGTAGTAGTCATATGGGTATAAATGTCATGTCAATAGGATTTCATGTCAGCTTTATTAAGTTCTATACCTTTACAGTTGGGACTGATATGCTTCTTCCCACTGGTTTTACTGGTAAATAGTTGTATTTCATAGACGGCTGTTGCTTTACTGTTCCACATTTGCAGGTGCTACTTGGGAGTGGAGCTGTTAAAATCTAATAATGAGGGGACTGAATCGATACTCAAGGCCTTGTGGCATCACTCAGATGCTCTGTTGTGCTGCACGCTAAAGGTATTCTTGGGATCGAATTCAAAATAACATACATGCATTCTTTATTGCTAAGAGTAAATTTAAGAATTGGACCTAAATCTCTGATATATGTTGACAATCCCTAGGCTTTCTTCTTTCTTGTACCTTAGTTATGGAATAAGTTTCTGCTTGATACTGTGGAAGAAGACTTACCTGTCATAATTAATGTGGTATATTAAATCCTTAGGCTTTGTTCTTTCTTGTACCTGAGTTACTAAATAAGTTTATGCTTGATACTGTGGAAGGAGATTTATCTGTCATAATTTAAAGTCAAGCATTGATTCTTCTGGATCTAATTGTGGTGGACTAGGAAATAGTTTAGTTACTAAATAAGTTAATGCTTGATACTGTGGAAGGAGACTTACCTGTCATAATTTAAAGTCAAGCATTGATTCTTCTGGATCTAATTGTGGTGGACTAGGAAATAGGAAGCACGAGAAGGCTATTTTTCTGAAAAAACTGAACCCATTTTATGCAGGCGGCGCCAGTGTTCACTTTTGCAAACCAGGCAGGGCTTGACATGCTGGAGACTACCTTAGTTGCACTGCAAGTCTTGAGTTTGGAGAAAATATTTGATGATCATGGGAGAAAGATCCTCTGTTCCGAGTTTCCCCAGATTATTCAACAGGTCTGCCTATATATTTTTAAGATAAATAATCATTAATTTTGCCTCTATTTGTTTGCTGTTTCCTTCCTATTATGTTATGGCTGAAGGGATTGTTAAATTGAGCATGCTGGAAATACAGCTAGTAGTTGCTTTTTGGAAGGTTTCCAAGATTTTCTATTTGATCTATCCTCATTCTTCCATTTCAGGGCTTTGCTTGCCTTCAAGGTGGTATCTGTCTCTCAAGCATGGGACGGCCAGTCTCACATGAGAGAGTTGTGGCCTGGAAAGTGCTGAATGAAGAGGAGAATGCTCATTGCATCTGCTTTATGTTCGTGAACTGGTCTTTTGTTTGATGGTTTTATATCCCCAAGAATAGTACATTATGATGTTATAGTTGAAGTCAGTGTACCCTAAGACTTGTTTTGTCGTTTGATGTGCTACGTATCTACTGGGTTTATATGAAGACTTGGATTGCAAACAGAAGACTCTGTTAAAGACTGTTAAACTATATTTGCTTGTTTCCTCTATCCTCGTGTATCCTGTTGACTTATTAGTGGACTATGCATTTTTCTATCATGATAAGGATGGCAGCCTTCAAAAAATCAAAAAATTCTGAAGAACGAACTAACATTTTGATCCTTGGACTTTAAATTCTCTGATGTACTTTATAATTTTTTAAAGTATTAAATTACAATTGATATTTTGGTATCAATTTTGCGTTAGAAGTTTTTTAACCACCAATGTTGCTCTATAAGTATGAAAAATTTAGCAATATTGCTCTGAACTAACGGATAACGGAGGCGATAACGTGTTATGTTATGGTTCACTTCAAAATGAAGATGAATCATTTTACCTCGAAAGTTTTCCTTGAGTATCGATTTTAACTAGAAAGTTTTTTGGGGTGTAATGTCGCCCTTGATGGCAAAATTGGTCCTCAAGGAAAACTTCTGGGGCAAAAATGGTTCATCTTATTCTAACATGGACATGACATAACTTCCCTTAATGCCTCTGTTAGTTTTGAGCGACATTACTACACTTTCCATACTTTTGGGGCAACATTGGTTCTAAAACTTTCGGGGTAAAATTGCTACAAAGTGAATACTTTCAAGGCAAAATTGGTATTTAACCATTTCAAAATACGATAAAATGACTTTAATGATCTCATTCTTTTCCCCACCTTTTCCATCATTTTCTTCTTCCTCTGTTTTCTCTGCCATTTGTTATTCCCAGCAAAAACATACTAAATTTGCATATTTAGATTTTTTATTTTATAATTAATTTTGTACAAACATATATGATAAATAATTATTACTTAGAAATATCTACAAGTTGTAGTACAAAGGTAAAAAATACTCATTATAATAGGAGATATTTTAGTGGTGTGTATTTGTGTGTGTATATATATATATTGAAAAACATAAGGTTTTCAAGGTGATCCATAGGATAGGAAGGCAATGAAACTCTTTTAAGTAGGGCTACACAAAAATCCGGTGGCTTAGTCTCCCGACCTGGACTCGGCCCAATCTGAGGCCAAATCAGTCTTGGGACCAATTGGTCTGGAACCATAACAATCAGAACGAGACCAAACCCCGACCACCGGGTATGATAGGACAAGGGCATATGCTTTAAGGCCATTGGGCTAGTTCGGCCCAGAAATATTATTATTTATAATAAAAAATTAATATATTTTAATTAGTTAATACTTAATATTACTAATTACTACACCATATAATATTATAATTCATTATTTTTTCCCTAATCTTTTCTTTCAATGAGACATGAGAGTAGAGACAAAGACCAATGACCAAGAGATTATTTTTTGTTTTTAGGTTTAGAAGGCAAGAACCAACATGACATGTCATGTGGCCTGGAGGACATGTCTTGCCCAGTCTTGGTCCCGGCCAAACAGGACCTGGTCAGGTTTCGAGCCAAAAAAGCCAGCATGGAGATTTTTAGGATAGGACTTAAGGCATATACCTAGCTTGGTCCTGCCAAATTTTTGTGCAACCCTACTTTTAAGTATGATGAGATGAGAGGCGTCATTAAAGTCATTTTACTCACATTTTTAAATCCCAAATTAGGGCAATGACTAAATTAACGATTTGTTAAATTTACCCGATTTAAGATTTTTGTATTCCAAGTAGATTTTCCCTGGTTTTTACATAGGTTTTTACACTTCACTTTGTAAATGCATCAATGAAGAGCACCACTTTCAAGTGTGTGTGCGTGTAGCGCACCCTTGAGTTCGCCCTTTAAGAAAATAAGAAGCAACAGGATAGTAGAAGCTAACCCCCGGGTGTCGTTCGCTTGAGGAGTCTAAACGCAAAAGATGACTTAGTAACTAGTATGCAAACTATTAAATACGGGTAAAAAGTATTGTATTTTGTTTTTGATTTGGAAAAGATGCAAAAGGTATGATATGTTCAAAAGTAAAATAAAGATAGGATGAAAGTGAGATTTGGAGGGGGATGAAAATAGAATCATTCTTGATAAACGGAAACCTTGGGATTCATTGCTTCGAAAGATTTTTAGGGAGTTTATTATTGATTTTCTAATGAACCCTAGAGGAACCCCTCTAGGCTAGGCTTAGGTTAACTTAATTAATGTCGGAACCCCGCACATTACTTAATTTAACCTACTTGGTATCAGAGCCGGAAGGTGAAGTAGAGATGTGTTAATTAGATTGATTTTTCTTCTATGCTATTAGATCTCTGCTAAAAAAAAAAAAAAAAGAGTTTTTCTGCTCACATAGCCTTATATTATAGTTCTTTGTTACTATACATGAGTCCTTCCGTGAGATGTTTTTAGGCCATAAGTCCAAGAGTTAGGCAGGCGGTTACCTCACGCAGTAGTGTATAATAGCCGAGACACTATCTTTTGGCTAGAGCATAACTACCTTATTTACAGTCTTTAAGTATCATATTTAATCTCCTAGGCAGGTATCTAATTCATAGAAGCAAAATCAATTTAATCATCACACCACTACAGATCCGGAAGGTGAAGATACTAAGGAATGGGAGTATGTATCTCTGACTTTTTACTCCGTGCTTTCCTTCTCTTGCTTACTTTCTTCTGATCATTCTTATATCCTGCTTTCTTTACACCTTCCTCTTTTCACTATGTCCTTTTTATTTCGCTCGTTTTCTTCTCGTCATGGTTGTAGTAGTTCTTCTTCTATTCCCATAGACACCTCAAATCACGAAGAAACCTCCTCAAAAACTTCTAAACATATTTTTAAAGAAGAAATTTCTTTTGAAAACATAAACCAACATATTGATGATTGGGTGTTACCCCCAATAGCTTTAAACACACTCTATAAACAACAAGATAAAAGCTGGTTTTCTGCTTCTAACCATATAGTTAGAACTGTTGAAGAGTCAGTCTCTGTCCACCCTGATAAACACGATTTTTATCTCCTTTCTCAAAAATCCATTGAAAGACATAAGAAAAAATGGAACTTTTTACACGTGGGAAGTGTACAAGTGGCCATTAAACCCCTAATTCGAAAAGGTTTAAACGTTTCAGCCCTAGTGTGTCTATTAGATAACCGGCATAATGACTTTTCAGATTCACTGCTAGCCGCAGCTGAGTTTGGTCTCCACAATGGTCCAGTCTATTTTAACTGCTATCCAGATAGGATGGTCGAATTAAAAGACGAACAAGTCCGTGAAGTGTTAAAACTAAAACTTAAACTACATGGTTTAAACACGAAACATGGATCTATACCTGCTACCTTAACATATCGGGTGCATTACAAGGTTTCAAACTCATCTAACTCTTTAGCCCAAGTGCCACCGGATAATGGCCAAACTATTATATTCTTGACAGACCAAACCCATGTTAATTTAACAATCCCCAAAACTATTATGTGGAATGACGTTGAGTTACCTGAAGATTGGACTTTAGAAAAGGCTTCAAAACCTGCTCCTTGTCCAATAAATCAAGTAAGCAAAGTCACCCAAACAACTGATGGGACTGTTAAATTATCATTTGAAAGACCTAGAAGGTCTTGCTCTTTCAGTGTTAGATCTGCTTCCTTATACGAAGACTGTAGATCTAATATAGAACCAGCAAGGCATTCTTGTTCGTTTTCTAAACCTCCATCTGTCATTTATATGCCAGCACCCCCTTCAACAACTCCCAGAAACATTCCTCCTCAAACAAATGTCCTAATCCAGGGAGTCGATAATTCGTCAAACATTCCTCAAACTAGTTATGAAAGAGCTGAAGACTCACTACCACCACAATCTCCAACTTATTCATCCATGAATGTAGGAGAACCTTATGAAAGTGTGCCTCTCAACGAAGGTGAAAACTTTCAACCCATCAATGTTTTAGAAAAACAATTCTCTATTGATAAACAAACCCTTAGAGAAGAATTTTATTCTACAGATAACCAACTTCAGAGAAAATGGTTTTTTCAAAAATTTAAAGGATCCAACAGACAAAATATCCAAAACAAATTTTACAGATTTCTTGAAAACATCCAAGAAAACATCCCATTCTTCGACTGGTTTAATGCTTACGCCCAAACCAACAACATTAAATATCCTTTTACAAACAAAATAAACATGACCAAAAGGGAATGGAAATCCCCAGACGGCTCAACAATTTCATCTAAATTTCCTCCTCCCAAAACAGTACAAATTCCCAAATTAACAGATGACCAAAATAACCCTATACTTGCTGCACCCTTCAAATATAAAAATTTAAAAAACCCAATTGACCCTATCGATATAAAAAATATCTTAGAACAAAATAATTATACTAATCAATACCTCCAAACTTTAGGGGATTATGTGATCCAAAAAACAGCTCCTCTGCTTGACCCCAGTAAATCACCAGTCCCTAAATTAGAGGCCCCACTCTTTAAACCATTCCAACTTAGCTCAAAGATTAAGTCAGAATTCTTAAATAACAGAGCTGATTTATTAAAACAAGTTGAGTATAAGATTAGCCAACTCCAGTCCACAGTTGTCCCCGATACACCTCAAACTCAAACATCCTCATCCTCAAAAAATGTAATGAATATTGAAAAAGACTCTGACACAGAATCTAAACTTTCAGAATCAGCCCCACTTCAAATCAATAATCAAAATTGGAAAAAACCTTCTAAACTTTATTATTCCCGAGCTTCGCCTCCTGATATTTTATTAGAAGAAAGATTAAATCAGAATTTTAAATCATTTAGTGCTGATCATATTTATGAATGGAACATAGATGGTCAAAGTGAAACAAACATATTACAGATTCTTCAGCAAATGACAATGGTAAGTACGGTATACCAAACCCAAAACAATGCCTCAGATGAATCCATTACCAACCTATTAGTGGCTGGATTTTCCGAACAACTAAAAGGCTGGTGGGATAATTATCTCTCCCCTGAGGACAAACTTGCCATATTTACCTCTGTAAAAACTGAAGCAGATGGAACACCCATAACATCTGATGGATGTTCTATTCCTGATTCTGTAAACACTTTGATTTTTACAATTATTAAACATTTTATTGGAGATCCATCTATTTGGAAAGACAGATCAGCAGAACTCCTCTCAAATCTTAAGTGCAGAACTCTGTCCGATTTTCGTTGGTATAGAGATAACTTTTTACAACGAGTACTCACAAGAGATGATGCCAATCAACCATTTTGGAAAGAAAAATTCCTAGCTGGATTACCTAAATCTTTGGGTGATAAAGTTAGAGAAAAGCTTCGAAACCAACATGATGGCAACATCCCTTATGAATGCTTAAGTTATGGACAATTGATTTCTTATGTCCAAAAAACTGCTCTTAAAATTTGTCAGGATGACAAAATTCAAAAACAACTTGCCAAAGAAAAGGCTACAAGGAGTAAAGAGCTGGGCACATTCTGTGAACAGTTCGGCTTTCCTGCTTGTAAAAAATCTAAGCCATCTAAACCAAGGCAGTTTAGAACTGACAAACCAACCTACCATAAGTATAAACAAAAAACAACCCCTAGGTGGCCACACAAAGAGTCTAGATCACCACACAAAGAGTCTAGATCTAAACCCAAAAATGATCCTTCTCAAAATAAAATAAAATGTTTTAAATGTGGCAAACAAGGGCACATTTCAAAATACTGTCGTTTGACTCGCAAACTTAACAAGATTAGGAATATTGACCAACCAATCCTTGATCAAATTAATAATCTTTTACTAGAATCTGAGACAGATGATACCAAAAGCTCTTCAGAGGATCTAAACAATATCCAAGACGATGACATTGAAGAATCATCCTCTTCTTCTATTAATGTCATTACTAAAGAACAAGATTTACTCCTTGACATTATCACTAAACTTCCTGATAATGAAAAGGGCGAATACTTGTTTAAATTTAAAGAACTTCTCAATGAAAACCCGAGTTCTTTCAAAAATAAACCATCTTTAATCTCGAATAAATATGATTTAACAGAAACCATAAACCGATTCAAACATTCTGTTAAACCTGCCACCATACAAGACCTCCAGCATGAGATACATAATCTCAAGGCTGAGGTCTCTTATATTAAACTTCAACAAGAAACACATGCAGCTGCAATATCCCAAATCCAAGATATCCAGCTTGAATCCCATAAACCAAATGAACAACAAGCTCTTTCAGGTCATGAAACTGATGACCATGATGAAACATTTATTAACTTAATTTCTAAAGTATTAATCCCAAAATTTCATATCCTTGCTAAAATCATTATCAATGACGAATTTATCCTAGAACAACCTGTTTTGTTTGATACAGGAGCAGCTTCTAATTGTTTTAATGAAGGCATTGTTCCCACCAAATATTATGAAAAAACAACTGAGAGATTTAGTGGCGTAGCACAAACACCCCTAGATGTTAAATATAAAATTACAAATGTTGTTATTGAAAATAATGGATTTCGTGTTCAACAACCAATTATATTAGTTAAAAATATGGGGAACCAAATCATCTTAGGACAACCCTTTGCTGGTTCCATATTCCCATATCTAACTAGTCAGGATGGAATATCCTTTGAGCACTTAGGGAAAACAATTGCATTCCCTTTTACACAAAAACCTAGAATAAAAGAGTTAAATCTTCTTTCTTCAAAACAACAGCAAATAAACTTTTTAAGAGAAGACATTTCTTTTAAACAAATTGAAACACAGCTAGCTCAGCCACAAGTTAAACAACGAATTCAAGACTGCTTAGATAAAATCCACCAAAATATTTGCTCGGATCTACCTAATGCTTTCTGGAATCGTAAAAAACATGTTGTTGATTTGCCCTATGAAACAAATTTCTTGGAAACTCAAATCCCAACAAAATCAAGACCTATCCAGATGACTTCTGAACTTCTTGAAACTTGTAAAAAAGAAATTCAAGAACTTTTAAATAAAAAATTAATTAGTAAATCTAGGAGTCCATGGTCTTGTGCTGCTTTCTATGTTAATAAAAATGCTGAACTAGAACGAGGAGCCCCAAGACTTGTCATCAACTATAAACCTTTGAATGATGCTTTAAGATGGATTAGATACCCAATTCCTAATAAATCTGATCTCTTAAAACGATTATATTCTGCAAAAATCTTTTCAAAATTTGACATGAAATCTGGATTTTGGCAGGTCCAAATCTCTCAAAAAGATAGGTATAAAACTGCTTTCACTGTTCCGTTTGGACAGTATGAGTGGAATGTTATGCCTTTTGGGTTGAAAAATGCACCTTCTGAATTCCAGAGAATTATGAATGAGATCTTTAATGACTATAGCCAGTTCATCATTGTTTATATTGATGATGTATTGATCTATTCTCATTCAATTGATCAACATTTTAAACATATAAATTGTTTTATGAAAGTTGTAGAAACAAACGGATTGGTAGTTTCTAAACCAAAAATTTCTATTTTCCAAACTAAGATCAAGTTTCTTGGGCATTGGATCCACCAGGGGTCCATCACCCCCATCGACAGAGCCATTCAATTTGCTGACAAGTTTCCTAACCAAATCCTTGAGAAAACACAACTTCAAAGATTTTTAGGATGTTTAAATTATGTTGCTGACTTTATCCCCCATTTAAGCAACTTTCTTAAACCGCTCCATCAGCGTCTTAAACAAAACCCTCCTCCATGGATAGACGTCCATTCCAATATTGTCAAACAAATTAAACTCCAGGTTAAACAACTTCCTTGTCTTAGCCTTCCTGACCCTTCTTCTTTCAAAATTGTTGAGACTGATGCCTCTGATATAGGATATGGTGGCATCCTTAAACAACGAGTAGACAATCACGAAAAAATTGTCTCTTTCACTTCTAAACATTGGAATAGTACCCAACAAAACTATTCCACCATAAAAAAGGAGATACTGGCAATTGTTTTGTGCATTTCCAAATTTCAATCTGATCTTCTAAACCAAAAATTTCTTGTGCGTATTGATTGTAAATCAGCAAAAGATGTTTTGCAAAAAGATGTTAAAAATCTTGCATCAAAACAAGTTTTTGCTCGCTGGCAAGCAATCTTAAGTATCTTTGATTTTGATATTGAATTTATTAAAGGTGCTTCTAATTCTCTTCCAGATTTTCTTACCCGTGAGTTTTTACAGGGTAGATAAGCCTAATCAACCAGACATGCCCAAAAAGAAAAAAGCCTCAGATGACAAGGCCAAAGAGCCATCAGAAGATAAACAATTAAGCATCTTCCAAGATGCCCAAAACCAAGATTGTTCTAGCTAAGAGCTGGAAGAATTTATTAAACAAATCTTGCAACAACATAGATCCCAAACTCAAGGATCTCCACAGTTGCAGCAATCTAAACCGGAGTCATCCACTCCATCTGGGTCATCAACCCAAAAACTTAAACAGGAGTCATCTACTCCTTCTGGGTCATCAACCCAAAAAACCCAAAACCAAACCTCTCCTAAACAAACAGTTGACTCATATGCTCTGGCCTACACCCAAAAACAGATTCCACAAACCACGTGGGGCCACATAGTCACTAAAAATGTACGACCTCTCACTAAAGATAAACAAGCTCTCATACCCCAAGAGATCATAACTAAACAACAATATGATCTATCCAACCCTCAGCCTAACCAGGTAACAATTGCATCCTCTTCAAAGGCAATTGTTCCCCATACTCCTGTGCTATCCAACACACAGGATAGCACTCCCTTTCTCAAAAAATCCAAAAACAAACGAAACATCATTCAGGTAGAACCCGAATGGTTCCATCCCAACCCAAATCAAGTAGCTGCAAATATCTTTCCTTCTGGGATGCATTTTAAACCTTCAGCTATCCCAAAAACAAGAGAGTACTATGAACTAATTCTAGTTCATTATGAATCTGTCGAGATCAAACATACCTCAGATAGAAGGAATGACAATGAATTAGCTTTCACAAGAATCCAAATTTTAAACATTCTTACTCCATCTCAATGGGGGCAAGATTTATACAGACCAAAAAACTTTGGAATCAATTATTTTCCCGATGGATATAATTATTGGGATTATGTTGATGCTTGGTCTAATGTTTTTTGGTACCAAAACTCTGGATTTTCTCATACTTGGTTCATCTATTTTAAAAAGGGTAACCAGTATCAATTTCCTCATTGGTTTTTTCACTGGTGGGAATTTTTTGGTCCGTTACCTGAAATATTTCCACCTGAGGTTGTTAAAGCTTTTGAATTATTTAAACAAAAATTCAACTGTGATGATCCCTTTCCTTTGGATCTTCATTATTGTTCTAAACTCTCTGTTTCATGGATTTTCTCCTGGAAATACGAATGTATGAAGATCAATGAAACATCCAACCTCATGCCTGTCCTACAGCGAGTACCTTACTCCAGATGGTGGACAAAATTCCAAATTCCAAGAGTCGACTCTGATGCAGTAGAAAGGTGGTTTCAAGAAAATCCCCAATTCCTTTGCATGACAGAACAAAGCAAATTCCTTCACCAAAAATCAAGGATCGCTTCTCTTCTATCATCAACAGCGGATAAAACAAGTCTTGTAAACCAATTAACAGTACTGCTCCAGACACTCCGGGAACAAGATGCTCAACCCTCCCCTAGTCAAATCATTTCCCAGTCTACTTCAGAAGCCCAGGAAGAAGACAATTATGAGGTGGACTTAGGAGAGGACTGAAACATTCTGACACATTGTAAACAAGCACATGTAAAACACTGAACACTGTAGTATCACTGTAGTACACTGTGCACTTAAACTGACCGGAACTGTTCAAACAAGTATCCAGTTTCCAGGTCATAAACACTGTTCAAGGGTCTATATAAGACATGCTCAGCACCTAAAGAAGGGCAGAATTTATTTTTAGATCCGAATAGCCATTGTAGAGAGAGAGAGACTTAGAGAGAGAAGCTCTGAGTGTTATGAGAATCTCTTCCCTTCCCTTTCCTTCTACTTCCTTTGTTTCATTTCTTTGTAAGTTTCATGTTTTATTAAATAAAGCTTTATATTTCCCAGTTATCTTATTACTTTCTGCATCATATCCTTACCTCTTCTGGGAATCAAGGAGGCTGTTACAATGAACTAGTTTGGCAGGTTCTACCGCCTCAGTTCATACGCCCTTTGATTCTTACAGAACACCCCCTTCTGCATCTGCATAGTTATTTATGTTTTAAAGAAGTGTTACTTCTGCTCTACTTCCTTTTCCTTTTCCTACTCGTGATCCTCCGCGCCCTTCGGGACTCGCTCCCCCTACTTGGTATCCCCGACATTAATTAAGTTAACCTAAGTTGATTAGGCTCAAAATCAAAGTGAATTTGCTAATTGTAAGGGGCTCCTAATCCAACAACCGGAACCCCGAATTGCCACTTAATTAATCCTAGGGTTTAATTAATTACTGGAACCCCACATAACAAATTAAGACTCTAGGATTGAAGTCCAATGCCACTCATGCAATTTGACAAATTCAAGAACCAATTAATTATGCAAGACTTATAATCCATAATTTGGGCCACCCCACAATTGCACTTAATTTCTCAATGAATCCTAACTCATTGATGGCCACCCAAACAAAGATTAAGGTTGAAAAGAGTGATTACCCAATGACTAAACACAATTAATTAATTCCTATGCCATTTCATTCATGCAAACCACTTAACATTTTTAATCCACTAACCAAGCCACCTTGAATTAGCACAAGATATTCACAAAGAGAATAACAAAATCATGAACCCATAAATTTCATCAAACTCAAAGTTAATGTAGCACAATATCAAGCATTAACAAGAAATAAACAACACAAAATAGTTTCCAAACCTTATACATCATATATAGTAATGAAGCACACAACCAAATGTCATAAATATACTCCTAGAATCCTAGAAAAGCATAAATACAACAAGAGGAAGAAGGATTAGAACTAAAACTCCCCTATATATGCTCCAAGCTCATCCCTTGGCTCCTACCACCAAGAATGGTGGAGCCTAGCTGATGCTCTTCATGGGAGGAACACCAACAAGGAAGGAAGAAGTGATGGACATAGTGTGGAGGAAGGGAAAATGGAAGAAGATGAAGATGAGAGAGTTGAGAGAGAATATGGAGGCTAGGGTTTGGGGGCTCCAAAATATGAGTTTTAGGGTTCATTTTCGTGCCTTATGTGTCCGCAAATCGAGTCAAGAAGTGGGTAAATGAATTGGACCCGGTTTGGCCCAAAATGAGAGCTTCAGTTCTGCAGAATCGGGGCCTCGCTGTGGGGTGCCACGACGAAGGCCAGAAGCAAAGAAAACTCTCGGACCCTCGCTGTGGGGTCCCACGGTGAAGGACCTTTCTGTAATTTTGAAATTTTAAGGTCATTTTTTGTAATTTTGAAATTTCAGGTTCCTTTTCTATAATTTTCATAATTTGTCCAGAACTCATATTTTGACATTTTTTCTAGAAATTTCAGCTTCTAGCCCCATTTTTCTTGCTTCTTCTCATATTGAATCTTTCATATTTTGTCTTCGGATGACCCTACAAGTAAAATATGCAACAAACAAGAATCAAAGAGCCTTAAAAATCAACTAATGCTAATTGATTTTCAATTATGGTATATTAATTCTATTTTCATGCTACTTTAACCTAAGGATCTATATGATTATTTAAGCATTTATGGACCAAAATTGCATTTCAATTATGTTAATTACCTCAATTTAAGCACACAAAAGCATACAAATCCAAGGATTTGTCAATCAACATACAATCAGTTTTTTATTGGTTAATTTTAATGTATATTTAATGACACCAAAATCGTTAAGGCCTGCTGATCACATTAAATAATTTGTTTTAATTTTCTTAATCTTCATCTATGGTGATAAAGAACTTGGTAATAAACGACTCATAATAGGTTTTTATTTTGTATTCAATAGGGAAAATTAGGTCTAAGGACCTATAGAAAATGAAATTTATTGGGAAGAATTTTTAAAATTCTAATTAATTAGAAGGACTAAAAATTAAATATAAATATATAAATACTAAAGTGTTCCTAACCAAATGTCCAACTGATCACATCTAAAGTATTTGACAACTTTTAATTTTGGTTGAAGTTATAACTGCCAAAGCATCTTTTAATATATAAAATGAGGAAATTAAAACAAAAACAAGTTTCTGGTGCTACTATTTACGTGAATATCGGTCCCTATCACCGAGAAAACTATAATCAAGGGGAAAACGTGTCCAGATTTCAGACGGATGCTAGCTTCAGTTCTAAATCCAAAACATTTTATGTAGTTTAGTAAAATTAAGGAAGCAAAATAAATTACTTAGTTACATGTTAGGTGATCTCTCTCTCAAATATTTCCGTGTATAATTATATTATAATTCAGTTTATAAGTAAAAAAATTAATTTAAAGAAAAATAATAAATATTAGAGATAAAGTGAGACAAAATCAAAACTAAAATTCACTTCTAAATCATGTATTATATTCAGGAAAGGAGGCAGTGGTGCTGCTGGAATTATTTTTTTATTGGCATTATTCCAATGCCTTGATTGGTTCATACATAAAATTCAGCACTTGAAAGCTTGTTTTAGATCGACACGTATCATTCTTTCATTCATCTGGTGATCCCGATGAGTTTTGATTGTCCCCCTACTAATCCTAGTTTAGTTTAAACCAATTTTGTTATATTTCCTTAATCTAGGGGATTTTTCGCCATCGAATAATTTACTCTAATTCTAGCATTGAACATTTTTTCCCTCTACAAAATACTGTTAAAGAGTTCACAAATATCAACTCCACATGTTCTAGAATATTATTCTTCATACTCCATAGTCCATAGATTGGTGACTTCGTTGCTTGTGTGTGGCCAGCTATGAGATTCAACTACTTGTCCTTCGCTTTCTGTTTCAATATATTTTGCTTATTCCAACTAACTAGATCCACTTTTTGATTTATATTCATTGTTGCTCATTCACTTGCTCGTGATCTTAAAGTTTTTGTTTGTGGGCAAAGCTCCCTACCCCCTCAATCTTATTTAATATAGTCCTTATCTTCATATTACCTTTACCACCACCAAAAACACAAAGCCATACCTATGTGTGTGTTATAGTTATACGTACGTATATACACATGCTTTCACGTGCATGCCAACATGTGAATACCTCATCAACTTGTATTGGCAGAGGGAACTAACTTTTCCTAGTAATGGCTCTAATCACCATACAAAATAAATCCCTCCACTCTCAACTATAAGAACTAGTCACAATGTTTACTTTTAAATATAAATCCGCAATCCACCTTATTTCATAAATTTATAACTTTTTTCCTAATATTATTGAGTGCACATAGTAATTAAGAGGTGATGATTAAAAAAAATACTTGAAGAAAATTCATACGTTTTTTCACAAACAAATAATTTAACTAATTTCCTTGATATCTACAAATTAGTTCCCTAACGCTTAGATTAATTCTTCCATCTAATCAAACCCAAATAAAATTAATTTCACCATGTGATAATATCCTTCTTGTTGTTTATTGTGTGTATATAAATTATTTTTGGGGGCTATTCTTATTGAGTTATATATATTGAAACGAAGAAGAGGGAAAATTGGGGAGAAAGTCCCCAAATAAAAATTTTATTGGCAAGATTGACCAAAGTTAAGTTAGAGCACTGATACTTCATATATACAAAATTTGCATAGTACCAGTACTTTCCGTTTATAATTTTTTTTTCAGATCTTTTAAATTAATAAATTTTGAAGACGTTTCTCCAATTTTCCTGATGAATATTGAACTTTATAATTAATCAGTACAATCTTTTTACTGGAATAAACAGTAACGTCAATTAGTTGAGCACCTTAGGTATAGTATAGCAACTGTATGTGTGATATATTTGTTAACTATATACACAACTCATGCAACTTGCAAGTTTAATTGATGTTTGCAACCACACAAACTAAAGTTAAAAAGCTCAACACATGTCACTTCTTCATCATAAATGGCTTTTCAAGAAAAAAAATCTATCAAGTTCACGGCTTGAGAAAACTGACATCTGAAGTCCCATCATCCACACAAATTCCTATAAATAACACAACATATCATACTCTAACGTAGTCACCTTCCATTGATCCATCCTAAAAAATCCCATTCAACAAAAAATCATCAAAAAAATTTAGTCTCTTCCTATATGGCACCCCACAACGACATGCTCAAATCCAGCAACAACCTTCAAAGAACAGTCTCAGACATATCCTATGAATTCTCCAAAGAAGAAATCGCCGAAGAAGAAGTGAATAAGAAGTCACTTCCACCAATTTCAGAGGTTGAAGATGCAAAGTGCGAGTGCTGTGGGATGAGCGAGGAGTTTACAACAGAGTACATAGAGCGCGTGAAGGAAAAGTACTTAGGGAAGTGGGTGTGTGGGCTATGTGCTGAGGCAGTGAAGGAAGAGATAGAGAAGAATGGAGGGAAGAAAGAGGAAGCCATAAACGCACACATGAGCGCGTGTGTTAAGTTCAACAAGTATGGTAGGGCTTTTCCTGTTCTTGTTCAAGCTCAAGCCATGAAGGAGATGTTTAAGAAAAGCAATAAGTTTGACGGAAGAAGAGTCAAATCCTTTAACCCTAGAGACCCTCATCATCATCATAACAATGATAACAACAAGAAAGGTGGTCTTGCTAGGAGTTCTAGTTGCATCCCTCAGCTATGATTGTTCATCCTTCTTATATATTTCTTCTATGATCTTCTCAAATTCTTGGGTATTATATATTAATTCATATATATATGTGTACAATCAGAATTTTTTTGATGTCCATATGTGAAACTCACATGTCAGATTGTCAAAACTTAATTCTGATCATTGCATATGTATACTAGTATAATTATATATATGGTATTTGAGAATTAGGGCAACGATCGATCTTCATCTCTCTCTCTACGTTAGATATAAAAATTCTAACTCCAACTTAACTACCTCTATCACTGGAACATGGTGGTTTTTCTTTGAGGGTGATCCTCAGAGCAACGGTAAAATTTCATCCATCTGACTTGGAGGTACGTGGTTCAGATACTAATTAAAGAGTCTCTCTGCTATCTTGTGGGGAAGACAGTATGTATCTATCATTTCCTAAAATTTCACCAGGTGGAAGCTTTCTGCACTAGCCTTCCCTTCATATATACATATTATATATGTATGTATAATCTCGTCCTTGTGCCTTAATGAACTGTTTATGACCTGTATTTTTTGGGAGAAACAAGGTGTATTTGTCACGGGAAGAGGCCTGAGTTGTACCTTTAATTTGTAAGGTTTTTTTTCCTAGGTCTCTCTAAAGCATTATTTAATCTTGGAGGTTTTTTTTTTTTTTTTTTTTGAGAAGAAAAGGAAGAAGAAATTCTTTTTTCTCGTTCTTATTTTTATGATCTGTCCTGTGTAGTTGGTTCTTAGAGTTATATTGTTTATTCCCTTTCTTTCACTATTTGATAGGTATTTTATATGTTTTTGGTCTAAATATATATGGCTTTATTTCGTAATTTTATCTCTTGATGTACCAATTACATATGCTGAATGAATAAGTTCATAATGTTGTTATTTCTGGTAAAAAAAATGTTGTTATTTTACATTTGTGTGCAATATATCTATATTGTTTCCGTCTAAAAAATTGAAAATAATATCTGTAGCAGAAAATTTCGTAGAAGATATGCAATGAGGATGTGAGTTAAATGGTTAGAAAATGTTGGTGAAGGGAAAGGATGTGGGATAAACATCTATATAATTATAAATATTTATACGGGTTATAATGGAAATTCTTATCATTATTTTATTGGTAAAAAGATTAAGAGACACAACTAAGAGATTTAATTTCAGAAAGATCCTAAAGAGTTGTCAATGATAACTATTAACAACTGAAATAGTATTGGTTAATAAGTGAAGAAGTTGTCAAAGGATCTCCCTAATATTAAATCTCTCACTTGGAACCTAACTACAGTTGTCCCAAAGATTAACAAAACTAGATCTAAATTAACAAGCACGGAAAAGTTTTATTTTTATTTCACAATACACCTATTTATAAAGTCATTTATTTTTCCTAATTTATTGTGGTTTTTATTAATTTCATATCATATTTCTAGAAATATAATTTCAAATCCTTTTCAGTATAATTTTTTTTTCTTTTTTTTATATATTTTTTACAATAGGGGTGATAATTTCATAAAAGACTACTAATACTTATTTGGGCAAAGGTCCAATTTTGCCCCGGAAGTAACCCAGTAAGAGCTGATTTACCCCGGAAATAACAAATGGAACTTATTTACCTCGGAAGTAGTAAAAGCGGCGCGTATTGACCCCCAGAGGACTACTTCCGGGGTAAATAAGCTCCCTTTATTATTGGGTAAAAGTCCAATTTTACGCCGTTTTTACTACTTTCGGGGTAAATAAGCTCCATTTGTTACTTTCGGGGCAAATCCACTCCTACTGGGTTACTTCCGGGGTAAAATTGGACATTATCCCTACTTATTTCAGTTCTTTGAAAATATTAGTATTCATGCGATCTTCCCAGAGCTTGGATCTTTGTTTGCCCTTACAGCAAAACACGAACTACCAAGTAGGTTAGAAATCCTAGCTCTGATGCCTTCTTAAATATAAAGTATTAGAGTCTCATCTATTTAAAACCAAATTCTCATCCTTTCGGTCTTCACACAAATTCACCATCGTCCATGAACTCTCCCAACCTTTAGCCGTTCATAAATATCAAACGACACGGTCTGAATCCGTCTCTATTATATTATACGAAAATCAACAAACATTGAACTGGAAGGGAAAATTAGAAACTACACTATGAAAGAACTAAAGGTGGAAAACGGTAAAATAAGTTGGACTACTCGTCGTAACCAAATCACTAGGGATAAGTATGGGAATATTGTGCTCTGGATAATGCAAAGGGATTAGCCAAAGCCTCACCCTTTCATCCTTGGCAAATCCAAACATACGTACAGATGAAATCTTCGAAACTGCTGCCGTTGTTGAAAATTAGACGAAATCCTGTCTTACAATTCCTCGAAAGTTATTTCTAACAATGTAATCAAACCAACATTGTCTTCTTTAATCCTAAAACAACTTTAGAACCCTATCAAATGAGACAAATTATTGGATGCACCCAGTGCCCCACTTAATTTATACACTGAACAATGAAATCATGAGGTTGTAATTTTATCTTATGCTTCAGTTTGCGTGTCACCCTCCCCTCTCTGTTATTTTAATATATTTTTTTATGAAAATTATATAAGTTACAATTACATGAAGTGTCGTGGTTTCATTGTTCAGCGCATAAATTAAGTGGTACATTGGGTGTATGGAGTATTACAGGAGTTGAAATATATAAGAAAGGAGTATTACAGGAGTTGAAATATATAAGAAAATTTTCTTATATATTTCAACTCCTGTAATACTCCAGTGCCCCACTTAAAAGTTATTTCTTATCAATTTTAACCCTAATTTGTTTCATAAATTGTAGTCAACAAAAGATATTCCCTTCCTAAATGTGAGATTTAATTACCTAATTTGATTAGATTAAGGATGTTAGATAGAGTTATATGATATTACCAAAATACCTTAACCATCTACTTTTATTTTCATTATCCCTCTCTTGCTTGTTTATCATGAATGAGTATCAATAGGGATAATAAAAAATATGTTTTAAGACTATTTGTAGTCCTACGATTCTGTTTCATTGATTTTCCCCCCAAATTTTGCATATTGATTTCTTATATATATAATTATACATAATTATTTTTATCATTTTCATCTAATCATTGATTTACCAATGGAACTACGGATCTTAAAAAACATGAAAATTGAGATTCATTAATATTCTATTTTTGTTATATATATGAGCAATATTAATATGAATGGTTTGTGGCTGATAATTACAGGAATACAATGGAATACTCAAGAACGAAGCGCTTCAGAGGAGTCCAATTTCTTTTCCCTAACAAGTACGAAGGGTTTTTAGTACTAAGCATAAAGTTTAGTAGGGAGAGCTAATCAAATCTGAACCTTTTAAATAAAATTTAGATGGTCCAAATTTAATTATTTTTAAAAAGATTTTTTTTAAGTAAATTAGTTTTTTGAAAAAGTGATAGTTAAGAGATTATTTTTGTTTTATATTCTATACCCATTAAAATAACTTTTTTGAGAAATATAAAATGTTATAAAATTAAATCTAGACCATACAAATCAAATCTAGAGGTCCAGATTTAATTAGTTCTCCCTACTAAGATTTATGCTTAGTAGGGAAACTGGTTCTGAGAATGTGAGATAAGTCATCCGAAGAACTAGAGCTTGGATAATTCTAATTAACCACTTAACAATAATTACAAGGTTGTTCTCCACATAACGGAAGCAGCATGTTAAGCCAAACCAAGTGAATAGTAAGATGATAAACTAAGGGCATAATAAAGGCTGAAAATTAAAAGAAAACTAGGAAGAAAACGCAAATTAAAGCAAACTCCCATAACTAGCGGAAGACCATCATCATTGCTTTAAAGAGAGGAAATGCAATCTCCTTTCGGAAGATTGACAATCCTTCACCACGCCTAGTCTCAAACACACCAATAAGGTGAAAATAAGCATACAGGAATATTGCGATCTCGTATATTAAATTTACTTGATTGATATCGAATGACTTGAATTCCAAAGGAAACAAAATATTAAACTAAAAAAAATTCTTCATAATAATTATAAAAATATATTTATAAAATGATGTAGATATAATATAAGAAAATATTCCAATAAAAGCCATTGATAAAAGAATTTAAATATAAATATGGGACGCATATTTGGGCCGCACTACAGTTGATTAATGTCCTCTTGGCCCAAGCCGCCCAAGGTATCTGCTTGGTCTGGCCAGATATGTTCATGACAATTCTCCTTCGGACCTAATTATAAGATCAAGTTCACTTTTTGGAAGAAATTAAGGATGAAAAATAAATCACTTTAAATTGTTTATACTTATCTTTTTCCCTCAAAACCTATTTATTTTGCTTATAAACTATATAATCTAATTATATGTAGTATATGGTATAATTTTAGTGCGTGGTCTAATTTGTTTTCTTAACATCCCAAAAAAAAAGTTAACTTGATCTTATAATTAGGACCGGGGGAGTATTATTTAATGCTTGATGGGAAGATCACTTGAAGGCCACCAATGCTTTAATATTTGGTTTAAAGATAACCAATGCTATTTGTGAAATAATTAAGGTGCAAAGCCCTTTAACCCGATATACTTTTGATCCCTTATGTTTGCATTAAGTTTCATTTAGTCCTATATATTTGGAAAAGTGTATTTTTAGTCCTTTTTAACTAACATCGTTAGTTTCATTTAACGGAAAATGCTAACTCAACAAATTTCGATGATGAATCTATGATTAAATGTAGACAAAAATGATTGGATTTAAATTTTTCAATATAATCATTCTTATATTTGAAAAATTAGATATTTTTTAGCCGCATTTAATTATAAAATCACTTTTTAGATTTGATGAATAATTGTTTTCCGTTAAATGAAACAAACGGTATCAGCTAAAAAGGACTATAAAATCTATTTTTCAAATTTAAAGAATTAAAATAAAATTGATGCAAACATAAAAGATAAAAAATAATATATTTTAGCCAAAAATAAATTCTTCAAACTTTTAGGGGTATTATTTTAAAAAAAATATCTAAAAAAATTATTAAGGTATATGAATATATATATATATAAATAGATATATTTTTGTACTTTTAATTGTTTCCTGTTACTTACTATAATTAAAAGGAACCCATTTTTTACTCATAGAAAATGGAGTAAATGTGCAGATTTAATAACGAATTATTGTGCCAGGTGTATCGAACAAAAAAAAAAAGTTTTAGGAGGTGTATGCCTAACGTTTATTAAAAATTTACTCTGAAATTTGTAGGCCCTACTTCCTAAATTTTTAACAGATATTAGTTTGAGTTAAATGCATTATTAAATTTGTAACTTTTTTAATTCATTATTATTTTATTTGCATATCCCAAAACTTTTTTATGTTCGGTACACTTGGCACAGTAGTTGGTTATCAAATTTGCACCTTTACTCTAGAAAATGAGTGTGGAATTAAAAATATATAGAGCATTTATATCTCATTTAGATAACCTAAATTGGATTTTCTTAAAAAAAGTAATGATTTTTTAAACTGTGGACATCATTTTAATTTAACATTTCGGCTACAAGGCACACCACTTTTGTGGCTTGTTCTTCATTGCGGATCTAAGAATTTAAAAATGCAACTAATGCATGGTTTCATATTTCGTGCATAAATACTACACTACCATGCGTATACAAATGATATAATGATAATATCCATTATGAAATATAAAATATGTTTGACAGGTTTTCCTTTACAAGTTCTATCAATTTGAGAAAGCAGAACACAAGTACTTTCTTTCTAAGTTTGAAATCTTACATAGTACAGACATTTTTTGTATATAGAATAATATTTGGATGATATTTTGTGGAGTGTAGCGCTTGAATAGTTTATTACAATTTATTACTTTCCATATTGAATGTTAACTTGCACAAATTGATGGAAAGAAAATTAACATAAAAGAATATCATAACTGTGGACAACTTTTGTGCTGCCATAAAAGAAGTGAAATGAGCCTCAAAATTTGTTAAATCTTGAGGAAAATTTCATCCTCTAGAAGGTTTTCTTTTACAAGTTCCATCAACTTGAGAAAGCAAAACACATGCATTTTCTTTGTTTGAAATCCTACATACTATCGATATTTTTTGTGTATATGAACATATTAGATTCTTCTAAGTGAGTGTGGCACCGATGATAGGGTCGCTACAGGTCAATGTGGATGGAATGAGAAATGAGATTACCGAAATGGTGGTATGTGGCGACATAGTGCACAACCATATGTGGATGATGTTGAAGGATTTTATGGTCAATATGGGTGGGTGATAATTCATAGATTTATCCTATTTAAGTGTGCATTTTGAGGTAAAAACTAGTGGTTTAATTGGGTTAAATTTGCATTATAATATAATTAATTTGAATGTGCACTTAATTAGAAAAATTTGTATTTAAATGTGTTTTTGGTGTATTAATTGTAAAATTCCATATTTGCCATTCATTTGTTTCTTTCTTATTTCTATATTCAGGGGCAGAATGGAAATTAAAGAAAAGGGAGAGCAATTTCACGCTGGAATAGAGGAGAGGTGAGTGTGAAGCAGCTGACTTGAAACACAAAGCTAGGGTAGATAAGTTCATTCATTCGTTCTTGTGCAAGTTCGCTGGACGCGAAGACGAAGATCTTCAAACTGAGGTGTGATTGGCTGGCGTAGAATGGGATGGAAGCAAGTGGATTCGGTCAGAGAAAGTTCCAGCATGGCAAGTGAGTCGTTGAGAAGAATTGAAGGGGAAAGAAGGACTTGAACGGTGAAGGTGATTCCGTCCAGGTTCAAAGAAAGAGAAGTATATAAGGGAATCAATTGAGAGGAAAAGGGAGTTCGGATTTTCACATTCTCATATCTTCAATTCTTCTGAACCGACTTCACTATTTTCTCTCCACGTTCTGCGATTTTTCTTGGACGATTTAGCCATGTGTTCGATAGTTTTCTATTGCATTGGAGCTAAACTTGTAGCAATGAGTGGCTAGATCTTTATCAATTTCCTTTGAGATAGAAGCAATACCAGAGCCTACCGATTCAATTAGGGAGTTCATTTCTATTCTCACTTATTTTGCTTTTTAATCTTGGTTCTAGTTGCATCTTGATTTAGAGAGAGTGTGAACTAGTAGTTCTTGTTCAATTTGATTGCCTGTGATTAAGTGGAGAATGCATTTGTGCAATGTCTGATTCTGCCAGTTGAAAACTTTGGACTTAATTCTTGTAAAATAATTCTTGAATCTTTAATATAGTTGATTAATTTTCTTGAGTTGAATGCGATATTTTATGCCAAGTTTAGTTAATTTGTCTCTTGTCCAAAGCTGCGTGAATCAGTGTTGTACAGATGAATGTTTTTCCTTTGATGTTCAATATCTATTGTTCAATTGAAAGGCTTAGTTAGCAACTAAATTGGATAATAGGTAGCGAATTCAAGGATAAACTCCAATATACCCGTAGGCAATGAAGGTTAAACTCAAGCTCAAAGGGAATTAATCACCATTGATATATTTCTTCTCACATTTTTTTTCATTCATTCTCTGTTTGCAATCATCTTCTCTCACAGAAAAAATAAAAAATATAGATTAGATTTAGGTAATTCACTTCACTGAAAATTGGTTTTAAGTTGTTATACCTTTACAATTTAATCACAATTAACCAAGAAGATGAGAAAATGATCTAGGGTTAACTCACTGCACTATATGAGTTTAATTCTTGTTTCTTTGAGGCCTATACGACAATGCTTATCAGTGGGGACTCGGAGTAGTACATATTCAGAGCCTTATATTGTGTGGGGATTAAGAATTTAAAACTACAATGGAGTTTTGGATTCAAATGTATTTAGGTGGAGGGTGATTGTGAGGAAGTAGGGTGAATCAATCAGGATGTCTTATTACTTAACCAGAACGCTAATATGCTCATAGAAATTGATCAGTTGTTACAATGTGATCAAGGTGTAATTATCTAGGTCCCTTAGAAACAAAATGGAGTTGTATATCTTCTAGGAAAGTTCTGTAGCTATCTCCAGGTCTTATATTATTTACAGACTTTTCAAAGCTTTTGCAATCAGTGCTCCTTCATGATAGGGAGGGAATCACACATGAATTGGTTTAATTTTAGATTGTGTTGTTTTGTGTGTTTTTTTGTTGTACTTTGTATCCATTTATAGAAAATTAGGTTAAAGATAATTAAAATGTTAAAAAAAATGTAACTTATTTTTCAAATATGTATATATATATATATGGAGAGAGTACGAGAGAGAATAATTAATAAGTGAAGCAGAAATAGAGACCAATGGTTAATGAAAATAAAAACAGAAAATGGTACTAATAATTTCAAACAAAATATTATATTAATATTTTTTATAAATGAAACATGCCCATTCATAAAAAAGGTTCTCTTATATATAAGATCAAAGGGAGTAAATTATATTGTCCAACAATACAATTGTAATAAAAGTAGGACTGATTTAGTTTAACAAACTGGGTAAGAATAAGATTGATTTAATTAGATTTCCCAGCAACAGAATCAAAAGAAGAAAGTGAGAATAAGATTGATTCAACAAGAATAGGATGGTGAGAGGCATACACATAATTGGCATGTGTAATGAAATTGAGCTTAAGTAACAAATGGTGATGAATTCTCAAAGTGGTTGAGTTTGTAGGACCACATGCACAATAATTTAGTATCTTAAGCTAAATGGAAGCTTTTCTAAGTCTCTGAAATACTGCACAAGAGACGTGCTTTTCAAGATATTGATAATATATTTTTCTTTTTATTAGATTGATTGTATCTAGGAAAAATGACACAAAAATTCCCTTAAAAATGGATAAATTTGACAAATCTCAAATCAGTTCCCAAGGAGGAATATGTGATTTATATATCTTACAAAAATACACAAATGCCTCTACAATTGTCAAATACATCGTAAGTATTCACGAGTTTAACATATGAATTATTAATTTGGTCATAACAATTTTTAAGTTCATGATAATAATTCACAATTCCATCTTTTTCTTTTAGGAATTGATAAGGCATAATATATGTGTTCACAACTTCAATATAGATATTTTCAAGGTGTTCATAATGATTTTTAAGTTCATATTAATAATTTACAATTCTAAATTTTTTTCATTAGAAAATGACAAAGTATGTTGAGAAATCTTTCACAAATTCAACATAGAAATTTTCAAACTGATCATAAAAATTTTCAAATTCATGTTAACAATTTACAACTTCAACTATTGAAGACATTTGTGTTTTTTGGAAACACATGAAAATCTCATATTCCTCCTTGAGTCTCATTTGAGATTTATCAAATTTAAGGAACCAATTTATCTTCTTTCATTTTTAAGGGTATTTTTGTGGGATTTTCCTTTATGTCTATTATATTGTCTATTTTAATAAATGCTAAGAGGTGTGATTGACACAGTTCCTTCTCTGGTTGGGTTTCTTTCATTTTCCCTTCTCTCATTTTCTCTCATAATCTCTTATCCACCATTATATTAAAATAATGAATGCTCTAGATTTTCCATTTTGTAAAAATCATGAATATAAATATAAATAAATAATAGATTTAAACTCTTAAAATCATATCTTTTTTTATATAAACAAATAATTACATGAAATTAAACAAATCTACTAGAAAACAATGAACAAAATTTAAGCCCGTGCATGTCTTAAAATCATATCTACATGGTTCATAATTGCAATAAATGAAAAATAAATAGATTTCCATTTATGAAATGTTATAATAATATTTCTATAAAATATTAAATCTAAACCATTTATTCCTTGATCTAAGGGTGGAGATGAGATTTTGAGAGAAAAAGAGAGAAAGGAAAATGAGAGTAACATCTTCCATCTCGCTTATATCCTATTCTTAGATCTTTTACAATAGTATCATGATTCATGACTTGGGTACGTAACAACTTTCAATGTATAAGTTCTGTTTTAATGTCTGATTGGCTTTTTGGTTTGGTGTAAATTAATTTGGGCAATCAGTTTAAGAGATATAATTTAGTTTGGGTTAAGGAGTAAATCTACCTGAGGCTATGCTGTATTTTGTTATGAGTATATAATATTATAAACTTTTTTAAGTGCAAAACTATAAACGAAGTTTTTAAAATAATAAAAAATGTTATAAGCGATTAAAAAACATGTAGATTAAGAAAATATACAATCTCAACATGAAGTTTTTAAAATGGTGCAAAAAATGTCATGACAGTTTTCGACTTCATGTGTATTCTTGTATCATTTTATAGAATTCAAGTGTATATTTACACCATTTTTTAGTTGACATACTTGTTAAATAATCATCCTTAATTAACTTAACGGTGGAACCATTGTTTTTATCATTTTTTTTTTATTTCTCTTTCGGTGATCCCAGGGCAGGCCATCTTTCAGGCACATAAACGGCCCCAAACTAATCCGAATCGTCAAATTGCAGGCACCTCAAAGGGTGGGATGGCTGGCCAAGGGATTTAACATTTTCCCATACCCAGTGAGGATCGAACCCTCAACCTGGTTAAGGGAGGAGGAGCCCCATACCGCTCCACTTCATGCCCCTGGTTTTGTTTTTATCATTTCGAGAACTTCATATATAATTTTGCATAAAATAATTACAGTGTTTAATACATTGATGGAATATATATATATCGTGGGTACGAAGATTTGCACATTATCTATTTTAATTTTCTTAGTCTTTAGTCCAGTGTTTTATGGTTTGTAATATATGTAGTTGGTATGGTAGAAGTGAAAATAATTATATGTGATTTCATTTATAATATTGTTTTCTTTCACATATAAAAATTCTTGCAACGGTTCACATTTGGTTGGGGCCGTTTAAATTGGATTAAGACAATATAGTTTTTTTTTTAAATTTGAAATTTATTTAAATAATAAAAATGAATAATGTTAAGCCTTCCAAATGTACTTCAAACAATTGACATGGAAATATGGAATGGACGTATTAATATTTTTAATGCAACTATTAAACATTTGATCGTATCATATCATATTTAAATATTGGTCTACTTAATTAAAGATAATTTGTCTTGTAGGACTGTTTTTATCTATGAAGTTCAAGTTATGAACTTTTACTCTAATGATTTTTTTTTCATTCACGAATCATGTTATAATTTGTGCAGAGGAGAGAAAAGAATAAAGAAAAAGCTATTCCTAATTCATAAGTTTTACTATTATAAAGTTATGACAAAGAATAGTGATTAAGTCAGAGTGAGATTTTTAACTTTTTATATTACTTGGAAAATAAATAAGAGGTAAAGAAGGAAATGAGTTCCATATTTTCGGGTTAGTTTGCATCAAACAAATTAAGGGCCAATTTTAAATAAGAAAATTACAACTACACATTATCAAACACATCTCTATGAACATTCAACGATATCTACCAATTTGGTATCAGACCTAGGGTTGATACATGTTCATCGCATAATAATATTCTTGAAATTCCACCTGTTGACAGCTTTTGTGTGGGATGATCCATTTGTGAGAGCAAGTTGGGTATCATGTTTTGTTTACAAAGCGAAAAAAAGAATAGAAATCCATCATGCATTCAGATTGGATTGGATACATAAGATTGGTTCCTAGAAAAGTAAAGAAAAGCAAGAACCCTTTTTCGTAAACAGAACAAGTTAAGTATTACTATTTCATAACCAGACGGTTAAGAAAAGAATGGATTTACGTTCCTAAAAGAAACCAAGAAAAACAAGAACACACTATACACGTACTTGTTGACAGAAAAAAGAACGAAGAAAAAAACTAGAAACCTTGGTTTCTCTTGTTGTAGAGGATGGAAAGGGATAAGCCATAGCTTGACTCTTTCCTCCCTGAGAAAGCCCCAACTCCTCCATTGATGTCATCTTTCAATTGCTCTCTGTCAATGTCAACTGTGGGTGCCTTTTACCCTCATTCACTACCTTCATGTGGAAAGTCTCCCCATCCCTCAAATGCATTGGTAAAATAATGTTTTGAAATTGTTTCATAACAGTCACCATGGGGAATTGCACGTATTTGGCTTTCATTATAGCAGGTGTGACGGAATGATGGTAGAGAAGGGTCACCTTCTGACATTGACCCTCCTCCATCCCATCCAACAATGCAGAAAAGTTATGCAGATGTTGATGCACATGGTTGTCTTCCATATGTATTCGTTCAATAAGCTCCACTTCATTCAACAACTCCAACTCAGAAATGGCTTCTTCTTGATTTTCTTGGGGGGAGAGAGAATTAAACCTAACAAAATGATAGGAGGGAATTGATTAGATGTGAGGGAATTTTAAAGAGTTAATCTTGCGATATAGACTCATTTATGTTGGGTTTACATATTCACAAAATCTACAGACTCATTTTCTTGTGTTTGCTTAAAGAATGCTTGAAATTATTTTATTCAATAAAAAAACAAAAGAATTTCGTGACATTATGGTAGAGTAAATGAAGCTTAAGGTCTCTTTAGTATGCGAGGGTTGGAGGGGAGGGGAGTGGAAATTTTTTTGAACTTAATTTTTAAAAAATTAAAGAGATGAGTTTATGATATTTTAAGAAATAAAAGATGAAAGATAAAAGAGTAATAAATACTAATAAAATTTTTTTAACCCTACTTCTATAATTTTTATGAATTGAAGTCAAAATTTTTTTCTCTCAACCCATTTTACCTCCCCTCCCCTCATAACAATCAGGCCCTAAGGTCTTTCTTGACTCAAATTTATGTCACTATTAGGGCTTTCTAGGGTTAGCTTTGCACTACACGTGCCTCCTCCTCGTACAATATTATTCTCTGTATATTGCTCCTTATTATTAATGTTACTACTCTTCATGGCAGTATCATCATCATCATCCATGGAATTCCATCAATATTAATGTTACTACTCTTCTTACTTACCTTTCCGACGGAAAACTTTTGTCAGAAATTCCATCATAATTCCGTGGGTAATGATTTTTATTTTTTTTTAAAAATGACACATGGCATTTCAAGAGATTGTCACATGGCAAATCATTGTGGACAGCCTATTGCCACATAATCGCTAGCCATGTGTCGCCTCCTCAAAGTTTTTGAAATTGTGAAAAAGTGCATATTCAAACCATTGACCTCCTGCCCTATGATAATATTTATAAACTCCTAAATATATAATATTTAAACTTCCACAATTATAAACATATTTCATCTTATATATACTATACATTTTATTTAAATTAATATATTATAAAAGATATATTAATTATTAATTTATAATTTATATTTTAATAATTACGTTATACTTATATAAATTATTTTTATATTCATATACTCTACTTTATATTTAGTGATTCAATTTTATGGTTATAAATAATATTTTTTATAATTTATTTTTATCATATAAAATTTTTATTTTAAGTATTATTTTATTATAATGAAATAATTTTCGGTTTTTTTGAAGTAATATTTATTAATAATTAACATATTATTTATTATAAAAGTTAAAATAAATAAATAATATTTATATATAGATATTAATGTTCATTTCTATTTATATATTATTAAAATAATTCATTATTATATAATATTATGTAAAGAACAAAACTTACATCAAGGGCATTATAATCAGTTCATCCAGTTCAGCAATAAGAAAGTGACACGTGGAAATTTTTAACCCATTATAATAGATAAGCTAAAATATACTTTTGATCCTTTATCATCAAGTCTACTTTTGGTCCATTAAGTTTGAGAAGTGCACTTTTGATCTTTTTTTGTTAACACCGTTAGTTTCATTTAATGGAAAATGTTAACAAATTTATTGGTGAACTGGATGAACTGGTTATAATGCATTAGATGTAAGTTTTTTCCTTATGTAAATTACTTGGAAAAATTATTGAGGGATTTTCAATAGAAATTCGGTGGGTAATTAGCCATAAAAAATTCGGTGGGTAAATTACAAAAGAAATTCTGTGGTAAATCCATGGGTAATAATTCTGTGTCAAATTGCCCTCAGAATATTCCTACAATAAAGTTTTCGATGGACTTTCAGTTGGAAATTCATCGACAGAGCAAAATACATTGATAATTCCATTGGTAAATATAATTATTGATGGTAATCACCAACGGGCCTTCTTCCATCGATAATTCCGTTTGGAAACTTTTCTGATGGAAATTCATTAGAAATTATCAATGGAAATTATTTCATAAGAAATTCCGTCAGTAATTGACTATTCTATTTTATTTTTATAGTGCTGCCTCGATGCGACCAAGTTTATCGATATATTTAACATAAAAGATTTAAAGAACTATATTAACGTTTGTTTTTAAATATTATAATAATTCATAATAAATTGTATATATAAATGACCTCCCAAGATTAAAAAACTTAATAATTATCAGGAAAAAAGAAAATAATTATTTTTTTATAAATTATCTTCTTCCTTCATTCATGCATTCAAATTATTAAGTGCATTCATAAACTGATAAATACTAAAGACATTAAGATTTCTTTTTATTTGAACAAATGTACACTGTAGTAAGTAGAGGCATATAAATAGAAGCACATCGAGCAGGATATGATTTTTTGAAAAGATTGTTTTATTTTCTTAAGCAGAGGCTTGTAAATAGAAACAATTCTTTTTTGGAGCAGGATATGATTTTCGGAAAAAGATTGTTTTTTTTTCTTTTTCTATTTCTTATGTCCAAGTAAGCATTTGTTGTCATATTACTTCACGAATTTAACAGTATTAGTGGCATATACGCGACTTTAACACTGTTAACACGTGTAGGACTAACAGCCACATATTTGAGGGACTAAAAACATTGGGTTTCAAATTTCAAGGGTTAAAACCCAAAATGAATTAATACCATAAGGAGTAATAGTCATATTAACCTTAAGGGTAAAGGTGCAATTTTAGGTACGAAGTATTACGTCAGGTGTACTGGGCAGAAAAATGTTTTTTTTAACAGATTTTAGGCATGAACAATAAAATTAGGGGCAATTTTAGGCACGCCGTTATTTAACCGTTAAGTTTGACTACAGAAGCTGATGTGACAGAATTGAAAATTTTAATTAAGGATTAAGAAGTGATTTTGTGATCAATTAAGGAGTTTTGAGAGTTTTATAAATAAATTCAGGAAAATGAAAGTTTTTTTTGGACTTTTGAAGGCCTAGTTTCTCCCTTAATTTTGGAACATTAGAGTTAGATGAATTAATTTTGGACCCAAAAGGGATTATAGTGGGAGGAAATTCTTAGCCAGTAATGAAGAAAATTTTTAAGAATTGAAGGAATAATTTTTTGGCCAGAAAAAATACAGTAGATTAGGTAAAGAATTTTCTATTATGCTCTTAAATCTTAGCAATAGAATATATTCTTTGGGCAAAAAAATTATTCCTTCAATTCTTAAAAATTTTCTTCATTAATGGCTAAGAATTTCCTCCCACTATAATCCCTTTTGGGTCCAAAAATAATTCCTCTAACTCTAATGTTCCAAAATTAAGGGAGAAACTAGGCCTTTAAAAGTCCAAAAAAAACTTTTATTTTCCTGAATTTATTTATAAAACTCTCAAAACTCCTTAATTGATCACAAAATCACTTCTTAATCCTTAATTAAAATTTTCAATTCTGCCACATCAGCTTCTGTAGTCAAACTTAACGGTCAACTAACGGCGTGCCTAAAATTGCCCCTAATTTTATTGTTCATGCCTAAAATCTGTTAAAAAAAAACATTTTTCTGCCCAGTGCACTTGGCGTAATACTTTGTGCCTAAAATTGCACCTTTACCCTAACCTTAAAATATGTTTAGATGATTTTAGATATTTTTTTTATTTTATTAGCATCATACATAACGATATTTGAATTTCATGTTTCAAATTGGAATGTTCAAAAGAAATTAGATTTTAATTTTTTTTGATGAATAATTAGATTTTAATTTTAATTTACAACAAAAAAATTTCCGATTTGTATCAAATCATATTTGTTGAATGAGAAATCAAATTCAAAATTTCAATGAAAAACTTGAAATTTGATATAAATTAGGATTTGATTTCTCATGCAAATTTGAATTCGATCATCAAATATTGCTTTCTTGAAATATGAAGTCCTGTTCAACCCCTTTTTTCTAAATATTAAGACAAAATAGAAAAAAACAAATGGTTTCAATAAAAACAGGTCTAGATCGTTTTAACCCATCCCAATATTTAGATTATAATACTAGTATCGATTGTTGTAAAACCCAGACTGGACGGTCGAACCAGTCCATTTGTCATCCGGATCGCATTGAATGGTTAAGCCGTTTTATAAGTTGAACTGTGTTGAACCACTCGTCAATTGTGAATCAAAGCATTCTTAAATGATCTGACGGTCCAAATAACTCACCTAGATAATGCTAAAAAAAAAAAGACACGTATCTACGTATAAAAAGCCAACTCTTGTTCATAAATACCTTTCAATCATTAAATGTATTAGTCAAATCACGCTCTTTAATGATTTTAATATATTATAACTTGATATTTGAGAATAATCTTGCATTAGAGCTTTTGAATATGTTTATTTTTAAGTTATATTAAGATTTCATATGGTTATATTACTTACTGTTAGAATCTTAAGTTTTGATGAAGACTGACCCATGGAAAACAAAAGCAAGATAAGTGTAAGTTACCTTTGAATTAAACGAGTAAAATCTGATAGGTAACAGATCACTATCGATAGAACCATCACTAATGAAAATTGATAACTTAGCAGAACAATAAGAATGAATATCTCTATCGCTAAGTGAATCTCTATAGCTAACAGATAGAAAGGAATAGCAAGTGAAGACTTAGAAATAACAAGGTTAATATCAATCACCAAGTCATTCACTATCGTTAAGAAAGATACCATCGCTAGAAGTTCATTAAAGAACATAAGCAAACATCTAGCAGAAAAAGAGACCAAGTCCTAGAGCTAATGAAATCAGCTAGCGATAACAGGTCAAGCTATCGATAACAAAAGTGCTTCAGATAATAATCATTCAGATAGCTAGTGCCTGAGAGCAAATGAGTCAAATGAACTAATATGGTTGCTAGCGATAACAGATTTAGCTATCGGTAATATGATATTTTGAATATTCTGCAATCTCAGTATCCTCTAGCTAATGATAAAGTAATTAGCAAAAATGAGATTAGCTATCGATAGAAGACTACTTATAAAATTGACTTAGCTAGTATGCTGAACGTTGAAACTAGAAGAATATGCTAGCGATAATGATATATCTATCGATAGAAAATGCTTTTTGAAAATCCTTAGCTAATATAATCATTATCTATCACATTGAGCTAATGGACTATGCTTTCGATAATATCTGTTGTGCATTAAATGTTTACTTGTTTAGCTAACAACTAAAGTGCAGAAATTATACTATGCAGTTAGCGATAGCAAAGCATGCTAGCGCTAATGAAAAAGCTGCCATGAAAGTACAAGTGTTCAGAACGCACAGTCTAGCCCACTCTACGCATGAACAGTTGAAGCTAGATCAGAAGTTTGAATAGTATCTATCTCCAACGGCTATGGACTTCCAACGAATATATTCTAACGATCATATGATGCTGAATCAAAAGACAATCTGTGGAGATATAAATAGAACAAGATCTGCTTTCAGAGAACAACTACGATTAACAAACGAACTATCAACTAGAGATGAACAGGGCATTATACAGAATTGCAAATTCCTCAGATTGAAAGCGTTAGAAAAGAAGAGCCAGAGCAATACATTGTTTAGATTATTAAGCTCTAGTTGTATTTCATTATACATTACTCTGTACTTAAGTAATTATCACAATCTGTTCATTAAGTGAACATTATTGTTGAAATCCTCTATTGTTTGAGGTTGTTCTGAAAGCTTGGTGCTTTAGAACAGGGATATAACCTTACAAATAGTAAGTGGGAGTGTTTAGAAGGATTCTAAAACTCTGTAAAGGTTGGCAGGTGAACCTGTGTTCGTAAAACCTGTGGTAGGCTTTTCTTGTGCCCGATTTAAACAAGAAGGTAGTGAAAATCTCAGGTGGAGCCTGAGGACTGGATGTAGGTCTGGGTTGACCAAACCAGGATAAACTGAGCTTGCATTATCTCTTTCCTATACTCTCTAAATTTACAGCATATCCATCTCGTATTCTCTTTAGTCCACTTCATTGGGATTTTGCAAAGTTGAAATGAAAAAGATTATTTAAACTTGTATATTATCACCCAATTCACCCCCCTCTTGGGTGACAATCAGCATTTACACTTACATATAAATATAATATTATGTTTAATTAATTATAATGTCATCTGTTTGATCATCGATCTGACCGGCCCGACTGAGAACTGTGACCCACTAACCTTTCTGGTTGACTTTTCGGTCTGGCTTTTATAACATTATTGCTAGTATCTTTATTATCTTTTCAAGTAAAATAATGAATGAAGAGCGCCACTTTTGAGTGTGTGTGCGTGTAGCGTGCCCTTGGATCCGTCCTTCAAGAAAATAAGAACAAAGGGGATAGTGGAAGCTAACCCCCGGGTGTCATTCGCTTGAGGAGCCTAACGCAAAAGATGACCTAGTAACTAGTATGCAAACTATTAAACACGGGTAAAAAGTATTGTATTTTGTTTTTGATTTAGAAAAGATGCAAAATGTATGATATGTTCAAAAGTAAAATAAAGATAGCATAAAAGTGAGATTTGGAGGGGGGATGGAAATGGAATCATTCTTGATAAATGGAAACCTTGGGATTCATTGCTTTAAAATATTTTTTAGGGAGTTTTTATTGATTTTCGAATGACCCCTAGAGGAACCCCTCTAGGCTAGGCTTAGGTTAACTTAATTAATGCTGGAACCCCGCACATTACTTAATTTAACCTAAGTTGATTAAGTTCAAAATCAAAGTGAATTTGCTAATTGTAAGGGGCTCCTAATCCAACAACTGGAACCCCGAATTGCCACTTAATTAATCCTAGGGTTTCAATTCATTATTGGAATCCCACATAATAAAACAAGACTTTAGGATTGAAGTCCAATGCCACTCATGCAATTTGACAAATCTAAAACCAATTAAACCTACTAATTGCAAGGAACTCTTGATCCTACAACTGGATCCCAGCATTGCAACAAGATTAACCTATTGGTCCCAAGTCATTGGTGGAACCCCAACCAATAAATTGAAACCAATAGCTTGAAGTCCAATGTTACTCAAGCAATTAGTAGATTTACTTGCTAATTTCTAAACACAAACACTTGATACCATGATCCACTAAACAAGAACCCTCATTTAGCACAAGATTTTAACAAGAAAACATATATTAAATGATGAACCCATACAAATAAGATATGTTCAAGTCAATAGGTGCAATGTCAAGCATCCATACAAAGAAAATAAATAGACAAATTGTTTCCACCACTCTCATACAAAGATATGGAATAAAATTACAACCAAATGAAGAAACAAGTCCTAAAATCCTAGAAACATGCTTAAACATAAGGAAGAGAGAGTGGGAGAACAAGAACTCTCCTTTGAAGCTTCAAGCTCATTCATTGGCTCCCACCATCAAGAATGAGGGAGCCTAGCTACTGTCTTCCATGTGAAAGCCAGCACCACGGAGTGGAGGTAGAGGAAAATGGAGATTTGGGTGGAAGATGGAAGATGGAGATGAGAGGAAATGAGAGAAAGATGAGAGGTAGGGTTTATGGTGGCTCCAAATCTGACCTAATAAGCTCTAAAAATTGTATTTATATGGTCCAAGGTCGGGTCATTGAGTGGGTGTTTGAGTGGGGTCCAAAACAGGTCCAAAAACTAGAGAGCATGAAAATTTTTGGACCCTCGCTGTGGAGGTGCCACGGCGAGGGGGACTTTTCTGTAATTTCAAAATTTCAGGGTTCCTTTCTGTAATTTTCACAATTTGTCCATAACTCATATTTTGACCTTTTTTTTCTTGAAATTTCAGCTTCTAACCCAATTTTCTTGCTTCTTCTCATATTGAATCCTTCATATTTGGTCCTCAGATGACCCTACAAGTAAAATATGCACCAAACAAGAATCAAAGAGCCCTAAAAATCAACTAATACTAATTGATATTTAATTATGGCATATTAATTCTATTTTCATGTTACTTTAACCTAAGGATCTATATGATTATTTAAACATTTATGGACCAATATTGCATCTCAATTATGTTAAATGCCTCAAATTAGGCATATAAAAACATACAAATCCAAGGATTTGTCAATGAACTAAAATAAGATTTATCCAAATAAGCCATATAAAAATAGAATTCGAATTATGATGATATATAAATATTATAATGATGATATCCATTATGAAATATAAAATTTATAATATTAATTTACATAATAATGTGTTATAATATTTTCTTAAAAGCCCATTCTCCTCATTAATCTCCATGCTTCTCTCCCTCTTTAACTATGAAATATCTAAAGCTTAGTAGTCAACCATGTATGTTTTCATATTCCACTCCCAATATATGAGTATGCACAAAGGCATGAATAATATAAAAAATAGGGACAATTGCATATAAGTCCCAAGTAAGAGAATTAATTTCAGAGAGGTCCCAAGGAGTTGTTAATGATAGCTATTAACAACTGTAATAGCCTTGGTTAACAAGTGAAGGAGTTGTTAATGGACCTGTCTGAAATTAATTCTCTTACTTGGGACCTATTTACAATTCTCCTTAAAAAATATGTGTGTAAATATAAAACCTAAATAACCGGATATGGTACACCCACACTAAAATCACCTAATCAGTTAATCTCGTAACAAGTTTTATGATAGAAACTATTGACAGTATTTTTGTATGGCTAGCACTGGCTGCCTCTCTTTCATATCAATTCAAACTTGTGACCATGTGGAAGCAACATTTGCTTCAACACCAATATAGCATTACAGTGACCTTTTATGGCTAGCTAACTATTAAGGAATATAATAAATAGTTTGTTGGTGCATATATGCCCCTGTGATTTAATAAGCGCATATATACCCTTGTGGTTAGTTAGTGCATGTGTAATTTTGATTGGCTAGAGGGAATGGGTGATAGATATATAAATCCTATCCCTGACCCATTTTAGACTATGCTATGACATTCGACTAATGAGAATATAATATGATCTTCTGGGTTCTTTGTATACGTCTGGGTGCTATTTTTCTGGTTCTTGTTGTTCTTTCTTCTCTTTTCAGTTCTAGTTTTGAATTCTTGGGTTAATACCTTATCACTAATATTATGGATAACTAGTTAAATATGTGTTAAATTAATAAATCTTTTAAATTTTAAATATGTGGGAGAAAGAAACACGAGAACTCACATTCGAACATTATAGTAATGGATGAAACTACAGGCACCATATGATAACATGGGAAAAACTGGGGTTTAAAATCAAAACAATGTGAAGTTATAGGGCTTGTAGTAATATTTCTCTTTTTTAAATTTGGGTGTTAGATATAATTTCAGGGAGAAGCAAATATACAGGCTTTCTGATGCGCATAGATAGCAATGTCAACTTTTTCTCGACCACCACCAAACAAACAGATGTCAAATCGCGAGTCTTCGTTTCGCTCTCTCACATCAACCACATGTCCTCTCTCTTTCATTGCCAAAATAAGATTTTCACAAATTCGTTCTCATTTTCATCTTCTTCCACTTCTTCTGTTAGGCCAACGGGCACCACTAACCACAAAGTAAACAAATAAGAGGTTATGGTCAAAAAAAAAAAAAACCAATAAGAGGTTAAATGTAGAATTTTACCGTGGCACATAGAAAAATTTAAGGGAGAATTACTACTAGATCCCAATAAAAGTAATTAATCACAACCATGTCATAAAAAATCATTAAATTATATTAAAGTCCCTAAGTATCTCGCTGATATTAAATCGTAAGTGTTAAGAGGTATCAATGCAGTTTATTAAAGGGAAAATCACATTGAGGTTCCTCATAAGGCATTTAATCACAATTAAGTTCCAAACAATCATCAAATTACATTGAAATCCCAAGGACTGGGTGTAATTAAATTGAATTGTCAATTCCGGCCCATTAAGTTGTCAATGCATAGCCCAATAGTTGTCAATGTGTTGTCAATTCAATAGTTGTCAATACTAGCCCTTTGTGTTATCCTTTATTAAATTGTCAATAACAATTATGTTTTTAAGGAGTTGTCAATAACAACTCATTGAGCTATATCGACAACTCCCAATATATATTATTTAATATCACTCAGGTCCTTAAGGACTTAATGTAATTGAATTTTTTTGGGATCTGATTGTAATTAATTAACTTCCTTAAAACTTAAATCTTAGCTGAAATTTACCCATTTAAATATCATATTTTCAATTATTTTTATCTGATAATTTTACTTCTCATTCGTCACTTCAGGACAGGTTGAGTTAGGAATTTCTCCTTTCATCTTACCTTCCTAAATCCTAACCAGAAACAAACAATCATGTCCTTATTGTACCCTTCTTATCCTTCTTCCTTATTTCTTCTACCATGAGATCCCCTCCTCAACCTCCCGCTATTCTCTTATCCTCCATTACCACTTTATCTGTCTTATCTCTCCTTTTCGTCCTCCTCTACAAGGTCCTCCTTCCTCTTCACCTTCTCTCTTTCTCTCTGTATTTTTTTCTTCAAAATGTTTTTTTTTTTCCTGATTTCCATTTTCTCTCTATTGATTGATTCAATCAGGTTGACAACTTCGTCTCCCAGACCAAAACAGTTGTGGGTCACAACTTACAACCTACGCCTTGGCATCAATTCCCACCCAAATCGTTCGATGAAGAAACCCACCATGGTCGTGCCTACAAAATCATACAATGCTCTTACCTTACCTGTCGTTACAGAACCGACAACAACCTCGTACCTGAGCGACGTCGTTTTCCGGCGGAGTCCTCAAATGAAACCACGTGTCCTGAGTTCTTCAGGTCGATTTATAGGGATCTTCAGCCTTGGGCTGAATCTAAGATATCAAAGGCGCATTTATTAGAAGCTCAGAATTATGCTGCTTTTAGGGTCCTCATTGTTGGTGGGAAATTGTATGTGGATTTGTACTATGCTTGTGTGCAGAGTAGAGCTATGTTCACTATTTGGGGTTTCTTGCAGCTTCTAAGGAGATATCCTGGGATGCTTCCTGATGTGGATATAATGTTTGATTGTATGGATAAGCCTACCATTAATCGGACAGAACACCAATCAATGCCTTTGCCTCTGTTTAGATATTGTACAACTGATGAACACTTTGACATCCCTTTCCCTGATTGGTCTTTTTGGGGTTGGTAAGATCACTGACTTCCTCTGTTGTTTTTGTCCTGTTTTGTTAGAATTATACCATTTTAGTCATGGAATTCAATTCTCTCAATAATTTGATCCAGCTAAGAAAGAGATTGATGTGTACAGAGTTTCAAACTTTGGTTGGCTAAAATCAAAGACAAATGCTATAATGTTCAAATACTAAATTGGGTATTTTATCATTTATTTTTGGGTCATTTGGTGATAAAATAAAGTTTCATCATGGGTACTCTGGTCATAGATTTTTTTTATGTATGTCCCTTGATTTGTAGTTTGGACGCGTTATAGTTCATTTGGATGGAGAAAATCACTGTAGATTCTTTTCTCACATATTTTTGTGTCATTTTGTGCTACAATAAAGTTTCATCATGGGACCTTTTTATGTATATCCCTTGATTTCTTGTTTCGTCGTGTTATAGTTTATTTGAATGGAACAAATAAATGTGTTTCCTGATGACATCTATGTCGAGGCATATGATATTCTTGTAAATATAGATTACTTATATGTTAATGGTACAATAAAAACAACAGGGAAGAAGTAATGGAGGCATGATATCAGTTTAATGCTAAGTGAGGTGCCAAAGAGCATATTAGTTACTGATTGATTTCATAGTCTCTTATAGAAATTTCATTGGAATGACTAATCTTAAGTTATGTACTTCTTGCTCAGGTCAGAGATCAACATCCACCCATGGCATAAGGAGTTCCCGGATATCAAGCGAGGATCTCAAACTATACCTTGGAATAATAAGCAGCCATTTGCATATTGGAAAGGAAACCCAGATGTTGGCTCTCCTATTCGTATGGCATTATTAGAATGTAATGATACTACGATGTGGGGAGCACAAATTTTGCGTCAGGTTGTGTTAAACTTACCATCCAAAAATTGGTCTTCAAACATTTGACCATATAAATGTGCTTTATATCAAAGCTTTCTGACTGATGTACTTTGATATTTGTTACAGGATTGGACTGAACAGGCTAAAACTGGTTTTAAGGAGTCAAAACTTTCAGATCAGTGCAATCATAAGTGAGTACTCTTGTTGTGATGTTAACTCATAAGCAAGATAAATGTGCATTCCATTTGCATTATTAAATGTCCATTTCACTTTTACATCTTGAATGTTTTCAAAATGTTATTAGGCTACTGTTGCAATTAAGTAGAGCGTTTTAGCTTTGAATAGTAATATAATTTCAATAAATGAAACTGATAATGGAACAAGAGAAACATGCTTTAAACAATGAAATTGTTCATTATTTTAACACCAGTCATATTATCATTTATCCTAAAAATCAAGACCATAAATACCATAGTAACAGAACGGATTGCAGAGAGTCTGAATAACACTCTTGAAATGACAAGGGACAAAATGATTTCAGGACAACCAAAGCAGAGTAAAATATAGTGTTCTCAATCTTTTAGTTTCATACTCAAGATTCACATCTTCTCTAGATAGGATGCTTTTATCGCACTGCTAATCGTCTCTATCTTTGCCCCATCCTTGATTTATTCCCCTTCCCTTTCACTATCCCTTTCAGGTACAAGATCTATGCTGAAGGATATGCATGGTCAGTGAGCCTGAAATATATTCTTGCTTGTGGTTCTGTCGCACTAATGATATCACCGCAGTATCAAGATTTTTTGAGCCGCGGTCTTATTCCACATAATAACTTCTGGCCAGTTGATGCACTTGATTTATGTCCATCTATAAAGCGTGCTGTTGACTGGGGTAATGACAAGCCATCTGAGGTACTTGCATACTTCTTGGATATTGTCTTATCATTTATGTTTTATCCCTCCTTTTCGATAGTAGCGCTTTTCCCTTTCTTCAACTCACTGATAATAATAAAAGTTAAGGTGCGAAGTTGTCTTAGTAACATGAAGAGTAGGGAGAAGAGATTAAATGTTGTTCAATAGTGGTGGTGTTTTCGGGAAGTTACGTTGCTACAGATAAATCAGTGCTTCCTGATTTGATGAGGAATACTTGCTCCGCCATGTGAGGCAATTCAATGGACCCTAACCTTTTGTTTTCTCTATAGTTTTTCGCTTCAATTTTTAATTTGGACAAAATCACTTATTGGATTTTGCTACTTAATGTTGGGAGGATATATAGAAACAGATTTAATTAAACCATGCAAACAAGCAGTGGGAGAATTCTTTTAAACTTCTGCACACTATATCAAAAAGCCACATTTATTCCCCTTGAATGCTTCTAGGAATTAACCAAAGCACCTCGGAGAGATACAAATAGCAATGAACAAACTTGAAGAACATTGCCTTGGATTAGAGAAAATTTAGCCTATGTTTAGGAGCACTTAAAATAAATGCTGTTGAGCTTTATGAGACAATTCATCTCACATATTTATCTCATGCCACTCTGGTCACTTTTAAGTTTTAACCAATTTATCAAAACTTAGGAGAAGTGGTTAAGTCATTAACTTTGTTTGAAAATTGAATAAACCTCCAAAGGTACCCTTATTTAACATCATAAGTTACATTCAAGAAATCATAGAAGTTGTACTTAATGAGATTTTAAATGAGTGAATTCTTGGAAAAACATTGTTAATACCCTGTAGCTTGTAATAAGGGCCATCATTTTCTTCTAAAAAGTGACTTCTAATAAAGGCCAGAGTAGTACAATGCAAACTTGCATAAAGTCAATTCAAACAAGCACTTAGAGATATTAAAAATGAATGTTTGGTACCACTTTTTGTGTACAGACTTTATGTTTGATGGACAGAATCAGTTGAATAATGTCTCTTCATGAGGGTATATGAAATTTAAAATTGAAAGACACCAGTAATGGACATATTATCTGTGTTTCTGATACATCTAATTGACTGGTTGGTAATATGCTTATCTGGTCATTTGAGGGATTGTGGTCAACTATCGACTTACAGAACCAACCCTTCATTTGGCATGGTCAATCGATTCGCCAACCCATTGAAATAGTTGCTTACGGAATAACACTATTTGCCTTCTTCTATTCAACTTGTTCAGTGAACCAGCAAACTATTTGCCCATTCGACTTGTCTTTGTTATTAGATTCTCAAACTATTCTCAACACTTAAAATTTATAGTTTTTGGCTTTTTGCATTTAAACTTTGTATTTTATAAACAATACTGATGACTTTGGTTCGTTTTCTGTTTTGTTACAGGCTGAAGCTTTAGGCAAAAGAGGGCAACAACTAATGGAAAGTTTGAACATGGATAGGGTTTATGATTACATGTTTCACCTTATTTCTGAGTATGCAAAGCTGCAAGACTTCACACCTACGCTGCCTTCATCGGCCATGGAAGTTTGTCCAGAGTCTGTGCTATGTTATGCCGATGACAAGCAAACACCATTCCTCAAAGAATCAACCGCATTCCCTTCACAATCTCCTCCTTGTACTCTTCCACCTCCCAAGACTGATCTTCCATAGTGCAAGCTTGAAAGCCCCTAACCCTTTTCCAATAGGGCAAAAAAGCTTCCCGGTTTCAGAGAAATCGATATTTCACTGTTCCTCAACATTTATGAAACCATATGGTAGATATGTAGAAGATTTGGATGATATTTTGTAGACTCTACTACTTGGATAGTTGATCTCGCCTCACTTGCCACATTGTTTGTGAACTCGCACGAATTACTGGAAAGAAGATGTAGAACATAAAAGAAGATGAAATCACCGTAAACAACTTTTGTGCTGACATTGAAGAAGTAAACTGAGCCTTAAAATTTGTTAAAGCTCAAGTTTATTTTCATCCTCTGAAAGGTATTCCTTTACAAGTTCCATCAACTTGGGAAAGCAAAATACATGTATTTTCTTTCTATGTTTGAAATCTTACATCTTACATAGTACCGATTTTTTGTGTGTGGAAGATTTGGATGATATTTTGTGGAGTCCAATGCTTGAATAATTTATTACAATTCACTTTCATAGGTAATGTTAACTTGCACAAATTAATGGAAAGAAGATTAACATAAAAGAAGATTGAATAACTGTGGACATCTTTTGTGCTAACATAGAAGAAGTGAGTGGTTCCAACTTCCAAGTGAGTGGCACCTAGAGGGGAAAAAAAGTTAGGTTTATGTAAGCTTCAACTAAATAGGTCTGGCCTGATTAAAAATGTAAAACTTAAGTATGGGCCTGAGCCTGTGTAAGCATATTTTTAGGCTTAAGACTGAGCCTTCAAAAGGTCTGAAAGCTTATTTAAAAGCCTACTTAAAATGTAGACTTTTAAATAGGCTTAAAAGTTTGTATTTATAATTCCTATATTACCATTTAAATGTATTAAATCGCATATGTATGTCTCATAAAAATTTTATGATTATGAAATTAGATAAGTTGGTAATATTATAATTAATTAATATAATTTATTTTATATTATATATCATAATAGAAATTACAAAACAATTAAATAAGATAGGCCTGTAGCCTTGTAAGCTAGGCTTTATGAAAAAAGGCCTGATCTGTTTACCTAAATAGGCCTAAGAATATGCTTGATTATGAGCCTGGCTTATTTGGCCTATTTATTAAATAGGCTAGGTTAGGCTTATTATAGAATAGGTCATAGGTTCCTTATAGGGGCCTGGCATATTCTCATCCCTAATGGTAGTGACGCTAAAGGTCAATGTGAATGGAATGAGAAGTGAGATTACCGAAATGGTGGTATGTGCCCACATGTATAGTGCACAACCATAGGTGGATGATGTTAAAAGAATTTATGGTCATTATGGGTGGGGACTCGGAGTAGTACATATTCTGAGCCTTATATTGTGTGGGGATTAAGAGTTTAAAACTAGTTTGGGATTTTAGGTTCAAATGTATTTAGGTGGAGGGTGATTGTGAGGAAGTGATAGGGTGAATCAATCAGGATGTCTTATTCCTTAACCAAAACGCTAATATGCTCAGAGAAATTGATCAGTTGTTACAATGTGATTAAGGTGTGATTGTCTAGGTCCCTCAGAAACAAAATGGAGTTGTATATCTTCTTGCTAGGAAAGTTCTGTAGCTATCTCCAGGTATTATATATATTATTTACAGATTACAGATCTTTCAGAGCTTTTGCAACAGTGCTGCTTCATGATAGGGAGGGAATCACACATGAATTTGTTCAGATTATCGTGTTTGTTGTTGTTGTTGTGTTTTCTGTTGTAATTTGTATCCATTTATAGAAAAATAGATTTAAAATAATCAAAATGCCAAGAAAATGTAACTTATTTTTCAAAAATATATAAGAGAGAATAACTAATAAGTAATGCAGAAATAATGACCAATAATTTTTTTTGTCAAATAACATATATTATTTTCATTAAATTAAGGAAAAGTGACATACAAAACAAAAATAAAAGGTTTGTAAAAAAAAAAAAAGGTACAAATAACAATGGAAAGTAACCCTAAAAATAACATAACCGTAGGAGGGAGTCGTCGCCTCCAATACCCTACCGTCTTCATCATTCCTTCATCAGAATTCGTAGGTAGAAAAAAAGCCATCACCAGCAATAAAACTATTGTGAAGAGTAGTTGTTCAAAGAACCATCCATAAGGAATCAAATTGGTTTTTGAATAATCTCTATAAGTAGATCTCACAGAAACAAAAGAACTCATAAATACTAACACAAAAGATGAAAATTGGGTGGAAGAAATTCTCTTTGTCAATTGACCAATGAACAACAAGGATTGCAAAATAAGTTTCGGATTCGCCATTGCTAACAATCCATAATAGTCTTATGGAATATAAAGCCAACAATATGTAAGACTATAGTCACCAACTTATGACCCCTACAGTAATCACTAATCGAAGCTATGCAATGAGATTTGTTGTCGTCTAAACACCAAACCAATTTATTTATACTGAAACCAGCAATACCACCATAGAAAAAAACATAAAAATAAAAGTAGATCGATACAAAATACGGATATCTTCATAAGGAGATACCGTGAAAAAAGCTCGTACAAGACGACAAGAGAAGAGCTCTCGCAACCTAAAAGTTAGGGAGAAGGGGGAGAGAAGATAATGATCAATAATTAATGAAAATGAAAACAGAAAACGGCACTAATCATTATTAATTAACTTAACGATGGAAGCATTGCTTTTATCATTTTGAGAACTTCATATATAATTTTGCATAAAAAAAATTACAACGTTTGATACACTATATTTCGTGGGTAAAAAATTACAATGTTTGATACACTATATTTCGTGGTTACGTAGATTTACACATTCACCATTTTAATTTTCTTAGTCTTTAGTCCGGTGTTTTATTTTTATTTGTCCGCTATCAATCTTGAGCTTTTATTGTTTGCAATTGATAAATAAATATTTTTATATATTTTATCCCACCTTAATCTATCTTTTGAAAATAATTTTAGGGTATCTTGGACGAATTAAGAAATATTTGAATAATTAACCAATTTTAGGAAATAATGTAAATATGAATTAACAATGAGATTATAGGACTTAAAATTTCAATATTTTAGTTGCCTATTTTGTGATTGAGTAATTATTTCCAAATATGTAAAATAATAATCTCATTTTAATTCTTATAGGACAAGTAAAAGGGCACTGGAAGATCCTACGGTGCAGAATGAGTCTTGAAAGTTAAAGGGAATCTAGTGACTGAATTTTGATGGAGTAATATAATTTTATTGGGCCCCAACTTATACCTAAATTCTCCCACTTTAATTATAAAAGGAGCACACGTAGAATTTTTTCTTTTGAACGGTAGCACACGTAGAACACTAACACTAAAGAGGAGGACGCAAGCGGTGACCATCACGTACGCCGGACACCTCACCAAACACCATTCATCCATTCGGCCGAAAACGCCCTTAAATCATTCATTCCTTCTCCCAGTAAGCACATACACACGTAAACCCACTATTCCTCTCAAAACTCAATCATGAAACTCACTTCAACAATTAAATCTGGAGGAGGAGGGTTCGTGATGGTGGCTTAAGTTAATTGGGAGACAACTTGGAATAGTATGGAGGAGACTACAGCCTAGGCTTTGCATTTAAAAACTGCAAGGGAGTGTTTATCCTTTTATTTTTTTTTATCTTGAACTTAAAGATTGTTTAGTTTTAAATAACTTTGAGTTGTAATTTTTTTATGTTAATATAGTTCTAGATTAAAGACTCATTTGCATTTTGGATTGGATTGATTTTTAGATTCTATTTGTACTTTATTGATTGTTAGATTTTATGTTTACAAAACCCTTGCATTATTAATTAATTTATAATTGAGTTTTCATTATTAATTTAATTGTCATCATTATGATTTCTATTATAAATTTGGGTTTTTATCACTTGATTGTTTAATTGAGTGGTCGGTTGTTTAATTGTTTGATTAGATAATCCAAAATAATATTTCTACAATTACTTGAATTAAATTGTTTTGGTTTTAATATATTTAATTAACTAACACTTAGCCCATTATAAGTTCTCTAGTGGATTAAGTGGTGTTGTGATGTTAGTTTCTCATGCAATACTTGATTAATTAATAAATTAATTCCAATCTCTCGTGATCTGTCTTGAGTTTAATTAATTCATTTAGGCTAAGAAAGTCAACTCTATATGATTCATAAGTTATCCCCGTTCATCATAATCTAATCAAATAACCATTCATTGTCTTTGTTAATTGTCAATTAATTTCTTTAATTAGGATTTTAATCTCTCTTTCTAAAAAAGAAACCCCGAAAAGTGCATTTACATTCAGATAGGTTAGTTTCATTCTCAGGATTTAGATTTGCATTCTAGTTTATGTCCATTTTTCTGTATTTTTATCACTTAAATTTAATCATAGAGAAAAACCTATAAATTGTTCCTTGAGATAATGACCTAGGTTGCCACTAGTTTCATTCTCAGGATTTAGATTTGCATTCTAGTTTATGTCCATTTTTTTTGTATTTTTATCACCTAAATTTAATCATAGAGAAAAACCCATAAATTGCTCCTTGAGATAATGACCTAGGTTGCCACTATAGTACATTTGTAGTTAGACCTAGTTTTAATTGATTGTTTTAGCGACAAAAGTAAGGACATCAGTAATATATGTAGTTGATATGGTAGAAATGAAATTGATTATATGTGATTTTATTTATAATAATATTTTCTTTTATATATAGAAATCTCTCGCAAGGGTGCACATTTGTTTGGGGCTGTTTAAATTGGATTAAGACAATATAATATTTTTTTTAAAATTGAAATTTATTTAAATAATAAAAATGTTAAGCCCTCCAAATGTACTTCAAACAGTTGACATGGAATAATGGGCGTCTTAATATTCTTTATACAACTATTTAACATTTAATCGTATTCTATCATATTTAAATATTGGTGTGCTTAATTAAAGATAATTTGTCTTGTACGACTGTTTTAAGCTATAAAGTTCAAGTTCTCAATATGAGCGTTTTACTCAAATGATTTTTTTTTTTTCATTCACAAAATTTGAATATTTGAAAATCCATGCGCCAATCAGAAGCCATTCCTTGAAGGGCCGCGTGTAGAAGTTGTCAGTGTGGTGCTAGGGGATAACCTTTGCCCAGCACTCTCGAGCGAATGTCCATTGAGAGCTAACTAGAGGAAGGCCCCGGATTCTTTGCATCCCAGGCCATTAACAATTGACAAGGCATTGTATAAGATACCACAAGTTCATCGTATATATTTTCAACGCCATCAATGATTTTTAAATTAATATCATAACAATTTACAACTCCAACCTTTTTTATTAGAAATTGACAATGCATATGTTTAAAAATTCTTCATAAGTTCAACATAGAAATTTTCAACCTGATCATAACGATTTTTAAACTTATGTTAACAACTTACAACTCCAACTGTTGATGGTATTTGTGTCTTTTGGTAATATATAAAAATATTATATTTCTCCCCAAGTCTTGATTTGAGAATTCTCAAATTTAAGGGGTTAATTTGTCTTTTTCCATTTTCAAGGGTATTTTTTAGGGATTTTCTCTAGTAACTATTATATTGTCTATTTTAATAAAGCAGAAAGGGGCATTAGCACCCTGAACAATTTTTTGAGGGGGAATAAGTTGGGGTGAACAATGGGCGAGCTGGGTAGCCCGAACCCTAACCCATCGCCCGCCCATTTAACATTAGATAGGTATGGGCTAGCCTCAACCCATTTAAGCCCGAATTAAATGGATTTGGGTTAAATGGGCGGGTTAAATGAGTTATAGGCAAACCCATTAATCCCTTAACCTATTTTTTTATTATTATAAATTTCTAAATTTCTTATCAAAGTTAAAAATTAAAGCATTATATTCACATATTAAAAGTAACAGCAGGATCCACAACTCCACGTTCATGTTTACATCATAATTTGTTGCACAAAAGAACTTAAATTTAAACAAATACCATAATAACATCTTTTTAATGTTTAAACTTCAAACAAAAATGGGCGGGTGATGGCATTTTGCAATTTTACATTTTTACTTATTGAAATTTATAAGAATGCCAATGGTCACTGACTCACTCTCATTGGACAAAATTAAAACAAATTAAAAAAATATATAAATGGGTGGGTATGGACAGCCTGAGGGTGTGCCCATCGCCCGCCCATTTAATTCTTAAATGGGTTGGGTTTGCACCCTCCCATCATGAGCTTTAATTGGGCGGGCATTAAATGAATAAAAATTGCAAGTAGTGGGCTAGCCCATCGGATTTCGGGTATTTTGCTCAGCCCTAGGAATAAGCATCCTAAAACTCACATGAGCTCCAATATTATGGGCACTTGACTCAAAACTAATGAGAGATTCCTTTTGTTCCTTCAAAAATTATTGACTAATCTTTCTAATCAGAATTCATCTCTATCCTCATAGGTGTTTTCCTGAACATGTGAGCAAGAGTTGAAAGGTGGGGTTATTCATTGGAATAATGTTCTAAATGTGGATCCCAAGAATTATGCTACTCCAAATGGACGCTACTAGCTTCTCTCCTCTACGTAGCTCCCTTCTCTTCCCTCCTTTGCTTCTCTTTTCCATCCACACCATTAGATCTTTTGATCCAATGGTTTAGATTTAATATTTTATAAAAATAAGTATATTCATAATAATACTTAAAAATCTCATAAACAAATTTAATCTACCATTATTTGATCTGAACAGTTCACAATTGTAATAAAAAATGAAAAATAAAATCAAAATTTATAATAATAGTTTACAGTTCTTTACTGTTCAGACCAGATTTTGATAGATTAAATTTATTTATGAGATTTTGAAGAGCACCACTTTTGAGTGTGTGTGCGTGTAGCGCGCCCTTGGGTCCGCCCTTCAAGAAAATAAGAACCAAGGGGATAGTGGAAGCTAACCCCCGGGTGTCGTTCGCTTGAGGAGCCTAAACGCAAAAGATGACCTAGTAGCTAAGATGCAAACTAACAAAAGAGGGTTAAAATATTGTATTTGGTTTTCTTGAATAGAATAGATGCAAAAGGTATGATATGTTCAAAAGTAAAATAAAGATAGGATAAAAGTGAGATTTGGAGGGTGATGAAAATGGAATCATTCTTGATAAATGGAAACACTAGGATTCATCGCTTCAAAAGATATTTAGGGAGTTGTTTGTTGATTTTCTAATGAACCCTAGAGGAACCCCTCTAGGCTAGGCTTAGATTAACTTAATTAATACCGGAATCCCACACATTACTTAATTTAACCTAAGTTGATTAAGCTCAAAATCAAGGTGAATTTGTTAATTGTAAGGGGCTCCTAATCCAACAACCGGAATCCCGAATTGCCACTTAATTAATCCTAGGGTTTCAATTCATTATTGGAATCCCACATAATAAATCAAGACTCTAGGATTGAAGTCCAATGCCACTCATGCAATTTGACAAATCCAAAACCAATTAAACCTACTAATCGCAAGGAACTCTTGATCCTACAACCGGAATCCCGAATTACAACAAGATTAATCCATTAATCCCAACTCCTTGATGGAATCCCAATCAATAAATTGGAACTAATAGATGGAAGCCCAATGTCACTCAAGCAATTAGTAGATTTACTTGCTACTTTCTAAACACAAACACTTAACATATGATCCACACAAGCAAGAATCCTCACTTGGCACAAGATTTTAACAAGAAAACATAGATTAAATGATGAATCCATACAAATAACATATGCTCAAGTTAATAGGTGCAATGTCAAGCATCCATACAAAGAAAATGAAGAAGACAAGTTGTTTCCACCACTCTCATACAAAGATACGGAATAAAATTACAACCAAATGAAGAAACAAGCCCTAGAATCCTAGAAACATGCTTAAACATAAGGAAGAGAGAGTGGGAGAACAAGAACTCCCTTTGAAGCTTCAAGCTCATCCATTGGCTCCCACCATCAAGAATGAGGGAGCCTAGCTACTGTCCTCCATGAGAAAGCCAGCACCAAGGAGTGGAGGTAGAGGAGACATGGAGATTTGGGTGGAGGAAGGTGGAAGATGGAATATGGAAATGAGAGGAAATGAGAGAAAGATGAGATCTAGGGTTTGTTGTGGCTCCAAATCTGTCCAAATGAGTGCATTTTCGACCTAATATGTTCCTCAAGTCGGGTCAAGAAGTGGGTACCGGGTATGGACTTGGATTGGGCCCAAAAACCAGCAAAATTATGCAGAATCGCGACTGAGCTGCGTTCCAGAAATTTGAGCCGCGGCTCAGTTTTTCTCTGTAAGACAGTGAGCTGCGGCCCAGAAATTTGAGCCGCGGCTCAGTTTTCTTCTGTAAAGACAGTGAGCTGTGGCTGAAAAATTTGAGCTGTGGCTCAGTTTGCTTCTGTGAAGAATTGAGCTGCGGCCCAGAAATTTGAGCTGCGGCTAAATTCTCTTTTGAAAAATTGAGTTTTCTTTTCCCATTGCAAATGAAATGTTCTACCCATGGTTCTTCAATGATCCTACAAGTAAAAACACCATAGAAAAAGGATCAAATGCCCTAGAAATTAATTATTTCTAATTAACCACAAATTATGGCAAATTAATCCTAATTTCATGCTAATTTCACTTAAGGATATAAGAAATTAAATGAGCACATTTTGAACCATAATTGCATCTTAGATATGTTAGTTGCCTCATTTTATCATACAAAACCAATGCAAATCCAAGGATTTGTCAGATTTTTAAGTATTATTATAAAGTTTGATCCAATGGTGTGGATGAAAAGTAGAGACAGAGGAGGGAAGAGGAGGGGAGGAGGAAGAGGAGGGACTAGGATTAAAAGAATTATCAAAATAAGTTTGATGTCTAATGAAATTATCTCCTATGCAATTAGAGGTTGACCTAAATGGACATTTCTCAGATGAATGACCATTGCCACAGTAAAAACAAGAATACCAATCATATTAAGAGATATCGATATTTCCAGTCCAACCATAACAAAGATTTGACAATTTATCAAGATGTTGTGAATAATTCATTTTTTTTATTTTTTTAAGAAAAAGAACAAAAAAAGAAAGAAAAAAAAATCACACACAAGTTGCCAAAAAAAAAAGAAAAAAGAAAAAAGAAAAACAAAGAATCAACGAACTCAAGCTTAAACTACTAGTGTTTAATTAATTCCAACCAAATAGTGTTGGCACACAAATCTCCGGCAATGGCTCCAAAAACTTGATAGGCACAAAATTTAAAACCTAAGACTCGGCAAGTGCAAGACCGTGTCAAGTAATAAAGAGCGAGTAAAGTATCATTCCCTCGAGGACTCAGTACTCACAACTAGATTGAGCATTAATTCTACACTTTCATTTATTCGAGCAAGACACAAAGGAAGAAATTGTCAAATGAAAATTAAATCTAACCAGAAGAAAAATCTAAACTACGGGGAATGAACAAATGTGATGACTTGGATTATCATAGCTTTGATTACTTCTTAGTGTCTAATTTCTCCCTTTAATTGCAATTAACATTATATTTACTAGTCTAGGACTCTTAATTACCTAAGAGTGTCCATCAATCACTAAAAGGCATTCTAATTAAATTAATCCCTAATGTCCTAGGTGATTACTTAATTAGACTAAATTAAGTGCAAGCCTAATGTGACTATGAAGGGCCGGTAGGTATATGTCTATCCTACAAGCAAATTAAATAAAAAAAACTCAATCCCACACGATTTAATTGAAGGTCTAGTCTAAATTCCCTATGTCTAAACTCTTTTAAAATAACAAATTTAATCCCAAACAGATGTCTCTTGTTTTAGGATAACCAAGCGCACAATTAAATCAGAAAATATAACATTATAGCAAATAAAAATAGAAATTATCATCCATTAATCTATAATAAAATTATAATAATCCAAGACAAAAATTTATCTACACAAGCCTTTAATTAAATACATCGAAGCACACCCAAATTCCTTTCATCCTTACTCCAACCACTATCAATGGTAAAAAATAAGATCGAAAGCTTGGTGCTTTCTCTAACGGGAGAAAAAAGTGATGAAGATGAATGAAGCTTCTTGCTTTCCACCTTTTTACGCCGCATCCCTTTTTTTATTCCCGTGCAGCGTGATTTCTTTTCTTGCGTGATGACTCCTCCTTATATTTCCAATCAGGTCTCCCTCTTGATTCCTTTCCAAATTCCGCGCTTGGCTTGTGTTGCTTCTTCCCTCATGTGTATGTGTAATTGTGGATAAATCAATTAGGTCTCTCCTTTAGTGCCCAAAACGCTGCACATGTGGCTGCCAATAAAAAAACCAAAATAGCAAACTTCAATCAATTCAAATTAATAACAATAAACTAAAACTTATCTTTTTCCTTTTTGAAATATTCTTAATTTTTTATTTTTTATCTAGATTTAACTTTCTTATTTGAATTGAAGATATGATACTTTAAAAGAAATCCCCAAAAAATGTGTTAAATTGATAACTTTTCAAATCAACAACAAAATCCCTTAATTTTTTTTAATTGATGACTCGCGAAGTACAATAAAATATTTTTAAAAACTACTAAATATGGAGAGTCATCAGCTCTCTGCCTGGAATTTTTGGGTTTGACTGCGGCCAGTTATTTTACCTGCACTGCGGCCAATTCCTTGTTGGTTCTTTTTTTTTCAGCTTTCTTATTTGTGCTAAATATTCTTTTTCACTTCTTGCCTCTTGATTTTAGCTTCAAATGTTACTCAAATGTGGCTTAATTGATCAGCTTCAACAACCTAACAAGTAATGAAATATAAAAAAGCCAAAGTTGATAAAAAAAAGTGTAAAATATTCACATCCAAATCAAGAATTTCATGACTTTAACCCAAATATCAATTTGGTACATTTTCTTATCCTATGTACATCAAAATATGTATAAATCCACCCAAAAAATGTAAGAACTATAAGAAAATGTGTTAAAATAGCATGAATTTCGTGATGTTAATAGCAGCACAAAATGAGGCAGGGAGAATCAGCGATGAAAAGAGTACATGACAGGTGTACAAAATGTAGGTACCACATATTATAAAGTAACGGCCATTTATCTATAATTAATGTATTTGTTTAAAATGCTCCAAATTTACACATTTACCATAGATGTTCGACAATATTATCATGACTCATGGGTTGCGTACATAACAGCTTTAATCTATTAGTTTTGTTTTACTGTTTGAGTTATTTGTTTCGGATTGTCTTTTTGGTGTAAATTAATTTAGTGAATAAGTTTAAGTGATATAATTTAGATTAGGTTAAGGTGCAAATCCACCTATAATATGTCTGTATTACTTCGTTCTTCTGTTTGTCGAATGTGTGTTGTCTTTAAAGATAAGAGATATTGAAACATAGAAAAAAAAAAAACAAATAAATAATGTAGGCAGTTCAAATCTAACGTAATAAAATATATAACAGCGAGAATCCAAATTCCTCGAAGTCTTGTTGTCCAATTGTGAATAACTATTCAAGAGATAACCTAATTTCCCGGCACATATATGTCTAGGTATATAATATAAAAATCTTAGTAAATTATTATAGGGCTGCTTTTTTTTTTTTTATCAATTTCAGATCAAAGGCTGAAGAAAAAACCAATTTGGTACTAAACAGCCCGAATGTCTTACTTTATACGTTAACATACACACACATTCCCATCCGATGTTTAAGAGCTCCCACAAAGGACTCCAAGCACGTTATAGGGCTGCTTGAATATATATGGTTTGTTAGAAATGGAGTCAACAACAACAATAAAAAGCATTCAACAAAGTTAATCAATTGTCTGTGACCTCAAATTCCACATGACCAAAATCAAAACCCACCCAAATTACTATTTAATTTTTTATACTTAAGGCCTTTTTAATCATTATCACCATCATCTTTTTTCTACGCGCATCTTTATTAAAGCTTGGTGTGGGCCTCATCAAGTCAAGTTCATGAAGTTAGAGAAAGGTAACAAATGGCTTACATTTCTTATTTATTCAGTGAATGCTTGAATTTTCAGTTTGTTTAGAGCTTACAAATATTTTGTTCCTGGGCACAAATACAAATTAAAGAAAGTTATGACATATTGGTGAATTTATCTGTGTGTAAAACTGTGAAGAAATAATTTAGTAGAAATAATAGTGATAAATATGAAAGCTTATTAAGCAACACTATTCTTTCACTCTCACTTTACTTTTAAGGCGTGATCAAAGGAGATATCATATATGGAATTGCTTTTCGTTTGTTTTAACGTATACCTGTTTAATTTAAACAAGTTTAAAAAAATATAATAATAAAATTTCAAAAATGCCATATTATTTTTAGTCTCTCCTTAGAAATCACCATTTAGAATCTAAAATAAAAATAACCTTTTCACAAACATTTTTTTTATTAAAAGATCTTTATATTTAAAATTTATCAGTTGAAAATTTTAAATATGCACCCTAAAACTGTATTTAGATTGATAGTATAGATTCCATCATAACAATATGAATTAGTAAATAAATAATTTAAGGAAACTAATATTCATTAACATGCCATTGAAAATTAATCCAAACAATTTCATGAGTCTCTATCTAACTAGGGATTATTAGTAGTTGCTTAGTTTCTATATGGGGAATATGCATGCACTTAGATGGTTGAGTATACAACTATACGGCTATACCTCCTTCACCACTATTTAAGCTTTTCACTTGCCCTCCCTACCTCCTAACTTCCTTTTCCAGCAACTATTTATACACAGCTACTCTTCCCCTCTTCTCTTCAATTCATCTCTGCTTCTTCTCTCTCTCTACACACCAAAACAGAAGAATTAAACCCTCTCCCCTCCCTGGTGGTGGAAGCGCCGCCGGTCTTTTCAGGGTCTGGGCGGAACAAAACGGTTAGACCGGTGAGGGTAACGATGGGGACCACCAGGTTGATGTGGCAGTGGAGAAGTTCATAGGGAGGATGTTCAAGGAGTTAAGAACGCAAGGTTGAGCAATTTTGGATGTGTTCATTATTGTGTGTCAAATAATATAATGTTGATTATATATAGAACAAGCAAATTAAATTTGGCTATATATGTTGATGATATTCATCCCACCCTCAGTTTTCACCTTTTGTGGGTTGGGGATTTTGGTTTCCAAAGTTGTTATTTTGAAAGTCTTTCACTCCTGTTAGTAATCTCCTAAAACAAATTAACTTATAATTTTAAGGGAAGATGATTTGAATGTTTTAGAAAAACAGGACATTATAACTAACTTAACAAACGTATTTAATCTAATTTAATTAAATATGTATTATATTCATGACTGAGAAGAGTAATATTAATCGAGTTATCCCATGTATAGTTCAGCGTTTCAACTACACACAGATATACAGAATAAATGATTATTATGAAAAGAAAACATTGGCCGCTCTGTCTTCAAAATATTGTTACTTGTTAGCTTTCTCATTTGCTTTCCATATTTTTTTATCTCGTGTGTTTACTTTATTACTATTTTTAATTTTCTTCTTTGGCAAGTAGCTATCAAACAAAAGTCCCCCGATATTGAAGATCCACTTATAAAGAAAACAGTCATCACCATTGGCATTTTCTATTAAAAATACTAAATTGGGATGAAGCCTCTTTTTTTTTTTTTTGAATTTATCTTTTTAATTTCATCATGTTTCACGTGAAATCGTCATCTCAATTGATAGTACTATCCCCAAGTTGATATTCTTTGATTTGCCTGCATTACTTCCTTCTTGTTATCGAATGTGTGTGTTGTTTTTAAAGATAAGGCATATCAATACATAAAAAAAAAAAAAAAAAGACAATGTAGGCATTTCAAATTTACCGTGATAAAATAAATAACGGCGAGAATCCAAATTCCTGGCGGAGCTTTGCTTTCCAATTGTGAATAACTATTCAAGTGATAACCTAATTTCTCCGCACATGTATGTGTGCGTAGGTATATAAGATAAAAATCTTAATAAATTATTATAGGACTACTTGAATATATGATATGATGACTCCCCATTTATCATTAATTTATGGCATATTTAGAATATATCTGGGGAGTCATCATTGCTAATTAATGTCATTTTAAGAACTTTTAAGAGAAAATTATACAGATCTGTCATATGAATTTAATTTGATTATTTTTAAGAAAAATATGATAATTTATTAGAAAATTTAATTGGCATAACTTTCTCACATTTATGCATATTTGGATAGGTAAATATGGATATTCTAAGCAATGAAGGAGAAGAAAATAAGAGGAAAAGCGTGAAGAAAGCTGGAGCTCATTTAAGAAAAATTGCTAAAAATTGTTTTTGGTGTCGCGACATTGCGCGAAAATCCCTAAAAATCCTAAAAACGTACAGCTTCATTTTTTATCCTTTTTAATCACATAAGGGACGAAAATTCCAAGAGAATAAGCCCCCTTTCAACCCTAGAACCCTTAGGAACGATAAGACTCATCTATGCACACAACTACGGAGCTAGGGTTTGCAAAATTGGAGTTTGAGAAGCAAAATTGGAGGAGTTTCTTGCCCTACGGTGATAGATTCTTCTTGTTTTCTTCAATTCTTACTACTCTTGTGAATTGGACATGGGATTTCTTTGTATTTGCTTGTTTAATTCATTCATGAGTAGCTAAACCATTTGTTCTATGATTGATTCAAACCTTGTATGGATTGAAACCTAATTTGTTTCCTTTTCTTTTAGAATTTGATGACTATTTATGTTGATTTATCTTGTTTTTAATGCCTCTAATTGACTGATCACCCTTTAGAGCGATTTGTTCATTTAAATTATACTGAGAGAGATAGTTTAGGTGTAGAACTAGGGTAAATAAGACTAGACTTGAAGTTTAAATCAACTAACGGATGGTTTGTCGGTAGAATAGAGATATATCTATTGACCTAATTTTGTCAGATTAAGGTTGGCTCTTAAGGATACCTTCATTAATTTATAACAAGAGATTGAGCAAGTTTAATGAGAAGTATAGAATTGATTTTGACTCGAGAGAACGTTTCTAGTACTTTAGAACCTTATGCAAACATAGATTATCATTTAAAGACTAACGGAAGGGAAATTAATTAGGGTTCATGAAATACAACAGTGAGAATTAATCCTAGGCTTAGTTCATTGATAAATTAAATCTTTCTTATTTGTTTCTTTATTTTTATTTTAAAATTAGTTTTCAAAACTAGTTTTCTAAAAGAATTTGATTAGTTCAACTTAATTGAGTTCATTAGCCTGTTGTTTGATTGGGGTTTTAAAACAAATATCCATGGGAACGATAATTTTAAATTACGTTACGATCTGTACTCTTGCAGGCGAACAATATACTCAATCTGTTTAGAGCTTACAAATATTTTGTTTCGGGATATAGATACAAATTAAAGAAAGTTATGGCATATTGGTGAATTTATCTGTGTATAAATGTGAAGAAATGATATGATAGTAATAATAGTGACAAATATGAAAGCTTATTAAGCAACACGCGTATGACTTTGTAATTTGAATAATCAAATATTCTTTCACTGTCACATGACTTTTTGGGCGTGAGCAAGGGAGATATAATAGATGGAATTGCTTTTCGTTTGTTTTAACTTATAACCGTTTAATTGAAACACGTTCAAATAATGATAAAATTTCAAGAATATCATATTATTTTTATGGGTTGAGAGTCTATTTTGATCTAAGAGTTTTCGCTCAGTAGCTATTTGTTATGGAAGTATTTTTTGTGCAATTTTACGGTGGAAGTGTTAAAAAGAGCAATTTTACCCTATATCATAAACATACTTTGAAACTTCGAGTGTAATTTTTTTTAAAAAAAAACTTTCATAGTAAAATAGCTTTTAAACAAAAATTTTGGGACAAAATAAACCATTAACCTATTTTTATTCTCTCCTATGAAGTCACCATTTAGAGTCTAAAATAAAAATAATCTTTTAACAAACATTTTTTGTATAAAAATAACTTTCTATTTAAAATTTATGTGTTGAAACTTTTAAATATGCACCCTTGAAACTGTATTTAGATGGATAGTATAGATTCCATCATAACAATATGAATTATTAAATAAATAATTTAAGGAAACTAATGTCATTGAAAATTAATTCAACCAATTTCATTAGTCTATAATTATTAGCTGCTTGGCTTCTATTTGGGGAATATGTAAGTAGGTGGTTGGAACCGGTTTCCTTATTTATCAAAAAGATGAGTAAAGAGAGTTCTAGGTTGTCTGGGTTTTATCTCTAGAATTAATCTAGACCGTTAAGATGAGATCTAAATAGTATATATATGTCTAACTCCCCCTACTCTTATTCTTTATGAGTTAGGAAACCGGGACGTAGTTGGTTGAGTATACAACAAAACCTCCTTCACCACTAAGCTTTTCATTTGCCCTCCCTAGCTTCCTTCCAATCTCCTTTTCCAACCACTATATATACACACATACTCTTCCCCTCTTCTCTTCAATTCAGCTCTTCTCTCTCTACACACACCAAAACACAAGAATCCAAACCCTCTCCCCTCTCTCTCTCTCTCTATATATAGAAAAAGTCCTATATATTGCATAACCCAAAGGAGAAATGGAGAACAATTTGCCAGTGATATCAAATAGAGTGTGGAGCATAGTAAAAGTCGCCTTCTTCATGCTCCAAAAAGGCTTCACCAAACCTAAACTCATGATGCACCTCAATCTCATGCTCAAACGCCCCGGTAAACTCGCCGGAAAAGCCATCGCCGAACTCATCTCCCTCCACCACCACCACCACCACCACCATCACGCCGCCTCCTCCGGTAACGCCCATTTGCAATTCACCACCGCAAGAGAGTATGAGTTCAGCTGCAGCAACACTCCCAAACACACCTTCTTCTCCAAACGCCATCACTTCTTCGCATGTGCTCACGCGCCGCCCACTTTGGAGGATGACGTGGCGTCGGTGAATAATGCTCTTAAGGTGGCAATGGAGATGATGGGTAACAAAAATTGTAAGGGTGTGGCGGAGGATATGTCTCATGTGATTTTGGGGTCTGAACGGAACAAGACGGTTAGACCGGTTAGGGTAACGGACTCCCCCTCCCCGGTGCACGACGGTGGGGACCACCAGGTTGACGTGGCGGCGGATGAGTTCATAGAGAGGATGTTCAAGGAGTTAAGGACGCAGGGTTGAACAATTTTGGATGTGTTCATTGTTATTATGAGTTAAACAATGTTGATTAATTATGATTACTTAGTGACCTTATAGAACAAGCAAATTAAATTTGGCTATACATGTTGATGAGATATTCATCCATCCCAACCTCAGTTTTCACCTTTTGTGGGTTGGGGATTTTGGTTTTCCAATAAGTTGTTTTGAGAGATGTATTTGTACTTTAAATTACTTGTTTTATTCTTAATAAATACTGCATTTCGTTACTAAATATAACACCTATTTGATAATTTAGAAAATTCTTAGAAAACTAAATAAATTACTTATAAAATGAAGTTTTTCTCTAAACTAGTTTATAATCATAAGCTAACATATAATCTAATGATATAAGAAATATGTTATGATTAAGTGGTTCATTTAACTTTTTTAATATTCCAAAAAAGTCAATTTGATCTTACATTTATGATCGGAGTAAGTACAGCAAAAAAAAAAAACCTCAGATTCATATATGTGTGTGTGTGACTGAACATTTCGGACACATTTTATATAATCGATCTCTTCGGCTCTTGTTCTTTTCCAACAAGTGCATTTTATTTTATCACAATGAAAACATAACTTTCATGAGAAATTGTTCATAAGGAACGAGGAGTACTGAAGACAAAAACAAGGGATGGAAGAAATGGGCAAGAAGAAAGGGGAAACTACCACATCTTCAATTAAAATATTAACACTCGATCGGCTCAATTTTGTGAATTATTCCACTATATCATATATTCTATAACTTATTAATCTCAATTTTATCTAATGTTCGATTAATTTCTCACATCAACTTAAATTTACTCACATTCTGACATATTAACAACATTCATTCTCTTTGTTAAGGTCACACAAATAATCTCTCGCTATTGGAGGGTATAATAATAAAATATACACTTAATCTATACTGTAACTTGTTAAGTCACTTACCCTATATATGAACTCATCAATACATCATAGTAAATATTAATTTATCACTTATATACACTTAATCATGGCATAGTTTATAAATAAGTAAACATTATATAAGAACACTTTTTAGTGGCAGCACTATTTTTTCATTTCATCTAAATTTTCCCTATATGCTACAAGCCATTTCAAATAGAAACCATTGCATATGCTTTCTCTTCAGAATTAGTGTTGCCTTTGTCGATGTGTTGAGTCTAACAAATTATTCGTGTTAGTCAAACTAGCAAACTTTGAAAGAAGTGCCCACTTTTAATTTCTAATGGTGTCTTGAACAGGATACCTTCCAATAGATGGAGGGTCTTGGGTGTGTTTGGATTGGCTTTTTTTCAGAAGACCTTTTTCAGAAGGTCTTTTTCAGAAGGTCTTTTGGAAAAAAGTTAGATTGTAGAAGTGATTTATGTTTGGATTAGTAATGTTAGAAGTGACTTTTTTTCAATCTGACTTTTAGAACATGTTTGGATGATTATTTTGAAAAGTAAGTTTAGATGAAAAATTACTAAAAAGGGCATTATTGTTATTAAATAATACATATATAATATGCACATATTCTTATAGTTTATAAAGAAAAAGTGAAATTTGGGTTTTTGAAGGATTTTAAAGGCTTAGTTTCTCCCTTATTTTAAGGAAAATAATTTTTAAAAAATTATAATTTTAGCTCAAAGAAAGATATTGTGGGAGAAAATAATTAGAGATTATTATGGTAAAGTTTTGGAGATAAAAAGGAAATTTTAGGGGTCTAATAATATAATTTTCCTACCCACTTTTATTAAATAACACACAATAAAAGGTGTGGGACCCATTATTCTTCCTCTTTCTCTCTCCAAGAAGTCCTTTTTCAAATGAAAAAACAACTTCATTTTGCTTTTTGCTTTTTGAATGAAAAAGATCTTTTTATCTAGAAGCACTTCTCCACCCAAAGTAAACCCAAACAAAATTTTTGCTTCAAAATTTCTTCTCCGGCCCGGAAGTCCTTCTGGGCCAGAAAAAGATAAAACAAACACACCCCTTGTGTCTAGAAAAAATAGTATTGATGGCTTTCTCTTTGAATTTTATTTCTCTCCATTGCTTTTGCTTTATTACTATTCTTTTCAATTTTTTATGACCTTTTCAAGCCTTCATAAGAACCACTCCCTCCTTACAAGTTAGCTATCAAACAAAGTCTCCCAAATACCCACTTACAAAGAAACAGGGATTATACAAACCGCGCTATATATACATATGTATCACGAAAAAAAAAAGTAGTTGATGAAGCAGGAAGGAATCAAATCAAAATTTGATTTTAAATAGTCATGAAAATAATTTTACCGAATATATAATCACTGATCGAAATTGGTTGGATTACATATTAATGTTTGGCTTTAAAATCAATTAACTTCGTTAGTTAGCTGTCACCAAATCTTACACTCCATATGAAAAAGTTGTTGAAACAATCACGTTATTCCGGCTAAAAGCACCCATTATTTAAATCTCAATTTTTTGGCAACAAAATCTCAATTTTTTTAAAAAATTGGGACATTTGGAAAAGGGGATAAATATGCAATTTTATTCCAAAAGTAGTCGTTAAATAGCGAGTTTGCCTCGAAAGATTTTTTTAGACCATTGTCGTCCCAAAAATATGAAAAGTATAACAATGTTGCCTTGAACTTGTAGAGACGTAGTCAATGAACATTGGACATGTACTATTCAACATTACATCACCACATTATAATAAAGATAAACCGTGTTTATTATTAAAGGTTTCGTCCAATAGCGATTTTTTTCAGGAAGTTTTTTTAACTTTTGGATTGACTCTGTACCAAAAAAACTTTTGTGTTAAAATAGCTCATCTTGAAAAATTTTCAGGGGTAAAAATGATTCAATTTTTATTTTGAAGTAAACCATGAAGTGTTATTGAATATTATGTATCCAACGTCTATTAACTCTACGTGAGTTCTAGACGACATTACTACTCTTTTTATACTTTTAGGGGACATTGATGCCAAAAAAACTTATCAAAGTAAAGTATTGCTGAAAAAAAATTGGGATTTATCCCCTTTAAAACACATTGAGTTAGGGTTAATTAGGTTGTTATTTCACATGTTAATTATTTTAGCTAGGTATGTATGTATAGGGGTCGATTTGGAGGCAAGAAACAATTGTGAATGTCGGATACTTGGTTTAACTGTTGATTTAGTTGCGGGCAAATTAAAGCTACATACAACACCAATGAATTAATTAATAATAAAAACAATAATTATAAACTTAATTTTCATGCTGGCTAGCTAGTGGTGTTAACTTTTACGATGCACAATGAAAAGGAGCAGTAAGGAAACACATAAAGCCGTCCGTTTAGGTGAAAGGTTCGGTACTCAAACTTTGAAGTTTGAAAAATGAGGGCTGTGTGTTTTTTTAATTACATCTTAACAACTATCTCTCCATGTTATATTAAGTATGCAAATGCAAAGCAAAGGTATCATTGAGCTTAATTAAGTAACCTTATGGAATTAATTAATTAATGCAACAAAATGTATGTGATGGTAGTTTGGAAGATTGACCATATTCTAATTAAAAAAAAAGTAAAACGCAATATGTAGGACCGCAAAAAAGGTAACATACAAAAGGAAAGGGTGGGCCTTACGTGCCAAACAAAAAAGAACAGTTCATTTCTTTCATACTAAGCTTTCTCCTTCCTGCCACACAAACAACATGGTCCCATTATATAATTCAAACATATATACACGCCTTTCATATTTTATATATATATATATATATATATCTATATATATATTTGAATTTTAGATATACTTGTAAGTTGAGGTTACCTATCTATCAAAATAACTTAAATCAATTGATAAGGCATAACCCACCTTATATACACACACCTTTTTGATTCAGTGCTTAACTAATGTGAGACATATTCTAATATGTACTCTATGTATCATTGAGGTGCCTCCTGTTATTACACCTACGGTTGATGCGTAATTTTGAGATGATAGATAAAAATATTTTATACATTGTAATTTCTAAAATACGTTACAAAATAAATAAATAACTGCAAGCCCTTTAATTATGAAATTGAGCTTTTTCCGTGAACTAAAGTATGAAACGGATATGTTAACCATCAGACTCAATCCATCCGTTCATATATTTTCTTTCATACTTATGAATATAGTTTACCTTCGTATTTAATTGCAAATATCTAACTTATAGTTAGGAATGGTTTCTTCATATACATTTATACATTATACATATGTATCTATTATATATATAATTATAAAAGTTGGTGAAAAAGATTGCAAAAATATTGTTACAGTATGTTCCATCAACTATGATCGAATGTGGATGCCGAAGTTTTATATTATATGATTTGAAATAAACGTTAGGATGTCTGAATGAGAGTATATAGAGACTTGGAGTTGGTGTAAAATGTTTTTTAAAAAATTGAGTTTGACATATATACTTGTCTTTAGATTTAGTTGAGTAATTTAAATAAATTAATGAAACTAAATAAATCAGTTCGTTTTAACAAATGTGACATTATATGGATATATATATATATATATATATATAATAAAGTAGAAAAAACCTTATCTATCCCCATCTATCTCTTATGCATAGAACCAAGGTAGTACAATATGCTCTTTCTTAAAGTTTTGGCGAGCTAAGTTGTATCAAACATGGCAGACACACACACACACACACACACACACACACACACACACAAGAAACTAATAGCTAATTGGTTAAAATATTTTCTACTCAACCCGGAAAATTTAATAATTTATTACTAAAATCTATATTAATTGTATTTTAAACAGTAATGTATGAATTAGTTTAACAATGTAGACGTGTGAAAACTAGCTTCATGTCAGTAGATATAATTTAGTGGATAATCCCAGCTATCCGTTAGATTCCATGAAGCTTGAAGTTATATCGTGACATACATTACAACTTTCTTTTGGAGATGATTTGTGACTTAACAACTAAACCCAAATCCAAAAAAGGCACCTTCAAAAATTTAGTTTCGTACATCTCATTTTTTTTAGAGGATAACAATGAAATTTGATTGCATCTAGATTTAGGTTCTAGCAAAAAGCCAATCTTGAAAATGACAAGAAACAAAGAGAAGTGGTTAGAAGGCTTTTTAAGTTCAAGGTAGTGCTCAATCATTGAATTTTTTTTTTTTTCCATTCATGTGTACTTAAATAAGTTTAACCATAGTTTAATAATTTCTAGTGGCACTTTACATTCTCTAGATCTCTTTCGATTAATCAACATTTACATAATGAGTATGAGATACAAAATAAACTTTAAATTGTATTCTTTTAATTAAACCGTTTGATCTATGGCACTTGGAGACCATCTAAATAAATCAAAGGTCTTTTCTTAATTATCACTGTAAATAAAGATAAATGGAACATCAAAATCAACAATGCTCATTTATACGCGTGTTGCATCCTTAAATCAAGTGTCTCCATAGTTAATTACCTCTCTATATAATCTAAGGGGTCTTTAAGTAAAATCATGATTATTAGAGTTAAGCAGAAGCTTCATGATCAGATAATTAAATATCTTAATTATTTGACAAAACAAAGTCTATTGGAGCAGAAGGTGGAAACTTCTTCCAACCTAGTATCACTTTGCTCCTTGTTATAAATCCACCCTAATTATTTCTCACATACAAAGGAATGAAAGTTATAGCATTAAATATGTCTTATTTAAAAAAAATTTTAACTTTGCCCTTATTTAAGAATAGGAGTTTAAATAATATTTTATGCATTATAAACATTCTCTTTCATCTTCCTTATTTCCAACATAAGGGTAAAATAGTCATAGTAACATTGATTGATCCCAATATGGATTTATATTTAAGAATAAAAAATTTATGGTAGTTACACTTATAAAATGGAATAGAGTGGTATATTTGAAGTTACTTACATTATTGAATATTTCAAACTAAATTAATTTGAATTATATGTGCTAAGAAAGTAAATATGTTCTTAAATTTAACGGTGATATTTGTTTTGCCACTTCGCTCATCATATTTCAGCTTCATCAATAATTGGATACAAAAGTAATAACAAAAAAAAGTAAATTTATTGTTTGATAAAGAATTTTCATCCACGAATCAATAATTATGACTTATAAATATAGGGAACAAACTATTATAATTGATGAAGTCTAGGGTTATCTATTAGTGGTTAGTGGAGCAGGATTCTTATATCGGTTTTTCTTATTACTATAAAATAGGATTATATTGTCCGCTGAATTTTACTATATATATATATATGTGTGTGTGTGTGTGTGTGTGTAATCTTTTAAATATAAAAAATTAATTATAAACGTTATAGGAAATAGTATCTGCCAGTAAAACTTATAGAGTCTAAGACAATAGTAGTATATATATAGCTAGGCTGGTCCCTCTCTTCGAATATTAATTTATAGCTGCCAAGTTAAGAAACTACCCAAAAGAAATGTACATCCCCATACAAAGTAAAAAGTTACGCACCCATTGACATTTTGAACCAAGTAATCGTTTAAACATTAATCCAACCAATATAAATTTCACATATAGTATTTAAAAAAGTTTATTTAATCTATATGACCTAGAAGAAATATTTCTGTTTTGTGTGATGCATCTGCTTTGCAACCACAATATAAGCTATATCAAACTAAATTCTATATAAGTTTCAGTGAGACTTCACCTAGATCTGGAAACTCAGTTTGTTTATCCCCCCTCATCATTATTTATTTTCTGACAATTTGTAATATATAGAATATCAGTTGTGAACTTGTGATAACACGCATATATATTATATATATTGAGGATTTTTCATCAGATAGACCATATATATATTACATACGTGTTATGCATTCTGATCAAATTAACCTTTATTACACAAAATCATTAATATTTAAGTGAAATCAGATCATGATAATGATAATTAGAGGCAATATGAGAAGCTCCGATAAAATTCTCATCCACTAAGTAAAGCTTAGAATGTTGTTTTCTAATTGGCAAGTAACTTTGAAAAGGAAATAAAAGAACTATATAATGGCTAGAAAATGGAGAAGTGGAGCTGGCTTTTCTCTTTAGAGCTTTAATTATAATAAAATGAATGCACATAAATTAAAGCTGCTTTGGGGTTGGTGTGTGCTTTTGAACACAGCCAAGTTTTAAGCCTTTACCCAACTAAAAAACACCCAAATATATCTAATGCCACCTTCAAAGTGCTCAAATAAACTTTAAACTAAAGCGCCAGAAATATTATATACCCAAAATATTTTTTATATATAAACCAAAGGAAACCTGCTGGAGTTGGAGGTGGCAACTTCTAACCTAACCTTCATATATATATATATATATACATGGCTGAATATTTATGTTTGTGTGTGTGGTCATATATTCAGAATCAATTGATTTGAGCAAAGTGTTATTGACAATAGCTTCAAAATAATGTTAGGAGATCTAGCAAGCGAATTATAGGAAATATCAATTATTTATGGAATTTAATTTAATTCAGGAATATCCATATCTCATCAATAATCACTTTCCACATATTCATTTGGTGGTCGGGATCTATAAGACAAGTATATATAGAAAAGCCACATGAATTATAAAATTTTAGAATGATTAATGAGCTTTGGGTGTAGGTTCTATTAAATATATGTGTATATATATATACACACATATATATATATATATATATATATATAATGTAGTTTATTGGGGTGTTACAGAAAAAGGAAGGTTGAATAAGATGACAAACATATACAACGGATAAGGATGAGGCTAAGGGGCTATGTGATAGTGGGAGGAGCATGCTTTCTTAACCCATTTGCTAAGAGAATGTTTAAGGCTATATGCTAGTGGCAAACGACAAGAGGCTGCAAGCTTCATTTTTTAGGGAAAGCATCTTAATTATGTTATTTAAAGTATATACCAACATTATTTATACAATAAATTTTAGACAATATTAAAATATAGGGAGATATTTGAAAAGGATATTGGGTTGAGAGAGTGTTTTATATAGGCTAAAATGTCACTCAATCCGTAGAAAATTAAATTAAGGATGGATTTTATCAAAGTGATGAAAAAATAAATGAAATGATAATTTTGTAGAGACATCATGCTAACATTTAATTCATCATCCCAATATCAATAAATCATGAAATGCAAATCAACCAATAAGTAATAGTACTCCCTCTATTTACCATATAGAGTTAGTAATTACAATTTTTTAGTTTTATCACTATTTGTTCAATTAGTTACAAATTGATCATTATCAAGAAAGATGAGAGAGGTCAAACATATTTAAACGGAGGCAAAGTGAAAAAAAAAAAGAACTTTCAAGTGAAGATAAATTAATGAGATAATTGTAGTTCTTCAATTTCAATGACATTATATTAAAAGGTGAGTTGTATAATTTGCATTGGAAGAAGCATATACCAAACTGCACACCTTACCCATTACCCACACCTGAAGCTGATCACTTGAGAATTCTTGTGGGATCCGCAAAATCTCACGTGACCTTTAACTTAGCTAAGGCACTATCCCACCAATAATGCTATTGCCACGCGTCAAATAATAATAACAAATACACATAAAAGGTAACACCAACTTTCTATGCACCCACCTATCCAAATAACACATTATTATCACGGTTTCCTACTCATACACAAAAGGTGAGTAATATGAGATATATTTTCACCGTCTAAATTTAATTTAGATGGTATATACTTAATTTTATATTATGTATTATTTGAGTAAGAAAACAAGTTCCTTAACATCACTCCCTTTCCCTTTTCTCTTCCTTCTACTATAAATACACTTCCCATAGGTTTCTTCCTCTTCATAAGTTCAGAAAATCACAAAATACAACTCTTCTCCTTCTCCCTCTCTCAAAAGACTCAAACAAGAAAACCATAATCTATCTCTCTCTCTCTCTCTCTCTCTCTCTCTCTCTCTCTCTCTCTCTCTCTCTCAAGTTCTATAGAATTATTTATATATGTTATTATAGAAATGGAGAGCAACGTGCCAGAAATAACAAAGAGAGTGTGGAACATGGTTCGTGTTGCATTCTTCATGGTTAGAAAAGGAATCTCCAAGGGAAAAATCATGATGGACCTCAACATGGTGCTCAAACGCCGCGGAAAACTCTCCGGAAAAGCCATCTCCAACCTCATGTTTCACCACCACCACCACCACGGCGGCTCCTCCACCGACAACCACCACCCCCACTACTTCTCCGGCGGAGGACGCGAGTACGAGTTCAGCTGCAGCAACACTCCCAACAACAACTTCTTCCAAAAACGCCGCCATAGTCACAATCCCTTCTTCTTCGCGTGTGCTCACGCGCCACTCACTCACGATGATGACATGGCGGTCGGTAATGCGCTCAAGGCGGCGTTGGAGAATTATATGCTCAACAACAACAATAACAATGCCTCTGGCAATAATAGGGATGTGGTGGAGGCGTCGCCGGCGCTCCCCGGATTCGGGAGGAGTCCGGCGAAGGTGAGGCAGCTGAGGGTGACGGATTCGCCCTTCCCGGTGCAAGATGACGGCGACCGGGATCACCAAGTGGACAAGGCGGCGGAGGAGTTTATAAATAGGTTTTACAAGGACTTGGGGAAGCAAGCTTGATTAATTGACCTAATTATTCTTTATCTATCTCCGATGTGTTAATAAGTGTTAATTAGCATAATATGTTATGCAATTTTGGATATGGTTCATGTAGACTTTAATTTGTTTTGGTCACACAGAAAACAATTTGAAATGGATGTGTTGATACTTGATACTGATCAGTGTAATACTTTATTTGTTCATGATGAATTTATTGTAAGTTTATTATTACTATTGTTTTTCTATGACGATTATTGAAGAATGTAATTGGCTCTTCATTATTGTTTATTTCATTATTTTTTAAGTTATAAAGGCAAGCTTAACAGCCTGAACCAGGTTAAACTCCTCGAAATGACTTAAATGTCACTTCAAGGGTATTGCCCTTACCATCTCTATTAGATTTAGATTTACTTAGATTTTAGTGAAAAATTAATATACATGTTCTTATAATTTATTACAAATAATAAATAAATTTTATTTCAATATTTTGTTTTTAAGAACGTTTTTCTCTATATTTTGTGGCAACCTACAAGTTTTGTTAGCATTTATATCATCAAATCATGAGAATATATAGACTAATACCTATAATTGATGAAGCGATATGGTCAGCCTAATGAAAAATTATAGCAACCAATTAAAAATTAGATAAAATCATAAGGATGGGTGGGTGAATTAATTCTTTCCCCTAATTTTTATTGTTCTCTTCTGCATCGGGCTATAGTTTCAATGTCACACGTGAGCATCTCTTATTCTAAAACTAGAAGGAATGAAAATATATGACGGTGGTTATGATACTGTACGTGTAAGAATATCTGAGATAACATAAAAATCATATGTGTACTTTAAAAACTAAAAAGTCCGCGTATGAATGGATTTGGAAATACATTGTAAAGTTTATGAATATACAAATCGGTGTATATACCCTTACATACCGTACGATCGAGGTGGACAATTATAATTGAATATCCCTGATATATCCTCTAGCAGACCTTCTGCTCAAAGAGTTTTGAATTTTTTTGCATCTACAAATTAATTATACATTAATATGGGTCATAAACTTCTAATAAAGCATCTTCATCGCAAAAAATTAAACTGGAAATGAATCCTTTAATGTTGATAAACCATAAACTTCTTACAGAAGAGAGATTTTATGTTCTACAAATTAAGAAAATGATAAAATTAAATAACAAAAGGAAAAAAAATTCATAGAAATCCATGGGTGTCAACTTCAGATAATTTGTTTCCTATTAAAATATAAATATTGTAATTTATTTAAGTGAAAAAACTAAAGCTAGCTTTGGCCTAATTAATTTAAAGTGAGATTTTAATTAGAGATTTTTTTTTTTACAAAAAAGTTTATGTGAATTGGGTCCAGAGACTCACCAAGGACAGAATAAACCTCCTGATTCAAAGAACGCTTATAGAGGTACTTATAGATAGCCCATCTATAGGGTTCTTACATCGACAAAATTTGAACCCACAACCTCATAGTTATGAGTTAATGCCTTTACCAATTTGATTAACCTTTATTGGTTTAATTAGAGATTCTGATTTATTTGAGATATATCTATATATATGTGTGTATATATATATATTCTGATTTGGTTTAATTAAGCTTAGCTTAATTAAACAGATCTGTCACATCCAAGACCACCGTCTTTTGATTAAAGCAGTGTTGATATGACTCCACTAAGCTGTCAAAGCCAAACTATTGGTTGTGCCCTCTCCAAAATATCATGGCCTTTCCGCAGACTTTACCTTGTTGCTTTATTTTCCCCTTTGTTCTATTACTTTAATTATTTCTTTTTCTTATTTAATTAACCCTTTTCCTGGTGCTGCTACCTTCTCCAAATTAAAGAAATTAAAGTATCCACCACAAGAAGATCCATATACAAGGTAACAAGCGAGTTACGTACCCATTGTCAAGTTGTACTACATCATATAAATAATGCTAAATTAATGCTAAATTATGGGGTTTTTTCATTTACCAAACCCCCTCCCCAAAACAAACACACACACGATCACTTAACGTGGAGTATAAAAGATTACAGATGTCGTGGAAAAGGTTAAAATAAATGTTAATATACTTATTTAATTTCAGTTAATTATACTTACACAGTTATTGACAAATCCTTGGATTTATAATGTTTTTATATGCTAAATTGAGGTCATTAACATATTTGAGATACAATATTGGTCCAAAAGTATTTAATTAATACCATAGACACTTAAGTGAATGATTCGACCGTTGTCATATCGCTCTTGGGTCAAATGCAAATATATTTATAAATTGGAATGTAAGGGTATAACAATAGTGGTACAATTCGAGTCGTTTTCAAGGAGCTAATGTTTAACTAAACCACCTAGTAAACTAAATGCCTAGATGCAAGATGAAATGAGTAAAAACATATTGTGTTTGATTTTCAAAGGTTGAATGCATTTGAAATAGATAATTTTGAGGGTTTTAAATTAAAAGATTGGAATGAAAGTGGTTTTTTATAAAGTAATGAAGATGCTCTTAGAAATTGATTTTCAATGGCTATCATAACTCAATTAAGATATTTGGGAAGTCAAAGGTACTAAGTCACTAAAATACCAAATCCCATAGACCTATGGGTCCAATGCCTAATTAATGGAATCCCATATAATTCAACATTGTTAAACCCTTTAGCATCTTGAGTTTTCTCTGAGTTTTCTATAATGCCAAATGAATAGCTCAACTCTATCGAGTATGTGTTCGTGTAGCGTGCCCTTGGGTCCGCCCTTCAAGAAAATAAGAACCAAGAGGATAATGGAAGCTAACCCCCGAGTGTCATTCGCTTGAGGAGCCTAAACACAAAAGATGACCTAGTAGCTAATCTACAAACTTGAGAAAGCGGGTAAAAAGTAATGTATTTTGTTTTTGATTTAGAAAAGATGCAAAAAGTATGATATGTTCAAAAAGTAAAACAAAAATAAGATAAGAGTGAGATTTGGAGGGGAAAGGAAATGGAATCACTCTTGGTAAATGGAAACCTTGGGATTCATTGCTTCTAAAGATTTTCAGGGAGTTTTTGTTAATTTTCGAAAGACCCCTAGAGGAACCCCTCTAGGTTAGGCTTAGGTTAACTTAATTAATGTCGGAACCCCGCACATTACTTAATTTAACCTAAGTTGATTAAGTTCAAAATCAATATGAATTTGCTAATCGTAAGGGGCTCCTAATCCAACAACTGAGACCCCGAATTGCCGCTTAATTAATCCTAGAGTTTAATCAATTATTGGAACCCCACATAATAAATCAAGACTCTATGATTGAAGTCCAATGCCACTCATGCAATTTGACAAATTCAAGAACCAATTAATTATGCAAGACTTATGATCCACAATTTGGGTCACCCCACAATTGCACTTAGTTTCTCAATTAACCCTAACTCATTGATGGCCACCCAAACAAAGATTAAGGTTGAAAAGAGTAATTACCCAATGTCACCTTGAGTTAGCACTTAACATTTTTAATCCACTAACCAAGCCACCTTGAGTTAGCACAAGATATTCACAAAGAGAATAACAAAATCATGAACCCATAAATTTCATCAAACTCAAAGTTAACGTAGCACAATGTCAAGTATTCAACAAGAAAGAAACAACATAAAATAGTTTCCAACCCTTATACAACATGTAGAAATTAAGAACACAACCAAATGTCATAAATATACTCCTAGAACCCTAGAAAAGCATAAATACAACAAGAGGAAGAAGGATTAGAACTAGAACTCCCCTATTCAAACTTCAAACTCATCCCTTGGCTCCCACCACCAAGAATGGTGGAGCCTAGCTGCTACTCCATGGGAAGAACAGCAACCAAGGTGGGAAGGAGAGAGGCCATGGATTTGGGTGGAAGGAAGTGAGAAAAATGAAGATGGAGATGAGAGGAAATGAGAGAAAATGGGAGGCTAGAGTTTTGGGACTCCAAATCTGCCCTAATGGGGTCCAGCTTTCGTGTTTTATGTCCCCCAAGTCGGGTCAAGTGAGTGGGTAATGAGTTAAATCCGGATTGGGCCCAATTTTTCGCAGCTAAAATTTTGAAGAATCCCAGGCTCGCCGCGGCGAGCTGCATTGCTCTCTGGAATTTTGGGGGCCTGCTCGCCGTCATCTTGCAGCCGCGAGGACCATTCCTTTCTGCCTCTTCAGGGTGTTTCTCGCCGTCTTCTCGCCGCGGCGAGGAGCTTCATTTTTGCCCTTTAGTTTGGCATTTTTCTTCATCCTGGGTCCAATCTTTTGGTCCTGAGCAACCCTGCAAGTGGAAACAAGACTAAACAAGGATCAATATGGCCAATTAACCCTAATTTAACACTAATTTCACCTAAGAGTCTAAGTTCTACATTAGGCATTATCGGACCAATATCGCATCTCAATCATGTTAATTGCCTCAAATTAGGCATATAAAAGCATTACAAATCAGAGATTTGTCACCAAACCTCACCAACCGATAAGTCTAAAATCTAATTTCATGAACCGAATCAATTAGGCTTATTGAGTACCTTATAGTGTGAACAAAAGTTATCAATGTATTAGGTTCAATTACAATCCATTTCAAACAAGCTATCTACCATAACCTTGCATATCTAGAAAGAAATCAATGGAACTATAAAAAATATATATATATAACCGTATATATTGATGAGTTCAAATCCTCATTACAAACCAAAATCACCACAAACTCAAATCAAAACATACAATCCAAGTCTCAAATGCATAAATGATAAATTTAGACCTAGAAGTTCATAAATACAAAGAGAAGTGAAAAGAAATAAGACTCCCCTATGAAAACTATGAGCTTAAACTATCTCCAATCATTCCCAAAAGCTTTGAAGTGTTTAGCTACTCATGGAAGAGAATCCATCATCTCCAAGCTCTAATATATGTGTCGTCATAATGGAAGGATGAAGAAAATTGGTTAAAAATGGAAGGGAATGGAAGGAAATGAGATAAGAGAAGAGAGAGTTGTGATAGGGTTCAAAAATCTGCCCTAAAATGATTTGATCAAGCAAGTGGGTATCAGGTATTGGGTCTGGGTTGGCCCAAAAACAAAGCTACAAAATTCTGCTGTCGAGACTATGCCGCGACCAATTCACAACTCTCTTGGGGCTTTTCTATAATTTTTAGAAAGTTTTGAGTATTTTCTGTAATTTTCACAAATTCTCCATAAACTTGTATTTTAATTTTTTTTCTTGAATTTTTACCTTCTTGCACCAATTTCTCTCCTTTTCAAGATTCATACAATATAAAATAATCTCAAGAAATATGAATAGCTCCCAATAATCAATTAAATCAAAAGTAATCACAAAAACATGCTAAAAATCTCCTTTTTACCACTAAGTGCATGTAATTACTCGATAACCTAATTTTTTCATAAGATATGCAATAATACCCAAATAATATGATAAAACACTTCCACAATTATGTGAAATATGTGAAAATATTGAGATTTGTCAGTGAAATTAGCATGAAAATGGGATTAAATATCAATTAGCATTCATTAATTTTTTGGGCTCTTTGATTCTTGTTTGTTGCATGTGTCACTTATAGGGTCGTTTAAGGACAAAAAGTGGAGCATTCTAGGTGACAAAAGCCAAATTTGGAGGTGCTGATTTTGCTTACCGCGACTGTACGCTCAGTAACTCCCATTCCCTTGCCCATGTGTTGCGCTGACACAGCAAACAGCCAAAATAGCCATATTTGCTGTGGGCACCTACAACAAAAGCCCATGACGAACGCGATCTGGGTGAAAATTAGCTGCATTTTTGGGCCTAATCATGATCCATACATGATACTCACTCGTTTAATCAGATTTAGGAGTTGTTAGGGTAAGTTTTAAAGTCATTTTCTACAGATTTGGAACTAGGGGTGAGCAACGGGAGGGTACGGGCGGCCTGTGGGTCTGCCCGTACCCGTACCCATTTAAAATAAATAGGTATGGGCATGCCCATACCCGTGACGGGCGCTAAACGGGCGGTCCATAAACAGGCTTGCTGTATGCGGGCGGGCTAAACGGGTATTTGGGCTGCCCGTTTAATCATTTTCTTAAAAAAAAAAAGACCTACATCATAAACAATAAACAACACACATAATTCACCATCTTCAACTTAATTCCTACATCAAACATCCAACATTCATAAACATTTATAATCCAACATAAATCAAACTTCAAAGTTCCAAGTCAAACTATTTATAACATGATAGAATAATAATAATGCCAAAGTTGTAAGTTGCAAATTCTAACATCCAAAATTCAAAAAAAGAGATGATCTATGTGAGTGTATATCATTTTTTGAATTGATCTGTGTGAGTGTGTATCAGTGACAGTGTATGTAGCATAAAAAAAATAATAAAAAAAAGAGATGGTTTAAACGGGCGGCCCGTGGGTCTGCCCGTACCCGTACCCTTTTAAAATAAACGGGTATGGGCGCCCTTAACGGGGGGGCCCTAAACGGGGAAATTGCGGGCGGGCGCGGGCGGGCTATGCGGGTATGGGCCAGCTTGCTCAGCCAATTGGAACCATAATCTCTCAATCTCCTATATTCTCTCTCAACCCAACCTTCCATTCTCTCATCCTTCATTCCAAATCTCCATGGCACCTACTCTCATCTCTTTTGTTGATGACTTATACATGGAAGGCAACAACGAAGGTGTCATCATCCTTGGTGATGATGGTGTTTAGCATGAGGTTGGAGTTTCATTAGGGAAGTTCTTGTTCTCCCACTCTCTCTTTCTCTTGTTTTGACATATTTGTAGGATTCTATGACTTTGTCTATGCATTTGGATGTTTTCTTCATTGTTATCTTTTGTTAGAGAGTGGCAGAAACATTTATACTTTGTTTTCATTTGTATATGTTTGACAATTGCTCTTTATTAACTTGAACTTTATTTGAATGTATGGATTCATTATTTTTGATAAAAATTTTAGTTAATATTATGTACTATTTAAGCATTCTCATGTAGTGGATCATGTTGTCAAGTAATTGCATTTGAAAATTGGCTCATGAATTTGTTAAATTGCATGAGTGGTATTGGGTTTCAATCCTAAAGTCTTAGTTCATTATGTGGAATTCCAATGATAAATTAAAACCTTATGATTGATTAAGAGGCAATTCGGGATCTTAGTTGTTGGGTTATGATCAGTTATTGAGTTTAATCAACTTAGAGTTTGAGGGATTAGTAAGCGAGATTCTAATACTAATCCACTCAATCTAAGCCTAACCTAGAGGGATTCTTTTAGGAATCTTTTAAAATAACCAAAAAATCTCCCTAAATTTTTTTTGAAGTAATGATTGTTTGAACCTCCATTTATTAAGGATATACATTCTATTTAATCCAAATCTCCCGCTTTAGTCCAATCTCAATTGTTTTTGTGAACATAATTTTCCTTTTTACCAATTCCCATACCAAAAATCAAATACAATACTCTCACTCATTTTATTAGTTTGTGATTAGCTACTATGAATCATTTACACTAGATTCCTTGAGATTACCCGGGAATAACTTCCACTACCCCTTGAGTCTTAAATTTCTCGAAGAGTGGACCTGAGGCGGCACTACATCGAACCCATCAAGTCAATACTCTTCAATTATAAGCAAGTGAAGTTTGAAAAAAGATGTTAATTTTAAAAATTTTATATAAGCTTATGAATTAAATTTTAATATCTTGTTTTTGGAGATTAGGTTGGCTTTTTATTACATATATAATTAGCTGTCAACAAATTAGAGGGATTCTATATTCATGTCGGTCAATTAAGAGAAATTCTAAGGTGAATTATGTTTGGCATGTTATTTGTAGTCTCACCAATTACAAACAAAAAAACTTAAATCTGATGTAAAACTTTGATTCGATTGAGAGTTCTAAAAAATTAGCTAGCATATAAAAAATTTAATTTTCTGTTTTATATTCTCCCCCGGTCCTAAATGTAAAACCTTTACAAGGAAGTATGTTTGATTATAAATATAAGATATTTTTCTATTTTTTTTTAACATTTCTCCAAATTATCCGCATTGATATTCCTTGATAATAAACAAGCAAGAGGGGGAAGATGTGAGTAAATTTAGATAGCTATGGTGTTTAAGTAAATATCACATGATTTTAAATAACTTAACTAACATGCTTAATTGAATCAAATTAGGTAAATATGTCTTATATTTAGGACCAGAAAGAGTATTCTTTATTTTGCAAGTTAAAAAATATTTTCATCTAAAAAAAATTTTATTTGAAAATATTTTTTAACTCAAACATTATTTTTATCTACTAGCTTAGCTAATGTTGGACGGTGCCCAATTATATTAAAAATTTTGACATCAAATCAAAATTATTTGCTTATGATTAGTAAGATCATAAATGATGTGATGAATCAAACTCACCTACAAAAATTTGGTCAATTATGTTAACTTTGGTATGGCGATCTAATTATGAGAGAATTACGATGGCGGCTGGTTTAAATTGAAAGATGGGCCAATTACGAGGTCTTGATTAACTTGAAACATTTTCATGGTAAAACTATGAACCAGTCCAATAACGGAGACTTTTGAACCAACAATAATGCTCCCTATATATCTTACTATTTTTCTTCCATGAAATAAAGCTATCTTCTTTTCCAATATTTAAAAATAATTCTTTTAGCTAAAAAATTTAATTATGTAGGCAGACAAAAATTTCTTCCTATATCATGAAAATATAAAAAAATTATTTATCTCATCTTTAACATGGACATAAGTGAAAAATAATAAATATTTTAGATAAAAGAAAATTATTTTTTAGAAAATGAAATAAAACTATGCTTCCATTTGTGAAAGGATTGGAGTGATTTATAATTTGTTTGGATTAGTTTTTAGAGAATAACTTTTAGGAAAAATGCTGTAAAAGTGTTTTTTTTTTCAACTTTTTTCAAATGATGAAAAAATGGCTTTTGATAAAATGAAAGTGTTTGGATAATAGTTATCATAATTAATTTTTTCATGTGTTAATTACAAAAAAAAAAAATTAAGACATTAACTAATGTGGTATTTACGTGTAGAAGGATAAAATTCTATTTTTTTTACTTGAAGGATAAAATTCCATTTCAAAGATTTAAAATATCAAATTATATAATTAATAGCAAAAAAATAAGTAATATATATGATGTATTATCTATATAATTAATTAAATATAAAAATTCTTACATTTGAATAAGTAATTAATATATGATGTATCTTTTAAATTAAATATAATTAAAAGTTATAAATAGGTAATATACACACATGGCAGTAGTTTTTTCTTTTGGTTTTAGCAAGAGGCCACGTGGAGTAAAAGGATTGGCAGGCCTTCCTACTGTTCACCTTCTTCTTTGTTGGACAAGCTTTATAATAAATCTGAGGGGGAGGGGTTTGACATAGTGCACCTTCTTCTTCTCGCCATCTACCAAAGATTGAGGGTGGGAGAGGGATAAGCTGAAGCACATAGTTGCCATCTTGTTCTTCTTCGTCACAGGAGACGCTGAGGTGAAGAAAATTGGAAGTGGAGCATGAGTTTGAGTTTTGAGATGGGGAAGGAAAGAGTGAAGCCATTGGTATGAAGAGGGGCATTTTCGGTTGGCAATTCACGAGACTCTACAAATAACATTTAAAAGTGGCCAAAAAAATACCACGGCCCTTGTGGTCTAATGGTAGCAGATGTGCCCTATGGCTCTAGGTTTGGAGTTTGATTTCCAACTTAGGCATATATGGCTGTCGTTTAAACTCAAAAAAAAAAAAGTGGTTAAGAAATTGCTTTTCTCTAAACTTTTGACTCTAAAACCATGGTTTGGAGGTAAAACTTATTCTTTTTAAAAAAAAAAAAATTCATCTGTTCGGGTTTTTTTTTTAAACCTAGTTTTCATAAGTTGTACTAAAAAGACTCTTGATTTGAGAGTGAAATGGCCAAAATAATTGTTATTTGTTGCAGGTAATCAAAGGTGTAGCACCAATATATTTTACAGACTTCATGGGTGTGGGTTTTACCTTTTTAGTTTAGAAAGCAAAAGAAATTGTCATAAAGCCAAAAGATTGGGTGAAGGTTCGGTGAAACTCTGAAAATGAGGGTCGCCATTGTGTGGCTTTTTGAAATTTTCCTTGGCTGTTTCTACTTTGACATGTCTTCCCTGTAATTGACATTTCAATTAGTTCTGTCACAATAACTTGTACTTGCATTAATGAACTATTGAGGGGGTAATTTTACGGCAGTTTGGCTGGATCGCTCCATGAAAGGGATAATCCTTATACAAATGACTGATTTAGATGTTTGCTTAGACTAATATAACGTAAAATGACTACATTTTGTGATGTTGATTTCCTTGAATGTGTGTATCAAGATTATGCTTTTGAGATATATGAATGAGGATTACAATATGTGGAAAAAAAAGAAGACGTTATTTACTACAAAGATGTTATTGGCTCTTTTTATAAAATATGCCTTTTATTTTGAAAAATTAAGATAACATGGGAGTTCAGTTAATTAAAAAAAATATTATATTCAATATTACTTATTTTTAATGATAATTTTAAATTTGTAACTATTTTTATTTCTATTGAAACTAATATATTATTTTTTTATATATATATATAAAGCCAACTTCATTAATGGTAAAACAAGATTACATTGCTAGACTTTCTAATTATACATTAGAAAGTCCATATGAAAACATAACTGAAACATAAAGAAAACAAAAATTGAGAATATGTAGATATTATATTAGAAAGTGCAGAAAATAGAAACATTGCTTAGGCTTAAAATGGAAGGAGAAGTAACCAGGCCCCTAGGCCCAGTATTGTTGTGAAGAGCTAAATTCCAACGCAGCCCAAAACACTTCTCTGCTTTTGTCCCAGTGAACATTGCCAGGCCTTGAGGTAATATCTCAAAAAACGTATATTAGTTAGGAGCGGATTGTACACAAAATCAGATGAACTCATTCTTTTTCGATTAAGTGGGTTATCCATGACAGGTTATTTGCAACGAATGTGTGATAGCTGTCAGCCAACAAATTTCAATTTTGGGCTGCAATATATAATGCGTCCAAAAGGTGGTTAGAATTTTACCCACAAAGGTTAAATAATAGAATTAACTTCTATATGAGATCCTTTGAATTCATCAAACTGTATTAAAATCTCTAGGGATTAAATGAAGGGAATCCAACTTGACGCGCCTTTGATAAAATTGAGATTTTAAAATTGTAACTAGGTCCATATAATAGAATTAACTTCTATATGAGATCCTTTGAATTCATCAAGCTATATTAAAATCTTTAGGGATGTGGGTAATATTAAATTGAATTATATTAGTAATTATATAACAATTGAATGAGTTGCATAGTTGACTATCATTACAATTCAATTTAATATCATTCAAGTCCCTAAAGGTTTAAATGTAATTTTATGATTTTAAATGATCTGATTGTGGTCAATTATTTTTGATAAGATCTAGTTGTAATTCTCCCTAATCAAACAAAAGACAAGAAAGATATTTCTTGTTGAAGCCTAATAATGCTGAAAAAATGAATTGGTTCATAATACTAAATATTAGATAATTATTATTAGAAAAAGTGTACCAAATTTGATATGCAAGTAATTGGCCAGATTTGCAAATTAAATAAATTGTCAGCTTCTAATGAGAAGGTGATTAGATTCTCTTAAAGGGCTGCTGAAATAAATTATCATAAACATGTAGGGGCAGTGGCAAATCTCTGATTTGTATGGTTTTTACATGCCTAATTTGAGGAAATTAACATGATTGAGATGCAAGTTTGGTCTAATAATGCTCAATTGAATATCTTAAACTCTCTAGTGGAATGAGTATAAAATTAGGATTAATTAGCCATAATTGTAGATTAATTGCATTGATTAATTTATAGGGCTATTTGATTCTTGTTTAGTCTTGTTTCCACTTGTAGGTTCGTGCAAGGACCAAAGATCGGATACCGGACAAAGAAGAAAGGCTTTTCAAAGGGGCAGAGAAGAAGAGAGTTCGCCGCGGCGAGACGGCGAGAGAGCACCCCAGGAGGCAGAGAACAAAGCAGCTCGCCGTGGCCTCGCCGCGGCGAGCCCACGGCGAACCGAGCCAATTTAGCCAGAAGCATTGTCACCTCGCCGCGGGGGCGAACTACGTTCTGCAGCTTATCAGTTCGCGAATTTCAGGCCCAATCCGGATCCAACTTGAAACCCACTCACTCGACCCGACTTGGGGGACTTAAAACACGAAATACACACCCCATTAGGGCAGATTTGGCTCACATTTACACCCTCCAAGCCCTAGCTCTCTCTTCCCCATCTCCATCTTCATCTTCTTCTTCTTCCCTTCCTTCCACCCATGACTTCCACTCCTTTCTTCCTTGTTGGTGGTTCCTCCATGGAGAGTAGCAGCTAGGCTCCACCATTCTTGGTGGTGGGAGCCAAGGGATGAGCTTGAAGCTTCAATAGGGGAATTTTCCTAGTTCTAATCCTTTCCCATTTGTTGTATTTATGCTTTTCTAGGTTTCTAGGGTTGCATTTATGACATTTTGGTGGGTTGTATTAATGGCTATTGCATTTGGTTGAGGTGCATTTATGGCACTTAGTTGGATGCATTTATGACATTAGGGTTAGAACTTATGTTTGTATTTATGTTGTTTCCTTCTTGAATAATGCTTGACATTGCTACTTATTAGCTTTGAGTTTGATGAAATTTATGGGTTCATGATTTTGTTACTCTCTTTGTGAATATCTTGTGCTAATTCAAGGTGGCTTGGTTAGTGGATGAAAAATGTTAAGTGGTGAAGCATGAATGAAATGGCATAGGAATTAGTTAATTGTGTTTAGACATTGGGTAATTACTCTTTTCAACCTTAGCCTTTGTTTGGGTGGCCATTGTAACACCTCGACTTTTACTACTATATTATAGCAATTTAATTGAATTATAACCACTTTTATGAATATTCGAAGCCCAAAAATACGGAAAATTTAAAACTTTTTCTCTTAAAATATTTATCCAACCTTCTGTCAGTTGGAATGGGCTTTTCGAACAACTTAGAATTTAAAGCTTTTTATAAAACTAAGTGGTGCATAAAACAATTAAACTACTTAGGTTTCCTTATAATTTCCTCCCCTTGATGATAGTGTGTGGGGAGCGAAAACCCACTCATGGGTTCTCTACATCTATTGATGGATTTCTACCTTTCCAACATTAAAACGCCGGGGTCATCTCAGTTGATAACCCTTCTATCAGAATACGCAGTGACATTAGGGTAATACATACATTTTCTTTTTAAAGTATCTATTCATAAATCATAACCCTTAGGAAATTTAAATCCTTTAATAAATTTATTGTAATTCTATTTCCTATGCTCTCTATTATCAATTTAATAATTTACTTTTACAACATATACCAATAATCTTATTAAAATATTTACTACCTCTGGCTTTTAAATTTCTAATCCTAATTTTCTTCGTCTACTCTTCTCCCCAGCTAGCGTCCTTCGACCTGCCAAACTAAAAATGTTTGGGGAAGGGGGTGAGATTGGAAATCCCAATAGCAGTTTCTTTCATTAACATATATTATCATGCTAGCAATTGTCATGTATATATTTCATAAAGCTGTACAAATGATGATAGTCTTACTCCTATTAATCTGTGTGCTAAAAGCACCTGCCAACCACTAATAACAATATATTCGTTATAGTGGAGGCTTTACCTGCAGGGTTTCTCGTTAAAGCACATAAAGCTAAAACGTAACTAATCTCGCAAAGGTGTAGCTAATCACCTAAGCCTGGAGTACTCCATCTGAGGAATAACAACATACCAACTAAATGCAACAGTTATTACAAAACAATACATGCAATTTAATTGTTACTGAAATAAACTGCTACCTGAACCGCAAGCTTCCAACCTTAACTGGTCCTTTTCCATTTCGCTGCCTCATTACGTCTATATCACTATCAGAACCTATACTTACATATAATAAATAGTAAATTAATATCTATATTTTCATGTAGTTACTAAGCGTCTCTCACATTCCTATGATATTATATACTTCTACCCTTCCCTTTTTAATATATTTTTTTTAAATCAATATTTCTACCTTTAATCAGCAAATAATACATATACAAGCATAGAAATATCCTAATTACTTTAAATTATATATATATATATATATAAACAACTTACTTTAATTAATTAGATTCAAGGGATTTATAATAAATCTCTAATGATCATATTTTTTATCCACATTAATAATTATTACCTATAACTTAATCTATTATAATTAATTTGACCCTTTAAGATCAAGAAGTCTTTCAATTGTTTTATTCCAATTAATTCTTTAGACAACAACATCATATGACTATCTAGTTTTAAATATCTTTTCGATAAGTTCCTGTAAAAACATTTCTTCAAAAGACCATGCACTATCTAACACTTGGAAAGACTTCAACATAATTCAAATACACTAGAACACCATAATTAGCTTCACATTCACTCTATAACTTAAACATGCATAATTCCTTATTAAAACTTTTATTATATATGTTTTCATAGTTCATATTCATTACATACATAAACACAGGAATTTGAACATGATTAAACATGAAATTTATTTTCAGAATAGCATCATCAGGCAATCTTCAATCATAAATAATCCTCTACTATCCCATTATCTACCGTATAAGTCACCTTTTTCCTTGCTTAATTATAATCAGTCCAAGAACTATCAATTCCTCATTCATTTAATATGCTAATCCATTCATATTCTTCTTAAAACAGAACTTTAACTTTTATAATTCATTGATATCTTATTATCACCTTAAAATCAACACATCAAACATCTAATTGAAGTCTTTCTAGAACTTACAGCCCTTGCCTAAATAATCCTAGAATTTGTGGCCAAAGTGTACCATTATTACCTGCACATATAGCACTCCCAACCCTATACTCCATAATCACTTTGGAACCAATCTTTCCTTAAGAATCCGAATTTCAGCTTTATTCAACACCTCAGACACATCTTACCACCATATACATATATCCTAACTTAGAAATTTTAACTAGGTAACTATTCTTTCCATTTTAATTCCAATAAGTCAAGCTCTTAAAATTCACACAGTTTCACATACAAATCTCCACCATTTCTCTAGTTTTACGGTTATTACAATTTAATCCAGACGTGCCTACCCATTAACTAGCTAAAATCTCATTTCTGCTTAATTCAAATACCCAACCTGATTCACCCTTAATCTTAAAGGCTCAATCATGATGTGAACAAGTTCTATAAAGCAATTTAACTTCCCTATTTGAAACACTTACAAAAATCAAAGAATACTAAAAAAATCCTACATACGGTGGCTTTAATGTCTTTAAGATCTCATTCCTTCAAAAGACTATAGGATTGATCTTGAATCAGATTCTTAATTCTAAAAATCTGCACTCACATATTAAACTTCAACTAACACAACAATTATTTTTCTGATTCTCAAGGACAACAGCAACCCTCAATATTTCAGCTAGACCTTAGATAACAAGAAGCAGAATAAAGCTCCCCTATTTCAGACCATCAGAAATCTAGCCAGAATTAATTAACATTCATTCTAACCAGACTTATTCAAGAGGCAGCCACCAAAACAGATTTGTGAACATGAATCAACTAAGCAGGGCACTAATTTGAATCATAGGCCACTAAAACTGAGTTCAAGCTAAAGCAGATTGAAATACTCACAACAGAATCATCAGTGAGGAACAGATGGAAAGGAACAGAAATTTCGGTCAGAACAAAGGGGAAGAAATATTACAATTTAACATTACAATTACTCTTTCTTCTATCATCACCGAACATAGCTAGAAACAAGAAGGAATTGGACAGAACAGAGGCAAGAGTCGGTCACTTCAACAATGACCACAACTTAATTTGCAAAATCATGGACAAGCAACATCACTTCATCAATTTCAGTCCCTTAAACCGGCGGCTTCCAACGAACAGGGAAAGAGAGAAAGTTCCAAAACTACAAAAATCCAACATGCAAGACACTATGGGCTTAGACTACTCCTAATCATATTTGATTAAGCTTTAAAGCAACAAAACTCCATAAATCAAGAACAAGGGCGTCGGATGAACAGTGCACGAAGGGAAAAATTTGGGAAATCTTGATTAATCCGACTCTGTTGCTCAGATTCGTTCTTGGGGTTTGTTAATCGAACCCTAAGCTTCATTTTAATGGATTTAAGGACTCTAAAAACCCTAAAATCTGAATCAATCCCCACCCCCAAAACTCACTTGATTCGCACCAGAAAGAGAAGAAAATGAAGGGAAAGAAGCTCACCAGCTACCCACTCGAGCTTTCCGACTACTTTCCTTGCTTCTCGCCGCCGCTTGGAGCCGAAATCGCCTTCATTCGCCGGGAGAACGAAGACGAACAGAGGGAGCCTGAGAGAAGAGAGAAAACGAGGGTGAGAGTGTTTTAATGTGTGTGTGTGTGTTGGCAGAGACGGAGAGAGGGAGTATATACTCTTTTTTTTTAAATAGGTGTGTGTATACGTGTATGGCTAGAAATTAAGAGAAGAGTGATATTTTTTTATTTAACTGGTATTTTACTATCCTGCTCTTCCCTTTTAATTGAGGATATTTTCCAACTAGGGGCAGATATTGTCTTTTTAATTTTTCCAATTCTATTTTTCTCTTAAATCATAATTTTATTTATCATTATCATTTAGAAAATAGATCTGAATTTGTCCCAAAATAATTTTTCTAGATATGCTTAAATTTCCAAATTTATTTATAGGACTGTTTAAATATCAAACAATACATCAGGGTTCTAAATATTCCCTTATTTAAATTAATCTTCTAACTATTTTTCCTTAGTTAATAGAGAAATTAAACTTTAAAAATTATTAAAAATACTTCTGGCCTCATAAATTTATTTATAAGGCTGTTTAATTTATAAATGCCGTCCTAAGACTTTAAATAAATCCTTATTGTTTCTTTTCTCCAATTTAAGTTTTATTTCCTAATTATTTCTCTTTATTTCTTGAAGAAAATAGGACTTAAAATTATTAAAAATACCTAAATATCATAAATTTATTTTTCTTTATTTTCTAAAGAAAATAATCCTTAAAATTTATTAAAAATGTCTGAAACATCATAATTTCATTTTTAATGCTTTTAAATATTTTAATAATATTTCCTAAATCTTAATTAATTCCTTATTTCCTATTTTCTAAAATTTGGGGTGTTACAGCCATCAATGAGTTAGGGTTAATTGAGAAATCAAGTGCAATTGTGGGGTGGCCCAAATTGTGGATTTAAAGTCTTACATGATTGGTTAGTTCTTGAATTTGTCAAATTGCATGAGTGGCATTGGACTTCAATTCTAGAGTCTTGATTTATTATTTGGGGTTCCAGTAATCAATCAAACTCTAGGATTAATTAAGTGGCAATTCGGGGTCCCGGTTGTTGGATTAGGAGCCCCTTACGATTAGCAAATTCATATTGATTTTGAACTTAATCAACTTAGGTTAAATTAAGTAATGTGCGGGGTTCCGGCATTAATTAAGTTAACCTAAGCCTAGCCTAGAGGGGTTCCTCTAGGGGTCTTTAGAAAATCAACAAAACTCCCTAAAAACCATTAGAAGCAATGAATCCCGAGGTTTCCATTCATCAAGAATGATTCCATCATCATCCCCCTCCAAATCTCATTTTTATCTTATTTTATTTTACTTTTGAACATATCATACCTTTTGCATCTTTTCTAAATAAAAAACAAAATACAAAACTTTTTACCCGCTTTCTCAAGTTTGCATATTAGCTGCTAGGTAATCTTTTGCGTCTAGGCTCCTCAAGTGAATGACACCCGGGGGTTAGCTTCCACTATCCCCTTGGTTCTTATTTTCTTGAAGGGCAGACCCAAGGCCGCGCTACACGCACACACACACTCGAAAGAGGTAGAGCTCTTCAGGCAGGTTGTCTTAAAATGTAGCACCATTCACATAAAAGCAATATAAAAAAGTTAAGAGTTGCCACTTAACTGCAAATTTTGACGAAAATCGAAGCAGATGAGGCGCAAGCTCTGAAATGAATAGTCTATGCCTACTATCAATAACTTCTTTTAATAAAACTTTTTATTACACCAATGATGCATGAATGCATGCTTTATTCTGTCCTTTTTTGTACACTGACCGTTTTTAAAAGATCTCTTCAATTTCATTTTTTGCTTACATGTATCTACACTTTTTTACTAGTATATATGGTATTACGTTGAAACTCAATCTGAATCAATTGGTCATACTAATGAATCTCCAAACTGATCATTTGACCAGTTTACACAAGAGTTTTTGGAAGGATTGAACGAATTAGATTCTATATATTTCCTTTTAGTTGAGCCTAAAATAACATTGTTTTGAGTTAAAACATAGTAATATGTTATATTTACGCTTTAATAATTCTATTTTAATGTATTTTGTATAGTTTATACTTAAATAATGTTCCATTTACTTGCATTTTAATGCCTTTTAATTTTTTTATACTTAAATTTTAAAAAAGGGGTTGACCTCATCCACAATCTAAGGGTAGGATTCCTAACTTATAATCTACTGGAGCATGTCTATATGGACTTTGGAGCATGACAAACAAGCCGTTTTTTTCCGTCAACACAGGTAGGTTTCGAACAGTTTCATTTAGTTGTAGAGATACCTCCCCAAGCGCTGCGATTGAAATCACAACTAAATGGTACTCCCCAGGAATCAAACACTCCTCGAGATAGTAGAATGTCAAACCCTTTCACCAATTGAACCAACAGATGGTGGGTTAAGGAATACTCTTTTCAAATGTGTACGTAAGAATTTTTTGTATTGCGTCAATAAAATTATACTATTGTATTAGGTTGAACTAGAATTAGCATAAATTGAACCACTGAACTTTAAATCACTTCCTCAACCACCGATTCAATATCAGTATAGTTTGCAAAACTTCACACACCCCATATCGTACATGCTTAATTATAGTGAGATTGCCTGGACAAGCAGATCAATATATATTGAATGCTTTTATTCCTTAGGTCGCTTTATAAATTAACCCACTTTGGAAAGGCAAGAGCAAGACTTTATATGGAAAATACTATTGCTTCCTTTGAAAATAAGATATTTATATGAGCACACTATGTTTGGGTTAGTCTGCGAGCTGCTATTCTTCACTTTGTTACAAAGGTTACTCCTGCATAGGGAAAAAAATTACACGCATGGTCTATCGTGGATTTAGCTATAAGGATTAAGCATGTTTCATTACTTTTTTTTTTTGGTGTAAAGAAAGGAATAAATGGACTTGCTTCCGTTCTGTTTCATTTATTTAATTTTTGGCCACCCTTTGATTCGCTTTTGGTTTACTACGGCTGTTTAAACATAAACTAAAATTTTATTTTTAATGAATCTTTTCCACAATTAGGGGATCATACACTAGCACCGCTGTGGAATCAGTTTCAGTGCTCGTCAGAAAGATGAGTTGGGGACGCTCCTCCATTCTAAGCCGTTCAGATCTAATCTGGATGTTCCATATTTATTAATTTAAATTTTATGATTTTTAAATGGAAATTATTTTAACATATACAAAAACTAAAGTAAAGATAATATCTTAACTATCATTTTATTAGAAAATATTGTTTTCATTTAAAAATTATAAACATTAAATTAATAAATCTGGACTATCCATATTAGATTTGAACAATTTATTATGGAGGAACGCCCCTACTTATATTTCCGACGAGCACCAAAACTAGTTCCCACCAGCACCGAAGCTAGGGAACCGGAAGAGGTGAATGCTATGTTTTAAGGGAGATCCCCTAAAAAATGGGATCCACATAGCAATGCTTACAATGATGGTTGGAGGTCTCACCTCAATTTCCGGTGGAGGAATGATGACAACAATTCAAAGGCTATAGTTCCCCAAGGTCAAAGAGGGGATGACACGGATGCTCAAATCCTTAATAGCATTCAAATGATGCATGAAGACTTAAACTCAACAAATGTTGCGCTGCAGCGAAGTTTGCATCTTTTGAGAGCAAGATGGAGCAATGGGAAGTCAAGGCCGCCAATATCCAATAATTTATAACACAACTTTTGAATAGCCTTAATGATTAACAAGCAAGGACAAGTGGGGCAATTCCTTATAATACCATGATCAACTCAGAAGAACTCAATGTCATAAGCTTGCAAGGAGTTGAATAAGAAGAGGATGATTATGGCATTGAGATGGTCTATGATGAGAGCCTTGGATTTCAAGCCGAAAAGCAATAATCCACCAAAATCTGAGAGCGGTAAAGAGAATAAGCTTTTGGGCGAAACCAAGGTTCAAAAACCCGGACCGGGGATCGACTTGGCAGATGCACTGGGTTAAGGGTCAAAGGTTCAACTGAGGGTTGACTCGAGGTTAAACCGGTCATATTAAAATAATATAATTTAATAATAAATTACATAACATACCAATATTCATGTCAAAATATAAGAAAATCCAAAAAAAAAAAAAATCTCACTGTTTCAAAAACACAATACATCAAAATTAAGAATGTTCATACTAGTTTCTTGCAATCCTTCATTTATTACTATCAAAATCATTCAAAACTAAGTAGAAACTCTTTTAGTAATGTAATATTTAGGAAATTATTGAGGATTTGTGGAGGAGATTAGGAATTAATTAATATGAATTTATGAATTATTAGAATATTTGGAGAATTTGAGGTGTTTTGGAGAATTTTTAAAGGCTTAGTTATTTCCTTAGTTTAAGTAAAATAACTTTAGGAAATTATTTTGGGTTCAAAAGAGGTTATTATGGAAGAAAATAAATAGATGATATTATTTTGGGTAAAATATTTTTTTTAAAAAAACAAACCCGGTACAACCGCCGGGTTGGTCGGGTTTTGAGGGTCAACCCGGAATATACCCGAGTTGATTCCTCCCCCGGGTGCATTATAAATTGACCTTCTACACCCACCGGGTCGCCATGTTTCCGATTCGACCAGCCGGTCGGTCCGGGTTTTTGAACCATGGGCGAAACAAAGAAGTAAGAAGAGGCCAAGAGTGATTCAAGCAACCATGCCTCTCTAAGTATAGGTAAGAATGTAAACATTTCTGACTTACCTTTTCCTCATTCTTACTTAGCTAGTCAAAGAGTTGTAGAGCAAAAACAAGATAAAGATATACATGACATGTTTAGTAAGATTGAAGTGAATGTGCCTTTGCTTGATTTGATTAAGAATAGTCTGAAGTATGCTAAATCACTTAAGGAGTTGTGCACACGTAAGAAGAGTTTCCAACCTAATAGGAAAGTTCAATTACCCTCTAGTGTGTCCGCTTTGTTTAAGCCACAACTTCCTATTAAGTGTCAGGATCCCGGTTCTTTCACCATTCCATGCACTATAGGTAGGACTACCATCCCAAACGATTGCTTGACCTAAGAGCTGTAATTAATGTTATGCCTAATAGGGTCATAGGGGTGAAAACTTTGCAACCGACCCCCATGATCTTACAACTTGCTAATAAGACCGTTGGGCATCCTGATGGCATTTTAGAGGATATTTTGGTAAAAGTGAATGATTGAATCTTCCCTTTGACTTTTATGTGCTTGATAATCCATATACTCAAGGGGATGGAACCTTGATTTTGGGTAGATCCTTTCTTAAGATTGTAAACACCGATATTAGCTTGTCGAATGGTTCTATCACTGTCTTTTGGGGATAAATGTGTGCAATTTAATATGTATGAATAAATGAAGCAATCTAATAAGGATTATTCCATGTGTGATGTGAATTGTATTGATGGTTTGCTTCTTGATGAGCATGATAATGTACACACTTTACTCACTCACACTTCTTTTCTCCCTCCACATGGTGATAGTGTGAGATGTCCTAATGCTTCCATGTTAGGTTACACTCTTTTCACACTATGTAACTCTTTATTGACTGATTATATGCTTGAGAAGTCTCCTACTAACCCATTATGTCGGAGAGAAGTTTGCTGCTGATAATTGGTGTAGGTGGTAGTAGAGCTAAAAAGACTTCTAAAAAGGAACTTGCCTACTTTTTTAGGGAGCTGCATGCCCTATATGCTAAGTAAGGACCGGTGAATGTGTCATGTATTGTCAACTCTATACCATCTCAACCTCCAATGGAAAAACTCTATGAAGATAAGGTTGTTGCTGCGATGGACATGGAGAAAGTAGACATTAGTAAGAAGTTTGAGGAATCGATTCCTCCCAAGATTTGTTTCAAGAAAAAGCACAAATCTCCACCAACCACTCTACCGCAAGCTCTTTTGACCCACCTCTGCGTCTTTGATGATGTCTATGAGGATCCATTCCTCAAAGAAGGCAAAGTGGAGTATTTACAAGTTGGTAACAAGGTCTTAGGCCTCCATTCTACATACACAACACCAAATGCCAAAACAAGAGCAAATTTGGTTGGACCGTTTGAGAATCGTTGTCTTACTTACCATGATTTGTGACTATTGGTGATATGCACATGATGCATGAGTAATTGTAGGATACATGTGAGGGAGAGGGGCAGCTCTAGTAGAAAAAATAGTTTTAGGATGTAGGTTGTAGTTTAGGAGAATAAAATCCCTATTACATGTGCTCTTGCCTAGCTTACTTTTTGCATTGGGGACAATGCACGATTTAAATGTTGGGGAAGGTGTGCCTTGTAGTGTTACATGGGTTAAAATTATTGCATCTTGGTCATGTAGTTAACTTCAAAAAAGTTGGAAAATTTTGAAAAATTTTGAACTTTCTTTCACTTTCACATTTGTTGATCCTTGGACTTGACGTTTGGTAATTATGGGAATTACTTCATGCTTTTGAGTGTGTTATTGATGCTATTGATAAATCTTCTTGATTGGCTTTTTGTTTATTGGAATTGATGCCTTAGCTTATGGTTGAATCTTGGTCGTAATTGATCTTTATTTGTGAGCTTTGGAGAATTGGCCATGTTGTGAGGTTTATTTGGGCCTATATGCTTATTCTTGTATGATATCCATTTGGTTGCCATCCTCTAGAATTTGTTTTCATTCTTGGTCAAGACTTGTTGCATTTAGTGTAATGAAGCATGATAAAGGCATTTATTTTATACCCCTACACCCCAAACACAAACCATTCATTTGTCACCCCATTTGAGCTATTTACTTGATGTTTTGCATTGACATGCCAATATGTGGAAAGTTTCATCATTGCTTGGATTATTTGAAAAATGCCACTGCTCGATTGTATATAAGCATGCCATGTAATAGGAAATTTGAAAAGTTGTAAAAAGTGAAAAATAAGGCATGTGCGGTTTTTAGCAAGTTGCAATTAGTGCTTTGAATTAAATTAGACATTCAAGCATGCATAACACCATCTTCCTTTCTTTCCATCGTACCATGTGGCCTATTCCATGACTACAACCCCAAAAGCTTTTTGATGCATTGCACTTCTTATGTTAGAGTGGAGATCCTAGAATTCTCACAAGTCTTTGGTAGAGTGTGCTTCAAAGTGGATCTTGAGAGTAGAAAAATGACCCCAATATGATGAGAAGAGTGAAACACTTATCCTTAAGTGACCTTCTCTTTTACTCACCCACATTGCATTAATTATACTCATGGTTAGCCCTTTAGCATGATTCCATTCCTCATTGTTTGTTGGTTAGAAGGTTGTCAATTTGCCTTGGCTCATGTTCAGTCATTTTCACCCCACTTTGGTAAGTTCATAGACAATTTTGCATCCAAAAAGAGTATAAGATGCCAGATGCATATATGAGAAAAGTATATGATCATTTTTACCCATAACCCACATATACAAGCAAGAATCCAAATTTCTCGAAGTTTTGTTGTTCAATTGTGAATGACTATTGAAGAGATAACCTAATTTCTCCGCACATATAACAGTGAGAATCCAAATTTCTCAAAGTTTTGTTGTCCAATTGTGAATGACTATTCAAAAGATCTCCGCACATATATGTGTAGTTATAAAATATAAAAATCTTAGTAAATTATTATAGGGCTGCTTGAATTTATATGGTTTGTTAGAAATGGGAGTGAATAATAGTAATGATAATGATAATAAACATTCAACTAAGTTAATTAATTGACTCTGACCTCAAATTCCACATGACCAAAATCAATGCCCACCCAAATTATTATTTAATTTTTTATAATCATCATCAACATCTTTTTTGTACGCTCATCTTTATTAAGGCTTGGTGTGGGCCCCATCTAGTGCGTGAAGTTAGAGAAAGGCAACAAATGGCTTACAAATATTTCTTATTTGTTAGAGAAATGCAACAAATGGCTTACAAATATTTCTTATTTGTTAGAGAAATGCAACAAATGGCTTACAAATATTTCTTGTTTATTCAATAAATACTTGGTTGTTGAGCGAGATCTTTTAGTGAATAATATATCTAAGGATTTGATTAATGATAGAGTACAATGGCGTCGTGTGATCCATATAGCCGACCCCACCTAATAGGATAAGACTTGGTTGTTGTTGTTGTTGTTATTGTTGTATTCAGTAAATGCTTGAATTTTCAGTTTGCTAAGAGCTTACGAATATCTTGTTCCTGGGCACAAATATAAATTAAACAAAGTTATGACATGTTGGTGAATTTATCTATGTATATAAATGTGAAGAAATAACATACTAGTAATAATAATGACAAATATATATGAAAGCTTACTAAGCAATATTATTCTTTCATGCACACTTTACTTTTAAGGCGTGATCAAGGGAGATATCATATATGGAATTGCTTTTCGTTTGCTTTAACGTATACCTGTTTAATTGAAACACGTTTAAATAATGATAAATTTTCAAGAATGCCATATTATTTGTATTCTCTCCTTCAAAATCACCATTGAGAATCTAAAATAAAATAATCTTTTTACAAACCTTTTTTAATAAAAAGATCATTCTATTTAAAATTTATCAGTTGAAAATTTTAAATATGCACCCTTAAAACTGTATTTAAATTGATAGTATAGATTCCATCATAACAATATGAATTATTAAATAAATAATTTAAGGAAACTAATATTCATTAACATTTCATTGAAAATTAATTCAAACAATTTAACGAGTCTCTATCTAACTAAGAAACCAGTTTTCATACTCATCAAAAGGATGATTAGAGAGAGTGAGACATAACTAGACCGTCTAAATCTTATCTAGACAATTCAGATTTGACTTTAGATGGTATACTTTTAATAATTTCTTAGCTTCTATTAGGGGAATATGCATGTATATAGACGGTTGAGTATACAAGCATACCTCCTTCACCACCAATTAAGCTTTTCACTTGCCCTCCCTACCGCCCTACCTCCTTTCCACCTACTATTTATACACACATACTCTTCTCCTCTTCTCTTCAATTCATCTCTTCTTGTCTCTCTTTCTCTCTCTACACACCAAAACAGAAGAAACCAAACCCTCCTCTCTCTCTCTATATATATATATATAGAAAAAGTAATATTGAATAACCCAAAGGAGAAATGGAGAACAATTTGCCAGTGATATCAAAGAGAGTGTGGAGCATAGTAAGAGTCGCCTTCTTCATGCTCCAAAAAGGCTTCACCAAACCTAAACTCATGATGAACCTCAACCTCATGCTCAAACGCCCCGGAAAACTCGCCGGAAAAGCCATCGCCGAACTCATTTCCCTCCACCACCACCACCACCATGCCGCCTCCTCCAGTAACGCCCATTTGAAATTCACCACCGCAAGAGAGTATGAGTTCAGCTGCAGCAACACTCCCAAAAACACCTTCTTCTCCAAACGCCATCACTTCTTCGCGTGTGCTCACGCGCCGCCCACTTTGGAGGATGACGTGGCGGCGGTGAATAATGCTCTTAAGGTGGCAATGGAGATGATGGATGACAAAAAAAGTAAGGGTGTGGTGGAGGATATGTCTCATGTGATTTTGGGGTCTGGACGGAACAAGACGGTTAGACCGGTTAGGGTAACGGACTCTCCCTCCCCGGTGCACGACGGTGGGGACCACCAGGTTGACGTGGCAGCGGATGAGTTCATAGAGAGGATGTTCAAGGAGTTAAGGACGCAGGGTTGAACAATTTTGGATGTGTTCATTATTTTGTGTTACATGTTAATTATGATTAGTTGATTTTTTAAAACAAGCAAATTAAATTTGGCTATATAATGATATAAATCCCAACCTCAGTTTTCAGCTTTTGTTGGTTGGGGATTTTGGTTTCCGAGTTGTTGTTTTGAGAAATGTATTTGTACTTTTAATTACTTGTTTTATTCTCAATAAAAAGGAAAAAAAAAATACAATCTTAAATTTATATATATGTCTCTGACTGAACATTATTTAGCTGCAATTTATATCATCGATCTCTTCGCCTCTTCTTTATTGTTTTTCAACAAGTGCATTTTAAACAAGGGATGGAAAAAATGGGCAGGAAGAAAAGGAAACTACCACATCTTTAATTAAAATCTTAAGACTCGGCTCAAGTTTATGAATTATTCCACTTTATTATATATTAATTATTAATCTCAATTTTATCTAATGTTCGATTAATTCCTCGCATTAACTTAAATTTATTCACATTCTGACCGCATTAATCTCAATTTTGTTAAGGTCACAGATCTCTCGCTATTGGAGGGTATAGTAATAAAATATAAACTTACTATACCACTATAACTTCTTTTGTCACTTACACTATATATGAACTAATAAATGCGTCAACGTAGATATTAATTTATATTAAGTATATATACTTAATCATGGCAGTTTATAAATACGGAAACATTATATTAAAACACTATTTTTTGTGGCACCACTATTTTTTCATTTCCACTGATTTTCCCCACATGATCCTACACGCCATTTCAAAGAGAAACAATTGCATATGCTTTCTCTTCACAATTAGTGTTGCTTTGTTAATGGGTTGAGTCTAACATAATTTGTTCGGGTGTTATTCCAACGTAGCAAACTTTGCAAGATGTGATCACATTTAATTTCTAATGGTGTCCTGAACAGGGGTTATTCCTTCCAATAGATGAAGGATCTTGTGCCTAAAAAATAGTAGTATTGATGCCTTTCTCTTTTGATTTTTCTTTATTACCACTCTTTTCAATTTTTTATGACCATTTCAAGGATTCATGAGAACCACTTCCTCCTAGCAAGTTTTTATTTTTTTGATAATCCTCCTTGCAAGTTAGCTATCAAACAAAGTCTCCCAAATCCACTTACAAAGAAACAGGGCTTATACTACCTATGGCTATATATACCTATATCACGAGACAAAAAAAATAAAATAGTAGTTGATGAAGTAGGAAGGGATCAAAACAAAATTTGATTTTAAATTGTCACGAAAATAATTTTACCGAATATATAATCATCGATCGAGATTGGTTGAATTATATATTAAAGTTTGGCTTAAAAATCAACTTTGTTAATTATTAGTCACCAAATCTTTCACTCCATAAGAAAATGTTGTTGAAACTATCAAGTTATTCCGGCCAAAAGCAAATTACTTAAATCTCAATTTTTTTCGCCCACAAATATTGGACATTTTGAAAAGAAGATAAATAATAGTTTTACCCCGGTAGCATTCGTTATGTAGCGAATTTGCCATAAAAGTTTTTTTGGGACTAATGCTGTTTTAAAAGTATGAAAAATTAAGCAATATTGTCGTGAACTCATAGAGACACCGACATACATTAGACATGTAATATTCAACCTCACATCATGATCTATGTTAAAATAAATATGAACTATTTTTGTCCTAAAAGTTTTTCCCTAGTAACGATTTTGCCCTAGTATTTTTAAATTTTCGGGTTGACATTGCACAAAACAATTTCGGGTTCTTGAAAAAATTTCATTGCAAAAATGATTTGTCTTTATTTTGACGCGGACTATGATGTGGCGATGAATATCACGTGTTTAGCGTCTATTAATACCTCTATGAGTTTATTATGACAACATTTAGAGCTAAAAATTCGAGCCGAGCCAGTCGGACTAGCCCATTTAGGCCCTTGCTCTTGAAGGACCAGACTTTGATTTTGAAGCCTTTAGAAGGGAGTGGGCCCAACGGGTCGGCCCTGCAAGGCCAAGAGCTAGGCCGCTAGGCCCCTTTATTTTTTATTTTTTATTTAGTCGTTTGTATTTACACACATGAAATGATTACTTTATTGATTGAATGCTTGTGATATGATGAAAACTCTTCAAAAATGATGAATAAGAGCTTCAAGATTCGATGAATTTATTTGATCATGAGACATATTTGTTTATTTACATATAAATAAACAGATTAATATAATTGTTAAGTTATGTTCTTCACAAAACTTTTGAAAGTAAAATGATGATATGGTCACAATGTTGCTACCTAGTTTTTATGGTTGTTTAGTTGGTTTACCATTTGTGACTTATTTAAAAATATAGACAATAATTATCATTGTTTGATAATTTATTAGTGTTTACTGCTTGTTGGTATTTGTATTGTAATTTAAAATTGATATTTGTGTTGATAATGATAAGAATTATATTGCTTTAATTTTTTTATGGAAAAATATAAAAAATAGTTTATAATCGCTAATAGGGCTGGGCAGGCCTTGAGCCCGACCATTCGAGAGCCGGATTTTTAAAAATAGGGATATTTGTACTACCCAGGCTTAAGGATCGGCCCTTTTAAGGCCCTAACCCTTGAATGGCCAACTCTGATTCCCAACTCTAACAACATTACTATACTTTTCATATTTTTGGGGTCACACTAATCCCAAAAAAACTTATCTGCAGCAAAATTCCTACCCAACAAAATACTTCTGAAAAAAATTGGGATTTACCCCTTTTAAAAACACATTGAGTTAGCCTTAGGTTCTCATTTCACTGGAAAATTTTTAGCTAGGTATGTAGGTGTCGATTTGGAGGCAAGAAACAATTGTACGTGAATGTCGGATAATTTGTTTAATTGTTGATTTTTGCGGGTAATTAATTAATTAATAAAAATTATAATTATAAACTTAATTTGCATGCTTGCTAGCTAGTGGTGTTAACTTTTACGATGCACAATGAAAAGGAGCAGTAAGGAAGCACATAAAGCCAGCAGTTTAGGTGAAAGGTTATGTACTCAAACCTTGAAGTTTGAAAAATGAGGGCCGTGTGTGTGTTTTATTTAATTCATTTTAACAAATACTTCTCCATGTTAGGATGTATTTAAAAGTAAATTTTGTTAGTAAATTAATATAAAATCATTTTATACTTTACATTTATATTTTTTCTTAAATTAATTTGTCTAACTTATAAACTGATGTATGATATGTTTTTTTTAAAAAAAATATTTAATAGAGATTGTACAATGTCACATATGTTATAATTAAGTAATTTATTAAGATTTTTTAATCACTTTCAATTAAATAAATCGTCTTTATTTGTGATCAAAGGGAGTAATATATTTTCTTCTCACTAAGATAAATGTTAATTTTCAAGGAAAAAAATGCTATACATATTGGTCAATTATCGCTGTGCGTGTATGATGTTGAAGAAATAATATAACAGAACTAAAATTAGCAAATATATTTAGAGGAGACAGTTGTGTTTGGAGGGTGAAATAACGGACTCCGAAACTTAAGTAGTCGGATACCTATAATAGGATCAAGAAAATTATCCGTTGATATATTAAAAAAATTAACAAATATGTTTAATGCTAAGCATATATATATATATATATATATATAGCATATGATTTTTCTAATTCTAATATTCAAGATTCCTCTCGCTTACATTTTTTTTGGCGTGATAAAAGGGAGATATGGAATTGGCTTTATTTTCAATCTGGATTAACATATTTATATAGTTTTTAACATTAATATGTTGAGATAAAAATAAATAAAGAACTTGATGATTACTTTTATTATGTCCTTTCAAATTGCCAAACAAGAAATCTCTTAAAAGGTCGTTGCCGATTATTCATGTATATGATGAATAACAAATTTTAGTGCTAAATTTTGTGATGATGAATCATGAAAATGCAAAGTAAAGGTATCATTAAGCTTAATTAAGTAACTTGTGGATTTAATTAATTAATGTAACAAAGTGTATGTGAATATGTGATGGTGGTCTGAAAGATTGACCATATTCTAATTACAAAAAGTTAATAAAAAAAAAATGAGAGAAATGTACGGCCGGAAAAAAAGGCAACATACAAAAGGAGTGTGTGGGCCTTACGCGCCAAACAAAAAAGAACAGTTCATTTCTTTCATACTAAGCTTTCTCCTTCCTGCCGCACAAACAACATGGTCCCATTATATATAATTCAAACATACACGCCTTTCATATTATATATATATATATTTATATATATATATATATATACACAGAGATACACATATATATTGTTGAATTTTAGATATACTTGTAATTTGAGGTTACCTATCTATCAAAATAACTTTAATCCATTGATAAGGCATAGCACACCTTATATACCTTTAATTCAGTGTTTAAGTAATGTGACTCGTATATAAATACATACATATTATGTCACAAATCCCACATCAGGAAGGTTTCCTTGTAAAAAGGGCTTTATAAGTCCTTGGCTTCCCAACCCCAATGGCTAGCTTTTAAGATGTGATTCTCCCAAAGACCTGTGCTCGTTACATATTATCTTAAGGTGTCTCTTGTTATTACACCTACGGTTGATGTGTAATGTGGGATGATAGATAAAAATATTTTATACATTCTAATTTCTAAAGATGTTACAAAATAAATAAATAACTGGATGCCCTTCTTAGCGTAGCTTGGTAATGAAATCGTGCTTTTTCCGTGAACTAAAGTACGAAACAGATATGTTAACGTTAGGAAACACACACATGTATATATGTATTTCAATCAAACCGTGATTAATAAATATGTTGTGAAGTCTGGGAATCAATTTAAAGTGGAACCAAGAGCAAATTAAATAACCATCAGACACAATCCATCCATTCATATATTTTCTTTCATATTTATGAACATGGTTTACCTTCTTGTTTAATTACAAATCTAGCTTATAGCGAGGAAGGTTTTCTTCACATACATACATACATTATACATACATATTTATCACTAACAAATCTTTGGATTTGTATAATTTTGTTATGCTAAAATTGAGGCTTTTAACATAAATGAGATGCAAATTTGGTACATTTGTGCTTATTGAATACCATAGACCTTTAGGTGAAATTAGCATGGAAATTAGATTAATTGGACATATTTGGGGATTAACTTGCATTCATTAATTTCTAAAGCCCTTTGATCCTTGCTCAATCTTATTTTCACTTGTAGGGTCGCCCAAAGACCAAAGAAAAAAGATCCCAGACGAGAGGTAGCTAAACCGAAGGGGGCAAAAATTTGCCCACTCGCCGTGGTGTTGAACCTTAGAATTTTGATGATAACCAAACATGACTTAGGCTATGAAAATCACAGATATCTTAACTTAGAAAATGTTTTGAAACAAGTTTGACAAACTAAGTTAAGAACAATCGATAGCAAGACAGCAATCAATTGAACTTCAGGTTCTCCAATCGATTGGACATCGAGTGTTTGGTCTTAATCGATATCTAATACTTCCATCGAGTGTTTCAGGTAACAATATGAAGAAAACAGAACCAATTCAAAGTTCATCGAGTGTTGGACCTGAGTAGCAATCGATTGGCCACCTAGCCATCGATTGTTAAACTAAAGATTTCAAAATTGATTACTTCTCTTATGCTTCACTCACTTAATATTTGTGAAAGTTTTACCTGGCATATTTCAGGAAGTTTACATTAGACACAGAAGCCAAGCCAAAACTAAAAAATACAGAGAAATGCAGGAAGTCGTTACAGCGGACAAAGGAAAAATCCAGTAAGAGAGAAGCAATTCAATACAATAGATAATCATCCTAGAGCATTAAATGCAATGACTAAATCAACTATAACACTCCAGTTCATCCTTCTCTCACAATGGCACCTTAGAAGCTTTAACGGGCAGATTTTTCCAACAAAGTATAAAAGACTTAAAGCTCAAAACTTGGAAGGTAGAGAATTAAGTGCTATCCAACTACCAATTCAAATAGCATTCAATCCAAGTATTCTGAGTTCTCTCATCTGTTCTTCTAATTGTAATTTTATCAGCTCAAGTGAGTGAGCAAGCTTATCAATCTGTAATCCTTTCATTGTGTGATTTCCTTGGGATAGTGGGATCCTAGAGGAAATGATGTAATCTTACAAAGTGTAAGGGGGAGAGAATTTGGTGAGATAGAGTGATCTTACTGAGAAAATTCTATGAGTGTTTGTAAGGGTCTTCAGGAACTTGTTTTAATCCTGAGGTATACACTAGTAGAACCCAACTGAGGTTAGAGAACTGGATGTAGGTCAGAGTTAAGACCAAACCAGTATAAATTCTGTGCACCCTGTTTTTAAAGCTTTCTGAAGAGCACCACTTTCGAGTGTGTGTACGTGTAGCACGCCCTTGGATCTGCCCATCAAGAAAATAAGAACCAAGTGGATAGTGGAAGCTAACCCCCAGGTATCGTTCGCTTGAGGAGCCTAACGCAAAAGATGACCTAGTAACTAGTATGCAAACTATTAAACACGGGTAAAAAGTATTGTATTTTGTTTTTGATTTAGAAAAGATGCAAAAGATATGTGATGACTCCCCATTTAACATTGATTTAAGGCTTATTTAGAAGATATTTGGGGAGTCATCAATGCTAATTAAAGGAATTTTTAGAGTTTTTTAGAGAATATTATACAAATTTGTCACATAAGCTTAATTTAATTATTTTTGAAATAAATATGACAATTTATTAGAAAATTTGATTGGCATGATTCCCTCACATTTATGCATGATTTTGATAGGTACAAATGGATATTATAAGCTAGGAAGGAGAAGAAAAGCAAAGGAAAAGATTGGAGAAAGTTGGAGTTTATTTGCTGAAAATTGCTGGAAATTGCCTCTGGTGCCATGGCACTGTACCTGAGTGCCATGGCACGGCGCGAAAATCCCTAAAAATTCTGACTTCGCACAGTTTCGTTTTTTTATCCTTTTAAACCATCTAGGGCACGAAAATTAGAGGAGAATCAGCCTCCTTTGAACCCTAGAACCCATATGAACCATTAGACTCATTGATACACACAACTTTGGAGCTAAGGTTTGCAAAATTGGAGGTTGAGAAGCAAATATTGGAGGAGTTTCTTGCCCTAGGTGATAGATTCTTCTTGTTTTCTTCCATTCTTTGTTACTTTTGTGAATTAAACATGGGATTTCTTTGTATTTTCTGGTTTAATCCATTCATGTGTAGCTAAATCTTTTGTTCTAGGATTGATTCAAGCCTTGTATGGATTGAAACCTAATTGTTTCCTTTTCTTTTAGAATTTAATGACTATTTATGTTGATTTATCTTATTCTTAATGCCTCTAATTGACTGATCACCCTTTAGAGCGATTTGTTCATTTAAATTATACTCGAGAGAGATAGTTTAGATGTAGAACTAGGGTAAATCAGACTAGACTTGAAGTTTAAATCAACTAACGGATGGTTTGTCGGGTAGAATAGAGATATATCTATCGACCTAGTTTTGTCAGATTAAGATTGGCTCTTAAGGCATACTTTCATTAATTTGTAACAAGAGATTGAGCAAGTTTAATGAGACGTATAGAATTGATTTTGACTCGAGAGAGCGTTTCAAGTACTTTAGAATCTTAGGCAAACATAGATTGTTATTTAAAGACTAAAGGAAGGGAAATTAATTAGGGTTCATGAAATACAATGGTGAGAATTAATCTTAGGCTTAGTTAATTGATAAATTAAATCTTTCTTGTTTGTTTCTTTATTTTTATTTTAAAATTAGTTTTCAAAACCAGTTTCCAAAAGAATTTGATTTGTTCAACTTAATTGAGTTCATTAGCCTGTTGTTTGACTGGGGTTTTAAAACAAATCTCTGTGGGACGATAATTATTTACTACGTTACAATCCGTACTCTTGCGGGCGAACAATATGATATGTTGAAAAGTAAAATAAAGATAGGATAAAAGTGAGATTTGGAGGGGGATGGAAATGGAATCATTCTTGATAAATGGAAACCTTGGGATTCATCACTTCAAAAGATATTTAGGGAGTTTGAAGAGCTCAACTCTTTTGAGTGTGTGTGTGTGTGCATGTAGCGCCCTTGGGTCCGCCCCTCAAGAAAATAAGAACCAAAGGGATAGTGGAAGCTAACCCCCGCGTGTCATTCGCTTAAGGAGCCTAAACACAAAAGATGACCTAGTAGCTAATATACAAACTTGAGAAAGCGGGTAAAAATATTGTATTTGGTTTTTAATTTAGAAAAGATGCAAAAGATGTTATATGTTCAGGGGTAAAAAGAAAAAGAAGATAAAAGTGAGATTTGGAGGGGAAAGGAAATGGAATCACTCTTGGTAAATGAAAACCTTGAGATTCATTGCTTCTAAAGATTTTCAGGGAGTTTTTGTTGATTTTCAAAAGAACCCTAGAGAAACCCCTCTAGGCTAGGCTTAGGTTAACTTAATTAATGCCGGAACCCCGCACATTACTTAATTTAACCTAAGTTGATTAAGTTCAAAATCAATATGAATTTGCTAATCGTAAGGGGCTCCTAATCCAACAACCGGGACCCCGAATTGCCACTTAATTAATCCTAAAGTTTAATCGATTATTGGAACCCCACATAATAAATCAAGACTCTAGGATTGAAGTCCAATGCCACTCATGCAATTTGACAAATTCAAGAACCAACCAATCATGCAAGACTTTAAATCCACAACTTGGATCACCCAACAATTGCACTTAATTTCTCAATTAACCCTAACTCATTGATGGCCACCCAAACAAAGATTAAGGTTGAAAATAGTAATTACCCAATGTCTAAACACAATTAATTAATTCTTATGCCATTCCATTCATGCAAAACCACTTAACATTTTTAATCCACTAACCAAGCCACCTTGAGTTAGCACAAGATATTCACAAAGAGAATAACAAAATCATGAACCCATAAATTTCATCAAACTCAAAGTTAATGTAGCATAATGTCAAGTATTCAACAAGAAAGAAACAACATAAAATAGTTTCTAACCCTTATACAACATATAGAAATGAAGAACACAACCAAATGTCATAAATATACTCCTAGAACCCTAGAAAAGCATAAATACAACAAGAGAAAGAAGGATTAGAACTAGAAAAACTCCCTTATTCAAGCTTCAAGCTCATCCCTTAGCTCCCACCACCAAGAATGGTGGAGCCTCACGCTACTCCATATGAAGAACAACAACCAAGGTGGGAAGGAGAGAGGCCATGGATTTGGGTGGAAGGAAGTGAGAAAGATGAAGATGGAGATGGAGAAGAGAGAGAGCTAGGGTTTGGAAGTGTGTGGTGGCTCCAAATCTGCTTCTAGGGTTTAGATTTTCGTGTTTATAGGTTGCTCAAGTTGGGTCTAAGAGTGGGTATTAAGTTGGATCCGAAATGGAGGCCCAAAATGCGAACTAGAATTCTGCAGAACACGATTTTCGCCGCTGGCTAGCCTTGACGAAAGCCACGGCAAGCTCTGTTCTGTTCTGCCTCTTCAAGATTTTCCGCCGTCAGTTCGTCGGCGGCGAGGAGCCTTCAACTCTGCCTCTTGGGGATCCTTCGCCACGGCGAACTCACTTCTTTTCTGCTCCTTTGTTTGGCCTTCTTCTTCATCCCGGGTCTGATCTTTTGGTCCTGAACGACCCTACAAATGGATACAAGACTAAACAAGGATCAAATAGCCCTATAAACCAATTCATACAAATTAATCTACAATTATGGCCAATTAACCCTTATCTAACACTAATTCACCTAGGAGTCTAAGTTCTATGCTAAGCATTATTGAATCCATATCGCATCTCAATCATATTAATTGCCTCAATTTAAGCATATAAAAACCATACAAATTAAAGATTTGTCAAAGTTTCTTGTTGATTTTCAAAGGCCCCTAGAGGAACCCCTCTAGGCTAGGCCTAAGTTAACTTAATTAATGCCGGAACCCCGCACATTACTTAATTTTACCTAAGTTGATTAGGCTCAAAATCAAAGTGAATTTACTAATTGTAAGGGGCTCCTAATCCAACAACCGGAACCCCGAATTGCCACTTAATTAATCATAGAATTTAATCAATTATTGGAAACCCACATAATAAATTAAAACACTAGGATTGAAGTCCAATGCCATTCATGCAATTTGACAAATTCAAGAACCAATTAATTATGCAAGATTTATAATCCACAATTTGGGCCACCCCACAATTGCACTTAATTTCTCAATTAATCCTATCTCTTTGATGGCCACCCAAATAAAGGTTAAGGTTGAAAAGAGTGATTACCCAATGTCTAACCACAATTAATTAATTCATATTCCATTTCATTCAAGCAAACCACTTAACATTTTTAATCCACTAACCAAGCCACCTCGCATTAACACATAATTTTCATAAAGAGAATAACAAAATCATGAACCCATAAATTTCATCAAACTCAAAGTTAATGTAGCACAATGTCAAGCATTAACAAGAAAGAAACAACACAAAATAGTTTCCAAACCTTATACATCATATAGAAATGAAGAACACAACCAAATAGTCATAAATATACTCCTAGAACCCTAGAAAAGCATAAATACAACAAGAGGAAGAAGGTTTAGAACCAAAACTCCCCTATTCAAGCTTCAAGATCATCCCTTGGCTCCCACCATCAAGAATGGGGGAAGCCTAGCTATTGTCCTCCATGAGAAAGCCAGCACCAAGGAGTGGAGGTAGAGGAAACATGGAGATTTGGGTGGAGAAAGGTGGAAGATGGAAGATGAAGATGAGAGGAAATGAGAGAAAGATGATAGGTAGGGTTTGTGGTGGCTCCAAATCTATCTAATGCTCTTCAAATTCGACCCTATATGCTCCTGAGTCGGGTCCTAGAAGTAGGTCTCAGGTATGGACTTGAATTTGGCCCAAAAACTAGAAAGAAACATCTGTTAGTGCGTGCTCGTTGTAGAGAGAATTTTTTGTCACTACAGCAAGATTGACAGAGAGCTCAGCTCAAGTTTCTGTCTTTCTCGCTGTAGCGAGAACTTTTGGTCGCTGTAGTGAGATATAAGGAATTTTAGGGATGAATTTTTGTGCTTCCACTGCCTCCTTCTGTCTAACTCGCTCTTCAACTTGGCCAATTTCTTCATATAAACTTCTTCCTCTTTTGGTCCTTCGGCGACCCTACAAACAAAATTGCAATAAATAAGGATAAAAAAGTCCTAGAGATCAATTAATACAAACTAATCTCCAATTATAGCTAATTAACCTTATTTTCATGCTAATTCCACTTAAAGGCCTATGATGTTTAATAAGCTTATATTGACCAAAATTGCATCTTAAATATGTTAGAAACCTCAAATTAGGCATGTAAAAACCATACAAATTAGAGATTTGTCACTTTCACAATTTTTTAGAGATGCATAATTCACCCCCTCTTGTGTATTTCCTACCATCTTCACGTGGCTCTTCATGGCGAGGCCGCGGTGTAAGAAGCCACCCATGTTGAGGCCATGACATCAGTTCCAGATCTAAATTTTTTGGGCTGTTCCATATTTAACTCAATTACCCACTTGTCTTGATTCGATCTAAGGATGAAATACACAACTCATCTTTATCTCATCCACTCCTCCATTTCTCCATTTTCCCTCCTCCAAATCCGTGGCAGCCATTTCCTTCTTCATTGTTGGTGATTTCTACATGGAAGGATAGGCTTCCTGATTCTTGATGGTGGGAGCCAAAGGATGAGTTTGAAGCATATAATTAGAAGAGTTTTAGTTCTAATTCTTCTTCTTCTTGTCGTATTTATGTTTTTCTAGGTTTCTAGGAGCATATTTACAGCATTTGGTTGTGTTCTTAATTTCTATATGATGTATAAGGATTAGTTACTATCTTTATGTTGTTTCTTTCTTGTTGGATATTTAACATTATGCTACATTAGCTTTGAGTTTAAAGAAAATTATGGGTTCATGATTTTATTATGCTCTTGGTGAATATATTGTGCTAATTCAATGTGGCTTTGTTGGTGGATAGCATGGGGAATTAATTGATTGTACTGAGACATTGGACAATAACTCTTTTTCACTTTAATTCATTGTTTGGGTTGCCATAAATGAATAACAGCTTTGAGAGAAATTAAGTGCAATTGTAGGGTAAGCCAAATTGTGGATTTAAAGTCTTGCAAATTAATTAGTTCATGATTTTGAGTTTAATCAACTTGGGTTAAATTAATTAATGTGTGGAGTTTTGGCATTGATTAAATTAACCTAGGCATAGCTTATAGGGGTTCCTCTATGGTCCATTTGAAAATCAACTAGAAACTTCCTAAAAATCTCTTGAAGCAATGAGTCCCACGGTTTTCACCTATTAAGAATGATTTTATCCAATTTAAATCCAAATCTCCCTTTAATCCAATTTTTAATTTTCCTTTGAACACATCACACTTTTTTGTACACAAATCTTACAACAAAAATCAAATACAATGGTTTTTACCCACTTTACAAGTTTTAATTAGTTACTAGGAATTTATATTGCATTAGGCTCCTCAAAAGAACGACACTCGGTGGTAGCTTTACTATACCCTTGGTCTCTAATTTTTTTGAAGGGCAGGTCCGAGGCAGCACTACACCGATACATCCCATTTTGCTGCTCTTTAATCATATACATATATATAATTACAAAAGTATTGTAACAATATATATATATATATATATATATATACATCCCATCAACTTTGAATGTGGATGCCCAAGTTTGTAGTACATAATTTGACTAAATAAACATTAGGATGTCTAAATGTGAGTATATAGAGACTTTACTCAGTATGAAATGTTTCCGAGATGATTGAGCTTGACATATACTTACCTTTAATATAAGGTTTAATTGAGTAATTTAGATAAATTAACGAAACTAGATAAATCAATTCATTTTAACAAATGCGACATTGCATACATATCATATCTATATCTATAAATATATAATAAAGTAGTCCCTATCTATTTTTATATTAAGAACCAAGGAAGTACATACAATAAGTAGAAAAAACCTATAAGCTCTATCTTACAATTTTGGCGAGCTAAGATGCGTATCGAACATCGGCAAAAACATATAACAAACTAGCCTTACAGTAAATATCTGACACACACATACACACACAAAAGAAACTAATAGCTAATTGGTTAACATATTTTCTATTCAACGCGGAAAATTTAATAATCAATCACTAAAATCTATATTAATTGCATTTAAATAGTAATATATGAATTAGTTTAACATTGTAGACGTGTGAAAACCAGCCTTGTATGATGAGTAAATATAATTTAGTGGATAATCCCAGCTATCTGTTAGATTATTACATGAAGCTTGAAGTTAATTATCTGGTGACATACATTACAACTTTCTTTTGAAGAGGACTTAATAACAACTAAACCCAAATCCATAAAAAGGCACCTTCAAATAATTTAGTTTCTTACATTTCGTTTTCTAGAGGATAACAATGAAATCTGATTGCTTCTAGATTCAGGTTACGTTCTAGCAAAAAGCCAGTCTTGAAAATGACAAGAAACAAAGAGAAGTGGTTAGAAGGCTTTTTAAGTTAAAGTTAGTGCTCAATTATTGAAGATTTTTGTTTCCTAATATGTGTACTTAATTAAGTTTAACCATAGTTTAATCGTTTTTAGTGGCTGGCAAAAAGAAAATCGTTTTTAGTGGCACTTTACATTCTCTAGATCTCTATTGATTAATTAACATATACATAATGAGTATGACATAGAAAACAAACTATAAATTGTGTTATTTTAATTAAACCGTTTGATGTATGGCACTTGGAGATCATCTAAAGAAATCAAAGGTCTTTTCCTAATTATTAGCATTGTAAATAAAGATAAATGGAATATCAAAATCAACAGTGCTCATTAATACGCGTGAATTGCATCCTTAAATCAAATGTCTTCATAATTAATTACCTTTATAGATAATCTAAGGGGTCTTTAAGTAAAATCATGATTATTAGACTTAAGTAAAGTTCATGATCCTCAGATAATTAGATATTTTAATTATTTGACCAAACGAAGTATCTGCTGGAGCAGGGAGGTGATAACTTCTTCCAACCTAGTGTATTTGAAGCTATATACATTATTGAATATTTCAAACTGATTAAATTTGAATATATGTGCTAAGAAAGTAAAGATGTTCTTACATTTAACGGTGACGTTATTTTTGCCACTTCGCTCATCATACTTCAGCTTCATCAATAATTGGATACACAATTAGCAAAAAAAAAAAAATTTGATTTTTATTAATCAGGACTTTTCATCCACGAATCAATAATTACGACTCATATATATATATATATATGGATATATAACAAACTAATAATATAAATTTAAGAGTGAGCTTTTGTTTTTTGGAAGATAACGTAAGACCATGATATTGTTTGAATTGGATAATTGTTAGATTCGGTATTAAGTATTTACATGTATCTTTTTGAGACATTAAAGATAGAGGATAATGGATGCAATAGAATTACATTGTCCGCTAAATCTTATTTTATATATATATATATATATAATCTTTAAATGTAAAAATTTATTATACGTTGTAGGAAATAGTGGGATATACATAATCAAGAATTTATTTTTTTTCAACAAAAGATCGATCTTTTAATTTATAATACTCCCTCCGATTCTAAATATATGACCTATTTTATGAGTTGAGTTTGATCCTAGATATGTGATATGTTTATAATTGTTCTTGATTTTTCCTCCAAATTATACCTATGAATATTCCTCAATAATAAACAAATAAAAGAGGAGGGTGGGGATAAAGGTATATGGTTGGAATGCATTAGTAATATCATGTGATTTTCATTAACTTAATTAACATTCTTAATCTAATCAAATTAAATAAATATATCTTATATTTATATTTACGATGGGATGAAATATTATATTTAGCACAAATCAAGGGGTACCAACCAGAAACAAAGTATTGCCTGTGAAACTAATAGACTCTAAGACGGTAGTAGTATATAGCTAGGCTGGTCCCTCTGTTCGAATATTATATTTATGACGAGATGGAGTATTATATTTAGCACAAATCAAGGTGTACCAACCAGAAACAAAGTATTGCCAGTGAAACTAATAGAGTCTAAGACAATAGTAGTACATAGCTAGGCTGGTCCCTCTCTTCGAATATTAATTTATAGCTGTCAAGTCAAGAAACTACCCATAAGAAACATCCCAATTCAAAGTAAAAGGTTTCGAACCCATTGACATTTTGAACCAAGTAATTGCTTAAACATTAATCCAACCAATATAGATTTCACATATAGCATTTAAGGAAAGTTTATTTAATTTATATGACCTACAAAAAATATTTCTCTCTTGGGCGATGCATCTGCTTTGCAACCACAATATAAGCTATAGTAATATAAATTCATATAAGTTTCGGTGATTCTACTCTCAGAGTTCAGAGGCCTGACTTAGATCTGGCAACTCAATTCGTCTCTCCCCTCATCATTATTTATTTTCTGACAATTTATAATATATAGAATATCAGCTTTGAACTTGTGATAATTTGGAGTAAGGTTCAAAAAATCGGACCGGACATCGAACCGGACGAGGCATTGGTTCAAGGGTCAAAGGTCCAACCGGGGGGTCGGACCGGGTCAAACCGGTTATATTAAAATAATAAAATTTTATTGATATTAACATTAATAATCACTAATATCAAAATGTAAATGTAGATAGGTATGCATGATTTATCAAATATGAATATTTTAATGTTTCTATATAGGGAAAAAAGAAAATATTAGTTGATTACACATGAAAATAAATATTATTCTACAATTCACAGATTAAAATATAAATATTAAGAGTAACAATAATTAAATATTAAGTATATGCAAGTAAAATAGCATTTAAAGTATTATATTTTCCTAATTTCTAAAATTGAGTGGAGTGAAAGTTAGTAATTAGGTGAATTATAATAAAATAAAATTATTTAAAAAAAAAAAAAAAAAGGTGACCGGGTCAAAGGCCCCCGGGTTTTTTATGTCAACCGGACCGGACCCATGGCCGGTTCCCGGTTGAACCGGCCGGTCCGGTCCGGTTTTTTGTTCCTTGATTTGGAGAACTCTGATTAAATGAATTAAGACTCTTGGATTAATTAATAAACTTATAAAATCCAAATATATTTTTTAGGCAGAGGTAAATACAAACACGCATATATATTATATATTGAGGATTTTCATTGGATAGACCATATACTACGTACGTGTTGTATTCTGATCAAATTAACCTTTACACAAAATCATCAATGTTTAGGTGAACCAAATCACGATAATGATACTTAGAGGTAATAATATAAGAAGATCCGATAAAATCCTCATCCACCAAGTAAAATCTTAGAATGTTGTTTTAATTTAAATTGGCAAATAACTTTGAAAAAGAGGAAATTATATAAAGCACTATATAATGGCTAGAAAATGGAGAAGTGGAGGTGGTTTTTCTCTTTAGCAGCTTTAACTATAATAAAATGAATGCACGTAAATAAAAGCTGTTTTGGGGTTCGTGTGTGCTTTTGAACACAACCAAGTTTAAAACCATTACCCAACTAAAAAACACGCAAATATATATCATGCCACCTTCGAAGTGCTCATATAAACTTTAAACTAAAGAGCCATAAATATTATATACCCAAATTATTTTTTATATATAAACCAAAGGAAACCTGCTGGAGTTGGAGGTGGCAACTTCTAACCTAACCTAAACACATATATAAATATATGTATATATATACATGGCTAAATGTGTGCGTGTGTATTCATATATTCTGAATTAGTTAGTTTGAGCAAAGTGTTATTGACAGTAACTTCAAAATAACGTTAGGAGATCTAGCTAGCGAATTATAGGAAATATCAATTATCTATGGAATTTAATTTAATTCAAGGAAATCCATGTCTCTCTTCATTAATCACTTGCCACATATCCATTTGGTGGTGGGGATATATAAGACAAGTATATATAGAAAAGGGCAAAAGGCACATGAATTATAAAATTTTAGAATATGAAGAGCTCAACTTTCTTTCGAGTATGTGTGTGTAGCGTGCCCTTGGGTCCGCCCTTCAAGAAAATAAGAATCAAGGGGATAGTGGAAGCTAACCCCCGGGTGTCATTCACTTGAGGAGTCCAAACGCAAAAGATGACCTAATAGCTAGATGCAAAAACTTGATAAAGCGGGTAAAAAGTATTGTATTTGGTTTTTGATTTAGAAAAGATGCAAAAGGTATGATATGTTCAAAAGTAAAATAAAAATAAGATAAAAGTGAGATTTGGAGGGGAATGGAAATGGAATGGAAATAGAATCATTCTTGATGAAAGAGAGCTTTGGGATTCATTGCTTCTAAAGATTTTTAGGGAGTTTTTGTTGATTTTCAAAAGACCCCTAGAGGAACCCCTCTAGGCTAGGCTTAGGTTAACTTAATTGACTCCGGAACCCCGCACATTACTTAATTTAACCTAAGTTGATTAAGCTCAAAATCAATGTGAATTTGCTAATTGTAAGGGGCTCCTAATCCAACAACCGGAACCCCGAATTGCCACTTAATTAATCCTATAGTTTAATCAATTATTGGGACCCCATATAACAAATCAAAACTCTAGGATTGAAGTCCAATGTCACTAATGCAATTTGACAAATTCAAGAACCAATTAATTATGTAAGACTTATGATCCACAATTTGGGTCACCCCACAATTGCACTTACTTTCTCAATTAACCCTAACTCATTGATGGCCACCCAAACAAAGATTAAGGTTGAAAAGAGTGATTACCCAATGTTTAACCATAATTAACTAATTCCTATGCCATTTCATTCATGCTTCACCACTTAACATTTTTCATCCACTAACCAAGCCACCTTGCATTAGCACATAATTTTCCCAAAGAGAATGACAAAATCATGAACCCATAAATTTCATTAAAATCAAAGTTAATGTAGCTCAATGTCAAGTATTCAACAAGAAAGAGACAACATAAAATAGTTTCCAACCCTTATACAACATATAGAAATGAAGAACACAACCAAATGTCATAAATATACTCCTAGAACCCTAGAAAAGCATAAATACAACAAGAGGAAGAAGGATTAGAACTAGAACTCTCCTATTCAAGCTTCAAGCTCATCCCTTGGCTCCCACCACCAAGAATGGTGGAGCCTAACTGCTGTCCTCCAAGAAGAAAACACCAACAAGGAAGAAGGAAGTGGCTGCCATGGAGTTGGAGGAAGGAAAATGGAAGATGAAAGGGATGGAGATGAGAGGAAATGAGAGAAAATGGGAGGCTAGGATTTTGGGACTCCAAATTTGCCCTAATGAGGTCTAAGTTTCGTGTTTTATGTCCCCCAAGTCGGGTCAAGTGAGTGGGTATCAAGTTGGATCCAAATCAGGCCCAAAATTCGTGAACTGATATGCTGCAGAACGTCCCGCTAGCCGCGGCGGGGCCACGGCGAGGTACATTCTTCTCTGCCAAATTTGGGGCTTGCTCGCCGCGGCGAGGTCATGGCGAGGCCACGGCGAGCTACAGTTAATTCTGCCCCTTTGAAAAGCCTTTCTTCTTCGCTCGGAATCTGATCTTTGGTCCTTGCTCGACCCTGTAAGTAAAAATAAGACAAAACCAAGATCAAATAGCCCTATAAATTAATTAATGCAATTAATCTACAATTATGGCTAATTAATCCTAATTTTACACTCATTTCACTTGAGAGTTTGAGACATTCAATTAGGCATTATTGGACCAAACGTGCATCTCAATCATGTTAATTGCCTCAAATTAGGCATATAAGGATTTGTCAGATTCCCGAAAGTTCCATTTACCAAGAATAATCATCTCATTTAATCCAAATCTCCATTTTCATCCAATCTCAATTTGTCTTGAACATACCTGAAGAGCTCACCGAATGGGATAAAGTCGGAGTAGTGCCGCCTCGGGCCCTCTCTTCAAGAAACTTAGGGACCAAGGGGATAGTGGGAGCTACCCCCGAGTGTCGTTCTCTTGAGGAGCCTAAAATGCAAATGATAACCTAATAGCTAGATGCAAACTTGACAAAGCGGGTAAAACATTTTTTTGTTGATTTTAGGTATAAATGTTGTGTGAAAAGTGTTGTATGTTCAAGAAAGAATTGAAATTGGATTTAACGGGAGATTTGGATTCAATGGGATGGAATAACCCTTGGTGAATAGAGCCTTAAGACAATCATTGCTTTAATTTGTTTTTAGGGAGCTCTTTGGTTCATTAAAAAGGCCCCTAGAGGGATCCCTCTAGGCTAGGCTCGGATTGGGTGAATTAGTACCGGAATCCCGCTTACTAATCCCTCCAACACCGAGTTAATTAAGCTTAAAAACCAAGGTGAGTTTGTTAATTGTAAGGGGCTATTAATCCGACAACCGGAATCCCGAATTGCCACTTAATTAATCCTAGGGTTCAATTAATTACTAGAATCCCACATAATAAATAAAAACTCAAGGATAGAAGGCCAATGCCACACATACAACTTCACAAACTCAGTAGCCAAATCACAAATACAAATGCTTGACAAAGTGGTCTACTAAATGAGAATCCTCAAATAGCACAAATATTAACTAAAACATTCATTCAAAATGATGAATCAATACATTTAGACAAAGTTTAAGTAAATGAAGAACAAATGTCAAGAATACACAAATGGAAACAAACTACAAATGTTTCAACCACTCTCTAGCAAAATATAATTCATAGAAATTACATCCAGATGAAGAAACAAGCCCTAGAATCCTAGAAACATGCTTAAACATAAGGAAGAGAAAGTAGGAGAACAAGAACTCCCCTAATGAAGCTCCAAGCTCAAGTCATTAGTCTCCATCACCAAGGATTCATGCCCTCTAGCTGCTGCCTTCCATGGAGAAGTCACCAACAAGAGAAATGAGAGTGGGTGCCATGGAGATTTGAGGTGGAAAGGAGGTGGAAGATGGAGATGAGATGAGAGAATGAGAGAACTAGGGTTTGGGTGTGTGTTTTGTGGACCAAATCTGCCTTCTAGGGTTTAAATTTAAGTATTTATAGGTCCCCCAAGTCGAGTCTAAGAGTGGGTATTCAAGTTGGATCCAATTCAGGCCCAAAATCGCGAACTGAAAAATTCTGCAGAACGATTCTCGCCGTCCACTTCGCCGCGGCGAGCTGCCTCCCTCTCTGCCTCTTCAGGGTTCCTCTCGCCGTGGCGAAGCCCACGGCGAGCTAGCATTGCTTCTGGTCCTTTTGTAGGCTCTTCGCCGTGATCTCGCCGCGGCGAAGTGCCTTCTTTTCTGCCCTCTTTGTTTGGTCTTCTTCCTTGTCCCGGATCTGATCTTTGGTCCTTGCACGACCCTGTAGGTAAAAATAAGACAAAACCAAGATCAAAAAGCCCTATAAATTAATCAATGCAATTAATCTACAATTATGGCTAATTAATCCTAATTTTACACTCATTCCACTTAAGAGTTTGAAACATCCAATTAGACATTATTAGACCAAACTCGCATCTTAATTATGTTAATTGCCTCAAATTAAGCATATAAAAACCATACAAATCCGAGTTTTGTCAATACCATACAATTCACACTAATTTCATAAAAAAAAACAAATACAATGCTTTTTACTCGCTTTTATCAAGTTTGCATCTAGTTATTGTGTTCTAATTGCATTTAGGCTCCTTAAGACCGATATCTGGGGATAGCTTCCACTATCCCTTGGGTTCAAATTCCTTGGAGAACGGATTCGAAGCGGCACTACACCGATTTTATCCCAATATCGGTGCTCTTCAATATAACCAATAAGTAATACTCCCTCCATTTATCATATAGAGCGTTAGCAATTAAAATTTTTTAGTTTTGTCCCTATCTATTCAATTAGTAATACACATTGAATATCAAGATAGATGAGAGAGGTAGAGCAAATTTAAACAGAATCAAATTAAAAAAATTCCTACAATTTAAGATAAATTTAATGAGATGGTACGTAATTGTAATTCTTCAATTTCAATGACATTATTAAAAGGTGAGTTAGTCTTCTTTATAGGAAAATAGAGAGAATGTTTTATTTAATCTTATTTATAGGGCAAGTGTTAATCTCTTAGAATTCATGTCTTTTGGCACAATTTTAATTGGATTTTATATATTCTTGGAGCATTTGTACATATTTTGGATGCTCAAAGATAGAAAAGTTGGCATGATGTTTTTTTATTGCAATTTGTGCTAAATTGTGCTTATTTTGGGATTTCCTCTTTGTTTAATATGAGCTCATTAAATTTATTATTGTGCAAGAGGTGTTTCAGGAAAGAGAATTAGAGCTAAGGCATTTGGGAAATCAAAGATGAGGAAAATGATGGCTAATCATGGATAGACCACTTTATTGTAAGAGAAGAAATCAAATTTTCCATATGCAAACTGAGCCGCAGCTCATCCGCAGCTCAATTCTGGACAGAGGAAAACTGGGCCGCAGCTCAGTTTCTCAACCGCAGCTCATCCGCAGTTCAGTTCTTGGCAGAAGAAAACTGAGCCGCGGCTCAAAAATCTGGGCCGCGGCTCAGTCGCGCAGCATCATTTGAGCACAGAAATGGGGTTTTAAAAGCTAGGAAACGAAGGGAAACATGAATTCTGGACTTTCTGGGCAGCTTGGGAGTATTTTGGGGTGCTAGGGCTTGGTTTTTGAAGAGAAGAAAGCAAGGATTGGGCTTTGGAAGAGATTTGGAGCTTAATTTCTTTGGTTTTTCTTCTTCATCTTCCTTCCCTCTCTTGTACTATGTTATGGCTGCATTTTCTCTTTGGATTTGTAGTTTTTCATTGACTATGAGTAGCTAAACTTGTTATCTAGGATTATTTTGAACCCTTGTATGGATTAACTCTCTAATACTCCTCTCCTTTTGTGATTAATGGTATATATGTGTTTATTTTACTCTTTGCTTAATGCTTCTATATGCTTGATCACCATTTAGATGTTTTGTTCATTTGATTGAAGCTTGAGAGAGCTAGGTTAAATGTAGAACTTGGGTGAAATTGTGCAAGAACTTGAAATTTGCTTAATGAATGGATGGTTTTGTTGGTAAGATAGAGATATACTTATTAACCTTACATAGCCACCTTAGGGTTGGAGTTTGGAAATTGGGTTTTATTAATTGAACAAGAGATTGAGCAATTAATGAAATGAAACACTTGTTCTTGACTTGAGAAAGCTTTTACAAGTATATTTTGAACCCTAGGCTAACACATGTATGTTTATTGAAAGCATTTGTGAGAGGAGGTTATTTAGAGGTTATGAAATACAAGGGGGATAAATAATCCTAGGCTCCATTTTATCCTTTAAGTCAAAGAATCATTTGTAGTTATCAACTCTTATTTTCAAAAGTATTTTTCTATTAATTAACTCTTCCAACCGAAATTTGCTTTAGCTCAACTTAATTGAAATCACTAAGCCTTCTGTTTGATCACATTTGTAAACAAATCCTCGTGGGAACGATACTTTCTTATCACTTTATTACTTGGCGCGACCCGTGCACTTGCGGTGCGAACAAGTTTTTGGCGCCGTTGCCGGGGATTTGGCAACAAATCCTTTGGTCAACCTTAGGCTTGGTTATTGATTTCGCTTGAGCTTGTAATTATTTACTTTTCTTTTAATTTCTTTTCTTGTTTATAGTTACCTTTGTTTAGTTTGATACTTGTTTGGTTGTGCTCCTTGTAGGTACCACTTTGGCGCATGCAAACTGTATCTATCGCCGACTTAGAAGTAGTACTTGAAGGAGCCAATATATTTGACGAAGAAGCAGCCACTGAACCTGAAAGCATGGCTGACGATGAATATGACCGGGCTACGGTCAATGACTTTGCTAGTCAGAATATGCGAGGTGCTCAATCTTGCATTCGGATGCCGGAGATGCAAGCACACACCTTTGAGATTAAACCGGTGATGATTACTATGCTGCAGTTGAATGGGCTATTTCATGGGCTGTACAATGAAGACGCCAACAAACATTTGATATACTTTCTGGAAGTATGTGGGTCTTTCAAGCAGAATGGGGTTCCCGAAGATGTTCTCAGACTTAGACTGTTCCCTTTTTCGTTGCAAGACAAAGCAAGGGAATGGTTTGATAATCTACCGGAGGGATCGATTACTTCTTGGGCCGATCTTGAGGCAAAATTCAGAGCCCGATTTTTCTCTGATGACAAGTCTGTTGAAGCTAGAGAGGCATTTCTGAGCTTTAAGCAATACCCGGATGAACACCTCTACGCTGCTTGGGACAGGTACAAGATGTTGATGCGGCAATGCCCTAATCATGGGGTAGGTAAATGGGTGATACTCCAAATCTTTTGTACTCATCTGAATACTCAGTCTAAGACGATGGTTGATTCCATGACTAATGGAGGGTACAGAAATATCCCTGTTAATGAGGTGTTCCGACTCTTAGACCAATTATCTGCCAATAACTCTCAAGGAACTGAGAGAAAGACTCTGCCATCAATGACAACACCTAAAGAAGATGCTCCCTCTTCCTCACAACTTGCAACCCTTATTTCTGCAATCAATAAACGGTTTGATGTGATAGAAACTCAAATGCATAGGGGTAAATCTCACGGGGTTCATTCTGTACAATCCACCCCAGTTGTGTATGATCAGTGCAATGATGTACATTTTCCAGATCAGTGTCCACTTTATATGGCTTCTGAGTCAGTCAACTATATGGGCAAATTTCAAAATCCGCAGAATAATCCCTACTCGCAGACCTATAACCCTGGATGGAGAAACCACCACAATTTCTCATGGAATCAAGGGCAAAATGTTAATCAACCATCATCTTCGGGTGTTAAACCCTCTCATCCTCCGGGTTTTCAACAACAACCTAGGCACATCCCTGTCAAGGAGGAAGAATCTAAAATGGAAAAGATGTTGGCTCAGATCTTAGCTGGACAAGAGGCTCAGAGGATTGAGACTAAAGCATCCCTGTCTCTCCATGACACGGCCATTAAAAACCTTGAGGTGCAGATGGGGCAACTGGCCTCACAAATGAATGCTATGTCAAGAGGTAATCTCCCGAGTGATACCATTCCTAATCCTCGAAAGGATGGTAAGGAGGAGTGCAAAGCTATCACATTGAGAAGTGGGAAGCAAGTAGCTAACATGCCTCTACCTCATTCAAAGAGCGATGAAGTTGTTGAAGATGTTGTTCCTGATGAGGATGACAAAGTTGATGAGGAGATAACAGTTGAAGAGAACGATGGCACCAAGAAGAATGTTGTTGAGAAAAAAGATGAAGCCAAAGGTAAAAAGGAGGGTGATGACAAGAAGAAGCTACAAGAGGCAAAGCCAAAATATGTGCCTCCACCTCCCTTTCCTCAAAGGCTTAAGAAGCAACAAGATGATGGCCAATTCAAGAAGTTTCTGGATATGTTCAAGCAATTGCAAATCAACATTCCATTTGCTAAAGCTTTGGAGCAAATGCCAAAATATGCCAAGTTCATGAAGGATGTGCTCTCAAAGAAGAGAAGATTCAACGAATTTGAAACAGTGGCTGTGACCAAGAGTTTTACCGATGTTATCAAGCAATTTCCTCCAAAGATGAAAGATCCTGGGAGTTTTTCTATTCCATGCCACATTGGGGACAAATTCTTGGGAAAAGCTTTATGTGATCTTGGGGCAAGTGTGAACTTAATGCCTCTTTCTGTTTTCAACAAGTTAGAGTTGGGTGAAGCAAGACCAACCACTGTCACTTTACAACTTGCAGACAGAAGCATGTCTTATCCACGGGGTATTATTGAAGATGTGTTGGTGAAAGTGGATAAATTCATTTTTCCTGCGGATTTCATTGTACTTGACTTTGAGGCAGACATAGATATGCCTATTTTATTAAGAAGACCATTCTTAGCAACTGCTAGAACTTTGATTGATGTAGAAAAAGGTGAACTTACCTTAAGAGTTGCAGATGAGCAAGTCACTTTCAACATGCATAAGTTGATGAAGTCTCCCAATCAGTCAGACCAATGCTTCTTTGTTGATGTTCTGGAGCAAGTGGTGCAAGAAGGATTTAATGAGTCAAGATGTCATGATCCTGTTGAAGCAGTATTACTTGGGCTAGAAAAAGAGGGTATAGACATGCAGGAGTGTTTGGCTACTATGGATGCATCAAGGCCCTATCCTAGGAGTCGGGTGCACTTTGAATCTCTAGATTTGACTTCCCTTGATAGACCAACCCTAAAATCATCTCTGGAAGAACCACCCTCTCTTGAGTTGAAGCCGTTACCCTCACACTTGAAGTATGTCTATTTGGGGGCTAACAACACTTTACCAGTGATCATTGCTTCAGAATTATCAATGCAACAAGAGGAACAACTAGTTGAAGTGTTGAAAGCTCATAAGAAAGCCATCGGATGGACTATTGCAGATATCAAGGGTATTAGCCCCTCAACATGTATGCACAAGATTTTTCTTGAGGAGAATCATAAATCTTCCATTGAACATCAAAGAAGATTGAATCCAATTATGAAGGAAGTTGTGAAGAAAGAAATCTTGAAATGGCTTGATGCGGGCATTGTATATCCTATCTCTGACAGCTCTTGGGTGAGCCCAGTCCAATGCGTCCCCAAAAAGGGCGGCATGACTGTAGTGGCTAACACTCACAATGAGTTGATTCCCACTCGCACTATCACAGGCTGGAGAGTTTGTATGGATTATCGCAAGCTGAATGCCGCCACCCGGAAGGATCATTTTCCTCTTCCCTTCATCGATCAGATGCTTGATAAACTGGCTGGAAGGGAATTCTTTTGCTTCTTGGATGGATACTCTGGATATAATCAAATTGCAATAGTGCCTAAAGATCAGGAGAAGACAACTTTTACATGTCCATATGGGACTTTTGCATTCAAGCGCATGCCTTTTGGCTTATGCAATGCGCCGGTAACTTTTCAAAGATGCATGATGGCTATCTTCTCTGACATGATTGAGCATTCTATGGAAGTTTTTATGGATGACTTCACAGTATTTGGGGATTCCTATGATGAGTGCTTGAACAACTTGGCTAATGTGTTGAAAAGATGTGAAGAGACTAACTTGGTCTTGAATTGGGAGAAGTGTCACTTCATGGTGAAAGAAGGCATAGTTCTTGGCCATCGAGTGTCCAAAAATGGCTTAGAAGTTGACAAAGCAAAAATTTCTGTGATTGAGCAACTCCCTCCACCCATTAATGTCAAGGGTGTGAAGAGTTTTCTGGGCCATGCCGGCTTCTATCGCCGCTTCATCAAGGACTTTTCGAAGATAGCTAAACCATTATGTGCATTGCTTGAGAAAGATGTTGAATTCAAGTTTGATGATGCATGTACAAAAGCATTTGAAGAATTGAAGAGAAGGCTTGTTTCTGCACCAATTATGATGTCTCCTGACTGGGCTTTGCCCTTCATTATGATGTGTGACGCTAGTGATTATGCTGTGGGTGTTGTTTTAGGGCAAAAGAAAGACAAATTGTTCCACCCAATATATTATGCTAGTCGAACACTTGATGATGCACAAGAAAACTACACAACTACTGAAAAGGAGTTGCTTGCAGTAGTGTATGCCTTTGGGAAATTTCGGGCATATCTTGTGGGAGCTAAAGTTACAGTGTATACTGATCATTCAGCCTTGAAGTATCTCTTTAGCAAGAAGGACTCAAAAGCACGGTTGATAAGATGGGTGCTCTTATTGCAAGAGTTTGACTTAGAGATTATGGATAGGAAGGGCACGGAGAATCAAGTAGCCGACCATTTATCTAGATTGAGTATTGATGCTCAACTAGAGAGTGACAAAGAGATTGATGAGACATTTCCTGATGAGCAACTCTTTAGTGTCAGTCATACTATGACTCCTTGGTATGCTGATATTGTCAATTTTCTTGTTTGTGGAATCATACCTCATGATTTGAAGCCTCACTAACGAAGAAAGTTTTTGCATGATGTTAAGTTCTATCATTGGGAGGAGCCTTTCTTGTTTCATCAATGTGCCGATCAAGTATTTAGACGGTGTGTCCCTGAATTTGAGCAACAAGAAATCCTAAGATGTTGCCATTCTTCTGAATATGGGGGCCATTTTGGAGGCAACAAGACGGCTGCGAAGATTCTACAGTGTGGCTTTTATTGGCCTTCTTTGTTTAAAGACTCTTATGAATTTGCCTTGACGTGTGATCGGTGCCAAAGATTGGGCAACATCTCTAGAAGGAATGAAATGCCTCTGAACAACATGCTTGAAGTGGAATTATTTGATGTGTGGGGCATTGACTTTATGGGACCTTTTCCCAAGTCATTCAATAATCAATACATCTTGGTTGCCGTTGATTATGTCTCAAAATGGGTTGAAGCAGCTGCTTTTCCTACCAATGATGCAAAGGTGGTGGTGAAGTTTTTGAAGAAACACATCTTTACCCGCTTTGGAGCTCCTAGGGCCATTGTGAGTGATGGAGGTACTCATTTTTGCAACAATCAATTCCAAGCTCTTTTGAAGAAGTATGGTGTGAGCCACAAGGTTGCTTTGCCATACCATCCTCAGACTAATGGCCAAGCTGAAATCTCTAACCGGGAAATCAAGAAGATCCTTGAGAAGACTGTGGGCATAACAAGGAAAGATTGGTCCATTAAACTTGATGATGCATTATGGGCCTATCGAACAGCATACAAGACTCCCATCGGTATGTCTCCATATCGGCTTGTGTTTGGAAAGGCTTGTCATCTACCGGTGGAGTTGGAGCATAGTGCTTATTGGGCTATCAAAAAGCTCAATTTTGATGCAAAGGCTGTGGGTGAAAAGAGACTCCTTCAACTAGATGAACTTGAAGAATTTCGGTTCAATGCTTATGAGAGTTCAAAGTTGTACAAGGAGAAGACAAAAAGGTGGCATGACAAGAAGATCCTCTTCAAGAATTTTGTGCCTGGACAACAAGTTCTCTTGTTCAATTCCAAGTTGAGACTATTTCCGGGGAAACTCAAATCCCGATGGTCAGGACTGTTCACTGTGGTCCAAGCACTTGATCGTGGTGTTATTGAGCTTAAAGGCAATGATGGAGAGAGATTTAAAGCCAACGGTCAAAGGTTGAAGCATTACTAGAGTGGTGATGTGGATCGTGCATCGGTCACCGTACCTCTTTCTGATCCCTCTTGAAGCAGAGAAGAGTCTGGCTGAGGACTATAAACCAAGCGCTACTTGGGAGGCAACCCAAGTTCTAAACTTTTGCTTTTGAATTTTTAGGTTACTTTTGCTTGTTTTGGTAGAATTATGCTTGTTCCCATGTGTTTTGTAGGCTTGGTGGGAAGTATTCAGGAATATTGCAATTGAAAGGATAAAGGCATGTGGAATGTGGTTGACTTGAAGGCTAACAAAAGAGCTGGGCATTTTCAGGGGAGTAACATCTATTTTAGTAGTGATCATGATTTTAACATGATGTGGGAGCTATTTTTGTATATGTGACTGATTTACCATGGCTGAACAAAAGAATTTTGCTGATATTTTGGTTGTTCACTGTCATATCATGACCATGAGTGCTTCTTATTTGAGATCCATTTGGTAGATATGGAATAAATGTAGCCATGTGACTTGTGTTCATTGGTATGTGTGTGTAATGGGATATATTAGTTGGAGGCTTTGTGCTATGAATAAACTGATGCTTTTGGACTGATTTTGGAGAATTATGACATGAGGAAAGTTGGTTGTCATTGTGGGTGCAATGTGATTTGTTTGTGTTCAAATAATCAATTTTACCTCAAGGAGAAGAAAAAAAAATTTGGTCATTGGAATTGATATGCTGAAGTCAAGTTTGCACTACATAGGAATGAATTTTTGGGATTAAATCTTGGTTTTATGATGTTGTTGGAATGTAATTTGATCTTCCATTAATTGGAATTGAGTGCCAAATTGATTCACATTGTGTGTATGCTTGTTTGAAATTATGTCAATTTTGGTGCATTGTAGTGTTTTTGTTGTTTTGAGTGGTGTATTGCAGCAAAATGGGTGATTTCACTGATATGAATCTGGTTTTGACAGCAGGAAAATGAGCTGTGGCTCAACTTTTTGAGCTGCGGCTCAGTTTTATTTCAGTTTTGTCCAAAGAGAAATTGAGCTATAGCTCAAAATTTTGAGCTGTAGCTCAGCGCTGATTAATGAAGGCAGAGACGAATTGAGCTGCAGCCCAATAGCTTTTGAGCTGCAGCCCAAAAAAAAATCTAAAATATATATATATTGAAATATATATTTATCTATATAAAAAAATCAAAAAAAAAATATCAGTTCTCTCCTTCCTCCTTCCTGCGTCACTGACCCCTAAATAAATAAATAAAAATTTATATATATAAATATACATGTATAGTATTATAATAATAAAAAAAAATTCAAAAAAAAACCCCCCTCCCAACTGAAACCCGATTCCCCCCCCCCCTCAAATCCATCCCCAACCATAAACCCTAATCATTTTTCTTCTCAATCTCCACCAACCCTCCTCCTCCAAGATCGGCCGGCGCAATAAGTTCACCGGCGACTTCCATTTTCCCCTCACCATTCTCCTCATCTACCCCCGACCACCACCGCGTTCACCGTCACCGTACCACCTAGCCCAGAAATTTTGACTCGCGATTCTCTCAAATCTTGGCTTTGTTCGTCTCCTACCAACGCCGTGCCACCATGTCCAGAGACTTCCTCCGCGCCCCCTCCCCCGTTCTTCGTCTGCCACCAGTTACTCGCCTCCGTTCCGTCCGATTCAGAATCGTTTACCGTCATGCCGATGTCCGAGTTCCAGTCCATTGTTGTTCTTATCGTGCTTGGCCGAGCACAATAGTTCCTTCATCGCGTCTCATGCCATAAGCTCCTGTCACCATGGTTTCTATCAATTTTATCTCAGACTAGAATGATTCTCACTGTGACTAACACTGCATTTTCGGGGTTGAATTTGTGCTACTGTGAAGCTCTTCTTTTTCCTATTTATTGCTGCAATGAAGCCTCACAGATTCTCTAATTTTCCTCTCTGACTCGAAGGAATTTTGGAGAGGATTTCGCTGGAATTTCAGGTCTTGGTTTCAATTTTTGTGGCTCTCAAAGTCCTTGTCATTTGCCTCTGTTTTGTTTCAGTTTAAGGTATGGATTAAAGCTTGTTCACGCACCTGGGATGTCGATTCAATTACTTCTAGTGTTTTAGCCATCGTTTCTGCACATTGAAGTAACAAATGTTTAAATCATGATCCTGAATTTTGGTTGTTCCTTGTTCATTGTGTTGCTCATAATGTTGGTGATGAATGTAAAATTCATTTCTTGATGAGTGCAGCGTCCAGGTGATCAGTGATTTAATTGTTGAAATTGAAAAGGTTGATTTTGGAATTCTATGCTTTGAATGCACCTAAGCTTGACTGTTGAAAATAAATGATTTGGCTTGGTAAGGTGATTATTCTTGGATAGTGTGATGCTTCATTTTGTATAGAGAAAAAGAGAGTACCAGTGTGGTATTGTGGAGATTTATTTTGGGATTTAATTAACTTCCTTGAGTCTGTTTGGAGGAAAGGTCTAGGATGATTTCTTTGTTTTGTCATTGGGTATGCCATTAAAGTTGGGCAATTCACTAGTTTAGAGTCTGGTTCTATTTAATTCTGCGTGTCTAGAACATCAAGTTTCAGTTGACTCCCCTGCTTGTTGCTGAGCTTTCAATGTGTAGTTGGATTGCTGTTGGTGTTTTGCTTGCTTGAATAATTTGTCTTGTGCTTTTGTTGGAGCTTGTGTATGTCTGAATTCCTGCTCTTTTTGACTGTAAGTGAAGTGGAATGGAATAGTGGATCTCACTCTTTGATTGTAAGGTGATCTTGTGGATGGAATGTGCTGACTGGTTCACCATTTTCATGAATGTTATGGTTATATTTTAATTTCATCTGATGAATTTAGACACTTCCCTCTTTCATTGGTTACTTCCCAAATTTTTGTTCCTCTCATGCAATCTCGTTCGTTTTGGAATGTATTGTTGTATGAGAGAAGGCCCTTAGTTTATCCCTTGTGACAGTGAGGACACTGTCCATTTTAAGTTTGGGGGTAAGGGCAATTTTAATTTTGATTTTAATAAATGATTTTTGCTGATTTGGCATGGATTCTAATTTTGGAATCTTGAAACTTGGACTTTTGCTTCTAACTTTGTGAAAAATGTGAGTTAGATTGATAAATTATCTTCTGAAGATAATGCATAATCCAATGATAGAATGGTTGCTTAGACTATATGCTTGATAAGGAATGGTGGTTATATTTTTGAATGCTAGAATAGCAATGTAAGGCTTGTTCCTGACAATTATGTCCTTTCTGCACATAAAAGTTGGGATAATTGAAATGCTCTTGTTAGGAGAAATTGTGGCAAGTTGATTTGTATGTTTATTCTCAATTGATGGACTTCACAACCTATATTAGAATTTCTTGAAGCACTTTGATGATCTCTCACAATTTTTTAAAAAATGATTTGGGCATTCTTTTAAATGCGGTTGAGCCTTTTAAAGCCTACCTATGGTATTATTTCCACTTGAACCCTATTTGAGCCTTATAATGAAAAACCATGAGAATTTCTTTTTGGAACCCACATTGGACCTTACCCTTTATAACCTGAAAAACCATGAACTACCTGAATCTTGAGATAATTGACATTTTACTGTGATGAGGATTGGTATGGTTGTTAAGGGTGTATGTAAGTGTAGAATGATGTGTGGGAAGGGAAATAGTGTTTATAACAGTCAGGAATTTGTACTTCTGAAAAACAAAAAAGAATATGAATGAAAAAAAAATGAAATGAAATGAAAAAAAAGAGAGAAAATCAATTCCAACAAGATTCGGAGTACAAAGGACCAATATGAGATAAGTTTGGGGGGAATTTTGAGCTTCTTTAAAGAGAAAGTTGTGCATAAAAAAAAACTATATTGGAATGTAGTCATTTATCTCAAGATAGTTGAATTCCTTCTTCCCCATTCTTTCAAAAAGCTAAACACTTAGACCATTGGCCACATTACAAGCTTACAAAGTCCCATTGATTTTTCTTAATTGTGTGAAGTAATTATTTTGTTGAGAGAGAGGAAAAGATAGACTAGGAAAATGAAGTCTTGAACTTGAGGGTATTTCATACATATTGAAAGGTTGCTTTGGATTTTGATAAGTGCCATTGCATTGTCTTCTAGCTTCACACACACACATACTGAAATTGTTGGCAAACTTGCTCTGAAATTGTGAATCTAGCATTTTTCAATATTCCACTACTTCCCTCTTGAATTTATTTCTTGAGCAACTAATGAGGATAATTTCATGCATGCATAGTAAGTGGATAATTGACCAATCTAGCTGTTTTATCTTTTGTTTTACTCGAGGACGAGTAAAAGTCTAAGTTTGGGGGTGTGTTAATCTCTTAGAATTCATGTCTTTTGGCACAATTTTAATTGGATTTTATATATTCTTGGAGCATTTGTACATATTTTGGATGCTCAAAGATAGAAAAGTTGGCATGATGTTTTTTTATTGCAATTTGTGCTAAATTGTGCTTATTTTGGGATTTCCTCTTTGTTTAATATGAGCTCATTAAATTTATTATTGTGCAAGAGGTGTTTCAGGAAAGAGAATTAGAGCTAAGGCATTTGGGAAATCAAAGATGAGGAAAATGATGGCTAATCATGGATAGACCACTTTATTGTAAGAGAAGAAATCAAATTTTCCATATGCAAACTGAGCCGCAGCTCATCCGCAGCTCAATTCTGGACAGAGGAAAACTGGGCCGCAGCTCAGTTTCTCAACCGCAGCTCATCCGCAGTTCAGTTCTTGGCAGAAGAAAACTGAGCCGCGGCTCAAAAATCTGGGCCGCGGCTCAGTCGCGCAGCATCATTTGAGCACAGAAATGGGGTTTTAAAAGCTAGGAAACGAAGGGAAACATGAATTCTGGACTTTCTGGGCAGCTTGGGAGTATTTTGGGGTGCTAGGGCTTGGTTTTTGAAGAGAAGAAAGCAAGGATTGGGCTTTGGAAGAGATTTGGAGCTTAATTTCTTTGGTTTTTCTTCTTCATCTTCCTTCCCTCTCTTGTACTATGTTATGGCTGCATTTTCTCTTTGGATTTGTAGTTTTTCATTGACTATGAGTAGCTAAACTTGTTATCTAGGATTATTTTGAACCCTTGTATGGATTAACTCTCTAATACTCCTCTCCTTTTGTGATTAATGGTATATATGTGTTTATTTTACTCTTTGCTTAATGCTTCTATATGCTTGATCACCATTTAGATGTTTTGTTCATTTGATTGAAGCTTGAGAGAGCTAGGTTAAATGTAGAACTTGGGTGAAATTGTGCAAGAACTTGAAATTTGCTTAATGAATGGATGATTTTGTTGGTAAGATAGAGATATACTTATTAACCTTACATAGCCACCTTAGGGTTGGAGTTTGGAAATTGGGTTTTATTAATTGAACAAGAGATTGAGCAATTAATGAAATGAAACACTTGTTCTTGACTTGAGAAAGCTTTTACAAGTATATTTTGAATCCTAGGCTAACACATGTATGTTTATTGAAAGCATTTGTGAGAGGAGGTTATTTAGAGGTTATGAAATACAAAGGGGATAAATAATCCTAGGCTCCATTTTATCCTTTAAGTCAAAGAATCATTTGTAGTTATCAACTCTTATTTTCAAAAGTATTTTTCTATTAATTAACTCTTCCAACCGAAATTTGCTTTAGCTCAACTTAATTGAAATCACTAAACCTTCTGTTTGATCACATTTGTAAACAAATCCTCGTGGGAACGATACTTTCTTATCACTTTATTACTTGGCGCGACCCGTGCACTTGCGGTGCGAACAGCAAGACATTAAATTTTTCATATGAATATGCTATTTCACCACTCATTTATCATGTGTCAACTATGCTTTCATGTGGTGCGGTAGATATTAAATATAGGTAAAGTTCAAAAATTGTTAAATTTTAAGTGATAATTAATAAGGTTAAGATAGGAGCAGACGAATATATAATTTGGATTGGAAAGAAGTATATGCCAAATTGCACCTTACCCATTACCCAAACCTGAAGCTGATCACTTGATGAGAATTCTTATGAGATCCGCAAAATCTCACGTGACCTTTAACTTAACTAAGGCACCATCCCACCAATAATGCAATTGCCACTCGTCAAACAAAAATAAAAATTAAACATAAGGTAACACCAACTTTCTATATGCGCCCACCTATCCCAATAACACATTATTATCACCCCTTTCCCTTTCCTCTTCCTTCCACTATAAATACACTTCCCGTAGGCTTCTTCCTCTTCAGAAAGTTCATACAATCACAAAATACATCTCTCTCTCTCTCTCTCTCTCTCTCTCTCTCTCTCTCTCTCTCTCTCTCTCTCTAAAGTTTGAAGAAACGTACTGAAATTATACATATTATAGAAATGGAGAGCAACGTGCCAGAAATAACAAAGAGAGTGTGGAACATGGTTCGTGTTGCATTCTTCATGCTTAGAAAAGGAATCTCCAAAGGAAAAATCATGATAGAACTCAACATGATGCTCAAACGCCGCGGAAAACTCGCCGGAAAAGCCATTTCCAACCTCATGTTTCACCACCACCACCACGGCGGCTCCTCCTCCGACAACCACCACCTCCATTTATCCGGCGGAGGACGCGAGTATGAGTTCAGCTGCAGCAACACTCCCAACAACTTCAACTTCAACTTCTTCCAAAAACGCCGCCACAGCCACAATCCCTTCTTCTTCGCGTGTGCTCACGCGCCACTCACTCACGATGATGACATGGCGGTCGGTAATGCGCTCAAGGCGGCGTTGGAGAATTATATGCTCAACAACAACAATAACAATGCCTCTGGCAATAATAATAGGGATGTGGTGGAGGCGTCGCCGGCGCTCCCCGGATTCGGGAGGAGTCCGGCGAAGGTGAGGCAGCTGAGGGTGACGGATTCGCCCTTCCCGGTGCAAGATGACGGCGACCGGGATCACCAAGTGGACAAGGCGGCGGAGGAGTTTATAAATAGGTTTTACAAGGACTTGGGGAAGCAAGCTTGATTAATTGACCTAATTATTCTTTATCTATCTCCGATGTGTTAATAAGTGTTAATTAGCATAATAATTAGCATAATATGTTATGCAATTTTGGATATGGTTCATATATATAGACTTTGTTTTGGTCACACAAGAAAAAAAAATGGATATGGATATGTTGATATTAATTATCAGTTCTATCCTTTGTGCATGATGAATTTGTAAGTTTATTATTATTACTATTGTTTATCTATGATGATTATTGAAATAAAAAGAAATTAATTAAATAATGCATTTAGCTATCCCCTATTGTTTGTTTCTATCTTCATTTTTTTAAGTTATAAAGGCTTACTTAACAGCCTGAACCAGGTTGAACCCAACCTTCGAATAGAAATGGAAAGTTAAATGTCGCTACAAGGGCATTTCACTTTCCATTTCTATTCGATTTAGATTTACTTAGACTTTTAGAAAAAATAACATACAAGTTCTTATAATTTAATGTAAAATAGTAAATAAATTTAATTCAATCATTTTATTTTTAAGGAAGTCTATTTTTTTAAATATTTTGTGGCAACTTACAATAAGTCCATTTGTTAGCATTTATATCATCCATAATTATTAGATTATGAGCATATGGACTAATAATGCCTATAATTGATGAAGCCATACCTAATTAAAAGACTATAGCAACCAATTAAAAACCAGATAAAATTATATGGACGAACTAATTTTTTCCCCTAATTTTTATTATTGTCCTCTTCTGCATCGACAGGCTTTAATTTCAATGTCACACGCGAGCATCTCTTATTCTGAAACTAAAAGGAATGAAAACATGAGAGGGTGGTTGTGATACTGTACGTGTAAGAATATCTGAGATAACATAAAAATCATATATGCACTTGAAAAAGTCCATATACAAATGAATTTGGATTATACATTGTAAAGTTTATGAATATACAAATCAGTGTATATACCCTTACATACCGTGCGAGGAGAACAATTGTAATTGAATATCCCTTATATATCCTCTAGCAGACCTTCTGCTTAGTTTTGAATCCTTTTGCATCTACAAATTAATTGTATAATACTATGATTCATAAACTGCAAATCAAGCATCTTCTTTTCAAAAATGAAACAATGAATTCCTTAAAGTTGATAATCCATAATTTTGTTGAAGTTTTTTTCTTTTTACAGAAGCGAATGATTTTATGTTCTATAAATTAAGAAAAATCATCCGTTGATAAAACTAAGCCAAAAAAGAAATAATTTATATAACTCATGGGTCTCAACTCTCAACAATTCATTCCCTATTGAATCACATATATAAATATTGTAGTTTGTTTAAGTAAAAAAAAAAAAATTAAAGCTAGCTTTGGACCTAATTAATTTAAAGTGTGATCTTAATAGAGATTTTAATTTGGTTTAATTAAATTAAACTTAATTAAATAGGTTTGTCACATCCAAGACCACCCTCTTTTGATTAAAGTAGCGTTGATATGACTCCACTAAGTTGTCAAAGCCAAACTATTGGCTGTGCCCTCTCCAAAATATCATGGCCTTTCCGCAAACTTTACTTTTTTGCTTTATTTTCCCCTTTTTTTTCTTTTACTTTAATCATTTCTTTTTATTATTTAATTAACCCTTTTCCTGGTGCTGCTACCTCCAAAAGAAATTAAAGTATCCACCACAAGAAGATCCATTTACAAAGTAACAAGCCAGTTACGTACCCATGTCAATTTGTACTATATATAAATAATGCTAAATAATGGGGTTTTTCATTTACCAAACCCCCTCCAGAAAAACACACACACACGATCACTTACTGTTAAATATAAAAGGTTACAGATGTCATGGAAGAGGTTAAAATAAATGTTAGTATGCTTATTTAATTTCATTTAATTATACCAACTTGCACAGTTAGAAGCAGGTAAAGTTTGAAAAGAGATGTTAATTTTAAAATTTAATATCAGCGTATGAATTAAATTTTACCCACTTGTTTTTTGGAGATTAGTTTGGCTTTTTATCACATTAATAATAATTAGCTGTCAACATATTAGAGGCATTCTATATCTTCATGTTGGTCAATTAGTTGCATCGTAAACTTTGTTTTCTCTTTTCTTTTTTTTTTGGGGGGGGGGGGTTTAAAATAAAAAGTGATTTTGGCGATTTAATGATGAGAGAATTATTATGGCGGCTGGTTTAAATTGAAAGGGTCAATTATAGGTTCTTGGTTAACTTGACAAATTTTCATAGTGAAATTATTAACCAGTCCAAAAATGTAGACTTTTGAACCCACAATAATACTCCCTATATTTGTTACTTTTTCCTATAAAATAATAATGTCTTCTTTCTCAACATTAAAAAATAATAATTAATTTAGTCAAAAAAAGTTTAAATATGTAAGTAGACAGATTTTTTTCCTATATCATGTAAAATATGAAAAAATATTTCTCCCATCTTTGTCACAGACATAAGTAAAAAAATGATAAAATATTTTAGATAGAAGCAATACTAATTTTTTAAAATAAGAAATAAAATTACGCTTCTTATTTGTGAAAAGGATCGGAGAGACTAATGTGAAAGTGAAATGGCTAACAATAATTGTTATTTGTTGTGGGTAAAGGTGTAACACCAATATATTTTAAAGACTTCATGGGTGTGGGTTTTACCTTTTTAGTTTAGAAAGCAAAAGAAATTGTCATAGAGCCAAAAGATTAGGTGAAGGTTCGGTGAAACTCTGAAAATGAGGGTCGCCATTGTGTGGCTTTTTGAAATTTTCCTTGGCTCTTTCTACTTTGACATGCCCCCCTGTAATTGACATTTCAATTAGTTTTGTCACAATGACTTGTACTTGCATTAATGAATTATTGATTATATGAGGGAGCTAATTTTATGGCCGTTTGGTTGGATTGCTGCATGAAAGGGAATTACATTCCACTAAAAAAAGGGGAATTACATACAAATCCCAATGCGAATGACTGATTTAGATGATTGGTTAGACTAATACCAATCACATAAAATAATTACATTTTGTGATATCGATTTCCTTAAACGAGTGTATCGAAATTACGCTTTTGAGATATATGTATGAAGATTACAATGTGAAGAATTGAAAAGAAAAGACGTTATTTTCTTCGGAACATGTTATTAGATCTTTTTAATTAGGTGACTTCTAGAAGATGTTATTGGTTCCTTTTATATGATACTATAATAATTTTTGTATATGCCAATATTTGATAAATGAAGGAATAGAGAGTAAAATTAAGATAAAATGGGAGTTTAGTTAATTATAAAAGATCATATTGAAAATTAATTTATTTTTTAATGATAATCTTTTATTCGTGACTATTTTTATTTTTATTGAAACTTATATATTAGTTAGAAGCGAATTGTACATAAAATCATATGAAGTCATTCTGTTTCGATTGAGTGGATTATCTATGACTAAGCTATTTCCACCGTACGTGGGATAGCTGTCTGCCAACAAAGTTCAATTTTGGGGTACAATATAATGCATCCAAAAGGTGGTTAGAATTTTACCCACAAAGGTTAAATGAAGTGAAACCAACTTGACGCGCCTTAGATAAAATTTGAGATTTTAAAATTGTTACTAGGACCATTTAATAGAATTAACTTCTATATCATATCCTTTGAAATTATCAAATTATATTGAAATCATTAAAGGTTTAGGTAATATTAAATCGAATTGTATTGATAGTTATCAATGCATCCCATTACTCATTTAGTTGTCAATAACAATTAAGTATCTAAAAAATTTTCAACAACAATTCAATGAGTTGTACAGACAATTATTAGTACGATTTGATTTGGTATCATTCAAATCCCTAAAGGTTTCGGTGTAATTTAATGATTTTAAAGGATATAATTGTGATTAATTATTTTATAAAAAAACCTAGTTGTAATTCTCCTTAATGAAACAAAAGATAGGAAAGATATTTCTTATTGAAGCCTAATAATGCTGAAAAAAATGAATTAGTCCATAATATTAATATTAGATAATTATTATTAGAGAAAGTGAATCAAATTTGGTGAGCAAGTAATTGGCCAAATTTGCAAATTAAATGAATTATCAGCTTCTACTGAGAAGATGATGAGATTCTCTTGAAGGGCTGCTGGAATAAATTATATATCATAAATAAACATGAAGGGGCAGGTTGTCTTGAAATGTAGCACCATGAACATAAAAACATTATAAAAAAGTAGAGTTAACACTTAACTATAAATTTTGACGAAAACCGAAACAGACGAGTCGCACGCTCTGAAATGAGTAGTCCATGCCTACTATCAATAACTTCTTTTAATAAAACTTTATATTACACCCGTGCATGCATGCTTTATTCTGTCCTTTTTTATACACCTACCCTTTTTCAATGAATTCCAATTTTCGCTCATATGTATACACACTTTTGATTATGGTATTATGTTAAAACTCAATCTGAATCAACAGGTCATACTAACGAAACTCTAAGCTAATCCCTTTACCATAAGAATCCAACAGTGACGGACCCGACTACAGAACTGATTTGAGTGTGCTACTAACACGGGATCCAGCAACCCGAAACGACCCGAGACAAACCTTCGTAACATGGGTTCAACCTGGGTAACTCGATGGGTTGCTAGGTTGACCAAGTTTAGTTTTAAAAAACCATTTTAAAATTTTTTGTGTATGATGAATTGTAATAAGAAGCAATATTTGTCAAAGTTAATGATGATTTTGATGTTAATAACTATTAGTTTAGCGACTAAAATACTGTAGACATGAATATTTTGTTATCATCTATCTATTTCGATATTTTACTATGAAGAATATTTAATGATTACTTATTATGGTGTTATTGGATGGTTAATTGTTACTGTAATGTCGATATGTCAAAGAAATTGTAAAGAATTTTGAATAAATATATGATTATTTTATTAGTGATTTAAGGTGGAAATTATTTAATGCCAATATGATATGATGTCAATTTGTCAAACCAATCGTAAAGAATGTTGGATATTATAATGAGTTTTTGCTAGTGATTCAAGGCAATGAAATGAAATTTATTGCTTAAAATTTTTGAAAGTGTGATGAGATTTTAAGTATTTTTTTATTTCTTACCGGATTGGCCCTCCAAATCGTCTACAGCTTGACCCATTGATCATTGACCCACTGCCTCAACCGGGTGAGTGGTCGGTCTAGATTTGATTACCTTACCTTTAACCGCTTTAGATAATCACCAAGAGTCTTTTGGAAGGATTGACTGGATTAGATTTTATATTTTCCCTCTTCTTGAGCACGGAAGTCAAAACAACATTATTTTGAGTTAAAAATGGTAATATGTTCTATTTATGCTTTAATAATTCTATTTTAGCGCATTATGTGTAGTTTATACATATATGTTCCATTTATTTGCATATTAATGGCTTTTATTTAAGTACTGATACTCTATTCAAATGTGTGTGTATGAATTTTTTTTATGTTATTTAGTTTATATGGATATTTATGGTCACCACATCTATACATTTGAGGCCGTTTTCTACCGAAACTTCACTCTCCATATCATAGTCCATATATAAGATGCTTAACTATATTGAGAGTGCCTCCACAAGCATTCAGATATATTTTTAATACTTTTATTCCTTAGGTCGCTTTAAAAATTAACCCACTTTGGAAAGGGAAGAACAAGACTTATACATAAAATATTATTGCTTCTTTGAAAACAAGATATTTATTTGAGCACACCATGCGAGCTGCATGATTGAGTAAAGAAGACAGCCTGGCTCCAACACACACACACACACACACACACACACACACACTTCACTTTGTACTGCATAGAGAAAAATTTTACACGCATGGTCTATAGTGGATTTAGCTGTAAGGATTAAGGAGGAAAATAATACATTAATAGAGAGCAACAGTAACAAAAAAAGTTAAAACAGCATATTAGTTTTCTCATTGTAGCAACTAGGAAGATTGAACATTTCACATGTTTCATTACTTTTGTGTAAAGAAAGACATAAATGGACTTGCTTTCGTGCTGTTTTATTCATTTATTAATTTTTTTGGCCACCCATTGATTTGCTTTTGGTCTAATACGGCTGTTTAAACATAAAATCCGCCCATGATATAATTAAATATAATAGTTCTATAAAATATATATCTTCCCCTTTGAAAATAAAAAATAAAAATCATTCTTAATGAATCTTTTCCACAATCAGGGGATCATACACTGGCGCCGCTGTGGAGATATGTTGAGTCTTCTTGTCTTCTACTTTATTGAAATTTAAATTTAAATAAATATATACAAATTAAAATAGGCTCAATATTATTTCTAAATCTTAAATGGATAAGTTAACTGAGGAATTTATCTTTTTATTTCTTCAATTTACAAAAATCGTGCCAACTCATACTAATTGCAAACTCAATTAAGTCGCAAACTTTTTTGTTTTTCCCAACAATTCAAGTCGCAAGAGCTCACTTGCTAGCTTTATTGTTTTTATGTTTTTAATATACAAAAATGTATTAATTCACTCTTGAACTCGTACATGCTTTTTAAATTTATTGTGTTTAGTGACTTTATATATAAACTTCATAGTTTTTTTTTTTTTTATTATTATTATTATTATTATTATTATTATTATTATTATTATATGATAAACTATGAATCTTGATAAATTAAATTTGAATTATTTCGTTTTAAAAATTTAAACTAAATTAGTGTCATTTTTAATATTTTAATTATTTAATCATAAAGATTTAATGTTTATATATTGATAAAATTAAACTCTTGAGTTTACAATCTGAATGGAGACCCTATCACAATTTTTCTTAAATTCTCTTTCCACATATATACATACATGATGTTCATTCCGTAATATCTTATAATATAACGATAAACAAAACATATTTAATTCAAAAAAAAAATTCTTAAACATTAAGATACGGTGACAAATTACCGGAGTTGGAAAACCAGAGTAGAAGCTTTAAACAGAACATATATATATATTACTCCTATTACTTTCTAAAAATGAGATATTTTGAGCACCCGGTTTGAGTAAATCTGCGTGATGCATGTTAAAGTGAACACACAGCCTCCTGTCTCCAAAAATTTTTCTTCAAGCGGTCACAAAAATTGATCGTGCAAAGGAAAAAGTTAATTACACGTATGGTATATTGTTGATTTAGCTATAAGGATGAGGAGAGAGCATCCATATATAAACTTAAAAAAAAAAAGCAAATTATTTTTCTTATTATAGCAACAAAGAATACCAAACACCACATTCACATGTTTCCTTTCTTTTTTGACGTCGAGAAACATATGGAGTTGCTTTGCTTTTTTACCCCCACTAAATTTTACTTTTGGTTTACTACAGCTGTAGACGTAACCTATCATCAAAATGTAACAATACTTCTGGAGAATCTCTACCATAATCAGGACTATATAATATCACTTTTCTTGTTTTATGAAGATTTATTTAATTTGAAAGTAAATATTTTCTTAACCCTTAACAACTTAATGCAAGATACTTAAAACTAAACAAGTTAATCAACTAGTCGAGAGGCAGTGGTTCAAAACTTCAAATTGGATCAACTAACCAGAGGTCATATATTACTTTGAAAAGAGTAGTAATTTAAATATAAAGGCATTTATACAAAAAAAAAAAAAAAAGAATATAACGTACACATAATTCAACAAAACGAAATTATTAAATTTACAAATATGATTGATAACCGATTTTTTCCCTTTTTCTTTTAGACAAAAAGCAATATCATTTCATGCTTAGTACTGAAAAAATAAATCGAATATGGTTGTCCTGTGAAAAATTCATAAAGGGGCCATCTACAAAATTGATTGGCTTGTTTGACCTATGTAATCAAAGTTAAATGGGACAATTGCATATAGGTCCCAAATAAGAGAATTAATTTTAAAGAGGTCCCAAGGAGTTGTTAATGACAACTATTAACAACTGCAATGGCCTTGGTTAACAAGTGAAGGAGTTGTCAATGGACCTGTCTGAAATTAATTCTCTTGCTTGGGACCAAGTTAAATTTACCAAGGAGCAATTAGTCGAGTTGATACATGGACTCGCCCCCATAAGAATGAGACGTGTTCGAATTCCAGGAAGCGTTCTCATTTTTTGGAGAAAGGACAATCCTGTCTATGTGAGTAGCACTCTCACCCCTTGAATCCCGATCAGTCGGTTGCCAATAGGCAGCGGATTACCGGATGGTGTTCAACAAAAAAAAAGTTGAACGTCGGCACAAGATAATTGGCTTAATTGGCAAAACAACCCATAATTAATTAATCTCACAATCATATCATGACTTTCTCTTTAAGGGCTGCTTGAATATAAATTGCTATATATGAACATGAAAGATACTCAATGATGTAGCACCATGAAGCAAAAGCATCATGTAAAGTTATACAACTTGACCCTAACTGCAAAATTCCACATGACGAAAATCAAAGGGCACACCTATATTAACAAAGCCATTTTTTCCTCAACAACAACATATATAATTTTGAATAAAAAATTATGAAACATCATTCACATAAAATCACAATTAGGAAAGATATTTCGAGCACCGCGATTGAATGGCTCCTTTCATCTAGAACATGTCTGCTAGCTGCATTGCTTAATTAAGTAAAGTGAAAAAGACAACCGACACTACAAAAAAAAGGGCTTTTAGTAGCGGTTACTTTAGTCGCGGAAAACTAAAACCGCTAGTAATTTTACATTACTAGCGGTTATAAGCACAAACCGCAAGTAAATCCAACGGTTTGACCACAGAAGTAGTTAGTAGCGGATATTACTAGCGGTTTTGGGGTTATAACCGCAACAAATTTGGCGCGTTTTGGCGGGAAAAGTAGTGGCATACATTTAGTCGCGGTTTTGGAGGGAAAAACCGCTAGAAAATGAATGGCCACTGAATTAGTGGCGGTTTTAGTACATTAGTAGCGGTTTCCCCCAAAACCGCCATTAATTCAGCCAAATAAATGCAACTGCATTTATTACTGGTTGATTTAGTCGCGGTTTCAGCGGCGGTTTTAGCTGAAACCGCGACTAATAGTAGCGGTTCTTGCAAAACCGCTACTAAAAGTGAACAGTTTAAAAAGGCTCGTGCCTTTTCAGAGAAAAGGCACGAGCTTTTTGAGAAAGAAAGTGACCTGACGTGACTTCGACTAGAAAAAATATCAAAATCATGGTGAAAAAGGGCGATCGCAATAAGAGGCCTATGACCGCTGAACAAATGGAGGCTGAGGAGCGGCTACGTAAGGAACTGGCTGAGCAGGCCGAGAGGGATCGTATAGAACAAGAGCGCATCCGTGTGCAGAACGATCCGATTCCAGAAGATGTAATCAACGCATTCTGGAGCGGGGGAGAGGACTTCGACGAGACTGGAGGAGGAGCGGATTTTGAGGATATGGAACGTTGGTTGGACGGTGAGGAATTTGACGAGGCGGGGCACCCTAAACGATCCTCCGGAAGGTCCACCGGTTACGAAGTGCAAGTTCAGGGTAAGGAAATTCAATTTTTATTGTTTTTATGAGATAATTATAATTTTTTATCGCTCATTAAATTGAAATTGTTCCCTAATTTTTACAGACCCTTCTGGTAGCATAAGTGAGAAGAGGTTGACGGTGCAAGATGCGATGAACCTTCCGAGCGGGCACAAAGTTATAGTTGAGTGGGACGACTTGACCAAATTACCGGTTGGACAAGGGGGGCAACTGTACTCGAGGTTCGTCGGGGGTGTAGGCCAGAATTATCAGCAATTTCCGATTGACGCTTTGGACTGGAGGAAGATTGACGCGAACTCTAAAAAGTTCGCGTTTGACGAAATTGTTAAGGTTTGTTGAATTAACTTTGACCTTATTTATTGTTTATTATTTATTATTTTTTATTTCTTTTCTGTTATTATTTGAATTTGATTTTAATAAATATTATAGGAAATATATTTATTATTTATTATTTCTTTTCTGTTATTATTTGAATTTGATTTTAATAAATATTATAGGAAATGTATTTATTATTTCTTATTTGTTTTATGTTATTATTGGAATTTGTTATTATTTATTAATTTCTAATTAAACATACTTAAATTTAATATTTTACAGAGGAAGTTTGATGTGAGGGACAGCCGCAAGACTTGGACAGAATCAAAGATGGGGGACGGTTGGAAGAACAAGCGGTTGGATATGTTCAAAGAAAGAAATCGGGGTGGGAGTAGGCCGATTCAGGAGTTGGTCGATGATGTCCCTGGTGGCGTCCCTGCGGATGCGTGGGAGAGATATGTGGGTTGGAGGAGGGGAGACATTGGGAAGGTATAATGAATAATATTATTGAATTGATATTGAAATATCATATTGAAAAATTATTTTTGAATTACTGATTATTATTTAATTTTATTTTATGTTAACAGAAGAGGTCGCAACAAGGTCTTGCCGCGAAGGCCCATCAGAAGGTTCATCATACGGCTGGGACGAAGCCGTTTTCGGTTGGGTACAAAGAGATGGTATGAAGGAATGAAGTTTCATTGTTTGATTTAAAAATAATTTATCTTTATATATTAATAACTGTTTGTATCTTAATTTTCAGGAGGAAGAGGCTGCGAAGAAAGGGCAGAAGGCTACCTACGGTCGTTTCTACCAAATAAAGCACAGACACGCCGACGGGAGCCCAACATCCAGGGAGGCTGAGGAGCAAATTGTAAAATTTTTATTTATTTATTTATTTTTATATTATTATATTTTTAATAACAACGACATCAAAATAAAATTGTTAATATGTTTGTGTGTGCAGGCTAGGATTGAGGCTGCGGAGAGAGAGATCGCCGAGTCGCAGGGGGACAATGTAGACCCCACTGCCTCGCTAAGGGCTGCCCTAGGGCCTCAAGAGCACCCTGGCCGGGTTCGCGGGATGGGATTCGGAGCCCGACCTACGGTGGTGTACGGCAGGTCAGGCGACCCAGGCAGCGCCCAGTCTATAGCTTCGAGCCAACCATCAACAAGTGGCCCGATTAGGGGAGGCGCAGAGTTTGAGGCTCAAATGAGGGAGAGACTCACTCATGAGATTACGGAACGGGTGACTGATCAGGTGTATGACCGACTGGACTCCTGGGTGCACGACGCCAATAGCACGTTGGAACGGATACAGCGGATGTTCGACCCTGATAGATCTCCTTTGCGAGTACCACTACCTCCTCGTCCACCGAAGCATCCTCGCAACCGTTCTCCGGAGCATCAAGACGACGATCAGCCTCCTGCGGCGTAGCTCTAGGGTTTTTTTTTTATTAGAATGTTTATTTTAGGATTTAAGTTGAACATTTTTATATTTAAATGTTTGCTAATTTGAATATTAGTTGTTTAAACATTTCATATCTTTAATGTTGCATAATTTTGTTAGTTGTTAATATCTGATTTTATTTTTTACTTTACAAATGGCGATAATTTGTTTTAACAGTTCAACAAAAAAGTTTCTCCCTGACTTACTAAATAAACCGTTGTTATTTGTTTATTTTCTTATATAGTATTTGAAAAAAACAAGATATAAATAACATTAAAAATACAAAATAGCACATTTAGTAGCGGTTTGAGAACCGCTACTAACTTAAGAAATACTAAAAAAATTAAACTTAGTAGCGGTTCTAAACCGCCACTAAGTTACTAATTATAAAAATAATTTAATATTAGTAGCGGTTCTAGAACCGCTACTAATGTATACTCAGACACATCTGCCACCTGTTAACTTTCCAACGGTCTGATTGAGTTAGTTGCGGTTTTAGTAGCGGTTAGAGAACCGCTACTAATGTCTAAATTTCATTTTATAAGCCCTTGATTCTTTCCAATTCATTTTCACATTTCATTCAAACTATTAAGCTCTTTCCTTCTTTGATAATATCTTCAGTCATATGATGGATAAATCTTGGATAAGTTTGCCACGGACGTCTCCCCGCTATTTGGTTGGTGTTGACCACTTTTTAGATTTTGCTTTCAACTGCACCGGTGTTAACAATCAGATATTGTGTCCTTGTCCGAAATGTAAATTTAAGAAGTGGCATCCCAGAAATGTTGTGCGTGAGCATCTTATACTGAAACAATTCCCATCAAATTACACATTCTGGGGTATTCATGGCGAGAACGATGATGATGGTGGTGAGGTAGTTGCTCGAACATCTCAGGTTGGAATGCAGATCGACGATGACGATGATGACGACAATCATGTGGATCCATTTAACGATGTTGTGCGTGATGCTTTCGGGGTGCAAGGTGACGGCATCGGGAGTCAGGAAGGGGTTGAAGGACCACTCCCGGAGTTTTTTCGAAATGAAGCTGCAAAGAATTTTTTCGACCTTATGACGGATTCAGATAAGCCATTGTTTCCAGGGTCTACTAAAAACTGCCTCTCATTTCGTTTCTAGTTTTGTCACATAAACGTTCATTTTAGAATAAGAATAATGTTTATTCAGGGTGCAGTAAATATTCAAAACTATCATTTCTTGTCAAGCTCTATCATATCAAGTGTTTGTGTGGCTTCAGCGATAAGGGGATGTCGATGGTGTTAGAATTATTGGGAGATGCATTCTCTCAGGCAGAAATCGCACCATCATTCTACGAAGCAAAGAAGACTATTAACAAGTTGGGATTGAACTACACTAAAATCCATGCCTGCCCGAATGATTGTATGTTGTACTGGGGAGACGACGCCGGGTTGGACAGATGTAAGCGGTGTAATGCGTCTCGGTACAAACAGGCGAAGAGGGGTCGAATAGCAACCAAGAAGCCTGCAAAGATTCTAAGATATTTCCCCCTGACTCCACGACTTCAGAGGTTGTATGTGTCATCCAAAACGGCGGAGCACATGCGGTGGCATTCATCAGAGCCCAACGTCGATGGGAAGTTGAGACATCCTAGGGATGCTGAGGCTTGGAAAGCGTTTGATGCTCGATTCCCGGAATTCGCCAGTGACCCGAGAAATGTACGCCTCGCTCTCGCATCAGATGGGTTCAATCCGTTCGGGAATCTTAGCACTACGTACAGTATATGGCCTGTGGTATTGATACCGTACAACTTACCCCCTTGGATGTGTATGAAACAGAGCTCATTCATTCTTTCGATGATTATTCCGGGGAAGAAAGCTCCTGGAAACGATATAGATGTCTACCTTCAACCGTTGATACAGGAGTTGAAGGAACTTTGGACCAACGGAGTTGAGACGTATGACGCTTACAGTAAGACGCTCTTCACACTCCGTGCATCGTTGATGTGGACAGTGAGCGATTTTCCCGGACTTGGCACATTGTCTGGTTGGAACGTGCATACAGGCAGAGCTTGCCCCAACTGCAACTTTGACCAAGACTCGGTCCGCCTTCCTCACAGTCGCAAGTGGTGCTTCATGGGTCATCGGCGGTTCCTTCCTGGCGGTCATAGGTTCCGGCTGCAGAAGATTAGATTTAACGGATCGCAGGAAATGAGGGATCCTCCTACGTTTTTGTCTGGCGCAGATATTCTTCAACAGCTTGAAGATGTTCATGTAGAGTTCGGGAAGACAGACGGCGTTCAGCCTGGGGGAAGAAGGGGACGCGGCCAGTCCCAGGGGGAAAACGTGCAGCAATGGCGAAAGAAGAGCATTTTCTTCGAGCTCCCCTACTGGAAATCTAATCTACTTCGCCACTGTCTTGATGTCATGCACATCGAAAAAAATGTGTGTGACAATATTTTGTACACTTTACTCAACGAGTCTGGAAAGTCCAAGGACCATCTCCAAGCAAGGAAAGATCTGATGGCGATGGGAATACGTGAAGACGCTTGGCCGGATGAGAATGACAAGTTTGCCCCAGCCTCATTCACACTGACAAGAGCCAACAAGGAAGTCTTCCTCTCCACACTTAAGGACATCAAGGTCCCTGATGGTTATTCAAGCAACATCTCAAGATGTGTGGACATGCACTCTAAGAAGATTGCCGGGTTGAAAACCCATGACTGCCACGTTTTGCTCCAGCAATTCCTACCTCTGGCAATTAAAAGCACATTGCCCCCGGAGGTGTCTAATGTTTTGGTTCAACTCAGTTCTTTCTACCGACGGTTGTGTGCAAAAGTTTTGGACAAAGCAGAGCTGGATCAATTGCAGGAAAAAATTGTTCTAACGCTCTGTCATATGGAGATGATATTTCCCCCGTCTTTCTTCACGGTCATGGTTCATCTCACTGTACACCTCGTTCAAGACGCAAAGATGGGCGGCCCGGTTCAATACCGCTGGATGTATCCCATAGAGAGGTCCGTTGATTCATTTTTCCAGTGGTTTCATGATTTTGTTTCAGTTACCTGATTGTACTTGTAATTACAGATACTTGGGGAAATTGAAGTCGTATGTGAGGAACAAAGCATCTCCAGAGGGTTCTATAGCAGAGGGTTATTCTGGTGACGAGGTGTTAACATATTGTTCGCGCTATTTTGATGATGACATCGAGACTTCATTCAACCGCCCTCCTCGTGTCGATGACAGCCCATCAAATGTCCAGTCACCTTCCAACACATTATTCCCGCCAGTCGGAAAGCCAGTTGGAGGAAGTCAGTATTACAGACTCACTCCCACTGAGAGGTTGCAAGCACACAGACATGTCTTGACAAATTGTCCTCAAGTGGAGCCCTACATTCAGTAAGAATTGTAACACTATATACACGTATCATGTTATTCTTTTTATTTCCAAACCACATAACCCTCTGATATGTTCCATTGGAATTTAGGGATTTCCGCCGCTATGTTAAACGCCAACTACGAAGCCGCACAAGGTCATCTGCCGAGGTGGACAAAAAGGTCCATCGAGAGTTTCCGGATTGGTTTGCACAGAGGATACTCAATGACAACAACCCCCATGCGCCTGATATGATAAATCTAGCAACCGGTCCACTCGACCATGTCAGGAGATATACCGTATACAACGTCAACGGCTTCAAGTTCTGCACCATTGCAAGGGATGAAGGTTCTCTCACCCAGAATTCCGGAGTCTTTGGCACATTCGGAACAAGGAGTTATGCCAGCTCACGGGATACAGACATGCGATTTGGAGGATTATCATACTATGGAAAGCTCGTGGACATCATCGAGCTTAACTATCAAGGTCATTTCACCGTGCCTCTCTTCAACTGCATGTGGGCAGACACCAGAACTTCTCGAGGCATTACATTGGAAATCTTGGGCATCACGTCCGTAAGTTTCTCGAGGCTCATTCACACAGGGGAAATGGCAGATGATGAGCCGTATATTCTTGCCTCACAGGCGCAACAAGTTTACTATGTGGAAGATCGGACACATAAAGATTGGCACATGGTGATTCATATGAAGCCGCGTGACCTCTACGACATGGGTGACGAAGATGATCTGGAACTAGGCAGCCAACATTTCGAACCTGAAAACTTCGACAACCTCATTTCTGAAGAAGACGGTCATTTACAAGTAGTTAGGTGAGCATTTTCACTACAAATAATTTAAACAAATTTCAACACCTTTAGCAATAGAAATTTATATATTTGTTTATGTTCTTTTTAGGCAGGAGCAAGAAGAAGATGATTGAAGCAGCCAACCATAATTATTTTTTCATTTTATAAAATTTTCATAAAAATGTGTATCAAACGTTCATATATCATATTTTTTTTAATGTAGGTTGAGGTTTTTTTTTAATTAAAGACATTTAGTAGCGGTTTCAGAACCGCTACTAAATATTAGTGGCGGTTCTAGAACCGCTGCCCAAACCGCTACTAAATCGCGCACAAATCACTATAAATATCCACCCCCTCCCCTCATTTTTCTTCACACATTCATTCAATTATTCCTTCTCCCTTTCCATTCAATTTATCCTCAGTCTGACCGTTAATGCCTTTATTTTTTGTTCTGAAAACAATTTATCTTATATTTCTTATTATTTAATGTGTTTTATTTTCTATTCTGAATTAATTTGCTAATTTGTTTGCTACTTTTTTTTTCAGGTAACAATATCGAATTATTTCCCATTTTTAGTGATAAAAATGTTTTAATTTATTATTCATATTATTCTTATAACAAATATAATTACTTGTTTATTTTTAACTATTTCTTTTTTATGTGTTTGATATATTGTTTTTTTATAGATATGGTTGTTAATATAGTTGAGAAATTTTTTTTATTTTAACAATAAGAACATTTTGTAATACACTAATTTATTATCATTGTTTTTTGATTACATTTGATCATATGACTTTGATTATATAATATCTAATCTGGGCGTTTTTTAAAATCCTTAAACTTTAGTAGCGGTTTTGAACCGCCACTAATAAATTGGACATTTTTTAATTCTTTTTAATTAGTAGCGGTTTTGAACCGCCACTAATAAGTTGGACATTTTTTTATTCTTTTTAATTAGTAGCGGTTTGAGAACTGCTGCTCAAACCGCCACTAATAAATGGGCCAATTTTTTTTTTTAATTAGTGGCGGTTCAAACCGCCACTAAATTGAGAATTGAATTTTTCCACGATTATGCTAATTTTTGACATTAGAGGCGGTTCTCTTTTATTTAGTAGCGGTTCTACAAACCGCTACTAATCAGTAGCGTCTTTGACTTTGTTACACGCGGTTTCTTTAACCGCTAGTACATGTTTGTCACGGACGATTTAGTGGCGGAAACAAGAACCGCTGGAAACATGTTAGTAGCGGTTAGAACCGCTACTAATCGTCATTTATAACTGCTACTAATGCACGCTTTTTTTGTAGTGCGATGCAAGATATTTTCTTCACACAATTACAAAGAGTATACATGGAGATCAATTCTAAACTATTAGTATCCGTACTTATACAAGAACGCATTTATAATTTAAAAAAGTTATACAAATGATATTAATTAATTCTTTTTTCTATATATCAAAGAGTTTTTTATCTGAAGATATACTACCTATTTATATAATGCCCTAATAAAATACATTTATAATTACCTTGAATCCGTTAACAAAAATAAATTGTTGATTTCATTATATATGCAATCATTGTCAAGATTTACAGTTAATTTATGATTAATCAAGTGTATATTAGACTTAAAAATAAGGGTTAAGGTGCCATATTAACATTGAACAATTGTCCGAGGAGCGTCTAATACAAATAACTATTGAACGGTGCAAATATAAGCCAAAATGTTTGTTTATTTTCTTGTCTATTTTTTAGTGAAGGTAAAATAGGCGGATCTTTGGAGTCAATTTAACGTCATTGATAAAATTGTTCCATTTTAAAAAGTTTATTATTATATGGGTTAAAGGTCATATTTGCCCCTGAAGTATGCACGATGGATCATATCTGCCCCTGAAGTATTTTTTGGCCCAAATGTGCCCTCGAAGTATGAAAATTGATCATATTCGCCCTTCAGCCGTTAAAATGCTTACGTTGACCGTTAAACAGTGGACGTTGACCGTTAATATTTTAACGGCTGGAGGGCGGATATGATCCATTTTCATACTTCGAGGGCACATTTGGGCCAAAAAATACTTCAGGGGCAGATATGATCCATCGTGCATACTTCAGGGGCAAATATGACCTTTAACCCTTATTATATTTGAACAATCCAGTAGTTATTTGTGCTGGACTCTCTTCAAACAATTGTTTATTGGTAATATTGTACCATAACCCTAAAAATAAGCAGCTAATTAAACTAACATGACATTTGCAAGCTGGTTCTAAGAGGCTAAAAAGGTATTCATTGTTCAAGAAGGAGCATCAAAGGAGACTTTAAGAAAATAAATATTATGTAGTAAAAAGTTGGTTTTCTTTGATGCTAAGCTTTCTCCTATCAGCCCCGTCAACAAAGGTTGGGTCCAATTATAATTCAAACATCGGTTTCGTTTTTAATTATTTTCAAAACCCTAGCAAACCGAGTTTAATCATGTGCCAGAGCTAACCAGTTACCTTTGAAATAATTTTCTCTATAATTTGAAAACTCAGAATATACCTTCCATATATACTCTATTAATTTTGCACATTTATCATATGACTTGGGACACATTTCTCTTCAAGTACGTTAATTATATACTTTTAGAAAGAGTCCCATCAAACAGTGTGTTTTTAAATTGTAATTTGAATGTATGTCACGTGTTTTATATATACAGAGACTTTGAGATTGGAATAAGATTGGATTAAGTCATCTCTGCACCCATATAAAAGCTCATATATGGATTTATTTTTGTTCTAAATATAATACTTTTTTCAAACTATATCTCTGTATCGAATTGTATATTATTAAGGAAGTCTCCATCAAATGGAAATTTATTTGCAAATGATTTAAGTGAGTGTTTTAAAAAAAACTAACACATATACCCCTTTTGGCCCACATAAGTCACTTAGTTTGGAGGTTAAATTGTGCTTATTTGTCAATTTATCAGCCTCAAACTGACTCTTTGTATCTTGATGAGTTAAGGGTCTATTTTGTTTTCCGGTTAATATAGGATATACATATATATATATATATAATATTTTGATCATATTAAGAATGTTAGTTAGCATTATATGAAAATAGCCCAATCATCTTCTTGAATTAGGTCATATATTTAGTATTAAAACCAACTCCCTAAATAGGTCCTATATTTAGGACCCAAAGAAGTCTTAGAAAAAGTGTATGCAAGTAATAACTGGCCAAATTTGTAAATTAAATAAATTATAAGCTTCTAATGAGAAGGTGATGGGATTCTCTTTAAGGGCTGCTGGAATAAATTATCATAAACATGAAGCGGCATGTTTCCTTAAAATGTAGCACCATTAACATAAAAGCATTGCAAAAAAAATTATGAGTTGACACTTAACTACAAATTTTGACGAAAATCGAAACACACGAATCGCACGCTCTGAAATGTATCGCCCATGCCTACTATCAATAACTATTTTTTTTTTTTACAAAATTTTAGGAAAGCCAGTCTCAATAATACAAATCAAACATTCAAAAATATTAACCATAATTTCCTCTTAAACATATAATCTAAGCACCCATTCTATCATTGGATCTCACAGTTAGTTCAATGGATAACAAATCAATCTAAATCATGCTTATTGTAAAATGACAATTAATCGTCCAAGTTTCTAAAATTGGAATTCATGTCAAGGTTAACCAACAGTTTATCATCAATTCAGTCAGTTCTAAGCAAATTGGAAATGCAAGAAACTTCCCTGTAAATGCTCTTTGTGCTCCAAATTTGCTTTCCTTTGCCTCATGTTCAATTTGATGACAAACCTTGAAAATGCTCAAAAGAGGTCACACCTACTAAAGAAAAACAACAATGAAAAATATTAAATTTTTAAAGCTTGGGTTGCCTCCCAAGAAGCGTTAAGTTTATAGTCTTCAGCCAGACTTTCCAATGCCAATTGCTAATCATACGTATCAAAAACAAAGATCACCTTGTCTTCATTTCTCTTCGAAAGACAAGGTTTCAGCAAAATTGGGCATTCATTCATACAAATATTACATGATCCCTCAATCAAGAGTGATTTTATGGAACATGATTCAATATGGCACATGGGCAGCTTCAATTCAATTGTTTCAAAATTATCCTCACTAGCCCCCAAATATTTTGAAAACCCAATCAAATCTATTTGACTCCCATCAGTAAGAGTCAAGCTATCAATAGGGGGATTTTGAACACAGATTGCAGGGATTTCCTCTCTATTCACTTGTTCCCAATGACAAAAATTAGGCTCCCCACTCGAAACCTTAATTGGGAACTCAATGTTGTTCTCTCCCTCTTCAAGTTCTAGCTCACAATCACCCACAAAAGTATCACAAACCATTGACAACACATTATCACTTCCCATAGGCAATTGCCCACTTGAAATGGCCTCTTCCACATAAGAGTCATTTGACTTATCAATGAAAACACATGTTTGCTTTAAAGACTCAATGGTAGAAGCCAGTTCATTTGCCCTAGATGCTAAATGTTCAAGAGTTAATGCATGTTCATTAAATTTTTCATTTGTCCAAGCTCTCATTTCATTTTGATTTTCCAAAATACGCTGAAGCATCTCCTCTATTGTAGGCTTTTTCTCATGAATGGGAGTGATTTCATCTACATGATTAGGCGATGTTTGATAATATGATGCATATGAAGGGAAAGAAGAATTTGGATCCCAAGGCAATGAATGTTCATGATTCCAACTAGGATTAAAAGAATTATCATGCCAATCAGTTTGAACCCTAGAAAAATCATCCCCTACATAATCCAAGGATGAAACATGAGGGCATTACTCAATATAATGATTATCTCCACAAAAATTGCAACAAATGTACTCATATTGAGTTTCAAAAACATTTGGTTCATAACAAGAATGTAGATAATCATTATCACGTTCAAATCCACCACTTGCCCCATTAGTCCACCAAGGATGATCCATACAAAAAATTTACAATAAAATAACTAAGAAAACAAAAAGATACACAAAGAGAACAAATATGCAAATGAACACAAGACAATAAGTTAAAAGAGAAAAATAAACACACGAACAAATATATACAAAACTCAAGCTTAAGCTACTAGTGCTCTAATCAATGTTGACTAAGGACGGTTTTGGGAAACAAATCCCCGGCAACGGCGCCAAAAACTTGTTCGCATCGGCCGCAAGTGCACGGGTCACGCCAAGTAATAAAGTGATAAGTAAAGTATCGTTCCCACGAGGATTTGGTTCCAAAACCCGGTCAAGCAATGATTGTCATACTCTCACCCAATTTGAGTGATTCAAATGTTGAGATTGAAAATTAAATAAGAAAATAAACATATGTTAAATGAAAATAAAATTATAAACAAGTGATTCTCCAACTTCAAGGATAAAATGGGTCCTAAAATTATGTATCCCCCTTGTACTTCATAAAACTCAATTTAACCTCCTCTCAAAGGTGCTCTCAATGAAACCACGTGCTAATCTAGGATTCACAAAGGACTTGTAAACGCTCTCTCAAGTCAAGAACAAGTGTTTAATCTTATTAATTGCACAATCTCTTGCTACAATTTAATAAAATCCAATTTTAAAGCTCCAATCCTAATGTGACTATGCAAGGCTAGCAAGTATATCTCTATCTTACCAACAAAATCATCCATTCGTCATGCAAACTTCAGGTTCTTGCACTATTTTACCCAAGTTCTACACTCAATCTAGCCCTCTCAAGCATCAATCAAGTGAACCTAACATCTAAATGGTGATCAGTCACTTAGAAGCATTAGGAATAGAGTAAAATAAACACATAGATATCATTAATCACAAATTAAGAGAAGGAATCAAGAGTTAATCTATACAAGGGTTAAACATAACCTTAGAATAAAAGCATTTAGCTACACATGTTCAACAACTCCATGGGAGCATATATATATACAAACAGAAACAGAGAACAACGGAAGAGAATGAAGATGGAGAAGATAAACCAAGATGAGAAGCCCAAATCTCTTCGAAGCTCCAAGCCCTAGCCAAATCCCCACCAAACTCCAAGCCCTAGCAGAGAAAAACACTCCCAAAATGCCCCAAAAGTCGAAGAATGAAGGCTGGACTCGAAACCCCAGCTTTTATTTTAATTCAGTCCGCCGTTTGCTGTCAAAACGCAGCAAAACACGAAGTTCATCGTGGGTTTCGCCGCGGCGAGCCCACGGCGAACTACCAAAAATTACAGAAATGAGTGGAGCTCGCTGTCGCTTTCGCCACGGCGAGCTACCAAAACAGGGCAGAGACGCCACGGCGGAGTCCTGTCTTCTCTGGTCTCTTGTCTTTTTTCTTTATTCCTTGGGCTGCTCTGGTTTCCTCTTATTTTTGTTCACTTGGGAGCTTGGTGGAGGGGCTATAATCTCTTGTTTATTACATCAAAATGTTCCTACACAAATTACATAAAACAACATAAGAAACTAACTATAAAAATAATCAAAATCTACATAAATAAACAATGATGTGCAACCAAAAATCAAATGAACATTTTCCTATCTTGAGTATCCAAAATTTATCAATGATTGAATAAAACTCAAGGAAAATGTGCTAACATTACATGGATTCCCAGAAGTTATCAGTCCTATTTATAAATCATTTCATTAAATTTTTCCTATGAATGTACAATTTTATCCTTCATTTATTGTGTGTTGACTTTGTTACCACGTGATGTATTGGATAATGAATAGGGGCAAAATTGAAAAGTTGTTAGATTTTAAGAGAGAGTTAATGAGATTTAAGGTTTTTCTTGGTCTGTGTGAAACATATTGGAAATGCCTTATATATAGGACCAGATGGGTATATATAAATAGATATTCTTCACTTTGTCACAAAGGTTGCTCCTGCATAGGTCATTGTGGATTAAGCTATAAAGAGTAAGGAGGAAAATAGTACATTAAAAGAAGTCAAAAAAGCATATTGGTTTTCTCATTGTAGCAACAAGGAAGATTAAACATTCACATGTTTCATTACTTTTTGTGTAAAGAGAGAAATAAATGGACTTGCTTTCGTTCTGTTTTATTTATTTAATTTTTGGCCACCCTTTGAAATAGGCTCAATATTATTTCTAATCTTAAATGGTGTTACATTAATTATTGTCAAATTAAGGGTCATGATAAATGACACTCATAATCATGAGTCGAACATTGGAATATGAATGGTCACTAAACGGCTTCTTAAAGGTGTTAGCATCGAATTTAGATGAGTGAACTGAAGTTAACGGCTTCTTAATGGTGTTACTACAAGATTTAGAAAATTATATTGATTCATAAGTTAATTGACTGAATTGATCCTTTTCATGTTTTCAATTTATAAAATCGTGTCAACTTGTACTAGCTACAAACTCAATTCAAATCACAAATTCACTTGTTAAATTTACTGTTTTTACATTTCTAATTTACAAAAATGTATTACTTTGCTCTTAAACTGTGCTTGCCTTTTAAATTTATTGTGCTTAGTGACTGTATATCAACTTCGTGTGATAAACTATGATTATTCTTGATATACTTAATTTGAATTATTTGAATTATAAAGATATTTAAACTAAATTAGTGTCATTTTTAACATTTTAATTATTTAATCATAAACTTTTGATGATTATATATTGATAAAAGAAAACTTTGACAATTTATGAGTTAGAGATATATGTCTGACAAATTCTTGGATTGGTATGCATTTCATATGACTAACTGAGATTTTTAACATGTTTTAGATGCAATTATGGTTCAATATACACCCAATTAATGTCTAAGGTCCAAGGATAAAAATGGCATAGATGAGGATTAGAAAGTCATTATTGAATACTTTACCAAAAAAGAGTCATTATTGGATATTAATTGGTATAATTAACTTCTAGGACAACTTGATCATTGTTCCATTGCGTTTTCACTTGTAGGACCATTTGAAGACCAAAATAGGAGAAAATAAGGTGAAGGAAAGCCAAATTAAGGAGTCTGCACAAAGCCAATTCGTTGTGGTTAAGCCACGATGACTGTACAAACAGAAATGTGCCTCCGCTTCATTGTGGGTTTGCCATGTAACAAATCCTTTGATTTGTATGTGTTTTGTACGATAAAATGAGGTCGTTAACATTTTCTAGATGCAATTTTGGTCCAATTAGCACTCAATTGTTATCTTAGGTCCTTAGGTGAAAATAACAAGAAAATATGTTTAATTTGCCATAGTTGGTAATTATAATTAATTAATTTCTAGGGCATTTGATCCTTATTTAATGTATTTTTACTTGTAGGATCATTGTAGGACCATGGGAGAACAAATCAAAGAAGAAAAATATACACAGTAACTCGAATTAGGCCATTTATATTGGACTTTCTGGGCATTTTCTTCTTTTTAGAGCAATTAAGTGCTAGGGTTTGGTTCTTAAAGAGCTTGGGAGAGAGATTTAAAGCCCTAGCACTCTCTCCCACTCATTTCACACACAATCTACCATACCCATCTTCCACCTTCCACTTATTTCCTTCACTCCATTTACATCTCCACTCTCTTCCTCTTCCATTCTCTCCATCCTAAGCTTTGTTTCTTCCATTTCTTCCAATCCAATCCATCTCCATTTCACTTCATATATTTCAACTTCTAGCTACTATGGCCGAGATTTGCATTCTCTTTGGAATTTATCTTCAAGATGTGGGAAGTTAGGAGTTCATCCTCTTGAAGATAGAAGTTAGGGTTTGAGTTCCCAAACTCAATAGGTGAGTTATGCTCTTCAACACTCTTTCTTTCATTGTATTTATGCTTTTAGGGTTCTAGGAGTATTTGTATGATGTTTGGATGTAACTAATGGTTGTATATGTTTACTGACGGTTGATTATAGCTTATTATCACTTTACTCTTTGTGGATGCTTAACATTGCATCTTATTTACTTTGACTTCATTTAAATGTATGGGTTTATCTTTTAATTAAATGCTCAGCAAAAATATTGTGCTAACTGAGAGTTCTTGATTAGTGGATTATAGTGTCAATGAGCTTGCTAATTGTGTGAGAAGCAAGGGGTTGATCGGTGTAGTGCCGCCTATGATCCGCTCTCCAAAAAATTTAGACCTAAGGAGTAGTGGAAGCTATCACCGGGTGTTAGTCTCAAGGAGCCTATGTGCAATTAATTCCTAGTAACTAATGCAAACTAATTAAAACGGGTAAAAGCATTGTATTTGGGTTTTTGGTATAAAAATTTATGTAAAAAGTGTAAAGAATTGAACAATCACTCTTATTAACTTCAATTCATTGTTTGAGTAGCCATCAACGAATTAGAGCTTGAAGGGAAATTTAGTGGCAATTTGGGGTGGCCCAATTGTTGGAATCAAAATCTTGCACAATTAACTAGTTCATTAATGATTTTTGAGCTTAATCAACTTTTTTTGAGTTTAATCAGCTTAGATTAAAGCAATGAATACTTAGAGTTCCAGTATTGATTGATTTAATCTAAGCCTAACTTAGAGGGGTTATTCTAAGATCCATTTGAAAACCAATCGAGAAAACACCCCAAAAACACCCTTTAAAGAGATGATTTCTGAAATCTCCACCCATCAAGAATGATGTTATTCCATTTGTCCAAATCCCAAAATCCAAATCTCACTTGTTTCTATACACTTAATCCATTGCGAAAATCCAGTTTTTGACAAAAACCTATATAAAAGTTTTTACCTGCTTTTACACGTTAAACATATTAGTTACTGGGTAATTAATTGCACAAGGCTCCTTGAGAACGATAATACAGGATAGCTCACTACTACCCCTTAAATCTAAGAGCAGATCCAACCGTGTAATACAGGGCAAACGGGGTTATTCAATGTCTTTCCACTTATATTTATATATATATATGTGTGTGTGTGTGTGTGTTTTTTTTTCCAACTTCATCAAATGGAGGTGTTTTCTCATATTAATCAACTCATTCTCGGTACTACCAAAAATAAGATTACAATATTTTATGACTAATTAAGCAGTAACTATTATCATAACTTATATACACAATTTTCATTTCATAATATCTTAATCCCTCCATCACTTATTATAAGCTTCAAATAACTACTTTCACTTATTATAAGCTTCAAATAACTACTTTGTGTTTATCAGAAAGATAGTAAAATTAGTTAAAAGTAATAATTGTGTAAGAAATTTAATTTGTTTTTTTATTACACCCTTATTATTAATAAAAATGAAAGAGAGTGTATGGGGATGAGATAATGAGAGAAAATATGACAAATAAGATGTAATAAATATGAAAAAGCATGTATAGGGAAAAGATACATGTATAGGGAAAAGATATACGATGAGTAAATTTAAATTGTAAAAACTGCAAAAATATCACAAAAATTAAAACTGCAATGAGTATATGTATAAATATGATGAACAAAAAAATTAATTCAGAAAATAAAATTTCTTAAAAATTAAGATACAGTTACAAATGGCGAATGTGCAAAAATGCCCATGTAGTTTGGTGCAAGGTGCACCCAACACTGAGAAGTATTTTTTTGCCCAAAAGTGCCCACGAATTTACAAAAATGGGTCAAAAGTGCACATGCCTTCAATACACACTAACGACGTTAAGTTTTTCAATGTTAGAGAAAATAAAAGGTACAAAAATATCCATGAAGTTTGGTCCGAAGTGTGTCCAACACAGTGAAGTTATTTTTTGGTCCAAAAGTGCCTATGTAGTTACTAAAATGGTTCTTTCAATGCCTATGCCGTTACTTTATACATGTTAGGTAGGAGAAATACATAAGAAATGGTGTGAATTTTGTATGTCAATAATTTCACAGAGTGTTGAAATCTTAGGCAAATTTCACACAACTTTCATTTTCATTCTCAAAGGCCTATATATATCCATTGATGAAGGAAGATTGAAGAATGAAATTACAGAGAAAAATTTGAGCTACAGTATTTGTCTAGGACTTCGAATATTCATGCTCTGTTGCTCTACATTTCTGTGAGCTTAAATGTTTATCATATACTCTGTTTGATCTGCAAGCATTTGCCTAATATTTCACAACTATTTTTGAAAATTGATTTTGAATTTTAAGTTTTGAAAAATATTTTATTAAAATTCCAAGTTCACCCCCTCTTGTGTATTTTTCCTGCCTAACATGTGTAAAGTAACGGTATATGCACTAAGGAAACCATTTTAGTAACTACATAGGCACTTTTGTACCAGAAAAAAGTTCACGGTGTTAGGTACACTTTGGACCAAACTTCATAGGTATTTTTACACCTTTTATTTTCTGTAAAGTTAAAAAACTTAACGTCGTTAGTGTATATTGATGGAATGGACACTTTTGACCCATTTTAGTAACTACGTGGGCACTGCTAGGCAAAAGAAAAAAACTTTACGATGTTGGATGCACCTTAGACCAAATTACATAGGCATTTTTGTAACATCCCAAATTTTAGAAAATAGAAAATAAGGAGTTAGTTAAGGTTTTGGGAATGTTACTAAAATATTAAAAAGCATAAAAATAAATTTATGATGTTTAGGTATTTTTAATAATTTTTAAGGCTTATTTTCTTTATTAATTGAGGAAAAATAGTTAGAAGATAGATTTAAATAAGGGAATATTTAGAACCCTGGGGTATTGTTTAAATTTTAAAAAGCCTTATAAATAAATTTGGAAATTAAAGCATATCTAGAGAAATTATTTTGATGACAAATTCAGGTTTATTTGTAAATGATAATGGTAAATAAAATTACCATTTACGGACAAAATAGAAAAAGGGAAATGCAAAAGACAATATCTGTCCCTAGTTAAAAATATCATCAGTTATAAAAGGATGGCAAAATGGTAAAATACTCATTAAAAATATCAACCTTCCCTCTTTAATTTATTACCACCCATGTGTTCACTTTCATTTTCACTCCCTCCCTCCACCCGAGTCTCCCTCTGTCCCTCACTCCCTCTCCGTTTCCTCTGCTTCTCCGAGCTCGACAGCGGCCATCGACGGCGTAAATGACGGAGAACGTCGGCAAGCAGCGGCGGAAAACACGCATAGAGCTTGGGTAAGCCTTTCTCCTTCGTTTTCCCTTCCTTCTGGTCCGTTCTAAGTGAGTTTGAGGGAGGAATTGGTTTGGATTTTGGGGTTTCTAGGGTTCCTAAATCCATTAAAACGAAGCTTAGACATCGATTAACTACCTTTGTGAACGAATTTGAGCAGTGGAGTAGCATTAATCAAGATTTCCTCAAATTTCTTCCTCTGTGCACTGTTCATCCGGCGCTATTGACAGCGATTTCGAGCAAGGGACGATAGGAATAATAACCCAATATGAATAAGAGTAGGATGGATGTTCGCCCGCAAGAGTACGGATCGTAACGTAGTAATAAATTATCATCCCACAGAGATTTGTTTTAAAACCCCAATCAAACAACAGGCTAATGAACTCAATTAAGTTGAACAAATCAAATTCTTTTAGAAAACTGGTTTTGAAAACTAATTTTAAAATAAAAATAAAGAAACAAACAAGAAAGATTTAATTTATCAATTAACTAGGCCTAGGATTAATTCTCACCATTGTATTTCATGAACCCTAATTAATTTCCCTTCCTTTAGTCTTTAAATGACAATTTATGTTTGCCTAAGATTCTAAAGTACTTGAAACGCTCTCTCGAGTCAAAATCAATTATATACTTCTCATTAAAATTGCTCAATCTCTTGTTACAAATTAATGAAAGTATGCCTTAAGAGCCAACCTTAATCTGACAAAACTAGGTCGATAGATATATCTCTATTCTACCCGACAAACCATCCGTTAGTTGATTTAAACTTCAAGTCTAGTCTAATTTACCCTAGTTCTACACCTAAACTATCTCTCTCGAGTATAATTTAAATGAACAAATCGCTCTAAAAGGTGATCAGTCAATTAGAGACATTAAGAACAAGATAAATCAACATAAATAGTCATTAAATTCTAAAAGAAAAGGAAACAAATTAGGTTTCAATCCATACAAGGTTTGAATCAATCCTAGAACAAATGATTTAGCTACTCATGAATGAATTAAACCAGAAAATACAAAGAGATCCCATGTTTAATTCACAAAAGTAACAAAGAATTGAAGAAAACAAGAAGAATCTATCACCGTAGGGCAAGAAATCCTTCCAATTTTGCTTCTCAACCTCCAATTTTGCAAACCTTAGCTCCAAAGATGTGTGCACCAATGAGTATAATGATTCCAAAGGTTTCTAGGGTTGAAAGGGGGCTGATTCTCTCTGCATTTTCGTGCCCTAGGTGTTTTAAAGGGTAAAAATCGAAGCTGTACATTTTGCAGATTTTTCAGGATTTTCGCGCAATGTCGCGACATCCTGGTGCAATGTCGCGACATCAGAACCAATTTTCAGCAATTTTCCTTAAATGACCTCCAGCTTTCTCAATGTTTTTCCTTTGATCTTTCTCTCCTTCCTTGCTTAGAATGTCTATATTTACCTATCCAAACATGCATAAATGTTAGGGAATCATGCCAATTAAATTTCCTAATAAATTATCATATTTTTCTTAAAATTAATCAAATTAAGTTCATATGACATATTTACACAATTTTCTCTTAAAAACTCTTAAAATGCCCTTAATTAGCAATGATGACTCCCCAAATATATTCTAAATATGCCCTAAATTAATGGTAAATGGGGAGTCATCAATGGAGCTAAGAAATAAGTTTATGTGTTGAATTTTGGGATGTGTTCTTGGTTGCTCGTTTTCTCTGTGATCCGATTTCTTTGAGGCGTGAATTTCTGTTCCTCCTCTGTTCTGCGCGAATTTCTGCTCTGTTGTGATATATGCTTAGCTGAAATAATGGAATGATTTTCTGAGTAGTTTGATTCTGATCATCTTCTTGTTCTTCCTTGTTCTGCCGATTTCTTGTTTGAATTTCTGTTCTTCTGTTATGATGTTTCTGCCTATGATGAAGAAGATAAAATTGATGTTTAATTTAGCAGGATTGATGTTAAAATTGAATATATGTTGTTGTAATTTTTCCCTAATTTGTGCTGCACTGGCTGATAGTTCCCATTACAGGGGAAGGAAAAATTTGTGATGGTTAATTTAGTGAGATTAAGGTTTAACTGGATGTAGGGAGTATAAATTGTTATTGATGCTTTGTTTTGGGTTGGAATTTGTGGAATGCTGAAGCTTGTGTTATCACAGAAATTTTCTACCTTATTTTAAGTAATCAAAGTGTTCCCCATATGCTTGACTGCCTCTATTCTATTTTGGCCTATATGAAGGTATATTGCAAGAGCTTAAATGAGAATTCTACATGTTTAAAAAAATTATACTGTGAAAGGAAAATTAATTGTGGTGTTCTGTCCTGCTTTGATATGCTTTAGTTTTGTGTATGTGTACATATAGGAATGAAATTGTTATATTAGGTGTAATTGAAGTCTAGTGATGATGATGATTGAAAGTTTCTGGTTTCTTTCCATGTGTGCGTGTTTCAGTTGAAGCTAGAAACTAATTTGGAATCAATTGCTTAATTTCTCAAGAGTTGAATAATGATCACTACGTGTCTTCTTATTATGATTATTTAAGGATATGTACATATTCAGCTAGTACTGTGGGAATTATAATCAATTGGAATGTTATTTTAAGTTTACAGGATGGAGTATTTATGGAATGAGCTTGTGAACAATTAAACAAATATGAATTGCTATTTCATTAATATTGACATTAGTAACTTGCTGGTAGAATTGGGATCTAAGTGTGAATTTAGAACCTGAAACTGATTTAAACTCGTGTTTTAAAGAATTTTGGTAAGTTCCACGTTACTGCCCTTGATTCAAAGTGATGAATAGGTCTTTAGATTTCTTTGATAGGTTAACAATGAATTAAATATATAAACCACACTTTAAATATGTGTACATATGTTTACAGGCTCTTAATTAGGTTATAATCTCATTAAGTTTATAAAGTTTCTTTGCTTTCCTTCTTTGTTTAGACAACTTGTGTGGAAAAGCAAAAGTTGAGGTTTGATGAATCTAATAGTTCCAATGGTTTTAAAATGTTAAAAATAAAATTGTGTTAAAAGTTATTTAAGTATGGAACTTGATTGTGGTTGTTTGGTGAGTGGTTTGAATTGTTAATTAAATTTGAAAAGTTCTAAACTTGTTAGGTTTAAGGCAGGTAATGGACATATATTTTTTGTGTGTTCTGGGATTGTAAAGATTAAGGTGTTGATAAGAATTGTTACTTGATGATAATTTTAAGTAGTAAAAGAAGTAGAATTTATTGCTTGTGATTTATTAGAGTTGATGATTTTCTCTGGTGATAAGTTGTATAATTGAATGTAATAGTGTCTAGTTTAATATGAGTGAAAATTTTAAGTTAAAGGTTAGTATGGGTTCATTGTTAAGTCATGACTTCATGGTTCCATGTGTATGGGCTTATTGTAGTCTTTTATTGTTGATGTTAGTTGATTAGTTTCTGGTAAAACATTAGCAACTGTTAAGATCAATTTATAGACTTCAAAATAATTAAATTCATTAATTCGGTGATTCAAGAAATCCTAGTAATCAAGGTTATAAATAAAAGAATATAAATAACATGTAGATAAGTACTCTAAGGATTAAAGAAAGGTAAAGCTCCTTAAAAAGGACTATTTTTGAGTTAATTATTAGTCAAACATTGAGAATAGGAAATATTAATCGGAATAGAATAATTAAAAGTGACCTTTTAATCTTAAATGGTCAGGCTAATTATAATAAGTTAAGTTGTAGGTAATTATTATTAATGTGGAAGAAAAATATGATCATTGGAAATTTATTTTAAATCCATTGAATTTAATTAGGTAAAGTAAGTTGTTATATATGTTAGTATATGATGTAAATTTGATTTAAAGTAATTAAAGATATATTGATGCTTGTGCTTGTATATGTTTGTATTGTTTGATGTTTAAGTATGTTCTGAATTGCTTTAGCTTCTATGTGTACTTGTTATTAATTGATTCTTAACATCTGTAAGTATTTGTATCAATTGAATCCTTGGTTTTCTTTATTAGTAACAGGAGAATTATATATAAGTTAAGTAAAGGAAAGTCATTCTAAAATGCTGGTATTAAAGTGTATGATTATTTGGAAATGGAAGTAGCTAGTACTTAAAGTTAACAAGGGAATGGTAGTAATATAGGATCGTGAGAGATGCTGAATAATTATATATATGCATAGGTATTAATTTATTATTTATATATTACATGTAAATAGGTCCTGATAGTGGCATAAGTAGAAGAGGTCAGTGGAAAGGAAAGAAGCAGGCTTAGGACTAAGTGCTGGTATCCAGGTAGTAGTTTCATTCAATATCATCTATCATGTAGTAATAATTGCATAACATATTTTATAAATTTACAGTAAACTTCAGGGTTGAAAGGCCGATCTAACCTTGTCAGAAATATTCAGTGTATCCGAGTACTCGAAGACTAGAGGGTTAACTACCCCTAGTACAGATTAGATATAATTAAAAGGTTATATTCAGGAGGTTGAGCCTCACAAGTTACACAATTACAGGAAAATAAATTTACAATAATTGTGTGGCAGTGCTTTAAGCGCACTAGTATACAAGGTTAATGCTTACTAGTAACAGAAATATCGAGTACGGGGTGAGTGTGGTGGCAACAGAGGGCAACATCCCTACCCAGAAAGACACGTTTATGTTTATTAGTAACAGAAATACATATTTATGAGTATCATACATATTTATGAATTATTATGCATAGTAATGAATGAAATGAACTGCGTTAAATTCCTGTTTCAGAGAATCTGGGAGATAGTGAGATGGTTGAGTTAAGGCAGGATTGATTGTAGAAGATAAGACGAAGAAATAAGATTATATGTGAGAAAGTAAGAATAATTGCGGGAGTGCTTTCCTATTTTAAATATTTTAATGGTGTTAATTGTATATGATATAAAGTTAAATTATTAAATTAATAGCAGAAAGCATAGAAAATAGAATTGTATCACTTTATAAAGGAATTTTAAATTCCGATCCTAAGTAATATGAATAGAGAATAAATACCCTAAAAGGATTAACGTACTTTTAATTGTTTTATGAACCACTCTGCTTTAGACAAAGTTTTTAAATTGTTCAATTTGTCCGAAAAACCCATTACAATAGAAAGAAGATTAGTTTAGTGATTGAAAAGAAAAAGTTTTAAATTTTTCGTATTTTTGGGCTTTTGACACTGAAGAGTGGTTATAATTTAATTAAAAATATTATAATATAGTAGAAAATTTTAGGTGTTACAATTTTTGCAGCTTGCCGGTTACAAATAATCGGAGTTGGAATTATACAGAATATATATTATCAATTCTTAAAAAATGAGATATTTTGAGAACCTGGTTTGAATAAGTCTGCGTGAAGCGTGTTTTGATGGGAAATACACAACCTGTCTCCAAGATATTTTCTTCACAGTCACGAAAATTGTTCGTACAAAGGAAAAAGTTAATTACACGTATGGTTGATTGTTGATTTTAAATGTTAGAAGGAGAGAGCAACCATTAATAAATAAACTGAAAAACAGCATATTATTTTTCTTATTATAGCAACAAAGAATACCAAACAACACCACATTCACATGTTTCCTTACTTTTTTGGCATCGAGAAACAAATGGAGTTGCTTTGCTTTTTACCCCCACTATATTTTACTTTTGGTTTACTGCAGCTGCAAATTAAGACGTAAAAATGTCCTATCGTCAAAATATAACAATTATTCTAGAGAATCTCTTCCATAATTAGGACTATAATACCACTAATATCTTATAGGACTATAATGACGAAATGAAAATTTTCTTAACCCTTAAAAAGTATATGCAATATAGTTAATCAACAACTAGAGACTCAGTTGATTTTTTTTTTTAGAAATTAAGGAAGCTAAATGAGCAGCTTAATCATAACGTATTTTGTATGTATGTAAATTATATATTAGCTTATAAATCAAACAAACTAGTATAAAAAAAATTCAAGAAAATCAAGTTATAAATAACTTATTTAGCTTACTTAGGATTCTTTAAAAAAATCAACTAAGCCTTATATTTAATAACGGAGTGATTATTTAAATATAAAAGCATTTATTCATAGGTAAACAAAATATTCATGTATAAATTACATATTATTCAACAAAACAAAGTTATTAATTAACTTTACAAATATTTTGGGCAACTGATTTTTTTCTTTTTCTTTGAACTAAAAACAATGTTATTTTATGCTAAGTAAGAAAAAACAAATCTAATCTGGTTAACCTGTCAAAAACTCTTAATCAGACCGGCTAAAAAGTTGACTCACTTGTCTAACCTATTCAACCAAAGCTGAATTTTCATGGCAGCTTTTTTTCGGGTGGGGTGTTTTGAACTAACAATGAGAAAGCTGTTTGCATTGCATCATTTTAGTAGTACATGTTGTAGCTGTCGGCCAACAAGATGTATATATGGGCTTCAATTCAAATGGATTTAAAAAGGTGTACACAAGTTTTGCTTTGTACATAGTTAGGCAAAATTAATTGGCTTAATTGGCAAAACTACCCATAATTAATTAATCTCACAATCATATCATCTCTTTAAGGGCAAAACTACCCATAAATAATTAATCTCACAATCATATCATGCCTTCTCTTTAAGGGCTACTTGAATATAGATTGCAATAAATATATATATATATAAATATATATATATATAATATGAAGGTGTCCCATGAAGCAAAAGCATCATATAAAGTTATACGACTTGACCTAACTGCAAAATTCCACATGACGAAAATCAAGGCACGCTTTTATTAACAATGCCACTTTTTCCTCAACAATATATAATATATATAATTTTGAATAAAACATTATAAAGTATCATTGACATAAAATCATTATCAGGCAATATATTTCGAGTACTGCGATTCAACGGCTCCTTGCATCTATATACGTCTGCTAGCTTCACTGCTTAATTAAACATGCTGGCTGCAAGATATTGTCTTCACACAATTACAAATAGTATACATAGAGATAAATTCTGAATTATTATTATGTGTGCGCATATACAAGTACAAGAATACATTTATAATTTTAAAAAAATATAATATAATATTAATTAATTCTTTTTTCTATGTATAAAAAGAGTTTTGATCTGAAGATATACTACATGCTTATACAATTGCCTAAAATCCAACAGCATAAATAAATTGTTACTTTCATTATATATGTGATCATTGTCAAGATTTCCAGCTAAATTTGTGATTCATCAAGTGTATGTTAGACTTTTTTTTACCTTTAAGTGTATATTATATTAGACTTAAAAACAAGTAGCTAATTAAATTAGCATGACGTTTGCACGATTGGTTCTAAGAAGCTAAAACCTATGCATGGTTCATGAAGGAGCGTCGAAGGAGACTTTAAGAAAAAAAGATATTACGTAGAAAAAGTTGGTTTTCTTTGATGCTAAGCTTTCTCCTATTAGCCCCCACAAACAAAGGTTGGGTCCACTCATAATTCAAACATTGGTTTTATTTTTAATTATTTTAAAAAACCCAGCAAATCGAGCTTGATATGATCATGTGTCAAAGCTACCTTGTTATCTTTGAAATAAGTTTTCCCTCATTTGAATACTCAGAATATACCTTCCATATATACTCAAGTTTTTACACATTCATTATGACTTAGCACACATCATTTATCTCCAAGTACGTTAATTGTATACTTTTAGAAAGAGTCCCATCAATCAGTGTGTTTTTATATTGTAATTTGAATGTAAGTCACATGTTTTATATATACAGACGAGTGTTTGAGATTGAATTAAGTCCCCTTTGATCCCATATAAGAGTTTATATATGGATTTGTTTTAGTTCTAGGTATAAAATAAACATTACTCTACTTTGTCTAACCATATATCTGTATATTAAAAAAGTTTTCAACAAGTGGTAGTTTACATGCAAATGATTAAAGTCAGTGTTTTAAGAAAACTAAAACGTACTCCTTTTGGTCTACATATGTAAATCACTTAATAATGCTTATTTGTCAACCTGTCTGTACAATTAATGCCTCAATGAAACTATTTGCATTTTTTTTCTCTCCTTCAGAACCTCATTTAACATGAGTAAAGTTGGAATTTTTTTAATATAAAACAAATTTAATGCGTTAATCATCATTTCTTAGCTCTTGAAAATGGCTTATGGCCCGTTTGATACAATGGAAATGGAGCTAGAGGTGTGGAAGTGGAACCAGCATCATTATGTGTTTGGTGAGCTGGAACCCGCTTCCATGTAGAACCACTTCCATCAAAAGTGATGGAAGTGAGTTAACTCCCCTTATGAAAATTGAGTTCCACCACTCCCATGGAAGTGGTTCTCTGAAAATTTTGCCCTCTCCCCCTTTCTTTACACAACAACCATGAAGAGGGCAATGGTGGACGGCGACACGAAAGGTGGACTACGGACTGCAACATGAACGGATGGCGGACGAAGAGCACGGGTGAAATTTGAATCACCGTGTCATCTTCACTTTCTTCCTCTCTGATCTGTTACCACAACCTTTCCTTAACCCTTCTCCCTCTTCGATCTATAATGGCGGCCTCTCCTCTTCCTCTTCCCTCTTTAATCTGCCACGATGAAGAAGACGATGAATGCAGTCCAGGGAAAGTTTTTTTGATCTGGGGTTATTTTGGTCTTTTCACATTATAAATACATATAAAAATTAAAAACAACACTTCCATAGGCATACCAAACAAACTTTTAAAAATACTTCATCTTCCAATTCCACTTCGAATTCCATCTCCAATTTAACTTTCACTTCCATGAAAATCTCTTCCATCGTACTAAACGGGGCATTAAATATATGCAAGAGGGAGTAAATTTATTACAAATAACTTCATAAAATTTCTTAATTTTTATAAATTAATTATCTAACCCATATATTAAGATCAAATGAGTATAATTTCTTCAAAGACTCATATGTATAAAATGATGGAATGGAATTATATATATTACTTGGTAATGTCATGTCGCGATAAGTTATATGGGTAGCTTTTGAGATTTATTGATCGACAGAGTATAAATAAAATAAAAATGAAAATGTTGAAGTTTAGATTCACTAGATTATCCTCCTAAGCAACTTTTTATATAGACAAATAAAGGGCAAATATGACTTTATCATTTGTTATTAGTATGGTGTCATCCATTGACCTAACTATGGAATGGTAGGCTATGGTTCATAGTAAAAGGACTATTGGTAGCTGCAAAAGCAAGTGAATTTCTTGCATACCAAACATGGCTTCCTGAATATTGTAATTCAGTTTTTTAAAAAAAAATCCCAAAAAACTTTAGTTAAATGCTCATAGTTTTGGAGATCTATTAGGCGTATTAAAATCATGATTGATAATTGTTAATTGAGTCACTTAAGAACTTAATTATTTAGAACCACTAGAGAAAAACTTCTTCAAACAAGCACCAATATTTGGAGGTAGTTATAAAATTTGTTGACTACTATGTGAAACTTAATTATTAGGATCATTGAAATCAACCGGTTTCTTGATTTTGCACAAAGCTTAGTAGAAAGAACTAATCAAACTTACACCTTCAAATATGATTTAATTTGTATAGAGCACATATGATTTTTTAAAAAAGATTATTTTAATGGATATAGAAAATAAAGATAATTTCTTAACTATTATATTTTTCAAAAACTAAGTTTTTACTAAAAAAAGTTATTTTAAAAATAATTAAATCTAAACCGTCTATATCAAATTTAGAGGGTTCAGAGCTTATTAACTCTCCATACTAAGCATTTTTCAATAGGAAACTAGTTCCAAGATCATATACATTTATCACATTTTCCGAACGGTCTCATTAATGCTACAACTTGGGAACTGGTTTCCCTACTAATCTTTTTCATGGTAGGGAAACGGTTTCTACAAGTTGTAATGAATCGGCTATAAAAGTTACAAAATTTAAGCTATTTCTTTAAGTTAAGGAGAAACTTCATATACAAAGGTTGGCAGATAGAGGCAAAATAAATTGTAAAATTGCTCTCATTTGATTATTTATAGACATATATGGGATAATTCCTTCGTTCTTAAATATAAGACCCAACTGATCTTTTTTGGAGAAATTAAGGAATCGAAATTGACCACTTAATTATAACATATTTTGTATATTATTAGATTATATGTTAGCTTATAAGTCAAATAAACTAGTTTAGAGAAAAAATTCAGGAAAATTAAATCAATTTTTAAGTAACCTATAATTTCTTAGGATTCTCCAAAAAAGTCAACTAAATCATATATTCAGGAAGGAAGTGAGCATCATCATAGTTGCAACTATATGTAAAGACTTGCATTTAATTTGTTGGGCTAAGTTGCTTCTTAATATATATTTATATATATACAACGGCTAGAAATTAGAAAAGTGGGATTTCTCTTCTGTTTTTTTTTTCCTTACTTTAACAACTTTCTTGCCAAAGTTGTGTCTGTGTATTTATCATCCCTTTATATTTTCCTTTATTTTTATAAAATCAGATGTGCATGTGTTCCATCAAGAAACAGGCCACATATATAAATGAACAAGGAAAATTGGAGAAAAAACTGAAACAAAATTTTTAAATCAGAAGATGCAGCCAGTTTACTGAACTTTATTTAAATTATTTACTCACTTATTTATTGAGTGAAAAATAATAAAAACTACAAGTATATACTTTATATATATATATATAGCAATGACCTTACAATTGAAACCAAAATCCCCAACCCACAAAAGGTGAAAACTGAGGTTGGGACACATATGCAAAACTGCTTGATGATTAAAGGCAACTTGATAATTAACCATAATTAACATTATTCAACAAAGCATCATATATATCATATTCAAAATTGATCAACCCTGCTTCCTTAACTCCTTGTAGAAGCCCTTTATGTACTCCTCCGCCGCCACGTCAACCAGGTGGTCCCCACCGCCGCCGTGCACCGGGAAGGGAGAGTCCGTTACCCTAACCTGCCTAACCGTCCGGTTCCGTACGGACCCATAAATCACGGGAGAGTAAGCCTCCACCATCACACCCTTACCTTTTTTGTCATCCCTCATCATCTCCAACTCCGCCGCCATGTTAAGAGCATCATTAACCTCCGCCGCCGTGTAGTCGTCGAGAGTGGGCGGCGCGTGAGTACACGCGAGGAAGTGACGTGGGAGATGGCGTTTATTATTGTTGGGAGTGTTGCTGCAGCTGAACTCGTACTCACGTGGGGTGAAGAATTGCAAGGGGGTGTTGTCATGGGAGGTGGTGGCCATGGCGGCGGAGGCGTGGTGGTTGTGACGGTGGTGGTGGTGGTGGTGGATGAGGTTGGCGAAGGCTTTTCCGGCGAGTTTTACGGGGAGTTTGAGCATGAGGTTGAGGCGCATGAAGAGTTTAGGTTTGGTGAAGCCTTTTGGGTGCATGAAGAAGAGGATGCGTGCTATGCTCCATACTTTCTTTGATATTACTGGCAAATTGTTCTCCATTTTTCTGTATTATTAGAGAGAGAGAGAGAGAGATATTGATTGGAAGGGAGAGAAGTGATGAGAATGGAAAAGGGGAGGGGAAGGTTATGTGTATATATAGTGGTGAAAAGGAGGTTTGGAGGCTTTTGTTGTATGGTCTTCTAGATAGTTAACATCTATAAGGAACGCATGCTTCCGTCCATAATCTAATTTCTATGATTTAACTACATTAAAAAAAATTTTAAAATGCAATTTTTAATGATATATTTATTTTTGAAATAAGTGGCGTTTATAAATTTATTTGGGAAATTAATTACATGTCGCATGGAAAGAACTTAATTAAGATGATATACCTATTTCTGGCAAGGAAGTTGTTACTATTGATTAGAGTTTAAAAAGTTGTCATTAATAATCTTAATGTTGTTATGAAGGGCCAAAACATTGTTATCTCGTCTCCTCAAAAACTGTATAGTGACAAAGTTAGTTTAAATTCTTAGTCACTAACAATTTTGGATTACACGATAATAATTTTTTGGGCATTTATAACAATATTATGAGCATAATTCATAACTGTTATAAAGTCTTAGAAACTAATAACTTTTGGCCAGACGATAACAACAATTTAGGCCTTTATAACAACTTTATAAGCATAAATCACAACGTTTTAAGCTCTTGTCATTAACAACTTTTAGCCAAACGATAACTACTTTCCGGTTTGAACTAGGGACCTTAATTTAATTTGGTGATTTCGTATGACCTCATTTTAATTAAGGGATTATGTGGGAGCTCATCTTAATTAAATTTCTTTTATGGGACTTGTAATTATTTTTCCTAATTTATTTTTATTTCCAATAAAGAGGCAAGTATTAATGATATTAGGTTATGGACTGGACGAAACAGTTACCTCTTTCATTCATAGACAAGCTTTCATGTCGTCGCATTTACAAGAGCTCAATGTACTTGAATTACATTGTTTAAGAAAAAATAATTAAAATTATTCGAAAGCAGTAAAGTAAATATGTAAAAAAATAAAATTTTTCCAATCAGACTCTCATTAATAAGAGGGCGAGTAAGGGAGAGAAGTAGAGTTATAAGACATGGAGAATGAAAAAGAATGTAACATTGAAAAAAGATGAAGAGAAATAATAAAGTTAATTAGGGGTAAAATGGTAACGATGCATTTAATATTTAGACAATCTTAATGAGCTCTTATAAAAAGGATTGAAGCAATTCAAATTTAAGGTTTTTATAGTTACGATTTATTAAACTACAATGTTTTTTTTTTCTTTTGCCAACTATAAAACTACGATGTTACCGGCTCATACTCATGTTCTTTATTAACATGGATTATGCTCTAGTGTTGTCCCAAAATAACAAGTGGTTGCATACAGATTTTGTTGCCGCCTTCTTTTCAGGTTTCTTCCCCCAATTTTTCTCTTCACTTTTTCCTCTGATTAATGAAAGAGTTTCGGTACAAATTCAATATCCAATACTGAGGGCCAAGAACGGGCCTGTTCAATTGTCTATTATTGGACCCTCCTATTCTCCGAAGTAAGTACTGTGTGGGTTGGGCTTTAAGATCAACAAACCCATTAGTATGGGTCCATAATGCTACTTGCATTGGAAATATTTTTTACTTTACTTGCAATGAGAATTGGAGATTTGTAGTTATTTATTTAATTATTTTATTCAGGAGATTGGAGGTGTTTTGTTTAACAACATAGGGTTTGTTTGAATTAGCGGTGGAGATGTGACTTTTTTTAATCTGATTTTTTCAAAAATAAGATTGGATAAGAGACAGAGTGTGTAATGTGATTTATGTTTGGTTTTGTGATGGTAGAAGTGACTTTTTTTTATAATCTGAATTTTAAAAACATGTTGGGATGATCATTTCGAAAAACAAGTTTAGATGGAAATTACTAAAAAGAACTTGATTCCCATTAAATAATACACATAAAATATGCATATATTGTTATAGTTTAGAGAGAGAAAGTGAAATTAAAATTATAAAAAATTGAAAGTACTAAAAATTTAATGGATACAAATGCATATAAATTAGAAATCATATAAATCTAAATTTGTTCAACTAAATTATATAGCTAGTTGGATCACATATCTCGTACAATTTTTTAATTAAATGGATGAAAAAATTCTAAGATCATCCATATCAAATAAATACAGTGAAAGATAACAATCCCTAATTAGTAGGGAGACTTGATCAAACTAAATGAAATCCTAAGTTCTAAATAATAAATAAATTCAGGTAAAAAAAATAAATTTAATTAAAAAATAAAGGAAAATTATGAACCTTATTAAATATATTTGATAAAAAAAGTTACATAGATCTTAAATAATAACATTGTTTCATTGGAATCATAGGTTAAATAAAAAATTAGGTTAAGAAGATGATAAATTAGTGAGAGAGAAAGAAAAAAAGGGTGATAGTGGTGGGCTAGGTGGGGTAATAGAGTAAATGAAGCCAATTAAAATCAATGCACTCTCCTATCCTTTTCCCACTGCATGTTTTCCACCGTAGAAGCGTTAAAAAGTAGCTTCAACCAAAGGGATCCGGTTTTCATGCTCAGCCAAAGATAGGTAGAGAAGCACTCATCCATCTTGCACACCGTTTCAGTAAATACCAAAATCATCTCGGCCGTTCGTCTTGTTGGTTTTAATCTCATCCATTTTTATTTTCTCCCATTTCATTAAATCATCAATGTATCCTCTTCAGCACTGTTCTTCTTCGGCGCTCCAATCCAGGTTTCCTCTTTTTTCTTTCCTTAATGTTCATTGTGATCCGATCTTCGTCTCTGGATCTTTCTTTGATCAATCTTTGATGGCAACACGATTCGTTATTAAGCAGTAAAACAAGTTTGGAGTACATAACAGCCGAAGTGCACCAAACATATCTGCAATCAAATGTTTGATACGAAGGTTGGGGATGGATTGAGTGGTGAAACCCAGCTGCGAAGTTCTCTACTGATTTCGGATTGGTTTCGATTGAGGATTTGGTGGGGGAAGGTTTGATTGGGGGATTGGGTATGGTGAAGGATGTGAATGTGGATATGAGTTATAGGAGGGATTTGCTTGAGGAAGACTGTGATAGAGTTGGTGCTTTTGTGGATGGAAAGAAGCTACCTAGGAAGATATTCACAGCGATGTCTTTCAGTGAGGGACAGGGGTGTGATCTTGTATTAAAATATTATACTAATAATTTATTGTTATTATTATTATTAATGGGTTAGTTCATGAAAAAAAATACTGAACATCTGACATTAAATCAACCAGACGAACGGTTGAGATGATCTTGGCATTTAGTAAAACGGTGTGTAGGACAGATGAACGCTTCTCTACCTATCTTTGCTGAGTATGGAAACTGAATCCTCAAGGGGATCGTACTATTGCACTAAAAATCCTTCTTTTCAATAGTCGTTTAAAAAAAAGTCAAAATAAGCCAAAAATTGCTTTTGGCATTTGGATCGCACGAATCCAAACACAGACATAATCAATTTAAAAAAATTAGATATCCCATTTGGATCTCACCAATTTATCTTTTACATGCTTCTCATCACAAGGCAAATGTTCCATTTTCCATTCCGACAATAAGAGCCATTCAAATACCCTATTAAAAAATTAGATATCCCATATTCTATCTTTCACCATGTAAAATTAATTAAAATAATCGAAAATGTTAGACCAAAGTGTAAAGACTTGGGGTAATCTATGAGATCATTTAATTTGTTGGGTTAAGTAGCTTCTTAATATATATTTATATTTACACATACATAAATGTAACAGTTAGAAATTAGAAAAGTGGGATTTCTCTTCTTCTTTTTTTTCTACTTTAACAACTCTCTTGCCTAAAGATGTGGCTGTGTATTTATAATCCCTGTATATTTTCCTTATTTTTTTTATAAAATCAGATGTTCATGTGTTACATCAAGAAACAGGCCACATTTATAAATGAATAAGGAAAGTTGGGGAAAAAAACTGAAACAAAATTTAAATCAGAAGATTATTTATTCATTTAGTTATTGAGTGAAAAACAATAAAAAGTACAAATATATATATAAATATATAGCCATGACCTTACAATTGAAACCAAAATCCCCAACTCACAAGAGGTGAAAACTGAGGTTGGGATAATTATCATCAACAATACATGCAAAACTGCTTGATGAAATAAACGGCCAATTAATTAATCATATATATATATAATTAACATTATTCAACAAAGCATCATATATATTCAAAATTGCTCAACCCTGCTTCAATTCCTTAACTCTTTGTAGAAGCTCTTTATGAACTCCTCCGCCGCCACGTCAACCAGGTGGTCCCCACCGCCACCATGAAGCGGGAAGGGAGAGTCCGTCACCCTCACCTGCCTAACCGTCTTGTTCCGTACGGACCCATAAATCATAGGAGACATATCCTCAACCACACCTTTACCTTTTTTGTCACGGCCAATCATCTCCACCATATTAACATCATTATCATTAATCTCCACCGCCACGTCATCGGTGAGGGTGGGTGGCGCGTGAGTGCACGCGAGGAAGTGACGTGGGAGATGGCGTTTATTATTATTGGAGAAGAAGGTGTAGTGGTTTGGAGTGTTGCTGCAGCTGAACTCGTACTCACGTGGGGTGAAGAATTGTAGGGTGGTGTCCGTGGCGGCGGAGGCGTGGTGGCGGTGGCGGTGGTGGCGGTGGTGGTGGATGAGGTTGGCGAAGGCTTTTCCGACGAGTTTTCCGGGGAGTTTGAGCATGAGGTTGAGGCGCATGAAGAGTTTAGGTTTGGTGAAGCCTTTTGGGTGCATGAAGAAGAGGATGCGTGCTATGCTCCATATTTTCTTTGATATTACTGGCAAATTGTTCTCCATCTTTCTGTATTGAGAGAGAGAGAGAGAGAGAGAGAGAGAGATTGGAAGGGAGAGAAGTGATGTGAATGGAAAAGGGGAGGGGAAGGGTATGTGTATATATAGTGGTGAAAAGGAGGTTTGGAGGCTTTTGTTATGTGATCTTATGGATACTTTACATCTATAAGGAACGTATTATGTACAAATCTAATTTCTATGGTTTAATTACATTTTAAATGATTTTAATATGCAATTTTATAAATGATGAATTTATTTTTAAAAGGTTTAAGGTGCAAATTTATCTCAGAACATTCCGCTCGCTCTTTTGTTCTAGAACTTTTTTTTTTGTTCAAAATTGTCCTATAAGTTTCAAAATGTAGAAATTTTGTCATTTTTCTTCAAAATATTTAACAGTCAATGTCATTTTTTAAATCAACATTGATATCTTAACGGAAAATGGTAAAATTGCAACGTTTTGAAATTTCTAATGTAATTTTAAACCTAAAAAAACTTCCAGGGCAAAATAGCTCTTGAACAAGAACTTCCGAAATAAATTTAACCTTAGCCCTTTTAAAAATAAGTGCAGTTATTAATTTATTTTTGTTTTAAATAAAGAGGCAAGTATTAATGAAATGATGTTATGGACGGCACACTTACCTCTCGATTATATGCAAGCTTTCATACTATTAAATTACATGGTGAATATTAGCTTATACTCATGTGTTTTTTTATTAAATTCAGGGTATCCACCGCCGATAACAATGACTAGTTCCTTTGCCGAGCATCCTCTACTTAAGGGTAAACGGCTGACCACAAAATGCTCTCCATGCCTAAGAGTGGGATTTGAACCTCCAACCACTTGGTTAAGGGATCATGTAAGGAACCATTAGGAGGTCATGCTTACTTGGTTTCATGCTCATGTGTTTTTATTGTTCTCCCAACAGTAACATGTGGTTGCATACAAATTTTGTTGTTACCTTCTCTTTACTTTTTTTCCAATTTTCCCTTTACTTTCTTCTTATGTCTTTTTAATGAAATAGTTTCGGTTCAAATTCATTATCCAATATTAGAACTTTATTATAAGACCTAACTAACTACTTTGAAAATATTAAAGAAGCTAAATAAGCTACTTAATTTTATCATATATCACATGATATTTCTAAAAATCTTATCTATCTTATCATATTACACTACTACAAAAAAGGGCTATTGTGGCGCCAATTATGTGGCATTTTTTACAAAAAACGCTACAGGAAATAAATTATAAACCTATTGTGCCGTTTTGTTTAAAAAATGGCACAACTGAGAAAAACGATTGTGCCGTTTTGTTTAAAAAACGGCACAATAGGTATTTTTTATTTTTAAATAAAACATAAAAAACCTTTCGTGCCGCTTACTGAAAAAAACGGCACAATTGTTTTCCTTAGTTGTGCCGTCTTTTAACACCCCCATCCTTATATGAAGGAATCATTAATCAAGAACAATGGGATGCATTTTTGGTAACATATATAACAGCAAAGTTTAAGAAAGTAAGTGAAACAAATCGTCATTCGGCTAACAGCGTGGAATACCGCTATTGTCATGGACGACTAGCATTGTCACAGTTAGAGCAAAATATGGTATGTTAGAAACAATTTGTTCCAAACGTTGAACCCATATTTCTATAATAAATTTATACATTTGTTTGGTTTGAATTAACAGATTGCGGAAAAGAACTTACAAGTTGATCAATTACCGCGACATGAGTTGTTTATAGCTGCTCACACGAAGAAAGATGGTACCATAGTCAGTGACGAGGTCAGAAGAGTTTGTGATCAATGTGTAAGTCATTCTCTTAGACTTTACAAGATATTTTTTTCATGAAATGACTATATTATGTTAGTGACTAATAATCCTATTTGTTGTAGAGTATTCTCACACAAGAATCGCCAGGTGATGTCAACAAAATTGGACCTGGTGATTTCCTTAGCAAAGCATTAGACCGGCCTGAGTATCCAGGTCGTGTTCGGGGTGCGGGTTCAGGGGTTACACCTTCATCTTACTTTGGCCGCCAAAAGAGGGCTACTAGGAGTGAAATTTCTATATTGAAAGAGGAATTTCAATTTTTGAAGGAGCAGATGTTTGAAATTCAACGACGAAATGACCAATTTTATGAACATTTCATGCGAAATCCTCAAATGCCATCCTTCATGCAACAAAGCAATGTTCCAACGTGTGAAAGCCCAAGCATAAAGGATAGCTGTGGTTCTATGCCTAGGGTCCCTATTCCTATGGTAATTGATATAATTTCTACTTAACTTTTATTCTTATTTTTATATTATCGGTTGATACCTCATTATGTGAACTCTTTTGTAGGGTGAATCAAAGTGTAAGTTACATAAGGATCAATCTTTCAAGCATCCAGTTGCGCTGGGCACTGTTTACAATGATTCAAACTCAGTTTTACATAATTCACCGTTGCCTCACAACACACTTCGAGTTTTGATTGAAGACTGCACCAATGATGAGGCGGATTTGCCATTCCCTACTCTAGATGATATAACTATGGTGAACGAGGCTATTGGTGCTTTTGTTGCTTGGCCTATAAATTTCATTGAGCCACGCTCACAAGGTCCAAATAGTGCTCCACTTAGTCAAGATCCAAGTGCATTGCATGCCACAAAATCTAATAAGAGCAAGAAAATTCAAGTGGCTGTTGTCAAGCAATCTAGTGGTCTATCTAATCCATCTAAAAGAAAGAGTCCAACCAACGCTCAAGTCAGTCAAGATCCAAGTGCACTACAGGCTACTCAATCTAATAAGGGCAAGAAAATTCAAGTTCCTGCTTTCAACAATTCTGGTGGTTCATTTGATCCAAGTGCATTAATGTCATATCGTGATAGATTGCAATGGATGTCAAATAAGCTATCGAACGAATATGTTGTACAAATTGAGTTTGATAGGCACATATATGGCATACGTGATTTCAGTGAGCATATTTCCAAGGAAGTGTTTAGAGAAGTACTTAATCAACAATGGCTTAGTGCTTCTGCCATCAGTATGTGGATCAGGTATGTGTTGCCATTTGCGGTTCATTTAATGTCATAAGTTTTAAACTAATTGCAAGTTGCTATTGTTTATATGAAGGCACTTATACCATGATGTGATGATTGACGGTGAAGTAGTTGATTATGTATTCATGAGCCCATATATGGTAGCACTACAAGAAGGCATGAGTCTTCAAACCCAATCTAATGACATTAAAGAATTTTTTTCTAAAAGAGCATCGAACAAAACATTATTCTTAGCTCCAGTTAATATAGGGTAAGTCTATACATGTTATACCTTTCATTGTATCTTTTCCAATTATATATAAAAATTATCATAACTCTTTAAAACTTTTTAGGCAACATTGGGTTTTGATTGTCATCAATCCGAGTGCACCAATGGGTCCCGTGATTTACTATTTGGATCCTCTGGAACAAGGTGAACCATCACACCGTCGGGATTTGTTGTTCCTCTTCAATAAGTAAGTGGTTGTCAACAATTGAACGTGTTATGTTATTTGTGATTTTATGAACCTAACTACTAAAATTTATTAATTTAATTAATTTGTTTCATTTTCAGTGCATTGACTAGTTTTCGTGGCTCTCGAGGGTGGAGTTTCTCCAAAGCATCTGACCCAAGAAATGCCTATATATGGCAGAAAGTCAAGGTTTTAAATTTAATACATAGTTTCTTCATGTTTTTTAAAAAAACTAGTTAACTCATAATGTAAAAGTTATAATGCATTTGATATAAAGTTTGATGTATTTGTTACAGTGCCCTTTCCAACCAAACAACAATGATTGCGGGTATTACATCATGCAGTTCATGAAAGATGTTGTAACTCATGACCAAAATGACATCCCTTTGAATGTAAGTTTTATACTGTTTTCAGTTCTTATTGAGTTTGTATTAGTTAGATTTTAAGTGATTTTAATTATCATATAAAACTTTTTTTGCAGTATTATGAAGATGCGCGTTGCGGTAAGTTGTCAAAGAAAAACATTGATAAATTAATTGAAGAATGGTGTTACTATGTATATCCACATTTCTCTCATAATAGATAAATATGTTAGTTAGCCTAGATTGTAGGAAGATTTGATAGGACTAATTATCATGTGAACTTGTATACAATAGCTAACTAATTAGAATGCTTGCTTTCAAATCTCTCTGGTTATACTAATTTTGATGTATGTATGTGTTGGAACTGTTTGGTTGTAATTTTTGAACTGATGCAAATATGGGTTATTTTATATTTTAATATAATTAAAAAAAAATTCACTCTATCGTGGGGTTTTCCTGAGGAAACGCCACGATAATATATTATAATTTAAAAAAAAAGAAAGAACCTGCCGTGGCGTTTTATTAAAGAAGCGGCACAATAAATTAGCTTATTGTGCCGTTTTCTTGGAAAAACGACACAATGGAGTAGCTTATTGTGCCACTTTTTGAAGAAAACGCCACAGCAAGGCTATTATATTGTGCCGTTTTCTTAAAAAAACGGCACAATAAACTATACATATTGTGGCGTTTTGAAAACGCCACAAGAACAATCGTGACGCAGGCTATTGTGGCGTTTTGAAAACGCCACAATTATTGTAAAAAAAACGTTACGAAAGCCTTTTTTTGTAGTAGTGTTATATCTCGGTTTTGTAAGTTAGAAAAAATGTATAGGATGTGATAAATACAACACTAAAAACAAAGTCATTTTATGTTTTAAGTTAGAAAAAAAGCAAATATAATAATCTAGTTAACCAGTCCAAAACTCTTAATCATACCAGCTAATAAACTGACTCACTTGTCTAACCTATTCAACCGGAAGTTGAATTTTCATGGCATGATAAATGTAGCTTTTTTTTTCAGGGTGGGGTGTTTTGGACAAACGATGAGAAAGCTGTTGCATTGCATCATTTTGGTAGTACATGTTGTAGCTGTCAGCCAACAAGATGTATATATGGACTTCAATTCCAATGGATTTAAGAAGGTGTACACCAAGTTTTGCTTTGTACTCCCTTTCTTCCAAGATATATAGGATATATTTAGAGAGGTGGTTTGTTGCTAAATATAAGATATCTTTTTAATTTTTCTCAATTTTTTCCTATATTATCCCTATTGATGTTCCTCTGTAATAAACAAGTAAGAGAGGTTGGGTGAGAATAAAGGTAGGTGGTTGAGGGTGTTTTAGTGATATCATGTGGATTTAACTAAATTAATCAATATCCTTAATCTAATCAAATTTAATTAAATATGTCTTATATTTAGGAACAGAGGTAGTACATATTTAAGCACAAGTAATGGGCAAAAAAACCCGTAATTAATTAATCTCACAATCATATCATGACCTTCTCTTTAAGGGCTGCCTGAATATATAAATTGCCTTTTATGAACGTGAAAGGTACTAAATGATGTCGCCCCATGAAGCAAAAGCATCATATAAAGTTATACGACTTGACCTAACTGCAAAATTGCACATGACGAAAATCAAAGGGACACTTTTATTAACAAAGCCATTTTTTCCTCAACAACATATATTATATATAATTTTCAATAGAAAATTGTAAAAACATCATTCACATAAAGTCACAATTAAGCAAGATATTTCGAGCACCGCGATTGAACGGCTCCTTGTATCTGTAACATGTCTGCTAGCTAGCTACATTGCTTAATTAAGTAAACTGAAAAAGACAACCTGGCTGCAATATATTTTCTTCACACAATTACAAAAAGTATACATAGAAATAAATTCTAAATTATTATTATTATCAGTATATACAAGAATATATTTATAATTTAAAAAATATACAAATATCATATTAATTAATTATTTTTGCTATATATCAAAAGAGTTTTGACCTGAAGATATGCTACATACTTATATAATTGCCTAAAATCCAATAGCATAAATAATTTGCTACTTTCTTTATATATGCAACTGTGAAGATTTACAGCTAAATTTGTGATTGATGAAGTGTATGTTGGACTTAAAAATAAGTAGCTAATTAAATTAGCATGACATTTAATCTGCACGACTGGTTCTAAGAGGCTAAAAGCTATGCATGGTTCATGAAGGAGCGTCGAAGTATTACGTTGGAAAGTTGGTTTTCTTTGATATTAAGCTTTCTCCTATTAGCCCCCAAAACAAAGGTTGGGTCCACTTATAATTCAAACGTTGGTTTCATTTAATTATTTTCTAAACCCCAGCAAACCGAGTTTGATCATGTGTCTTTTTTTTTTTTTTTGGCCAAGTTTGATCATGTGTCAAAGGTAACTAGTTACCTTTGAAATAAGTTTTTCCTCAGTTGAATACTCAGAATATACCTTCCATATTTTCTTTTTCCAGAAGAATATACCTTCCATATATACTCCATTAATTTTGCACATTCATCATACGACTTAATTCACACATCATTTCTCTTCAAGTATGTTAATTGTATACTTTTAGAAAGAGTCCTATCAATCAGCGGTCTTTAGATTGTAATTTGAATGTAAGTCACATGTTTTTTATATACAGAGTTTGAGATTGAATTAAGTCACCTCTGACCCAATATAAGAGCTGATACATGGATTTGTATTAGTTCTAAATAGAATACATAATATACTTTTTCAAACCATATCTCCATATTGATTTGATTATACATATTAAAGAAGCTTCCATCAAACGGTAGTTCACATGCAGATGGTTAAAGTGAGTGTTTTAAGAAAACTAACACACTCCTTTTGGTTCACATAATTAAGTCACTTAGTTTGGAAGGTAAATTATGCTTATTTGTCAGTTATCCGTGCAATTTATGCCTCAAAGTGGCTCTATGTATTTTTTTTTTCTCTCCTCCAAAATCTCATTTAACATGCATTAATTTGGTTTTTTTTAAGACAAACTAATGAATTAATTGTCATTTTTTAGTTCTAATAAATTAGTTGAAATAACTTAAATAGAGCCAAGAGGAATTACATTTATTATAAATACCTTAAAAGATTTTGTTAATTTTTAAAAATTAATTTTCTAATTCATATATTAAGATCAAATGAGTGTAATTTCTTCGATATTTTAGAGATATATTGATATATTAAGATCAAATGAGTGTAATTTCTTCGATGGATTCATATGTATAAAATGATGAAATGGAATTATAATACTTAATAATGTTACGTCACGCGAAGTTATATAGCAATTTTTGAGATGTATTGTTCGATAGAGTGTAAATATAATAAAAATGAAAATACTGAAGTTTAGATTCGCCAAATTATCCTCATAAGTAACTTTTAATATGAACAAATAAGGGGAAAATAATAGACTTTTCATTTGTTATTAGTATGGTGTCATTCTATTGATCTAACTTTGGAATGGTCGGCATATGGTTCATAGTAAAAGGATTATTGGTAACTGCATGAATTTCTTGCATACCAAACATAGCTTCCGGAATATTATTGTAGTTAATCTTTTTTTTAATACCAAACAACTTAATTATATGCTCATAACTTTGGAGATCTATTGAGCATATTCAGATCATGACTGATGGTTGTTAAATGATTCGCTTAAGAACTTATTTAAAATGAAGATTGAAACCTATAAAATTAGTTTTCAATCATGATTTGCTGCATATGAGATAAGCACGTGATGAAAGAAACTTTGTTTCGGTTGAATGTATTTATGATAAACAAGTACGAACTAACACTAATCATTTCTGGAGGTAGTTATATACTACAAAAAAACACAGGAAATTTGTCATGGAATTTAGTCACATAATTCTGTCAATAAAAACAAAATTCTGTGGCTCAATGAAGAATTTTGTGGATCTACCACATTTTGTGAACGGTCTCGTTAAAGTTACAACTTGCCCTCAATCGGCCTTAAAAATTACTAAATTTAAACATATTCTTTAAATTAAGGAGAAACTTAATATACAAAAATTGGCACTTAAAAATTGGCACATATGTGTGTGTGTGGATAACGGCTAGAAGTTAGAAAAGTGGGGTTGCTCTCTCTTTTTCTACTTTTAACAACTGTCTTGCCAAATTGTGTTTGTGTATTTATCATCCCTGTATATTTTTCTTTATTTTTATAAAATCAGGTCCTTAAGTGTAGGGCTATTTAAAAAAAGTTCATGTCCTGAACCTGTTTAGACCGGAATTTCTTGGGACAACAAGATCTAGACCGAGATCAACCGTAATGAGACCAAATTAAAACTTGGACGATATCGAGATACAGTCACGTATCCGGGATTCCCGGTCTCAGTATCATAAGTATAATTACTTATTTAATTTTTTCACTAATCCAACATGCATTTCTTACTTTATTTTTTTCAATTAATATATCCCCTACCTATGTTACTTTCTCTTTCTTCGTATGATTGATCGATTGATTCAATCATTTTTTAAGGTTTAGAATTTAACCATTTATGAGGCACACCTCTTCTTTCTCTTTCACCATCCCACATTCCTTCCAAAATCCAAGTGGTGTTAAATAAGTAATTATATTATATTATATTATTGGTAACCAAAGTATAAAAATACATAGGTTTTTCCTTTTTTCTTGGTAAGTGAAATTGTGTCGAAGAAAATTGGAATGTCCCGGTCCCGTCCCAATGGGACCAGGACTGAGTACTAGTACTGGGACTGGGACACGAATGGCGTCCCGCCCTTCTTTTGACACCGGGACTTGGGAAAGGGGTGTTCCAGTTTCATCTCTACACTTGAACAGCCCTACTCAAGTGTTCCATCAAGAAACAAACCACATATATAAATAAACAAGGAAAGTTCAAAAAGGAAGGAAATAAACATGTAAAATCAGAAGATGCAGATAGGTTAATGAATAACATTTAAATTATTTATTTATTCATTGAGAGAGAGAAACAATAAAAAGTACAAATATATATTTATATATACATATATTTTTAAAACACGAGCACCCAAACACTTGAATTGGGTACACGAACAATAGCATGGAACAATAATATTCACGAAGCTAAAAATCAAAGGATTCTCAAAGCTTATGCCATTATCTAGGTTACAAGAACCTAAAGGGGATTCACACAATAAATTGCCTAAAGAAAATAGAGAGAGAGAGAGAGCCAGACAGACAGACAGAGAAGCCAGAGAGAAAGCCTTCATTGGTGTGGGTAAAACACACTACGGGGTACTCACTATTTATAGTACTCCTCTGGTCCTATTTATAGGGCAGAGAGAGAAGGTTTTATTTGGTCCTATATATAAGTCACCTAATTAAATATTAAGTATGGATGTACAAGTTTACCCTTCATTTATTATGTGTTGACTTTATTTTCATGTGGTATAGTGGATATTTAATATGGGTAAAGTTGTAAATTTGTTGGATTTTAGTGGAAAGTTAATGAGTTTTAAGGCTTTCCTTGGTCTGTGTGAAATATGCTGGAAGTGACTTATAAATAGGACCAGATGAGTATTTAGGAATGCTAGAAAGGAAGTATAGCATCGTCATAACTGCCTCTCATAAATGTCGTCAATCAGTCATTATGATAGATTCTTTCATTTTCCTTAAAGGAAACAATTTGACTTCAATCAGTAATAAATGCTGATTGAGTTAACTGTCAATTTCTATCAGTTCACTATTCATCCGTCATATCTTCTTTTGGACGATCCGACCCATCGAGGTTGGATCTGGACACATAGTGTAACATATATATACAGCAATGACCTTACAATTGAAACCAAAATCCCCAACCCACAAAACGTGAAAACTGAGGTTGGGATAATTATCATCAATATATATGCAAAACTGCTTGATAATTAACAGCAAATTAATTAATCATACTTAACATTATTCAAGAAAGTATCATACTATCATATTCAAAATTTCTCATCAACCCTGTTTTCTTAACTCCTTGTAGAAGCTCTTTATGAACTCTTCCGCCACCCCGTCAACCAGGTGGTTCCCACCATCACCGTGCACGAAGAAGAGTGAGTCTGTTACCCTTACCTGCCTAATCGCTGGGTTCCGTACAGACCCCAAATCACTAGAGACGCCTCTTACACCACATGCTTACATTTTTTGTCATCCCTCATCTCCAATGCTGCCACCATATTAAGAGCATCATTAACCTCTATCGCCGTGTCATCATCGTCGAGAGTAGGTCGCGTGTGAGCATAGGTGTGGAAGTGACGTGGAAGATGGCATTTATTGGAGAAGATGTAATTTGGAGTGTTGCTACAGCACTAAAAAAACACAGGTTTGTAACGGTTAAAATTGTTGATTTGCAACAATTTTAATCGTTACAAACATCCTTTGTCACGGTTGATAAAACCATCACTAAATCACTCATTGCAAACCGTTTTGTAACGGTTCAGAGAAACCGTTACACACAAAAACAAACTGTTACAAGTGAACAATGGTTTGTAAAGGTTTTATGTGGCAAGGGAAGCGACATTTGTAGCGGTTTTTTTAAAAAAAAATGTTAAAAACGTCATTAATGGGGAAAATTAAATTTATTTGTTGCAATTTATTAATTTTGAATGGATTTGATTTATTAAAATATTAGTTATTAAATATTTTTAAAGTATATAAAATCAAACAATAATTTTTTTCATGTTTGTAATTTTAAAATTTTCAAAAATAGTTTTTCGTTTAAATTATATATAGTTGTAATTTCATGTTTTTTCATGTGGAAGAATAACTATCATTGTTCTAAATGCACACTGCAAGGAAAAAAATAAAAAAAATTAGAAATTACTTCAAATAATATTTGAATTATATATGTATAAAATAAATAGCATAAATGATTTAAAGAAAATTTACAACCTAAGACAGACTGGAAAGACAACAGAAACACCGGTAGAGAAGGAGATGAGAGGGTGAGGAGAAGGAGAAGAAAGTGTGAAAATTGTGCAAAATGAGAGGGGAAAAGGGATTTATATAGGAGTCAGCGTGTAGTTTGTAACGGTTGTTTTAAAACAGTCGTTAAAAATGCGCCTCACTAAGCTAAAATTGAGAAAGAACATTTGTTATAGTTTTAGGAACAAAACCGTTGTAAGTTGTAACTGTTACAAATATTGTCCAAATTTATAAAAAAAAATTAGAAATTCAAACAATATTTGTAACGACTTGTTTAACAAAACTATTTTAAATTGTGGCTTTATTCCTAAAACCGTTATAAATGTTGTTCGAATTTTTCAAAACCGTTGTAAGCTGTAACAATTATAAATATTGTCCAAAATTTTAAAAAAAATTAAAAAATTCCAACAATATTTGTAAGAGTTTGTTCAACAAAGCCCTTATAAACTGTGGCTTTGTTTCTAAAACCGTTACAAATATTCCATATTTTTTAAAAAAAAAATTCGGATCACATTTGTAATGGTTTTTGAACCAAAACCATTACAAATGTTGTACATTTTGTAAAGGTTTTGTTCCTAAAACCGTTACTAATATTGTTAATGTGACATTTGTCGATGTTTTTACAAACTATGACAAATGCCTTTATATCTTTTTTTTAAGAAAATATAAAAAGCTTTGTCACAGTTTGCATGATGGCTTTATATTTTTTTAAAATATATATATGTGTATAAAATACTTTGTCACAAAGGCTTTCGATTTTTTTTTTTTTGGAAAAATCAATGCAACTTTGCCACGGTTTGGGAGCATTTTGATTTTAGAACAATTTTCACTGACAAATTGTTCTCCGTTTTTCTGTGTTATTGAAGAGGGAGGGAGGGAGACGAGTGATGTGAATGGAAAAGGAAAGGGGAGGGTATGTGTATATATAGTGGTAATAAGGAGGCTTGGAGGCTTTTGTTGTATGTTCGATTGGTCATCTACATACTTGACATAACATCTAAGGAACCTATTCTGTCCATAATCTAATTTTTACTGTTTAATTCCATTTTAAATAGTTTTAATATGAAATTTTTTAATGGTAAATTTATTTTTTAATGGGTTAATGTGCATATTTACCACGTAAGTTTCCACTCATGAGCTATTCTTTCCAAGAACTTTTTTTTTGTTCAAAATTACCTTGAAAGTTTCGAAACATAGCAATTTTGTCATTTTCTGTCAAAATATTAACAGTCAATATCATTTTATTTAACGATTAACATTAGTATTTTTAATGAAAAAAAGCAAAATTACTACATTTTGAAACTTCTGGAACAATTTTGAATACAAAAAAACTTTCAGATTAAAATAGCTCTTGAACAAGAGCTTTTGGGGAAAGTTTGCACTTTAACCCTTTATAAAATAAGTGACAGTTATTAATTTATTTTTTTAAATAAAAAGGAAAGTATTAATGAAATGAGGTTACCAACGGGACTAAACAGTTAACTTTTGATTATATGCAAGTTTTCATGCTATTAAAGGACAAGGTTAGAAGCTCATACTCGCGGTTTTTTTTTTTTTTGGATGAGATCATACTCGTGTTCTCCCAACAATTTGGGCATGTTTGGATTTCACTTCTGGAGGCTAGAAGTGGATCCCAAAATCAGAAGTCATTCTGAGAAAAAAAATTATGTTTGGCCTCACTTATTTTGAAAATGACTTTTGATCCAAAATGACTTATGCAACGTGAAAAGTCAGAAGCAAAAAAAAGTGACTTTTGGCTTCTGACTTCTAGTGGGTCCCACGCTTTTTGTTATGTATTATTTAATAAAGCGGGTAGGAAAATTAGACTGTTAGACCCCTAAAATTCTCAAATAAGATAATTTCTTTTAATTTAAAATTTTCTTTTTATCTCCAAAAATTTACCATAACAATTTCTAACTATTTTTCCCCACAATATACTCATTTGAGCTAAAAATATTATTTTTTAAAATTATTTTCCTGAAAATAAGGGAGAAACTAAGCCTTTAATAAGAATATATGCATATTAGATATGTATTATTTAATGATAATGATGTTTTTTTTAGTAATTTTTCATCTAAACGTGCTTTTCAATATAATCATCCAAACATGTTTCTAAAAATCAGATTAAAAAAAGTCATTTCACAAATCCAAACATAAATCACTTCACACAAATGACTTTTATCCAAAAGTCACTTCTGAAAAAGTCATTCTAAAAAAAAGTCACTTCTCCAACGGCAATCCAAACACACCCACATGTGGTTGCATACAAATTTTGTTGTTACCTTTCTTTTAGTTTTTTTTCTTTTAATTCTTCCCTTCACTTTTTCTTCTATTTTTTCAATGATAGAGTTTCCGTGCAAATTCCATATCCAATACTAGAACTTTAATACAAGGCCAACTAACTATTTCAATAATATTAAAGTAGATAAATAAACTATTTAGTTTTATCAAATGTCATATGGTATTTCAGAAAATCTTGTGTCAGTTTATAAGTTAAAAAAAGTTTGTATGAAGAAAAAATGATAGATATAATGGATAAAATATCTTATATTTAAGATCAAAATTCAAACTCACATTTATATTTATGATTGGAGCTAGTTCTGATTATTAAAAACAACCAAAATTACAGGGAAAGTGAAGTAAAATCGAGCGAATCGGAAAGTCATCAAACCCTCCGCTCATAGAAGGGGTTGATGCTGAGGATCCAAAAAAGGCTGTTCAATTGTCTATAATTGGACCCTCCCAAGTAATAACACTGTGTGGGTTGGGCTTTAGATCAATAGATCCAAAATGCTACTTGGGTTGGGAAGTGGCGATTCGTAGGACTTTTATTTATTTGTTTTGTTCAGGAGATTAGAGTTGTTTTGTATAACAACATAATTGGCTTCTCTCCCCTCCACATTCCGATACTTTTCTCTCCTCTACCCCTTCTACATCGTTGGATTAAAGATTCAATAGTCCAGATTTAATTCTTTATAAAAATAAATATAAATATAATAATACTTACAAATATCATAAGTAAATTTAATCTGTCAAAATTTACTCTGAATAATAAAGAACTGTAGTTTATTATTATAAATTTAGATTTTATTTTTTATTTTTATTACAGGTTTGAATTGTTCAGACCAAATAATGACAGATTAAATTTATTTAATCTCATAAATAAATTTAATCTGTCAAAATTTACTCTAAACAGTAAAGAACTGTAGATTATTATTATTATAAATTTAGATTTTATTTTTTATTTTTTATTACAGGTGTGAACTGTGCAGACCAAATAATGACAAATTAAATTTATTTATGAGATTTATAAGTATTATTATAATTATATTTATTTTTATAAATGATTAAATCTGAACGATCCAATGATATAGAGGGGATAGAGGAGGGAAGAGGATAGGAATGGGGAGGGAAGAGAAGACACGTCCCAACATAATCAATTTATATAAATACACACATATATGTATAAGTTGTTTTAATTTTCAAAACTCCTGTCACCAATTTATCTTTTACATGTTTCTCATCACAAGGGGCCCTGTTGTGACATCAATACCAATTTAGAAGAGCCGATCAAGTACCCTGCCATATCCCATATATTTATCTTTTATAATGTAAAATTATTTAAAATTATATAAAATGTTAGACCAAAGTATATTTTTTAAAATATTATAGAAGTCTCCTTGATTAAAACAAAATAAATAAGTATGGATGAAATTATCTTACTTCAGCCCGTTTACCTTCAATAAAAAGCACTTTTCGTAGCAAATAATTTTTTTCTTATATCACTCTCTACAACATATAATCATTTAAAATAAGTGAAAACCAATTAAACATTTAGCATGGATTTAATGGCTATCACAACCAAATGTGGTGGGAACCATTTCTTCACCTATAAAAAAGATGAGTAGAGATCTAGACGGTTAAGATATACCAAACTTTCCCTATTCATATTTTTTATGAGTAGGAAAACCAGTTCTAACGTAGTGTGTTCTCGCGCTAATTAACAAGTAGTGTTTATGAGTAGAGATCTAAACGGCCCAGATCTGCCTAACTTTTTCTATTCATCTTTTTTTGTGAGTAGGGAAAGCAGTTCTAACGTAGTGTATTGTCATGTTAATTAGCAAACAATGTTTATTTTGAGAGGAACCAGCAAACTTCTTGGCAACTTTGTTTTGTTCTTATTCTTTTTGAGGATACAAACTTTACTACTTTTTATTATATATTGTCCCATATTTTTACACATAATCTTAAGTAGTCCTAATATGAATGTCACAAATACAACGTTAAGCTACCATTTAAGACAGATTGATTGGCTCTTTTTTGTTTCACTAACAGTATGAAAGAATTGACTAAAATGGTGAAATTTTTTTAACCCTGAAATAAAATGGTGAAAGTTTCAAGTCTAACTTAGACAAAATAGATTTGATATGGATAGAGATGTCATAAATACATTATTAAACTCTCTCAACACCATTTGAGATTGGTTGGCTCTTGCTTGCTTTACTAACTCTATATACGAATTAACTAAAATGACACAAGTTCTAGGTCATAATTTAGTTAGATTAAGTAATGTTGATAAGGATGTAATAAATACAACATCGAACCCTCATAACAAAATATAAGTTAGTTGGTTTTTTTCTTTTTTCTTTTTGGCTTCACTAACATCATGAATTAATAGACTAAAATGATGTAAGTTCGAGGTCGTGACCTACTTAAGCTAAGTAGTGTTGACAAGCATATCATAAATATAACATTTAATTTCCCTAAGGCCTCGTTTGGTATGATGGAAATGGAGACTTAGAAATGGAAATGGAAATGGACTCTATGTGCATAGATTGTTTGGTATGATTCTGAGGGCTTAGAATTGGCTCCAATGTGGATTCCATATGGGCTTAATTCCATGATATGGCTTCCATCAAAATTGTTCAGATTTCACAATTCCATGACTACCCTCCTACCTACTGAACTCATCCGAAACCATCTCCTTCTTCCCCCCACCAACCATCCGCTACCTTGTTCCCCACCCAGTGTCGACGACCGCCGGCGAGCTTTCCGGCCATCGTCCAAGGGTGATTTCTTCAAACTCTACCTAGGCTTATTTCCACAAAGATGGCAGCCGTTACGGCGGCGACGGAGAAGAGTCTCCAAGTTCGTCTTCTTCCTCACATTGGTTCATTTTCCCCTTCTCTTCCATTATTAGCTTCCATTGTCGTTGTCTTCTCCTTCTCCTCCATCGGCATCTTCTTCTGGAAGTTGGAAGGCACGAACCTTCGAGAAATGGCGATCTGAAACTTATATCTAGAGATGGGAAGCGATGAGGATGGCGGCGATTTATATATGTTCACCCATCAAGAACGATTTTGATTTTAATTTCCATTTCCATGATTGAAAATCATTTTGATGTTGCATTCATTGTATTGCGATTAATTTGATTTGGCAAATAAATGCTGGATCTTGGTGGTTTTGCAACGGGGTCTAGATCTGAACAGTCATTGCGAGAGAGAGAGAGAGGAAGGTTCTGATTTCTTGTTTTTTGATTTAATTGTTGAATGCATATTGGTGATTGAATATGAGATGTTATTCGATTTCTGGGATTGTGGCTTGATGATTTTGGATGGTGAGAGTTTGTGATAATCAGGGGAGTTCTTTTTTATTATTATTATTTAAATTTAAATGATAATGGGGGAACGAAAGTTGCAGTAGGAACGGAGGAAAGAAGAGTGTAGGATGTTGGGGGTGTTTTTTTAATAAATAAATAGGAGGATATTTTGGTCATTTCATAAAAAAGTTAGATTTTATTTCCATGACATACCAAACACACTTTTATACCCCATTTCCATTTCCATATCCATATACATATCCATTTTCATTTCCATCAATATCAATTCCAGTGTACCAAACAAGCCCTAACACTTTTTGAGATACATGGACTTGCGTCACTAAGACTATGAACCAATTGACTACATGATTAAAGTTTGAGGTCATAACTTAGTTGGGTTAAATAGCCAATGTTGATAAGGATGTCATATATACAACATTAAACTGTCTCAACACCATCTAAGATAAGATTGGTTGGCTATTTCTTGCTTCACTAATGCCATGAACTAATTGACTAAAATGACGCAAAGTCATATAATTTAGTTAGACTAAGTAGTGTTGATAGGGATGTCATAAATACAACACTAAACTCTCTTACAACATTTAATGTTAATTGGTAGAATGAATGAATGAAAGGACTAAAATGCAAGTTCAAGGTCTTAACTTAGTTAAACTAAGAAACATTGACAAGGTGTCAAAAATACAACATCAAACTTTCCTAACACTTTTTTTATGAGAAGTTCTTACTTGAATCTAGTGCACCACATTATTTATGGTCTAATCAATAACAAATAAACGCATAAAGTTTGATGTGGAATTTTCAATCTAACTTGATCCCAAAAAATTCAACTAACTGATAAAAATATTTTTTCACTTTATAAAATAAAAAAATATTGAAAACATGAGATTTGAATATTTTTATGTACTAGATTTTTTAAGGGTGTTAAGTCACATTGAAAGTCTTACATTAAATCTTATGTATTTACTTATGATTAGTCTAACACAAATGACATGAGGTTGTGTACCAAAAAAAATTCATCCCTCCTTGAGATACGGACTCTCTGTCTTACACGACTAATGGCATGAATGAATTGACTAAAACGATAAAAGTCATAAAAGTTTGACTTTCTAACTTGGCTAAAAATTTAAGAAATCAAATGATTAATTTTTCCTAATTTCTTAATTCTTAATTTACGTCATGCTACTGGTGGGGCAGGGTCTTACATGAAAAGGAAGGTATCTCCAAGGCAGGATAACGATCACACCACTAATTTTTCTCCACTTGTGCGTTGTAGCCTCATTAGGCTTTTAGGTGCAGCAGTAGATCACATCTCTGAGCCCTTTTTAGTACTTTCACTTCCTCTTTCTCTTTTTTTAACATTTCACATTTCTTTCTTAAAAATGTAAAAATTTCTCTGTGAACCCTAATCTGACCGATCAATGTCTCCAATCGACGGGTCCAAAAGTGACAGCAATTCCTGAAATTTTCGAAAATCCGATAAATCCCAATTATTTTTTTTACAGCAAAAGAAAAATTATCAAACTTTGTGTTCTATGTCTCAGAAAAAAGTACACAAGCAATTCCGCCACACTCTCTCCCCCGTCGATTTGCATGTGTTTCTACAGTGTTCGATTTCTTTGCACAAACCCTAACTCGGGTTCCACGATTAACCCATCAAAGATTCCCGGATTTCTAGATATTCGGGAAGATAAATCATCGCAACTTTCGGATTGTTGATTTGTGTTACTTCACTTGCTTTGATCTTTGTTTTTCCTTCCTTTTCTGTTCCAATTTTCCCCCAAAAAATCCGTGAAAGTCCCTGTTTTGAGCTTTTGTCTGAAGTGTTTCCTTCAATTTCTGTCGTTTTTGTGTGTTTTGGGTGGTGGGTTTTGTGATCAGAAGTGAAAGTTCTAATTTTTTTGACATATATATATATATATATTGTCTTGCGGGTAATACTGAGAGGAGTATGAGATTTGGAGGATGAACGATGCCGGTACTGCGTAGTGGAGTGCGCAGGGGCCGGGCAGCAGCGAAAAGAGATAATCAGAATCAGAATCAGCAAAAACCTGATCCATTGATTGAGGAAGGGGAAGCAATTGCTACAAGAACAAGGGGGCGGCGTGCGGCGGCGGCTGTGGCGGCTGAGCCTAAGGCTAACAGGAAACAGAAGCAGGCGGCGGCTGCCGCGGCGGCCGATGAGCAGGCCAAGGCGAAGGATTTGAACGAAGCTGTTGGTGCTGGTGAAGCTGCTGGTGCTGGTGGTGGTGGTGGGGAGGAGAGAGAAGAGGTTGGAGAGAAGCAGATGGATGACTTCGATAGTGGTGGTGGCCGGAGTAATGATAAGGGTAATGCAGGTGAAGATGAGGGGAGCACTGCTCCCCTTCCTGAGAAGGTCTGGTTTTTTTCAAGCATATTGACTTTCTTTGAACCTTGTTGGTATTTTTGTGGCTTATATCTGATGAGTCTCTTGAGGAGATGGCAAACATTGTCTATTCTTTCATTGGATACTGCAATGTTGAGTTTAATCCATTTGATATGTAGAAATGTAGAATGGAATAGAGGATTAAATGAAAATATTATGATTTTGAGAGTGAAAAACGAACTCTTTATAGTAGAATGGAAGAAATAGGTGTTATTGGGAGATGATTGCAAACATGCCTGATCTTTGGGTTTAGTTGCATGACTGTAGTTGATTAATCTTCAAACCGGCGGAATATCTTGGCTTATAGAGATTAGTCACTTTAGAAAAGTACTATTTTTTGTTTGCCATTTGGCATGTTGAATTTACTTTCCATTTAATGACTTATGAAGTATGACATATTGTCATTCTTCTAACATGTCCAAACATCTTTGGTGATGCAGCATATGTAGGCTTTGTACATTTTGTAATTGCTAAACTATTGTTTTTCTCTGGGTACAGGTTCAAGTTGGCGGTTCCCCTATGTACAAAATTGATAGAAAACTGGGTAAGGGTGGATTTGGACAAGTATATGTTGGTCGACGAATTTCTGGTGTAAATATGAGTGAGAGGACTGGATCTGGGGCTGTAGAGGTATAGGCTTCTTATAGTATTGGGTTATAAGTGATCACTTCTTTTTCTTAAATTCCTTAATTCCATCATTGAATTGGAAAATTCACAATTCGTTATTCTTTTCTATCAGGTTGCCCTTAAATTTGAGCATAGAAGTAGTAAAGGATGTAACTATGGACCTCCGTATGAGTGGCAAGTGTACAAGTGGGTGTTGTTTTTGCTCCTTTTGACTTTTTCCCTTTATGCTTCACTCCTTTCTTATGCTTATATGGTGGCGTGGGTGTGTGGTTTTTTAAAGCGTGTCTCAGATGTGTATTTTTTATCTTATATTTTCTCATTTTCTGTATGCACAGTAATCTTGGTGGAAGTCATGGTGTGCCAAAAGTACACTACAAGGGTAGGCAAGGTGACTATTATATCATGGTATGCTTCTTTGACATATTCTTTATTTATTGTTTGTAAAGGTTTTACACTATATCTGTGTTCATTCAATCTGTTTTTTCCATGTGAGGGTTTTTAACTCTAGACCTGAATGCTTTCAGGTTATGGATATGTTGGGACCTAGCTTGTGGGATGTATGGAATAATAACTCTCATACGTGAGTTTTTTAAATTTGGTCATTAGTCAATTATATACTAAAATATTTGCCTTTTGATATTTACTTACTCAGCTTACATTCTTTTGTCAAATCCAGGATGTCGACTGAAATGGTTGCTTGTATTGCCATAGAAGCAATATCTATATTGGAAAAGATGCACTCTCGAGGGTAATTCCCTGACTTCTTTGGTAACAGTCTTCATTTTGTAAACTTTTTTGTTGAAATTGAGAAGGGGACGAGTTTGGATGTTCTCGATGCTATGTTTACTTGTTGAGCCAATGCTACTAACTCATAATGAGTTAGAACTGTGATACTTTGCTGCACGGGGATGGGTGCAATTTCTCCTTTTCGCATCTAAACTTTTCTCTGTGAGCTGGTCGAGGAATTGAATTTTGAATTTTCTCAGTAATTGTGAGAATGAGTTTTGTTTATTTACCAGACAATAAAATGAGAAAGATGTTCAGAGGTTTGAATTAGTTACTTGGACCTCCCTCCATGGTATAATTGAAAGGAATGCGCTAGTTATGCTTCGGAGAAATATCTGTCAAAACATACAACAAGACTCAAATAGGCATGTGAAATTTTGGAAGTAAACATGAGGAGTTTATAGAGTTTACTCAGCTTTATAATTGCCTATTGTTCTAAAACTATTTGGTTGTTTTCTTATTTTGTATCAAAGTGAGAATAACTCTTATAGAGCCATTCTTTTTTATTTTCTTTGTAGTAGAGGAAAATATCATTCTGAAACTTGATAACCGTAACTTGTGGCAGGTATGTGCATGGGGATGTGAAGCCTGAAAATTTTCTGCTTGGTCCTCCTGGGACTCCCGACGAAAAAAGGCTGTTTCTTGTTGATCTTGGATTAGGTGTGATTGAGTATTATATAAGTATCGTACTTTTATTTTTATTTTTATAGTAGCTTTCAATTACACCTTTTTCATAACTACGCTCTTTTTGAGCCAACAGCTACTAGATGGAAGGATAGTACAACGGGTATGCATGTGGATTATGACCAACGCCCAGATGTTTTCAGGTATTGAATTTGGTTCAGTCAATTTTTTTAGTGTAGTTTACTTCACTCAATTCTCTGTAAACTTATGGCTTCTTGTATTATAATATTCTGTTTTATCAGGGGTACAGTTCGCTATGCTAGTGTGCATGCACACTTGGGAAGAACTGGCAGCAGGAGGGATGATCTGGAATCACTTGCTTACACATTGATTTTCCTTCTTCGAGGTCGTCTCCCTTGGCAGGGGTATCAGGTTGGACAAGTTTGAGAAATATCCATTTGCCATAAATATATTCAGAATCAGTTGTTAACATGCTATTTTCAGGGAGAAAACAAAGGGTTTCTTGTTTGCAAGAAGAAGATGGGAACTTCTCCAGAGAGCCTATGTTGCTTCTGCCCTCAACCTTTTAGACAGTTTGTTGAACATGTAGTGAACCTGAAGTTTGATGAAGATCCTAACTATGCTAAATATATTTCTCTGTTCGATGGCATTGTTGGTCCAAATCCAGATATTAGGCCCATTAATACAGAAGGTGCACAAAAGGTAATGATCTTGCCATGACCTTCCTGTTGTGTAATTTGCAGTTGCAGTTTGCAATCCTTTCTGAGTGTAAGCTTTTTTAATTATGTTGTAGCTTATTGGTCATAAGAGAGGTCGGTTGGCCATGGAAGAAGAGGATGATGAACAACCTAAAAAGAAGATCCGCATGGGTATGCCAGCAACACAATGGATAAGTGTTTACAATGCTCGCAGACCAATGAAACAAAGGTAATATAAGCTGTCATGCCATTGAGTATGATAGGTATAGAATGCTAGTATAACTTAAAGTTCATGCAATGATCTGATCATCAAACAGAGAAAATAAAGTTTATTCAAATTCAATGAAGACACTGGACGTTTTCCCTATCGAAATGTTAATGGCGGACAGGGAGATTCTTACAGCTGTACCATCTGTGTGAATTTGTTTGCTCTCTTATGTGTTTATTTATTCTATGTTTTTTTAGCTTTCATCAGATTTTATCTCTTTAACTCTCATAATGGATGCTTAGAATTGTCCATTCTTATACTGTATCTGATATTGAGGAATTCTTGTGTATGTAACTTGTCTTTTTCCTTTGTAGATATCATTACAATGTGGCAGATGCAAGGCTGTCCCAGCACATTGAGAAAGGAAATGAGGATGGGTTATATATTAGCAGCGTGGCTTCATGTCAGAACCTGTGGGCCCTAATCATGGATGCGGGAACTGGTTTTGTTGCTCAGGTTTATGAACTCTCTCCCTATTTTCTCCACAAGGTAATCTCAATCTGCTTATAATTTGTCACTAGTTTTACCTGCCCATAGAAACATTACTTTTGATATCTCAGTCTTGTTTACTTGGAAGTAATCTTGTTTTCATGTATTCGAAGGAATGGATAATGGAACAGTGGGAAAATAATTTCTACATAAGTGCAATAGCTGGTGCTGCCAATGGGAGTTCGTTAGTGGTGATGTCTAAGGGTTAGTTTCTCAAGCATGCTTTCTTGTGTGCTTTGGCCAATTTTCAATTGGTTCCTGACTTGGTTTGTGGAATCCAGGCACAAATTTTGTACAGCAATCCTACAAAGTGAGTGATTCATTTCCATTTAAGTGGATAAATAAGAAATGGAGGGAGGGCTTTTATGTCACTGCAATGGCTACTGCAGGTAGCAGATGGGCAGTAGTTATGTCTCGTGGCGCAGGATTTTCTGATCAGGTTATCTTTTGGCTAAGTTTCATCTGTTGATTCTTTTAAATCAAAATATGCATCTTGGTAGCATAAATAGCCAACTCGAAGTGTTCATGTTCTTTCAGGTGGTTGAACTAGATTTTCTTTATCCCAGTGAAGGGATTCACAAAAGATGGGATTACGGATACCGTATCACCGCAACAGCAGCAACTTGGGATCAAGCGGCATTCGTCCTCAGTGTGCCAAGGAGGAAACCTGCGGATGAAACACAGGAAACACTTAGAACTTCGTCTTTTCCTAGTGTACATGTCAAGGTAGGTCAATATTCTAAAGATGCCTTTTATAGCAGTTTGCTTTGGTTCTGATTATGAAGGGGTATCTAGAGTCTCTGGTTTGAACAATTATGACGGATTTTGCAGGAGAAGTGGGCAAAGAATCTATATATTGCATCTATTTGCTATGGAAGAACAGTTTCTTGACCTGCAAGCATCCTTGGTTTTTATTATTTTACTGACTCTGGCTGTCCTCCTGAGAAAAGCCCCATTGATTGGATGTGAAAGAAATGGCATGGTCTAGAGCCCAACAAGTTTTGATGACCACCTCTTATTATTTGTATGTAGAAATCTGACAGGAAAACCAATGTTGCCAGTTGCTTGGAGATTCCGGTCCATATACCATTGATCACTTTGATGATTGGCAGACGAGGATTTATTTTATTTTGATAAAAATCCTAGCTCAATCTTAGATCTGTAATCATAATCTATTTGTCTCTTCACTGTGTATCAATTATATACTGGTTAGGTTAATTTTGAATTTCAACATGTGTATTAAAATTGTGGCCAGTCAATACGGGGTTATAAAATTTTAATATTTAATTATGTAAGAATAAATGAATAATGAGTCACAAAAATTGATTAAAAGATTATAATTTCACTTTTAAAATTTTTTAACATCGAACTCGTTAAAATTGTATCCCTGCCCCTCCAACTTCCTCATAAGCCTCTAACCTGACAGACTGTAAGGTAGTTAATTGAGTTTCCTATTTACTTAATTTGACTGGATTAAAATCATACTCCTTCTTTCCGGTCTTAATTATAAGAGCCAGTTGACTTTTTTGAAAAAATTAAGGATGCAAAATATACCACTATGAATTGTTTATATTTGTCTTTTTTCCTTAAAACTAAGTTATTTTACTTATAAACTATCATTTAATCTAATTACATTTCGCATATATTAAGATTTAAGGGTCTAATTTGCTTCCTTAATCTCCAAAAAAAAAGTCAACTGGCTCATATAATTAGGACCGGAGGTAGTATTATATTACTAAAACACTTTAATCACCAACCTTTATTCTCACCTCCCCCTCTTATTTGTTTATTATTGAAGAGTATCTATAAGAATAACATAGGAAAATGTTGAGAAAAATTTTAAATTTTTTTTTTATATTTAGGAATAAGTTTATCTCCTTAAATAGGTCATATATTCAAAAACTGAAGGAGTATTATTGTTTTAACCACAAAAAGGAATTATGATAGTATAATATACTAAAAAAAAAAAAAAAAACCTCAAATGCTGCGTGTGGTTATGGGTGAAGACCAATCGGATGGAGGAGAAGAAATGAATAATTCCAGAAAGTGAAACTTAGATAATCAACTATAGCACTTATAAGGAAAATTGTACGATCCTTCAAGAGAGAGTTGGAAGTTGTAACTTGTAAAGGATTTTTGCTCAGCAGTTCAGCATATGTTCCTGTTTTTGCGTCATACTCGGTTATCCTGGATATTCAAGGGAGCTTCCAATTTTCAACCCTTACCATGTAATTTGGGTTTATAATATTTTTTATAAGCACACTTATCCTCAAGTAATTATATTGAAGACCGTATGGGGTAATAAATGTGAGCAACCCTCAATCTTAGCTCATTAAAACTTCCCCTGTGATATTGAAGACCCCATCGGATAATAAATTCAAACTTTAGATCGTCACGTTACAAGAGATTAACTCATTACGATAATCTCAATTCTTGTTGATGGGTTCATTTCATTTTGGTCTATCAATCCAAATTGCATGATTTTTCAATGTTCAAAAGAACTATGAAATTAATATGTAAATACCTCTAAACGTTCTTTGAGCTCGAAGATCTGCCATGACCTAGTGAATTCCAAATATCCAACTCACTTTAACTTTATTGTAAAACATTAGAGAACTATGGACTTATCAACCATTTATCATCCAAATGATTTAAATGGTCATTTAAACTAAATTATATCTTCAACCTTCGGGAAATATACGAAGATTTGTTTATCATAAACTGCATCACTCCACCTGTATACAAGAACTTCACATGCGATATATCTAACGGACCCTTATGCATGCATATGTATGCAAACGCACACATTGTTCCCATAGAACTATTAATATTTAATCTTATGATTATAAATAGTTGTTATATCAAGAAAAATTATTACCAAAAAATAAAGAGAAAAACAATCTTCCAGTCCCTCAACTTTTAAGGTCCTTATAATTTATTCCCCCAACTACGACTTGATACAACTCAATTTTTGAACTTTTGACTCACTTATAACTCAGTTCTTTTCCTTCAAATCTCCATTCCACGTAATTAAAACTAATAGTTTAACAGGGTTATTTGCTGTCACTTTCCCTTTCCTTGGAAAGCAGCTAACTCCGAATGCTTTTCTTAGCATAAGACTGACCAAATTAGCTTCATCCTCACCCCCACAAGTCTGCTATGGGATTGATGGATACTAAAGGCCGCTGCTCTTGTGCAGGTCTACGGCATAGCCTGTTCCAAGGAACTACCTCCTGCAACATAAATCAAATCCAATAACGGAAGACATGACATGGAAACGAGTTACTAACTCCGATCCTTAATATAAGAGCTAGTTATGGGATTATAATTGGTCTAACATATAAGATCCCAATTCATTTTATCTCCCATATTTATCATTCCCCCAAATTAATTTATCTACCTTGTAAACTAACATATAATCTAGTACGAGTATTATGAATGTGTCTTTTAGAAAGATCAAATCACATTTGTTATAATTAATTAATTTAATTCATTCTCTTAATCTTCCCAAATTAGGATAAATTCCAGCAAGAACTTGATCTACCACATCACTTGTCGTTTGATCAATCATAAGTAAACATCTCTGGGGTATTTTAATCTGATCTGGAGAAATTTAATCTGATGTGGCACTATTGAGCCTTGATTTTTTCCCTTACACAGCCAAAAAAAAAAAAAAGTAAATGGTGCCTTGATTATTTTTCCTCACACAAGTTCCAAATCATATTAAAATTCTCCATATCAAATTAAAATATATCTGAGACGTTTGTTTGTGATTGGTCATACTACAAGTTACATGGTAGATCAAGATCATACAAGAATTTCTCCCCAAATTAGTTATATAGTTCTTATATTAAGGACTTGATGGGATAGTTTGGTCAGGGAGTTTATCTAACACGTTTGATAGCATAAATAGTCATTAATTTCTTGTTCATCAAAGAGTTACCTGAGAGTCATCATGGTTGTATCGGACGAGGAAGGTGCACCTGCACTCTGTCTGATCGTGAAGTCTTCTTTGGATTTTAACAACACGAGCGTCACAATATACAGCATAATCTTCTCTTTCCTGTTGATAACCACAAAGGCTTTAGAAAATTCTAACATTAAAAACAAAAACTGAACATAAAAAACATCTTGGTTACATGGATCATGTGGCTAGAGAAAAAAGACACCACTAAAGAGATGCTCCCTCTGATCTTAAATATATGAGATAGTAAAGGGATTTGTTTTGTCCTAGTTACAAGACATTAATATATTTTTTCTCCCGAATTTATGCTACCTCAAGTCTTACCAAAGGATAGATAACTAATTTGTGAGTATTAAGAAAATTATTTATTTGTAACAAATGTGTTGGTTGCCTAGAATACCATTTTTAATCATTTGCATTGTAACTAGCATTGATGAGAACTCCCTTCCCATGTGCAATCAATAGGGCTGCTTTAGAGAGAAAATTATAAATTAGGAGGACAAAACGGAAAGGGGTAAATCCCTTATCTAAAATACCCTTTCTTAAACTATTCCCATTGATAGCATGTATCAAGGGGTTTTCTCATCAAGGAAGTGGTGTTCAACCAGGCACTTTATAGAGAAACCAACATACTTTTTTCACAAATAACTTACATAACTAGTTTCCTTAATATTTACAAATTAGTAGTTATTTAGCTCCTATATTGAAGAGAGGAGGGAGGGAATAGTAACCAGTGCTGCAGGAAAAAGTTACCTGGAAGCATAGAATAAGATCTCCTTCGTTCACTTTGTCACACTCAGTGGGTACTAATGGGATAGATCTCTCACGCACATCCTCTTTCACATTCACCCACTCATCCTGATTCTTACTGAATCCAGCATATCGTACACGTACCTCCTTCAATTTCATCACAATATCCAAGAACTTCAACCAGCTTTCCCACTGACACTTTTATGTTTTTGAAATATTTGGTTGCGAAGAATCTTTTATTCTTTTAATAAAACTGGTGGGAGATTCATATTAGATTTTTTGAAGGATTAAATACCGAAATGAGCCGGCATGTTAGCTTCCACCGATGTTTCACATCATTCCACTTGAAGTAGAATTAAGCAGATAGACGACAGCTTGAATTGCAGAGAGAAAATAGAGAAGTGAAAGAGAATAGCCTCTTACAAAAGGGACGATAATGCTTAGTTGCAATATTGAAATCAGTTTACTGAATAAAAAAGTCACCCACAAACAGTGAGCCACTAATTCTGAGTGTTCTATATCTGTAAATATTCCTCGAAAGTTGAAGAATTATGTTGATTTTCATACTGGCTTTTATAGAATATGTGTGACAACATATTTTTGCACAAATTTGGAACAAGGCATAGGTTGGTGTATAAGCTAAGGGTGGCTATGTTCTGTGGTCTGATTTATGCTTTTTGGCAGAGAGGAATGCTTTGGTTTTTCAACAGGAACCCTCAAACAGTGCTCAAAATTATCATACAATTGTAATGAGATTATTTTAAATGGAAACTATTGTAGAAAAACATACAAATAGTACAAGAAGGATAGTAGGACAAATAAATGAGGAAACTCCTTAGATTTTGATATTCAATGCTGCAAAGTGTCAAATCAATGTTACTAAGGGACTAAACCGATTCTGGTAAAAACCCTATTCCCATATTAAACACAGATATCTCTAAGAACAGAAACTAGTGCTCAAAAACACAGAACAACTCACAAGAAAATAAGACTCCAACCACTACTATAAGCAAAAAAAAGTAACATTCAGAGGATTCAATACTATCCTATCCTAGGCCAGGTCTATAGCAACTCAGATTCTCTGTTTCTTTCTCCTTAATGTTAGGAGTGTCAAAGTCAGTGTTCTGATCATCACAAAGTTGCTTTCCATTTTCTTGCATCTTCCTAAGTTTTATCTTATAGGTCTTTGTCAAAAAAGTGGTTACATCAAAAACACTTGTTAGTAGAAATAGGTATACAAGGATGTTAGGTAGAAGATATAACATCTTTTAGATTGATCTGTTATGTCTTGCAGATAATATTTTTTTTTTTTTATGAATGTATGCCCTTATATCTAAGGATTTGGTTAATGATAGAGCACAATGGTGTCGTGTGATCCATGTAGCTGACCCCACCTAGTGGGATAAGGCTTTGTTGTTGTTGTTGTTGTTGAATGTATGCCCTTATGATGTAATTTTTTGTGAGCGGAATATAATAAGTTCACCTAACTTAGAGCAATTTCTCAGCAAAATACTGTGGTATCTACCCCTTAAACTTTTACAATGTGGTACTTGGCTTCTTGCCTCAATCATGGGCCTGGTCGATACATAGAATGGAAAGGAATGAACTTAAAAATAGTTGATTTTAGGAATAAAATATACCTATTATGGCAATTTACAGCTGATAAAGCAAGGTAAGGAAAAATAGACAATAAAGTTCAGGCTCCAGTGGAATTCAATTATGACTCAACATAATACCTGTAAATGGAAATCCAAATTCTGAATTGGAAAAATACTTGTTCAATTGATGATCCAAAATCAAGAAGATCATAATATGGGAAAAGCTTACAAGTTCACCAGTACTGCTGACAACTCTGTAGGAAATAAATGACTCAACATCATACCTGTAAATGGAAATTCAAAGAAACATGAGATAAAGTTGCTTGAGGATTCCGGGTACAATTGGACCAGGAGAAGGGAAAGCAATGGAGAAATTCGTTGAAAAATTTCCCACGATCGGGAGCCACAAACACAATGGAAGTGATCATGAAAGATTTTCTACTAACCCTCTCAAATCCCCCAAAGCTTTTCCTCCTTTATATTTAAGTTTTCATAATTTAGGGAATTTTTTAGGATAAAAATTCTGAAAACAAAGCACATGAAAGCTATTATTTGACTATCCCTTTCTTTCACTTCCCTTTTCTTCCCAATGCTCAAACATTCACTAAGAGATGAGTGCATGAACAGGATGCAACCATACACAGATTCTTCACCTGATATTAAGATCAAACATCCACTAAGTTAAAAAATGATCTTCTTCAATCTTGTTACAGTTGGAAATTCCACAAAGAAAGATCATATTTTCACGAATAACTCTCGTTTAAGCCAAAATGAAATTAGAACAGCTCAAATCTAGATACGCAGAAATGCAAAAATTTCCAACATCTAAAATACTCAACCAAAAGAAAATCCCTCACCATGCTTCATCCTTTGATGATCTAGCTTCAAACGCCAACTCTGAAATATCAGGAACTTCTTCATCTGATATTAAGATCAGAAATTGATTATTAGCTCAAAATTTGCAATGCCTGTCATTTCACTTGCCTCACTTTGTCAGACACTAATTCAGTTTTTTTTTTTTTTTTAAATTTACAGAAATCATAGATTCACAATTAGACAGAGGTACCTAATAAGTAATAACTACAGTTGTCCATGTAATTATATTTCATATTTCTGTTAAGTGGTACAACCTAACTAATTCATACAGATTAAGAAAATTGGTTAAACCATTTACTTTTAAAAAATATGTGCCAATTTTCCTAAAATATCCCTCATTTTATTGGAGTATCATCAACATAGCATATACATAATAGAAGAATCTAACTACACAAGTGGTTGGGGGGAAATAATGCAGATGGGAGACAAAAGAGATTAATTAAAATCTTACATTTAGGACCAAAGCAAACCCCTTGACTAGCTCCTGCATTTAAGACAAGAGGAAGCATATTAGAAAGCATGGATCAATTCAATATGATATAAATGAAAATTAAAATGCTCATATTAATATGAAAAGGAAATGAAGACACTTCATGATATAAATGTACAAGGAAGAGGCTGCAATCAGAAATTTTGCACCTGCCTGCCTCGCAAGAAAGGCAGGCTATTAATTCTAAAAATCTGAAGCCGCGAGACAAGAAAATATATGTGTGACTTGAGGTTTATGGGCACAATTCGGAACTTCAAAACTCTAGTTGATTATTCCATTCTGAAAGGAAGCGTCACCGTCATAGGGCACAAGGTGTTGGCTTCAACCTTACAGATTTAAGGGTCACCCATATTTGGATTTAAGATAGTGCATAGAAAACAATTCATTAAGGCATTCCCCTTGATTTACATTTAAATCCAACCTTTCCTTTCCCACATCCTCATCAATCTAAGCACAATCTTAGAGATTGGTGAATTTAATTTATATCCTATGTAATTTCAAAGCCACAATAAAGAAGAACAAGATGAATGGCAAATTGAAAATTTTCACACTTATAAGGGTTACTATAGAAGAACCATCAACTATAAGGGGCCCTGTAAGGGTTACCATCACTGGATTTAATTTCTTGGGGCCCCATTAACTTATCTGAACAAAAACAAAACAATTTTCATCCACAAATTTCTTTTCCTTTTCTATAATGGAGCCATTTAATATGTTAGAAAGATTGGAAAATAACCTTTTGGATTAGGACAAGTCTCAAGTTCATCTGTAACAGTAGATACATCAGAAGAACCAACAACTTTCGGCGAGTTTGCTGGCAAAGAAGGGACTTCAACTTCTGACTCTTTCTGTTTGTTTCTGAACCAATCTTGCACCTGAAACTCAGGTTAAAAAAAAAAAAAACAGGGAAAGAATTAAGAACATGTTATGAACAAAAACCCAAAAGGCCATAAACAAAAAGGAATAAACAATGAACAACCTGTTCCCAAGCTATAGGATCTTTCCCAGCACGAATCAATGAGGCACTGCAAAAATGTAAGCCAAATCACAAAAACAGGATGGTAGACACCAAACAAAATCACCATCTTTATGGAAATTCGAACATAAGAAAATGGCTTAGTTCACCTAAAACTCTTTGCAAGCCCTTGATAGAACTCTAGAGATAGAGATTTTTCTCCCATGTCCTTATATATATTCTCCAATTGAACCATCTATATATATACACATTCTGACATAAATTAGAAATCCAAGGGATAAAAAGCATTTAAATTAACAGAACAAAGAAACCATTTCATTGTAGCTAAACGAGAAAGAAATTGCATGACAAAACCCAGAAATGACAGTATAATAGAACAAGTATTTATTTTCACAGTAAAATGAATATTTTTTGAATAACCCTCATATATTTACTGATTCATTCATTCACAGTGAAGAGAAATTACCTCAGCCAAGAAAAATTCAGTGTGGGAAGAATCTTTGAAGCCAAGGTCCTCCATCGTCGCTGCGAAAAAAAAAACACAATATAAATAAATATATATTATAAATTGAAAAAAATGTTTGAAGGAGAGAGAAAATGTGTAAGTTTTGGTTGCTAGATTACCTGATTCTGGATGGAGGAGACTTTGATGATGAAATGAAACGAATGAATGAATGAACTGAACTGAATGATGTTGTGCCTTCTGAGAAAAAGTACTTCTCTTGAGGGAATCCGACAAAAAGTACTTCTGAGAGGAAGCAAGTTTAAATTTTTTATTTTTTATTTCATTTCTTTTCCCAAAATAGTGTGTTTTTTATTTGTTAGGCGGTAAAAGAGGGAAAGTAAATCACGAGGAAATCTCGAGGTACGAGATTTACTTTGATCATTTGATCTCCTACGCCTAGCGTCATCGTGAATTTTTGAGAATGGCTGACTCTTGACTGAATCTTTTATAATTTGCTTTTTAAAAAAAAAAAAAATTATCTTTCAGTTTTCATTCCCTTAATGAGGTCATTTTTTTACGGCACAAGAAAAACAACAGCAGTACTTTCTTAATACCCAATTAAGGAAATACTAGACGAGGGAGTAAAAAGAATGGGAATAGAACTTATGAGGAAACTAATAAAGTATAATAACGAAGGAATCGAGGAAATAAAAAATTCCATATATATGGACATATATTTAATATCGTATCATTGGCCCCAAGCCCCCAACGAAAATTTTAATTTTGCCGCACTTAAACTTTGCAATATATATATATATATATATATATTATTATTTCTGCCTTTTTATTTATTAATTAATTTGAGGTATAATTAGGGCCTATTTAACATGATGGGAGGGGAGGAAAAATGGGTGGGAAACCTTTTTGACTTGAATTTATAAAAAATAGAGAAGTGAGGTTAAAAAATTTTAATTAATACTTCTTACTCTTTTAAGTTACATCTTATATTTCTTAAAATATTTTAAACTCACTCCTTCAATTTTTAAAAAATTCAAGTCACAAAACTTTTCCTTCCCTCCATTCCCCTCCACTCCAAATCCCTCGTACCAAACATGCCTTTATTAATAATATATTTTAATAAGTATGCAGGAATAATTTTTTGATAGAAGTGGAAATAATATATTAATTTAAGGGGTAATTAATTATAGGTTCTGTGTAAGGAATTTAATTAAGATGAGGTTTCACGAAATCACGAAATTAATCTCAGATCCCACGAATTCGCTATCGCCTGCTCATTAAGTTGTTATCGGCAGCTCAAAAGTTGTTACTGAATAAGGGTTTAAAAATTGTAATTGTCAGGCCCTGAGTTGTTATCATCTGGCCAAAAGTTGTAATCGTCAGGCCAACCAGTTGTTATCATCTGGTCAAAAGTTGTTACTGACTAGTCAGTAACAACTTTTGACCAGGCGATAACAACTTTCTGGCAGGGACCTCAGATTAATTTCATGATTTCATGGAACTTCATCTTAATTAAGTTCCTTATATGGGACCTATAATTAAGTGTCCCTTACTTTAATTATTAATATATTATGATAAAAAAATCCTAATTCTGAGCATTCATGTTTTTGTACAAATCAACGATCCTATTAATTTTTTTATAAAACCTAACGTAAGTCTGCCAATCTACAAATCAAACATTACCTTTATTATTATTAGAGTCTGTAATTCGGACTAAACCCGTTGGGCCAGCCCATTTAAGTAGAGAGCTGGGTTTTGATTTTGGAGCTTCTAAAATGGAGTAAGGTTTAAGGGCTGGGCCGTTATGCCCTTTTATTTTTTTATTTTTTATTTAAAATTGTTATTTTTTATTTAATATTTCTTATTTACACACATGAAAGGGTTGTTTTATTGATTGAATCGTTGTGAAATGATGAAAACTACTCAAAAAAGATGAAGAAAAGCTTCATGCTTTGGTGAATTCATTTGATCATGGGATTTTGTTGTTTTTTACTTATAAATAAACATATAAATATGATTGTTAAATTATGTTCTTCACAAAACTTTTGAAAGTGAAATCACCTTCATAAACAATTTTTACCACTCAAAGTCTCAAATAGAGCCCATTCATGATTTTAATTTTGTTTACTATTTGTTGTAGACAAATGTAATAGATGTTTTCGTGATGTTGGAGAAGACATTCTTGACATTTTTACCACTCAAAGAGAGCTTTCTCAAAGTGAAGCACAATCAAATGTTGTTAATGTTTATGATAGTAGTGAAGAAATGATCATAATCACAATGTTGGTGCTTAGTTTCTAAGGTTTCTTAGTTTATTTTGTATGACTTATTTAAATATGGACAATATTTATCATTGTTTGATAATTTATCAATGTTTGTTGGTATTTATATTGTAACTTAAAATTAATGATATTTTTGTGTTGAATTAAGGATTTTATTGTTTTAATTTTTTTCTATGGAAAAAGATTAAAAAACATTGTATAATAGCTAATCAGGCCTAAAGCTAGCGGGCCGGCCATGAACCCGACTATTCGAGGGCCAAGCTTTGAAAAACATGCATACTTGTACTACTATCCGGGCCTAATTGGCCTTTTTAAACCCCGGTTAGGGAGGCCCAGCCCGAATTCCCTGGTCTAATTATCATCCATAAGTGAAGAAACATCTTTGTTTCTTTATATATATATAAACATATGAGAAAAGAATTGAAATTCCATCATTCTTCTTTTTTTTATACTGGTCCCATCATTCTTCTTATAACAAAGAATTACATGAAGTGTCTAATTATTTTTTTCAACTTCAGTTTCTAAATATTTTAGTGACACAAAATCTGAGTTAATTAGAAAAAGGAAAACGGAGAAAATGGATGTGTGAGACTCTTTTATTAACTGCATTTATGGAGTTGGACATCAATTTAAACATCACATGTTTTATTTTAATTTTATTATTAAAAATATATTTATAATTTAGATTATCAAATCGAGAATGTAATCATCATAACAAAAAAAAAAAGACGGGAGAATTACACATAGGTCCCAAGTAAGAAAATTAATTTCAGACAGATCCATTGATAACTTCTTCACTTGTTAACCAAGACTATTGTAGTTGTTAATAATTGTCATTGACAATTTTTTGAAACCTCTCTGAAATTAATTATCTTGTTTGGGACCTATATGCAATTGTCCCAAAAAAGACACTTCACCTTATTTTAATTCTAATTTATTTTTTTATATTTTAAATTTTCAACGCAAGATTGTTCGACATTAGCAAAGAGCACCTGGCAAAAAAGCTTAGAGAAGGTGTGAATGGATCATTTCAAGCTGAACGTGGATATTTCTATCCATAAGTGGAATGGGTGTGGCAGACGGGATTGGGGGCATTGAGTCCGACGCATTGCATCTTTTTTATTTTTCTCTCCTCCATCCCATTTTGATTTTGTTATAGCTTGTCACTTCGATTCCTGTAATTTTTTATTCATGTATTTTTAATTTGCTTCCCCACTTCATATGTTAATGTTAATTCTTCATGTTACTGTTATTGTTCGTTTATTATTTCATAAATGTTACGCATTTTTTAAGAGCAAACACTAATACCATAAAGTAATAGAATTTGACATACAACCTCTCTTTTACCAGAAAATTAGATGTTTACACTTAGTATACGATATTTTTTTTTTGGGAAAAAGACAAAAAAAAATATACCTTCAAAAATTAAAAAAGACGTTTATTGATTAGTTTGAGGTACAAACATTTTTTAAGAAGGAATGCATGTTGCATTTTAGGTTTGGGAGAATGTGTGGAATAGAGCTAACTGATTTACAAAATCATAAGAAATTCATACATATGAGTTTTTTTTTGATAAAAATAGAGACACCTCAACAGTAGTCTATTGTACTATTGAACCCACCTCGATCCAACACCAGAAGCTTATCTAACTCCAGAGTAGCTTGCACCATCTGGTGATATCCATTAAACGCTGAGAGGCTTATTTTTGCTAGAAAACCCGTCGCCATATTAGTTTGCCGGTTGATACAGCTCAGTTGGATATTCCAGGTCTGCTTCATCAACTATTTTGCTTCACTAATCACTGCATAATCTCAATGAGCATCTTGAATATCCTCCTGCAAAAGCTTCACAACGTTGACTGAGTCAGGCTCAAGCATTACATTCCTGAAGCCAAGATCCCATGCCAATTTCATGCCAAGCAGGCAAGCCCATATCTCAGCCGAACCCACATCTCTAGTATCAAATCTGTGGATAAATCCCTAAATAAAATTTCCATGCTTATCTCTAATCAAGTCCCTACACCTAGTTGCTTTGGTAAAGAGAGAGAATGCCCCATCCACATTCAACTTCACCCAATTCTCCTTAGGAGGTTTCCATGAAAGTGTGTCATTAAAAGCATTGACGCCTTCAATACGAGTACCAGCGAAATTTTTCCTCACGCTCATCATGCTTGCTGTCATAGCTCTAGCACTTGCAAGAATAGTATCTTCCCCCACTATTTTCCGTTAAAAAATCAGAAGGTTTTGACGCCTCCAGAGGCACCAACAAATAATGAACAACGTGGCCCAATGTTTGTCCTCCTCGAAGCTCGATTTAATATTCCACCAGACCCATCTATTCAGATCAGCACTGCAAAATGATCTCCATTTTCTTGGGGGAACAATTGTCCTCCAAAGAGACTTAGCAAAGTGGCATTCTCTAAACACATGATTTATATCCTCCGCAGCCACACCACATACAGGACAGCCATCATCTCTGTTCGCCCTGCGCCGCAAGTGCACGGGTCGCACAAAGTAATAAAGTATGAGTAAAGTATCGTTCCCACGAGGATTTGGTCCAAAACCCGATCAAACAATGATTGTCACACTCTCGCCCAATTTGAGTGACACAAATGTTGAGATTGGATATTAACAATGAAAATAAACCTATGCTAAATGAAAATAAAACTATAAACAAGTTATTCTCCAACTTCAAGGATAAAATGGGTCCTAAGATTATCTATCCCCCTTTTACTTCTTAAAACTCAATTAACCTCCCCTCAAAGAAGCGCTCAACGAAACCACGTGCTAATCTAGGGTTCATAGAGTACTTGTAAACGCTCTCTTAAGTCAAGAACAAGTGTTTAGTCTTATTAATTGCACAATCTCTTGCTACAAGTTAATAAAACCCAATTATCACGCTCCAACCCTAATGTGACTATGCAAGGCTAGCAAGTATATCTCTATCTTATCAACAAAACCATCCATCCATGCAAACTTCAGGTTCTTGCACTATTTTACCCAAGTTCTACACTCAATCTAGCCATCTCAAGCATCAATCAAGTGAACCCAACATCTAAATGGTGATCAAGCACTTAGAAGCATTAGGAAAAGAGTAAAATAAGCACATAGATATCATTAATCACAACATAAGAGGAGGAATCAAGAATCAATCCATACAAGGGTTCAAAATAATCCTAGAATACAAGTATTTTAGCTACTCATATTCTACAACTATGGGAGCATATATATACAACATTATAAAACAAAACAAGAGAAGAGAATGAAGATGGAAGAGATAAACCAAGAGAGGAAGCCCAAATCTCTTCTAAGCTCCAAGCCCAAGCTAAATCCCCACCAAGCTCCAAGCCCTAGCAGAGCAAAACACCCCCAAGAATGCCCAGAAGTCGAAGAATGAAGAATGAGATTGAAACCCTAACTTTTATTTCTATTCAGTCCGCCCTTTTTACAAAATGCGCAGTTCACCGTGGGTTTCGCCACGGCGAGCCCACAGCGAACTCTCAAAAATTCAAGAAATGTATTGTGCTCGCCGTGGCTTCGCAGCGGCGAGCTCACTGCGAGCTAGCCAAAAACAGGGCAGAAGCTTATGGGTCTCGCCGTGGCTTCGCTACGGCGAAGTCCCACTTATTCTGGTCCTTTGCTCTGGTTTCTTGTCTTTGTATTCTTTATTCCTTAGGCTGCTCTGGCTTCTTCTTATTTTTGTTCAATTGGGAGCTTGGTGGAGGGTTAAAATCTCTTGTTTATTGCATCAAATTATTCCTACAAAAATTACATAAAACAACATAAGAAATTAACTACAAAAATAATCAAAATCTACATAAATATACAATGATGTGCAACCAAAAATCAAATGAACATTTTCCTATCTTGAGTATCCAAAATTTATCAATGATTAAATAAAACTCAAGGAAAATGTGCTAACATTACATGAATTCCTAAAAGTTATCAATATCCTATAAGATGTCTCTTGTATCTCATTACATTAGTAAGAAGGCTCTTACGAACAAGTGACCACAATAAATTTTTACATCGTTGGGGGGCACGTACCTTCCAGAGTTTCTCCCAACCCAAAAAGGGACTCTCCTCTTCCCCTTTCAAGATCTTATAAGCTGACCTCACTGAGAACATACCATCCCGCTCTAGCCTCCATTTAACTACTCCCATCGATGAGTCATGGATAATATTTTCTTCCACTTTCTTCCATGTTTTCTTTATTCCAGCCCATATATTTGAGCCATTTCGTTCCACATTAATTTTAGGCATAAGGTCATTACCACGGCTATACTTGTCTCTAACAACTCTCACCCACAAGTCATCACGTTTTGTCACCATATTCCATCCTAACTTCATTAGAAAAGAATGGTTTTGTAATCTCTCATGTTTCAATCCCAATCCCCCATTCCTCCTTTCTTTACAAACCTCCTCCCAAGCAACCAGTGGAATCCTCGCTGCTCATTGGTGCCACCCTATAGAAACCTTCTATTCATTTTATTCAGAAAATCACAAACGTTACTTGTAAAATGAGCCGTCTGCATACAATATCCAGGAATAGCTGACGTTACTGAAGAAATTAAAGTAGCTCTTCCCGCCATAGATAATGAATTACATTTCCAAGAGGATAGTCTAGATTTAAATTTATCAACCACATCACTAAATGTCTCTCTTCCGACACGTTTATGAATAAGAGGAACCCCCAAATACTTCCCAAGATCCGCAGTTTGAAGAAAACCCATCTTCTCACTAATCTTCTTGCATCTGTTATGATCAACATTTTTAGAGAAGAAAGCCCGGGTCGGGTCTTAGAAGCATTTACCTTTAATCTTGAACATTTAGAGAAATCATGTAGGCAATCCCGAATCAACTCCGCCTGACTAAAAGAAGCCTCAACAAACAAAATTATGTCATCTGCAAAGAATAAGTGGGAGATGGGAGGCCCCCTTTTTTGTTAGGCAGATTGGACGCCAACTATTTTGCTCCATCTTCTCTGTAATTAAATGGGCTAGCTTTTCCAAACAAATAACAAAAAGATAGAGAGACATACGGTCCCCTTGACGAACCCTCTAGAAGACTGAAAAACATCGACTTTAGTTTCATTCCAAAGCAACTGCAACCTCGCTGACTGAATACTACTCATAATAACCTGGATTAAATTATTAGACAATTCCAGTTCCTGCAAACAGTGCAGCATAAATAGCCAATTCACTCTATCATAAGCCTTTTCAAGATCAATTTTTATGGCCATAAAACCCTTCTTTCCTGACATGTTTCCCATAGAATGAATGACCTCCTGGGCTACAATAATATTATCATAAACCTCGCTGACTGAATACTACTCATAATAACCTGGATTAAATTATTAGACAATTCCAGTTCTTGCAAACAGTGAAGCATAAATAGCCAATTCACTCTATCATAAGCCTTTTCAAGGTCAATTTTTATGGCCATAAAACCCTTCTTTCCTGACATGTTTCCCATAGAATGAATGACCTCCTAGGCTACAATAATATTATCAGAACTATGCCTCCCTGGGACAAAGCTACACTGGTTCAGAGAAATAATATGAGACATAAAGCATTTCATCTTATTAGCAACAATTTTTGTAATAGCCTTGTACATAACATTACACAAGCTAATAGGTCTTAAGTCCTGAAAAGTCTCCGGCGGGTCCTTCTTTGGAATTAAGACAATCAAAGTCTCATTAATATCTCTAGTCCCATGGGGATTCTTAAAATATTCCTTAACTGTTTTCACTACAGAATTACTAACAAAAGCCTATTGAGATTGATAGAAAAGAGCATTAAAGCCATCTGGCCCTGGAGATTTAAGAGCTCCCATACTAAAAATTGCCTCATTGATCTCATCATCATCAACTGGACGAGCACATACCCTTTTATTAGCCTCTTCAAGCTTTGGGTAAGAAATATGATAGACAAGTTTCTCTCGGATTATGCATCTTCCTTAAACAAATCAGAGAAATATTTAGTTCCATGATATTTAATAGCATCAGAATCATAACACCAATTGTCACCTTCTATTTTAATAGCATCAATTCGATTTGCTTTCCTCCTACCATTTGCCTTCACATGGAACAAGCGGGTATTACGATCCCCATCCAAACTCCAATTACTCCTAGCTTTTTGAGCCCACAACAAAGCTTCTTGAGTTAAATAAGTTCCAATTGCTTCCAAAGAGATTCCTGGAGCTCAAGTAAATTTGGCGTCCTTCCTCCCTACCTAATGCCCTGCTAGTACCATCCAGTCTTCGAAGAAGATATTTCTTTTTACCTTCAATATGGCCAAATACATGTTTATTCCATTCCTTACATGAGTGAGTAAATTGATCCAGATTCGGCTTCCACTATAATTAGTCATCCCAATTATTTGAAACAAAGTCTCCAAACCTGTCGTCAAGAACCTATGATGCGATAAATCTAAAAGGCCACTGCACTTAAGCTTGCATTTGCTTTTCATTAATCTTCAGGAGGATAGGCCTATGATCCGATTTATAATGGGGCATATGAAGGACTCTAGCATTCGGGAAATGATCACACCAAAAATTATTAGCTAGAAATCTATCAAGTCTTGCTTCAGTATCACCTCTCTTCCATGTGAATTCATGACCCACAAAACTCATGTCTTTCAGCTCCATATCGTCCAGCCAACGACAAAATTCTCTATCAAATGAAAGTCCAGAAGCAGTAGTAGAACGACGTTCTGAACTTAAAAGAGTCGCATTAAAATCACCACTAAGAATCCATGGAAAATTTACTGTAGCACTAATTCGGATTAATTCAGTCCATAATGACCGTTGGTTCATCACATTAGGACTTGCATAAATAACTGTCAAAAGCCACTTCCCATACATTACATCATCTACTAGTAAATCCATAAATTGTTTATGATGCTCAATAACTTGCAACTTGGTGATCCCCTTATTCTAAAGACATCAAATTCCTCCACTAAAACCTTCTGCAGCAACAAAAGAATATTCCTGAAAACCCAAGGTACAAATTTTTCTCTCAAATTTCCAAGCATTAGCTCTAGGTTCAATAATAGCAACAAAATCCAACTTATGATGGCTTTTCAATTCCCGTACTAGGCTTGAAAAAGATTTCGCACTTGTACCTCTTGAATTCCATATCATGTAATTCATTGGGAAACAATTTCTAAGGACTGGGCCTCGCAATTGCCCATAGAAAAAGACATATCCTCACCTCCTTCTATTTTATCATTACCATCCAAAACCTCCACCCCATAGCAATCTTGTTCACGCTATTTATATTAGTGGGCTCCCTGTGCAACTTCTCTTGCTCATTAATCAAACCTACACTGCCACTTATCACCATGCTTCCCACAATATTTTCATGCCCCATGCAAGTTGATGTTGCAGCAGCGTCGGCCTTAGAATGAAGAAGGGAAAAGGAATTCTTGCTTATTATTTGTTGATCTACATCCAAACCTGCTTGCTTTTGTTGGGCCTCACTTTTCCACTTGGGTTTCACTAAATCCTAGTCTCCTTAACAACATTTTTAGGCTTATCATTTTGCTTTTTATTTGAGCCCACTACTACTTATTCAGCTTTCTCATTAATAATATCCTTTCCAAATTTTTTCTCGTTAAAGCCATATACTCCTGAGATATTCTCCATCCTTCCTTTCAAATTATTTGCTGCATTAACTCCACCCTTTCCTTCAATCCTAAGCTTCACATTTAATTTTTTTCCCACTGATTTATCTTGAGGTAATACACGCCGGTCATTATGCCTAAAATCACGCCTCAATATCATTTGAGGACCAAACAAATCTTTGCCTGTTGTCCCTCCACCGCCTATTGCCGAATGCTTCTGGCCACCGTTGGCGACCCTGATATCACCCATCTCAATCTGCGAATCATCCTTTTCTCCATGAACATCCTTTTCCACCCCATTCACAGCGTCCCCTTTATTAGCATTCTGAGTAGACGAACATGCATGCCTTTCATGGCCGTATTTCCCACACTCAAAGCAAACCAAATAGAGACCTTCATATACTATTTGTCGAGTCTCTCCAAACGCCGAGAAAGCGGTAAGCAATGGTTTTTGGAGATCAATCTCCACATACAATCTCGCAAAGCCTCCTTTATCATAAATCGACGTCGATCTGTCAATTTTAATTATTTTACCAATAATGTTCCCAATGATCCCAAGAGCTTCAACGCTATAGAATTCAACTGGTAAATCTGGAATCCTGACCCACACTACAATCTTCCTTTGAGAGTTTGCTTTCCAAGGATTAAAATTAGGCCGCCATTTTTGTACCAGGAGATAGTGATCATCAATCATCCAAGGTCCATCTTGGAAAGCATAATCTCTATCCTTCCTATCAGTGAATGACGCTATATAATAATCATTATTAAGAGGCATAATTTTCATTAGCTGCTGTGGTTTCCACATCCTCTTTATCACCCTATCAATGAGCATATGTTTTGGAACTGATGCACCCAATAATTTTTATCAATGAATTCATCTAAGGCTTACACCATGCCTTATACTGATCCATCGTAACCAACAACTCTAGATAGTTACCTTTAGCCTCGCCATTATCATCTGATCCTCTATCTTCATTCACTAAACCCTTTTCTCCATCCCTCAACCCATTCTTCTTGGCAAAGTAACCCTTCCACCCATTAACAATATCATCTTCTTCCTCATGGTTCATCAAATATCCAACCCCACTAACAATAAGGAGCTTTTCTTTGTAAGAGCACTGCACTGGCCTTCTGTTCACTCTATCCAACCTAGTCTCCTTCCTTGTGTCTAGAGTTTTAACTTCTCCAGTCCGCCCAAACAAAAAGACACTATTAGCAGTTGCTTCCTCCTTCCTGTTAGAATCTTAAGTTTTGATGAAGACTGACCCCATATATAACATAAGTAAATAAGCGCAAGTTACCTTTGAATTAAACAAGTAAAATCTGATAGGTAACAGATCTCTATCGCTAGAGCTAAAGACTATCACTATTGAAAGGTTCAACTATAACAGATGGAAACTTAGCAGAACAATAAGAATAAATATCTCTATCGCTAAGTGTATCTCTATAGCTAATAGACAGAGCCATAGCAAATGAAGACTTAGTAATAACAAAGTTAATATCTATCGCTAAGTCATTCACTATCGCTAAAGGAATTCCCTATCGCTAAAAGCTCATTAAGAACATGGATAAATAAAAGGAAGAACAACTAGCTGAACAATGAACCATGTCCTTGAGCTAATGGAATCAGCTAGCGATAACAGATTAAGCTATCGATAACAAAGTGCTTCAGTTAATAGACATTCAGATAGCTAGTGCCTGAGAGCAAGAATTATCTAGTGATAACATAGTTGCTAGCGCTAACATATCGATAGTGGGATACCTGGAATTACCATTGAATAACCAAATAATTCAGTATCCTTAAAGCTAATGAGCAAATCAAGTAACTAGCGATAATGAGATTAGCTATCGATAGAAGAATGTTTATTAATATGATATAGTTAGCACGCTGAAACATTGAACTAAAAGAATATGCTAGCAATAATATTTATGTCTATTGATAGAAAATGCTTTGAAATTTCTTAAATATTGTCTCTATCTCATTGAGCTAATAGACTAAGCTTGCGATAGCATCTGCTGTGCTTTATATAGTTACTTGTTTAGCTAACAGCTCAAGTGCAGGATTTACTCTATACAGTTAGCGATAGAAAAACATGCTAGCGCTACTGAAAAAGATGCTATACAGGTACAGTTTGTACAGATGCTCAGAACGCTCAGTCTACATCTCTCTTAGCTCACCCTACATAAGAGTAGTTGAAGCTAGAGCAGAAAGTTAAGCCCGATGAAGAAACTGCAATAAATGCCAACGGCTATAAGCTCTCAACGACTAAATTCAAACGGCCTCTTGAAGATGAACGCTAGGGAAAAATCTGAGAAGATATATAAATACAGAACTCGAGCATTTATGTAAAAATAGACGAAAAACGAGAATATTTCACGAACTCATTCATTGCTCTCTGTTTTTTGTATTAATTTTAGAGATTTTATCTGTACTTAAGTGTTTATTACAATCAGTTCATTAAGTGAACATATTTATTGAAATCCTCTACTATTTGAGGTTGTTCTGAAAGCTTGGTGCTTTAGAACAGGGATATTGCCTTACAAGTAGTAAGGGGGAGTGTTTAGAGGGATTCTAAAACTCTGTAAAGGTTGACAGGTGAACCTGTGTTGTAAAACCTGTGGTTAGTGGAACCCAACGAGGTGTTGGAGAACTGGACGTAGGCAGTGTTGGCCGAACCAGTATAAAGATTGTGTTGCTTTGATTAGTGTTTAATTTTCGGAAGCACAATTCACCCCCCTCTTGTGCGCTTGCCATTCTCAATTGGTATCAGAGCAGGTCTTCTCTGTGTGATTCCAACGAATCTGAGAAGTAAAGATCATCATGGCATCGCTTGAAAATATTCTACCTGAGGGAAGGTCCATTAACAAACCTCCCGGCTTTGATGGGAAGCACTACACCTTCTGGAAACTTAAGATGAAAATCTACATCAAGGCAAATGGGTACAAACTGTGGAAGATTATTGAAGAGGGAGATATCGTGCCTAAAGATACCTTGGGCCTTCCAAAGGCTGAGGATGAATTTACAGATGAGGATATTGCTAATCTAGAGTTGAACAGCAAGGCAGTCCTCATGATCCAAAGTGCACTCAGTCAAACTGAGTTCTTCAAAGTGAGCCACTTGGACACTGCTAAAGAAATGTGGGAAGCTCTGCAGATTGCTCACGAGGAAACCACTGGAGTAAAGGATAGACGTGTTGAAATGCTGGTTGAAGAATTCCACAAATTCGAAATGACTGAAGGAGAAAAGATAAGAGACATGGAGATCAGATTTACCCATCTCATCAATAATCTTGCTGCTCTAGGAAGGATAATCACAGAGAATGAGCAAGTAAATAAGATTCTAAAAGTCCTAAAAGGAGATTGGCTCATGAAGGTCACTGCCATACAAGAAATGCAAGGAGAATCAACTAAGTCTATCACAGCTCTATTTGGCAGTCTTGCAGAATATGAGCCAACCCTGATAGCCCAAAGGGAAGCTCAAAGAAATTCCAAAAAGAAGTCTCTTGCTCTTGCTGTATCAGAGAAAGACGAAATTGATGATGATGATGAAGATCTTAATGATGAGGACATAGCTCTCATGGCCAGAAAATTTAAAAAGTTCTTCAGAAGAAGAGAAAGATTCCAGAGAGGTGGTCCTAGCTTCAAAGACTCTCAGAAGGACAAAACTCCTGTATGTTTTGAATGCAAGAAGCCTGGTCACTTCAGAGCTGAGTGTCCAAGTCTTCAAAGATTAAAGGAGAAGGAGAAAAAGAAGACTTATGGAAAGAAGAAAGCTTATGTGTCATCCATCTGGGGTGATAGCTCTGATGAAGAAGGTAGCAATAGCGAAGAATGCGCCAACCTCTGCCTAGTTGCTCGACAAGAGCAAAGTGATTCTAAGGTATATGATTCTGAACCTTCTCGTTCTAAACTTCAAAGCTTGTACGATGAAATGCATATTGAATTAATGAAACTTGCTAAAGAAGTAGTCAGGTTAAGAAAAGAAAACAAAGAACTTCAGAAAAACTCTTCTTCTCAAAAGGGTCCTTCTTCTCTATCGATAGAAGAGGAGCTATAGCAAGCTCCCAGAAAAGAACTTTCGATAGCAACTCCTTCAACTTCTGAAAATTGTTCTAACTGTGAAAAACTGTTGAAGGAAAAAGAAAAGCTTTCAAGTATTTTAGAAAAATTTACAAAAGGCTCAGAGACGTTAAATGTGATTTTAAACAACCAAAAAGTTTTTAGAGATAGAACTGGTATTGGTATTGGTTATGAGCCTAAGCAAAAATTTTCAAAAAAATGGGGTGAACCCAAGGTGAAGTCATATATGAAATATTTTAGAAGATCCTCTGAATATTCTTCACCATATAGTTTTTGCAATTATTGTAACAAGAAAGGCCACACACAGTCTACCTGAAATCACAGAAAATATGGAATCAGTAGCTCTTATAAGTGGATTCCTAAAGGAACTCATGTGCCTAAGGTTTTCACAAACTTAGAGCCCAAAACTAACTTTAAAGGACCCAAGAAAGTTTGGGTACCTAAATCTGTATAGTTTGTGCAGGTATGTCTTAAAGCATCCAGCAAAGGAAAATGGTATATCGATAGTGGATGCTCGAGACATATGACTGGTGACAAGGACAAAATCAACAACCTAGGGATAAAGGATGGAGCCAAAGTTAGTTTTGGTGGAAACCAAAGTGGAAAGATCACTGGAGTTGGTGAAGTAGGTCCAGTCAATGATGTTTACCTAGTAGATGGTCTCTGCCACAACTTGCTGAGTGTTAGCCAAAGCACAGATCATGGTAACCGGGTAATTTTTTATTCTAATGAATGTCTTATTGTTGATAAAAATGATTTAGATATAAATAAGTCTAATCTTAAGTGTAAGATAAAAGCAAACAGAAATGGAAATTTATACACTTTAGATTTATGCCAACAACTTGAAGAAAAATGCTTTATTTCAAATGATGAAAATTGTTGGTTATGGCATAAGAGATTAGCACATGTGAACTTTACTCAACTAGATAAGCTAGTTAAGAAGGAATTAGTCATAGGAATCCCTAGTTTCAAGACAAAACATGATTTGATTTGTGAATCCTGTCAAAGAGGTAAACAAACAAAGTCCTCTTTTAAAATCAAGAAGACAGTCTCCACTAGTAGGCCATTGGAACTAATCCACATGGATTTAATTGGGCCAGCAAGAGTAAAAAGTCTAGGTCGAAGTCTATACACTCTTGTAGTCGTGGATGACTATTCAAGATTTACCTGGACTATGTTTCTTTCCTCTAAGCATGAAACTTTTGATGCCTTTTGTGTGCTTGCTAAGAAATTGCAGAATGAAAAAGGCACAAAGATTATAGCAATCAAGACTGATCATGGAGGAGAATTTGAGAATAAAGAGTTCATGGAGCTGTGTGATGAAAATGGAATTGAACACAATTTCTCTGCCCCTCGTACTCCTCAACAAAATGATGTTGTAGAGAGAAATAACAGAGTGCTCACAGAAATGGCAAGAAGCATGCTGAACGAGAAACAAGTGCCTCAAATATTTTGGGCAGATGCAATGAGCACAGCTTGCTACATCTCAAACAGAGCCTATATCAGAAAGGGGATGGAGAAGACTCCATATGAGCTCTACAAGGGTAGGAAGCCCAATATTAGTGACCTGAGAATTTTTGGATCAAAATGCTACATTCACAACAATGGAAAGGTAAATTTAGGTAAATTTGATCATAAGTTTGACATTGGCATATTTATAGGCTATTCAAATAGAAGTAAAGCATATAGAGTTTATAATAAAAGAAGTCAAACTGTTGAAGAGTTTGTGCATGTAGTATTTGATGAAACACCTCAAGAAAAACAACAATATGTTAATGAGGATGAAGATTTTTCAAAATTTTTAAAACAGTCTCTATCAATAGCACCTCAACCATCGATAGCAAATACTGAAAACAATGCTGAAAATGATCAGGATGAAACTAAAGATGATCTAGATGAAGCTAACGAGCCTCAATCTTCCATAAGACATCTTAAGAATCATCCTCCTGAACAGATTATTGGAGAAATTTCAAAAGGAGTTAAAACAAGAAGGCAACTACAAAATGAAATGGAATTTTCTTGCTTTCTTTCTCAAATTGAACCAACTTGAGTTGATGAAGCTCTTGCTGAATGTGACTGGATAGTTGCAATGCAGGAAGAACTTAATCAATTCAAAAGAAATCAAGTTTGGGATTTAGTACCTAGACCAAGAAATTATCCTATTATTGGTACTTCTCACTTCCCACCATCACCCCCATCACCGTCTTTCCCACCCCTATCACCGCGATCGTTACCCCCATTCCCTTCGCCATCAATCCTTCCTTGCCCTCACTTGCTTTCTCTCATTCTGTGGCGTTTCTAGGGTTATGCTCGTCGACGTCGTTTGCATACACCGTTAACAAATATGTTAAGTCTTTACATCTCATGCTAACATCGTTAACAAGCCGGTTACTCAAATGTATCATGTAATAATGTGCAATCAAACCATTTAATTATTGTTCACATATTGAGTTTTCATTGTATTTATAATTGTTCTTATATTGTGTTCATTGTAATTATTTTGAGACTATTGGTTTGTCATAGGTGTTTGTTTATTTTTTTTATTGTGCCTTCTCGCATGTTCGTCAGTTTATTATACTTTGATAATTTAATGGTGAATGTGTGTATCCTTTCATCTTCTGTGATTTATATATATGTTGCCTTACCTTCCCTGATTTCTTTATTTGCCCATGGTTTGCTTCATGGTTCTATATTATTCCATTTTCTATATTCTTTGTATTATGATTTTATTAAAGTGGTTGTGATAAATGTTTTTCCCTATTTGTGCACAGGGATGGATGTAGCAAGTTTTCTCACAAGCTTGTCACTGCTTGGTTTACCGATGAATACGTATCAGTTCAATTGTTCCTGGAAAGCATAATTCTGGGATGAATATTTGTATCCTTTTGTCTTCCATAATGTTAAATATGTCTTTTAGCAATAAATATGTGTATTCTTCCATGTCCTACAATTTTGATAATGAATATCTATATCAAAACTATTTGTACTTAAAAAGCGAGATTTATTAGTGTTGAATGTGTATCTCAAGGCTTGATGCTATTCGTGATATTGACTTATTGTTATTTGCTTATTTATTTATTTATTTCGTGTATCACAGGGATGCTTGCAACATATTTCCTTTTGAGGTGGTCAACGCTCAATAAATTTGTGGCTGGAAATGGTGAATTTTCTCATAATGTTTATAAACATATGGATGCTCTTTTGGAATGAAGAGAAGCTTTCTCATATGGTTTTAATGAAAGATATAATGGAAGAAATTTGAGAACAATGCATTGTTAGTGTTGGTGGTTTTGTTTGATATCACAATGTTCCTTATTATAAGTCCAACTACCACAAATTTTTTTGTTCCTAAATATAAGTCTAGTTTATGATCAATTAATGATATTGTGATTATTTTACCCCTATATTGGAAATATGGAAGATGAGAGAGAAGGTTTGTAATGCATAAAATATTATTTTAACATGTATTCTAAAATAAGGGTAAAGTTGGAATTTTTTTAAAATAAGGGCATATTTAACGCTATAACTTCCACTCATTGGTATGTGAGAAGTAGTTAGGGTAGACTTATAATAAGGAATAGAGTAGTAGTTCTTCTATTTTTTTGGTCGAGGGTTTGAATTATGTGCACATTATTTTTTGGTTGTATATTTTCATTATGTTTTCTAATTATTGAGGGTGTTGTGTTATTCATTTTAAATAATCATTGAAGAATATATTATTATATTTTGATTTCTTACAATTGAAATGTTCAATATAGTGTTTTCTTTTCAGATCAGAGTATCATGTGTTGACATGTTGTGTTCACATTATCAAACTCGAATATAGTTTTTTTATAGTAAGGATTATGAAATGTTGTCTATGATAATTCAATGTATCTACTGGTTTGGGGTAACTTTGAATTTCAAAATTTTAATGATTGCGCTTGACAAAGCAATACTTCATGCTAATTTGTCTTTGGTAGGCAATTCAACCCGGTGTGCCCTAATTGGGCCGAAATTTTAATAATACTTGAATTATTTATATATAAATAGATATTATGTGTGTATTTATATATTAAAAAATGGAAATTGATAAGTGAATATATATATATATATATTTCAACTCAAAGTTGAATTCATGTCACATAAAAACTGAAAGTTGGAGAGTAATAATTCAATATTTTAATATCTCTTAACAATATTCATCCCTTATCAACAGACATAATAGATGCTTTATATATTGTGAAGTTTAATGTTCTTACAAGAAAAATTTTGGTAAAAAAAGAAAGAGCTTCCAAAATTGTTAAAAAAGTTCATTATCAAGTTTTCCTATAATATATTGATGGAAATGGTTGGTTGAAAATAAGAAAAGGACAGTGATTTAGGATTGGTTTAAACAATTATAATCATGTTTCACATTTTAGTATGAATTTCTTTACAAATGTAAGTTTAAAATAAAAATCATAATTATCATTTATTTATTTTTAGATTTTTATTATATTTTTGTGTATATCACTTCATAAAAGTTACCTAATAATATAAGCAATAATGATAAAACAATTATCATTGAGAAGTTCAAAGATACAAGTCACACTTTTTCATATTTCCTTGAATAGGAGAGTGTCATATATAAAAAACCAACTCATGGTAAAAAAAAACATATATAAAAAACCAACTTTATTCAATAATTAATTTCACATTTAATTAAAATTTAATTGATAATTAAAGGTTTAAGTGGCAAAGGAGTTAGTCACAACCTATCACATTCCTTGAAAAGGAGTGTTATCGTAAAAAAAAACACACACACACACACACAGACAACATTTTCACATTCCACACACTAACATTTAAACCAAATTTATTTAACAAATCCTTTTAGAGATGGAATTGCATTACAATTAACATTAGGGCACTGATGCACCTAAAATGTACAACTCACCTTAACCCATGAATATTTGAACATTCCATATACAAAATTGAATTAAAAAGATTAGAGAAATCACTCGAATTAATTATTTGTAATGAATGTGCTATTAAACCTAAAATATCTCTATTAATTACAGATAATATGTAACCTATTTGATTTTAAGTCTTCCTTAAAGGTAAGGGGAGTCATATGGTGCCTTCAAATAAGAAAACTGTATCATGTAAAGCTAACAAATATAAGTACAATAGTTAGCCCTTCTAAAGATATGTCTAAAAATTACTTTTTTCCCTGCATGCTCTGTCTTAAATGCTTGCAGTGCATTCGTAAGCCCAACCTCCTTTTTAGCTTCACCGCCTCCCTTTAAAAAGTTTAGACGCTTACTTAGATTTCTATTATTTGTTTCCAAAATAATGGAAAAGAACAGTATTGAGGAATAGTTTATTGAACACTATATAAAGGTTAGATTAAGATTAAATTAGATGTTCACACTTAATATATGATAGTATTTTTAGAAAAAGACAAAAATTCCACCCAAAAAAATGGTGGGCCAACCACACAAACTCCCCATGGTGGGATAAGGTTGGCATTATGGTAGCATGCCAAAGTGCGGCTGCACAACAATACAAGCCTGCATCACATTACCCACAAGCTAATACTTTTTTGGGTCCTAAATATAAAATCATTTGATTTTTTTTTTGTGGAGATTAAAGAAATGAATTAGACTACTAAATTATAACAAATATGACATATAATTAGATTATAGATTAGTTTATAAGTAGAATAAATTAGTTTTGAGGAAAAAAGATAACTCTAGACAATTTAAAGTGATTAATTTTGCATCCTTAATTTTTTTAAAAAAAAGTCAAAGTGATCTTATAATTATGACCGGAAGGAGTATCGAATCTACTATTAAAGTTAATGAAATGAAAAATGATGCAATGGGATTTTCTTTCCGTCAAATACAAGTGATCTTTTAACTAATTATAAGGTTGTTTAGCATGTTTGGCATGGATTTTAACACGTTAACTCTTTTAATTTAATAATTATAATTTTATTTTTTTCCCTCAAAGTTATCAAATTTTATGCGTATAATATAAATATGTATGCATAAAACTCATAATTTTCAGTCATTTTTGTTGGCAAAAAGAAAAATAATTTTCAGTCATTTTACATACAAACAAACATGTTTTTCAATTTTATCATTTAAATATGTTTTAATTTGTCAAATTAAACTTTTTATTCTGACAATTTATATTAATTTTATATTTCATATGGAAACTGATTGTCACTCTGAAGTCTGAATTCCTTCTATTATAGTTTTTCATTGCTCTTCACTCTTCATGATTACTTTCACATGCTTGAAGCAATCTTTGCGAGGCCTAAAGTGAGCTTTCTTCTTGGGCCTTCAAACATATATTGAACTTGGACCTCAATTTCTTAAACATAATAACAAATGGACCATCAGGCAGATTTTGCTTCCCTTTTAAAATTTCATAATTACTTTGTTTACCTTTCTCTTTTGCCGGGTAAAATTAGACTATGGGCTCATATAAACTGCCTCTTATCTTTTCTTTTTTTTATTATAAGAACCCAAATTTTGAAATGTTTTAGTTCAAAATATAAGAACCCACGTTAAGTTGTTCCATCATTTAATGCATGTTTTCCTATTTCATCCTAACTCTCTTTCATACTCATTAATGCCCATATTTCTCTCTTTTTATAGTCTCATCATAAATAAAGGTGATATTGAAAAAAAATTCTATTTCAGACATATTTATGGTTTTTAAATAACTTTTACAGGTTTTTTAACAAGCACAATTTGACTGCGGAGCTTTTATAATAAGGGCTTTTATAATAAGGACGGGAGGAGTATCATATTTTGTTTTGAATCTACCATGAGTTCTATGATTCATGATTTATAAATTATTATGTGGTTTCTTATATATTTCATAGAAGTTGCAGAACATAATGAAGGCCGCAACTTACAGGGTGTAAATAGGAACTATAAACAAGGATATGAAGAATTTATTAACTGAATATCTGAGCTCAGATTTATATGAATTTTCAAATGTGAGATGACTTCAAATAACTGATTTTAAAATTTTACTTAAATTGTAACTTGTAAATTTCATTTCAAGATAATTATTTCGTGTCACACTATATTTTCCAAATTCATTCAAGCACAACAATAAATCACCATTCAAACACCTCAAAAATTAAATAAAAAATAAACTTCTTTCTAATGAATAGTTGAGAAGTGCGTACGTGTTTGTGCTAACACAAAAATATTAGAGTGATGGAACTAAGTTGCATGCTTGTACATAGCAAAAAGGTAGCCAAAGAAAGTTCTTTGAACAACCACTGCTCACGATGGTTTTATAGCTGGTGACGGCCTTTTCTTTTTACCCACGAATTCTGATGAAGGAATGGTAAAGACGGTACCTATGTTAAGTTATGTTATTTTTAGGGTTTCTATGATTGTTATTTGGGTTTTCTTTTTGCAGACCTTTTATGTTAGGCTTTGTATCTCACTTTCCCCTAGTTTAATTAAATAATATATGTTATTTGATAAAAAAAAAGGTACCTAAAGATTTTATCCAAAAAAAAATGGTATCCATAGATAAAAAAGACATATTTTTTCCCCCTACAAATCACATCTATGCCTATAATTCATTAATGCGAATAAAAAAGCGCCCAATTTGTCTCTGATTACTCAAATCCAGGACTCATTAAAAAATTCTCACTACAAGTTACGTATTAAATAATTTTAAAAATAATAAGAATATTGATATATTTATGTTAAATAAATTATTTTATACATTAAGTCAAATTGCATAATTTATTAAAATAAATTATCATCACACTATGTTGTTGCTTGGTGTATTAAAACTGATGCAATGATTTTTTTCCCCATTTCTACTTAATATATTAATATAATTTTAAAATGAACCCCATTATTTATTAGTTGAACACATTTACCTATCTTCTCTATGTAAAAATTAATATGGCAATGTTAACTAACTTCTTTTCCACTTATTTGCGTTGTGGGTTGTTCGCTGAAACATAATGATTGTTATGAGTTTATTTTAATGATGCCCAAATGAAATATTCTAATCTCAATAAAATGAGTTTGTCTCAATTTCTGTGGGAATAATATAAGTGCTAAGATCCAATTTTTCATGTCACTACTTGTGTTTAGTTGATTTCAAAAAATATATCTTGTCAAATGATTTGCTTTTCTTATTCTTGTTTACTCAGACGATTCGTTGTCCCTATATTTTTTTTATACTAAACTCTTATATTGCATATGAGAATAAATCATAAAAATTTAAGACATAATGTGCGTTTTTAACATGTTTAAAAGGTTGCATATATGAACTTGGACAATCTGGAGGCGTAAGATTAATGCCTACATTAATTAAAAATGCTTCATGCCTTTTGAAGGCTCAAACCAAAAGCTAAAGCTTCGATTATATATTGTAGGCCCAAATCTATTTAACTAAAGTTTAACTCGATTATGCTATTTCCACCTATACTATTATGTAAAGCATCAACGCCATGTTTGGTAGGATGGAATAGGGACATGAAAATGGAATTGGATATAGATTCCATGTCAATTGTATGTTTGGTGTAATTTAAAGCCCTTAGAATTGGGCTCCATGTGGAATTGGATATAGATTCCATTGCCTTCCACAAGAAATACTCAGTTTGTAATTCCATCCACCCATTTCTATATGCTACCCTTCCCCTTTCAACCTCTTCAGCCGCTGTCTCCCTCACCCACCTCCACCGGCGACCCTCTTCGCCACCTACCACCAGTGGCCTTCTCTACCCACACGAGCGACCTTGCTCGGCCTCCTTTTATTTCTTTTCTTCTTTGCTTCAAGATTTTTCATTTCTTTGACCTTGCGATGGAGGGGAGCGGCAACATTGCGACGAGAGTGAAAATGTCACTTTTTATCTGCACACCCAAAGCGAAATTCTTGCTGAAAAATCCTTCTTGGCCTTTAGATCTGTTGAAATCTTGCTTCACCTCCAGAGATTTGTTGGATTCTTGCTTGACCACAAGTTTCATGGAGGAGATGAAGGTCACGTGTCTGAGATGCTTTAGATGTATTTTTGAATCAAATTTCATCTCCATGATTTCAAATCCTTCTAATGTTTGGGCAGATCCCATACAATGGTGTTGCGATTAATTTGAGTTGGGCAAAATGCTGGATCCTGGTGGTTTTGCAATAATTGGCTCTAGATCTGTAAAGTGTGCTAAGTATTGCGAGAAAGAGAGGAAAGTTCTGGGTTAAGAAAGATTATTTATTTTTTTATTTAGAAGGACATTTTAATCCTTTTACCTGAAAATTATGGGGAAAAAGACAGTAAAATCCCTCTGAATATTAAAAAGGACAAATCAGTCCCTAAACATTTCGAAATCCCATGTCAGGCCCTAGGGATCAATCTGGGATTTCCATTTGTTAGCAAAAGACAGATTTGTCCCCATAGAAAGGTAAGGAAAAAGGGCATTGGTCAAATAAAATTTCCTTCAGAGGCCCCAAACCCTTCGATCCTTCTTCCTCACACATCCCTATTCCTCACCTTTCCTCCTCCACGCTCATAATTCCTCTTCATCACAGCTCTTTCCTTCCTTCTTCGTGCTCGGAATCCCTCTTCCTCACATATCTCCCCTTCCTCCTCCGCAATGGAAATCGCTCGAAATGGCCTACAATCACGTCGGCAGTGACACAACTCACAGTATTCTCTCTATTTGTTTCTCCTTACCCTTTTCTCCATTTTCTTTAATTTTATGTAAAGGCTGAATCTTTTTTTCCTTCAATATTGTGAATTTGTTTTGCCCTGGGTAGTAGTAATTGCTAATTTTTTACGAATTGAATCATTCCTCATCCATTCACTTAGTTGATATATAATATATGAATCATTTATGGTCTTGAGGTAGAAGAAGCCGAAGCTTGTGAAGAAGAGGTTGAATAAGTATATGAAGAAATGAGACATATGCTGGCTCATATATAATTAAAAACAAGGGATGTGCATGTCATATCTAAGGTGGTTTATGAATGTAGCTAGGGTGACAAAAGGAGGCTAAATTTAGATGCAATTATGACGCCTTTGAATAAGATCGATTGTTTGATTTCCTAAGATAATAAAATGAGGATATTAGTAGTACATTGGATTTGGATAGTCGGTTTGATCAATGGGTTAGTTAAAAGTTTAGTGCAATAATAATGAATGGCTAAAATAGCTTTACATTAGTTATTGCTTTGGTATTATCATTGTCTTTATTTAACCATAACAAAACATCTTTTACCATAAATTAAACTGAATGTTAAGGGAATCAACCATGAAATTTAGATTTTTCTATTGTGATCATTGTTCATATCAATCATTTCCATGTCCAAAGTCCATAACTGAAGCAAAGTTAGAATGGTAAGGCTGATTGCAAGTGGCATTTCCTTTAGTTTGAGGAAGATAATAATCTGAGAAGTCATATGGCACTTGTAACATGGAGGGCACATACCTTCTTTTTTTATTGCGTGTTCAATGTTCCTTTGGAGAAGTCATATATGTTGGTTCCACTATATATATATTCTTTTTGGATAAGTAGCATTTATTGGTTAAGCCATCAAAATCTATTCCAATCTTGAGGATAATACATATTAAAGAATTCATAAATAGAAAACAAACAAGAAAAATCATTACAAACCGTTATGATGTACACAACCCCTTCATTGCATAAATCATTAAAAATCAAAATGGTTATAATTACATATTATAAGTTTATGCTATTGTTTAGATTCACAGGAATTTGACAAAGCAAATTCTCAATTGCAAAATAAGAATGGCTGCATCGCCTTTAGAAGGGTGAATGGCTTCATCGTCGTCTTCAACATCTGTAAGAGGTAAAAGAAGGGTTGCGTTTCTGCGACAACCAAGTAGGGAGGACAATTACGAAGGTCCGGCGAGGTATTGCCACCACAGACTGGTGGCACCACGATGGACTGCGTGGACTGACGGCAATCCAGGTCGAAGATTCTATGGCTGCCCATATTATAACCAGGTAAAATGTAGAATTTGTGAAAGGATTTGTGTTGGGTGTGACTGTGTTTGTAAAAACAAGTTGAATGGCTATGGCATATTCATATGACAGGAAAATTGGTGTGGCTATTTCTCTTGGCACGATGGAGAATTTGGGGAGAGAGCTAACAACGTTATTAAAGAGCTTTTGGATGATATTGATCGATTATATGACGAAAATACCATGCTGAGAAGGGGAGATCATGGCTAGAGGTTCAGTGAAGAGATTAATGCAATTTATGGTGAACTCAAAATTCTGAAGCGTAAACACGAGGTGAATGATGCTGAAGCAAAGAGGTGGGAGATGAAGTTTAAAACATTGAAGGCAGTGATGTTATTTACATGGGTTATCTTCATTGTTACTTTATGGAAATTGTATTAGGGGAGAAACGATATATGAGAAGGTGGGAGTTGAAGTTAAATATGAAAACATCGTATTTTGTGTTTAGAATTGTTGTGGCCATTGATTTGCGAAATTAAAAGTGTAAATGCCTGTGCTAACAAGTTGTTAATCTCGCTCCAAAATATGTACAAAGAAGTTGTTAAAGTTGACAGCAAAATGTGTTTCCATCTCATATTCACATTGTGAAAAGCAGATATGAAAGTTGTTAATCGCTACTCCAACATTGTAAATTACTACAATATAGTTGTTAATGTGAAAAAAGAAATTGTTAACGCTTGTAAGTTATTAATCACTATTCACACCTCATAAATTATAAGTAAAAAATCGCTATGTAAGTTGTTAATCATTATTCAAACCTTGTTAATTCATATGATAAAGTTGTTAATGCTTACGAACAAGTTATTAAAGCTTGGAGAAAATATATTCACATTGCTAGCAACAAAGTTGTAAGCTGTTAATCGCTATTCAGACCTTGTTAATTCCTATGATAAAGTTGTTAATACTTATGAAGAAGTTGTTAACGCTTAGAGTAAACATATTCACATTGCCCGCAACAAAGTTGTAAGTTGTTAATCATTATGTAGATCTTGTTAATTCCTATGATAAAGTGGTTAATACTTAAGAAGAAGTTGTTAACGCTTAGAGTAAACATATTCACATTGCCTGCAACAAAGTTGTAAGTTGTTAATCGTTATGTAGATCTTGTTAATTCTTATGATAAAGTTGTTAATACTTAAAAAGAAGTTGTTAACGCTTGAAGCAAACATATTCACATTGCCAGCAACAAAGTTGTAAGTTGTTAATCTCTATTCAAACCTTGTTAATTCCTATCATAAAATTGTTAATGCTTACGAAGAAGTTGTTAACGCTTGGAGCAAACATATTCACTTTGCCAGTTACAAAATTGTAAGTTGTTAATCGCTATTCAGATCTTGTTAATTTCTATGATAAAGTTGTTACTGCTTATGAAAAACTGTTAAACGTTATTTTTTTTAAATAAATATATTCAAAGAGACATGTAAATAGACTACCGAAATTTGCCAAATGAAACATAGAAAAAAGAGAACTTTGTCCCATACTCAATTTTATACAAACTATTCAATTCAACAAAACAGAACTCCTTATTCCTCATTGATGTTAGGAACAAATTTTGCCATGGATAAAATTCCATTTTCTTTCATGGTTCAACTCAAAAGTTTCATCTTCAAACTTCATCCCATATATTGATTCTAATAATCCAAAACAGGCTTTAAGCAACACTCCATACATAAACTCTTGCTTTTACACCAATAACATAACAAGCAACTGGTAATTAAGGTAATTGAAAGGATAACAAGCTTTAAGGGATGCCTTAATCTTCAACAAATCCAGCCTTTGAATCGAGATCTTCGTCTAGTTCACCTACAACACAACTGTATGGTCCACAAAAAATCAAATAGTATTAGAGTCAGAGTACTTAATATAAAGAGTGTGACACCAGAAATTATACAACAAACAATACTAAGAAGGATTTATATGTAGTGGCCCCTAATGTAAGACAGGTATGCCCCCATAAATCAATAGTAGTATTTTGTTACAAATCCATAGCCGTTCAGTTACAAGAAAGCCCATGATATTCTTTTTCATGAGTTAGGCATCGAAATTGTCACTATATCAAAAAAAAGATCCTAATTTGTAATTTTCTAGATGCAAAGAATAATGTGTATGTATAATCATGAAAAAAAAATCTGCATTAAGGCAGATTGACACATTGGATCAAGCAACTATAAACTGCACAAAATATTTTCATTTGGAAAACCCTTAACTGAGTCATGTGCATATTCTAAATATAATATGACAGTTGAATTTTCAAAAGAAGATGACAGCTGAATTTAAAGTTATAATAAGAAAAAAACAGATTTTTTCCTACCTTTGATCCATACTTCATGACCCACATTGTGAAACAAATTATTATATAATATTATTAGATACGTGGCTAAAGTTGTGACTTTATGATCTTCAGATAAGCTTCCCTACATATTAGCAGCCATTAGCTTAAAGATACTCACTGAAGATCTAATTTAATGCAGAACACTAAAGCTCACCACTATATTTCGTCCATCATTTGTAATGACTAAAATGGTCTCTATCCCAAAGTAAAAGCTTAAATAAAAAATATCAAACAAACAGCTTAAGATATAAGCAAAAGCATACTTTGAAACTATGACAACGATTTGATGAGACTAACCTATAAAAGCAAGAACAATCACTACCTCCAAATATCTTCCTCATCTTCCTTATCTTTTATTTCAGTTATGCAATTTATCTATATCTCATTTAATTATGAAATGAATTATTTCAGTTAGATGCTAAGATTTCACGAGAAATCAGTAAAGATAGCAGGAATGAGGAAAACATAGGAAGCCCCCACCACCACTGGAAGCCAAGTTCCAAACCAAACATGTAACAATGTGTTTATACCCAAAATGAAAAGCAGAGTATGTATCATTTCAGTCTTCTTCACCTACAATTTCAACTTTGGTTATTAGAAGCCAGAGACTGAGAAATAATAAAGTAGCAAAATTTTAAGAACTCCAAGTACGAATGAAACAAGAAAGGTTGTTCCAAGCACCACCAGGTGGTGCTATAAAACCAAGTACCCCTTCAACTGCGTAAAAAAAAAATTAGCACCAAAAGCATGTAATAAGAAATCTCAATTGAAAATCACAACAAACCCAAAAATCCAACAACAAATTAAAAATTAAACACAGAAATTCATCCCTAGAACATGAAAATTGGCATTTATCAAAGTAGGGAAAGAAGGAAAAACGGAAAACAAGAAAGGTGGAGTAAATTTTAATGAGAACTTACGCCAAGAGGGAGAACTTCTGATTTGAGTTTAGATTCAGGTTTCCATTTCTCTGGCGATAGGGCAACGACTACTGAGCCCTCTCCCCCTCTCTGCTTCGAAGAACACGATGAAACAAGGGAGAACAAAAACAGAGGTGTTGATGATGAATGTTGACCGGTCTGGCCATGCTCTCAGGAGCCAGTGACGAGGATTCGTTTGTGAGATGAAGCAAGACGATAGAGCCTTTCACTGAAACAACATACCCTAGCATTTTTTCTTACCAGCAAATAAGGGGCAAATCTGTCTTTTGCTAACAAATGGAAATCCCAAATTGATCCCTAGGGACTGACATGGGATTTCGAAATGTTTAGGGACTAATTTGTCCTTTTCAATATTCAGAGGGATTTTACTGTCTTTTTCCCAAAATTATGTCTCATTTTCATGTCATATTAATCATACTTTTAAGCCTTATTTCCATTTCAATTTCCATTTCTACATCCATATCTATTTCCATATCCATCAAAATCAAGGGCGCGGGGCTTCTCCATTGAGGCCCCCTCCATTGCCCTCCATTTATGTAAAACGGCACTGTTTTGCATATTACAAAAAAAAAAAAAAAATCAGCGCCTTTTCTTTTCAATGGAAATCACCGCCTGATGAAGGAACCAGAATTGCGGTTACTTTGGTGCCTTCTGCAATTTTGATTAATATGATTTATGAATGCTTTGCAGCTTTCAAGTACATTTTTTGGGTAAATTTAACTGGAAAGCATTATTATCAAGTTCACTTTTATTTGTCTCTTCAGTTTTTTAAAAAATTTCACTTTTACCTCCAAAAAATGCTACAGATTTACGGCAATTTAGGTTCCTTCAACAATTAAAAAATTCTTTATTTTGCGCCCAATAAAATTTGCAAGTGGTAGGTGGTGATTTTGATGGTATGAATTATAAATACAGGTATAGATATAAAAAATTTGATATTATACTGCATAAAATGTTGAATGTGGTGCCAACAATTTTCTTGGCTTGGAGAGTATTTGTGTACAGAGTAATAAAAAGAACTTCAGATCAAAGAAAGAATAATAAAAAAAGATAAACTTAAATGATGAAGAACACGATAATCTGATCATGAAATAAAAACCATCCAATGATTTCTTTTGAAGCACCGCCTACCGCTTACAATATTTGTTGGATGCAAAATAAAGAATTTTTGTAATAGCTGAAGGAAATTTCTGTAATAGTTGAAGGAACCAAAATTGCGCTAAATCTGTAGCTTACAATTGAGCTTCTCGCACTGAGATGAAATTGGCCATGTTGCTGAGGGAAAAAAGGCTCTGAATTTTTTTTTAATATGCAAAACGCTGCCGTTTTACATAAATGGAGGGGCAATGGAGGAGGCCTCAATGGAGAGGCCCCGCGCCCCAAAATCAATTCCAGTGTATCAAACAAACCCCAACACTTTGACTTAGTTCTCAATAGTAATACAAGCGTTAGAGTAAGATTGAAAATGTAAATACTCCATTTGTTTTTAATTATAAGATCAATTTGATCTTTAAATGCATATTGAGGAAGCAAAGTAAAATATTAAATTAAAACATATGTCACATGTAATTAGACCATATGGTAGTTTATACATAATATAAACTTGTTGAGAAAAAATATAATTATAAATAATTTAAAGTGACTTATTTTGCATCATTAATTTCTTTTAAAAAAAGTCAATTTAATATTAATTTCTTTTACAAAAAGGTCAATTTAATCTTATATTTAGAATTAGAGAGGGTAAATGATAAGAAGTTGACTCATAAGCCACAAAGTTAATTTCAAACACTACTACCAATATGAGGGTATTGTTGAAAGATGATCGGTAAATACACCTTTAAGTGTTTTTCAAATTTGGTGGCATGTCCAGATGTCCTGACTGATTGGCCTTAATGAGTGGACTCAATTTAACCTAATTTAATTTTTTAGTAAAAGAATAAAAAAGTTTATTTATCGCAAAAAATTAAAAGTTTAAAAAAAAAAAGATTAAAACACCATAATTTAACAAGCAGATTTATTAATTTCATTTACACTAAAGAATATCATAACATATTTGGAAAATATTCTGTGGGGAACAAGTTTTGGTGCCAGGGTATTGTCTTTCCATCTTGGAACCCATTTTAAGAAACCCTGCAAAAGCGCAAAAGAAAAAGAAACCGATAGAATTTACTCCTTTTGTTTGAAGATTCATAATTTCATATTGTTGAATACGAGGAATACTTTCTAGTCAGAAACACCTGTAACGTACGTGAGGGCCTAACTTATAAATTTTAAATGAAAAATGATGATATTAATAATTAATATATAAATCATCCCTATAAAATATTAAAAGTTTAATAAATATCCTTTTATTATTAGTTATAAATGATGGTATAAATTTATGTCAGTATATATTAGTATTCAGTTATGAATAGTGCATTTTTTTATAAAATAAACAGTCTTTAGAAAATAAGTACTCAAATATGGCAACATGTTGATAAAAAAAAATGACAACATGCATTAGTTACTTATTTATAAAAAAGTTCACATACAAGATATAACTTATAAACATCAAAACAACTATTACAGCATCAAATCTACAAATTGATGGAATCACAGCTATGAAATTGGTTTTGAATGAACAACTTCTAATCCACATAATATAAATATAATGGATTCAACTATAACAAATTAAAAAGATGAAAGAAAGCACTAAAGATACCACCCTATACATTCAAGAGGCATAAGACTCTCATAACAATCACTCAATCTCTTTCTAACAATAAGATCCTTGATATATAACCTTTCTCTCACAGTAACAATTAGATAGAAAATGTTGTTATTACCCTTATTCACATGGTTTACACCCTTCACAATTGTTCTAACACAAACACAATATTGACGATCCATCAGCAAAGCATTAACAGCCGGTATAACTTAAAAAAATTTCATATTGTGATGCCACATAATAAGAAATCCATTAAAAAAAAAATAAACACTACTACAAAAAGTATTTTTAACGTCACAAATTTTGGGGGTTTCCACGTCACTTTTTCAGGGGACATTGAAACAAGTGACATGGAAAATGGACTTTTAACGTCACATATTTATGTGACGTAGAAAGTCAGAGAAACCACGTCACACATAATATTAGGTGTGATGTTGTAAGTTTCTCGGAGGAAACCACGTCACACAGAATATTTTTGTGACGTGGTTTCCAGGAAACCACGTCACACAAATATTCTGTGTGACGCTGTTTCTTTTTTTTTTTTTTTAAAAAAAAACATTTTTAATTTTTCTATTCCCCGTTGATATACATTGCAAATGTCTAAATGCAGGTCAGATAATACATACACAAAATTCAAGTTCCAAGCAATGTACAGAGCATAACAATAAAATGCTATCACTACTATACAATCACCAACATAGGCCAGACCAAAGAAAATAAGTCGAATCGAATGAAAGGAAAGATCACCAGCAAATAATTTTGATTCAGATTGTTACATAATCAAAAATAAAAGGAAAAATTGAGCAATACGTTCACGAATCGCATCGATGTCTTCGACTGTAAATTCATCGATTCGGTCATAAAACTGCAACAATAATGGATACTATGATCAATACAAAGATAAAATTGTATGAATCATATAATAAGCTATAGATAAGAATTTATACCTGTGGGAAGGATCCGCTACGGTCACTCTCAATAATGTCACACATATACTTCATGACATAATACCCACACTCCTTATTCGTCGGTTGCTTGGGGCACTTTATAAATCAAAGGAAATAATATAAATTAATAACAAAGTAAATAATATCTCAATAATATCTCAATTGACTAACATTGAAGGAATTTAAATCAAAATACTTACTTTAGGTCTTTGCACCGTGATGGGATTATTCATTTCATCGGTATCTTCCATAAAATGCCATTGCTGAATGCCCCTGAAATGGAACCAAAATTAGCACCTATACATGAAAATAATTTATTTAACCCAAAGTAAAAAGTCATTAAAACTACTTACTTCGATAAAAGAGTTTTATAATAGGAGGTTATATTATGCCTCAAGGAGTCAAACCAAACCAAACGATGTTGTCTGGGGCAAATGACAGCTAATGACCAGTGCTTACTGAAAGACATTAAAACTATTAAGGCCACACAGAAACAACAAAACATTTGTAAATGTGCAAATGATAAAAATTTGGCAAAAAGTAATAATCACACTTACTCTTGAAGAATAGGCGCAAAATAGACAGATCCCCGATTCGCTGACATTTGATGTATGACATAAGCTCGCATCTCATCCTCATATCTCAGCTGGTCCGCCTTGTTGTTGAAATCATCTCTCCTCGCCAAGGCCAATGGACTAAGGAATCTGTATTGTTCTGTGCTTAATTGGATGCATAGGTCGTGGAAGTACCTAACGTAAAATAATTGAAATTATAAAAGGATAGAAGTACAAATATTGTAGAGACATAAATAGTAATAGTAATTTACATAGTTGCTAATTCGAGCCAGGCGAGGTCAATACAGTCCATTGTCAAAAACTCCACGATATCTCTGTCACCATCAATCGCAAATTCATATGTACGATCTGGACTGACTACTCCTGGAGGCATCTTAATGGATGTGGATTGCAAACTTGGTTGCATCTCCCGTAGGAGTTGGAGAGAAGGATATTGATCTGGAAAGACCTGTAGGTGATGAAAAAATCAGTGTTATATATTCTTACATGCTGTAATATATTAAAACAAGCAATCTCAAAAATTAAGTGTACATACCACATCAACCGGCGCCTTTTGTTGAGTCTTGTGTACAAGTCGTCTTGGCCACAAGATGAATGCCCCCATAGCATCGCCTAGTCTGGTTACTTCGCTATCATGAACAGGTATAGCTGAACCCCTCTCATTCTTTCGAACATTTGTAACAGACACCTTCACTTGGTCCTCCGAAATACGCTTATTATGTATGAAGGAGGCGTTCGGGAACTGGAGAGCTTTTGCGACCGCGCGCAGGCGAGGGACATCGAGATGGAGATAACACTCCTCTCCAACTTCAGGGTCATTGTCTGGTGTGGGATTTGATTGGTCCTCACGAATTGATCCTAACAGCACAGTGTGATTGCAGCTGTCTTTGCCGCTTGGACCTCCGGTAGCGGGGGACTCCTATAGGAGATGATATTATACAGAGTGAGTGTAATTTTCTAATTGACAAACTCGGAAGTCGGTAATTAAAATATATAAAAGATGCTCAAACTTGCTGTCTTTGTTGAGAAGAGTTTGATGAGATTCCAAGCTGTATAGTAGACGCTCTAACCTGTGCCTCAATCTGCGCACGGATCTGCTCCCCCATATAACCCGAAAGAGCTTCCTGGACCTGCGCAGCCACCTGACTTTCGAATTGTGCTGCCATCTGCCGTTGGGATAAAGCAAACTGCTCCTCCAATTGGGCCTCCATCTCCGCCCGAGCCTTAGCCACAATCTCCTCAGTGGATTCTCTACGGTTGTAGTTGGATCTGCAGCCAAAATACTTGGCAAACCCTACAGTCCTGGGCTCCCCGAGTACTCGGCCGGGGCGATCGGGCTTCCCAATTGCCGTGGCCAGGATGTCCATCCTCCCAGAAGGTGTGAAGGACCCTTGGGTAGCCAGCTGCTCAAGTTCGACCTACAATGACCGAAAAATCGTAAGTGGTAATTTGTTATAAAACCACAAGTTAAATGAATGAACAACCAAGTAAAATACTTACAATCCTATTTGCAACTGCTTCAGCCTCCGGATTGATAAATGTTCCTTCTTTATTCTTCCTTCCCTCAGACCATTTCGTATGACGTGAGAAGGACGGCGGAGGCTCTATAACAATGGTAGGATCGGACCGTGCCGCTTCCTCCATTTCCGCAAAATATTTCTCGGTCAACTTTTTCTCGACCCACTTGTAACCCCCCCGAGACATTGTGTGCTTGTAGATATTCTTTTCTTGATGCTCCTTTTGTTTTTGGCTTTTCTCCTGTGAAAACTAAACTAAGTTAGTTAACTAATATAATATGTTAAAATTCATCAGTTTTGAAGCAAAGTAAAAGATCTATACAAACCTGAAACTTTTTATCTAATCGTTTCTTAACAAACGTCTTCCAAGTCTCTGGGTCAAGAGAGGGGTAGGTCTGACAGGGATCTTGATCCATCTTGTTCCCCCGGATGTAATCTTTGGTCAGGGTAGTCTTGAAATTCTTCCACATCTTGCGCGCTTCGTTCAACCAAAAATCCTTGAACTGTTCGGTGTTTGGGACATCAAAATTTTGCTGCAAAGAATAAGAATAAAATACACATCAGTTGAGTAACTAAACAAACAAATACATGCATATTAGGAACAAACAGATAGATAATGATAAAACATACCAAGATATCTGACCAACATTGATCCTTAATGTCTTTTTCGACTTCCCTCCAATCGTCAACCAATATGCTTACTCGATTCCTTGCCACAAAACCGACGTAGCTCACGAAATTCGCGCCAATTTCCCCGATAGGATTCATGTCCTCGTCAAATTCCACATGGATAGGCTGCACATTTGTCCCATGACGGACAACAATGTCAGTGAGCTTCGTCGGACCTCTTTTCTTTCTTCGAGAGGGATTGTTTTGTCCCTGATTGTTAGAATCATCCTCCATGATGTACCTGTTAACAAATCAATGATGTGAAGAGTCAATAAAAGGCAACAACTTTCACAAAAACAAAATAAAAACAATAACAGTACTTAATACATGATAATTCAAAAAGGTTCTCACTTTATGTGTTATCCCATATCCCCTCACAATGATCATTTCTAGAGGCAAATTGGTCATCATCAACATCTATCAATTCAAATTCACTTGGTTCACGTGGTCCTGTGCACAAAGGTGGTATCTCATCTAGATCTAAAGTGGGAGCGCGGTCCTTTTGCTTTTTACTTTGCAACACTATGGACAATTGCTTATTTGTGGGATCTGTTACATAGAACACCTGTTTTGCGTGACTTGCTAAAATAAAAGGCTCATCTCTGTATCCAACCTTGTGAATATCAATTGAGATCATACCAGTGTGGGGATCAACTCCAACTGCACTATTGTTAACCCACTTGCATTTAAAGATTGGAATTTTGAACTTGGTGTAACTAACTTCCCAAATTTCTTCAATTACCCCATAATATGCCATGGAAGCCAATCGTGGGTTTTTATCTTTCGAACTGGAGAAGTGCATCGCTTCGGCTACCACCATCACGCCACTGTTTTGCATGGTGCTGTTGTTGTCCTGAGCCTTAGTGTAGAAACAATAGCCATTTATGTCAAAAGAGCCCCAAGTAACAACCTCAAAACGAGGCCCTCCTGCTAACCATCTTATTGTATCCGGCCCACCGGTCTCCTTTTGAACTTTCTCTTTGAACCACCCAATGAATGTCCTGTTATGCTCGTTAGAAATCTGCATGTCACTCTTTTTCGGGTTCTTTTCTTTCAGGATCCTCTTATGCTCATCCAAATAAGGTTGCACTTCTTCCATATTATTCAAGATGTATAGGTGTGCTTGTAACACCTCTTCACGGCGCATAGTCTTCACTTTGATGCCACGTACCCACTTACCGATCCCATCTTCATGTCGTGGGTTTTCCTCAACCCCTTTTAGATACGATTTGCAAAAATCCATTGCCTCCTCAACTATGTATCTTTCAACAATTGATGCCTCAAGTCGATGTGGGTTCTTAGAATACCCTTTTAAGACTTTCATGAATTGCTCGAACGGGTACATCCACCTTAGATAAACAGGGCCACACAGCCTTATCTCCCTTACCAAATGAACAATCAAGTGCACCATAATATCGAAAAATGCTGGAGCAAAGAGCATCTCTAGTTGGCACAATATAACATAACCTTCATTTTCCAACTCGTTGAGCTTTTCAGTGTCGATGACTTTGCTACAGATCGTATTGAAAAACATACACAGTCTTGTTATGGTCATCCTGACATCATCTTCCAAAATGCCTCTTATAGCAATTGGTAAGAATTGTTACATCAATACATGGTAATCATGCGACTTCATTCCCACCAACTTCAAATCATTCATAGACACAAGTCTGCTAACATTGGAGGAATAACCCTGCGGAACCTTGATCCCACTCAAACACTCACACAGACTTTTTTTCTCCTCTTTGGAAAGTGTATGAGCAGCAGGTTCCATATAAGCCCTCTTGCCATTTTCACTGACTACAGGATGCAACCGTGGTCTTATGCCCATTTCAACCAAGTCTAATCGAGCATTGAGTCCGTCCTTTGTCTTCCCCTGTATGTGCAACAGTGTCCCAACAAGACTATCACCAACATTTTTCTCCACATGCATCACATCTGTACTGTGCCTCACATCGAGATATCGCCAATAAGGTAGATCAAAGAAGATTGACCTCTTCTTCCAAATAATCTTCTCAGAACCGGTCTTCGTCTTCTGTTTCTTACCGAATACCATATTGACATTCTCAACACGACGGTAAACTTCCTCCCCGGTTAAGGGGGTCGGAGCAGATCGGTACTCAGATAAGCCATTAAAACACTTCTTTAGTCTACGGTAAGGATGGAACCGATCAAGAAACCTCCTGTGACCGAAGTAGACGGTTTTTCTTCCGTATTTGAGATAGTGGCAGTGTGTGTCAGACTCACATATAGGGCATGCCATAAAACCCTTCACACTGTAACCAGAAAGATTGCCATATGCAGGGAAGTCATTTATTGTGGTAAACAACATAGCTCGCAACTTGAATGTCTCCTGCCTGTAAGCATCAAACACATCTACGCCTTCCTCCCACAACATCTTCAAGTCCTCAATCAAAGGTGCCAGGTAGACATCGATATCGTTACCAGGCTGTTTCTGCCCTGAAATCATCATTGACATCATCACATACTTGCGCTTCGTGCACAACCGAGGCGGCAGGTTGTAAATGACCAACAAAACTGGCCAAGCACTATGTGTGCTACTGAGACTCCCGAAAGGGTTGAAACCATCCGTACACAGTCCGAGACGAAGGTTCCTCGGCTCACCACCAAATTCAGGAAACATGGAATCTATCTTCTTCCATTGAGGAGAATCAGCAGGATGCCGGAGATATCTTCCATCGGATATTCTCTCATCACAATGCCATCTCAATTTCTTTGCTTCTGCCTCATTTGCAAACAAGCGTTTAAACCGTGGAACAATTGGAAGGTACCACATTACCTTCAAAAGTATCCCTTTCTTTGATCCATCATCATCACCAACGGCATCCTTCCTCGGTTTGTACCTCGAAGTATGACATTTTGGACACTCTTTTAGGCCCTCATACTCTTTCCTGTATAACACGCAATCATTAGGGCAAGCGTGTATCTTTTTATACTCCATGCCCATCTTGCTTAGAACTTTTTTAGCCTCGTACATGCGCTTCGGAAGCACATTGCCTGCCGGGAACATATCACTCAAAGCTTCAAGCATCTGTGAGAATCCCGCGTCTGCCCACCCATTTTCTGTCTTTATTTTCAACAATTTCAGGACGCCGGTTAACCGAGTATACTTAGTACACCCCGGGAACAACGGTGTCTCTGCATCACTCCTCAACTTGTCGAACTCATGGACCACAGAAAATGACTCCGCCCCAATGTCATTAATCATCTCGTCCATTCCATCATCACAAACACCATCCACCGCTTCTTGTACATTTTGTGACGGGAACGCATGTACGGTACTTCCCAATTCCCCATGCCAAAGCCACTTCTTATAACGGAGATTAATCCCATCACAAAGAAGGTGATCCCTTATATCATCAATGCTCTTACGATAAGCATTTGCACACTTCACACAAGGGCAAAGATACATGCCATTCTTACTGGACACGTTTTTTTTGGCAAATTCAATAAATTCTTCCACACCCATCTGATACTTTTTAGTGGTTCTCAATGCATGCATCCAACTACGATCCATTCTGTTAAACCTATACCGTCTCCAACAAACTAGTCAAGTTTATCTCACTACATTATTAGGAAGAAATGGGCATGCTATGCATATCTTCACTTCATGCAAATTTTTTAAAAAATTTGGCAAAGCCTCCTCTTGTAAATGTGACATCCAAAAATTACATTTACAATCCAATTTCACTCCAATTATTTGAAGTGATTTATAGAAGCAAAACCAGCATGTAAAATGCAACAAAGGAACAAGCAACAATGCAACGAAATTCACGACGATTTTAGTAGCAACAAGATCAATTAGACAAAATAAATCTTCAGCAATTTGAGAACAAAAACCAATAGCAAACCAATTTACAAGACTTATAAAACATTTTGGCAAGTATGCAATATTTGCAGTGACTACAACGTAACAGCATTTGCAAACCAATTTACAATTGAACATTAAACATTCTATGGGAGACCAATTTATAAGACTTACAAAACCATTAAATATTCTATGGCATTTTTTGCAATTTACAATTGAGAAAAAAAAGGCAGCAGATTTAATTATCAGGAAAAAATAAGGAAAAGAAGGAACCTTGATGAAGTGAAGCTGTGAACGGAGGCGCAATTGAAATTGCTGAACCCGATAGGAGGAAATCAGAGCTGAAAAAAACTTTGAACAAGTAAAAAAAAGAACCAGATAGATAGAATTGCATATTTAATTACCAACCAGCGAAGTTTTCAACAGATATATTGATGAAAACAGCAGCTATTCCAGTACCTGTTAAAATTTGATGAAATACACATAATCAACAATAATTTAACATATATGAGAAAGCTAAGGATATATAAGGTGCATGCATGAAAGGCATAACGTCACTAAGCTTTATGCCTATGTCTCATTTTTTTTCCTCCTCCAAAAAACGATTTTTTAGAATTAAAAAAATACCATCAAATCTGCATTAGAATAATAATAATTTATAAAAACAGAACTAATGAAAAATAATCACAGCAGTCGCAAGATAATCAAATTTAAAAAAGAAAAGGATTTTTCTAACCACATACCAAATGAACCATTAATAGTTCAATCATGGCAATTCAGAACTAGAGCTTATAAAATTGAAACTACCAGAATATATATACACTTCAAGGTTAAGATAAGAAACTCAAGGCAGAAAGAAGAAGAACGTACCAATTCCTATGAGCAAAGCAAAGAACCATTTCACCACCAACAAATAGCCCACATTACAGCTTCCCTCTAAGCTCCTATCAATATCAAATTACAGAAAAAATAAAGATTTGATTCTAAACTATAACAGAAACCGAAATAGCAATAGCAAGAAGAACGTACCAATTTTCAATGACTTCATAGTGTGGGGGGTTGTGTGCCCGTGGGTGGGTGGGTGTGTGGGGGGGTGTGGCCGTGGGTTTGGGGGGGGTTTTGGCCGTGTGGGGGTGGGGGGTGGGATCCCCGTGTGTGTGGGTGTGTGTGGGGGGGTGGGTGGGGCCATGTGGGGTGGGGGGTGTGGCCGTGGGTTTTTGGGGGGGGTGGGGGGTGGGGGTGGTGAGCTTGTTGGGGGGGGTTGGCCGTGCGTGTGTGTGTGTGTGTGGGGGGGTTTGGCCGTGTGTGGTGGGGGTGGTGGGGGTGTGTGTCTGTGTGTGGGGGGTGGGGTTTGGCCGTGTGTGGGGGAGGGTGGGGGTGGGGGGTGTGTGTCTGTGTGTGGGGGGTGGGGTCTCGGGGTGAAGCCGTGTGTGTGTGTGGGGGGGGTGGGGGGTGGTGGGGGTGTGTGTTTGTGTGTGGGCCACCTCACCAGCTTGTGGGGGGGGAGGGGGCGGGAAGGGGAAAATTGGGGGCGGGAAAGTTTCCACGTCACACCACTTGTGGTGTGACGTTGAAACTTGGTTTCCACGTCACACCACATTGTGGTGTGACGTGGAAAACCCCCCCCCCCCCCCTTCTTTTTTTTTTTCATTTTCCCTCCAACCATTTTTTCATTTTTTTCATTTTTTTCATTTTCTGAAAAACACTTTTAACGTCACACTAAAATTTTAGTGTGACGTGGAAAAGTTTCAACATCACACTTAATTTTAAGTGTGATGTTGTTTATTTTTTGTTGATTTTCAATGTCACATTTTTAAATAAGTGACGTTAATTGGTGACATAAAATGGGATTTTTGTAGTAGTGAAATGAAAAAGCTTATACTACTAACTTCCCTATCACAAGAGGAGACACAAGCCCTGGCAATAAAAAAAAAAAAAAACAAGAGGAGACACAATTAAGCATCTACCCAAATTCGGTTTCAAGTAAATGAGCATGAATCCAACTTTTTAGTTGGGAATTCCATATTGTTGAGAGAGTGAATGCTTGCAAATTGCAATACTCATAAATCCCATAGAAGCTATATTTGATCATGACATTGGCATGAACCTAGACTCTAGGATATACATGAAAAAAAGAAGAAAACATTGACATAGAAGAAAGTAATTATAGGCTATTGTGTTCAATCTTTATAGGCCACCACGATATCATCCCCACTATAGTGCCCTCTTGTTAGGTTCAATCTTATTATAAGAGAATCCATCAAAACCTAAAGTATTCATCGTGCAAACATCCGCACGATTTCCATCTTACATCAAGTGCTTTCTTTATAGCTCTTCTACACTAGAAACCACAAATATATCCATTTTTGTTACTTTCATTCCCAGTTTATCTTGGCCCCTTTGAAATGTGTAGGCCTTGATGATTAAAATCACTATAGTGTGAAAAATGCATATGCATCCTTTGAATCAATCTTCTTTAACCTTCTTGTAACGTGGGATATATAGAGGGGAAGTGCTCACAATACTCGTGCTTTCTATTAAAGGCCAGAAGAGGCTTTCTTAAAATGGAATTCTTCCCCATACCAATACCATGATTACTTTAATACAATCACCCGAAAAGACATTTTTCAAATGCTTTTCAAAATCCTGGCTTAGCTTTAAGACATTTTATTAAAAATTATATAGGATATGTTAATTTTTTTAAATATGTCGACCAAAATTATAACCTCTATCTTTTATTTGAAAAAAGTACTATTAAACTTCTAGATCGAGGTTAACAGTTTTAATAAAAGATTATTCACGAGGACTTGATTCAAAACAATATATTTATAAGGACCTCAAAATGTTAAATACGGAAACTTAATCTTTTTAGGTTATGAATTCGGTCATCCTGATAAAAAGCAATTGAAGAATAATGTCATAACAATTTGAGACATTAGCAAGAAGGATATTTAAGAATAAAGGAATCAATAATTTACAAACTTTTGTAATTTGAATGATAACATTTTGTATTTGAAAATGAGGAAGGATTGATACAAGGGAAAATGACAAAAAAATCATTTTTAATTTGTAAAATTTTAAATAAGGAATTTTGAGTTGTTAATGGTTGTTAATACCTATCATAAAGTTATTAATACTTATGATAAAATTGTTATTAGAATTTTATAAATTGGGAGAGATTTTTTTATCATTTCCTTCCATATAATTGAATTGGGATTAGACGTGGCGAAATACATCTGAAATTCTGTTCTCTTGAAATCCACAACATTAATTTTGGGAAAGATGTATGATCGCCTGCGTTGTCAGTCAGAATCTGCAAATTTGCAGCAACTTTTCTTTTATGCGCACATGCACTACTTCCTTCCATTTTTTTAATCTGTCAATTCTTCTACATAGATTCTCTCTCAGTGTTTAGCAGCTAGCTTCCAGATTTATGATATTTTAATTCTATCTGGTATGAATTATTATAATTTTTCTTGGGGACAAATAATTAAAAGGTTCGGTTCATGGATATTGATGAGATTTATTACCCCCTGATCTAATCCTATTTAAACAGGACTGAGAGAAAATATTCAGCGTATGAAATTTATTATACAAATGTAGTAGTATAAATGTATATCCTTAACCAGAATTTATATATTATGAATGCACTTCTCATTAATGTATATTTAACCCATTAGGTCGAAAATCAATATAAGCCATTTTAAAATAATTTACTGAAACAAAAAATAGTTTCCCTCATTGTGTTTTATTAAATTGAAATTTTTGTTAACTTTATTCATATTATATAATGTTTCAATCAGAGAAAAAAATACAAGAAGTCACAATTAAATATTTATTATATAGATAAAGTTGGCAATAAAAATTAACTATTGTGTAGGTGATTTATATCATGAACTAAATAATATTCATTTTAAAAGTGATTTATTTCTTGGACAGAAAGGAGAGCTGATATTAAATAACAATAAAATTAAAAAGTTAATAAACCTTAAGATAAAGTTAATGAGGATTAAACTTTTATTTGTTCTAATGAAATATATTGGGAGTAACGATAGAGTATAGATTAGAAGAACATGTCTTGACGATCAAAATTAAAACCTGGATAATATATCTGGACATATCCCTGTAGAAAAGCAAATCAATAATGTGAAACATTTATCTTTTAAAGAATGATGCGATCATTTAGCGTTGATATTAATTTGTTAAAAAAATGTATACAGGAGGTGCATTAATTTGTCTAATCGCGCCATGATGCGATCATATTGACACAAAAATGCATAGATGTGTTGAAAAAGAACCCATAATTGACGTAAAGAAGATTGATGAGTAAGAAATTGAGATTGCAAATCCATCAGGATATATCAAACTGGTAAACTTATACCATTTACTCCCTCCATCCCTATATATAAGAGCAAAAAATTTGAATAGTTTTGTCCCTTTTTATAAGAGCCTGACATAATTTGTCAAAACATTTAATGAGATTTGTCCCATTTTACCCATCATTATTCTCTCTATTCACATTCTCTTTCATACCAATTTATAACACTATTATCACATTTCTCTCTCTTATATAAATAAGGGCAGACTTGAGAAAACAAAATTATTTCAGACATATTTATTTCTCTCAACCATTTTCTTAATCTGTGTGATTTTACCTCTTTGACTCTTATAATAAAGGACGGATGGAGTATTACTTATGCAGAGAAGGTAATTTCATGTAGAGAAAATTGTTGAACTAATTTATTAAATGTCATGTCAAGTATTCTCACTTGATTAAATAATATGATTTTGTATGTTCTATTTGGATAGATTATAAATGATGTGACCCTACAGGTTTATTTGAAAATTTCTCTATCTCACTATACTTGTTTAGTCATATTTAATTAGTGGTTAACTGGTTATCCGTAATATATAGTGAAAATGGGATGTGGTTGGATTTATCTCATTTTTCCTTCTCTCCTTTTCCAATCAGAATCTCTCATCCACTACTACATAAAAATAATGAATGTTCAAGATTTGCTATTTTCTAAAAATTATTACTATAAATATAAATAAATATAAACTCTTAAAATCATATTTAGTTCATAATTGCAATAAAGAACAAATATATAAATTTTAATTTATAAAATATTATACTAATACTTTTAGAAAATATTACATTTGAACAATACATTTCTTGATCTAAAGGTGGAGACGAGATTTTGAGAAAAAAATGAGAAAAAGGAAAATGAAAGTATCATCCCCTACTAATGTAGTGCCATACTTTGTCCTCACGCATTTTTTCCTTTTAATTAAATTGTATTTATAATTGGAAAATGGTATTGGTTAATTAATTGTCTAATTGTTGTGCTGTATTTATGAACTTGAATAATGTAATGGTTTACTCAAATATGAAATAAGGCAAAAGATAACACTATTTTCTTTAAATATTTAAATACACTCCCTCTAGCTAGGTGCTAATTTTAAGGCAAAGTTAAAACATGTTACTTAGTTGAAAATTTAGGATAAAGATGTTGTATTTTTTTTTTTCTGATACATGGGAAAGTATAACGAGAAACAAAACAGCCAAATATATTGTAGTGTATGTGTATATTGTTGGCATGCCTTCAATTATAATATAATACTTTATAAATCGGAAAATGAACTTCAATGAAAGATAAAATTAGAAAAACTTATCATTTTTTACAAGTTTAAAAACACCAATTACTACCACTATGCAAGAATAATAATTAACAGTTAATTAACTTTTTATATTATCATCTATCGCTTTTTTGGATCATATTATCAGATATTTGAGAAATCGACTAATCTAAATTGAAGTTTGTGACTACTCCTCCTGATATAAGGTGTTTTTTTTTAGATGTAAATGGTTAACTTTATTAACACAAAGTGTTTTACTTCAATTACATATTTTTTATCGGACAAGTAATAAGGTAAAACAATCCATGGATACTTAGATGTAATTAAATGGAGGTAGAATTGGGGTTTAATAGTAAGATAAATTTAAGTGCTTGTCTGGCATCATATTTTGTGATGACAAATAGACCTTTTTTTTCCATGAAAAGTAACCTTGGTCCAACACATATATAATGTTTGAGATGTCTATTGAGAAAATGATGAATTCATAGGCCAAAAGTCAAGGTTGAATGCAAAGTAATTTTTTCTTTACTTTTGGCCTGATGAGCTTTAATTTTGTTTATATTTGAACAATTTAAAACTATATTTTCAATATATCATAAAAAAAAAAAAAAAAGTTTATGCAAACTTCTTGATAAAAGTCTTCCTTAATATATAATCATATTACACCAATTCATTTTTAGGTTTGATTCTACAAAACCCTCCTTAAATTTTGGGGAGATGCTTATAACCCCTCAATATTTCAAAGTTAAAATTTAACCAATTTGAACTTCTTCTTCTTCTTTTTTCTATGGCCCACTATGGTCATCTCCTTCTTCCTCTTCCTCCATTAATATAAGTCATAATCGTCTAGTGTACATCCCACGTGATCTTAGCTCATCAGCTGTATCGATATCATCATCATCTTCCTCACCACCATCATATTCGTATTCCCTCTGACTTATTATATGGCGAGCTCTGCTGCCTCTCCTTTAATACTCTATATTATGCTGTAACGAAAGGGATGTGATCCTCTGCTTCTCTGCTTCTTCTGCCATTGCTGCACCATCTTCCTCCAATCGTAGCCACATATTCCTCCACGCCACCGTCTTCCTCGGACTCCTTAATTTCATTCTACAGTACTTCTCTCTGCAACTTCTAATAGCTATATTACTGTATACTAGCAATACACAGTATTTGGTCTTTGTAACCGCGCAAATTTTCAAAATTTATTATACTTGGCAACCCAATATAAAATATAGGCATGTATGCACAATTTCTCCATATGTTAGCAAAAAACGTGTTTAAAAATATAAATTATAAATTTCACGATTTATTGAATGTCTTAAACTTATATCATATATATTATGTATATAATGAAAAAAAATTATGTTTTTGAAATATATATTTTTATATATTTAAAATAAATCTTAATAAATAAATTTCAATTAGCGATGAAAAAATAAAATAATAATTATTTGTAATATAATCAAAATTAATAAATTTTTTAACATGTTATCAAGTTTGAAAATATAATGTATAGGGATTATTTTGGTGTTGCATACATTTTTTTGAAAAATATAAATGTTTAAATAATTTTTTGTTAAATAGGAGTGTTTTGATAAAAAAAATTTTTAGAACCAAAATTGATGGTCAAGTAAAAGTTTAATATAAAGAGGTTTGTAAATTATACTTTTTTTTAAAAAAAAAAGATTTTCCCCAAATCACTTTGAACTTGAGATCATTGGAGCATAAAGGGCTTTTATCTCTTCCAACAAATGAGAAATTTATATACATTTTAAATTTTTTATCGCCTCAACCAATAACTTGTTTGAATATAATAAACACTTTAAATTTGAAAGATATTTATATACATTTTTAAACTAGTTGAGAAACTTTTGTAATTTAAGAAAAACAGAAAGATATTTAGTGTATTTTATTTTATTTTTTTAATATTAGCACAAGAATGATTTATTTAAAGAAAGAATTCCCGTGCAAAAAATATAAGTCCAAAAGTATATGAATTAACATTAACATTAATATTAATGTGTCATTATAAAATAAAATCTATACAAAGTATTGTTATTGTAATCGGTGCAAGCCGTGCAGCAAACTCTTATTAGAAGTTTTGTCCAAAAAGAAACCAGCCAAGTAATATAAACAATTTATTTTTAGTTTTTTTTACGAACAAGGATTTGATTATATAGTTTTAACAGGAATTCATGAAACAAGGATTAATAAGTTTGTTACATGGTTTTTCTTACTTAAAGGAAGGCAAAGGTAGTTAATAGCTAGCTCATTGGCCTGGCCTTATATATTCAACTACCAGCACTATTTTGAAGTTTTGTTAGTTTTATTTGAAAATGCTTCATGAGCTCCTGAAATTATTTTTTAGTTTCGAAGAATGATTTTTGAAAGGGTTAATTATAAATCCATTCTGTCATTACAATTAGATTTTCTTTTATTTATTAATTATACCACTCTATTTCTTATTATAAGTCCAATTACCACAAAATTTTTGCTCCTAAATATAAGTCCATTTTGGGATTAATTAATGCTATTGTGACTATTTTACCCCTATGTTGGAAATAGAGAAGATGAGAGGGAATGTTTGCAATGCATAAAATATTATTTTAACACCTACTCTTAAATGAGGGTAAAGTTGGAATTTTTTTAAAAAATAGGACATATTTAATGCTATAACTTCCACTCCTTTGTATGCGAGTAGTCATTATGAACTTATGGTGGACTTATAATAAGGAACAGAGTGGTAGAAGTAGTTTTTTATTTAAATGAATAAAGTGAACATATACTCTTTTTACTTTCAGATTTTATTTCAATTTTTTTTCTAAAACATTTTAAAAAATTACGGTGCTCATAATTTTGGAGGTATATTTAATCAATAAAATAGTTTAAAATCTCCTATTATTACAAAATTTATAGTCCAAACTCCAAAGACGATAGCTTACGTTTGCTTGATAACCCAAGTTCAAAAATTCTTCAACTGTAATGTGTGTAACTTATCTTTAACTATATGTAAAATGGAAGACATTTAGACATTATTGAAGATATGTCGCTATAGTTAAATAATAGTTGCACCTGTTGAAAATATGTTGTACCCTTCAATGATTACACTTTTGTGCAATACATTTTACAATAGACTTTCAGTAATTTTTCCTATAAGTATATAAAGTTGAAGTCGTTTGACTTAATTGATATTAAACACCTCCTAAATTCAGTTCAAAAAAACACCTCCTAAATCTTGGTCTAAACGAGAGACTACGAGTTAATTAAACGCCGGGCGAGTTCATCAAATTTAGTTTTCTTGTTTGAATAGTATAATAATTCATCAATTAGCACAAGCAATTTTCAAATTAAACTTCAAATCCAAACATAATATAAGTAAATAATATTAAAATAATTAATTAATTAATTAATGCCAACTTACATACGTATGTTGATGTTTTTCAATGTGCCAACTAGTTTAATTGACCCTTATTTGCCAATGAGCTTTAGCTCAAATGGCACCACCCTTCCTCTCTTATTGAGGAGATAGGGTTGGGGGATCTAATCCTCACAAGAATGGGAAGTGTGTGTTTGGGTGTGTGAGTAGTCCCTCCATGGAGAAATTAATTAGATTAGGGGTTAAAAAAATTGACCCTGGTTTTATTCCCTTTTTTTCAAACCCTGATTTTATTCCGCTGCATATGATGAATGTTGTTTCCCACATTTATCTGCGAAATAATAAAGTTATATTGGTAGAAGTTCTAGAAGAATATCATTTTTATTCTTCCCCCAGCTAACTTTCAATCCAGAAATTGTCATTATTACTTAGCTTATTTCGATCGAACAAAAAAATTACTTAGCTTATTAAATGAATGAAATTGTAAATTTTCCCTTGTAATCTTATAATTGAAGGATCTCGTGATTTACTCTTTAATCACTTTGAACAAATTTCCATAACAGACCCATAAGTTTATATGCAAAATATTTGTTTTTATGAAAAGAACATTGACTAGTTAAAGACCATCTTAAAGACTAAAGTTAATGATTATCATTTCCCATATCAATCAAATACTAGTCAACATGCGTGATCAAAATCATTAATTGACAACAATTTCCAAAACCATTTTAGTCCTGGTATTAGTATTAGCCTATTAGGTAGCCAGGCTTAATTAATCAATTAATTCATTTATTTAACTACACACAGAATCACAGACAGTGACTTCTAGGAAAGATGGGTTACCTAATTTGACCTCTTGAGAAGTTACTTCAAAATTTTAGAAAGGAAAATCATCTAGAATAAATGAAATCATTAAAATATATTATTTGCAAGTTTTAAAATATACAAATAAAAGTACTATAAGATATATGCTCCCTCCATTCCTATATATAAGAGGAAAAAATATGAATGGTTTTGTCCCTATTTATAAGAGCCTGTCACAATTGGTCAAAGCATTTAATGAACATTTTCCCATTTTACCCATAATTATTCTCTTTACACACATTCTCTTTCATACTCATTTATAACACTATTATCACATTTCTCTCTCTTACATAAATAAGGGCAAACTTGATAAAAAAAATTGTTTAAAACATATTTATCTCTCTTAACTACTTCCTTAATCTGTATGATTTTACCTATTTGACTCTTATAATAAGGGGCAGAGGCCGGAGGGAGTATAAAAATAACCCACATTTCTTTTTTTTTTTATGAATGCAATGGACCTTTTTTGGCCTTCGGTGCACCACCTTCCAGGTATCCGGCGTTAACCTGAAGGCCAACGCCGGATTTACCAGCATGAGCCCTCGACAACTGACTAGTCCTGGCGCCCCCAATTGAATAGGCCCGACAGGTTTCACCCACCTTTGGTGGTGCCCCAGAGGAAAGAGCTCCCAAAGAAAATTCTTTACAATCTCTTTACCATTTCTTTGCTTTAGCTAAAGATATAACAAATTGATGCTTGCTTTAGTTATGGGCTCGTTAAAACATACCACAAATAGAGTACATCTGAGCAGCTATCTAGGTCAGAATCAAACTTGGAAAATAATTACGAATAAGTTAGTTGATTTATTCAATAGGTATTTTTCGAAAAGGAGAATAATGATACAGAAAATGTAATAGATTAAAAGAGCTAGAAATTTATTTTCTACTTGTCATTGTAATTGTTAGATACCACTCTCAGTTATTATAAATCGATTTTAATTTATTTTCACCAATGAAGAATTGTAAGTTAGATCTTTAAATACATTTTAGGTTGAAAAAAATTGTCTAAGACTACTACACTTATTTAGATTTTCGTTCTCTCTACGTGCATTTATAAAATTATTCTCACGTCTCTCTCTTCCTTTTCTCTTTTCAATAAGAATTAAATAAGATTAAAATTTAAAAAAATTATTTATAACTTCTACATGGACTTATATTTAAGAATTTTTTTTTTAAAAAAAAGAGTTTAAAGTGGTATAACTAAACATGTTTTTAGTTGATGTGATAGCTGATAAGTGGGAAGCCTATTTGTTGGTATAACTTCTACATGGTCTTTAACTAGTCAATGTGGTTATAAGACTCAAGAGTTTTGACAAACTCACATAAAGTCGTAGGTAGTAAAAGTGTATAATTAAATAATTGAAATATAAAAAATAACAATAATCTGATAATTTTCCTTTTTTATATATAATTTGACAACCGCTAAGTTGTTAAAAAAAAAAAAGACAACCAGTAATAATATATTTTTGAGAAAATAATTTTCCTTTTTGATATTTAATAATTATTAATTTAAGTACATGAACAAGTTAATTAATTTAAATCGAAACATTCTAGAAGAAAATTTGTTTAGTGTAAAATAAAGATTTTGTAATGAACATTTTTTTTTATCTTTATTAGATATGTTGAAAATCTATTACCATAATTAATAAGGAAGATTGGACATTACAAAAGAATCCAGTTGTAATGAGATCTTGTTATTGTATTCAGTGTGACCAATTTCTTACTCTACTTTCTTCGGTTTAATTTCCATATCAAACACTCACGCACCAACTGGCTTCTATATAAACGCGTTCTCCTACTAAGAAAACTCTAAATATAGGAAAAGTACTCTCCCAAAAATCCCACCTTCTTCCTCTTCATCAACCCACACAATCTCTTAATCACTTCTTCTCCTTTTGTTCTTTCACACACACATAACCCAATACATCAAGTAAGTATATATTTTTCAGCTTCGTCTTGCTTTCTCCTCTCAATCTTCAGCTTTTTTTGTGATCTTAATGTAAAAATAGTTTTCCTTCAATTTTCATTTTCTCTTTGCTTTCTTCTCCATCTGAGTTTTCCCAAGAACCAAACAAACACAACAGGTATTGTTCTCAATATATTGAATTCACATTTATACAATCAATTCTTACAAAAAAAAAAAGGATTTCATGAAGTGGGAAAAATATTAACTATGATGTTAATTAATAAATATTACATAATTTTATATAATATATCGATATATTGGTGATATTGGTTTGGAAATTTTTTTTGCAGGATGAGGGGGATCACAAGCGGGTCGGGTCGAATAACCGAAGAAGCACCGGTGAACGGTGGTGGTGGGCATGGATCTCGCCGGACTTCGAACTCCGACGAGGACGAGGAGGCGTTGAGATGGGCGGCGATAGAGAGGTTACCAACGTATGACAGGTTAAGGACAAGCATATTAATGAATTTTGTGGAACAACAAGGACAACCTCCTCATGGTGGATCCAAGGAAGTTGATGTTAGAAAGCTGAATATGAAGGAGAAACAAGAAATCATTGATAGGATCTTCAAGGTGGCTGAGGAAGATAATGAGAAGTTTCTTAGAAAGTTTAGAGCCAGAATTGATAGGTGAGTAATGACACAAGATAGTTACCTTCTTTCATGGATTTTCGCAATGATCAGCACCAAGAGCTTATAAGATTTGCATGATTCTAAAATAAATTTTAACGGTCCAGATTTAAAATTTAACAAATCAAAATAATTCATTTTTATTAAAAGAATAAAAAAAAAGTTTAATTTGAACTATCGAAAATAGATCCAAATAGAGAGAAGTGATAAGCTCTTATTGCTCATCACAATAAACACTATAACTGGTTTCACACTCTCAGCTACATGTGATTTACTCAAAAGCTTCAGGTTTTTATTTGGTAGTATAATCATACTATATATCCTATATTATTATTACTTAATTATCATATCAGTATTTTATTTTTCTTCTGGATTTATTACTATAATTGCTATGATATTAAATACCATTCCATATTTAATGACCATCATAGTGTGATCAAACTTTTTATTTTGGATTCATACAATCATTATTCATTTTCATTTTGGTTTACAAATTTAGAATGACTACTCATTACAGATAACTCTTATCAGCAAAATGAAAAAGGTGAAAGAGATATATTTGGCGATCCTGTACATTCAAAGAATCATAGTTGTTAAAATAAGGTTAATGTGTCACAGTCTAACAGATTTAGGCCTTTCTGTATGTGTAAATATTTTTTACTTGTGATTGTTTCTTGTTGCATGATGCTGATGTAATCTATATCAATGCCCTTTTCTTTCGGACACGAATCCCCTCCATATAGAAAAAATCCATGCGGTGCCGAAAAGTTAGTTGTAAAAGAAGGGCCCGAATAATTTTAATTTTTTATATATTTTAAATTCATATTTTATTACCTATATTAAAAATTAATCGAATTCTGTCCTACCAACAATTTTTTTATTTTTAATTTTATATTAACTACTAATTAAATTTTGTTTCCAAATACTGAAGAGACTTGAAGCACATCTTTTGTAAGGCATTTTCTTTTTGGAAAAAAATTAAAGATGAACTTTTTAAACTGGAAAGAAAGAAAAAGCAAAGAAAACATGGAGTTGGATTCTCTCGTGAATTTTTGCCTAAAAGAGAAACCAAAGCCAAACAAGTAAAAATAAAATTAAAGGGGAATAATAAGTCCATTTCCGTGGACATGCATGATACACCTATAAAATCTAATGTGGTTGTTGATGATATTATTTTTAAGCAAGAGTATTCAATAAGAAAAATAAATACTAGTTTTTCATTGAAGTAATTTCTCAATATGTTAGCTAGGGACACTATATATAGAATGACGTCCTGGGATCCTTATAATCTCCACCTGAGTATAACGTGCAATTAGTTTTAGTAAGGATGAACTAAACAATTTTTTTGTTTATTTTTTCACTTCGCTTAAATATGATATTTAATTCTTGTGAATGTTAAACAAATATTGATAAAGTTTGATAAACTTTGTTTGGACACTTCAATACGTGAACATGAGAGAGATGATTCTCTTATTCTCTACATCACCTTTTCATTTTTTATTTTTTTGTGTGCTTTGCTCTATCTCTCCAAATATTTATTTGGAATGATGATATAATGATAAATTACAATTGCAGGGTTGGAATCAAACTTCCAACAGTGGAAGTGAGGTTTGAGAATTTGACGGTTGAGGCAAACGCCTACGTGGGCAAAAGGGCTTTACCATCACTCCCAAATGTTGCCTTGAATACCATCGAATCTGCTTTTGGATTATTTGGCTTTAACATGGCTAAGAGAAAAAAAATCACCATCCTCAATGATGTTTCTGGCATTATTAAACCATCCAGGCACGTGTTAATGTTTTCATTTTTTCAGAAATGTAATGTTGAGTTTCTAACCTTTTTTTTTTATTATAGACTCAGAATAAATCAGCCTTAGCCTTTTTTTACTCAACAATTCAATCCCTTTCATTTCTTAACTCAAAAGAACTATGAGGATAGGGTTGTTCTGAGTCAAAATTAAGGAATTAAATGGAAAATTGAGAGTACATTTAAGAATTAAACTAAAAAGTTATATTATACTGTGCATAATTTGTTGGGTTAAAATCATTGTTAGTTTTATAGTCCTTTGATGAAATTTTAGTTTTGATCCATATAGCTTTAAAGTGTTACTTTTGATCAGTATAATTTCATATGGATTTGAACTGAGTTTAACAAATAATCCCTCTATTTTTGAAAAGTTTTAATTCAGTTTTGGTCCTTGTGTTACTTAAACTTAGATAAAGTTCTTATGAAACTATAGCAATTAAAACCCTAATCTAATCAAATTATAAGGACAAACAGTGATATCAATCATAGTTTGTTTTACCAAAATAACATGCATGAGGTTGATATTTGAAGAACATGTGTGCAGGATGACTCTATTGTTAGGTCCTCCTTCTTCAGGAAAGACAACCCTTTTGTTGGCATTAGCTCAGAAGTTAGAACATGGTTTAAAGGTAGGTTTTCTCTGTTCTTTCTTAATTGCCCCACTAATTTTTTTGAGAAAGTTATACCATTAAAATGATCAGAATTATATATTTTATGATCTTTGAAATTTATAAGGTAAAAGGAGAGGTCACTTACAACGGGTATAAGTTCCATGAGTTTGTTCCTAGGAAGACATCAGCCTACATAAGTCAAAATGATGAGCATATTGCTGAAATGACTGTCAGAGAAACCCTGGATTTCTCTTCAAGATGCCAAGGGGTTGGATCTAGATATGGTAATTTCATTAACATTCTTTCCCCCTAAAAAAAAATAAAAAATCAGTCAGTTTCTTGCAGAAAAATTGGTAAAAAGTCTTGTTTGAATATTTTATTAACAAAAAAGGATTATATATATTTGGGAAAACCTTTTTCTAGTATGTACCTATATTTTCAATTTTTAATTAAGTTCCTGTATTTTTTTTTCTTAATTTAATCCTTTCTTTGGCTTTAGCACCATTAATCTATGGGAAAATTTCATTTTACCCCCATAATAAGGAATTAATTTCAGATTCCCCCCAAAACATTCTGAAATTTCACTGCACCCCCAAGGGACTAAAGTGAAATTAAATGTTTCAGTTAAAAGACCAAAATGTCCTTATTGAAAGAAGTACAAACGTTTTGGACATTTCTCATATATGTCTTGGAAATTCTCCATATGTGTCTTGGAAATTTTTCATATGTGTCTTGGAAATATAGTTGTGAAATTTTGGATGTTTTAGTGTTGGATTCCATGATTTTTAAGACTTAAAAATACTCACATTGATGTTGAAAATAAGCACAAATATGTTGAAAAGTTCCCTCATATGCGTCTTGGAAATTTCCCATAAATGTCTTGGAAATTCTTCATGTGTGTCTTGGAAATTCTTCATATGTGTCTTGGAAATCCAATACAAAATTAAAGAAGGACATTTTGGTCTTTTAGCTTAAACATTTAATTTCACTTTAGTCCCTTGGGGGTGCAGTGAAATTTCAGAATGTTTTGGGGGGAATCTGAGATTAATTTCTTATTATGGGGGTAAACTGAAATTTTCCCTTAAAATTAGCAATATGAGATCCTGCACAACAGCTAACAGAGCTAACAAAGCAAAGGTAAAGAATTTTATTGAGAGAAAAAAAATACATAGACACTAAATTAAAAATTGACGGAATTTAGGTACATGCAAATATGTGTATATATATACATATATAAATCAAATAAATCAATTAACAAGTTTTTCCATACTGATCCTGTTATTATATACAGATCTATTAACTGAGCTTGCTAGAAGAGAAAAGGAAGCAGGCATATATCCAGAAGCAGAAGTCGATCTCTTCATGAAAGTAATTCATTTAACAACATTCACAATAAATTATTTATTATTGCAAACTACTAAATTCTACAATAATCATAATAATAATCTTGTCATTATTATTTCAAAAATAAATCCTCAGGCATCTGCTGTCCCAGAAACAGAAAGCAGCCTCATGACTGACTACACCCTTAAAGTAAGAAAAATCTTCTTCAATTCTCATAATGTAAACATTTGTAATTAATTAACACTATACCACTCTGTTTTTTATTATAAATCCAACTTTTAAAAAAAAATTGTTCCAAAATATAAATTTACTTAGAAGTTATTAATGATTGCTTTCCAACTTTAGCCTTATTTAATTATTGTCCGTAAGAGATAAAGATGAAAGAGATGTGAGAAAAATTTATAAATGTAGAGAGGGAAATTAAATTTTGAATAAGGGTGGGTCTTAGAAAATTTAATCAACCGAAGACATATTTATTAGTATAACTAACATTTTTTGGTACGTGAAAATTAGTTAAAGTGGACTTATAATAAAGAACATAGAGGCAATAATTATTTCATGGGTTAAAGATCAGATTTACCCTGAAAGTATGCACGTGGATCACATCTGCCCCAAAAGTTTTTTTAAGTCCAATTTTGCCCCAGAAGTGTGTAAAATGTATCATATTCGCCATTTACAGTTAAAAAATTCACGTTGACTGTTAAATAATTGACGTTGACCGTTAATATTTTAATGATAAAAGGCGAATATGATCCACTTTACACACTTTCGAGGGTAAAATTAGACCAAAAAACACTTTTAAGACAGATATGATCTACCGTGCATACTTTACTTTTAAGGTAAATATAACCTTTAATCCTTATTTCATAGTTATTAATAATGATTGATGATGTAATTGTTAGATATTGGGGTTGGATATATGCAAAGACACGATTGTGGGTGATGCAATGAGGAGAGGAATATCAGGGGGACAGAGGAAGAGGCTGACAACAGGGGAGATGATAGTGGGACCCACAAAGACACTTTTCATGGATGAGATATCAACAGGTTTGGACAGTTCCACAACATACCAAATAGTGAAGTGTTTGCAGCAAATTTGTCACATTACAGAAGCCACCATCTTCATTTCTCTTCTCCAACCGTCTCCTGAAACATTTGACCTCTTTGACGACGTCGTTCTATTGTCGGAGGGTCATATTGTCTACCAAGGCCCTCGTGATCAGATCCTCCCTTTCTTTGAATATTGTGGCTTCCGTTGCCCTGAGAGAAAGGGAACTGCTGATTTCTTAGTAGAGGTTTGTGTTTCTAATCCATACTTGTTTTATAAGAGTTAAATGATTAAATTGTAGCTGTTAAGAAAATTTGTTGAATTTGTTATTTGTACAAAAATGTCTGTTGGTGAGGTGTTTGGGGCCTCTATTATATGCATCTCTCTAATGTTATTTGTAACGTCTCAACTCTCAACCATTCAAATGTTTTCTTTTTTTCAAATTGATGATTAGATTCAGCATAGAATGAGGGCATTTCGATTTATTTTTATAGAATAAAATGGTGCAAGTTTGAATATGTTTATGATTTTTCAATGACAAAAGACATCAAAATTATTATGCAACTATGATTTTTTTTTAAGATAAAAGTAAAAAAACACCATTTTATTCCATAATATATGAAAATGTCACAAATTTTAGGTAAATCTAATGATAAAAAAAGAAGAAAACATTTGGAAAGTTGGGACATTTTAAAAGGCATTAGAAAGTATTAGATGGAGTGACATTAGAGGCCTCTAATTAATTGATGAGTATCCCTTCTTATCTTTTATATAAAAAATAAGTCCCTTAATGTAAAATCTCCTTGTTATTTAGAAATAAATAAATAAATTTAGGAGATTAAATGAATTGATGTTTTACCTTTAGAGAGAGAGAAAACTCCTTTAAGCCATTGGCCTTAACTTCCCTCTAAGTTGGAAGTCGGGAGTTTGATCCCCGTTTGTAACTCATGTTGTTAGTTCCTGCCATTCTAATTAAATAAACATACCTTTCTACAAACTCATTTGCACATACATAGTGCCTCTCTCATTTCTTATTATAATTCTCATGGGGAAGTATAGGTGCATTTCTTGTTGTCTATATTGACTACAACTCATGAAAAGGGGTATGTTTCGTGCAAATGTCACTTGGAGTATGAGAGGAATGGTTCATTTTGACAGGTTAATTCAAGAAAAGATCAAGAACAATATTGGGCAGACCGAAGCAAGCCATACAGATACATGACATTTACAGAGTTTGTGGAGAAATTCAATGAATTCCATGAAGGGGTTCAGTTGAAGAAAGATCTTTTTGTGGCATTTGATAAGTCAAAGGGTCACAAAGCAGCATTGGTGTTTCAGAAGCATTCAGTGAGAAAAATGCAACTTTTCAAAGCATGTTGGGACAAGGAATGGCTACTCTTAAGAAGGAACTCCTTCGTCTACATATTCAAGTCATGTCAGATCATCATCCTCGCGGTCATATCGGCCACGGTGTTCTTCAGGACGACAATGCACCATAATAATGAGAATGATGGGGCAGTCTATGTTGGGGCCATTATGTTCTCCTTGCTTAACATGATGTTCAGTGGTTTTGGAGAGATTGGTCTTATCATGCAAAGGCTTCCTGTGTTTTATAGGCAAAGAGACATGCTTTTTCATCCTGTTTGGGCTTACACTCTCCCCAATTTTCTTGTTGCACTCCCTCGAATGGTGTTAGAGACCGTTATTTGGGTGTCAATTACCTACTACAATATAGGCCTTGCACCTGAAGTGAGCAGGTAATTTTTATAATCAATCTCTTTACTCATTAAAAGAATATGTCTCACATTGAATAGTTAGGCGTTGAATTTAAGGTATGTATAAATTGAGGTATATGTTCTACTAATTGACTCAAGTCATTTTGATTAGAAAGGCAACTTCAATTTATACATATATCTAAAATTCAATATGGTATCATCAGAGTGATTCAATATATAGAAGTAGGAAGAATATTAGAATATGTCCTACATTAAATAGTTAGTCATAAAATTAAAGGTATGCATATAATGATGTTTGTCCTATCAGCCGGCTTAGAACGACAATCTCAACCCACACATGTATATAAAATTCAATGCTAATCATAGCTTGCTTATGTCTTCCTGTGTCTTTCAAATGTTTGTGTAATGTCCCATGTCCATGCAAGTGTTAAAAATATAACTTGCTCTTTAACTTTTCTTCCATGTAGACCTAAATAAGCACTAAATCGTTCTAAGTCAAAATTAAAGGACTGAATCGATAATTGAGAGAAGGAATACGTTGCGTCTCGAACCCTGAAGTATTTCTCTAGTGGACAGAACACACACAAAAATATTATTTCAGGATAATAGGTGCGACTAGAAAAATATTTTAGGTTGAGAGATGCAACTTAACTTTTAAATGAAATTTCAGGAACAATATCACATACATCGTGATATTTTGTAGGGTAATTGAGCTTATTGGGATTTAATCCATTTTCAGGTTCCTTAAGCAAATGTTTTTGCTAGTTCTTACTCAAATAATGGCATCTGGGTTGTACAAGACAATTGCTGCAGTCTGTAGGTCGGTGATTATTGCTAATACAGGGGGATCCCTCATGATTATTCTCATTTTCCTACTTGCTGGTTTCATCGTTCCCAAAAGTGAGCGAGAAAAATACAATTGTTACATACGCAAATTGTTAGAACTTGGACTTAGTGAATGTTCTAATAGACTCTTACACTGATCATTAATTATTGGTAAACAGATGAGATTCCAAGATGGTGGTCGTGGTCAATGTGGATTTCCCCAATGCAATATTCCTATATTGGCCTTGTTCTGAATGAAATGAGTGCTCCAAGGTGGATGAACAAAAGGGTAAGAAAGTAACACAGGCTTTTATATTAACAAATGAAGATTTTGCTTACTTTGCTTCAAGTTTTGAGCTGAACTTTCCTACATTTATGTGCAGTCTTCAGATGGTTCTACTTCATTAGGTTTAGCCATATTAAAAACCAATAATATACACCCTGAAGCAAAATGGTATTGGATATCTGCAGCAGCAATTTTGGGATTGGCAGTTTTATGCCACATTCTCTTCACACTCTCCCTTATGTACTTTAACCGTAAGCACATCAGATTCTGATCAATCCTTTTAGTTAGTTATTTTAATTCATCATTGAGTCAATAAAAAAATAATTAATTTCTCTTTTTATCTTGTTTGGTGCACTAGCTCTTGGAGGAAAACAGGCCATTATAACTGAAGAGGAAGCAAGTGAAGTGGAGACTAATATGAACAAAAGACAAGTGCAAATGAAGCAGTTGAGTGGCAGAACTGATAGTAACTCAACCCTTGAGTCAACCACTGGTGTTGGCCCTAACAGGGGAATGGTTCTACCTTTCACACCACTTGCAATGTCCTTTGATAGTGTTAATTACTATGTGGACATGCCAAATGTAAGAGTCCTATATCATTCTTGGACTTAGCTATACTGTTAGATATCCTCAATCCTTAATTTAAAAGCCAGTTAACTAACTAGGGTATGTTAATTAAATGAGATAAATTAGTTAATTATAACAAATGTGACATGATCTTTTTAAAATAACCTTGTGAAATATTAGATTATACATGAGTTCATAAGTTAGGTAATGAGATGAAGTTAACTTTGACAGGAAATGAAAGAGCAAGGAGTGATGGATGATAAGCTTCAACTGCTCAAGGACGTGACTGGAACTTTTAGACCTGGTGTTCTGACTGCTTTAATGGGAGTCAGTGGAGCAGGAAAGACAACCTTAATGGATGTTCTAGCAGGAAGGAAGACCGGTGGCTACATTGAAGGCGACATTAGAATCTCCGGATTCCCTAAGAAGCAAGAAACCTTTGCAAGAATTTCTGGTTACTGTGAACAAACTGATATCCACTCACCTCATGTAACTGTTTATGAATCTCTGATTTTCTCTGCTTTCCTCCGCATACCTAAAGAAGTTAGTCAGAACGAAAAGAAGGTAATAGTTAAGCATTTGATTTCTTTTGATTTGGTTCCTTAATATCTGTACTCTTTTAATAACTTGAAACTAATGTTACTATGTTGTGTTATCTTTTAAGAAATTTGTGGAAGAAGTAATGGAATTGGTGGAGCTGAACAATCTTAAGGATGCTATAGTGGGGATTCCAGGGGCAACAGGATTATCAACAGAGCAGAGAAAGAGACTCACAATTGCAGTTGAACTTGTTGCTAATCCTTCAATAATTTTCATGGATGAGCCCACTTCAGGCTTAGATGCAAGAGCAGCTGCCGTTGTAATGAGAACTGTTAGAAATACAGTTGACACTGGAAGAACAGTTGTTTGCACAATTCACCAACCTAGCATTGATATCTTTGAAGCCTTTGATGAGGTACTAAAACACTCTTAAGCCTTTGATGGGATTGTCTTTCTATCAAAATAGTTTAAGTCAGTTTTGATAGGGTTTTACTTAGCATTATATACCTTCACTCTCTTATCTTATTAGTTGATATGATACTCTTACATTCTAATTAGAATGAACTCTTATCTATTTGTCTCTATCTCTCTCTATATTTTTTATACACTTTTAAATTGAGTTGTTTCCTTTTCTTTTACCAGCTCTTGCTGATGAAGAGAGGAGGGCAAGTGATCTACTCAGGACCACTAGGTCGTCATTCTCAAAGGGTTATAGAATTCTTTGAGGTATATTTCAACATATTTACGTATTTTCTTTGACTCATCAGACAAATATTTAACATTTAATTCTATGTCCCTTCCTGTTGTCATCAAAGGCAATTGAAGGAGTCCAAAAAATCAGGGATAAGTACAATCCAGCCGTGTGGATGCTAGAAGTAACTTCCATTGCAGCAGAAGTTCGACTTGGAATCAATTTTGCTGAACACTACAAGTCATCATCATTAAGCCAGTAAGTTCACAAACAACTTGAAAAATATGTATTAATAGCAATTAATTTCAGAGCTAACTAACATGCGTGTGCGTGTGTGTGTGTGTGTGTGTGTGGTTATATGTGTAGGAGAAATAAGGAACTTGTGAAGGAGTTAAGCATACCACCAGAAGGGTCAAATGATATCTACTTTGAGAGTCAATATGCAGAATCAACATGGGGGCAATTCAAATACTGTTTGCGGAAGAATTGGTTGAGTTACTGGAGGAATCCAGCTTATAACCTTGTCAGATTCTTCTTCACTTTGATAACTGGCGTCCTCATGGGGACTATATTCTGGGGATTCGGAAAAAAAAGGTAATTTTTAATGAAGAACTCATATTCACTAACTATGGAAGTGCATACCAATTAACAGCCAATACACCCCTTCAAACAGGCAAAGCTGGAATGACTTCAGAATGGTCATAGGAGCCTTGTTTTCTTCTGTCCAATTTGTTGGAGTAAACAACTCCTCAACTATTCAACCAGTAGTAGGTGTTGAGAGAACAATATTTTATCGAGAAAAGGCCTCTGGAATGTACTCGGGCTTGCCTTATGCCATCGCGCAGGTTTGCTCATTTGTTGTGGGACTTTTTGGTTATTATGGTTCTTCATTGAGACATTATAGTGATTTTTCCTTAAATTAACTGTATATATAACATTTAGATTTATAGAAAAAAAAAAAAAGAAAGGAATAGTATGTTATGCTTAAAATAATGAATGATTAATTGTACTGATTCATGAATGTGCAGATTGTGATTGAAATACCTTATACACTTGTTCAATGTACTTATTACTCAATCATAGTTTATTCTATGATGCAATTTGAATGGACGGCAGCAAAGTTCTTCTGGTTCTACTTCATCTGCTTCTTCTCCTTATTGTATTTCACATATTATGGCATGATGTCTGTGGCAATCACTCCCACCACCCAGCTTGCAGCAATCTTCACATCCTCATTCTATGGACTCTTCAATATCTTTTCTGGGTTTATGATCCCAAGACCTGTGAGTAGTAGTGCCATTCTCATTTGCTTAATTATATTTATGAACCCAAGACCTGTGAGTCGTATCTAGACAGTTTAGATACGACTAGCTCTCCCTACTCATCATCAAAGTAGTACCATTCTCATTTGCTTAATTATATTTATGATCCTAAGATCTGTGAGTCGTTTCTAGACGATCTAGATACGACTAGCTCTCTCTACTCATCTTTTTTATGAGTAGGGAAACCGATTCCCTATTTTAGTCACATTCTAGGAGGGTTGTTGGTTTATAGTACGTAGTCATTGAAAAAGTAATTAATGCTTATTTGTCAAATTTTTCTTTGTGATAAATGTTTAAATGTGGCTTCTCCTATTTTTTTTTTTTCTTGCTTTAAATCCTCATTAATAGGGGTAAAAATAATTTTTTTTCAATTTAAGATAGATTCAATGAGTTAAATACTTTTTCTTAGTTCCGGTGTTATAATTGAAAGTGACTTATATTGTTGATTGGGGATAGTATGCTATTTTGGTTCTATTTATAGGATACAGAGAGTTGAAGTCACGAGCACGCTTTATTTTATGTCTTCTCCTTTGTCTTCTTTTGTCAAACTTTACTTATTTCTTTTAACTTTTGATACCTATCTTTATCTTATTGTCTTCCTGTGTCGGCAGCATCTTTACTTTATGTTTTTTTTTGTACAGTCTGCAGCATCTTTAAGAAAAATCAAGACCCATAACATAACAATTATTACATTTTTCATATAAATATACAATTTTATCTTTTATTTATTATTGTGTTGAATTTGTTCTTATGACGTAAAAAGTATATTATATATGGATAAAGTTAAAATGTTGTTGAATTTTAAGTTAGAGAGTTAATAAGTTTAATATTTTTTTCTTTATCTATGTGAAACAAGCTAATTAGAAGAGACTCATAAATGGAATCACAGGATTACAATGTTAACATTACAGCTCTTACCATGTTTTGTGTATGTTTACTGACAATATATATGTATCATTATATTTCAGAGGGTTCCTAAATGGTGGTCATGGTATATCTGGATTTGCCCAGTGTCATGGACAGTTTATGGATTGATAGTGTCACAGTATGGTGATGTAGAAGACAGGATTGAAGTTCCTGGGATGGTAAATGGTCAACCGATTAAAGAGTTTATTCAAAGCTATTTTGGGTTTGATCCAAACTTCATGGGACCTATTGCTGCTGTTTTGGTCGGATTCAGTGTCTTCTTTGCTTTCATCTTTGCTTTTGGCATTCAGTTCCTCAACTTCCAGACCAGATAGATCAACATCAACGTCATCATCAAAGTCATTATCCATAGAACAAAGTTTAGAAATATATTTTGTATAAAGGGATGGCTTTGTACAATGTTTGTGTAAATTAGTTTATAGCTAACAATAAAATAAAAATAAGTTTGATGCATCAAATTTGATTTTTCTTATATATTATTAGAAGCGATTCTATAGGTAAGGACGCTATTCGACTTGTGAGTGATGTCAATTTGACATTCTTTAGTTTCCATTGTGTGCTCTTATTACTTTGATGTTATAAGTAGCCTAAGGAGACCCTTGGTGCTCGTTGAAGTTTAATTGTTTAAATCACATAACTAATTAATAGGGTTAATAAACTCATTTTCCCCAACGAGGTCGTGCTCTTGTCGCGGCCATCCATATTTAGTTAAAGGTTCAAGACATTCAGAAAGATGTAATGAATTTGTGCATTAATTATCAAAGAAAAAGTATTAAATAATTACTTCCCTCCATTCCTAAATATAACACATATTTACCTAATTTGACTAGATGAAGGATGTTAATTTTATTAGTTAAAATCATACTAAAACACCCCAATCACATTCAGTTATTCCTATCATCACTCTCTTGCTTGTTTAATATTGATGAGTATTAATATGGATAATTTAGGAAGAATGTGAGAAAAATAGAATAGGGTCATATATTTAGGAACAAGTTTACCTCCTCAAATATGTCTTATATTTAGAAACGGAGGGAGTGGTTATAAAAATTAAGTTATGATAACATACCATTAATTGACCTAAAATTCAATATGATACAATTAGGCCGCTAATATAATTACATCACCTTAATTGGTTACACCATGGAAATGCTAAGAGAGTAAATTGTGCTATAAATTACCCCTAGTCAGTGGGTTCAACCGGCGGATCATCTTAGCAAATATTCAATTCCTAGGGAGTACCACTTAATTGCATTGTGATTCAAGACGAAGCAATTAGAGAGGCGTCTATACAGTTAAGTGAAGCTGAGTCATATTCCAGAGCCCATAGAAAAGGCTTCAGTGGATCATGTGTTAAGAGCTTAACCCTCAAATTGTGGGTGGGCTCAATTCATTTCCTAAAATTTAGTCATAAAAAAATTGTGCCCTAAATTTGTATCACTATGTTCATATTTACAAGTCCATACTAATAAATATTTAAACACACTCTCTTTACATTTATCAATCTTTTATCTCACTTTAATCGGGGTAAAATTATAACACTTTAATTGCTCCAAAAAATAGGAACAAAGTGATATTCATTATAATATGCTTAATAAGGTGGCCAAGAATTACTTTGGCTCATTGTATAAAAAAAGGAATTACTTCGGCTCATTACTCATTTAGCTAGTTAACATTCTGTAACCTTTATCTATCACTATCATAACCGGATAATTGCACTTGAGAATATAACGTATTTAAGGGGTTAAGTCATTCAAAAAGATACCTTATTGGTTTCACCATTTAACAAGACACACCACTTGAAACGAGTAGATATTAAAAAAAATTACCTTTGTTCAAAAAGATATTAAAAAATAACCATCTACAATTGCAGATCTCCCGATATCTTATAATCACAGTGACACTAACTCAGAAATATCAAGAATCACATCATATTGTGTACATTGGCATGTACATCAAGCCAGGTTGATTGAGAATATATCAGACTTATATTTAGGTATACTGTAAGGTCTATTTGAGTAAATAGATCAGACCATTTTTTGAAGGTTTAGCATACAAGACTATATGTCTGGCCTATTTATTTTTTAAATAAATAAATATACAGATTATTTATAACATTATCAACTTAACTTTAAATCTAAACTTTACACCTTATTTTTCATACATAAAAACTCAACCATTTTGATTCATAAATGGTACACCTTTTTATGATATTTTTTCTTTTAGTCACTTAAAATGCAATACTAGCTCGATAACTCTCTAATTTATATGATTTGCTTAAACATATAGTAATTGCTACAACTTACAAGTTTATTTCAATTGTGTCTATATGAAATATTATAATCTTAATAGGAATAATTTATTACAGTTTCCATGATAAAAGGAAGAAAAAAAATCTAGTTTCATCACCTTAAAATCTTTTTGAAACATACATACGCATTTTACTATGTTTAAAAAATAATACATGGAATCTGAGGTATAGCTTTTTAAGCCTATTTAAAGGTTTGTATTTAAGTATACTTTTTTTTTTTAAAAAAAAAAGGCTTTCAATCTTTTTTGAAGGCTTAGGCTCAAACCGACAAAAATAAAAAACTATATACTGGCTCAAGTCCAAACTCAAGCTTTACATTTCTATTGCAGGTCCAAACTTATTTAGCTAGAGTCTAGCCCGGCTTAGCCTATTTTCATCCATAATCGCACAGGAAGTAGACACTTAGTTGTATTAATAAATAGAAAAATACTTAAGTCTGTAACGTCTAGAATTTTACTACTATAATATAACATTTTAATTGAATTATAACCACTTTTTAATGTCAAAAGCCCAAAAATACGTAAAAATTTAAAACTTTTTCTTTAAAACGTTTAACCAACTTCCTTTCAGTTGGAATGGGCTTTTCAGACAAATTGGAATCACTTAAAACTTTTTGTAAAATAAAGTGGTTAATAAAACAATTAAAAGTATGATAACCATTTTTCGATGTCTTTTAATAATTCATAACCCTTAGGGAATTTAAATCCCTTAATAAATTTATGCAATTCTATTTTTTTCTATGCTTCCTATTATTAATTCAATAATTTAATTCTTACAACATATACAAATAAGATTACTAAATTATTTAACTACATTTTTCTTACTCAACTATAATCCTAATTTCTTCTTCTACTCTTCCTTCCCAGCTAGCTTCCCACATCCTGCGTACTGAAAATGTTTGGGGAAAGAGTGAGATTGGAAATCCCAATAGCAGTTTCTTTCATTAACATATATGATCATACTAGTATTGTCATGTATATATTTCATAAAACTACTCAAATAATGATAGTCTTACTCCTATTAATCTGTGTGCGACCCGCACCTACCAACCACTGATAACGATACTTTCGTTAACTAGTGGAGGCTCTACCTGCAGGACTTCTCGTTATAACAATCCCGTTATAACTAAACTGATTTGGCAAAGGGGTAGCGAACCACCTAAGCCTGGAGTACTCCAACTGAGGAATAACAACTTACCACTAAATGCAACAGATATTACAAAATAATACATGCAATTTAATTGTTACTGAAATAAACTGCTACCTGAAACACCAGAACTTAATCATAAGCTTGCTCCTTTCTTTTCCACGGATTTCCTCAACTTAAGCCACTATCAATACCTATTTACATATAAATAATAAATTACCACCTATACTTATACATAATTATTCCGCGTCTCTCTCTAAAAATCCTAAGTACCCAATACTACCCACATCTTTTCATTTAGACAAATCATAATAAACTAATATTCCTCATGCTTATTTACATTAGACTTTCTTATTCTCAATGTTTGATTAATAATTACCTAGAGAATAGTTCTTTTTAAGGAGCTTTATCTTTCTTTAATCCCTAGAATATTTGTCTACAGGTTATTTGTATTCCTTTATTCATGATTTTGATTACTAGTATTTCTCAAGTCACATTATTAATGAATTTAATCAATTTAAAGTCTATAGGTTACTCGCATAATTATCAACAGACATTTTCACGTTTAAGTACAATTCCACTTTTATTACTAATTAACTTCATAATTCTAAAACAAACAGAAACCTTAATCCGATATATTCTTAACACCTACAATACTCATATTGGACTTGAATATTAACCAATTATTAAATCTTGTCAGATTAATCACCCATAGGTAAACTTGAATCACATAACTTTAAATAAAAACACGCCATGCCCGGCATAACTAAAAGCATAACACAACATACAAAGAAACCATAGAAATTCATACTCACAAGTAGACAATAACAATTAGAAGTAATTAATACTACATTCCATCCCTTAAATTTCCTTTTTACCTTCTATTACAACCATTAAATGACATTTATAATTGTTAGCTTTGATCTTAAAATAATCGGATTCTCGTCACCATACTTAGTAAATTCAACTTTACAAATACACAACCTTTACTCACTTATCATTTTAAAGCCATGATTGGAAAACTCTTACATGATATTTCTTTCCATTATGAAATTATTATAGCTTTAGTAAAATATGAGTCCTAACCCAATATCTTTAACCAGTATAAAACAAGACATGCACTTATTAGCTTTATTTCTTAATTTTTAACTTCAAAGAACATACTATAATATAACAATCTAACACAATCATTGGACAAGTAAAAACACTTAAAACAAAACATAAATCAGCTCTTAACCCTTAGCTTTATATAATTTCATTAGCAAAAACTTATTTTACCTTCAAAGATATTAGTCTAGTCATCGTATTGGAACCGCCCTATGGACATGCTCTAATGACTTAAATACTCTTTTAACATTTAAAACATCTAGAAGCAACTCACAGGTGGTTTCAAATTCCAATAATAATTTCTGAAACTATAAAACATAATCTAAAAGTTTTAAACACTCCTTTGACATTGCACATTTAAAAACATCATATTAACTGTTCATAATATTAATTTGGTTCCTCTTCATAACAATCACACATCAAGTTGGTTCCTCCAAATCTTTTCTCCGGTCCACAATCAGTGATTCATACAAGTTCAAATCCTATACCATTTGATATTCGATTTAAAATGTCTATGCTCTTTCTTCTTTATTAATTTTTAACTTCTTATGCTGTCAAGATTGAATCTTGATGCATAAATACGCTGAACAACATGGGTTCCCTTCAATTTAGAGCTTCTCAATTTAAATTTTCACGAAAGCTATCTCTTTGTAAGGTTCTGAAAATTCCAGCCTTTTATTATAAAATTTCATACACTTGTTTTAACTCCAAAATTATGTTTATGATCAGTACATCTCTATTTAAACTAAGAAAATATCAAGTTACCAACTCAATCAGCGATTACAAGCTCTAACCGATGCTAAAGTTTCTAAATAATAAATCCATGTTTTGGGTATAAATAAACCAGTGATAATTAATCAAACTATTGTACTACTTTACAAGCTCAATTTGCTGAAAAATCAAAACGTTCCCACTTAAAGTCAAGAATAAAAACAGAGTACAAATGTAAGGAATCGATTCATTAAACTAAAACCCCCAGGCTTTTACTCCAAAGACAGCGAAGAAACAAATAGTCAGAACAAAGAACTGAAACAGAGCAATAATTTCCAAATCCTAAAATAGAGTATAACATCTATCTTATATCTTATTTTCAATCAATGAAAACTCTGATATATTAAGTTCCATTTTAAATACTGACTATTCAAAACAAAGCTGAACAAGAAATGTTGTGAAGTCTAAAATCACCATAATCAATAAGAAATCAGGTAGGTAACCTCGGTCATCAGTCAATATTGAGCTTCATCACATTATTTTAGTTTACTTAAGATCTTATACACTTGAAATCAAAGCAAGCACAGACCTGAAACAGAACCCCAAAGAAGACGGAGCAAAAAGGGGAAAATCAAACCATCAAGAAACACAACTTATACATATAAATTAACCAAGAGCAGAGGTACCCAAAATTCTCAAATTCCCTCCACTGTGCGTGAACCCGTCGAACAGCCACAAGCAACAGAGGGAAAAGAAACAAATAACCCAGCAATTTTACCACAATTCACACACATAATCAAGCTTCAATCCTACTTTATTCGAGCATAAATTAATCACCATCAGCCATAAAAACCGACAGCTCCAAGCAGAAACAGGGAGAGAAAGAAAATTCAAGAAAAATTCCAAATTTCACACATCAACATACAAGGCACGTTTATGACATTAATCTTACTTCTATTGATGTTTAATCACGCTTTGGTTCAGTTAAACACCCAAAAATCATCAATTTCCCGTCGCATGAACAGTACCCGGGAGCAACTTTTGAAGAAATCGGACAACCCAAGCTTCCTACCTCCAATCCACTTCAAGATTACCCCTATTCAAGTTCTAAGCTTCATTTCTATGAATTTAGGAATCTCAAAAACCTCAGATTTTGAATCGATTTCCCCCCTTAAGTCTCACGCGAATCGGACCAGATAAGGGGTAGAAAACGGAGGGAAAAGCTTACCTCGAGCTGACCCAAGCTCCACGGGCGTCACTGCCTCCGCTCGCCGCCGTGACACGCCGTCTCGCCACCGCCAGCCACCGTCGAAGAAGAGAGAAGACGGAGGGATCGAGAGAGATGAGAGGGAGGAAGGATTTCGGGATGAGAGGGGGAGAGTGAGAGAAAAGTAATGGGATACGTGGAAGTATATAATTAAGGAAGGAAGGAGATATTTTAATATGGTGTTTTACCATTTTGTCCCTCCTTTTATAACTGGAGATATTTTTAACTATGGACAGATATTGTCTTTTTCATTTCTTATTTTCTATTTTTCTCTTAAATGGTAATTTTATGCATCATTATCATTTACAAAGTAGACTTAAATTTGTCCTAAAATAATTTCTCTAGATATGCTTAAATTCCCAAATTTATTTATAAGACTTTTTAAATATTAAACAATACCTCAGGGTTCTAAATACTCTCTTATTTAAATTCATCTTTCAACTATTTTTCCTCAACTAATAAATAAAATAAGTCTTAAAATTTATTAAAATTGCACCTGGCCTCATAAATTTATTAATAAGGCTTTTAAATTTCTAGATGCCTTTCTAAGATCTTAAATAAATTCTTATTATTTATTTTTCCAAATTAAGTTTTATATCCTAATTATTTCTCTTTGTTTCTTAAAGAAAATAAACCTTGAAATTATTAAAAATGCCTAAACATCATAAATTTATTTTCCAATGTTTTTTTTTAATATTCTGGTAATATTCCAAAATCTTAAATAACTCTTTATTTTCTATTTTTCTAAAATTTAGGGTGTTACAAAGTCAATTTTTTGTATTTATTTCTTCGAGTTCTCCAATACATGATTATGTGTCTTATTTTTAAAATATTATTATTTAACAATAGATTCACTAAAAATAAATAATGTGACATATGACCATGTGTTATTAAAGAATTTGATGTAATAGAAATAAGGAACTTGATGCAATTATGATCATAAAAATTATATACAAGAGTAAATGTGTTTACAAATGTTTGTAGCAAAAAAATGTATCTAAAAATTTTAAATTTAAATCTTAATATTTATAAAATATATTAAACTTATATAACTTATACTACGTATATAGTGAAAAAAAAATAGGTGGTTGAGATATGTTTTCATCTATTTAAAACAAATATTTAAAAATATAGTAAAATTCACTAAACATCTTTTTATTTTACTTCAATTACAAACATTTCTTCTCTTTATAAAATATAAAACTCTCTTATAATTAATATATATATATATATCAATGGTTTTATAAGTCCATATTACTTGAATTAATATTTTTTTTCCAATTTTATCCTTACTTATGAATGTGTATTTAAACAATATTTTATACAATGTGTTTCATCTCTTCCTTTTCTCTCTACATTTATTAACAAAGGTAATTTGTAACATTCAAATTTATTACTACCAAAGTAGACTTATAATAAGGACCAAATTTTTTTTCATAAAATAGACTTATAAAAAGGACTAAAGTGGTATTAATTACACAAACTTCCTTTATATATTTGAGATTCTATTTTTCATCCATCTAAAACTGTTAAATGATTGTTAAGTTTGACTTTTAAATCTTATTTTGACCAATATACCCGTATATAGCATAAGAATTATTTAAATATTTGCTTTCTTAAAAAATAATTTCTATACAATTTAAAAATAATTTTAGTACATATAATTTTCAAACATTTTACATGTTATAAAGTTTGTTAATTTTGATCATATTATAAGATTTCATAATTTTAAAGTTTCATTATATTTATTGAAACTCTTTCATTTATATAGGTTTCTTTTAATTTTAATGGCTAAAACCTATTTCAAATGTATATTTTTTCATCATATAATCAAAATAATATAGGTTTGATTTATAAATTATTTAAATTTATAATTGAAACGATTCAAACACAATTTTTACCACAAACTTTTATAAACACATTTTGTTCATTATATATTTACAAATAAAACTATTCAAATTTGTAACCAAAGTTCATGTCTATATTAAAAATAAACAAATAATTATTTGGTAAAATTAAAGAGATGAGAGCTCCATGATCAAGTCAAAATACAAGGGAGGTAGGGTATTTTACTCTAATAATTAACTTCAGTAAATGTGATGAAAAATTAACATCATAAAATGTTATAAATAATAAAAGTTCATAAATTTTATAACATGTCATCAGGTTTGAAAATATATGTGTTGTGATTATTTTTATGTTATATATATATATATATATATATATATTTGTTTGGGTTAAGGGTCAAAAATACACATATAATTTTGTCAAAAGTTTATCCAGCACTAAGTGACTTTTTTTTGGATCTAAAGTAACTCTGAACTTTCAAATTATGATCAAAAGTCACACTTATCGTTAAATTATGGTAAAAAAATACACGTAATTTTGTCAAAAAGTTTGTTCAGCACCAGCCACCAAGCGCTTCCTTTTGCATCATAACTGTGTGACTTTTGATCATAATTTGGAAGTTCAGAGTTATTTTTAGTAAAAAAAAAAACACTTAATGCTGGACAAACTTTTGATAAAATCGCATGTGTATTTTTGACCCTTAATTCTATTTGTTTTGAAGAATATGAAAGTTTAAATAATTCTTTTGTTAAATAGGGCTATTTTTTGGTTAAAAAAAGTTCAAGAGTGAAAATTAATGGTAAAAGATAATAAGACAAATAATCATAGTAAGGATTAATTAAATAAATAAAGATTTGGTATTATTATTTTACATATATATGTTGAAAATCTATTACCATACAAATGCATATTGGAAGTCATCATAAACGAACCCAATTCTAAATCCTTGTTGTCAATGACTCAGGGTAATCAGTTTCTTACTTTCTTCGGTTTTCATAACAAACACTTACACGCAAACTGGTTTCTATAAAAACGGTATCTCCTTCTAACAAAACACTTAATACATAGCGAGAATACTCTATAAGATCAGAACTTTCAAAGCTCACCAAAAAAATCCCACCTTCATCTTCTTCATCATTTCTTCTAGTTTTGTTCTTTCTCACACACATATACATATGTGCAACATAATACATGAAGTAAGTATATATTTATTAGCTTTTTCTTGCTTCTTCTCTCTATCTTCAGGTTCTTTTTTTTCTGTGATCTGAATCCATGCAGAAATAGAGTTCCTTTTCTTTTCCTTTTTCCTGCGCTTTCTTCTCCATCTTAGTTTTCCCGAGAACCAAACAGACACGGCATGAAGGTTTTGTTCTCAAACATATCAGATTCACGGTCATATAATTTTGTTTTTTCCCTTAACCAAGAAGTTCATGAAAGTTAGAAAAAGATTAACTAAGATGTTAATAAATAGTAATTATACTGTGAAATAACGAAATAGCTGTAATCACTGCCGGTTCTAATTTAATATAATATACTGATGATATTATTGGTTTGGAATTAGTTTGCAAAAACAGGGGGAATTAATGGAAGGGAATATATTGAATTCACATTCATATAATTATATTTTTAAGAAAAAAATAAGTTCATGAAGTTAAAAGACTAACTATATATATGATGTTTATAAATAGTTACACAAACAGTGAAATAATGAAATAGTTGCAATCACTATTTCCAATAATTTTATATGGGAAGAGGATCCTCTCATGATATCCTCTTTATTATTTTCTTGTCATAATCCCTTTTTCTCTTCAAGATTAGAAATATACGGTACATATATATGTAATATTTTATAAAACATTAGAAAAATATTATTAACATATAAATATGTAATTTTAACCTGTTAAATTTCAATTAATCTGGATTGTACACACTTAAATTATAAAAAAAAAATTATTGTATAAAATATTTTAACAGTAATTTTATAAAGTACTCCTACATATCCACAATTCATATTTTTTATCCAATAATTATAGGTATGAGATTATGAGATGATATGAGTTTGGAAATCATTTTTGCAAGATGAGGAGGATCACAAGTGGGTCGGGTGGCTATGGATCTCGCCGTACCTCAAACTCCAACGAGGATGAGGAGGCGTTGAGATGGGCAGCGATAGAGAAGTTACCAACGTATGACAGGTTAAGGACAAGCATATTAATGAATTTTATGGAACAACAAGGACAGCCTCATCATGGTGGATCCAAGGAAGTTGATGTTAGAAAGCTGAATATGAAGGAGAAACAAGAAATCATTGATAGGATTTTCAAGGTGGCCGAGGAAGATAATGAGAAGTTCCTCAGAAAGTTCAGAGCCAGAATTGATCGGTGAGTATAAGTAATAAGACACAAGAGTTACCTCTGTTTAAATATGTTCTTGTTTTGAAAAAAAAATTATAAAACAGTTTATAAAAACAAATTTGAAAATAAAAAAAATGTTGGCTAATTGTTTCTCGTAACAAATTTTGGAAAAAAATATGTTTGGATGGTTTCTTCCTAAAACAAGTATTGAAAACAAGAACATCACTAAAATTATATTTTGGAAAAAAATATGTTTGGATGGAAAAAAATATGTTTGGATGGCTAATTGTTTCCTCGGCCACCTTGAAAATCCTATCAATAATTTTAGCGGTAACGTCACTTTTAGTGATGTCATGGGCGTTACCGCTAATGTTGCGGTTGTTGTTGTCATCTGTGATATCACAACTGCCATCGATGATGTTGTGATTCATGTCGTCGTCGGTGATTCCAATTGTCGTAAGTGATGTCATGGCCACCGTCGATGATGTTGAAATTAATATTATTTTCAATGACTTCAATTTTCGTCATCACTGCCACTATCACCATCGGTGATCTTGCGATTGTTGTCACTCATCAAGTCGTCACTCTTGTTGATGTGATGACCATCGTCAGTGATGTTGCAGTTGTCGTTGTCGTTAGTGATATTTCAGCACCCATCATTGATTTCGCGATTGCCGTTGTCTTTGATGATGTTGCTGCGGTTGTCGCTATAAGCAACGTTATGGTGGCCGTTGTCATCATCACTGACTTGGCTTCCATAAGCGAAACATAGTTTGGGTAGTAATAGATGGTGGACTCAAGCCTTCAATTGAAGAATAAAATTTTTATTATTGAAAAAAAATTAAAAAACACATAAAAATTGTTTTTATTTCTTGTTTTTTAAAACTTTTATTGTTTTTAAAACAATTGATTGGAAATTAGTGTTCAAACAAGTTTTTATTCTTGAAAAAAAAATCCAGGAACATAGTATTTTCATGAACTAGTTTTAGTGCTACTCACATTGCATACAACATAGTCAAAAAGAATTTTCACGGTTTAAATTTAAGATTTTAACTAATATTTTTTTCCTAAAAAATGTTTTAAATTTTTGTACATATCAAGATAATTTTTTTAAAAAAACTGTAAAAGTAAAAAGATTTTATCTGATGTAATTGTTTTCCCGAAAGCTACATTATTCTTAAGAAGGTATTATTTTGTTGGAGGCAATCATATTTAAAATATTTGTTGGGCATTAAATATGAGCGCCTTTGCTAACAGAGATTCAAACCTTAGCTTGTCATATTGTGAAAAAAGTACATAATTTTACTGGAAAATCGTAGTAAAGTCTGGCTACTATTTATAATTAATATAGCACCATTAATAAGTTATAAGACTTGTTGAAAATTATATTTGTCTTAAATATGACCTTTGTGTAATTTTCCCTATTTTTATTTGCTACGTAATAATCAAACTATATATAGAACTTATTTTATTAAAGTACTCACTTTGGTCCTGAAGTTAGGACATATTTAAGGAGTTGATCTTGATCCGAAATATGTTACTTATTTCTAATTTTTGTCCAAATTTCTCGAATTACCCTCATTGTTGTTCCTTGGATGATAATCAAGTAATAAAGTAGGGCAAGGAGTTAAGGAATATTATTAGAGTGTTTTAGAAAAAAATATTAATTAATGTTAACTAACTTAACTATAACATTCTTACTCTAATCAAATTAGATAAATAAGTTCTATATTTAGTACTCACTCCATCCCTAAATATAAACTTTACTTTTGTAAATAGGTGTGTCTCAAAATATAAACTTCACTTTTTATTTGTCTCATCATTTATTGTGTTTTTTTTCTTCAAGTTTTGCCCTTTGTTTATCTTTTCACGTACATTCTTTTTCATATTTATTACCTTTTATTTGCCATATTCTCTCTCATTATCTCCTCTTCACGCTTTCTCTTTCATCTTTAATAATAAGGGTATAATGGGAAAAAACAAGTTACATTTCTAACATAATTATTGCTTCTAAATAATTTTTTAAGTTTTAATTTCTTGATAAACAAAGTAGTAGTTATGTGAAGCTTATAATAAGGGAATGAGGGAGTAACACGAAGGAAGTAATATTATTATTATTTCATTTTTCTAAACAACCATTATCTTTTTTGTTTACAAATATAGAATAGCTACTCATTTCAGATAACTCTTATAAGAGAAATGTAAAAGAAGAAAGAGATATGTTTGGAGATATGGTTTGCATAGTTATTAATGAGGCTAACGTGTCACAGTCGTCTCTCAGATTTAAAGCCTTTCTATATATGTGTAAATACTTTCACTTGGTGCTTTTTTTTTTTTGTTTTTTTATCAATTTCGGACTAAAGGTTGAAGAAAAAATCAACTAACACTATTGAATGATGCAGATGCCAGAGACCATTTTCTTTTTTTGGACACCAATCCTCTCCATATAGAAAAAATCCATGCCCCGCCGAAAATTATATCAGTGATGTAGTTTCTCAATATGTTAGGGGTATGGAATGACGTTCTGGGATCTTCATCCCAACCTGAGTGATATAATTTTCTAAAGGATGAACTAACCCATTTCTTTTGTTTATCCTTTCTCTTTACTTAAAGATGATATTTAAATCCTGTGAATGTTAAGCAAACATTGATAAAGTCTGATAATCTCTGTTTGGACACTTGAATATGATAGAGATGATTCTCTTATTCTCTATACCTCCTTTTTTTCTATTTTTATTATTATTATAACAATATTTTGGTTGTGGTTTGCTCTATCTCTCGAAATATTTGAAATGATGATATGATGATAAAATTGCAGGGTTGGGATCAAACTTCCAACAGTGGAAGTGAGATTTGAGAATTTGAGAGTTGAGGCAAATGCCTACGTAGGCAAAAGAGCTTTACCATCACTCCCAAATGCTGCCTTGAACATAATCGAATCTGCTTTTGGTTTATTTGGCATTAACATGGCTCAAAGAAAAAAAATCACCATCCTTAATGATGTGTCAGGCATTATTAAACCTTCCAGGCATGTCCTTATGTCCCTATCTTCGTTTCTTACCTCAAAAAAATTGGTTTTGGTTTCTATAATTTTATGAGTATTTAGTTTGATTTTAGCAATTGTCCCTACAATTTTAATGACTGTTTATATTAAGTTTTCTTGAAACTATATATAGAGACTAAAATTATTAATTAATGATTTGAAATCACGTGGATAAAAAATCAAACTATAACGATCAAAATCAACCCTATTTTGTTTTAATAAATTATCATGTGGTTGATAGCTTGAAGGACCCTTATGTAGGATGACTTTGTTGCTAGGTCCTCCTTCTTCGGGAAAGACAACCCTTTTGTTGGCATTGGCTCAGAAATTAGAACATGGTTTAAAGGTAAACACACTAAAAAACAGTGAAATAACATTGTTGCTAAATAATTAGTGACATGATTCACAAGTTAGCGACGGAATTCCGTCAATAAAGACAAAATTTCATCGCTAAATGATGAATTCCGTCACTAATTATTTAGCGGCAATCTATGTTACGATGAATTATGTGACTAATACACTTTTTTTTTTTTGTAATGACATATTTTCTGATTTTTTCTTAATTGCCTAATTTTCTCAAGAATATTATCATTAAAATGATAAGAATTATCTATCTTATGATCTTTGAAATCTAAGGTGAAAGGAGAGATCACCTACAACGGGTACAAGTTCAATGAGTTTGTTCCAAGGAAGACATCAGCCTACATAAGCCAATACGATGAGCATATAGCTGAAATGACTGTGAGAGAAACACTAGATTTTTCATCACGATGCCAAGGGGTTGGATCTAGATATGGTAATTGATTTCATCAATGCACGTAATTCTTTCGAACAAAAAAAAAATCAGTTAGATTCTTATATGAAATCAAATAAATCAATTAACGAATTTTTCCACACTGATTTTGTTATAGATTTATTAGCTGAGCTTGCTAGAAGAGAAAAGGAAGCAGGCATATATCCAGAGGCAGAAGTTGATCTCTTCATGAAAGTAATATATTTAGTAATTAAAGGCAAAATTGGTGAAATGTCTTTGGTTGAAAATTGTCATATTGGTTACAATGACATGAATTTCGAGTCCAGTACTTTCTACGTATGATATCTAACAGAATATTTATTATTTTTGTCATTGTATAAAAACATGGGAGATTCTTCTTACCAATAAAATTTTCAAACAACGACTATTTGCCCTTTATCCCGATACTAAACTTTGTTATCATCTCTTTAATCTCGTCATATTACTTTAATGAATCCTTAGGCTTCTGCTGTCCCAGAAACAGAAAGTAGCCTCATGATTGACTACACTCTCAAAGTAAGAAGCATTTTCATCTCAGCCTTGTTAGTTCAACTATAATATATAATACAAGAAAGACCATCATTTTAACATTTGTAATCAAATTATAATATTCATATATGGTTCATGATGATTTAATGACGTATGGAATTGTTAGATATTGGGGTTGGATATATGCAAAGACACAATTGTGGGTGATGCAATGAGAAGAGGAATATCAGGAGGACAGAGGAAGAGGCTGACGACAGGGGAGATGATAGTGGGGCCCACAAAGACACTTTTCATGGACGAGATATCAACAGGTTTGGACAGTTCCACGACATACCAAATAGTGAAGTGTTTGCAGCAAATTTGTCACATTACAGAAGCCACCATCTTCATGTCTCTTCTCCAACCGTCTCCTGAAACATTTGACCTCTTTGACGACGTCGTTTTATTGTCGGAGGGCCATATTGTCTACCAAGGTCCTCGTGATCAAATCCTCCCTTTCTTCGAATATTGCGGCTTCCGTTGCCCTGAACGAAAGGGAACCGCTGATTTCTTAGTGGAGGTTTGTGTTATAATTCATACGTACTCGTAGTCATTCGGTTTTTAACATAAGAGTTAGATAACTAATTTGCATAGTAAGAAGATGTGCTGATGATGAGATGTTTTAGGCCTATCTAATGTCAAATGTCATTTGTAATGTTCCAACTTCCATCATCTCAAATGTTTTTTTGGGTTAAATATCAATTTTCCCCCGGAATGAAGTATTTGTAGGATACCAATTTTGTCTTAGAGGTTTTTTTGGAACAATATTATCCCAGAAGTATGAAATGTGTAGCAATGTCTTCATAAACTAACAAAGTTATTAACAGACGCCATTTCATGGTCCACGTTAAGATAAAGATGAACCATTCTTGTTTTGGAAATTTTTCTCAATAAGCGATTTAAACTTCTAGGGTGACATTGTACCCAAAAAAAAATCCAAGGCATAATCACTCATCAACGAAAAATACGAGGACAAAAATGGTTCATCTTTATCTTTATGTGGATCATGACGTGACTTCTGTTAACAGCATCATTAGTTCATGCCGACATTATTACACTTTTTATACTTCTGAGGTGACATTGGTCTTAAAAATACTTTCGGCGCAAAATCGCTATTCAACAAATACTTCATGGAAAAAAATTGATATTTATCCCATGTTTTTTCATTCGACATTAAATGAGTGACATTTTGATTATTTTATTGGATAAAGTGATGCAGTCTCAAGTTTTTGTTACTATTTTTAAAAGAAATAATACTTTAAAATAAAGCAATAACTTTGATTTTTGAAATAAAAATAGTAAAATATCAAAACTGCACCGTTTTATTTAATTATATATCAAAATATCACTCATTTTTTTTATAGAATCTAATTATCCAAAAAAAATTATTAGAGAAATTGAGGAATTACAAGGGGTATTCGAGAGAAGCACATTAAGAGGCGCCTAGTCAATTTGATAGGTATGAATGATAGGTATTCATTCTAATCATTCATTTGATGAGGGACTAGTCTCTTAATGTAACACATCATTAATGTTTAGATAAAAACAAAAACTCTCTTCAACATAAAGAATTGATGTGTTATATTTACTTTAGAACCAAAACAAAGCTAATGGCCTTAGCTCCCATAAAGATTGGAAATTGCTGTTTCGATTCCATTTGTAACTCGTGCTATTAGTGCCTACCATTCTATTTTTTGTTTTTAAGACAACACAAAGAAAGAAACCAAACCCCTCTGATAACCCTTATATCTAAAGTCTGGAGGGTGCAATATGCATAAATATTCTTCCTCTAGTTTTTATATACTAATTATCTTTTATATTTTCGACAGTAGGGACTAATATAAACACATACATACATATATTCCCTCTTTCGGTTCTTGTCATAAGTCACATGGGAAATATAGGTGCATGTCTTGTTGTCTATCTTGATTACAACTTAAGAAAAGTGGGGTGTGTGTGTTTTGTGTGTTTGGATTATATGAGAGGAATGATTCATTTTGACAGGTTAATTCAAGAAAAGACCAAGAACAATATTGGGCAGACATAAGCAAGCCATACAGATACATGAAAGTTACAGAGTTTGCGGGAAAATTCAAGGAATTCCATGTGGGAGTTCAGCTGAAGAATGATCTTTACGTGCCATTCGACAAGTCAAAGGGTCACAAAGCATCATTGGTGTTTCAGAAGCATTCAGTGAGGAAAATGCAACTTTTCAAAGCATGTTGGGACAAGGAATGGCTACTCTTAAGAAGGAACTCCTTCGTCTACATATTCAAGTCATGTCAGATTGTTACCCTCTCCGTTATAGGCGCGACAGTGTTCTTCAGGACGACGATGCACCATGATAACGAGCATGATGGGGCTATCTATGTAGGGGCCATTATGTTCTCCATGCTCAACATGATGTTTAGTGGTTTTGGAGAGCTTGGTCTCATCATGCAAAGGCTTCCTGTGTTTTATAGGCAAAGAGACATGCTTTTTCATCCTGTTTGGACTTACACTATCCCCAATTTTCTCCTTGCATTCCCTCGAATGGTGTTAGAGACCATTATTTGGGTGGCCATTACCTACTATACTATAGGCTTTTCACCTGAAGGTAGTAGGTAATTAATATCATCAATCCCTTCCCTCATTATTAGAATATGTCCACACCGAATGGTTAGATATTGAAATAAATGTGTATACATAAGGTAAGATACGTCCTGTTAATTGGCTTAAGTGATTTTGATAGAAAGACGCCTTCAACCTACACATATATCTAAGGTAGCAACACTTATCATAGCTTTCTTATGTCTTGTTGCATCTTTCAAATGTTTGTTATGTCCCATGTTCATGCAAGTGTCAAAAAATATATCTTTTTTTTTCCTTGAACTGTTCTTCAACGTAGACCTTAATAAGGACTAAGTTGTTTTGTGTCAAAATTAAAGAAATAAATCGATAGTTGAGAGAAGGAATAGGCTGCTTCTAGCACCTTGAAGTATTTCTCTAGTGGCAGAATGCACAAAAAAATATTTCAGGATATTGGGTGTTACTGGAAAAACAATTCAAGATGCTAGATACAACTTAACTTTTAAAGGAAAGCCTAGTAGCAACATTACATACATCATGACATTTAGTAGGGTAATTGACATATTGGGATTTAATCCATTTTCAGGTTCTTTAAGCAAATGTTATTGCTATTTCTTACTCAAATAATGGCATCTGGGTTGTACAAGACAATTGCTGCAGTCTGTAGGTCGGTGATTATTGCTAATACAGGGGGATCCCTCGTGGTTCTTCTCATTTTCCTACTTGCTGGTTTCATCATTCCCAAACGTGAGTGAGAAAAATAAAAATGTCACATTAAATAATTATTAGAACTTGGATTTGAAGAGATACTTATGAGTTGTTTAATCAATGTTCTGATAGAGACTCACACTAATTCTTATTGGTATATAGATGAGATTCCAAGTTTGTGGTCGTGGTCTATGTGGATTTCCCCAATGCAATATTCCTATATTGGCCTTGTTTTGAATGAAATGACTGCACCAAGGTGGATGGAAAAAAGGGTAAGAAAACAACATTGGCTCCTCTATGAGCAAATGAAGATTTTGAAAATTGTACTCAATGTTTTGACCTGAACTTCCCTTCATTTATGTGCAGTCTTCAGATGGTTCTACTCCACTGGGTCAAGCTATATTAAAAACCAATGGTATACATCCTGAAGGAAAATGGTATTGGATATCTGCAGCAGCTATTGTGGGATTAGCAGTTATTTACCATATTTTCTTCACCCTTTCACTTATGTACTTAAACCGTAAGTATCTCATAGTTTGATCAATCCTTTTAACCAGTTATTTTAATTCATCGTTGAGTCCATGAAAAGTAATTAATTTGTTTGATCTTGTTTGATGAACTAGCTCTTGGGGGAAAACAGGCTATTATAACTGAAAAGGAAGCAAGTGAAGTGGAGACTAATATGAACAAAAGACAAGTGCAAATGAAGCAGTTGAGTGGCAGAACTGGTAGTAACTCAACACTTGAGTCAACCACTGGAATTGGCCCTAACAGGGGAATGGTTCTACCTTTCACACCACTTGCAATGTCCTTTAATAGTGTTAATTACTATGTGGACATGCCAAATGTAAGAGTTCGGACTAAGTTATATCATTAGTTATTTATTATACTACCCTGGTCCTTAATATATGAGTTCTTTAATTAATCCGGTTATATTAAGAAAATGAGATAAATTAGTTAATTTTAACGAATGTGATACTATCTCCTTAGAATAACCCTATGAAACATTAGATTATATGTTAGTTTTTAAGTTAGGTGAATTGGTATGGGGAAAAATGATTAATGTATGAGACAAAATGGATTGGAAACTTAAATTACAGACCAAATTCAACTTTCGAATTGGCACTTAAATTAAGGACTAGAGGGAGCACCTTAAAAAGGTACAAGACAGAAATGAATGCTTCACCTTTTGTTAAAAAGTATACCTATGAAGGAAATGTAATGAAGTTAACTTTGATGACAGGAAATGAAAGAGCAAGGAGTGACGGATGATAGGCTTCAACTACTTAAGGACGTGACTGGAGCTTTTAGACCTGGTGTTCTGACTGCTTTAATGGGAGTCAGTGGAGCAGGAAAGACAACCTTAATGGATGTTCTAGCAGGAAGGAAGACCGGTGGCTACATCGAAGGCGACATTAGAATCTCCGGGTTCCCCAAGAAGCAAGAAACCTTTGCAAGAATTTCTGGTTATTGTGAGCAAACTGATATCCACTCACCTCAAGTTACTGTTTATGAATCTCTGACTTTCTCTGCTTTCCTCCGCATACCTAAAGAAGTCAGTCAAAAAGAAAAGCAGGTGAGGGTCAAGCACCTGATTTCTTTCTATTTGGTTCCTTCATAAATGTGCCCTTTTTAACAATAAGAAACTAATTTTAATGAGTTGTGATATCTTGTAAGAAATTTGTGGAAGAAGTAATGGATTTGGTGGAGATGAACAATCTCAAGGATGCTATAGTAGGGATTCCAGGTGTCACAGGATTGTCAACAGAGCAAAGAAAGAGACTAACAGTTGCAGTTGAACTTGTTGCTAATCCTTCAATAATTTTTATGGATGAGCCCACTTCAGGCTTAGACGCTAGAGCAGCTGCCATTGTAATGAGAACCGTTAGAAATACAGTTGACACTGGAAGAACAGTTGTTTGCACAATTCATCAACCTAGTATTGATATCTTTGAAGCCTTTGATGAGGTACTAAAACACTCATAAGCCTAATATGTGATTGTATTTATATCAAAATAACTTAAGTCAATTTGATAGGCCTTCCCTTAACATTACATATCTTTAATCATTTCTCTAATTAGTCGATGTGAAACTCTAATATTATTCTAAGAATAATATGTGATCTATTTGTTTCTGTCTTCCGATATATCTTTTCTATATTTTTGTATCGAATTGTTTCATTTTTGCACCAGCTCTTACTTATGAAGAGAGGAGGGCAAATGATCTACTCAGGACCACTTGGTCGTCATTCTCAAGAAATCATAAAATTCTTTGAGGTATATTTCAACATATTCATATAGATTTTCTTTAACTCATCAAACAAATATGAAATATCAAACATTTTATTCTACGTTCCTTCCTATTGTCACAGGCAATTGAAGGTGTCCCAAAAATCAGGGATAACTACAATCCAGCTGCTTGGATGCTAGAAGTAACTTCAATTGCTGGAGAAGTTCGACTTGGAATCGATTTTGCTGAACACTACAAGTCATCATCTTTGTGCCAGTAAGTTCACTAACGACTTGAAAAATGTGTGTCAATAGCAATTAATTTCTGAGCTAACTCACATGCATGTGTGTATTTGTGTGTGGTCATACGTGTAGGAGAAATAAGGAACTTGTGAAGGAGTTAAGCGTACCACCAGATGGGTCAAATGATCTCTACTTTGAGAGTCACTATGCAGAATCAACATGGGGGCAATTCAAATGCTGTTTGTGGAAGAAATGGTGGAGTTACTGGAGGAATCCAGCATATAACCTTGTCAGATTCTTCTTCACTTTTATAACTGGCCTCTTCATGGGGACAATATTTTGGGGATTCGGAAAAAGAAGGCAAGTTTTTAACGAAGAAAACCATATTCATTGACCATGTAAGAGCAACAAGCTCATGCAACAATTAACAACTAATCAGCGAACTCATGAGAAAACCTCTAATTATGTGGACTTGTGAGGAGAAGACCTATGTTAACCTTTGAGGAATTAAGTATATTCTACACAACTAAACACATTAACCAATTTATGTAGAACCTATCTTAACTAACCAATGACATTTTAATATCTCCAACAGTGATTAGTAGTTACTTCAATAAGATGATTTGGAGAATTGCATTCATCTAATTTGCTTTTCTTATCATCTTGGTACATACAGGAAAAGCTGGAATGACATCAGAATGGTTATAGGAGCCATGTTTTCTGCTATCCAATTTGTTGGAATAAACAACTCCTCAACTATTCAACCAGTAATAGGTGTTGAAAGAACTGTATTTTATCGAGAAAAGGCTGCTGGAATGTACTCAGGATTGCCTTATGCTATCGCGCAGGTTTGACACATTTCATAAAAGCAAGAGAAAATTGTTATGAGGTCTCAAGAAATGGATATAATCACCAAACCATCTCACAACAAGGTGAGTAGCATGCAATGAAAGTTCTTGCAAATTGCTCTTTTATCATGGACTTGTTGGTGATTACATTCATTCCTTGATATCTCATAGTGATTTTTCCATGAACGTAACTGTATATAGCATACTTAGATTTAAAGAAAGAAAAAACAAAGACAAAATAGGTAAAAAGGAAGGAATATCATCTGATATGCTTATAATGAATGACCAATTGTACTATTTCATGAATTTGCAGGTTGTGATTGAAATACCTTATATACTTGTTCAATGTACATATTACTCAATCATGGTGTATTCTATGATGGAATTTGAAAGGACAGCAGCGAAGTTCTTCTGGTTCTACTTCATCTGCTTCTTCTCCTTATTGTACTTCACATATTATGGCATGATGTCTGTGGCAATCACTCCCACCACCCAGCTTGCAGCAATCTTCTCATCTGCATTCTATGGAATCTTCAATGTCTTTTCTGGCTTTATGATCCCCAGACCTGTGAGTAATAGTATCATCCTCATTACCTTTCATATATGTGTATTTGTATGCATATTACTCCCTCCGATCCACAATATGAGTTACCTTTTAGAACGATTCTTTAGTCTATAATCTAAGTGAGGGTAATTTTTGTTTATTTACCAATTTGCCCTATTAATAATATAAATGCTGAAATGTGACTTTCTTATTTTTCTTCCTCCCTTAAAATCTTATTAAGAGGGGTAAAAAGTGAAACTTTTTTTCAATTTACTAAGATATATTTAATGAGTTAAATGCTGTTTCTTTATTCCATTGAGGTAGTTGAAAGTGATTTTTATTGTAGATGGGAGAGAGTACATATATTGATAACATTACAACTTTTAAGATGTTTTGAACATGTTTACTCACAATATATATATATATATATATAAATGATATGTATTATTATATTTCAGAGAATTCCTAAATGGTGGTCATGGTATTGCTGGCTTTGCCCAGTGTCATGGACAATTTATGGGTTGATAGTGTCACAGTATGGTGATCTAGAAGACAGGATTGAAGTTCCTGGGATGGAGGATGGTCAACCAATAAAAGAGTTTATTGAAAGCTATTTTGGGTTTGATCCAAACTTCATGGGACCTATTGCTGCTATTTTGGTCGGATTCACTGCCTTCTTTGCTTTCATGTTTGTTTTTGGAATCCATTTCCTTAACTTCCAGAAAAGATAGATCAACATCATCATCATCAGTAGAGTCGTTCTTCATAGAACAAAGTTTATAAATAAATTCTATATATGAAGAAGTGACTTTGTCCAATAATGTCTAAATCTTTGTGATTTAGTTTATGGATAATGAATAAATAAGTTTGATGCAGCAAATTTCATTTGTCATGTATGTTTACTCATGTATTTTAAGGTGACAATGGTGACTTATGAATATTTTAATTTTTTGGCAAAAAAATAAGGTGATAACAGGTAACAATATATTCATAAATGCACACATTCTAATGGCCTAAAATACAATTTTCTTTTAAAAATGCAGAAAAAATAATTGATCAATTATATAAGTTATCTATTTAACTTCCTTAGGATTTTTTTTTAAAAAAGCCAACTATATTTTATGTTAAGAACCGGATGAAAGGAGTAATATAATATATTAGAAAGTATTTAGCTATTTATCAAGCACTAGATCTCTAATTTTAGTCCATATCAATGCATAAAATATTTTTAGAGTGGTGACTCCCATATAGACCAGATAATGCTTGAATTTCATTATAGCAGATTAGTCATATAAAAGCTGTAATTATAATATGTAATAATTGGAATGAATGAAAAATACTTTATCATCTTAAAAAAAGTTAAAATTTAAACCTTGTAAAAACAAAAATCAAATTTTTTTAAGTTTAATAATACTTAAATTTGATTGTGTTAAATTGCAAAACAACCCAATAAATATTCCAAAATGTGCCTTAACACTATAATTTTTCTTTATGTACATGAAGTTTTTTAAATGATGTAAATAAGTCATAGTGATTGAGTGATTAATTGTTTAACAAAGATGTCAATAAAAATGTGTGAAAATACCAATAATTTTTTTAAAGAAATTATAAAAGTGCTAAAATATGCCCATGTTAAGTTAACCAATAAGTTCGCACACGTTGCAATAATTATTTTACATATAAACATGTTTTTCGTTTTTATACAAAAGTTTGTCCAAAAGCACAAATTATTAAAAATATAAGGGTTAAAAGAGCAATTTCACTAACAAACTGTTGTCCAGTCCATATTGCAGATGGCATAATTGACACTTGAAATGTTCGAAAATACCAACAGACCTTTTAACCAAGGATAAATTGGCCAACGCCGTTTAATTTGAGCAAACGGCCATTACTTTTATTGTGCTATCTGTAACCAGGACAATAGTCTATTGATAAAATTGTTCTTTAACCCCATAAAAAAATTTTAAACCAGGGCCAAATTGCTCTTTCTCAAAAAAATTTTAAAAAATCAACTAAGGGTGTGTTTGGATCGACTTATGGAAAAGTGACTTATATATAAGTTAGATTGAAAATAAGTCAGATTATGTAATGACTTTTATATTTGGATGGGCTGTGTGAAAAGTGACTTATAAGTTATTTATTTTCCATAAGTCAGATTGTGTATGTTTGGTTAAGTTGTGATTAGATATAAAAAATAAGTCAAAATTTGTGGACCTACCTTATAAATGACTTATAAGTAAGAAATAAGCTGTTTCAAATAGCTTAAGCTTATTTTGACTTATAAGTTATAAGTTACTTATAAATCAAATTAACAATAAACTGAAACAAACATGCAAAATAAGCTACCAATAAAATAATTTAAAATAAATTACTTTTACCCCCAAAACATAGCCTAAATCTTATACTCCTCCGGTCCTAAATATAAGACCAATTTGATTTTTTTTTTGTAGAAGTTAAGGAAGCAAATTAGACAATTAAATTATAACATATGTCACATGAAATTAGATTATATGTTAGTTTATAAGTAGAATAAATTAGCTTTGAGAAAAAAGATTTTTTTTTGGACTGAAACTTTTTTTTTTTTGAATTAAAAAAAGTTAAAAAAAATTAAAATAATCTTAACGAAAAACTCACCTATGTCATCTTACCAACACAGTGTGGGAGTTACAACTGTCACACCTATCCATCTCCAGCTAACCGAGTCAGGGGACCGAGTCGTCATAGCATTAACACATATTGTCCCAACTTCTCTTCTCCACCTCTCTCTCTCCCTCCTATCTTCTGTGGCAAATTCAGGCAAAGAGGGAGAGAGGAGAGACGCAGAGTCAGGGGAGAAGAAGAGAATTGAAGAGAAAATCAAGGGGGGCACTTTTCCCCTGAAGACTCTCTCTTTGTCATCTCTCTTTCTCTCTCTCCCCCCCTGAAATACGAGTATACAACAACCGCAAGACTCTCTCTTTCTCACATTTCTTTGGCCATCATGATCTCATCAAATAGCTCCAGCTTCCTGGTAAATTCATATCCATACAATTTTACCCATTTCCCTTTCTCTTCCTCACCCAAAAACAAAAAACCCCCCATATTCATACTCAAGCTCTCCTTTACTAATTCTCTTCTGGTAAATCATTTCTCTGGTTGTTCTTATTCACAATTTGATTTGACAAGAATGTAGACAACTTTCATGGGAAATTATGCTTATGACTTCTCTATTTAAAGTTTTATTCTTTAAGGAAAATGTCTAATTTTTCTTTTGATTTTCCCTGAGATTGCTTCATTTGCTTATCTGGGTATGGAGATTTATTACTCTGAATTTGTACACAGAACAACACAGGGTTGGTTGGATGTTCCCGTTCCTCTTGTCTACAGAGAAGACATTTAGTTCCTTTCAGGGTGGTGTGTTTGGCTTCTAGCAGTAGTTCAAGTGGTGATAGAAAACTAAGCCCTGTGATAGAAACTATGACTGACGTGGACAATAATCAGACGGTGGCCGGCGGGGTTCGGGATGTTTACGGCGAGGATAGGGCCACAGAAGATCAATTTGTTACTCCATGGAGTTATTCTGTTGCTAGGTGAGAGGAATAATGTTCCTGTAGTTAAAAAGACCATTCAATTTTTGTGCTATCTTGTTATGACTTCAATGCAAAAACATTGAGATTTTGGATTCATATGAACCTTGTGAGATTGAAGATCTTGAATATGTTCATTGGCAGATTAGGAGTGCTTTTGTTTTCTTTATCTCTTTTGTCTAACATTTATTCATATCTTTTGCTTTATATACTTGATTCAAATTAAAGGGCTTCATTGATGTGATATTGGTTGATTTGTCTGATAAGCATGCTTCTAAATATTTGAGGTCTTTTTTCAATGGTTATGTTGACAGAATGTTGTGCTCTTCGCTCAAATCCAAATGATGGCAATAATATATTCAATGTGATGCCTTCTGTTTTCTACTCCCTCCCTCCAGCTAAATAAATTACTTTATCATAGCAAATATGACATGCCCTCTCTGAAATATTTTTGTGCATCATTACATTATGTATCAGTTTTTAAGCCGTACAAATTAGTTTGGAACAAAAATGATACATATATGTAAGAGACACAATAAAAAGATATCTCATATTGAGGACCGATATTCACTTCTAAATTAGGTTTAATCTTTAGGATAGGAGGGAGTCTATAGCAAGAGAACAGAATTCTCATGTTTTGACTTCTTTGTTATTAGTGGGTATACCTTGTTGCGAGATCCACACTTTAACAAAGGGCTTGCCTTCACCGACAAAGAAAGGGATGCCCATTTCTTGCGAGGTCTTCTTCCCCCGACAAGTATTGCACAAGAAACTCAGGTAAGATAAATGCTGACTTGAAGATATTTTGAACAGTTTTCTTATAATTGTAAGTTATGACCTAATAAATTGGAAATGTGCCTTTTTTGGCCAAACAATGTGCTCATACAACAATGAGTAAAAGTGGTTGCCATTTTATTGTTCAGGTGAAGAAAATGCTCCAGCATATTCGTCAGTATCAACTACCACTACAGAAGTACATGGCAATGATGAATCTTCAGGTTGTCTTATACACAAATTATATATACATACGCACATTTCAACATAATAACAACATAAAAAGACTGAATCTTTTGGTCTCATTCTATTTAGTCTTTATTTTACTTATTGCAGCGAACTGGTTTTCATAAAATTGTAGACTGCAGTGCTGCACAACAATGTCGTTGCTGATATTTACCAGAAATTACTTAGTTTTTGAATGGGGTAATTTGGGGGGAGAAGGAAATTTTTCAGGTTTTTGAATCACTCCATTAGTTTCTACAGATAATTTCTTTCTTTGGATTTGCAGGGAATGAGTTTTTAAATTACTGAGGTTTTTTGTTTCCTTTGGTTTGTTCACTCGTACAAGCAGTCATTTTTTTAAATGCTCCCTAGATTTTTGCAATTTTATCTGTAATTTGTTTTCAGCAAAATCGTTCCTCTTGGGGGTACATGTTGATTTGCAAATTTTGGGTTTGATCTCTAATGCTTTCAGAGTACATGATGGTTTTCAGGAGACAAATGAAAGGCTGTTTTACAAACTTCTTATTGATCATGTGGAGGAGTTACTCCCAATCGTTTACACTCCAACTGTTGGAGAGGCTTGCCAGAAATACGGGACCATATATATGCGTCCTCAGGGTCTTTATATAAGTTTGAAAGAAAAGTGAGTTTGATCCCAACCGCCTTTTCATTTCATTCAGTATTTTGCTGTTTTTTCTTTGCCAAAATGATTTTTTATTTTTTCTTTTGGATGGGATTTAAAAGGGGGAGAATTCTTGAAGTACTCAAAAATTGGCCTGAGAAGGCTATTCAAGTTATTGTTGTAACCGATGGAGAGCGGATCCTTGGCCTTGGTGATCTTGGCTGTCAGGTATTTCTGCTATTTTTATGGAGACAAGTTATCTGATAGTTAGTTTGCAACATAAAAATTAATACTGTAAATAGTCTCTCCTTCTTTGTTAATTGTGCTGAGTTTCTCAGGGGATGGGAATACCAGTGGGAAAACTTTCATTATATACTGCACTTGGAGGAGTTCGCCCTTCTGCTGTAAGTGTTAGCAATACATATTGCTGAGTCATATATTATGTCCAGATAAAATTGCAAGGATCACTTACTGTGTTTTGACTTTACAGACGTTATCTTATAATTTTGATTGTTTCAGTGCTTACCAATAACCATTGATGTTGGCACAAACAATGAGGAACTGTTGAATGATGAATTATATATAGGGCTCAGGCAAAAACGAGCAACCGGGCAGGTTCATGATTTTGTTTTCTTCTTTTGGCTATTGTTGAACTAATTGCTCTTAATCTTTATCATGGTTGGGGGAAAAAAATCTCTATCATTAAAATTTGTTGAACTATTTTGTAATACTTTTGGTCATTCTTATTCCAGGAATATACTGAACTTGTCCATGAATTCATGACAGCAGTCAAGCAAAATTATGGGGAAAAAATCCTTGTTCAGGTATTAAGCTGCATGCAAAGGAGTAATCATTTATTGATCTGATGGGCTGCACTCTACAGAAATCACTAATTTTTGGTTTTCAGTTCTTTCTCCTGAATCTATTGTGCCATATTTGTAGTTTGAAGACTTTGCGAACCACAATGCTTTTGATCTACTTGAAAAATATAGATCAACACATCTTGTTTTCAATGATGATATTCAGGTAAATATTTTAAGTATAAGTTATGAGTTCATGCGCTTTAGTACCTATCTATATGCTATATTCTTTTCTTTTTGTTGATTTGGCTGAGAACGAATCTGAATCCAGATCATTAAATACACAACTCCAATAGAATGAATCAAAGTCCATTGATTTATCTCTGATATTTCTATCTACTTTGTTCCAGGGAACAGCATCAGTAGTCCTCGCCGGACTTGTTGCAGGTCTGAAATTTGTTGGGGGGAAGTTATCTGATCACAGATTCTTATTCCTTGGAGCTGGAGAGGCAAGTCCATACAACCTGAAATTATGTCTTTCTTAACCCGTTCATAGAAAGAGATTGGAATGTGGAAACATATCTTCTGAACTAACTACATACAGAGATATCATCTAGTCACATCGAATCTTTCGCTTGATCCCTTATCATAATCATACAAATTACTGCCACTGTCATGTGATTATCTCTTTATGGCTAAACTATATTGGTGGTTTCAGGCTGGCACTGGAATAGCAGAGCTCATAGCACTTGAAACTTCAAAACAGGTTGCCATCTACTCTAAGAGTCTGTACTTTTTTTTAGCTGTATAATAGTCACTACTTTGAATTTTTCTTTTTCTGGTGTTTTTTTATGGGGAATAAATTTATATTTAATGATAAATTGAAACTGTTGAAGCAGACAGGGGCACCGTTGGAAGAAGTGCGCAAAAACATTTGGTTGGTGGACTCAAAGGTTGTGCATGACCTAGTGTAGTTCTCACCTTTATGAAACAGATTTTTGCTCTCCACCAGATGATTAATTTATAGATCTCTTACTACTACTTTTGCAGGGATTGATTGTCAGCTCCCGTAAAGAATCGCTTCAACATTTTAAGAAGCCCTGGGCTCATGAACATGAACCTATCACAGAACTTGTGGATGCTGTAAAAGTATGAGCTGTCCCCTTCTTATCCAGACACACATAGAACTTTTAAATTTCTCACATTTTCAATCTTATTTTCCCAGAAAATTAAGCCAACAGTGTTGATTGGAACATCGGGTCAAGGCAAAACTTTCACTCAAGAGGTTATTGAGGCTATGGCTGAAATTAACGAGGTACTACTACATTCGATCATTGATTGATCCATCATCTTAATATTCACTTTCATTTCCCACTTACAAAAACAAAGCGGCAGTATCACTTAATGATGCTTGCAGAGACCTATGATTCTCGCCCTTTCCAACCCAACATCACAGGCAGAATGTACTGCTGAAGAAGCTTATACATGGACTAAGGTAATAAGATCATGCAACCAGCATCTGTATGTTATATGTTATAATTTGAACTTCTTTGGTCTTTGCTTTCCAGGCCAGTTTATATATTTTATAGAAGTACTTATAGTTTTTTCTCTTAATATGTGTGAATGTGTGTGAGCGTGTGTCTGAAATATCTAATTACTGACTATATTAATTTTCACCTGGTCCTTATCTTGTGCATTACTGTCAGGGACGGGCCATTTTTGCCAGTGGGAGCCCGTTTGACCCAGTTGAATATGAGGGAAACGTACATGTGCCCGGCCAGGTCCCAGCTTCAAAGAAATTTTACATGTTCAATATTGTCATTTGGGATTAGTACTGATGTGTTTTCTTTCTTTTTCCCTTCAGGCCAATAATGCATACATCTTTCCTGGATTCGGTCTCGGTTTGATAATGTCTGGGACCATTCGAGTACATGATGACTTGCTTTTGGCTGCCTGTAAGTGCTTGAGACTTGTTTTATTTATTGCCCTTGTTCATTATCATCCTAATTTTTTTTCCCATTTCAATCTCACCCAAATATGCTTCAAAACTCCTCATTACTTGGCCTATCAAACTCTAATACCATGTCAAAGACCACTTTATCTGAGAAGCTTCCACTATCAAAGAAAATCATTTTTAACTTGAACATTTTCAAATGAACTTGAACTCTAGTTGAAACACATATATGTCATGGAAGCATAATCTGCATATAATTTTGAACCTTCTGTGTCAAGTGAAAGAGGAATTTATTTTTTAACTATCATTCTTAGTTGAAGAATTTAATCCAGCTTCGTATGCAATTATGGAATTAATTTGGCTCATATTTCTCTAAACAGCGGAAGCGTTGGCTTCACAAGTGACGCAGGAGCACTTTGACAAGGGGCTAATATACCCTCCATTCAAAGACATTAGAAAGATTTCAGCTCATATTGCTGCTAATGTAGCTGCCAAATCATATGAGCTTGGTAAGGTCTTTTTAATCTACCATTTTTGGCCTTTTTAGTCAGCCTACCTTGTTTTAATCATGTTCCTGTCTTCAACTGCTAAAAAGGAAAAAAATATAGGCACCTAATTAAAAATCGGGGGAAACTGTAAAGACTTATTAAAAGAAAAATAACACTATTGGACCTAATTAAAAACAAGTGAAATTATTAGGACCTAATAAAAGGAAAATAATTACTCTGGCAAAAAAAAAAAGGAAAATAATTACGTGGATTTGATTAAAAATTAGGTAAAACTATAGTAGATTAATTTTCCCTTAAAGTTAAAAGAATGAAAAATTATTGATTAGTGATCATAGAAACATAATAGACAATCTCTTTCTTTCCATGACACTAAGATTAATTTGCTCCTTTTTTCTTCTTGTCTGTAGGCTAATTTGATATTGTCTTTAACTTTACAAGCTTTGTTCTTGCCTTTAAATTCAAAAAAAAAGAAAAAAAGATGCTGGAATTGAGTTTTTTTTTGGCTCAGGGTTGGCCACTCGTCTTCCTCAACCAAAAAATTTGGTTAAATATGCTGAGAGCTGCATGTATACTCCAGCCTACAGAAGCTATCGGTGAAAAAACAATATACTGTTTTTCATTTTTTTTTTTTTTTGAGCTTGGTGTGCATTTTTATTTTTTTTATTGTCATTTTTGTTTCTTTTGGATATTCATCTACTTTTGTAACTTGTTGAGTGAGTAAAAGAGCCTAGCTAGTAGTGTGAGTTGGAGTAGACAATAACTTGAACAATTGTCTGTACTGGTGTTAGTTTTGTATAATAAGGCTTTTCATGGGGTAGGCTTGATTTGTGTAAAAGTATTCTTATGGCCACATGTGATTTGTGTTAAGTTTGAAAGTGTAATTCTTTTGTATTAATATGTAAACTCCTGTATTCCTCCTAACTAATTTATATTTAAATATTATTTTGTCTAAATAAAGGTTGCTCTTAGCACTTGTGCTTATCATAATAGGTATGTAGCCAAGTTTAACTAAAAACAAGGGTAAGTCATAAGTCCCAAATAAGTAGATTACTACTACATTCTCTGGATTTTTGTTGTTAATAGGCCCTTCTAAAGAATTTGTGTTAAAAAAAAACCAAGCAGAATAAGTTCTATTTAATTACTTTAACTCATAGATATTAGAAGAGTACATAATTATAGTTTGTTTTAGTCTTCCAACATTTATGAGTGAGATTGAGGAATTTTCAATTTATGTTATGATATTTTTGCACATCTTAAGTTGATTTATTAGTAATAACTCGAATTTAGAAGATCTATTAGTGCTTTCTATCAAATAAAAACTTACGTTGCTTGAAACCATTTTGTAATTTAAATAATTTATTTTTCTTATCAATGATGACAAATTGTCTTGATGACAATGCTACTTACTATTTGATGATTCTGCATCACTATGCTTTAAAGAGATTTCTCATGCTTAATCCTAGTCTTTATTAAGGGTAGAGCCAGCTGTATCTCTATGTTTCGACAATTTAGTAATGAATCAATATCATCAATATATATATATATATATATTTATACATAGTTAAATCCATAACCACCAACTAGTACTATTTCAGAATCTTTTAATCCCAAACAAAATTTATATTTTGGTCTAAACTGTCATTATCCTTGTGTATATTCTATTAATATTGTATTTCATTTATTATTTTAAAATTTATGTATAGTAGATTGATATGAAGTTTCAATTGTAATAATTAACTGAAAAAATGAAAGGTTTTTTTACATGAAATATCTGCGGTTAATGTAAAGATTTTACATTTTTTTTAATACAAGAGGGGGCTAACTATCAGAACATATACAGCTAAACTACAAGGGATTCAAATCTCATACACTGATTAGTAACTGATACGGCTAGCAAGTAGGGCTAGCATAAATCCAGTGAAAAAGAAACTGATAATCCCTCTTTTTTTTTTTTTTAGGTCTGAAGATAATCCATCTTTTATCAAGCATCTGCAAGTTCTTAACATCTTATTCAAGTATCATTTTGGGAAAATCACAACCACAACCAGGTCCCAAATAATCATCAAACTAATATGGAAATGTAAATATAGAAAGGTATGTATAATTCATCAAACATGAATATTTTTATGTTTCTATAAAGGGAAAAAAAGAAAACATTAGTTGATTACACGTGAAAATACATATAATTTTACAATCCACAGACTAAATTACAAATACTAAATGTAACAACAATTAAATAATAAACATATGCAAGGAAAATAGCATTTAAAATATTATAATTTCCTGGTTTCTAAAATTGATTTCTAAAATTGAATGAAGTAAAAGTTAGTAATTAGGTGAATTATAACAAAATAAAAAAAATGACATTTCAAAAAGGGGGAAAGCATAAACCCGGTTCAACCCCCCGGTTTAGACCAGGTTGCCCGGTCCTGGGCGAGTTGACCCAGGCCAATCCCAGTTTAACTCCCCCCGACGGTTTAAAGCCCCAACCGGACCGGATTTTTGGGCGGTTCACCGGTCCGGTCTAGTTTTTTTAATTATGCTTTAAAGTATAGAGCTCACAACCTCCTCTATGAAAGGAGATGTGTAGTGTCGTTGAACCAAGAGATTCTTGGCTGAAAACAGTCTATTACACTCTCCTCAATTTAATTCTTTTATATTTAGTCAACTTCCTATAAATTTAGTTAATTGCATAATATTGTGAGTCTATACTTGAAATTAGTATTTAATAATATATTCATTCTATTGAACATACAACCACATATCCTTTCACTATCAAATGTGATGAACTCAGATGTCAGATCCCACAGGAATAATAATATCCCGCAGCATTTACCATTCAAGCTTTAAACATAAACTATGTATATGGAAGCAAAATATCCCAAACCCACTATTACATCTTTTTCTACAAATTATTCAGGTGAATTACATCATCCATATAACAACAACAATAACATTAATAATAATAAGCATATTTATTGATTCTGTCATTGCTTAGGGCTACATGCTGTCTCCTATGTCCCAAATTACTTTGCTAGCTGCACAGTGATAAGAAAAAATAAAACCAATATTAGAACACTCTAATTTGTTACCATACTAAGATACTTATAATGCTTATAATTGTACAGAAGCAACCTGAAAATAAGCTTCAAGTTTCTTTCTCAATACAGCATGCTCTTTCTTCAGTTGTTGGAAACTCCTCATGCATCTGCGTTATTAATATATAGAATAAAATATGTGTCAAACTGAATTATACATACAAGTCCATTTATCAAATCCTTTTGTAGTACAAGAAAATGTATCTAGTGTAGGGATGGATTATATTACCCTTCTGCATTTTCTGCTGTGCAACACTCCCTAAACAGAGTACACTCTGCTTTCACCTTTTGAGCTCCAATGCTGAAACCCCATATAACAAACAAAAAATGAGTTCAAATTATTGGGTTTCATGGCTATGATGATCATGAATACATACAAAGGAAATATTCTAAACTGATAGTATTATTTTTTTTACCTGGAGCTGCTTCCTATGAACTGATGCATAATTCTATCAAGCTTGTCAAATTCCAGTGGGTTCTTCTCCCTACAAAACAACAACCACAAGAGTTACACAATCATACACAAAGAAACTATGAAAAAATCACTATATGGTTACAAGGAAGGAATATAAAAACCAAAAAGTGTCATAACAAGTAAGCAACATGCAATGGCAAGTTCCAGTGTAGGATAACAAGTCCATGCTGCTCATTTGTTATGAGATTTATTGGTAATTACATTCCTTTCTTAGAACCTCATGACGAGCAGGTAAAATGGGAATTTGAATGAACAAGTAAGTGAACAGACATTGCTTGGTTTAGGCTTGAAATGAATCTGGAAGAATCACGGAAGTAAATAGTCGCAATCTCTTCTGCAAAGTTGGGGTTGGCATCATCCTGCAGTTCCTCCAGTTGGATGAACTGCTCATCCAGATATCCCTGAAAATATAATTTTTGTTTTTCTTAAGTCATTGTCTGTGGCATACAACATGTGTAAGTAAGATACTAGAGTATGATATCAGACATGCATGTGTCCTATATATGCAAATGGCTTCAACTAATAACTAGTATGGATAGAGAAGAGAAGAGAAGAACCTGATCAAAGAGGGATTGTTTCATGGCAGCAAGCTGCCTTTGAGATTGGTTTCTATCCATTGAAGAAGAGGAGGAGGAAGAAGGAGTGAGAATGAGAGTGAGAGTGGAAGAGTATGATATGGAAGAAGAGAAGCTAGCTAGGGCTTATATAGAAGATGAAAAGTTGATAAGTCACAATTTAAGGGAGAACATATCTCATGACACATCATGAGGGTCCCTGTTTTAATTTTATTAGTGATTTTAATTTTTATTCTTATTTTACAAAAACAAAATAAATTTAAAACATAATTTTAGAAAACGAGGGCTTGTATAAAACAATGGCTTAATAATTTGTTTTTACAATTTGATCTAATTTTAGTTTTAGTTAATTATTAGAGTTTCAAATGGTACAGTAGTTACTAAAAATGATGGCTTGTATTAAAACAATGGGTTAATATCATTATTGGTTTTAACAGTTTAATCAAATTTTAATTTCACTCTTGGAGTTTCAAATCATGATTGCTACTCAAGTATCATAAAAATTTGGTTTAAGTAAGTTAACATATTTGAAACTAAAACTCGTTAAAAAGTACATAGAAACTAAAACTAAAATTGGCTGACTTGGTTTTGGCCCCTATATTTTTAACAAGTTGTGAATTTTAATTTTGATCTATATACTTCTTTTAATAAATTTTGATTTTAGTCCATATATTTACCTAACGATATTAGTTTTATCAAATCCTTGAGAAACTATATATAACAAAAACCACAATTTAAAAGTTGTAGGGATTAAAGTCAAAATTCAATCAAACTATAAAGCTATTAATGATATTAACCTTTAAAAAATTTAATAATATAATTTACGGTTCAAAATCATGTATTACACTTTCACATTCTTTTGTATTTTATTTTATCTGAACATTCTTTTGATTTACGGCGCAAGATAATACTCCTTTTATGTAAGACTTTATTTTCATTAAAATGTCTCTCTGTTTCTTTTTGCGGTCGAGGAATATACTTTCTTGGGAATAACAAATAATTCTTTTATTGATATTCCTCCCAATTAGGTTTGTTCCATGAGGGTTGAAAAATCATATTCTGTAAGAGTTTTATTTATTTATTTTAAATGATTTTACGTTGTACAAAATAAATATGTAAAAAATGTTTATAAAACGTAAAAGCATATTTTTTTAAAATTGGGCAAACCATGATAGAACATTTTAAAATTGTTTCCGATATAAAGATCTTAAAATTCGAATAATTCATATTATTTATGAATAACTTGTCCTGAAAATTGTATTTATTTTCTTTTTTGTAATTATACATGCATCTCTCACAATTCTAGGCTTTTTTTATCATTTTCTATAATATATCTACTTTAATTTTTACCTGCTTATCATGGATTTTTCAAATAAAATTCTAGTTATATTTATAAGTAATCATTAATAAAGCTATAGTGTAAAACAGCAAAGTAGATTAACCTCATAAACAACATTATACCATTCTCTCTCTTATTTTTTAAACTGTTCGATAAATTTGTTTTTAAGTGACCCAAATTATAACAATATTTGATTGAGTCTTATATAATTTTTCCCAATGTTTTCATTAAAGAACTTCTATCAAACTCTCAGACCAAAATCTAGTCCAAATGCATGTCAGTGCTCTCAAGTCTCAACATCGTTGTCCAGAGGACAGAAAAAGCTTGGTTTTACCTTCTAGCAAATATCAGCAAAGGAAAGTTACATAAATTTTTTTTTTTTTTGAAATTCATAAGAAAAAGAAATACATAATTGCACGAGATAGAGAATCTATTCTTAACTTAAAAGTTAAAAGAGAATCTAAAATCTAGCTTACAAAGCATGAAAATGAAGTTATACCATTTTATCATTATGAAATTATATTATAATAAAACTACACAGTTCTCTTCACTTTCGTTGTTGTCACTTTAATATGATATTTTTTTTGGGTGAAGAAGCAAATTTATTAACAAAGTTTGGTGTGAGGAATATTTACACCGTAAAGTTTTTCTATAGGAAAAATTACACAAAAACTTTAGAAAATGAAGCAATTTCAACAAAGACCTTTACACAGTTAAATTACCATTATTTTTTAGTTTGTGAGTCTCACAATAATTAATTTTTAATGATTATTTAAAAAAGGGTTAAAGGTCATATTTACCCCGGAAGTATGCACGGTGGATCACATCTGCCTCAGAAGTTTTTTTTTTCCAATTTTGCCTCGGAAGTGTACAAAGTTTTTTAATGGTAAATGACGAATATGATACACTTTGTACACTTCCGAAGCAAAATTGGAACAAAAAAAACTTCCGGGGCAGATGTGATCCACCGTGCATACTTCCGGGCAAATCTTATCTTTAACCCTTTAAAAAATTATTTTTTATCTCCTTTCCTTTCCCTCTTCCTTCCTCCTCCTTTTCTCTCTCTCCCTCTATCTTCCTCGACGCCAACATTAGGAAATGTGGGGATGGACATTGGAAAGCATAAGTGCACGACTCCCATGAAGAACATAAATTGAGCGAAGCTGACCTTATCTGTGCCATCGACGGTTTTCCAGAGGATGATAGTGACGTCAAAGCTAGAAACGAAAGTGAGGGAAATTCTGGCGAAGGCAATGCTAAACGTTCGGCGAGAAACTAAAATAAGAAAATCTTTTTTAAAATAATTAAAAATCAATTAATGTAAAAGAAAGTTAAAGGAAATAAAACTGGAAATAAAATAGAATCACCCATCTTACTTGGATGGACGAGGGAAAACAACATATAGAAAAGAAAATAAGTAAATGCCATAATGATTAAAATACCATTATTATGAACACTTAACAAAAAAATCAAATATTTTGTTAAAGAAACTTGTTTTTCTAAGTGAAAACGTGGAACATCTTTTGAAATAAAATGAAATAAAAGTAAATAAACATAATGATATATTATTCAATATTATTACTAATTCATAATATTCGAGTAAAATGAAAGTTTATAAAACTTTGTTAAAGTGCAGAAAAACTATTTCGGGATATTCCATTACTTTTGCTTTTGAGATAATATTTATTATTTTCCTATCCTTGTTTACGCAGAAAAATTTAGAAGCTGCAAGAATCAAATCCATGTATGGGTGGCACAAGATAAGAAAACAAGGAAGGGCTCTCAATGGAAAACGCTGAGGGAGTGCAGAAAATAAATCAGGGCAACAAAGATCAATGGAAAATTTAGTGGAAAATCAGTGGAATCTGGGGAAAAAATATCAGTGGAAAATGCCGGTGAATTATATGTAAAAACCAGTGGAATCTGAGAGAAAAAAAAAATCAATGAAAAAAATCGGCGGAACACTCTTTATGCCGAATCTGAAAAATCAGTGGAAAACGCCAGTAGACCAAGATCAGTTGAAAACCAGTGGAAAAAAAATTAGTGGAACCAATAGTCATATTAGGGCTCAAAAATAGTAAGGTAATAAGAACCACAAATCACAATACAATGGAGAGGATGATGATTCACCCCATTTTCCCTTTCTATATTCTTTCCCATTCAAGCAGGAGATTATTTATTTCTCCTCTCATTTTCCTCCATACTTTTCTTTCCTTCCCCATTTTTCTCCCATCCAAGCACACCCTTAATGTATGTTTTAAACTTACTCCATTTTATAAAGTATGTATACACTTGCTCCTTAAAACTTTAATGGTGTCAAACGCTCCTAACACTAAATTTTGTTGTTAATTTTGCATATTTTCCCTTTTTCATATGCACAAGTAACCTCTTATATTAAAAGTAAGATATAATGCAAATATAAATAACTAAAAGTATATTTTAGCCTAAATATTTTAAATGACCAAAAGTATATTTTAGCCTAAAAACACAAAAATATATTTCATTAAAAGTAAGAAATGAAACTAATGGTATTAGCCAAAAAGATTAAAAGTACAATATTCAAACTTAAAGGAATAAGATGAAACTTGATGCAAATATAAATGACCAAAAGTATATTTTAGCATAAAATAAGAAGACACTAAATATTTAGAATCAAAAGTCAACACAATTAACTCTTATATTTAAAATTAGAGGATATAGTATTGATTTTCTATATGGAGAATTCATAATGTAAATGCGTATATAATTAATGCATTAGACCATTAGTACACCAAACGACTAACAAAAACCATTTACATACGCGCGCGGGCACGCATGTATTCATACAATATAATGGCTGGATCATATCAAACCAAACAGGCTCATATGATATAACTTAACAGTTTGACAATTGATTACAGAGTGAAATGTTTAATTTGAACATGAAATAAAGCAAAGAGAACCTGACTGAGAGTTACATTGATGTGGATGTTAGAAAATAGAGAAGCTTATTATTGAAAAAGGAACCACTTGAAACAACATAACACAGTGGTCGCAAATATTTTGTCTCTTAATAGACCTTCGCATAGCAAGGCATATAAATAAAGTCAACACATTTCCACTTTGTACTACATACACTTCTGATGCCCAAAAAAATTGTACTGCTCTAATTTTAAAAAAAAATAGAAAAAATAAGAGCTATCATATGCTTCAACAATAATATTGCAATATAATAAAACTTATTTTGTGTGCGCGCGCGCATGCCGGTTTAAAAAATGGGAAAAAGACAAATAAATACCCGGCCTCTAATTTATAAAATCTCATTAACAACTTCATGATAGGCAACCTATCATGAAGTTGTTAATACCTATCATGAAGTTGTTGATGGGATTTTGCAAATTGAAGGGTATTTATTTATCGTTTTCCCTTAAAAAATCATGTAGGTTTTGTATTAAATGTATCACTATCTGACATATACACTACCTTTTACTTTCATTTTGTTTAGTCGTCATCGTCACTCCCACTTTGATTTGGGACCTCTATCTTTTACGATTTCTATTCGCTCAAACAGTAGAAAGCAACGAAATTCATGTATATGTGGAAAATGTTGTCATTATTCTTTTTTTTTTTTAATTTAATCCTTTGTCGCACCCGGTCCTCCTTCTGTATCCAATTAACTTACATCCGAACAACTAACTAATTTAAATTAAGGCTTCACGATTGTGATAACTCTCCTCAAGTTTTTTTTAACAAAATGGAATTTAAATATAGTTTTCAACTTTACTATTTATTTAGTCCACTAAAACAAGTGTCCTTGATAATATTGTAATTCTTCTTTTAACTAATTTATACGTGATTCGTTTTTTTTTTTTTTGTTGACCTTTTTTATATGTGATCAACCTTTTGGACTTTAAACCATGTATAAATAAACTCTCCAACTTTTGAAACTTTCATATATTCTTTATATGATTAATATTGTGCATTATGTTGTACACACAATTTAAGGTTTAGAGAAATATATCGACAATATCAATTAAAGTTTGAGGAAGTTATATGCACAAAAAAACCCATCGAACTTTATTGTTAAGTTTTATAGTTATGGTTTAAAGTTTAAGAAAGTTTTGTGTAGCTTAGCATTATATTATTCTTTTTAAGAAAGCACCATAGTATCATTAATTCATAGCAAAAACTAATTTTCTCTTGATGATAATTTTTTTTCTAACAAGATAATTTGCTCTATGCAAGAACTGGAAAATCTAAAACTAACTAGCTACTTGTTCAAACAAATGAGAGCTCTTGACGCTATCATACTAACCTAAGGTTAGTAATGGTATAGTTATCCTATTTGAAAATAAATAATGATTAGGATATTTTAGGTGAAAAATAACGTATTTTTAAAGAAGTTTGGATTGATGTAGAAGATAAAAATGTGTTAAAGAATAATCATCACGAATCATTATCCACTCCAAATAATAATAATAATAATAATAATAATAATAATAAAAATAAAAAAAAATCATGTCAAGAAATAATAGTGATAATAAGTCATACATAAATAATTTTTTTTATCAACATACATAAATATTTGACTTCAAAATAAGATTATTAAAAAATCAAATGTATCAAGCTTATGTCAAGAGAGACATAAAAAGCAAGTTCTCGAACGTTGATCCAAGTAGAAACTAATTAGTGAATCATTATTGTTGAATTATATTGAACAAAAATAATTTAATACCTTTTAAGTATTTAAGGCTATAGATTGAAAAATATGCTATGAAATAGTTATTCTCATTTAAAATTAAACCAGCAAAACTTAGATATAGTATGATGATATCATGAATTATATCATCAAACAAGGTAAAATACAAACACAAACTAAGATAAAAAATCATGTCATCTTCATGTTATCAAAGTATTTATAAAATTAACTAGCTATTAGAGATAGTTGAATTGAGTAAAAAATTATATTTTTAACAAGTAAATTTGTGGTTTGAAATCCTTTTAAAAATCAAGTTGAAGGAGTTCTTATTTAAGCCCAACAAAACTCAAATACAGTTAATGTGAGGTAAAAGTGAATATTTGGTCTTCTAACTTTTTACAATATTTTAGCTTGACCTGTTTATTTTATAAAATATCTTTTGGTCCTCTAACCTTAATAACAAAAGTCTTTTTTGTCGTGAATTATTATTACTTTTAAGAAATTAAACCTAATATATCAATATTTTAGAATGTTTTGTCAACATTTAAAATTTCAATATAAAAATTTTTTAAATGGTACTACGATTATGATCAAGGGCCCGAAAATAAATATTGCATAAAAAAATTTTATCAGAAAAAATATTGCATAAAATTGAAAGACTAATGGTCGATGTATATATCTTTGACGTAGCACAATAGTAATATTTTTTTTAATACATGGAAATAAAAGTACTCCCCCGTTCTTAAATATATGACCTGTTTGGGGAGGAGAATTTGTTCTTAAATATAAGATATTTTTCTATTTTTCTCAATTTTTCCCTAAAATTTCCCTATTGATTCTTCTCAATAAGAAACAAGTAAGAGAGAGAGGGTGGGAATTAAGGTAGGTGATTAAGGTTCTTTTTAGTAATATCATGTTATTTTAACAAACTTAACTAACATCCTTAATCTTATCAATTTAGGTTAATAGGTATTTTATTTAAGAACTGGGGAGTACTATAGTAATATTACATTGTCATATGTAAGATAAATTTAATTAGCAGAATAGCGAGAGAAAATTAAGTGTAGGAAGCATATGGTTATGGAACAAGGATTAAAGGGGAATCACCAATCATTAAGTGAACAAAACAGGAAAACGTTAGGGGGCAAGAATCTAAAGCATTGTCATGAAAACGTTAAAAAAGAGATTCCTTCTCTCACAAGAGTTGTCAAGGCTTTGAGATCACTCACAGTCACCCTCCAATTGAATAATTTCTCTGCCCATCAAAAGACAGAATCTGGTTTCTCTGTCTCTTTCCAGTTTAATTTCTGCCACATTCTGCTTCTTCCCACGCAACTATGTTGATAAGAATTCCACACCTGTACACTTATCAACCCTAGCTTTTATTATTGTTATATCTCATTCATTTTTTTTCCCACAAATGCAAAGGAATTTAATGTGCTATTGCCCTCACTGCACGTGGATTGATCTTTTGCTTGTATGAAGAATGAGAATTTAAGGATAATTGGCGGAACAGCTAAGCATGAAAGTGAATTGCGGCTGTGAGTTCATGCATATTTTTTATAACGCTTTACGCCACTCAATGTCCTATGTTTTTTTTTAATTCCATTGCCAAATATTCGACTAATCCGAATTGAATTTTGCAATTAGGATCCCTTTTCCTCCAAAGACTTTTTTTATAACAAAGTGCAAATCAAACTGAATTGTTTGCTTTGTGGTCTAACTAGGCCATCACCAAACCAGATATACCTTTAAGTTTATGCATATTATTTTCTCCATGGTATTTATAAGCCACATTTTAAAAACTTTTTATGCCTGTACTCATAAGTTATTTTGCAAAATCAATTATACAATTTTTCAATAGTGATCTTAATTTGAATATTATTGAGTAATTATGATGGATATAAAAATGCGTGAGATCTGGTCGAGTTTGCATGTTGAACCAGTGGTAGGGTCAACCCGGTTGAAGCATTTAAACCGTTTAAAACCGACCGACATGAACTAAACCGATAAAAAACAGGGTTGAACCATTTAAATATTAATTTTTTTTAATTTTAATTTTTAAAGAATTTTTCCCTATTTTAAACTTTCACCTTTATTTTACTTTAGAAACCACACATAGGAGACTATATTTTAGCTATGTTGATTATTCTAAATGTTATTTTATTTGCATATGTTTAGTATTTAATTGTGGTTGCTCTTGAAATTTGTATTTCTCCCTGTATATTATAAAAAAAATAGTTATTTCATCTTTGTAAACATTAATTAAAATGTTCAAATCTGATGAATCATCCATACTTATCTAAATTTTTATTTTGATATTAATGATGATTGATGTTCTTGTATTTTATTATTGTCAATTAAATTGTACTATTTTAATACGGTCTGTTTGACATTGGGTTAATTCTCATTTTACCACAAACCTTTGAATTAGTACTACTTTGACTGGTTCAATATCTGGTCAAGTTTTTTTAACCTTGATTAGAACTCATTGCATTTAATTGAGGGGTTTTTTTTTATAAAGATTGAGTATTTTTTAGAACATCAACTAATTGTAATTAATTTTTAAAATTAGTAGATGCCATACGATTATTTAAACAAGAGGATTAATACGTGCAAAAATATAAAATATTTGTATTTTAGACCAGTAATGCTATATAATAGTGATATTGATATTTGAAGGGGGCAATATGAATAAAAAGTGGGGGTAGCCAAGATTAGGATGATAAGATGGATATGTGGCCATATAAGAAAATATAAGATTTAACTAACTCATAGTTGGTCTAGTAATGTAAGGCCCAACTAGTTCCTTTGAGGTATCGAGTCCGAGTCATAATGAGACACTTGTGTTGGAATCGGAGGGGAAGCCACGAACATGAAACTTTAGTAGTCAATTGTTCGGATACCTGTTAATAAGATCCAGAAAATACACTGATTTTTAGTTAATAAATAAAAAAATATAAGATTTGTAACAAATATGTCTGAACGAGTTGGTGCAACATCTATTAAATTGGAAAAGATAGAAAAAACTTTAAGGGGTAGAAATTCGATCACTTTGATCTTTAAGATCATAATTTATTTTATTTCCTAAATTATAATTTCTCACTATTTTTTTCCATTGATTGCACATATTAATTAAGGATGTTTTCCATAAGAAAAAGTAGCTTCCAATGCAATTGATGAAAATGAATACTCTAAAGAACTCACCATGCATTGATTACCTAGGTTCTCAGTGTCTACAAACTTATTTAACTCTTATATTAATGATTGGAATTGAGTACTATAATTTATAAAAAGAGCCTTGTTATATCAAGACAAAGCAATCATACTGCTTTGCAATCAACATCAACCCATCCAATAGTGGTATGAAGATATTTTTAAAGCCACGTAAGAGTGAGCATGTGAAGATATTAAGAGACATTCTTCTAACTCAACAAGATGATCTATAGTATACAAATCTAATGATAAATATCGACATGTGGGGTCCATTAAACCGGCAGGAATGTTAAGCATAAGTGATCGGAATCTTAATTAATATGTCGAACTGCTTTTCATGATTATATCAGAAATGAGGCCACGTCGTCGAAGCATAAGCAATAAGCTCAAATATAAAGATCCATATTCTATGCTCAACAATATCCATCAGCCTGCTTAATGCTTTCTTTTCTGTAAGCATCAATTCTATCTAATGCCCTTCTTCTTCTTCGTAAGAATCTGTTGCTTGCAACTCACTCATATTAGTTATGTAGTACTAAGTCAGTTTTTAATTTTGTAGTGTCCTCCATAGTCCAAAATTACATTTGAATGATGGACACCCATAATAATGTTGATATATAAGTGGACCACCAAAAAACTTAGAGGTGTGTTGTATGATGGCCAAATCAACAGAAAGCAACGCTCTTAAAGAACCTTTTTCTGAAAATACCAAGTGTAAATGCCTCAATATGGCATTTTAGCAGAACAGACAAATAATGCAAGTTGCCTCCAAACCCAGCTTTCCAAAACTCAATTTGCATTGGATATTTTGTTCGGAAGCTTTTGCTCTTCATACCTTACTTTTTCTAATACAAGGAGGACATTGCTTTTGTTAAATATTTTGAAAACTGAGGTTTCTCATACAAACATGTGCTTACACTTTGAACATGGGTTTTCATATGTGAGTTGGATCTCAAGTAATCACCAAGTTGAGGACATATCCAGGCTCAATGAGCGTTTATAAAGGTAATTACAAGTCGCTCACTAATAAAGTTCTAACATTAGCATAACATGATTTGAACTCACAATTTTATGAGTTATGAGTCCACTCCTTATCAACTAAACAAATGTTTGTAGGCCTAGCACAAGTATCCCCCACCTCTCCACATGAATTTGAACCTGGTTTTTGGTTGTGCTGATCAAGTGACAAGTGTAGTAACTTTATTTAGGCATGATTTGAGTGAGGATTGTGCATGGATCAGAATGGGTTGAGATTAAGATTATCCCTAGCCCAAAGCCAGGTCTAATAATTCACACCAGGCCTACTCATGTTCATAATTTGGGTTAGGTCCAAATGAGTAAAGCTCTTTCAATTATATTTTTTTTAACAAGGTTTCAACTAAGAAAATTATTTGTGCATATTAGTAACTATATTTCCCATTCCAAAATATGCCTCCACCTTCTAAAACAAAAAATTGTCATAATATAAATCACTCAAAGAGTTGTTACTTACAATTTTCAATTTTTTATATGGAAAGTGCTTTGTTGAGAGAGACAAAAACTCACTTTGGTGATCTCTACACCTAAAGATTAGTATCTAACTATTGGTTGAAAGATACCGTATAGATTCTACCAAAAAATAGGAGAGATGTGAGACGAATTTGAATAAGGCCAAAAATAAAATCTTTGAAATTTAAGATCAATTAAATGAATTAAATTGTTTTTCCTTGATTTCTTGGCTAAAGTACTTGTATTTTTATAAAGGATAGAGCATGAGTAAGGCCACCTCAATCCCCCCCCCCTTCTCATGTAGAAAAGGCAGAGGTTTGTGATGGCCTTTTTAAATTAATTAGTTAACACGACTTTTTTGTTATGTATGTGTATCATTTTATTGGATGTAGTCCTTTTTTTTGCCAGGATTATTGAATGTAGTCCTATTAAAAGTTTTTCTGAATAATAAATGTGGGCACCTCTCTTAATTATGATTCCAACATTGATTTATCATGTTATGATGGACCATCATCTCCCATCAAACCAAACCCATGTAATGTGAGTAGTTTTTAAAAGGGTTAAAGGTCATATTTGTCCCGGAAGTATACACGGTGGATCATATCTGTACCGGAAGTATTTTTTGGTCTAATTTTGCCCCAGAAGTGTGTAAAGTATGTCATATTCGCTCTTTACCGTTAAAGTATTAACGGTTAACGTCAACTATTTAACAGTCAATGTGGGCGAATATGATACATTTTACACACTTCCGGACAAAATTGGACCAAAAAAAAAATTTCAGGATAGATGTGATCCACCGTGTATACTTCCGAAATAAATCTGATCTTTAACCCTTTTTAAAAAGACCAACGTAGTTATTTCACCAAACCCATGTTGATAGTATGTGAGAAGTTTTTAAAAGACCAACTTAGTTATTTTATCCAATAGGCCCAACAAAAATGTCTAGTCCTAGCTACTAGTCATACCCCTTATTGGGTTGGGCTATTTTAACAAGTCTAAGACCCGAGCTCAATTCATTTTTGCCTGAGTAACGATGCAAGAGTGCATAATAAATTATGATTGACAAGAGTGGCATTAGATACCCTTGATTTTCAAGTTACAATAATAAGAGGGTGATTTTGGGAGTGTTTATTTATTTAATAAGGATATTCCCAAACCACTTTGAATTTGAGGTAATCATTTTCGAAGCTCAGAACACAAAATGTTTTCACCTATCATAATAGATGTACTCTCTCGTATTCAAGCTTGTGTTATCATTTTTATAGTTATGAATGCAAGATGGCTAAGCACAAGAGGCAAGTATGACTTAACTTTGGGCACTGGGTAATTAAGTAGGGGATTTGGCCATACCACTATGAGGCCATGTAACTCAAAGGTGGCAAGTAATTTTCCCATGTATTACAATTTTATTTTTGAATATAGTTATTTTATAGGGTAAAGGGGCAAAAATGCCCATATACAATTGTATAGAGTGCACCTGACACCATTTACAAATCATGGGTGCAAAAATACCCATCAACATTTAAAAGTGGCGCAATAATGCCAAGGCCGTTAACTTATGCAAACGGAGTTATCTTTCATGTGTGGGCCCCGCATGTTGGTCCATCAAGATCATCTGCTTCGTCCCCTTCTCTCTTCCTTTCTTCTGCTGCCAACTTTGATTTTGAGCAGGTCATCGTCCTTCCAACTCAGCTTTCAGTATAATTGACCAACTAGGCATGCAAGCATTCAGATTACATGTAAATAAAAGAACAAAGAACACTTCATGATTTTACATTGTGAGCATTGATTCGAGACTAAATAAGTTGAACCCTCAAAGCTTGGAATCAGATTTAAAAGATGAGATCAAATGAATTTGAGGTAGAGAAAAAGGACCTGAACATCATGATACATTTGCATATATTTTTTTTATATTTATATTTCAAAGTCCCTTGTATTGCCTTTCTCTCAAAATGCAATTCCCCTAACCTATTCAAACGCACCTTCGTTTTAATATCTTTTAAAAAGAATTTGCCCAAACCTTACAATTTCATAAAAGGAGGGGGAAAATCTCTATAAGCATGATCCAGCTCCCATATGAGACTCGGAAGGGAACTATTAACATAAGATTACAACACCTACGGTGCACCTCCTCCCATGAGCAGCCATCAAAGGAACATTGTAAAGCACTCTTGTCATTGGATCGGAGAGCGTCGCATAGGTATTTGGATCTTTGCAGAGATCTCAGCATTCTTCGATGAAAGCCACCCTTCTTCTACTTCTTACGCTAGTCGCAGATGAGGATGAGGCCATCTATTTTGTTCCTCCGGCGAATCTGACGCCGACGAATCTGACACCAGCCACGTCCTACTTCTTCTGTTTCATCGACAACAACCACGTTTTATTTCTTATACTTCTTGACCAGCGAATCCGACACCCTTCTACTTTTTCCGTCCTCAGGCCATTAATCCCTCTCACCGACGAATCTATTTCATGGATGAGAGGGCTAAAATTTCATATCTTGAGGGTTGGGCCTTATGAATGAGAGGTGGGTGTCGAATTTTATGTTTCTCACCAAATCCAATATTCCATCTCACCTGCCATATTCAAGGGGAAATAAGTCAAAGGCCACAAGGACCAACTTGCGGGGCCCACATGTGAAAGATAACTCTGTTTGCATAAGTTAACGGCCCTGGCATTATTGCACCACTTTTAAATGTTGATGGGTATTTTTGCACCCTTGATTTGTATATAGTGACAGGTGCACTCTAGACAATTGTATATGGGCATTTTTGCGCCTTTACCCTATTTCATATCTAATGTTGTCACATCAAAATTTAAATATTGCTAAGCCTAAGTTTAATTAAAAGAAATTTATTAGAATGATTTTTCTATCCTTAAAATTCAAATCACTAACCCGTTATAGATTATTTTAAAATTATACTCCCTCATTTCCTTAATATAGGATTTTTTGTGTAAATCTTGGCTTAAATATAAGATATATTTATAATGTTTGTCAACTTTTTTCAAATTACCACTAATGATGTTTTCTCAACAATAATCAAATAAAAGAGATGAAAGAAGCTAGAGAATACAACTATAATATTATAGAGAAAGCTTGATATATTAATTAATCCAACTAACATTCTTAATCTAATTAATAAATATTTCTTATATTTAGAATTGGAGAGATTTATAACTGAATATGATTGCTACATATTGTTATTGAATTTGAGACAAAATTAAGATAACTAGACAAATGCCTAGTTGTCTACCATTTATATAATATATATAATATAAAATACTAATCTTTTTTATTGGTAGTCAACCTTATTTTTCAAGTCTTGCATACCCTTCTTCACCAAACACAATACTACTTAGTCTTTTCCATATCTACAGAAACTATCGTATGATTGGTCTAGTGGTGTAAGATGCAGTTAGATCCTTTAGGGTCTCAAGTTCTCCTCCTTGAAAAGACACTTGTATTAGGAGGGGAAGTCACAAACCACGTAACTTGAGTAGTTGGTTGCTTGAATACATGATAATAAGATCCAAAAAAAGGTCTTAATTACCAGTTTATATATGAAAAAAACATATCTAATCGTTGGCATGTATATTAATAATCTCTCAATTAATGAGAGTTTTTATATAATTAAAATATCCTCGATTTAAAATGACACATACATTTTAAGATGGAAAAGGGATATATATATAAAATAAAAATGATAGGTAGATTAAAAAATAATAAAGAGAAGAATTTATGAAATAAAAATATTAGATATAAGTCTTATAGTAGGGTTGTTCAAAAAGTTCCTGTCCCGGTTGTCCCGGTCCTGTTCTTGACCTGTTAAGACCGGAATTTCTAGGGACTAATAGGATCCAGTACCGGGATCAATGGTACCAGGACCCAATTGAAACCGGGATGGTACCGGCATATGGTCACATCGCTGGGATTCCCAGTCCCGTCCCGGTACCATAAGTATAGTTACTTATTTAATTTTTTTCCTAATTCAACATGCATTTATTCCTTTATTTTTTTCAATTAATTAATCAATTCCTTACCCAAATATTATTTTTTTCTCTTTCATCACAAAATCATTTAATTATATTGATGATTGATTGATTCAATCATTTAATGTTTAGTGTTTAACCTTTTAAGAGACACGCCTCTTTTTTCTTTTCCATAGGGAATGGCTGAATTATTGATTGCTTTGAAATTCTTTTTCTTTTCCGAACAATGATGTTGCTTTGAATTTGAATTATTAAATTTTCATTATAGACTTATAGTTGTTGTCTTGTTTCGTTATAATATTTTGGAGACTTTCTAAGTAGTTAAAAATGATTTGTTAAACTGAATGGTTGTTGAATGATTAATCTTTTTTTTTACACATAAATATATGTGTGATATTAAAAAATTAATTATATTAAATTATTAGTAACTAAAGTATAAACATACATAGGTGCTTTGTTTGTTTTTTGTTTCTTGATAAGGCAGATTGTGTTTAAGAGTATCAGAACGTCCCGGTCTTGGTCCATGTCCCAGTCCCCTCCCGATGGGTCTAGGACCCCTTCAATAGCGGTACCGGGAACGGGACACAAATGACGTCCCAGCCTTCTTATTGTACAGGGACTCGAACAAAGGGTGTCACGGTTTCGTCCCGGTACTTGAACAACCCTATCTTATAGTATAATATATTTTTTATGTACTTTGTCCAATCCTAAATGTAAGATACCTTAATTATATTAACGATATTAGTTGAATGAGATGACATGCCATAATTTTTTCGTAATACACTAATCATCTTTTTTAATTTCATTTTCATTTTTTTCACTTAAATATGGCTAAAGGGAACATCAATTAAAATAAATCATACATTTAAAAAAAAAAGGAAAAATTTTGAAATAAGCCCTATATTAAAGAGAAAGACAACTCCTCAAATTCGGTTCTAAATATATGACATATTCGAAGAGATGAACTTGATTCTAAATATAAGACTTCTTTCTAATTCTTCTTAACTTTTTCTCAAATTATCCCTGTGGATGTTTCTTAATAGTAAACAAGCAAGAGAGGGAGGATGGCATGTAATTTTAATTAACTTAATTAATATTCTTAATCTAACCAAAATAGGTAAATATGTCTTATATGTAGGAGTGGAAGGAGTAATATATTAATGAAGCATATCATCTGGATGACATTTATGTAAGATAAATTAGGTAAGTTAGGAAAAAATTGAAGAAATAATATTCACTCCGGTTCAAAATATAAGACCTATTATTATAGGAGATGAGTTTGATCCTAAAAATAAGACATCTTTATAATTGTTCCCAATTTTTCCTCAAATTAACCCTATTAATGGTCCTCAATAATAAGTAAGTAAGTAAGCAAGCAAGGATAATGATAAATGTAGATGGTTATGGTGCATTTGTAATATCAAATGATTTTAACTAACTTAACAAACATCATTAATCTAATCAAATTAGATTAATAAATCTTATATTTAGCATCAATAAGAAAGACAGGAGTGGTACAAAAGTACTAATTCTTATTAACACCTTGGATTATTTTTTTTTTGGGCCAAATAACACCTTGGACCTTTGGCTCCACAGTCTAATGCGTCAAATTATTCCTTTTTCCAGTAAAATTTAGATAGGGTTTTAGTTGATAATTATATGTCTTTATGAACCCATAATGAATCGGAAATTTTTTTTAAGGAAAAAAAAAACAAAGAAAAAGAACGCCGAGCCTTCAGAACAAAAAACTCTTGCGAGATTTCCCGCTGCGTTCTTCGCAGTCACTCTCCGTCGATCCTCCGATTCCTATTTTCCCATCTTCTCTTCTGTTTCTCCCTCTCCACCTCACTCCTTTTCTTCCATGATTTTGTAGGTCCCACTGATATGCGTTCAACTTCATCATTTGCTTCCTTCCTACTTGGGGTTCGATAATATAGCCATAATCGTCGACAAGTTTCGAATTTTACTCTCTAGGGTATCCATCACATTCTGATTGTTTCATGCTTCCAAGATTTGCGTTTTTCGATTTGGGTTTACTTCAAAACGGAATATCTATTCCCCTTCACAGTTTTTTGTACTGAAATACTTCGTTTTTGTTCCGGCTTGCTATTTTAATCTCTCGAGGGTTCTGAAGAGCTTGTGATTTTCGAATTATTATTGTTGGTAATTCTAATTTCTGGGTTTGCCCTTGTTCTACCTGAATTTTCAATTTTGCGATTTGGGGATTCGAGTAGGGAAAGGAATAAAAGTATACGAGATTGCCCTAGAGATTTTTTTTTTTTTTTTTTTTGGTTAGAAAGTTTGTTTCTTGGTAGAAACTGGAGAAGAAGGTAATTGGGATCTGTAGTTGTTAATCTCATTGAGGGAATCAGCCATGGCCTCTTACAGGCCTTTTCCTCCACAATCTTCGTATGGTCAACCTCAAAGTCAAAACCCTATAGCACCACAAGGTCATCATCAACCTCAACAACAACAGCAACAACAACGTGGGAATCAGTACAATCAAAGTTGGGGTTATGGTGGAGGAGCTGATGGAAGTGTGCCTTCAGCTCCTTCCACTTCTTTTCCCCAAAATTACAATCCAATTCCCCCAAATTCTAATTACCATCATGGTGGATATGGTGCTCCTAGAGGTCAACAACAACCTCCTCCACCTCCTCCTCCTTCACATCAGCAGTATCCATATCAACCACCACCGCCTCCACCGCCGCCCGAAACTTCCTACGCGCCGCCACCCCCTCCTCCTCCGCCGGCGCCGGCGCCTTCAATGCCGCAACAAAATTCGGCTAATTTGCAGCCTCAGCCACATCCTCCAATGTATTATCCTCCAATGTATGACCAGCAGCCACCTCCACCTCCACCTCCACCTCCACCGCCTTTGTCGCCGCCGCCGAGTTCTTCCATCCCGCCACCGCCTCCTCCGCCGAGTTCGCCGCCTTCTGGTGCGGCTCCTACGCGAAATCAGATTAAGGACGAGAGGCGGTTCCACCAGGACCACCGTGATAAGGGGTCTATGCCACCGTCTGGTAGGCGTGATCATGAGCATTCACAGCATGGGATGCCTCATAAACAGCAGAAGCCTGCTGTTCCTGTGATGCCACCGAAGAAATCGAATGGGCCTCATGGGAGGATTGAGACAGAGGAGGAAAGGAGGTTGAGGAAAAAGAGAGAATTTGAGAAGCAAAGGCAGGAAGAAAAGCATAGGCAGCAATTGAAGGAATCACAGAATAGTGTTCTGCAAAAGACCCAGATTTTGTCATCTGGGAAGGGGCATGGTTCAATTGTAGGCTCACGGATGGGTGAAAAGAGGAATACTCCGCTACTGAGTGGCGAGAGGATCGAAAATAGGTTGAAAAAGCCCACGACATTTTTGTGCAAGCTGAAGTGAGTTTGTTGAGATGTTTTCTGAGTTCAAAATTTCTCTCAATTTTCTTGCTTTACCAGGTCATCAATGTAAACATGAAACAGTTGTATCTTCTGTAAATATTGCACTTGATGTTTCTCTGTTATGGGCCCCGGGGGGGTTGTTTTAAATGATGTGTAATTTAACTTAATTTAAATTCTATGAGTGTTAGTATTAATTCACAAGGCAGGACACTGAAATTATTGTAATGAAGGGGACTTTTTGTGTGCCATTTTTGTAGTATTTTCTTCCACTACTGATACATTCTTATGTGTTCAACATTCAAGATTCCGAAATGAGCTTCCAGATCCAAGTGCACAACCCAAGCTAATGGCATTCAAGAAAGAAAAAGATCAGTATGTATTCTTATTTTACTCTTCACATTGGTATGCTTGTTGAATGTAACATGTGTAGCATACATATCTCTACAGTTGGTTGTTGTCTTTGATTTTTCTTTTGTTTTTTTGGGATTGTATGTTATTTTGATATCTTATGATCCTTGTGCAGATATTCAAAGTATACGATTACATCTCTGGAGAAATTATATAAACCCAAACTTTTTGTGGAGCCTGATCTTGGGATACCTCTTGACCTGCTTGATCTCAGTGTTTACAAGTATTATCCTGAACTTCTTGGCAATATTTGATATCTTCAATTATTTACACTGCCCTAGAAGGTCTGATGAATTTTGTTTCACTTGTCCTATAGTCCTCCCAGCGCCAGACCACCTCTTGCTCCAGAAGATGAAGAATTATTGCGAGATGATGAAGCTGTAACCCCTGTTAAAAAAACTGGCATAAGAAGAAAGGAAAGGCCTACTGATAAAGGTGTTGCTTGGCTTGTTAAAACACAATACATATCTCCTCTGAGCACAGAATCAACAAAACAGGTAATCTACATGTTTGTTGGAATAATGGCACTCTATTCTCTCTAGCAGTAATAACTTGACAACATGCTGCTGCAGTCTTTAACTGAAAAACAAGCAAAAGAACTTCGAGAGATGAGGGGAGGCCGCAATATTTTGGATAATCTCAACGATAGGTATGCTCTTACTGATCATGTCCATCAAATGTCAACCTCAAATATGAACCGTACTATATGAGCTCAGTGATATTTTTTTGGTGTAACTCATGATAAACTAATGTTACAGGGAAAGACAAATCAAGGAAATTGAAGCGTCATTTGAAGCAGCTAAATTACCCCCTGTTCATGCAACTAACAAAAATTTGTATCCTGTTGAGGTTCTGCCTCTGCTGCCAGACTTTGAAAGGTATGACATCCTAAATGATTTTTAAACAGTGCAGGATATTAGTACCTTAGCCTGGTGGTCTATGGGTCAGTTGATTGTTTGTATTGCATATTAAACAGTCACTTGGTTCAACTGATCGTATGTAATGGGAAGTTAAGTTTTCAGGATATATGCTTTTTCGGGAAGTTGTTTCTTAAGATCATTTACGGGTTGATTGTTTAACTTTTTTATTTTCCCAGGAAGTTAAAATAATTTTTAAATTATATATATTAATGTTCAAAGACAAAAAAAGCCCATTTATGAACGATGAATTAAAGTTAAAGGGTAATTTTTGAATAAATTTTCTTAAAAAATAAAAGTGGGGAAGTAGAACTAACCTAATGTTTACTCAGTTACTTTCCCAATAATGTTCCCAAGAATTTATAGTTTTTAATGAATCAAATGGTAGCAATTTCATTACTTCTCATTAAGTTTAACTTCCCTCCCTTCTCCTTAACTAAGCAAACCCTAATCCAAAATTTGGTGCATTCTCTTGATAACATGTTTTATGCAGTCATATTACCTAAGCTGCATGTCTTCTTGTTTTGCAGGTATGATGACCAGTTTGTTGTTGCAGCATTTGATAGTGCTCCAACAGCTGATTCAGAACTCTACAGTAAGTTGGATAAACCTGTTCGTGATGCACATGAATCACGGGTAGGCCATCTCACGTTGACAAACATATTCCTAGTTCCTATTTACAAAGTTTCAGTCATAGATGTAGACATTTGCCTATCGTGCTATTATTTTGATTTTTTTAACTTTCCCTTTTAAAATAGTAAATAAGAATAAAATTTGAAATAACCAAGGCAGTGAAAAAATTTAACCAAGATATTTCAGAAAATGCATGTGACAATATCAGGAAAACCATTGTTGGTTTGACTGCAAGTAGTTGCAACTGCTGGTTCATTCAATTTGCATCTGAATAATACATACTCAACTACTGGTTCATTCAATTTCAGAAAATGCAAATGTGACAATATCAGGAAAACGATTGTTGGTTTTACTGCAAGTAGTTGCAACTACTGGTTCATTCAATTTGCATCTGAATAATAGTTTTGGCCTTGGGGTATTATTTTCCCTGTACTTTGGGAAATAATTTTTTATTTGTGGTTACATGGAAATCTTTACAATCCATATGTCCCTGTATCTCAAACCTCTTACTACTTAAATACTGTGCTGCCATTGGTCATTTATATCAATGCTGATTGATGGTGGTATTGTTCCATGACAGTTAACGTGAGTGTTTGTCAAAGGTGGGCAGTTGATAGTTTTCGTTTTCTTGCATGTTACAAGACTTGTCATTATATTGTAGCATTTAGGTTTGTGTGCAAAACTTGATGTGGGTTTTGTTGAAATCACCTTTTTTCTTCCTAATTTGTGGTAACTTTGCTTTTGATCATTCGATTATGATACCTACTTTAGCCAGATGTGGCATTGTTTATTTCTCTAATCCTTCATGTGAAGGCGTATTCTGTACTACTTAAAATTCAGTACTACTTAAGAGTGTTTTGATTATTTGTGGTGATGACCACTGAATTAGTTGGATTTTGACTCTTAGCAATTCATTATGTACAGGCAATTATGAAAAGTTATGCTGCGACAGGTGCAGATCACGCAAATCCTGAGAAATTTCTGGGATACATGGTCCCTACACCTGGAGAGGTAGACAGGCTTCTGCATTATTATGCTTTATTAACATTTTAGTTTTTTGATACTTTATGCTAGATTCTCTCTCGCTTTATATATAATATTATATATATATATTTGAAACTGCTGACTTTTGTTTGACTTTTCTGGCAGCTACCAAAGGATATGTATGATGAAAGTGAAGATATCTCGTATTCTTGGGTTCGCGAATATCTCTGGGATGTATGTGGCAAGATGTCAAAATTCATGTTGTTTCATTGTACAAAAAGAATTTCCTTTTTTAAATCCTATTTAACCTATGTTATTATACCTCAATAGGTCCGGGGTGATGATGTAGATGACCCTACAACGTACTTGGTTTCTTTTGAAGACTCAGAAGCACGATATTTGGTATATTCTGGAACTAATATATCCATGCCTTTTACCATCCATTTGCTTGGCGAATTGCCGCTCAGTTATCCAGATGCATGTGTTAATTTGTTCCAATTTTAATCTGCAGCCTCTTCCAACAAAACTCTTGTTGAGAAAAAAGAGGGCTAAGGAGGGAAGATCTAATGATGAGGTTGAGCAATTTGCAGCACCTTCAAAAGTGACTGTAAGGCGAAGGCCAATGGTTGCTGCCATTGAACGGAAGGAATCTGTGGTATGACTGTGACACTGAAGTAATCTCAAAACTTGTCTATACCATTGAAATAATCAAAATAAATGACTCTTGTATTGTAATTGCTTCAAAGGGTTATACAAGCATAAAGGGCAGTTCTTCAAAGAGAAGGGCTTTAGACATGGATGACGATCTGGAACAGCAACATAGAGTTGCAATGCACCAAGATAATTATCAGTCTAGTGGCGCAGAGGATGACATGTCTGAATGAGAGCCTTTGAAGCAAATGTTAATGCCTCAAAGAAGAATTTTGCTCGATGAAGACGAAGACGTGGCTGCGGAGTTTAGCGGCAAGTAGTCGATTCGACCTGACCCAAAGTGTTTCAGTGAAAGGAGGACAAGTGACCGATCCTATAAATTTTGTCCATTAAATCCATACGCATAACCTTCCTGATTGTTAGGCAGTTTCAAGTTATAATCATCGAGCACAATCCCCTGAGTGTATCATGTATTATCTACCATAATATTTTCCTGAAAATTGGTATTTTTTAACATCTTAACTCCGAAGTCTTTCACTTGTTGCCAATGGCGTGAGAATTATGACCGAAAACCAGGTGAAATGATTCTCTATGGACTGGCGAATAATAAACTTCAACGCAGGCTTCTTTTCTGGATGAGTCTAATGGGTTGTGATATTAAAGGAGGTCTCTGATCCAGAGTATGGATTGCAGAGTAAGTCTTCTAAACTAAAAATCAATGTGCTCAGTTTGTTTTCTTCAGTCCAATGATGAGAAATGATAATTGATGTAAGGTGATTCCTGTAAAACAAGTTCAACCAGAGCATCTGCCAGCCTGACCATCTTACATTGTTGTATCAGTTGTACTTGTACAATCCAGTTCTATTTTTCGTAGTGTCATTAAATTAAAATTTCAACAATTCGATGTATTTTTAACCTTTGGTTGTTCGGTGATTTACATGTTGCAATTTCATTTCATCTATTTTTATTTCAATGCTGCTTATCTGTATAAGATATAAATAAGACCATCATTAACTTCATAATTCAAGTAATGATTTCCGAGTGTTGGTAAATTTCTGTACATGCACCTTATAGGAGAAAGAATGATACAAGGGATAAGGACTTATCCTCTTAATAAGTGTACGAACTAAGATATTTGAAAAGAACAAAATAAATAAACAATATACTAGAAAATAGAAAAAATAGCCACTAAAAAGAAGCAAACGTTGCCAATGAATGTCAGCCTTTGCTATGAACAAGATCCCCCTTAGCTGGAAACGAACGGTCAAAATGGTTTCAGTTGCCTGATAAGTTCAAAAATGAAGACTCCTGGCTGCAATTACGCCCTGTCAATGTTCAACCAAAAAAATATTACTACGAGAAAATATGATCAACCAACAACCCAGAAAGAAGTTGCTCCTTTCCTGAGATAAGTGAATTATACAGCACAATCTTTATTCTATTTAAAGTTTAAATATTTTATACAGATTCAGTATATATTTAGTGTTAAAAGCCATAAATATGAATCACTTTCAAGCTCAAATTTTGTACAAAAAACGTCATGGTAACACTTTTAATTTCTTGTACGTCATTGTAACACATTTTATTTCGAAAGAGATGTATTTTTTATATAAATAAAAAAAAAAGACAGCATAATTTTGACATCACTGGGAGAGGTTTCAGTGTATCACTAGAGTACCAACCATGCTTGTCGGCATTTGACAGCCTCATGACGAACGGCTCTCCTTTTGTCATCAAGAGCCCTTGATATTGCTTTTAGTACCTGATATAATCATTACAATTGATAAGTACAATATCAAAGCAAGGATTATCTTTATGAACAGTTGAGCACAAAGAGGAAGGTAATAATCACATAAAACCACCTCAAAAAATTCATACTCTTCATCTCTACAAGACCTAACAATTGACGTTTTGCCAAACATAAAACAAACCTGTGCTTTCATAGGATAGATCCGGGCATGGGGCATCTCGGACATGGCCACGAGACATTGAATAGCCGTCTCTCTGACAAGCTGCATGAGATGGAGAAGTCCATTCACATCATTAAATTTTGAGCTGTTTTAGACAATAAAGTGAAACACTTGGGGTGTTTGTTTTATGCAAAAATCAATTTTAAAAAGTTTTTACACTTGATAAAATTCCTCTCACACACTCATCACGTTCAGTGCAAAATCACTTCAAGTAAAACTATTCCAAACACCCACTAAAAGGAGAGACCATGAGAAACAGCAATATGAATGTTCAAGACTTTGGACGAATTCTTCAGCAAAGCAATGAGGAAGGCAGAGTAAGAAAATAATTTCATTCATAAATTAATGACTGAGACTAGGAGTTCAGGTCTACCCTACTGCTCCAACGTAAACAAGGGCACAACACAGGAAAAAAATTGCTCTACAACACAGCTTATGACAATTTAACAGCAAAAAAACAAGCAAATACTTGCCGATTTATGAGGGTACTCTACAAGTCTGATCAGGCCATTGACGATAATATGTATATTCTCAGCAACAACTTCATGCCCTGCATGCACATAATTTATTTATACAAGGAAATAAATTTGGTAGTCTCAATGTATAACCCCTTGTTGAGGGGGCTAAGGAAATTAATGAGTAGCATTTGCAGGTCATTGATTCACTAATATTGTATAAGCCCAAAAGTCCAATGGCGCAACGAAGCTATATCTTTATTATCTAGATTAAAGAGTAAAGAATATTTGAAGATCTCTCAGGAATTCAAAGCTATTTCGTAGATGTCACATCACAATGACAGCATATCTTGAAAGAAACATTTTTCAAATGGCTAAATCTGTTGTTTAATCTGCAACATTTTTCACGAATTTGGCATGAATAAATAATGGAAGCTTCCCCTTTCCTTTCACACAAGGAAAAGACAAAAGTAAACAAAACAAACTAGAGTATGAGGAGTTCAGAACCAATAAACACCAACTGTCTTTTATTTACATACGCTATAAATTTTAATGAGGTAACAATAAAGATGTCAGCAACGTAATTACCGTTTTTCTCAGTTAAGATCCCAGATAAGACAAGCAGAAGACCATACAACAAATCTTTATCTTGAGCATCCTCTGTCAAAAGGGAGAAACAGTCCAGGAGAACTGGTATCAGCTGCAAAATTAGCACAGGAATTACTATAATGAAGCGGGTGATCAATAAAATTCAACATATGTATATGTTATTAGTTTCAAATTTTCTGAAACTAACCTTTCTGGCTTCACTCAATATTACAATTAGTGGAGTGTCAGATATGATATGTGCAGAAGCTCGATATAACACAGACCTGAAATTGTGCAAGATAATGGCCTAGGTTCAGCATTTCATTTGAAAGGAAAGGATGCAGAAGAAAACACCAGGTAAAATAGTTCATTTCTAGTCATGATATTCAACATTTTACACTATGACATTATCTCGAATATCTTGGTAAAGTCATTCCTCTTTTCATATGCATGATTCAGCAATTCTGCTAGAATCATTCACATTGATATACAAACAGCATACCAGATTTAAGGGGAACATAGGGATATCTGTCAAATAGACATTGGTGGTTGAGCAAAACATACATATATTATTATCTAGATACAATCATATCCACTAAAAAAACGACAAAAGCCAACATGGTAAAAAAAAAATGCAGAAGCCAAAGCCGTTTTGAAAAGGAGGGAACAGAAACAGAGAAAGAAACAAGAACACATTAAAGATGAACTACGGCAATTATCCCTAGGACTAGATCAAATCACCAGAGGCATCAATAGGCCGATACTTGAAAACATTATATTAGAGGTAATCTCCTACAAGGCTACAACCATGCATTTGCTGAAGTAGTGACATCTAAATCTTCAGGGCATGAACTGAACGCTCAATGAATTCCATACTTCCATATTGACAATAAAATCAATATTACTATAATGTTATTCTGGTGCAAAAGGATATGGAGCTAGGACAACAAAATCTAATATCGCTGTAAAGTATGGGGGCAGAAAAATTGAGTCCACAGGAAACTAAGGTAATTTCCAATCAGAAAATGTTCATGATTTCCTCTGACTGGCCAATCAGAGAATAATTTGAATATGAAATTCACAAGGTGACAAAAAATTATAGCATCATTGTCAGGAATGTTAAGTTAGCAAGTCAAGAAAGAATCGAAGAACAAAGTGCCGATTAAGGGTGGGGGGTTTTTGGGGGGCAAAGGGGGTTATTGTACCTGGAGATTGAAGAATGAGTTTTTGGGATCAACTGCAGAAATATAGGCATCATGGAAGAGAAAAACCGCTGCTTATAGAGTGGCCTCATTCTGGCATGAAACTTTCGGTTTAAACAATCTTCAGAATCACTCATAAGAATATGAAATGCATCAGCAGCACATTTCATTACTAAAGGATCCAGATTATTCACGTAAGTTTCTTTTTGAGACTCTCGGAACAAAGGCAAGGCACTCTCTGTGCCCAATGATAAGCACTTCAAAAGAATCATGCTAACATCTTTAATCTTTTCATGACCACGTAGAAGCAAACCTTTTCCAAGCCACGATAGTCCACAAATGGCATTGATTTGAAGTGATCTATCAGTCCCAACTCCGAGACATAAATCAGTCAGAACCAAATCATTTCCTTGATTTATTTGACTGCATTTCTGGCTAGATATTTTTGTGTTGAATATAATATCAAGAGCTTCTTCCAAGGTAAGACCACTGGAAGCCTCACTACCTTCAGATTTTGAAACCATTTTGTTAATCATAGAACCCAAGGCCTGAGCAACTGGAACAACACCCCTAAGGAGGGCTATTATAAATAGATGCAAAACTATTCTTTCATTTGGAATGCATGTTTGGGGGCAAACAGCAATAACTGCTGATGCAAATATTAATAGCACCCTTTTATCTCCATTAGAAACATCAAATTGTCCAGGAGTTAGAGGTGATCCTTCCAGTTCCTTAAACTGAAAGCTAGTGTGTGATGAAAGTATGTCGTGTGCTTTTTTAATTATTATATTCTGGCTTTCCATGGAGCAATAGCCAACAGCAAGTTTCATCATATTCATAATTGCAGCCAGGAGTCCCTAAGATAAAAGCAGAAAAATCAGCATAGATATTGGATTGTATCATTAACTTGCTATTCAACAATAACCAAGTACTATATATGATTAAAATTTGAAACTCACAAAACAAATAAAGTTTGACCATCACTGATAGTCATAACTATATATACCTTTTCATCAAATGGGATACTAAAGCCCATGCAAACTCCTATTTGACTCCAAATTTCCACCACAAAATGCACCACAGGTTCCTCAGAACATCCATTCTCATGGATCCTGGAAATTTGGTTCAAAATTTTCAGATTAAAACATGATCACATCAATAAGGAAATCTTCCAAGACTCTTTACACACAGTGAACAACATAAGAGTTTCTCCAGTTGATATAACCCAACAAATGAGAGGGAGGGATGGGGCGGGGTACCAGTCCATAACCCAACAAGTGTGTGTGTGTGTGTGTGTGTGTGTGTGTGTGTGTGTGAATTATTGGTGAAGAATATCCAATTGCTCATCACTGAACAGTTACATATCACCTATGTTGTTAATAATGAATTAATCAGTCTATTATAAATGGCTGAGTCTAGAGCCCAATAATGAATACAACAATTATCACAAGTCTTCTGCATCTTTCAAATATTGAAAAATTGCCGAAAGAAACCTACACAGTGCAAACTAACATTGTAAAGAAGTACATATTGACTACCTCTGACTTAAGTAATCTGAAGGACAAAAGGGATGCAGAAAATTGAATAATTACACGAGTAGTTAAAAGAGAGTGAAAATATTGTAAAAAGCCATATAATACAATTAAATACCATGGGAGCATCTTGTCTGAGAAGCACTCTAAAAGCTGAACAACAGTTTCAGAAGACCATAAATTCCCATGGACCTACAGAAACGATTAACACAAAGGTCAAACACTGGGAATAATACTGAATTTATCGAAATAAAGGGATAGTAGATAAAATGTTGGAGTTATGACATACAAAACTCATAGATAGATTAGCACATACGGCCCCTTCAAACTCCTGAAGAACTTTCAGCATATGCATCACTCCAGTCATGCCTATGTCAGATAACGCTTCCAATTTGAGTGGAAAAGGCATAGCAGTATCATCAAGAAACAGCAGTTCGACAATTTTTTCTACAACAAAATTCCTATAGCTCTTGGCCTTTTCAGACTCATGAGACTTATGAATAAACGAGCCAATATGAACCAACGCTTTCAATGCCGCCTTCCAAAGTACTGTTTTGTTGAATCCCTCTGTGATAACTGACATAAACTTCCTCAAAATATTTTCAAATAGAAGTTTCGTAATTGGAAAAGTATCTCCTGGAAACATGGCCAATATCTGCAATCCCTTAACTGCACATCAGTACCAAAGGAAATATGGAAATGAGCACCTTGAAACTATAACATTTTGATGAAATTATAATTTAGTGAAACAAAAGCACCAAATTGCATTGCTGAAATATATTTATTTGTGCATTCAACAAGCAGCAATATGAATTTGTGCAACTAGTCTAAACTTAAAGTATAACAAAAATAAGAAAATAAATGTAAACAAAATCATATTCTGAAATGTTTAAATTGACTATTAATAATTAACAATCAAATTGAAACAATTCAATCTGATTGGATTGTATCCATAGTTTACATTATATCAGTTAATGGATACAGAACGGTTTTAATAGACAGGTAAACAGTATTAAACATCCGAGGATAGGACTGCCAGCTGCATTAGAAGGAAAGATTACAGAAAAATCAACAGGGAAAAAACTAAAAGACCATACAAATAGTTCTCTTCAGTCAACAAACGGATCATATTTTAGTATGTTCCTTGATGAGAAGAAGATGTAGGGACATCAGAACTACACAAAACCAACCTAAAACCATGTAATTAGACCATATAATTAATAAACTAGGAGTCCATAACAAAGTTCTCAAGATTGAGGAGTCAGAAAAAATAATCATGCTCAAATAAAGAAAGAGATATCACCTCCAATATAAATATCTTGCTCAAGAAGGTGATTATCCGCACTAAATGACAAGGAAGAACCAAAGGCATCAAATAATGAACTTGAAAAATCATTAAGCATGGCGCAGAATGTCTCATGTTCAAAATCACCACTCAACCCTGGTTCCTCTGACAGCAAAATCAAATCCTTGCAACCTGAAAGTAGTTCAATGCAAAGATAAAGGAGTCCAAACTTAACTCCTGTACGGGGCAACATATTATCATTTGGCAAACTGTTGATTTCTCTATTGGAAAATCCCAAAGCATCCATCATTCGAGAGAAAAGACTCTGAAACACAAGATTGCAAGAGGAAAAGGAAGTCTTGGCAGTAACATAGAGGAGACAACCAATAACATGTAACTTCTGCTTTCCTTGAATAGGAATATCATTGTATTTCTCATGACATGCCATGGAGTTCAAAACCATGTTTACATCCTCATCGTCAATGATCAAGCTCACTAACAAACCACTATTTTGCTTGATAAGCAAATCAAGAAGGGATAGAGCTTCTGTGACAATTTCATTCTTCTGAAAGTTAACACCAACTCCAACTTCCGAAGTAAAAGAAACAGCTGGCTCTTCCAAATAAGTAGATATTGCATCTTTTATTGAAGACCAGATAGCCCTGGCATGCTTTGCCATCCTCTCTGCTCCATACTTAGAGGAGCAAGCCTTAAGATACTTCAAGGAATCAACCTATAAGCATGGAAAATCAAACACAGAAAAAATTCACGTCTCTTTATTCAAAGACCAATTAATGTAGAAAAGAGGAATGCGTAAAGGTAACTAACAAATGTCTAAAACTTCAACTAGAACTATATGTATACTCCATAAATACAAACCTTTGCTGAAAGTAGGGAAGAAGAGAGTTTCTCGAGTAGCAAAGGAATGACAGATGGTTCAAGAAGAGGCGTGGAAGAGAATGCAGACTGCAGAGAAGTCAAACAATTAGTTCATAATAGTATCAAAACCGAAATAGCATTTCTCACCAGTTTCACATATAAATATAATACAAGCACCACAATATCAAATACAAGAACCACAATGTCAAGTATTTCAATGAAAATATCAAACAACATTGTTTTACATGGAAAAAACAATATAATACAGAAAAGAACAGTACAAAAAAGAAGTCATCCTCCTGAAAAACCAACAAGTCTGTTGGAGACACCTAATCCTCCTGAAAAACTCCAAACAAACTACTCTAAATCTGCCAAGAAACTTTTTTTAAAGGAAAAATTAAAACAACACCCATATTAAAAAGCCATTGCAAATACTCAAGCCAATCTTGTGCAACAAAATTACCTCATCTGACCATCAGTCTGGAGTATTGACAAAAAGTTCAAATATAAAGAAAACTTTTGAAGTTTGATGTAGAAAAACAAACACAGAGTAAGCAATAAAAATGTCTTTATGTGGATAAACGAGCAATAAACAGTTGATATCATAAAAGAGGGGAGAAAAGGCTGTTAAATTATCACATCCAATATAAGTTGCTATATGATCTAAAACTAAAATGTTACCCAAAGTCTGAATGGAAGTTGCACATACCATCAGAGCCCTTGACAGATCATCTCTTTGGACATCAATATGTCCACCCCTTGGCTGGTCAAGAAATAGAAACACAGAAATAAATAAACTACTCACAAAAATGTGGACCTTGTCACATGCTTTCAACATTAAGTACAATTAAAAGATAAGATTAACTTCAAGGTAAACTCAAGTGATTTATAACAATTAACAAAAGAGTAAATGAAATCTGCTCAATGGAAAGACAAGAGTAAAAATTACGCTTACATGAGTAAAGTGAATGGGAAAGTAAGATTCCAAAATCTCAAAAATATCTGTCGCAAAATTTGCAAGTACACCAGAAGGATCAGGATATAATCGTGCCAAACTCTCAACACATTGAAAAGCAAGCATCAAACATTCTGGATCCTTTTCAGCGTCCACAGCTTCACAAATGCCACAAACAAGATGTTCTTCCTACAAGACACTCAAGAGGCAATGTGTTCTGAGATGATTAAAATATAATTCCACATGTGTCTGATAGATAGATCTCAACAAAAATACCCATGATAAAGTAATAATCAAACTTTCAGGATTTTATTTTTTTTTGGTTAGTGTTCAAAGAAAATAAGACTACCTATTCAAAAAAAAGAAAAAGAAAATAAGACTACCAGTGAAGAAACTGCATCAGAGTATAGTTGCAGCAGGCCATTAAGAAGCTCAAAGCAAAGCTGCAATAGCGTAGCAACAAAAGCCAACATGAAGCATTAAGATAACATCATAAAAATTAAAATTAACTCCAAAAGCGGAAAAGACTAAAATGTCTTTTCCATCCTTGAATAGGTTTCTAGGGCAGAAACAATATTTTGGCACTCTGGCCGTAACAATAACTTACCTTCCTGTCATATTGCCCTAAAGATTGAACTTGCAGATTCTCTAAAAAAGATTGAGCAACAGCTTTAGCATCGCTATCAGTTACCCTACCCACATTACTTTTTCTCCTTATCATTGCCAAACAACCAACAAGTGCACCTCGCAGTGCTCTCCAATCTGCCTGATTAAATACATATTATGTTGTTAACACTATTTGAAAAAACTAAGATAAAATTATTTACCAATAAAAAGAGATCACAGATTATTAGTGACCATTTTTTCAAAGTTAAAATGAAAAATGAACCTGCCAAATCAGAAACTCACAAAACTCAACAAACAAAAGAACAAGAATTCCAGCCAGTCTCAAGTTAGGAAAAAATTAAAAAGAGTGTCATGCTTGATTTAATGGAGATTTTACAAAAGGAATATTAATACTGACCAATCTATCCTTAAAGAAAGCTATCAAGCTATGAACAGTAGCATTGTCAAGAGGTTTTGATTCAATGCGCGTAAGCACCTCAGCTAGAAGATAGATTCCTGAAAATGTGTTTCCAAACAATAATCAAGCAATCACTCTAATCAATACATCATTCCCAGTCACATGTTTAATACCATCAAAATTCACATGCATTGGTATTCACATGCAAAGTGTAAACATTGTTGAGTGCATGCATTCAAAAGGTGTGTATGCACGTATGTACTACCTCCACTCCTTAATATAAGATCTAGTAATATAATTTGAGAATACATAAGACACACCTCTTGCACGAATGATGTCGTCTGTTGAAGTCAAATACATCCCCAACTCTCTAACCTTTAAAATGAAACAGAGGAAACACAAGAATGGGGAAAAACTAGCATAAATGCATGGAATTAAACATAAACGTGAAAAACAAGAATTAATAAGGGAAAATCATACCAGTGCTTCTAGTGTTAAAGCATTACTCTTCACAAGATTCCCAATTGCGTCCACACTCGCAACCTGCAGTGTTAAAGCATTACTCTTTACAAAAGCATGCACGAGGGCAATTAGCTAAAGAACACCCTCCCTCACAAAAGGAGGCAAATTTGTGATTTTTCCCAGAGAACAATGGAAATTATAAACTTTAAAACAAAAAAAAGAAAGAAAGAAAGAAAGAAAAAAGAAATCAAGCTGCTTCGACGAAAAACTGAACTGTTTTCAAAACAAGTATTGATTTTGGTGGAAGGGGGAATTGAAAGAAGAGGGTAACCTGTTGAGTAGGAGTAGCAGACGAGTCGACATAGGACTCAATGTGGTGAGTGAGGTGATCAAGCTTCGCCATTGAAAACGAAGACAGATAGCTTTTAGGGTTTCAGAATTTACAGGAAGGGAAAGATTTTGTGATGGCTAAAGTGAAGAGAGAATGTGTTGTGCTCGTTGGGAACGGCGGGAAAGGGTATAAGGAAGTAAGGTGTTGGAGGCAGAATAATTCTGCCAGTGATCATATAGCCAGTCAATAGCAAAAGTCTTGTGAATATATAATGAATAACAAGTATCCAATAACAAAATAATGCAACACTAAGTATTTGGTTCAACTAGAATAGGTTGTATCAAGTTAACTTTGTCATCCTGTCGGATTTGAATCCTCGATAAATCCTTCAAGTTAAAAGGATGTAGGCTATAAGGTAGTAGATGCCTCACAAAAAAAAAATGCTCTTTTGAGGTGAGAAACACATTAAGATTAAGATCTACCCACAAATCAACTTGTTAATAATGCTCTTTTGTTTGTCATCAATCCCACTTTTGATTAGTAAGTCTATTGGATATTAAAGGAATTTTTCCTAGTTTGAATTACATTATCAGTCAATATTTGATAACTATTCCCATTGTCTCTATGTATAAGGTACTTTTAAGGACAATTGCACTGAGACCTCAAGTAAGAGATTTAATATCAGATAGCTCCGTTGACAACTTGTTCACTTGTTAACCAAGGTTATTTCAGTTGTCATTAACAACTCCTTGAGATCTTTTTGAAATTAAATTTTTTACTTGGGACCTGAGTGCAATTGTCCCTATTTTTAATCAAATTGTAGTTTCCTAAAAAAAAGGTTAAAATAATATAAAGACCATAAATGTGCAAGGAATACTTAAACATACATGTTTTTCTTCTAAAAGTGTCTTTAGATAGCGATAATAAAAATAAAATGAAAGAGAATGTGTAGGAGAAATTAAATAATTCACAAAATAGGTAAAAATGTATTTATCACTTGTACTCCCTCCGGTCTTAATTATAAAACCATTTTGACTTTTTTGACTTATTTTCAGTCCAAAAAAAAGTACTTTTAGTTCCAAAAAAAAAAATTTCCTCAAAACTAATTTATTCTACTTATAAACTAACATATAATCTAATTTCATGTGACATATGTTATAATTTAGGGGAAAAAGGCCATTTTCGGCCCGGAAGTTTTGCCTTTGGAGCAATTTTGGCCTGAAAGTTTTTTTAGGACCTATTTTGACCCGGAAGTTAATAAAAAGTAGCAATTTTAACCTGGGCTAACGGAAATTAACGCTGACCGTTAAAGTGTGCCTATTTTGCAATTTAATTTATGACACATGGCAAATTTAGACTACTAAACCCTGAAATTTTCAAATAAGAAATTTATTTTTGAGCTACAATTCCTTTCACTTCAAAAATCTTACCTACCAAACCCCTTAATTATTTTCTCCCATAATAACCTCTTTTGAACCTAAGAATAATTTTTCCAATTTTATTGTCCCTAAAATAAGGGAGAAACTAAGCATTTAAAATTCTTAAAAATGCCTCAAAAATACTCATAATATACTACTAAAAAAAAACCATTTTAACATCCCTAATTAATGTCTGTTAATTATAAAACAGATGTTGAAAAAAAGGCGGTGGCATCACTCATTAAATAAATAAGTGATGTCGTAAGAAACGACATCACTCATTAAGAAAGAGTGATGTCGTTTCTGAGAAACAACATCACTCGTTTAGAAAGAGTGACGTCGCTCATTCTAAATGAGTGATGTTGTTTCTCTTCAGTTCCCTCTTCCTTTCCCAGCCAAAACCCGCGCCATCACTTCCCCCTCTCTGAAAAACTTCCCTCCCAGCCAAAAAACATATTTCTGAGCCAAAACCCACGCCACTTCCCGCTCTTTGAAAAACTTCCCTCCCAGCCAAAACACATTTCTGTCGTGTTCCCTTTCTTTGGCATCACCCCTCTCTGTCTCTTCGAACCCAGCGCCTGATGACGGCCAGAATGGCGGAGAACGATGGCGAGAAACGGCGGGGTTCAGCTCGAAAACGTGGAGAACACTGATTCGACCCTTGGTGAGTTTCTTTTTCTCTTCTTTCTTCCTTCTTCTGGTCGATTCGAGCGAGTGAGGGAGGGAAGTTAAATCGGATTTTGGGATTTGAGGAGCTTCTCGCTGATTTAAATCTCTAAATCATGATAAAAGAGTGAAATATGCTTCAAATCGAACCTCACAAGAAATAAAGCGGTTGGATGTTTAATTCTTCATTTTCATTACTGTTCATCCGACGGAATTTTCGATGAATTCTGGGTGTTTAATGAACAAAATCTTAATTAAATCGAACGATGGTTTTTTTTATTGATTTGGATTAGGCATCTTCCAGCGTAATATTGCGGAGTGATGGTACTAAACATGGTTCATCTAGTGAGCCAGATAGCTCTGAGGTAGTTTTTATGAAGGATAATGTTGCTATTCATCCCACTCAGTTTGCTTCTGAAAGGATTAGTGGAAGAATGAGGTTGATTAAGCAAGGCCCGTCTCTGTTTATGGTACTCATTAATTGCTTTATTGTTATTTTTATTTCATTTTGTTTTTTTTTAAGTGGAAATGTGCATCTTCTATTCGTTGTATCATGGATACCTTATACAGCGAATAATTCCAATGCTATGCTGTCTGAGAAAGGTATTTCGCATTTGGACTTTGATATTTTGCTTATATATTGCTAGCACTCCGTATTTGGTGAAGTTTATTCCTTTCTTGTGTAGACAGAAATCTTTACACCATAAGGGCGGTTCCCTTTACTGACATAAAGTCCATTCGAAGGCATACTCCTCCACTTGGGTGGCAATATATCATTGTTGTTTTGTCATCAGGTAAAGTAGAGCAAATGAACTTCACAGATTTTATCTTTTTTTTTATCCTTCCCCTGCGATCACTGTTTTATTCCTCCTTGTGTTAGTGTTTTCTGTTCGGTCTCTTTCTTAAATGTATCATACTTTGATAAAAACGTGGATGGTGAACTGTGGGATTGTTATCCATCCATTTTGAATTTTAACACACTGATAGTACAATTGATGTTTTATTACGAAGATGTAAATTTAATTTTCTTATTCCTAGCATCATGGGTAGAAGATATATGCATTTATCTTTCTTTTGTTTCTTAAATGTGAAGTAGATGCATCTACTTTGTTGGTGAAGGGAAATGATATGTCTGCCTACAATTTTTTCCATCCCATGTGCAATTTGACAGAAGTTAGAAAAGCGACCAGCCTCTAAATAAATGTATCCATGGAATGCTTATGGAGTTACTCTTTAATAAAACAATATTAAAGATATTTGTTCATGGATGACTGGCACTTGTACCCTTTTTTTTCTTAAAAAAATACTCATTATGCATTTTGTATGACTCAGTCTATGTCCTGTTTTGTACGTTTTTTTTTTGTTGGGGGGGGCGGATTTCTTGCAGGACTTGCACGCCCACCTTTGTACTTTTACAATGGAGGAGTCAGAGAATTTATTACTACAATAAAGCAACATGTTCTTCTTGTGAGGTTAGATTCTGGATATGTGTCTTGCATTTTGTTTTTGTTTTCTTTTAACTCGCTTATCGATGTTTCAATTACCAATCTCTTCATGATATATTTGAAAATTTAAATGTACCTTTAATTAAGAAAGGATGGACTTTATGAGGTTTAGTTCTCAGGCTTTTCAAATAGGTATTTGAATCCCATTACTGGTTCTAATCTAATGAACTGTTATTTTCTGCCTCTAGGTAGTATTTTTCTCAGCTAATCGTTTGTAGAGTTGTTTATCTTGGTTTCAAGATTAAAAGGGCAGATATCTGGAAATTAAGTGATTAAATGGGATAGTAAATGGATAGATATTCTTAGTCAGATACATTTTGAATCTGTCCTTTTATTTTTATGCTATATTTTCCAGATCTGCAGAAGATGCAAATGTGTTCATCGTGAATGATTTAAAGAATCCTCTGCAGGTATGTGGTATGCATGTTGCGTTGTTTTGTTAGGTTTAACAATTGGGTTGTTTATGTATAGGGTCTCTAACATTATCCCTCTTATATACAAGAAAGTACACGTAATTAGTGACTCTCATAATTATGAGTTAATAACTTAATATCCCTATTTTATTTTGATAATCAAAATATTTGATGGATGGCCCCTAAAAATGTCATCCTGGTGTCTAACTTCTAAATTTTTTTTAGTTTATAGAAGCACGCATGCATTTAGGTATATGCTAGCATATAGGAAGAAGTTTTAGAAGAAATTAAGTGCTTACATTTGGTATTTCTCCTTAGGTCTCTAAAGCTTTTGTTATATATGTTTGATTTCTGTGCCTCTTTTATCTTGGCTTTCTTGTTTTTTTTCTTGCTTGGATTGACTACCAGAGGACTTTGTCTTCATTGGAGATGTCTAGGGCTGTTTCTATTGCTTACGAATCTTCAAGTATATCAGTTAATGAGTCCACTTCGAATGAGAACCAAGAGATGATTGATAGTGGTTCCAATGATGGACGTGCTATTGTTTCTCAATATCATGGAAGGTCTAGACGTAGAGTCAATGATCCTGCTAGAGATATTTCTATTCAAGTGTTGGAGAAGTTCTCTCTTGTGACCAAATTTGCCCGTGAAACAACTTCACAACTCTTTGGTGATCAGGGTAATGGACTCAGTGCCTTTGAGAGAAGGTTTGATGAGACTCCTTCTAATCATCATAAGAAGTCTTCCGGTGTAGGAAATAATGTTCCTGATGAAAGTCCTGTTCCCTCAGATCCTCTGGAGGTAACCTTCCCTGTTTGTGGGTGCTATTGCTACTATATGAAATGTTAGACCCCCTCCACTAGAATGGTTATCAGGCATATATTGTTTCTTAGTGGATTACCTTGTTTGGTATATTTTATGGCTTGAAAGGAATTTATCATATATTTTTCTCATATTTTGGCATCAAAAAGTTGTTCATCTTATGGAGAAATGACCAGAATTTGTAATAAATGTTGCTATGCTGAGGCTATATCAGGTTCAAGTAATTCTAATACTTCTTGAAACTTGTTAGTTAGGACACGGATGGCATTATGCAGAAAGTGATCCTTATTTTTTACCACCCTACAACCACCTCATGCATGTTGGGAATATTAGATATATATGAGTATATATATATCAGGTCAGGGACACAAACTTTACAAAGATAGGAAGAAAGAAAAGGTAATGGAGATATAGTTGAAGATTTATATCCAAGTTAGAATAGGCATTATACATTACAGAAGGTATTTATAAAAATATGTGTACAGAGTATGCAGATTCAAAAAATCAACACTATTTTTTGTGTAGTGTAACAGTTATATTCTAGCAACATTCATATATGGGTGAAAAAAATGATCGTTCTCAGTGCTGACACATCAAGGGATATCTCTTTGTAACTGATATTGACTACAACTAACATGAGTTTGGGTGCATTGTAAGACTTTGATGAGTATGCAAAGTTGGAGACCTATATGTCTTAATTAATTCTGTTGATCTTGGCATCTGTCTCTGTATGAGTATATATGTGTAATTTTAATCTGTAAAATGCAGATGGAACTCTCTGTATGAGTATATATATGTGTAATTTTGATATGCAAAATGCAGATGAAAATCCGAAAAAATAAATAAAACAAAAAAAAAGAAAAAATTTTCGACATCTCTTATTAAGAAAAAAGAGATGTCGAAAATAAGAAACAACATCGCACGCTAAGTAAATAAGTGATGTCGTTTCTGCCGGCAAAGAAATAACATCACCATCACCAATTATATAATAACGGATGTTGTTTCTATGCCGACAGAAATGACATCACTTGTTAACATAAAAAGTGATGTCGAAAACATAGAAACAACATCACCTATTATATAATTGGTGATGTTATTTCTCTGCCGGCAGAAACGACATCACTTTTTTACTTAGCGTGTGATGTCGTTAGTCCTTAACAATATCTTAAACTGAAACTTTTGACATCCCTTAATTGTATAATATGAGATGTTTAAAGTCTGACATTTAACATCCGTTATTTAAAGTGATGTTAAAAGGTCGACTTTTCAACATCACTCAGATAGACATCCCCTACGGAACGGATGTTAAAACCCTTTAATAACGGATGTTAAAACCCTTTTCTGCAGTAGTAATCCATAATCTCTCATGAATCAATTCCTAATTAACCCACTAATCATCAACTAAATTTCTAGGATGTTTACATAAGACACAATTTCTATGTTCATATAGCTTTTGACCTCAAAACTGAGCTCAATTCAATAGCAAGATAAACAGTTCCAGCACACTTTGATTCCCAAAAACCAGTGAGGAACCCAACATCAAACCAGTAAATAGACATTAAGATTAGTTAGATGTAGATGGAGTTTATTCTTGGTTTGATGTTGGGTTCCTCACTGGTTTTTGGGAATTAAAGTGTGCTGGTATTGTTTATCTTGCTATTGAATTGAGCTCAGCTTTGAAGTCAAAAGCTATATGAACATAGAAATTGTCTTATGTAAACATCCTAAAAATTTAGTTGATGATTGTGGGTTAATTAGGAATTGATTCATGAGAGATTATGGATTATGAGAATTTTTGAGGCATTTTAAAGAATTTTAAATGCTTAGTTTCTTCCTTATTTTAGGGACAATAAATTTGGAAAAATTATTCTTAGGTTCAAAAGAGGTTATTATGGGAGAAAATAATTAAGGGGTTTGGTAGATAAGACTTTTGAAGTGAAAGGAATTTTGTAACTCAAAAATAAATATCTCATTTGAAAATTTCAGGACATAGTAGTCTAAATTTGCCATGTGTCATAAATTAAATTGCAAAATAGGCACACTTTAACGATAAGCGTTAATTTCCGTTAGTCCAGATCAAAATTGCTACTTTTTATTAACTTCCGGGTCAAAATAGGTCATAAAAAAACTTCCAGGCCAAAATTGCTCTAAAGGCAAAACTTCCGGGCCGAAAATGGCATTTTTCCCATAATTTAGTGGTCTAATTTGTTTCCTTAACTTCCACAAAAAAAAGTTAAAGTAATCTTATAATTAAGACCGAAGGGAGTACAAAGTTAGATAAAACTTTCTAAAAGGGGGGACCAAACAATTCAACAAGATGACTTAATTAGGAACGGCGGAGTAGCCCCTTGCTTCACATAGCTTACTTGTACACATACTCTTCCTACGTGTTTAAGATTATATTTGCTTAGTCGTTTTATAATTTCTTATTTTTCATAGATGTTCAACATCCAAGCCAGACTCATGAGACCATTATGGATAATTTAGAATTTCTTTGCCTTATTAATAAAGTTATTAATATTCATATAAAAGAATCACTTTTCTAGATTGATTGGATGGATGAGAGCCCGATATTTGTTAAACATACAACAGGATGAGCAAATAAATTTAAATTGCTTACTTCTTGTAATTTGTTTAGAGAGAGATAAAAATTATGAATTTATGATTCGTAATTTAAATTTAGTTAGAAAAAAATATTGATGAAGACAATTTTAACACACGTCAATTTTTTATCCATATGGTTAATAGTCTAAGTGATTATCATTATGATTATATTTTAAAAAAATATTATCGTTATAATAGAATTTCACTCGTAGTTAAAATTAGAATTTATTCTTGTAAAATTAGAGATTAGAGATATAAACACCCACTAACTAGTCGTGACATCACTAAATCACTGTTCGATTTCGAGCTAAATATATCAGTGTTCAATGGTTTCGCTGTTATTCATAGAAATACGAGATTGTAAGTTTTTTACTATAAATACCCGTGTTTGTATTTTCATCTATGAGAAAAAAATATTATAAAATAGATGGGAGTGACGTAACAACCTTACTGACTTCAATAGTGGAATTCCCTGATCTTACTTCACTAGTGGAATTTCCGTATGATAGTCACCCTTTTCTCACTACTCTGGGATGAGCTCTGACTGGTAATAGTCTCATTGGCTTTTGAATAAGTTTCGAACAGATAGCCCGCCAGACGGGCATGCAACCTCAGACGCGCATTCCTTCCCCGTACCCGTAGTAGCCCTTACTCCGGCTTACCTTTAATCCAGTGAGCTGGAAAAACTGCTACCTACTGTTTTCCATATCCGTTAACACCTCACCTATTATTATTATTACGCGATCGACTTAAAACACTTTTTTGGCTGGGGATGGATCAACGGCTAGCTTACCATCTCCTTTTCTTTCACCTACGCCTAGAGTCGGTTTGACTCAGCTGATGCCGAAGTGGTTCGATCCGAGCTTCCTTTTTGGCTTGTTACATTGCCTGACTAGTTTTCCTTCTTTCACTTTCTAGTTAGCGCTCTGTCCCACAGCTTCTTCTATACCAGTGCTTGATAGAATATAGGACTGGTTACGCAAACACCAAGATCGAGGAACATCTAATCGGGAAGTTCAGAAATATTCCCCTTTGTCCGAGGCAAGAAAAGAGGCGGTGGTAGTAAACGAAGGCAGGAAAGCTGTCCTAATCAAACTAGCCGGCAACAGGATCGGAAGCTCTTTCTTCCTTTGCCGAATAAGGCCGGGGTGAAAATAAGGAAAAGAGGTAGGCGTTACACTTTTTGGAGGGAAGCAGATATACAGTCTCAAGCAAAAGTAATTTCCAATAGGAATGGACCTACAACTGCCACCCCATGAACTCGATCTAGAGGAGGAACAGAACCCATTTCTTATCCTACGATAGGAAATAAAGCGACTACTTTACGACTGGACCACTTCTTTCCTTGAAGCCAAACTTTCCTACAGTCAAAATTAAGGAAGATTCCGTTTAGGATAGGAAAGCAATCCGATAGCTTGGGCCGAGGAAGAGCTTGTAACTAGGGGTTTGGTTTGAGGAGTCATGGAAGGCCTACGCGATAGAAGGACTTGGAATGAATTCGGACGGGGCTATTACACTGTACCAAAAGAAGGACTTGCTTCGGGAGCAGTTTAAAGAACTAAAGAAAAAGCTATTCGCCTTACTGCTAGGGGACTGGAATGCTTTACGGCCTAAGATCGAGTTGGAATCCTAGACTGACTACGTGTTCTACGGGATAAGAGATTGGACGGAATCTCCAATTTAATAAGAATAAGAGGTAGGGGAAATGTCCCTGACACGAAGAAAGGATACCCGAATGGTGATACATCTGAAATGAAAGCACGTTCACTTACTCCCTTTCGACGGATTGCATTTGTGCTGGTCAAGAGGGTTTAAAAACATTGTCGTTTTATCTGATTGTATTGAAGCTCTAAACCTTGTATTGAGAGGCTGTGAGATGACTCACCCTTTCAAGGAACTGGTGGATGATGTTAGGTTGCTTATCTATAGGGATTGGACGGTAGATCTTGTCCATGTGTATAGGGAACATGTTTGCTTGGCCGATCAATTAGCTAAGCATTCTCATAGTCTAGATGCTAGCTTTGTCACCTTTGATCAACAACCACCTTTCATTAGACAGGTGGGAGTTGAAGAAGGGTAGATAATTAAGAGGTTAGATGTAATGTTCATTTGAACAATAGATATCCAGTCTTATTCAAAAAAAAAAAAGAAATTAAAACCTGTTAGTTGTATGGATATATTGATTGTATATTGTATAATCATGATTTAAAAGAATTCAAAGAACTCGAATTAGTGTAATTCTTCCTGCTTTAAATTCTACCATGCCATGTCATCCATTGCTTTGATTTCGAATTCGACCATAAACAAATGCACCTATATCATATTCTGGTGACAAGAGTGCATAATGATACATACAAAGATCAGATTCCGCGGATGCAGCATCAGACAACACTTCCCATATTTTCATACCTTTCTTCTTCACATCAATATGGAAGGAACAAAAACCAGCTAAATAACCAGCTTCAATTCATCAAGTATCCTGCATACCCTGCCAAAATTATCTTCTAGGTGTAGGATCAAGACATTTTGCTCCAAACGTTACAACATAAGCTTGTACAGCCAAAATTTTCAATTCCCAAATGAGAGAGAAAAACCGGTTTGCTTGCTGAGATATTGGTTTTTGTAGTGTGCTTAGTCTTCACAAGAAGCTTCTTCCAGAAGATCCAGAAATCCTTTTTGAGTGATATTGCTACCTGCGGGGGTTTTACTTGGAAGCCCCTTGATAGATGCTGCTTCAAATCTTGTCCACAATTCTTTCTTCAGTGTATTCTCACCAGGGCGTTTCCCTGCTCGAAACATACTTTCAGGCTCAACCCACATTGTGCTCTCCACAGGAGATAAGTTGCCACCAAAATGTTCTACACAGATAAGTAAATTATTGAGCCAATATCATGTCAAACCCAAAAAGTCAAAAGGTACAAACAGAGGAAGATCAAGTAATACCTTTGTTACAAGATTTTTCGGTTTGATTATGATCTTCGAAAACATTGTCTTCCAACTTGTTAGTTAGTTCATTACTATTAACAGCATCTGTCATCTGTAAACCTTTCTCAGCCTTTTCCCAATCAAACGGCTTCTCATCAGGAGGTTCCAGCAAAACACAAGTTTTAGGAGGCGACAAAAACCAATCTGGGGATGCTTCTACCTTTTTCTTTGCAGCTCCAGATTTAGAAATATGTTGTATCCCTAATAGCTCTAGATACTTCAATGCCATACCCTTTGAAGCATCACTACCAGAAGAATCAGAGGTTTCTGAATCGCTGTAATGATTCATCCCAACAGGAAACGGAGTGGATTTGCGTGACCTGCCATTGTCTTTGCCTCCTGGATGACCCATTTCAGATATGGGTTCAAGCAAGGCACAAGATTTAGGGGGTGACATTTTTAAGCATGGTGTCATAACAAGCATGGAGCTATCTCTTTTGGAAGAAATAAATCCATTCTCTTGAGAGCTTTCCTCTTGAATAGCAACAGAAGCAGGTAGTTTAAGTGGAGTAGGCTTCACTACGACAGAATCAAATGAGAAATCAGGTATATCTCCAGATAAGGCGAAAATAGTTGATGTCCCAAAAGCATTGGTGGAGGAAGATAATCGATTGAACTCTGATTTCGATGGCTCCTGACGTTTGCATGATAATGCTTTTGACATAGGAAGAGGTGTCAGCATAAACATTTGTCTACCTCTCTCAATTGTACAGTTAGCCCGCCAGGACACGAGAGGAGAAGGAGAAACCAAAAAGTCCATCTTGGTCTTCTCAGGACTGTCACTGACTTCACTTTCATCTCTAACCTCGTTAAATACTGGTTTTTTAGCCAAAACCTTTGGAGGCAAAATTTCAGACTCTTCTGAGGTACTAGATAGTGCCCTCTGGAATCTGGCCGCCCATGGCTGCACAATCAGAAACAACACCTATCAATAAGTAGTAAAAACAGATCATTCAAGCATGAAACAAAGATTTATAGAGCATTGACCTTTAAGGATGATAGCATGTCAGACAACACATGCGAGAAAGATTCAATCTCTTTTCTCCCCTCTTTGCTTGTGGTCTTGAGTTTGAATGCTTGTGCAACAAGTTCATCAATCTGCCATTCAATTCATTTCCATTAATTCATGAATATATTTTCCTACACTTCTGCAAACAATTATTAAAATCATACAAGAGGAAAAATCCTTAGCGCACACTTTAAAGACTTGGAAACCACAAATTCAACAGACAAATCAAGAAGGAGCTCTATCTGATCGGATAAACAGAAAATTTTGGACAACAAACTAAGCTGCCTAATCGATTTCAATGAAAACTTTATTATTCAAGTGGCTCTGGTGGTAATAGTGAAATAAACTAAAGTAATCAGCTTGGAAGAAAAAGAATCCAACAAAAATATGGAATCCAAAATAGATAGATAGATAAATAAATAAATATCTGTGAACAAAAATCCCCACGATGAACATGCCTATGTTCCCTTCTCAATAATAAAAACTTCATATCCGTCTACAAATCCTCTAAAACCAAACCCGATCAACTAAAAACAATCGCATAAAAAAAAACCACAACAAAACCTAATGACTCCATTGCTTCAAAAAAGACAGAAATTGATTTCTAATTCGATTAAAAAGACACCTGATGAAGAACAGACGAAATATCAGACTGAACAACAACAACCCTATCGAGTACATCATCATCATCATCATCATCTCCTTTATCCTCCATAACAGTCTCTTCCTTTGGCTTCTGAGATACAGTCTTTAAGTTCGCAGATTTAAAGGATGATACCCGAACATGGTTGTTTGTTACATTCCTGAGTGGCTTTCTCTCCGACTTCGCGTTCACTTCGTTCACCGGCATCTCTCTCTCTCTCTCTCTCTCTCTCTCTGCCGACAATTTTGCTCCGGCGAGGATTTTTTGAATTTGTCGTCGGAATTGAAGAGGCGGGATTTTTCTCTGCGATTTCAAGCGAAGAGGCTAGTTTGTACTTTGTATTGTCGCTTCCAATTTTTAGCCGTTTAATTTGGGGACGGGGAAGTAAACGACATTGCGTTTTTTGAGAACTTCATCAAATGGGCCATACCATTTTTTACCCTGACATACTTGTTCGTATATTGGAATTCATTGATCCTACAAGTGTCAGCCCAATAGGCCCAGATAAGGTAGGCAAAGGCGAATTTTTTTTTTTTCTGAGCAAACAGGCAAAGGCAAATTTAATAGGGAAAAAATTATTTACTCCTAAGGACCTTAGAAAAAATAAATATTTAGAATGATAAAAAAAATAAAATAAATATTTTTAATTACCAAATTAACCCTCACCATATCTTCTACCCATATCTCAACTATTTCTTCTTTTTTTTTATTTCTATTTCGGATCCTAGGGTAGACCATCTTTCAGGCACATTAACGACCTCAGCTAATCCGAATCACTGATTTTAACATGCTCCATGCTCAAACAGGAATCGAACACTTGACATTGATTAAGTTTGAATGAGCCCCTTGCTGCTCAACCAAAAGCTCCTATTTCAATTGTTTCTTTTTCTAACAAATTGACTTTCTTTCCCGCTCTTTACAACCGAAATTTAATTAATAAATTAAAAAATTATTTGATTTCATTATATCTATTATAGGAATATTCAAAATTAAAATATAAGTATTTATTTTATCTAAAAAATTTAACGCAATCAATTAGAAGGATCACAGCAATATTATTAATATCTTTAATTAAAATTACAAAAGTGATCAAAATTTTTATTTACAGTTATACACTCGTATGAGCATGTACATTTTTGTTTAAATATTTGCCTCTAAAATGAAATTTTCTTTTTCATTGTTGCATTCATATTTGTTCAATCAAATGACCAAACTTGTAAACAGGCGACAGAAAAAGGAAGTATGGGAATTGGGTTTGAACGAGGGAGGGAGGGAGGCAGAAAGTGGGGGGAGAGAGGGCCAATTATTTAAAAGAAGAAACAGTTATGATATGGAGAGCAAATATGGGGAGGATTATTTTGGTAATTTAATATATTTATTCTATTTTTTATTTGTTCTAAATAATTTTTGTAAGATCCTCAGGAGTAAATAATTTTTTCCTTGGTCCCTCTTCCTAATATTCCCAATTTAAAATATGTGCCCTAAAAAGCGATCAAGCATTATATTTTGTTACCAACTTCAATATAAAAAAAATACAGTTAACGGTATATTTTATTTCAGAAGTTTTCGCCCATAAACTATTTTAATAAAAATGCTAGCTCATCACCATAAAGTTATAAGTTAAATCTCTTCCATGCCAGGAATTTGTTGATGTGAGATCTACGTCAGGAGCATGCCTTAGCCGTAGTGATTGATATAAAAAAAACAGAAGTTTTTCTTAACTTAACCATGTTTTGAATCTTATCTAACAGTACTTGATATCACATGATCATTAAAAAAATAGAGCTTGATTTTCCATGAGGACAGTACAATTGATGAATATTTTTTTTCATTAATCATGATCTTGATCTCCCTTCAAGTTTTCGGGCCCAAAAAAATGTCTCCCTTAGTCCTTTATTTTTGCACTTTGCAGTGTTATTTTTCATTATTTAGTTTGATGTTTCATGCTCATTTTAAAATTCAAACACCTTTGAGGGGAAAATCATGGGTTTCATCCTCCCACTACTTCAAACATTTAGCTTGCCCAATGTAATTCTACAAAAAAGACCTCAATTTTCACGAAGAGTGATTTTTATTGCCTTAAAAAATTGAGGATTTATAAGGAAGATAATGTTAGGCTTTGAGTTATGTGGAAACCCTATCCCGCCTTTCTCAGTTTGCTACCCTTTTTTAAGAAATATTTTAATAGTTAATAACTAATAATAAGTGAGAAAAATGTATAAGTTAATTGAATTATACTACTCTTCAAAGTACAAACTCATGCTAAACATTGAACCACTTCTGTGAAGCACTCAATAAAAATATATTCCTACCGGTTCTAAATATAATATTTATTTATTTAATTTGATTAGATTTGATATATTAATTAAGTTAGTTAAAATAATATAATATTATTAAAACACTAGAACCATCTAGCTTTAGTTTTATAGTCTTCTCTTAATTGATTATTATTGATATTGGTGAAATATAGATAGATAATTTAGGATAAAATTGATAAAAATTAAAAAATTATCTTATGTTCAGATCCAAGTACAACTCATCAAATAGGTTATACATTAATAAACGAAAGAGTAGTACCTTTATCAAAACTATGCTTCTTGCTCCTTTTACTTAGCGTTTTCTTCTTAAAAACGTGCATCAACTTTGCTCATTTTCTAAGGCTAAAATATACTTTTGATCATTTATATTTATATTAAATTTACTTTTAATCCCTTAAGTTTGAAAAGTATACTTTTACTCATTTTTTGTTAACACCGTTAGTTCCACTTAATGGAAAATTTTGACTTAACAAATTTAAGCGATGATTCTGTAATTAATTTTGACAAAAAAAAGTTTAAATTTTAATTCTTTTAGTTTAACTATTCATATATTTTAAAATTTAAACCTTTTTTATCAACATTTAATTATAGAATCACCATTTAAATTTTGAAGTAAAACTATCAGTGTTAATTGAAAATGACTAAAAGCATACTTTTCAAACTTAAGGGATTGAAAGTAGACTTGGTGCAAAATTGAAGAACTAAAACTATACTTTAGCCTTTTCTAATATCAAAAGAAATTTTTTAAACAAGGTTCATTTATAAACTGCAAATAAGATAACTTCATTATAAAAAAAGATAGAAGTCAACAATGCATTTTGCTGAAACCCCCTTCTGAAATGCCATTCCTAAATTTCTTCATCACAAAGACAAGGGAATGTTAGTGCAAGAAGAATGCCATGAATCAAAGAATTCAAACATGCTTAAGGTATACGAATTACAGAACTGCAAAATCCTTGCCTAGCTTCATCACCACATATTCTAACTCTGGTCTAGAATTTTTGCAGTTTTAACAAAATGAAGATATGGTACTTTGAGATGTTTCAAACTAATGGTAAAAACAATATATAGATATTAACCCACCAGTTCTTTGACAAGCCTAAGTTCCTAATGATACAAAAACTATCAAACTTAATTAAGGTAAAAAATCAGGATAATGAAAAAAGAATCCTGTTGAAAGGTAATGTGAATGAAACAGATCTTGCTCTTTTAACTATCTTCCCTGGACTAGCCCACTGAAAACCTGACTGTTCCCTGCGAGAGTTGCTTCCCACTCAATAGAAGACAAGAGAATCTGTGAGAGGGAAATCACAACTTGTTTCATGTCAGGTCGTACGATGGGATCATCGTCCACACATTGCTTTGCCAGCATTGCCATCTATGCATCAAAATTCAAAACACACAGATAGAACAAATGAAGATCAAGTCACTGCAGTCAAACATCAGCGATTTGAAATTATAAGGACCAAAATCAATTATTTGAATTTACAGCGAATAAAATCAAAATTTGATCAAACTGTAAAGACAAATAATGATATTTTAACATTTTATTATATTATGTGATTTCAGCACACATGAATTTTTTTTTAACACTGACAATATTGATAACATGAAAAATCAGTAATGAATGTAGCAAGTAGCAATTAGGCTAACTTGTTCTTCCAACATAAGCAAAATAGGAGAGAAAGGAGGAGAAACTTACCTTGTACACACAATCATGAGGATAAAGATCCATCATGTTAGGATCGATATAATCTCTCATGTTTGACATGCTCAAAGAGTCTGGTGTGTTTCTAAGAGCAGACAGCATCTGCAATTTGGTAATGAATGTTAGTGCAACGCCCCGGATTACAGTTGCAAACATAAAGCACATGGATATGCAATCATAAATTAAATCAGACAAGGAATAAAATATAAATAACTAGCAACTTAATACTGAGAACACCACAAAAATGCAGCCAAGTTTTAAACATAAGATATAATGCATTAAAAGTTGAAATTATAACAGTCCAGAAGTGAAATGCCAGGACATGGCACAGATATAGTCTGGCACACACTGTCCCCTATGATTCGTATGTTAATCAACAACAACTCAACCTGATAATATGAACAGATTGACACCAACAATTTGTTAAAATTCTTACATGGTGATAAATCAAATTATACCATTTTTGTTCATTTTTAAAAATTTGCAATGTCAATAGCACATCTTAGTTGTCTATTGCACTACGAATATATTCCCAAAATCAAGTCATACAAAATCATCACAATAGTTGCTAAAGCTAGACAAGCTCTTGCAGCATTTTATTGTGAAGCGATTAGAACTAGAAGCATATCGAACTAAGTTACAAATTCCATAGGATTTATGTCTCATAAGTCTAACTTACAACAGATGCCAATGAACGCCTTTCAGGAGTTTTTGTCATTGTGCCTTCTGTTCGAATGATGGCCTCCTTCCCAGATATAATCTCAAAGAGAACAACACCAAATGCATAGACATCACTTTTGGTTGTCGCAAGGCCATCACTTAAATATCTGCCAAATGTTAGAAACAAAAAAAAATTATATTCTTAATCTTTCTTCTTTTTGGGCAAGAATAAGCTAGAAAAAATTGATGGACATTACTTACTCTGGTGCAAGATAACCATATGTACCAATAACTCTGGTAGTAGCAATTTCTCCCTCATTTGCTGTCCCAACAAGTTTTGCTAACCCAAAATCCGAAATCTAGAGAGAGAGAAATAGAGGAGACATTAGCTGAAACAAAAAGAAAGCACAAAATAGTTAGAAAATGATCTAACGATATTTAAATTTGTTATTACCTTTGCTCTGAAGGAAGCATCTAGTAAAATATTGCTTGTTTTTATATCTCGATGGATGTAATGGGTTTTGGTGTGCTCATGTATATATTCAAGGCCCCTAGCAGCATCAAGTGCAATCTGAACCCTCATGATCCAAGAAAGAGAGGAATGACCTATAAGCAAGGGGAGTAGGGTCATAAACTTTGTGCAGAGTTTGTTCACGCTGTACGCCACACAAATCAGGCAGTTCTCGAAAGACAGTCTTTATTTTCTTTATTATGATATCAGAATGCGAGACCTAATCTATAATCTGGTGACACTAACCTTCTTTATTTTCCTGTTAGGTGAACCCAAAAAACCATTTCCAGCAATCAGAATAATATGAAAGAAAGAGTCTTTGAAATTAACAACCATAGGAGCTTTTTTCACATAAAGCTCAGCATATGGTCAAGTGGAACAACAGTGCAAATCTAGCCCTTTAAATTTTTTTCAGTAATATAACCAAACAAATAAATCACAATAAGCCACACAAAGAATACAAATTCACAAGCTGCAAGTCCAAACATAAGCAATTGACTTTTTTCACAAACCAAAGGATGACAATTAATCTTACCCTTATTCTGAGGATCATGTAAATGGTTTTTGAGCGATCCCTTCAGTGCATATTCATAAATAAGGAAAAGTTCATCATGTGTAGCTGCATAGCCGATCAATTCTACCTTGACAAAATAAGAAAGGGGCTCAAAACTTTTGAAATCTTTAAATCGATTTCTACAAAATAAAACCATTTGATCACAAAGAAATTACCAGATTTGAATGATGAACCTTGCACAAGACTTTCATCTCAGACATAAATTCTTTGGTTTTTGTAGCCGTCATTCTTTTTATAGCAACTTCCTACAATGATTTACCACATGTTGGTAAATGTATAAAAATGATACTTGCCTTGTACCATATTACATATCAAAAGATGACAGCCACAAACCTGGTCACGAAGCAGGGCATAGTAAACAGAGCCATATGTACCATGCCCAAGTAGATTTGAATCAGAGAAGCAATCAGTTGATGAGGAAATCTCCTCATGTGTGAAAACCACAGGCTTATCCATGTCAAATACATCAGTCCCTAGAGCTGGAAAAACACAGGAAGGTTTATAATGCATGAATTCCAATTCTAAAGAGTAATGTATAATGTAGGTACAGAGATGTAAAATAAACCTGGATTTTGACACGAGTTAAAGGAATTGCATAAACTTCTGAAGTCAGACCAATCATATATCATTGCAAAAATATACTAATACATAAACCAGGTGATAAATCATTATCGCACTAACTAATCATTTTCATGATGGAAGAGCTGAAATAAAATGCAATTGAAGTGATCAACATGACAGCCAGAATAGAAGCAATTGCAAGTTATGAAGCATCCTGATATGAATGGACTTTCATAAACTTCTAAGAGTGCAGGTGTTCCCCAGATATGAATAAAAGTTACAAATCCATGCCCATCTAATTAATTTGAAACAGAATTACATGACCATCATCAATCATCCAGTGCATTCTTTATCAACGATTTGATGCATTCTGACTAGAAACTAGCATCAGAAACAGATGAAACCCACTCCTCTTTTCCCACTTAACTGAGAGGTTAAAGATCAAAATGTTGCGCCAGGTTTTGCTCCCAGACATCGATACATGATTGCATAACCAAAATCCTCAATCTAAATAAAAGGGCATTAGCATTCATCATATTTTTTATTTTCATTTTAGTTATATACACTATTTCATGCCAGCCTGCCATCAGAATAGCACTTTCTACCTCAATACAATATATGCAAAACATATGAACTTTAGGCTGAAATTATATGTAAATGAGTCTGAAGGATAAGTCAATTACTTGGAACTTTGGGAACTGTAATCTGGACGGTGCTAGGTTCACCATCAGTTTGCATCTGGTCTACAGACTTTTCACTGATGTACCTTCCTGAACCACAACAAAAGCTTGAACTCTGAAGAATATGAAACTTATGAAAAGTCTTGGGCTCAGTATCTTTTGCATGACTCCTGGCTTCGTTGAAACAATGTGATGATCGCAGGGAAACACAGAGAATTATGCTTAGTATGATGAGAGCAAGAACAACCCCTAAACCACCAATGATCCATTTGTATGGCACATGGGCCTTATCATCCACTTGATTAGCTGCCAAAAGAAAAATTAGCACATAAGTACTCAATTATTGTGCAAGTCAATGCGCTGTTTGCTACCTAGTTTGATAATTATAGGGAGTAAATAGTAAGAAACAAAAATAAAATCAGTGAATTTAAAAACCAAAAGAAAAGTAGGAAGCATCAATAGATCAAATTCAAGAGAGGTGAAAAACTTTTAACTCATTTCTTTCTATTCAATTTATCATATAAATCATATAATTACATCAACCAAATTATTTTATTTTTATTATATTTATTCCTTTCTGTTCTATTCCATGTATTAAACAGCCTATACAGACACATATTAAATCAGCTTCAAGTAAAAGCATCAGCTTACAGGTTGTATTCTACAATTTAGAAGATAAAAAAATTTAACCTCAAATAATTTGAACATAGATGGAGATGCAAAAAATGGTTCGCTAAACCAAATTAGAAAAAATAAATTAAATAAACAGACATCCTTCTTTCTTTATTCGAGATAGATTGTTTTGTACCTAAAAAATTGTCTGCAGATGGGGCAGGAACAGGTACTGGAGGAGTAGCATTCTTCAAAGGATATGGCTCTCCAGGAGCTGCAATGCAGTTAAATAATACAAAATCAGGATTATGACATGTGTAACATTGTAATGTTTACAGCATATAATCAGAATGATCATTCTCCTCTCAATAAGAACTAGGGAATGAAAAAAAAAAAAAAACTGTACATTTTAAACAACCGATACGTTCAAGTAAAGCTAATCAATTGAGCTGGTTCTGTAGTAAGTCAAGTAAAACCGCAAGTGTTAACTTATACTGTCCCAACTAATGGTCCATTACACCCTCACACAGATAGAGGCAAGTAGAAAACAGGAAGGGAAAAAAAAAAGAATCAGTCCTACGGACAAGGAGGAGCAAAACAAATCTCAGCTTTTAATCATATACAGACAGCAATCGTCAAATTATTCACATGCCCACCTTTGCTCCCTCTGATCTAGTTTCCTTTCATGTGAACAATGCACAGATTATAGTCAATCTCAGATTCCAACTTATTCTAGTTGTTCATGTGAAGTATCTGCCTTGTCATGCAAGAGTTTCTCAGCAAATCATGTATCGCCACTTATGTCATGACAAAGACAAGATTTCTCAAATTTTAACTGCTCGAAATTGGTTGTCATTTTAATAGGAAAGCACCATAATTTATCTTTTTTTTCCCTTGATCAATATTCACTTTCGCACTTATAATAAACATATTGCTTTCTCTTGATAAAATCAATGCTATTCCTCAGAGTTGTATGTCTTTTACAAAACCCATAAAACTGACAAAGGCCAAAAGGTTAATTCACTTGCATAACACAAATATGTTAAGCTGAACTAAAGAATAGCTTTGAGATTACTTTGAATCACTCAAAGAACCAAGATGCAACTGCATCACACAAACTAGAACCAAATTTGAAAGTAACAAAACAACTTTCCCATACACATAGGTGCACATTACAAACCCATAAACACAAAGGTATCTTACAAGAAGATTATAAGCACTAACCTGAATCCAATGGTATATAATAAAGAGATCCCACAGTGACATTATCAGGATTGGTGATACCATTCACTGTCTCAATACTATCCATACTAACCCCAAACCGACTAGCCAAAGATTCAACACTATCACCATCTCTCATGACATAACTCAACAAATAGTTCCACAATCCACTAGAACACCCACAAAACAACCTCAGCGATATAACGGCGCCATTTCTAGCCCTCCTGGTGGTGTTAGGCAAGATAACAAGCCCATCATAAGCATCCATCACCAAATCATGAACAAACCCTTCATTTGATTTCACTGTGAAAGTAGTATTGGACACATATTTCTTTATCCCATAAGCACAGGAACAGTTCTTCCTTATGAACACATAATCCCAACCATTACCTTCCACAGTAATATCTCTAGGCAGAACATCAAACATACTTTGTATAACTGCTAAAGTCTGGTTTGGTTCAGGTTTGAAAGCCAAAAATGAAGTGCAAACCCTGGTTGTGTCCGTACAACCCATGGGGGTAGGGTAGGAATACAGGGAATAAAGGTGAAGAAGAAAGAGGAGAAGGAAGTAAAGGACCTTAAAATGGATGTTCCGTACAAAGTTCATTTTTTTCCTTGAACTTGAATTAACGAAGCTAGAATGAATATTCAGTGTCCAAGACAAAGGGGAAGCAAAAAAAAAAAAAAATTATTTTGAGTTGAGGGGGTCGCAGAAAATAGAGAAACCAAGGAAAAAATGAACTCGATCCAAAAAGGGAAAGATAAATTGTACAACTTGCAAGTGCAACTACAATTCTGAGAACTTAATGTGGTCCTGAACCTCAAAAACTTCGATGGAATGTGACAAAAATAGAGAGGAAAAAAAAAACACTAGAGAGAAATGAATCAAAAAGACTGAAAAATGCTCAAGTTTGAGAGAGATAATTTGAAGGTGGGGGGTGGGAAATTGGTGAAGGAAGAAGGGAATGAGTAATGTAGGAGGAAGAGGAAAATGAAGAGGAAAGAAGAGTGAAGTAATGAGGAGAATGAAGAGAGAAGAAACAGAGCATTTGATTATTTTTGTGATTACAGTGGTTTTTCTCTGGTGACGGGCTTGGTGGTGGTGGGAGAAGACAGTGAAAAAGAGAAGAAAGGGACAGGCACGATGAGAGAGACTATACCACACACAACCACCACCTGAAGAAGGTGAAGAAGATGCTTATGGACGAGGTTGAATTTTTTTATTTATTTTTTTTCACAAATTCACCCTTGGTAGTGTTCAAAGGTTCATGGAACAATGCATTAGCCACTATAGAATGAGAGTGATCTAATGATCTATTACTAATCTGTGGATTAAAATGGAATTTTTCAAAACGTAGAGGAAGCTAAATGGCATTACATTTCTTAATCAAAGTTGATGATGGATAAATGATAGAGTCAGATTACTTACTTATGCGGTTTTATTTCTAAATATATGATTTTAATCAATTTTATCTTTTTCTAAGCTTTTTTAAATTATCTACTAATCTACCTGTAATTGAAGTTTTTTCTACATTTTATAATCAATTTTTGGTGTGTTTGACTTCTCTCCTCAACATAATTGATCCTCAATCTCGAGAACGTAAGAGAATTTCACGAGACTTTACATCTATATGTTACCCTAAACTCTTTTTAATGATAGAATACAATAATCGATTTTTCAACCAAGAAAATTATATTGTAAAGAGAATAATTAACTAACTAATAACCAAACTAAGTTAACACCGGAGGAACGATAATTTTGTTATAATAACTGACCAAACTAATTTTTCTAACATATGTAAATTAGTTAAATCCAAGTGCTTTTTTAAAATAACTAGTAAAACTAATTTTTAATTATATATACACACACAGATTAAGTTATTTAGCTCTTAAGTTTAGCATTAGGGAATAATATATTATTCAAACATTATTTGAATTTACAGCAACTGACTTTCAAGCTATATTAAAAGCTATTTAAACTATTTTATCCTTACTCATAATTAATCTTCATAAATTACATGCAGATAAGTCCTTTTTTTATGAATGCATAAGTATTTAATTAAGAAAACTTGTACATAGAAATCAAAAAAGAAAAATTGTATATTTTAATGTTTTAAAAAATAAATATAACTTTGGTCTGGAAATTTAAAGTAGTTTTTTTTAAAAAAAAAAAAAAAAGGAGGCGGTCTAATTGAAGTTTTGAAGGTGCATGCGTGAAAATTTTAGATTCCGAGAAGACAGGTTAATTGTGTGTGGGTGTATGTTTTACAGAAGTTTAAGTTTAAAATTAATATTAATAATACATTAACAATATGATTTATACTCAGCTTTGAAAAATGGGCTAAATCTGTAAAAAGAAAATGCCATTAGAAACGGATAGCATTTCAACTAAAATAGTTCGAACATTGGTGGAAGTTTGTTCGAAAACATAAATCATGTTGTATTAATTTCAAAGTTAAATTTTTATTTTTGGTCAAATATTTCAAAGTTTAATTCACTTCTTAATGCTTCAATGCTTTACCGTAAATAGTCACACAATGGTCTAAAGTTACATGCAAAATTTTATCATAAGTGTAACATTACTATACCTTCCACACAGGGCACTTAATAAATCAATATTCCCCTGGTTCTAGATGTGAAAATTATGACAGTAATTTATTTTGATTCAAAATGTCAGGTTGTAATCTATTTTGCTCTTTCATTCATTTCTACATATGATCTATAATACAAAAGGCAGTTCGCAGTTTATATAGTTCAAAATATAATATTTTAACCCATTTGTCACTCTTTCTTATAAACTATTACATAGGAATATTTTTGGGTGATCATAATTCATATCACATTTGTTCGAATTAACTATTTTATTTTCTTAATATGCAAAATAACTATCTTTACATTAGAGTTTGAATGAATTATTTGTTATCCAAATTATCATATTAATTGCTTGCATTAAGAGGATTGCGGTCATGATGTAATTTTCAATTCAAATGATTACAAGTTTATTTTAGGAAACTCATACACATTTTTCCCAATTGAAATTAAGTATGTAACTCTTACATTTATTGTAAAAAAATAATTGATAATAAGTATATATTATTTTAGTTCTTATTATAATTTTATTTAAACTAATCTCATATCGACAGCTAAATCATTTAATATATTTTAAATTGATAAAATTCTTTAATTTATCCCTTGTTCAAATTTTTTCTCACTATATATATATATAAATAATTAATGGACATATGTTTAGAAAAAAAATATCTTCCGCAACGGAAATGGTATTAAGCGTGTCATTCCCAAACAGTGGTAAACCATAGTAAGATAGTAGGGAGGGTATAATTATGAAGAAGGAAACAGCTCAGCAACATTATCCCATTTGAAAAATGGAAGAAGCTTATCTCCCAGAGGTCATTATGATGGCATTAAATTGAGTTTCCTTGAACAGACAGGGGTATTATGGGAAACTAATGAGTTCTTTGGGGAAAAGGAAATCACAGGTAGCATGGAGCTGGCAAAAAGACGAGAACCTCAGTCTGAAAAGGGCCCACACAAAGTATGAAATACCAAAAAAAAAATAAAGGTTTAATAAACTATTTAGCCCTCAAATCTTCATTTTTATTTTAGTGGGTTAAGCTATAAATTTATCCCAAAAGTTTTTATTTATGAGTTATTTTTTCTTAAAAGATTTTTAAATTGATTTAAAAATTTCAAAACATAACAGTTTTACCTTTTTTTTAAGTAAAATATTAATGTTGACCGTTAAAACAATGACATTAACTATTAATATTTTAATAATAAACGGCAAAATTGCCACCTTTTAAAATTTTATGGACATTTTTTAATCCAAAATAAACTTCTGGACAAAATAAATTTTAAGTGAAAATTTTTGAGTCAAATTTATATATTAACCTTCTTTTAGTTCTTCAACGTTTAAATAAGAATTTTTGTTGCTCATTTTCGTTTTGTATATAACATTAGGCTCTATAGGAAAAATCAGAATCTCTTCTTTAAAAGTTAGACTCAAAACGAAAATAAAGGGCTATGGAAATGGAATCATCAGGGACAATACGAGTTAAAAGAATCGTTGACTCTGCTTGTTTGACCCATCACTGCAATCGACAGAGAGTGAAGTGAGATAGGTTGAGATTTGATTAGTGCATGTGGCGTAGAGTAATAGAGTAGTGAACTCTTGGATGGAGAATTACGCGGAGAGAAATCATTGTAACCCAAAAAAACGGATTCAATCTTCTTTAATATAAAAAATATGACACGGTTGTGGTGTATTAGTTATAAAAAATTTAGATATTATAGTATTATATTTAATGTTTAATGTTTAATAAAAAGATCTCACTTTACTTTGTTTGGGTGTCCATCCATATGTTATAATAAGATTTCATACTGCTTCGTATACCTTGCTTACTAACTCATCCAGGGGTTTTCATTAAACGTGTCCAAACCACGTTAAAACGATTTTCTACCATTTCCTCATTAATAGGTGTCACTTCTACTCCTACACATATATTGATCATATGAATTTTATCCTTTCTTGCTTGCTTGACCATGCATTCATCTCAACATTCTTATTTTAACTATCATATTTTATTTTCATATTGTCCCTTTAAAGCCCAACATTCACTACTATATAGCACTGCCATTTTCATAGCAATGCGATAAAAACTTCTCTTTTATAGCATGGGGTACTTTCTTGTCATAAAAAACTCTTTTAGTTTTTATCCACTTATATTAAGCTTGAATTATATTATTAGCATTGCTATCAATCTCACTATATTATTGTATAATTGATTACAAGTATTAAAACTTTTTCATTTGAGGAAGTGTTTGATCTCTAACTAGTTAAGAAAAAATAAGACAAATCAATTTATAAATAACTAATTTAGTTTTCTTAAAACTTTTCAAAATGACCAACTTGATCTTATACTCAAGAAAATTTAAATTATCATGTAATAATATGGGGTGCCAACTAAGATTAAAATTTGTTGAAGTGATGTTATTTTGTTGGTGAGATATAAAGTCGGGAATTTGTGTCGGCCCGTTTAAGCTATTAAAGTGAAGGACTAAGCTTTGATTTCAGAGCCTCCATAAAGGGGCAAACTTAAACGGGCCAACCTGTTTAGACGACAGGTCCTTCTGAGCCCGCCTATTTTTTTTGCCTCTTCTTTTTCGTTTTTTTTTTTTTTGCATTTTCTTGTTTATTTTTTTTATAACTTTATGTAGTAGATTATTTAATTGTGATATGTGAACTTTATGTAATGGTTTATTTAATTATGATGTGTGGGCTTTATGAAACATTCTATTTAATTGTGGTGTGTAGACAATGCCACAATGGACTACTAGACTTAATATATAACTATTCATGAATTAACAATATGATTTATACTCAGCTTTGGGGCTAATTGGTCAAGTGGTCAGCTCACACGTCGGTTTAAGTAAGTGTCAGGGGTTGGAATCCCGCATTGTCTATGCAGTAACCCATTGGCCAGCAGCAAATATTTAAATAGAGCTCAGATCCGTGGGGATTAATCCTTAACCCGTCGGATTGGAGAATACCTTGGGCAATAAAAAAAATCGGGCTAAATCTGTGAAAAAAAATGCCATTAGAAACGGATAGCATTTCAACTAAAATAGTTCGAACATTGGTGGAAGTTTGTTCGAAAACATAAATCATGTTATTTTGAGAATTAAATTTTTATTTTTGGTCAAATATTTCAAAGTTTAATTCACTTCTTAATGCTTCAATGCTTTGCCGTAAATAGTCACACTAATGGTCTAAAGTTAGATGAAAATTTAATCATAAGTGTAACACTACTATACCTTCCACACAGGGCACTTAATAAATCAATATTCCCCTGGTTCTAAATGTGAAAATTATGAGAGTAATTTATTTTGATCCAAAATGTAAGGTTGTAATCTATTTTGCTCTTTCATTCATTTCTACATATGATCTATAATATAAAAGCCAGTTCGCACGCAGTTTATATAGTTCAAAATATATATAATATTGTAACCCATTTGTCATTCTTTCTTATAAACTACTCCCTCCGGTTTAATTTATAAGAGCCCGAAATTTGAATTGTTTTGGTCCAAAATATAAGAGCTCACATTGGAATCTGTCATCATTCAATGCCATTTTTACTATTTTGCCCCTACTTATTAACACTCTCTTTCATAGTATTCATTAATACTCCCAATTACATTTCTCTCTCTAATCTTATCATAAATAACGGTAATATTGGAAAATCAGTTATTTTTCAGACATATTTATAGCTCCCAACTAACTTTTACATGTTTTCTTAAGAAACGTTATTTGGCGGCTAAATTCTTATAAATAGAACCAGAGGGATTATTACATAGGAATATTTTTGGGTGATCATATCACATTTGTTCCAATTAATATGCAAAATAACTATCTTTTACATTAGAGTTTGAATGAATTATTTGTTATCCAAATTATCATATTAATTGCTTGCATTAAGAGGATTGCTGTCATGATGTAATTTTCAATGCAAATGATTACAAGTTTATTTTAGGAAACTTATACACATTTTTCCCAATTGAAATTAAGTATTTAACTCTTACATTTATTGTAAAAATAATAATTGATCATTTAATATATTTTAAATTGATAAAATTCTTTAATTTAACCCTTGTTAGAAAAAAAAATATCTTCGGCAGCGGAAATTGTATTAAGCGTGTTATTCCCAAACATTAGTCAATCATAGGAAGAAGTAGGGAGGGTATAATTATGAAGAAGGAAACAGTTCAGCAACATCATCCCATTTAATAATGGAAGAAGCTTATCTCCTAGAGGACATTATGATGGCATTAAATTGAGTTTCCTTGAACAAATAGGGGTATTATGGGAAACTAAATGAGTTCTTTGGGGAAAAGGAAATCACAGGTAGCATGGAGCTGGCAACAAGACAAGAACCTCAGTTTGGAAAGGGCCCACAAAAAGTATGAAATACCAAAAAAATAAAAATAAAGGTTTAATAAACTCATTAAACTGTTTAGCCCTCAAATCTTCATTTTTATTTTAGTGGGTTCACCTGTAAATTTATGCAGAAAGTTTTTATTTAGGAGTTGTTTTGTGTTAAAAGTTTTTTTTTTTGGTTCAAAATTGACTTGAAATTTTCAAAATATAACAATTTTTCTATTTTCAAGTAAAATATTAACATCTATTGTTACAAAAATTACATTAACTATTAATATTTTAATAAGAAACCGCAAAACTGTTACCTTTTAAAATTTTATGGGTAGTTTTGAACCTAAAATAAACTCCTGGCGAAAACTTCCAGATCAAATTTAGATATTAACCTTATTTTAATTCTTCAACTTTGAAATAAGAATTTGTGTTGCTCATTTTCGTTTTGTATAAAACATTAGTCTCTATAGGAAGAATCAGAATCTCTTCTTTAAAAGTTAGAGTCAAAACGAAAATAAAGGGCTCAGTTCAAAAAAAAAAAAAAACAAAGAAAATAAAGGGCTATGGAGATGGAATCGTCCGGGACAATACGAGTCAAAAGAATCGTTGACTCTACTTGTTTGACTCATCACTGTAATTGACAAAGAGTGAAGTGAGATAGGTTGAGATTTGATTAGTGCATGTGGCGTAGCGTAATAGAGAAGTGAACTCTTGGGTGGAGAATTACACGGAAAGAAATCATCATCATCATTGTAACCCAAAAAAGGGTTCCAACCTTCTTTAATATAAAATATATGAGGCGGCTGTGCTATATTAGTTATAAAAAATTTCGATATATTTTTTAATATAAATATCCCACTTTACAACTTCACTAAATGTTTCTTTGGGTATCCATCTACCTCTTATAATAGGAATTCATACTACTTCGTATACCTTGCTCACTAGCTCATTCAGAGGGCTTTCTTTACACATCTCCAAACCACCTCAAAACGATTTTCTATCATTTCCTCATTAATAGGTGTTACTCTGACTCCTACACATATATTGATCATTATAAATCTTGTCCTTTCTTTCTTGACTACGCATCCATATCAACATTCTCATTTTAACTATCCCATTTTATGTTCATATTGTCCCTTTAATGCCCAATATTCACTACTATATAGCACTGTCAATCTCATAGTAGTGCGATAAAAACTTCCATTTTATAGTATGGGGTACTTTCTTGTCATAAAGAACTCTATTAGTTTTTATCCACTTTATATTAAGCTTGAATTATATTATTAGCATTGCCATCAATCTCACTATATTGTTGTATAATTTATCACAATTATTAAAACTTTTTCATTTGAGAGATTGTTTGATCTCTAACTAGTAAGAAAAAATAAGACAAATTGATTTATAAATAACTAGTTTAGCTTTCTTAAAACTTTTCAAAATGACCAACTAGATCTTATATTTAATAATAGAGAGAGTAACACTTAAGAAAATTTAAATTACCATGCAATAATATTGGGTGCCAACTAACATTAAAATTTGTTCAAGTGATGTTATTTTGTTGGTGAGATATAGAGTCGAGAATTTGTGTCGGCCCATTTAAGCTATTAAAGTGAAGGGCTAGGCTTTAATTTTAAAGCCTCCATAAGGGGGCAAGTTGAACTTGCTAGTCCGTCTAGACTGCAGGTCCTTTTGAGCCCGCCTATTTTTTTGCCTTTTCTTTTTCCTTTCTTTTTTTGCATTTTCTTGTTTATTTTTTTTATAACTTTATGTAGTAGTTTATCTAATTGTAGTATGTGGAATTTATGTAATGATTTATTTAATTGTGGTGTGTATACAAAGCCACAATTGACTACTGGACTTAGTATTTAACTCTTTATGACTTAATGTATGTCTAATAGTTTTTGTATGTGTGTTGAATATTGAATTGTTGCAGCTATAATACTTAGTATTTAATCATAATTTGGATTTATTTATGGTTTTTATAAGCTGTTTTATTGTTTTAATCAGCAACAGTAGTGGTAGAAGTAGAAATAGGGAAAATTGAGACCCGTGGGTCGGCCCGAGGCCCACCACACAAAGGTCCAGGCTTGTAAAAAAGGAGCCTAAACAAGCTTGGCCCGTTCAAGCCAATCCCGAATTCCCAACTCTAATGAGTAATGAGACAATAATATAGGAGGATGAGAATGAGATAGATTCTTAAATAGACCTAATTTATCACATCATTTATGATATGACCAATCACAACCAAGGTTGTCAAATTCGTGAGTTTAAGTAAACTCATAAGAAGAATGTAAAATCAGATCGTAAACTCGAATCGTAAACTCGTAAGAGTTTACCTTTATTAATAAATACGTGTTTCCAGTATATAATTAAATAAGAAATATAAAAAATAATAATAATTTGACTTGAATATATTTTAAATATAAATAGTTGATATCAAATATATCAACATTCATACTTTATCTAACTCAATAAACAAATTTCTATGAAATTTATATATAAATTCATTGAATATAGTCAAATAAAAATAATAAACATGATATTTATAGCAAATTAACATGATTTTCTATAAGGTAGAAACGTAGAAACGGTAAATTCGACAGGTAAACTCGTGAGTGTTTACCGAGTTTACAGCCAGTACAAATTTAAGTGACTCGTGACACGTTTTGGTTAGGTAGAGCCGTAAAAACGGTAAAATTGGAGACTCAACTCGCGAGTTTGACAACAATAATCATAACCACAATTCGAAAATATATTTAGTAAGATATGGTCCCATGGGCCTTTGCTTCTTTTCCCTCGTACAAGGAAAAAGAAAATGTAAAATGAGTATCAATCAATTTTTTCCAAATACAAATTCCATATCATATTAAAATTCTTCAAATCATTTAAAAATATTTCTGAGCTGTTTTATTTATAATTAATCGAACAATAAATAACATGACACCTAAAGAAATTTTAGAATGTTGTGAATGAGACGTAGTGCATAGGGGATCGGGGACTTGTGGCGTGGGGTCACACGTGGGAAGGAGACAAGTGTGAAGTAAGAAAAGAAAAAGGAATTGTTATAATATTACAAAGGGAACAAGGAAAAGATATTTAGGGGACAAGAAGCCTGGAGAAAATGCCAAAATACACTAAACTACTCTCAGACCACGTACTTTAGCTGAAAATTCACCATTTGACCTTTATATTTTGCTTTATTCTGTCAACTGGTCCTATTAAGAAAAGGAGCGAACGACATTTTAGAAATTAAAAAAATACTGCTTATATCGAGATAGAACTGAAAGTGCTCGCTATGTGTTTGGAGTAACGTTTACAAATACAATTTTTTTATCTGGGCCGTTTTTTTCTTTAATTTGGAGTTTCGATGAATGAAAGTCAATTTGCCCAAGATGATTTTTATTAGGGTAGGGTTTCATAAAGAAACATAAATTTATTTATATTTTTTGTTAGGGGAAGGTTTCATTAAAAACATAAATTTATTTAGATGATATATTGAAAAATCTATTTTATAGTTTTAAAAAATCAGAAAACAAGTTAAAATCCAACAATTACTATTTAAGTTTTATCACGAATTTTGAGAAAAATGTCAGTTTGCTTAAACGTTGATCTAAACATGATTTTGGAATTCATTGCATTATTTAACTTATAAATGGTGTGTTTGGATTGGCTTTTGAGAAGTAACTTTTTTTTCAATCTGACTTTTTCAGAAGTAAGATTGAATAAAAGTCAGATTATGTGAAATGATTTATGTTTGGATTTGTAATGATAGAAGTGACTTTTTTTCAATATGACTTTTAGAAATATGTTTGGATAATTATTTTGGAAAGCAAGTTTAGATGAAAAATTATTAAAAAGGACATTATTGTTATTAAATAATACATATATAATATGCATATATTTTTAAAGTTTAGAAAGAAAAAGTAAAATTTGAGATTTTTTTTAGGATTTTAAAGGTTTATGTTCTCCCTTATTTTAAAGAAAATAATTTGAGAAAATTATATTTTTAGCTCAAAGGAGGATATTGTGAGAGAAAATAGTTAGAGATTATTATGGTAAATTTTTAGAGATAAAAAATGAAATTTTAGATTAAAAGAAAATATTTTATTTGAAAATTTTAGGGGTCTAATAGTCTAATTTTCCTACCCACTTTATTAAATAATACACAATAAACGTGTGGGATCCATCATTCTTCCCCCCTCTCTCTCAATGGTTAATTGCAAAAAGCTAAAAGTCAGAAGCCCAAAAAAATCGCTTCTAACTTTTCCACATTCAGAAGTTCTTTTGGATCAAAAGCTCTTCATAAATTACATCAATCCAAACATGATGAATCAACTTCTGCCCGGTGAAAGCCATTCCAAACATAGCCAAACAGGCCTCCAAAAGCTATGTCACACATGTTTTCAGTAGTTTGATGCAGATGTGGATTTCACCATTATGTTTTTTTTTTTATTTTTTTAGTAAAAAGATGTTTCTAACATGCAAATTGATGCGGGGATTTGGTTGAGATATTTGATTTTGAGGGTATGGGCTTCTTTGCGCATATGAATGGTTTTTATGGGTACTTGATGATTTTTATTGGTTTATTAATTTCTTTATTTTTCCCCATTTTTTATTGTATACGGTGTTTGATGCTATGTCCTAGATATGAAATAAACTAGCAGAAAACTTGTGACTTTATAGACAGGGAAAATGGTCATTTTTTGCCTAAAAGTTTTAGTTTTGGAACAATTTTGGCTCAAAAGTTTTTTAAAACCAATTTTGACCCTGAAATTTATAAAACGTAGCATATTAGACCTTTTGATGCCTCTCTATATTGTAAAATTGGTCTATATTGCTACGTTACGTTTTGTAAACTTTAGGGGTCAAAATTGGTTTAAAAAAAAGTTCCGGGCCAAAATTACTCCAAAATTAAAATTTCCGGGCTAAAAATGACCTTTTCCCTTATTAGATATTGCTTCTTCAAAAATTTCACGATATCTAAACATTTATATGAAAGTGTTTAGGTAAAAAATGCATTTGAACCTTAATAACAATTCCTCCGACGTATTTTTATATCTTTAGTAGGATTTAAAGACTTTGTTTATAAGATTGTAGTATCAAATAATTTTCACCCCATCAAATCCGTTATACCGGTATTAGTACATGAGCTTTGTATGTACCATTATGTTCTTATTTATAAGTACATTTTAATTAATTCTTGCATATCAATTAGTGAAAATGATAACATTAAATATCTACTTTTTTTATAAATCTTTCTAATCTCACCTTCATTTAAAAATGCGTATTAAAATAATATTAATTGTCTATTTCTTTCTTTTTTACAACAGAGGTAAAATAATCACACTTGCATGACCTCAAATTGGATTTATAATAAGAAACAAAATTTGTGTGGAAGTTGGTCTTACAAATAGGAACATAGTGGTGCATACGGTGGAATAAAAATCAACATGTTAAAATACAATATATAATTGTTCATATAATTAAAAGCCATGGACTGTGCATAAAACAATATATTCTAAACGACTCATACATCAACAATCTAACTCCAAAAACAATCCATTCGAAAGAGACCTTTTCTAGTGCATAAAATAAAGCATTGTTTTCTTATAAATTTGGGTTTCACCTTTTTCAAAGAGTATTTTTTGTATTAAGAGAAGAAGAAATTTATTGTCAAAACAGGTTTTTCAGTACCAATTTTTTTTTCTTTTAAGATTTTAATATATATATATATAAATATATATAGGAAAGAGAGTAAATTGTGTTTTATGGATACACATATAGGAGTCTTTAAACTACCGTATATCTGTGCTATATCATAATAACATATTGCACAAAATTGCTACAGTTTAACAATGACGCATTTTTTCGTACAACTTTTTTCAAACAGTTGGACGCGGTGGTATGCAGTCTTACCCTTTAGAGAGGATATTATCAACTCAAATGACGGAGAGGACAAATGTAGGAAGAAATGAAAACCCTTTCGTACTCGAAGCCCCCAAACGTGAGCTCTTACCTCCGTTCTTAAATACAGGAGTTAGTTGATTTTTTTAAAGAATTCTAAAAAAGCTAAATAAATTACTTGTAAATTGATTTTTCTAAATTTTTTTAAACTAATTTATTTGACTTATGAGCTAACATATGATCTAATAAAACACAAAATACATTATGATTAAGTGACTCATTTAGCTTCTTTAACTTCTCCAAAAAAAATCAACTGGGTCTTATATTTAGGAATGGAAGAAGTACTACTTTTTACCCTTAATTTAAAACTTAGTTAAACTAATATGAGGAGACTAAATATGTTAAATAAACCACTTAATTATAGCATAATTAACATGATTTTTATGAGAAACTTATATGTATCAGTAGATTATATATCAATTTACAAGTAAGAAAATTAGTTCGAAGAAATATTATAAATATATGAGATAGAATAAAGAACTTTATATTTATGACAAAAAGTTTCAATTAACTCTTATACTTATGCGTGGTGTTAGATCATATGAAGCATAATGATTAAGGATGGAACAAACAATGGGATGATGATCTTTTGAAAGGAATGTATTCAGAAGTTGTAATAAGATCATATCGATTCTTTCTCAATTATGAATAGAATGGATGAATTGATTTGGGGACCTGTGACAGATGGGAAATATAATGTTAATAAAGCTTATAAATTGATGCAACAGATGAATGTTTGTAATGATCCTCCTCACATATGAGATGTGGTATGGGAAAGTTAAAAAGTAAATTAAAATATCGTAGTTTTATTTTACACAAAAATCATTAATCATATAGAGATGTTGTGAGAGGAAGTTACCATATTATATAGTAGGAAGTTATTATTTTAAATTGTAAATAAATAAAATATATAAATGAAAATATTATATAACAGCTTCCACAAAAATCACAAACCCACATAATATCGGCTAGAAGTTACCAAAAGAAATGCTGAGAGGTTAGACTGTTTACGTGACACAAAGAGGTCTGCTAACGCCTCTACTATTTTTATAGTAGAAGAAGAAAATTTGTGAGATGAGAATTAAAATGACCACAAACTTAAATAACCAAGCATGCATTAACCCTTATCTTTATTAAAAAAACATATAAATAAAACAGGATAACTTGTTATGGCAGAATAAACAGGCTAAGAGCTCGTCTCTTTTGATCCATGCACACCTCAATACGTCATGGAGTTTAGTTTTTTCCCTTTGATAATAAATGTCATAATAGCAGTATATTACAACAACAACAACAACCAAGTCTTATCCCATTAAGTAGGGTCGGCTATATGGATCGCACGACGCCGTTGTGCTTTATTGGTAACCAAATATTTAGATATATTATTTATTAAAAGATCTCGCTCTACAACTTCATTGAGTATACGTCTTGGTCTCCCTCTTGCTCTCTTAATCGGACTCCAGGTTGTTTGATCTACCATTCTCACTGGCGCATCTAATGGCCTTCTTTGTACATGTCCAAACCACCTCAAACGGTTTTCTACCATTTTCTCACTGATAGGTGCCACTCCAACTCGTTCGCGTATATGATCATTCCGAATCTTATCATTTCTTATGAGACCACACATCCATCTCAACATCCTCATTTCAGCTACCCCTATTTTATATTCATGTTGACCCTTCAAAGCCCAACATTCACTACCATATAATACTGCTGATCTTATAGCAGTGCGATAAAACTTCCCTTTTACCTTATGGGGTACTTTTCTATCGCAGAGAACTCCGGTAGCTTTCCTCCACTTATACCACCCAGCTTGAATTTTATAATTGACATCGTGATCAATCTCACCATCTTGTCTTATAATTGATCCCAAATACCTAAACTTTGTCACTTGAGGGATTGTTTGCTCTCCCAGTTTAACCTCCAAATCACTTCTAAGTTGTCTATTTGCAAAATTGCAATGCATATATTCTGTTTACTCCTACTTAAACGGAAACCCTTCGACTCCAGCATGTTTCTCCATATCTCTAATTTATCATTAATCTCCTCTCTTGATTCGGCTAGAAGGACGATATCATCAGCAAAAAGCATGCACTTAAGGGCCTCTTCTTCTATAGGCTCGGTTAGAGCATCTACTACTAAGCTAAACAAATATGGGCTCAAAACTGATCCCTGATGTAGGCCAACTCTTATAGGGAAGTCTTTTGTCTCACCTCCCGGCATTCTAACCTTAGTCAACACTTCATCATACATATCCTGTATAACTTTAATATAAGCAACACATACTCCTTTCTTTTCCAAGGCTTTCCAAAGTAAATCTCTCGGCACGTGATCATACGCCTTTTCTAAGTCAATAAAAACTATATGTAAGTCTCTTTTTCTACTTCGATACTTTTCCATTATCCCCCTTAGTAGATATATCACCTCTGTTGTGGATCTCCCTGGCATGAACCCAAACTGTCTATCAGAAATACTAGTTTTTAGTCTTAACCTATGTTCAATCACATTTTCCCATAGTTTCATTATATGACTCATAAGTTTGATTCCCCTATAATTTGCACAATTTTGTATATCGCCTTTGTTTTTATAAATCGGAACTAAAGTACTCTTTCTCTAATCATCAGGCATATTCTTGGATAGTAAAATCCCATTAAACAATTCAGATAACCATAACACACCTTCTTCCCCTAAACATTTCCAAACTTCAATCGGTATACCATCAGGTCCAACCACTTTACCATTTTCCATTTTCTTAAGAGCTTCTCTAACCTCCTAAACTCTAATTCTACGATAAAACGACCTATTAAGTCCATCTTCACTAATTGTCAAATCCCCCAACTCACAAGATAGACCTTCACCTCCATCATTGAATAACTTAGAAAAGTAGGCCCCCCATCTATTCTTAATATCTTCGTCAGTAATCAAAACTTTATCTTCTTCATCCTTTATACATCTTACTTGATCCAAATCTCTCGAATTTCTCTCCCTAATCTTTACGATATTGTAAATCTTTTGTTCCCCAGCCTTTGTCTCTAACTCCTTATAAAACCCCTCGTATGTTTTAGCACGAGCTTCACTCACTGCCTTCTTAGTCTCCTTTTTAGCTAAGCGGTACTTTTCCCAATTTTCAGCATTATTACACAAGTGTATAGCCTTAAAACAATTCTTTTTATTCCGCACTTTTTTCTTGGACATCCTTGTCCCACCACCAAGTCTCCTTATCTCGTGGTCCAAAACCTTTTGATTCTCCTAAAGTAGCTTTAGCAACCATTTCAATCTTCGTAGCCATATCATTCCACATGCTGTTAGCATTTCCTTGTGGCTCCCATACCCCTTCATCCAATAGATTTCTCTTAAAAATCTCTCGCTTCTCCCCCTTTAACTGCCACCACTTGATCTTTCGGTTCAAAACTGCTCGGCGCCTTTGTCTTATACATTTAATTCTCACATCAAGAACTAGAAGTCTATATTGAGCGGTTTCCCCATGCCCAGGAATCACTTTGCAATTAGTACATAACCTTCTATCCTGGTTTCTTACAAAAAAAAAGTCAATTTGTGACTTGTGAGTTCCACTTTTGTATGTAATTAAATGTTCTTCCTGCTTCTTAAAACATGTGTTAACAATCTTAAGATTGTATGCTAAGGAGAAATCGATAATTATTTGCCCTTCATTATTCAACTCCCCATAACCAAAACCACCATGCGCCCTTGCATATGATTCCGAATTCAAATCTTAATTGAATTAATTAATCAAGAAATTTAATAATATACATTTGTTATTTTAAAGATAAATATGTAAGAATTTCTTAATAAATGAAAGATATTAAGTTAGACACATTAAGATGGCAAATTCAAATCCTCGTTCATCACAATTTAACAGAATAAATAGAAGGCTGGTTCCACGTACAGCTATCTTAAAATATGATTACGCAAAGAATGAATGAATCAATGGAGTGCCTACCCAACCAACCTAATCTTTGGATTATAAATTTCCAAAATTTGTATAGATATATGTGTGTGTGCGCGCGCGCGCATAAAAATTAAAAAAAAATTACAAGAAAAACATAATGGGACCCAATAGTTACGTCGGTTGCATGTGAATTTAGCTGGAATTCTATCAACATAAATAATTGTCCTTAAGGCATCACCATGTGCACCACCTCCACGTATCATCAATCAATATAGTATATTAAATTCTTTCAAAAAAATATATTAATATATTAATAATGAATATATGAGTCGGTTAATTTATTTACATAGGTAAGTGAAATTTATAATAACTCATTGCAATTACATGTCATGAATTTATAACATCAAAAACGATTCTAAATATAACATACGATATATAATATCAATATGTTAGACTATATTTATAAGTCATGAATAATATATTTATTTTTCAGAATTGGTGTAAAATGGGTAATATACCGGAGAATATTTTTAATTGATCATATTCCTAACTACTCTTTACTCAAAAAAGCAAATTGTACATATTTGATTGTTCCTACAACACACATATCAGCTTTATGATTAATGTATTGGTTAGTTATTTGTCAATATTCAGTGTTCTGATGTTCTTCCTCTTTTCAAAAATTTTGTATCAATATCCTGGTTAATAAATGTTAATGAGCATCATACTCTCTTGGGGATTTAGTTCAAAGTATGTTACTTTATTTTTTTATAGAAAAAATGCCATGTAAGATTGTTCAATATAAAATAACAGAGCAATTAGGTGGTGACAAAATACAATGAGTGTCAACCATTAAAGTTGTGCTGTTTGCTCGTTTGTTTGTACCTGCTAATTAACATAGTAGGTAAACAACTTTTTATTTCCAGACTGGATTTGCTGTACGGATGATTACATATTTCTTAAAATTATAAAAAAGTAGTAAATTCTTGTAAATTCTTTTTTTTTTTTGCCAACAAATTCTTGTAATTTCAAATGATATTAAACCAGGTCTCTGAGTTTTTCTCTTTTACTGAGATTTTACAGTTTTGTCGATTATATCCAGTAGTTTCATGCTTATAATTTATTAATTATGGTGGATATGTATACGAACTAAATAAGAGGTAAATAGTTGTCAAAAATACAAAAACAAAGAGGCTTTTTGAAAAATAATATTATATCATAAAAAATATTTCTTATTAACTGTCTCCTTGCATTTTATATAATGAACACATTTAATAAAATAATCCAAGTATATGTATTGTGAGTGAGAGTTATCTATGTATGTTTCGATTATAATATTAACAAAATATATAAAGTATAAGGACCAATAGCTATATATATATATATATATATATATAATTAAGGATAGGAAAATACTTAATTTAAGTTCTTTGTATCAATTGTGTCAAGTTCTCCCATTGCATTTAGTCATGAACTGAAATTAAAATAATATGACATTTGGTCGTATGTGATTAGAGAACCTTAGGTTAATGTTTAGACGCATAGGTGCCACTAAAAGCTTTGAAAAGATGGTTAGTGTTTCATTCATAATTTAATAAAATAATTTTTTTTCAATACACACTATTCGAAAATTCAAAATATTATATTAAAATGTAAATATGCTGGGCCAGGGTTTAAGTGCAGAGTTGTCATTTAAATTTTTTTAGTCACTATTTTCTATTAACTGATACAAACAATGTTAAAATTAGGGGACTTAAAAATGCAAATTATAAAGTTAAGAGAATGGAAGAGGAAACGCAATTATAGCTGAAAGGGAGAGAAAATAAGTCCAATTTTTTCTCCCACACATATTCCTAAGTACATTATGACTTTATCTATTTGTTCTTGAAAATCAATCAAGTGAAAATAGGTCTGTTTGAATTAGCGGTGACAAATGTGGCTTTTATTTTAATTAACTTTTGTTAACGTGAGTTAGGATAAAAGGTAGATAATGTAACATAATTCATGTTTGATAGAAAATAGTAAAATTTCTTTACAGCACGCAATAAGTTAATAAATGTGGCCCCAAAAACTTATTGGATTAAGGTGCAAATTTACCCTATAAATTTTTGTCTTGAGGTTATATTACCCTTGAAGTTTTTTCAATTCAAAATTGTCCGGAAGTTTTAAAATAAAGCAATTTTACCTTTTTACCGTTTAAATACCAATATTAATCGTTTAAAAATTAACATTCACCGTTAATATTTTAACGATAAAGACATAATTACTATGTTTTGAAATTTTGGGGCAATTTTAAACCTAAAAAAACTTTTAGAGAAGATAGTTCATGAGTGAAAACTTCACCTTAACCCAAACTTATTACTATTAGTATACCTGCAGGGCAAATTTGGAAATTAAACGTTCCAAGCAAATTATTGGGCTTTCTAGGCCCACTGGTCCGAGATCCACAAACTGATGTTGGCTTGGATCTCGACCCAGAAAGTTAAAATTTTTATGGTCTTAAAAAAGAGAGTTGAAGACCAATAATGATGATGTAATTTCAGATCTCAAGGGTATGTGCATTATTAGGCCTGTGGCCCATTAGTATCCCTGTCTCAGCATATGAATATTTAATTTTAGAATAAGAAAACTCATTCTTATTCTTCGCCATAAATAAATACATTAAATATAGTAAAATTGATACAAGTAGGTAGACTGTGCTTGTGTGGTTATGAAGACAAAATTTTCCCTTGAAAATAATTGTGAAGAAGTGTAAACTCCAATCGGTTTGCCCTTTTCAGATAAAAAAATGAGGTTTACCCTTTTGTCAATATAAGAAAATGATATGATTATAGTATTTTAAGTAAAGAATGTGATGATAAAAAATATAATAAAATATATCAAAGTGTAACCCCTTATCAGGATAACTTTATTCATAATTATTGTTCTTTTTGGTTATTTATGTATACCCCAATCAAATCAATGGACTCTAATAATATCTCAAACTGTAATCATTGGATTCTTCGCATTTATCTCAATACATATTATGCCCAAGCCCAATAGAAAAAATATGTGTGTACAAAGCTGTACAGGGAAATATTATGCTTGCTTATGCAAAAATATATAAAAATAATATTATGGATTCCTTAATATAAGATATAGTTAATTAATTTAGATAAATTAAAAAAGCTAAATAAATTACTTAATGATAACATTTGTTACATATTTCTTTATGAAACTTACATATATCATTAGATGATGTATCAGATAGCGCATCGGTTGACTTTACAAAAACGTCATAGTGGTATCAAACAAGGGGCTAATGACACCTTAACCCCTCAAATTCTCCCATCACCCTACCCTCCATCATAGGAAATGTGTGATGCGAAATGGGGAGGAGGGATTAAAGAAAAGTGAGTGAGGTGAGATGAAGAATAAGATTTAGGTGAAGCGTACTCAACCTAATAATCGCACACTTGTTGGCCTTACTGAAGATATGATGAACACGATTCAAGAAGGGCAACAATGACAATAATTTATGTACCTTCTCATATGCTGAAAAGTGTTTAGGTTTGTCACTTAGCTGATAGCTTCTCAAAAAATGGAACACTTCTATGTTGTCTGTCTCAACATAAAGTTGGTGGCATTCAGGGATTAGATGTCACTTGACCCTACGAGCACAATGCCTTAGTAGAAAGTTAAAACTAAATGGCCATAGTAGTCTCTGATGAGACCCCCAATGGCGGCAATCCCATCCGCCTTACTCTCATTCCACTTCTTGATACTAGCCTCCACTTTCAGTTTCAAATCACCCCTAAGCGATGATTTCCATCTCACACCTTCTTGAAGGTTTGTCGTCAGGAGATCTTTCAACCCATCAAATTCGTCATCATATTTCTTTGACACTCCACCCCATGTACCATCGCCACGCTACTGCCGGTAATGTTGTCGAAGCTTGTGTATGTCTTCTTAATCTACCAACTTAAAGGAGGAGGCTGTTTCGGCCATGGTTATATACTTAACCGAATGTGTTAATGAATGTTTCTAGGAAAAGATGGTCAGATAAATACTTTAAATATACAACTATACTATATGAGGTCACATGTTGATTTGTTTTCAAGACGTGCGTAATTTGTTACAAATCAAATATACTTAATCCTTATCACCATTAATTAACTTATGACATCTAAAATTGTAACAACTTCTTGTTGTATTCATTTTTTCCCTCATATAATTCTACTAAATATGTTTAAAATGTTTGAATAGTTTTTAGAAATATTATATCAAAGCATAATAAAATAAAAGAATTATCCTCTTGATTAATTGGGATAATAAAAAAGAGAATCTTATATGTAAAAATATCTGTTTTATCAAAGGTTTAATGCACTTAATAAGTGTTGAGCATCAATTAGAACTTAATTATTATTGAATGAATTGATTCATAGGGATAAGCCTGAAATTGGAAAATTACAGCTATACAGTGGGCAAAGCATATCCAGATATCGGCGTACATTTAGAAATGTTCATTAGAAAATTAGACAACCAGTTTATTAAATCTCAGCCATCAAATCACAAAATTATAATTCTTTTTGTAGAAAAATATTTTTAAAAAATAGTAAATGTTTGAATCAACTCTCTCTTCTCGTCCTCGGTATAGCAAGGATGTGTAATGATTATTATTATTATTATTATTTTGGTTGATGTGTAAGATTATTGAATGAGAAACAAACAAATCACATAACTGATGTTTTATTACAATTCTCCCTCCCTCTTTTTACACCATTGGAATTGTCTAATTTCGTTGACGCTCCACCCCCCACACACAATGTACCATCACCACGGCACTGTTAATATTATATATATAAGATTAATTTAGGCAAACATTTATCTCTGATTATTTAACTTCACACAATGTTTTATTTTGGTCCCTTAGTTTTATAAAGGTTCTTATCAATTTTTCAACCCTAATATTGTCAACTTTATTTAAAAAAATATTGTCATTAAAATTTTAAATGTGCGTGAACGAAAACATATAAAATTTAATTTTTAAAAAATAATAACGATTGGCATGAAAAAGTTACCATATAAGACTGATAGTATTATAGTTAATAGATCGAAAATATACTTTATAAAATTAAATAAACAAACTAGAATTTTGTATGATAGTAAAAGACTAAATTTAAACTTTTGTCAATAAAATTAAATAAAGAATTGCGATCTTCATTTTTTTTTTTTGCCCACACGATTATATATATATATATTTAATATATCCTTAATAAATAGCCAGAATAAAAAAAGATCCCCAAGTACATTGTATGTTCACTGTTGGGATAATTTATTAATTTTATTTGTTAGCGAAAAATTAATTATTTAGTTATTTTATGTAAAATAAACTCATGTATATGATCCTTTTCCTAAAATAAACACACTTATTATATTTTAAAGGAAAGTTGAAATGTAATTATGTATGAAATGTAATACTAATGTCATAATGGATAAAAAAAATATTATTATCTTTGAAGATTTGGATAAGAAGAATAATCCGAGTGGCACGACCATGACATGACATAAGTGATTCCAATTAAGGTACTATCTTTCACAAGAGAGAGAGAAGAAAATATTTTTTAATCTAATTGTAGTAATGACTTAATGACGAACGATTAGTACTTAATTAATCGCGCACACAATCAACTTAAAATCAGCCCAAAATCTTCAACAACCAATCATTTATGGATTTTCCTGTGAAAGTACTTGATGTCTGTCTAGACGAAGTATTTATTTATTCCATTATGGAAATTAAATCTTTATAAATTAACTGGTCAGAATGTGTATTTTTATAATTTAATAACCAAATCTTTCGAATTCTAATTAAATATATGTGCATATATTCCTTTGGCGTTCTGTAGCATGTTATTTCACTCTCATAACTCAAAACGCATGATATACCAAGTACCAACAATTCGCAACTTTTGTTGGGAAAAAAAAAAAACAATTCACAACTTTTAAAATAACAATTATTTTTCCACAGATTAATTTTCTTTTTGCTTGGAACTAATCACTCTATCAAGTCTCAACTCTTTAGTTATGTGTGAATAAATTATGTTTTTAGATCATGTGAAACAAATTTTCGACATGTTATGTTTGATTAATATATTAAGAAAGTATGTTGCCGAAAAAAAATATACTGAGAAAGTAATTTATAATAAGAGATAATTTACATTAATACGCTTGCTACATTATTCAAAATCCAATGGATTATATGTAATTCGAGTGTTTAAAAAGGTTAAAAATCAGATGCTTAATGAAAACAAAGTTTGCTCTTTAATAATATTCACTCTAGATCTGAACAATTACCATATGTTTTAACAGGTTTCTAATTTATCGTTTTTAATTTTTAAATTTAAATATGTTTGTATATGAAGACCTTTTTAATGATTTTATTTTATCTTTTAGAATAATTGGAGACCCTAGTGGGTTAATTCTTTATGAGTTGAGAAAAAAGGGTTTAGTAAAGAGCATAGTTGTCATCAACTTCAATTTTTCTAGTATATATATAGATAGCCTTTTGCAACTTCATGGTGATAACAATCATAATCCGCGATCCCAGATCAACCTTTTATTACATAAAAAAAGCCTCTTCATCTTTATTTTTTGTTCACATTAATTATTTAAACAAAAGCAAAATAATATCGGAAAAATTGTTCAAAAGTCCCTCATTACAAAATTTATTGACTAAAGTTACCTAAAGACCTATTTACTTGAATGAGTGCAACTCAACTTTTAGCGGGTGCCATATTTTTTTTAAATACATGCTATGTATTTTTAGTTGTATACAAATATATTTTATTTTGCATATAGCTTAAGAAAGATTGCATCAACGTAAGAAAATTAAAGTTACACCCGATAAATGTAAGTCTCACATGAAATTTTAAACAAAATTCAAATGGCTTTAGCAATAAATTTTTTTATTGGAATTTTTTCAATAATTTTTTTTTTTAAGAATATGGGTGTGTAGCTCTACTTATATATGGACATGATGACAGAAAAGTTGGATTCTTTCAAAGATTAGAATGATCACGTTTAGAATAAAGCACTATAAGCATGAGAAAAGGATCGAAAAGGAAAAGGTTTTAAGATCACAATGTACCAACATGCATAAGTGTTGATTATCATAAACATAGATTTGGTTCGATACAAAGTAATAAAAATGAAAGCAATGAAAGATTACTTTAAATATAAGAGTGATTAGAGGAAGCTTCATATGTGTGTGTAGTCCATTAAAAAAAAAAGGATAAAGAAAGCAAATGTGCAGGGACGAATACAATTTTTTTTTGGTGGGGGGGGGGGGGGTACTATAGCGGCGCACGGGCCAATAAAAGGCATAAAAAATCAAACCTAAGGCCAAAAAAGGTGTAAAGATAGTGAGACAACACAAAACAACAATATAAAAAAGGCATAGTAATGGATGTCATGAATGAAAGCATGAATTATGAAACCAGAGAGAAGGGGATAAGGGGAAATAAGGGTGATATATATGTGCATGTGGGGATGAAGGGAATGAAAATGGGTCCGTTCATTAAACCGATTAAGAATTAATAGTTCAACCATACATAGTCGAATTAGGTTCAACTCAATCATGATTAAAAATATGTAGTTTAATCTTTAAAAAAAGTATAAAAAATAGTTAAATGTTATAACCCTAAAAGAGTAATATCTAAATTTAAAAATGCATTAATCTACTAATAAATACCTAGAAGATAAATATAAAGTTAGCAAATCACAATCATGAATACGCAATATTGCTAATTTTAAAAATTTAATAATGACACGATTTTAAGTTATATAATAGGGAGAGATAAATATATGAAATCCAGCTAGTTCAATTCGTTCAAAATTTTTGAACAAGCTAGCAAGCAAATTGATTATAATTTCAATAATCTAACTGGTCAATTCGTGTTAAGTTTTTAACATAACATCCCGAAGGGACATAACAATAGGTATGATAATTGGTAGTGTGTCTGGGGCATTAGTGAAAAGGGTTAAGGTGTAATTTTGACTTAGAAAACAATTACTTAAAAGCACTTAGTATTTTAAAGTTTTTTGTGGAGCAATTTTAATTTAAAACTAACAAAAACATAACAATTTTATCCAAGCTTATTAAACCGATCAGCCACTAAACTGGTCGAGATAGTGGGTGAAGGGTCTGTGGGTCAGTTTGAAGTCAATCCAGACGCCAGACCGGATGGGAATAAAAATAAAAATAATAATTTATACTTTAAATATTAATTCTATAACTTGAATTACTAACAAAATAATCATATATTTATTAAACATTCTTTCCAATTTCTTTAACATATTGGTATTATGGTATTAATCCACCATCCAATGACATCATAAATAGTAATCATTAAATATTCATCCTGGTAAAAATATCAAAATAGATATATGATAACAAAATATGTATGCCTACAGTCATTTAGCCACTAAACCAATAGTTATTAACATTAAATTTATCATTAATTTTTTACCAATATTGTTTTTTACAATTCAATACCCCATAAAAACAAATTAAAAATGTACTTGAAAAACTAAACTTGGTCAACCAGTTGATTTGCCCGATTGAGCCCAAGTTACTTGGGGTCGCTCCGGGTTGATATCATCCCGAGTCAATCCCCTGCTCGAATCAATTATATGGTCAGATCATCAAGTTCCGGGTTAATACGATCAGATTGGTCTAGATTAGATTACATTGAGTTTAACTCAAGTGAAAATTTGTTCCTTTTTAACACTTGCTACTTGAAAGTTTTTCAAATACTCAGCGCTCCTAAATTATTACTTACTTTTGGGGACAAAATTGTATTTGAACCCAAATGAGTATAGTGGGTGGAAGTTATGTTTGGGAATAGATATTCTTGCTTCAGCACGTGCCACAAACAAAAACCAAAAAGCAGGAACACGTAATGAATCAGCATTTTTTTTTTATGTAAAATGAATCAGCATTTAGCAGCCCCCCTCACATAATTTTAATGCAAATAGTAGAAGTATATCACACACGCTTCATACACTGCCTTATGTTCCCAACATATGTTTTTGGTTTCGCATAATTTTAATGCAAATAAAATATGACTCAACAGTTAAGGACATGGCATGTTTTAATTTAATTAAGATCCATCACATACTATACAAATATAATGAATATAAAGCTTAATTATATTTTAAACTGTGTATGTCCTCCATATCAAATGTAGTCAAGATCATCCATTAATTAAATGTAGTTACAAACTATCTAAGGATTGTCTTAGGCAGATTCATCTCTTCTCTGATTGTATTGATGTCGTTAATTTGTTGCATAAAAATAGTGAAATAACACACCCTTTAGAGATGTTACATACTACGAAGCTAAATTACTTGTGTGCATGGACAGAGTGCAACTTTTTTTTTTTTTTTGCCAGAGGACAGAGTGCAACTAGTCATATATAACCGGAGTTAATATATCCTTGGCTGACAGATTTGCAAACACTACTTTTATAGACTTTATAGGAATTTTTATGTCTTTGATTACTCTCCATAAATTTGAGATGGACCGTAATGAAGGAAGCTACACTAAAAATATATACGTGTGTTTAAATTACTTATTGTAGAAGTGACTTTTTTTTTTTTAACATGACTTATATAAGAGTAAGATAGAATAAAAGTCATATCTTATAATATGATTTATGTTTAGATTAATTTTTCAATAAAATTCGGTTTGATAGATGATTGATGAAAAACAAGTTCAGATGCAAAATAGCTCAAACATAAATTTTATTAAATAATAAATATATATATTATGGCATATAATGAGATAAATTAAAGAGAAAATTTAAATTTAAATTACTAAAATTAAAATATTTAATGTATCATTGAGAAAATTTAAAAATATTAAGTTACTTATATTTTTAGAAAAATTGAGAAAAAAGTCCCCATTTAAAAATTTAATCGGTGAGAATAGCCTTGATAAGCGTACTGTCATTTTTTATGTATACAAATGTGTCGTGTCATTCTCACCAGTTTAATTTATAATGAGAGAAACATCCTTAAATTTTATTATTCATTTTTTTTTTCTTTAGATGCTTTTGTAAACATCAAATTATTAGATTTTTCCTGAGACAACTAGGTTCTTCTCCATCCATAACTTTTTCTCTCTCTCTCTCTCCACTTTTAAAAGGTTTAAAACTTTTGTTTTCGGCTTATGACTTAAAAGAGCTTAGGCCACTCTTCTTCTGCACAAGTTTATTGTGGCCCTTTTGTACTAAATTGAATGAATGTATTAACTGGCCAAAAAAAAAAAAAGAATGGATGTATTAAATCCTGGAGAGATAGACCAACACTCAATATTCCTTAATTAAGAGATATTTTTCAATAAACAAGAGAGGTTTTTTTTTTTGACCTGTAATAAACAAGAGAGGTTGAAATACTCCACTGTGAGGGAAAGCAAACCACAGCCACCCATGAAGTAGGCCTCTTCATGATAGTGACTGCATAACTTTTACCTTGATTTGATATTTCTTAACAAAGTACTTAACCTTTTAGTTAACCATATAACCTGATCTACTTAATTTATTTTGATAAATGTATATACTCATCTGGTCCTATTTATAGGGTAGAGAGAGAAGGTTTTATTTGGTCCTATATATAAATCACCTCATTAAATATTTAGTGTGCATGTAAAAGTTTACCCTTCATTTATTATACTTTATTTTAATGTGATATAGTGTATATTAAAATATGGGTAAAATTGTAAATTTTTTATATTTTAGTGGAAAGTTAATGAGTTTTAAGGCCTTCCTTGATCTGTGTGAAATGTATTGGAAGTACCTTATAAATAGGACCAGAGGAGTATAGTTTTGATTGAAAAGTCTAAGAAAAATCATAATCAAATCCTTGAATTTTATTAAAGTACACAGCTCAAAAAATGGTATTGACAAATTCAGATGCAATTCATTTAATCTTACACAAATTTTTAAAAATTTCAATGAAATTTAATGATTTCAAGGGATTGAGGTGTGTTCATCAGCCACCAGTATATGGAAAACTGACGATTTTGAATTCATGACAAGACACCATTAGTCCACACCTTTCCTTCGTTTTCTGAAATTAGTTTTCAGATCAACACTGTAGAAGTTGCAAACACATATAAATCTATAATTAATAAGTATAAAAACAATTTTTTTTAAAGACTCGTTCATGACCCATTCAATGAATTTAAATTAATTAACATGGAGTTACTAGTTTTTGTCTAAACAAAAAAAAAATAGTCCTCTTTTTTATTTGTTGAATTAGTCCAAATGCTTTTGACACTTTCAACGCACTTTCCTCTAAATTATATCATTAATTAATTGTGAAACAATCTAAATTAAAGCTTCAATGCCAATCCACCAAGTTGGTGAATCACTTTGCAAGTGTGTAACACGTGACACATAAATCAATAATCATTTGGATAAGCATATCTGATATCTCGATTCCTTTTCCTTCTAGAAGCTCTATTTCCCATAAATGCCGTATAGTATTCTTAATTTTTTTGCAAGATTTGTATGTTTTTGTTTTCTTTCCTTTTTCCTAGAAATAAACAGCAAGCAACCATAGTTCAGTTACTACACATCAAACAAAACAACTAACCAACATATATTAGAGAAAACATAAAAAACTCCCACTTTAAAAGTAGGGTGAGAAGTGAATTAATGGTATATAATGTTGGGTTTAATCCCATTACATTGATTTTAAATTTTTATGATAGAAAGACAACCCTAACATACACACATAATTAATTCACTTGTCACACTTAAAGATATGGCATAATCACATACTATCTTCAATTCTTTCTTTATTTTTTTTTGGGTTGGTACTACCATCAACTTTTAATATAAGCATTAACATTAACAAACTAATTTGGGGTATGTGAAGGAAACTAATGTGTTAGTTATTTATGATAAATATAGATTGGTTTTCTTAAAATTTTATCTTTCATCACGACCACACCTTGAACATAAACTCCTTAATCTATGGAGTCAATAAGAATACTTCAGAAAAAATTATAAATTTAGGATATGAAGTGGGACAATGCTTATATGCATGAAAAATTCACCTCCCCACTACCTATATTAATTATATTAAGTACATGGGGTAATATTAATTAGATAACTATGTTTATAATGTGACTACACTACGTTGATCCCATGAAAGGGGCGTCTAGAAGGTTAAGTATAGCGAGGTTTTGTTGAGGGATATACTTTAAGTAGTTAAATTTAGGAGACATGAGGGGGTGGAAGGTGAATGGATTATTCTCAAGCAGAATCAAACGGGGAAAGTTTTACAGCTTGATTCGTTCACACGAGTGAAAGTGTTAGGATAAAGCAGAGGTTCTTTGAATGAAAATGACAATTCAATTATAGGGACTCAAGCATGTCACAATCACCCAACAAAATGCAAAGCAACAAGACACTTGTTCACTTCTCCTTAGCATTTGGCTTTCCCCTGCCTTACCTATGAATTTTCAACAGTCTCAGATGTTAATTACTATTAACTAGATCTTAATCGTATGAGATTTAGTTTATTAATTTGTAGATATTACGAAAATTAAATAAATCACTTAATTATAGCAATGTTCCATGATCTCTCTAAAATATTTGTGTGTATTATTAGATTGTGCATTATTTTATGTATAAAAAAAGATTGTGCATTATTTTATAGGTCAAACAAATTAGTTTAGAGAAACAACAACTAAAAAGGATGAAATGAAAGAAAATTCTTGTATTAAAAATAAAAGTTGTTTATAAACTAGTTATTATATTTAAGACCAGAGGTAATTTTACTTTCTCTAACTTTTTTTTTTTGGATTGGTCCTAGTATGTCTCAAAGGAGAACTCAACAAGATACATCTAATTGAGATTAATTAGGACAAGCAAAGCCATAATGCCCTTTTATTTTCTAAAGCTTTAAATATAAAATCTATTTCATAGTTTTGATTTGGCTTAAGATATAAGATTACATTTCTGCTTCTTTTTTGTGTTTAATTTTTCTTTCTCATAATACCCTATTTGTATTGGTATTTTTTTTTTTTTATCTATGCCTATTAAATTTTAGTTACTAAATAGCTGGGGTTTATCGGAAAACTTGTGATGAATTCTCAACATATTATGTAAATATGAGAATGTGATCCAAGAAAATAAGGGGAGAAAAAGAGGAATGTTTGAGAGTGCAAATAGATTAGTAGCTAGACTACAAGGGACAAGGGCATAATGAGGGGTACGACCCTAATCTTTATTCTGTGCTTATGGAGGTGACGCCATTCATCACCGTCCAATGTCCATTCTCCAAAAATCAACGACCACATCATCACCTCTCCTTCTACATATCGCATGCCCTATCTTGTTTCTCCCAATTTCTCTTCACAAATTTGGAAATAAGCATCTCTTGATCTCTTTAATTGTGTCTGGGATAAAGGGTAAAATTTTGGGGATGAAAAAAAGAGCAAAATTGAAAAGTTAGCTTGTTTAGATTAAGGTTTTAAAAAATGACTTTTATCTCAACTAACTTATGAAAAATAAAGTTTGGATAAAAATCAAGCAATGCATTAATCCTAGTGAAAGACGTTATGAGCATTTAAACATAATATTTTGGTTATAAATCCGTATAAAACTGCTTTAAATATATGCCTTTAATTAGGTCCGACAATAGTCGAATTTAACTCTATTAGACAGTTGTAAAAGAAAATCAAATGATGTAATATAATTTGTGGTCAAATGTACTTTCATAAGAGAGTTAATTTGTTATAAAATTATCTGAATAATGTATTGAAAAATCACTTTCAGGTTCAAATTAAAAAAGAAGAAGAAAAATTTACTTTAACCGTACTTTTGAATTCTTTTTCGATTAAGAAGTCATTTTACACAAAATATAATGATATATTGCTAGTTACTAGGATCAATGTGCCTCTCCTTCGTTTTCTTTGGAGACAGGCTGGGTTCGTCTTGATGTAGATGGCGCCATTAGTGAATTGGAAGTTTGTTGGCCAAAAAAAAAAAAAAAGAATTGGAAGCTAGAGGCTACTTGTAATTGGTCTTGCTCCATATATATGAGATTCTCCTAGAAACTACTACTTCCGGTTCTAATTATAAGAGCCAGTTGACTTTTTTTGGGGAGATTAAGGAAGAAAATTACACCCCTAAATCTTAATATATGCGAAATGTAATTAGATTATATGATAATTTATAAGTAAAATAACTTAGTTTTGAAGAAAAAAGACATATATAAACAATTCATAGTGGTGTATTTTACATCCTTAATTTTTCCAAAAAAGTCAACTGACTCTTATAATTAAGACCGTAGGGAGTATATTAGTGGTCTAATGAGAAACCTAAAACTTATAGGTGATGAATAGCTTGATTATGGAAGGTCTCTAAAGTTTTTTAGGAACAATAATACTATACGAATTTTGTGGAGTGTTAGTGTTACATAATTTCGTAAACATTGTCAACAAGAAAATACGGTGACATAACCTATGTAACTAATGATTGAACAAGTTAGAACTTTCTGGTCAAAAAAAAAAAACAAGTTAGAACTTGATGTCTAGAAAATATTTTTTCCTGGGTTTATTCATTTAATTCATAATGTTATATTAGTCACTATCCACCATAATTCATGGCTATGATTGCCTTATTGATCTGTCTCAATCTAGATCATTTTTTAAAAGATAACTGTAGTTAGTGGTTTAATGACCTAGAAGTTATACTCGTAGTCTCATATAGATATACTCACTCCGATCTTAAATATAAGATTACTTTGATTTTTTTTGTTGAAATTGAGGGAGCCAAATAGACCACTTAATTTTAACGTATCTTACATGTAATTGTATTATATGATAGTTTATAAGTAAGATAAATTGATTTTGAAAAAAATATAACTATAGACATTTTAATGTAATTAATTTTGCATCCTTAATTTCTAAAAAAAAAAATCAAAGTGATCTTATAATTAGGACCAGAGGAAGTATATCATATTCTTTGTATCTGAAAACAAAATGTTATCTATTATACTTAGTACTCTCTCCTTTAGGTCCTAAATATACGATTTGTTTTATTAATTTGATTAAATTAAAGATATTAGTTATGTTAGTATGATATGTGTTTTTTCTAAAACATTCCAATCTTCTTTTCTTTTTCCATTTTCCCATCTTTTATTTGATTATTGTTGGAGGAGCACTAGTAGGAATAATTTAAAAAAATGTTGACAAAAAATAGAATTATGTCATATAATAGGATCAAGACCAATTCTCCAAACAAGTCCAATATTTAGGACGGAGTAATATCATAATATTATTTAAGACATTTTTTCTAGATAAAAAATAACACTGAATATCCATAATAATGTATAGGTTGATCTATATTTCTTAAATCTCGGCAAAACAATCTATATTTCTTAAAACAAAACTCACATTTGATAATAAAAGGATTATTGCCAATCACATGTATGAGAAGAAAAATGAATGCAATAACCAATTAGATCACATTAAAAAGTGAAAACAGCTCATGATGACATGAATATACTGCTCATCTAGTTCTAAAAGCAGATCTTAACCTATAGTCACTACTACAAAAAACCCTTTTAACATCCCTAATTAATGTCTATTAATTATAAAACAGATGTTGAAAAAAAGGCGGTGACAATTTTGTAATTAAATAGAATGCTCAGGAAGAAACGACATCACTAATTAAATAAATAAATGATGTCGTAAGAAACGACATCACTCATTTAAAAGAGTGATGTCGTTTCTAAGAAACAACATCACTCATTCTAATTAAGTGATGTCGTTTCTTAGAAATAACATCACTCATTTAGAATGAGTGATGTTGTTTCTTAGAAACGACATCACTCATTTTTTCTTCAGTGCCCTCTTTCCTCCCAGCCAAAACCCGCGCCATCACTTCCCCCTCTCTGAAAAACTTCCCTCCAAGCCAAAACACATTTCTGAGCCAAAACCCGCGCCACTTCCCTCTCTCTGAAAAACTTCCCTCACAGCCAAAACACATTTCTTTCGTGTTCCCTTTCTCTGGCCTCACCCCTCTCTGTCTCTTCGAACCCAGCGGTTGATGACGGCCAGAATGACGGAGAAGGACAGCGAGAAACGGCGGGGTTCAGCTTGAAAACGTGGAGAACACTGATTCGACCCTTGGTGAGTTTCTCTCTCTTCTTTCTTCCTTCTTCTTTCGAGCGAGTGAGGGAAGGAAGTTAAATCAGATTTTGGGATTTGAGGAGCTTCTCGCCGATTTAAAGCTCTAAATCATGATAAAAGAGTGAAATATGCTTCAAATCGAACCTCACAAGAAATAAAGCGGTCGGATATTTTGGTCAAACAAAATAATTCTCATCTACATGTTTGTGTAAGCTATAAGGACTTGAACTACTGCAGGATTAGTGTAAGCTGTGAGGACCTGTAGAGGATTATATTATGAGTCTCAATTAAAAAAAAGCTTGACATTGATGCCTACAGATCGTATTGACAGATCATAAGCCACACTGGTGACGTGTGCTTCTGGAAGTAGCTTATGTTGTTGGATACATTTTAATTGTCTATATGAGTGCATAGAGATTTTTGATAAATATGAAGTTTTGGACAAATATACAGCATGATGTTGGGGGGCTGTAAGCATCCAGGAGTCATGGGGCTACTTTGTCTCATTTTTATTTTATTGACAGCTCTTTGCTCTATTGCTTTAGGGTGGTCTGCATGATCGGGTTAATATAAGTACTTTTACTTAAACTTGATATCTTCCTCTGTGCTGGATGTGAGATAATTGATACCAAATAGGTTTTGGAATTATACCCTGCTTGAATAAAAAGTTATTTATTCTATTGCATCATGATGTATTTTTACATTCCCAAGCCTGATGCCTCATTTTTTACTCTTTTGATTCTGTAGGGGTTACTACTTTATCCTCTGCAGCTCCAGCAACTTCTGTTTCTGGCACTACTGCCGGACAGACATCATATTTAAAGTTAAATTATGGTTCTTAGATTGTGACACATATTGAGAGTTAGAAGGCTTATTTTCCAATCAAGGAAAAAAGCATGTATTATTTAATAAGATGCATAGAGTCTATTGCCTTTAAAAAATATAATATGAAACTTAAAGTAGTTATACTCTTTTGACAGGTAATTCAACTCTAGTTAGTCAAATCATTAAAGCAAATTTGAAACCTACCAATTTTTAATCCACTGCTAGAAACAGTTTATCAAATTCCAAAACCAATAGCATGTTTATACGATCTTTCTGTGACAAACATGATAACATCTTATATTTAACATTTTGCTCATTAGCCTTCTGTCTCACTTTATAGCTGATCTTAATTCTAATGTTTCTAAATTTAGATTGAAGTGGCAAAAGTAGTTGAGACCCATTCAAATTTGGACCGTCAGCTGGAGTTGATAGAGACCCATCAACAAGAGGTAGTTAAAGGACAATTTCTAATACTTGTTGGTAAATTCTTTTGATGCTCTTTTTGTTTAAGAAAAAAAAAAGATAGTACTACGTATTTTTTTTAATGAACATGCTTATGTTTGAGATATAATGTGTGCTTATATTCCTGTTTATGTTTTTTGTTCTAAATGAAGTGTACTATTATTTCCTGTGGAACACCTGTGCTTTGTGAATTATATACATGCTCATTATTGTTGCCATTATTTCAGGTTGATAAGGCTTTGCAAAGTATGGAGGAAGAAGCTAAGCGTATTTACAAGGATGAGTGTGGTTTGCTTCTTGATGATGAAGCGGCATCTACAAGAGACGCAATGTGGGTGTTTAAATTGTCAATTTTATTTTCCTATCTTTTTGACTGAATATTACAGGGTGCAATATATTTTAACTTTGCACTGCCATTTTGTTTTCAAGACCACATTAAAAGATCAATCCTTTTAAAGCTGGTGTACATGGGTTATGCAAATTTTACCATGTGTATTATTCTGCAACTTATGTGTGCGGTGCTAAAGAATTGATCTAAATTGTACTAATTAATCTTGTAGGCTTTGTATCTTTATTGTGCTGCCTGGTTATCTTAAATCGGTCTTAGATGATGTGTTCCTAATGAGTTAGTAGTTGAGGGCTTTGTAAAACTTACATAGGTGTTGTCTCAATTATGGAGCCGAGTTAGTTTCATGATTAAATTTGTATGATAGTTCTTGTAACAACATGAAAAATTTTTCTAGGGATTACAATGTTTCATTATATATATGTTTTAGATGAGAAAATTTTAATAGTTTTTGGACAAATTTTCTCTGCATGCTGAACCTGTTCTGTGATACTTGGGAGATTTATATTACGTCTTTAAGTGCTGATGTATATGAAGCCATATTTTCCTTGCAAATCATCAGATTGGTGATCTTATTGTCATTCCCTCCTTTGTCTTCATCTGGGGCATTAAATCCTCTTGTGGCCTTTTATAATTTTTTTCACTTTTTTTCGTGAAGGTATGAACAAGCTGAATTCATAGAGAGGGAAATGGAGTAGATGACAGAGCAGATAAAGTCAATTATTCATTCCCTTAATGCGAGCCAGGTAGACATTGTAGTTGATGCTCTTTTGTTAAAACTGAAAACATCAAGACGTGATGCTTACAGCAATCTTTTCTTAGGGTGGAGAACTTGATGCTCTAGATGGGATGAACCCATTAGATGCAGTCGTACGGATCCTCAACAATCAACTAACTTCGCTAATGTGGATTGATGAAAAGGTTTGCATCTTTTTTTTATATTTAAATTTAATTTTTTAATTTATGATCTGGCATTATTTGCTTGACCAGCTTGCCAAATCAATAATATTAAATTTGGAATCTGCCCCAAATGGAACTCACATAAGTGCATGCATGCATGGGAATTTTTTATGGCCCATTTTTGTGACTTTGACTTAATACCACCTGCAAAATCCAATTTTTCCCTTTTCACTTGCAAGTCATTGAAAATTTGGGATTGACAGTTGTGAAGATACCTTCAATTTGATCTGTAAAATGCAAATGGAACTCTCTATATGAGTATATATATGTGTAATTTTGATCTGCAAAATGCAGATGGAAATCCAAAAAAAAATAAATAAAACTAAAAAAAAAGAGAAAAGTTTCGACATCTCTTATTAAGAAAAAAGAGATGTCGAAAATAAGAAACAACATCGCACGCTAAGTAAATAAGTGATGTTGTTTCTACCGGCTTGGTGATGTTATTTCTCTGAAGACAAAAATGACATCACTTGTTAACATAAAAAGTGATGTCAGAAAAATAGAAACAACATCACCTATTATATAATTGGTGATGTTATTTCTCTGCCGGCAGAAACGACATCACTTATTTACTTAGTGTGTGATGTCGTTAGTCCCTAACAATATCTTAAAATGGCTCTTTCTGGAACTATTGACATCCCTTAATTGTATAATATGTGATGTTGAAAGTCTGGCATTTAACATCCGTTATTTAAAGTGATGTTAAAAGGTCGACTTTTCAACATCACTCAGATAGACATCCCCTATGGAACGGATGTTAAAACCCTTTAATAACGGATGTTAAAACCCTTTTCTGCAGTAGTGAGTGTAATTTATATTACAAACTAGATAATACATTTAAGATTAAAACCAGTGCCATAAAACGCATAACCTTCTAATATAGAAGGGGTGTGAGGTGCCATTGAAAAAGGAAGCGAAGAGGTTTTAGACAAGTATACCGTGTAAGACACTAATTTTTTTTGCACTGTTTGTAAGACACTAATTGAACCCTAAGCTTTATGTATATTTATTGTTCTCATGTATACAGCCTTATTATAGTCTCTCTCTCTCTCTCTCTCTCTCTAAGTAGGTGCATGCCCCTCTTATTAATGTTGTGGATAGTTTATTATTAAATTGATATTTACATATAAAAGGGATGGAGATGACGTGATAACACTGTATGCCTAAGAAGTAAAAGAGAGAAGATAGGCTGCGTTTCGCAGTGTCCAACAAGCCCACCAGCCAACCACATGTCTTGCTGTCCTTCAATTCCCAATTTAACACGCGCACCTTTCAACCAACCACCCGCTTAACTATACTATTACTTTCATTTTTTTTGGGGCCCACCACCCTTCACTATACTCACATAGATAGTTATTTAGTTAACTATGGATATGGATTGCCCTTCTTTTCTTCTTTAAAAAATACCTGTCATGTTGAAGGTGATGTGATTAATTTCCATTTGTGTTAGTATGCATATCCATATACTTTTTTGCTTCATTTTCCATTATTAATTCTATCACTTGTAAACGGGGACTGATATTTGTTTAACATATCTATCCTTATGTTGAAATCAATTATATCCGATGTGGTGGTAATTAAGTACTAAATGTGAATACATCCTTTAATGGGGAATTTGAATCTTAATCCGTTTTCATTGGATTTTGCTTAATTCACTCTGCTTGAATGATGCCCCAAACCCATTTAGTTTTGGGGACAAATAAGAATAAGAAAATATATGGGGCAAAGCTATGTATACCCCCCCCCCCTTCTTATATTGAAATTCTATAGATCAAAATGGAACTCGTATGGGACGTGAGGAGCACATGAGCTATGCGTGAGAAACATCAGTTTTCGCTTTTACTCTTCTCCCTATTCTTCTATATATTCTCTCTTCGATGCTATTTGCTGCGTGCTGTAATCAAAGTCCACGTAATGTGATTTGATTCACATGAGCTACCGGTTACTTCATCATAGTGTATATAAATCTCACAACCATGTTAGGAGCGACTTACAACATCTCTTAAACTCAAACCTTGTTATTAGTTTCAAACATATAAACAGATACACATGCTGGTGGCACGCATGCTTTGGGGAAAACTCGTTCAAGTATGTGGACACATGAATTGAATATGTACAGATAAATATAGTTTCAAACTGAACAATTTGATCACGCAAAGTTACAATGTCTGAGAATTCGTCAAATTAGAATTTGATCGATGTCCCAGCTGTATAGGATGAAATTATGAATGGAGCAGTGGGTTGGGAATCAAATAGCAAATGTGTCACTGTATAGGAATTGAAGTCAGTCCCCATCCCAAAAACAGTATATTTGACCCACTTTCCATGTCTTTGACCCATCAACTTCTCATTCCCCTCTTCATTCTTACCACTTTTCTCTTTATGAAATTCTTTCTTCAAAAATAAAGCCCATAATTGCGTGTGGTTGTCATAAAATAAGCAAAGAGTGTTTTATTGATATTATTAACAACTCCTTTCGTCGTGTTCTTGAATATAGGATCTGTTTGTTTTTGGAAAATTCTTAGAATGCTAATAAGTTATTTATAAATCAATTTTTTTAAATTTTATTCTGAATTAATTCATTTGATTTATAAACTAGCATATAATCTAATAATCACTACATAAAAAAGAGTACATTAGCCACGTAACTCTGTCGGTAAAGATAAAATTCCGCGGCTAATTATTTAGTAACGGTATTTTTTCTGACAAATTTCATGGCTAATTCCGTGTTTTTTGCAGTGAATACATAAAATATGTTATGAATTATGATTAAATGGCTCATATAGCTTTCTTGGTATCTCCAAAAAAAAAATCAACAGGGTCAATGGATGAAGTATTAATTAATGCAATTAGATTGTTTACCATCCCTTCATGCATAGTTTAAGGTTTAAAGAGTATTCTATATACTAAAAGTATAATAAGTTACCCCTTTCACTTATTTGGAGAACTTCTGATTTGCAATTATTGAAGTCAATCAAGTGTAAAATTTTTTTACAACGTTTTAAAAATTATTCTATGATTTAATGTAGCACAATGGGAGGAGGGGTGAAAAAGTCACAAGGGCAATTTTGGGATTAGATATGAGCAATCTCATTATATTTTTGTAAAGGGTACATACGTACGTATTAAAAACCAGTAGCATAACAAGTGTTGTGATCTAAATTCTAAAGTGGGCTCATACTTAAAAGGAAGAACTTCGATATGTAAGTGTGGGGAGAAGCTCCGCATCATGTTAGAGGAAAATGCCCATAAACCTGATGTTTTTATGATTTCGGATGAAGATATGGCATCAATCCCACTTATATGTGTCCTCATAGTAATTTGGAAAACCCAAACTAGAAGGTGAGTCGAAAAAATTAGCGGGTCATGATTCACACGGTCGTACTGATGATGTAGTAATTGATTAAAGACAATATATGCATATATAATAGTATTACCATATGAAACCTTGATATAACTTAAAAATAACCATATTTAATAGCTTTAATGCAACACTTTTCTCAAATTCCAATTTATAACATATTAAAATCATTAAACAAAATGATTTGATTATCACATTTAGGGAATTATATTTTTGGATAAGAAATAGTTTTTATATGGGTAGAAATGTGTCTTTATTTTTTCGTCATTTTTAGATGAGTTATTTGAGCCGTTCGATTCTACAGCGGTTTATGGTTGAACATTGATTTTTAGTCTAATAGACGGTTCGAAGGAATTCAACATGGCTAAACTTTCAAAGCGATTGAATATTCAGAGTGAGTTGAAGATTACTATAGGTGACAGTTGGACTGGTGCAACTGTCCGATCTGAGTTTTACAACAATGCCTTATATGATGGTGGTACATTGATTCCAAACAAGAGATCTTAATTCATAATTTAAAATTTAATTCCAAACGTGAGGTCTCAATCCATTTTTTTTATAAATAGTAGTTCCTATGAACATAATTAAATATAAAATTTTAAGAAAACCAACATACATTTGTTAAACAAATCCCGTTAATCCTGCTGTTAATATACAAACAAAAAAAAATTAGTTAGGCAACTTTTATGTTAAATACTACATGAACTATTATGTTTTATTATTATTATTATTTTTTGGTAGGGACTATTATGTTTTATTAGAAAAGAGTATTATCAAAATTGCCCGAAAAAAATCAAGTTTCTTTTATTCAAATCAACCAAATTAATAAATGTTAACATATCTATTCCATAAGATTAGGAAGATTTATGATTAAGAAAGGCACATTGTATTTACATTCATCTGTGTAAAGTCACTCAATTTAGTCGCTATTATGAGTCAAAAAGCCGCTTATGACTCCAGTCCATTCCATTATGAACCTTCACATATTCTTTCATTAGTGATTAATCTTAATTTAAACTTCTTTTAGGCCAAACAAATAGTATTACAGCCATACGGGTAAGAGAATAAAATAGTACGTATTAGATTATTATGCATATGAGTGAAAGAAAAAAAAAGCAGCAAAAGTTGTTGTCCTTTGAGAGCTGTTTGGCAAATCAGGCTCAGAGTTTGCCTTTTTTCAAACTTTATAGTAGTATTATGTTAAAGAGGAACATAAAACCATTTTTTTTAAAAAAAAAGAAAAATAAAGTAAAGAAGGAATTCACTCAACTTTTGTCAGATTACGTGTAGCATGTAGATAAGAGTGTTTAGGGGATCTGCACTGCTGCAGACTGCAGGGAGAACTACACACATCCCAACATTAAAGAATCAACTGCTATGAGATAGTAGGTGTAGGATTACATGTAGAAGGGTGCTACACTAGATCATATCCAATGTACTCTTATTATGATTAGATGGACGGAGAGAGAAAAAGAGAAGTGTAAGCAGACAAAAGCAGCAGCGCCGAGATCTTTTCATCAGCATGCTTTCCCTTGTTTTTTCTCCCTCCCTCCCTCTGCCCAATAATTTTTTCTATAAATAAAATCAATTTTTTTTGTAGTACAATTTTTTTAATTTGGTTCAAAATGCTACAACAAGTTGTATTGGCATATATGAGAAATGGTTTGAGTTGGTTCCTACACATTTAACTAGCTCATTGCATGCCTCACTGAGGAGGTAGATTAAGTAGTATAAAGCTCAATTAAAAGAAGTAGGTGAAGTGAGATTAATTAAAAAAAAAAAAAGAAGTAGGTGAAGATCGAAACAAACACAAATTGACGTTATAGAATAAACCTTTTGGTTAATATTATATCCAAAAATTTTGTTATTAACCGAATATAATGGTGTCATATAATCCATACAGCCAAACCCATCAAGTGAGAATAAACTTTGTTGTTGTCGTTCTAAACAAATGATTTCTTCTCTAATCTAAATAAAATTTTATCTCACACTAACTTATATCTATATCCCACATCATTTTTTTCTTTAAATGTGGTAGAAGTTAGAACACATAACAAATATAAGAAGTCTCTGTTCAATCTAATAGAATAAAGTTTAATTGTTATTTCGCTTATTGGATATTAAATTAATTTGATATCGAAGTGATTCATCATTCACAATAAGCAACAATTTTAGTTTAAGACTGATGTTCGGGATTACTTTTGAGATAAACAAAAAAAACCTCTTTATTAATTAAAAGCTGATTATTCTATCAGGTTGAACGTGAGAGTCCTCATATTTGTTATGTGTTCGATACTGCATTTAGAAAAATATTGGGGAGACCAGATATAAGTCAGTTTGGGATAAAATTTTATTCAGATTAGAGAAACCATTTGTTTTGAACATGTAGTGATTATAATTTCAGAGGTAAAGAAGCTACAAAGTTATTATATCGAGCATTTACGTTTGGCTAGACTTTTTCCCCTCAAATAAGTCCTTATTTTCAATCAAAAGGACTTATTATGAAAAAAGCCCAAAAGCTTATGTTTGGCTGGGCTTGTAGAAATAAGGATTTATATAAAATAAATCCCAATAATTTATAAGTCCTTTTGTTCAACTTATGATTTATGACTTATAAATCACTCATGGAGGTGGATCCCACAATTCTAACTTATTTTATACATCCAATTATAACTAATCTAAACATACACAATCTGACTTATGGAAAATAAGTAACTTATAAGTTATTTTTTTTCACAGCTGATCCGAACATAAATCTCATTATACAATATGACTTATTTTCAATATGACTTACATATAAGTCACTTTTCCAGAAGTCCATCCAAACACACCCATTATCTCCCTCTCCAGTTTTCGTAATCATTTTTTTTAAATCTTAAAAAAATTAAATAAGTTACTTGTAAATAAATTTTCTTACATTGTTTCTCTAATCTAGTTTATTTTACTTATAAGCTACTTCCTTTGGTACGATCTATATGACTTATTTAGGGATATGAGTTTGATTCTAAATATAAGACCTCTGTTTGTTTTCAACTTTTCCTCAAATAATCCCTATTAATGCTCATCAATAATAAACAAATAAGAAATGGGTGTGGATATAGATAGATGGTTAGAGTGTATTGATAATATCATGTGATTTTAACTAAATAATGTTTATATTTAGTATAATCTAATAATATATCACATATAATATGATTAAGCAACTTATTTTGTTTTCTTAATTATTAAAAATGAAATGTCCCTTGTATTAAGACTGTACGGAGTATTATTAATATAGGTAGTATAGGAGGGACTCTATCAAGAGATAGCGTGCCTTGTTCTCTAATTCCATGATTCCCCCTCTCCTCTCCTCCTCCCTATTGGACACTCTCCCAATCTCTCTCCCCATCATAGTCCAAAAGCAAGCTTGGCATTGAAAAGAAGCAGACCAACCCACAAAGCGTGCTTATCATAATCAAAATCAAAAGTTTTATAAAAAGCAAATCCCCCCAACAATCCCCTTGTTATATTGCACTGCCCCCTCAACCCATCCTATCTTTCTTCCTGCTCTTGTTACTCTTATTGTCTTTCTGTGATTTTACTAATTTCCATCTTCTTCTCTTCTCATAATATTCTTTCTCACCCTCTTTACTTCACACCTTTTAAGCTTGCACGCTGCTGCTTCTGGGTTTCTCTTGTTCTTTTCCCGGGTTCACATATCAAAGGTACTCAGAAAGATGAGATCTTTTCTTCTTCTTCTTCTTCTTCTTTTTTTCATCTTTTGCATGCCCCCTTATTATCTGAACTGTAATTGCTAATCAGAACCCCATCATTTGTTGTTTTTTTTCATGTAATATTGAGCAGTGGAGTTTCTATCTGATGGATGTGAGGTCAAGAAATGAGGAGATTTCTCCTCAGCTGCTAGATTTGATATCTAGGGATAATAGGAAAGAATGGCTTATGAATGACACAGAAGAAGAAGAAAGAAAGGACAAGTCTTGTTGTGAGGAGAGGAAACTTGAGCTCAGGCTTGGTCCACCTGGTGAAGAATGGGCTCATCATCATCATAATAATAACACCAAAAATAGTGATGAGTCTCTTCTCTCTCTTGGTTACTTCTCTTCTCAGCAAAGCCAGAAAATCTCTACCTCTCCATGGGCTTCTTCTTCTAAGCCTTCATCATTTCTTCAGTACCCTCAGAACATGCCAGAGAAGAAACCTTTCTCATCATCCTCTTCTGCTAATCCATCTGGTCCCTCTAATATCTCTCAGAAAAGGTATTATTACTCTCTAGCACTTATGCTTCATCCTTAGATTTTTACCAGTATTTCTCTACAGTAATTTTTATATTGTTCTATTTCAAAGGACTTGCAGAATTCATCAAGTTTGAAGGTGTAGTTCATGAAATGAGTGCAATATTTTTCAAAAAGGATGGAAATTGCGTATTTCTTTCTTTCTTTCTTTTCTTTTCTTTTCTTTTTTTTTGTGTGGTTTCCCCCCATTTTCTTCACCTAAATCTTGTTTCATTTATTTCTGAACTTTAAGGCAGAGGATATTCATTCATGATGAATGGTCAAATGTGATTGATCTGGAGTCACAGCTCTGTTTCATTTGTTGCTCTTCTCTGTGAAAAAATAACTTTAAAGATGTCATAATTGTAGGAAATCCTCATCAAACAAAAGGGAACCATAATAAACCCTTCAAATCCTATGTACTGTGTACCAGAACTCCCAATTTTGTTTCTGTTACATTGAATGCTACAGATATGTCTCCATCTTATTTTCTGATGCCCTCTATCTTCATTTATTACCTCCTTCATTATGTATCATGTCTTAGCTCAAAATTGATAATGGCATGCATGCCAGCTTCTGACTATCTTCCTTTCACTTATGTTTTGCCCCTCTTTAAATTTGCATAAGTATTACTCCAAAATATTTTAAATTCTACACATGATTCTCCAAGGATAAAAAAAAAAACTTCACATGAACATTTGGGTGAGTAAATAATAAATACAGGTCAATTCTTCTTTATTGGTCCTACATATTGGTCCAACCAGATCTAATTACAGTTGTTAGACCTCTGTTATAATATTTTCTCAATGAATCATGACAGACATTTGAAAAAAAAAAATCTGTCACATGCTATCATTAAACGCCTAAAGATTTAATTATTTCAAGTCTAACACTAGAGCTAATTGTTCAATTTTTAATTTTGAACTTTCTCTCTTTGGATCCATGATGAACAGAACTGCTCCTGGGCCAGTAGTGGGTTGGCCTCCAATTCGTTCATTTAGGAAGAACCTTGCAAGCAACAGCAATTCTAAGACTGCTCAGGAGACACAACAACATCAGCAGCAGCATGATGATGTTGCAGACAAGGTTGCTGGGAAGAAACCTGCTTGTGACAACGGTGTTGGTAAAGGTTTGTTTGTGAAGATCAATATGGATGGAGTTCCCATAGGGAGAAAAGTTGACCTTAATGCTTATGATAGCTATGAAAAACTCTCCTCTGCTGTTGATGAACTCTTCAGATGCCTCCTTGCTGGTATATATTTGGATATATCCAATTTTCTTTATAAATGTTTGCCATGTTATAGGATAATTCTATGAGAAAGTTGACAAGTACTTTGACTAGCAGATTACTTTGAGATTAATTATCACTTAACTGATTAAAAAAGACATTTATTTGGGAATCATAAGATAGATCTAATTTCATCTCTTGAAAGAATTGATCTATTTTATTTAACAACTAAAAATCACCAGATAGACATGTAAAGTAGGAGAGTTAACTTTTGGTTAATGTGTTTTCTTAATGTAAGTTTTTGAAGAGGTTTTCTTCAGAAAAAAGGAATAAGGGGTGAGTTTTATGTTATCATGCTCGCCACTTAGTTAAAAAAGATAAGCACAAGAAGCTAGTTATCTTCATAATTGACTTGGTCTATGGGATATATAATTTTTTCCCGAAAACTGTGTGTTTTATTTACCCTTTTTTGGCCGTCTGTTTTATTTACCCTTTTATTTTCTTGGGTTATTGCTTATCAACTTTACTTGCAGTACATGACAGTGAAAGTTGGGTTCACTCACCGTGGTCTTTAATTTTTTTTTTTTTTTTAAAAAAATTAACTGTTCAGCTCAAAGAGATTCCTGTGCTGGAGGAATCAAGAACAAGGCAGGAGAAAAAGAAAAAGCTATAACAGGTTTATTGGATGGAAGTGGAGAATATACTCTTGTTTATGAGGATAATGAAGGAGACAGGATGCTCGTTGGGGACGTGCCATGGCAGTAAGCATCTTTCACCACTGTTGGATCTGATCCTCAACCCCTTTTTCTTATTCTATATTCCATTACATATATTATATTCATTATTCCTCCACTTGATGTTCTTTTTTAACAAGGTTCCCAATTTAAACTAACACATTTTTCTATAGGGATAGCTAGCATCCGGTACTATAAGTATTTTTCTAGTAGCATTCAATATCCGATGCTAGGTTTTGGTTTTCTAACTATTTTTTGGGTAGCCTTCAGTATCTTTAAGTTAAGGGTGTTCATTGTTACTAAGAAAAATGGGAAAATTAGAAAAAAAAATATTTTCATATAGTGAGTACTGCTTGGAAAATTCACTTCAGGTGTTGAATGCAAGTAAACCATTTTCTAAATACTATAACATCATTGGATAAGATTCCTAATATTCTTATTCTGTGGCAATCATATATTCTTCTTTAAAGCTATTTTTGTTCACATTTGGTTGAATTCCTACTTCCAAACTTTAAGCTCGTTGTTGTTATTGTTGTCTTGTATGTTTTTGTTATTACTAGCTAAACTGTGTTTGGCAGCTAAGATCTGTTTTTTCCCTTTCTGATTTGCAGCATGTTTGTATCAACCGTGAAGAGGCTGCGTGTGTTGAAGAGTTCTGAGCTCTCTGCTTTTACCCGTCAGTGACATTAATAAAATCTACTTCGCTTCTCAATCCAAACATACCCTTAATTTTGTGTTATTAACTAATATGACTGATAAAACTTATTGGTTTCAGTTGGTAACAAGCAACACAAGAAAACCACTTGAAGAAGCAATGATCTAAAACTGAAGAATTGACGAAGCTGTTTAGAGTCAAGTTAACATTTTGGTTCTCTCACTGATGAAGATCAGAGAAAAACGAAGCAATTAGCTTATATATACACATATTATTAGTTCTAAGTGATGTGTATTAATGTGTTATTATGGTTTTTGTTAATGAAAATTTGATGCTGATGCAAAGTAGAAATAGGGTGGAAGGAAAAACCTGAACGGAATGTGTGTAACTTATGTGTTGCTGAGTAATCCATCTACTTGTTTTTGTTTGTATGTTGAAACCCTTGTGTGGCAATTGTGCATATAGTTCTTAGTTTTTTTACTCACATTAAGGATTTTACATGTCCCTGGTGTTGAAAATAGAAATACATAGCTTTACTGATAAAATCTTTATATGATATATCAAGGAGAGAATATGAATTCATGCCTTTCTGGGGTATAAAAAGGTTATAATTAATATGCTAATCCTTCTAGTTTGAAGGATTTCTTTATTCGGATCATTGTAATTTCTTTTTTTTACCAGCTTGTGTTTGATTCGATTCTTACAACTTTTTTTTTTAATCATGTCATGATTTTATTTTATTTTTAATTAGGTCCCTTTAATTTTCAGTCACCTAAAAATCATAAGAACATGATTAAAAAATACTCCCTGTTGTCTTCATTATTAGAAGAGCTCGAATTTTAAATTGGTTTGGTTTAAAATATAAGAATATGTTTTGGGTTTTTATATTTAATGAATTCTTTTATATTTTACCCCTAATTAATTTGAAGTTTTGTATTAAATAAATGGTGGTTTAATCGTTGCATTTATTCTCACTCTCCTTATACTCTCTTTCATACTCATTAATATTCATATTTTTCTCTCTTAATAGTCCCAAAATAAATAAGGATAATAGAAAACAAGTTATTTCATATATATTTGTAATTTTTAATTATTTTTAACTGTTTTCTTAATAAGTGTGATTTGATTGTCACACTCTTATAATGAGAGGAGTAAGACTCAACTATAAGCAACATGTAAAAAGAAAAAAAATGCCTATATGGATTTGACGGAAACAGCAAATGCTACAAGGGCAGCATAAGAAAAATGGGAAAAAAAAATTACATTGACGTAATTAAAAAAAATAGACGAAACTATGAGGATTTACTTAGTAACGTTTTATTTATAAATAAACCCAAAAAAAGTAAAAAAAGAAAAGAAAAAGGCACATAGTACTATAGTAGTCCGTAATGAAATACTCCTATGTTGGAGGAATATTTAGATGCTTATATATATATGAGTGGGGGGTGGACCAAGAACAAGGAACAAGCCCACAAACACAACACTTTCACTTTTTGAAAATGCAGAATGATTCCACTTCCCCAGTGTTTGTGTGTATATATATATATATATATATATATATGCTCCCAAAAATAGACATCCTTTTTCTTGCTATTCCCTTTCCAGCTCCGACGACAACATTATGAGAACCTCACTTTCTTCTATGTTTTCATCCTTTATTTTCTTTTGTTATTTAAGAGTTTTGAAATTAATTTAACCCTTTATTAATAGCTAGAGCTTTATCTTTATGTGTATTAACTAAGTCTAATAGCCGGGACCATGAAAGTGACTAGCACCAACATTGAGAAACTAGGAGCTGGGACCTGCTCTAGTGTTGTATTCACAATAAACAAATGGTTACAATAATGATGTGGGATAGGAATAATGTTAAGAAATGTGTGCAAATCATATCATACTATCGATTATTTTACGTGTTTTTTCTTTTTACTTCTTCTTTTTTTTTTTAATTTTTGGATGTATCTACCAGTATTCGGTGCTACTAACAACCAACTAATCCAAGTTACTGGAAAATATAGGCTCATTACGGAGGGAATCTCGCCACCTCCATGTAATTATTGCCGTTGCATAGTTAGAATTCGAACTTAAGACCACTGGTTAAATTAGAATAACTCACAGTCAGTTGATCTAAGCGCTTGGTGGTTTTACTTTTTCGAGTTTGTGGTTGCTTATATGATATACTCTTTTGGCCAGTAAATGCAAGATATTTACATATTTTGATTATATTAATGATGTTAGTTAAATTAATTAATATTTTATCTTTATCTTAAAAATTATAATGATCGTTATTAATTTCTTCCTTCTTCTCGTGATTATTGTTAAACGAGCATTAACAAGGGTGATTTTAAAAAAATAACAAAAATTAGAAATGTTTTAAATTTACAATTAATATAAACTTTCCAAGCGTATATTATATTAAGGACAAGAAGAAGTGCTTTCAGATTACTTAACACCAATTGAGAAGAATGGTTCAAACTAATTTGTATCATTAATCCTACCTCCGGTCCTAAATATATGACCTATTTGATTAGATGAGTTTGATTCTAAATATTAAACATCTTTCTAATTGTTCTCAACTTTTCTCCAAATTATCCCTACTAATGTTCCTTAATAATAAACAACCAAGAGAGGGAAGGTAGGGAAATGGTAGATGGTTAGGGTGCCTTGGTAATAGATCATGTGATTTTAACTAATTTAACTAACATCCTTAATCTAATCAAATTAAATAAACATGTCTTATATTTATGACTGGAAGGAGTACTATTAATATACTGTCAAGTAGAATAACTATTTCTCAATAATATCCTACATTATATTTATTACCTTTAATTTACAGTAATATCATCTCTCTCTCTCTCTCTCTCTCCACACATATATAAAAGCATATTTAATATTGCATTTGTGAAAAAGGAGAATTTCGTAGGTCATTGGCTTTTTTAAAAGCATTTATATCGAGAACCATATAAACTTTGTAAAATGTGTCTTATAGGAAAGGTTGGAGAATAACAAGGGACATCTACAATATACTATCCTTAAATATAATTTACCTCCATTATATTTGTCATTGATGAATTGATTAATATGTCAAAAATAACATTCTTTTTAAAGTCGTTGTATGTTTACAATTGCTTTTTTTTTTAAAAAAAAAAAAATTGGGTGAGTTGGATTGGGCTCACTAGGATGAGGGTTAGGGTATGCCTACAGCTTTAAAGAATAAAAAATCTCAAATTAAATGACAAGGATGTGATATAATACACACACACACACTCATACACAAGAAAATTCTCCGTTTACACAAACTCAAACTCTTAATACCACAAGTTTAGGCGACTAAAGCCAATTCTATTATAAGATCAACATCTATTGGTAACATCATTCAAATATTAATTAATTGACATGTGGGTTAGTTTCATTTAAACAAGATCTATTTTTTCATGTCAATCTATCTTCTCATTTTATCTGAAGTTACATTATAGCAAAATCTAGCAAAATGTAACTCAAGACATTCTTACAAAGACTGAAACAGAACTATTAGACCAATATTGATTAGGGTAAACTCAAATGCATTGTTGATGCAATGATAAGAGTGATTTTATATATTGATAAGATAGTCATATGAATAAAGATACATATATGATTAATGGTCTTATAACCTAATCACATGCAAATAACTCACTGTGAGTGGAAAGCTTTGGGTTCAATCCCGTTTACATCTTCATATTATTAGTATCAACCTCTTTAAATAAAAGATATACAGACAAACATAAATACAAGAGTAGGGTTTTAAAACATTGTTAGTTGAGAGATAGTAGGGTTTGTATGTGTTGGGGACAAAGGTGATGAGTTACATAGAAAAAGAAAGAAAAGGGAATGGTCAAGGAACGAATCATGGCTATGAAAATAGAAAGAAAAGGGTAAGTCGGAGACAAGTGATTGAGTGAATGGTCCTTCTCATCCATATATGCCTGCCTAACTTCTATATCCTAGTAGGGACCACCCATTATATTCTCCTCACAAGTACCTATTACTTCACTTTTTTTTTTAAATTTTAATCTGAATTATTTCGAGTTTGAAATTATTTGCATTTCATGAGTCCTCATGACCATCATGATTTACTGTCCATTATGTATTTTATATTATTGATGATATTTTCTGCAACTTTGGAAATCAAGAGTGTTTTATTTTAATACATATAAGCATGTTTGGTCGACTATAATGAGTTTGAAGAATGCAGTGAATCTTGGGACTTGGGAGAGTGAACTTTACAAATCAGGAAAAATTATTTGATCACTTGATCGCTTAAAGTATACTATTCTAGTGAAATTTGTCTGAATGCATTAATATGTTGTGCTACTTATTTTCACTTTTCATTGTTTTTCTATGTCACATAGTCTTTTATTATATTGATGTAATTTTTGGTTGCAATTGCTCCGGAAACTCACTATTCATAATAAAAAAGAGGGCATAAAAATACACTAAACGTCAATTTAATTTTAAGTCGTTATGCTACTAATATTGTCAGGTGAAATAGTGATTGAAAACTTTTTAATTCAATTCCTAAGCATATTAATGGTTAATTTATTTTGGCCACTTGGTTTAAGCACTTGGATACTTATAGCTACATAGGTTTTTGGATTGAGAATCTAATTTGAAATTTGAAGATGATATTGTATATTGTTGGATTTTAAATATATATTCTAACCAAGGTTCTGGTTTTACTATTGTAAATGAAGTTTTTTTCTTCCATCACTTTCATCTGAGTAGCCCCTATATAAAAAAATTGATATATAAATACTTAACGATTATTTGATTTAATTGTCAAATATACTGGACTTAGTTGACCGTTATCTTAAATAACCATCAAGTATGTCAACTTAATTACTACTTAATTGTCAAATATATTTGGCAGAAGAAAATCTTAATTAGTTGATAGTTTTGGTTAAAAAAACCATTAAGTCAAAGAAGTATCATGTCTGATCAAAATTCAAAACATTCGACAGTAACACATTACTACTTCATGTTCCTCATCATAATTTTCAGCTTCCAATTTTACGATCTCTCATTTAACAGTTAAAAACAGTTAAGTATACGCTCAAAGTTTAAATAGCACCTGAATATTTAAACATTATTTTACTTTCAATAGTAGACAAAAATATTTACTTTATTCATTCTTAATATAAGACCTAATATAATTCACTTTTTTTAGAGATTAAGGAAGGCAAATAAGCTACTTAGTTTGTAAAAAAAATTCAGTAAATCAATTTATAAATAACTTATTTAATTTTTTAGGATTTGTTATATTAAAAAATGAAGTGAATACTAAGTAAGCCCCTACTTTTTTTAAAAATAATAATAGAATTAATTATAAAGGCACATATGCGTTATTAATTAGTTACTACAAAGAACTTCTTCACTCTACTCATAATTTTTACACAGAGTTTCACGATAACATTTTTTCTCAAAGCTCCCATACACAAGGCTTACAACGACTAACAACAATCACACACACACACACACGGCTTTTAATAATGTTAATTTGCTCACCTATTAAAATTATCAAAATATCCACAAAAGGAGATGTTGATTAGATCAAAACAAGCAGATAAATCCATTACATCAATGTATATTTCATCGATTTCAAAACCTAGCTACAATATGATAAAAAGAAATGTGGCTCATCATATGGTGTTTGCCAGATTATACATACATACATACATATATATATATATATATATATATATATGATAGTCTTTTTCTTCGTCAATAATACAACACTTTTGCCTGGCTTCAGCCTGTGTGCCATAGCTTGAGACAGTAGGAATAATAAGGGATCAAAATGAAATGAAAATATTACAGATGAAACAATCACGGAGTGTTGTTCGATCACCTTATAACAAGCTGTGTTCCTTCTGAGTTGGATTCACCATACTTGCTTGCATATTTTGATGATCTAATATAACCTCTGAATCTTTAGCCATGGGAGGAGGGAGGAGGAGAAGAAAGAAAAAGTTTTGCTGAATGTAGAGGAAGAAAGAAGAAAGGAAAAAAACTTGCTGAATGTAGAGGAAGAAGAGCTAATTAATGGCTTTTGGAAATTAGTGAGTAGTAGTGCAGGCTTCTATACATGACTTGTATACATTATTAATAGATAAATAGGGTTAAGAGGCATCAAACACTTTAAAGAATTTTTTCAATTGAATCCAATACTATAAAATATTTCAAATTGTATCTTATGGTATGGTTTTGGGTTCTCACATAGTCTTTTTTTTTTTTTTTCTCATTTTCTGTCTTCATCTTGTTCCCACCGTTAGATTGACAAAATTAACAGTTGAGATTTAATCATGAGTAAATGTAGGATTAATATTGTATAAAAATAAATAAATAAATTTAAAACACCAAGATTTAAATTTAATAGATTACTGCAACATGGTCTAAAAAATAATGAAAATAGAAATATTAAAAATTATTCAATCTCACCCATTAATTTGTCAATCTAACAGTGATGATGGAATAGGAATAGACAAGGAGAAAAAAGGATGAGGAGAGAATCCTCTCTCATGTCGAACACCCTGAAGTAATTTTTTCAGGCGTGCCCAATATGTTAAAGAGTTTTTTGTCTTGGTGTTGGATGCACCAATAAAATATTTTTAGCTTGTTGGAAAGCACATGAAAAATACTTTAGAATGATAGATACACCAAATATTACTTTGAGATATTGTATACAGTTAAGAAAATACTTCATAGTGTCCAATTAGGGCATAGTTCAAATTGCCTACCTAAAAGTGCTGGATACACTTTAATCCTAATTAATAATGGATAATTGGATGTCACCACATTTATAATTTTTTACTTTTATAACCATTTGCTTCCCTGCTAGTGTTAGCCAAACGAGTATTCATATATAATTTGTATAAGTGGGGGTGCTTTCATTTTCTTTCTTTTGTTTGTATTATAATTATATTAATTTTCAGTTTTTTTTAAAAAAAGCCAATTGCATTGAGGTCCTATGCAATAGAATTAGATTCAAATAAGTTTTAATGAGTTGTTAGTGACAATGACAAGCGAAAATATAATCGTTAACAAGTGAAAAACACCATTAAAAACTCATTGGGACTTGTCTAATAATAGTTCTTTTATTTGGGACCTCAATACAATTGAAAAAAAAAAGAATTTTCGATACAAGAAAAAGAGTTACTATTGAATAAGGACAAAAATAGATGTCGACTTCTAACTTGAGAAAGATTTAAGTCAATGTTGAAAGATTGCACACGTTTCGAAGATCCGTAATGTGAAATGCTAGAAATTCTGAAAATGTCTGGCTTGCAATTTCCAGAGAACGAATTAATATGTTTAATTAGAATTAGTCTACATAGATTATAGAGTGTAACGGGTTTATATCTATACAGTATCTTTTTTCCTTTTGCCAACCTAGGGGAGTATCATTTGTTAAGCTACTCACACTCTTTAGTCTTCACTGTTGGGGTGAGTTATTGATGTGAAAATAAATTGAAAAGTTCCACATTAAATAGAGTTAAAAAAATGTACGTATAAAAAATAAATCTCCTGTTTTAAGGTTTTGAATTATAATATATTATCCAACATACTTTTCTACAATTAAAAGTAAATCTCCAATTTCCTTACCCACTAGTTCAGTAAAATCTGCACTACTGTTAATATACAATTTTTATGGTTTAGATTAAATTTAAAATTTTCAACTAACAATTTCCAAGTAAAAATATTTTTTAAAAAATAATTTTTAAGAAATTATCTTTATTTTGTATCCTTTACACATTAAAATAATTTTGTAAAATTGAAAAAAGGGATCAAATATGAAACATATAGATTAGATCTATACCATCAATCACTCTCCCATTATTGACCCAAAAGTATATTATTAGGATTAGGATTTGAGTATATATGACTTAAAACTAAATGATTGGATTAGACACTAACACAAGTTACTCGTAAGCATGTAATGCAATTTCCTATAATTTCAACGTTCGGGAAAGTGGGTGTGAAAAATGTCAACTAGGGTTTCATTACGAGGTAGACGGCAACAATATGGGGCACTTATTTCACCATTTTGTATTCTTAAATGAGGTGAGCTCCTTTGGTCAAAACGTAATCACTATGTCAACCAACAACCATATCATGTTTTCTATTTTGTATAGACTCTTTTGTACATCCGAATCTTCTATATTATTATAACACGGCATCACAGCTTAGTGAGGAGCTGGGTTTTATAAACACTCCTGATCTTAAAAAATATTTGGGTGTTCCTCTGCATCACGAGTGAATGAAAAATGCTACTTATCAATTTATTGTGAATAAAGTCAAAGCTATGTTAAGCAGTTGGAAAGCTAATTCTATATCTTTTGCAAGTAGACATACACGTATTACTTCAGTGGTTCAAGCAATCCCTCTGTATCATATGCAAACATGTGATCTCCCACTGGCTATTTGTGATGAGATTGAAAAAATGCTAGACAATTTCTTTGGGGATCATGTTCTGAGAATAGGAAAATTCATCTTATAGCCTGGAATGAAGTTTGTAAGGAAAAGAAAAGAGCTAGTTTGGGTGTTCGCCATTCTAGACAACAGAATAAAGCCTTCGTGATGAAAGCGGGATGGGCTTTAATCACTAATAAAGAAGCTCTGTGGACTAAGGTCATAAGGAGTAAATATAAATGTGGAAATGATTTAATTCCTAACATCGATAGATCACGTTCTGGATCTCGATTGTGGAAAGGAATTAAAGACACTTGGAAGGATGTATTAGAAGGAACTTAACGTATGGGTAGAGAGGATGGGGAAGTAGTTAGGTGGAAACATGAAAAGCATGGAGACTTTTCCATAAAATCAGCATATAATATTTTGAACGATGAAAATTCCAAAGCAAATCCTTTGTGGAGTAAAATCTGGAAGTTGGGATTGCCTCAGAGATGTAAGTCTTTTCTCTGGATTTCTCTTCATAACAGGTTACTCACTAATGAAGCGAAAATGAGAAGAGGGATCAGTGAGACAGCCTCCTGCACTTGGTGTAATCATGTTATGGAAGATTCATTACATGTTTTAAGTGATTGACTTGAAATTAAATCTTTGTGGGTTTCAATTACGAAGCCTAGTTTTTGGATGAGATTTTTCAATTGTGATTTGTGGCATTGCTGTTATATGAATCTATCTGACAATGTAGGGAAGTGTGATGGGTCATGCAAGGAGCTCTTAGCTGTTGTCTGTTGGCTAATCTGGAAAAGGCGCAATTCAAAAGTATTTGATAATATCACCTCTGGTACTCATGAATTACTAGCAAAGGCTAAGGCCATCTATCTAGTTTTAGTACAGTGAAGATGCAGTTGAATTGTTCTAAAATTCAAGGTATTAAAGTGGTAAATGGGGATCAAACTCATTTAGGGAGAGAAGGATGGGTGAATATCACTGTTGATGGAGTTTACTCTTACAGGAGTGGTAAGGCAGGTGGTGGAGGAATAATTATTAAAGATCCTAGAGGTAACCTTATTGAAGCTTTTTTCATGCTAAATATTGAAAATGAGGATCCACTAACAGCAGAACTTTTGGGCATGCCTTATATATTGGTCTCAAAAGGGCATGGGATAGAAATCATAGGAAAATTTGCTTGAGAAATGATTCGTTAGAGGCACTTAAGCTTATCAAGAATGGAAATAATGATTTTCATGAAAACTGGAGCTTAATCATTGAAAGTTATAATATGCTTGATCAAGAGTGGCTGGTAGATCTTCAACACATTGGTAGAGAGGTGAACTTTGAAGTTGACATTCTTGCTAAACGTACTTTGGAAGATGCCTACTGGGTTTCATTTAGTTCCTTTAGATTATTTTTCTTTTTTTATTTCTTGTAATATAGAATAAATTTTACTGTTTTCTCGTGTATAAAAAAAATTATATATATTGTATGATAAGAATTACTTTTTTTTTTAAAGAAACTCTCATGATAAAAAAATCTTATTACGAAAGATACATTGTCAGAGGATTGTCAAGCTTTCAAATAATGAAACCATGAAAACTAGCTTGCTATGGTTACTTGACTACAATTAAAGTTGTATATGTAATATTGTTCTATACAATAGTGCCAACAAGTATAATTATTTTTTAGACCAATCTATTAGAAAAAATTCTAATTAAAAGTTACAAGAAATAACTTGTAATTAACTATCACCTTCATTTAGTACGAATCAAAAAAACAGATCATTTAGTAGTTTTGATGAGATGGCCTAGTATTTAACTCATCATCCTCGCGAGGAAAAAAAAATAAAATTCAAAGAATTTATAGTGTTTCAAATCTGGGCTTCAACGAGCCTTTGTAATTACTTTGCTTCATCGATCATTTATCACCCTCTTTACTGCTGACCCTCTATCATTGGCATTGCTGTTAAGATTGTGGTTGAGTCACATGCTCATATATCTATCACTTTGTTGAAATGTATAAATAACTTTAAAATATTTATATTTATCATTTTTCCTAAAACTAAGTCACCTTGTATGTAAACTAACACATAATCCAATTATATGTAATATATGTTAAAATTAAATGGAATTTTTTTGCTTAAAAAAAGTGGTCTATTTGGATTCTTTTTTTTTTTTAAAAAAAAAAAAAATCAACTTAATCTTATGTTTAGGACTAGATGGGGTATCACTGTGAAAAATATTTGTTTAACACATGGAGTTTATGAGGGAAAAATGAATTTCTATTAATGCAAGCAACGAACAAGTGTGACAGCTTTGGAAGGAGATGCTTCTGGTAAGATTTTGCAAACACAGAGTATATCCATATCTCATCACGTTGAAGTTAGAAGGTAGAGTTCATTTTGAACGTTAAACATGCACGCACTTTTAAAGCTAGTATCAATAGCAAAAAGCATGAGAATATTAAGATCCAATAGTAACTGTCTATCTGCTTGCATATCCAAATTCTCACGAGCCACCCATAATACAAGATCATCTTAGCCCTCCTGAAGCCCATCGATCCCATTCCCTCTTTTAGTACTTAATAGTTCATTTGGTAGGATTGAAAAGATGGTCAAAGAATAGAGAAGACGGACAACGAGAAGGTTTTATTACATTATTAATTAGATATGCACCAATATTAATTTCATTCTTAGATGTTTTCCAACCAAACACAATGTGTTTTGTCTTTTTATTGTGACATCATGGAAACAAAAATGAGAATAATTACTTTTGTCCTATAATAACATTTTGCCAATTTTTTAATGAGAAATTTTGATCTTTTCTCAACTCTTAGTTATATGTTTACTGTTTTAACCGAGTGCTTGTTCGGATAAGCTTATTTAAATAATTTTACATGGCACCAAATATATAAATGTAAGATAGAAGTCGATCTATCTCATAAAACACAATGCCACTTATTTTAAGTGCTTTCAAACTCATATTCATTTGGTTACAAAACAATCTCAGAATCAATAAAATATTCTTTACAAAACAAGTCTATCTAAAAAATCTCTCCTTTTTCATTCATTTGGTTAGAAATTATTTTTAACATTTCTTAAAAGATATAAAGTTAAATAATAAATTTTTTTAATTTCATTAAATATTATCAAAATTAAGTTACAAATACCAAACAAAACACTAAGTGTACAAGCAAATAATAATCATAATTTTATCTTATCAAATATATACGTGGTTGAAAAATATTAGCACATATAGCATGAATAAAACCGTTGTCTAAAATGTAAATGAATAAATTTTTGTTTAAGACCAAATAAATCAAACAATCTCATGAAATTCAATCTAAAAAAAGTTAAAAGTTTACAAATATTTGCAAATATTGCTTACCATTGAAGTAAAAGCAATCGATAATATTAACATTATATAAATAAATTTAAATAAAAAATATAAGGGCCCAATCGGGTCGACCCTCAGCTTACGGGTACTTCCAATTTTAAGGCCAAAAGTTTAAGCCCAATCTGGTTTTTGTGGCTTTAGCCTTCATATGAAAACCAACTCTTTTGACGAGTCATAATCGATAGATATCAATTAATGACTTCTTTAAATGTCCTCCTTTCAAAAAAATGAAAGAACATAGTGTGATTTTGATACAAAATTAGATGGGCAATTCCATAATTGCTCAGGATTAAAAAAATGATGGATCCAAGTGTTAGATGCCAAAAAAATTCTTTTTCTTAAAAAATATGTCAATTTGTTGAGCATTGCATGCTCAAATGAGCATCAGAATCCGCATTCAGATTTCAATATTAAAATTTGAAAAATAAAATCATTATGGATTATCCATATCTCATTTATAATATGATTTTCCACTCTTAAACATAGCAAACATCTACGTGAAAGAACTCCCAATAACATGTTATCAGTCTTCAAAGTCACAATTCTCATAGAAACACATAAAATCCATAATATCTAGATTACAAAAAAGAGGATTAAATAAGTTCCCACTTTGCAACCTACAATAACTTATTTTAGTGAGACAGAGGCAAACCATATGATAAAATCACACCCCACTAACAAGATCATCGAGGGCATAATTTTGCATTTGAGCAAAAGCGATTTATTATAATCACATGATTATCGAAAGCAATTAGCAATTATTTACCAGATTATGGTATAAACATTGAAATAACTTTATAACCTATCATTAAATTCTAAACCCAATAAAACAATGAAGCATTCATACACATAGCTTAAATAACATTTAAATTAAAATTGATAAAAACAAAATATGGTAACAGTAGATTGATTAAGAGATCAAAATGAGAAAAATTGCAGAGATGCAAATCATGATTACCCATTTGAAAAGATTATCAACAAATGTGATAAACATCTTAAGCTTGATTCCACCTTTTGAGGCAAGTCCTGCGTTAGACTTTTCCTAGCATGTGAATCTCAGATTTATTCCCAGCTCTTGAGTTCTTCATTTGGGTTCAAACATTGTCTTCCAAAGAGTCTATTAGTTCGCAATTTTTTTTGAGTTTGAGTTTGTTAGACTTCTCACTTTTTGAATTCTTTATTAAAGGTAACATTGATGCGATGTAATTTATTTTCACAACTCTAGACTTTTCCTTTGCAATTCATTTTCATCTAGTTACGGATCGAGAATCAATGAGAACAATAACTTGGTTGTTGTGTACTATCATGTGGTTACATCCGAATCTGTTATACTATTATAAATAGATAAGACTCTTAGTTAATTAACAGGTTCACTTGTTTATAAATAGATAAGACTCTGATACTTTGTATTTAAGATGTTATCAGAGCTTGGTTATATCTGAGTCTCTTATACTATTATATTATTTAATAAGAATATCTATTTTTTTTTTAATGAAACCCCATAGTTTTTATTCAAGATGCATTGTTCAAACTAAAGTTTATGTAAAATGTTCAAGATTTAAATTAAAAAAATATAAATAGATGATGAAAAGTAAAAATAATGATGATAGAATAAAAACAGTAATGGAGCCAAATGCAATATGCACAATCTATGTGGCTTCTAAATGGTTAATTATAGAAATAAAAAATTACTTAGTTATTGACTTGTTAATAATACAATTTAAACTCTCTGTGAGAGAGGTTGCTAAGGCTTTCAAATAATGAAACTATGAAAACTAGCTTGCTATGGTTTCTTGACTACAATTAAATTTGTATACGTAATATTGTTGTATACAATAGTACCAACAACTATAATTACTTTTCAAACCAATTTATTAGAAACAAATTATAATGAAAATTTATTAGAAATAACTTGTAATTAACTTCCAATTTGTTTCTTATAAATTTAAACTACCGTATCACTTAAGTTCATTTGGTATATTTGATAAGATGATCAACGAATAGAGAAGGCAATAAGAAGGTTTGATTTCATTGTTAGATATGCACCAGTTAATTTTACTCGCACGTATTTTTATTTTCCAACCATACACGACAAGATTTGTCTTTTAATTGCAACATTTGGGATACAAAATAAGATGATCACCTTTGTATTTTATCAATTTTTGTATGAGAAACTTTGATCTTTTCTTAACTCTTGTTTTCATTTGTTTATTGTTTTAATCAACTGCTTGTTTGAAATGAGCTTACTTTAAGTGATTTGACATTGCACAAAGTGAAAGTAAAACAGAAGTCACATCTCTTAAAAAACAAAGACACTTATTTTAGGTGCTCCCAAACACACGTTCAGAGTCAATCAAATATCCTTCACAAATCAAGTATACCTAAAAGAAATCCTCCTTTCCATTCATTCAGCTAGAAAAAAGTCTTTTGAACCTGAAAATCAAGCCTCAATTGCTTCCAAATCCTTTAAGCAAAGACTTTACATACAAAAAAAGTCTCCACTCTCCTGCTTAGAATAGAGACATCCAAGCAGCAATATGGGAATATACTTATGAATGAATAATATAAATCAATTTAAAAAAAAAAGGATGATCACAGTCCCTGGGGCAACTATAGTAAAAGTGATCCCAAAAAATTATACAAGTCATTTATCCCTACTTGTACAAAGAGATGGCCATAACTGGGTAATGACCTAAAAAAATGAAATAACTCATACCAATTCCAAAATTTTAGGCCATCAATCAAGGAACTGTGAATGAGAGGCAGCTAGAAGGGCTGCACCAATGCCTGACCCGTCGCTTGTCTGTTCAATGCAAATAGTTTTTGAGACATCTTCATCGAGCAATTCCCGTACAGTGTTCTCTAGACACTTGCTGTACTCAGCATAATGCTCGTATAATCCGCCATCCATGGCAATCACGCTCTTCTGATTCTCGCCATCCACGAGGGTGTCTCTCCCCAGTTTCTTCAAGATTCCCAAGATGCCAGCAGCTGCAAGACGAGCACCTCGTGTAGCAACTATGTTGCAGAGCTGAACAACCACCTTCCTCATTTCTAGGGAGGTATCTGGTATCTAAAATTGAAAACATAAAACATAAGTCAATATGACCAAGTTCATGTGTTTCAGGTACTATTAGATTTTTGAGATATAGATTACATACCATCAATTATTGTATTTTTTTTTTTACCATATTGTATATATGAGGTTTGTCATTCTATCAAAATAGTTAAAACCAATTTGATAAGAATTACCTCAAGGTTATATACCTTGATTTCAATGTCTAATTAGTCGGTGTTGGACTCGTAATATATTCTAATAGGTGTAATAGGAAATTAAAACTCTGTAGATGTCTGCATGCTCAAATATAAGCACAAACACACTCTAAATTTCAAAACCAAAAGTTCAAATCATTGTATAGGTGCTGCAAAAGCCATTCTATGTAACTTCTTTTTCACAGAAATGGGGACGTATGATTCTCACCTCCAAGACATTCTTCAGTGTGTTTCCAACCACATTGAGATCAGCAGATGTATCGTGGTGCATCGCAGACATATCCGGGGTCCTGTACATTAAAAGCTATGGTCATGAACTTAATATATGTTAACAGTTCTATGAAACTTCCATTAACTACAAAAGGCACCGCAATCGAGGAATGTATCATACAATCAAGTGAGAGCAATATTGTGACAATAAATCGTTCAGCGCCCCAGCTGGTGATTGCTTACATGGCCCGTGGAAAAGATAAATGAGTGCCTTCATACTGATTTGTGCATCCTACCGCATTCCGTTCTCATTATCTATGCCCAACTTCTATCATGGCATGTTCGATCAGATTCAGTATATCCTATGCTAAACTATGTCAGAAATGGTATGAGACCACTTACTTCTACTAGGGCCAAATTGAAAAATGATTTTGTAAAAACTTTGGTCCTTCGACATCAAATTTGAAAGAATTATGATTTAGGCCTAAATAATAGATGTCTACAATTAAAAAGAAGGCTAACCTAGAAGACTAGAAACCATTTTATCTATTGAAGTTCTTCACCAACCTATTCAAGCCGATTGTTTTTGTTTAAGAGATAAATATCCTCATTGATCACATTAAGAAGACAGAACTATGGTATTACTTGGTCAGATTCATGAAGTTGCATTGTGTAAAAGATGCCAATGTTTGCAGTCTTTAGTAAGGCAGGATTTTGATCATGTTTAACTGATTGATGTTATAAAAATTAACATAACAGTGGCAGGATGGATAACTTGATACCTCAGTATAAACGGAACTTCCAATTTTGGAGGAACAGTATCACCAAATAAGCAAGCTTCATCAGCCATTCTGCACAATACTCGGCGGACGATTTCTCCCAAATACATGCCAGAAATTAGCTTCTCAAAAATCTGGAAACATCATAGAGTACTTCAGGAAAAGAAGCAATATAATTCTATCAAAGCAGATGAAATGGAACGTAGGATGAATGGAATTACCATATAAGCTCACCTGATCACCAGGGTTTAAACTTTCAGCATCTAATGCAATATCATACTCAGTTAATGGAAGGTCTGATGAATGAAAGTTTCCCCACTCCATGTTAATAGCCTGAAGCCAAAAATTCAGATAGGCTTCAATTGTCGTTCCACTATTCTTAATACCTATTATGCAGTCCTCATTAAGATAAAAAAACTCACCATTTCACCAGATTTTGGCAAAAGACCATGCCATTTCGGTATTGCTTGAGAACGCTCCACATAGGCTGCATTGGTTCCAGTACCTAAAATAACAGCAGCAACGACATCTTTGTTTGTGTACCGACCTCCTGCTAATGTCCCAACGGTATCATTGACCTAAGATAAATAGTGAAAGTAAGTTCAGGTAGAAAGCATAATACATAGAATAGGCATAGTCGTTAGATCAATTACCATCGCTGTTACGCGCATATCCAGGCCTTTTCTCTCAATGGCTTTTGTCAATTCTGCCACAACGTCCTGGCCAACCTATTAATGGAATACAAATAAATAAAATTAGTATGCATAAAGAATTAAAGACATGGGAAAAAGGTTGTTCCCAAAGTGTAAACCCCATAATTCATTAGAAGAAGATAGTTGAAACATGAGAAATCATAAAATGAATAAGGCATTTATGACAGTGCACCGAAATGCAACTTCAGACCAAACAATGGCATAGTAAAGAGGTAAATTGGAAAGAAAATTACAAGACATGGAAAAAATCATTAAGCTAAAAGGGTCTAACTGATCTGTTTCATAAAATGTAGGGTTAGAAAGAGAAAAAGCTTGTATTCTCATTAATTCCGTCTTTGTTCAGCGATGTTATAAGCAAACAACAAGAGCCAAAAGCAAGATGTATAGCTTCATTAGAATTGTAAAAAGCAGATGAAATTACACTAAACTTGTACCAAAAATTATTTGGATAAATTAAAACTTTGTTTCAAGTTATGACGCAGATCAAGTTAGCTGAAGCAGAGTAGACCGTATAATCTTCTAAGGGTGTCTAAAATTATGAATCGAAACAAAAAAGGTTAATTATAATACCAATTTATACTATCAATATTACAATAACAGAAATAGATAACAACATGGAAGATACCATGCATATTGTTCTTGGAAGCATAAGTTACTTAAAAAACTTTCTAATTCATCACAACAAAGGAGATAAACAATATTAATGAATAAGAAAAAACAGGGGATAAAAGGATAAACCGCGTCATCTATGGAGAAGCCCTTTGTCCACTTGATAAGGTTTCCAGAAGCAATTGATGTTTGCATTACAGGGAATGAAAAGGTAAAACCTAACTCCCTTTGTCTACCAGGAGGAACTTGAAAATCTTGACCTTCATTGGCAACAAATTTTGCAACTTCTGCTGCAATATAGTCAAAGAGTTCCTGATTCAAATTGTTTTTAAAATTAATTATACCACCTCTCACACCGCTTGAATAAATCAAAAGCGAACAACAATTCTTAGGAGACAAGAGCTTACATCTGCTGTCCCAACCATTAAGTTAGCAGGAATTGACACCTCAGTGAATTCTTGACTAACAACACCAACATCTTTCCCACCCAGTTGCACTCGGAGCACACGGAAGTTGGTTCCTCCAAGATCTAATGCATAAAATAATCCTTCCTCATTCCTGAAAAGAGAGGGGTCCACTATATAATTTGGTTGTAGAATATTTCTAGTGGCTGAATGCATGAATAATGGAATACTAAAGTTTTGTCAAGAAACAACGACAATGACGGTGACACAAAAGGCCCCATCTCACTAAGTGGGGTTAGCTGATTGGAAGGTGCAGAATCAAAAGACCATGAATCCAAGTGTCGTTGCTAACTAAAACAGAGTTTCTTTTTTCACAAAATGCCAATTTATCTTCCGAGCCATGCATGCCCAAATAAGAATCAGAATACATAATTTGGTCCTTCAAAATTCAATACCAAACTTTGAAAAATCAAATGATTGTGGCATATGCATATCAAGTCTACAATCTAACTTCACACTATTAACAATAACAGCCATCTACTTGATATACTCACCAAAGTCACAATTCTCATAGAAACATGTAAAACAAATAATATCAAGATAACACAAAAGAGGACTAAGTAAGATCTCCCTTTGCAGCCTGCAGGATGAGAAAAGGCAAACCACGATAGAATAACTCAAGCGAGCAATAATTTTGCATTTGAGCAAAAGCAAATTACAAAGAATTTGAGTTATCAATCACATAATCATCGAGAAAGCAATCGGCAATATATCAGATGATTATATAAACTCTGAAATAACTTTTCTAACGTCTCATTGAAATTGAAACCAATAAAACCATGAATCATTATTGATTCAGAGATCAAAATGAGAAAGATTGTAAAGGATGAGAATCAAGATTACCCAGTTGGAAGATTATCAACAAATGTGATGAGCATTTTGAGATTGCTCCCACCTTCAGAGGCAAGCCCGGCGTGCATTTCTACCGCCATTGCATCGGCGATCTCTTTCAATTTTCCAACAGGGGTGGCACATTTTTCCTCCAGCTCCTGCAAAATGGCCGTCGCACGGGCCCACAGTTGAGATTTCTTCATGCGGCGGCGCACCAGAAGGACCGCCACTGCAACCGCCGTCGCGGCGCATATCACTGTAGCTCCGACGACCACCTTACCCATTTGGGTTAAAACTCTAAGAAACAACCCAATCCAACCAAAAAGTTCCGACCTTTGGCGCAAAAAATGGATCCCAAGATTAAATTTGGGGATTATATATATCATAAAAATAGAGAGACAGAGAGGTTACTTGGCTTGAAAGATTGGATTGGAAGGTTTGGGGAGTAATGTGGCATTGTCCCAAAAAGTGAAATTTGGATTTGAAAGGAACATATGAATTTGTTGAGAGGTGGACATATATGGGAATTGGATCAAAAGATGGTGACAGGACAGGACAAAAGGGCTTTTACAGAGGGATGGAACGTGACAGCACATGAGTTTTATAGTGCAACAGAACATAACAAAAATTTCAATAAATTATCGTTTACTCCTACCATTCTTAGTTATAAAATCGTTTTAATTTTTTTGAAGAAATTAAGGATGTAAAATTAGTCACTTTAAATTATCTATAATTATCTTTTTTTTTTATCAAAACTAATCTTTTCTACTTATAAACTAACATATAATCTAATTGCATATGACATATGTTATAATTTAGTGGTCTAATTTACCTTTCTTAACTTCACAAAATAAAAATAAAAATTAAAGTGATATTATAGTTAAGACCGGACGGAGTATATTTTAATAAATAAGTAATTCTTAGGTGAACCGATGCATTACATTATTTATGGTGTGATTAATTACAAGTAAATAAACCTATTAGCTTTGACATGGAAGTTTTTATATGACTTGACACCCTAAAAACCTTAACCAGCAAAATAAATTAAATCTCATTTTTTTATGCTTTTTATTTTACAAACTGAAAAATATAATTTTTACTTCAAATTACTTGTGACCACAAAATAGATCTAATATATTTACTTGTGACCACAAAAAACCTGCTATACGAATTCACTTAAAAAAATTCTTTATACAAAGATATGGTTTCTTTGACTTTTTGTTTCATTTTTTTTAAAAAAAATATAGATTTTAAAAAGAATATGTCCCTGGTGTGGGTGACGTACTTGATGAAAAGAAATTTATAAATTGAAGTGATATAAATTGTTACGACCCAAAAAATAATAATTAAAAGTAAATTTAAATTAGAAAAAATCATGATTATCTAACCCGGCCCGGAATCTGCCGGCATGTCCACAAGACCGGTCCGAGTTGATTAGTAACCCGGGGTGACCCAGAGTAACTTGAGCTCAACCCGGTAACCCGGTGGGTTGTTGGTTTTACCCGGTTTCCTTTTTTTTTTTTATGTATATATTTTAATTTTTTATACATATGAATTATAGGAAGCAATCTTGGTCAAAGTCAATGATTATTTTGGTGTTAATAACTATTAGTTTAATGACTAAATAACTGTAGATATGAATATTTTGTTATCATTTATCTATTTTGATATTTTACTAAAAAGAATATTCAATGATTACTTTTTATGGTATCATTTTATGGTTGATTGTTGTTGTAATGTAGATATGTCAAAGAAATTGTAAAGAATTTTGAATAAATATATGATTATTTTGTTAGTGATTTAAGGTATTGAATTAATATTTAAGGTAGAAATTATTTAATGTCAATATGATATGATGTCAATTTGTCAAACCAACTAGAAAGAATGTAGGATACTATAACGATTTTTTATAATGATTCAAGGTGATGAAATGAAATTTATTGTTTAGAATTTTGGAATGTTTGATGGGATTTTAAACATTTTTTATTTTTTATTTATTAACTAGCTGGCCCTCCAAGTCGACTACGGGCTAACCCACTAACCCTTCACCCACTGCCTCAACCGAGTCAGTGGCCGGTCCGGGTTTGATTACCTTGGGAAAAAATGGTAATAATTGTTTAAAAGAAAATTTTAAAATCATAGAGATATTTATTTTCTCATATCTAATAGGATCTTATTAGTATCCCAACAAACTCTTACTGTGATAAAATTTAAACTTTGATTTGTTAACTTGGAGTTGATATTTAATTTATGAGAAATTCTTAAGTGAACTCGGTGCACCACATCATTTATGGTATGACTAATCACAATTAAACACGTAAGATCTGATATGAAAATTTGACCTGGCATCCTAAAAGATTGTAGCATGAAATTCTTCTAGTCCTGCACTTTATTATTTGTTATTGTTAGATTAGTTATCGACTTACCGTGTTGTTTGATAACTGCGTAAACTATATTTTAATTTGTGTTTGTCATTTCATAAGTATTTGCAACTTTGAATGGTAATGTATTGAAGATTATCATGGTTGTTTCTAATTTATACTAAGAAATTAATATTAATAATATAGTAGAAGTGTAGCTGGATATTATATTGAGTTTTTTTATATGAATTAGTGGGATGCTCATGCCTATTAAGCCCACACAAGTTTAGTCTAACCCATTTGTCATGGTATTTAATGCGTATTGACAGGTATGAGCTAGCTCACACCCAATTAGAAATAAATGGGTGGGCGACGGGCACACCCTCAGTTGGCCCATTCAACCTATAGCTCAACTCTACTGAATCCCCAAACCTATTCTTCAGTATCCACCACTACCGTGTCCACATTTGTATCACCAAAAGTCTCTGCACTTGTAAAGAGGTCTTTGAATTTCACAATTCAGGATTTTTGTGTTCTCTACCGTGCTTGCTCCTCTACTTGTACAAAATACATGCATGGTGATATTCGAGACAACTCTGCAACTGGTGTTGAGTTCTAAAGTGGCCGAAAAGGGATCTCTACTATCGATCCCAACAGATGAGGGTATATATAATAAGGTGGCACCATTCATTTCCACTATTATCGTGTTTTTACCCTAATAATTTTGTTGAAAAGCAAGTAAAATTAAAACCCCCCCTCTCTCTTTGTGAGAGGATTTTTTTTATGGTATGGATTTGATCATATCTACGATATTATCTTGTTTGTTTCAACTATTTTAATGAGTTTTGGTTTCTTTTATATGAAAATTGTGTAAAATTTGATTATGAACTTTACTATGGTGTAAATTTTTACTGGACATGATGCTTCGACATTTTTTTCTTACTCTATCTTTTTTTAGCAAAGTTTTGATTGCTTTATTATAATTTCTTTTTAAATGTGAGTTTTATGTCTGTATTCTGTTGTTGCTTTCTTTTGTTCAAATCTCCTATTCAAACAAATATGCAATAAATATGAAGGAGTTATATGGTATATATATAGTGGGACTATTATTCCCACGGTTATATATATACACATATGACTATGGTATATATAATTAGATAGTTATTCCCCACATGAGTAATATTATAGTGGTTATATTGGGATAAGGGCCTAAAATGCCCCGGAAGTTTCCACCAAGGGGCACTGGGTGTCGGGAAGTTTTTTTAGGGCCAAATGTACCCCGGAAGTCGTAAAAATGGGGCAATTTAACCCCTCCGTTAACAGCTCTTAACGATCAACGCCTTTGACCGTTATATGCACACGTGGCATGAATACGTGGCATCCACGTCATCCTCATTTTCCATGTCAGATTTTTTAAAAAAAATAAAAAATAGGGATAAGGGCTTAAAATGCCCCGGAAGTATCTATCAGGGGCACTTGGTGTCTGAAAGTTTTTTTAGGGGCAAATATACCCTGGAAGTCAACAAAAGGGGGCAATTATGCCCAACTCAGACAAAAACCCATATACCCTAGAAGTTTTTTTTTTGGGCAAATATACCCTACAAGTTATGCAATTGCCCTATTTTTTTGACTTCCAGGGTATATTTGCCCCCTGGTGGATACTTTCGGGGTATTTTAGGCCCTTATCCCCTAAATCTAATTTTTTTATATATTTTAATTAATATATGATGGAAAAAATGAGGATGACGTGGCATGCCACGTCAGAATATAACGGTCAAACGCGTTGACCGTTAAGAGGTGTTAACGGAGAGGCAGTTTTGCCCCCTTTTTGTAACTTTCAGGGTAAGTTTGCCCCCTAAAAAACTTTCAGACGCCCAGTGCCCCTTGGTGGAAACTTCCGGGGCATTTTAGGCCCTTATCCCTAGTTATATTCACCACGATTATATGTATATGAATATGATATATATAGTGGGACGGTTATTACCCAAGTGAATCATATTATTGTAAGACGGTTATTTCCCACGGTTATATGTATATGTATATGTATATGTATATGGCATATATATAGTGGGACAATTATTTCCCATGTAAGGTGGTATTATAATGGGACAATTATTCCCACGGTTATATGTATATGAATATGGTATATATATAGTGGGATGGTAATTCCTCACGTAAAGTTATATTATAGTGGGACAGTTATTCCCCATGGTTGAATACAAGTGTTACATTGGAAATAAATACACAATTGAACATTTCGATTTTGCAATTAGCCAAATGGTTTTTTTTCATATTTTATTCAAATAAATTGTTTTATCTTCTTAAAAAATATATTTTCGAAAAGATATATGTGCTTTTGTTTCCTTCTGCGTACTTTGCTATTTATGCTTGCGTCCATTTATGAATTCACTAAGTCAGTGGTGGACTCACCCGACTCCTTACATTTTTTTAGGTATTCAGTTAGTGTCCTAAAGATTCTGTGACGTCACGGCTATTATGGTGGTGTCAAATATTTGTAATTTGAAATCTTTATTAAGTGGAATTATTTGGCTTAACCTACGCGTTGATCACAACTCAGATTTTGGATTTTGGGTCGTGACATAAACATTCAACTAATTTAAGTAATAGTCTCAATTTAATGACGTATCCCAATAAATTAAGGACTAAACTTATGTCCAGTGCATTATAACCAGTTCATCCACTTCACCATTGAGAAATCGACACATTGACATTTTTAACGCACCATTCTAACGCTGTAACAGAATACGGACTACTCATCGTCTCTATTCTCCATTGATAGGTACAAGACACCACTGAAATTCTGACAATAGCAACAAGCTTGTTACCCAGAAAAATTTGGGAAGTGCCTCAAATTGATGATGCTCCGACTGTGGCACGCCAAAGCTCACCCGGACTTGGAAAAACTCTCATGTTGGCTCAAATATTTAAGGTGGCAACAACAAGAACAGTGGGAAAATGGGTGGTCGAAGGCGAGGGGGGCGAGAGAGAGAGTTGGGATTGATTAAAAAACAATCATTTTTAAATAGTGACATGGGAGTCATCAGATGAAAAGTAACATCGTTAGTTTTCATTCAGGGAGGTGGCATTTTTGCCACAATTTAAAGAAATTTATGAGCATTTTTGCACCCAAGAAAAGTTTATGATGCCTGAAGCCCTTTTGAGAAAAATTTAGGGATATTTTTGCTCCTTCACCTGCTTACAAAATTCATTTTTAAATAGTGGTGTTTGGCCCATCAGATGAAAAGTAAAGCCGTTAGCTTCCATTAACGGTAGAGTCATTTTTGTCCCAGTTTAAAGAAATTCATGAGTATTTTTACATAAAAAAAACTTTATAATACATGACACACTTTTAAGAAAAGTTTAAGGTATATTTGCCCCTAATAAACAAAAGACGTAGACATTGACATCTAATCGATATTATCGTTGGTACACACTATACTAAAACGATCATGCAAAGTTTACAGACAAAAAAGCCAAGAGGACATTCTCACCAACAACAACAAAAAAAAAGACAAGAGGATATGGAGTGACAAACAGCAAAACAGGGTCGCGTATGGGTGAGCAAAATCAAACCGAACCGAGTTAAGCTCGGTTTTTATGGTTCGGTTTTCGGTGTATATTCGGTTTTTTTAATTTGGTTTTCGGTTTTCGGTTTTCGGTTCGGTGACTTAAAAAATACTTCCTCCGGTCCTAAATATAAGACCACTTTGACTTTTTTTTGTGGAAGTTAAGGAAGCAAATTATACTACTAAATTATAACATATATTACATAAAATTAGATTATACGTTAGTTTATAAGTAGAATAAATTAGTTTTGAGGAAAAAAGATTTTCTTTTGGACCGAATCTACTTTTTTTTTGGACTGGAAAAAAAAGTTAAAAAAGTCAAAGTGGTCTTATAATTAGGATCGGAGGGAGTAATTCAGTTAAAACCCAAAAACAGAAATATTAAAAAAATATTTTTTTACATATTTTTCTTTTTATACATTTAAGTTTTAAAATTTAAAACTTAAAGTTTTTTCTTTGTATTTTGCATTTTTCCTAGAAATCTTATATTATGTTTCTAGTTTATATATTGTATTATGTTATTTGGGATATTATTGAGGTTGTTAGGTTTATAATTTGTATTGAGTTTTACTTATTGAAAATTCAAAAAGTCTAATTTATTTAAAAAGAAAAAAATTTGGTTATTAACCGAACCGAACCAAAATATTTCGGTGAATTCGGTAAATCGCTTTCGGTTCGATGTTTAAACTTTTTACTATTTGATTATTTCGGTTTTTACCGAAAACCGAACCGAATAACGAATGCTCACCCCTTGGTTCGAGTCACATTGAAAGTGACGTTTGGGCATTTGAAATATTGAAAGGCAATGCATAGAGGAAAAACAAGAAAAATGAAAAAGTGAAGAAAGTATAACACACTTTTATAAGAGCCAATATCAGGAGAGGAAGAAAGTGAAAGAGGCTCTTCAGTCCAAAAAAAGAAAAAAAAGAAAGAAAGAAAGAAAGAAAGAAAGAAAGAGGTTCAATCTCATTTATTGATTGAGGTTAGAGTAGGAAAACGGCTCTGGAAACTACGTTTTTTTTTTTATTTGTTCTATGAGATGGGTAGCACATTATACAAGTGTGCAATGTTATAGATTTTATGTTTATAATCAAAGAATATTCAAAAAAGATATTATATTTATTTAATTCAAAATTATATTAGAATGAACCTTTTTTACTAATCCACTTTTATAGTACTAAATCTCTTGTTCACTTAATTTAAACAGAATTTTAGTATGTTTATGTAAAATATTTAAAAATTGATTAGAATGGTCACTTTTTATGAACATTGATAAAATGTACTTAACATTTATGAATTATAAAAAAAAACACATTTTTATATATGATTAAAAAAATTAAATCATTCTAAAACTTAATAATTTAAATTAAATTATATATCATTTCAAAACATCTTAACCAATATATACCAATATATGTTTTATGAAAAAAAATTTCAAATTATCTGATAAATTATTTTTATAAATAAACGATTTTAAAATTTTATAATTACTGAAAACAAAATAACATAATTATAAAATTAATTAAAATTGATATATGATCAAAGTTAATAAATTTTATAATATAAAAATATGAAATTATAAGATAAAATTAATTTTCAATGTTGGTAAGTATGTGTTTAAATGGTTATTAAGTATTATTTATGTTATTTAAACATATTTTGGTCAAAAATATGGGTCAATATTGTAATTTATCAGTCAACTAACGGTTGGGTGGATGTAAATTGAATTTCAAAAATAGAAGAGAGGCTTATACAACATATATTTTGATTTAAAGGTATATTCATATACATTTGCACAATAGATGGGAGTCTTTGTAATTTTGATTAAATAGAGGGAGGTCGATGTATATTACTCTTACATTTAACATTGCTATTTTTTTGCCAACATAATATTAGTAATAATGGTTTGTATAAAACATATTAATTTAAGAGGACTTCAATTTAATCCCCTTATAAGATATACAAATTTATTTAATCAAATTAAATTGAATATTTTTTTCTACTTGTAAAAATTAACCGCATAGTTTTCTCCCTTAAAAATAGGATCACATTTCTAAATTTAGTGTAGATGATGTGTATTAAATAGAATGGATCTTGAATTGGTTTCACGGAAGAGTGCTTTGAAACGTGTATTCTAAATGTCTGTTTGAATACCATATTATCATGGGATAATTTTGCCTTACAGGGATTTTACCTAACAATTTTTTTTTTTGGGATCAATGACGCCCTAAAAGTGTGAAAAGTCAAATGTATAGCAAATTGGTTTCTGATATAAAAATGTATTATTAGTTTAAGGCTAGTTAGTTAAGGTGATTAATGGAGTAGAGTTGGGCTTAATACCAATTACTTCATTAATCAGAAATTAGCTAACTAAGCTTAGGATTAGGTGGGGATTGGGCTATTGATATGTAATAGGCTTATAATTCTGTAATGGGCTTAGTGGACTTATTTTAATAAGGTCCTAATACGCTAAATAATCAGATTAGAAAAAATTATATAAATATGATGATTCTTACTGTTGAATCAGTTGTTGGAATTAATGAGAATTGTTCAGTTTGAGTCCTCTGTTTCCTCTCTGTGTTTCTTCTTCTTTGACCCTCTTTGCAACTCTTGTTCCTAAACCTCTGTTCTTTCTTCTTCTCTACCTTCCTACTCCTTCTTTCCCAATTTCCCAGCACAGATTTAACAATCTTGTGACAGTTTCACAGTTCGGAAGAGTACTTTGAAGCATGTATTCTAAATGTATGTTTGAATGCCATATTAACATGGGATAATTTTGCCGTGGAAGTACTTGTTTGGTAGCGATTTTGCCTCAAGTCTTATTTTTGGATTAATACGTCGCAAAAGTATGAAAAGTAAAAAATGTAGCAATGTCTCCTTAAACTTACGAAAGCATTAATGAACGTTATTCAATATCATGTCATGATCTACATCACAATAAAGATAAAATGATTTTACCTCTGAAAATTTTCCTTGAAAAGCTACTTTGCCCCATAAATTTTCAAACTTTCAGGGGCAATTGGTAAAAGGAAAACTTCCATAGATATATTGCAACTAAGCGAATGCAAAATTTATATTTATCCCCATTTTCATTGTACTCGTCACATTTCGCGCAATAGTCGAGACACCTAATGCGTGAGAAAAAGGAATAAGTTTGCTGAATTTGTTTTGAACATGCAATCCAAACATGCTTTAAGGCTTTATACTAAAGGTTTTAGAGTTCAATTTGGGACACCACAAGTTAGATATATTGGAATACCTTTGTTTACTAGGAGACTGTATATAATGTAGCATGCTTCTTTGTTGGATAAACTAAGAATATACTCTATTTGGTCCTACTTATAAGATCACTTTGACCTTTTTTTTTTTTTGAGAAATTAATGATGCAAAATTAACCACTTTAAAATTTCTATAGTTATCTTTTTTTCCTCAAAACTAATTTATCTTACTTATAAACTATCCTATAATACAATTACAAGTAAGATATGTTAAAATTAAGTGGTCTATTTGACTTCCTTAATCTTCACAAAAAAAGTCAAAGTAATTTTATATTTAGGATCAGAGATAGTATAACCTATCTCGTTGGTGCAATTAATGTTTCTCAACGCTTGAAGCTTTAAATTGATTAGAAGTACGAAGTTACATAAACTAAGTGTTGCAAGTAAAGCTGCACTTGGTGCATTGCCTCAGTGAAAATGCAAACCTCTTGCATAAAAGAGGCAAAGATTATAACCGGCCTCATTTTCATTTTTTTTAAGAGAAAACCCATTTGTTGGTACCCATATTTTTATTCAATTTTGATACCTATAGCTTATAGTCTCCTAATTAAACCATTAATTGTGCTTAATTATCAATATAAACTCATCTATCTTTGTTCTATTAGCAATTTCGTATGACTAGCCTATAGAAGCCAATGGTTTTTAAAAATTAAAATTAAATCATTTAATTATGATAAAAATATATATAAGTATCAAAATCAAAACTAAATAAAAGTATAGATACCAACAGGCAACAAGTAAAGCTACAGGGAATGACTGAAGCTTAGTCCTCACAAATGTGGATAATAGGTTGAATGGGTAAGAGGCTGCATAAATTAAAAATACTAAATTTTAGCCTAATAATATATTTCCTTGATTTCTTTTTATAAGATCGGGTTTTGAGGACATAATGTTCTTTTTTTTCTTTTTTAATTGTAGGGAGTACAATAATATAATTCAAGATATACGGCACTTAATTGAGGGTAAGATTGAAAATGAAGAAATAAATTTAAGAAAAATCATAAGGCACTCTTTACAAGAAATTTATAATTCTTATTATAGCTGTAGAAATGTTTTAGGTCCAAATCAAGTGGGAATTAATTACATTTTCCTAGATTTTGAAAATGTTTCATATAATTTTATTTTACAACGCTCAAGAGATATCCATAGCGTTAACTTTGGGTAATTTTCTTAAAAAAAACTGTTCACACGAAATTACGCACTCGTTAATCACCAATTCCACTGTAGTGATGATGCCTTACAAAACACGGCGTAGCTAAATTAGTTGAGGAATTCCATATGACCATATTCAGGTAAAAATATCTTTTAATATATAAAAAACACTTTTATAACTATAACCTCATTATTTCTTGATCTTGACTTGCCTCATATTTTTTTGGATTAATCCACCCATATCCGCCACTATTAACAACCGATTAATCCCGTTTAACCAATAAATAAGCATTTAATCACGATCTAGGTAATATAAATACGAAAAACAAAACGTACAGGTCAAATAGGGGATATATATGTCAAAGCAGAAATATACAAGAAGCCCTGTTCGCCATGTATATATATCATTCCTACTTCATACCCAAACTAAGCTGAAGTTGAGTCCCCCAAACAAACACCCCCCCCCCCCCCAAAAAAAAAGGAAAAAAAAAAAAACCCGTTAACCCATCTTTCTTGACTATTTCCCTTTTGAACAAAATATGTAACAAGAAGCTAAACAAAGTAGAAAAGGAAAGTGGTCACAAATCTGCCACAAAACAGAGCACCCAACTGCATGTCAAGCATGCTTCCTAGCCAAACTTTAAGAGACAGGACAACATTCTATGTAAGTTCCATAATGCACCAAAAAGATTATGAACTGTACAGACGTAGTGAGTTGTCACAATTAGAAGCTCTTCAGCTAATGACAACTAAGTGCCAAATTTGCAGAGGTTGAAGGAAAAGCCAAGCTTTGCCTGAAAAGAAAGAGCAATGAACGCCACCATTTAAATTCAGTACTTACCCGAACTGGATGGCATTTGCTTCTTTTTCTCCTCTGCGTAGTCTCTGCTTTTGAGATTGTGATGTTGTCCAAAATTTGATCTCTCTCTCCAGAAATTGAAGTTGAATCATTTTCTCCTGGTTGATGCTATATACATTCGAATCTCCTGTGTTATTTATATGTTAAACTGAATCTCTTGTCATTGACCAAAGAAGAATCAACAGCATAAAGACAATCTATGGGCAGATTTGCTACAAAAAAGTTATGATTATGCAAAAAGCATGCCTTATCTCTAGCTTCTGAACAAATTGAGCCATCTATGCCCCTGGAATCAAGAACCTTTCCTGCTGCAGCATTTAGCCATGGATATTTAAAAAAGAGAAAGAGGTATATGGTCAGCGCAAAACATCAGAGACAATGAGCAAGATAAAATAATCAACAAAAATACAACTAATATCCAGAAATAACACACGCGCACATGCACACACACACCACACACTTATGTGCCGAATGAATCCTTGTAGACATCTATCAGGTAACACTCAGCAATTAGATGATACTGGTGCTTCTTTCTTTCTTTTGGATGGGTTGTGAAGCAGTAAAATAAAGAGAATATAACACATAGAAAATGAAATAATAAGCAAAAACAATTCAACAATGAGAGGAAAAAAAGAAACTGGAAGATAAAACCTCATATTGCTCCAAAGCTCATCTTGCATTAATCCTTTTTCACTAGTAACTGCATTCTCCAAAAGTGCAACAGAGCCTCTCTTACATGCAACATCCTGCAAAGAGGCTATCCCATCATTCTCTCTGACAGTCCCCTCAACTCCTACGTTATCATCAGCACAGCCTGCTACTGATTCAATCCCAGCATCCTCTGAAGAACCACCATCACTTGTAGATGTAATGACGCTAGAATTTGATGCACATTCAGCTTCTTGTTCAGGAGATGTCATTCCTTTATCCAAATCATTTTGCCCTCTGTATGACAATTCAATGCTTTCCATAGGTCTCAACTCTTGACCATCAGAAATGGCATCAGGAGAATTGGAAACCAAAGCTTGAAATCGATTCACTTCAAACAGGCACGTTCTGTCTCTTGTACTGCTGCCCAAGCTATCCACTGATCTATCCAATAGATCCGAAGAAATTGAATCTTGCCTATGAGGATTACTAGAATGCCTCTTTGCAACATCGTGCCCCTCACCCACCATATCCTCAATTTTCCTTTTGAGGTTTTTGTCAACATGTTCATTCCCACACACATCATCTACACGAGATGATTTAGCAGGCTCCTCTCCTTGTGCTGTTGGCTTTGACTGTCGAGATCTCTTAGAGTGACCATTAGGTAAAACATAAGATGGAATTTGCCTTCTTCGAACGTGAGAAACATATATTTTCATCCCAGGTTTCCAGAACATGTACATATTAACAGAATGTCGGAATTCATCAACTGTCCCACGAATATCAAACTGTTGACCTTCTTGAACAATCTCCCCTTGCTTCCTCTGCAATCCCATGAAAAAAGCACAATGTGCACATTGTCTAGAAGCATCCACATACTCATGAGGATAAGGATGACACTGCAACTTTCCAAAAGTGTCACGCTCAATCTGCATAGAATATTTGACAGCAACCAATGAGTCAAGAAAGATTATATTTGCTGTAATCCTAGCAAAGTTCCCCAGTAAAATGAAACATTTAAAACTAGCCTCTTTGCTTGCCACAAAAATATAAGATACACTACCATCAAATTCAGCTGCCGAAGTCGAGATTCCACCCAACCCTTCCATGTACGCAAGTCATCAGCATCAGCCGCTACTATGTCAACTTGCAGATAATTTTTATAACTTTCAAAGAAAAGATATGGCTCAAACATAAGACTCCAACATGCTTTATTCAAATCTATTTCCTGGATTTGTTAAACAAGAACACAGTATCAGCATCAACAATACACCTCCAAAAGGCTTATGCACCTAAAATATGAACAGCATCAATAAACCCACCCCTTACCTCACACATATTATTGCCATAATGAAACTGTTCCATCATAACCCGAAGTGTACTTGTTGAAACATTGTAACTAGAATTCATACAGGGATAGGCGGGAGTAATGATGGGCATATGATGTGTTCGGTCACGAGGATTCTTACGAGGATCCCAAACAGAAAATCCAAGCTCATTCTCCTCAATTGGACACAACATAACAGGATTTGGCCAGCGCCATTGAGTATAAACCCGGAAGAATCGTGAGACAAGCATACTTGGAACTGCATTTGGATAGAGCTGGCACACTCTAGCAACAAGAATGGCCCAATTTACACCACCAAGAAATCCAGTCACCTGAATCCAGCATTGCAAAAAGAACATTGGAAAATTTCAGAACAAGCAGCATATTCAATAACCATATGGCTGATGATAACAAGTAAAATAAACTAAACAATTTGAACGGAAAACGAGGGAAAACATGTTACTCACATTGGAATAAACACCTCGTCTTTTAGCCCAAAATTTTAAGCAACGAAGCGTTGTTCGAAAGTGCTACAAACCAAAGTATAGACAAAAGTTAATTGGACTTGGTCATGGGCACAACGAGATCTCCCAAATACCACAAAGCCATTTCCAAAGGAACCTGAGAGCTACATTTCAGGAATATATGAAAAAAGATTAATTACCTCAACATTTGGAACAAGCTTTAAAATTTGATCTGCAACTCGGCATCCATTCAGACTCCGAACAGTAGGCTCATCCACATTGTATAAGACAGAAACATCAGATATGTCCAAGTTCTGTTCATAAATAGGAAATATATTACGGGTTCAAAAACAAAAGGGAGAAACTATCTAGGCGTTGGAAATCCTAACATAATAAAATTAACCAACACAGACATCATTCTAATTCCATCCGTGCCACAATAATACACATTAGGATTAAAAGCCACACCTAAATTACATGCCATCCATTTTAACTTCAAAGGTAAAGGAAATACTAAAAATCTCAAAACATCTTAGCAGTAATGAGTGGAAACACCAGACTAAAAGGAAGATCTTTATTGCAATTCAGATACAAGGTAGGTAATTTTGATCACGCAGTAAGTGGAAACAGGGAACTAAGAATCAGCACTTACTTCTGGCACAACCAAGCAAGATATACTGGCATAAAGTAGATCAATTGATATTCCATCAAATTTGAATTTCATAACCGGTACATGTGCATCCGGAACCGGTTGCAGTTCAGAGACCTCGTCCATGATTGCCAGAATGTCATGCAATACAAAGAAAAAGTCATCCTGATGAAGAAATACGAAAGTTACACTCCAAAAGGAAAAAGATAATGATTTAGAAAAAGAACATATATCAATATTATTTGCATTCACAACATACCTCTCGGTTCACATAGGATGGTCCTATACATAATGTATCTATGTCTGCCCCAGGACCATGAACCTGCAACATATAAATTAATTTACAGAAATTAAATCCCAAAAAATAAAGAATAAATGAAAAGAGACAAAAAAGGTATCATTTAGTTGCTTAAAAGTGATTTGATAGCTGAGTATGTAAATCAAAATGTCACGAAAAATTCCAAATCCCTGATAATGAATGATATAAAAGCTAATGCATTATTTTAGTAAATATGCAAACGTGCCAAAAAGGAGTTCTTTAATTACGTTTTCAGTACCTAGATGTGATTACTGCACATAAAGCTTAGCGCAAAACAATAAATTCCCAAATCACATACTGCAGAAGATAGTGGAGATTGGAGTCCCCGTTGCATATCCTTACAACAGAGTACCATATGCATAGTATCATGGATAGGCTATTTTTCAACTAATAGTTCATTGAATTTATGGACATTGATGAAGGTTTTAAATAGAACTGAAGTTTTGTGTTAGGAATGTATTTTCCAGGTAGATAAAGTTTAGCACAAAACAATAAATTCCCAAATCACATACTGCACAAGTAGTGGAGATTGGAATCCCCATTGTATATCCTTATAACAAAGTACCATAGACATAAATTCATAGATATGCATACAACAACTTATTTTCTACTAACAGTTCATTGCATTTATGGACATTGACGAAGGTTTTAAATAGAACTGAAGTTTTGTATTAGGAATGTATTTTCCAGGTAGATGCAGGAAAACATATAAATTCCCAGTCTCATATTGATTCATATGTTTGAGATAACATGCTGCATATTTTGACGTGGCACTAAACACTATAAATAACGATGAATGAAAAGGCATGGGCATTGCCCAGAGTCACCAGACAGCAAGACTCAAAATGTTCTAAAAAACTTGGCTAAAGCATGACACAGCAGTTACTCTTCAAGGCTAAGTCATAAAACATCGCAAGTAAAAAATATTTAAAAAAAAAAAACCCACCCCAAGTCGATAAGAACCAAATGTGAATATGACAGCATTAGCATCTTCCACCATTTGATCAGTGTATCCTCTTATCCGAGTCAGTTGCTTCACCCAATCCTTTACTATCTGAAGCAGACAAAAAATTTACTACAAAGTTAAATATTTTAATTTGGAAGTAGGGGTGTGTTGGGGGATGAGGGAACAAGCTGTCATAACATGACAAAATTAGTAACAAGTTAACAACATAACTTCAATAAATAAAAGAGCAGAGCTTAATACCCCTTCAACATACATAGAAATAACTAGACAATATTCCTTCATACTAGATAGAAACATCACTCCAGATAAATTCAAACATAAAGATTCCGTACGACCAGCACTGCTCTTCCAAATAAAATACATTTATGCGACATATCAAGGCTACCCAACAAAAGTTCTATCCCCATAAGTCAACACTGAGAATATTTTAGCTCTAAAAACATAAAAACAGGAGAACCCATGAATATCAAGAAACGCAGAATCACCAGTCCAAGTCGATGAAGGACATCCTCTCTCTTAGAAGCCTCCTCTTCGCTCTCATAGAGACCTGAATCAACCATAAACTTCCGATCCCAAGAGAAAATTCCAGAATTCATCAATAATTCAACCTCAAATAACTGAATTCTCGAAATCTAAGGCACTTAAAAACAAAATCAAACCTTCTCTAACTCCAAAGTCCTTTGCAAGTCAGCTGCCGTTGGCCCAGCCATTGATAAAGGCTTTGTCACACCATATTGCTTGGTCACCGGATGTGAAGGTTGAGACAAAGAAGCCATCCCACGTAGAAAGATTTTACCTTTTCTACTCTTTTTCAAAAAACAGTGATCCCAAAAAAAAAAAAAAACTCAACGAAAAAGAAGAAAACGAAATAGTAATCCGCTGGTTCCGACGGAGATTTCAAAACAAACCAAGAAACGAAAGAATCAGATGAAACAGAAAATCGGAACCCTAAAACTCAACAAACGCCAAGATTAAGGTATAATCTAACGATCTAGAGCGAGATCGAGTTGGGGAAAAAAAGCCCTAGATCCTGAGAAGGACAGTGGGAAAAAAAAAAACATAGGGGGAAATTCCTGGGTGAAAAAATATGACAAGGTTAACAATAAGAACGAAAATCGGATCAGGAGAAGGAGAATTAATGGAAAACAGCGACGAATCCGAGAAGGAGAATAGTGTCGGCGAGGTAGAGAGAGAGAGTGAGGAGAGAGAGAGCGAGATGGAGAATTGGGGTGAGTGGGGTTCGCGGGTAACTGATATTTCTGATATATTAAAATTAAAATTATGATAATTAAATTATCTGTTCATTTGATTTTTTTTAATCTGGGATATGATTGATTTTAGTTTCTTGGATACTTGGATTGGATTTTAAAGAAGAGATCTTCCCCCCTCAAATCTCATTTTGTTTACATTATTTATCCTTATAAATATTTTTAAAATATACTTTTTACTCATTTATATTTAGAGTAAGTTGAGTTTTAATCGATCAAATTTTTTAAAATATACTTTTTACTCATTTATATATATTTAGAGTAAGTTAAGTTTTAATCGATCAAATTTTTTAAAATACACTTTTTATTTTTTTTATTATGTATAGTTTATATGGTTTTTTGTTACAGTAACAAACTGATTATGATATTATTTGGCAATCTAAGGTGGTTATGATTTGAATTTGATTTATTAATAACCTCTACAAAATCAATCAATAGTAATTGATTGATTGATTATTGCCTATCTGATATGATTTTTGGTTACAGTAACAAATGATATTATTTGGAAATCTAAGGTGGTTATGAATTGAATTTGATTTTTTTTTCGAGATACTTTATTTTTTGAAGTATGATTAATTGATGATGATGATGATTAGAAGAACCCACAAGAATTGTCACTAGGTGAGATACACGTGGTGATTTAGGGATGATCAATGATGGTAAAGCCACGCTCCTAATAAAGCGATATTTCTAGCGAAATTGTAGGGTGAGTTTCCTTGACCAACAAGAAACATATATCTTTATGGAATATGTGACCCTTAAACAATTCACGAGTACAAGTAGGCGTTTGGTTTGAACTTTTAACGGGTCCAAAACTCCTTTAAAAGACATGATCAAGCCCAAAACTAAATGCCCATTTTCAATACAAACTTCCCTCATAAATGAAGGAAAGATTCAAATTTTAAGATGGGCTCATATAACTTTTGAGTCAGATAATAGTAAAATATTCAGATATAATCCTACCACCGGTTGACTATTAACCATCAAAATTGTGAGAGTTCAAAACTTCAAATGCCACTAATATGTAGAGCCGGGGAAAATGGGTTCAACCTGCGGGCTCAACCCACCAGCCCGCGGGTTAAAGCAGGTTAGGGTTGGGAAAATTCTAACCCATTTAATGGCGGGCTGCACAGGCCCAACCCATGTAGCCCGTGGGTTGAGGCGGGCTAGCCCGCGGGTTGACGGGCTGGCCCGCCATATATATTTTTTTATTAAAAAAAAAAAAATCCCATTTTAATTTATTATGTTATTTTTTAGATACTTCATATATATAAATTGTGGTTGATACAACCAATTGTGATGTTTATATGATAGAATCTAAACTTTGTTGATAATATTGTTGGTAAAATAAAAGTAGTAAGATATCAATAAAAAAATATGTAATTTTGGAATTAATACTTTTACGGTATTTGGGGTATTCTACTTTAGTTGATGCAATGTTGATTTTTTTTTTGTTGATTAAGAACTTTATTTAGTCTCTTTTGTTATTTTTAAAATAAAAAAAAATAAAAAAATTAAACAAAAAAAAAAAGGTGACGGGTTGGCGGGCCAACCCGCCACCCAGCTAGGTTGGGTTAGGGTTGGGATTTTTGCAACCCATTAAGAAGCGGGCCGCACAGGCCCGAATCATATAACCCGCAACCCGTGACGGGCCAGCCCGCAACCCCGTTTTCCCAGCTCTACTAATATGAGGATTTTAATGATTCTAGTGCTGTAGGCATCCTTTGGGTTATGGTGGACTCTTATCATAAAATTGTGAATTCTAATTTCACTATTTTGATTTTTGAATGGTGGATTCTTATCCATAAAATTGTGAATTCAATTTTCACTATTTTAAGGTATAAGGCTTCTCTTATAAGTATTCTTTGAGTTTGGACAAAATACTTTCAACAAAAAACTATAAGGGAAAATGACAAATAAATAACTTTCAATTTGTAAAATCCCAATAACAACTACACTATAGCTATTAACAACTCCACTATAAGGCATTAACAACTAGTAACAACACAAAATTCCTTATTTGGGATTTTGCAAATTGAAAGGTATTTTTTTGTCATTTTCCAAAAAAAACTACAATCTACAAATCCCATGCATATTTTTGTCAAATTTCCTCTCCCTTTCTCTTATGGGATTTGGGACCAACTTTTCTTTTGCCTCATTAAAGTGATAGAATAATGTCGTTTTGCTCCTCTGATTTCCAGAGTATCAATACTCCCTATCAAGATTTGTATAAAAAAAATTTTTTGCTGGCAACAAGGAAGTCTCTCTCTCTCTATATATATATATCTAATTCATTTATACTCACATTCCCATCCTTTTCCTTTCTCACCAGTCACCAGTAACCACAGATGATTAAAATTATAATAATTTGAATTCAATAATTTGCGAAAATTAAAATTTTATGAAAATTTTATTGTAATTTAATACAAAAATATATAAATAAAATTTTGAGGGATTGATCGGTTTAAAAATTGTAATTGTAATCTTGTAAACTTGTTTCCCAGATTCATATTTCTCCATCAACACCAAGACCCATAATGTGTAATGTATTCATTTCACTATAAAGAATTGCCAGCATGGGTTCATTAAGATTGATCCTTAACGCTTGATCTACAAAGACTCTCTAGTTCTTCTTTCATTTTTGAAGTTTACAGTAATCATCACGGCGGAGAGGGACATTCAAATTCTGACATATCAAACTTGACATTATTCAAACAAGAACAATCTTCTTCCAGAGGCATTCAAATTCTGACCTAAAGCCATACAAATCCCACAAAGTTTCACTTCATGACATCTAAAATAATCTGTAAATTAAAAAGACCCAACTGTATAATTATCTTTTAAAATTGATGAGTGATAAAAAAAAAAAAAAAGAAGAAAGAAAGTGTGGGGAAGATGATTGTTGAAAAATCCAATGAAAAAAGATGGAACACAACTGCCCACCTTCCCCAAATCTGTGTGGCAGAGAATACTTTCGGAAGAGTGCATTGAATCTAAGCACAACACCGATACACACAATCTCTGCAGCTCAAATCTCAATTCGAAACATCTAAAACATTAAACCCAAAACAAATTAAGAAAAAAAACATCGAAACAAGAGAGAACAACGAAAAAAAAAAAAAAAAACCATCATCAAGAATGAGAGACGATGGAGAAATGAGAAACAAGCTCCGTGTGGTTGAATAAATAGGAAAGACGAATGGTGGAAGCGGCAAAACCCTAGAAATTTTGACGCAGAGTGGGCCTGAAATGAGAGATAATGGGCCTGCTCAAGAATAATTGCATGCAAAGATTAAATGGGCCAGACTTTATTTCCAACTGGATCCATTAATCAGCCTACTTGTTTAATTACAAAGTATGGATCAGATCAGATTTCGCTGACATTTTTTCATGAGGTTAAAGAAATTATGTGTAATTGCCTTATTGGTATATCCTGATTCATAAATTTAATAGGAAGTCGTTGGTCGGAATTCGGAAACTCTCCACTTAATTTCTCATCCACTTACCTCTATTTAGATAAAACTACATCGTTTTAGGTTTAAAACTATTATCCAACAAATTTTCCAAAATTAACGTTTTCTATTTTAGAGGTAAATTGATTATCCCACATAATTTTTCCATGAAACAACGTAGTTTTATCTAAACAGAGGTATATGGACAGGAAGTTAAGTGAAGAAGTTTCAAGTCAGGCTGAGCAATAGTTGGGATGGGTTAACCCAATTGTTAACGTGTAGCCTATAACTTTACACTGATATGAGCCTATGCAAACCTTGTTTGAGCCTATACTAAACAAGCTAAGGCTAAATGCGAGTGGGTTTAAACAAGTACTTGCATCACGTTTGAATTGATGAATTAGAAAAACACACTGACATATTGAGAGATTAATTCGAGGACTAGAGCTCATGCGATGCATAGATGCTGACATTGACCTTGTGCTACACGTACGTGAAAATATCAGAAATGGCGTGCGCATGGCGGGTTTAAGCTCAATTTGGGTGCAATTTGAGACTAACTGTGATTTTGGTTTTTTAAAGTGAGAGTGAAAGGTGGAATATAACGCAATGCCCCCATGCCATATGTGGTGTGGGAGTGAGAGGTCGGGTTGAGGAGGTTTATGGTTAAGGGGGCTCAATGGCAATGGTTATGTTAGCGGAGAGAAAAAAAAAAATATATATATATATATATATATATATATTAAAAGGTGAACTAAAAACCAAATTGATTTTTTGACTTTATAAGTTTGCATATAATTTGATTTTAAAATGGTTACTCCCTCTGGCTCTTAATATAATATGTAGTTGACTTTTTTGGAGAGATTAAGGAAGCAAAATAAGTTAGTATATTATAATAAATGTGATATATTATTAGATTATATATTATTTTATAAGTCAAACAAACTAGTTTATAAAAAAATTCAGTTAAATCAAATTTATAAGTGACTTATTTAGTTTTATTAAGATTTAAAAAAACATCAACTAGATCTTGTAATTAAAATCGAAGCAATAACTTTCAAGTGATGGCCCGATGCAATTCAAACCAAGAACCAAAATTTTTAAAGGTAAACTACTTTGCCACTAAATTAAACTAACAGCATCCATTACTTTTATGTAGTGGAAGTTTAATATATTGTAATAAAATGTAACAAGTAAACTAAAACATAAACATGCTTTTGTTGAGTTGCACTTGACGTCCAGTTTTGAATTTGTTCTTAGTTCTGATGTACTGGTTTTTTCCAAATTTAAAAACTATAAATTTAGTCCAAGCAAAACACTATAATATAACGAAAACATATGAGATTAAAAGTGCATTTTTCAAATTTAAAAGACTAAAATAAAATTGAAGCAAACATAAAGTATTAAACTTATATTTTAACCTAATATAAAACATTTTTAGGGAGTTAATCTTGTTTTTAAATTTAAAATCTATTTTTACAAAAAAAAAATTAAAATCTATTTCTAATTATTTTCAACGTGTTTTTCTAAATTATTGCCTCTATTGATACCCCCAATCAATAATTAAATGAGAGATGGGAGATATGGGATTTAAGGAAGATGATTGTAATATTTTAGAGAAAGCATATTATATTAATTAACTCAACTAAATCTTTAATTCAATTAAATTAGATAAATAGATCATATACTTAAGAACGGAGAAGGAGTAACGTACTTTTGCAAGAGAAAGGTAGCCAAAAAAATGCATGTGTGCGCTACCAATTGGTGTTAGTCCTATTGTATTGGACTTTGACCGTTTAAACATGAAGTTTTGAATTTGAGTGTAGGTGAATACAAAAATTGTTTTGGAAATGATTGTTTCAAATTTGGCCTAAGAATATTTGAATCCGACACAGGTAGATTGTGAACTATGATAACGATTAGAGGTGGGAAAACGGGCCCGCAACTTCAGCCAATTTTTTTAAATTTTTTTGCTTTTAAAATGTCATAATAAACAAATTAAATTCATCAACAAAAATATATCATTATTACCTCAAATAAAATAGAATACCCTAAGTACCATAAAAACATGGACTCCATAATTGCATTTTTTTTGTATAAGCATCATCCTAGTTTTACTGTACTAACAATATTATTAACAAAGTTTAGATTATATCATACAAACACCACAATTTGTTATGTACGTCAACCACAATTTATATTAGTGAAGTGTCTAAAAAATATCTTTATGAATTAAGTATAATTTTTTTCTGTTTTTAATAATAAAAAAAATATATAGCTGGCGAACCCGCATGCTATATGGTGTAGGCCACTCTAACGGGTTTGGAAAATCCCAACCCTAACCCTGCTCAACCTGCGGGTTGAGCCCTTATTACCGACTCTAATAACGACACATTCTACATGCACTTCTTTCTTTCGAGTCGCTCTCAATTTTAGTCGTCACATTACAGTTTTAGTTTTGTATTAAAATCATGGCTACTTTAAAGTTTTAAGCAAGGATAAATTATTTTGAGATGATTTGATTGTTTAATATAAAATATAATGATAATTGAAGCAATTATCTGCATCTGGAAGTCATATAAACTTTAAAAATATTCTAGCCAAACAATAATATATCGTTTCTAGTTATGACAATGGAAGGCCAAAATGCCTACTTTTTTTTGTATAAAGAACAATTTCATTATAAGTAAAACGATTACAAAGTAAGGCTTAATTATAGAGTCAATAAAAGAGCCCAATATTAGAACACATACAGGAAAACAAAATAACAAAAGTAAGCATAAATAAAACAGCTAGAAAAGAAAAAAAAACATTATAATATTTGTGCTTTCATAAGAGAAACTCTTCAATAATGGGCTTGTGGGAGAAGAGCAACAAAATGATAACCCATAGACCATCATCATCTTCACCACGAGTGAAGAAAGTTCCAATCAGAAAGCTTCACCTTGAAAAGAGATTGAAGATACGTCGTAGAAATGCTTCAAATGAATTTGAAGCTTGATAACGTCTTCACCTGCGATATTTGAAAAAAGAGATACTCCTATTCATAGATATAACTGAGGATCAAAGAGAACCAAAAGAGAAGAAAGCCCATATTACCTTAATAAAAAATACTAAAAGTATATGGCAATAACAACATATAAGATATAGGAAAGAGATAAAGAAAGTGGGAGAACAAGGAAACAAAAGGAAAAGAGGATAGGAAAGGAAAGAAAGGGGAGGCGGTGGAATAGAGATGGGAGATGGAGGGGTTGGTTTCAAGTGGAGGGGTTTTTTTTTTATGAAAGAACTAGGCTGAAAAAGAGGCTTGTAGGAGAAGAAAAACAAGAAAAAGAAGCAAGATTTGGCGTGTACGAGGAGGAATGGAAAAAAAAAAAAAAAAAAAAGGTGGTGAAGGAGAGGCGGTGGATGAGAGTGGCCGATCTAAGAGGAAAAGAAGGGAAAATCACTGAACAAGATGAGGGATGCATGTAATACCCCAAATTTTTAAAAAATAGAAAAATAAGGAATTATTTAAAGTTTTGGAATATTACTAAAACATTAAAAAGTATTGAAAAATGAGTTTATGATAGGTAGGCATTTTTAATAATTTTAAGGCTTATTTTCTCTAAGAAATAAAGAGAAATAATTAGGAGATAAAACTTAATTTGGAGAAAAGAGATAATAAGGATTTATTTAAGGTCTCAGGATGGCATATAGAAATTAAAAAGCCTTATAAATAAATTTATGAGGTCAGGTATATTTTTAATAATTTTTAAAATTTAATTTCTTTATTAATTGAGGAAAAATAGTTATAAGATAAATTTAAATAAGGGCATATTTATAATCTTGAGGTATTTTTTATTATTTAAAAAGTCTTATAAATAAATTTGGAATTTAAAGTATATCTAGAGAAATTATTTTGGGACAAATTCAGGTTTATTTGTGAGTGAGAATGGTAAATAAAATTACCATTTAAGAGAAAAATAGAAAAGGGGAAATAAAAAATGACAATATCTGCCCCTAGTTGGAAAATATCTTCAATGAAAAGAAGGGGTAAAATGGTAAAATACCCATCTAAAATATCCCCTCCTTCTTTATTTATTCAACTCTCACGTGTTCATTTCCTTTATTCCTCTCTCTCTCTCTCTCTCCCGTTTTCCCTTCACTCTCTCACCTTCTCCGTCTGGTTCCTTCGTTTCCTCACTCCACTCTCGGGTTCCTCCGAGTTCAGCGTCGACCACCGGCGGGGAAAACGGCGAAACAAGGCGATGTGACGCGGCGGACGTTCAAAGGAAGCGTGGAGTAGCTTTGGGTAAGCCTCTTGTCCTTCGATTCTTCCCTCTTGCTGTCCGTTTAAGCAAGGTTTGGGGGGAGGTTAATTTGAAATCTGAGTTTTTAATGTTTCTAAATTCATAGAAATGATAATTACACTTCGATTTAGATGATTTAGGTTGCGATTTTGAGTAAGGAAACATGTTTGGTCGAGTTGCTCCAAGGATCCAAATCGGGTCACTGTTCACCGAGCTTCTAGGGTCGATTTTCGGTCTTCAACCACTCACAAACTTGATTAAACGTGATTAGGAGTAAGTTTAGGGTTATAGAATGTTTTGCTTGTTGAAATTTCTGTTGGGACAATTTTGCAAGTTCAGTTCCCCCTTCTCCTTTGTTCCGCTGACTTTCTTAGTTCTTGAGGATTTTAGTCTCTGCGATTGTGTTCTGATTGTGATGAAGAAAAGATGGATTAATATGTTTTTGTAATTTCTGTTCTTTCTTGTTCTTCTCTGTTTCTCTGCCTGGCCGAATCTGTGCTCTTGCTCTGTGATTGTGTTATGAGTATGAGGACGAGGGAATGAAACTGATGTTTAATTGTGTAGAGATTTATGTTTAGTTGGGATTGAGGTTGTTGTAAAATTTTCCCTCTGTTATGATGCACTGGCCGATGGTGATTGACAAGGGAAGAGGAAATATGTTGATGATTGGTTAATTGAGGGATAAAAGACATTAAGTCACTGATTTGATTAAATTTATATGGATTCCCTTGGTGAATTTGGAAGATGAGAAGTGTTTGATTTGTTAATTAGTAATCAAGCCTTATTGGAGTTAGCTATGTGAATCTTGGAGCTGGAAATATAGGAATGAATAGTGTTGTTAATGTTGAGGATCAGTTTGTAATTATAGGCTCTAAATGAATTAAATGTTTGAGAATGATTAAATTAAATAATCTCACTTCTCAAAAGGAGATTATGGGATTGAGAACTTGTTAAGGGTGAGATTTGGATTTTATTTTTGAACTTATACGTATGGTTATTTCTTCCTAAAGATATTAATGCTAAAATCTGATTTTAAATGGGAGATTGCCATGTTAATTTGACTCTTACTAGGATAACGGAGTTTAAGCATAGATATGAAAATTTTAATGGATTAAGAATAAGAAATAGGATTAGTTCTTGTGTTTTGATTTGGGATTAGGAAATTATTAATAGTTTGATGGAGGTTCGATGACATAGAGGAATTGATAATGTTGAGGATAATGAAGAAATGGAGTGATATTTGATGGTGTATGATTAGTGCTTAATTGAATGTGAAATTGTTTTAATCTCTTCTCTTGCTCTTGTCTATTTTTCAATGGGATTACACTGAAATTATTGAGGTTTGTTGATATTAGGATTTGGCTCGGGTTTCAGCATGTGCAATTGAAATTCTGTGATGGTGATTGGAAATTCTAATTTCATATGTATTTAGTAAGGTAGAGAGGAGGAAGAATTAATGGTATTTCAATTTTAATTTATGAAGCAAAGCTGCAAAATGCCGAAGAAGGGTTTGGGTTAAGTTGAAGTTAGAGTTGTGGGATCTTTGGACGTTGAAAGTTGGATAGTGAAGTTTAGGAAGGTAATGGTATCTTAGTTGTATTTAGAGACTTTAAATAATATAGGTGAGTGTGTAAGTAATTTGAATTTATACTTGAAGTTATGAATTGTGAAGTTGAGTGGGTTGTCTTGTTGGTGATTGTCAAATCTGGGTGTAATCATTTGGGAGAGAGTTTAGTGTCTTTGATTGTAATAGTAAATGTTTGATTCTGCTAAAGGATTGGTGTATTTATTGTTGAGACCTTATTGTATTAATTATTTGAGGTTTCTGGGTGAAGTAAGGATTTTAGGAAATTAATTGTTTGAAAGTCACCAAGAGATTAGAAATTTGTATCATGATCTCAGTTTGAGGATAGATTGTTAAGAGTTACAAGATTTTAATCTTATGTCTAAAGAAGGGAGAACAGAGTAAGGTGGTGAGTGTTTAATGATTGGTTGTACCCTTTAAGGGATCTCATTGTTATTGAGGTATTCTCGGAAGAAAGATAAGGGAGAATTAGGTTAATGATGATTGTTGAAGTTTGATTGATTAAATTGTGGAAATGGAGCTTGGAATGGATAAATCTTTGTGTTGGGTTTTAATTTCAAGAATCTAATCAGTAAGTCGGTTACAATAGCTTTAAGGACAATTAGGTGCTGTAGCAAAATTGTAAAGGGTTAGAGATTTGAATTTTGAATATTTGGATTCAAATTTGTTAAGGTTGATTAATCTGATATTAATGACTGTTTTGAGGTTGTGAAGGTATGGTGGATATTCACTCTCATCGATTTCAACTTAGAAGTAATTGGATAAGATGATATGAATTGACATTGTGTGGTTAAATGGTTCCATATGGTACAGAATAAAGTGTGAAGTTATGATTGTTGACCTTGACAAATATTGATCTATTTTAGGGGTCTTTATTTAGCCTTGTCTTGTTGAGCTTGAAGTTTGACATGTATTCGGATGATTTAATGCTATCTAGTTTCGGTATGGGTTTTAAAGAGTTAAAGAATTCTGGTTTAAAGAAGTTAAAGTTGTAAACAACATTTTCAGTGACAACAGTGAATTAGTAACAAGATATCATTCTAATAGGACTAAAGTTATACTGTACAAAAATAAGGAATTAATATATGGTAAAAGATGGTAATGGTTAATAGATTAATTATGGTTAAGTCATTGTGGTTTTTATATTTAATTTCGGAAAAGATAATAATAAGAATTAGAATAATTAAATTGAAAGGAATTATTTTAAGTGGTCTTTTAATTTTAAAAGGGTCAAAATATTTAAAGTAAAACCTACTTATATGAGGTATAAGAATGGGGTAATAGTAAGTACATTAGGACCCCGAGAGAGACGTTAAATAATTATATAGAAGTTTAGGTATTAATTTACTATTTATATTAAATGTTAATAGGTCTTGATAGTATCGAGACTTGAGAAGGTCAATGGAAATGAAAAGAGACAGTCTGTAAAGGATTAAGCTTGGAGTTCAGGTAGCAGTTTATTTCAGTAACAATTAAATTGCATGTATTATTTTATAATATCTGTTTCAAAGTTTACATTATACATGAAGGTGGAATACCTTGTTAATTCCTGCATAGTAAATTATGGAGTACTCCAGGCTTAGGTGGTTCGCTACCCCTTTGCCAGTTCAGTTATGTTATAACGGGATAGTTATAACGAGAAATCCTGCAGGTGAGGCCTCCACTAGTTAACGAATATATTGTTAATAGTGGCTGGTAGAGTATTGAGCGCAGGAAGTATGTGTAATTGTGATATTTGTTCAGTTTTATGAAATTAATACATGACAATGCTAGCATGATAATATATGTTAATGAAAGGAACTGCTATTAGGATTTCCAATCTCACCCTCTTCCCCAAACATTTTTCAGTTTAGCAGGTTGAAAGAAGCTAGCTGGGGAAGAAGAGTAGACGAAGAAATTAGAATTATAATTTGAAAAACAAGAGGTAGTAAATATTTTAATAAGGTTATTTGTATATGTTGTAAAATTAAATTATTAAATTAATAGTAGAAAGTATAGAAAATAGAATTGTATAAATTTATTAAGAGATTTAAATTTCCTAAGTATTATAAATTATAAATAGACTCCCTTAAGAGGGTTAGTGTACTTTTAATTGTTTTATTAACCACTTTATTTTATAAGAGTTTTAAATTATTCAATTTATCCGAAAAGCCCATTCCAACTGCAATAGAGTGGAATATTGCTTGGAAAGAATTTTTTTTAAATTTTTATGTATTTTTGGGCTTCTGACATTAAAAAGTGGTTATAATTCAATTAAAATGTTATAGTATAATAGGAAAATTCCATGTGTTACAATGCACAAGATGGGCAAGCAATTTTTGAAGAAAGCGGCAAGCGACGGTGGAAGAGATGAACAACTAAGAGCGACGATGAGCGGCAACAACAACACAATCATAAGCGGCAATGATTCTCCGCTAAAAGAGGGACGATGCTCTCCCGAAGAGTGGCACCCTCTCTGCACTCACATGTGGGTGAGCACCAGAGAGCAGCGTGTTGTCATCCCCCCTCTCTCTATCTCTCCTTTCTCATATTTTTGTTTATCACCAAAACGCCTACTTAACATTACAAAACATTACAAAATGAAAGGTAAATTAGAATGATCAATAGGAGTAAATATAGTCTCTCCGTTCCTAAATATATGACTTATTTGCCTAATTTGATTAGAATAAGAGTGTCAGTTATGTTAGTTAAAATCATATGATATTATCAAAATACTCTAAATATATTCTTTTATTTCGACCTCTTTCTCTCTTTTATTTATTATCAAGAAGTATTAATAAAGATGATTTAAAAAAATGTGAGAAAAGAATATAATTGATAACGATAACAAGTGTGTTTGGATTGCCTTAAATCCAAGAAATAAATTCTTATTTTTGGGTAATAGGACTTAAAATTGTCGATTGCTTAAATTGCATGTTTGATTTGACTTGTATTGAATTTAACTTATAGCTTCTAAGTTAAAAATAAGTAGAAGCTACTTTGAAGAGTTTATAACTTATGACTTATGACTTATAAGTCACTTATGGAAAATAAGTTCCTTATAAGTCATTTATTTCACAATTAATCTAAACATAAATCTCATTATACAATCTGACTTATGGAAAATAAGTCACTTATAAGTCATTTTTTTCACAGCTAATCCAAACATAAATCTCATTACACAATCTGGCATACTTTCAATCTGACTTATATATAAGTCACTTTTTCAATCGTCCAACACACCCAACATCTATTACCAACGAAGAATACAACACTTATACAAGTTGTTAGCTTTGCGTTTGAAGCTAGATTTGCCGGAAACTAGCTAGCCGGCCAAAAAGAAAAATCCGACAGCACAAATACAATTCTCTGAAGTACACTAAGTATATATTAATGAATAAGTAATAAAACAATTAATTCACGTGATTGGCTTAGCATATACTAGGTCCAATGATATCGCCAAAAAAGAGAGCATGCACATGCATGATAACTTGTCACTATGGAATTTCAACTGGCCTTGGAATAATTGAAAGGCTTGTATTAATTAATTGGTTTGGTAGGATATGATATTTTTCTTTTTGATTTGCTTCACATAATCCAAAATTAAGAATATTATTTCTTTCGTTGGAGCTAATTTAACACTAAATTAAACACTGGCTAACTAGTGAGCCATCACTTTCGCAGTTTATTTCTATTAAAGAAAAAAAACACAATCTTCAAACTGGTAATCGATGGGGATGACTTCTATCCCACCCACGTGATTCAATTTTATTATGATTTTCTTATAAAACGTTAGCTAATTATTATTATTTGAAAAAAAGGAATAGTAGAGAGAGATATATGGTCTGGGGGAGAGGAACGCCTCATTTTCCCTCATTTTCTTTATTAATAACCACTAGATCTTCTTTCAATGGTTTATATTTGGATCTATATTAAATATATTTTAATTGATTTTCAATAATGATATTATAAACATCAAATCTGAACTATTGAAAGATAAAAAGTGTTAAAGGTCATAATTGCCACGGAGTATGCACGGTGGATCACATCTGCCTCGGAAGTATTTTTTGGTCCAATTTTGCCTCGGAAGTGTGCAAAGTTGATCATATTCGCCCTGTACCATTAAAATACTAATGGTCAAAGTCAACTATTTAACGGTCAACGTGAGTTTTTTAACGGTAGAGGGCGAATATGATCCACTTTACACACTTCCTGGGCAAAATTGGACAAAAAAAAAACTTCCTGGGCATATGTGATCCACCGTGCATACTTCCGGGGCAAATATGATCTTTAACCTATTAAAAAAGAAAAGGAGGGAAAATGATATAAAAGAAAATGATGCGTTCCTCTCCTCACATATACAAGACAATAGCAATTATTATGCACCTGCTTGCAAGAAAATCTACAAGGCACAGCATATATGAGAGTTTCTGATATAAATATACATATTCATTATAACTACCCAAATCAGGGGATCGGTTTCTCTACTAAGCACAAAGTTTAGCAGGGAAGCTATTTAGATCTAATTAGTATGGTCCACATTTGATTTCTTAAAAATTTATATTTTTTAAAAAAATACTCCCTCCAGTCCTAATTATAAGATCAAATTGACCACTAAATTATATTATATACTACATATAATTATATTATAGGTTAGTTTATAAGTAAAACAAATTAGTTTTGAGGAAAAAAGACAAATATAAACAAGGGAAAATTTCATTTTACCCCTATAATAAGGAATTAATCTCATATTTCCCCCAAAACATTCTGAAATTTCACTGCACCCCCAAGGGATTAAAGTGAAATTAAATGTTTCAACTAAAAGACCAAAATGTCCTTATTGAAAAAGTACAAATGTTTTGGAAATTTCTCATATGTGTCTTGGAAATTCTCCATATGTGTCATGGAAATTTTTCATATGTGTCTTGGAAATATAGTTGTGAAATTTTGGATCTTTTAGTATTGGATTCCATGATTTTTTAGACTTAAAAATACTCACATTGATGTTGAAAATAAGTACAAATATTTTGAAAAGTTCCCTCATATGCGTCTTGAAAATTTCCCATAAATGTCTTAGAAATTCTTCATATGTGTCTTGGAAATCCAATACAAGATTCAATAAGGACATTTTGGTCTTTTAGCTGAAACATTTAATTTCACTTTAGTCCATTGGGGGTGCAGTGAAATTTCAGAATGTTTTTGGGGGAATCTGAGATTAATTCCTTATTATGGGGGTAAACTGAAATTTTCCCTATAAACAATTTAAAGTGATTTATTTTGCATTCTTAATTTCTCCCAAAAATAAAATTAATCTTATAATTAAGACAGATGAGAGTATAATTTTAATGGGTATAAAATGTACAATAAATATTATCCCTTAACTATCATTTTTTTTAAAAAAAACTAAGTTTTCAGTCAAAAAACATTATTATAAAAATAATGAAATATAAACCGTCCATATTATTAGATTTCGAGGGTTTAAATACTATTAGTTCTCTACTAAACATTGATACTTAGTAGAAAATTGGACTCGTTGTTCAAGCAACTATTCAAAGTTCCTAGAGCTCCATATAAGGCTTGTTGGAAAACCACTGTCGTACTTGATTAATCACCTTTTATTGTTCAAAACGAATGGTTTCATTGTTATAATTTTATAATAGTTCCAAAATCGTATAAATTGAATCGATCAAATTCAATTTTTCTCGTTCTATATCAAAATAGACATTCACTCGAAACTGATCTACTTCCATTTCAACTTTTCTTAACCGGTCTCAAGCTTTTTCCAGATTCACTCAAAGTAGTTGTCAAAATCATTAAAGCCTCCAAGAACTTGCAGAATAAAAGAATACCTATGATAGCCAGCTCCAACGGTATCGATAACGGTGTTTAAATTTCCCCTGCCATGCCTTTTATACATATCCCTGAATATTTTGGAACAAGAAAAGTATGTCCCAAAAGTTTTTTATATAGAAGAAAACAGTAAATTCTACTCTACATTACAAGAAAAAAATAAACAAACAAAAATCATGTAATGGAACTAGACTTGTGAATCATGGCCGGCCCGACCCTACAGGGCCTTAAAAGGGCTGGTTTGAAAAGCCCGGGTAATGTAAATATTTCTGTTTTTCAAAGCTCGGCCTTTGAATGGTCGGGCTCAGGGCCGCCCCGGCTAGGCCCGATTAGCGTTTATACACTATTTTTTTAATATTTTTCTATAGAAAAAAATTAAAGCAAAAAAATTCTTATCGCCAATATAAATATCAATTTTAATTTACAATACAAACACCAACAAGCAACAAACACTAAGAATTTATGAAGCAATGATAAATATTGTCTATATTTTTAAATAAGTCACAAAAAAAATATGTTTATCTATAATTAATTATTTTAATAAATATTATCCATATTTATAAATAAGTCACTCACTAAGACATTATCAAACAATGATAAATATTGGGAATTAGGTATTATGGTTTTTTACCTTTAATTAATTGTTTTATTTTGTAGTTGTTAATTTTTTTAAAATATATGTGTGTATGTGTGTGTGACAGGCTTAAAAGGCCGGCCCTTTGAAGCCCTCGGCCCTACAGGGCTAGCCCGTTAAGCCTGATTCTCTTTTGAAGCCTCCAAAATTAAAGCCCGGTCTTTCAAAGGCTAAGGACTAAAAGGGCCGGCCCCACAGGCTTTGCTGAATTACCAGTTCTAAATGGAACTAAATGAAATCTAGTCTCCAAAGCATGCATTTAACAAGCATGTCAGCTTTGAAGTTTACCTCTCCACCAATGTGTTAAAGATCAACTAACTACTTTCAATCAAATATAGCATGACTTTCAAGGATTAAGTTCAAATATTCATCTATATGATTTCATAGCTAAACAATATCGGGAACCTTTTTTAGTCTATAATGATATAATCTATGGGCTTACACAGCTTAGTGAAGCCAACCGTTAACTTTAATGTCAAACCACAAATTAGCTAGCACACACTTAAAGATCCAACAGCATGATATGGGCAAATAGTACTTTTTTTTGTTTGTTGCAATAATGCAACTAACTATAACTGCTACTAGTCTACTACTACTACTACTACTACTACTACTACTACTACTACTACTAATAATAATAATAATAATAATAATAATAATGTTTCAAATAAATAATTTCCCAAAATGTTATCTCTTAAAAAAATAATAATTTCCGTCTTTAATGATTAGTGTAATGGTGATGGACTGTCTCTAGCATGACATGGATAATTAATTAGATGATCTCAAAATCCCTCCAGGGAAAGCCATATAAAATGGAATTTTATTTCGTTTCAAAAGAATAATATATTCCAGAGAGGGCCGTAGCTTGTTCCAGACATTTCAGCATTTATCCATTATTTCTATATAAGTTTGCCTTCATTTAATGTAGTGTCTCACATGTGAATATGAGGCTGCTTTTCTATTGTCAGTAACGCATACCGGGGGGAAAAAATCTTAATAGTTACAGCTTAAAAATCGAAAATTGCCTTATATTTTTTTGAAGAAAAAAGGAAAAATGTTATCATATTCTACACACAAAAATAAGCTGCTCAAACTGCAGGGCTCTAAATAGAAAAAGATAATTGACATAAGATAAATACGTATTGGAACTATCAATATGAAGAGAATCTTTCCATGAATTTGTAATTTTCTCTACACAAGTCATCATCAAATTATATATATAAAAATTTTATCATCAAAGTATAGATTTTCCTATAAATGATAGACTTTTCAACAAAATGATTACTCTCTCTCTCTCTCTATATATACACACACACACACACACATGTTTGTGTGTGTCATTAATCATTTAAGTAGAGAAACAAGTCATTTCCCCCGTGATTTTCGTTTCATTTTATTTTATTAAGCTAGTTTTGGGAGTTCACTTAGACTAACACAAAGTTGGCCTTCTAAGTGTCAAAGAGCACTAACAAAATCGCTTACAAATTTATCTAGCACTTTTATAAAATACGAGTTGCATCATTGTTAACTCGATCAACTTATGTTGTTTAATTTTCCTTTTCATTCGTTGGAAAAAAAAACTTACCTTTTAATTCCGTCACTCAATGTTATATCTTTTAGTGCGCAACGTACTGTAGCTCAAGAGCTTTAAGAGAGCCATGAAAAAAAGTATATGAAAACCAAAACTTATTTCTTTTGTCATATATGGACATGAAAATTATCTATTGCGTTCCTTTAAATTAATTTTGTGTCTCATAAGTTTTAAAATTACAATAGTTAAATTTTATAATCAAGGCATTCACTAAAAACTTATTAAAAAACATACATATTAAATTAACGTCAAGGAATGTGGACATGATTTTATTACTATGACAAATATTTTATCATAATTATCTATAAGACTCCTTCCAAGTTACTAGTCCCAAGTAATTGGTGTCCACTTTTGGTTTTTTTTTTTTAAAGATACTTTTGGTTTTAAATATAACGAATAGATAGAACTCTTCAAGTATTATATCACATGGACACCGAACCGAGTAAATCACATCAATTCATCAACTGAATAGTCCTAATTAGTTGACGTCTTATATAAAACAATTCACATTTTATTTTGTTTTTAAGGGAAACATTTCATCAATATTATAATTGTTAGTAAGCTTATTTTTCTTAAGAACAAGATATGAACTATTTAAGATAAATCATCAACCAGCTGATGCTTGCATTCTAATTGGCATACGTACGAAAGTCCAATAATACATAATAATAATAATAATAGCAACTCATGAATCATGTGGTTGTAGAGAAAAGTGGGAAACTTTATTATATTGGCGTAGGGATAGACACAAGTCACACGTACAGTCACAGAGCAATTTGGAATCATACAATTTATTCCGAGAGAGGTAAAGGACAAGGAGATATGGTAATGTCTCTGATACTAATCATAGAAATTTAAGAATCACTCCTTAAAAATCCCATGTCTCTCACATGCACACACAAAACACTATACTCCAAACTGATATGGACCGTTGGTGATGCATCTTTCTCTATATCTCAGCTTATGTAATACATTGGGTCGGGTAATTTGAAGGTCCGTCTACCCGTGGGAGTGCCCAAAATGTCACTCCACTGGTCACCGGTGTTTCCGATGATTCTGAAGCCACTTTTTTCCAATTTTGCCCTCTCCGCCGATTTGTACTCCACCGCGGTAGCTCCCGAGTACTCCGTCGAATTCCTGTAATTATGAACCGTACACAATTAACATGTCATTTCTCATCGAAAAATAAAAAAGTCAACGAATCTCAATTTTCATGATTTTTTAGGTGGGTAGCACAACTCATGACACAATAATTAAATAAAAAATGATAAAAAATAATTATTTATGATAATATGTATGAAATAATTCTATGGGGATTGTAAATAGTTTGAAAATATATTGAAAGTCTTTGTGTTAATTTTTCCCCCCCAGTTTTTACAGTTTTTTTCTGCCAGACTCAAAATCATTCCAGATTTTTGTCTGATTCTTGGTTCCGGCTTATCATCCATTCAGCCTGGCTTAACTTTATATGGAAGTAATTTTAAGGTTCAAACCGTGCTGCAAGCAAATCCCCTTTTTTAATCATTAAATCCAACAATTCCACACACATAATTAACATGACTCTAAATATGAGAGTAAACTTGGGTGATGCTCAAATTTAACACGTTTAGCTTATAATAACATGTAAATAAAAAAATACTCCTTCCGGTCCTAAATATAAGATCACTTTGACTTTTTTTGTGGAAGTTAAGGAAGTAAATTAGACCACTAAATTATAACATATGTCACATGAAATTAGATTATATGTTAGTTTATAAGTAGAATAAATTAGTTTTGAAGAAAAAAGATTTTTTTGACTGAAACTACTTTTTTTTTTACCGAAAAAAAATCAAAAAAATCAAAGTGGTCTTATAATTAGGACCGGAGGGAGTATTTTTTGAAACAATGATGTTAAAATTTGGTACATAATAATTAAAATCATTTCTTAAAAAAATTAAAATAAAGATATTTAAGTTAGACCATCCGTATTAGACGTGGACAATGCTGAATTTGAAAACACCCGGAATTATTCCTTTTTTTTTAACTTGATGGACACCCGGAATTATTCCATATATATAACTATATAAAAATCATTTTCCTATAGAAAGAGAGAGAAAATGTTAGTGAGTAATTACTTGAGGATCAACTTGTGCCAAGTATGGTAGCCAGCCTTCTCGAGGTTTGAAGCAGTAATTTCAGCTTGAGTGGTGGGTCTTCCTGTAAGGAACACAATCTTGAGTCCCAGATTCAACAACTTGAAGTACAGCTTCTGCGTCTCCGGTAATGCCGGTGCTTCTCCTTTTTCCACCCACGCATCAAACTTGGTCGAGTTATATGGTTCCACCCTTCACATACATACAAAAACACAAATAATTAAATATGCTGAATCTACAATATAATATGAACCCATTAAGAAATGAGAAAGCTACAATATATATATACTCCTTCGCTCCTAAATATAAAGTTAATTTGACTTTTTAGGGAATTTATTTTAACATATGTTACATATACGTACGTTAGTTTATAAGTAATGTATTCTTTTAAGAAAAATATTAAATATAAATATTTAAACGTGATTTATTTTACGTGCTTAATATCTATAAAAACAAATTTGATCATATGTTATATGTGTGTACCCGAAGCCATTTTGAGCGTAGTAGGGAAGGTTGGAGAGGGAAGTCTCATCAATGTCAAAGACCCAAATGTTTCTGCCATCTTTAAGGAGAGGGAGAGCACGAACATAGAAATAAGCTTCTCTATTAACTGCCTTGGAGTCTTGTCTATATTGTTGACCTACCATGTAGTTGCCTACGTAGTTTTCACACTCCGCCGGCACAGTGGTCCAATTGATAATGTTGTGTGCTTCCACGGCTAGCCGCCAGCTCGCGCAGGTTATGCCCTGCACGGTGGCGCCGTCGGATCCGGAGCCGGATTTCATCCGGAGAGGGTAGATTTGGAAGGCTTCTTCTTCTGAGCCATGGCTTGTTGCTACAAGTGAGGCTACCAAAAGGAGAGCCACTAGGGTTTTCATCATGATAAACCTTAGCAAGCTTAGAGAAGAGAAAGCAAAGTTTGGATGCTTGAACTTACCTTGGGTTCGCCTTCTTTAAATAGACTTCATCTATGTTGGAAGGTGAGGTTAATTTTGATTCTTTTTTTTTTTTTTGATCAATTTTGATTCTTTTTTAGATATTTTCTGGATAGTAATATTGTTGTACAATTATGAACACTAAAAAGTTATATATGCATTCCTCATTTTTTTTAAAAAAAAAGAATACTATTTATGGTGTTGAATTTCGAGTGAGTTTAAAATTTTCTTTTATTTTCTAAGTTGATGACTTAAACCACTCCACCTAGATTTTATTGAAGTGGCTAGAGATGCCCCTTCTAGAAAATGACTTATATTATATATTGCAAAAATACGTGCTATGTGGATTAACTTTTTTTATATGACTAAAAGAACATGGTAATACTTAATTTGAGGCAACTCTTTAAAGGATTTTTTTTTTTTTGGCATTCATGCGTACTCTAATTACAAGAGTCTATACTTAAACGTCCAAAACCCTTTTCTACTAGATATGGATTCACATAGGTAGTATAGACTATTTTTTTCAAAATAGTGTTTTTTTTAGTGAATTTTTCAGAATAATGTTAGATACAATATAGCTAAGTGGACCGGGTATATAAAATTTGAGTAATGTTATTTGCATATATAGTTCATGAGTTGCTATCATGTGTCATCGATGGTGATGATGTTGACAATGACGTGTTTATTACATAAAACTATATATCATATTATAATACAACTACATAAGATATAATTATTTTGATTTTTAATAAATTATATTATCATCAGTTCAAAATACGGGGTCCATTTTTCCAAATTACACATTGACAAATGAAATATATAGGTTTAATTTAGATAAAGCCTATTAAAAAAGTACTCCTTTTGGTCATAAATATATAACTTATTTATCTAATTTGATTAGATTAAGGGTGTTAGTTAAATTAGTTGATATGACATGATTTTTCTAAAACATCCCAAACATATAACGTAGTTCTCCATCCCCTCTCTTTTTTTATTTTTGTTGAGGGGGTTTCAATAAGGGTAATTTTAAAAAAAATTGACAAAAATTAGAAATAAATCCTATATTTAGAACTAAAACTATCTCCACAAATATATTTTCTATTTAGAATGGGAGGAATATATTTGTTTGTATAAGTTGAATGTTTGCAGTTATTAGCTATAAGTAGGTTGATGCATTATTATATGTAAATTAGGGTGTATGATACATATCGGTCCTACATTTAAAACTAAGACCATCTCCACATATAGATTCTGTATTTAGAATGGGAGTTCTATAACCAACTCCACAAATATATTTTATATTTAGAATGTGAGGAATATATTTGTTTGTATAAGTTGAATGCTTGCAGTGATTAGCTATAAGTAGGTTGATGATGGGAAAAAAAGGCTCTAAGTAGTTTCAGTTTTATATGTATTTATTAAATAATACTAAATCTCTTTAACTACACAAATGAAAATAATCAGTCAATGTCCTTAAAACAGTTTTATATTTTTTATACAAATACATCAATTTATCATAGTTGACTCTTTTAACAGGGAATAAACCAAATTAATAATGGGCATAGTTAATTTTTTATTTATAAAAAGTATATATGTAAAAAATATAAACATGAATTATTTCTAACAAAATGAAAAATAACATATAAAATGAGACACAAACCATTCAAAATAATGACTTATAATAATTGGCAATAAAAATAATTAAACAGGAAGGATTCTTTTTTCCTTTTTTAAAGGGGGAATGAAAGGTTGAAAAAGTAAAAAGAAAAAAAACCTAACCCTTTATTTCTAATCCATTCAAAAGCAAGGTCCGTATTAATATACCAGTGATTCACTATCACAATTTGTCAGAAAAGGTTGAGGCTGAAGCATTCACGCCATAAACGTGCCTGTTACTGTCCTTTTCAATTATGAAGAGGCTGGAACCACCCATGTTCGTCATAGTATAATAAAATCCTTATGTCGCATATTCATAACTCATAATCATTTTCATCATATTTCAGCAATTTTACTTTGTACCGCAAACATTTAAATTTTTGTACTAACATTTCATATAGTGAAGTATATTTATTAAAACACCCCATTACCTTCTCGTCCTTATTAGTGGGAAGTTGATCTTACTCTAAAATAATACTCCATCCGTGCCTTATTACTATAAGCTTTAAATAATTATTTTGTGTTTACCAATAAAATTAAAAAATTAGTTAGAAGTAATAATTATGTCAGAAATGTAACTTGTTTTTCTATTATACTTTTATTATTAAAGATAAAAAGAATGTGTGGAGAGAAGATAATAAAGGTCCGTTTGGTTGTTTGGAAATCTGTGCCGAAAATGGAAAATATGAAGGATCTCTCAGGTTCATCGTGTTTGGTGCTCAGAATCAACCAAGTTTTCCCTTCTCGCCTGAACCCATTTTCCTTTAAAGACATGAAAGGTGCTTCCTACCAAAAATGTTGGGAAGCTATTTTCTGGCATTCATAAGAAATGGCAGAAGACCATTCTAATCCTTCCTACTTGTGTTCATCGTCTCCTTTTTCTTCACTCTTTCACCCTCTCTTCACACCACGAATCAGAAGACGAAGCACCACATCGGCGTCGACTCTCCATCAAATTCAATCTGCTCCTCCAAGCCGATGCCGAACATACTCTGCGAGCTGGCATCGAAAATTCTCATCGCCTCTCTCGTTGATGGATCTGAGACCCCCGCCACCACAGTAATTGAAGAGGTCAAAAATGTTTTGCCAATGTGGGAGTACGTGAGAGGAGAAGGGAAATGGTATTTTTTTTAATTGTCTTTGGAATTATGAATGTTTATCTGGAATGTTGATGAAGAAAATCTGGGAGTGAAGTTGAATGATGGATGAATGAGGTGTCGAAGGAGAAGATGAAGTGGGGTAAAGGCTGTATGTTAAATTTGAAGGTAGATGTTAAATTCGAATGTGGAGATGATAAATTCAAATTTGGATGATACATTCGAATTTAAGCTTATCAAATTCAAATTTGAGACAACCAATCGAATTTAGGGCAATCAAATTCGAATTTGGGAGTTGGAAATCGAATTTAGCTGCTTAAATATAAATCTAACTTGAATATGATTTTTTTCTTTCAAATTTTGTTTTATGTTTATATTTATTTATTCGAATTTGAGATTTGAGATGTGAGTTTACAAATTTGAATGAGAGAGTGTGCACAAGAAAATTGGAGATAATTTTTTTTTAGTTTAAATTGAAGTCATTGGAGCTTATATGGGTGAGAAATTTTTGGGATACACCTAGTAATTGAAGTTACAAAATTCTCACCATCTAATTATATTTTAGGCATTTTTTACTGTTTAAATTATTATTCGTTTCATTAAATTATTAACTAATTTGTTACATATGGTAGTAAGTATCTTCTAAATCTAAACTAGAGTTATTTTGGTGATATTTTTTTAAAAATAATGTAGTTATTTTTTAATCATATGATATTAATATTTTTTTAAATTAAAATCTAAGTGATTCTTGTATTTACCTATTTATATTATTCATACAAAATAAATTTTTTATTAAAATTTACTATTTATTAAAATTATAATTAGTAAAAATAATTCATTCATTTATTTTTATGATAATATAATTTTAAAATATTTTAAAATTTAATATTAGTGATTTTAATTAATAAATACTCATTAAGGGCAAAATGATCATTTATATAGAATTCTGAGTTTCTTACCCCCATTTTCAACCAATTAAACATAAAATTTTCAATTCCATTTATTTCTTTTCCTGTGCATACCAAACACGTCAACCTTTCTTTCCTTCCACTCCTTTCCTTTCCTTTATATTCTGTCTGAATATTTTCTGTGAACGAAGAGGGCCCTAAGAGAGAATATGGAAAATAAGAGATAATAAATATGAAAGGGAATGCATAGGAAAAGATAAATGAAGGGCAAAATTGGGAAAAAAAACATGATAAATGCTGAGAGAAACAAAAAGTAAAGCTTATATTTTGAGACACACCTATTCACAAAAGTGAAGCTTATATTTAGAGACCGATGGAGCATTTATTTCTAACTTTCATCAATCTTTTTTAGATTAATGCTCTCTCAAACATAATCAAATAAGAGAATGATAGAGAGAGAGAGAGAGAGAGCTTAGAAAGATTGTTATGAAGTTTTGAAAAACATCATGTCAAATTTAATTTAATTAGATAGATAAGTCTTATATTTAAAACCAGATAGCAATACTTGTATTTGAAATCCTTCATGCTAGTAATAAAAAATAATTATGTAAAACTAATTCTTCTTTGGAGAGAACAATTTTACGACATTTCCCACTTCTCTCTGCCTTCCCTTAGTGACATTTATTTTCTTTAGATAAAAAGGTAAAATCTTTCTGAACGATTTCACCTTCTACCACTTCCACTTCTCTCACACAATTGGATTTGGATTATCTCCCCTGTCCTTCCAGTTTTATTCCGTGCTCTACTCTGAAATCATATAATTTTTGGGTCAAACTTTTTATGTTTGATTTCATCATTAGATTCTACATAAAATTAGTGACATTTTAATATCTTATAGATGAAAAATAGTTCAGTTTTCAATTTTATATTATTTTTCAAAGAGCTAATGCTCTAACTTGGAAAAAACGTAAAATTTTAAACATAAAATTTTTAAACAATCATATAAAATTGAAAACTGAACAATTTTTCATCTATAAGATATCAAAATGTCACTAATTTTATGTAGAATCTAATGATAAATCAAACACAAAATTGGTTTTAAAACTATATAATTTTAGAGTAGAGGACGGAAAAGAACCAGAAGGGCAGAGGAGAGAATCCAAATCTCACACAATGTTGCCCCCTCTCACTTTTCTTTGTACTTGATTTCTCTCCATTTCTTTTCTATCGGCTCACATTCTTTACCTCAAAATTACATCATTTTAGGGTAAAAAAAATTTTTTGGTGTACATGCTAAAATATTTTTAAATTTACATAATAATATGAAATATTTTAATAAATATATCCAATATCTTAAAATATTTTACGTTTTCGTTTTGTCCTTACCAAATTTCCATGAGAAGAAAAGTTGAATGAAAAGAAAATGAGGATAAAGAAAATATTATCACTACTACTGAATACTGATGGGAGAAAATAGGAAAAAAAGAACATAAACAAAAACGTATCATAACATATATGTTTACTTTTCTATTTAACATATTTAAAGGATAAGTTTTTAAACTAAATATAATATCGTAAGGACAATAGTTGTGAGCAAGGTTAAAATAAAAGGACAATAATTGTGAGAAGTGATGTTGCCACAGCAACAAAAGAGGACGAAGGATTTTTGAATTAATCAGGTGACAGTGAGGCTAGTCTAAGATAAATGAAAAGAGTGATGTGAGCCATGCAACGACAAATTTCTTCTAATATGTTCCCATGTAGTGAGAAATTTTGAAGGAAAAATGAAGAGCACGAAGGATTCGAATTAATCTGGTGAGTGGTGACAATGTGTCTAGTCGTCTAAGATAAAAGAAAAGAGTGATGTGAGCCATGTAAGGACAAATTACTTCTTCTAATATGTTCCCATGTGGTGAGAAATTTTGAAGGAAAAATGAAGAGGACGAAGGATTCGAATTAATCTGGTGACAATGTGGCTAGTCTAAGATAAAAGAAAAGAGTGATGTGAGCTATGTAAGGACAAATTTCTTCTTCTAATATGTTCTTCCCATGTGGAGAGAAATTTTGAAGGAAAAATGGGGGCGTGATGAGATCCACTCTTCTTTTCTTTATCTCCTATTTTCTCTCATGTCCAAACAAAACTCGTCTCTCCTCAGGTGTTATCTCATGATTCTTTACTCTCCATCCGTACTTTTAATTTTTAACAGAGAAATTTCAACCTTGTTAACTTTTACAAAAGCCAATAAATCAGTGTTTGTTTTTATGTTTTCAGTATTGAAAATAATTAAATATAAGGGTTGAAAATGTGGAAGAAAAATTTAGAAAGTATTTAAGATAACTACTGAAAAATGATTGTTAGAGTGCCAAATGTGAGTATTAAAAATATGAAAGATCAATATTAAAAGTATCCAAAAGAGTGATTAAAAATTAACTAAAAAATACTTTAAAAACGAAATTGCACAACAAAATGTTTAAGGATACTTGACACACTTCAAAAAATACTTCTGTGTGCCGGATGCAAAACAAAATACTTTGGAATACTGTATTCATAATAATTAATAAAATTTACAAATGTAAATTCATATAAATAGAAAAAACAACTCTCTCTCTCTCTCTCTGTTTTTTTTTTTTTTTGTGCCAATACAAAACAATCTTCACACTAATGAAAAAAATAATTTTAAATGGGGAATTTTTCACAATTTTAACAATATTAAATTATTTTTTATCAAGTTCGTTCAGGACCAAGTATGAAACTTGTACAGAAAAGAAAAAAAAGAAACTTTGTATACTTAGCTATGCTGGGATTAAAGGTCTAAAAATTTTGTATTAAGTTGATCGACACCAAAATGTGCGTTTTCTCCTAACTACATCAACTCATCATCAAGTGCACATGTAATTGGAGAACATAGGAAATTTATTATCTCACACGTACGCACAGATCAATTTGGAATAATATACTTTATTCTGAGAGAGAGATAAAGGACAAGGATACATCAAACATGGGAGTGTCTACGTACTTGATATATAGAAATTAAGAGTCACTCCACTTTCATTCATTAATGCCTTCCTAGCTCTCTCTCATGCACACAACACTGTACTCCAAACTGATCCGGACTCTTCTAGTTGATGGATCTCAATTGATGTAGTACATCGGGTCGGGTAACTTGAAGGTCCGATTACCTGTGGATGTGCCCAAAATGTCACTCCATTGGTCTCCTATGTTTCCGATGATTCTGTAGCCACTCTTCTCCAATTTCCCTCTCTCCGCCGACTTGTACAACACCGCCGACGCTCCTGGGTACTCAGTCGCATTCCTGTCACTCATAATTGTCATCATCACTTATCATACCCAGGACATTATATAAAAAATGATTCAATTTTTAATTTTTTTTTAAAATTTCATATTCTACAATTTTATAGGTTGTTCTGAACTTAGAGTAGTAAATCTCTTAAATAAAAGTAAAAAAAATTGACAATAGAGTGCATCTTTTTACTTATGAAATATCAGAATGTCAGTCATTCATTTCATGTAAAATTTTATTTTTAAAAGATAAGAGAGGGAGGGAGAGAGAGAGAAGAAGAGATCATAGAGTAAGAACACATATATTTATTACTTGAGGATCAACTTGTGCCATCTGTGGTAGCCAGCCTTCTTAAGATTTGAAACGGTAACGTCAGCTTGAGTGGTATATCTTCCGGTAAGGAACACAATCTTGAGTCCCAGATTCAGCAACTTGAAGTACAACTTCTGTGTCTCCGGTAATGCAGGTGCTGCTCCTTTCGCCACCCACGCATTGAACTCAGTCGAGTTATATGGTTCAACCCTTCACATATATAGACATTTAATAACACACATCAGTAATATGGACCCAAGAATATATGGGTATTACCTTCAATTTTTATCATAAGACTAACTTAACTAATTTGAAGAGATTAAAAAAAATTTGTCTAAATTTAGCATATATTACATTATCTCTAATAAAATGATAGTTTAGAAACAAATAATAACCATAAGTATTTTAAAGAAATTTATTTAGTTTCATTATACCCGAATCCATTTCGGGCGTAGTAGGGGAGGTTGGAGAGGGTGGTCTCATCGATGTCAAAGATCCATATGTTTCTGCCATCTTTAGGGAGATGAAGATCACGAGCATAGAAATAAGCTTCTCTATTAACTGCTTTGGAATCTTGTCTATAGTGTTGACCTAACATGTAGTTTCCAACGTAGTTTTCGCACTCTGCCGGCACGGTGGTCCAATTGATAATGTTGTGGGCTTCCACCGCCAACCGCCAGCTGGCGCAAGTTATGCCTTGCACGGTGGCGCCGTTGGAGCCGGCGCCAGATTTAAGCCGGAGAGGGTAGATTTGGTAGGCTTCTTCTTCTACTACTAAGCCATGGCTTGTTGCTACAATGGAGGCTACAAGAAGAAGAATAGGCACTAGGGTTTTCTTCATTGTGGTTAAAGTAAGGAAGCTCGTCAAGGAAGAAAGGGGGAATTTTGGATGCTTGAACTCAACTTGGGTTCGATCTCTTTAAATAGACTTCATGTCCATCGGAAGCTAAGGTTAATTTGATTCATTTTAGATTTTTTTTTCCCACCTGGGTTCGAGTAATATTGTAGTAGAATGACAACTTGCAATTGGCAAGCACTAAAAGGAGTTTAACTGTGAAATTCTTTTCCTGAATTCTAAATAAAGAAAAGTATTCATTATGATATTGTACTAATAATTACTTCCACGATAGTAATTAAAAAATCAAGTTGATTTTTTTAAAAACCATTGATGTGAAATTAATCACTTTAAAATATTTATATTTTTTTTTTCACAAAACTAGTTTACGTCATTTATTATTGTATAATCTATTTACATATAAAATATATTAAAATTAAGTGGTTTATTATTTTATTTAACTTTTTTAATCACTACAAAAAATTAATTTAATCCTACATTTAGGACCCGAACTATTTATCATGTCAATGAAAAGTTTGAAACTATGAGGATCTTGTATGAAAAAAAAAGTGAAATCTTTCTTTTTGAGAGAACGTTTTACACACAACCAACAACATTATAAGTTCAATTAGTTTTAAAAACGACAATTTGTGATTTGTTAGGAGTGTTAAAATTTCATACTTCATCCATTCTTAACCTTTTATAAGAGATAATTCATCAAATTAATGATTAAAAATTGGTTAAAATTAATGAAAACAATAAATATGATAAAAACATAATTTATTTCTTAAAAATGTCCTTATTTAATATTTATGAGGATCCAGGAGCGCGAGAGAGAATAAACAAATTACTGGATAATAATACTTTAGGTGAGTCATGAGTAATTAAATGGAAAAATTGAAAAAATTAATTAAAAATTAGAGACGTACAACTTCTAAATATCTATTATAAAGAGGAACATGTTAAACCCAAAATTTGATTCATATAATAAATAGAAATAGATGAACCCTAGCTTCATTATTATTCTTTTGATAAGGTAGTATGATAATTCTTTTAACATTGGCCCAAAAAAAAGTACGATCCTTTATTATTCCTAATCAACCTTACCTCTCACAAACCTCTCACAAAGCGTGAATTCATCTTTGTAAATTTACGATACTTTCATGAATTATAAGAAGGGTGACAAAAAAAAAATACCTTATAAATTTAAAATATTATATGGGTGATTTATAATTGTTAATATCATTACTTAATTAGTGAATGCCATCATTCAATTTGTGAAATTTATATTTCTTATATGTGATTCTGAAATTATAAAAGAATTTTTCTGTCATTTCCCTGTAATTCACTCATCATTGGACACATTTATGTAATTTTAGCCACACACACTCAACCATACTCTCCCTCCCCTCAAGCCACTCCTCATCAATCAGTTCCTTTTTCAGTTGTACCCGTTGTCAGGTGATTTCACTTTTTTTAATGGAAATGAGTATATTAATAAAAAAATATCTACATAGTAGCCTGTTTCATCATTTAATTAAAGTTTTAAACTTTTAAAGCCAACCTGTGTTACAGGGTTAGGGTGCATTACAGGGAAAGCACAACTCTCTTGAGTTAGTTTTATGGTTTACAAAAGGCTCATTCGTGGAGATTTTTCTGTTACACGGTTATCCTATAAGCATGAATCAGTGCATGAATCAGGTGTTCATAAACTTAGCCTGATATGAACGATTTTAAATCATGCAATATTTTGATAACTACTTTTATTTTTATTTATTGGATTTGGGTTTTGCTTAACTGTTGCTAGTATATAAATGAGCAAAAAACAGTTTTTGATAAGGTAACTAGAGATATCTAATGTCATAAACATGACATGAACATGAGGGAATACAAAATTATACAAGACAAAGTACTAAAATTTTACTCCTTCTACATTAGAATATAACTCACTCTCAATCATTAACTGTTAACTACTCTTCAAGGAACATATATCATGTATTAAGTATTTCAGGTGTAAAATTGGCATGTATTATTTTTATGGCCATGTCCTTATTTGTGAAGGAGATAAGAAAGAGATAATAAAAGGTAAAAAAAATGAAAAAGAATATATAAAAAAATAAATAATGAATAGAATTAAAAAAATGCGACACATTTTTTTAAAAAATCTAAATGAATATTAATTATATATTGGTTGACACATATTCACAAATTAAATTGAATGTTTATAATAAGGGACGAAATGAGTCTCCTACAACGTGGCAACACCATTCTAACATAAATGGATCAACAAGCATTGCCCTTTTGGGTTTATTAGTGTAAGTCAACCTTGTTATATTTTTACTAGTTTCAGTGCAACATTACTCCAAGAAACCTGTAAAAACCACAACTATTTGGTGAAAACTTTTGGAATAATGATGCCTTTAACCCTAAAAGCAATATAGTTAAGTGGATCGGGTACTTTTAGTAATGTTAGTTGCATAATTTATGAAAAGTTAAAATGTTCACAAATAAGAAACAACTAAATTAAAGTACGAAAAGGAAAAGCTGAAAGAAAACTCTTATGAATGGACAATGACAATATGTTCATTCCAATTATAGACATTCAAATTTCTTTAACTGCTCGTAACATCATTTGAATATTTATAGTTATGATGTCATTTGTAGCCCCTTATAGAAGATTGAACACCGAGCATGACGAACAAATATATAAAGATATCTGAGAAATGTCTAAGTTGTTAGAATGGAACCATTGAAGACTTGCTCTTAAACATCTCAACTAAAAATATGATGCTTTACTTTTATCTTTCTTCCATATGAATGCTTGAATCCGATAAGCATCTGAAAGAATTGCCATAATCTTGCATCCTATTCCTGACTGGTCCTTAAATTTGTCGAAGACGATGCTCCAATCATTTAGTCTTGTAGAAAGGATGAGGGAAATGGATGCAATTGAAGTTGAAGGAGAAATCATATCAGAACTTTCATTATTCCAAAGGATATGATTAAAAGATATGGCATTAGGGGTGTTCACGGGACGGGACGGGACGGGACCGGGACGACCCCGTCCCGAACTTGTCCCGATCTCGATCGGGACGGGACATGCTTTATCTCGAAAATTTTTCCCAATTAAAGAAAAATTGACCCAAAAATCTTTTTCTTTTTTTTTCAGAGCAACACACTTGGTAGGTGATTTTGTAACATAATTAAATCTCCTTCAGTGCCATGAGCACTCCATATTAATACATTATAAACCAAAAACATAATAATTAGAAGAGCAAAAAAAGTAGCAACAACTACACATTTAAATAAAGTTTGAAAAAAACTTCAAATGTGATATGTTACACATAGAGCATAGTGGCAGTGAACAAGAAATTTGAGATCAATGAATGGTTGGAACTTAGTTTAGAAGTTAGAGTTATATATTTTTTTTAAAAAAAGTCATATATACTCACACATGAGAGAGATGACACATGTATTTTTTTTTAAAAAATATGAACATACATATATATATTCGGGACGGGACGGGGTCGGGACGACCCCGTCCCGCGTCTCGTCCCGTCCCGAAGCTATACTCTGTCTAGTCCTGGTTTATCCCGTCCCGAAAATTTTCGGGACGGGACGGGACAATGTTGAACAGCCCTATATGGCATGATGAACTTGTTTCACAAGAGTAGCCAAATAAGTGTGAGATCCCCTATCACTACAAAAAAAGCGTGCATTAGTAGCGGTTATAAAGGACGATTAGTAGCGGTTCTAACCGCTACTAACATGTTTCCAGCGGTTCTTATTTCCGCCACTAAATCGTCCGTGACAAACATGTACTAGCGGTTAAAGAAACCGCGTGTAACAAAGTCAAAGACGCTACTGATTAGTAGCGGTTTGCAAAACCGCTACTAAATAAAAGAGAACCGCCTCTAATGTCAAAAATTAGCATAATCGTGGAAAAATTCAATTCTCAATTTAGTGGCGGTTTGAACCGCCACTAATTAAAAAAAAAATTGGCCCATTTATTAGTGGCGGTTTGAGCAGCGGTTCTCAAACCGCTACTAATTAAAAAGAATAAAAAAATGTCCAACTTATTAGTGGCGGTTCAAAACCGCTACTAATTAAAAAGAATTAAAAAATGTCCAATTTATTAGTGGCGGTTCAAAACCGCTACTAAAGTTTAAGGATTTTAAAAAACGCCCAGATTAGATATTAAATAATCAAAGTCATATGATCAAATGTAATAAAAAAACAATGATAATAAATTAGTGTATTACAAAATGTTCTTATTGTTAAAATAAAAAAAATTTCTCAACTATATTAACAACCATATATATAAAAAAACAATATATCAAACACATAAAAAAGAAATAGTTAAAAATAAACAAGTAATTATATTTGTTATAAGAATAATATGAATAATAAATTAAATCATTTTTATCACTAAAAATGGGAAATAATTCGATATTGTTACCTGAAAAAAAAAGTAGCAAACAAATTAGCAAATTAATTCAGAATAGAAAATAAAACACATTAAATAATAAGAAATATAAGATAAATTGTTTTCAGAACAAAAAATAAAGGCATTAACGGTCAGACTGAGGATAAATTGAATGGAAAGGGAGAAGGAATAATTGAATGAATGTGTGAAGAAAAATGAGGGGAGGGGGTGGATATTTATAGTGATTTGTGCGCGATTTAGTAGCGGTTTGGGCAGCGGTTCTAGAACCGCCACTAATATTTGGCCGCAGATTTAGTAGCGGTTCTGAAACCGCTACTAAATGTCTTTAATTAAAAAAAAACCTCAACCTACATTAAAAAAAATATGATATATGAACGTTTGATACACATTTTTATGAAAATTTTATAAAATGAAAAAATAATTATGGTTGGCTGCTTCAATCATCTTCTTCTTGCTCCTGCCTAAAAAGAACATAAACAAATATATAAATTTCTATTGCTAAAGGTGTTGAAATTTGTTTAAATTATTTGTAGTGAAAATGCTCACCTAACTACTTGTAAATGACCGTCTTCTTCAGAAATGAGGTTGTCGAAGTTTTCAGGTTCGAAATGTTGGCTGCCTAGTTCCAGATCATCTTCGTCACCCATGTCGTAGAGGTCACGCGGCTTCATATGAATCACCATGTGCCAATCTTTATGTGTCCGATCTTCCACATAGTAAACTTGCTGCGCCTGTGAGGCAAGAATATACGGCTCATCATCTGCCATTTCCCCTGTGTGAATGAGCCTCGAGAAATTTACGGACGTGATGCCCAAGATGTCCAATGTAATGCCTCGAGAAGTTCTGGTGTCTGCCCACATGCAGTTGAAGAGAGGCACGGTGAAATGACCTTGATAGTTAAGCTCGATGATGTCCACGAGCTTTCCATAGTATGATACGCCTCCAAATCGCATGTCTGTATCCCGTGAGCTGGCATAACTCCTTGTTCCGAATGTGCCAAAGACTCCGGAATTCTGGGTGAGAGAACCTTCATCCCTTGCAATGGTGCAGAACTTGAAGCCGTTGACGTTGTATGCCGTATATCTCCTGACATGGTCGAGTGGACCGGTTGCTAGATTTATCATATCAGGCGCATGGGGGTTGTTGTCATTGAGTATCCTCTGTGCAAACCAATCCGGAAACTCTCGATGGACCTTTTTGTCCACCTCGGCAGATGACCTTGTGCGGCTTCGTAGTTGGCGTTTAACATAGCGGCGGAAATCCCTAAATTCCAATGGAACATATCAGAGGGTTATATGGTTTGGAAATAAAAAAAATAACATGATACGTGTATATAGTGTTAAAATTCTTACTGAATGTAGGGCTCCACTTGAGGGCAATTTGTCAAGACATGTCTGTGTGCTTGCAACCTCTCAGTGGGAGTGAGCCTGTAATACTGACTTCCTCCAACTGGCTTTCCGACTGGCGGGAATAATGTGTTGGAAGGTGACTGGACATTTGATGGCCTGTCATCGACACGAGGAGGGCGGTTGAATGAAGTCTCGATGTCATCATCAAAATAGCGCGAACAATATGTTAACACCTCGTCACCAGAATAACCCTCTGCTATAGAACCCTCTGGAGATGCTTTGTTCCTCACATACGACTTCAATTTCCCCAAGTATCTGTAATTACAAGTACAATCAGGTAACTGAAACAAAATCATGAAACCACTGGAAAAATGAATCAACGGACCTCTCTATGGGATACATCCAGCGGTATTGAACCGGGCCGCCCATCTTTGCGTCTTGAACGAGGTGTACAGTGAGATGAACCATGACCGTGAAGAAAGACGGGGGAAATATCATCTCCATATGACAGAGCGTTAGAACAATTTTTTCCTGCAATTGATCCAGCTCTGCTTTGTCCAAAACTTTTGCACACAACCGTCGGTAGAAAGAACTGAGTTGAACCAAAACATTAGACACCTCCGGGGGCAATGTGCTTTTAATTGCCAGAGGTAGGAATTGCTGGAGCAAAACGTGGCAGTCATGGGTTTTCAACCCGGCAATCTTCTTAGAGTGCATGTCCACACATCTTGAGATGTTGCTTGAATAACCATCAGGGACCTTGATGTCCTTAAGTGTGGAGAGGAAGACTTCCTTGTTGGCTCTTGTCAGTGTGAATGAGGCTGGGGCAAACTTGTCATTCTCATCCGGCCATGCGTCTTCACGTATTCCCATCGCCATCAGATCTTTCCTTGCTTGGAGATGGTCCTTGGACTTTCCAGACTCGTTGAGTAAAGTGTACAAAATATTGTCACACACATTTTTTTCGATGTGCATGACATCAAGACAGTGGCGAAGTAGATTAGATTTCCAGTAGGGGAGCTCGAAGAAAATGCTCTTCTTTCGCCATTGCTGCACGTTTTCCCCTGGGACTGGCCGCGTCCCCTTCTTTCCCCAGGCTGAACGCCGTCTGTCTTCCCGAACTCTACATGAACATCTTCAAGCTGTTGAAGAATATCTGCGCCAGACAAAAACGTAGGAGGATCCCTCATTTCCTGCGATCCGTTAAATCTAATCTTCTGCAGCCGGAACCTATGACCGCCAGGAAGGAACCGCCGATGACCCATGAAGCACCACTTGCGACTGTGAGGAAGGCGGACCGAGTCTTGGTCAAAGTTGCAGTTGGGGCAAGCTCTGCCTGTATGCACGTTCCAACCAGACAATGTGCCAAGTCCGGGAAAATCGCTCACTGTCCACATCAACGATGCACGGAGTGTGAAAAGCGTCTTACTGTAAGCGTCATACGTCTCAACTCCGTTGGTCCAAAGTTCCTTCAACTCCTGTATCAACGGTTGAAGGTAGACATCTATATCGTTTCCAGGAGCTTTCTTCCCCGGAATAATCATCGAAAGAATGAATGAGCTCTGTTTCATACACATCCAAGGGGGTAAGTTGTACGGTATCAATACCACAGGCCATATACTGTACGTAGTGCTAAGATTCCCGAACGGATTGAACCCATCTGATGCGAGAGTGAGGCGTACATTTCTCGGGTCACTGGTGAATTCCGGGAATCGAGCATCAAACGCTTTCCAAGCCTCAGCATCCCTAGGATGTCTCAACTTCCCATCGACGTTGGGCTCTGATGAATGCCACCGCATGTGCTCCGCCGTTTTGGATGACACATACAACCTCTGAAGTCGTGGAGTCAGGGGGAAATATCTTAGAATCTTTGCAGGCTTCTTGGTTGCTATTCGACCCCTCTTCGCCTGTTTGTACCGAGACGCATTACACCGCTTACATCTGTCCAACCCGGCGTCTTCTCCCCAGTACAACATACAATCATTCGGGCAGGCATGGATTTTAGTGTAGTTCAATCCCAACTTGTTAATAGTCTTCTTTGCTTCGTAGAATGATGGTGCGATTTCTGCCTGAGAGAATGCATCTCCCAATAATTCTAACACCATCGACATCCCCTTATCGCTGAAGCCACACAAGCACTTGATATGATAGAGCTTGACATGAAATGATAGTTTTGAATATTTACTGCACCCTGAATAAACATTATTCTTATTCTAAAATGAACGTTTATGTGACAAAACTAGAAACGAAATGAGAGGCAGTTTTTAGTAGAACCTGGAAACAATGGCTTATCTGAATCCGTCATAAGGTCGAAAAAATTCTTTGTAGCTTCATTTCGAAAAAACTCCGGGAGTGGTCCTTCAACCCCTTCCTGACTCCCGATGCCGTCACCTTGCACCCCGAAAGCATCACGCACAACATCGTTAAATGGATCCACATGATTGTCGTCATCATCGTCATCGTCGATCTGCATTCCAACCTGAGATGTTCGAGCAACTACCTCACCACCATCATCATCGTTCTCGCCATGAATACCCCAGAATGTGTAATTTGATGGGAATTGTTTCAGTATAAGATGCTCACGCACAACATTTCTGGGATGCCACTTCTTAAATTTACATTTCGGACAAGGACACAATATCTGATTGTTAACACCGGTGCGGTTGAAAGCAAAATCTAAAAAGTGGTCAACACCAACCAAATAGCGGGGAGACGTCCGTGGCAAACTTATCCAAGATTTATCCATCATATGACTGAAGATATTATCAAAGAAGGAAAGAGCTTAATAGTTTGAATGAAATGTGAAAATGAATTGGAAAGAATCAAGGGCTTATAAAATGAAATTTAGACATTAGTAGCGGTTCTATAACCGCTACTAAAACCGCAACTAACTCAATCAGACCGTTGGAAAGTTAACAGGTGGCAGATGTGTCTGAGTATACATTAGTAGCGGTTCTAGAACCGCTACTAATATTAAATTATTTTTATAATTAGTAACTTAGTGGCGGTTTAAAACCGCTACTAACTTTAATTTTTTTTAATATTTCTTCAGTTAGTAGCGGTTCTGAAACCGCTACTAAATGTGCTATTTTGTATTTTTAATGTTATTTATATCTTGTTTTTTTCAAATACTATATAAGAAAATAAACAAATAACAACGGTTTATTTAGTAAGTCAGGGAGAAACTTTTTTGTTGAACTGTTAAAACAAATTATCGCCATTTGTAAAGTAAAAAATAAAATCAGATATTAACAACTAACAAAATTATGCAACATTAAAGATATGAAATGTTTAAACAACTAATATTCAAATTAGCAAACATTTAAATATAAAAATGTTCAACTTAAATCCTAAAATAAACATTCTAATAAAAAAAAGACCCTAGAGCTACGCCGCAGGAGGCTGATCGTCGTCTTGATGCTCCGGAGAACGGTTGCGAGGATGCTTCGGTGGACGAGGAGGTAGTGGTACTCGCAAAGGAGATCTATCCGGGTCGAACATCCGCTGTATCCGTTCCAACGTGCTATTGGCGTCGTGCACCCAGGAGTCTAGTAGGTCATACACCTGATCAGTCACCCGTTCTGTAATCTCATGAGTGAGTCTCTCCCTCATTTGAGCCTCAAACTCTGCGCCTCCCCTAATCGGGCCACTTGTTGATGGTTGGCTCGAAGCTGTAGACTGGGCGCTGCCTGGGTCGCCTGACCTGCCGTACACCACCGTAGGTCGGGCTCCGAATCCCATCCCGCGAACCCGGCCAGGGTGCTCTTGAGGCCCTAGGGCAGCCCTTAGCGAGGCAGTGGGGTCTACATTGTCCCCCTGCGACTCGGCGATCTCTCTCTCCGCAGCCTCAATCCTAGCCTGCACACACAAACATATTAACAATTTTATTTTGATGTCGTTGTTATTAAAAATATAATAATATAAAAATAAATAAATAAATAAAAATTTTACAATTTGCTCCTCAGCTTCCCTGGATGTTGGGCTCCCGTCGGCGTGTCTGTGCTTTATTTGGTAGAAACAACCGTAGGTAGCCTTCTGCCCTTTCTTCGCAGCCTCTTCCTCCTGAAAATTAAGATACAAACAGTTATTAATATATAAAGATAAATTATTTTTAAATCAAACAATGAAACTTCATTCCTTCATACCATCTCTTTGTACCCAACCGAAAACGGCTTCGTCCCAGCCGTATGATGAACCTTCTGATGGGCCTTCGCGGCAAGACCTTGTTGCGACCTCTTCTGTTAACATAAAATAAAATTAAATAATAATCAGTAATTCAAAAATAATTTTTCAATATGATATTTCAATATCAATTCAATAATATTATTCATTATACCTTCCCAATGTCTCCCCTCCTCCAACCCACATATCTCTCCCACGCATCCGCAGGGACGCCACCAGGGACATCATCGACCAACTCCTGAATCGGCCTACTCCCACCCCGATTTCTTTCTTTGAACATATCCAACCGCTTGTTCTTCCAACCGTCCCCCATCTTTGATTCTGTCCAAGTCTTGCGGCTGTCCCTCACATCAAACTTCCTCTGTAAAATATTAAATTTAAGTATGTTTAATTAGAAATTAATAAATAATAACAAATTCCAATATTCCAACCGTCCCCCATCTTTGATTCTGTCCAAGTCTTGCGGCTGTCCCTCACATCAAACTTCCTCTGTAAAATATTAAATTTAAGTATGTTTAATTAGAAATTAATAAATAATAACAAATTCCAATAATAACATAAAACAAATAAGAAATAATAAATACATTTCCTATAATATTTATTAAAATCAAATTCAAATAATAACAGAAAAGAAATAATAAATAATAAATATATTTCCTATAATATTTATTAAAATCAAATTCAAATAATATCATAAAAGAAATAAAAAATAATAAATAATAAACAATAAATAAGGTCAAAGTTAATTCAACAAACCTTAACAATTTCGTCAAACGCGAACTTTTTAGAGTTCGCGTCAATCTTCCTCCAGTCCAAAGCGTCAATCGGAAATCGCTGATAATTCTGGCCTACACCCCCGACGAACCTCGAGTACAGTTGCCCCCCTTGTCCAACCGGTAATTTGGTCAAGTCGTCCCACTCAACTATAACTCTGTGCCCGCTCGGAAGGTTCATCGCATCTTGCACCGTCAACCTCTTCTCACTTATGCTACCAGAAGGGTCTGTAAAAATTAGGGAACAATTTCAATTTAATGAGCGATAAAAAATTATAATTATCTCATAAAAACAATAAAAATTGAATTTCCTTACCCTGAACTTGCACTTCATAACCGGTGGACCTTCCGGAGGATCGTTTAGGGTGCCCCGCCTCGTCAAATTCCTCACCGTCCAACCAACGTTCCATATCCTCAAAATCCGCTCCTCCTCCAGTCTCGTCGAACGCCTCTCCCCCGCTCCAGAATGCGTTGATTACATCTTCTGGAATCGGATCGTTCTGTACACGGATGCGCTCTTGTTCTATACGATCCCTCTCGGCCTGCTCAGCCAGTTCCTTACGTAGCCGCTCCTCAGCTTCCATTTGTTCATCGGTCATATGCCTCTTACTGCGATCGCCCTTTTTCACCATGATTTTGATCTCTTTTTTCTAGTCGAAGTCACGTCAGGTCACTTTCTTTCTCAAAAAGCTCGTGCCTTTTCTCTGAAAAGGCACGAGCCTTTTTAAACTGTTCACTTTTAGTAGCGGTTCTGCAAGAACCGCTACTATTAGTCGCGGTTTCAGCAAAAACCGCTGCTGAAACCGTGACTAAATCAACCAGTAATAAATGCAGTTGCATTTATTTCGCTGAATTAGTGGCGGTTTTGGGCGAAACCGCTACTAATGTACTAAAACCGCCACTAATTCAGTGGCCATTCATTTTCTAGCGGTTTTTCCCTCCATAACCGCGACTAAATGTACGCCACTACTTTTCCCGCCAAAGCGCGCCAAATTTGTTGCGGTTATAACCCCAAAACCGCTAGTAATATCCGCTACTAACTACTTCTGTGGTCAAACCGTTGGATTTACTTGCGGTTTGTGCTTATAACCGCTAGTAATGTAAAATTACTAGCGGTTTTAGTGTTCCGCGACTAAAGTAACCGCTACTAAAAACCCTTTTTTTTGTAGTGTATATATGCACATTAATTAGTATTTCTGAGCATCAATAAATGGTTTATCAAGATGATAATTCTTTCCAAAGTGTCCACTAGACCATCATTATAAAGTGTGATAAAGGAGGACATAAGCTAATATTTAAAGGAATGAAAGTTATTCCGTTCAGGTTTGATAAAAAGAACACCAAACCATGTAGCCCTAATGAGCGGACATAAAAAGAAAATATGCTCAAGAGATTCCACAGTATCACATCCGAATGGACAAAGATTTCCGAAATGCAAATGATGGTGTTGTAAAACATCCCCAGATGGGATTGCTTGATGTATCAATTTCCATATGAATAACAGATTCTTTGGAGGTAAATTTATAGACCAAATGATTTTCCAGAAAGGATTTAAAACATTATCATTTATTGCTAGAAGATTAAACCCTACTTGACTGTATGACAGCCATTAGATGATCCCTTCCACACAATGACACCACGACTACCAATGAGAGAAATCGGTAAAGCCATAATATGATTTGCAATTTTTGAAGAATATAAGGACCTGATTAGCGAAGAGTTCCATTGAGTCGGATTCCATGAGATGTTAGAATGCATGATTAGATCACTAACCCTCTGACCTGAGTCATGGGGAATTGATCCGATTCTGCTCGTTACCTATGATATGTAATGGAGGGAGTAAAATTTAATTATGAAGAAAGAAAAAAGAAAAAACTCAACAGACCACGTGCATGGGAGAAGCCACCTACGGTAACATGAAACCACACTGTCCACACACACATCTATTTCACCCTCTCACGAAGGACTTTTTGAGGGAAAAAAGTAGGTAAGCTAAGAAAGGAAGAATAAAACCAACCATTTATTTTATTAACAGAAAATGAATTATTTAATCCTTATAAGGGTAAAGGTCCAATTTTGTCTCAGAAATAACTTAATAGGAGCTGATTTGCCCTGAAAGTAACAAATGGAGTTTATTTACCCCGGAAGTAACAAAAGCAGCGCGAAATTGGACTTTTACCCAATAATAAAGAGAGCATTCAATGTCCTTTGGGGCTAATACGCGCCGTTTTTACTACTTTCAGGATAAATAAGCTTCATTTGTTACTTCCGGGGTAAATCAGCTCCTATTAGGTTACTTCCGAAGTAAAATTGGACATTTACCCATTCTTATACTGCATCCTTACAATTTGACTTATCATTACTTGGTCCTTATAATTTCCTAAATTTTATAAAGCTGAAAATCCGTCATATAAGTTATCCTCATCCTATATGGCTACTTATTTAGCATATTTGACACAGTACATAATAAAAAAGCAACATTCCACTCCTCTATCCTCTTTTCTCTGTACTGTTCACCTTCAACTTCCTCATGTATTTTCCCTCTTCCCCGCCAAACTCCTTGGATGATTTAAGAGGGACTTTTCAACTTTATAAAATGGAATAACATGCAAATTTGTCTTAAAATTTTTTTGTCTAAGTGTTTTTTTTTTATGTAAAGTTATCACAGAATTTTCAAAATGTCGCAATATTATTTTATACAATTAAAAAATTAACGTTGAAAATTTAAAAATACAGTTAATATTTTAATTGTAAAGGGTATAATTGCCTTATTTTAATACTTTCAGGCATCATTGTTTCAAAAAAAAAATTATGGGGCAATATCGTTTTAGAGTGAAAACTTTTAGGGCATATTCTCTCTTCAACCCTTATAAAATTTAAGAAACTATAAGTATTGAGTCATTACGAGCCAAGTTATAATGATTGAGTTGTAAATTCGGTTAAAGTATTTGGATTTTAATTAATCTTTCTTTATTTATGATCCAATGAGAAGCAACAACTTGCGTAAATACTAGTGATTCAATAAGGGTGTTCAACGTTTTCCCTCCTCGGTCCGTCTCATTCTGTCCCAAATATATGTGTTTTCATGTATTTTTTTTTACATGTGTCATATATCTCATGTATGAGTATAAATATATTATTCCCCAAAAAAAAATACATAGATAGTTATTGATAATTTTGGGCTTATTATATTGTGTAAAACATATTTTTAAGAGTAATGTTGAACCTATTTCTTTGTTTAGTAAAAGTTTTAAGGGCTATATGTTTTTTAGTGGGATCTGTTTTTCATAAAAAAAAAAAAAAATTCCAGAACTTTTCCGTCCCGTTCCAATAGAGATTTGGATGAGTTTGAGACAGGGCGGGGGACACCATGAAATTCCCATCTAGGACGGTCATGAGAACCCTTATATGATTCATTATTCTTATTTGTCAGAAAAAAGTCGTGGCTGAAATAGAGATCCCGCCATAAACGAGTCTCATGCTGTCCTCTTCAATTATGGACTATGGAGTGAGTGGTTGGTAATGGTTGGTGGTGTAACTACTATTGTCTTCATATTCATAACTCAGCTACTACGGATAGTAAAAATAGCTGGCCTTTTTATCTCTGAATTGAGAAATCAATTATTTCAAAAGTTCGGTTTTTTGGGTCTGTATTTGGTGAGGGATTTGGAGGGGAGGCAAGAGTTAGGAAAATTTATGTGAAGTGAATTTTTAAAAATTGAATAAGTCTGGTTATAATATTTTGAGAAATATAATATGTAAGGTAAAAGAGTAAGGAATATTGATTAAAATTTTTTAATCCCACTTCGTTAATTTTAGTAAATTCAAATAATTTTTTCTCGATACCCATTTTCCCTCCCATCCCATTCCATCATACCAAAAAGACCCTAGGCAAAACTTTTCGACAAAAAATTATTTTTTACCTTTTTAAAAAGAAATAAAGTTAAATAATTAAAATTTTAATTTAAGTAAATATTATCAAATTAAAGTTGTAAACACCAAATAAAGCACTAGTTAATATGATGTGTTATCTCTAAAGTACCCCAATCATTTTTTCTTTTTTCCTTCTCTATCTCTCACTTGATTTTTGATGGAAGAACACTAACAGGGGATAATTTGGAAAGAAACTAACAAAAATTAGAATTATGTTTTACATTTAGCATCAAAATAAATTCCACAAATATGTCCTATATTTAAGATCTGATGGAGCATTAAATTTATCATCAATATTTTTTATTAGCCTATTCACAGACCAGGGATATATGTTTTATTTTTCTCGTTCTTATTTTTCGTTTTTAATTAGATTTTTGTCATGTAAATTAAAAGGGCTCAATATTGGTGTAGTGTTTTAATTAATTTTTCACTAAATTTTCTGTTAAAATTTAAAGGGTTAAGGGTAAAAAATATACATACTATGATTTTATAAAAAATTCATCCAACACCAATTTTTTTTAGATAAAAAATACACATGAATTTTCAAATTGGATCAAAAGTCACATTCACAGTTATATTTAAAAAGGAAGCACTTGGTGTTGGATGAACATTTTTACAAAATCATATGTGTATTTTTTACCTTAATTTAATTTTAAATGTGTATTTTTGATCTAATTTAAAAGATCATATGTATTTTTAGTCAAAAAAAAATATTTAATCCTGAATGAACTTTTGATAAAAATATATGTGTATTTTTAATCATTTACCCAAATTTAAAAAATGTTCTATCAAAAAGAAAAGAAAATAGGCATGTCGTGTCTTGTCTTGTTGTCTGTTGTACATATGTTGGGAGTTGGGGCCTCGATTTTTCTGCACAAACCTTTTGCTTTTCCGTTCATTGTGTATTTAAGTTTGAATATATAATGACCTCGTGGATCACGTGGAGAAATCACCCGATATTTTATGGGAGAATTGTTTTTAGGTTGGGAATAGAATTAATATCATAACCGAAAGAGGCACATGTAATAGGTGAAAAAGTGTCGGAGACAACTCATTAGAATTTGTGTGATATTAAGTATTAACTATGTTTTAGGGACTTCAATGGAATTCTCCCATATTTTATTAGATGATACTCCATTCAATCCTAGATAAATATATATCCTATTTGTAGAGTTGGTAATTAGTATTGGTCATAAATTTATAAAACTTAATTCTAATTTTTGTCAACTTTAATCACTTCGAACTATAAATGGATTTTTTTTTTACTTTTTTTATACATATTTTTTCAAATTCTGGCCTCTTTAAATAAGGTGATATATTTTTTTAAAACTTTAAATATTAATTAATAATAAGAGCTGTAAAAAGGTAATTAATGAGACACCACTGGCACTATACATTTGAGATAAAATCATAAAAAGATGCTGGAAAAACCATATTAAGGTCCCCTCTAAAAAAATAATATCTGACAAGTCCATAATTTGTTGGATTACGAGCCTTATTAGATGATTACTTTCTTTTCAAAAGGCTTTGGTGTGGTACTAAAAACCACAATTTTTTTTAACTTTTCTTTATTTCTGAAAAATTCTGAAATATGGAAAAATTTTCTAGTAATTTTGAAAAATTATAATTGATTGCACAAAAAATGATTTTGATATGGTTTGAGTCCCAAATTAAAACTTGAAGACTCTTCTATTTGGAAAAAACATCAAATAGAACACACACCAAATCATATGGTATAGTTTATTTATTTTTCAAATTTGCCTTCACTCACAAGCCCAGAATTATATGTCTAATTTCGTAATTTTCAATTAAAGTTATACAATTCTGATTAATTTCCTTTTTGGGTTTCCAGAAAGCCCTATATTTCTAATAGTTTACATAAATACTTTAGTGCAAAAGAAATTTATTTACTATCTTAAATTGATCCATAAGCAAATATAACCATATTTGAGATCTAGAAAAACAGAACATAACTTATATATAATAATACTTGTTTAACTTGGCCATGACTGACCAAATGCATACATAATCATATACATGATAATATAAAAGGGTATTAAACATAATGACAATAATTTTAAAGGCATTTTATGAACATTACAGCTTCATTATGTTTAATGATGAAGAAAATCCACCTTCATAAATTTTAAAATAAGTACTATTGATAATTTATTGTGCTCTTTTTCTTTAAAAGCTGTTCATCACCTATATTTTTACCCAAATAATGTAGTTTTGAAGGTAAAGCTACTGAAGGCAGCCAACTAAGTACCTGTTTGGGTGAGGCAAAAAAAAACAATTTTTTCACCCAAACCTAGGTTTTAAAAAATGGTAGCCAAATATTTTTCTCTAATAAATCTAGGTTTGGACTTAAAACCTATGTTTTAAAAAAGGTAAACCAAACACTTGAAAAAAATGTGAAAAGCCCATTTGGCCAAAACCTAGGTTTTGAATAAGCTACAATTTTCCCCCTTTGCACAAAATACGATGTAAAAAAATGCCATCATTACACATGTCATAATGATCTACCCAAAATATCATTATCCTCTCTCTTTCCCAACACATTAAACTTATGTCTTTTTTAGTAATTTACACAGAAAAAGTCATTCTCAAAACAATCATCCAAACACTCTCATTTTATCAAAAGCCATTTTTTTTCAAAAAAGCTGAAAGAAACTATTCCCCAGAAGCTATTCTCTAAAAGCCAATCCAAACAGGCTGCTACTTTTTTCAGCTTTTTCGCGAATTACGAGGTAGAAATATACCATAATGCCCTTATCCTCTCTCTTTCCTAACACATTAAACTTATCTCCTTTTTAGTAATTACACATAGAAAAAGCTATTCTCACAATAACCATCCAAACACTCTCATTTCATCAAAAGATATTTTTTTCAGCTTTTTCAGAAAAGTTGAAAAAATCACATTTTCAGCTTTTTTCTTATAAGCTATTCTCCAGAAGCTAATACAAACAAGCCCTAAATGGGAGAAGGAGAGAGGTGAAAATGTGATTAGTAAGAATGCAATCTATTGAGTTGACAAAAAAAAAAAAGAATGCAATCTATTGCAAAGATGCTACAATAAGTTGGCATGATTTTAGGAATGAGGCAATACTTTTTTTAATATTTGGTTAATTGCAGATAAAATTAAAAAGACAATATACCCCAAAAAAAAAAAAAAAAATCCCTCACCCCTGCCTGTGTTTCCTTCTCATTCTAAATCAACATAGAAATTATATATTTTCCTCCATGCAAAAATAAAAAATCATTGACAGAAAACGACAACGAGAAAAAAATTCTTGCAAAGCCAAAGAAACTAACTTCAAGTTATTATAAATGTAAGAGTTTAGAGGGTTCAATATAAAGTTTCAAATATTAAGGAAGTTATTTTTACAGTCTTAAATTTAATGAAATTATGTAAAGCTTAGTCATGTTTTAAGACAGTATGTGAAGAAAAGCAAATGCAAATAGTTTTGCAGTAGTAAATTAATCATACAAGGGAAAGTTTCTGTTTTACTTGATTTTTATTAGAGGAAAATTCTGCATGCTTACATTATTTTAAAGGGTAAGGTTCAATTTTGTCTCCAGAGTTTTGATGTATAGCGAGGAGCATTTAAAAGTATTTTTGGATCAATATCAATATTAAAGTGTAAAAAGCAATACAAAAGAACAACTGATTTTCGATGGAATTTTCGTTGGAAATTCAATTTTCTGACGAATTAACCACGGTATCGAATTTCTGATTGAATTTCTAGCGGACATCATCTTGTGGCTTATTTTTCTGTTGCTTATTAACCACAGATTTCTGACGGAATTTTTGTGGGTAATTTAGCCACAGAACCAAGAAATTTAGCCACAAAATTTTTGTAGGTAATTTAGACACAGAATTTTTTCCATGTTGCCACAGAATTTCCGTCGGAAATCCATGGATATTTTTTTTAAAAAAAAAATTTAAATGGCATGTGGCATCCCACTGTCGGCGGCCACCAATCTCCGGCCACGTGTCCCTCATTGTGACTGCCACTTGTCACCTCTACAATCTGTCTAAAATTGTGACGAAGTGGAGATTCGAAACCATGACCACCTAAGCGCGTGTTGAAGCCTTAATCAGTTGAGATATGAAAACCCTGTGATATTATTTGTAAATTATTATATTTATAATATTTAAACATTCACAATTATAATTATATTTTATCGTATATATACTTTACATTATATTTAGCTTAATATATTATGAAATATTTGTTAAGTATCTATATATTTCTTAAAACTCCTAGTAACAATACCATTGGTTCACATGTCCAATGACATCATCTTCACTTAACTCAATTATTGGTCCACATGTTCACATAATCAAAGTCATAATGGAAGGTTTTATTCTTAATTTCAAATTTCATTACCAATAATTAATCATTACTCATCATATATTTCAACTTATGGGAAGGTACTTTTTTAATTTTGAAAGTTATTTTAGGCAAGAATCAATACATATATTTTTTATTTACCAAATTTATTGCACTTATTCAAATTCCGCTTTGTTCCAATTTCAAATTCAAATGAGTGCAATCAATAATTTAGATTATTTATATCCATATGTAATCAACTTTTGTTGTTTTCAAGTCACATTTTTTTAATCAAAAAGTAGTTACTCAAAACAATTATGTTCTTTAGTTTATTTCATTTTTTTAACTTCCGTGTATCGCACAGGGGAGAAAAATCTAGTTAATATATAATTTCTATATCAATAATTGTATTATTTTTTATACATTATTTTTTAATTCATATACTTTACATTATATTTAGTATTATTTTATATTTATAATAAAAATTTTTAATTACTTTTATTATATGAAAAATTTCAATTATTATTTTATTATATATTATTAAAATATAGTTATTTTTAATTTTTTGTACTAATATTATTAATAAATAACGTATTATTCAATAAAAAGTTTAAAATTAAATTTGTAATAAATTTATATATGTTTGTATGTATGTAAGCATATATTAAATTTTTATTAATGTCTATAACATATTAATTATTAAAATAATTTATTTATAAAATATTTATTAAAATAAAGTAATGTATTATTTATAAAATAACATATAATTTATAATAAATTACCCATGGAAATTCTTTGAGTAAAATTAGCTACGATAATTCGTGGCTAATCTTTGGGTAATTAGCCATGAAATTTTTTGTATCTAATTAGTTACCAAAAAGTTTTCGTCAATAATTCCGTCAAAAATTATTAACAAAGCATTATTCCATCGAAAATTCCGTTGATAATTGAATATTTTTTTTTTGTAACAAAGAGGGTAATACTACCCTATTTTTTAATAACTTCTGAGATAATATAATAAAAAAATTCCTACATACCCAATAGTTTTAGTTCACATGGCATCACTCCACTCCTCTTGTTGGGGAGGATGAGGGATCCATCCTTACAAGGCTTAAGGGAAGTGTGTGTGTGTGTGAGTGGTCTTCCTATAGGAGGAGGGTTAGGATATGGTATAAAAAATAAATTACATACACATATTCCTTGTGTGAAGTTTTTAAGCTAAATTTGGCCTAACTCCCGATTATTATACAAAAATGCAATGGTTACATGATTCATTTGTACATGCATATTAACTAATTGTTTTGTCCAAGTGTTAATTAATTTAATTACAAGTAATTAGCAATGTTATATTTTTTGTGTGCCAACAATTAACAATATTGTCTGACATAGAATCAAAATCATATCAGAGAATAATTGATGGGCCGAGTAATGCCATACACTACACTACACTACACGTCAAGAATGTCCTCTGCCTGATGGCAAAAAAAAAAAAAAAAAAGTCCTCTGCCTCTCCTCCTCCTCGAGAGCATGTCACTGGGAATGAGGGCATTATTTGCGGTTACATTATTTAAATTATTCTTTACTTTCTTACGTTATTTTCACTTAGAAAAAGAATTAAACGCGATTTTTGACCGTCATTTAAATTATTTATACATCTAATGACTTTGAAACAATGAAATTGTAAGACAACTAAATTACAGCCTGTAGCGTCATAAAATCAGGTTACATGGAGTAGGGCTGTCCAAATCCGGGAACGGGACCAGGAACCCCCATTCCCGGATCCCGGTCCCGGAAGGTGGCCGGGATCGAGATTGGATCGCAGTCCCGGCGGGAACGGGAAATCCCGAGACCGGGACCGGGATTTCCCGCTTTTTGGGGGGAGAAAATGAGTACACAGAAAAGAGATAGAGGATTGAGGGAGGGAGGATGAAGATGAAAAGAACAAGCTATCTAACACAGATTAATAATTTAACAAAGTCTAGGTCAATAAATTGCAAAACTCTAATTCCAATGTCCAGTATCCATGGCAGTGACTGAAATTTCACAAACAGAGAAAACATTCAAGATTCAACTCCAAACAGATGTGAACAGAAAAACAAACATGGGGAAAAAAAATTAATTTCCTTTCCCTACACACACCTTTACAAGCTGAAATCCTAAGCCATCGTTCTATGACTTTCTGATCAACAAGGTTGTCATCGACGGCCAAGACATGAACTTCTTCAGAATCTGATGGTAATAGATCACATACCTCCATAAATGAAACCCTTTTCCGCCCCAAGTTGCTAGAAGAAGAAGAAGAAGAGGTTTTTGAGATGTGGGAGCTAAAACATTATATACGGCGGACGATGAAGACGGCACAGTGGAGGCTCGATGGACAATGATGCCGTTCTTCTGCGAGTGTGAGGCGAGGGTTTGTTGTGCCTCAGCAAGCCTGACCAGCGTCACTTCGTTGGTGGCTCCCCGTCTAAATGCAGGGATGTGAAGGCTCAGCCGCCCTCCCTCGACCGTCTTGTGAAGCAGAGTCCCTCCAGGGAGCCGCAATCTCCAGCGCCCGAATCTCAAACCACCACACCCTTTCCGCTTCCAGTTTTTTAATGTTGTCATTTGATTCCAAAATCTAGAGAAGTCCAGAAAACCACTATGAGTATGTTGACTTAATAAACGATATCCATCAGCGACGGTATATCTACTCAGAGAGTTTCCATTCCAACTAAGACAATCGTTTGTGTTGAATACAAAAAACGGAGTAGAAAGAATCTTGTCTACCACCTCGGAAGAATATAAAGAACGGACTAAAGAAACATTCCAACATCCTCTATGATGCAGCAACAAATCATCCACTGAACCAATTGATAGTGGACGATTACACTGCAAAGGCCACCATAAGTGGCTAAAGAGGTTAATTTGATAACCATTTCCAAGGCACCATCTAAGACGATCAGTGATTATATTCTACACTGCAACACTATCATGCCAAATTGAAGACTGAATAGATCGAGAAATAATAAAACCGTCAATTTGATGCGATATATATTTAGGTCTCAAAACCAACCCAATTAGAGATTCATTCTCAGCAGATAAAACTCTCCAGATATTCTTGGCCAATAAAGCATCATTAAAAGTAGAGGTTTTACGAATACCTAAACCACCATCCTTTTTCAGACAACAAACTTTGTCCCAAGACATCATATGCATCCTCTTATGATCATTAGAAAACCCCCAAAAGAAATTAGTAATCCTCATGTCTATTTTATGAGCAATATAATCAGGAAGTTTAATTAAAGACATGGGATAAACTAAAACTGAAGAAATGACAGATTTAATGAGAGTAAGTTTCCCAGCTTGAGATAACAACTTAGATTTCCTCGTCTGTAATCGTTGATCAACACGTTCTAAAATATCATTAAAGAGAAAGGAGATCTTTTCTTGCCGAGATCAACGTAAGTGCCCAAATATTTACCCAATTTATGAGCAAATGGAAAACCCATTATTGAAGATAGATGTAATTTCTCATTATTACCAATATTTGGGCTAAAAATCATAACTGATTTTGAATTGTTCACTTTCTGACCAGCTAATTTGCCATAAAATTGTAACAAGTCATTGACTTTTTTAAATACATCCACGTTAGCTGGACAAATTAATAAGGTATCATCAGTATAAAGTAAATGAATTAATGGTAACGAACCTCTAAATACAGACAGTCTATTCCACCATCCCAAATTTTGAGCTTGAACAATAAGCAGATAAGCATTAGTTATCCTTAAATCATAGGGAAAAAGACAAATAAATACCCTCCAATTTGCAAAATCCCATTAACAACGTCATGATAGGTATTAACAACTTCATGATAGGTTGTTGTGTTGTTAATACCTATTATGAAGTTGTTAATGGGATTTTACAAATTAGAGGGTATTTATTTGTCTTTTTCCCTAAATCATATGTTGAGTCAGCGTTGGCCTTCAACGGATCCTTACCTACCAAGCCTTAAATAATATTGTCAATGTCATAAACACATCGAGTTTCTGTCATAAAAAAAAACACTTCGGGCCGAGCCGGGCAAACATCTTGGGCCGTGAGGACATTGGTCAACTATAGTGCGTCTCAATTTGGGCCCATAAATATGTGTAGTATATTTATATTTATATTCTTTTATTAGTGGCTTTTATTGGAATATTTTAATATAATATATCGATATCATTTAATATATTGATTTTTATATTTATTATGAATATTTTTTTAGTCTAATATTTTAATTTTGTTTGGAATTTCGTGTAAAAATTAAAAATTTAATTTACAAAAGTCGCATTCCTGTATGCTTAATTTCACCCTATTTGTGTTTTTGATGGCTTTCGCTGGTTGTGGGAGTTTGTTTCATGTTTACCTTTCCTTCGTCTTAGTTTCCTGTATTTTCAGCCCTTATTATATCCTTCTTGTTCATCATATTATCATTCAGTTTGTTTTTGCATAATTTGATTCCTTCATGCCGAATGGGTATTTCGGTGCTCATCGGAAAGATGAGTAGAAGACGCTCCTCTACTTTGGATCGTCCAGATTTGAATCTCAACGATCCAGATTTAATAATTTTAAATTTGTGATTTTTAAATGAATAATATGCTTTTTGACAAAATGATAGTTACGGAATTATTTTCATTTTAGATTTTGTAACAATAAAAATAATTGTTTTATTAAGTCACAAACTTAAAAAAAATTAAATCTGGACCATTTAGATTGGATCTAGATGGTCCATAATGGAGGAGCGCCCTCTACTCATCTTTCCGACGAGTATAGAGTTATAGTGGTTAAACTTGTTAACTACTCAAGTTTAACTTCATTTTTTTGTGTGTGTTACCTCATGCTCATTTTTTGTTAATCTTTGGTCAATTCTTCTTCCCAACACCAAGGTTACCAATACACTTATGTGTGGCTTGTAAGCCAACTATATCTTCTCATCACGATCGTGTAGAAACCAGTAAAAAATAGCTAAAAGGCTATTAACAACGTGGTCATTGGTGTAAGTTGATGGTCCATACTCCATAGGAGTGTCCTTCCATTTCTCTTGTTTTATCAATGTCATTTGAGTAGTTTCAACTCATGCTCTGATGTTTAAACATTGCAGATCTTGTCATAATAACTAGCATCATATCATGGTGCTCAACATTGCGATGAGCGCCAAAACTGGTTCAATATTTATTTAGCTTCCAAACCATTATCACCAAACTACTATAACATATCCCAAACCCACTCTATGGTATTAAAGAGTGCGCCTAAGTGTCTAATAGAATCGAAACCCAAACCAATATTTAAAGTGTATACTACGTCAGAATAGAAGCTATTCTACTAACAGATTCCCCCCCCCCACACACAATAGTTATACTGTATATTAAATGTGGCTTGATAGATCTAAAAGTTTTAAGAAAATTAATAACGCATACTCCAGTAAAATGTAACATTTGGCGTCGGTTAAAAGTGAGTTTTCACTATGGTATATGGGATATAGTTGAAAGAGGAGTAGAGGCGAGTCATCGTAAGTTCTATAAAGCCTGTTTCAATTACTACACAAGGGAAAATATAACATATTTATTTATAGTGTACGGTGCTAATTCAATAGGTGTTATAACTCATAAAGTACTATCATAACGTTATTTTAAAAAAAAAAAAAGCCGTGAAAAGAATGACATATTAGCTATACTTATGTTCTTTAAGAAACAAATGTGACATTTATGGTTAAATAGTGTTTTACACTCGGAAATAAAATTTAATAATGATTATTTAGGTTTGATCCCCATCTTGTAAAAACTATACTATCATTAATATCAAGACTCCTTTCAAGTTTTTCTCTTATACCAAGTTATCAATAATTATATGGTCCCAGGAAATGGGAAATTTCGTTATTTCTCAAGGATGATGGAAGCATTTCACAAATTAAAGAAACCAACTTGGAACACATTTTAATTATGAAAGAGATAATAAAGGACAATGAGATATGGGAGAGTCTTTAATTCATGCATAGTGATAGAAAGAGCCACTCCTTAATCCCTATAATTAATATTCTCTCCCATGCGTGCATGCACAAGACTCCAAAAACTGATCTCAACCAATGTAATAAAGCGGGTCGGGTAACTTGAAGGTCCTTTTGCCTGTGGATGTGCCCATAATGTCACTCCATTGATCTCCGATGTTTCCCACGATTCTGTAGCCACTCTTCTCCAGCTTTGCCCTCTCCGCCGATTTGTACACCATTGCCGTCGCTCCTTTGTACTCCGTCGTATTCCTACAATTTTTTTTTACATTTTCCTTATCAGGCACAAAATCTAATTAAGTTCCCACTCGACTTCACCACAATCTTGCTTAATTAAGCATAAAATATAATTCGTTTCCGATCTAATCCAAGCTGTTACTCAATCCAATTCTTTACTCAATGAATCAAACGATGACGCACATAACTGTAGGGAGATTTGCACCATCCAAGTATAATTTCAATGGTCCAAACTTTAAATTTTCAAAATGATGATTTCTAAATTAAAAAAGAAATTATTTTTTTAAAAAATAATCAAAGCGAAAAAAAATAATAATATAAATTGTACGGTGTCAGATCTGGTGGCACTACAACTTGTTCCCTTTATATGTGTGTGTATTACTTTATCCACTAAAGGAGAGAATGATAGTGAATAATTACTTGAGAATCAACTTGTGCCAAGTGTTGTAGCCGGCCTTCTTAAGGTTAGAAACAGTAACTTCAGTTTGACTAATGGGCCTTCCTGTTAGAAACACAATCTTGATTCCCAGATTCATCAACTTATTGTACAGCTTATGTGTCTCTGGTAATGCTGGTGCTTCCCCTGTCTCCACCCACGCGTTAAACTTGGTCGAGTTATATGGTTCCACCCTTCATGCATTCACATAAAACACAATTAATAATATATATATATATATAAATAGTGAATCTACAATATGAACCCATATGAAGAAATGAGAAAGATGGAAAATATATAGTTCGTTTTGGTCCTAAAAACATAAGATTGAGATGACTTTTTTTTTTCCACAGGAATTAAAGAATGTAAATAGACCACTTAATTTTATCATATATTATATATAATTATAAATTATAAATTACTTTGTAATTGAAGTAACTTAGTTTTGGGAAAAATGATAAGTATAAATATTCTAAAGTGATTCATTTTACATTCTTAATGTCTCAATAAAAAAGTCAATTTAGTGCTATATTGAGTATTTAGTGGAGTATATGTGTGTGTACCCGAAGCCATTTTGAGCGTAGTAGGGAAGGTTGGAGAGGGAAGTCTCGTCAATGTCAAAGATCCATATGTTTTTGCCATCTTTAGGGAGGTGGAGAGAGCGAGCATAGGAAAAAGCTTCTTTGATGACTATTTTGGAGTCATGTCTATATGTTGACCTAACATGTAGTTACCGACGTAATCGGCACACTCCGCAGGCACGGTGGTCCACTCGATGATGTTGTGGGCCTCCACCGCCAGCCGCCAGCTCGCGCAGGTTATGCCCTGCACGGTGGCGCCGCCGGAGCCGGATTTTAGTCGGAGAGGGTAGATTTGGTAGGCTTCTTCTTCTAATGATGATGATTCATGGCTTGTTGCTACATTAATGGAGAATGCTACAAGGAGAAGAAGAGTCACTAGGGTTTTCTTCATTATGGTTTAAGCTTATTTGGAAAGCTTAGAAGAGAGAAGGCTAATGAATTTTTTGGATGATTGAACTCGCTGTGGGTTTGCCCCTCTTTAAATAGGCTACTTCACCAGCTTCGGCCATTTAAGATATGTACGTGTGTGAGTGGATCAATATCTTTTGGAATTTTACTTTCTTCGATGGTTCATTATATTGTCATTTTTTTAGTATACTTTTGATGGTTCATTATATATTGTCATTTTTTTAGTATGCTGCCTTCCATTAGTCCTAAATATATAAGGCATCTATTTAATTTGATTAGATCAAGTTTATTTATTATGTTAATTAGTAGCCATCTTCCTTAATTTTCTCTATTCCTATCTTATTTTAATTGTTGATGTAGTATTATTAGGGGTAATTTAAAAAACAATTGAAAAAATGGAAAAATAGGTCTTACACATAGGACTAAGATTAATTAAAAAATCATAAAGATAGAAGGAGTGCCATTATATGCAATAGTTATGATGTGGACTTTGTATATATATGAAATGGAGTAATATGTCGAATCGTTCATGAGTAACTTGCTATTATCGTAGATATATAATGATCTATTTGCTGCATATATCTTTGCATAATTGCATTATAATCCATCCTCTCCCTGTTATAACTTAAGCTTATAAGCATGTCTTCTAGATGTTTGTATAATTTTTACAAGTGATTTTGTTAGTTTCATGGGGTCTTATATAATTTTTTCATATATAATTATACTTAATAAGGATAGTGAGTGATAAATAAATTAATATATATGACACTTAGTTTAACCAATAATAAAGGTAACAATATCATAAATCACTCCTAAATTTTATGATAAATTTAATGTTTCAAACCGCTCTATTGGTATTTGTGAATTAACTTAGAGTAGAGTAGTGACTTATACTTGGTATTAGATCAAGTAGGTTGATGTTCATTCATTTTTTTTCCAATAAGATAAACTCATCTAATTTTATTTATGAGTCATTTATATCATGTTTATACCGATAATTTTTTTTTTAAAAAAAAAATCTCATCATCCCATCTTAAAAATTAAGAACTTTTTAATTTTACTTTTATTCAATATATTCAAAAGCGCATCAAAACAAAATCTGCACAATAATCATTATCAATAAGTGATATAATTGTACATTACAATAAAGATATAAGTGAAATAAATTTTTAAATCCCTTGAAAGCTTGCATTGTCAGTTGCTTTAAAATCTCATCATCCCTATCTTAAAACCTAAAAACTTTTTAATTTTACTTTTATTTAATATATTCAAAAGCGCATCAAAACAAAATCTTCACAATAATCGATCAATATCAATAAGTGATATAATTGTACATTACAATAAAGATATAAGTAACATAAATTTTTAAATCCCTTGAAAGCTTGCATTGTCAGTTGCTTTATAACCTACTACCGTGGAAACTCTCACTTAAAAGTGAGAAGTAGTTTAGTTCAATCATGCTTACGACCATGGTGAGATTAATGTGTTCGCCATTAACTTAAAATAAAGGCCAAACACGCTCCTCCAAAACCTAAATAAATATCACGTGGGATATAATTATTGATGTACTGCGTATCAAAAAGGAGATCCGAATAAAAGTCTCTTTAACAATTTCACCCAAATGCAAATAAATACAAATAGTAGTTATTTTTTTAAATTAAAACAATATAGTTTTTTTAAAGAAATACTTAGACTAAGTTCTTTGTATATATATATATATATAACACAGACTAAGTTCTTTATATCTATCATATCATATTTTCTAATCACATGGAATCATTTGTTTTATATTTAAATATTATCATTTTACTATAAAATCACATGAAAAAAATTAGGACGCATGACGGGCAACAAGAGTTTGGAGAACTTTAAAAATCATGCAACATATATAAGTTATAAAATGAGAAATAAAACTATTCTAAAACATGATTTCTTAGATCTTATTATAATAGACAATGGAGGAAGTATAGTAATTTTTTTCTTTAAAAAAACTCAACAACCACATGGAGGAGCCACATGAGTTTACATAAAAAGACACGCAGCCACCTACAACGGTCTTACACTAATGCTGTTCACATAAAAGTTTGAAGGGGGAAGGTTGGAAAATGTTCATGTATGTAGTTTGGTTTAAGGTATACCCAACAATGTGAAGTTTTTTTTTTAGCCAAAAAGTGCCTACGTAGTTACCAAAATGGGTCAAAAGTGTCAATACCGTCGCAATATACACTAATGACATTAAGTTTTTCAAAGTTAAGGAAAATAAAAGGTGTAAAAATACCAATGAAGTTTGGTCCGAAGTGCACCCAACACTGCTAAAGTTTTTTCCCCCAAAAGTGCCGACATAATTACCAAAATGGTTCATTCAGTGCCTATACCGTTATTTTACGCATGTTAGGTAAGAGAAATATATAAGAGGGGGTGTGAATTTTGTATTTCAATAAAATATTTTTCAAAACTGTAACTTCAAAAACAATTTTAAAAAATAGATAAGAAAGAAATATAGTATTGAAATTTCAGAAAAATTTTGTACAATGTTCGTTTACATTCTCAAAGGCCTATATATATCAATTGATGAAGGAAGATTAAAGCATGAAATCACAAAGAAAACTTTGAGTTATAAGTATTTGATTAGGACTTTGAATCTCAATACTGTTTCTCTAAATTTCTGTGAGTTTAAGTGTTTATCATATACTCTCTTTGATTTGCAAGCATTTGCCTAATATTTCAATACTCTATTTCTTTCTTATCTATTTTTGAAAATTGATTTTGAACTTTAAGTTTTGAAAAATATTTTATTGAAATATCAAATTCACTTCGATCTTGTGTATTTTTCCTGCCTAACATGTGTAAAGTAATGGCTTAGGTATTGACTTGTCCGAGGTTTAGCACATCCGCAAGCGCACGGGTCGTCAAAAATAGTATAGAAAAGGTTGTCGTTCCAACAGGGATTAAGGTAAACGTGGATTAATTATTGCAATTATATTATCAATTAGGTTGAGTGAGAATTTTTGTATTTTGGATTTTAAAAATACCTAAAATGAAAATAACTTGACAAAAAAACTAAATTGAAACTTGAATTCAAGATAAAGGAAAATCTAGGATTATTTATCCACTTTGTATTTCATGATGCTTGATTAACCCTCCTCTAATGACAATTAATAAATACTAAGTTGCTGTTTGAAGTCATATCCATTTGAATAACTCTCTCAAGCTTACCCAAACCTTAATTAACTCTAATATGCATAATCTCTTGCTACATATTATGTTAATTAGTCTCTATAAACATCCCACTTCAATTTTACAAAACTTGGTTAATGAATATCTCTATCTCATTAACAAACTTTCAATCCCAATTTGGAATTTCAAGACAAGTTTGAATTTAACCTAGTTCTATGCTTAATTAATGCTCTTTTAAGCCACTAATTATGCTAACAAACTAAATGTTGGCCACCACTTAGGATAAATAAAGCACAAGTTAAATTCACAACCTAATAATCATTAATCATCAAGGGAGAATAGGTTCAAACATCAGTCCATACGAAGCTTTAAAATAAACCTAGAACAAATTAATTAGCTACTCATAACTACTAATAAAATCTTAAAATCATCCAATCAACAACCACCTAAAACACATATTCAATCTTGTCACAGGAATAAAATAGAGGGGAATGAATTTATGATATAACAGACATGCCCAATAGGAAAAACAAAGTAGCTCTTACTCCCCTCTAAATAACCCCTTGCCAGGAAATTCAAGCTAAGCCGCAGGTGAAAAGAGAAAAAACAAGAAAGATGGTGTCTCCCCTTCTTGCACAAGCTTTGACAGCATCTAGAGTCCTCAATCTATCACCTCCACAGTCCTCTCGTCCTCCCGTGGAGATGATACACCGAGCCCACGCTTCTCTCTAGCCCTCCTCTGTTCTCTCTCGCTCTGGCTTCAGTGAAGAAGACGATGGATGATGTTGAATGATTGTCGCCGCCTCCTTTCACTCCCACTGTACGCGTCTTATTCTTTAGGTTTTCAGCGTCTCTTTTCTTTTTAATCCAAAACGGCACCGTGCTGCAAGGGAGAAGACTAAAGTACAATAAAATATAACAAATAAATAATAATAATAATAATAATGCTACCATCAATCATGGAAATAGATGGCTCTTTCTACGGTTTTCATTTCTTTTTTTCTTTTTATATTTTATTTTACCAAATATCTAACTACTTCTTTTTGTTTTAAAATTATTATGTTTACCATGACATCCCCTAAATAATGCACCAACTTGATATCATGTCAAAATCTCAACTAAATCACCATAATTTTGCATCAATGACTCCCCAAATACACTAAAATATATATCAAATATAATAAAAAATGGGGAGTCATCAGGTATTGAGGGAACCATTTTGGTGACTACATCGGCATTTTAGAGCCAAAAAAAGTTTGCAGTGTTGGGTGCACTTCAGACACATTTCATGGGTATTTTTACACCTTTTATTTTCGTAAACTTTGAAAAACTTAACGTCGTTAGTATATATTGACGGCATGGGCATTTTTTGACCGATTTTGGTAACTATATGGGCATTTTGGGCCAAAACAATTCACGGTGTTGGGTGCACTTTGGACCAAACTACATAAACATTTTTGCACTTTCGTCCAAGTTAGAAAAAGTAGAAAGAAAAACTGAAAAAGCCGAACCCTATTAAGACCATATTTGGATTAGCTTTTGGAGAGTAACTTCTGAAGAAAATTGAAAAAGACCTTTTAAATAATAGATTTTGGAAAATAACTTTTGAAATTATAGAATAAAATAGCATTGGAAAAAATCTATATTTTCTACTCCAAATCTAGGCTTTCAGGCAAAAAAACTACTGTGAAAAAGTTAGCAGTGAGATGTAACCAATAGTTCAATAAATCAGTTTATATCAAGGTTCAAAAAATCGGACTGGGTATCAAACCGGGTGAGGCGCTGGTTCAAGGATCAATGGTCGGATATGGGTCGGACCGGGTCAAACCGGTTATATTAAAATAATAAAATTTTATTGATATTAACATTAATAATCACTAATATCAAAATGTAAATGTAGATAGGTATGCATGATTAATCAAATATGAGTATTTAAATGTTTCTATAGAAGCAAAAAGAGAAAATATTAGTTGATTATACTTGAAAATAAATATTATTCTACAATTCACAGACTAAAATACAAATATTAAGAGCAACAATAATTAAATATTAAGTATATACAAGTAAAATAGCATTTAAAGTATTATAGTTTCCTAATTTCTAAAATTGAGTTAAGTGAAAGTTAGTAATTAGGTGAATTATAATAAAATAAAAAAATTTCTTTTTTTTTTAAAAGGCCAACCCGGTTCAACCCCCCGGGTTGACCGGGTCGGTCGGTCCTTCACTGGGTTAACTGCACCTCCGGTTCTGCAGTTCAACTAGACCGGATCGTTGGCCAGTTCACAGTTAAACCGGCCGGTCCTGTTTTTCTTACCTTGGTTTATATAAGATGTAACATGAGATTTTTTTTTTGTTTATATTACAATAGGTAACATATAAAAGTCAAAATAATAAATGTTAATTTTCTAGTTTCTCCCTTACATATAAATGTAAAGAGGAGAAAGTGTGTGGATGTATAATAAATGATATAAAGGTTAAATTGGAAAACCACATTAATTTTACCCCTAATAAATGACTCCTTTATGCTTCCTTAATTTATGTAAAATGGTTGATTATCTCTTATAATATAATATGACAATGAGGGAATACAAATATTCAATAAGGAGGACTAAACAAATCTAGACCCTCAAAATCTAATATGGGTTGTTTGGATTTGATTATTTTTAAAAGGATGCCTTTTTAGTAAAAAATTAGTTTTTTTTTAAATTATAGTTAAAATATTATCTTTATTTTATATTCTATACTTATTAAAATAATTTTTTTAAATGTACTTTTTTTTAAAAAAAATCAAACCTAAAGGTTTAAATCTCACTAGTTCTCCTTACTAAATTTTGCGCTTAGTAAGGAAACTGATTCCATACAAGTTCACATACCATTAGGGGTGGGAATCACTACTACAAAAAGCCCATTTTATGTCACCAATTAACGTCACTTATTTAAAAATGTGACATTGAAAACAGAGGAGTAACTACAAAAAAGAAACAACGTCACACTTAAAATTAAGTGTGATGTTGAAACGTTTCCACGTCACACCAAAATTTTGGTGTGACGTGGAAAACAACTTTCAACGTCACACCAAATTTTGGTGTGACGTTGAAAGTGTTGGAAATGAAATAAATGGGGGAGGGGGCGGGAAATGAAAAAAAAAGGCAGGGGAGTTTTCCACGTCACACCAAATTTTGGTGTGACGTGGAAAACGCCCCTGCCTTTTTTTTTTCATTTCGCGCCCCCCCCCCCCCATTTATTCATTTCGCGCCCCCCTGTCTTTTTAGATAAAGGCAAATTGATTTTTTTTATTAAAAATGATTTATTTAATACTATAACTTTTATTTTTTAACATATAATAGTTAGCCAGTACAAAGTTATAATATAATAAACAGAAAAAGAGTGGTGTGGTGGTAAGTCGGGGTGGAACCGGAAGGCAAATGAAAATTTAAAACGGGAAAAAAAAAACAAAAAATGTGATTGAGTGTCCCAAGTAGGGAAGAGAAAGACCCAAAAAACCAGGAATTGGAAAACAGCCAATATTGTGGGGGGGAAAAAAACAACTGCGCTATCCAGTTTTGGTTTTGTTTGCCCCTCCCAGTTTTCTATATCACAAAACCCACGGCATTCCATACCTCTCCATATTTATATAAACCCTCCCTCCCTCTCTCTCCATTACACTCTCCTTCATCATCATCATCATCATCCCCCACCCCCCACCCCCAGTGCCCCTCAGCTCGCCCCCCCAAGCGGGCCCACAACTCCCCCAAGTTTCGACCGTTCTTTTCTTGTTTTTCTTCTTCTTCTTCTTCAGGCCTATCATCATCAATCACATCCATCTGGAGAAAGAGAAACATATTTGATTTGATTTGATTTTGCTGAACTGTTTTTTTTCTTTGGTGATTTGTTTGTTTGTTGCAGATCCGGTTTTACTGTTTACAAAACCGAGAAAGCGGTTTTAAACTGATAGCACAAGCGGCGTCGAGATCTCACGCGCCGGCGTTATACTCACTCGCCGTCATACAGTTCAACGGAAGTGGCAGATCTAAGAGCGACAAGGATCTAAGAGTTTCAAGTTTCAACGGGGAATAGAAAAATTAAAAACGTTTTTTTTAAAAAAAAAGAAACAACGTCACACAATGTAAGATGTGTGACGTTGTTTCCTGGAAACCACGTCACACATAATATTTATGTGTGACGTGGTTTCTCCGAGCAACTTACAACGTCACACATAATATTATGTGTGACATTGTTTCTCTGACTTTCTATGTCACTTGTTTATGTGACGTTAAAAGTCCATTTTCCATGTCACTTGATTCAATGTCCCCTGAAAAAGTGACGTGGAAACCCCCAAAATTTGTGACGTTAAAAGTACTTTTTGTAGTAGTGAATAAGCCAAAAATGTTTTCAAATCTTGTCAAATATTTTAAAGGTTCAGACTCAAGTAGAAAAGAAAACCTACAAATAAGTCTAGACTCAAACTTTACATTTCTATTGCAAGCCTAGACCTATTTAACTAAAGCCTAACCCGGTCTAGCTTATTTCCATCCTAACATACACCATGAGTGTGTCTACCATATTTTTTAAATATGGAAACGGTAGTGTGTTGGTGTAATGGGAAGTGTACCTTTCATTCTCTAATTTTTTGTATTAAGTTTCCTTTTGATAATTTAAAAACTTTTATCTCTCTGATCTTAATATTGTTAGCTTTAAATAAGGATTTTTAATACACATTGATATTTGAAAAATTAAACTTAATAAACTAATATTTAAAAATAGTTTGTGAAAATTTAAAATTTAAGTGTCAATTTTTTTGTTAATGGTGTTAAGATTAAAAGAGTTAAAAGACGATATAAAAGAAGAGTTAAAAGACATTTTAAAAAAAAATAAGGGATCAGTTAAAAAGCTAAAAATGCAATTTTACTATCTAAAACCATTCCCTTATTCAATTTTAATTATTTTTCTTGACAAGAACATAAACACACTCGCAGCTATCAAATAAATTTTCTAACAAAATGCACAGCCACACATGCTTTTATACACACACATAAAGTTTAAACATTTTTAATAACAAAGTTTTAAACATTTTAATATTTTATGATAATCCGGTATCTATGCAGTAATGGCCTAGGTGAGTATTAATTATCGGTTGACCATCCTCCTCACTAATTAAGCGATCTAGAGCCTGTTTGGATTGCCTTTTAGAGAATAGTTTTTGAAAAAAAAGTTGGAAAAGTGTTTTTTTAGCTTTTCTTAAAAAACCTGAAAAAAATGACTTTTAATAAAATGAAAGTGTTTGGATGATTGTTATGAGAATGGCTTTTTCTATATATAAATTACTAAAAAAGACATAAGTTTAATGTGTTGGGAAAGATGATAAGGGCATTTTTGGGAGATCAATATGACATGTGTAATGATGGCATATTTTTACCTCGTACTTCGTGTAAAAGTGGAAAAAAGCAGTAGTCTGTTTGTATTAGCTTTTAGAGAATAACTTCTGGGAAAAAACTAAAAGTATTTTTTTTTCAGCTTTTCTGAAAAAATGGCTTTTGATAAAATGAGAGTGTGGACATAAGTTTAATGTGTTGGGAAAGAGAGAAGATAAAGGTATTTTTGGTAGATCATTATGACATATGTAACGATGACATTTTTGTATCTAGTATTTTGTGCAGAAGTAAAAAATTCTAGCTTATTCAAAACCTAGATTTTGGTGGCCAAAACCTAGGTTTTCAAAGCAAAAGGTCTTTTTCACATTTTTTCAAGTGTTTGGCTTACATTTTTTTAACTTAGATTTTGAGTCCAAACCTAGGTTTTAAATCCAAAACCTAGGTTTATCAGAAAAAAAGTGTTTGACTACCATTTTTAAAAACCTAGGTTTGGACCTCAAACCTAAGTTTGGAAAGGTTCCCCAAACAAGCACCCAGTCCCTTCCTAGTGACCTACCATGACTTTTTTTATTGATAATCTGTACCCTCAATTATTTTAGCATTAGTTATATATAAACGGTGGTACGTAGAATAGGTCCAAGAAGAAGAATGAATGAAAAATAATTTTTTTATTGAAAGAAGAAGATCATATTTAATTTTTTTTATTGATCAATTCCAAATGAAAAAAATAAGGTCTAAACAAATGAAAACAAATTTCTTTTTAGAACTAAATTCTAAAAGTCAGGTCCAAACAATTCACATTTATTCAAAAAAATATGACCATTTGAGGGCTAATTTCGAAAAATTAGGTATAAACAATTTGCATGTATTTACAAAATGTTATCTGTAACACATTTTAGAATTTAAGGTTGGATACGTCTCATAATTAAGCACACACAATGACATATTTTAACATTGTGTGTTTCATCAGGTGACTTGCACGACATCATAATTATATCCTATTACAATTGCAGTTTGATAGCAAACATTTTTAGTAAAGTAAAAAACATATTGTCAAAGTTTATGCTAGTAGCACCCACGTCTGATACTAGTTTAGTATCAAACTCAAGGTTAGTACAGTTTGTTATCAAATATGAGTAACATTTTCGTCTAAACTTTGGTTGATTGTTTTCTTTGTATGGGTGCTTATTCCTCCTTTTAACTTTTATGATCCACTAGATCGTATCTTTTGACACAAATGCCATTTTGTTATGTAATAATAATACATTAGTTAGTTTTTTAGACAACTATAGTTGTTATAGCCGATTAGGAGGCAACGCTCTAAGTATTATAAATAGATGACTACATCAGATTCGTACTTATAAGACATAATGTGAGACTTTTTATTTGTTCTCTCTTCTCTCTCTTGTTCTCTTCTCTTTCTCTCTACTCCCTCTGTATCTTTCTTGCTTCTTGAACCCCTATTTCTCTATTCTACTCTTTCTACCTTATGTTAAAGTTATATAATAATATTATTAGTATTGTCTATATTGAATACTAGATTTTAGAATAATATAGTTGTTAGTAGATAGTAATTGGTAGGTGGAAGTTAATACTCATGGCATTTATGACATTCCTTGTATTCTCCTTGTATGAATACCCCTTCATACTTGTGAATATAATTATCAAAATCATTTTTCTCCTATATTTTGTCACCTTCTTCCGAATTCTTTCAATACAAATTTACAAATATGTATTACATTGATAGAAGTTTTGACAAAATGATTAGTGGCATTTGATATTAGATATGAATCCACTAGTCATAAATGATTGAATTTTGCCCAGTTTTAGTTAAATGCTGTATTTATATTTAGGTTTGTTTCTTAATAATCCCCTCATCCACCCTTTATTTATTCCTATGCACTATGCACATATAAGTCGTGTTCATTGTTTAAAATATTTTTTAAGAATATAAAATATACGTTTAGAGAATGCTTTGATGACATGAAGCAATCTTCCAATTCCCTCAATCCCCCCTCCTTTCCCACAAGCATCAATATTTAAATTTCCTGAAAATTTCTATTAGAAATGTCAATCGAAGTTAATTCTTCAAACATTTCATTATTTTTATATGAGCACAACCAATTGTCCATCTCATTGTTTCTTCACTACACCACCTCATTACCAGTTTTGCCCATAAAATACTTTAGTTGATCAACTATCATCCTAAAATTTAATTATGTAGAACAATTCAAACTTCTAATTTTGTTAATAATATAGAACAATTCATGTTTTATCAGATTTTTCATTTATAAAATTGCTCATTCATCTTATGAAAATTTACACTTTTTACACTGAAATTTTTAATGAAAGCTTTTAGTCAGTATTTTAATTTTGTTTGGAGCTTTCAAACTATTTTTATATTGGTAACCATGTAAAAATAATATATAATTGAGGATAATTTAATACTAAATAAATGCCAATTTCAAAACCAATAATAATTTTCAAAGATTTTTTTTTTTTTTTTAAAAAAGAGTAGTTATCACTTTTATTATCTATATTCCTTTTTAGAAAAATATCAACCCTAATATATTTAGTAGGGGTCCAGACTCCAGACCATTACCCTACTGAACTATATAACATAACCCAAAACCAAAGTGTTTGAAAAATAGACAGCTGAAGTAAATAAAAAAACCGGAAGAACAAATAGCTTCAACGAGGGAAGATGAAAAAGATAACGCAACTTGTAGTGTAGAGTACGTATATATGAAAACATAACGACTTCTCAATGAAAATCGTAAACTTTCATTAGATAAAAGATAATCAAAACTGAATTCGTTAACTTCAAAATTTGCAGTGATCAATAACCCACCAGATCATATCTGGTCTTCCTGGTATGTGGCAAGGAAAAAGAATAATACATTTGAGTTTCAAAGTTTAAATGCTAATACTAAAAGAAGCAGAAATAACCAGCGGATCATGCATCTTCTACTTCTCACTTTTTTTTTTTGGAACTGATGAATAGCAAATCAGTTTTTTCTTTTAGGGGAAAAAACTTGTTAATGTTCCTCAGATCCGGACAAAAAAGAAAATTCTCTGGGTCTTATTACCAGCATTGCTGAGATAATGCTGCAGATTTATCCAAGAAATTATGAGGTCCAAGTTGATGAGGAGGAGGAGCAACTTCATTTTGCATGGAACTTGCGGTTAACAGATTCATAACTGGGGACATTTAGAACTGCCACAAAGAAAGAAGAAATAGAGACGTCTCATTCTTAATGATGAACGCACTATGATTACTAGAAACCACATAAAGGAACATATTGTAAGATTAATTTTACCATCCCCATATGATGCCATGGTCAAAGGTGAGGAGATTATCTTCTGAGCAATCTTAGTAATATCATTCAACGTGATTTCATCTACGGCCTTCAAGAACTGCTCCACAGGTTTCCTGAAAGTAGGCACATGGCTCATTTGGATTATCTATCGATAATTGATTTTTCACTTTACGGGGTAAATATGTAAGGCGGATTTTGTTTCATAAAAGCACAAAAGCACTTTTTTTAAGCTGATCCAAACAGCTTTGTGATACAGTTTCCTCAAGAATGTACTAAACGCCTTGAAGATGTAATAACACAGTGAGAATTATAAACTTTAGGTACAGTTTCGATGTTTTCCTGAGTTTTTTCTATAAAACACTTTTGAGATTCTCAACACATTACATTTTTGACCTGTGAGAATTATAAACTTTAGGTACAGTTTCGATGTTTTCCTGAGTTTTTTTCTATAAAACACTTTTGAGATTCTCAACACATTACATTTTTGACCTCAACAAAAACTAAGAGCAAGCATCTAAGTAACTTAAGTCCTACCCTTTTAAAATGCTTAATAAACAAGAACCTAATTTATTTACTTAAGATATATCTTGGCGATGTGTCATTTGCATGTAGAAGACTCAGAAAGTAACAATGCTACCCATAAGGAGGTAGATGCAACTATGCAAAATTGAAAGGGGGTAAATTTTGGTAGATCTTAAGGGATTACAGCACTACAAAAAAGGCATGATCATAGATTGTATACCTTTCTCCATAAGTCAAAACCTGCCTTCCTATGTCTTCTGACGCAATCATCTACAAAAGTGACCAGGTGTAAGCAAACAGAAAGAGGGAAACATAGGAAAAACCACAAGAAAAATTTAGCATGCCATAATAATAAACATTCAGATATTTTAAGGGCTTTCTTAAATAGGAAGAGAAACTAGAAAGAAGTGAAAATGAGTGCCACATCTTTAAAATTATGACAATTAGATTAATAGGAGATGGAAATAAGATAGCATACTCTAGATTCCAGATTCATTAGAACAGCCGACTTGGTGGATTTTTTGGCACGATCAAGCTGTTCCTGTGTAACTGCCATTGTAGAAAATGTAGGTGTAATTTAGAAGAAACTAGCAGAAGCCAGGACCTTCAAAAATAAACTGTATAGAAAATAAGAGATGTGGGCAAAACCTTGTCTAGGAGATGCAACAGCTATGAGTTCTTTGGCCGCTATATCCACAGCATCAGACACAAAATCAGAGCTCTACAGCCACATAAAATATAAAAACTCAATTTAGGGAAATAATATTAATTAATACAGTACAAATTCACAAACAAACAAATGGCCAACAAAAAGCTTCAAATTAGGTATATTGTCAGTCTAAGGTGGCTTCAAGTCAGAATTTTTTTTCCATAATCTTATCTTCTCTCGGCATTAGATACCATAAGGAATTATAAATCACAATCACAACATTTGGCAGTTCATATTTATTCAAAAATATAAGCCCGGTAAAAGAATGTATGGAATTGTAAGTACGGAAAGCAAAGGGTGTGCTTACAGTGCTTGCATAAATGCCAAATAATCCGGTTTTGTTGAAGATACTGTTGAATGCAGAGAAGGATTGAATCTGTTGATACTCATTCAAGACACGAAGATCTGGTTCACATGAACATAATAAAATCAACTTAAAACATCAAAGCAACATGAGATACAGAGCTAAGAAATAAGCATGAGATACACAACCCAACCCTGCACCCCGAAAGGTTTGATCTTATGACCTTCCACCCAAGGAAGGATTTGAGAAACAACTTGATGCCATCATGGCACCTTGGCCATTTGCAAGAAATAAGCACTTAGATATAATTATATCAAAGGTAGTCATAAGGAAAACTCATCTATGATGGGACAATGTATGTTAATAAGTAAAAATTGACCAAAGTAGGTTTTAGACAACTTATGTTAATAAGTAAAAATTGACAAAAGTAGGTTTTAGACAAGATATAACAAAAAAAACTTACATAACCTTGAGTGCATCCCTTTTCCAGGCCCGCCAGCAGAGAATGAACCGCCACCTCCCATAAGCATCTGGAATGTTTGCAATTATTTTTATGCATCCCTTCATTATACCATTTTTCTACTTTTGTGCCACTTAGAATGAATATGTTTTCAATGAATTTAGAGGGACTGAGAAACAACACGCACCTGTAGGACAGTCAATACTATGGCATCTTTCTCTTCGTGCCAACCACCAGGCACTTCAAAAGCAATAGCAATATGAGCACCCTGATGTTGCAACATTTACAAGTAGATACGTATTAACAGATTTTATTTGAAATGGGGTTGGAGCCTCATCATAAAACACAGAGAAATATAATAGATGCATCTTGAGGGGGTGAATCAGATACTAATACTCACTCCTGCTTCACCTTGACGACGGAAATCACCTCCAACATAAACAGATCTTGGTTCTTCTGGACGGGAAACACTAGGTAGGTCAGAGAGAAGAGGCTCTGCAACAGATACAAGTTGTTCATGATCAACCCCATAAGCTGCAAGTACCATTCTGGGTGCAGTGTAATGCTCCTAATTTTCCACATCCAACATTCAGAGTCTAAATTAGAAAGGGCAAGAACACAAGAAATATAAGTATGGAATAAATAATTAGTAGTGTGCATCCAGTATCAGAAAGCAAAAAGAATAACAGGTCTTACGGCAACAAAGCTCTCCAAAACACTGCCATCCAGACTATCGAGTGCTGATTCAGGAGCCAAAAGAGGATTGGCCAATGCACCAGCATAACCAGCAGAGTGAATTGCCTCCAAAAGCAAACCCTGAGGATTGTTTGGAAGTTCTCCAAGCTCTGCTTTCACCTTTTGCAGCTGCATTAATAGACGGTTCAACAATATTAAAAAGGCTGGTTGGATTCAGTGAATGATTAGCAACCATTTTAAATGTAAAAGTTTTCATCACCCCCCCCCCCCCCCCCGCGGCAAAACTATTCAAACAAAACAAAAATGATCTGAAGGCTTAGCTAGAAATCTCCAACTAAATAGCATAGAAATAAAATGATTCACTTTCTCTCTCTTGCTAAGAACCTTTAGGATACTAACTGCTATTCGATGAATAAAAAAAGAACAGCCTATTCAAATAGACACTACTGGTTTGCCATTTCCTCAGAATTTTTTATCCATGTCAAGAAGGCCATAAAAATGTTAAAGCTCTACCCCTCAGCGGAAGATGGTGCAAGAGTAACAATACAATAATACTAACTTTGTGAAAATAAATTCATACAAAATCAATACCTCTTCTTTGACCTCCCAATCTAAAAAGACTGGGTTCCTTACACAATCAACCAGCAATTCTACCATCTGTGGAACATAGCTTTTCAGAGCATCAAATGTGTAGCCCATTTGCTCCCTAGAGGCTGAGGCACCAATATTACCACCAATTGCCTCTACTTCCCTCACAATGCGAAAGTGACTTCGATTTAAAGTGCTCTTGAAAGCCATTCTCTCTAACAAGTGCGATGCTCCACTCGAAAACGGTGTCTCATATATGGAACCAGAGTCAATATATAACCCTATGGAAGCTGCAGGGTTCTAGTTTAACCCAAAAAAAAGAAAGTCAAGGCATCAATCACATTAAATAAAGTACATAAACTTCAAGCAAACATGTTAAAATAAAGTCCCAAGAAAGGGAAGATAACATACTGATGACGTCTCTGATGCTATTTTAACACCATTGGGGAGGGTTGTGATCTTAGTCTTGCTTGGTTCAACATAATCTGGTACTGCAGCTGGAAGAGAAACACCACCAAGTGGTGTATCCAAAGGAGGCAGTGAATTTGAACGTTCTCCAGTAAGCCAGCTAAAAAACCCTCCAGAGGTAGGCCTTGTAGCTACTGCACTTGAGGTTGCATATCTAGTAGTCCCCAAGTTACTCACACGACCCTAAAGCCCCAGAATTTTTTTGATCCCAAAAGGAGATTAATCAAAACAAAACTTCCCCACTATCGTTACATAAGATGACACCGTACAAACAAATAAAATTAGCTAAAAACTCACACTTCAAACAACAAAAAAACACAAAAAAAAAAAGGTATCCGCCTCTTCCTTGGAAGGGTTAGCATCAAATGAATCACTGACCAAATAACATGTCTCATTATCCCAAAACATTCATCCAACAACAACAATAAAGTATCCCCAGGGAAAAAAAAAACAGAAATTTACAGTCATACATTAGAGGCTGACATCGTCAATCAACAAAACATTGAATGGGATCTAAAGAGAAAGTCAAAGCATTGATGTGAGAAGTGGGCACTAACCTTGAGAGACCTCAATGGTGAAGCTACAGCTCTGTACATGATGAGAGTGAAGTCGTAATCTTTGGGGTCGCAGCCAAACAAATTTTCAGTATTTTGAGGTTTTGCGAGACACCGTAGGACGAAAGTGGCTATGAAGTGAAGAGAAGCGAGGTTTTTGGTCTCAGGAATGGGTTCTATTGAATCCCTACGGGAAGGGATCTTGGCTGCGGTAACTAAATGCTGTTATGTTTTCACTTTTCACTATCATTTCCCATTTTTTATTTCTTGCTCTTTTTTTAGAAGTTTGAAGAATGATTTTTTTTTTTTAATTTTATTAATTATGATTATATATTGTAGAATTTTTTTAAAGAAAATGGCAGAAAAATTCCTTTAAAATTGAAAAATGACAAATCAAACCATTGAACCAGGTTTCTAAAGCCAGTCCCAAAGGAAGAATGAGATTTTAATATTTTATTAAACGACACTAATGCCCCTAATAATTGATGTTAGTATTTATAAGTTTAAAATAGGGATTTTCAATATTTAAAAAAAATATGGATTTTCAATTTTTCCATAACAATTTTTTATTTTTGTCAACGAATTCTCAACTCACTTCAAAATTTTATGAGCAACTCACAAAATTGATAAATGTTGATAATCCTTTTATGTACTATATATATACACATATATTTAGTAAACATTGTACATAAACTAAATGGAAAATTAATTATAGGTCCCATGAAAGGAAAAAAATTAAGATTAGGTCCCACAAAATCTCCAAAATAAAGTGAGGTCCTAAGGGACTTGAATCTAATTATATTTAAAACCAAATTACTATTTTACCAAACCCCTCAATCCCTCCTCTCTCTCTCTCTCTCCCTCCCTCCCTCCCCCCCTTTTCACCTTCTTCCCACTAGAAACCTCCCTCCCTCTCCCCTCCCTCACCACCATCTTCTTCCTCTGCCATCGACGAAGAAGCAACTTCAGCTGGCACCGGAGTTGCAGAAATCACCCATGTCGGTTTGAGGCGAGAAGAAAGGGAAAAGGACAGAAAATGAACAAAGAAAGAAGAAGACATTTGAAAAGAGAGTGTGAATTGTGGGTGGTGACAGGAATGGGTGAGAGAGAGGAAAGAAGCCATTTTTGTAGGGAGTAGAGAGGGAAAGGAAGAGGTTCTTGCTTGAGAGATCAAAAATGAAAATAAAATTGTTTGCTCATAGTCCAGCACGCTATGATGAGCTCTAATCCTTGACTATTGACTAATCTAAACTTGAGTTGGCAAAAAAATAAAAAAAATAAAAAGCTCATCTAAACTTGTGAAATGCCAAAAATAAAAAATGGAAATAAAATTTGGAATAAAAATCACATTGAATATTAGGATGTAGCTATATTTAAAAGAAAGAAAAATACTGCATCACTTTGATTTGCCACTTGAGGTTTATCACTCACACAATAATATTTTAATCTAATCTAAAAATATAACCTTGATTTTCCCCATCACCAATGGAGGGAAAATATATGGAGTCTTGATTTTTGTTCACATAAGTACAATATCATATTGAAATTCTCTAGGCTAGACTAAAATATTATTAGAGTGTTTATTTGTGATTGATTAGAGTATAAATGATCTAGCAAACCAAATACATACAATAATTTCTCTTAAAAGTAATATTGATGATATCATGTATGTTTATATATTAAAAATACTTCATTTTTGTAAAAGGAGAAAATGACACAAAAACCTTTAAAAATGTAAAATGACAAAATGGACACATGAATTATGATAATCCCTGTGAAGTATAAAATCCAAAATTGGAATTCTGAAAATTGTGAAAAAGAAAAAAGGGAAAAAGAGAGAGAAAGACTATCAAATTAGAAAAATAACAATTTGTTACAACCAATTTTAGAAAGGACAAGTCAAAACCAAATTAAAATGAAAAATCTAAAATGCCTTTCAATTAAATATTTTTTTAATAAAGGGCCTATCATCACCACCAACCATCGTCGGCCCTTGATTAAATATTTTTTTAAAATAAAGGGCCCACCACCACTAGCCACCATCGTGCCACCGGCCAGTGGTGCTGGTGAACTCTTTATTAAAAAAATATTTAATCCAAAGGAGTTTTATATTTTTCATTTTAATTTGATTTTAGATAATTTAGTCAATTGTAGTGACTTGTTTTTTCTGAAATTGATTGTAGCAAATTGTCCTTTTGTTAATTTGAGAGTTTTTTTTTCCTGTCTTTTTCTCAAGAATAAATTCAACAGAAAATAAAAAAGTGTCCTTATAATCAATAATAATAATTTGGCCAATAAAAAAAAAATAACAATAGAGATTTTAACCATATATTTACTATAATTATAAGATTAGCTTGAATTGGAAAGATGGCGAACTAGAAAAAAATACTCAAATTTTTATAATTAAAAGAGACGATACTAAAAGCCTAAGGATATAATCCAACTTGTAGCTTCCTACTTGAAGGGAAGCTCCCACGCCACTTAGGCTATATAGAGTCATCAGCACAATGATCCGACTAATTATATAAGTACACTTATCCTCTAATTTGATGCTGTTAATGCGAGTTACCTTTGACATTTTCCAACATAATATTTATGTTTTGGAGCTGATGTTCCTAATGAAATTTATGTTTGATATATTTAAATGTTTCAGTTTAAGTATAAGCATTACTTAGAAAAAAAAAGATCATCTGACTATCAAAACACTCTACGATTGGACACTCTTTACAGCATAATGTAAATTTATCCCTAACAACATTAATAGTTTTACGAATATTTAGTTCAGGCAATGCATGGTGCCCGCCATCCAATGTTATATGAAAATAATCAATCTTTCAATCTGAAATGAGCCCAGAACCAAAAAAAGAAAAGAAAAGAAAAAGAAAAAGAAAAAAGAAATCTGAAATGAGTCCTATAGTCACATTTACTCATGGACCACCACAAATCACAAGTAACAAAGGGAGTGCAAGTAAAAAATATTGGGCTATTAAATTAAATTTAATGATAGGGGTTTGTTTCAAAGTAACTATATGTAGCTAATTAAGGAAGAATTTCTATAATCGTTCTATACCAATAGTTTAACTATAAACATATAGGGTTGGATTAATTTGGATTTTGGAATGATATGATTTTTTGTAGTTGTCTGAAACATATGAACCAAAATTGTTTGCTTATAAGAGGGCAAAAAAAAAAAAAAAAGTTGTTTATAAATTAGAGGAGCCCAATCTTGTAGTCATTGCATTGATGCTTTCATTGGACCCCATCTCTAATGGAGAAATACCCATTGAGAGTTCCACCTCTTAAACAAAGTTGCATTGTTATCTCTCTATTTTAGCATATTGGTCTTTTGAAATGCGTGTTTTTTTACAACGCAAATCATGGTTCCCTAGCGGTACTTCTGTAAACAATCATATTTGATGATTGATCAATAAAATATAGACACCTCTCTTACTGAAGATTTAAACATTGATTTTCCGCACAACGGGAGGCTAATCCATTCTGCCAGAGCAAACTGTTGTTGGTCAAATGTAGTGCATTCTCTGCCAAATTGGAATAAGGACGAGGCAAACACAAAAGGCCCAATTTGCATTGGGACAAGGGCTTTCACCCCACCATGGTTTTTTGAGTGGGTGAGACTTGGCCCTCAACTGGTTGGGCCTAAAAAGGAGAAGATAAAGTACACACACATGGTGATTTTTTTTTTTTTAAAAAAAGAAAAAACACAGTCATGTTCCACCATACAAGTTATATATCATGTTCTTTATAAGCAGCTCTTATATATATATATATATATTTGTTTAATTGTTTGGGATAAAAAATATATTCATTTGGGGAGGGATTCCCATTTTCCCCTTTCACCTTCTTCCCCTCTTCTTTCCCAGTTGTAGCCACTAAATTAGTTTTTGATGTATAAATCCAAATCCAAACCATTGAAAGAAGATCTAGTGGTTATTAAGAAAGAAAAGAAGAGAAAATGATATAAAGAAAAATGGGGCGTTCCTCTCCTATATGAATGAGGAAGTTAATGGAAAATTGTTCAGCACAATAATTACCTCATAATCAACCTATCAGACTCAAAATAAAATTAAAAAAAAAAGGAATCGACCACCTACGTACTACACAACTCTACTCCAGTCATGTGTATGCAACAACCCATTAGTCAGCCGCAGATCCTTAAATGAAACTCATATCTGTGGATGATTAGTCCTTATCCTGTCGGGCTGGGGTTATCTTGGGCCAAAAAAAAAAAAAAAGAATTATTAGACTTTGTGTCCATTGGGCTCTCATGCGTGGCAATATCTATCTAATATGATTTAAATGACATTGGGTGTTTGGGTTAAGGATTTTAAATATTTTGAAAGTTTCTTCGAATGAGTACGCAATACCCAGAATCGGAAGTTTTTTTTTTATTTTATTTTAAATGTTCTGAAAGTACTATTTTATAACATTAGGTCTCAAGTTAATAGGGAGGCAAATAAAGTTTGCCACATAAGATCGAATGTCAGGTCAAAGTAAAACCCTTATGAAAGCATTGTTACCATGCAAACAGAAAATGACTAAAAATATAATTTAACCTTTACTATTTTATTTTTGTGGGGTGGGGACAGTTAGAGAGCACATTGTAGCACCGTATATAAGGTGGAATATCTAGCTCGTCGAACATTTTGTGAAAAGAATAAATAAATGTTTGGGTGGAATTTCTTAACCGTCTATATTAAAGATTCAATTTTATTTTTTGTTTTCAAGTAGATTCAATTTTATTCAAACATTAGAAATAGTTGGAGCATCTAAAGCGTGAAGATGACTCTCCCAACCTTATTGTTTTTCTTTTTTGATACAATGGAATGAAAAATCACAAAACACGAACAACTAAACAAACCAAACTAGGTAATCCCCTTCTCAGCAAAGAAAACATGTGCCCATTACTTAGACATAATCTGTACCCGTGTCCGATCCTCATTGCCTCCTTAGCCAAACTTTCAGCTCTACCATTCTCCTCCTTGTCAATATATAGCATTTGACCCATCCAATCCCTTTGCAGAAATTCAACAAATTCATTATCATGATCAACTTGCTACCAGTTCTCCATGAGGTCGTCGTGTTATTATACTTAAGGCTTTAGCTCTCCTCATACACCCAGTAATCCCCTTTATCTCTGCCAATCCTTCATATAAACTTGTGGATGTGTTCTGATGATGGACTCTTTCATATTCCTTCTCCGCCAGTAGATCAGATAACCCAACACGCCACACCAAATAAATTATTCCAACTTCCTGTACTGTCTGAGTATGCCGCTTATCCTGGGTACTAAATCTAATCCATTCTTCGGCCTCACTTTCCCAAAATTGCTGGTCATGATCGAATTGATACACCCAACTCCAAACCATTCTGATGACAATCCCGAAAAACGTGCAGCACACTCTCAGTCAATTCTGAGCAAGAAAGACAACTGCCATTCTGATGGAGGCTTCGCCGATATAGCAGCTCATTCGTAAGCACTCTCCCATGCATCATCAGCCAAAGGTGTATTGCTCCCAGTCACCTTCTTGCCATTTGACGTTAATGCCACATCCATCTCCACCCTTCACTTTCACCTCCAACAACTAAGAACACACCAATTATTCACATCACCATTGAGTTTAATTACAAATTACCATTTTCTGTTTTATCACTAATTTTTACAGATACAATAATTTCCTAACGTTTGCATTTTTATGTTGCAAAGGCCTTATTTTATTTGATTAACAACTTTAAATCTGAGGAATAGGTGTGGATCTACATGAGATTTCAAATCTGAGGGATGGGTGTGGATTTAAAGAGTATTGGATGATTGAGGGAGGGAGGGAAGGAGAGGCGTGTTTGAGTTACAATTTTTCTGGTTTGGGCAATGAATGCAGCATTTGAATTTCCCCTTTTATATTAACCTTATGATGCTAGCTCATTTCCTATGCCCCGGCATGAAGAAGGAATCCACATTATATAAATGTAAACTTTTTATTTTTATGCGTTAAGGTGTTTTTAGCACTTGAAAATATTTTTTTCAGATCTATCAGGTATTCTAAACTAATTTATTTTTATCCATCACCCTAAAGTATTTTTTAGGGGTATGCGCTCATCTAATACCGAAAAATATTTGGGAAAATTTCATTGTAGGACCATTGTAGCAATTTAATGTCAGATGAGGACCAAAAAATCTGAAATTTCACTGCAGGACCAAGGTCCTTAAATAAAAAAAAAAATTGTTGTGTGAAAAGACCTAAAAGCCCTTGTGAATTAATTTCAGATAGGGACCTGTACAAAAGTCTTCTGACGCTGACTACTGACGCTGACGCTGACACTGACACGCTAACACTGACAACGTACTTCCTTGGCTGACAACGTACTTCCTCGTGCATATGGCGATTTCCTTGTGCATATGGCGATTTCCTTGTGCATATAGTCATTTCCTTGTGCGTGGCCTGGACATAGCACATTATAAGGCCAATTAATTACTCCTTGTGCATATGAGCATTTCCTTGTGCATATGGGCATTTCCTTGTGCGTGGCCTGAACATAGCACGTTATAAGACCAATTAATTACTCCTTGTGCATATGGTCATTTCCTTGTGCGTGGCCTGGATATAGCACGTTGTAAGGCCAATTAATTACTCCTTGTGCATATGGTCATTTCCTTGTGCGTGGCCTGGACATAGCACGTTATAAGGCCAATAACAACTAAAGAGTTGTCAATTACAGCTAAAGAGTTGTCAATTACAGCTTAATATTGACAAATTAAGGAGTTTTCATTGACAACTCATTGAGTTGTCAGTAACAAGCCATTTAATATTACCCAAATCCCTAGGGACTTCAATGTAGTTTGATTATTTTTAGGACATGGTCGTGATTAATTCCCTTATTTAGGACCTATTTGTAATTTTCCCATAATTAATTTGCGTTTATCAATAAAACAATCAAAATTAGTTTAAAACATATATGTTGAAAAAATGTGATTAATTTTTCAATTATATCTTTATTATTAAAAATGAACAAAAATGTGTGGAGAGAATATAAACCACGGGTAAAATCGGGAAAAAATGTAATAAATATTTAGACAAACCGCATTCTCAAATTTAAAGCTTATATGATAGAGGGATTTTCACATGAACCTAGAGCATAAGGTCTTTTATGGTTTACCCAATCAGAATACATCAAATCACATAATCAAATTCAATAACCATAATGTCATGTTATATTTTTCTTCTATTCCCAAAATAACTCAATCATTGATTGATATAGATGATATATTGATGATCATGATGATGATGATGATTACATTCATGATTGGTAATGCTACTCAAGATATCAAAGTTTTAAATGATTATCCAAAGATATAAAGTGAGGTTCTTAATTTATTGTAATCATTTTATGTTTCATCATTAACTTTTGCCATCATTTACTTGTGTTTGTGTTTTTATGTTGCAACGGCCTTGTTTTATATGTATTTAGCAATTAGCAATTTCCAATTATCGTTTTTAAGATTGAAATTGAGAGAGGAAATTTGCAAGATTGTTATGTACTTTTGCCTATTTAAGGAAGCACCCAATCAAGGTGTTGGGGGGGGGGGGGGGGTGTTAGAACCTAGGAGCGACGATTAAAAGCTTAGGGTAGAAGCTAGGTACTCTTGCATCATGAGGCCAAGCCCTGCTCAGTTCGCCAAAATTTTTCCAATCATTTCCTAATGTTTACATTCAGGAACATTAAAATAATTTTCTAAATAAAAAGCAGAGTTCATCATTCATTTTCTGGTCTTTATATTTATCTATTATATTGTACTATAGTCGAATACCTGCCACTTTAATCTGCACAAGATTTTTTTACCATACTTTTAATTTTGCCCCATCCTAAGCACTCCCTCCTATCCCACTTATTACTAATATAAAATTAAGTTGATATATTTAAAGAAATTAAAAAAATAAATTATCTTAAAAATATTTATGTTCACAACTTTTTATTCACCAAGCTAATGTATATATTATAACTTATCAACTGATATATAATTCATACTCCCTCTACCCCTTATTATAAGCTTCAAATAATTAATTTGCATTTACCAAGAAAAAATAAAAATTAGTTTAAAACAATAGATGCTAAGAAAATGTAATTAATTTTTCAATTATACATTTGTTATTAAAAATGAAAGAGAATGTGTAGGAAGTAGATAAACAACGGGTAAAATTAGAAAAAATTGTAATAAATATATGCCGCATTCACAAATTTAAATGTTGTATAACAAAGATTTTTACATGAACCTAGAGTGAGAGGTCATTTATGGTTTACCCAATTAGAATATATCAATCAAATCACATAATCAAATTCAATAACGAGAATGTCATATGTTATATTTGTTTTTATTCCCAAAATAGCTGAATGAGCGGATTGATTGATATAGATGATATACTGATGATCATGATGATGATGATGATTACATTCATGATTAGTAATGCTACTCAAGATATCTAAGTTTTTAATAATAATCCAAAGATGTAGAGTGAAGTTCTTAATTTATTCAAAATATTAAATAACCTTCACCATTGAGTTTCATTCCACATAATCATTTTCTGTTTTATCATTAATTTTTACATCATCATTTCCTTATGTAATTAGCAATTTCCAAGAATCGTTTTCAAGGTTTAAATTGATGAGAGAGGAAATTTGCAAGATTGTTTTGCACTACTTTTGCCTATTTAAGGAAGCAGCCAAGGTGGAAGATTCAAGGGGAAAACCTAGGAGGAACAAACGTTTAGAGTTGAAGTACTCTTGCATCATGAGGCCAAGTCCTGCTCAATTCGCCAAAATTTTTGAGAAGAGATACATGCATGGAAGGTCCCTTTCAGAAGATCTTCATGCAATCAGCCACGTTGGGGAACCTTGTAGCTTTGAACGGAAAAAGTCCTCTTGTCCGGCCGTTATCATTCCGACTTCCTCTCTACCCCTAACCCTTATCGCAACCCTTACCCCGGTCCTTGGACGTGTTGCTCCACTGCCCTATGGCACGATCACTCTCTTACTCTCAAACCCTCTTTTCAACACATTCTCCACTCTCATTATCAAGCCGATCTCAAACCAGTTGACTTTCACAACGAGGTAATATCACAACATATATTATAATTATTAAGTAGTTTACCTTTTCTATCTCTCTCTTATCCCTGAAAGTGGAAGACATGCATGCATCCCGAAACTCTTTCTTTCGAAATGAAAAATAAAATGTAGCAAGTTCCTTGGCATCAACACTAGTGCAAAATATAAATTTAACCTCAGTTAAAAACGCATTTTCGCTTCACAAAACAGGGTGTAGTAGAAATAGGTGTAGCGGAAACTAAACTATTATGGCTTCAGTTATAATGGACATGAAGTCATAAATAAATATATTACGGCTTCAGTTGTTAAAGATCTGATGCGGTAAATAAATGTATTATGGCATCATACCAAGCACAACTGATGCCATATTTGTTTATTATGGTGACAGTTATGATTATAACTAACGCCGTATTATTTAATAATTTTTTTAAAAAAATTATTAAAATTATAGAATCCATCATTTGAGAATCTAGCTATAGTCATATGTCCAATGTACCACCGTAAAAGTTACTGTAAATTCATCCAATATTAAATACAACCAATGTTCAACATAGATAAATGGATACATGTTACTAATATATAGTTACAAAGGATAACCATGTAAAACTTTTCTTCTACTCTAATTTTGTTAAGTCTAAAAACTATTCTGACCAAAGGTTGGGTATCTCTTTCATTTGTACAGCAGAAGATGACTCCAAACTTTGAAAATGCTGCATATTGAAAAAAAAACTAGGTAAGCAATATTTAAGAAAAACAAGTGTAGACTATTTTTTTTTTTTGCGTAATTTTGTTACCTTATTAAATGAGTTAATGATGCCTTTGGTGATGATTTCATACATATGCCTCATCATATAATATCCGCATTCAAAACTCTTGAGTTGTTTATGGCACTTGATTGTACACAAATAAGAAGAATCAGAGTAAAAAAAATAGTAATATCATTGATAAAATTCTACAACAAAATAAACTGACGAGAAAACTTTCGAGAAGAGGGAAAGGCAATATCAAACTTTAATTAGATATGAAAAACTCACTAAAGTAGCAGCAGTGAAATCTGGTATCCACCAATTGCACAACATTTTCTAGATTAATCCCTATGCAATCTGTTGTGGATTAGATATGAAAAACTAGGGAAGAGGAAAGACAACATTAAACGTTAATTAGATATAAAAAACTCACTGAAGTAGCAGCAACAAAATATGATATCTGCCAATTCACAGCCTTTACTTGATTAATCCTTGCGCAACCTTATGCGGATTATTCCTTCCAGCACAAGATAAAGGTTGGATATAAGGAGGAAAGGATTTGGAGTACGATCAAGACTCTGAATTAAACGAAGGAAACGGACTGAGCGATGAAAAGACTTGGCAATGTCATGTGGAATAAAACAACATAGTGAGAGATCGTACGTGGAGAGGGTGGTTATCTTTTTAATTTTTTATGGATTGTTATCTTTTTAACTAAAATGATACATTTTTATCAATTGTTATATTTTTATATAAATTTACTAAAAAAAATTGAATAACTAGTTGAAAAAACGTTGTAGGTAGGAATAAGTTATAAATTCAAAATTAGTCTCCCGAAGTGTGTGGTATATGCGCTTTGAGAACCAGCGTGCGCTTTGAGAGGAGTTAATAGGGTTTTAATTTACTGATTTTCGCATCATATATATAAGCAAAAAAAAAAAAGTTATAAATATAGTTCAAAATAATTGCTGACAATTAAAATTTTTTATAAATCAGGAGTTAGCATATCTAAATTTTCGCATCATATTGGAACAGATTAATTTTTATGTTGCAATTCTTTATTAATCGAAAAAGAATTATGTTGCATTTGACATTCCGTCAGCGTTTCTAATTTTTGCATCACATAAGCTCTCTGATTATATATTTATAACAATAATATATTATAATTAAGCATTAAAATTTAAATTTACTAAAATAAATGAATAATTATTTTAAAAATATATCAAAATCAAAATTAGATAATAAAATCATTGAATAAGTAAAGGGTATTAAAATGATTAACTTATTATTTAAAATATTTTTTAATTTTAATGATATATTTTTTATATCATATTTTAAATAAAACCATCATATCTTCTTTATTTCGAAAAAAGGTATATATCTTTCTACTTAAAACAGTAGTATTTTTTATAATATAATCATTTAATAAATAAAGGGTGTAAAAATGATAAACTAATTATTTAAAATATTTTTAATTTTAATAAGATATATTGTTTATATCAAATTTTAAATAAAACCATTATATCTTCGTTATTTTGAAAAATGTTTTTTTTTTACTTAAATCAGTAGTATCTTTTTAATAATACTGTTTTATTTGTTTTGGGCCAATTTATAATATCAAAATGATGGAACTTAATCTATGTAATTTAAATATACGTATTATGCATAATTTCCTCCCCTAGTTTATCTATTCTATATTTTTTAATTTCATTTTCCTTATTTATATGGTTACTTATTTTGTGTTTCATATATATATATATATATATTGAAAATAAAAGGGAAACAACTTTTTACGAAAAATTTCACATCAAATTGAATAATAAAATCAGTTAATAAGTAAAATGAATAAAATTTAAATTTAAATTTACTAAAAGAAATTAATACTCAGTTTAAAACATATTTCGGAATCAAAATCAGATAATAAAATCATTTAATAAATAAAGGGTATAAAATCATGAACTTAATATTTAAAATATTTTTTAATTTTTAAAAAATATATTGTTTCTATCAAATCTTAAATAAAACCATTATGTCTTATTTGTTTCAAAATATGGTATATTTTTATTTAAAATATATGATATTGTTTTTATTTCAAGATAGAGTATCATTTTTATTTCAAAATATGGTATCTTTTTACAAAAAATATAGTATATTTTTTAATTCAAATTATTATATCGTTTTATTTTTTTGGAAAATTAATAATATCATTAATTTATAGCACGATGATGGAATTAAATCTATATAACTTAAATACGGTCGGTAAGTTCCTCCCTCATTATCTCATTTTTTAATATTTTACCACCTATTTATTTTGTTCCTCAATTTATATATATTATCATTGATAATTTATTAGAATCTATCAAATCTATTCTCAACACCATCTAAATTTTGTTCCTATTTTTAATTTTTTTCAAATATTTTAGATTCCTATACCTTTTGTATTAGTTTACTTTAGCATTTGAAACTTTTTTCATATTAATTATGCATAACTTCCTCCCCTAATTTATCTTTTCAATATATTTTAACTTCATTCACCGTATTTATATGGTAGTTATTTTGTATTTCACATATTTTAAAAATAACATAATGATCTAAAATTTTGTTCCCTTTCCTTTTTTTTCTCAAATTTTATCAACTCTATAATTTTTTTTATGGCATCGGTTTAAAGTTACCAGATGCAAAAATATATAAAATTAATTATGGCATCAGTTGCATATACAATTGATGTCATATTGTTCATTACGGCGTCGGTTCCTTTTATAACAGAAGCGAGAGTATGGCGTAACTTAATTACGGCTTCAGTTGCCCATGCAAGTGATGCCATAATGTATATTATGGCATCAGTTCTTTATACAACAGAAGTAAAAATATATTATATCAAATATTACTTCTGTTCCTTAAGTAACTGAAGCGAAATCATGTAGTGAAATTAATGTTTTGCACTAGTGCAACTTGATTGTATTTCAACCTCCATTGATTAGGTGAGAGATAAGAATTAATGAATTTTCCAGTAATTTTCGGATGGGGATGAGAAGTGACTTCTCAAAACTATCCCTGGAACTCTTATATATTTAGGTGCCACCCATTCATTTATATATATATATATATATTTATTAGCATTAAACTCATACGCTGCATATGAAACGCTTTTTTCTCCCTTTTATCTTATAAACATTTTTATCACGCAAACAAAAATCATCTAATCCCTTTTATACAAGGGGATCAAGAAAGTACCATAGTAAAGTGATGTTTCATTACTAAGAGATGAGCATAACGTGTTTTATATTGTGCAGGCTCCTCGTGTGAGTGATAGAATTAATTGGTGGGCGAGTGATGTGACACGTGGCATGGTTAAAGGCCTTATTCGCCAGGACTCTCTTAACAACTCAGTCAAGCTCGTGTTTACAAATGCAATGGACTTCGATGGTGATTGGCATGAGAAATCTAGTGAACCACAATTTAGCTTTGAGGATCTTTCCAGCGAAAACCTTGTGAAGCTACCTTCATGACTGCCGAATTTGGTATGCCTGAAAGTGGGTACCGATGCTCTATGCATGATTATGCAAAGTTAAGTGCAGATAAGCGCTCCATTAGGGCGACTTTTAAATCTTTGACTTCAGATTCCAATATTGATGAAACTTCTGATGTGAAAAATAAGAAGATCTTAAAATATAAAATTTCTTCTGAGGTGGAAGCTTCAGATATGATTCGTGCACTCGGGATAAAATTGCCATTCTCTAAAGGAGGGTTGACTGAGATGTTAAGTTGCATTGAGAATGGTAGAGTTATATGTTTGCAACATATTTCAGAAGTCATCCATAGAAATAAATGAGGAAAAGACTAAAGCCGCAACATTCACAACTGCAATAGTAACATCTGGGTCACCAAATTTGCCTGTAATTTCAACAGATATTGTTCCAGAATATATTGCAACACCTCGAAATATAGCTACAGTAGAGTTATTGGTTAGCCAAGTAGTCGATCCTCAGAAATTTGACTTATGGGACGGATGGGCGTTTATTTAAAGAGTATTGGTTGAGCTTGATTAGAAGATTGCTTGATGGAGGGAGGGAGAGGCTTGTTCTGAGTTTCAATTTTTCAATTTTAGTTCCCTCTTTTGCATTAACCTTAATTACCTTTGCCCTCACTGAATGGTGAATGATGAAGAGGGAATCCATATCATGTAAACTTTCTCTTTTTATAATTATTTTGATTTTGATTGATTCTCTAATGGATTTGTAATAAGCATTTATTTATCTCCCCCCCCCCTCCCTCTTTAAAAGTCTGAAGTCTGATAGATTGATTATGAGGTGATTATTGTGATGAACAATTTTCCATTAGCTTCCTTATTCATATCATATGGCCAAAAATGTTTAATGTTTATTTGCCAACACATTCATGAGAAATTCTTAGGTAAACCATGTTCCCTACGTGATTTGTAGTCTTATCAATTACAAGTAAACACGTAATATCTAACATAGATATAAATCTGACCTGGCACCTAGAAATAATTAGTTGCTTAGATAAAATTATTTTTTTTCAACTCGAAAAATTAAGAAAATATAGAAAAGATGAGATAAATTTTTTTTATCTGTCGGATAATTGTTTTAGGGTGTTAGTTTAATTAAAATCTCCATGTCAGACATCACTTGTTTGTTTGTGGTGAAGAGAGCTCACCCAAGTATTTCTATTTATTCATTTCATTCATTGGCACTTTGTCGCTTTGTCATTAAGATAATAATTTTCGTTAATAAATGTGAAAATCCTAACCAATTTAAAAGTTTTAGATTTACTAACATTTTGTGATTTTATTTATTTTCCCGGTTAATATAATATCAAGATTCATGACCATAATAGCTGCGGTAACCATATTCCAATTAATATCCCAATTGGTAATACTGTAGTATAAACGTCTTTTTCAATATATTCATAATAAATCACCAATGGATCTTAACTTGTAAGAGGGCCCTAATTATTGTTGATGATATTCTATGATATATTTCATAACAAAAAGATATTCTATAATACTCATTTTTAATACAGGAAATCTTTTTTTTCATGTCGTTTGTATCAAGAAATTAATTTTTAGAATTGTTAGTTCTGGCTGTCACCTAAGAAGGAGGGTGAATTGGGTGTCAGAATAAAAACTTAGAATTTTTACTTTTCAAAATCACAGTTAAAGTAATAAGTAAAGTTCTTTAAAATCTTTTTCACTATTCAAAGAAAATATCATGAAACATGAAATGCTTAATCAAATGTGTAAATCAATTATATTGGAAATATGATAGTTAAGGGAAGAAAAGATGCAGACAAAGATTTATCCTAGTTGGATATATTCCTTTGACCTACATCCATCCCCAGGCTCCATCTGAAATTTTCAATCCACTACCTTATTGTTTAAATCGAGAACAAGAGAAGCCTTTACAATCTCACAAGTTTAGCCAAACACTTGTGAAGCCTTTTCTTCCTCAAGTTTAATTTGGGCACTTGAAAACCACTTCCCCTTACAATATGTAAGAATACAATCTGTTTCCCACTCAAGATCCGCCAAATCTTGAGTATCACACACTAAGATAGAATGATTACAGTGAAAGCTTACTTCTCTTTAAGAAGTGGATTTTGTTACTTACTGAGGCACAGGAAGACACAAGATGAAATAATAATTCTAGAGCTTTATAATTTTAGCATTGTGTGCACAGACTCTTCTTTTATCATTTATTCATCTTATCTCTCATCTCTATTCATTTTTTTTCTCACTTTAGCACTCAAAGAGAAAACATAGAAGAAGTCTTGAAGGCTTTTTGAATTCTGTTTGCAGTACACTTGACTTCTCTCTCTTTCCTAGCTGCTACTTCCAAAGCTTATATAGGTCTGATAGAATTTTGCCTGTTGAAGCTTCAGATTCTAGCCGTTATGAGAGACTGAGGAATTAGAGTGATTTAATGATGATCAATGGTTGAGATTACTCCATTCTCTTTTTCTGATAGATTTCCTCTTCGTTTTCTGGTTAAAGACTTTCAGTTAGACTCTATCCAGAATGCTGGTTTTTAACACCTAGTAAGAACTCTGTGTTCTACTTGGTTTATGTGTCTAACGGAACTTTCCTAAAATGTGCCAGGCAAAAACTCTAAAAATGTAAAGTTAGTTAAGCATAGGAAGAGTAAGCAAATATGAACTTTCAGGTTAGGCTATTGATGGATCTCTTATCCATCAATGGCTCTCTGTACTTTCTAGTCGTTTGGCAATTGAGCATTCTATTTTTATTCAAAGTTTCATCTACAATACTCGATGGAATCATTAGTACTTGATTAAATTCAAGGTTTAGCACTCGATAGATACTTCACTAATTGATGGTTGGCAAACAACCGATGGCTATATCAATGCTCCATGGTATTCAGAGTTCATGAACTTTTTCTAAGTTTTATTAATCATCGATTGTTTCTCAAAGTTCGATGGTCATAATAGTGCCCGAGCATTCTTCTTCCAATATAGGCTTTGAAAAGTAGTGCTTGAAAGAGCACTGAAATAAGAATAAATTGGTGTAGTGCCGCATCGGATCCACTCTCCAAGAAATTTAAGCCTAAGAGGTAGTGGAAGCTATCCCCGAGTGTTGGTCTCAAGGTGTAGCACGTCCTTGGGTTCGCTTTTCAAGAAAATTAAAACCAAGGAGATAATGGAAGCTAACCCCTGGGTGTCATTCGCTTGAAGAGCCTAATACAAAAGTAACCTAGTAACTAATATGCAAACTTGTAAAAGCAGGGTAAAAAGTATTGTATTTGGTTTTTGATATAAAATATGTGCAAAAGGTATGATATGTTCAAGGGTAAAATAAAAATAGGATAAAAGTGAGATTTGGAGGGGAATGGAAATGGAATCATTTTTGATAAATGGAAACTTTGAGATTCATTGCTTCAAAAGATTTGTAAGGAGTTTCATGTTGATTTTTGAAAGACCACTAGAGGAACCCCTCTAAGCTAGACTTAGGTTAATTTAATTAATGACAGAACCTTGCACATTAATTAATTTAACATAAGTTGATTAAGTTCAAAATCAAAGTGAATTTGCTAATTATAAGGGGCTCCTAATTCAACAACCGGAATCCCAAATTTCCATTTAATTAATCCTAGGGTTTAATTAATTACTAGAACCCCACATAATAAATTAAGACTCTAGGATTGAGGCCCAATACCACTCATACAATTTGACAAATTCAAGAACTAGTTAATCATTGATAACTCTTGAAATTCATGTATTTTCAACACATTTTCCTTGAGGTTTTATTCAATCATTTATAATTTTTGGATACTCAAGATAGGAAAATGCTCATTTGATTTTTGGTTGCACATAATTATTTATTAGTGTAGATTTTGATCACATTTCTAGTGAGTTTCTTATGTTGTTTAATGTAAATATTGTAGGAATATTTTGATACAATAACCAAGGGATCCCGGATTAAGAAGAACACTTGAAAAGGGGAGAAATTGGGGCTAGAAGCTGAAATTTCAAGAAAAAAGGGAAAATACAAATTTCTGGACGAATTGTAAAAATTACAGAAAATGACCTCGAAATTCCCAAATTACAGACAGGTCCTCGAATTTCCAAAATTACAGACAGGTCCCAGCTCACCGTGAGCTCAACGCGGCGAACTCACGGCGAGCCAAAACCCCTAAAAAGAGGTAGAAATGATCATAGTTCGCCGTGAACTCAACGCGAAGAGCGGATTGCTCTGCTGCGCTTTTTTTGACAGATTTAAGTGATATAAAAGCTAGGGTTTCGAGGGAGCTCGACATTCTTCGACTTCTGGGCATTCTTGGGGGTGTTTGGCTCTGCTAGGGCATGGATTTTGGTGGGGATTGAGCTTAGGCTTGGAGCTTCGAAGAGATTTGGGCTTCCTCTCTTGGTTTATCTTCTCCATCTTCATTCTCTTCTCTTGTTTTGTTTTGTAATGTTGTATATATATATGCCCCCATGGAGTTGTAGAACATGAGTAGCTAAATACTTTGATTCTAGGATTATTTTGAACCCTTGTATGTATTGATTCTTGATTCCTCCTCTTATGTTGTGATTAATGATATCTATGTGCTTATTTTACTCTTCTCCTAATGTTTCTAAGTGCTTAATCACCATGTAGATGTTGGGTTCACTTGATTGATGCTTGAGAGGGCTAGATTGAGTGTAGAACTTGGGTAAAATAGTGCAAGAACATGAAGTTTGCATGAATGGATGTTTTTGTTGGTAAGATAGAGATATACTTGCTAACCTTGCATAGTCACATTAGGGTTGGAGCTTGATAATTGGGTTTTATTAAATTGTAGCAAGAGATTGTGCAATTAATAAGACTAAACACTTATTCTTGACTTGAGAGAGCGTGTACAAGTACTCTATGAACCCTAGATTAGCACGTGGTTTCGTTGAGAGCTTCTTTGAGGGGAGGTTATTTGAGTTTTAAGAAGTACAAGGGGGATAGATAATCTTAGCTTAGGACCCATTTTATCCTTGAAGTTGGAGAATCACTTGTTTATAATTTTATTTTCATTTAGCATACGTTATTTTCTTAGTTAGTTTTCAATCTCAACATTTGTGTCACTCAAATTGGGCGAGAGTGTGATAATCATTGTTTGACCGGGTTTTGGAAACAAATTCTCGTGGGAACGATACTTTACTCACTACTTTATTACTTGGCGTGACTCGTGCACTTGCGGCCCGTGACGAACAATCATGCAAGACTTTAAATCCACAACTTGGGTCACCCCACAATTGCACTTAATTTCTTAATTAACCCTAATCCATTGATGGCCACCCAAATAAGAACTAAGATTGAAAAGAGTGATTACCCAATGTCTAAACACAATTAATTAATTCCTATGCTATTTCATTCATGCAAAATCACTTAACATTTTTTATCCACTAATCAAGCCACCTTGAATTAACACAAAATATTCACAAAGAGAGTAACAAAATCATGAACCTATAAATTTCATTAAACTCAAAGTTAAAGTAGCACAATGTTAAGCATTCAACAAGAAAGAAACAACATAAAATAGTTTCTAACCATTATACAACATATAAAAAATGAAGAACACAACTAAATGCCATAAATATATTCTTAAAACCCTAAAAAAGCATAAATTCAACAAGAGAAAGAAGGATTAGAACTAAAACTCCTCTATTCAAGCTTCAAGCTCATCTCTTGGCTTCCACCATCAAGAATGGTGAAGTCTAGCTGCTGCTTTTCATGGGAGAAACACCAACAAGGAAGGAAGGAGAGATAGACATGGTATAGAGGAAGGGAAAATAGATGGAAGATGAAGATGGAATGAGATAGTTGAGAGAGAATGAGAAGCTAGGTTGTGGTGGCTCCAAATCTGACCTAAGGCTCTCTAATTTCTACCTAATATCCCCCTTAAGTCGGGTCAAAAGTGGGTACTTGAATTTGGACCCGGTTGGCCCAAAACTAGAATGATGATACGGGCTAATAACGAGCGCTCGCCTTGGTGAGGCCACAGCGAGTAAGGTTGCTCTCTGCCTCTTCAGGGGTGTGCTCGTTGTGAACTCACCGTGGCGAAGCCACTGCAAGCAGCCAAGCATTCTGCTCCCTTTTCAGCCCTTCTTCTTCATCCGGGGTCCAATTCCTTTGGTCCTACACGACCCTACAAGCAGAAACAAGAGAGAACAAGGATCAAATAGCCCTATAAATTAATTGCTACAAATTAATCTACAATTATGGCCAATTAATCCTAATCTCATGCTAATTTCACTTAAGAGCCTAAGATATTAAATAAGCACAATTTGACCAAATTTGCATCTTATTCATGTTAGAAGCCTCAATTTAAACACATAAAAACATACAAATCCAAGTATTTGTCACAATATGATTCTTAGTAACTAAATGCAAATTTGTTAAAGATGGGTTAAAACATTGTATTTGGTTTTTGGTATAATTTGGTGTGAAAAGTGTAAGATGTTCAAAATAACAAATTAAAATTGAACAAAGGGGGGATTTGGATTAAAATTGAATAAAAATCATTCTTGATCAATGAAAGTTTTGTGATTCATTGCTTTAAAAGATTTTCGAGGAGCTTCTTGTTGATTTTCAAAAGAACCTTAGAGGAACCCCTCTAGGCTAGGCTTAGGTTAACTTAACTAATGCCGAAACCCCACACATTACTTAATTTGACCTAAGTTGATTAAGCTCAAAATCAAGGACTAGTTAATTATGCCAGACTATAAATCCACAACTTGGGCCGCCCCACAATTGCACTTAATTTCTCAATTAACCCTACTTCATTGATGGCCACCTAAACAAGAACTAAGATTGAAAAGAGTGATTACCCAATGTCTAAATACAATTAATTAATTCTTATGCTATTTCATTCATGCAAAATCACTTAACATTTTTAATCCACTAACCAAGCCACCTTGAATTAGCACAAGATATTCATTAAGAGAATAACAAAATCATGAACTTGTAAATTTCATTAAATTCAAAATTAAAGTAGCACAATGTCAAGCATTCAACAAGAAAGAAAAAACACAAAATAATTCCTAACCCTTATACAACATGTAGAAATTCAAGAACACATCCAAATGTCATAAATATACTCCTACAACCCTAGAAAAGCATAAATACAACAAGAAGAAGAAGGATTAGAACTAAGACTCCCCTAAATATGCTCCAAGCTCATCCCTTGGCTCTCACCATCAAAAGTAGAGGAGCCTATAGCTGCTACTCTTCATGAGGAAGTCAGCAACAAGGAAGGAGGAAGAGGTTGCCATGGATTTGGAGGAAGGAAAATATAAGAATGGAGGAGTAGAAGAGTAGAAGATGAGAGAAAATATGAGGGCTAGGGTTTATGGTGTCTAAATATGAGCCAAATGGATCCCAAAATAGACCTAAATATGTTCTAAGTCGGGTAGAAAGAGTGAGTCCAGGGTATGCACTTGGATTGGGCCTAAAAACCAGAAATTTTCTGTAGAATCGTGGCTGAGCCTCAAGCCAGAAATTTGAGCCACGGCCTAATTTGATTCTATAAAGAGACTAAGCTGTGGCCCAAAAATTTGAGCCGCGACCTAATTTGATTCTGTAAAGAGACTGAGTCGCCGGCCAGAAATTTGAGCCGCGGCCTAGTTTGCTTCTGTAACAAAAGTGAGCTGCGGTCAGAAAATTTGAGCTGCAGCTCAATTCTCTTTTGGAAAATTAATTTTTTTTCATTGTAAATTAAGTGTTCCACTCATAGTTCTTGAATGGTCTTACAAGTAAAAACATAATAGAAAAAAGGATCAAATGTCCTAGAAATTAATTATTTCTAATTAACTACCAATTATGGCAAATTAATCCTATTTTTATGCTAATTTCACCTAAGGATGTAAGATATTAATTAAGCACAATTGGACCAACATTGCATCTTCATTACCTTAAAAGCCTCATTTTTAGCATATCAAAACCATACAAATCCAAGGATTTGTCATGCTCAACACTTGAAAAGTTTCCTTTTGAAAAATCAATGATCTGTTGCAACACTCTATATGTGATTTGAGGCCTTGGATGGTTGGTGCCTTACAACACTCTGTATGTGTTATGAGTGCCATCGATGGTTGAAGCTTTGTAATGCTCGATGGTTGATATAGCTATTGATGGTTAGTATGCCCATTAATGGATGGTTGACCAATACTCTGTATGTTCTCTATATGCCATTGATGGAACTCAATCAAAATCCATGGATGGTTGATCAATGTTCAGAGTGTTGATATGCTTCAAAAATCTGTTTAAGGAGAAACTTTGAAAAATCATAACTCTCTAAATTTAACTCCAAATTTAGCATATAATATATCCACAGAAAACTATCTAAATCTAATTTTGAATGAAGAAAGAATCATTGCCAAACGCTTTGTTGTTTAAAATCATGATTGTCAGACTCATGCACAATATGAATTCACTGGGCTTAATTTAAAAAATCATGTCTACTTCATTTTAAATGATTTGAGAGTGAAATTTGTGTTCATATAATGAGTATGAAGTCTAGTTTTATATGAAACAAGTTTCATCCCAATCGGATTTGTATTTTGAGAGATATGAACCAAAAGATGACTACCTGTTTAATGTATGACGTGAATATCTGGGCAGACTTTGAAAATTCATATCTCCTTCAATATAAATGATTTGAGTGTGAAATTTGTGTCCATGAACCGTGTTGAAGTCTAGTTTCATACAGAATAAGTTTTACTTCAATCGGATTTGTATTCTATTAGATATGTGCAAATACTAGACCTAGGTCAACTTGGACGAAAAACAGTGATTCTTGATTTTCCCATTTAATCATTGAAATCTTCTTCAATCTCTATTCTTATTCTTTTTTATCATTCTCCATAAATTAAAATAATAGCTTCAATATTTCTATAACTATTCTATATAAGATATTCTCATAAAATAGTAGTTAGTCAAAGTAGGAGATAAACACTTCATACAAATTTTTTGCTCATTATAGTTAAATATATATTTGACATCATCAAAACTAATCATATCTAACAGGAATGCAATATATATTACAAAGCAAACTATAATATTCTATCTATCCTTTATTATAAGTTTTGAATTTGTGAATATGTTTCTCCCAAAAAATAAGTTCTATTATAGTTACGACAACAACTGAGCTTTTATCCCACTAAGTGGAGTTGGTTATATGGATCATATGATGTCATTGTACTCCATCAAAAACCATATTTTTTGATACATTATTAATCAAAAGGTCTCATTCAATAACTTCCCCAAGTGAAACTTATGTTTTCTTATAAGATCATTGTGAATCTTATGTTTTCTTGTATGACTATACGTTCATCTCAACATCCTCATATTTGCTATCTCCATCTTATACTCATATTGTTTCTTTAAAGTCCAACACTCACTACCATAAAGCATTGCGAGTCTTATAGCTGTGCAATAAAACTTTCCTTCTACCTTATGAGGCACTTTTTAATCACAAATAACACCTACTTCAATATCATATTTGGGAGAATTGAAATTTCAATGTAAAATAAAAAGTGCATTAGCGACAGAATTTCGTCAGTAAAGACAAAGTTCTGTCGCTAAGTAAGGAATTTAATTTCTAATTATTTAGCAACGTTTTATTTTAAGACAAATTCTATGGCTAATTCATTGTTTTTTAGTGATCATATCTGCTCTAAGTCTAATGTATAAGACCTATTTCAATATTACCCATTCCATAGGTGGATCAAACAGGTTATCAACCTCTTGATTCGGACTATTTCTTTCTAGGGTGAAGGTACAAAAATGCCCATGTAGTTTAGTCCAAGGTGCACCCAACACTGTAAAGTTTTTTTTGGCCTAAGAGTGTCCACGTATTTACTAAAATAGGTCAAAAGTGCCCATATAGTTACCAAAATGGGTCAAAATTGCCCATGACGTCAATATACACTAACGGTGTTAAGTTTTTCAAAGTTAGGGAAACTAAAAGGCGCAAAAATACCCATGAAGTTTGGTCCGAAGTGCAACCAACACCGCGAAGTTTTTCCCCCAAAAGTGTTCACGTAGTTACCAAAATAGTTCCTTCAGTGCCTATACAGTTACTTTACACATGTTAAGCAGGAGAAATACATAAGAGGGGGTATGAATTTTGTATTTTGATAAAATATTTTTCAAAACTATAAGTTCAAAAGGAATTTTAAAAAACAGATAGGAAAGAAACAGAGTATTGAAATCTTAGGTAAATTTTGCACAATGTTCGTTTGCATTTTCAAAGGTCTATATATATCCATTGTTGAATGAAGATTGAAGCATGAAATTACAGAGAAAAATTTGATCTACAAGTATTTGCCTAGGATTTCGAATTTTCATACTCTATTTGATCTGCAAGCATTCGCCTAAGATTTCAATTAATACTCTGTTTCTTTCTTATCTATTTTTGAAAATTGATTTTGAACTTAAAGTTTTGAAAATTATTTTATTGAAATACCAAATTCACCCTCTCTTATGTATTTTTTCTGCCTAATATGTGTAAAGTAACGGCATAGGTACTAAGGAAACCATTTTGGTAACTACGTCGGCACTTTTGGGCCAAAAGAAAGTTCACGGTGTTGGGTACACTTCGGACCAAACATCATGGGTATTTTTGCATCTTTTATTTTCCCTAACTTTGAAAAAGTTAACACCGTTAGTGTATATTAACAGCATGGGCACTTTTGACCCATTTTGCTAACTACGTGGGCACTTTTAGGTAAAAAAAACTTTACAGTGTTGGGTGCATCTTAAACCAAACTATATAGGCATTTTTGCACCTTCGCCCAATATAAAATTACTTTAATTTTCTTCTTAAAGCTAATTTTAAAAAATAAGGTGTAGATTATTTTCACTCATATTTTCAAAAATGCCACCGATCATATTTATTAGATCTAATATCTAAAAATTAGGTCTAAATAATTTACATTTCTTTACAAAAATGCCACCAGTCACACTTTTTAGACCTTATCCTCCATATAAGGTCTAAACAGCTAACTTTGCAGTAGTGAATATATATTGTGTACTATTAGATTATATGTAACTTATAAGTTCACAAACTAGTTTGAAGAAAAATTCGGACAAATCAGTTTATAAATAATTTATTGATCTCTTTTAATCTTTCCAAAAATTTTAACTAGGTATTATTACATCACAAAACATGTAGTATGTTTTAAAGGACAAGAGGAGTATGATTTTCTTGCAAATAACAACATCAAACTGGACTTATTAATGTCATGTCTTCATTTTTGTTTGCCTAGTAATACAAACAGACATGTCAAGAAAAAGACTAGTGACAAGTGACAATGATATGCTCTTCACCAAACGTAGGCATTAAATAATTTAATTTATTTGGCAGCCTGCATGAACAACATTCCTCTCCAAACGCTTAGCAATATTGATATTTGCACCTGCATTCACAAATAAATAATTATATATGTTATAAATTTTATTGCATTAAGGTACTTACATCTTATAATTAAATATTGAGATTATATCTAGATATTTTGGTATCCTAATTTAAATAACATCTTCGATATCGCTCCCTTAATGGTTCCTTGACTTGTAAACGTGTGAGAACTATTTCTTATTTGCCATCATGTAGTCCACTGCTAGATAGAAGAATACATAGTATTCATTTCTTCTGACTGTGTTATCTATTATCTAGCATAGCAGGAAGTATTTCAATTTAAATTATTCCAGTGCTTGTATGTGTCGCAAAATTCCATGTATTTTGGTTAATTACTTTCATATAATGTCTTACAAATCGATCAATACCTTAAACATACAGTTGAAAAAGAGGTCTTTGGGCCAGCAACACCAACACATAGTTGGTCTAGCAGTGTAAGAGGCCCTACTAGATCCCTTGAAATCTGAAGTTCTCCTCTTAGAGGAAATACTTGTGTCGGGAGGGGAAGCCATAAATCCTGAAATTACTTGGATACCTGGTAATAGGATCCAGAAAATGCGCTGATTGCAAGTTAATATATAAATTAAAAAAGGGAGTTCTTCGGGCCCAAAAGAAGACAAACACTGAAAACAGAAACTATTTTCCACAAGTAAATATATGATTCATAAATTTTTAAGGTTAAGTCACATCTAATACCTTGAAATATTTTATAAGGTACAATTAGCAACCAAAAATGTTTTGATACGCAATTTCGCCCCTAACATATTAAAATGTGATCAATTTCAACCCTACACTAACGCCTCTCTAATGTCGGTTTGCTTTGAACGAAAACCCCATCATCTCTGTAACTGGTATTGTTGGCTTGCAGACCCAGATCTGCCATTGCTTTGTTTGTTTTTCGTTGCAAACTTCTGCGCTCACTCTCTCTCTATCTATATCTTCATCCATTACTTTCACTATTGCCTCCTTCGCTTTCTCCTTCTTGAACCATATATGTCAAATCCCCAACATTTATACTACAATTAGCTCCCAACCTCACCTATTTTCAACACCTCCACAATAACCCTCTCGTTATGAAATTGACGAGAAAATAGAGGAAATATTACTAGTGTCACCCCACTACATTTAACTTCAAGTGTTGAGTCGTCTCACCAGTGTTAAATCGCTGTGTGACAGTATAAGCACCTGAGGCACCCACCCCGTTATCATTATCTTCTCCATTTTTTTCTCTTTTGTATGCACCACTCATCACCCAAATGAATGGGCCGCTTTGTAGTTTTCAGTCCTAAACCTTTCTACCTGTGACTCTGGCTCTGGTCGGAGCCCGGCGGCATTAAAAGGTAGTGAAGACGAGAACGGTAGCGATGTCGGGATCGAAAAATTGTGGAGATTAGAATGATGATGGTCTATCACTGTGGAAGCTCATAATATGTTGCAGTATGAGTGGTTGGTAGAATTAGAGGCTTGTGGAAGAGAATAAACAAGTTTTGCAGACTCTTTTGTAAAACGTGGGTTATCGTGTCCAAGTGGTCTTCACCTCGTAGCTGCTGAGGAATGTAATTTTTTTTTTTTGGAGCATGATTTAGGATAATAGTTTATTGCTTTCCTTTGTTATCATATCGGAAATAAAAAAAGAATGATGATTGGGGCATATGCAAACGGACGTTTGAGAGGCGTTAATGTGAGGGTGAAATTGATCCAATTTTAAAAAGTTAGGGATAAAATTGCACCCAAAATATTTTAGGGTGCTAATTGCACCATCAAAAATATATCAGGTTACTAGATGCACCTTAACCCTATTTTAAAAATAGTATCATAATGGAGGAATGATAGAAAAATACTTTCTGAATTTTCAAATCTTAAATAGATGATTTGTAGTTGTTAATATATATACTCTAATTAATTAATACCACTATTCAACTAGTTAAATCTCTTGCATGAGATTTTGAAATTCAGAATGTATTAAAATCTTTTATATAGGATTTTGAAATTTAGAATGTATTTTTCTGTCATTTTTCCTATCATAATAGTGCACTAGAATTTTCTTTCAAATATCAACCTTAAACATGACACATTAATGCCTATGTCTTGATTTTTCCTCCTAATACTCCTACAATCAAACATATCAAAAAATAACAAGTGACAAGTGAAAATGATATGCTCCTCAACAAACCTTAGATTCTACTTTATCCATTCCTAAATATAAGACATATTTACTTACTTTGATTAGATTAAAGATGGTAATTAAGTTAATTATAATCTACATATTATTCCCTTCTCAATATAATAATTATTTAACTAATTTGATTAAATTAAAGATGTCAGTTAAATTAGTTAAAATCACATTGTATTACCAAAACATCATAACTAACCACATACCTTTATTCCTACCCCCTCTCTCTCTCTTACTTGTTAATTATTGAAGATCATCGATAGGGATAATTTAGGCAAAATATGAGAAAATAAAAAGAAGTCTTATCTTTAGGAACAAGCTCACATTCCCACATAAGTCTTATATTTAGGAACGGAATGAGTATTACTAAAATACCATAATCATACACTTTTATTCATACCCTCACTCTCTTTTTTGTTTATTATAGAGTAGTATCAATAGGAATAATTTGAGAAAAAATTTAGAAATATTGAAAAAAGGTTTTATATTTTAGACCAAACTCACATATCTAAATAAGTTCTATATTTAGTAAAACATGCAGCTTCCATGAGCACCATGATTCCATTCTCCTCCACAGGCATAACAAAAATGATGACTGCACCTGCATTCACAAATAAATATATATTTTTATATATATTATTTAATATTGGAATTATTTAGATATTATGATATCCTAAATATAATAAAATATAAGTGACAATTATCTGATTTAAACATATTGAAAATCAAAATGACTGAGATTCAATCCATTAACATTAATATTTTATCATACTTAACAAACCTTTTTGCTAAAGTTTATATTATAAAGCTACATATCATTCAAGGTTCAAAAAATCGGACTGGGCATCAAACCGGGTGAGGCACTGGTTCAAGGGTCAATGGTCGGATCGGGGTTGGACCGGGTCAAACCGGATTATATTAAAATAATAAAATTTTATTGATATTAACATTAATAATCACTAATATCAAAATGTAAATGTAGATAGGTATGCATGATTCATCAAATATGAATATTTTAATGTTTCTACAGAGGGAAAAAGAGAAAATATTAGTTGATTACACATAAAAATAAATATTATTCTACAATCCACAGACTAAAATACAAATATTAAGAGCAACAACAATTAAATATTAAGTATATGCAAGTAAAATAACATTTAAAGTATTATAGTTTCCTAATTTCTAAAATTGAGTTAAGTGAAAATTAGTAATTAGGTGAATTATAATAAAATATTTTTTTTATTTTTTTTTTAAAAAAAGTGCCAACCCGGTTCAACCACCGGGTTGACCGGGTTGTCGGTTGAACCACCGGGTTTTTCATCATTGATATCATTATTAAATAAAAAGAAATTTGTATGAGACTAAGAGATGGTTAACACAATTTTGTAAGATAGAAACATAAATAAACGGCAAACTCTATATATAAACTTATAAGTTTAATCAACTTTACAATTACCAAGAGCTTATGAATACCTTGAAACGCAGTAATGAAAAAGCATAAGCTCTGAGAATCAACTTGTAAGTTTCAAGACTAAGCTCATAATTTTATTTGTGTCTATTCGACGCAGGGGATTATCGTCTCATTTGGAGCAGTTGCAGTTTGAGTTGTGGAAAGAACTAGAAGGAGTTTTAATGCAAGAGTCTTTAATATGGGCTCAGAAAGCTCAGTTAGAGTGGAGTGTTTTTGGAGATAAAAATTTAAAAAAAAAATTTCAATCTCGGGCAAATAAAAGAAGGAAGGTAAAACGAGTGGAATCTTTTCAAAATGATGTGGGTGATTGGGTTTATAATTCGGAGGAGTTGAAGCATACGACGAGCAACTACTTTCAAAGCCTTTTTAAGGAGGAAATCATTGAGAGGCCTATGATTAAATGTACTGTCTTACCCTCAAATAAATATAGTCAGCCTTGAAGCTTGTGGTAGTGAGGTTTCCGTTGAAGAAATCAACTGTGCTTTATTTAGTATGGGGGTCATGAAAGCCCCGGGACCAATTGGTTTTAATGCTATGTTCTATCAGAATCAATGGGATACGGTACGTCACTCAATTATTAATTTTGTGGGTTTTATTTACTGTAATCCTGAGGCTATGAAAGAGGTAAATGAAACACTCATTGTGCTTATCCCAAAGAAAGAACCTCCGGAATCAGTTAAAGACCTTCGCCCCATTAGTTTATGTAATGTGATATATAAAACAGCAAGGATGAAAAACTCGGACCGGTCCGAATCAGGTGGAAAAACCGGAATGGGGTTGAACCGGCCAAGGGCCGGGTCAGACAGGTCAGACCGGCGGTCGAACCGCCTAACCCGGGGGTTCAACCGCCAACCCGGTGGTTGACCCGGGTTGGCCCCCCCCCTTTTTTTTAAAAAAATTTTATTTTATTATAATTCACCTAATTACTAATTTTCACTTAACTCAATTTTAGAAATTAGGAAACTATAATACTTTAAATGCTATTTTACTTGCATATACTTAATATTTAATTGTTGTTGCTCTTAATATTTGTATTTTAGTCTGTGGATTGTAGAATAATATTTATTTTTATGTGTAATCAACTAATATTTTCTCTTTTTCCCTCTATAGAAACATTAAAATATTCATATTTGATGAATCATGCATACCTATCTACATTTTGATATTAGTGATTATTAATGTTAATATCAATAAAATTTTATTATTTTAATATAATCCGGTTTGACCCGGTCCGACCCCGATCCGACCATTGACCCTTGAACCAGTGCCTCACCCGGTTTGATGCCCAGTCCGGTTTTTTGAACCTTGTAAAATAGTGACCAATGTTCTTGCAAATAGATTAAAATCTATTTTGCCATCGATTATTTCTCCAAATCAACGTAGCTTTGTGCCAGGGAGACATAGTAGTGAGAATATTATTGTGGCTCAAGAGGTTATTCATACCATGAGATCAATGAAGGGGAAAAAGAAGAGCTTTATGGCTATTAAAATTGATTTAGAAAAAGCATATGATAGAGTTAATTGGAGATTTCTTGCTAATTGCTTGGACGAGCTGGAGTTCCCATCAAAGTTTAAAAATCTTGTGATGAGTTGTGTCTCTTCTCCAAGTTTTCAGTTGATGTGGAATGGGGAGAAAGCGGAAGTTTTGGAGGCTTCTCTTGGGGTTAGACAAGGAGATCTTATTTCTCCTTATTTGTTTGTATTAGTGATTGAGGAGTTGGCTAATCTTATCCAACAAGCGGTCCAATGTGAAGAATGGAAGCCGATTACTCTTACTAAAAATGGCCATCAGATTTCTCATTTATTTTTTGTTAATGATATTATTTTATTTTCAAAAGCTTCTGTTGATCAAGCTCGGATTATTAACAATTGTTTATAGCAGTTCTATGAATGCTCGGGAATGAAGGTGAATGCTGGGAAAACTAGAATGTTTTTCTTAGCAAATGTAAATCATAATGTTAGCAGGGAAATTTGCTCTATCTTGGGATTTTCAATTACCGAAGATCTAGGGAAATATCATGGAGTTAAACTTCATCACAAGAAGGTGATTAAAGAAAATTTTTCTGATGTGATCGACAAGATGAAGAGTCAAATAACAGGATGGAAGGTGAATGCTTTTCCTTAGTGGGTAGAAATACTCTTATTTCATCAGTGTCATCTGCTATACCTGGGTATGTGATGCAAACCTCTTTTCTTCCCACGACAGCTTGCTAAGCGATTGATTAGTGTAACCGGAATTTTTTATGGGGAAACTCTGAAGAAAAGACAAAGGTTAATTTGGTGGCTGGATAAGGTGTGCAAACCAAAAAATAAAGGTGGACTTGGATTGCGACGTGCTCATTATCAGCTTACTTTATGAAACTTGGATGGCAGTTAGTTAGCAGAAAGGAAGATTTCTGGGTTCGTGTTGTTAGAGATAAATATAAATGCGGGCCAGATATTCTTCCTAGAATTGAATCCAAAATATTGGGTTCCAATATTTGGCAAGGCATCAAGAAAACTTGGGATACAATGAAGAGTAAGGTGGTTGTGAATGATGGAGGCCAAGTTCGATGGAGTGGAACAAAGAGTAGGGAATTCTCTGTGAAATCAGCTTATGACATCCTTAGTTCAGTTTATCAACCGGAAGAGCTAATGTGGGCCAGGTTATGGAAGCTTAAAATTCTTGAAAGATGTAAGACGTTCATATGGTTAGCAGCTAAGAAAAGGCTCCTTAATAATGCAGCTCGCTGTAAAAGAGGTATGATTGAATCAGATAATTGCTCTATATGTAATGGAGGAACAGAGGATCTAATTCATATTTTCCGTGATTGTCCTCAAACTCGGCTTCTATGGAAGGGATTAGTGAATCCATTGCAACTTTCTTGCTTCTTTAATTTGAACTTTCATGAATGGTTTAGCGAGAATTTGTTCAAGTCTAGAAGTAAGGTTCACGACGACTGGAAAGCTAAATTTGCTATTGTTTGTTGGTGGTTGTGGAAAAGGCAAAATTTGTATGTGTTTGAGCAAAAGAAGGTGCCTAATACTACCATCCAAAGCTAGTGTTCTTGCAATGATGGAGAGTATGAAATTGGCGGTTGAGAGATTCTCAAGAGGGTCTCAAATGGGAATGGGTTCTATATCAAGAGGCATTAAGTGGGAACCTCCATCTCAAGGGCAAATTAAAATTAATGTCGATGGGGCGTTCTCCCATATTTTGAAGGTAGCAGCATGTGGGGGAGTTTTGATAGATGAAAAAGGACAGATGCTTCACGGTTTCAAGTGTAAACTGATACAAGGAGATGCATTGACTACTGAGATTTGGGCTCTCTTTCATGGATTGTGCTTAGCATGGTACCGGGGGTACCATAATGTAGTGTCGGAGTCCGACTATGTTGAAGCGTGTGAGTTTATTAGGAGCGAAGTCAGTGATGTGCATGAGGACAAGCAGGTCATTGCAGTAGTACAAGATTTTATTAGCAGGGAATGGTCAATGACTATCTCGATGGTAACTAGGTGGTCCAATCTAGCTACTAACCATCTAGCAAAAGCAGGATTAGCTTTGGACACTGGTTTACATGTTTTCTCAGAAGCTAGCGAGGATGTATTCCTCATCATGAGAGGTGATATGGGTATGTAATGGGGGTCATCTAGTCATAAAAAAAAAAGAAATATCTTTGATAGGGAGTTATATTTAGAAAACCTAATTCACTTGAACTGACTTCTAAACCCGTCGAAGTGGTGGGTTAATTGTTGGTAGATCAGGTCGAAGTCAATCCGGATGCCAGACCGGTAGGGGATAAATAATTAAAAAATAATTTAAATTTTCATCATACCATTAAATACTATAACTATATATTAATTCAATACACTGAATCATTATTAAAATGATCATATATGTATCCATCATTCTACACAATTTATTTTACATATTGACACCATAGCATCAATCTATCATCCAATGACATCAAAATAAGAAATCATTAAATATTCTTCATTATAAAATATCAAAATAGATAAATGTTTCCAAAATATTCATACTCATAGTCTTGTAATCACTAAACTAATAGTTATTAATACTAAAACTATCATTAATTTTAACCAATATTACCTTATACAATTTGTGAAAAAAACATTTTTTTTTAAAAAAATAACCCAGTAACATGCCAGGTTACCCGAAACACTCGGTTACCATAGGTCACCCGAGTTGCTCGGAGCCCGGGTTAGGGACATACCCAAATTGATTGCATGTATGGGTCGATGAATTCCGGGCTGATCTAACCAGGTCGGTCGGGTTAAATTACCATTCTCCCTTGACGACCTACCAACTTCATGATTGGTGATTACAATTATCGTCATTTGTCTTGCCAGTTATAATCATCTAAGTATAACGGGAGGTATTTTGATCTAAAATCTTCCTGTGCGGCTATATATTTCAAAATTCCGAGACTTTGCTTAATTATTTTAATATTAGGGGAAAAAAAGGTAAATTATTTTCATATGGTATTTTACACAAACTAATCCCTAAACATCTGACTATATCAATTAAGACCATAACAAGAACAAAGTAAGCCTGTCAATGGAAATCCTTTCAAATACATATATTTGAAGCATGACTACTTCAAAAAGTTACATTGTATTGCCTCCACTCCTCAATAGAATAGTTTTTTGGGGAGTTAATCTTATTCTTAAATATAAGACTAACTACTAATTGTTGTCAATGTTTTTCTAAATTATGCTGAATGATACTCCCTAAACAATAATCAAGTCAGAGGGGGAAGGGGATTAAAGAATATGGTTTTGGTGTTTTAGAGTAAGCATGTTATATTAATTAACTTAACTAATATCGATAATTCAATTAAATTAGGTAAATATGACCTATATTTTGGGAACAAGGAAGTAGAAGAAAACTGACCTGCAAATTATATGCCGGCATCCATATATCTTCTCTACATAGAACTTACACTTTGGACACCTGCTCCATTTCTTCTTTTTAGCAATCTTTTTCAGAAGTAGATCTTCTCTCTGCCTCTCATTCTCATTGAGTTTCTGATATTCCTTACAATTAATTCCAGGATGCCGGGGAACCTTACACTTTGGACAGAACATCAGTTTCTGATATTCCTTACAATTAACTCCAGGATGCCATGGAACCTTACACTTTGGACAGAACATTCTATGGCAAGCAGGGCACTGTGTTTCCCCTGCATATTGTTGATCTTCCTCATTCTCAACCACCATCATCACTGAACAATCTTTAAATGGACAGTAAAATTTGGGAACCTGCAGAAAAAGAGCTTCACATAGAGCCTTATCCCACCTTTCAAGTACGTCCTTGGGAAGCCATGGCTGACAAGCTTCAAGCTCATAAACAGCTTCACACTCCAAACCAGGACATGGAACTACTGTTATGTTGTCTTGGATTTTCGTGGCCACATATTTTGTCATACAATTAGAACAATAAGAATGGTCACATGTCTTGTTCTTGACCATCTTGCTAGTTCCTTTAGTTTCTGCACATATCTCACAGATCACTTGCAATGGCTCCTCTTTTTTAATTGGAGACCTCTCATTCTTAGACCTCGCATAATCAGAGAAAGGGACGATTGGGAAAAACAGAGCAGAGAAAAATGAAAATACAATGCAAACAAGTTTGATGGCCACTAAACAAAACAAGAAAAAAGAACAGACAAACAAGTTGTGAACAAAGGCAGAATCTTTTTGAGCCATGTGAGGGAGTATAAGCTTCATTAGTCTACGAAAGCGGGGTCTCCCCTGATAGACTTTATATTCAAGCATCTCCTACTCATCAAGAATCTAATTTAGGACAAATTCGAATAATTTGTAAGAAACTCAGCGAAAATGGAAAGACTAATCATCACCACTAAAAAGAATAGAAAACAAAAGATTATTGGGCAATGTGCAAATTTACCAATGAATAATTACTCGAAAAGCGTCTGATACAAAGAAGTGTTTTGTAGTGATTAAATACCAAAAAAGTTTTAAAAAATGTGGGAATTTAACAAAACCGTTATCTATAACCAAACTTCTGTTACTTTTTTCTTGTGGGTCCTACCTAATTTCTTCCTCAAAAAATAACGGCAGTTTGCTTATATGTAATGTTTTTGTTAGATTCGCACAATTTTAATTTTTTTTGTATTTAAGCATCATAAAAAACTTTTTTGTACGAGACGCTCATCGTAATAAATGTCATTGGTAAATTTGCACATTTTCCCAAAATTATTAAGATACGGGATCTAGATTTGACTTTTTGAAAACTAATAATTTTTGTAAATAAAATATTATTATTTAAAATAATTATAATTTTTTTGGCCGAATGAAATAATTAAAATCAAAAGATTATTTTTTGTAGGGAAGAACAAAGAAAGAATCTTTTTTTAGCCAGGAGTATAAGGCTCATTAGTAGGAATGATTTAGAGGAAACTCAGGAAAAAGGAATAACACAATAGGAAACAAAAGATATTCCAAACCATTAAGATCTCGGGAGACTCTTTAAAAACTAATGGTTTTTTTTTAAGTTAGGGAAAATAAGAGGTAAAAAAAATACCCATAAATAAGTCCTATATTTAGAACCATTTTGGTAACTATGTAGGCACTTTTAGGGAAAAAAAACTCCGTAGTGTTGGGTGCACTTCGGACCAAACTTCATGGGTATTTTTTCACCTTTTATTTTCTCTAAATTTGAAAAACTTAATGCCGTTAGTTTATATTGACGGCATGGACACTTTTGACCTATTTTAGTAACTACATAGGCACTTTTGGGGAAAAAAATTTCACGGTGTTGGATATACCTTGTACCAAATTACATAGACATTTTTGCACCTTCACCCTTCTTTCTATTTCATGTCGGGGAAAGCCAACTGTTGATTTAAGCCATATCCAATGAATATGGAAGTTGTGATCATGAGTATTCTTTATGCAAGTAAAAAAGAGCCATTTTCTTAAAAAAAATTACTCCCTCAATTCCTAAATATTGGACCCATTTAAGGAGGTGAGTTTGATCCAAAATATAAGACCTCAGCTCTTTCTATTTTTTTTTCACATTTTTCCTAAATTATCATTATTGATACTCCCTGATAATCAACAAACAAGAAAGGGCGGGTATGAGTAAAGGTATATGGTTATGGTGTTTTGATAATATTATGTGATTTTAACCAACTTAACAATTATCTTTAAGGGAAAATTAATCATTTAGTCCTTATACTGTCAACCAAATTGTTACTCAGTCCCTGAAGTTTGACTCATTATAACTCAGTCCTTAAATTTTTTACTTGTTATGACTCAGTCCTTAAAATTATAAAAACTCAGTCAAACTTTGAAAACTTATCCATGTGGCAGAAGGGAGAGTTGACTCTGCTGAGGTGGCATACATGCCATATTTTTTGCCTCTCTCTCCCCCCTCCTCCGGCCCCCACCCTCCCCCAACTCCAACGCCCCCTCCAATCTTGATCTTGTGAGCAACGCCCCCACCCTCCACTCTGCCGCTTCCATTTCCTCTTCATCCATCTCCTTCTTCTGAAACTAAAGGCGTGTGTGAGGGTTCATTAGAGTAACTATGCATTTTGCTTTGCTGAGGCTGTTCACTTGCAGGGCGTGTCATATTTTTAAATTCCTTTGCATATCGATGCTTTTATTTGTAAAAGGAAAATCCTCCTGGTGGTCAAAATGGTTGTTGCTATTCCTTCCCTAGTCATCACATTTGGTCTTGCAACTTGTTTTGCTTAATAATGCAATAGCAGGAGGGGGGGGGGGAATTAAGGAGGGAAAGGAAGAAGAAAGCGGTCCAGTAAGAGGGAAGGAGGGAGGAGGGAGGAGAGAGAAGATGATGTTTTCAGCTTTCACACAATAAAGATGCCAAATAGACAAAATTCATCCCTCTCACTGCCACATAGGACGACTCATAGATGACTCATATTTCTTGCAAAATTTAGGAAACTATAAGAAAACTCGGTCAAACTATAAGGATCAAATAATTAATTTTCCCTATCTTTAATCTAATTAAATAAGATAAATATGTTTTAGTAGTTCAAAGCTTCATCTAGCTAGCTAGACTACGTGATATCACATGGTCTTTAATTAAAAGAAAAATTATTGTCACTCTAAATTTCATATTTATAAAATTATGTATAGACAAATCATTGAATAGCTGTGGGGATATATATCATAAAAATTTAACATCTAATGAAACATCTTTGCTTTCAAATGTCACGTAGATCAGCATCATTGAACATTTTTCAGTTAATGTATTAGTCAGAGATTGATTACCTCACGAATAGCACATAAGTCAACATGCAAATGCAAAGTAAATTTAGACATGTAAATAATTTAATTTATTGGCAAGAAAATAATTTTATAAATGTATACTACTTCCTTCGTCAGAGCAAAAAGAAAAGGCTGCAGATTAAAGAAGTACCGCAAATTGCGATTTTAATCTCCGTCATTTGAAGAGGCATCTATGTTCAATAAATAAAGTCGTTGTTTTCGCATCTTTAATTCTTTATAATCAAAAGGTTTTTTTTTTTAGAAAGCTAAATAATACTCATGACTTTTGATCAGCGTTAAAATATATAAATTGTAAGACATCACAAACAATCCAAATAAATAAAATTTCTTACACACACACACACACACACACATATATGAACAAACGTTTTATATTCAACACAAGTAATATGGGATTTATAAATAATATGATAGACATCATGGTCTAAAGATTACGGAAATATATTTATAACTTAATTAAGTACTCTGCCAACAGAAAAATTATCATTGCAACTTTAATAAACGTTTATGAAGAAATATAAATACTCCTCTGGTTCTATTTATAAGGCATTTCCAACATATTTCACACAGATCAAGGAAAGCCTTTAAACTCAGTAACTTTCCACTAAAATCTAACAAATTTATAACTTTACCCATATTTAATATCCACTATACCACATTAAAATAAATTCAACACATAATAAATGAAGGGTAAACTTGTACATGCATACTAAATATTTAATGAGGTGACTTATATATAGGACCAAATAAAACCTTCTCTCTCTGTCCTATAAATTGGACCAGATGAGTATGAACTAAATTAAAGTTTGTCACCTACTTTAATTATGGTTGTAATTAAAGTGATTGCACAAAACAAAATTTACGATTGTAATTTAATGGACCATCAAAATATTATTAAAATATCATTCTTAATTATAAATTCGAAGGACTAAAGGTTCACAAAGTCATCTATGTATGTTTGTTTTGGTAGAAAAGGGTCCCCTCATCATTTATTATGTCCATGGATATGATCATTTTAAACGATCGAGAAAACTTCTAAAAACAAAAGTGAGAAAACTGAATTGAGAGAAGATATATATATTTATTTAAAAGTTCACTATTGATGGTTAAAAGTCTCAGTTATTGCAAGTATACATAATTAGCTAGTGATCATCTTTATAATTAAAACATTATCACATTACCGTAATATTTTGGGAGAATGTCAATGTCGTAAAACTTCAATTACATGATAGTTCGGTTATCAAAAAATTACATTAAGAGTTGAGTTACAAAAACTAAATTTATTTATACAAATTCTGTAACATTTTCGTTCTAAGTAAACTTTTAAATTACCAATATACACGTTATCCAATCGATACAATAGCTAACTATGTTACGGGAAGAAATTTGTTTAATATAAATAGGTAACATTGTTAGAAAAATATTTTTCATAATTTATATATCACAAATTCAACTGACTAACCATGGTAGGAAAAGACATTTCTAAACACAAATATAATCTATCATGGTTAGAAAAAAGAGTTTACTTAATCAAGAGGAAATCCATGTTGGAAAAAGGATTCAAGTAAATTATAAAGCTAACATGGACATAAAAATATTACGTAAATTCTAAACCATTATTGATAACTCCTAGAAATTCATATCATTTGAGTATATTTTCCTTGAGTTTTATTAACTCATTGATAAATTTTGGATACTCAAGATAGAAAATGTTCATTGGATTTTTGGTTGCACATCATTGTATATTTATGTAGATTTTGATTGTTTTTATAAGTTAGTTTCTTATTTTGTTTTATGTAATTTTTGTAGGAATAATTTGATGCAATAAACAAGAGATTTCAGCCCTCCACCAAGCTCCTAATAGATCAGCCCAAGGAATAAGGAAAACAGAGCAAAGCACCAGAATAGACAAGACTTCGCTGCAGTGAAGTCACGGCGAACATCAGCTGCCTTTGCCCATTTTTGGTGACTTCGCCGTCATCTCGCCGCGGTGAGCAAGAATAAGTTCTGTAATTTTTGGGACTTCGCCGTGGGCTCGCCGCGGCGAAACCCACGGCGAACTGCGTGTTTCTGCGCGTTTTGGACAGAACAGGGGCGTGTTTTAACTGATATAAAAGCTAGGGCTTCGTTGTGAGCCCTCATTCTTCGACTTTTGGGACATTTTGGGAGTGTTTTGCTCTGCTAGGGCTTGGAGCTTGGTGGGGATTTAGCTCGGGTTTGGAGCTTCGAAGAGATTTGGGCTTCCTCTCTTGGTTTATCTCTTCCTTCTTCATTCTCTTCTCTTGTTCTGTGTTGTAATGTTGTATATATATGCTCCCTTGGAGTTGTAGAACATGAATAGATAAATACTTTGATTCTAGGATTATTTTGAACCCTTGTATGTATTGGTTCTTGATTCCTCCTCTTAATTTGTGATTAATGATATCTATGTGCTTATTTTACTTCGTTCCTAATGCTTCTAAGTGCTTGATCACCATTTAGATGTTGGGTTCACTTGATTTATGACTCGAGAGAGCTAGGTTGAGTGTAGAACTTGGGTAAAGTAGTGCAAGAACCGGAAGTTTGCATGACAAACGAATGGTTTTGTTGGTAAGATAGAGATATACTTGCTAGCCTTGCATAGTCACATTAGGGTTGGAGCTTGATAATTGGGTGCTATTAAATTGTGGCAAGAGATTGTGCAATTAATAGGACTAAACACTTGTTTTTGACTCGAGAGAGCGTTTACGAGTACTCTGAGAACCCTAGATTAGCACGCGGTTCTGTTGAGAGCTTCTTGAGGGGAGGTTAAATTGAGTGTTAAGAAGTACAAGGGGAAGAGATAATCTTAGGACCCATTCTATCCTTGAAGTTGGAGAATCACCTGTTTATATTTTATTTTCAATTATTTTCTTAGTTTATTTTCAATCTCAACATTTGTGTCACTCAAATTGGGCGAGAGTGTGATAATCATTGTTTGACCGGGTTTTGGACAAATCCTCGTGGGAACGATACTTTTCTCATCACTTTATTACTTGGCCCGACCCGTGCACTTGCGACGCAGGGCGAACAATTATCCATGTTAAAAAGGGAATTTCCTATCATTTAACACTAACATGGGTAATTAAACGCACCTTCACCATGATAAGGAAAAGAGCACACTGTAGCGCCCTAAAATTAGGTCAAATGGAGTCGCCACCAAAATTTTTAAAATAGGGATAATTTTGGAAAACCTTTTAAAAATTATAAATGTCTTTTAAACCAAATTGGGCTCGGGAGTCGATTGTGCGTGGGGAAGGTGTTAGGCACCCCACAGCACCCGTTCATGAGAACGATAACCCTAAGTTAATTATCTAAAAATAAATATGGCCTTGAAATTTATTTTAAACACCCAAAAAGTAATATAAAAATATATTCACAAAAAAAAAGTATTTACATAGTTGGACTTGACCTAGGATTTAACCTAGGGCCTACGTACCCTTAAGGCATCAAAGCCCACGTAGTTCGGGGTAGAAATGCGTGTCACTGTGTTTGTGTTTTTTAGGGAAAATGTTTATTCATTTTTTTAGAAAAATATTTATTGTTGGTTTGTATTTTTTATTTAGGAAAATATGTCTTTATTTTTTATTTAGGAAAAAGACTTTCAAATGAATTTTGGATTAGACTTCCTGAGGAGATTCCCATAATCTCGCACAGAAGAATAATCAATTTCTACCTGAGGAGGTTCTAAAAACCTCGCACGGTATAAAAAAATACTTTAAAAATGATTAATTTATTTTGATCAAAATATGCTCTTTTTTAGTTTACTTTATAAGAAAAAGTGATTCACAATCATTTGCAATGATAAGCTAAGAAAGACAAACGTTAGTAGCAATGTCAACATCTTATACATGGTAAAAGATATAAAATATGATGAGGATACATACCTTTTAATCCATGTAGAATTTTTTTGTAGCATACGCAAGCCACATGCACGAAGAAGGTGAGAAATTTGAATCCAAAGAAAAGAAGGATGAGGTGTAAGCAATAAGAATAAGAATTTGAAACAATAAACACATATAAAAACACGGAGTATGATGAGATAAGAATTTTGTATAAGCATGTGTTTTTTCATTCCACAAATATGGATGATGAGCATATATGGGATCATAACCAAACGGTTAGAACGCTCCACCCAGGAATCATAAGAATGATAAAGAAGAGAAAAGAATGTGCATTTAGTAAGCATATACTTGAGCCTCCATCCCGTTAGAGATGTTTCATTGGCATAGGAAATTATGGATTCCTCCTTAGAAAGAATTTGAATGATAAGAATGAATTTCTCTCCATGCTTCTCACTTGCCTCCTTTTCCTCTCTCTAAATTATTTCTGCCTCATCATAAAAACCCTAGCCTCTCCAAATTCTTCTCCGATCCTCTCCCTTTGTGAGCTCTTACTCCTCTTTATATAGACACCATTAGGGTTTTTATCATAAATGCACTAATAATTTTTAATTTTCGTTTTTTAATTTTTTTAATTTTTCTTTTAATAACATTTCCTATTCTTGCACCTAAATGACAATATTTTTTATAATTTTTGTTTTTTATTAATTTTTAAACATTAATCAACCACCAATCATTATTAATGGCTCATAATCACAATCAATTTTAAATTTCAAAATTTACTTCTTCAATTATGACCCAACAATCAGCATTAATGACACATAATCATAATAAATCACTCACTTTTTAATTTTTTGTAATAATAATAAATGTGCCATTTTTCAATCAAAATTAGTGGAGATTATATAAGGATGATTTTTCTTTTTTTTTTATTTTTTATTATTTTGCGGGGCCCGGACAAAATAGGGTGTTTACACACACTATCAAGGAAAGTAAAAGAACTACGTACATCATAACCTTCTAACCTCAAATTCTATCTCCTCAATCTAAACATCAATCCATCCCTCATCATAGTAAAAATAACGTCCTCAAAAAATTTTATTGTCTCGAGTGCTCAGGATAATAAAAGTTCAACAACTAGTCAATAATAGAAATTTTCGGAATTGGAACGGTCCCAATAGAAAATAACCACCAACCAAACATGCCAAAAGTAATGTCTTATGAGTGAATTACAATTCCAAAATTTAAAGACAAATAAACTGAATTAGAGTTATATGGAAGCAACAAGAAATGTATAAGCCCTAACTGGCAACACTATTATATCCTGATGGCCCAGAATAACTCACTATCTTAATGAAAAGTTCCCAGATCCTTCCCTTGACTACCTACTCCGTAACCACTAACTACTCATCTACATATGGTGTGAGCTAGCAAGGTGTCCAGTGGAATAGTAAGTACAGTTATATATATATATGTTTCTAATGCATGCTCAGATAATCAAGTAATATGCACATCATATATTTCCATAATAATTTTCAGAATCCTTTGGTATATAAAACGATATAATTCAATCAGTTCAAAAATCAGATATTCCAGCTAATGAACACAATCACCCTAAGCGGTAGTACATAAAGAGCAGGGATTTCAATGGAATCCAGTTGGAGCCTCTCTACCCACCCTGAAACTACAATACAGGTCAGTAGGAGTCTCTCTATCTACCCTTCTTAAACCTGTGAGGGGCATTCTCATAATATCCAAATTAATCCCTGTAGCCTAATAGGATACCTCATCACGTGATGGCAATATATCCATGTTCATTGGTGTCACACACATACAACCAATTCATTACAACAACACATATGTATGTAACACTAACAATCAGGCACTTGGCTGATCCAGTATTTTCTGAATATGTATATGCAATGATTATCTCAGTTCCAAATATGCCAAAATCACAATTCATGCCAATTCAAAATAATATTCCATAGGACATTGTATAAGAAAAATAATAACTTCAACATTCGCTTTCACATCTCATAATTATGAAATCATAATAAATGTTCAAATCATATACTAACACTACATGTACACATAGACAAGCAGAAAATGATTACATGGTAGCTTGCATTGATCTCATAATAGTGCAACTTTCCCCCATGCTAACTCAGCACAATTAGACTCTACATACATATTCATACAACACAATCACTATCTAATAAAAGCAATCATAAGCCATAGATTAAATTCCTAGCTACTCACTCTCACTTCTATTAATTTCTAATCACAGCATTTATTTATTCCACCACAACCATCATTAACCACTAATTTTAATTTCCCAATTCAAGCCTAGGTATAACTTTCCAATTATTAACTGATCATTACCTAACCTTAACAAATCCCTTCCTCATTCCACAATTAATTCCTTAATCTTCCATATGTAAATTCTTCCATATTCAAGCCTAAGAAATAACCTAATTTTCTCAAGTCAATTCCAACACCAAACCTAACCCATTCAACCTTACCGGTAATATCGTTGAGTCCAAATGATCTCTTAAATCCCATAACTTCACCTCGATCAAATACCCAAATTCATAGATCTCTCCGATTAAAATCAAGCTTAAAGCTACTTGGATCAAGATAAGAGTCAACTCTATCACAACTAAACTTTTTAATGCCTTTAATCAACATGGATAACCTAAATGTTAAATAAAAAATCAAAGACCCAATCACTTAAATTCGGATTCCAAGCCAACCACCACAAATTCAGGCTTAAAACACAACTATAACATACTTTAATCCATTATTCATGCTTCTGATTCAATGTGTATATTAAAAAGGAGTCCAAAACACATTAGAAACCACCCAAAGATCATAAACATCAAGGTTAAATTCGGACCCCAAGCTACCCATTGAAATAACAAGAGGAAAAAGGAAGGAGAATGGCTTAGAAATGATTACCTACCAATATCAAGCTTTAGTACTCCTAAACTGATGCACCAAACATTGATCGGACCGTTGAAAAATAAGTGTTGGACGATTGGAACCCTCTCTCAAAGTTTCATGACGATCAAACGGTAGAAACTTTCTTAACTTCCGATTTAATTACTATGGTTTTGGTTCTAATGAACTAGAAACATGTACTATACGCCTGATTTATCCCATACTCAAGCTCCAATTTATAATATAATCGTTCATAATGATAAATAGGATGTTGCCAGTGATCTGACAAAATATGAAGACGATCCAACAGTGAAAACATTCATAACTTCCGATTTAATGACTACGGTTTTGTTCCCAACGAATCAGAAACATCAAGTACACTACGCCTAATTAACTCCATTCTAAAACTTCAATTTATAATCTAACCCTTGATAATTATGAATAGGATGTGTTTAATGATCTGACCAAATTTGAAGATGATCCAACGGTAGAAAGTTTCGTAACCTTTGATTTTATAACTAGGGTTTTGTTTCCACTAAACCATAAACATCTTATATTATACGCCTGATTAATCACATACTAAAGCTTCAATTCATAATCTAATCATTCATCATTACGAATAGGATGTGTCCAACGATCATACCAATTTGAAGATGATCCAACGGTGGACCAATCGGTACACATCAATTTACTACAGTGCTGGATTTTGGGAAAAGAGAAGAAGAAGGCTATGATGGTGATAGTGATGGTAATGAAGCACAATAATGAAGATAGAGAGTAATGAGGCGGTGGCTTTAAGGAGGAAGGGAAATTAAGGTTTTGAGGGGAAAAGATTACAATAACTTTCATTTAAGAACTGATAACATTTTTCCAATTTGGGGGACTATGGTCATTTTAATATTACACTTTTCTTTTTTCTCTTTAAATTCTTAAAAATAAACCTCAAATCATTTTTAGCTTGCCTTTTCTTCTTAAATTAATTCCTAAAAATAGATGCTTAATTCAACATAGGAATTTTCTTCCATCATAAATTCCACACTAATTTCCACAAAATTCTCAAATTCAAAATAAATACTTAATTATTTTATTATTTGTTTTCTTAAAATAAGTAAGATATTATGCCCCTAAAAATCCTTACAACACCTCAAATTCCTCCATATCTTAATATAATTTATTCCTCAACTCTTATTCATTTATTCTAATCCTCAAATTACACCTCAAGACTCCATGAAATTCTCCAAAACTTCTCAAATTCCATTATTAAACTCCTAAATAAAATCATGAAACCTTAAATAAATTTTCCAGAATGTTACAGAATCACTAAAAAAAACAATAAGTTAACAACGGAATCAGCCATAGAATCCGTCAGAAAAATAGACCGTTGCTAAATAATTAATCAATAAATTCCTCATTTTGCCACATAAAATTTTTTTTTATTACCGAGAGAATTCTGTGGCTAATCTACTGTTTTTTTAGTGAATTATCAATTACAATTCTTTTTAATTAGAGAGACAGATCAAACTTGTGACCTTTTATTTGCTCTGGTACTTTCATACCACTGAACTATAAAGCTTTTTAACTCTCAATTACTAGTTCCAGACTTGCAATTCTGACTTCCATATTTGTACCTGTTTGAACTAATATTTATCATTAAACTTACTTGGTGCCACAACTTTCATAGCAACATACATATCAAACCCATTAAAAACCTTAAACCTCATTGTTTAAGCAATTATATCTCATTTTACTAGAATAAACTTTTATTGGTTTTACCACATAAGTTTGGCTCAAATTGGCCTCTCGTAATCTTTTTAGTTCATATGGAAAAAAATATTCAAAAATAGTCATGTATACATCAAGGGGTGTGTGTAACTCTAGGAAATATGATTACCAAACAACCTGTACGTTTAGTTATACACACCCAATAAAACACACAACATTGATGTGGCCTCGATGTTACCTCATGATCTTTGATAAAATCGTCAATTTCATCACATATTTATAACACACACACACACACACACACACACTACTTTATATATATATATATATATATATATATATATATTTCATCTAGTTGGTGTTAGATTGAAGCAACTAAGGTTAATGGAGTCAATTTCGAGTTCAGCATCACTAACAACGCCCATATTCCAATGCTTTGATCCTTCTAACGGCTATTATCCCTCACTTTCTAGCCCCAGACATTTCTATTACTCCCATTCCTCCGCCGCCGCCTCCATGGTGGCGGATTCTGCCACGCTCCTCCCCAAGATCGTCACCGGAGATGCTGGCTATGTCTTCGAAGATGTTCCTCACTTATCTGATTACATCCCGCACCTCCCTGTATCACCTCTCTTTATATACATATATATATATATATATATTTATAGTATTTCATATATCTATTTGCATTCATCAGCTAATTAATTATTAATCGAATTATTTTGTGTTGTGTTTATTTGATGCATAATGTATGTATGTTATTGTAAAATAACAGTGAAATAGCAATGTAATTCTGTCTGCGAATGCCAAATTTTATTGTTAAATTCGGAATTTTGTCGAATATTATTTAGCGAAGGTTAATTTTAAGACGAATTATGTCGCCAATTCATTGCTTTTTTTTTTTTTTTTTTGTACTATGTGTATGTATAGTATTACCTTATAGTACAGTGATTATATATATTTTTTCCTTTGTTGCTTGGCGATCTTAATGCAGACTTATCCTGACCCGTTACAAGACATTCCTTCTTATTCAGCTGTAAAGTAAGTCAGTCATCAGTCTTCACCCTACGTTTCATTCAAAGTTTGAATATTTGGTATCACATGACTTAATTATACCTCCAAGATTACTTATTTGTAAGTCCTTCTATAAACACTTAATTGAATTGGGAGGTATATCTTTCAAAATCTAATTCACCCAACCTTTTCACTCTTTTTTTTTTAAGAAAAAAAATCCTTTATTATGTGTACCAAACATATTAAGGTGTACAAACTTCATCCATACCACAAAAAAGAAAAGGTGTTCTTCACTTTGTTCTCGATACTTTAAGTCAAAAACATAGATAGGTATTTTCTTGGAAATCAAATTTATCCATGGAGATCAGTTTGATGACGGAGCTAATAAATTTGCAGGCAGTATTTTGTAAGTGAGGAAGACACCGTTGCGCAAGAGGCAAGTAATTTTGCGTTCATAACTTTTTAAATAAATATATCATTTTCTTCCTTCTTTTTTTATTTTGGGTGAATTTGGCTGCCTTTTGTATTACAGATAATTGCACAGAAGAACAGTCCAAGAGGGGTTCACTTTCGGCGTGCCGGACCTAGTCAGAAGGTTTACTAACAGTTCAGATATTATTATTATTATTATTATTATTATTAAATAATAAGTAAAATATAAATGGAGATAAATAGACAAAGTAATTATGATATGTGTTGACAGGTATGTTTTCAATCAGAGGAAACATATGCTTGTGTGGTGACATGTGGAGGGCTGTGTCCAGGTCTCAACACAGTCATCAGAGAAATAGTTTGTGGCTTATATGACATGTATGGGGTCCACAAAGTTGTAGGAATTGAAGTAAGATAGCTTCATCAATTATTAATAATACGAATTTATTATAAATTAATAATAATGTTCTAAAAAATAATTTTTTTTCGGGGAAATGATGAAGGGAGGATACAGAGGATTTTACTCTCGAAACATGATTCCATTAACCCCAAAGGTTGTGAATAATATACACAAACGTGGTGGAACAATCCTTGGTACTTCACGTGGAGGCAATGATCCCTCCAAGATTGTTGACAGTATTCAAGATCGAGGAATTAATCAGGTTTATCTCTCTCCTATTTAATATTGTAGGCAAATTTCATATAATTGAGATTAATTTTACAACATGCAGTTGGAATTCATAGAGGTGTTATATTAAAATTTATGGTGGGTGGTATGAATGGAAAAAGACTACCAAACCTAGTAAGATAAAAGGAAAAATTTATCATATTGTTATAAAACCAACAATACCATATGATGGTGAATGTTAGCTTTTAAGAGAACACCAAGAACTGTATAAGGTGTAATAGCTGACATAAAAAGGTTGAAACAAATGTGTAGTAAAATAAGAAAAGATAACGTTCGCAATAAATAAGTATATACAATGAATGGTTGAAATTGCATCATATAAATAAAAATGAGTGGAAAATCATTTGAAGCGGTTTGTATATATAAAGTGAAGTCTAATGGATTCATCGATGAAGGCGCTAGATTAAGTAGTATTAAGTTTTTTGGAAAATGAGTAGATAAAGATGAAAGTGATCACTTAATAATTAATGTCATTGAGAAAGATATATTGGTCAACAATTTATCTAAACACCTCATTATTCATTTTACAATTCATATACCTTAAGACTTCTTCTTGTTGAATATATATTTGAAATATATATTAGTGCTTGATAAAAATTAAGGACGTGACGATGCCTCTCCTCACTTCAGGTTTACATCATTGGAGGAGATGGAACTCATAAAGGGGCTGCTCTTATATTTGAGGTAATAATACATTCAGTTAATTTGTTTAGGAATAAATAGTTATACAGTTTGGATATTTATACAGGAAATTAGAAAACGTGGCTTGAAAGTTGCAGTGGTGGGAATTCCGAAAACAATTGATAATGACATCCCGGTATGCATGCCTCAATTATCTAACTCAACGATAGCGCAAAGTTGTTTTGGTGTGAAATAATATTTTATCATGATATGGGCATATTATGTAGGTTATAGACAAATCATTTGGGTTTGACACTGCTGTTGAGGAGGCACAACGAGCTATTAATGCTGCTCATGTGGAAGCAGAAAGCTTTGAGAATGGCATTGGTGTTGTAAAGTTAATGGGACGTTATAGTGGTATGCTTCATTCATTCTTTTGGATATTACTTGATTTTAAATAAAATATATATTTATCTAATTTAATTATATTTTAAATATATATTTACCTAATTTGTCTAGATCAATTAGATAAACTTGTTACTTCATCGGTCCTTGATGTATAACATATTTGACGTTACTTGTTACTTCCTAGGTCAAATATGTTACACTTATTAGATAAGGCCGGCTTTATGAACCGCTGCTCTATCCACAACCAAACTGAATTGATCTAAGCCAGTATAGTAATTTGTAATTGTGCAGGATTTATTGCGATGAATGCTACGCTTGCAAGCAGAGATGTGGACTGTTGCTTGATTCCAGAGTCTCCATTTTTCCTTGAGGTCCTGGAGGACTATTTGAGTTCATAGAGAACAGGCTCAAAGAAAATGGTCATATGGTTCTAGTAGTTGCCGAAGGTGCAGGACAAGACTTAATTTCTCAGAGTCTATCTACAATGAACCACCAGGATGCCTCTGGCAACAGGTTGCTACAAGATGTTGGTCTCTGGTTATCACAGAAAATTAAGGTACGTTTCATTCTCTCCAATCACACTCCCAAATTTGTTTGAATCGTATTATTAGCATCACATAAATGTTGTTACTTGTCAGGATCACTTCAAGAAATGTCGAAAAATGACAATGACTCTCAAGTATATTGGTGAGCTCTATACAGTTCGTGGCAGCGAATGACTATCTTACATGAACAAAATGTTCTAACTAATCAATGTGGCAGATCCTACTTACATGATCAGAGCTGTTCCAAGCAATGCATCTGATAATATATACTGCACCCTCCTTGCTCAAAGTGCTGTTCATGGCGCAATGGCAGGATACACAGGCTTCACAGTTGGTCCTCTCCATGGGAGACATGCTTATATTCCATTCCATGTAAGTTCTTTTTTCTCATTTAAATATGTTACAAAAAATTATTATAAGGTCCCAAGAAAGGAATATGATTACTAAAAAGACCCACAACAAGTGAGCAGCTTTCATAATAAATTATAATACATAAAATGACGAGAAGTTTATGTTACTCATTTATTATTGAGACTTCTTGGTGATTAAATTCTTGGGAGAATTACAATTAGATCCCAAATAAGGAAATTAATCACGTCCAGATCCCAACAAATCATCAAATTACATTAAGTCTCTAGAGACTAGGGTGATATTAAATGGCTTGATAATGAGTTATCAATGCAGCTCCTTGAATTGTCAATAACAACTCTTCGAGTTGTCAATATTGATGAGCTGCAATTGACAACTCTTTAGTTGTCATTGACATCTCATTGAGCCACGTTGACAACTCATTGAGTTGTCAATATCAAGCCATTTAATATCACTCAAGTCCCTAGAGATTTCAATATGATTTCATATTTTTTTGGGTCATGGTCGTAATTAATTCCCTTATTTGGATCATAGTTGTAAGTTCCCTAAATTCTTTCTTTGGAACCCACTTCCCCGATATATTATACCATCGTCAAGAGCATCCTTGGATTTTGCCCAAAACTGAATTTCTTCTTAGGACTTTATGGTATTTCAACATCACATAAGTTGTGTGTTTTGTGTTGGGTTTGGCTACTTGCAGAGGATAATCACAGGACATAAAAGGGTTGTTATAACTGACCGGATGTGGGCAAGACTACTATCCTCAACCAACCAACCAAGCTTCATAAAACCTAAGAACGTCAATGGAGGAAGAGAAGAAAGAATAGAAAACCAAACACCAAATGGGAAGAACCATACAGAAATGAATGAGGCTAAGCTTGAGGCGTAAGAGTTGTTGATTTTTTCTTTTTCCTTTTCTTTTCTTTTCTTTCTTTCTTTCTTTTTTTTTTTTTTTTTGGTTTTGGCAATAGTTACCTGATGATGTTTCATATTTTTAATACTTACAACAGCATTAGAGAGGTGGAATTTACTTATAAGATTTTTTTTTTTGTAAGGAAGCCAAATATGGGAATACCTATCGGTTGAAGGCCAAAGAAATTTAAACACTCCTTATCAGGATATACTTTGAGCCAATCTGATGCAGGCAAAAAAAAAAACAGATGAAAGCACAAAAATGCCCATGTAGTTTGATCCAAAGTGCACCCAACACCACAAAGTTTTTTTTTTTTTTTTTGCACAAAAGTACCACGTAGTTACCAAAATGGGTCAAAATTGCTCATACCGTCAATATACACAAAGGGCATTAAGTTTTTCAATGTTCGAGAAAATAAAATGTGTGAAAATACCTATGAAGTTTGGTCCGAAGTGCACCCAACACCATGAACTTTTTTTAGCACAAAAGTACCCACTTAATTACCAAAATTGTTCCCTCAGTATTTATGTTGGTACTTTACACATGTTAGGTAGGAAAAACACACAAGAGAGGATGATTTTGGTATTTCCATAAAATATTTTTCAAAACTTTAAGTTCATAATCAATTTTCAAAAATAGATAGGAAAGAAACAGAGTATTGAAATTTTTGGCAAATGCTTATAAATCAAACAGAGTAAATGTAAACAATTAAACTCATAGAAATTTAGAAGAACAGGGTATGAAGATTCGAAATCCTAGACAAATACTTGTAACTCAAATTTTTCTCTGTAATTTCATGCTTCAATTTTCCTTCATTAATGGATATATATAAGCCTTTGAGAATGCAAACGAATGTTGCGCAAAATTTACCAATGATTTCAATACTATGTTTCTTTCCTACTCCCTCTGGTCCTTATTATAAGGCACCAACTACCAATTCTCACAAACCAAGGAATGGTAGTTGGGTCCTTAAATCTAGGTTTAATTGACCATGTTTTTCAACTTCACCCTTCATTAAATGATACAACTTAACATTTTAAACTATGAACATTCATTAATGACAAGGGTAAAGTAGGAAAAATGTAATTAATGTGGCGGTTGGTGCCTTATAATAAGGACCAAAAATTTTGTTAGTTGGTGCCTTATAATAAGGACCAGAGGGAGTATCTTTTAAAAAAATTGCTTTTGAACTTACAATTTTGAAAAATATTTTATTGAAATACAAAAATTCACACATTCTCTTATATATTTCTCCTACCTAACATGTGTAAAGTAACGGCATAGGTACTGAATGACCATTTTAATAACTACGTGGGCACTTTTGAGCAAAAAAAAAAAAAAAAAAACCTCCGCAGTGGAAGTTTTTTCGATTAACTTTTGAGCAAATGACGTGGCTCAGATTAACTTTTGAGCAATTTAACTTTTCAGCAATTTAACTTTTGAGCAAATGACGTGGCTCAGATTAAGGCTCTTAAACGCCGTGGAAGTTTTCTCAAATGAGCACTCAGCACCCGAAAGTTTTTATTTTTGATCTTAAATGTCCCAAAGGCTAATCCACGTCATGCCACGTGTCCATCATGTGTTATGCCAGCGTGTCCACTTAACTCCCATTAGCTTGTCACCGTTAAAAATGGACAACAAAGCTACAAAATTTAACTTCCAAGATGTTTAAGAGTCTCAAAAAAAATTTCCTAGTGCTGGTAGCTCCTTGGATAACACTTCCTGAGTATTTAAGAGCCTTAACCCAAAACTTAACGTCGTTAGCATATATTGGCCGCATGGGTACTTTTAACCCATTTTGGTAACTACATGGGCACTTTTAGGCCCAAAAAAACTTCACATTGTTGAGTGCACCTTAGACCAAATTACATCAACATTTTTGCACCTTCACCAAAACAAGAGGCATGAAACTAAGAAAATCTGTATTTACTAACAGAGAAAAATGTAATATTTACATTTTCTAGAGATACAAAAGAGCAACACAAGAAATCTTCGAATTGCAATCAACTTTCCCAGTTATTTATTCCATTTCACCCTTGTTCTTTAAAAACAGTGTTAATAACCTCCTTCAGATTCTTGCAACCTACAATTTTCATCTTCTCAAAACCATATGTTCCTAAAACTTTTTCTGCTTCTTTTGGTACAACACACATTCTGTAACCCAATTTCGCCACAGTGTTGACTCTTTTGTCCAATCCAGGTACCTGAGCCAAAATAAACAAGACTTATAAACGCCGTCACTGTACAGAACTATACAAAGTTTAGCAGCGATAATCTCAATAACAAGGAAAAATTGTTCATCCGTAGATATAAAATGCAAAATTTTGAACACAAGGGGCCTTTCATATTATAATCGATGTACCCTTCTAGATTAATGAGGAATCTAAACTCAAACCTTTCAATAGCATAATGGCATGTTAGCAACATTAATATAAACTCACCGTGCGGAGTTCACCAGCCAGGCCAATCTCACCAATGAATGCTATGCCCTTGGGAAGAGGAAATTCCAAGAAACTGGAAAAAAGAAAAGAAAAAAAAGAGATGTTTACAAAGTGCAATAAAGACAAAGCTCATAGTATACATCATAAGAAATTAGAGGAAGAAGTGCTGCACCAGTCTTGTTTAATGTTGTTTACATCGAACATTTGACGCCACCTCCCTCAACCATTACAGCATTAATCGCTGTCACACAAATTGGAACATTAATTACAAGATCACGTACCTGCTGCAAATTGCAGCCGCTATTGCCAAATCCCCAGCGGTCTCAGTCAGCTGAAATCCGCTAACGACATTTAAAAACACAGCCTGACAATAGAGAGGTAAGACGAGGTTACAGATTAGAATAACAATTAAAAGAACAATATGTTTTCCAATTTACATAAGCTGAACACACTAGTAATAGTTAGATAATAATGTTATGGACAACTGTTCTGAAAGACAAAAGCTTTTAGACTAGATTTAGCAGAAAATATCCAGACAAACATGCACAATCAGGAATAAAAGGTTAATGGTTTGAGGCACTAACGATCAACCTTAGTCCTCTCGAGTTAACCAGAATTATTTATACCAACGCTCTACAAATTCTGACAGCCAAGATGCAAAGCACACCCACCTCATTCTAAACCATAGGAAAGTGCCATGTTGGCTCTTAGATTGAGTTTATTCAGTTCATTTGATCATGTGCAAATATCATTGTTGACGTAATATAAGCACAGAAAACTCACTATCAAGCCACTAACAGAGAGAAAACGAATATGAAAGGGCACGCCATCTTTATAAGTCAACTTACATTTTCTTGAAGTCGAAGTCCAGCTTGCTTCATAAGCACCTACACTTTGAGAAATGGTCTTATGATCAAAACAAATGAACGGACTTCAATGGAAAAAATCTGTTTTAAATTAAAAAAATAAATGTCCCAACCCTTCATGTACATAATTGTATTCAACACTTCCATATATTTTATGACAGAGAGTTGACCTTGTATTACGAAAGTCAACCATAAAATAAAAACTTACAGATATGATCATATCAGCCCTACTTTGTTGAATGCCATTAACATGCCTTGAGACCGTTGAGCCAGAGACACAAAGTGCCTATAAAACAAACATTAAATATTGGTCATAATTTTGTCTCCTCCAGAGGATGTTAAAGTTGGAAAAGTTAGAATTGTGCCAAAAAAAGTTGGAAAAGTTAGAAAGAACATTAACAATATTATAAAGCACAAAGTTGATAAAAAGATGGCAGTTGAAGAGCTATAATTGGAGGTATCTAACATAAATAAGGAAGGGGGAAATCAGAAAATGTTCAAAGACATAAAAACAGTAATATTCATCATTCAAATCCAGATATTGCAATTAATATATTGACCAGCAATTATTAAATCTAGGGTTGTGCAAGCATCACCAATTCTTGCAATGGTTTGGAAAATATTCTCATTTGATCACAAGGGTGATTGTGATAATGTTTCTCAAAAGAAAGTTGCTAGCAATATGAGGAAACCATAATGGATTTGAGGGCTTACAAAATTTTCATCCATTTGATTGGCAAAAGATTACCTGAATTTCAATAAGGAAAGCTCGAGACCCATCCATTACGACAGCAATGGCCAACCCGGCTAAAACATCTGAATCTAAGTGTTGCTCACTTAAAAATATTTCACTGGCATTTAAAGAAGCTTGGAGACCTGATTGTGACATCTCAAAGACTCCGAGCTAATCATATAGATCAGAGGAACAGATAAAACACAAATATAAGTCCATATTAAAAACTGACATAATAATAATAAAAAATAAAAAAAGCAGGCCATGTGGCACATGTGATGATTATGTTCTACGCCAGTGCAGATTGACTACATGTGTCATTGCTTAGATAGTAGATAGTGTAAGAAGTAAAAATAAATGCAAATGTTGATCCTCACAAAGGGATTTAGCTACTACGTGATAGGGACCGGCAGAGATGTGATATAGAACAAATCATTAAGGAAATAAAAACAAGACAGCCCATTGATCACCGTGGAAATCTCATTGTAATTCTCCAACACTTTAAGTGCCTAAAGTTATTGATAGACTTGAAGCTGAATAATCAGTATCATTGCATACCTCATCAGCAGATCCAAACCGATTTTTCACCACTCGAAGCATACGATGGGAAGAATGCTTCTCACCCTGGGAATTAAAGAGTAATTAGCATAGAGAAAATGGCTTAAGTCAGTCCACCAACTATGCAAAAAGTGAACCAAACAATATACCCACTTCCATATATAAAACAACATCAACAATGTGCTCCAAGACACGAGGTCCAGCTATATCTCCAGATTTTGTTACATGCCCAATCTGAAGTAAAGACCAATTCAAGAAGGAAAAGTGAGAAAAGAAGAAAGCATAATTATCAGGCATGTGAAAAGTTTAAAGATCATTATCAAAGAAATGTCAGAAATTCCTTTGGCTTTGGATACTACCACAAAGTCCTAGCTTCTCTCCCACAATAAAGGGGGAAAAGATGATGCTTCCATTTAAAATACTTCTGTCTTGGTGACATGGAAAGAAAGTAAGAGATCTTTTTTCCACTTAAAGGAATTTTTTTCTCTTTAGCAGCATGACCAGAAAGAAACTTGATATCGGAGCTTCTATGTCTAAATGGTCAAGAAAGTTGTTCAGTGTTATCCACTGCATGCATACAATATGCATTGCCTACAACTTCAAGTTCACCCTTCTAAAAATATTACAAAAACTTATCCAAGGCTTTTGCTTATTAGATGAAGCACTAGGGTTGAAGTGGGCTTTAAAATATATACCGTTTAAAATATGATAGTGCACATACACATACCGTATTGACAAATTTCATATACTGAGAAGGTATAATGCAAATACGAACGTTGCAAATACGAACGTTGACGAACGCTCACCAAAAAAACTGCAGTGTTAGTCTTCTTGGCATATCGCAGCAATGCTGAAGTACATTCCTTCACCTGTCACAGTATATTTAAAATGTCATGTACTGGGGAATCTGAATTTCATTTCAGAGTAAAAAGTTATAACTTTTGATTGCCAGGTTAAATATGGGGCAAACTCAAGTTATTTTTGTATTTTTTATGAACAATTTATTTTACTATAACTATTACAAAACAAATGGAAATTAATTAGGAAGAAAATTAACTTGACTAAATTAAGAAGGAATTAATTAAATATGGGGCAAACTCCCCACCTGTGAAATCCCTCCAGCACTTCCAACTATTCCTTTCAAATAAACAGTTTGTATTGAATCGACCACTACAGCTCGAGCAGAGAGTTGCTGAGTTTTTTCCAATATGTCCTGATACCATCAGAAACGAAAAGGAAAGAACAATCATGTAGATTCAAACTTTACAGCTCCAACACAAATTTCAGAGCTAATTAAAACAAAAGTACGATAATGCCATGACAATGACAAGATCAGGGGAATAGAAAACTAGCCAAAAGAATCCAAGATAATGCACCTCAATATCGGTACTTGAGTATAAATAGATTTCTGATTCAATCCCAAGGCGATCTGCTCTGTTACCAATTTGCTCAATACTCTACCACAAAAGGTAACAAACATAATAAAAGTACAATCCAAAGGAAAACAACAGATTCTAAACAACAGTAATAAGAATAAATGCTAAGTAAAACTAAACCAATTTCAAGGAAGGAGGACAAAAATTGAAACAATGATTACCCTCTGTTTACAATACAGAACAACAAGATTCAAGATGACTAGAGAAAATAGTTAAGGATATTCATACAAGGCTTACCTACAATTTTCCAGAGGTAAACTAAGTTTAGATCCCACCAAAAAAATAATTGGGAGCTTTTCTTTTATTTTAAGCGAAAGAATATGGCTATATCAGAGTTTATAAAATATGTCCTGTTCCAGCTCCCCACTGTTTGACCTGGACCTTCATTTATATTTTGTGAGTTCAGAGCTCTCTATGCAACCAAGCATACATTCTATGCAACAGAAATTATTCTTTAAATTTTTAATTCCTAATCTAACGAGAGTGTGAGAAATATACACAATATGTGTGAACTTAATACTACCTCCGGTCCTAATTATAAGAACTAGTTGACTTTTTTGCGAAAATTAAGGAAGCAAATTAAACCACTAAATCTTAATATATGCGAAATGTAATTAGATTATATGATAGTTTATAAGTAAAATAACTTAGTTTTGAGGAAAAAAGACAAATATAAACAATTCATAGTGGTGTATTTTGTATCCTTAATTTTTTCAAAAAAAAGTTAACTGGCTCTTATAATTAGGACCGGAGGGAGTATAACGCAATGTCATAAATTATTCACCCTCTCTCTAAAGCTGTGCCATTCAATGATGACAATGAGTATAATGATAAAAAAAATTGAGGTAAACTAATTAGAAACTCAAAAAGAGCGCACCTCTTCACCAGATACATATACAACTGGAGCTGCTTCATCACTGTTGCACCCTTCTGCTATCATTGCGGCAATCTTTAATGTGGAAAAAAGGGGTTAATGAGGAGAGTCAGTGATGTCAAACCAACTAGCATGACCAGAAAAGGTTGACAAGTTAAGAAACAAAGCCAACATTGTGACTTGGAGATTGATTTGAACATGATCCAATATAGAACAGACCTGCAGCAGAAGTGTACTCTTCCCAACACCAGGATCACCACCAACTAAAATCAAAGAGCCTTCAAACCCAAAATTGTACATAAAGTTAGCCAATGCTAGCTACATTGATCACCAGGATCACCAGTAACTATTGAATTATTCAACACTCTCAAACAAAAAGCTACAGAGAAAGCAAAATGTTTGTGTAAAGCAAACAATTTAAACATAATAAACTCAAATTAAGGAAAATGTAACGGAGCACGATACAGTTATTACTTCTTAACGGAATATATATAACCACATTTTAATTAAAATAGGAAACCCTTTGACAGGACGACATGATGTTTTAACACCTAGCCCGGGATAGCACGAGTAATTTAGGCTAAGTCTCACACCCAGAGCCACAGAGTGATAGACCTCCACTCATCACATACTCAAGAATGAAGAAAAGTAGGGAAAGAGTAGGAGTTAATGAAGACCATGGTTGACTAACTTTAACATAACCAATGGGGAAGTTACTGTCAACAAGTGCAAGGTCTCCTTGATTTTTGGGATTAGCGTTACTGTTTCTTCTTCTTTATTGCTGTTTGTTTGTATCAGACCTGGGATTAGGAAGATAATCATATATTGCATGTCAAGTAACCACTTGATTGAAGTTATGTGTTTAAATATATTTCCAATAAAAATTCCACTCTCATTCACCCTTCAATCACAGTCTCAGTGACAGGGACACACAAGAAAGAATACAACATAATGGTTTCAAAGCTTAACAGCACATCAGCATAGATAAGTGAATTGGACTTAACCTGGTACAAGACCACCTCCAAGAACTCTTGAAACTTCATTTCCAAAAAGACCAGAGCTGAAATCAAAGCACATTGATGCTTGAGTTTGAATTACATTCAGATAAATAAACTAGAAATAAAAACAAAGCCACATAATTTGAAATCCCTTCATAGACAACTATCCAGTGCCCAAGCCAAGTAGACAATAAACCTCAAAAGGAGAATAACAAGGAACTTACAAAGGAAATCTCCACTCTTGATGATTAACTCCACGGTTCACATCCCTCAATTTCAAAGGAAGCACTTCACCAGCTTGCTGAGGTAGCCACGACCCCATCACACTTTCTGAAGCTGAAAAGCCACTAACGTTACCAGAACCACTGAGTTTCGCTTCACGAAACTCTTTCATGGTCGAAGAACTATTACACGATCGGCAAAATCCAAACCATTGACTAGTCGTATACCCACAATTCGAACAAACCCAATTGGTTTTCGCTTTTTCCTTTTTCTTGATCCCAACTCTCCTTCGAATACCCACATCCTTTTCACTTCTTTGAACTGAGCTCGCCTTAAAGTTTTCACCTTTATCATGCCCTTCACTACTAGAGGCCTTAAATAGGTGACTCTGTCGCGACCATTTTTGTCTTCCTTCAGAATGGGTTGTTAAACTGGTCTTTGGTTCTTCTGGGGCTTCAATGCCAAAGCTCAAATCTATCTGGTGACTACTTACGGAATGGGAATAACGAGAAAATCGAGGGTTTGGGAAGGAACGAAAGGAAACGAGAGAAGGAGATGGAAAAAGGTGTTTGATATTGGTGGGGTAATTTAGCAGGTGGTGCTTGATGGTGAAGATAGTTCTGAGGACTCTCATGACAGAGCCTTGCATGGAAAGTGTTAAATTTGTAGGGAATTTGTTTGGGGGGTTTATGAGGCTAACTACAAACAAATCATGGATTCAAAGTTCAAATCTTTCTTCCTTCTTCGGCTTTTTGCCTCTCCGGGAGACAGCAGCAGCACTGTGAAAAGTGAAAACCCCGTTTTGGTCGCCACTTGCCAGATGAGCGGCAAAGGAAATCTCCTAACCCAAAAAAAAGAAAAAATTACTCCCTCAGCACCTAATTAAAAAAGTGAATTTGTTCCTAAATATAAAACCTATTTTTATTTTTTCTCACCATTTTTCTAAACTATTCTTGTTAATGCTCCTTAATAATTCTTAAGTAAGATATAGATGGTAGGAATAAAGGAAAGTGGTTAGGGTATTGTGACAATACCATTTTTTTTAACTAACTTAACTAATATCCTTAATCAAATATAATTAGGTGAACAAGTCTTATTTATCAGCTAATGGAGTACGATTGTATCAAGGTTTCAATCAAGAGAATTAGTTATCTAGAAAAGTTTCAAAACTTTCAATCAGTTGTTGAAGTTGTTTTTCACTTGTCTGTATTATCATTAACAAGCTTGAGCTACCCCGTCCAACTTAAATAGTTTAGGCTAATAAACAACAAATTGTGGGATTAAAATTGGATTCACAAATCCATTACAACATTAATCGCTTAGAGCTAGGAACATTTTATACATCCCATCGAACTATGGAAATAGCAATCTTATGAGGAAACATATGCAATAAAGTAAAAGCACTAAAACATTTCTGAAAATTTCCTTGTAAACAACATTTGTGATTTTGTTTTCTTTGCAGTTTTCCCCGCTTGATATAACTATTCATAAACCATCCATGCTCTTCACTCTAGACAATGCAACATATAAACTGTCCATGAGTAAAAACAGGTTTCAGTAGATAAACACCAACATTTTTAAGTGATTATCTCTGAAGTTTGTTGATGGTCATTGCAAAGGAAAGAATGACAGGGAAAGGAAAGAATGACAGGGAACGACCTTTGTTGCATACAAAAAGGCAACGATTTTTTGAGGGGTTCATATCTATCATAAGAATAAATACCTTTACATTTGGAAGGGATTCATTAAATGTAACAGGTCTAATAATAGTCTTACCAAGATGAGTGATATGTAAGTGAGTACTATTACAAAAAAACGGATGTTTGATCAATATTTCTAAAGAGTATTATTGGAGCTCCCACTTTTAAGACCAACTTGTGAGAGGATAACCCAGAACAGTTAATCTTATTGAGGAACTCAGTATAGAAGAGGGCAAAAACGCTGTCAATGTCTTCAGTAGCCTTATAAACAAAATCACAGCTAGAGAATTCGTGAGCTTCACCAAGTAACGGTAGGCACATATAATCATTAATGTGATTAACCATATCGAGCTTGGGAGCAAGGATTGCTCTGTCATTGAAGTAATCATTGTTATTCAAATTGTCTAAAAGATCTGGATATGTGGCAGCAACAATGGCTTCTATTGGATCACCTGAATGTGGTATAAACAACTCACCGGGGATTTTATTTTCTGAAATTCCATCAATCTGTTATCCTACTTTCCCATCCCATACATTTAACAACCACTATGAAACCCGTCACAACTTCGAGTTGTCTGAAGTTGAAAATATGGACAAATGAATGTTCTTCATCAAGCGGAAAACTGTGAAATGGTTCCACAAATATTAGGAACTAATAAATGCATCAACGATAGATCCACGAGATCCTTTTGGGATGACTGGTAGAATTTGTCTAAAGTCACCACCCATTACAATACATTTTCCACCAAATGGTTCATCACTATGCATAATGTCCCTAAGTGTTCGGTCAAAGACTTCAACAAAGAAACGTTGAACCATAAGAGCTTCATCCCATATTATCAACTTTGTCTGAATGATAAGATTTGCCAAAGAAGAATTCTACCTTATAGAGCAAATAGAAGATTGACATATTTGAATTGGCATAGCAAACCTAGAATGAGCAGTACGTCCATAAGGTAACAATGTAGCTGCAATGTCACTAGATGCAACATTAAGAACAATGTCTCCATAAGAACGTATGGATGAGGACAGTCCTTCCACAAAAAAGTCTTGTCATTACCACCATAACTGTACACAAAGAAAAATCCACTTGAGCCATCCGCAAGTAAAGACATTATTCTATAATAAATAGCACACTGCTCTTTGTTTAGAGATTCAATAAGTTTTTGTGCTTCAGAATGTAGAGTTGCAAGATCATAATTCAACTCTTGTAGAATAAAATGGTTCAACACGTTAATAGGAGTAGATGACTCCTTTTTTTTATACAATAGGAGTAGATGACTCCGACAAAGGCATAGTTGGAAAGTCTTAGAGGCATTTACCATTTTCTTTAAGGAGGGAATAAATTACAATAGCGGTCTAAACTAAGCACAGAGAAATCTGCAAGACAAAAGAAAAATTAATGCTTGCCAAAAGGTAACATAAAGTATGAAGGAACATGTGAAAAAACAATTTATACGTATTTGAAGTGATTGGGTCAAACTGGTCGATGTATAAAATATCCTCTGATAGCAATTCCCTTGTCTTCGTCCATTGACAAATCCCAAGATTTGCACATATTTCATATCATATTAGAGGTCTTTTATCATGTTATTTGGACATTATTGCATAGCTTGTGAATAAATTTGGTTCTAGAGTAATTATATCTATTTAGTGGTAAAAAAAAGGCATTTTTGGAATGTTTTTATGATTACTCTTGATTTAATTGATTATTTGGAGCTATTCATATCTTGATATTATTTTATATTGTATAAAACTTGAAAAGGGAAGAAATTGGGGTTAGAAGATAAAATTTCAAAAAAAAATGAAAATACAAGTTTCTGGACAAATTGTGGAATTACAGAAAAGGATCCAGAAATTTCCAAATCACAGAAAAGTCCCAAAGTTAGCCGTGTGCTCGTCGCAGCCAGCGCACAGCAAACGTGAGGTAGAGAACATGTTCATTGACCGTGTGTTAGCCGTGGCGAGCACACCGCGAGCGCTGCTAACAGAAACGTGAAAACCCGATTTTTTGCTGATTATTGACCGGGATTTGACCCTAAATCAACTCCAACATGGCTCCTACTTGTTCTAGACTTAAAAGGGTCTAACCTAACTATTGCTAACACCTTCCCACATTCTAAAACCCTAGCTTCCTCCTCTCTTCTCTTCCCTTCTCTCATTTCTTTTCCATTCCCCTTCCATTTTCCTTCACTTACCTTCATCCACCCACCATGGCTACTCTTTTATTGGAACTTGGAGATGATGGGCTCCCTTCCATGAGTAGGTAAGCACCTCATAACTCTTGGAAATGATTGAAGATGGCTTGAGCTCATGGTCTTCATAGGGGAATCTTGTTTCTTTTCACTTTTCTTTGTATTTATGAATTCCTAGGTCTAGGTTATCATTTATGCATTTGAGACTTGGATTATATATTTGATTTGAGTTTGTTGTGATTTTGGTTTGTAATGAGGATTTGTGCTCATCAATCTATATGGTTATATATATGTTCTTTATAATCCCATTGGTTTCTCTCTTTTTATACGTGGTTATGGTAGGTAGTTTGGATGAAATGGATTGTAAATGAATCTAATTCATTGCTAACTACTAATCACACTCTAAGGTATTTAATAATGCCTAATTGAATGGGTCCATGAGATTAGGTGTTATACTTGCTGATTGGTGAGGTTTGGTATTCTAAGAAACTTAGAGAAAACTCAATGTGCTAAAGGGCTAATAATATTTAATTATATGGGATCTCATTAATTAGGTATTGAACCCATTGGTTAATGGGGTTTGGTATTTTGGTGAATTAGTGCCTTTGACTTTCCAAACATTATAATTGAGCTAGGATAGCCATTGAAAATCAATTTCCAAGAGCATCTCTATCATTTTGTTAAAATCACTTCCATTCCACTCTCTCAATTAAAACCCCAAAAATATTTATTTCAATTGCATCCCACTTTTGAAAATCAAACACAATATGTTTCACCCAATTTATCTTACATTTAGGCATTTAGTTCACTAAGTAGTTTAGTTAAACATTGGCTCCTTGAGAACGACTCAAATTGCACCATTGTTGCTACATCCTTGAATTCCGATTTATAAATATCTTTGCATTTGACCCAAGGGCGACACGACTATGGTTGAATCATCCATACATCAAGTGGTTATTGCAAGGATGAACTCAACAACAACATACTAACAAAAGTCTCCTCAAGGTATTCCTAGACGCCCAAATGAACGCTTCCTTGAGTGCAGAAATATACTCAGCATCATCATCCAATAGACCTCAAGCAATACAAACATCTTTAAAATTTTGGTGCAAAACACCATCAACTATCTTCAAATCATCATATATGATGTGGGCTGTTAAACTCTTAAAATTCATGCCATTTTAACACATTTTCCTATAGTTCATACACTTTTTGGGTGGAATTATATGTATTTTGATGTAGATATGATAGGAAAATGTGCCAAGTTGATATTTGGGTTAAAGTCATTGAATTCTTGATTTAAATGTGAATATGTTACCCTCTTTTTATCAACTTTGGCTTTTGTAGATTTGATTGCTTGTTAGGTGGGTGAAGCCAATCAATTAAGCTACATTTAAGTTGTATTTGAAGCTAAAATCAAGGAGCAAGAAGTGGAAAAGAAGATTCAAAGCAACCAAGAAAGCTGAAAAATGTAGCAGGCAGAAAGTTATTGGCCACAGCCAAAAGCACAGGCAAAATTCCTGGCCACAGCCAAATCTTGAAAAATTCCAGGCAGAGAGTTATTGGCCGCAGCCAACCAGTGCAAGCAAAATTCTTGGCCGCGGCCAAAATGCTGACAGAGTGCACAGTGGAAAATTACAGCTCGAAAATAGGGTTTAAAAACACCCAAAACTCACACTCAAACACATTCTTTTGACTTGAGCTTTCTTTGGAGACCTCTTGGGAGCTAGGGCTTGGAGATTTTCAAGGAGATTCAAGGGAGATCCAAGATTTGAAGAGATTCAACCTCATTTCCCTTGGTTTTTCTTGTTCTTCTCTCTTTCTTCACTGAAATTTCTGCCATGGCTTTGTATATTTTCCAGATTTGTTCTTTTCATTCCATGAGTGGCTAGACTTCCATTCTAGGATTATTTTGAACTTTTGTATGGATTAAGACTTGATTCTTCCTCTCTTTTGGTATTATATGATATATATGTGTTGATTTTATCCTTCTCTTCAGCTTCTAAGTGTTTGGCCACCATTTAGCTTGATTTGTTCATGTGGGTTTGACTTGAGAGAGCTTATCCATATGTAGAACTTGGTTAAAATCATGCTTGACTTGAAGTTTACATGATAAATGGAAAGTTTGTTGGTAAAATAGAGATATCTTTCCTAACCTTGCATTGTCACATTAGGGTTTGTTTTCAAAGGGGATTTTTATGATTTGTAGCAAGAGAGTGTGCATTTTAATGGAAATATAAACTTGATTTTGACTTGAGAGAGTTTAGCCAAGTGCATATGAACCCTAGACAAACACATATGTTCATTAAAAATACCATTTGAGAGGGAGTTCTTTATGTCTTATGAAATTCAAAGGGGATAAATAATCCTAGACCCCATTTAATCCTTTAATTCAAAAGAACCATTGTTTTTATCACTTTGTAGTTTTTAGAAATAGATTTTCAACATTTCTTTACACAAACCAAAAATATTTTCTTAGTTCAACTTTATTGAAATCACTTAGTCTTTTGTTTGGTCAAGATTTTAGTCCAAATCCCCGTGGGAACGATATTTTATACTACTTGCGATCCGTGCGCTTGCGGTTAACGCTTGACGGCAAACATGGGCCCTTTAACCTTAGTTAAGATAATGTGAGAAAATACAATTTCACCAGAAGAAGGAGTTACATGTGTAATTCTACCAACAGATTTGTCACTCTGACGACGTGTCCATACTCTTGAAGATCGATCATATACATAATGATTAGGAAACTCAATGTATGTCAATATGCATGCAAACGTATCTACCTTGTTAGTCTTAAACCATGACAAAAATTGTGACTCACAAACACGGGGCTTATCAAGAAGTTTCTCAACATCTTCGATGTTCAAGTAGATTATGAACTGTTTATTCGGTAGATAGAAACTCAACATTTCCACAGAATGGTGCTTTTAGTGAATTTTGAAACAAAATTTATGCTAAGCACCTTCACAAGATGATCTACAATTACAATATTGTAGAATTTCATCAACAATAGTATTTCGACCTTATTGTTCCTGTGAATCAAATATAGCAGCCACAACTCTATCATTGCCCTTGCTAATATATTTGAATAAGTACTTAATACTTGATTGATTGCATTTCTCAGCATTTGTATGTGTGTGAAAAATTAAAAGCAAGGTCAAGTTATAAGGAACAACATAGCGATTGTCGAGGGGGCACCTTTCACTTAAACATTTCTACAGTCATCCCTACGCCGATACATCGTCTACGGTTGTCATGTAATTAAAATGCTTTGAAATTTTTTTGCTACACTTCCTACCCTTCATACAAGAAGCCTTAGGCTTGACTCTGTTGCATGGGCCATGTATCAGGAACCTACGAACAAGATCATACAAAAGAGGGGAAGACTTATAATCAGGTATCTCTGAACTTATGAACCTGTCAATCACCACAGGGTCTTTGAACGTGTACAAAGGATCAAACCACAAAAGCATATGTGCATGCAGAAGGCCTATCTTTTGGAATTCAATGGTATAAATATCTGCTCAGAAAAAATTTGTCATGAGGAAAAGGAATGATTAGGATTCATAAAAAATATTAGGACAAATGTAAAAAGTTATTTTACTATGTTACAGATATATGCATAGTTAGAAACCTAACCTGCTCGAACAAGGTTGAATATGAATTTATCCTGTATTGTTTTATCAAGGAGTTTAATTACAACTTGAAAATTCTAGACAAAACTTCAAGTTGGTCAAATGATTTCAAAGAATTTTGCAGAAGTGTTGAACTTCTAGCCGTCCAGGATTGCAAGTAAATGTAAAAAAAAAAAAGATCAGGGTAGCTAATAGTCCTACATATTGCCATTGCATCTTGATAATTTTGGATCATATACCTAGCACCTCCAATAAACAAAAAAGGCAATACAATCCTCTTGCCAATTGATGAAGCATCTCTTTCACTTGTCTATATTATCATTACTAATTTATTGGGATTTACCCCATATTAATATTTAGGGAAATATCAAATAGCCCTCTTAGTAGCAATTTAACTTCAAATTACACTAAACGAATCTGAAACTTCACTTTGCCCCTAAGGGAGCAAAGTAAAATTAAATAATTCAGTTAAAAGACTAAAATATCCTTATAAATTTTTTGTAATCAGAATCCAAGACACATATGGGGAACTTCCAATAGGTTTATGCTTCTTTCTAACATCAATGTGAGCATTTTCAAGTCTCAAAAATCATGGAATCCAACTTTAAAGCATCTAATATTTTACAATTACTTAATTTTCAATATACATATGAAGATTTTTCAAGATGTTTATGTTTCTTTCCAACATCAACTTGCGTATTTCCATATCTCAAAAATCATGGAATTCAACACTAAAGCATCTAACATTTCACAACAGGATCTCCAAGACGTTTGTACTTTTATCCAACGTTAATATGAGAATTTTTAGGTTTCAAAAATCATGGAATCCAACATTGAAGTATCCAATATTTCACAGCTGTATTTTCAAAACATATATAGGAATTTTCAAGACGTTTGTGCTTCTTTCAAACATCAATATGGGTATTCCCAAGTCTCAAAAATAAAAAAAATCCCACACTAAAGCATCCAACATTTCATAAGAAGATTTCCAAAACTTATATGGGAATTTCCAAGACGTTTATGCTTCTTTCAACAAGGACATGTTGGTCTTTTAGTTGAGACATTTTATTTAACTTTGCCCCCAAGTATCAGCATTGTTTTGGGGGAATCTGAAATTAAATTGCTACCAAATGGGCTATTTAATATTTCCCCTTAACTTTTTTCGTTTGGGACATCGATATTCAACGGCACCGAAAGAATAGCTTATGGAAAATATTTTTTAAGGATTAACATAGTTTATTTCGTAAAACTTGTTCTCATTTTAGTTTAGTTTATTTTCATAAAACTTGTTCTCATTTTAGTTTTAATCCCTAAGTTTAAGACTAGAGGTTAGCCTTTCAAGGCAAAGTGATTCAAGTTTTTTTATTAAATTATAGAGTTAAAGAGCAAAAATACACTGTATTTTTTTTAAAAGAAAAAAGAGATACCACAATAAATAAATTTTTGAGTGTAAAAATACACATAAACCTTTTATAATGGAGCAAAAATGACATCTTTGTTAATTCATCTTAATCTCCATTAACTTTTATATTTCTGTAATGGTGAAAAAATACACATTACCTTTCCAAAAAAACGCTGCTACCACCATAATCAAATATAAGCTCCAAAAGTGCCTATATCAAAATTCAAAAATGGGCAAAATTAACTCACCATTAATTTTTTCTACGCTAACCATTTTGTATAATATGGTTGATCAAAGATATTAATATAGAGGTTGATGTGGCAATGAAAATGTATAAGCTAAAAATGGGGAGAGAACATTAATATAGGGCTTGTTTGGCTGGACTTATTCCAGCCAAATAAGTTCTTATTTTCATAAATAAGGACTTATTTTCAGATAAGTTGTTTTGAGTATGTTTGTCTCGACTTATAAAAATAAGTAACTTATAACTTATAAGTCAAAATAAGTATAAGTTCTTTTTTTCAACTTATGACTTATGACTTATAAGTCACTTTTTTGGGTGGACCCCACAATTCTAACTTATTTTACACATCAAATCACAACTAACCCAAACATAAATCACTTTTTCAAAAGTCCATCCAAACATACATCTCATTACACAATATGACTTATGACTTATAAGTCACTTTTTTTAACAGCCCATCCAAACATAAATCTCATTACACAATCTGACTTATTTTCAGTTTGACTTATTTTCAGTTTGACTTATCTATAAGTCACTTTTTCAGAAGTCCATCCAAACACACCCTATAGAGGTTGATGTGGCAATGAAAATGTCTTAGCTAACAATGGAGAGAGAAAATACACCATCTCATATCATACTAATCTTACATGTCACCACCATCAATCCTACCCCTATCACCACCATCTTGCCCCGTTTCCTCGTCACATTCATCGTCGATATAGGAGAGACACGAAGAGAGATTAAATAAAAATGATTAATATAATTTAACAAAAAATAGTTCCAAAAGCAATATTTGGGAGTGTTTGGCTGGACTTGTATAAGCTAAATAAGTCCTTATTTTCACAAAAAAAGACTTAATTTCAGAAAAGTTAAATTGAGCATGTTTCGTTGGACTTATAAAAATAAATAGCTTATAGCTTATAAGTCAAAATAAGTATAAGTTCTTTTTTTTTTCAACTTATGACTTATGACTTATAAGTCACTTATGGAGGTGGTCCCACAATTCTGACTTATTTTACGTATCCAATTACAACTAACTCAAACATAAATCACTTTTCCAAAAGTCCATCCAAACATACATTTCATTACACAATATGACTTATGACTTATAAGTCATATTTTTAACAGCCCATCCAAACATAAATCTCATTACACATCTGACTTATTTTTCAGTTTGATTTATATATAAATCACTTTTCCAGAAGTCCATCCAAACACACCCAATATCTTTAAATGGTAAATAAGCTTACGGCTAGGAATTAAGATGTTGTGTTCTGCCCATGAAAAGTATAGATGATATGTCATATTAGACAACCAGTGGTGATGGAGGCAATCTTGATGAAGTCCTCAGAGAACTACTTCAAGAGGTTAAAAAAAAAAAAAACTGGAAAAGAGAGACAATGTGATATGTGAGATTAATATGATATGAGGTAGTGAATTTTTTCTCCACCGTCGTCAACTAAGACATTTGCAACATGTGAGATTAATACGATATGAGGTAGTGATTTTTTTCTCTACCGTCAACTAAGACATTGGCATTGTCATATCAGTCTTCATGTTAGCATCTTTGACCAAGTGCCTGTTTAGGGACCAAACAAAACCTAGGTTTTGAGTCCAAACCTAGGTTTGGAATGGTAGCCAAACACTTTTTTTTAATAAACCTAGGTTTGGAGTCCAAACCTAGGTTTTAAAACCTAGGTTTCGACTCAAAACCTAAGTTTGAAAAAAGGTAAGTCAAACGCTTGAAAAAATGTGAAAAGCCATTTTGGATTGGAAATCTAGGTTTTGAATAAGCTACAATTTTCCCCATTTGCACAAAATACGAGGTAAAAAAAATGCCATCATTACACATGTCATAATGATCTACCAAAAATACCCTTATCCTCTCTCTTTCCCAACACATTAAACTTATGTCCTTTTTAGTAATTTACACAGAAAAAGTCATTCTCAAAACAATAATCCAAACACTCTCATTTTATCAAAAGCCATTTTTTCAGAAAAGCTGAAAAAGGCTATTCCCCAGAAGCTATTCTATAAAAGCTAATCCAAACAGGTTGCTACTTTTTTCAACTTTTACGCGAATGCCCTTATCCTTTGTCTTTCCCAACACATTAAACTTATATCCTTTTTAGTAATTTACACATAGAAAAAGTCATTCTCACAACAACTATCCAAACACTCTCATTTCATCAAAAGTCATTTTTTTCAGCTTTTTCAGAAAAGCTGAAAAAAGTACTTTTTCAGCTTTTTTCTCAGAAGCTATTCTCCATAAGCTAATCCAACTCAAATATACTTAATGGTCAACATAGACATATTTAATAATATTGGTGGCATTGGTGAATCATTTCTAAAATCTTATAGATATTTTTACACCTAAAATTTGGTTATAGTGCCATTATCACTTTCTAGAAAGATGGTAAATATAATTGCACCTTTAAAAAAAAATGTCTCTCAAAAGTTAACGGACGCATTAAGAGAAGTTAACGGAAGCATTTTTACTCCATTTTCAAAAAGTTCATGTATATTTTTGTACCTAAGATTTTTTTATTGCACCAATAGTTCTTTTTGAAAAAGATAAAGGGAATTTTTGTTCTTTTATCCTAAGTTATAAGGGCCCATTTGTAAAAGAAATGACATTATAACGAATGACTGAGATTTAAAACTTGAGAGATTAAAATGGAGGACTGACATTGCAAGACCAAATGTTATAATAAACCTGTTTTCTATAAGGTGATATCCTCTTGCGGGAAATTCGAACCCCTATCTTTTTTAAACCTTACAATTATCAACTGTGCAAAGCAATGTGATTTAACATTGTGACCGTCACGTAATCCTATTTGGTATGTTCTGTAAATACATTTTTAATTTTATCTTCAAAGTAGATAAAAACAACCTTAAAACTGAAAATATTTAAAATGACTGTGACTAATAGATGGTACATGGTAGGCACATACAAATAGAGACTCATTTGAATTCATTCAAACAGATATGCAATTTGGCGATTTTTAGTTTTCAGAGGAAAACTCAGTATATATGTCAGTTAAGTTATAAGTCATAACTTATTGGGCAATATTTATAAATTTATAGAGTTAGTATTAAGAAAATATTTTATAAAAGGATTTATATGTGATTTTCTTTAAATTTTTTTTAAAAAAAATAGACGATTCATGACTAGCACATATTCTATTATTATGTAAGTTGGGCAACCTTTTTCTGTTTTCCCTATTTCTAAAACCTCTTTCCCAAATAAAATATACATTTTGTGTAATATTTTTTATTTTTTATTTATAATTTATAACTATGTTTATTTAAAGACATGTGGTTACTTTTTATTTATATTTTTTCTTGTACTCTATTTTGCATGCCAAACAAATTCCAGATCGATGTCGGCTAACTTACAAATCTCAACATGTTCTATATATCTTATTACACTCAACAAGTGAACCACAATTTTCAACTCCAAATCAACCTCATAACGTCTTAATAGTTAATTTATTATTGGGTTCAGTAATTCAATCAATTTATATTGATTGTAGATTATAAATTTGCCATCAAAAGGGAATAGGAGGGAATGGACAAAGTAATCATTGTTTAATACAACTTTATTAGCTTCCACGTATATCACAAGCTCTAAAACCATTTAGTTATTTGTGGTTGGAATAGAATCTAGACTGATTGGTTTCTTCCCCTCATCTTCAAATATTTGAATTGGTTTTTAATGTTTTGGATAGCATATCCACGTGGAGAAAGAATATTTTACTTTGATGTCTTAAAAGTTGAAGATGAAGATGGGACAGAAGGTGAATCAAAAGGCAAAAACAATAACAAAAAACCATTTAATGATATTTGACGTAAAGCTGAGTGCAAGAAATGTGAGGGAAAAACTAAAAAAAAAAGAATGAGAGCAAGTGTGACGGTAAAAATAGCTAATTTAGTGATGGGACTGAATAAATATAAAATGAATAGAAGAGAAAGAATATATGAGCACTACAAAAAAGCGGGTTTTAGTAGCGGTTATATTAGTAGCGTAACACGTAAACCACCAGTAAAGATGAATTAGCAGCGGTTACAAGCGGAAACCGTAAGTAAATATGACATTTTGACCAAAGAAAATTTTAGTGGCGGTTTGTGGGAAAAAACCGCAACTAAATTGGCGCCCTTTGGCGGGAAATTTAGTGGTGTAAATTTTGTCGCAATTTAGGGAAAAAAACCGCTAGAAAACGAATTGCCACTAAATTAGTGGCGGTTCAGAGACATTAGTGGTGGTTCTGAAAAAACAGCCACTAATTTCTCGCAAAATAAATGCAATTGCATTTATTACGTTGCATTTAGTCGCGGTTTGAGCCGCAGTTCTGGCTCAAACCGCGAATATTAGTGGCGCTTCAACCACCACTAAATTCATTAATTTAAAAGGCTCATGCCTTTTCTCTGAAAAGGCACAAGCCTTTTTTAAAGAGAAAGCGACGTGACGTGACTTCGACCGATACGAGAAATAGCAAGCATGTTTTGTCCTATATTCAGTCAAAATCATGGTCAAAAAGAACGATCGCAGTAGAGAGAAGAGACCTATTACAGCTAAACAACAGGAGGAAGAGGAACGACTTCGTAAGGAACTGGCTGAGCAGGCCGAAAGGGATCGTATAGAACAAGAGCTCATCCGTATACAAAACGAGCTGATTCCAGAAAATGTAATCAATGCATTCTGGAGTAGGGGAGAAAACTTGGATGAGACTGGAGGAGCGGATTTCGAAGATATATCACGTTGGTTGGACGAGGAGGAAGATGAAGATGCGGGGCGCCCTGAACGATCTGTCGAAAGGTGACTTGTCCGAGGTTTAACATATCCGCAAACGCACGGGTCGTCAAAATAATATAGAAAAGGTTGTCGTTCCAACAGGGACTAAAACAAAAGTGGATTAATTATCACAATTATATTATCAATTAGGTTGAGTGAGAATTTTTGTATTTTTAATTTCAAAAGTATCTAAAATGAAAATAACTTGACAAATACTAAATTAAAACTTTAAGTCAAAACAAAGGATGTCTAGGATTATTTATCCACTTTGTATTTCATGATGCTTGATTAACCCTCCTCTAATGACAATTAATAAATACTAAGTTGATGTTTGAAGTCATATCCATTTGAATAACTCTCTCAAGCTTACCCAAACCTTAATTAACTCTAATATGCATAATCTCTTACTACATATTATGTTAATTAGTCTCTATAAACATCCCACTTCAATTTTACAAAACTTGATTAATGAATATCTCTATCTCACTAACAAACTCTTAATCCCAATTTGGAATCTCAAGACAAGTTTGGATTTAACCTAGTTCTTTACCTAATTAATGCTCTCTCAAGCCACTAATTATGCAAACAATCTAAGTGTTGGCCACCCACTTAGAGAAAATTAAGCACCCATTAAATCCACAACATAATAATCACTAATCATCAAAAGAAAAAGTGATTCAAGCATCAATCCATACAAAGCTTCAAAATAAACCTAGAACAAATTAACTAGTTAGTCATTCTAAAACTAAAAATTCATCCTAACACCATCACAGATTCAGAGCTAAAAATCAAACTAGAAGAGTAAGGAGTAAAGAAACTAGAGAACAAAACACTGCAAGTTCATCTCCTTCCCTTCTCTGCACAAAATCTCCGATCAAGCTGAAGCTTCCACGGCGGCGACTTTGCTCCGTCCAGTGGCGGCGGATTTGACGGTGAGGCAGTCCACGACCCAGTTGCCTCCACGGTCCTCTCGTCCTTCCGTGGAGATATGGACCCAAGTAACGCCTCTCCCTCCTTCTCCCTCGCTCTCGACCTCGCAACAGTGAAGGCGAAGTAGAAGAATGTTAATGGTGGTGTGCCGCCCCTTCCTTCAGGCGTTTTCTTTTTTTGCTTTTAGGTCTCAGATTTCCTTTCTAATTCAAACAGTGCCGTCTTGTCCCTCACGTGACTTTGTTTTGGAATTCAAATTGAACCCCACATGACACGGCTTGGCTTCACCTGATTGACAAAGAATAATTCTCTTAAATGAAAGTATTGGCAGTGCAACTAATAATAATGTAGCTATATAAAAAAAAACTGCAACTACGTACTACAAATTAAGAGGACTTTGAAATATTTTTGTTGGCTTTTTTTTTTATTAAATCCTAAATTTAATATATCTATTTTATCTAAAATTAAGATAGTAACAATAAGATCCCCCAAATAAAGCTCCAAATCAATATTTTGGCAAAATTTCCAATAAATCCCTTTAATTTTGTAACAATGACTCCCCAATTTAATCAAAATATATATATCAAATCTAATTAAAAATGGGGAGTCATCAGAAGGTCCATCGGTGTGTATGGTAAGTACCAGATATATACATAATAATATCCAACATCTAATCCCAAAATTTCAACAATTTAGTATGCAAGAGTTTATCAAATATCACTCCCATCAATAATTCCAAAATTATCAATCACAATCTTTCACACAAATACCGATACGATATGGTCCAATAGGGACTCACAACCCTCGCCTGAGACCGGGAGCGTTCTCCCCATTTTCGTCTTTCTATTTTATTTAATCCTTGTGGGTCAACAAGGAACCTCATCGCGTGATGGTATTTTACTTAATTGTTCGGTGTCACACACACACACAAAACATCAATCTTTCACAATAATATGTAACACCAACCATAATAAGAGGCACAAGGCCTTTTCCAGAAAATCTTCAAAATACAATCACGCCATAAATCTTTAATGTACCATATAGTTTCTAAACATGACAAATTCACACATATTCATGGTAGTTCAAAGTACATACTCCATCAAACAAGTTATATATATAAAATAATTTCAAAGTTTATGTCCATCAATAACCACAGCCAATCATCATAGACATTCATTTGAAATACTTACTAATCCACAAACACACAAACGGGTAGAAGTAGTTACCTGGTAGCATGCACCAACTTCACAACAGCACAGCCTCCTGTACTATTCTAGCACGATTCAAACTCAATAGGATCAATTATAAGCTCTTGAAACTTCCACGACCTCAAACCATAGCCAAAGACTTCCACAACCTCAAACCATAGCCAGTGTCTCTCTCTCTCTCCCTCATTCCCCCCGCCCCCCGGGGCGGAAATTATAGGAAGAATGCAAATGTTCCCTCGTTTGGATAATTGCCGTGTACATATATACACACATACAAATAAAAGGGATTATATGTTTATATATATATAACATTTTTTAAAAAAAAAGAGATGTGGTGGGGAGGGTATCTTCACGTTATTTTTTTTCTTTATTTAATACTGAAGGAAAGGATAGGTCACATATTATATATGTATATATATTATACCATTTGTTTAAAATTGAATGTGGAATGATGCATGTGAGTGTGTGTGATTATTATATATATATATATACATATATTTGTATCTATATATCTATTTAACATGTCTTACATTTTTTTCTTTTTAAATTTCTTTATTTAATTTTTGAATGAGATCACGTATTATATATGCGTGTGTTGTATATTATACTTAAAATTGATTGAAGGAAGAGGAATGTAGCATGTGTGTCCTTATAATAATTACTATTATTTTATTTAAGTTTGAGTGAAAATAAAGATGACATGGCTATATATGTTAATTAAGTATTTAATGTAAATAGATGTATTTCCTCTAAATGAGGAAATTTAAATATGTAAATAGGAAAGTTAGATGCAGCTCTCTCTTAGCTAGTTATTAGGTTGAGTTTGTTAGAGAGAATTTAACCCCCGTACTATATTAAATTTGTGTCTGTATATAATTCATGCAAGTATGTTTTTATGTGTGTATAAATATATATATTTTGTTTTCATTATGATTTTATTTATTTTATTTTGTTTTGTTTATTTATTTAATGAAAGGGTAGCCACGTGCTCCCTTTCATTTTTTAATCTCCCTTTATATATATATATAATATTTATATATCTCTCTTTATATTTATATAAATCTAACTATCTAATCTATAATTCGGATTTGAAAAATAATCTAAATTTACCACAATATTCTACGAATCTAATTAATTAGGCTATATTTGAATATTTTATTCAAATTTATTAATATTATTATTGTAAAATAATTCTTTCATAAAAATAATCTAAATTTACCACAATATTCTACGAATCTAATTAATTAGGCTATATTTGAATATTTTATTCAAATTTATTAATATTATTATTGTAAAATAATTCTTTCATAAATTTTATTTCCTTTAAATTTAGGAGTGAAAATAGGATAATACAATTCTCATTGTCTTTTAAAAATTTTACTCCTAAAATCCTCTTATCTTATAGCTAATAATTTATTTATTCTAATCCTCAAACAAATCCAAAACAATTATCGTAATCTATATAACATAAATTACTTTTCCACCAAAATACTATTCATAAGGAATTAACAGCCCAAATTCCTTATGAATAGATTATTATAACATAAATTACTCTTCCACCAAAACACTATTCATATATATGTGCGAATTTTTATATTATGCTAAAGTTTTTCTAATGTTCTTCAAGAATTCATATGGTCATAGGGCCAAGTTTTCTATTTTAGATTACTTTCATTTTTATGAGATAGCGTGGAACAATTTTGTTTCATATATATATATATATATATATTTATGCGAACTTTTATATTGTGCTAAAGTTTTTCTAATATTTTGTTTGTTTTTTTTCCCTTGAAATTTTGGGTCTTCTTTCAGACACACAAAATATTCGATCAGAAAATGGAGTAGATAATAAAACATTACATGTGTAAATGTGTGTGTAGTGGTGGCAGATTATCTCCACATAGTGTCATTCATTAAATGATTAGGTTCTAAAACTAATATTCAAATTTGCGGTAATTTGTTGGGTTGAGGCATATGATAGATACCATGTATAGATTTTTGTTTTTTTTCTCTTGTGAGTTATTTGCATTACTTTCTTGTCCAAAAAAAATTATATATGCGTAGCAATAATATATAATGGATTTATTTAATTATTCAAGTAGAGAAAACAAAATATATATTATTTAATGAATTCGGCTGCTGTGTTAATGTTTCTGGCTCTACAACTTGAAAATTAATTTTATCTACTAAAACTAAGCAACTAGAATCACATTAAGAGAGTAAACAAATTGTTTCTACTAAAATTAATTGTTTCGGTCAAGGGCTTCACATTTGATTTTCTCAACCCCATTAAGTTTTCATCAGTGTTGCTTAATTGTCTCTTTAACTGCTGATGAGTTGTTCACGGGAATATTGATCACTGCATCATGTATCTCCATCAGCAGTGGAGTAATATTACATGAGCATTCTATTAACAAAGGTACGAGGGCCCACCTCATTTGATGCAATCAAGATGGTTGATGGAGTGCTTCACAAAACATACAAAGATGTATGATTTTCTCTTGGGCTGTTGGATGATGATCGTGAATACATATCTGCAATAAAGGAAGCATCAACGTGGGCATCGGGCAGTTGCTTAAGAAAGCTATTTGTTACTGTGCTTCTATGTGGATCTCTTAAGTGGCCAGATAGTGTGTGTGTGGCGAGAAACGTCAAGTCTCCTATCTGAAGATTTGTTTTACATCCCACGTAACGATCAGACACGCTTAGGTAATAACACTTGACTACTTGATATACGTTCAACTTGACATTGTTTCCTTTTATTTAACCATTCAATTTACTAACATAGCAATTTACATTAATAAAATAGGTATGATCATCAGTACTACTGAAAAGAAACAAGCTACCTTTAAGGAAATTGATGGTTTCCTTTGGTTCAATGGAAAGACTTTACATGACTACAACTCACTCACTCCCAATCCTAGAGGACATAACCTCCATGGATGTCTCCAACCATCTAATTGTGCAAGAGCTCAATTATGATAAGCATTCTCTAAAAATAGAATCTAAATGTTTGTTTAATTCTTTAAATAGTGAACAGTTGAAGGCTTACACCGGTATCATGGAATCGATTCAGCTAAAGAAAGGAGGCTTCTTTTTGTATATGGTTTTGGAGGTACTGGTAAGACTTTCTTGTGGAATGCATTGGCATCTACTCTACGTGCCAATTAAAATATTGTCCTAACAGTTGCTTCCAGTGGTATTGTTGCAAATCTTTTGCTTGGGGGACAAACTGCTCACTCTCAACTTGCAATCCCAATACAAGTTAATGAGTCCTCTGTATGCTCCATTTGGCAAAATTCTCCATTAGCCAATCTAATAAAGATCACCTCACTCATAATTTGGGATGAAGCTCCAATGGGATGTAATAGTTTGGTTAAATGATCTACATAAGTATTCTCCCTTTATCTATATTTGTATAATGATTTAGGTTAATATTTCCTATGACCTCATGTAAACAAATTTATGATTTCTTTTTTTGAATTGGAAAACCTTATTTATGATTTCAAGCTAAATCACATGAAAAATATCACCCGTACAACGCAATGGAGGCTTTGTAAAATGTAACTTTGTAATTTGATTGAAATTATGGTGAGATTGATTTTGCAGGTTGTGATCGTTACTATTGGTATTTTTGTTAGAATATACCTTTTAAAACCGGTTTTCACATATAGACAACTTTATATTGTACTATCAAGAGTAAGGAGCATAGAAGGGTTAAAGATTGTTTTAAGCTTTAACGAACTTGAGCGCTGTAACAAGGCGAACAATGTAGTTTACAAAGAAGTATTCATAAATGTAGACCGGCATTAATTCTTTGATATTCGGGGCGTTATACTTAAATGAGCCCATTCCTTTACCTTATTGTTTTAAATGTTATCTTACATTTCCAACATGTGTTTCTGATTGTTATTTGGTTGAATGGCATTTCTTACATTATAACACCTCAATAACAGAATATATCACCCGTACAATGCACGGGAGGCCCAGCTCATTGTTCTAATCCCATTATTAGAAATCCTAAATAAATTACTAAATCTTAATTAAATTTTTCAGAATGTTACAAAATGCAGAGAGGACCAAGAACGTAACCACTTTCAGTGTTTATTAGAAAGATGAGTAGGGCGCGTTTCTTCATTTTAGACTATTCAGATTCTATTTAGAGGGTCAAGATTTAATAATTTTAAGTTTATGATTTTTAAAACACAATTATTTTAAAGGATAAAAAATCTAAAATAAAGATAATATCTTAACCATCATTTGTTCTGACAAAGAACTGCTTGCTTACGAGACAAATTGGAACTTTAGCTACATATTAGTTGTATTCAATTAAAAACTAAAAGCTCGTAACCAATAGACATTGGTCTCAAATTTTAATCCTTACCAATGTAAAATATTGCCCCTAATTATTATTATTATTATTATAAACTCCGCCTATGTTTATAGCCGGTCCCAAGCCCGGGTGAAGGAGGAGGGTTGTGTTAGGCCCCGACAGCTAGCGTAAAAACCCCGTCGAATCTCATGAACATGGATCAACGAAGAAATTGTGTAAATGTTAGGTCGTTGCCCGTAAGCAACGCGCTGTATGGCTCGAATACAGTGAGAAGAGAGCGAGAGCCGCTGCATCCTAGCCTGAATGCAGTGTTAAGAGAGCAAGGGCTAAAGGATAGGTAGTTGCCTGGTTGTAACGCGCTGTATGGCTCGAGTACAGTGATAAGAGAGCAAGAGCCGCTGCATCCTCGCCTGAATGTAGTGTTAAATGAGCAAGGGCTACCGCACTCTAATGGACGGAGGCGGCTAAAGAAGCTAGTTCATGAGAGTAAGATCAGATTTGGTTCTTGGAATATTGGGACGCTGAATGGGAAGCTTTTTGAGGTTGCACAAGTTATGAAGGATCGTAAGATTAATATATTATGCTTACAAGAAACCAAATGGGCTGGAGAGAGATCTAAAGAAATCGGAGTTAATGATTCTAAACTCTGGTACACAGGAAAGGTAAATGGGAGGAATGGTGTTGGTATCATTGCAGATAAAGAATGGCGGAAGAATGTAGTGGAATTTAAGCGGATTGAGGACCGAATCATATCTGTGAGAGTAATTGTGGGAAATGATACAATAAATATTATTAGTGCATATGCACCCCAAGTAGGGGCAGAAGCACATCTTAAGGAGAAGTTTTGGGCAAATATTGAAGGGTTGATTCAAGGTATACCGGCAACCGAGAAAATTTTTATTGGAGGGGATCTTAATGGACATGTTGGGAAAGAGGATGGATCATATGCAAGAGCGCATGGTGGTTTTGGTTATGGGGAGTTGAATAATGAAGGGCAAACAATTATAGATTTTTCCTTAGCATACAATGTTAAGATTGTTAACACATGCTTTAAGAAGCGGGAAGAACATTTAATTACATACAAAAGTGGAACTCATAAGTCACAAATTGACTTCTTTTTGGTAAGAAACCCTGATAGAAGGTTATGTACTAATTGCAAAGTGATTCCTGGGCATGGGGAGACCGCTCAGCATAGACTTCTAGTTCTTGATATGAGAATTAAATGTATAAGACAAAGGCGCCGGGTAGTTTTGAACCGAAAGATCAAGTGGTGGCAGTTAAAGGGGGAGAAGCGAGAGATTTTTAAGAGAAATCTATTGGATGAAGGGGTATGGGAGCCACAAGGAAATGCTAACAGCATGTGGAAGAATATGGCTACGAAGATTGAAATGGTTGCTAAAGCTACTTTAGGAGAATCAAAAGGTTTTGGACCGCGAGATAAGGAGACTTGGTGGTGGGACAAGGATTTCCAAGAAAAGGTGCGGAATAAAAAGTATTGTTTTAAGGCTATACACTTGTGTAATACTACTGAAAATTGGGAAAAGTACCGCTTAGCTAAAAAGGAGACTAAGAAGGCAGTGAGTAAAGCTCGTGCTAAAGCATACGAGGGGTTTTATAAGGAGTTAGGGACAAAAGCTGGGGAACAAAAGATTTACAAGATCGCAAAGAGTAGGGAGAGAAACTCGAGAGATTTGGATCAAGTAAGATGTGTAAAGGATGAAGAAGGTAAAGTTTTGATTACTGACGAAGATATTAAGGATAGATGGGAGGCCTACTTTTCTAAGTTATTCAATGATGGAGGTGAAGGTCTATCTTGTGAGTTGGGAGATTTGACAATTAGTGAAGATGGACTTAATAGGTCGTTTCATCGTAGAATTAGAGTTTGGGATGTTAGAGAAGCTCTTAAGAAAATGGAAAATGGTAAAGCAGTTGGACCTGATGGTATACCGATTGAAGTTTGGAAATGTTTAGGGGAGGAGGGTGTGTTATGGTTATCTGAATTGCTCAACGAGATTTTACGGTCCAAGAAGATGCCTGATGACTGGAGAAAAAGTACTTTAGTTCCGATTTATAAAAACAAAGGCGATATACAAAATTGTGCAAATTATAGGAGAATTAAGCTTATGAGTCATACAATGAAACTATGGGAAAAGGTGATTGAGCATAGGTTAAGACTAGAAACTAGTATTTCTGAGAGACAGTTTGGGTTCATGCCAGGGAGATCCATAACTGAGGCGATATATCTACTAAGGGGGATAATGGAAAAGTATCGAAGTAGAAAAAGAGACTTACATATGGTTTTTATTGACTTAGAAAAGGCGTATGATCGCGTTCCGAGAGATTTACTTTGGAAAGCTTTGGAAAAGAAAGGAGTATGTGTTGCTTATATTAAAGTTATACAGGATATGTATGATGGGGTATTGACTAAGGTTAGAACGCCGGGAGGTGAGACAAAAGACTTTCCTATAAGAATTGGCTTACATCAGGGATCAGCTTTGAGCCCATATTTTTTTAACTTAGTGGTAGATGCTCTAACTGAGCCTATAGAAGAAGATGTCCCTAAGTGCATGCTTTTTGCTGATGATATAGTCCTTTTGGCCGAATCAAGAGAGGAGATTAATGATAAATTAGAGATATGGAGAAACACGTTGGAGTCGAAGGGTTTCCGTTTAAGTAGGAGTAAGACAGAATATATGCATTGCAATTTTGCAAATAGACAACTTAGAGGTGATTTGGAGGTTAAACTGGGAGAGCAAACAATCCCTCAAGTGACAAAGTTTAGGTATTTGGGATCAATTATAAGACAAGATGGTGAGATTGATGATGATGTCAATCATAGAATTCAAGCTGGGTGGTGTAAGTGGAGGAAAGCTACTGGAGTTCTCTGCGATAGAAAAGTACCCAATAAGGTAAAAGGGAAGTTTTATCGCACTGCTATAAGACCAGCAGTATTATATGGTAGTGAATGTTGGGCTTTGAAGGGTCAACATGAACATAAAATGGGGGTAGCTGAAATGAGGATGTTGAGATGGATGTGTGTTCACACAAGAAAGGATAAGATTCGGAATGATCATATACGTGAACGAGTTGGAGTGGCACCTATCAGTGAGAAAATGGTAGAAAATCATTTGAGGTGGTTTGGACATGTACAAAGAAGGCCATTAGATGCGCCAATGAGGAGGGTAGATCAAACAGTCTGGAGGCCGATTAAGAGAGGAAGAGGGAGACCGAGGCTTACACTTAATGAAGTTGTAGAGCGAAATCTTTTAATAAATAATATATCTAAAGATTTGGTTTCCGATAGAGCACAATGGCGTCGTGCGATCCATGTAGCCGACCCCACTTAGTGGGATAAGGCTTTATTGTTGTAGTTGTATTATTATTATTATTATTATTATAAGATCACATAATTTGAATTGTTTTAGTAGTTTTTTTTATAATAGCTTACTAAGGGCTGTCTAACTCTAACACATTTAATGCATTTTCACCATTTCCACCCATAATTAATTCTACTCTCTCTATTTATTTTTTCCATTACTATATTTTCTTTCATATTTTCTTTAATTATTTTATCTCTCTCTTACTTGTCCCCTTATTAAAAAAGGTATTGTTAGAAACAAGTTTATTCCTTACATTATTATTGCTTTTAACTAATATTAATTGTTATTTAAATAGCACAATTTAGTTTTTGAAATCTTATAATAAAAACAGGAGGCAGTACATCCAGATCAACTTCAATATATGTGCTAAACACACACACACACATTTCAACAGAGAGAAGTAAAACCAGCTTCGTTACGTATAAGGTTGTAACACATAAATATTATGTAGAAAAAAAAAAACACATAATTATAGTTTCTACTTGCAGAAGGAAAGAAGAAGCATTCTCACCCAATTAATTTCTTGAAATATTTAGTCTCAGTTGTAGTTTAATGTTTTATTTATCTTGCTATTTAATTGACCGCAACAAAAAGGTTTGTTATATATAAGAAAAGTATTTATTATTATTATTATTATTATCCCTTACTTGTCATATGAAACATCTTTTACAAAAAAAAAAAAATACTATTTATTCTATTGTATTTTATAGATCAATTAATTTTATCTGTCAAATTATCACAGAAAGGGAAAAATTTATATTTGAACAGGAGTGGACCTCATGCTTGTATTTAATGAACAACTTTAAAAAAAACACATTTCATTAATTAGCACGTACATATAGAGAATTTCACAGGAGATGCTTACAACAAATTTGTGGTACAAATTATTCTACTCCATCCGGTCTTAATTATAAGATCAAGTTGATTTTTTTGAGATTATGGATACAAAATAAACCATTAAATTTTGACATATACTACATACAATTAGTCTACATTAGTTTATAAGTTAAATAAATTAGTTTTAAGAACAAAAGGTAAATATAAACAACTTAAAATAATTTATTTTACATCCTTAGTTTCTAAAAAAAGTCAACTAAATCGTATAATTAAATCTTAGTGAATACTATAGGAGGTTGTAACACTAAAACACAACTCAATGCTAGGACTACTAAATAGATTATTCCTTGATCTACTCCATAGATACTCTAATACAACTAATTGGCCTTCTTCCTCATATCTCCAATGTCTCACCACTTGAGCTTTGCAGCAGGGAAGTACTGTACCAGAAAAATGATGCAATAGTAACAAAACAAAATGAATTTGAAGGAAAATAAATATTATAATAATATAAGTATTTAAATTGGGATATTAATTACCTTCTCAATAAGAGAGAGATAGTATGGTTTAATTTCCTCAATGTCTATTCTGACTTTGCTCTTGCTGTACAGGTCATATTTACTGCAAAAGAAAACAGAACAAGAGTTAAAAATTAAGACATCAGGAAATCATTGTAGAATTGGTTGACTGATATCATTTTGTTCATTCTTACTTGAAAATATGGAGCCATTTCAAATTCTCAACATCTTCGGGTGTGTTTGGATGCCACTTCTGGCACCCAGAAGTGGATCCTAGAAGTAAAAGCAAAATTTTAAGAATTAAACATGTTTGGTTTGCCTTATTTTCAGAATGACTTTTGGTCCAAAATGACTTCTGCAACGTGAAAAGTCAGAAGTAAAAAAAAGTTACTTCTGGCTTCTGACTTCTGACTTCTGGTGGGTCCCACACCTTTTGTTATGTATTATTTAATAAAGTGGGTAGGAAAATTAGACTGTTAGACCCCTAAAATTCTCAAATAAGATAATTTCTTTTAATATAAAATTTTCTTTTTATCTCAAAAAATTTACCATAACAATTTCTAACTACTTTCTCCCACGATATACTCCATTGAGCGAAAAATATTATTTTTTAAAATTATTTTCCTGAAGATAAGGGAGAAACTAAGCCTTTAATAAGAATATATGCATATTATATATGTATTATTTAATGAAAATAATGCCCTTTTTAGTAATTTTTCATCTAAACGTGCTTTTCAATATTATCATCCAAACATGTTTCTAAAAGTCATATTGAAAAAAAGTCACTTCTATCATCACAAATCCAAACATAAATCACTTCACACAAATGACTTTTATCCAAAAGTCACTTCTAAAAAAAGTCATTCTAAAAAAAGTCACTTCTCCAACGGTAATCCAAACACACCCTTCATCGTTCATAAGTGCTTATATACTACTGTTCTGTGTAATGCTGTAAAGAAAAGCGCAGGACATGGAAATGAACTAGTTAGTGAGAAAAAAACTAAATGTTGGATTTGAGGATGTGGTTTACTAGAGTAATAAGGATTTCTTTCTTCGGAGTTTGACTTACCATAGAATGAATGATATCTGATAATAAACAGAGCAGCTGAAGGCAGCGTAGTATTAGTATTGTTCTTCTTTCCCACCTGAAGAAGTAGAAGAAAGGCCCAAAAGTTTGTAATTATTTCATAATTTATAAATAAGCCCATTCATTATCCTGATTTAAAGAAAAATGGAATTACCAGATAGATACAGTCATCATGTCCTCAAATATGGGAATTATAAGGTTGAAATGTACAGAGGACAAATAACTGCTTATGAGGCAAATTAGAACATTAGCTATGTATTAGCTAATGTAAGGGGCTGGAAGGACCACAAATTCGTTCTGTTGCGTCACAGCTTCGGCTTATAATTATGAAGGAAATTCTACCAAAATACACATGCAAGAAGGAAGCTGAAATTGACGAAGAAAGCTATGGAAAGGGTGTCATGGCTAGTGTTCCTATTGGTGTACTCTAGAGGAGTAGACAGAATTTATGGTTTGTTTAAAGTATGAGATGATACTGTATTGAATATGAAGGAAAAATTTGGAATTAAACGAGAGGGAGAGAAACAACATACCAAACGGACCATGTTCCCACGCAAAAATTTTGGATTACTGAAAAATAGAGTCCAAACATGTGGGATGTGGCACAACAGAGCACCACACAAGAAAGAATATAGAGAGAATGAGAGAGTCAGAAAACTCAACCACTGGTATATGTTGAATTGGAGGGGAGGCTTTCTATTTATAGAAGAGGGATGGGGATATTTTAGGAATACAAAATATCCACTACCACCACTCATGGCTTAGTCAGCAATCCTCGCCTCTCTTATCTGACCAATTAGATAATTGATAATTAATTAATCAATTAATTACTCATGGCTGAGTCAGCAATCCACACCTTACCCATTCGACTAATCATATTAATTAAACACTTAATTAATAAATCGGTTGAGAAATACTGAGTCAGTAATCCACAACTTTCTCATTCGACCAATCATATTAATTAAACACTTAATTAATAAATCAATTAGAAAAGTACTCATATTTCTCAATAAATTAATCCAGCCCATCAAGGGCGGATCTTGGCCCAAAATTCCAACAGAATAATATGACAAAGATGATAGTATTTGACTGACTAATTATAATTATAATTTTATTTATCTCTATTTCTTTTCCTTTTTTTACCAAATTTTTATCTAAGTTCGCTCAAAATATGTCCAAAATCATACCTTCTTGTTGTTGAGCAAACACATACAAATTAAAGTAGGGGTGTTTAATATTTTCCCATCCCGGTCTATCCCGATCATTCAAAAATTTTTGAGATGTGACAAATCGGGATAGTATAGAGTGAATATTCTGGACGGGACGGGACTCGAGATGAATTGTCTCGATCCCGTCCCGTCCTAAATATACATGTGTTCATATATATACATATTAAAAAAATACATGTGTCTCTTGAGCAATGCATCAACATATATGGATTTATTTTTTTTAAAACACCCCCACTAAACAAAACACACTCAGTCACTCTGTCTCTCATCAGTTAAAAAAAAAACTCTCTCTCAAAGGTTTCCTCACTAAACAAAATGGTTAGTGTTGTGACTGACAATATCTAACTGTAATTTCAAATTGTTATATATACATATTGTGATGTGGAGTATTTAGCTGTAATTTCATCCATTAATTTTTCTACACCAACACATTCTTTTTTTTTTTTTTTTATATGATGTGGCTGAAAGTATATTGTGATGTGCATTGAATACCGTTGCTAGAGACATTGCCAAGTTACTCTCCTCTTTCGGCAGATTGGATGTTCAATCATGCCTTTCACTTGCCTCTAATATTCTATCTTTTTTAAGTTTCTGTCCTTATTTTGAAATAACTTTGTAAGACTTTTAGTTCCTTATCTATATCATTTTGACTATTTATAAACAAAAAAAAGTATATTGTGATGTAGGGTCTGTTTGCTCATTAAAATAGGTCTGTTTGTTCTTTGGATAGCACCTCACAGCGAAATCGGGACTTCTTGAATGGTTGAACCAAGTCACCATATTATGTTGTATAAAACATAATAATAATAATAATAATAATAATAATATTATTATTATTATTATTATTATTATTTATTATGTTGTATAAAACAGATTATTATTATTATTTAGCTTATTTATTATGTTGAATAAAACAGATTTTTGGGAGCAAAATTTGGCCCATTTCTTTGTTTGCGAAAAGCCCAAAAGGCCATATTTTTTTAACAGCAGCTGGTTCTAAAAAAAATTATTCAAGATTTTCCGGTCCCGATCCGGGACGAGAACTTCTTCCAGAACTCCTTTCTTGGGGATAGGACAGGGCTGTCCTGTGAGCACCCCTAAATTAAAGCAAAAAATTAACAAAGAAGGCTAACTAAACTATGTTTCTTAAAACAATGCACTTCCTCTGGTCTTAAATATAATACTTATTTTGTAGTTATAAGTTTGGCCTTAAATATAATATTTCTTTCTAATTTTTCTCAAATTTTCCCCAAATTATCCTTATTGATGCTCATTAATAATAAAAGTAAAAGAGGGGAGGTCAGAATAATATTAGATGATTAGGGTGTTTTGATAATATCATATGATTTTAACGAATTTAACTCACATCTGTAATCTAATTATATTGGGTATATAACTCTTATATTTAGGATTGATGGAGTATATTTGAAGAGGATTGGGAGGTGGAGCTCGGGAGAGGATCCTCTCCTCTTCCCATTCTCTCATCTTCCCTCCTCTACCTCAAATTGTTTTATTTTTGGGGTCAAATTTTTTTTGTTTGTTTTCATCATTAGATTCTTCATAAAATTAGTGACATTTTGATATTTTATGGACAAAAAATGGTTTAATTTTATATGATTTTTTAAATATTTAATACATAAAAATCTGTATTTTTTTTTAAGTTAAAGTATTAAATCTTTAAAAAATCATATAAAATTGAAAATTGAACCATTTTTTGTCCATAAGATATCAAAATATCATTAATTTTATGTAGAATCTAATGATGAATTATCTTTGGACAAAAAATTATCCCTTCAATTCTTAAAAATTTTCTTCATTATTGACTAAGAATTTCCTCTCACTATAATCTATTTTGGGTCCAAAAATAATTCATCTAACTCTAATTTTCGCAAATTAAGGGAGAAACTATAGGCCTTAAAAGCCCAAAAAAAAATTTCATTTTCCTAAATTTATTTATAAAACTCTCAAAGCTCCTTAACTAATCACAACATCACTTCTTAAATTACCACTAGTCCTTAGTTAATTTTTTTAGTTCTGCAACATCAGTTTCTGTGGTCAAACTTAACGGTCAACGTAGATTAAATTAATGGCGTTACCAAATTTGCGCTTAGTTTTATTCTTCATAACCAAAATGTGTTCGCGAAATTCATTTTTCTGTTGAATACACCTGGTGTAATAGTACGTTACTAAAATTACACTTTTACCCTATAAATATCTGACTGCATTACACTTTTTCTGTTGAGGCCATCGGAACATAGCATGAGCATCGGTGGATTCAGCGTGTGTATACATATTTTCTAACAAAACTATTTAGGGAAAAATAATGCTACAGAAAATTAAAAATTTCTTTTTAAAATTTTGTTTTTATGGATATTTAATTGGAAAAGGAGGCAAGAGAAATGTGAGGTGCTGTGATGTGTGCACGGAGGTGATGCTTGTTTTTTTTTTTTTAGTGGCAAAAGTCAGAGAGGAATAAGGATGTGAGGATGAAGATAATAATGATAAGAGTGTAATTTGCCGTTCCGATTTGATATAATCAAAGTTTGAAGGGATTTTAATTTTAATTTTGTGATTTCGAGCGACTTTGTTTTTATTAATTGTCCCTATGAAATCTAACATTAACTTTTCCAATTAGTTAATATTATTAATTAATTTAAATTTGACTATATTATCCAAAGTATTCTCCTACCAAAGTTTTGGGATGAATGTACAAATTTAACATTTGTGTTTGGATTACCGTTGGAGAAGTGACTTTTTTTAGAATGACTTTTTTCAGAAGTGACTTTTGGATAAAAGTCATTTGTGTAAAGTGATTTATGTTTGGATTTGTGATGATAGAAGTGACTTTTTTTCAATATGACTTTTAGAAACATGTTTGGATGATAATATTGAAAAGCACGTTTAGATGAAAAATTACTAAAAAGGGCATTATTTTCATTAAATAATACATATATAATATGCATATATTCTTATTAAAGGCTTAGTTTCTCCCTTATTTTCAGGAAAATAATTTTAAAAAATAATATTTTTCGCTCAATGGAGTTATATTGTGGGAGAAAGTAGTTAGAAATTGTTATGGTAAATTTTTGGAGATAAAAAGAAAATTTTAGATTAAAAGAAATTATCTTATTTGATAATTTTATGGGTCTAACAGTCTAATTTTCCTACCCACTTTATTAAATAATACATAACAAAAGGTGTGGGATCCACCAGAAGTCAGAAGTCAGAAGTCAGAAGCCAGAAGTAACTTTTTTTTGCTTCTGACTTTTCACGTTGCAGAAGTCATTTTGGACCAAAAGTCATTCTGAAAATAAGGCAAACCAAACATGTTTTTTTTTTTAAAATTTGACTTCTCCTTCTATGATGTGCTTCTGGGCTGCAAACGGGCAATCCAAACATGCCCAAAATATTTCGCGAAGAGCATTTTGCACCTCAAAATTTTGTTGGTTGTAAAACTATACATATACTTTTAAGGTGGGGGCAAAATTAACCCCGTTAAAAAAAAAAAAAAAATCAATGCCGTTATCTTGATCAAACATCCGTTAGTTTTGGTTTTGTGGGCCCACTCGTTGTCTAACTCATTTTTACTCCCCAATCAAAATGCGCCTGCTGCCTATCAGTGGGTCACCTTCCTAAACTTTTTTTTTTTTTTTTCACCTCAACACCTTTCTAAGTTATTTTCTCCTCTTTTCACGAAAGGGGTAGCCCAATTCACAATGTAAGTGTTTTCTTGACCTTTTATTATTGCTCTCTGCTCTGTAATAAGCTCCAAAAGCACAATGCTAGATATATCAGCATCACTTTTCTTCGTAAGCCTGTAGGATGAGTAGTATCTGCATAAGAAAACTCATCCGGGTCATGTCTTAATTTTCTTTCATAGAAGCAATTTATTCAAATTGTCAAAGGAAGTGGTGTGTGCGCTGTAACATGCAAAAAGAATTCAAGGCAAGTTCAATTTAAAATTTTCTAATTTTTTTGAACCTGGTTAAAAAAAATACTGAATATTTGTGTACGTATTACAAATTACTTACTCCGGATCAAGGTATCCGAATGTTCCATTGACTCTGGTTGAAATATGACTTTCGCTTTCAGTTGAAAAGGACTTTGAGAACCCAAAATCAGCAACTTTGGACTGCATTTTCTCATTCGGCAAAATGTTTGATGTCTTTATGTCCCTGTGAACCATAGGAGGCCTGCAACCATGATGCAAATATTCAAGTCCTAGACATATAGCTTCCAAAGTTAATTACATTCCTATCATATGAAAATGAAGAATACACTATGCACTCAATTTTTTTTTTTTTTATGGTAAAAAATAGCCTCACACCTTACCTTGAGCAGCATCAGCTGCTATTTGAATTCTATTTTTCCAACTTGATAATTCTTTCATTGAACCTATTCATCGCATATAGTCACAGAAGTATGGTGAGATTTCCAATTTTGTACAAGATTAAGTAATTTTGCACGTATGGAACCCCCCACCCCGAATTTTGCATATTTACGATTTACCCAATAACTCATCACAATAAAAATAAAGAAATAAGACTGACAATATAAGGAACCAATTTCTCTACTCATAAAAATATTGATAAAACCATGCTGATAAAGATTAAATCGACAAATCACTTAAATTCTGGAAGTTGTATATATAAATCTCGGAAATATATATACATATATACACACACAAATGAACAAATTAAAAAATTATAAGACAATACTTATGTTAATTTCCTTGAATAAACTAAATTCTCCAACCACATGTTATTTTCCAAAATAATTAGAAGAAGAAAGTCATCAAATTTTGACAAAAATGTTTAACATTAAGGGAAAATCACATTGAGGTCCCGCATAAGGCATTTAATCACAACCAGGTCCCAAACAATCATCAAATTATATTGAAGTTATAAGGGACCTGGGTGTAATTAAATTGAGTTGTAAATACCAGCTCATTGAGTTGTCAATGCATAGCATAATAGTTGTCAATGGGTTGTCAACTCAATAGTTGTCAATATTAGCTCTTTGAGTTGTCAATACACACAAAATAGTTGTCAATAGCAGTTTCTTGAGTTGTCAATGCATATATTTCATTGACAACGATTGACAACTATTTTGTGTGCATTGACAACTCAAAAAGCTGGTATTGACAACTCAATAACAAGCCATTTAATTATACCCAGATCTCTTGAGACTTCAATGTAATTTGATGATTATTTGGGACTTAGTTGTGATTAAATGTCTTATGTGGGCCTCAATGTGATTTTCCCTAACATTAATTTGATATACTCTGTATTAATATTGTGAAATTAATTTTTAATGGTTGTTGGGAATTTGTAGATTTGGATGCAGAAAGATGCTCTCAAGGGAGAGACTGAACGTTTGGAACGAAAGAATGAGAGCTTGATTAAAGAAAATTGAGCAACTTCAAGAAGATCAATGTTTAGATGTTAAGGAATTAATTTATCTTCATAGGAAGATCTGAAGGAACAATAATAAGAAAAAAATTCTCTGACAAACCTAGAAACAACTCATACTCTGATTAGTATCACTCTCCTTATGGAAACTCATCACTATCATCATCTGTTCCCAGAATCCACACCTCAAATAAGAACAATTTTTTTCACAGAAGATTGATCAAAGGCAAAGCTAGCCATTGTATTCATCAGCTTTCACCTGGGGAAAATGTGGATCTCAAAATAGCAACATTACCCCACAGTTCTGTTCAAGCGGGTCCATCTGGATTGAGATGTGTCGAAGGAGTACTGACTTTGACGGTAATTCATATAGGATATACAAAAGTTCTTCTGATTTCCCCAGGTTGATGATTTTGAAGGAAGAAGAAGACTTCACAAATTTAGTTACAGTGAACATAGAGAAAACTCCATTAATGAAATATATAGAACAAAACTGTGGGTATTTTAACTTAGTAGCTAATTATAGTATTTTTAAGTTTCTTCAACTTTTGGTATTCTAAGTTAGTAAGGGGAGTGATGAATGCTACTGTAATATGTTTTAGAATTCAGGTTACGTTCCAACACTGATTGTGGCGCATGTGAGCAAATAATGCACTTTCAAATGTATAGCAAGCATTCATCAATACAAATTTTGTTAAGAGTATCACTTTATAGTTACTTTCTAGTGGACAAAACTTGCTCTATATTCATAGCTTCTCTGTGTATCATAATTCCAAAATACTGAGAGGCAATTAAATCATTTAATCCTATGAGGATCATGATTACAAGATACTAAGAGTGAGGAGAGATTTTAAAATAAAGAGAATAGTGAGATTATACGGGAAGGAAAGAAGGTAAAATACACTTGGTATTGTTGTAATACTATAATCCACCATATTGAATACACAAACATTTTTATGTATGTGTATATTTTTGCTTTTTGGTGTCTTTTCTTTTGTACATATTGATTCTCTTGCATATAATAATATCAAGGTTTTGACTAGACTATACTTTTACAGATTCATTATAGGCTATCATCATCAGAAATAACATTCTTGCCTACTTACTACCTTGCTTCTGGACCAGATGCAGCTTCAAGATCAACGACATGGTCGTCGAATGAGCTGTTTGATTTCATCATTTTTCCATCCGTACCCCATTTTTGTTTGTGAGCTTCTTCCATTTCTAAGCTTTCTTTTAATTCTGGGACAATATAATTCATTGATGGTCTTTGCATTGAAGTTGGAGACACACAAGCTATTGCTGCTTCCACAGCCTTCCACATAGAACCAAAATCAAAATCTCCTTGCAACCTTGGATCCACAATTGGTTGCAGATCTCCTCTTTTCACAAAAGGGGTAACCCAATTCACAATGTGAGTGTTTTCTTGACCTTTTATTATAGCTCTCTGCCCTGTAATAAGCTCCAAAAGCACAATACCAAAACTATAAACATCACTTTTCTCAGTAAGCCTGTAGAATGAGTAGTATCTGCATAAGAAAACTCATCCAGGTCATGTCTGTACTCTCAAAGTTATATATTCAAACCATGTGTTAATTTTCTTTCATAGAAGCAATTTATTCGAATCATCGAAAGAAGTGGTGTGTGCTGTAACATGCAAAAGCGGTTCAAGGCAAGTTCAACTAAAAAATTTCTGATTTTTTGAGCCTGATTATGAAAAAATCACAGTATATTTGTGTATTAGGAATTACTTACTCCGGGTCAAGGTATCCAAATGTTCCAATGACTCCGGTTGAAAAATGGCTTTCGCTTTCAGTTGAAAAGGACTTTGAGAACCCAAAATCAGCAACTTTTGCCTGCATTTTCTCATTCAGCAAAATGTTTGATGTCTTTATGTCCCTGTGAACTATAGGAGGCTTGCAACCATGATGCAAATATTCAAGTCCTAAACATATAGCTTCCAAAGTTAATTGCCTTCCTTTCATATGAAAATGAAGAATGCACTATGTACTCAACTTTTTGTATGGTAAGAAAGAGCCGACAGCTTACCTTGGGCAGCATCGACTGCTATCTGAATTCTATTTTTCCAACTTGATAATTCTTTCATTGAACCTATTCATCACATAGTCACAGAAGTATGGAGAGATTTCCAATTTTGTCCAAGATTAAGTAATTATGCAAGTATGAAATCCACCATATATATTACTATCAATTTGAATGTACCTGAAAGACACTTATCTAAGTTCCCATAAGCCATGAATTCATATATGATTGCAGTGTGTGAGCCTTCATTACAGTATCCAAAGAAGGAAGCTAAGTTTCTATGATGAACTCGCATTAAGAGTTCTGCCTGCAAATACAGGAAAATATAACGTGAGTTATTTGGTTCTTGAAGATTTTGATTCCTTAAGGGAAAAAATGAACTTAATTTTTCTTGGGAGAGAAGAGCATGCCTCTGTCTGAAACTGCCTAGAGCTTTCTGATGGTGAGAGCAGTTTGACAGCAACTTGTGTGTCATCAGATAAGGAGCCATGATAAACAGTTCCAGATCCTCCTTTTCCAATCATTTTCTCAAAGTTATTGGTAATATCTACTATCTGGGAGTATGCGAACTGTGTATTGCTTGACTTCAGCACAACTTCCTCATGCGATGTCACTGACTGATTTTCTGTTAAACGAAGTGATTTTTTTTTTTTCATGATTAGCACAATTTGATATACAATTATACTTGAAAACTTCTATATTTTTTTGAAAAAAGATTACTCATCCATTCCTAAATGTGGGACCTAGTTTGAGAGTATATTTTGGTCTTAAATGTAAGACCTTTTTCCATTTAATATATTATGTTTGTCATTTTTTCAAAACTAATTTACCTAACTTATAAACAGATTAACAATCCAATATTAAATATATGTACTTTAGAAAGATCATGTCACATGTTATTATTAAATGATCTATTTAACTTCTTTAATGAACTGAAATTAGATAAATAGTTGTTATATTGAGCACCTGAGGAGTATTTGAAATCATTTACTATTTAATACCAGAGGAGTATTTGAAATCATGTACAAGTGATTATTTACATTGTTTTAGTTTAAAGTTCATAATACTCTCAATCTAACCGGGGATCTAAACAAATATCAATGTGCAGACCTGGTTTTTTGCTGAATTTCCTTCTCCAAATAATGCTGACTACAACACACAGTACAATTAAGAAGACTATTGTTGAAATAATGGCTATGACTGTATGCAGTGGAAATGTACTTTTGTCCTCTTGGCACGGGGCTTTCAGACAAAGATCAGGATTTCCATCCACACTGTGATCATATCAGATTTTCTCAAGTTATTGAAGAAGCAAATCAATTAAATAATTAAATATGCATGAAAAAGAGGCCCCCTTTTGTCATGCTTATGTGATCAGCATCAGTATATCAAGTTTATGATACTACATGAAGACAAACCTCAGCAAAAGTGACCCACTATTTGATCTTTCTTTAAGTGGTGATGGAATTTCACCAGAGAGCCTGTTTCCTGATAAATTTCTGCAAAATGATATATGTCAGCCAGTCCTTGAGACTTCATAGTGAATCATAGCAGCAACTAGAATCTTCTGCAACTTACAGAGTCTTCAAGTGTTGCAAACGCATGAAAAAATCAGGCAGTGGTCCGGTTAAACTATTGTTTGATAAATCCCTGAAATAAATCAGAGTTTTGTTTGCTTGAGGAATCTGTGGTACAGTAATATTTCTTGTATTAAATATTTGATTGAATATGTGGAGCTGTTAAATTCAGACTTACAGATATTCTAAAGATTTAAGCATGGAAAATGATTGAATTATTGTTCCTGACAAGTTGCTGGAGGATAGAACTCTGCATACAGTTCACATAATTTTTGTCAACATGATGAATACATCACTATGATAAATATTATTTTCAATTTAAATATAAAATTCATGCTTACAATTCAATTATTCTAGGTGAATGATATCCATTGTAACTGCAGTTAAGTCCATCCCAGGAATAATCCTTCGGTGCACAAGGATCTCCTTGCCATGACTTAATAGTGTAGACTTGTTGGATGTCCATGATAGCATTAACTGAAATTTTCACAAGCATTTGACGCCACACTCAGAATTTCTCTAAATTTTTGAAGAATAATTATTTAAGGACCGAAATCCCATTTTGATCCTTCCATAAATGGTGCAGCTTAAACTGAAAATAAATAATGTTCTAACTATATATATACACATAGAATATATGTTTCCATAATGATTATATAGGTATCAATTTTAGTACGTCCAGGGGTGAACTGGAGCCAATTGATAAGGAGTCATGTTTATAAGAACAAATTGAGTTTTGAACCTAAAGAAGGTAAAATCAAGGTTCACAGGAAGGATTGCAATGACCAAAAAGGCCCACAAGGGAGCAGCATGAATCTTATTGTCATTGCAATCTACTCACATGTTACGAGACTTGGTGGTTATTAAATTCTTTCATTAGGACATCATAGTGATTTTCTCAGGTGTGACGGATCTGTCAAGAATAAAGTGAGAAACAACTAACCATCTTCTTGGTCTGTAGGTTCCTGATATGAATCTTTTTCAAAGTAAATCTCCATTGCATTGAGAATGGGAGGAAGCGTGGAATTATCTTTCTTGTTCAAAGAGAACCAAAGCTTGGGTCCTGTGATGGGCTGTGGATTAAGAATTGTGGTAGGGTCTAAATAATTAAGAGGTACATAATCTACAGACTCATCCAACAATTTCCCATTCAATGTGATGTTGAATTCCCTGTGTTTATTTTCCTGGAGCTCTTGAATCTCAGCAAAGTGCATATAAACGTGGAACTTTGAAATAGAATCTCCAGTGTCAAACTGAAGTTCTAGGGGATCGCTACCATTAGTTGGGGTTACAGCGTTTGTCATTACTATCGATGGTAGCCGATATGGGCTGTTGAGGGAATCAATGGTCAAGCTAGTATTCAATGACTTGCAATGAGGTAAATTGTAAGGATACCAAATTCTATCATAGGCATCTTCTTCAAACCTATATGAGATCATACAAGAAGCTAGTTAAATGCCAGTTTTACCAAGCCTCATAAAAGTAATAGAAGTTGAAATTAATTATTGTTTAAATTAACATTGGCAAGTTTGACTTTTATCTCATAAAATTTTATCACTGCAATATGATTTATATTTGAATAGATTATAATACAACATAGTCAATTTTGAATAAACTTATTTGAATGATATATTGAAAAGTTAGTTTTAGAAGGTTCAAACATGAAGAAAAGTCAAAGCCAAAAGATGGAAGAATGTGCCTAAAATTTAAAGTGACTTTTGGGCAAAAAGTTAGTTACCTTTGAAGGCATGTCAAACATTTTTTATTCAACTTCAGGCTAAAGTATCTTTTGTGCCTAGAAATCAGTTTGGTAAGACTCCAACACCATCCCAATTAAGCCCATAAGTATCACTTCATTTCAAAACAACAAAAAATATTTTAAAGTAAAAATTTTGTTGTATTATTACAATAAACATTATCCTTGAGTTACTAGAAAAAGGTATAAAAGCCGGTATGGTTGGCCAAAACTTTGATCTTGTGCTGAAACATAGCCAAATCACATCCTCACCTATCTTGTGCTGAAATTTCAATTGATAGAGATCAGGGACAACAAAGATATAATAATTTTATTTCAAGGACCAACTTATCATGAAATTTCTAAAACTTACATCTATGTTAGTGCTTTGTGTGAGACATAGTGATCATAGTTCCCATAGATTTGAATGGTAAGAAACTTACCTCACTATTTCATTGGTTGCTGAACCTAAGTCAAGACGTTTATATAGAGCTAAAGTCTGAGACTTGTTAGCATAAATGGAATTATGTAGATGCCTCATCTGTAATGCTGATATAAAAGGATTTCCTTCATCAATGTTCAGTAAGCAAACATGCACAACATCCATTGGTGGCACATGTAAAATCTCCTTTATTACAATATGGGAGGCATTTTCAAAACTCACACTGTCCCACAAATTAACTCCAATATAAAGATTAAACTTTGGAGGCTGATTCAGACCATCATAGTTGCCATACATGAAAGAAGCTCTCAACAAGTAAACAGTATTTCTACCTTCTGGATGTCTTAGAGTGTAACAATTCCTCTTACCCTCAGGAAAGCTTCTTACATTTCTAAATATTCTTTCAAGACTTCCAGAAATGAACTTAACTGATATTTCCCGGTTTTCTCCCATATGGATGACTTTTGAATCCGTAGTATAGGGTATCTCAGTTTTTCCATCAGTATAGCCAAGCTCATCAAGTAGGCCACAGTCAATGTCAATTGAGCCTGAAATTATCCACTAAATTTAGCTTCAGAACAATTTGTGTTTGGATTTTCATGCAAGTTATAAGAGCAGTAAGTAAAAGAAAGTACTCACCACCCACATCATCTAATTTCCTTCTGGCCTGTTTGTGCTGAGCAGAGTTCTTCTCTGAAGCCATAACTATGGATTTCCAATTATCTTCCTGAATCGCAAATACTGATACAGAGATAAACCATAACAAAGAGGGCCAAGCCCAGTTGCATATGAATTTCCCAGCCATATAGTCTCAGTGAAAATTCACTATTTGGTATAATAAGATATTATTGAACCTGAATATGCTTTGTGATAGGAAGAAAGATAATGAATAATAATCTCAAATACTTATCCTCACTGGACAAATGTTTAGGCCTGAAGCGTAGAAAATGCACCGTAAACAATTAAAGAAAATTAGTTAAACATAGTTTCAACATTAATGTTGCAACTCGACATGAAAACTACGGTTACAAGTGGTTTTCCACCTTAAATAAATAACTGTCATAGCTGAGGACCCCATTACACCGCTGGGATATTGAAAGGGAAAGAACTCAGAATGATCAACTTGTTTTTGGTTGGTTGAGACTGTGTTGAAGTTATTGTGGGAATTTTCAGCCTTCAGAATTTGTCCAGTGCGGATAAGTGTCATTGTGGGAACTTATTCATATTAATTATAGTCAATATAGTAAGTGGTTATAGATTACAAGTACCACTCTAGTTTATGTTATATGTAAATTTCAACTAATTCTCAATTCTCATGTAAATCAAATGACAGTTAAATGATCAAATAATCCCTATGGTCCTTAATGTAGGACGTAATTGGGGAGTTGATATAGGCACTATTTTTAGTTTTTGTCAATTTGTTTACAAATTACCCCTATTATATCGGTACTTCTAACGAGAAAATGAGGGAATTAATGAAGATGATTAGCCTATTTTGAAAAAAAAACATGTCATATTAACTAAATTACTCATCTGATCCTATTTATAGGGTATTTTCAGCATGTTTCACAAACCTAGGAAAACCTAAAACATCATTAATTATACAATAGAATTGGACAATTTTTCAACTTTAACCATATTTAATATTCATTATATCACATAAAAATAAAGTCAACACATAATAAATGAAGGGTAAAACTATACATTTACATAAAAAAATTTAATGAAGTGCTTTATAAATTGGACTGAATGAAGTCTTTTTTTTCTACCTTATAAGTAAGACCAGAAGAGTAACTAACACCTTTAATCTAATCAAATTAAGTAAATAGGTCATATATTTAGAACAAGGGAGTATATCTTAAATGATAAAATTTTTTAAATCTATCCTTATTAAAAGTTTTCACCTCTCTATTCATCCAAAAAAAAAAGTTTTCACCTCTCTATACATTTATAAATAGTTCACACACCTCTCCTTTTCTCTCTTCCCAATAAGAATGAAGAAGGGTAAAATTGGAAAAGAATGATTAATAAACCTTTATTAGGAGTTATATTCAGGATCAAAAAAAAATTTCTACAAGATGCTTATTTTATGACCAAAGTGATATATGCAACTTTATCTTCATTCACTACGTGATTCAACTTTTCTCTGGTTTAGTAACTCTTTACGCAAAAAACATGCCTGATCCAAGCCATCGGAAAGTTCCACCGGATAGACCTCCGGCCGAGAACAGAGACACCAAGAGTAAGAAGAAAAAGGTTGAAGATCCTTTTAAGGATATCATGGACGATGGGATGGAAGAGAAGGAATCTGAGGAGAAAGTAGGCGAAGAAGGTTGCAACTCAGATGCGAAGGCAAAGCTCCATCAGGGGAGGACGTACTCCTCTTACAGAGCATCTTTGTTGGGTTTTAATGGCGTAGCTCAAGGAGGGATGTCTTTTGAGGAAGATGAACTTTTCAATGACGGGGAAGATATCGAATGGAAGCTTCCAGAGGAGTCTGAAGAAATTAAGGAGATGAAGAAAATATACCCAGAAGTGCCAATCTCACAAGAAGAATTCAATGAGTGGTGTCAGCCATGGAATTATGCGCTTGTGTTGACTGTTCTGAGGAGAAAATTCAACGTGTATCGGCTTAAAGAACATCTGTACCGCCTGTGGGGTTTCGATAGTTTTGAATTAATAGATATTCCAAACAATTATTTTGTTGTTAGGTTTAAAGATGATCAGCTATGGAGAGCTCATTACAGGAAAGTTTTATATGAAGGGCCATGGATAATCCAACAGCATTGTGTTCTTGTGCAAAGATGGACACCATATTTTGATCCATACAAAAATTCCTTGGGGAGGATAGCAACATGGGTACGCATTCCAGATGTTCCCATGCATTGCTATAATAATCATTTTATGTCGAGACTGAGGGATAGGATTGGGCGGACATTGAAGGTAGATCTGAATACCCTAGCAAATTTTCACTCTCAAAATGCAAAAGTGGAGCGAGGAAAATTTGTTCGGTTGTGCGTTGAGCTAGATCTACAAAAGCGCCTGGTTCCTCGTATAATATCGGCGGGTCAGGTATTTAATGTGGAGTATGAAGGTCTGGGAGTAATTTGCTTCACTTGTGGCAGATTTGGGCATCGAAGAGAGTCTTACCCGTGGAAGAGTAGTTCGAGTAATGTGCATGGGATACCAGAAAAAATGGTGGTTCAGAATACAATTCCGGCGAGCTCGTCGGAGAAGAAAGTTCTGGATACGGAAGAGCCGTTTGGGATGTGGATGATTGCAGGGAAGTCAAATAAGGCGCGTGTCTCTAGAATGGGAGAGCAAAAAAGACAGCAGAAAAGTGTGTTTGAGTCTGAAAAAAACAAAAAGGGACGAGCAAATTTTATTCAAAAGTCTCGTTTTTCAATTTTCCAAGATATGGAAAATGAAGAGGAGAGAGAGGAATATGGAAGACTTAGTGAGGAGTTGGTGAATGTGGGACCTGCCAAGGATGGACAAAGTAGAGAAAATCATGCAAAAGGCATCGTCTTGGAGGAAGTGATTGACAATGCGCAGAATGGAATAAATGATGTTTCACTAGTTGATAAAGCTAGGAAAAATGCTGGGGCCCACCCGGGTGGAAAGGAAATTATGTTATCTCAAAGTGGACCAAGCAATAAAGGTGGGGTGGTTTTAACAAAAAGGAGTAAGGAGACGAATAGCATTGGGTCTATGGTAATTGTGGGCCAAAACTCAAGTCTTGCCAATAAGAAAAAAGGGACAAGAAGACACTATGTCGTTTTGGGCCAAATTAATGAGATGGGTCAACAAAATAAATCTGGCCAATCAACCCAGGATCTGAAATCAGGAGGACGAAATCAAGGGGGGCTAATACAGAGCTCAGCTGAGAATATACAGTTTCATTCAGAGCAGATAGGAAAGCCGAATGACGTCAGGGAGGCAAGTACACCAGAGGAACCTCCAGATCTAAGTTCCCCAGTTGTGGAGGAATGTGAAGAATTTCATGAAGATGAGAATGGGTCAATGGTACCTGAGACACAATTTGAAGATGAAAGACATGCACCTGGAGTTGGGAATTAAAGGTATCATTCCTTTCATCTTGTTTCAAGTTATAGTGATGATAGTTGCTTCATGGAACTGTAGGGGGGCCGGAGGCCGAGCCTTTCCAATTATAATAAAAGATATTGTAAATAAATATCAAATTGATATCATCGATTTACTTGAGCCTAGAATAAGTGGAAACAGGGCAGATAGGGTGGTTAGAAAATTGGGATTTAATCATTGGATAAGGCTTGAGGCAACAGGCTTTGCGGGAGGAATTTGGGTTTTATGGAATGAAGAAAAATTCGAAGTGACATACCAATTCTCTACCACTCAGTTGATTCATTGTCGGGTAAGAGAGATAGCTTCAAATTTCGAGTTTTATATGACAGCTGTTTATGGGGAAACGAAGGGAGAGGGACGAACACCACTTTGGGAAGCCATGAAAGCCATAAGCCAAACAATGGTAGATCCCTGGATTGTTTTAGGAGATTTTAACTCCTTTCTGTCCCCTAGAGATAAAGAAGGGGGTGGTGAACCTGACTAGTCGTCAATGGTTCCCTTTCAAGACTGTGTGAATGATGTTGGGCTTCTAGAACCACCATTTGAAGGGGAAAAATTTACCTGGAAAAGAAATGATCTGAAAGAGAGACTAGACTGGTGTTTCCATAATTTTTCTTGGTTATCCAAGTTTCCGGGCTTCAAGGTGATCCATGGGCTAAATTATAAATCTGACCACAAGGTAGTTGTTGGAATCACTCATGAAGAATCTAGAATGAACCGGAGGGGAGAAAAATTCTTGTATCAGGTTGCTTGGAACCTGGAGGATTCTTTCAAAGAGATCATTGCTTCCTCATGGGAAGGTCAAACGTGGGTTGATGGAGCTATAAGGTTCAGAGAGAAGGCTATGAATTGGAATATGAACAGGGTTGGAAATTTCTCCAAGAGAAAACGAGAAGTAATAAGAAGGATTGAAGGCATTGAAAGAGCAAAAAAGCAAGGGGTGCCAAACTGTCTTGGAAGACTTGAGGAAAAGTTATGGAAGGAATATCATAAATTAGCTGCCCAAGAAGAACTAGTGTGGTTTCAAAAATCGCGATGCAAATGGTTACAATGGGGTGATAGGAATACCCGATTTTTCCATGCTTCTACACTAATTAAGAGGAAAAAGCAGCAAATTAACTGTCTCAAGGATGAAAATGGACAGTGGATTGAGGAGCCGGATCTTGTGAAACAAATGGTTTGTGATTTCTTCAAGAAGCTGTACACCAGAGATGAAGAAGTTAAGAACTCTTCAGGGTGGATAGCAGAATTTCCACCTCTTACACAAGCAGAGTTAAGTTGGTTGGCTAGAGATATTACCCATGTTGAAATCAAGAATGCCGCTTTTTCCATGAGTGCAACCAAAGCCCCGGGTCCAGATGGGATTCAAGCTCATTTCTTCCATACTCACTTGTTAATGATAGGAGGTAAAATTTGTGATGAGATAGAGAGATGCATAAATCACCCAAGTGAAGTGAGGGAGATTAACCAGACTAGAATTGTTCTCATTCCAAAGGTGGATAATCCAAGCCTAATTACGGATCTCCGGCCAATATCATTATGTAATGTTAGTTTCAAGATCATTACAAAGCTTATTGCTGTTAGACTGAGGGAGATAATGGGTAAGCTGATTGGTGAAGAACAATGTAGTTTTATTGCAGGGAGATCAAGCTACGATAACATCATAATAGCTCAGGAGGCCATTCATTCTATGCGATCTAAGAAGAGGAAGAAAGGATATGTTGCAATTAAAGTGGACATGGAAAAAGCGTATGATCGATTGGATTGGGGATTCATCAAAGATACCCTTGTTAGGGTGGGGCTAGATAAAAAACTTATTGATCTCATCATGGCTTGCATCACTATAGCCTCTATGAAAATCCTTTGGAATGGGGAAGAGAGCTCAGAATTTTTTCCATCCCGGGGCCTAAGGCAAGGAGATCCTCTTAGCCCGTATATATTTGTCTTGTGTATGGAACGTCTTAGCCATCGTATCAAAGCAGAATGTCAAGCTAAGAGATGGCGTCCTCTGAAATTAAGAAGAGGAGGGACTCCTTTATCACACCTATTTTTCGCAGATGATCTTATCTTATTTGCAGAGGCTTCTCTTGATCAAATGGAGATTATACAAGAGGTGATGCAAGATTTTTGTGCTGTTTCAGGGCATCGGATAAGTCTAGCAAAGTCAAAAATGTATTGCTCTGAAAATGTTCATTTTCAGCAAGAAATAGAACTTAGTCAAAGAATTGGCATAGGGCTTGCAGCAGATCTTGGGAAATACTTGGGGGTACCGCTCCTTCACTCCCGAGTCACAAAAAACACTTATGCCCTAATAGTCCAAAAGGTTAAAAAGAAATTAGCCTCATGGAAGAGTCGTATTCTAACCATGGCAGGTAGAACTATTCTCATTAAATCAGTAATCTCAGCCCTCCCAAGTTACCAAATGCAATCAGTGCTTTTACCGAAGGGGACTCTTGATGAGATTGAGAGGATAAGTAGAAGCTTTCTATGGAGTCAGGATGAAGGGTTGAGGAAAATGCATTTGGTTGCGTGGGACTCCATCAAAAAGAGTAAGAGGAATGGGGGACTTGGTATAAAGGATCTTAAACGGCAAAATAAAGCTTTTATATTGAAGCTGTGTTGGGGTATGTTAACTAAACCTAATTCATTATGGGTTAGAATTATCAAGAACAAGTATAAGTGTGGTAACAATGTGATCCCGATAGTGACAAATAAAGTGTTTAGCTCGGCCACTTGGAAAGTAATTCACAAGGTTTGGGATATCTTTATGCAAGGGATTGGCAGGAGAGTTAAAGATGGCAGGAAAACTAGATTTTGGTTTGATAAGTGGACAGAATTAGAGAGACCTCTCATTCATTACATTCAGCCGAATGTAGAGGTTGAGGATTGGGAAATGGTAAGAGATCATGTTCTTGAAGGGGGAATCTGGAATGTGGGGAAATGGCAAGGGATTCTCCCCGATCAGATTATTGAGGTTTTAAAGACCATAAGGCCTCCATCAAATTCAGGGGAAGACGTGTTTGTATGGAAACCAAAACCAGATGGGATATTCACAGTGAAGTCAGCCTATGATTTCCTTGGTAATAAAGGAAGGGATGGACTTAATTCTGTATGGCCAAAGATTTGGAGAGGGCAAGTGCCGGAAAAAGTCAAGATGTTCATGTGGCAAGTATCTCATGAGAGAATAGCTACCAACTCTCTTAGAGCTCATAGAGGGTTATCCAATTCAAGTCTATGTCCCTTTGAGTGTCAGAGAGAAGAGAGCATTATACACACTTTGAGGGATTGTGAGAGAGCTAGAGCCTTATGGCTATCTATAATACATCCTAACTTTGTTTCTAGATTTTTTTCTGGTAATTTGCAGGTATGGCTTAAGTGGAATTTAAATCATTCCCCAGGAGGAGGCAGATTCGTACAATGGCCTTGGACAAGAGTTTTTAGTACTTTCTGCTGGTTATTATGGAATGCTAGATGCAAATTTGTGTTTGAGAAGCATACCTATACAACCAAAGAGATCATACATCGTGGTCTATATAGTTTGTTGGAATGCGTCTCAAACACAAAGTTCAAACATCAATTATTCAGGGCAGAAGAAAATCATGAAGAGGAGTGGACACCACCACCAATAGGATTTGTTCGTGTTGATGTTGATGGATCGGTTTGACAAGACAACCAAGCTGCATATGGAGGAGTCATCAGGGATAGCACAGGGAATTGGATTGTGGGTTTCCATCAAAAGTTGGGTCTGGTTTCTGTAACAGAGGCATAACTTTTGGCCATCCGAGCAGGAATTCAAATAAGTCATCAGATGAGATTATCAAAAATTCTCATTTTTACTGATTCTTTAGATGCTTTTAATATTATCATGAGGGAAGGGGGACTGGAACACCCCTTACGAGATCTTGTGGCTGAGATTAGGGAGCTCTTGTATTCTAGTGAAGATGCAGTGCTGATGCTGACATGCAGGGAGTATATTGGCTGTGCTGATTTTCTAGCAAAGAAGGGACATAACGGAGGTCCAGAGCTGACAAAGTTAACGTGCGTGCCGAATGGATGCATGGAGTTATTTTTGAAAGAGAGGATGCAGGGGCTGAATAAAGCCCGGTTTAACCAGGAGTAGTCTAATAGTTTTGTTTTGAAATCAAGCTTTAAGCTTGCCAGTTTGTAACAAAAAAAAGTGATATATGCAACTTTGTCTCCAACCCATTCTAGGACCATACATACATCCACTATTATTGGATATAATGAATGTCCAGTTCACCAATAAATAGAAGCCATTTGTCCTTTTTAACACAGATCACTAACACCATTCACTCTCGCTATTTTCATGCCGCACCACCATTGGAGAATCAAATAACAACCTTCCTCCATGATTTCTCTCAGAGTTACACTCCAGTCCACTATGGCGGCCCAAGCATCAAAGGAAATCATAAACTCTCAACAAATATATTAATTAAGTAAGAATCTTGAATTCTAATTCTCAATTCCTTGCAACCTTGGACATAAATGAGAATGGCTTTAACTTAAATCTAACAAAAAGCTTCAAAAATAAGTCAACGGAACAGTTCCATGCTAAAATAAAGGCTTCACTGGCATTAAGGTAATATCAGTGCATTGCAGTGTCTGATAATGAAAGATCTTGCTAAAGTTGCTTTCAATTCCAATCGGCCTCACTAATTGCCTTGGGAATCCATGCAACTGATTCCTCTCTCGCAAAGGCATCAAACGATGGAGGACTTATTACTGTAATGCAAGGGAAAGAAGAAAGGGAAAGTCGTAAATGCAAGGGAAAGGGAAAGAGAAAGAAGAAAAGCCGTTAATGTGGTGTTAAAAAAAGATAGGTGTCTTTTATTTATTGGTGAACCAAATATTTGTTATATCCAGTAATGGAGGTAAGTCTTTCCCCCTATCCTATTAATGGCATTGACACTTGACTTGGTGTGACTACTAGTCTACTAGAATTGTTGGGAAAAAAAAAAGCTACTAGAATTAGCGAGTTGTTTTGGCCACTGGCTCATTGACATAAAACAAATATAGTTAATAGATTGCTAAGATTACATCCTTCTTAGAGCTGGTAATACGAGTGGGCCCATCGGGTTCGGGCCGGGCCCAAAAAAACCCGTAAAAAAACATGCTGGGCCCAACAAAACCCGTTTTGAATATGGGCTTGATTTTTCGGTCCGGACCATATTGTTCGGGTTTCGGACGGGCCCAAAAAAGCCCCTTTTTTAACCCATTTTTATCAACTTTTTTTCTTTTCTTCGAATAAGCCTCCCGAGGACCGGGTTTACAATAATATAATTATAATACAAATATATAACACAAGATTATAAATTCAAGTTCAAAGTTTTAACACATTACAAATAACAATAATGATAGTAAAACATAGAACACATTGTTCAACTTCAAATATTCTAAAATACAACAAATCCCTACACATCAATGATCAACAATCAATCAATGTTAATGCGATTTGAACTTGAAGCATTGTCTGAAGCAACAAGAGTATCTTGAGCTTGAGCATTCTCACATTGCTTTAGTACATCTACCATTGTTGGAATAAAATGGAGGCATGTCAATAGTCATAACTCATAAGTACAACATATGATAAAATAGAATGTGATAAATGAATAAATATAAATAGTCTACCATCAATATCCTCCTCTGTAGGGAAACCAAGCATCCAATTATGAGTACAAATAAGGGCTTGAACATTATCTAGAAGAAGAGAACTCCTATATTTTGTGAGAACTCATGCACCAATACTAAATGCCGATTCACTGGCAACTGTTGTTATTGGAATGCTTAGAATATCTAATGCCATCTTTGAAAGACAAGAAAAACAAGGAGAGTTATTCTTCCAATAAGACAAAACATCCATATCTTCGAACAAAATAGGATCAAGTGTAGCTTCTTCCAAATAAAAGTCTAGTTCAGACTTCTCCATTGGTGCATTGTCTTTGTTCTTGCATAAAAGATAATCCTACAATATAGAAAAAAGAATTAATTAGTGAACTACCAACCAAAATAACATTAGGAATTTAACTTATGATCAATTTCAAACTTACCCCAAAGGCTGCCCTATACATCTTGTTTTGCTTGCTAACACTTGTAGCTGGATAAGTAGGAGGTCGGCTATATATCCTTGGAGTTTGCGTCACATTTTCTTTCAGAAGAAGTTGAACTTGAACCTCTTGATCTCAAATTCACACTATTGTATTCATTGAAAATACAAGATAACTTCTTCTTAACATATTCAACCTTCTCATTGTAATCCACAGGATCTAGTCTTGCATAAGTGAACTTTATAATATCAAGCTTCATCCGTGGATCAAGAATGACTGCAATTGCTACTATAATCACTCCAATATTTGTCAAACTTATCAACCATGCTCAAAGCCATATCTCTAATCACAGGGTCATCATTATGCACATGTTGTTTTAGCATTAACTCAATTTTTGAAATATGCACAAAATACATGTTAGAGGTTGGATATGAGGTCCCAGAAATCATTTGAGTTATTGATGCAAATGGAGCCAAAAAGTTGCATATCTCCTCTGCTCTATACCACTCTTCATCTGTTAGACAATGGATGTAACCAGTATCTTGGAAAGCTAAAGTAGCAAAAGCATCTTTATATATAATTGCACTTTCAAGCATTGCATGTGTTGAATTCCATCTAGTTGGAACATTTAATCTCAAACCCATAGAACTTATAATACCAACCTGTTCAACACATTTCTTGAAACTAATAGACCTCGCTTCTGATGCACTTACATATCTAATGCTATCACGAATCTTTTGCACAGAAACACTCAATATGTGGGCAGAACATCTCATATGGAAAAACTCACCATTACATATCAAACTTCTACTCAAATTCAATCTATCTTTCAGAATCTTTCGCATAACATCATTTGCTGAAGCATTATCCAAAGTAAGAGAAAACACTTTCTTTTCAATCCCCCACTCAACCAATAGATCGCACAACTTTTTGGCCAATTCAATTCCAGAATGTGGAGGTTCAATATGTGTGAATGCAAGTATTTTGCTATTAAGATTCCATTTTTCATCAACAAAATGAGCAGTTAAACAAAGATATCCCTAAGCAGTTATTGCAGTCCACAAATCACTGGTTAGACATATTCTACTAGGATATTTTGCTAGTATGTTTTTCAGATTCTCTTTTTCTTTAAGATAGAGATTACAAACATCTCCCACCGATGTTTTTCGAGTAATGAACTTGCATTCGGGATTCAACAACTGATTTATTTCTCTAACCACAGAATATTCAGCATGAGAATAGGGGAAATCATGTAGAATAATACCTTTAGCAATCAATTCCCGAAATTTTTTATGATCCAAATGTCTATTTCTCAACTTGCCAGTTTGGTCTAACATCATGGTACCAATGTCATGAAATTTAGTTGGCTTACATATATCCAAATGACGTCGTAGGGTTGAAGTACCACTACCACTCCCTGAAACTAAAAGCTTTTTGCAGCCATTACATTCAGCCTTGTCTTTTCCATCTTGTTTGCCCATTTTGGTAAAATAATTCCAAACATCATATGTGCATTTTTTAGCCTTCTTTGCAACATTACTACACTCAATAGATTCAGATTCAACTCCGTTACCCGTTTGTCCATCACTAACATTTGTTTCAACTACATTTTCAAAAATCACATCCTTATCAAACATCATATTTCTACAAATACAAAATCAATTGTATCATTATCATTTTCCTACTCCTAAATAAACTACTATTAACAAATGAACAAAATATGCTGCTGAACAAAATTCCAACAGAACCAGTATCACACACATATATGACGATGAACAAGCAACTGCAATCACAGTATCACACACAATATGCCGATTAAAATTCCAACAGAACCAGCAAATTGTATATATTTCAAGCGGATATGTTTTACACTTTTTCTAGAAACCAATTCAAATCAAAAGTGAGGATTTCAGGGGGCAGAGGTAAGCTGGAAAGAGAGAGAATAGAAGAACTGACCTTGGTGCACAAAGATGACGACGTTTGGAGATGGGGTTCAGCTATTGGCGATCGACGAGAAGATGGCAAAGGCATGGCTTTTCTTTGTTCGGGGTTTGGCTTTCTGCTATTTTTTGAAGAACGAAACAGAATGGATGAAAATCAAGAAAGGAAAATCAGATGAAACAGGAAATCAGAACCCCAAAACTCATCTGATTTTATGTCTTCATTTGATCGGTGGTTGGGGAAGAGAACTGAGAACTTGCAGAAGAAGGGGCCGACGACGGAGTAGGGTGGTCAGCGACTACGAAGGACTTGGAGTGGGGTCGAGACTCGAGAGCGACGAACTGTGACTGTGGGTGGCCGTGAGGTGAGCAACTAAGCGTGAGCTGGGCTGCACTGAGAGATCCTGAGACTGAGATGAAGGACAATGTTAGTGAGGAAGTCAGGATTCAGGAAGGGATACTGGGATAGGCCGATAGGGTACTATTATTAGGGTTTAATTTGATTTTGTTTTAAAATAAAAAAAAAAGAAAAACAAGGAAAATGGGGTTTGGGTTAGCCCACGAGTTTAACGGGTTAGCCCGTCACGGGCTCGAGCTTGACGGGTTCGGGCCCAAAATACCTATTTTAATATGGGCTCTATTTTTTTAAAGCCCATAACCTTTTTTTTTACCGGTTTCGGGTTGGCCCACGGGCTCCGGTCCATATTACCTGCTCTAATCCTTCTGACACAATCAAATCAGATATAAGATTGAAAAATAGGAAAACTCTAGTAAAATCCCTATGAAGTTGAAAAAAGAAAAATCTTATCCTTGAATTTGAGAAATCTCAAGTTAGTTGTAAGTAAGGGTGGGAACAGGTCAGGCCTGTGTTGTCAAAAAGAGGCCTGAGCCTGGCTTGTGGCCTATCACAGGCCATTTTTCAGGCTTGAGCCTGGCCTGTTAAGAGGCCTGCTAATTTAATATTAACTAATTAAAATGTTACATATAAAAAAATAAATGTTATATAAATGAAAAAATATATTTTAAAAATATTATTTAATTGCTTAACAAGCCGGCCTAATAGGCCTAACAAGCTTTTTTTTAGCCTGAGCCTGGCCTATTAAGTATAATAGGCAAAAAAATCCTGAGCCTAAGCCTGGCCTGAAAATAAACAGGTCAGGACAGGCTTTAGCAGGCCCTTGGCAGGCCGGCTGGGCTATTCCCACCCCTAGTTGTAAGGAAGTAATATGGGATTTTCATTTCTTATCAAAAGACACAAATACCGTCTAATAATTTATGTTAATATTCATAAGTTCAAAATAGAAATTTTCAACTTGAAATTAATAATTCGCAATTTAATTACTTCCCTCTTTTTCCTATGAGGAGGTTAATGTTGTGAATTGTTAACATAAAATCGAAAATCATTATAATAAAGTTGGAAATTCTTATTTTGAACTTAGAAAATATAAAGCTAATATTGAAAATCCTCCGATACTAGTATTCACAAGTTCAAAATAGGGATTTCCAACTTTAAGATAATAAATGAAAGATAAAATTGTAAATTCATATGAAAAATTTAATGAAGTGCCATATTTCTGCCCTATAAATAGGATTAGAGGAGTAAATCAGACTACTTTTTTTTATCATTTTGAGGGCTTTCAGAGTGAAGCCTACCTTGCCCATTATACCTGAAAAAAATGTATGGCTCAAGAGATGTTCATCAGCTTCATTATTTCATTTGGGCTATAGGAGAATGTTAACTTATCAATTATGTTTACCACAGTAAATTCAAGAGAGCAAAAGCCTATTTTAAATACAAATTGCAGTTACAATTCATGGTTGAAAAAACTGGACCGGCCGGTTGAACCGGAAAACCGGTGACCCGCCCTTCATCCCGGTCTGGTTCAGGGATTAAACCGGTGGGAGCATTAGCCCGGTGGGATCCGGGGTTAACTCGCCCGATTTGACTTCAACTCGGGAAAACCGGCGGGTGGAGGGGGTTAGCCGGGTCGAGAATCAACTGAATCAGAGAAACAAGATGAAATGGTGTTCGATCGGAGAAAGAAGACGACATTATTTTCAGTTGAAAATAAAACAAAAACCTGTGATATTGAGGAGAATGAAGACAGTTGTTGGTATTTTTGCCACCAAATGAAGAACGTGCGCGACGGTAGATATCAGATCAAAGTGAAATATTAGATAGGAAAGATAGCCGGTGGTGAACCTGTAAAAAGAGTGTCGGCGGGGAACCAGTAGAAAGAGTAACGAAGATGCAGATGGGAGGTAGAGAGAGAAGGGCTTCAACTTTCAATAACAAATGGTTTTTTTTAAATTGAATACAAGATGCTCTTAATGAATGATGCACTGGTCAACAGAAAAATGAAGGATGTGACGCTTTAGTTTTTTTTCTTATTTTCCCTATTTACTGCTCTCGATTTCCTAGGCATAGATTTTGAAAAATCTCAATATCTAAGCAATCACCCATTCAATTTTTCCTTCTTCCAGAATCATCCATTAAACTAAATTATTTAACGTTCTCCTTTGTTTTTTTATTTCATTTTTGCTATTTTAGTTTTTTAAGCATATACTCTCTCTACTCCTTATTATAAGGTACCAACTAACAAATCACACATATAAAAAAAAATTGGTTAAAAGCATTAAATATATCTTAAAATTCAAGTGATTTACAATATTACCCCCCTAATTACACTAAACTCCACTACTATTTAATTATTGCTTTCTCCCACTACTCCTATTAAATATGGGCATACATAAACAAAAATAATTAATGCACCTTGCAAAATAACAAGTACCTTATAATAAGGACCAGAGGGAGTAATATACTTGATTATTGTCATATTTTATTATATTTTGGAATTAGTGAGAAATAATGTTGATGTATTCAAATATTTTTAATTAAATAATATTATTTTAATGTAGCCGGTTCAACCCGAGTTGACCCCCGGTTGAACCAATGACCCTTGAACCAGTACCTCGTCCGGTTCAATGTGTCTGATTTTTTGAACCTTGAGTTACATTGTAAATGTCACATTTGTTAATGTTAATCCAATGTGGGCAGTGAACCTCACTTTTAAGATGGGGACCCAGCCATATAGCAACCACTCCTTAGTGTACAAATTGTGCATATACTATGTCATTGTCATGAAATATGGGAATTATAAGGTTGAAATGTAGAAAGGACAAAGAGCTGTTTAGGAGGTGAATTGGAACATTAGCTAAATATTAGTTGTATTCAATTAAAAACTAAAAGCTTGTATCAACAGGTATCAGTATCAGTGTATAAAGAGTTAATAAGGTCTCAAATTTTATCCCTTATGAGTTATGAGTAAAATTCATGTTTAGGAGAGATACCCCATTTAATTTGAGTTAATAATATGGAATATCAAAAGTACATAAAAGAGGGAAAAGAAACAAAGAAATAAGTGTGTGTCTTGATTGCTAATATTTTGACTATGTGATCCTTGTAGTTGTAATAATTTTTCTTCTTGGGGAATGGAAAACTATTTCAACAGAGAATAGAGTAAAATCAGTTTTGTTACTTATACATAATTATAGTTTCCACTTGCAAAAGGAAAGAAGAAGCACTCTCACCCAATTAATTTCGAAATATAGAATCTCACTTGTATTTCAGATTTAATTATTAGTCTCGTTGTTAAACAAATTTTTAACCTTGCAATTTTTTTTTATGAATTATGTGATATCTAATTCATCACAGCAAAAAGGTTTTGATATATATATATATATATATATATATATTTATATATAATAGATTTGTGTTTATTATTATATTTTTATACAAGTGTTTATTATTATTTTACATATTGCTTGTCAAATGAAACATCTTTCACATAAATTTTTTTTTCTATCATTTTATTCTATTATATTTATATGAATTAATTTTATATTTGGCAAATCATCATAGAAAGTGGAAAATTTGAACAGGAGTAGACCTCATGCTTGTATTTAATTAAGAAAAGACACATTTTATTAATTTGCACCCAAAAGATATTTGAATTGGTTTTTAATACTTTTGATAGCTTATCAGTATGGAGAAAGGATGAAAGAGATAATAGGGACTAGGAAAGATATCTTACTTTAATGTATTAAAAATTGAAGATGAAATTGTAAAAATAAGTGAATCAAAAGCAAAATAAGCAATAAAAACCCATTTAAAAATATTTGATTGAGAGTCGAGTACAAGGAATCATGAGGGAAAAACTAAAAAATGAGGGTAGGTGTCACAGTACTAACAAATAGATAATTTAGTGATGTGATAGAAATATGTAAGATGAATAAAAGAGAAAGATATGAAAGTGGTGGTAAAAGTTTCAAGTCATAACGAAATGGAGGGTTGAAATCAGGGTATTGGTTGAGGTATCAGACAAAGCAATGTTAGTTAATACGTTTGGTCATTTGGGTGAGTTGAGGTATCAGATGAAGATATATTTAGCAAATGTTGGTTGATACGTTTAGTTATTTGGCTGACTACTCTTCTTACGGTGACTATAGATGGAGGAGGAGGCCGCCGGCCTCTTCTTAAAAAGGTAATCACTCCAATGTTGTCTGTTTCAACCTAAAGTTAAAATTTAGAAAATCATATCCTAACCCATAAGTCATCTCTAGCCCCTTAGTCAAGGTGCTCATCTCCACTTCAAAAATATCAAATTGTTGGAGCACGACACCTTGGTAGAAACCTACATATAAACGGTCATCCGAGTCTTTGATGAGACCCCAATCCCCCTAATGGCCTCAATCTTGTCTGCCTCACTCCCATTCCACTTGTTGATTCTAGCATCCATGTTCAGCTTCAAAGCACCCTCACCTAGCGCTTTCCATCTAACACTTACTTGAAGGTTTGTCGTCAAATGATCTCTCAACCTATCTCATATTTCACCATCTTTCTTTTATGCTCCGCCCCACATACCATCACCATGCCACTGCCAGTACTGTTGTTGCAGCTTGTGTATGTCTTTCGAATCTATTGGGTTAAAGGAGGAGGCTCTTTGGGCGACGGATTTGAACTCATTGATGGCATTAGAGTGCTGCTTGTTCCGGAGATGTTGGCTAATCCTCTTGGTCATTAGGACGAGTTCTCTTCTTGCAACGGCCATGAATGGAGGAAGAAGAGGAGGAGGAGGAGAGAGCGACACACAAAGTGGTGAGAGTGAGGTGTGAGTGAAAGAATGAGGCCTCGATGGTTGTTTTGTTGGGTGATACTCTGTACATGTAGTGTATCATGTTAGCTTTAAATTTGAGTAGAAAGTCACTATATTGTCACTGCCAACTCTTGACTTCTATTCAAATTTGAGTTTTTGTGGCTTTTTAACACATCATCCAAATAAATTTATGTCAAAATGACTTTTATTTTAAAACCCATTTAAATACATATAGCTTTGCACTAATTCGCTTTTATCTTTATGAAATCAAGTCGGGGTAAATGTCACCTTTACAAAACAAACGTTGATCCAATGTGGATACTAGACCTCACTTCTAAAAATGGGCCCAGCCATACAGCAACCACTCCCTAGTGTACCAATTGTGCATATATGTCATTGCCATGAAATGTGGGAATTATAATGTTGAAATTTAGAGAGAACAAAGAACTTCTTACGAGGCATATTGGAACATTAGGCATGTATTAGCTGTATTCAATTAAAAACTAAAAGATAATAACCAACAGATAGTAGTCTCAAATTTTAATCCTTATCATGTAAAATACATCTTTAAGAGAAGTATTCTATTTAATCAGAGTTAATAATATGAAACTTCATCAGATGTTGCATAAAGAAGGGAAAAGAAAGAAAGAGATGTGTGTGTTTTCATTCCTTGTACTGTGACTATGTGATCCTTGTAATAACTTTTCTTCTTTGGGAATGTAAAACTATTTCAACGGAGTGTGAAGTAAAACCAACTTAGTTACCTAGCTATAAGGCTATAACACATAATTATAGTTTCTACTTGCAAAAGGAAAGAAGAAGCACTCTCACCCAATTAATTTCTTGAAATATAGTCTCATTTGTGTTTTAGTTTTATTTATCATTTTTAAACATTTCTCAAATTTTTAACCTTAAGGTTTTCATGAATATATGTGCTATCTAATCCACCCCAACAAAAAGGTTATATTTTATATAGAAGACAATTGCTTTTTATTATTAGTTTACCTCGTCATATCAAACATCTTTTACACAAATTTTTATTTTATTCTAATCTATGTTATATATTAATTAATTTTTTATGCGTCAAATTATGATAGAAAGGGAAAATTTTTGAACAGGAGTGGCCCTCATGCTTATATTTGATTAAAAACTTAAAAGGCACATTTTTATTTGCATGTACAGATAGCAAATTTCACAGAGGATGCTTACAACAATTTTGTGGTACCAAATATTCTACTTATAGCAGGTTCTGACACTAAAATACAAATTAATGCTAGTACTACTAAATAAATTATTCCTTGATCTACTCCATAGATACTCTAATATAACCAACTGGCCTTCTTCCTCCTATCTCCAGTGTCTCACCACTTGAGCTTTGCAGCAGGGAAATACTGTACCAAAAAAATGATGCATTAGTAATAAAACAAAAGGGATTAGAATGAAAATAGATACTAAAATAATATAACTATTAAAATTGGGATATAATTACCTTCTCAATAAGAGAGAGATAGTATGGTTTAACCTTCTCAACATCTATTCTGACTTTGCTCTTACTATACAGATCATATTTGCTGCAAGAGAAAGTAGAACAAGAGTTAGAAACAAACATATAAACCAATCATATAGATTTGGTTAACTAATTATGTTAGTTATTACTTGAAAATGTGTAGCCATTTCAGATTCTCAACATCTTCATCGTTCATTAAGTGCTTATATGCTCCTGCTCTGTGTAATGCTGTAAAAAAGTGAAGGAGATGAACCTGTTAGTGAGAAAAATTAAATGTTGAATTTGAGGATACCGTTTACCAGGGTAATAAGGATTTCTTTCTTCCTTCTGAGTTTGACTTACCATAGAATGAATGATATCTGATAATAAACAGAGCAGCTGAAGGCAGAGTAGTATTGTTCTTCTTTGCCACCTGAAGAAGTAGAAAAAAGGTCCAAAAGTTTGTAATTATTTCATAATTTATAAATAAGACAATTGATTATCCTGACTTAAAGAAAAAATGAATTACCAGATACATATAGTCATCATGTCCCCAAGACATCATCACATTGTTGAGTCCACATTTCTCAGAGTAGATTCCATATTTAGTGTTGTAAGCACAATTGTTGTAGTCTGGATTTTCCTTAAAGTACTGAAATGGGTAAAGAAAAGATGGGTCAGATTTTCAGAAGACTTTGTTTAACTTTGTCATAATAAGAGGAGTTTGAATTAAGCGAGTAATTACCTGGTCATGGACAATGGAACTGTCAAATCTGCACCCAAGTGGGAATGTATCACCTGAAGGAAGAGAAACAAATAGAAAGCTCATGTTATTATATGTTTGAGAGAAGAACAAATTAAAAAGAAGAAGAAACCCACCAAAACTAGAAGTTATTACAAAGTTTGAATACCATACCTACAACAGCCCATTGTGGAAGCCCTCCAAAGCTAGGAAGTAAAAGCACTTTCCCAAGATCTGCAATCAATATAATCATAAATAAATCATATTGCTAATTATGGCTTAAGAAACCTAACACTTAATCTACTATTCCTTAACAAAATTATAGCACACGAAATCACCTTTTTGCATGTATTACAAGCAAGCAAACAAATCAGTCTATCATTAAACTTGATATAGATATACTGGATTCAAACAAATGGGTCTGTCTCTCTGGGACAATGTATATGACATCTCAAACAAGACATACCATGGATAAGGCCGGTTAAGTGAAGCCAATCTTCATTGGGATAGTCTCTCCTAATGGCTTCAGCAGTTTGAAGCAAGTGCTCAATTTGAGGCTCATCCAAGTCAGGATCACTCTCATCAACCACATCATTTAGCAGTTCACAGCATTCCCATATGCTCATCTCCACTCTGTTCAGTTTCCCATACTCCTCCCTCATCCTCTTCACCTGTTCCCATTTTTCCACTTCAATATTCTCTCACAAATATAAAATGTAATATAATAATCCCACCAACATAAATAATATATATTATATATGTAACAAGAGTCTTACAAAGTCATAGGTCTGGTAAGTATGGTTTTTCTTGTAGAAGTTCTGAACTCCTTCTTGTCTCTCACTTTCAGCATCATAGTCCCTGAATGGATGAACCATGGCTTTTGTCAGATTATTCTCTTACAGTGTTCTTGACTCTTTTTGAAGCCGAATCCTAATCGCTTTATCTTGTGGAAGATTATGAAAGTTGTCGAATAATAATATAGTCATATTCGACTAAAATATACTATGCCTCCACTAGCATGATTTTTATTTAATAGAAGAGTACAGTACAATAATAGAAAAATAACTAATGGCTTGATAAAGTTTCAAAACAACAATACTTGAAAACGGAAGTGACACATGTTATATCATATATTGAACAGAGGGTATTTGCTTTTTAGGTCTTTGAGGCGATTTGTATTTCTCTGTTTGGCTTCCTACTCATATAGTCAATCAGTCATAGTTAAAGTTGATTATGTAACGGATCGTGCATGTTATTTTCAGAGACAAATTTGGTAAGTGATATGTGTATCTATTTATTATTTATAAATTTACAAACCTCCATATAAAACATAGTAAAAGTTAAGGGTGTGTTTGGATTGACTTATAGAAAAATGACTTTTTTTAGATTGAAAATAAGCTAGATTGAAAATAAGTCAGATTGTGTAATGAAATTTATGTTTGGATTAGCTGTGAAAAAAATGACTTATAAGTGACTTATTTTCCATAAGTCGGATTATGTAATGAGATTTATATTTGAGTTAGTTGTGATTGGATGTGTAAAATAAGTCAGAATTTGTGGAGTTGGGTCCATAAGTGACTTATAATTCATAAGGTGAAATTTTCTCCCTCTACTTATTCCTATTTATAAACTATAAGTGACTTATTTTTATAAGACAACCCAAACACCTGAAAATCTTATTTTCCCTATTTAAGCTCTTTTGGGGGAAAATAAGGACTTCTTTTGTGAAAAATAAATCCAACCAAACACACAATTAAGAAAATATAATAAACTTTATGTATTATGTAAGAATAATTTTTTATTTTTTATTTTCCTATTAATATTAAAATATTTTAAGTCTTAGTTATGAAAACAGAATTGTTAAAAATAATCATAATTAATTATATCAAAAAATTAGATATAATATATATTACTTATATTTAAAAATAAAATTAAAATTAAAGTCAAGATTTATAAATAGGACTGTGAAATAGTATGATAATAACTGTCTCACTTTTTGTCCGGGTGTTGAACTATTATTCCGCAAAATTTAAGTCGAAGATTAGGAGTAAAAGCAATCCCAACCGTTCAACATATTATTTTAAGGGTTTAAAGTTTAAAAGAGGTTAATACAACTTTTGCCCTAAAGTCTACCCATATTTTGGTCTAAGTATCTCAAGCTTTAAAAAAGAATTTTGGTCATTTTAAGGTCAAAATGATTCAGGTTTCCATGAACATATATGACCAAAATATTTCATCCTTAACTTTGTTTAAAAAAGAATTTTGGTCATTTTAAGGTCAAAATGATTCAGGTTTCCATGAACATATATGACCAAAATTTTAAACAAAATAAAACTTAAAAAAGAACAATCCTCCTCTTTGAAACTTAAACAAAGTTAAGGATGAAATATGATGTTAAACCCTTGCTTCATATTTTGGCACAAACGTGTTTGATTAAACAGTCTTAAGTTATCCAGAGGAGGGGAAAAAGTCAAGTTAGATGCAAAGGATTCAAAAGATTAAAAAGAAAAAAAAAAAAATTAGAGAGGAACCTAAAAGTATGGCCAAATGAGTTTGTGTGTGGAACCACAAATCCCACTTCTTTCTCATTTTTGGATGCCTTCTTCTTTTGCTCTCCTTCATTCCCTGCCATTTTCCGTTCAAAATTCCACATTTCAAATTCACCGCCTCATCACATCCATTGGTTAAATAATACGGGTAAAAAAAAAAAAAAAACACATTTCACGCCGTAAAACGAGGATCCAGTTCATCGAAGAAAGAAGATTCCAGAAACACAACGATTTGCAGTCATATATCACATGATTTCCGAATCGCAGGAAAAACGATTCGAAACATGAAAGGAAGAAAAAACAAAGGAAGGAATTCGATAAAGTAAAAAATTACCAAGCAAATCGGTGTGATCAATGAGAATAGTCATCTTGAAAGAGAGAGTGAAAAATAAAACCGAATTAAGAAGATGATGATGAAGAAGAAGAAGAAGAAGAAGAAGAAAGGAATGATTTGGATGAAGAAGTCGAGAAAGATCGTATGGTATTTATAATTGGCCGGAAGTCCTTCCCTGAGATTTGGAACTTCCCAAAGTCCTTACCTGAAAATCTCACAAACTTTTTTCTTTTTTTTTTAAAAAAGTTTAAAAGAAAAAAGATCGCACAGATTTGCTTCCCTATAAGAAAAAATTTCACAAAACGAAGCCTCCGATTTGGCCGTATTTTTTGTTTTATTACCGATTTGTTCCCCGCAAAATTTTTGGATCTCACGACGAGGCCAAAGGAATTAGGAATTCAGATTTTGGGTTCTCTTGCCTTGTGTCTCACCGTTATATAAGATATTGAGAGAGAAACGTGGAATAAAATATAGCATAAAAATTTATTTCAAATAATAATAAATTTGTGGGATTCAAGGCAGCTTGTTCGTATTTTTTTTTCCCATGAACTAAAAAAATAAAGCAGATTCTTCTTATAAATGAGTATGCAAAAAGAGAGGATCAATGGTGGCTAATTCATCACATGGTTCGGTTTCTCTATCAGCAGCACTATTGTAATTTGGTATCCTTCCTTCCGAAGTATTTATCACATCTGTCCAATCAATGTGAATAATGAGAAGTAAAATATATCATGCAACTTTTTTAAAATTACATGCCTATAGAAAATATTATAACTAAAAATAGTTTCAACTGCCTGGTGTGAACCAGTCTCATGCCCGAGCTGGTTTGCCATGGGAGTCGGGCAACGAATCAGACCGGTGAGAACTGGTTAATCAACAAAAAAGGGGTGATCCAATAAAAAACTAGGGATGATTGAGTCAGAACATTCTTACAAAAAGATTTGCAGCACTAACTTTTTAAAATTTTGTAATAATTCCTTTAATTATTAACTTTTACTTCACTTAATTTAAGAAATCACACATACGGAACTATAATATTGTTATTTTGAGATCATTTTCCTTTTATTCCATTTATAAAAATATTAAAAATTTTAGGTTTAATCCTATACATATTTTGATATTAATGATTATCAATGTTATTGTATTTTGTTATTATTTTAATAAAATCATAACATGTTTGACTTCGAGTAACCTATGGTCGAACCATTGACTATTGAATAAGTGCCTTTGTTGGTCCTATACTCCGTCTAGTTTTTCAAACATTGGAGAATGCTAAGAAGATATGATTTGCTTCTAAATGATACTGAGGAAAAATGATACTTATAAATGATAATATCTTCTGGCCAAAAAAAAAATGATAATATCTGTCTCTTCTATCACAATATGGTGGACTAAAATTTGAATTTCGGGAGAGAGATTTGTCCATATAAAATTGTCCCCAATAAAAGGATGGCATGGTTTCAAAAAAATCTGAGATAAGACACACTCTTTCAATTTCTCATAATCATAAAATTATCCCTTTTTAACAAAATCACTTTTCTAATATAATAATAATGTTTCCTCTAGTCCTTATTCTCACTTCAGAAACTTTTTTCTATGGCCCGGCAAATAAAACTTAGATAGGAATAACTCATAATATGTTATCCCTTAAACAATGCTAATGAATTAAAAGTTAGGGGTTAATATGAGTGTAAGTGATTTTGATTTGTTAAGTTTTAGTTTTAGTTCTTGTAGTTGTAATTTTTTTGTTTTAATCCTTATGGTTTCACAAACATTTTTTTTTTAATTTTCACTACTGATCCCTTTATTTTTTTTACAAGTTTTAATTTTGATCCTTATCTTAAATTCAAACCAAATTCCTTTGAAGTTATATGAATCAAAGTCAATCGTTTGAAACTATTAGGTCTAAAACCAAAATTCAATTGCCATTCCAACTCTTGACTTGATGGCTAAAGTACTTAAGCTAGTCCATACATAAGGACGAGAGTTCGATACGTCGAAAATGATGATGAATCAGAAAACCAAAATTCAATTAAAATCTATAAAAGGAAAAAATATGGTTACCTCATTTTTGGTTAAATGAGTATTTATAAGGCAAGCGCGCAATTTTTTACAAATGACTAATTTAACAATGTCTATAAATTAATTATTTAGCTCATACGTTTAGAGCAAGGAATTACCAACTGTGTATGAAAAAAAAATGAAAAGTGCTCATCCTCCTAAAATGCTATAAATCTTGGGTGAGTTATATACTGATTCTGATCATAAATATAAGATGTAGTTGATTTTTGAATATATTAAAGATGCAAATAAATCATTTTAAAGTATTTATATTTATAAGTTTTTCTTGAAACTAAATATATTACTTATAAATCAATGTATAATCAAATTAAATGTAATATAAATTAAAATTCAGTTAACTGGCTTCCTTAATCTACACATAAAAGTTAACTTGATCTTATATTTAATATTGGGAGAATATATATTATAGAATAAATTTAATTCAATTTATTAAAATATTGACATGATTTTTTTTGCCATCAAATATATTGACATGATATATACATACAAATTATCTGGAAAAAAAAAACCTAGAGAATTTATTGGCTAATGTTGTACTACTTTGCAATATTGCTAAAGAAGTAGATATTGAAGCTGGCATAATGTGGGGCCAGGGGGTACTTAGTATTTATCAGTTCTGAGTCAGCATTGCGTTGGATAGTCCTAATATGATGATTTGTGGGGCCCAGTGACGTGGCACCGAGTCAAAGCTGGCTCCCACACGTGTTGTTGTTGTAAGGCCCTTGATATTTTTTTGTGCCATACCCATGAAGGAAGGGAACCGACCCGGACACGTGTCACCATCTCCGACCACTGCGTGTGATCTCTTCACCACATCTCTACACGTCACCCATCATGGATAAGCTTATTTTGGGTTTCTAATAATTTGTAGGACTTTTGACTTTGATCTCTTTAATTTTTAGAGGCTTATAATATTCACACGGATATGCCATACGTTTTTTCCCCCTTAAAAAACAATGAACATCCAATGTTTACAAGAGGAGTTGATATTTATTGAGGATTGGATGGATTTGATGTCGGGTTTGAATATAATATTTATTTCTATTTTTTATCAATATTTTCTTATATTATATCTAGGGTAAAGGTGCATATTTACCATTGAATAATTATCAAAGGAGCATCTGGCACAATAAAGGTTTTTGTGGTGCTTAATTACCAATGAACAATTAAATTAGGAGCAATATTACCAACGGCCGTACAACTAACCACACATATGGCATCACGTATGTCTCCATTGGCAAATTTGCTCATGTTTCAAAACTTCATTGGTAATTAAGTATCACAAAAACTTTTATTGTGCCAGATGCTCCTTTGGTAATTATTCATTGGTAAATATACACATTTGCCCTTATGCCTATTGATATTATCTCTACAATAATCATGTATTTAAGAATGAAATGAGTAATATAATCAGAGTTTTTTCTTACCTAACTAGTTTCAACCTCAATACATATAACATACAAATAATCTATTGGCAAAAACTATATAGAAAATCAAATTAGTTTGATAAAAATTTGATTAAAATTAGTAAAATAATAAATATATATACAAATTATTTTTTAAGTATCCTTCTTTATAAAGAGAATAAATGAGGAAAAGTGATGTATGGGGTATTGTTTGTGTAGGTAAATAATCAAACAATACAACATGTGCAATTAATTGAAGAAAAAAACTAGTTAAACTTAGGTTATCAAGTATACTTAATAAATACAATTTATAAAGCACTTCTGATATTTTTTTTTATCAAAGCACTTCCTATATTGCATTTCAATGAGATAGAGAAAAAGTTTTAACATAATTGACTCTACCTTGAAATCTAAAAATTGATGTAAAGCTAGAGATATAAGATTTGGGATGGAATTTTAGTTTAATGACTTAATATTTTGATTTCAAGATACCTCTAGTTTAAGTGTACGGAAATCCATATTGCATATATAGACAAAAATATGAATTGAAGATTTTGGAGCATAAGATTTGGAAAGTAGTTAATGGAGGATAAAAGCTCATAAAAGAAGTGGCTATAATGCTTGACGTAGAGACAATTTGACATGAGAAAAATAAAATGAAAAGTGATATGAAAGAAAAACAAGTTGGGATTAGAGATTGATAAAGAAAGGTAACATATTTCACCTAGAGTGAGAGAACAGTTTGCAGATGTAGAGTCTTTTTCAGCAAGCTGGACGCCTAAAGCAAATTGAATGGATTTTTGTCGACTTCCCTTTTCCCACATACATATGATTAAAAATATTGATATTGATCCCAAATTGCTTGTTGACACTTGATAGGTTAAACAATATAATGGCTTAAGATATATATATATATATATATATATATATATTGGTGTGTTTTTCTTAGTTGGAATAGTCTGTATTAAAGAGATAATAAAACGTGATTGGTTTGTTCAAATACAGTATACACTTAAAAAAGATCTAATATTGTTTTATCATATTATATGTTGTTAAGTAGCTCCTTTTTATGAAAAGCAGATATTCCTCCATTTATGTGATTCTTGAATATGTTTGGGACGTTGTTTAGAATGATGTTTTGGGATATTTTATCCCCATCCTTGAGTAACATGTAATTTGTAATGGATTTAGTCCCTTTTTTGTTATGAAAAAAGTTGTCATTATTCGTTGTTCAGTTTTTCATTAAAAGTTAACTAAAATACTAAAATATTTTTTAAATATTTTATACTCCATCTCGTCCAAAATATAGTATGGCTTCTAGATGAAATATTTGGTATTTTATAGTTAAGTCATTTGAAAAATCATCAATTACCATTTTTTCAATTTTACCCTATTTATGGGTAGTGCACCATCAGATATATAAAATAAAAGGAGAGATAAAAGACAAATTTGAGTAAAGACAAAGTGACTTTTTCTTTAAACTTTAGACAAATTTGATGAATTTACCATTCTTCTTTGATTTTGATGGAGTGGTTAAAACTTAAAAGTGTCTTGTATGAAACTGATTATAACTGAAAAGTGAAAACTATTTAAAAAGAATATATGGAGAGCAGCGAATGAAAATACACCTACTTGATTGGCATGCGATTTACAAAAAAGGGCTACTTGATTGGCGTTCAGTTTACAAAAATGGTCGTATGATTTTGCCAGGTTGATTCAGGAAATTAGTACTATCTACCAAATATGAGTTTCTTTTACCAGTTCTACTTAATATAAAATTTAGGTAAATAATTTATATAAGTCTCAATATAAGAATTAAATCTATTTTGTTTCCCCAATTTATACTTTTTGAAGCAAAACATTTCTATTGATGTGGCCTTGTGGGGTTTCAATACATGATTAAATATAGTATTTTAAAAATAATCAACACTTATTTACTACAAATAGCTAACTTATACTATTGTATCCCATGAACAAAAAAAAAAAAAAAGCTAACTTATCTTATCTTCACTGAACACCCAACAACAAATCAATGATCTAGTTCGTGAAGAGTTGGTAATGACCAAAAACAAGTCTAAAGGGCCAAGATAGATAACATATACAAATATGGAAGTCGTGTAGTGCCATGTGCTGCTGCGCTTTTAATATATTTTATGAGAATCACTGGCTTGGAGGATAAATGACAGAACACATAACCCCCTTTTTTCTCATTTGCAGCATATTTTATTCAATTTCCACCGTTCATTATTAAATTTTAAATTTGTTAGTTCGCCCATTGAGAAAGACAGGAGACAAGAAATCTTAGAGCATGAAAGTATTTTATTTTGTGTGGGGGTGAGTGAATAATCAATCCTGGGGGACAAAACTGTTCCTCACACCAAACTTAATCCTTTCCTTCCCCCAGGTGGCAATTCATATTAAAAAGCAGCCTTTGCAGCTTTGAAGGCCACAATAAAAATCTATGTCTGGCAACCAATATGCATTCATCATTGTGAGAGAAAGATCCTATGGCCAATTGAGCCAAAGTTTCAAGTTCAAGTCAGTCGTAAGAAAACAATTTTGTGACAATAATCTTTAATTGGATCACTCAATGCTCAAATAATGGTCACACACTCACACACACATACTCCCTCTGGTTTTTATTACAAGTTACCACTCCGTTCCTTATTATAAGTCCACCCTAACTACTTCTCACATACCAAGGAGTGGAAGTTATATCATTAAATATATCATATTTTTCCAACTTTACCCTTATTTAAGAATAGGTGTTAAAATAATATTTTATACATTATAACCCTTCTCTCTCATCTTCCCTATTTCCAACACAGGGGTAAATTAGTCATAATAGCATTAATTGATCCCAAAGTGGACTTATATTTTAGAACAAAAAATTTGTGGTAGTTGGACTTATAATAAGGAACGGAGTGGTATATGCTAACAAATCTCACAAACCAATAAAATTGGTTAAAATCATTAAATTTGTCTCAAAATTAAAGTGATTTACAATATTACACATACTAACTACACTAAACTCAAATACCATATTAATTATTACTCTCTCCCACTACCTTTATTAAATATGGACATGAATGGAAAAACATATTTAATAGTTCTTGAAAACTAACAAATGCCTTATAGAAAGAACCAAATGAACTTGTTAGTTGGTACCTTATAATAAGGACTAAAGGGAGTAGCATTCTGTTATTTATTATAAATCTAACTATTAAGAGTTTTTTTCTTCTAAATATAAATCCAGTTTATGATCGATTAATATTATTGTGACTATTTTACCCTATGTTGGAGATAGGGAAGATGAGAGAGAATATTTATAATGTATAAAATATTATTTTAATACATATTCTTAAATAGGGGCAAATTTAGAATTTTTTTAAAAAAATATGACATATTTAATAATATGACTTCCACTCCTTGGTATATATATGAGAAGTAGTTATGATGAACTTATAATAAAGAACAAAGTGGTATATATTCACATATAACTGCTTTGAGATCTCAGATTTTTCATGCTGTTCTTCCTTATCAACTATTCTCTCTCTCTCTCTCTCTCTCTCTCTCTCTCTCTCTCTCTCTCTCTCTCTCTCTCTCTCTCTCTCTCTCTCTCTCTCTCTCTCTCACTCACACACACACACACATACACACTCTAATTTAATAATTCCTCCGGTCCCTAGTATAAGAGGCAGTTAACCTTTTTACACATACTAATAAAAATATGTTGGGATCATTTATAATGAATATGTTAAATAAAGTTTTCTATTTTTACCCTTACTCATTTATTATGCACACTTTCTCTTCACTTCTTACATTTACTAATATACAAGGGCAGAAATGGAAAATATACATTTATTACTTTGACTTTTATATATTACCTCTCATATTTTAGACCAAAAAATTTGCCATATTACCTCGTATAATAAAAACCCCAGGGAGTACTACATCTTTTCAATTCTTCATATGAATTATTTTGGACCACTTGATTTCATTGACTGCCCCAAAAAAGATCCATTTGAGCTTATTTGATTCAATAATAACAAAACAAAACCTCAAATTAGCATTAAATATAACACATTTTCCCTTGTTTGTCTTCCTACTTCCATATTTCCATTTGGCAAAACTTCTAAATCAGATAAAAGAATAACTTGGAAATAGCTCGGCGACTTGAAACAATCGAGATCAATCATACTTCCAGAAGGAAAAACTGTTTAGGTGACCATATCTCTGAAAAAAAAAAACTACAATTTTCACAAACTTGGCCTACTTTCATCCTTGGTTTTACGCAAATATCTAGGACTTAAGATTGACTCTTTATACCATCAATTAATGCACTGTCTATATCTGATATATATTATCAAATTACAGTGAACCTAGCTGATAATATCTACACAGTAAGCCATGGTAAGGACCAGAACACCATTTAACACGAATCAAACGTGTGTGATTTTACAGTGGGCCGCATGAAGCTTATCGTGTTCTAGCAATAAAACAGGCCACCAGTTAATGATAACAGCCTTTACTTAGCACCAAAATCTCCATAGTTATTGAAGTTTTTCTCTTTTATATCAAACTTTCATCCTCTTTGCAGGTCCTTGATCAATTATAGGATCGATTTGAGGAGCTTGTGACTCTACTGCTTCTTGACCTTCGGGTCCTTTCTCAGTTTCTGCAGTTGGAGGTGGAATGTAGCCTTCAGGAAATGGTGGTGGAGGTGGAGCTGGAGGTAGCTGGAATCACAATGTCATAATATTTAAGCCATAGCAAGAAAAGGGCCTAGATAAACCAAAATTTGGAATTTCACATTAAAACTAAGAGATAACATTTATGGACCAATTCAGAACAGTGAAATTTGTACTAAATGAAGACTTAAATGAAAACACATAACAGTTCCATATCGATATGGCCAACAGGACAAAAGGATTATAGAAGATGGCCAGCATATATACAATTCGTGTTATTTCACAACTTGATTGATTCTATAGATAATAAGGACATGAGATTCTCAAAACCTTTACTTTTGTTTTTGTTTTTTTAAGTAGGTGCTCTCTTCCGCTACACAATTATTCAGTAGGGAGGGGAAGCATGGAAAACCTGTATCATTTCAACGTACCTTACGCTGTAGGGATGCAAGAATGTGATCCACCCGCATAACTTCCTTTATGTCAATTGTCTCTTTACCAGCCTTTGCTTCTGGTACTGCAGCCTCATTTTCAGAATCAACTGATGCAGGGGGAAAAAAAAAACCAAAGTTCAATTAACCATTCACAGAATTCAGCACAGAGCTAATTCAATGGTTATATACTTCAAGACACAGTAAATGAGCAGGAAGAACACTAGTGTTTTGATAATAAGAAAGGCAGGCATGAATAACTAGATGGCAAAGCACCTACATGCAGAATCTGATAATATTAATCCCAAAAATTTATAGACAAATATCTTGATAGCTCAACCTATTCGAAAGTTTATTCTCTTTAGAAAGGCAGAAGTTAGAGGGTGGGAGGGTAAAATGGCACTGCAATAGCTCATTGTCAGAACAAAACAATCCTATCCCTTTTTGGAAAAAAAAAAAAAAGCCCGCAAAACTCTACTTACCATATCCTATCTTCTCCAACTTTGATGCAGCTGTGCTAAAAGCCTTCTGTATATGATATAGCGCCCTTCCCTGCAAGATCAATCACAGCCAGGAATGAAAAAACCTTACCTCTTAAAATTTAAACGAAAAAGATAGCAAACAGCGCTGAGTTCATTGGATAAAGCATAACTGAAATATTGTTACTGACATTTCATAAAAAAATTTAAATGGTTAAACATTCAGATTCAGAACCTAATAGGATATTACTGCTTTTATATAAAAAAAACAAGAAGTCAAAAAATTTCAGGACTAACAAAGGAAATTTTATATTTCCACAAGCACCAAACTCCATTTTTTCTTGCAAATAAGTAATCACAAGTCAAGGTCATTCCTAATTCAATTAATCAAACAAGAACATAAAGTATGAATTTACAATTCGTGCAGCAAAAACATTTCCTAGCTGAGGTGCTTGGTATATTGAACCATCCAAAATGTAATAGGCTAGCATAGGCGTAACTTTCTCAGGGCCATCTCTCTTTTGCTTGCGAATAACAAAAAGGTGCGGTTCCATCACTTCACTGAGCGTATACTCTATGCCTGTCATTTTCCTGAATAGCATAACAGTCACAGTCACATAACAGTCTCTTGTTCAAACAACTTTAGATCAGCAAGGAAAAAGATTGAATGTTTTTTTATGCAGAGGCTAACATGCCTTGACGAAACCAACCAAACAATCATAACAAAAAAAAAAAAATGCATAATTTATCCCAAATAAATGAACAATGTACAACATTCTATGCCACGACCCCCATCTCACTTCTGGCTCCTCTGTCTTTGCAGTATTCAGTATGAAGTGTAAATAAGGTAACACATATTTGACACAATTACATTAGGAATATTGCCAGTCTTGTTCAGACTTCACGTATAAAATATATCCAACAAGATATCTGAACATATATGATTGCTTCTGAGTTAAAACTACATGAGCACAAACGTCATGTAAAGGAGCATTCTAAAACTTTAAACATCCGAATTGACTTTGACACCAATATATAGACATTATTAGCTCGAATTTTCATACAAATTCTGTTCGAAATCTTTAGGTGATAGTTCTAAGCCATTTTTCACTGCTGCCTCCAAAAGTGGCATGCGATTTCTTTAATCAACATTCAATCATGAAGAAATACATCACAGTTCAGACTTCAGTCTTTAAATCAAACCACTGATGATCGAAGTGCTATTGCTTTCTCCGATGAAAGCAAAATGTCTTTAAGAAGAAAAACATGTAAGTAACAACAGCTCAAAATATAAAGGAAAAATGACAGATAAATACCTTCTCAATATCAAAATATAGGTGACTTGTAGATGTTAATCTGAATACTCAATTAGTTAAAATTTCCTATAAGGGATTTTGAAATTCATAAATTATTTAACTGTCATTTCCCAAAAAATAAATCATCTACGCAACAAAAAAAAGAAGGGCTAAAGCTTCCAACTTTTCTCCTTCCCAGAACTCCACTACAACCAAAGCTAACTTAAAGAACAACCCCAGGTTCAAAAAATGCTATCCTCAATAAAAAAAAAAAAAAAAAAATCATACACAACCTCCCAACAAGTATCTCAACCACTTCACAAAACCCTAGCGAATTCAAAAAAATGAACAATCAAGCATGAAAGCAGAAACACTCGTTATAAACAACAAGGATTCAGATGGTATTAGAAACTTACGACAAATGAGAGGGATCAAGGGGGTGAATTGAGCGCATACGAAGCTGTTCATTGTTGCAGGTACAGTCATAGAAAGGGGATAATGCGAAATAATCGAACACTAGGTTGCGATCGAGAGGGTAAGTGTTGAGCCATAGTTGATCCCGGAAGCATATTCCGGTCATATCCGTCCATGGAGTTTGCGACGGCGGCGGAGGCGGCGGCGCCGATCCGTCGAACATTGGGTTTCCCGGCAAACCCATCGGAGGTGGTGTCGCCATCTCTGGTTCGCAGAATCCCCACTTGCTTTCCACAGTTTACAGGTGCTGAAAGGACTAACGAGTCATCGTTGGCGTTTAAGCCAAAAGTTACGTCGTTTTGCAGTCGCCATGGGGTCAAAGAATATAAATTATTACTAAGCCCCGCCCGCAGGTGTGTGGTTAGATGGCAAGGATGCATTCACTCTCAATCAACTATGGTTCGATCTATTAAATTTTATGTATAAGCTGTTATACCTTGAAGCGTATATAAATTAATGGAGGATTAGTCCCTCACTTGTTGGGTGTGGGATACATTGATCCTTAATAAAAGAAGAATATAAATTAATACTCCCTCCGGTTTTTTTAGGGGACTATTTCCAATTTTTCTCGACATTTTTTTTTCAATTTATTTGAATTGATACTCCTTAATACTCCTTCCGTTCCTTATTATAAGAGTCAAGTAGGTGAAATTTCACATATTAAGGAAATGGTTGAGAGAGATAAGTATGTCTGAAATAATTTTGTTTTCTAAAGTGTGCCATTATTTATGATTGAGTATATAAGAAAGAAAAATGTGATAATAGTGTTATAAATAAGTATGAAAGAGAATGTAAATAGAAAGAATAATGATGAGTAAAGTGAGAAAAAAAACTCATTAAATGCTTTGACAAATTTGGATAGACTCTTATAAAAAGGGACAAAACTATTCAAATTTTTTGCTCTTATACGGAGGGAGTAATAAATAAACAAGAGAGGGAAGGTAAGAACAAATGTAGTGATTATGGTATTTTGGAAATATCATGTGGTTTTAACTAACTCTACTAACATCCTTAATCTAATCAAATTAGGTAAATATGTCTTATATTTAGGAATAGAGGAACTACTCTTAAAATGTAAAAGTTATTAACATTCCCCTAACATAATGCAAATTGTGAATTTATTAAGTTACTTTTGCAGTTTAATTGATTAATTGCTAATAGATGTTGCAATAATAATTGTTGATGTAGTTTAATTTAATTGTGTATAACAAATGTGTTTACATATTGATATGGGTTGTCATATATACTACGTTAATAATATTACATTTGCTTTGTATTACTCTTAGGTCCATTGAGTCCTAATAAAAATTTTGAAATTTGAAGGGACGAAGGAAGGAAATGGAAGATGGCTATTTTTCCATTGCCTTAGCATTTTTTTGTTGGTCATGGAAAAGTACTATTATTCATTTCCTCAAGTACTTCATCATCCTTTATATATGGAAAAATACGATCCTTCAGGTAATTAAGCTAAAGAAAACAAGTCATTTCATTAGAAATTTGTGAAAATATCAAAGTATCCCTTTCTAGATGTATTGTTCACTGCCCCACTTCGACTATAGCTTCGTTCAATTGTTCTTTGATTCCCTTTTCTTCACCCAGCTTGAGCTTTGATTTTTCCACCCGACACTCTTCTTCACCCCAACTTAATTCAACTGCGGAGGGGAAGAATATTAGATAGCGAATTCCTGCCCCCTCCCTATCTGTGATGAACCTTCTCTGCACGTTATCGTTAAAATCGCTCCCCATCGCCTATCTCATAAATGGATATGAGATTTGATGTAGCTGTCGTCATAGTTGGTGGGTTCAACAATGGTTTGTGATTTGGGAGGAGAAGGGAAAGGGCACTAATTTTTTAAAAGAAAATTTCCTTTGTGGAATTTTGAGGAATTTTTTGACACAACTTATACTCATGTGTACCATTTTTTAATGGAAGTGAGGTTATGGATGAAGGAGATGATGTAGAAGAAGAGGAACAGCCGAACCAAGAGGTGCATATTAAATGGGAATTTGGAGGATTAATGAATATGGATGAAGAGTATTAAAGTCATTTACTTTTTACTTCCTCTTATTTCATCATCGTTTTCATCATATTAAACATTAAATTTTCTAGTAACTCATTTCCTTTTTTCTTTATATCAATCTGCAATCAGCCTTTTCTATATCTTTTACCATATATCTTAGCAACTGACTACTCTAGTTTTCAGGTTAGTTGCTTCCTCTCCTAACACAAACGTCTTCTCTATATTTCTAACTCGAAATCTCAAGGGATCTAACGGTGTCTTGTTACACTGCTAGACCAACTATGTATTGGTGTAACTCATTTAATTTCCATTTTAATGTGAACTAAACATGTCATCCGCTTCAAGTTTTCCATTACTTTCATTTCCATGAAAATGCTTTATGCGAACCAAATGGGCCTTTATTGTCTTCATTTGCCTTTCTTGGGATAGACTGCAATTTTCCTTTTAGGGTTCTATATGGCTAATGAAGACTCAAGACCCAAAAGACGCATATCTATTATAGAAGGGAAAAAAGCCCAACAAAATCAGGATTTTGAAGGAAAAAAAGCAGTATGTCATTATTTTACAAGAAAAATTAAAATTTCGTTTACAAACATAAATTTTTGATTGCGGGGCATATAATGTGCTTCTCAAATTTACGTGATGTATTTACAAGAAGGTTTTAAATTATCAAGATTATATTGGATGAAAAATCAATTGATGCCATATAGTGAACAAATAAAAAAACTTATCTATATATGTAACAAAATATGATGAAGCGATGAACATATTTAGACATGTATCAAATTGGCATTATGAGGGACCATAATCTTATATCTTCAATGCTATTAAATAACTCTTTATGATAATGATTGGAGAGGAGATAGATTTAAGATTCGTTCTTCAACTGAGATTTTCATGGCACAATGATTGACAATTTGAAAAGTTTTAGTGAAATGGGACACCTTAAAGAAGTTTTAATCAAACAAAATATATTTGGGCCGAGACCAATCTTGCCACGTAACAAATATTAAAATTGATTAAACATTAAACAATTCACAAATTAAAGTGCAAATAGCTAGTGCATACACATAAGGCGTGTACACATGCATATAGAAAACTAGAATTAACACCAACACAAGAAATCACCGGTAGAATAAGAGCAGGTACACAACAATCACAATACATATTTTGAGTCCGATAGTGTGCATATGTATGTAATTGCATGAGCAATATATAATCAATCTTGATCTTCAACCATCTGAACTTGGTAAACGGAATGGTAACCACTCAATCTTAAATAAGATGACAAGTTCTTCTTCTTCCTCCTCCTCCTCATCCTCTTCTTCTTGGTCTGTGTTTGGGGTATCATCATCATCATCAATAACGACAACATTTTCATCATCATTTTGCGGCATATGATGATGATGATGATGATCGTCAGGAAGGAGGTCTAGTAGTTCTTCATAATGATCCTCGTGACCAAATTGCTTCAGCATGCTATAACGGTACACATTAAACTTCACTCCTGCTACATAGTGCCTCCAGCATTTGCCTATGTATTTGCCTTCACCACAGCATCTTGGATTCTTTACTCTTCTTCGTACCAACTCATTTGTAAGGTACTGCAATATTATGTATTAAAGCATGTTAATCAACCACACAAAATCCAATTTATGATGCAGAAATAGAATAATGTGTCTTCACCTTATTATATTGGGGGAAAGTTGACTTTGGAGATAATAAATAGGGAAATTAATTAATTACAGGTTCTATAGAAGGAACGTAATTAAGATGATGTCTAACGGAATTGTAATAATCTAGTCACAAGTTGTTAACTTCAGGCTAACAGTTGTTATTTACAACTCTGTGGACCTCATCATCTTAATTTAGTTTCTTTCATGAGATATATAATTAATTTTTCTTGAAAAATAGCCTGTCTCTTTGGAACGATAAATAAGAGAGGAATATGGTAGATAAGGAAAATTGGTGAAAAATCCCTAATTAAAAATCTTATTAGTTAGAAGGACTTGAATTTAAGTATACTATTTAATATGCACCAAATCTTGTGGAGTACAGACACTTTTTGTTTATAAAAATATATAAGATCTTTCTATCCAATGTAACTTTTAAACAAATACTTTCAACTGATTTTCCTAATAAAAAGCATTGTATATTTTGATTTTTGTATGAAAGAGAATCAAACAATTTTTGTATAAAATGAAATTTGTAAAAATCAATATTAGTTAAACATGACATATAACTAGGGGTTGTTTTTTCTCCTCTTCTCTTACCATCCTTCCCCCCTATTACAATCTTTAGATTGTAATATGAACGATCTAGGATTAATATTTTATAAAATTACTAATAAAATCCTAAATTATTTAATAAATAAATAAATTCAATCAGCAAGATTTCAGTTATAATAGTTTAAAACATTAACAAAAAATATTTAAAAATATAATATTTAGAAAACTTTGAATTTGCACCATCAAAATTCCAATTTAAAGGTTATAATAGAGAAGATGATGAAGATGGTGGTAAGAGAAGAGTTGGAAAGCCAACTCCTGTAATTTGTATGTGTCTATATATATATATATATATATGATGCATTTTGTGATGATGAACTTACGCTAATGAAAGGAGGCTTGTAAGGTGAGTTTAGGGATTGTTTAGAAGTCAACATGACGGCGAGAGTCCTTGGATGACAACTCCAAAACAAAGCATCCAGAAATGATTTGTAGTCTGAAGCAGCTGGGATGCATTCAAGTACCAACATCTTCACACATGAAGGGTGATGAACTTCTGGTGCTTTTGTCAACTCTTCCAGAGTTTTCACCACATTCTTTCCATTCTAATAATCAAAGTTTTTTAATTACCAAAGTCAAGTTAGTTAGAACAAAAGTGACTTGTTAATTACATTCATCATGACATTCGAGTATATACTTATTGAACATATATCGGAAAAAAAATGAAATTATATATGGGAGAAGAATAAGATTTTGGTCCAAATATTATCACGCATATATATTAAGCAAGTAGCTATTAATTAATTAGCCCTTAATTAAGACTGATCCACAAACTTAGATTCCAGTATATCTATTATATGGGGAATTACGCCCGATTATATTTGAAGATAAATAAATAGTTATGAGATTCTAGTATAGATGAAATCATGAAACAATGCGAAGAAGAATCTAATACGCCTATATGTATAAATGATGATTATGAAAACAAAGTATAATATCTAGAGATCAGTAAATACAAACAAGATATCATGAATCAACGGAAATAATATTACCTTATGTATACGAATATGAATGAGAAGTGCAACTAGCTTAGCTACCTACCTAATGGCTTTGTAGTTTTTATGGATTTTCTCAGAGAGTAGTCTGCTCTATTTTGTTTCTTTATATATAGGCTGTATTATCCTTTATCTTGTCATATATAGCTTGTAAACCTTTTATTTTGTTTTAATTTTTTTTATTTATATCTCTCATCAAGGGGTGGTATTTTAATTCTCGCTTTAGGAGACCCTAGAAAATTATGGGCGGATTCTCATTTTCTTCTCATACATGTCTTCTATATATTTCTTCTACATAAGATCTAAAATGCTTGATGTTAGAGGGTTATATATCTAGAGCGTTGATTTCTTTGAGAATGACATAAATTGAAATAGACACTATAAATACACAAGATCATGATGCATTGTATAATCACAAAATAATAAAAAATAAAAAGCAAAAGTGTATAATGCTCATACCTCCATCATCAAAATTTCATGCAGGTGTATGATCACCATAGATTGCAACAAGTTCTGAGAGAACTTTCCAAGCATGTGGAGGTGAGAGCCATGGACTGGACGGCCAGCATGACGAAGCCGTAGCCTCTGATACTGTCCATATACCATAATGAAAGGAATATGAAAACCCTTGAATTTGATCATCCTAAGCTCAGGAGCATTCAAGTCAACCCTAAGAGGTTCCTCAAACCCTAGACCCTCATTCAGCAATAACGTTTTGAGGCTTAGAGTTTGAATCCTTATCTTTTGATTATGCAACATGGACAATTGCAGTGTCTCCAAAAACGGGAGGCGAGAGACAATTCCTTGAATCATTCCAAAGCCTTCGTGGTCCCATTTCAAGCACCTTAATGTTCTTATATGATCAGCCTTACGAATATAGGCTCTATTGATCCCATAGAGAACCACATCATCAAGTTTCATAGCTTGATTTAACATCAATTTCTTAACATTCAAAACAATTGAATCAAGCTCTGAGAAGTGATAAAGAGTCAGAACATTCACTGGAGGTGAGGTTTTAATCACTAGGTTCTCAAGGAAGTCTTTACAAAGATTTATAAGCTCCTGGATTTGATCATCACGAGCATCAACATTCACAAGAGATATATCCTTCAATTGAATTTTGCTATCAGCGAGTGATATGGTGGTGGGAAATTTGCAACCTTTCAAGTGAAGTTTGACTAAGGATTTGGAAGTGAAAATTGACTGGGGTAAAGTGTAGAAAATATTGTTCTGAGAATTTGAAGCCCTAAAATAAATCTCCTTCACATAATTTTTCAAAATTAAAGAAAGCCAATCATTTAATTCAGATTTCAACTTCAAACCTTCTTCTTCCGAGGGATGATAATCCATGTTCAAACAAAAGCTCTTAATTATTGCTCTGTGATTTCTCAGGACTGACAAGTCTTTGTTGATTTTAGTGACGAAATTCTCTATATTAATGACGTCACTATCTTCATCTACTTCATCATCAAGATCAAAGTTAAATTCAAAGGCTGGAAGGGAATCATAGATTCCTTTCCAAGTCTTTGAAACAGCCGACATGGATACTGAATCTTCCAAGGGCAAGTAAAATAAGAGATGTTGCAAAATATGGTCCGGCAACCGGAATATGTCATAGGAGCCATCATATTGGGCGGTTTCCGGTGAGATTTTGTGCCGCTTGATGGGCCTCTTTCTTCTTTTTGGAGCCATGCTTCTGTAAGAATTGAAACAAAAATGATAAAATATTAGAATTCAGACATAGATAGGGTAAAGTATGAGGAATGCTGAAAATAATGAAGTGAGATTGTGGTATTTGTAGAATTTTTTGGGACTTACCAAATATGTGATACATCCAAAATAGTTGAAATATCTGATTTTTTGCATCTTATCTCTTGTGCTGCTTTTGGCAAATATATTTGCATTAACTAATTCATCTTCTTAGAAATGTCTAAAAAGGTTCTAGTTCAATGTCTTACAGGCCCTGTTTTATGTACTAATTAATTTGGTGGGATGAATATTGGTCCTATACAAAGATTATACGTATCCTGATTTTTTATTTGGTATATTCACTAATTAAATGGATATGCATGTATTACTTCTTTTGTAAGGATACTAGTAATTATAAGTTTCCAATGTTTTATAAATTCTAGATGATTTACAATTAATAACTTCCTTTTTTCTGGGTCATTACATGTATTTGAATCTAATGTACATAGACGCAAGTTCATATGATGTTCAATTTTTTTAGGGGTGCGATTGAACGAATGCAACGGCGATTATATATATCACTAATTTCTTATAAAGTGTTGCATGAGAATACTTTTTTTTTTTTTTGATCAACCTGAAAATACTTTATTGATTGCTTAGGATTAAATCAAAAGTGATGTGGCCACCTCAGGCTAAATTAAATGATAAAGAAAAGATGAAACGTAGATGAAAGCAACCATAATTCTGACTTAATGAAACAAAGTTTAAAACAAAAGGTCGCCTTGTGGCTATAATTCAGGCTATTTTCGTAGGGACACGACTGCGAATGCATTTATATCATTAATTGCTTTTATTTTTGGATTTATTCGCCAGCATCTGCTTTACTAGCAATCGACTAATCCGACTTGCAAAAATGTAAGTCAATAATAGAGGAAACTTTGCTATCCGAAGTAATTATTGTGGCTATATACCTGATGATGTTCGAAATCGAAACCATTGGTTAATTAAGCTAGAACAACAATTAATCTATTTAATGCTTTAATTGCTTATATTTGATGCTAGTCTTCATGCACTTTGATTAGTCATCGTCGAAACTAGTACCGTATCGTTTTTTCATTCAAGATAGAGTACGAGTCCGATTTCTTTTTAATGTACACATTAAAATCTAATTTTTTTATTATGTACACGGTGAAGTCCCATTTTTGTCTTTGGTCTAGGGTTAGGGTTTGTACTGGACATGTTGTTTGGGCTTAGAATTAGGGTTAAATAAGTTGGGCTTGGGTCTTTAGTTTTCTTGTCTTTTGTTTTGAACTATTGTATTGACTATTTATATTAATAAAAGTAATCCTTTGCTGCCAAAAAAAAAAAAAAAAACAGAGAATCACATATTGACTTGGGGTGTGTTTGGACTGAATTCTGGAAAAGTGACTTATATATAAGTTAGATTGTGTAATGAGATTTATGTTTGGATTAGCTGTAAAAAACTGACTTATAAATGACTTATTTTCCATTAGTCAAATTGTATATGTTTGGGTTAATTGTGATTAGATATGAAAAATAAGTCCGAATTTATGGGTCTCATCTTATAAGTGACTTATAAGTCAGAAATAAATTGTTTTAAACAATTTATAGCTTATTTTGACTTATAAGCTATAAGTTACTTATAAGTTAAGTTAACAATAAGCCAAAACAATCATGCAAAATAATCTACCAATAAAATAAGTTATTTTTACCCCAAAATAAGTACTTATCAATCCAAACATGCTCATCTGCTTGCACAAATTGCATTGCATGTATGATTTTTTTTTTTAGTTAAAGAGATACACTAAAAGCATGAGGTTATAAGCGGGATCAAAACAACAATTTCCATTAAAAGTCTGATGTTGCAAGTAAGATTGGTTTTAATCCCTCAAATTTCAAACAAAAGGTTTTGGTTTCTTAATCTAGAGAAGCTTGAACTATTTTCCATAAAAAACATTATTTGAAACTTGAAGGACGAAAAACAAAATCAGCACAAACTTCATGGACATAAAGTTATATCAATCCTTTAAAAAGTAAAAAAGAAAAAAATGAACAAATATAATGGTTAAAATTTAAGTTTTGCCAAAACATTATCATATGTTTATGTAATAACGTGTTAAATCAATATCAATCATCAATATATAATATAAATCTAATCCACTACCACCTTTCTCGAAAATTGTGTTTCTCTCACAAATTACTATTCCTAAGGATTCTTATGAATAGTGTTCTCTACAATCATCAATATAAAACATAATATAGTGTATTTAAATTGGCTTTTTTAAACCGAGAAGTAAGTTACCATTGTTGAAAAAAAATGATGTTTGCTTTGGTTTTTTGGCAATCTGATTTATGGATTAGAAGTAAAAATTTGTTGCTTATGGATTCTGGCTTCTGGAATGATGGGTCTCACTCCTTTTGTTATGTATTATTTAATATTTAATAACGTGTGCAGGAAAATTAGACTATTATACCCCTAAAATTCTTAAATAAGATATTTTCTTTTAATCTAAAATTTCTTTTTTATCTCCAAAAGTTTATCATAATAATCTCTAATTATTTTCTTCTACAATATCCTCCTTTGAGCTAAAAGCATAATTTTTTCAAATTATTTTCCTTGAAATAAGAGAGAAACTAAGCTTTTAAAATCATCAAAAAACCCCAAATTTCACTTTTTCTTTCTAAACAATAAGAACGTATGCATATTATATCTGTATTATTTAATAACAATAATCTCTTTTTAAGTAATTTTTCATCTAAACTTACTTTTCAAAATAATCATCCAAACATATTTCTAAAAGTCAGATTGAAAAAAAAATCACTTATATCATCACAAATCCAAATAAAAATCACTTCACACAATCTAACTTTTATCCTAGGAAAATGCATTAAGTAATGGGACAACCCTAGATAGGCTCTTATATTTTGGACAAAAACAGTTCGAAATTTGGGTTCTTATAACAAGAATAATAAGGATCATATGAGAGGGAGAAGTACTTTGGGCAGTTCACCTCAATGAATGTTGAATGGACTATAATATTTTTATTACTATTTTCTAAAAGTGGCAATTATATTTCAAAACAATGATGGCTTTAATTACTATTTTTGGCCACCATAAATTGATAGAGAAAGCAAATGGTGCCAGAGGAAATGCTCCATACTACAAAACCTAGAAGGAGCAACTGATGAAAAGGTGTTCTTTTTTTCTTTTTTACCTGAACTGATTATAATGTCTTGAAAGAAAATTAAAAAGACAAAATGAGCAACATTTGTGTATGAAAGAGGAAAAATTGGCAGGTTAGGTTTGAAGTGGCATATGTTTTTGGACTTTTGACATATTGAAGTTTTGAATTTATTTTAAAAGTAGAGTGAGAGGGTTAGGGAGTTAGGGCCTGTTTGGATTAGCTTCTGGAGAATAGCTTCTGAGAAAAAAGTTGAAAAAGTGCCATTTTTAGCTTTTCTGAAGAAGCTAAAAAAATGGCTTTTGATGAAATGATAGTGTTTGGATGGTTGTTGTGAGAATGGCTTTTTCTATGTGTAAATTACTAAAAAGGACATAAGTTTAATGTATTGGGAAAGAGAGAGGATAAGAGCATTTTCGGTATTTCAATATGACATGTGTAATGATGGTATATTTCTGCCTCGTACTTCGCGTAAAAGGTGAAAAAAGTAGTGGCCTATTTGGATTAGCTTTTAGAGAATAGCTTCTGGGGGAAAAGTTGGAAAAAAAACACTTTTCTGAAAAATAGCTTTTGTAAAAATGAGAGTGTTTGGATGATTGTTATGAGAATAACTTTTTCTGTGTAAATTACTAAAAATGACATAAGTTTAATGTGTTGGGAAAGAGAGAGGATAAGGGTATTTTTGGTAGATCATTGACATGTGTAATAATGGCATTTTTACCTCGTATTTTGTGCAAAAGAGGAAAATTGTAGCTTATTCAAAACCTAGGTTTTGGTGGTCAAAACCTAGGTTTCCAATCCAAAAGGGCTTTTCACATTTTTTCAAGTGTTTAGCTTACCTTTTTTAAAACCTAGGTTTTGAGTCAAAACCTAGGTTTATTTAAAATAAGTGTTTGGCTAAACCTAGGTTTGGACTCAAAACCTAAGTTTTGAATCCTACCCAAACAGGCACTTAGGGTGATATTTTTTTTTGATCAAAAACACTTAGGGTGATATTATAATAGAAAGTACTGGCAATCAATGTAAAATATAATTATTTTATTAAAAAATTCAAATAAGATTATTAATACTAATTAATTGATGCCATCAAAGTCCGCTTAAGTTCTTTTTAGAGTGGAAAAGGTTAAACTATTTATCATAAAAAAAGGAAATAAAAAGGGTGTACTATTTTAAAGGGGACCAATTTTTTTACTTCTAAAAAGTTTGCTACCACTTATTTATTTTTATATAGTATTTATCATAATTTTAATTATTATTAAATCTGAACCATTAATTTTGTCAATCAACCAAACATTAATGAGATGAAAATGGGGAGAAAGAAAGGATAAAGAGTGAACTCAAAATAGTTTATCCAAAGTGTGTTTGGAAGACAGTGTTGCTGAAAAATCTATGCACACAAGCCTTTATTTTATAAATAACTTCACCAGCACCAATACACACACTTTTCAATATCACCATCTATAAAACACGTTTTTACTTATTACCTTTCCCATCATATTTACTTAGTGTTTGGATTGGCTTTTTTAGCCTAATAAGCATGGGTGAAGTGAAAATGTGCTTTTATATGATGTTTGGACCGGCTAAAAAATGATGTGCTTATTGGGTAGATGTGCTTCTAGGGTTGAAACAAAAAAAATGATGCTTTTGCGGTGGAGAAGTGCAGTGGGAGGAGAAAAGAATGCATTGATTTTAATTAGGTAAGAAAATTAGACTACTAAACCCCTAAAATTCTTAAATAAGATATTTTCTTTTGATTTAAAATTTTCTTTTTATCTCCAAACATTTACCATAATAATCTCTAACTATTTTCTCCCACAATATCCTTCTTTGAGCAAAGAAAAGATTTTTTAAAATAATTTTTCTTAAAATAACGGAGAAGCTATACCTTTAAAATCCTCAAAAAAACCCCAAATTTCACTTTTTCTTTCTCAACTTTAAGAACATATGCATATTATATATGTATTATTTAATAATAATAATAATAATAATGTTTTTTTAGTAATTTTTAATCTAAACTTGTTTTTCAAAATAATCATCCAAACATGTTTCCAAAAGTCTGATAATTGAAAACAAATCACTTCTATCATCATAAATCTAAACATAAATCACTTCACATAATGTGACTTTTATTCAATTTTACCTCTGAAAAAGTCAGATTGAAAATGTATCTTTCTCCACCGCCAATCCAAACAGAACCTTACTTTATCAGTTTTTACTTTTCAATACAATTTACTTTCTACTAATTGCAGCTTTCTGCACCATTATAAATCAGTTAGATATTAATCAATTTTCTATTTACTAATTGCATTTAATAGATGTTGAATAATGTTTTAGATTAGTTATCACTTAATCGATAGAGAAATAGGAGAAAAAGCTCCCCGTGCAACGCGCGGGTTTATATTGCTAGTTTTTAAAATAACAACGATTGGCACACACATTAATCATTTTAGACTAGTGGTGTTAGGGTTTAAGGATTAATAGATAAGCTTTACAAAATTAAGGGATTAAATTGGAACCTTGTATAAAGTTCTAGGACTATAAGCTAAGTAAGCTTTTACCTTAATCTAAAATCAAAGAGTTTCATTTTTCTATGCAAGGGAATTTGTTTCTCAGAAGGCTGTAATAAAACTGGGCACATAGTATAGGATATATGTAATCTAACGTTACACAAAAATATTTGGCCAAAAACTTGGATGACACAAAATATATGAGATATCATGCAACAGAGATAATATAGACGTTGGAGTTGGAGGGAGAGAGACGATATACTACTTTTTTTTTGGGCCAAAAAACGATATACTTTTTTTTTGACCTGAGAATGATATACTACTTGACAAAAAGGATTTTACACTATAACACTTTTTATACTGTACTGAGGAGGATATATTATGTTATAGTCAATTCGACTTTTATGTCTTTGTTATTCCTTTTCCATCTTCAACTCTATAGCCATCTATAGCATATTTACACTAAATCCCTTAGCCTCTTCAAACTATCTTTTTTTTAAATTGACTTACCAAAAACACCATAAATTAAACCTTACTTTCTATTAAGGATATGAAAGCCCAATAGCATGTGGGCCCAAGTCTAGTAGTCTTAGCTTAGTAAGAGTGGTTTACAGCTGTATTCTGTTGACTATAATTCCACGTGTCTGTTATGTATTGGTTATGATGTAACTGCCCTCTTGTATCTAAACTAATTATATATATACATACACGTGACTCATCAGAGCAGGTTGAGTTCACTTTCTTCATTCTTTGCTTTTTCCGTTCTCTGATTTCTCTCTTGGTATCAAAGCAACCAGGTTTCTTAGCGTGAAAACTCAGCTTTTCTCTGCTTCAATGGAGGAATCTTTGCTTGGAACTCCAACCTCGACTCCAGTTGCACAACCTGTGCAGACTAAAGCAATTCCTTTGCTGAGTAGCCTCAACCAGATGGGATCGATCAAGCTGGATCGATCTAACTTCAGGTTGTGGCATTCTCTGGTTCTTCCGGCTCTTCGTGGTCATCGTCTTGATGGCTACGTTCTTGGCATGAAGCCTTGTCCACCAAAGTTTATTACTGATGAATCTGGAATCAGAATTCATCCAGAATTTGATGAATGGCTCGCCACTGACTCGATCATATTCAGTTGGCTCTTGAGCACGATGACTGCCGATGTCGCGTCACAACTCCTCCACTGTAACACCTCCGGTCAATTGTGAAAGGGAGTAATCGATTTGATGAGTGCACACTCCAAATCCAGAGTTACAATGTACAAATATGATCTGCAACAAACGCGCAAGGGTTCGAGTTCGATTGAAGAATATTTGTCTAAGATGAAGGCGATTGCGGATAACCTAGCTATGGCTGGTAGTCCGATTTCAGAATCTGATTTGATTACTCAGGTTCTCGCAGGGCTTGGAGGAGATTATACTCCGATTGTTCTTTATCTCACAGATAAAGAAAATTTGACATGGATCGACGTTCATTCTCGTCTCTTGACCTTTGAAAGACATCTAGATCGAACATCTTTCTGCTGTTGATTCGGTGAGTAAATCATTCGCTAATGTTGGAATTGGTGCTAATCATGGTTCTTCTTCATTTCAACCTCAGTCAGGATCTCGGCCACCATGGCGCAATAATAATGGCCAGCGTTCACAACAATCCAATCAACGTGGAGGCAGAGGACGTGGACGTTCAACTCGTTCAAAGCCTACCTGTCAGGTTTGTGACAAATATGGTCACTCTGCTAAACAGTGCTATTACAGATACGATCGCTCTTATTCAGATGATGTTCCTTCCAAGAACACTGAATCTTCTGCCTACATTGCCATGCCTGAGATGGTGAGTGATCCAGACTGGTATATGGATAGTGGTGCCACTAACCACATTACACATAAGATGTTCCTGGTACTAGTGATTCAGGTACTATTTTAGTAGGAAATGGATCTCGTCTACATATTCAAAAATCTGCTTCTGCTGTCATTGGCAATAATATTGCTATGAATAATGTTCTTGTTGTTCCTGCAATAAAGAAGAACCTAGTTAGTGTAGTTGAACTAACTGATGATAATGATGTGGTTGTTGAATTTGATTCCTTACATTGTCTTGTGAAGGACAAAAACACGCACAAGGTGCTGCTAACAGGGAGAAAAACTAATGGACTTTACAGATTGGATCGTGCACCGGCCTTTCATAAGGATCGTGGTGGCACAAGCACATTTTTGTTGTCTGCTCTAGATACTTGGCATAAGAAACTTGGCCATGCTTCTTGTAGTACTGTTAAACAAGTATTGAATGATTGTAAAATTTCTGTTACGTCCAAAGACAAACTTAGTTTTTGTGATTCTTGTCAATATGGCAAGTCTCATGCATTGCCTTTTCCTCGTTCAACTTCTCATGCTTCTTCTGTTTTGGAGCTTATCCATACTGATCTGTGGGGTCCTGCCCCTGTATCTTCTGTTAATGGATACAAATACTACATTTGCTTTCTAGATGATTACAGTCGTTTTTCTTGGATTTATCCTTTGCATAATAAAGGAGAAGCTTTTGGTGCATTTAAAAATTTTAAAGCTATGGTTGAGAATCAGTTTGACAAACGCATTAAAACTCTTCAAAGTGATTGGGGAGGTGAATTTAGATCATTCTCTAATTTTCTTCTTGAGAGTGGAATCATTTTTCGTCATTCTTGTCCACACACTTCAGCTCAAAATGGAAGGGTTGAGCGTAAACATCGTCATGTTGTTGAAATGGGATTGAGTATGTTAGCTCAAGCATGTATGCCTATTAAGTATTGGTGGGATGCTTTTGCTATGGCAGTGCACATCATTAATCGGTTACCTACACCTATTGTTGATAAATCACCTTTTGAAGTTTTATTTGGCTCCAAACCAGATTATAAATCTCTTCAGATTTTCGGATGTGCTTGCTTTCCTTGCTTACGACCATATAATAGTCATAAACTGCAGTTTAGGTCAGAAAAATGTACTTTTCTTGGACCTAGTGGAAAGCATAAAGGTTATAAATGTTTAAGTCCCAGTGGTAGAATCTATATCTCTCGTCATGTTGTGTTTAATCAATTTGATTTTCCTTTTTCGAAGGAAAGTTCAGGTGGTTTAGGTGATTCTTCCTCTGCATCTTCTCAATCTGCCACATTGGAGGGTGTTGGTGTTTTGGCAAGTATTCCCTCTTCTTCTACTCTTGATCATGGTATTACTAATTTGCCACATCCTTCGAATGTTTCTGATGATGTTCAGCAGGATAGTGTTGCTGTTCAACATGACTTATCTATTGCACCAATAGCTGAGTCACCAGTTAGATCTTCCACAGCTTCAACCACTGACAGTTCTATGACTGCACCTTCCTTACCTCCCATCCAGAACAATCATCTTATGACTACTAGAGCTAAGAATGGAATTTTTCGTCACAAACATCCTTTTGTTGGTGTTGCAACAGGGGATTTTTCTCCTGAGCCTAAATCTGTTAAAGAGGCTTTATCACATCCAGACTGGAACCTTACTATGGAAAATGAGTATAATGCACTTGTCAAAAACAATACATGGATTCTTGTTCCACCATCTTCTCAGCAACATGTTGTGGGTAATAAATGGGTGTTTAAGAAGAAATTTAAGAGTGATGGATCTCTTGATAAATTCAAGGCTCGTTTAGTTGCAAAGGGTTATTTACAAGAGCCCGGTGTTGATTTTGGTGATACTTTCAGTCCAGTTGTTAAGATGACGACTGTGCGAGTTATTTTGACTCTTGCTTCTTGTTATCGTTGGGAGGTTCGTCAACTTGATATTAATAATGCCTTTCTTAATGGTTTTCTGTCTGAAACAGTGTATATGAAGCAGCCAGAAGGTTTTGTACATCCTACCAAGCCTCATTTTGTTTGTAAATTGACCAAAGCACTATATGGCTTGAAGCAAGCTCCTCGGGCTTGGTATGATCGTCTTCGAGATACTCTTATTTCTTGGAAATTTCAGAATTGCAAATCTGATTCTTCTCTGTTCTTCTATAAGGACCCTTCACAGGTTTTGATATTGCTGATATATGTTGATGATATCTTGGTCACAGGGAGCAACTCGGTTAGTATTGGTCATTTCACTACCAAGTTGAATGATATATTTGCTCTTAAAGACTTGGGTCCCATTCATTATTTCCTTGGTTTTGAAATCTTTCGGGATTCCAAAGGTTTTGTTTTATCTCAAACCAAGTATGTTACAGATTTGCTTTCTCGCTGTGGCATGTTGGACTGTACACCATGCTCAACACCCATGGTTACTAGCCGTACTCTGTCTCAAAATGATAGTGAGTCTTTCTCTGATCCTTGGCTGTATCGTAGTATTGTTGGAGGATTACAGTATTTGGTTAATTCTAGACCTGATATTTGCTACAGTGTCACTAAACTCAGTAAATTTCTTAGCTCTCCTACCATTTTTCATTGGCAAGCAGTTAAGCGGCTTCTTCGTTATTTGAAGGGTACAATTGATCGTGGTGTTTTACTTCAGCCTTCAATCCCGCTTAATCTTGTTGCTTACTCTGATGCTGATTGGGCATTATGTCCAGATGATCGTCGTTCTACCAGTGGATATTTTGTTTTCCTTGGTGGTTCTTTGGTTTCTTGGTCTTCCAAGAAACAAATAGTTGTTTCTAGATCTTCTGCTGAATCTGAGTATCGTGGGCTTGCTAACACTGCTGCTGAGCTTTCTTGGCTCCGTTCTCTTTTACAGGAACTTCAGATGACACTTTTATCTGCTTATGTTATTTGGTGTGATAGCATCAGTGCTGCTGCCTTAGCCTCTAATCCTGTTCTTCATGCTCGAACCAAGCATATAGAAATTGATGCTCACTTTGTTCGTGATCAAGTTCTGAGTAAGCAACTTCGAGTTCAGTATGTTCCTTCTGCTGATCAGCTGGCTGACTGCCTTACAAAACCTCTTGGAACATCACGTTTTCTGCTGCTTCGTGGCAAACTCGGACTTGGGTCATCCCAGTCTCGTTTGAGGGGGGATATTAAGGATATGAAAGCCTAATAGCATGTGGGCCCAAGTCTAGTAGTCTTAGCTTAGTAAGAGTAGTTTACAGCTGTATTCTGTTGACTATAATTCCACGTGTCTGTTATGTATTGGTTATGATGTAACTGCCCTCTTGTATCTAAACTAATTATATATATACATACATGTGACTCATCAGAGCAGGTTGAGTTCACTTTCTTCATTCTTTGCTTTCTCCGTTCTCTGATTTCTCTCTCTTTCTGTATCAGTCACATATTCCCGAATACACATAAATTCACTCACAAAGATGAAAAAGTTTACATAATTTTAACAATAACAACAACAAAACTTTATCTATTAGGTGGGGTTGACTATATAAATCACACGATGCCAATATATTCTACCAGTAAGTAACTGTATATTTGGATATGTCATTAACAAAAAGATTTTGTTCTATAACTCTGCCTAAATTTTACAGCCGACCTAAAGTCTGAAGTAAAGAAGGAGGGTTGTGTTAAATCCTCGACAGCAAACTTAAAACTTTGTCGAATCTTTTATGAAAATAAAAAGATTCACATATTTTCTAACCCATAAGTTTAAAACTCATAGAAAGAAGCATGGGTCTGGGAGATATCAAAAGGTTTCTCTGAACTTGGAGACACAGTACTTCGTAATTAGGCTTACAATAGCCTTCCCTTAAACCTCACACTCCACGCTTTCTACCTGCTAAGTCATTTAAACTCAATTCTAATACGACCTAAAAGATTTAAAAACTAGATTTGAAGCAGCTAATATATATTTAATTGTTACTATATATATTTTCTTTGATACTCCTCTTTATTACCTTCATTTCTAATGATCACTTGGCCCTGTTTGTACGAAATCTCTAGAAAACTCTAATTGAATAAACTACACCCCCCTCTATGTCTTATTCTTCTTAATTACAAAAGGGTTCGTATAAGATACGTGGAATTGAATTCATGACCTCCCACAAGTAGGGGATGATTTGATACCAATAGGCCACAGGGTCATTGTTATAAATCATATTATTCTATAGTCAAACACATTTTCCTAAACACATAAATTAATCCATACAGATATCAATATAAAAGATTCACAAGTTTGATTTACTTTTCCAAAAACAGAAACATTGTTATTAATTCACGAAATCAGAATATGATGCTATAAAATAATGGCGCGTATATAAATTTCGTCCTGAAGTTTTTGGCATCTGTATGTATACATACATACATATACATATATATATATATATATATATCACTTACGCGAATGAAACCAGTTCTGTGTGGTGAATTTAAGGTATCTTCTTGAGTCATCAAGACCAACAGACGAGTGGGATGACAGGTCCAAAACAAAGCATTGAGGAAAGACGAGTAATTGGAAGCAGCTGGAATGCATTCAAGAACCAGCATTGTCACATTAGTTGGATGATACACAACTTCATGTTCTTTCAGCTCTTCCAGACTCAGCAGATTCTGTCCATTCATCGAAGTCGTTCAAAAGTTAATGTGTGTGTATTAATTCCACAAAATAAGTTAAATTCATGACATTGAAGTTTATTGATCGAGCCATAGAATTGCTAAGTATCCCTTTAGTCCAGAATATAAGTCGCTACTTCAACCAATTCATCAGAAGCAAGAAATGGTAATTGACAATAAATAAGTACCGTCACAGTGGCTTCTAATCGTGGAACAATGCATTATTCTGTAAGTGGCTTATATTATGGATAGGAGCTGAGGGAGTACATGCGTTCAACTCTCTTCAGCTCTTCAAAGATACAAATAGTGTCATAGCATGTAATGAGTATAAATCTTTAGAGAACTGCACCCCCAAAAGTTGGTCGTTGGAGCCAGTGGACCCAAAGTGGGCCCTCTTTCAAGGCAACCATTACTGGATGATGGACTGATGATGACACAAGCTAAACCAAGTATCTTGAAGAAGAATCGATATATATATATATATTTAATGTGCGCGCGCGCGCTCGCTGTTCGATTTCACATCACACATGAGACTACCAACTTCCATCAATTTTCTATTTAATAAACCACGCAATATTTCTTTAAAGATATATAAATGATCATAATTCAACTACCTTAGTTATATATCAATTAACTCAAATCACTCTGAATCGGGAAACGTAACAATGACCATGACAACAATGACTAGATCACATCATAATTGGAAAAAAAGGATTCAACGTGCATGAACACCTCTAGGAGTCAAAAGAAATTCTTTCACTGAAGTTACACACGCAAACAAGAGAAATAATGCCTCATAAAAATAGATTGTACCAACCCAAAAGCAAAAGCACATATATATACCTGAATAACAATCCGATGCAAGTGTATTTCCAGCAATGGATGGATCAGATTTTGAGAAAACTTTCCGAGCCTAAAAAGTTGAGAGCTATCAATACCACCAGAAGAATGACCAAAATGATGAAGCTCAACTTTCTCACTCATTCTCAACATTGTAATCTCAGGAAAAGAAAATCCAGTGAAAATGATTTCTCTTAGTCTTGGAGCATCAATCTCCACAACTATAGGCACCTCAAGCCTCAGACATTCACACAAAGAGACAGTCTTTAGACTTAGACTCTTAATCTCTATATTCTCATTGTGAGCCATATATAATTGTACCATCTCCAAAAATGGGAGGCTTGAGATCAATTCTTTAACCCACTTGAAGGCCCCAGTGTCCCATATTAAGCACTTTAATGTATTTACATTCCAAACCCCAAAAGCATATACACTTTGAATCCCATTGAAGAGCTCACCGAATGAGGTTAAAGTCGGAGCAGTGCCGCCTCGGGCCCTCTCTTCAAGAAACTTAGGGACCAAGGGGATAGTGGGAGCTACCCCCGAGTGTCGTTCTCTTGAGAAGCCTAAAATGCAAATGATAACCTAATAGCTAGATGCAAACTTGGCAAAGCGGGTAAAACATTTTTTTACTTGTATGTTCAAGAAAGAATTTAGATTGGATTTAAACGGGAGATTTGGATTAAAAGGGATAATTATTCTTGGTAAATGGAACCTTTGGGAATCATTGCTTCTTAAGGTTTTTGGGAGTTGAAAAATGGCCAATTTCCTAAAGAATCCTAGAGGAATCCCTCTAGGCTAGGCTTAGATTAATTTAACTAACGCCGGAACCCCGCACGTTAATTAACTCAACCTAAGTTGATTAAGCACTTGACCCAATTAAATCTACTAATCACAAGGGACTATTAATCCTACAACCGGGACCCCAAATTGCAACCAAATTAGCCTATTAATTCCAATTTATTGGTGGAACCCCATCCAATAACTTGAACCCAATAGGTTGAAGTCCAATGTCACTCAAGCAATTAGTAGATTTACTTGCCAATTTCTAAACATAAATACTTGACACCATGATCCACTAAACAAGAACCCCCATTTAGCACAAGATTTTAACAAGAAAACATATATTAAATGATGAACCCATACAAATAAAATATGCTCAAGTCAATAAGTTCAATGTCAAGCATCCATACAAAGAAAATAAACAAGACAAGTTGTTTCTACCACTCTCATACAAGATATAGAATAAGCTTATAACCAAATGCAGAAAACAACTCCTAGAACCCTAGAAAAATTGTAATACACAAGAGGAAGAGAGAATGGAGAACAACACTCCCCTTTGAAGCTTCAAGCTCCTCCCTTGAGCTCCATCACCAAGAATAAATGGGTTTAGCTGCTGCCTTTCATAGGAGAAGCATCAACCAAGGTGGAGGAAATGGTGGCAGCCATGGATGTTGGGTAAAGAAGAAGGTGGAAGATGAAGATGAGATGAGAGAGTTGAGAGGATTAGGGTTTTTGTGTGTTGTGGATGACCAAATCTGCCTTCTAGGGTTTAGATTTAAGTATTTATAGGTCCCCCAAGTCGGGTCTAAGAGTGGATATTAAGTTGGATCCGAAACAAAGGCCCAAAACGCGAACTGAAAAATTCTGCAGAACAGCGTCTCGCCGTCACCTCGCCGCAGCGAGGTGCATTGCTCTCTGGAACTCTTGGGGCCTTTTCGCCGTGGGCTCGCCCATGGCTAGCTCATGTCTTCTCTGCCAAAATTAGGCCTTCCTCGCCGTCTGCCTCGCCGCGACGAGATGCCTTCAGTTCTGCCTCTTTGTTTGGCCTTTTTCTTCGTTCCGGGTCCAATTTTTTGGTTCTGAGCGACCCTGCAAGTGGAAACAAGACTAAACAAGGATCAAATAGCCCTATAAACCAATTCATACAAATTAATCTACAATTATGGCTAATTAACCCTAATCTAACACTAATTTCACCTAAGAGTCTAAGTTCTACATTAGACATTATCAGACCAATATCGCATCTCAATCATGTTAATTGCCTCAAATTAGGCATATAAAAACCATACAAATCAGAGATTTATCACCCATATAGAACTAATGTTATAAGATTTATAGCTTGATCTACATGCAAAGTCAAAACATTAACTTCAATTGGAGGAAAAGTTCTAATGGACAACTTCTCTAGAGACTTCCTAGATTGATTCACAAGATCCTGGATTTGATCATTACGAGCAGCAACATCCTCCAGAGTTATCTCTCTAAGACACATATAAATTCATTATCAACCAATGGAGTAATGTCAGAGGGAAACTTGAAACCTATGAGATGGAGTTTAACTAAAGACTTAGAATTCAAGACTGACTTGGGTAAAGTGCAAAAAATAATGTCATCATTATTCTCTGGAGACTCAGAAACCCTAACATTTAACTCCTTCACATAATTTCTCATAACTAAAGAAAGCCATTCATGGAGGAGGTGAGAAACCCTAGACCTTTTTTGCCGTGGAAAATTAATGGTCAGAGAGAAGGTCTCAATTATTGCAATTTGAGATCTTAGGGTTGATAATGAGCTTTCTATTGAGGAAATAAAGTCCTCAAGAGGGGTATTTTCGTCATTATGATTGAAGGTAAAGTTGAAAACTGGAAGTGAAATCCATGCATTTCTCAAAGTCTTTGAGGTGGCTGAGAGTGAAACTGAATCTTGTACTGGTAAGAAGAAGAAGATTCTTTGAAGAATCTCCGCCGGTAATCGGGATATTCCGTCGGAGCCGGCGAGTTTGTGAGGTTGTTTGCTTCTTGAAGCCATGATTGTCTGGTCACTATTGCCGTGAGAATTCTGGAAATTTTTACACAGAAGAGATAGGCCTGAAGAATTTTGGTGAAGCCCTAGACAGGACACTGAAACTCACAGTTATAAATAGATAAATTAGACCCTTTTTTAATTTTGTAGGAAATTTGAGAGTTACAGCAAACACGTGAAAGTAGGGGTGTTCATGGGACGGGACGGGACCGGGACGACCCCGTCCCGTCCCGTCCCGAAGAAAAGTGTTCGGGACGGGGTTTCCGTCCCGTGTCCCGTCCCGTCCCGAACTTGTCCCGGTCTCAATCGGGACGGGACGGGACAGGCCTTGTCCCGAAACTTTTTCCCAATTAAAAAAATTGACCCAAAAATATTTTTTTTGCAGAGTAACACACTTGGTGGGTGATTTTATAGTATAATTAAATCTCCTCCAGTGCCATGAGCACTCCATATTAATACATAATAAACCAAAAACATAATAATTAGAGCAAAAAAAGTAGCAACAACTACACATTTAAATAGAGTTTAAAAAAACTTCAAATGTGATGTGTTATACATAGAGCACAGTGGAAGCAGACAAGAAATTTGAGATCAATGAATGGTTGGAACTTAGTTTAGAAGTTAGAGTTATATATTTTTTTAAAAAAATATTCATATATACTCACATATGAGACAGATGACACATGTATTTTTTTAAAAAAAAATATGAACATACATATATATATTCGGGACGGGACGGGATCGGGACGACCCCGTCCCGAGTCCCGTCCCGTCCCGAAGTGGTACTCTGTCCCGTCCCGGTTTGTCCCGTCCCGAAAATTTTCGGGACGGGACAATCCGGTCCCGAAATGGCCGGGACGGGACGGGACGGACCGGGACGGGACAGAGTTGAACAGCCCTACGTGAAAGAGACAATGTCCATAAAGAATAATATATGGGCTTTGTCTGAATTCTTTTGATGTCATTTTCTTCCTTTTTTATCCGTAAAGTATGCATTTACTTATTGATCTCATTAAATTGTATTCAATATAATCTCTAGTATTCATTGTTTCCTGCTCATTTAATTAACCAATTAATTGGTGGGGTGAATTTGCTTATTCCACCTTGCTATAATGACGAAAATGCACCTTCTAGAAGGCTTTTTTTGTAAAGCCTTTGCTAGTTTCTATAAGTATTAATCATTTTTTTTATATATGCATATGCTTAATAAGGAGAGGGAGAAAATAGATATTAATATAATACTTCCTCCGGTCCTAATTATAAGACCACTTTGACTTTTTTGACTTCTTTTTCAGTTCAAAAAAAACAATAGTTTCAGTCCCAAAAAAATCTTTTTTCCTCAAAACTAATTTATTCTACTTATAAACTAACATATAATCTAATTTCAAGTGACATATGTTATAATTTAGTGGTCTAATTTGCTTCCTTAACTTTCACAAAAAAAGTCAAAGTGATCTTATATTTAGGATCAGAGGGAGTATAATGTTGGAATTGAGTAAAATTAATAAGGTATATATTGGAAATCACTTGAAATTTCTAACAAATTTAATACTTTTAACTATTTTTATTGGTATGTATAAATTAGCTAGAAAGCTCTTATAACATGGACCAAAGGAGTATCTCCTAATTTCTTTCTTTAAATTGTCCTTATTAAATTATAGTAAGGGGCATTACCAAGAGTAGTTCTAACACCACTAAGGATTGAAGAAGGTATTTTTTTTTATGGATTAAGGTGAAATTTGAACAACATGGTCTTAAACGATGAACATCTGATACCAATGTTTTTAGGTGAAAAAAAAAATACACAAATTATTTAAAGTGAAGGCACAAATAACACAATCATTGTCTGATCATTATTTTTTATGTAGTGGTCCCAAATGATATCCTCATAACTTGTACTCCAGCTCGGAAACTCTACATTAAAGTTCTGAGATAAAATCTACATGGGAAAATCATACCTTTAAAACAGAAGGTATCGATTTTAGAAGATTTGTTTTCTTAGGAGTTCTGATTTTTTTTTAAATGAAATGACGTAGTTTTATATCAATTGAGGTTCAATAGAGAGGAACATCAATGGAGAGTTTCGGAGCTGCTTGTATTCTCTAGCTTGTCGGTCTTTTGTGGGTCCCACTAATTTTTTTTACCCCAGCCCCTTCACCTTCCCCAAGTTCTCTAGACCTCCCTTCGTTATTTCTCTCCATTATTTTCCATTCTAAGCGACCGGAATGCACTTATCATTTCCATCAATATGGCCTTTCTTCTTCCTTCTGCACTCGTCTCCGCCCATCTTTGTATATCTCATTCTGTTCATTCCTCTCCAGACTAATACATCAACGGAGAATAACCTCATCATATTCAGTAAATCAAAGCCTCATCAGTTTTTAAACACTTCTTTATATAGCTTGAATGGCATCGACCTCGAGTTCCACCCCAAGAACACCAAACTCATCTTTAGAGTTTTTTTGTTTTAAAATTGCACCAAAACCATTCTTTAATAAATAACTAACTTTAACTACCTTTTTAATATCTAAAAGTAGTTGTATAACTCTTATGTTAATAAACATTCTTTAATAAATAACTAACTTTAACTACCTTTTTAATATCTAAAAGTAGTTGTATAACTCTTATGTTAATAAACATAGAAGGAAGTACTTATTTTATTTTTCCAATCTATATATTGTCATGGAGATCAGTATTTGACTTATTATAATCTCTGGTTAATAATTATAATCGCATCGAATTATTTTATTGTGCCAACCAAACACCTTCAAATGCAACCTAAGTGTAATTAAGATGCATCATTTGTGATTAATTCAATAGTGCCATAAAATGAATAAAAGACACTCTTTTGGTTTTTAAATGTAGAACATATTTATCCAATTTAATTCAACTAAGAATGCTAATAAAATTAGTTAATATGACATTATTTCTTCAACACCTTGATCATCTTCAATTATTTTCTCCCCCTCTTTTTTGTTTGATTATTGTTTAAAAAGTACCAATAAGAGTCAAAATCAACTCTTTAAACAAGTCATATATATATATGTGTGGGTGTGTGCGCGCGCCAATTTGAGAGATGTGGCTTCCATTAGAATTTGGGGTGGTAATTGGGTCACCCCAATGTTTAACTTTCCTAAAAAACATGACAACAATTTGGACTTCATTATCAAGTATAAGGACTTGTTAAGGATCTCATTATTGGTGGCAAGTGGGAGCTTACACCCCATGGGTTGGGTTTCTCGCATTATCATTTCTCTCATTATCTTTTCATAGTCTTATATCTACTATTATAAAAAATATGGATAGTTGATATGTAATATTTTATTAAATTATTATTAAAATATTTTATACATTAATTTTTTTATAATACAAGTATACACAATCCAGTTCAAAACTTAACATGCATGTTGAAATTAGTAATTTATATGTTAAAAATATTATAATAATATTATATAAAATATTACATCTGGATCATTAATTTTTAAATCTAAAAGTGAATAAGTGATTATGAGAAGAAAGCGAGAAATGAGATTATGAATGTATCCTCTTCAATTCCTACAATCATATACTTCATAATCAAGTATTTATTATATGAACAATTTCCGTAAGTGATGCTGAGGCAACTAATTAACGAAGCTCTCGCTAATAAGAAACGCTCTCATACTTTGAACACCGGCCATTCCTTTCTTTGCCCAAGAGCAGATGTGTTTGGTTTGTCTGCCATCTAATACCTAGATATTGGATGATGTACACATACTTAAAAGATAGAATAATAGAATAATTGACTACCATAGTATCCTCAAGAACCGTGAATCATTTACCATCAAATATTAACGAGTGACCATGATATATATCTCCTTAATAGACTGGATTCTTTGGTTTATTTGAAAAAGGCAGGTAATAATAAAATATAAACTGTCTAAATAAGATCTAGATAATCTAGATATGTTTGGCTCTTCTCATTCATCTCTTTTATGAGTACAAAAATCAATTCCTTTAATATAAGGCTTAATTGACTATTATTTTAGAGATATATGAAGGAAACTATATAAATTATTTAATTATAGTATATGTTATGTCATATTTCTCAAAAGCTTTGTCAATAATTAGATTTATCAATTAATAAGTTAAAAAAGTTAATTTAAAAAAATAAATATAAAAGATCAAATGAAATAAAAATCTCATATATATGTAGAACCAAAAATCAATCTTAACTAACTTTTGTGAAGCTCCAATATATCGTTCAACATATTATCAATCTAGCTCTCCTCTCATCTCTAGATGGGTTGTCTTACAATTTCATTCCTCTGGGAAATTCTAAAGCTGACGCTTATGTGGGAGTGTACCCTTAAGGATGTGTTGCCTAACTTAACACATGAGGATGAGTGTTGGTCAACGTTCTTTATGTTTACTTTCGGTTCTTCCAACTAGAGTTGGTAATACGAGCGGGCCCGACAGGTTTGGGTTGGGCCCAAAAAAGCCCGTGAAAAAATGGGTCGGGCCCAAAAACTCGTTTTGAATATAAGTTTGATTTTTCAGCCCGGACCATATTGTTCGAGTTTTTTGCCGGGCCCCAAAAAAACCCGTTTTAAGCCCATATTTACCAATTTTTCCCCTTTTTTCGAATGGGTTCCCCCATTTTACAATCTAATTATAATACAAATATACAACACAAGATTATAAATTCAAGTTCAAGTTTTTAACATATTTCAAATAACAAAAATGATAGTAAAATATAGAATACAATGTTCAACTTCAAATACTCCAAAATACAATAAATCCATGAACTAAATCTAAAATTCAAGAGGCCAAGATTCCAAATTTCAAATTTCCAATTCAAAAGCAATTGTATCATTATCATTTTCCTACTCCTAAATAAACTACTATTAGCAAATGAAGAAGCAGAATACCAACCATCAAGTGGATATGTTTTGCATTTTTTTGTGCCAAAAAAGTTATGAAAGGATTTAATCTCCTAGTACATTATAAAGTTTTACTAAAGTAATCTCAACTAGGAATTTAATTTCTACATTTGTTCACATTTTTAATATTAATAAAGGCCTACATTCAGACACATTTATAAATTACTAATAATACATAGTTATTTTTAATTAAGTGGAGTGTAAGGGGCCAGAGTTAAAATGGAAACATGGTAATTAAGGAAGGAAATTAAGTAAAAAAAATGAGGTCAAAAGTATGCGAGAGAATGGAGAAAAAGAAGGATTTAAGCTTCAGTTCAAAAAAGAAGAAGAAGAAGAATTTAAGAGTGTAAGAGTTGTCCATCATTGAATTTATTGAGTAATAGGAATTTTGATGGAATCATTTATTTTTGCAATTACTAATTCGAAGATAAGATGAGACTCATTAAGAAGGGAAGATAGCGTTTTTTTTTTTAAAAAAAAGGAAAAATGGTTCGGGTTGGCCCATGGGTTTAACGGGTTAGCCTGTCATGAGCTCAGGTTTGACAGGTTCAGACCTAAAAAACCCATTTTAATGTGGGTCCTATTTTTCTTAGTCCATATTCATATTTTTTTACGGGTTTTGGGTTGACCTACGGGTTTTGGCTCGTATTACCGGCTCTACTTCCAACTACTCGTATTTGGCTCTTCTGTTATTCCAGTTGTTGTGATTATTTCTCTCCTTTATGAATGCATGTAAGCTTTGGTCTGGTTTTTAATTTATAGAAGTATATATCTTTGCCCAAAAAAAAAAACATAAAGTCCGATTCCATATTATCTCATACATTAATTATTTCATTTTCATCATTTTTAATGGAATTTTTTCTTGTGCATTAATTAAACACTAAGTATTTTTACAATATCTCAATGACTATTAATTACAACTACCATATTTTGTTCATCATTAAGCGTTGCATTCGCTGGTTTTAACTCAAGAGTCAAGAGTATGAATGTATGATAAAATTGAAGGAATTATTCTGGGATAATAAATTTGTCATAATGATCTAGTGATTACTAAGTCCCAAAAGAAACACAGTTTAATGACGGAATATATATTATCGGAATTTGAACTTGAAACCGACAGGATTTTTCACGGTTAGAAGGAGTAAGAGGAAGAAGAAAGAGAACGAGAATATCTGATGTAAATTTTGAGTTATTAATATAATTTCCCTTTCCAGTTAAAAAAGAAAAAAGAGAACGAGAAAGATACCCGATGGTCACATGTTATATCTTCCTGTTTATGAAGGAAGGGATATTCTTTTAGGAATCTATATATCTTTAAAAAGTTATGCTCAACACTGTTCATAGAGCCAATTGTTGTGGCTCCTCTCACAGATGTACTGTTCATTGAGCCGAATAAGCCGGTGAACAGTGTTGGCTTCATTGGGCTTTGGGTTGGTGTTTTAATATTACATAGCTTTATTTTTTTGTTTCCTCCTTTGTCTGTCTTTGGGTCATTTCTGTCTATATTATACTATATGCTTTATTTTTTGTCTGTTTCTTAATTTTCCCCCCTATATTCATATTTTAGTTCCCTCCAATTGCTTCGAGTTTTGAATTTCGAATTTCAAATTTTAAAATCTGATAATCTCTACCTTCCTTTAAAGTTTTCGTTTCAGCCATTTTTGTAATGTTTCCCTCCCTCATTTATATCCCCAGTTTTCTCTCTTCTTTCTCTGTGACTATTTTTTCTTCTTCCCATTCTTCTTCTAATGAAATCTTTTGATTATGCAGAAACAGCCAAAACAGAGGGAAAGCAATATTGACGCCAAGAGACTTGCTTCAGCAAGAATTCGTCTTCAAGAGAACTACTAGCAAGCCGAAAATGGTGGAATTACCATTTTTAATACTTCAATTTTTCTTTCATCTAGCTATCTTAGTGAGAATGTGTTTGGTAGATTATTATTTTGACATGGTTAATTTGTGTGTGTGTGTGTGTGGTGGTTTACAGCCAAAAAGCAAAGAACCATTCAGGTGATGGACATCCATGAGCTGCCAGAAACGAAAGCCATGAACGCCTTTTTTGCAAAGAACAAGGGCGGTGGCGACTCTCAAGGAAGGCATTGGTGATATATGTAGTTCCACAAAATTACATGTAATAAACAGCTTCTTAGGTGATGCCTAAAAATACCAAACTGGCTGAACCCTTTTCATTTTGTCTCCAAAAAAGAAACCTTTTCATCTTCCTTTCTATGATTTTTATTTAATTGATAATAACAAAAAGAATCATAGAAACTAGATATAAAGTCTCCCCGCACTATTTTTCTCTGAAAAAATAGCACCATAATTTAGACAGTTCGCATGCTTACTTTCCTTTGTATTTATTCAGGTTGTTCAGATATAGGTAGCCATATTAACCGCTTGTAATTATTCTTCTTCTCCCTTCCTCTGTTCCCTTTTGTCAGTTATAAAACCATTAGATTATGTAAAACTCTGATATGCATCTCATATCAAAATATGAACTTTGTTGTGCTAATAGTTAGTTCGGTTGCAGTGTTCAAGTATCTTCCCCCGGGGAGGTTGTCAGTTATAAAACCATTTTTACGTGTTTTTGGGAGTATACATATACACACACATATATATATCTGTGTGTGTATTTGGGATTTTTGTAAATATATAGAAATTTATTTTTGTAGTTATTTATTTATATTGTCAATTAACTCTACATGCTTGAGTTCACCGGAAGAGGGCCGGGCATGAGTAAATGAAAGATGCGAATGTTTTTTTTTTGAAGCAATGGACCTTTTAGTTCTTCTGTTTGTACTGTTTGGTGCTTTTTTCATCTTTCTTTCCTGGTTTCTATTAAGGTGGCATAATATGAAGCATCTTTATTATAAGAATCATTATCTCTTCTTAAGGATTATCTCTAGGCATATGGTCCACATATCTAAGCTTAAGTCTCTTCTTCATGTTCACTGGTGCTTGCGAGGACGAGTTTCTGTTACTCAAGTTTCTGGAAATCATTTTCTCATATTCTTCCAAGATACAAGAGACTGGAAGTATATTTTAAATCAAGGAACATGGAGACTTCAGAGTTTTTTATGCATATTTTCTCAATGGATCCCTGAGTCTTCTATTCAAAGTTTGAATCTTGGTTTAGCTCATGTTTGGATTTCAGTTTATGGTCTTCCTGTGGAATATTATAATGCCCAAGTTGGTCGAATTATTGGCAATTGGTTTGGTCAATATGTTTCAATGGATTCCTCTAATAACAAGACTCATTCTGGTTTTCGCATCAAGGTTAGTATGCTTTTGAATCAGCCGAAATTATTCATTCCTCAGGAAGTATTATTATCTTCTGGAAAAAAGGTCCAATTATTTTTCTTCATGGAACAAGTTAGACTTCTTTGCCTCCATTGTGGTTCCTTGCTCCACAATTTGCAGCACTGTGTGTTTTCTGATTCTGCTCACGTGTCAAATGTGGGATTTGATTTCATTGGACCATCCTCTTCCCATATTAATTATCATGACAGGGACTACTATGTTTGGGAAGGGCAGGTCTTTTACTTTGGGCTAATCATTCCTTCCATCAGTTTCATTCTCCTGAAGTATTGCTTGTTGGTTCCAAACGAATCAGAGATTGGATTGAAGAACCAAGTGGACCCAAGCGACAACGACATGCCTCTAGTTCGGTTATATATTTTCATTTATCTTATGATGCTGATGACTCTTGGAAACCTTTTCATTTTGCTATTAATCATCCCAAGGTTTCTAGAAAAAGAGGCTTAGCTGTGTTTAATGAGTGCTTATCGTACCAATCTAAAAATATGAAATTTAGTCTCCTGGCAAGTTCACTGCCTGCCACTTCAACACATACCAGAGCTTCTCATCTCTCTATCATCCAGCGAGGCTCATTTATCAGAATTAGTAAGGATTATTGTCTAGCTTCTGTTCATAATTCTGGAAATTTGGTGACAATGCAGAGGTTTCATGTTTTTACAATTTTTTCATCTCTTTTCACAAACCTCTGTTTAACATGTAGCAGACACGTGGTCTATTTTCAGGGGAAATCTGCTGCCAATCTTGTTTTTTCTTATCATGCAGTACGATGTATAAATGTTTCTGCCATTCGGGCTTGGTTTTCTCACCCTCTTCCTTCGTTGTTGCAACACATTCCTATACTCTGTTTTGCGCGAATGGAAGAGACAATAGCTTTTTCTGGATTCACTGAGGTAGCCTTTTATCGCCAGTTGCAGAGATGGTTTTCTGAAGGTAAAAGGTTTCTTCGTATCGTCACAGGGGATATTTCTTTCATTATGGAATATGACTTCCACACTCATACAACTTTCCCACTAGCGATGGAGCACACCATGTTCAGGCTACCTTGTTCTAGGTGGTTTGAACCTCAGTACATCTGGTTAGGTACATATATGCCATATGCAGGACACATGGACTCCTTGAATAGTGATGGGAAGCTTTGCAACGTGAAGGATATGATATTTTTCTCCTATTAGCTGACATTCATGCTCATCTGGTGGCCACTTTTTCTGGTTTACGAGTCTCGTATCCAACTTCTCGTCATCCATCTATGCTCATCCATAACAGAAACACCTTGTCTTATATGCGGATTATTGCGTTTACCCCTGAGGATGCTCATGCTCTGTGTTTATATGATACTGTAAGGGCTCGCCTGGATCTTTCATGAATCAGTCGGAGCTCAATCATCACAGTTGAGGGAATACTGTGATGATTTTTTGGTTTGAAATTCCCCTACTATCTTTGTATATTTTGCAGGTTGTTTTCTCTGGTTTTTATGCAAGTATGGTGGGTGGTTTTCCTTCTTGGCCTTCTTCACTTTGGATGATACATCCTTGGTTGAAGGTTCCTTTTATATCAAACACCTTTGGTGTAGACGTCATTAGCCTTCAAGTTTGCTTGGAGTTGCATCACGACGTACCAGCTCTTCCTCTTCGCTATGAAATTCCATGCAGAAAGTAGGCGTGGATTTACATTCCCTGCTCAGCGCTCAAATTCTCATCACCCTTCTCATCACCCAAAACTGTGCCGTTTTGGGTGATTAACCCAGCCACCCCTCTTGTTAAAAAAAACAGTAATATTTTATAAAAGTAAATATAATTATAATAATACTTTTAAATCTCATAAATAAATTTAATCTGTCATTATTTGATCTGAACAGTTCACAACTGGCCCAGTTGTGAACTGTTCAGACCAAATAATGACAGATTAAATTTATTTATGATATTTAAAAGTATTATTATAATTATATTTACTTTTATAAAATATTACTGTGTTTTTTTTTGAAAAAAAAGAGGGGTGGCTGGGTTAATCACCCAAAACGGCACAGTTTTGGGTGAAGAGAATTGGAGCGCTGAGCAGGGAATGCGGACCCAAGTAGGCTTCACCTTCTTGTTTGTAGGTGGGGGAGATGTCCTTTGGGTTATTTCTTAGGCCTGTACTTTGTTGGAGTTTGCAAGTAAAGAGTGTATTTTGTCTCTGGAAATTTAGCCCACTTCTGAGGCCCACAAAAGCATCTCTGATAGCATACATGGGTTGTTTTTGTTTGGGCTCTCTTATGTATATTATATGTGTGTGACCTTTTTATATAATTAATATAGTATTGGCCTTTTATAAAAAAAAAGTAATTTTTCACTCATAAGTTACTTTTAGGTTGAAACAACTTTTTATGGCTTTTGACTTTTGACTTTTTCTCATATTTGAATAAACAAGTTTATGTTAAAGTTTGACGACCAAACTTTCACAGGTAAACATTTTATTTTAAAAACTTGGAAGCATGGACATGAGACATGACATTCCCCATATAATATGTAGTACTAGTATATATAACATTACTGTTTGCTATGTGGTGACAATAATGTTTTTTTAAAAGGAGACCAATGTTTAAAGAAATAAAAAGTAGGATGTTTAGCATAAATTGAAATGAAAATAATTATAAAAATACTAGTATGATATCTGAGGTGTATGTGTATGTACTACTGCATTGATGAAAAATATATTTTAAAGCAAGTTTTAATTTGTTATAAAAATATCTAGTTGTAATTTATTTAGTCTACAAATTTTTATAAACAAAGGGAAAATTGCTTTCAAGTTTTGAATACCACAATTAATACTGTAAGATCTATTTTTTTGGCCAAATACCATAAGGTCTATTGAAATATCAAAATTATTAACAAGTTACAAGGGACATATGCGTAATATAGTGCAATTATAAAATTACTAAGGTATCCTCATTAGTTAGTAGTTAAAACATGTTGCGATAGTTGTTAATATAATTTTGTTGAGTTGCTAATAACAAATGTCTTTAGTTTTTTTTTATATTACTTGTTAATAACCAATGCAGTTGTCAATCAATGCATCTTAACAATTAATGAAAGCATTTCTTCTTGTAATGTTCTTCTTTGTTTATTGGTAAATGAGTTACAATTGCATTATATTGTCCTCAGATCACTTTAAACCTAAAAGTAATTTTGATTCTAAGTAAAGAACTTTATAGTATTAATTTATCACACTTGGCACCTAAACACAATTTTCCTATAAACAAATCCCATTTACAAATATCTTTCAAAAAGTAAACCCAATACCACTAGGGTGACATTGACCACATCTTCGCATCACATTTTCTTGTATATAACATAGGGTAAATTTCAGTTTACCCCCACGATAGTGAATTAATTTCACATTCCCCCTAACTTTTTGAAACATCACTAAGCCCTCAAGGGGGGCAAAGTGAAATTAATTCAGAAAGGCTAAAAGACGACTCTACCCTCAAGTATGTAATAAACTCAAGAAGAGGGATACAAGAGGGAGACCAAACTGTGAAGCAAAACCTCAGACCCACCAAAGGGCTCCACTCTGTCGCCACAACAAATCGCTGGTCAGTCCTCCGTCACCACTGCTCAGTCCTCTGTTGCCACACCGCACCACTGCTCAGTGCTCCGTCACCAGTGCTCAATGCCTCATCTTCAAGCCATCTCCAGTCGCCACACCACTGATTTAGGGCTCTTCTCGCATCAGCAGCATAAGTGGGCTTGTTCATGTCAATGGCCGTCTTGTTGATAAGGTAAACAACAATATCAATGGAAACTCTGTTTGAAATTTTTGCGCGTGTTTGTTGTGTATTATTTGTTTGTGTTATTGACTATTTTTCTAGCTTGATGTGGAAATGTAGCGATATGTGATAAGGGATGTTTATGTGTGATGGGAGTTTAGTAAAAAAAAATCATTAATAATTAGTTCATGAATCTAAGATGTGTGATGTATTAAGTATCTAAGATAAAGTGAGCTTTACTTTCTCTACAAATTGAAGCTTTAAGTTATTGAAGATGTTGATTGCTTCTTGAAACTGTTTTGAAACAGAGGAATGGCAATATGAGTATAAATGAAGCTTATTTTTATAGTAGGCTTTTTCAAATTCCTTTTATCTTCAATTTCTTCAAATGCTACGGTGTGAGATTTGGAATTGGTTCCTAGATGTTTAAGGCACTAATGAAGCATGCTGCTGTTTGATTTAAGAGAAAGAGTAATTGGGCTGAAATTATTGAGTCATCAAAGAGGGAGAAGCAACTAAATATAGGGCTGTCATTATTCAATTTTGAAGGTTAAAATCTGACTGAAAGCTAATCATCAAAGTCTCTTGATGCTAATTAAATGGGCTAAATGGTTAATCCTTGGCTAGTGGTATTTTAATTGATGATCTAGTTGTGTTTAAAATCTGGAAATTTTCTAGATTTATGCCATTAAGTTCTTTGGCATATAGGAAAGGTGTAAATGATGGTGTTAATATTCATGGTATGTTGGGATTCATATAAAGTAAGGTATTAGAGGACAAAATGAGGTGTATGAAAGCTAAAGCAACTCCTGAAAAGGAACAATTACAATTGAATGATTGAAGTTTAATTATGTGGGTTGAATGTGCGATTGGAATATCAAAGTATGAGTTTGTAGATTTTATTCCTATCTCCTATTTTGAACAGAACCCTTTAGACTAGAATTAGCTCAGCTATGGTTTTAATTATACTAGTAGTAATTTCCTTGTATGCATATATGAACAATAAATGGTTGATTCAAGTTTACTAATTTTTACCTTGAAGTACCTAGTAACAGAGATCTAAAGACAAGTTTAGGACCAACTTGTTTGAGAATGTTAAAGTTTAATTTGAGCTTTACTTTCTCTTTCGCAGATTCAAATTTAATTACTTTTCTTTCAATTTTTAGTGTCTAAAGCTCTCTCTCCAACATAAATAATCATCACCTGCATTGGATATTAGTTTTCTAAGGTTTTAAACTGGACAATATTTGGATTGGTTTCCACTTGCTAAGCTTAAAGGATTAATTCTGTGAAGTTACTAATGCAAATGAAAAATCTGCTTCTTTGTATACCTCTATAACATGTTAATTTGTTAAGCAATTTGAGAAGTTAACAATTACATTACAGGTTGGTTCCCAATGGCTCTACATATATCCACCGGGAATTTAATATATATTATAGTACATAAAGGACAAATGTAACAACCCAGGCATTTACATACCAGAAAAGGGTAAGAAATTGAACTATATAAAATCTTTAAATTATCATAATCTTGTTGCTTTGTTTCCTCTTCACAATCCATATTTCTGCTATTGCAACTTTCTATTCCCTGTTGTGTGAGAATCTGTTGTTTTACTGGGACAATGGGAGAGTGGAAATTAGCTTGCTTTGTATTCTGGTAGGCTCTGTTTCTTACATACCACCTTTCAGGCCTTACTAGTGAAGTGTTTACCAGTTTGTAGTTGATTCAATTCAGTAATTGCTCTCTGAATAGCTTTAAGTTCAGGAAAAAACTTATAACTTAATGCTTTATAATATCCTAAATAGGTTGAAGTTGAAGTTGAACCTCTGCTTTAATTGTAGGCTTTTCATTTGATTTCCGCAAGAATCTCAGTTTGAGTCCTCTTAGAAATATAAGAATTCTTCTTGCTCGTTTCTCCCATGTTATCTTCCTTCTTATTTCTTTTTTGAAACCTAGTCTTGGGGGTAAACATACTTGTTCTCTATTTTGGACTGTTAATTCATATGAATTGAGAACAGAGTTTGAACATAAGCACCAAGAGAAAATGATGCTCAAACGGTTAGAGTCATAATGGAAGCTTCGTCTGTGAAAGATATGACCTTGTAGCTTCAATCAGAAAAATAAATGGAATATAACCATCGATAGTTATCTTATACATCGTTCTTTCTTGTTCTCATGTTTTTGGATCTGTAGCTTTTGATGGCGATTCTTGTGTTTTCATCTTGGTTTGATGATATCAATGATTTTTTTAAGCTTCAGTTTGTTTGTTGCTGTGAGGTTTATATTTTTAACCTATGAACGCTGATTATTAGTGACTTGGTATGTATGAATTTCTTGATTTGTGATTTCTTTTGAGGTATTTACTGAAAAGATATATGAATTTCTTTTGGAAGCATGTTTTACTATTGTTTCCTTTTTCCACTGTTAAATCAAAATTGCACCATTGCATTGATAGATAACCACCAAAGTGCTTTGATAGGCAATCTTGAAATAATCCAAATTGCACCATTGCGTATTAGTTTATGTGTTCAATCAATATGAATCTCTTAAAAAGTTGATGTGTTTGTGTTATTTTTTTTTTGTGTATGAAGATGGAGCGGAAACATAAAGAAAGGAAACAATAGGTTTGTGTCAGTGGATGGAAAAGGTTTAGGAAAGATTTTGCTGAAACAAACAATATGAGGAAGAAGCATCAATTCAAAGATGCCTCCACAGCCGCTGCAAAAGGGTGGAAGAAATTAGGAGAAGACCATAAGGATATTAATATGACAAATGCGTTAATCACAGGCATGGAAAATGATTACTCTAAGCCCTTTGACACCCGATGCTCTACTAGGAAATTCATGGTGCTATGAAGGAAAAACTTACATCAGAGGGTAGAGAAAATTGGCTTCGGGCACTTGCTAGATATAAATTTACAAAAGATTCCATGAGAACTTTGCAAGGAGCTGATGGCTACGTATCACCTGCCATCTAGGATTATGAGAATTAGAGGGAAGAAGAGAGTAAAAATAAAGGCCAAGCATGTGGAGAAACTCTTTGGATTAAGAAATAGAGGATTGAAAATGAATTTAGATGCGAAGGACACTGAATTTGATGTGATAGTAAGAAACTATGCCAAAATGTCCTTTAAGAATCTCTTAGAGAAGTTAAAGAATGAAGAAGAAGATGAAATGTTTGAGTTCTACTTTGTTCTATACACACTAGGGATATTGCTTTGTCCCATGACAAGCTCTAATATGAGTCAAAAGTTGCTTAGGATTATGTCATTCACCAATAACATATGGGAAAAGGTCAATTGGGCTGCATTAGTGCTTGAGGACATGAGTCGAGAAATACAACAATAGAAAGGGCAACAAAGGAAAGTAAAGGCATAGGAGTCCAAAAGTATTGGGGGCTGTATTTATTTTTTATTGGTAAGGGTGTTTTTCTATTAATGATAAATTGATTAAATATGGTTATGTTTTTGAGAAAGGTATGTTTATATAATAAAAGGTTGTAATTTTAATTTTTTTAACCTTTTTAGGTTTACTTCCTCCAAAGTTTGCACTAGAGGATGAAGTACCCCGTCGAGAAGATTCTATTAAGCACTGGAATAATAAAGCAGTTAATGACAGGTTGAAGCTTGGAAAAGAAAGCTGCTATGGAATTTTGTTTACTCATCCAATTTATATGCGAGGTCTGTAACATTTGCCCCCTTAATACACATTTAGCTACACTAATCAACTTCAACTACATTTCAAACACTAACTATGTTAGGAAAAATGGACTAACTTAGTGAAATGGCTAACATAGTTAGAAAAGATTTTCCATGACCGTTTCTATTTAAATCAAAACTCACAAACTAACTATGATAGGAAAAGAAGCTTCCAAATATAAACACACCCTATCATAGTTAGAAAATGATTCAACTTTATAAAATTGGAGATTCATGTAAGAAAAGGATGAAAATAATTTAAATAATGCATACATGGATCACAAAAGCAATAAGTGATATATTTCATTTATCCATGTTAGAAAAAGAGTTTTCTAAAATTACAGAGCTAACATGGATATTTAAAATCGTAGATACTCATAAAACGGTTAATCAATGTGAGATAAGGATTCGCCTAACATGGATATTTAAAACAACCACAGTAGGACAGATAAGTGCACCTATACGATGATATAAAAGGAAATTGCAAATCAAATATAAGAGACAATAATGCTAAATCAAAGCAGAAGCATAACAAAATGCATGAGCCTAAGATGTGGCAATAATCCCTACCCTAACAGCCCAGAGGAAACTCACTATATCAGTGAGAAACTCCCGAATCCTTCCCTTGACCGTTTACTCTATGACTCGGACCTGCGAAAGTGAGATAAAAGTGGGGTAGTCCCAAGGTAATCACTTACTACCTGCCTACATGTGCGTGTGTGCTAGTAAGGTGCCAAGTGGGATAATATAATATATAGATGTATGCATAATAATCCATGATACACATATTCAGGTATAATGCTAATATCTCAACCATAATTATCATAAAAGTCTCAAATTGTTAAAAAGTATTACTCCCTCCGTCCCATATTATAAGGTCTTTTTAACAGAATTACGGGTTCCCAAAAAACGGTTAAAGTTAGTTAAAAAGCAATAAATATATGGGAGACAAAATTTTGTTTCCAGAAATGCCCTTATTTATGGAAGAATAAGAAATAGGGTAATAATAAAAAGGAGGAAAGAGAATATATGGGGGATTAATGATGTGAGAGAAAAAGGTTATGAGAGAGAATAAAATATAAATGGAGGGAGATAAAAATCTGACAAATTTTAATGTAAAAAATGGCGGCAGATAAAGGCGCTCAAAACACTGCTGCACGTCCCTTGCTCTTCCTTCTTGTATGAAGCATCGCCATGATGTGTAGAGGAAGAAGGGTCATGGTGTGAACTAGAAGAAGCTAATACGTGGGGTGAATCATCTGCACATTTATTTCTTTCTTTGATAATAGTGCCGTCTCTCTCCTCTCTTATAACAATAAAGTTGACTCATTTTTTTATATAATACAATTATTAAGGGCAGTATTGGAAAAAATGCATTTATTATCCACATCAACTCAAATAGGACCTTATATTATGGGACAAAACCATTCAAAAAATTGGACCTTATAATATGAGACGGAGGGAGTATTATTTATAAATAAGTTCAAAAAATGTTTCCAACATCAAACAGTCTCAATAATCCAAGTGAAATTCCAGTCGGGGTTTAACCCGCCCTGGATTACCTAGGGTGAACATCCCCTAAATACCTTAGTCCTTGTGGGCCAACAGGGTACCTCATCACGTGATGGCAAATAATTCTCTGCACCGGTGTCTCACACACAATTACATATCATCAAGCAATATGTAACATACCAAACCAATGGGCACTCGACCCTTTTTCAGATTTTCCAAAATATGCAATGTGAGTTCCAAACCAATATACATTCTTTTCTAAAGGTATGATGTAAAACACAAATTTATGCCAGTTCAGAATAAGCATCCCACATGACTTTTGTATAGAAAAATAAACAGTTGAAATCTTATCATACATATCGTAGTCCAAAGCATCCATAGTTGGAAGAGAGTTCAAATCTCTTACCAACAATACACACACATAGAACAGATAGAAGTGATTACCTGGTAGCCAACGCCAATCTCACAATAGCGCCGCTTCCCCCTGTGTTACCTTAGCACGACTCAAACTCTACATAACATATACATACAATTACTATCTACTAGAAGAAAACACAAGTTGCAAATTAAATTCCTAACTACCTGTTCTCAAATTCATACCTAAGTCCTTTACAATTTTACTCAGCCAAATTCAAGCCTATATGATAACACCAACTTACACAAATCAATATCTACACTATATCTAACAAATTTGACCTTTCCGTTATTATCGTTCTACCCTAATAAGTCCCTAGATTCCATCGGTACACCCTGATTGTTCATCCTTATAGAATTCCCAAATTAAAATCAAGCATATGCTCTCTTTGAATACAAGAAAACACTCGAACAGATCAAATCTATCCCAATTAAGTCTTTCAACACCTTTAATATATCCAGATAGCCCAAACGATAAACCAAAATCCATTACCCAAACAATAATTTCGGAAATCCTTCATGAATTCCAAGTTTTTAAATTAAGAAAATTATTTTAAATTATCACATTGCCCTATAAACAAATTTAAACTTATAAAATCAACCTGCTAATTTACTTTAACAAACCTACGGTCATTTATTATCAAAACTCAACTCTCACTTCAAACCTAAACCACAATTTTGTGCTCTAATTACCCTAATATTACTCTAATATTACTGCTATTAGAAAGCTAAAATTACATGTAAAAACTTTTATGAAGGAAGCTAAATCAAAAGAAGTGATTATAGTCATCTAAATTATCTATAAATCTTACCTAAATCAGTTCCAATGGCTACGCTGCAAACGATGAAGGAAAGCAGTATGAAAGAATGCTAGCGGCGCACAAAAAGGGGTTTAGGTATATATATATATATTCTACGTGCGGGCCTCATGCTATTGTTCCTTTCTATTTATTAATGTAGTATAGAGTAAAACAAGATTTATTACTGAGAGTTTGGGAGCGATGAGTAGAGAGCAGAATGGCATGGGGGTAGAACCGGCGGCGGATGAAACGTCTCATGACAGGGGTCAGAAAAAACCTAAAGCGTTGAATGATGACTTGGATGGTGGAGATGAAGGGGGTGTGAATTTTACAAGTATGTCCTATAAGGATAAGTTAGTTGATGCTGAGATTAAGAATTGTTCAGTGGACTCTCGTGGCATTAGAGTGTTTGAGGAGGCTTGGGCGGAATATATTGATGGGCTTAAGTGGTACTTTAGCAAAGGAGATAATTCTGGGGATAATGCTGTTGGGAATGGTGACGAGGTTAAGGATGATATACCTACCTTGTTATTCTCTCATGAACAATATGCTCGTTGGTGTGCACCATGGAGAAAGTCTCTAATTATTAGGTTGTTGGGAAAGAATGCTTCCCTTTGGAACATGCAAGTGAAGTTGCAAAGGCTATGGAAATTAAAGGGAAAGTACTCCCTTAGGGATATTGGTAATGGCTATTTTGTGGCATCATTTAACTTTGAAGATCTCAACCATGTTTATTTTGAAGGCCCATGGATGATTGCTGATCATTATCTTTTGGTTCAGAAGTTGCGGCCAAATTTTGATCCCTGGGTGATTGATCATCAACGTAAGATAGCAGCGTGGATTAGAGTTCCGGTTCTGCCGTTGGAGTTTTTAAACGTAGAAAGCCTTCATATGATAGGTAATCTGGTAGGGAAAACCTTAAAGGTAGACTCAATTACTTATCTAACTGAACGTGGCTGTTTCGCGCGAATTTGTGTTGAATTAGATTTGGCAAAGAAATTAATACCGGCAATTCGCATCTTCGGGAAGGTTCGTACAGTCGAGTATGAAGGTCTACATCTAGTTTGCTTTCATTGTGGGAAATACGGTCATCATCCTGATGTTTGTTCTGAGCGACATGAAGGCTTATCAGAGAAGAAAAAAGAAGTGTCATCTAATGTAGATACAGGAAAGTAGGGAGGAGGTACTGGGGATGGGGAAATCTCGAAGCCACAGAGTCTTGCCTCAAAGCGAGGCCGTGAGGGAGTTGAGCTGGATAAGCACGGCGGAGGTACGTCGAGTCAGAAGGAGGAGATCGAAGTTTGGAATCTGGTTAGGAAACAAACAAGAAAACCTATAATCACGCAGCCGAAATCAGGGGTGATTGATACAATACGTTAAGGCGGGATCTCAAAATCGCAAAGAGATGAGACATGATTTTCGGGGTTCTTTTAAGGTAGATATTAATAAGGATGAGTCGAAGGCGCAATTTGCTTCTGGTTTAAATGTAAAGTCCCGAAATAGTGGTAAGGAATTGTCAAATGCTAAAGTGTGGGTCCCTATTGACCAAGGGAGGAATAAGCCACGCGTTCTTTCCATTAAAAAAAGCTTGGAGATGCAGGGGGACACGGGAATAAAGGGACTAAGGGCCCAATAAAGAAGATGGATGGAGGAAGCCTATTTACTTGGAAAACAAACCAATTTGAAGTGCTTATGAATTATAAGGAAGTGGACGGAAAAGAAAATGAGGAGGCCAGTAATATTATGGAAACTGAACATGAGTCGTGTATTAGGCTCGATATTGAAACACCAGAACATGGGCAAATACGTGATGGTTTAGTTACGGAAGATGATGGGCTTGAGCCCATCGACAACACTATACAAGTTTCCTCATGATTGGGCTCTTTTTGAATTGTAGGGGAGTTGGGGCACGTTCTTTCCCTGGGCTTATCAGGGAATTAAGTGGCAAATATAGGATTGATTTCATTGCTTTGTTTGAGACGAAGGCGAGTGGTATTAAAGCTCGAAAAATTGCAAGTCATATGGGATTTAAAAACTTTCATCTTGTGGACTCTAATGGATTTAGTGGAGGGATCTGAGTGTTGTGGAGAGAGGATGACTGGAAGTGTACCATATTAAAATTTTCAGATCAATGTGTCCATTTAGAAGTCAAAGCCGATAATCTTTTGCTTTATATCTCCTGTGTGTATGCAAGCCCACATATTGTCAAACGCCGAAGGCTATGGAGTGAGCTGGAGAAGTTTGGAAATTCGGTTGAAGGGGCTTGGTGTGTGGAAGGGGACTTCAATAGTATCCTCTTGGAGAATGAACGTAAATCTTGTCAAGTAGCTCATGCCGTTCCTGATAGAGAGTTTCGACGTTGGGTTGATAGCTCGGGTTTATCTCAAATTCACACTAATGGGCCATTTTTTACTTGGAGTAGAGAAGGTTGTGAAAGCAAACTGGACCGTATTTTGGTTAATGAAACTTTCAACGATCAGTTCCCTAACTCAGGTGCCACCGTTCTTTTCAATTTCAAGTCTGATCATAAAGCTTTGTTGATGCACACGGAATCCCTGAATCACAAGACCATTGTAAAACGGCCATTTAAGTTTGTTGCATCATGGCTTTTACATGAAAATTTTGATAGTTTCATGTCTTCGGTATGGAATAAGGAAGCAACGTGGCTTGATAATGTTACATGTTTCACGGAGAAAGTTAAGGATTGGCGGGTTGAGGTGTTTGGTCACTTGAATAGAAAGAAAAATCGTCGCCTCCATCGTTTGGATGGGATCAGTCGGTCTTTGCATGGGGAAACTCCAAGCTCCTCTCTTATTTAGCTCCAGAAAGAGTTATGGACGGAACTTGAAAGTATCATTATTCAGGAGGATGTTCTTTGGGCACAAAAAGCTCGATGTGAATGGTTTATTCTTGGGGATAAGAACTCTAAATATTTCCATAGAAGAGCGAATGCGCGTCGGAAATTGAATATGATTGAAGCTATTAAAAATGATGAAGGTGTATGGTTATTTGACGTTGGGGAAATAAAGCAAGAAGCGGTGAGATTTTATTCTACCTTATTTTGTGCTGATGATATTCCTAGGAATAATTTTATGACAAATATTAGTTATCCGTCCTTGGAACCATGTGTGCTTTTGAATATGGGAGGTACTGTAACAAGGAAAGAAATTGAAGATGCTATATCAAGTATGGGTTCTCTCAAAGCACCAGGGCCAGATGGGCTCAATGCTTTATTTTTTCAATCTCAATGGAGTAAGGTTAGTACGGTGGTTATTGATCTTGTTAAGGACATATTCGTTCATCCTCAGGAGATTAAAAATATTAACCAAACTTATCTTGTACTCATTCCCAAAGTTCCTCAACCTGAAGTTCTCAAGGGTTTTCGTCCGATTAGCCTATGTAATGTGATTTATAAATTGATCACTAAAATTATTGCTAATCGCATTAAGCCGTGTCTTGCTTCAATCATTTCTCCCAACCAATGTAGTTTTATTCCCAGCCGACTCAGTTCAGATAATATCATCGTAGCTCAAGAAGTTATTCATTCTATGAAGACAATAATAGGGAAAAAGGGTTTTATGGCGATTAAAATTGATCTTGAAAAGGCATATGATCGGATTAGTTGTTCTTTTATGGTGAATTGTCTCCGGGAACTTCACTTTCCAGAGAATCTAATGTCTCTAGTGGAGAATTGCATCTCCTCTCCTTCAATGCAGTTGCTATGGAATGGTAGTAAATCGGAAGTATTTTCTCCAACTAGAGGTATAAGGCAAGGTGATCCTCTTTCTCCCTACCTTTTTGTTATTTGTACGGAGAAACTTGCACATTTGATTCAGGGGAAAATTGAAAATGGCAACTGGAAACCCATCAAGCTCAATAAAAATGGGCCCCCAATATCTCATTTATTCTTCGCAGATGACTTGATGATTTTTGCAGAAGCTACATTAGACCAGGTTCAAGTTATCAAGGAGTGTCTTAATAGTTTTTGTAATGCATCTGGTCAGAAGGTGAATGCAGCGAAAACTAGAGTCTTCTTTTCCAAAAATGTGAATCATAACATTAAAAACCAACTGAGTGAATTTTTGGGATTCACTATGGCTGCAACTTAGGGAAGTACTTGGGAGTCCCTCTTCACCATGAGCAGGTGTCGAAAACAACATACCAGTTTGTTGTTGATCGTGTTCGGCAACGGTTAGCAACTTGGAAGTGTAATTCACTTTCTCTAGCAGGCCGTAATACTTTAATTAAATCTGTTGTGATGGTTATTCCTAATCATATAATGCAGACCTCTCTTATTCCGGATAGTTGTTGTGGTGAAATTGACAAAGCGGCTCGAAACTTCCTGTGGGGAACGAGCTCAGAGAAGAAGAGAGCTCATTTATTATCATGGAACAAAGTTTGTACTCCGAAAGGGGTTGGAGGTTTGGGATTGCGTCACTCTACCCTCCAAAATCAAGCTTTTATGATGAAAGTGGGTTGGCGTTTAATGAATAATAGGGATGCTCTTTGGTCAAGAGTCATTCATAGCAAATATCAATGTGGAGGAGACTTAATTCCTCAAATAAAAATGGAGAGAAGAGGATCTAGAGTTTGGAGTGGTATTAAGAATGTTTGGCAAAATGTTGAGAAAGGCATGGAGGTGGTTAATCACCAAGGACTTCCAAGAGTGCATTGGAAGTATGAAAGGAGTGGACAGTTCACTGTAAAGTCTGCTTATTCATCCCTTCTTGATCTTCTTGTTCAAGGGGCGACTCAATGGAATAAAGTTTGGAAGGTTCAGGTTCCTTAGTGGTGCAAAATACATATGTGGCTTTCCTTACATGATCGTCTCCTCACGAATGAGTCTCTCTTCAAACGTCATATCCACCCCGATGGTAATTGTAAAATCTGTCCTTTGATGCGAGAATCAACGCTCTATGTAATGAGAGACTGTTGTCGTGCTAGGGAGGTTTGGTTGAGCCTGGGAGTTCTACCTTCTAATGTAGTTTTCTGGGGAAGTGATCTCCAAACTTGGTTGAGGAAGAATATTGGGAATGGTCGCAAGGGCAGGAATGGCCCATGGAATGCTGTTTTTTGTATTGCCTGCTGGCTAATTTGGAGGAGGAGGAACGAGTTTGTGCATCAAAATATACTCACTAGTATTCATGAAGGGGTAGCAGAAATAGAAGGGATAAAGAGGTGTATGGGGAAGGCGTCAAAATTTATCCCAGTCTTGAACGGCAATAAATTACAGATTTCAGTTGGAAATCAAAGGAACTTATATGATCTTTTTCTCTATGTGGATGGAGCATTTTCCTGTAAATGCCAGAAAGCAGCCTGCAAGGGGATTCTCAAAAAGCCTAGAGGAGAGGTGGTGGAAGGCTTCATATGTGGTGTTAAGGGAAGTGCTAGTTTTCAGGCAAAGGTATGGGGATGTATTTGGGGACTTCGACGTGCATGGGATACTGGTTTTCGAAGAGTGTTATTATTCTGTGATTCTTCTGAGGTTATTGACTGGGTTGGGGATACCAGGGATGTCATGCATGAAGATGAGGACCTACTAAGAGTACCCCGTGCATTGTTGGATAAGGAATGGGAAGTTCAGCTTCAGTGGTTCAGTAGAGAAGAGAATGAAGAAGCAGACTTTCTAGCTAAGGAGGGATTATCTCGTGGTCTGGGTCTTCAAAGTATAAATAAGGAAATCATGGTAGTATTGCTGAATGGCGAGGGTATTACGTAATCTTGCTGGTTTTTAGTTTTTGTTTATTTTCTATTGTTTTTTATTTCCAGTGATATCAAAAAAAATTAATGTAGTATAGATATATATCTTTTTTTTTCTGCGCACACTTTTTTTTATATATATAATCATATCTAAAAAAATAAATCTTATCATTAATTTAGTAACTCTCCCTAAAATTCAGATAATTAGCGAAGTTTAAGACCCTATCAAAATATTTATTTATTTATTTTAAAAGAACAAGGATATCATTTTCTATTTTTTTTATTTCCCCTTATAATTATCAATATAATCTCCTAATTAATTTCAACCTACTTATTCTGTAAAATTAATCTTTATCAATAAATCTTTACTCACGTAGAAATTTCTACTTTGACTATAAATCTTTCCAACTAATCTCCATAAAATCCTCAAATTCAAATAAAATCATCAAATTCAAATTAAACCCTCAAATTTAAATTAAATCCTCGTATACAAATTAAATCTTAAATCCAAATTAAATCTCAAATTCAAATTACATCCTCCAATTCAAATTAAATAATTAATTATCTTGCTTAAAATAAGAAAAATAATTTTTATTTTTTCTTGTCAATAATTTCGTTTTTTTTCTTAGTTATAATATTTGAAACCTTTTTCATAGTTAAGAGTAAATTGTTTTTATAATAGTTTTTGATATCTCAACCTTTTTCAATTAATTTTGATTTCATTTGATTTTGTTATGTTTACTGTCCTCCATCCTATATTTAATAAATAGTTTTAGCTTGATTATGAATGTTTGAATTTGGCAATTCCCTCGTTATTTTAAATCTGTCTCTCGAATCAAATCTTAATTTCCCAAAAGATAATCATAATTTCCCAAATTCATTATTAAAATCCTAAATAAAAATCACTAAATCTTAAATTAATTTTTCAGGATGTTACAAGGTCACCATCCATATGGGGAACAATTCCAGGATTAGAACACCCTGTGAGTATAACTAAAGTTGATAAATGTGATCATGGTTTTATTTATGTTTCTTTTTTAAAATTTGTTGACATTTTGCAGGAACTTAAGAAGTTGTATGATAAGTTCAATATAGAATTAAACAATCACATGGCATTTATACAAAAGTTTGTGCGAAATGAACTCTTGAAGTTACAAAGCAAAATTGTAAGCTCTGGAGGAGAATATGAAAGCTTAAATGAGTGCAATGACAAGGAATCTGGTGAGAAGAGAAATGCCAATGATGCAATTTATGGAGAAAATGAATATGACGAAGAAGGTGAAAAAGAAGCATAATGGCATTCACAAGAACATATGCTCCATTTGCAACACACATATAACAACTTACTACACAAATAACCATATTTACAACATTAGACATTATGAATACATGTACATTAGTGCCATTTGAACACAATTCTTTCAACAATACATGTTATTTATAGTAGACATGGGAATTCTTACACACATATGACAAATTTCTAAGACACATATGGCAAATTTTCTACACATATTTCACCAACTTATAAGACATAGTACAACTCTTCATATGCTATATTTTTTCACATTTTCAGCAAATTTCAAGACACTTATGACAAATTTCCAAAATAGATATAACAAATTTCCTAGACATATTTGACGATTTTTTAGGACATACATGCAGTCTTCAAAGGCTATGCTTGGTTCCTACTCCATATTTTAAGCGAATTCCAATACATGTATGACAAATTTCCAACACACGTATGACAAATTTCCTAGACACATTTGACAAATTTCCAAGAAATAGTACAAGTCTTCGCCTATACTTGGTACCTACTTCATATTTTTAGAGTATTCCAACACACATAAGACAAATTTTCCAGACATATTTGACGAATTTCTAAGACATAGTACAAATCTTCAAAGGTTTAGATTAAAGAGATGGGAATTTTCTACTTGGGGATAAGCATTTACCTGTACCTAGAAGTGATTCCAACATCTTGCTTACCACAACACTGATCTCCTTGCCTTCTAAAAATCTTCAAAACACATCAAATGAAAACATTGATAACTCAAGTGATTTCTAGAAATCATGGAATCTAGGAGGGAGTTGGTGGGAGTGAAGTTAAGTGATTTTAGAAATCATGGAATCATAAGGGAGTGGGTTGCCTTGCGCAGAGGAAGGTAGAGAACGAGTAAGCCTGATGAGTGTGCTTCACCATATATTAATTCATTTTGCTCTTTCTTTTTTAAGGGTAGAATGGTCTTTGACCCTCCCACAATTATTTTCACTTTATCCCCCTAGGGCCTTACTGAAGTTTCAGAAAGTTAGGGGGAAATCTGATATTAATTCACTATTGTGAGGGCAAGCTGAAATTTTCCCTATAATTTAACATAATAACCATACATGTGCCACTCACGTTATTGTCCTCCTAAGCAGAAACAGATGGGAATGACAAAGATTTTCTTCTTTCTCGTAGGTTATCTGGTTGTTGTAGTTCTGGTTCAATCGCAGGATCAATCAGGTAATTAATCTGGGCACAAAACTTAGGTTGAGTTATTTATCTCCATTAGATCAAGTTCTTCAGTTTAATCACACTTGTCATTTTCCTATTGTTAAATACGTGTGTGCACTTGTGAATTCATTTACGAATACTTGTAAGTTTTTTATTAAGCTCTTATAATATGAATTAAGATTTGTAAATTTTCGTGGAAGCACATAACTAGAATGTTTACAGCTGTTTTAAGCCAAACTTTATAACTAAGACCAAATAGGCTCAAAATCAATTTTTTTAACTTTCTTTTGCAACATAAAAGAAAGATTACAGCTGTCATCATTCACTTCATATTTTACATAAAAAGAATTCTGCAAATCTGATTAGAGAATATGACTCTGACACAGATATGGTTATGACGTTATGATCGCTTCCGGTCATATAATGTCTACAACCCGGACTGGACACAAATAAGCAGTGCTTCAGTTTCTGCAGATTATATGATTACATTGGCTTAAAATGATTACAAACCAGCAGCCATTGTTATGAGTAATGCAGCCACACCAGTAAATGATAATACTCCAATGTTAGTGTGGTGGCAGCCCAAAAATGCAACAGACCAATTTTTTGTTTACATGCACTTTGCTGAGCTTCAGGGTTTACAAAAGAATCAGGCAAGATCATTCGCCATTACCCCCAATGGCCATCTCTTTTATGCTAATCTTGTACCTAATTACCTATCCACAACCACTATTTTCAGCAAGTATGCCACCAGTGGAAAAATAATTGAGTTTTTGCTTACAAAGACTGAGCTTTCAACCCTCCCTCCCATTATCAATGCCATTGAAGTTTATACAGTTAAAAGATTTTTGCAATCAGAAACAGAACAAGAAGATGGTATGATCTGCAAAGCATATTATCTGTTTCTCTGGATTGATTTGTACTATTTTTCTTTTCTAGACTGAATTTCACCTAAGAATTCTTTAGTTTTTCAAAGATTCTGATCAAGAGGATACATGATATGAAGTATGAACTAACTTCCACTTTGAGAAATAGTTGATGCAATCATAACAATCAAGTCTTCTTACGGAGTGACAAGAAACTGGAAAGGAGATCCATGTGTCCCTGTGGCCTACATTTGGGAAGGTCTAAATTGTACTTATAATGGCCATAGTTCCCCAAGAATTGCAACCTTGTAAGCATGTTTTCCCAAAATTAATGCTATAACTTTATGAACCTTGAATCAGAACTTCTAATAACATTGGAAAAGCCAAACAGGATTTTGTCTTCAAGTGGAATTACAGGACAATGGATCATTCCATCTCAAATCTCACCATATTGGAGAAGTTGTGAGTATTTTTCACCCAAGCTTACTCCAACCCTTCTTTTAGAATGATTTCATAGAAAATTCCTCCTTTCAGGGATTTATCAAACAATAACTTAAATGGACCAGTTCCTGATTTCTTTCTCAATTACAAAACCTGAAGATCTTGTAAGTTGTTTGTTATTAATTGAACTATATAATCAGATCCCATAGGTTTGAAAAAGGGTATGATACTTGGATTCCTTTTGCAGAAACCTTAAGAACAACAACTTTTCAGGTACTGTTCCCTCTAATCTAGTTGAAAAATCAAACCAAGTGACTTGTGCGAGATTCAGTATATCCGCAAACGCACGTGTTGTCAAAAATAATATAGAAAATATTATTGTTTTAACATGGACTAGGCAAAAATGGGTTAATCATCACAATTATGTTATCAATTAGGTTGAATAAAAAAATTTTGAAAATTCACAAGGGTAAATTTAAAATAACTTGACAAAAACTAAATTGAAATTGTAATTTAAAACAAGAGGAGTCTAGGCTTATTTATCCACTTTTATTTTAAGATATTTAATTAACCCACTTCTAAAGATAATTAATGAGCATTTAGTTATTGCTTAAAGTCTTATTCATTTGAATAGCTCTATCAAACCACTAACAAAACAAAGCAAACAAGTTAAGCATTGTCATCCACTTAAGAAACATTAAATAAAAATTAAACCCACACATAAAGGATTTCAAGCATCAACCCATACAAAACTTAAAATAAAACTAGAACTAATTAATTAATAATCATTCATCTCAGCAGCACCAAAACCCAGAGATTATACAAGAAAAACTAATGAGAAATGAGAAGGAAAGAGAGAAAATTACCAAAAAATCTTAAAATCTCAAAGCATTTCTCTTCTCCAAGTCTCAAATCTTTCTTCCAAGGTCTCTTTTTCTGCTTCTAACTCCTCCTCACGGTTGCTTTGGTTCTCTCCAAAGACGGCTCTGCTTCACACGTTTTCTCTCTCGCCCAAGAACGATGAAGATGGGGTGTGTGTACTGTGATGTGGCGCCCCTCGCGTGAACTCCCTCCAAGAATGAAGGCGTGGAGATGAAAATGAATTTTTCTTCTGCGACTGCCCCCTGTTCCTTCACTCCTTTTTTTTTTTTTTCAATTAGGTTAGATAAATGCCGTGCTCAAAACGCTGCCGTCTCTGAAGCTATTGGAAGAAAAAGAAACAATTAAATATAACAACATAAATAATAGGGAAAAAGACAAATAAATACCCTCCAATTTGTAAAATCTCATTAACAACTTCATGATAGGTATTAACAACACAACAACTTATCATGAAGTTGTTAATACCTATCATGAAGTTGTTAATGGGATTTTACAAATTGAAGGGTATTTATTTGTCTTTTTCCCTAAATAATACTAATAATATAATAATAACACTAAAACTAATAATATAAAAACACACCACCTACGGAATAGTAACAGTCAAAGATCCTTTTTTTTTCTTTTTATATCCTAAATTTAGCAATTTCAATTTTAGCTTAAAACTACAACATTTATTTACATCCCCCAAATTGATATCTTGTCAAAATCCTAACAATTCCCTTCAATTTAGTATTAATGACTCCTCGCATATACCCAAATATGTATCAAATATAAGAACAAAAACGGGAGTCATCACCAAGGTTCCCTCTTATTGAGGTATGGTTCTTGTCAGACTCCCAATATTCTAAAAGTTGTTACGTAAACTTAGGTCACAACATATCAACATTCATTTTTCATAACTTATGTGACTCTCTCCATATGCTAGTGTTGGACAAAATCCATATCTATGTGAACACCCCCTTGCAACTAGAAGAAAAAGACCAATATGCAATTGGCAGGAATGCATAAGAGGGGGGTGAGTTGTGTTAATTAAAAATTTGATGAATTAAGGCACAAACCTTTATACTGGTTCAGCCCAAACTCTTGGCCTACGTCCAGTTCTCCAACTTCTAGTTGGGTTCCACTAATCCCTCAAGATTCAATCAGGCTCTTGAGTGCCATTACAAGTTATTGCACAGCAAGAACTCTCTTACTAATCACTTCCCCTCACAACTTGTAAGAATACAACCTACTCTGAAGATCCCACTATCTTAAGAGTAATCTTCACTTGAAATGAGATTACAGAAAACTTGTTCACTCACTGAACAAATTGTGATACACATTGAAGTACAAAGACAATGAATGATCTCTCTAAGAGTTTGTAAGTATTGAATGCAGTAAGTATAACTTAGTAAGAATAATCAATGCACGTAATCAATGCTCCTACCAACTTCTTCATCAAGACTTTTATATATTGGTTTCTGGAATTCTACCCATTGATGAAGTTATAGCCGTTGCTTTATCTTGGAGGAGAGATGGAGTGTTGAGAAGAATGTGTTCTGGTAGCGTTAACTACATTGTACTTGGTTTGCTTCAGATCCTCTCTCTTTATTAATCGCAGAATAGAGTTGTTGGGTCAAATGACTCTTAATGGCAGACTTATGTGTCTAACGATAACTTCCTAAAATAGATCTAAACAACTTCTGTACTTGAAGGCTTAAATAGGTTCTGACAATTCAGTTTGAATTTAATCTATCGCCACTTCGATCATAGGTCTCTCATCGATCACAGCTTCTGGTTCCTGATCGATCACACATAGATCACTAATCGATCATGACTTGCATCACTAGATATGAAGTTAGAGAATACCTCGCCTGATCGATCACAGGGTGTCCCTGATCGATTATGCTTCTTCAATTAATTGCACTCAGATCATATTCAGATTAAAGCCGTTAACTAATCGATCACACTTTGTCCTCTGATCGATTAACCTTCTCTAATCAATTAGACTTAAATTAGTATTGAATTACACTTTGAGGTATCTGATAAATCACAGGGGATGCCTGATCGATCAGGCTTATCTAATCGATTACACTAAATTCTACTATTTGCTCTAATCGATTGCACTGAGTCCCTTAGTTCATTTTTCACTTCTCTGATCGATTACAGTGGTCCCTAATCGATTGGTCGCTTATGATCTCAACTTCTAATCTGTCTCTGATCTATCCCTGATCGATTAGACTTATAGTTCTTTAACTTATGATCTGATCCTGATCGATTAGATTATACTTGTTATTTTCTATCAGATTGTTTCTAAGTTATTCCTGAACTTTGTCCAACCTTTCTTTATACCTAAGTTATTTTTTGTTATCATCAAAACTCATTATTCTACCACAATATTATTATTCCCATAGCATCATTAGTTGGTGGAGTTTTGATCCTTATGGTAGCCACAGCAACTTTATTTTTTACCATTAAAAGGAGAAAACCAAGAGGTAAGGTATCTCTCTCTCTCTCTCTCTCTCTCACACACACACACACAAAATTTGTTGGCTGATCATGTGAAAGAACCAAACAAAAGTTTTTTCATGATCTCAATTTAGGAGCAGGTCTAATTGAGAGCTCACAGCAAGTAGTCGAAAGAGAAGGACAAAATGATACGACTCTGATAGAAACAAATAGACAGTATTCACCCAATGATGTCCTCAAAATGACCAATAACTTGACAATAATTCTCGGTAAAGTTGGGTTTGGAGCAGTTTATTTGGGCTACATCGAGAAAACTCCTGTAGCAATTAAAATGCTCTCTTCTTCATCAGCTAAAGGTTATCAACAATTTGTTCGCCCGCAAGAGTACGGATCGCACTGTAGTATAAAATTATCGTTCCCACGGAGATTTGTTTTAAAACCCCAATCAAGCAACAGGCTAATGAACTCAATTAAGTTGAACTAATCAAATTCTTTTAGAAAACAGGTTTTGAAAACTAATTTTAAAATAAAAATAAAGAAACAAACAAGAAAGATTTAATTTATCAATTAACTAAGCCTAGGATTAATTCTCATCGTTGTATTTCATGAACCCTAATTAATTTCCCTTCCTTTAGTCTTTAAATAACAATCTATGTTTGCCTAAGATTCTAAAGTACTTGAAACGCTCTCTCGAGTCAAAATCAATTCTATACTTTTCATTAAACTTGCCCAATCTCTTGTTACAAATTAATGAAAGTATGCCTTAAGAGCCAACCTTAATCTGACAAAACTAGGTCGATAGATATATCTCTATTCTACCCAACGAACCATCCGTTAGTTGATTTAAACTTCAAGTCTAGTCTGCTTTACCCTAGTTCTACATCTAAACTATCTCTCTCGAGTATAATTTAAATGAACAAATCGCTCTAAAGGGTTATCAGTCAATTAGAGGCATTAAGAACAAGATAAATCAACATAAATAGTCATTAAATTCTAAAAGAAAAGGAAACAATTAAGTTTCAAACCATACAAGGTTTGAATCAATCCTAGAACAAACGATTTAGCTACTCATGAATGAATTAAACCAGAAAATACAAAGAAATACCATGTTTAATTCACAAAAGTAACAAAGAATTGAAGAAAACAAGAAGAATCTATCACCGTGGGCAAGAAATCCTTCCAATTTTGCTTCTCAACCTCCAATTTTGCAAACCCTAACTCCAAAGATGTGTGCACCGATGAGTCTAATGATTCCAAAGGGTTTTAGGGTTCAAAGGGGGCTGATTGTCCTTGAAATTTCGTGCCCTATGTGATTTAAAAGGGTAAAAATCGAAGCTGTGCGTTTTGCAGATTTTTTAGGATTTTCGCGCAATGTCGCGACATCAGAACCAATTTTTAGCAATTTTTCTTAAATGACCTCCAGCTTTCTCCACGTTTTTCCTTTGATCTTTCTCTCCTTCCTTGCTTAGAATGTCCATATTTACATATCCAAACATGCATAAATGTGAGGGAATCATGCCAATTAAATTTCCTAATAAATTATCATATTTTTCTTAAAATTAATCAAATTATGTTCATATGACAGATTTACACAATTTTCTCTTAAAAACTCTTAAAATGCTCTTAATTAGCAATGATGACTCCCCAAATATATTCTAAATATGCCCTAAATTAGTGATAAATGGGGAGTCATCACAATTCCAAGCTGAGGTTAAAAAAATTTAACAATGGACCAAAATCACATGTGCTTTCAATCAACAAGTATGTGATTATGTTTAAGCATGGATGTAAGATTGCTTTTCAGGTAAAACTTTTAATGAGAGTTCATCACATAAACCTTACTTCTCTTATTGGGTATTATAATGAAGAAATTAATAAGGGGCTCATATATGAACACATGGCTAATGGTAACCTACAAGACTACCTTTAAGGTTTGTTGGTTCCAATCAATTTTCAACTTACTAGTAGTCTGAAAATGGAGCAAAAGAAATATAGAAAGTTACAGTGTTTGATTTTGCAGGAAATGACAACTGATCAAAGTTTCCAACTTGGCCAGACACACTTTGTATAGCACTGGATGCAGCATAAGGTCAGAAAATGAACAAGTTACTTTAGTCTTTACCTTTCACTGCTCAAATCTTTTCCACTTCAATGTTATTTGATGTTAATTTTGGCTCAGGGTTAGAGTATCTACATAATGGATGTGAGCCACCTCTAATTCATAGAGATGTAAAATCTTCAAACATCTTGTGAAAACTTCAGGGCAAAAATATCTGACTTTGGTCTATCTAAGACTATCCCATCTGATGGTAGAACTTATATGTCAACTGTTATTGCTGGTACTCCTAGTTATCTAGACCCTGAGTAAGTCCTTCAATGATTATCTTGCTTAAAAGGGCTGCGCTTTTACCTCGAATGTGAAAACAAATGCGCTCTAAGTTATTTTGCCTTCTCTATCCCGTAGGTACTTTAAAACATCGAGATTAACAGAGAAAAGTGATGTTTATAGTTTTGGAGTAGATAATCACTGGTCTGCCAGTCATATCAAGTAACCATGAGAGAACTCACATAAATCAATGGGTTAAGTCCAAGGTTGATAAAGGATATATAATGGCCATTGTTGACTCAAAGTTGAGTGGGGACTTTGACAATAACTCTGTTTGGAGATATGTAGAAATTATGGCAATGAATTGTGTCTCAGAAAACCCCAATGACAGGCCAACCATGAGTGGGGTAGTGAATGAGTTAAAGGAGCGTCTGACAATAGAGTTAAGTAAAACCAAGTGTTAACATCTTAGAATTCATGTATTTTGGCACATTTTCTATTGGATTTTATACATTTTTGGAGCATTTGTAGATATTTTGGATACTCTAAGATAGAAAAATGTGCATGATATTTTTTGTTGCAATTTGTGCTAAATTGTGCTTATTTTGGGTTTCCTTTTTGTTTAACATGAGCTCATTAAAATTATTATTGTGCAAGATGTGTTTTGGGAAAGAGAATTAGAACCAAGGCATTTGGGAAATCAAAGATGAGGAAAGTGATGGCAAGTCATGGATAGAACGCTTCATTGCAAGAGAAGAAATCAAATTTTCCAAAAGCAAATTAAGCCGTAGCTCAAAAACTGAGCCACAACTCAAATCTGGGCAGAACAAAACTAAGCCGCAGCTCAAATCTGGACAGAAGAAAACTGAGCTGCGGCTCAAATTTCTGCGTCGCGGCTCAGTCGCGCAGCAAAACGCACAGCTCCATTTTCACTCAAAAATTAGGTTTTAAAAGGTGGAAAACGATTGAGGGCACTCATTCTGGACTTTCTAGGCAACTTTGGAGTATTTTGGGGTGCTAGGGCTTAGTTTTTTAAAAGAATGAAGCAAGAATTGAGCTTTTGAAGAGATTTGGAGCTTAATTTCTTTGGTTTTTCTTCTTCATCTTCCTTCCCTCTCTTGTTTTATGTTATGGCTGCATATTCTCCTTGGATTTGTAGTTTTTCATTGACTATGAGTAGCTAAACTTGTTATCTAGGATTATTTTGAACCCTTGTATGGATAAACTCTTTAATACTCCTCTCCTTTTGTGATTAATGGTATATATGTGTTTATTTTACTCTTTGCTTAATGCTTCTATATGCTTGATCACCATTTAGATGTTTTGTTCATTTGATTGAAGCTTGAGAGAGCTAGGTTAATTGTAGAACTTGGGTGAAATTGTGCAAGAACTTGAAATTTGCTTGATGAATGGATGGTTTTGTTAGTAAGATAGAGATATACTTATTAACCTTGCATAGCCACATTAGGGTTGGAGTTTGGAAATTGGGTTTTATTAATTGTAACAAGAGATTGAGCAATTAATGAAATGAGACACTTATTCTTGACATGAGAAAGCTTTTACAAGTATATTTTGAACCCTAGGCTAATACATATATATTTATTGAAAGCATTTGTGAGAGGAGCTTATTTAGAGGTTATGAAATACAAGGGGGATAAATAATCCTAGGCTCCATTTTATCCTTTAAGTCAAAGAATCATTTGTAGTTATCAACTCTTATTTTCAAAAGCATTTTTCTATTAGTTAATTCTCCAAACAAAATTTGCTTTAGCTCAACTTAATTGAACTCACTAAGCCTTCTGTTTGATCATATTTGTAACCAAATCCTCGTGGGAACGATACTTTCTTATCACTTTATTACTTGGCGCGACCCGTGTACTTGCGGTGTGAACACCAGGCATAATGGTGCTAGTATAAGTAGTTCAGTTGAATTAGTATCTCTGAATATAGAAAGTGCAAAAGCCTCTCCCTCAATTAGGTAGTAGTTTGCTGAAGAGCCCAACTCTCTTTCGATTGTGTGTGCGTGTAGCGCGCCCTTAGGTCCGTCCTTCAAGAAAATAAGAATCAAGGGGATAGTGGAAGCTAACCCCCGAGTGTCGTTCACTTGAGGAGCCTAAACGCAAAAGATGACCTAGTAGCTAATATGGAAACTAACAAAAGCGGGTAAAAAGTATTGTATTTTGGTTTTTGGTATAGAATAGATGCAAAAGGTGTGATATGTTCAAAAGTAAAACAAAAATAAGATGAAAGTGAGATTTGGAGGGGGAAAGAAATGGAATCACTCTTGATAAATGAAACCTTGGGATTCATTGCTTCTAAAGATTTTCAGGGAGTTTTTGTTGATTTTCGAAAGACCCCTAGAGGAACCCCTCTAGGCTAGGCTTAGATTAACTTAATTAATGCCGGAACCCCGCACATTACTTAATTTAACCTAAGTTGATTAAGTTCAAAATCAATATGAATTTGCTAATCGTAAGGGGCTCCTAATCCAACAACCGGAACCCCGGATTGCCACTTAATTAATCCTAGAGTTTAATCAATTATTGGGACCCCACATAACAAATTAAGACTCTAGGATTGAAGTCCAATGCCACTCATGCAATTTGACAAATTCAAGAACTAATTAATTATGCAAGACTTATGATCCACAATTTGGGCCACCCCACAATTGCACTTAATTTCTCAATTAACCCTAACTCATTGATGGCCACCCAAACAAAGATTAAGGTTGAAAAGAGTGATTACCCAATGTCTAAACACAACTAATTAATTCCTATGCCATTCCATTCATGCGAAACTACTTAACATTTTTTATCCACTAACCAAGCCACCTTGCATTAGCAAATAATTTTCACTAAGAGAATAACAAAATCATGAACCCATAAATTTCATCAAACTCAAAGTTAATGTAGCACAATGTCAAGTATTCAACAAGAAAGAAACAACATAAAATAGTTTCCAACCCTTATACAACATATAGAAATGAAGAACACAACCAAATGTCATAAATATACTCCTAGAACCCTATAAAAGCATAAATACAACAAGAGGAAGAAGGATTAGAACTAGAAAAACTCCCCTATTCAAGCTTCAAGCTCATCACTTGGCTCCCACCATCAAGAATGGTGGAGCCTAGCTGCTACTCCATGGGAAGAACAGCAACCAAGGTGGGAAGGAAGAGGACATGGATTTGGGTGGAAGGAAGTGAGAAAGATGAAGATGGAGAGGAGAGGAAATGAGAGAAAAATGGGAGGCTAGGGTTTTGGGACTCCAAATATGCCCTAATGGGGTCTAGCTTTCGTGTTTTATGTCCCCCAAGTCGGGTCAAGTGAGTGGGTATCAAGTTGAATCTGAATTTAGGCCCAAAAACGTGTGCTGATACAAGCTGTCGCAGTGCCGTTCGCCGTGGGCTCGCCGCGGAGAAGCCATGGTGAGCTGCACTGCTTTCTGGAATTATGGGGGCCTGCTCGCCGTCTGCTCGCCGCGGCGAGGTGACGGCGAGCTACGTTCTTCTCTGCATCTCTGGACCATGTTCGCCATGGTCTCTTCGTGGCGAGGCCACGGCGAACTGCTCAGTGTTCTGCCCCTCTTTAATCAGCTTCTTCTTCGTCCAGAATCCAATCCTTTGGTCCTGAGCGACCCTACAAGTGGAAACAAGACTAAACAAGGATCAAATAGCCCTATAAACTAATTCATACAAATTAATCTACAATTATGGCCAATTAATCCTAATTTTACACTCATTTCACTTGAGAGTTTGAGACATTCAATTAGACATTACTAGACCAAACTTGCATCTTAATCATGTTAATTGCCTCAAATTAAGCATATAAAAACATTAAAAATCAGATATTTGTCATTTTCCTTATATAAGAAGAATGGAATTAATGTGAAGCGAATCTCCAAGAAGGATGTGTGGATCCACATTGGCTGGGCAAAGAAATAAAGGATGTCTTATAAGGGTATGGATACCTTTCTTGTTAATGCATTTAAAAAATATGAGGGGTAATGGGGCCCAATGTGGACAATTTTGGGAGTCAGACTATGGGATGTTACAAGTGATAGTAGAGCCATGCTCGGATCGATGTACTATCAAAGACTTTGGGCCTGTAGGGGTGAAGTCTTACATTGGTTGGGGAAGAAAACGAAGGACATTTTATAAGGTTTGAATACCCCCTATTCTTGACACATTTAAGAACCTCAAGAGTGAGGTGATGGGATGTTACCAAAAGTATATGAATAAGACTGTATTTTCTAAAAACTCCTAGATCAAGCTAATCAAGAGTTGAAGTTGTTGATGTTGTGTAATTTATCTTGCATGCTTGTCTTAATTGAAAATGTTAGATTTTCTTAGTAATGACTCACAAAAATATAAGTTGTATCACTCATGTGCGTATACAGTAGTGTTCTATATACTTTTATAAATTATGTTGATAACATAATCAAATGTTTTATCCTCTAGTTTTACTTAAATGAACTAAGAAATTGAGCACAATTTACAAGACTTGTACATAAGATAGGTTAGAATTTACAACTATATTGGGCTTGGCTAATGCTGTGAACTGCATTTGTTTTCTTCTTTTTTAGCTGTATGACTGAGCTTATACTTCAGCTATTTTGACTCATATTCATCTAGATTAATTTAGAGCTCTTTGGGGTGGTACTTGCAATTCATGGCTTGTGAATAATGTCACTTATATTATATTTTATATTTTATTATATATATATATATATAGTTATATCGTCAAAAGAGAGAAAGCTTATCTTGTTTTTGACTAATAATAAGGGAAAATTAATTACAGGTCACATGAAAAGAACTCAATTAAGATGAGGTCCTACGAAATCGCGTAATTAATCTGAGGTTCTTGTTAGAAAGTTGTGAATGTCAAGCCAAACGTTGTTATCTCTGAGGCCAAAAATTATTATTGTCTGATCAAAAGTTGTTAGTTACCAAGAGTTTAAATTCTTAGTCATTAATAATTTTTTACCAGACGATAACAACTTTGTGGGATATCAAATTAATCACGCGATGTCTTGGGACCTCATTTTAATTAAGTTCCTTCCATTGGACCTATAATTAATTTTCCCTAACAATAAAACACTAAAAAGTATCTAGAGTATAGTCATTTGCATTCAACATCCACCAGTTTCTTTTTATTTTTTTATTTTTTTGGTACACAATCCACCACTTGACTTTATCTGTATTTCTATTTTTTTTTTATTTTTTTTTTGAAAATCGAAGGAATTATTTGTTAGGTGGAAAATTCCTTTGGTCAATCCCAAACTAAGATGTTAGTTAATGCAAATATCAATGACCAATTATACAAATCTCGGTAAGGTGGTGGGTGCCATATTGTTTATCTGCTAACTTTGATATATTAAAAAAATTGGTGATGATGTTCATTCTTTACTCCTTCTATGAGGGGAAGCGATCTCCTCAATATCCTTTTTCTATATATTGGTGAACATGAGGGTTTACATACATTGGTGAACAATTGTTTCGGGTTTATAAAATTTGCCCTCAAACACCCTCTTGCAAAGATTTTTCATACAAGCCAACATATAATCCCAAATAGAGTCTGCCATGGACATCTTGAAGAGTGCCTATTTCTTGGATTGTGTTGTGTATTCCATTTTAGTTACCTGCAGATCATTAGAGAAAATAATTGAATTTAATGGGTTTATTAAAAAAATGTCCCCACTCTCCTTCACATGATTGGTGTAAAGTTATCTAAAGAATTGGAAACCACAAAATCTATCCCCTTCACGTTATTATTGTTCATCATAAAAGATAAAGCCAATCATTTAGGTCATTTCAACTTCAAACCCTCTTCTTTCAGCGGATCTATGTTCAGATTTATTAGAAACATTGGTTAAGATACAGCTGGGCATGCATTTTCACATTTTGAGCGGCTGATTCCATTAAAGTTTCAATTAAAATAAAATAAAAGTCAATCAAGGAGGAGGTTACTTGGCAGAAACCAAAATATTAAAACATCTAGCTGTAAACACTACTACAGAAATACTCTATTGCAGCGCAACAATAGCAGCGCTTGCAAAACGCAAGTGATGAGATATGTATAATATGATCCATACCAGCGCTTTTAAAAAAAGTGTTGGTATAGGTATGAGCATATACCAGCGCTTAAGCGCTGCTATAGGCCCCTGTGATTTAAATTTTCTTTAAAAAATTATTAAAAACCAATTTTAAATAAAATTTAAATCACAGGGGCCTATAGCAACGCTTATTACGTAGTAAGCGATGCTATAGGCCTAAATAGGTATTTTTAAATTTTTTTCCTTTTTTAAAATGAATTAGTATTTTTAAAATTGGTTTTAGATATTTTTTAAATAAAATTTAAATCACATGGGGCCTACATAGGCCTAAATAGGTATTTTTAAATTTTCTTTCCTTTTTTAAAATGAATTAGTATTTTTAAATTGGTTTTAGACGTTTTTTAAATAAAATTTAAATGACATGGGGCCCTATAGCAGCGCTTAAGCGCTGCTATAAGCCTAAATATGTATTTTTAAATTTTCTTTCCTTTTTTAAAATGAATTAGTATTTTTAAAATTGGTTTTAGATATTTTTTAAATAAAATTTAAATGACAGGGGGCCTATATAGGCCTAATAGGTATTTTTAAATTTTCTTTCCTTTTTTAAAATGAATTAGTATTTTTAAAATTGGTTTTAGATATTTTTTAAATAAAATTTAAATGACAGGGGGCCTATAGCAGCGCTTAAGCGCTGCTATAGGCCTAAATATGTATTTTTAAATTTTCTTTCCTTTTTTAAAATGAATTAGTATTTTTAAAATTGGTTTTAGATATTTTTTAAATAAAATTTAAATCACATGGGGCCTACATAGGCCTAAATAGGTATTTTTAAATTTTCTTTCATTTTTTAAAATGAATTAGTATTTTTAAAATTGGTTTTAGACATTTTTTAAATAAAATTTAAATGACAGGGGGCTTATAGCAGCGCTTAAGCGCTGCTATAGGCCTAAATATGTATTTTTAAATTTTCTTTCCTTTTTTAAAATGAATTAGTGTTTTTAAAATTGGTTTTAGATATTTTTTTAAATAAAATTTAAATCACATGGGGCCTACATAAGCCTAAATAGGTATTTTTAAATTTTCTTTCCTTTTTTAAAATGAATTAGTATTTTTAAAATTGGTTTTAGACATTTTTTAAATAAAATTTAAATGACAGGGGGCTTATAGCAGCACTTAAGCGCTGCTATAGGCCTAAATATGTATTTTTAAATTTTCTTTCCTTTTTTAAAATGAATTAGTATTTTTAAAATTGGTTTTAGATATTTTTTAAATAAAATTTAAATCACATGGGGCCTACATAGGCCTAAATAGGTATTTTTAAATTTTCTTTCCTATTGCATATGGATTCTTGATTTGCCCAAATAGGAATTTCTAGGGTTTGTTTGATTTTCGAATTTCTGGCTTTATTGGGGCAATTGCCTTGTGCTACATGTTTATTTAGACTACTTGATGATAGTAATGTGGTTAATTTGGTTTAATTTGGCCCTATATGAGATTTTACTTGCTTAAAGTTGAATTAAGCTAAGTTTACGACAAGAAATCCTTTGAATTTGGGCTTTTAAACTTGATTTATGAATTCTAGAGGGTTATTGGAGTTCAACGATAATGTTGGTTGGGGTTATTGAGTTGATTTAGAATTATGTTGAAAATTGGGGTTTTTAGGTGTTTTAAAAAGGTAGAGTGTTGCTTTTGGGAATATTAAACATGGAAGATGAGTTAGATGAATTAAATGTGAATATTTGACTATGTTTGAGTAGAGTTGATAAAGAATTTTGTTGTAGAAAAATTATGGAAGAAATTGAGTAATTATAGGAAGTTGTAAGGCAATAAAGAATGGAAATTGTGCTTTTAAGGATTCATGTTGATTATGGATGAATTGGAGATTCTAATATGGTTATTTTTGTTAGTAAAAGATTATAGGAATTGGGGTGATTAAAGTTTAGTGTGGTTGGAGGTTTGTCAAAAATTGATGCGAGTATGATTGCTTGAAACTAATTGGATATTTAGATAAACTCATTGAGACTAAATAATGATGATCAAAGGTTTGCGTGAGTTGATTTTTGACCCATATGAAATTTTGGATTATTAAAGTTTGATTGAGTTGGATTGTAGGGCAGATTCTATGAAATTGAGTGATTGGAGTTGATTCTAGATTATTGGGGGCTCATTGAGGTTGAATGATGTTATAAATCTATGTGGCTTGATGGAATGGTGGTTTTAAAGGCTTTGGCCGTTTAAATTCTTAATTGTTTGTCTCAAGGGAAGTATGGATTTGGTGGTGATCCTTGAAAATCCCACCTACTTTCATATGAAGATATACCGAGTTTTATTATAATAATTAGTAGCCTGACTGGTAGTATTGACGGATGACTGTATCTAATGTGTTACATATTGAGATGGAGGTATCGAGAAATTTATTGGTTTATTGTTGCAGCTGGCTGTATGTGATGACAGCAGTGGTGATTAATATATTTTATATTGAAGGGTGTATATATTTTATATTATAGCATTCTGACTCTGTAGATGGAACCTTAAGCATGAGTAAGTGATTTTGATTATGTAATTTCAAATATATGTTATTAGTATATAGTAAATATATTTGAGAGAGACTTTGATTTCTAGAATGTTTAGTGAATTTACATGTTTTAATTTACTTAATTGTCCATTTTTCTTTCTAATTTATTTAATTGTTTATTTTTCTCTAAGTATATTACCTTATAATATATAGGAGTTAATTAATTAGAATATAATGTTTGCTTTAATGTATTTGATCTCTGGATAAATGGTTTTTGATGTATATATGTTTTGAAAATGTCTGTACTTTCTAAATTGATGCAGGGATAAAAATTAATTTTTTTAAAAAAATAATACCTATAGCAGCGCTTATTAAGCGCTGTTGTAGGTATTATTTTTTTAAAAAAATAAATTACCTATCGCAGCGCTTAACAAGCGCTGCGTTAGGCTTAATAGCCTATAGCATCACTGGCTATTACAGCGCTTATAAGCGCTGCTATAGGGCCAAAATAAGTGCTGCTATAGACATTTTCTATAGTAGTGAAACCTCTGTTAATGGACATTTATATTATCAAGAGTTTGGATGAGATTACTGAAGAGTACTGAAATGGGAAGAAAATCGGTGTAGTGCCGCCTCAGATCTGCTCTCCAAAAAATTAAACCCAAGGGGTAGTGGAAGCTATCCCCGGGTGTCGATCTCAAGGAGCCCTAGTGTAATTTGATTACTAATAACTAATATGGAAACTTGACAAAGCAGGTAAAAAGCATTTTTGTTTGGTTTGAGTATGAAGTTTGGTATAAAAACGTGGTATGCTCAAAATTCAAATAAAAAGATTGGATTTAAATGGGAGATTTGGATCAATAGGAGTGGATAACCCTTAGTGAATAAAGGCTTAAGGCAATCATTGCTTTAAATTGTTTTTAGGAAGCTCTTTGGTTAATTAAAAAGGGCCCTAGAGGAATTCCTCTAAGTTAGGTTTGGGTTGAATGGATTAGTACCGGAATCCCGCTTACTAATCCCTTCAACTCCAAGTTGATAAAGTTCGAAAACCGAAGTGAATTTGCTAATTGTAAGGGCTCTTAATCCAACAACCGGGATCCTGAGTTGCCACTTAATTAATCCCAGGGTTCAATTAATTATTGGAATCACACATAATAAATTAAAATACTAGGATTGAAGTCTAATGTCACTCATGCAATTTGACAAATTCAATAGCTAGTTCACAAATGCAAACACTTGACAAAATGGTTCACTAAATGAGAATCCTCAAATATATAGCACAAGATATTAACTAAAACATTCATTCAAAATAATGAATCCATACATTCAAACAAAGTTTAAGTAAATGAAGAACAAATGTCAAGCATACACAAACGAAAACAAGCTACAAGTGTTTCAACCACTCTCTTACAAAAGATAATTCATAGAAATTACATCCAAATGAATAAACAAGCCTTAGAATCCTAGAAACATGCTTAAACATAAGGAAGAGAGAGTGGGAAAACAAGAACTCCCCTAATGAAGCTCCAAGCTCAAGTCATTAGCCTCAATCACCAATGATTTATGCCCTCTAGCTGCTGCCTTCCATGGAGAAGTCACCAACAAGAGAAATGAGAGTGAATACCATGGATGATATGGGGTGGAAAGGGTGGAAGATGAAAATGGAGATGAGAGAATGAGAGAGCTAGGGTTAGAGAGGGTGTGTGGTGAACCAAATCTGATTTCTAGGATTTAATTTCGTCTTTTATATGTCCAGAAATCGGGTCAAGTGAATGGGTATTTGGAAAACCCAGTTTGGAGTCCAAAATTCACGAACTGATATGCTGCAGATCGTTCTGCTCGCCGTGGTGAGGCCACGGCGAGCTACAAAGCTTTTTGGTCCTTTTGGGGCTGGCTCATTGTGGCTTCTTTTCTACCTCTTAGGAGCCAAATTTGTCGTGGCGACGCTATGGCGAGCACCACATTTTTCTGCTTCCTTGATTTGGCCTTCTTTTCATTTGGAGTCCGATCTTTTGGTCCTGAGCGACCCTACAAGTGGAAACAAGACTAAACAATGATCAAATAGTCCTATAAATTAATTAATATAATTAATTTACAATTATGGCTAATTAATCCAAATTTTATACTAATTTCACTTTAGAGTTTAGGACATTCAATTAAGAACTATTGGACCAAACTTGCATCTCAATCCTGTTAATTGCCTCAAATTATGCATATAAAAATCATACAAATTAGAGATTTGTCAATTACTCCATTTTGGATGCACCTTAACTTTAGTTTTAGTAATAAGTTAACATCAATTTCCAATTTATTTAGTAGCTTGAAGTTTTACCGTTTTAGGGCAATGTAACATGTTCTTTGAATAGTGGGTCAGTTTGTATAAAAATTTAACTTGTCAGAAGATATTTATTATTAGACATGTTATTCTTCTTCCCAATTAACATGTTCTTGAACCTAACTGTATTTTTGAGTGAGATAAAAATATTTTAAGGAAATTTTAATTTGTGCCAATATGATTAATATGCATGAAATCATAATCAATAATGATTTACAGTAGTATTTTAAAAATTTATCATATCAATTTAAAACCTTGAAATTACATCAAATCAAAATCAAAGGAAAGAAACAAGGTCTGACTTTTAAGATGTCATTTTACATATCAAGAATTGTGTGTGTGTGTTGCATAACTGTTGAACAAATATGGTTGGCATAATAAAATATGAAGGGTGGATCAGTGGATGGATGTTGAAAGGCAAAATTAATTTCAAGTCCTGTCTAAAGAACATAATTAAAATAAGGTCCCATAAAATCACATAATTAATCTATAGTCCCACGAAGCTATTATCGCTTGCTCATTAAGTTGTTATTGGCAGCTCAAAAATTGTTACTGAACAAGAGTTAAAAAGTTGTGATCGTCATGCACTAAATTGTTATTGTCTAGCCAAAAGTTGTTATCGTCAGGCCAAAAAAGTTGTTATTACCCGGTCAAAAGTTGCTAGTAGTTGAGAATTTAATTATACGTTAGTAACAACTTTTGACCAATTAATAATAATTGTTTGGCCTGCCGATAACAACTTAATTAGTAGGCAATAACAACTTCCTGGCAAAAACTTGAGATTAATTATGTGATTAATCTTAATTAAGTTTTTTCCACGGGGCCTGTAATTAATTTTCCTTGGTTGATATGGGTTGAATAGGTCACTTGGTTACAAATTACATGTTGATCAAGTTAATCTACAACAGGTCACGGCTTAAAGGGGTTTAATTATTATGAAAATAGTGACTTTTAAAAAATATATTATTTGAGGATGATGGGATCAATGATCAAGTTGTTGTACTTTAAAGTCATATTTAATCCACTTAAGAAGTTGATTTTGATATTGTACTATATATTTTAAATTTTTGTCAACTTTTTAAAATAATCTCTATTGATACCCCTTCAACAATAATCAAATAAGAGAGATGGGGGAGGGATGGAATTAAAGAAGATGATTCTGATGTTGTAAAAAATATGACATATTAACTAACTTAACTAATATCCTTATCATAGTCAACAAACCAAATAAATTAGGATAGAGAGAGTAAATGTTTGTTAAGCAAGCTAGGTTTGAAGTTACTTCCTCCCTAGGATTCTAAAAAATATTGGGGCTAGATAAGTAATAATCCCTCTCTTCCTAAATATAAGACCTAATTACCTAATTTGATTCAATTAAAGAAGTTAGTTAAATTAGTTAAAATCGCATGATTTTATCAAATTACCCTAATCATGTACCTTTATTCCCATCCTCACTCTCTTGCTTCTTTATCATTGAGAAGCATCAATAGGGATAATTTAGGAAAAAATTGAGAAAAATTAGAAATGGATCTTATATTAAGGAACAAGCTCATATCCCCAATTAGGATCAATATTTATGAACGGAGGGAGTAACTCATGAATTTTAGAAAAATTAATTAAACTAGTAATAATTTAAGTCTCGCTATAAAAAATATTGATTTGATTGAAATGTTAGTTTTTTTTTCAAAATAACTTTATTTGATGATTACCCTCATTGTTGAAAATTCTTTTTAATATATGTAATCAATATGTACAACTAAACAGACCAAAAAAATATATGGACAACTAAAATCACATATGATATTACAAAAACACATTAATCATCTACATTTATTCTCACCATATCTCTCTTGATTGTTTATCACTGAGGATCATCAATGAGAATAATTTGGGGAAAAGTGGAGAAGAATTAGAAATGGGACTTATATTTAGAAACATACTCACCTCCCCAAATAGGTCCTATATTTACAAACGGAGGGAGTAACTCATATATAGGGGTGGAAACAAGCCAGACTGCCTGATAGAGGCCTTATGTTTGGCCTATTTTTGGCCTATATAGGCCAAGCCCATGCCTAGGCTTTTTTCAAAGTCTATTTTACTAAATAAGTTAGGCTTAGGCATCATAAATAGCCTATTAGGCCTTATAATTGTGTACTTACTTTGTCTTTTAAACTCGTGTTGCTTTTTATCATATTTGTGTTTTTGCGTTATTGATGTGTATCATACTATTGTCAAGTAAAAAATGTAGTTTTTGACTTTTTCAAGTCATAGGCCTATTTATATGTGGCCTATTTTTTGGCCTATTAGGCAGCCTTATTAGCCTATGTGTAGGTCTATTATCTTGTTTCTATAGGCCTTTTAAAATGTTTCAGGTCAGGCTCAAACTTTAACAAAAGCCTATTACAAGCTACAAGTTAAGTTTAGACTAATCAATCACATAACAGGTAAGGCCTATAACTGACATATTTCCACCCTTACTCATACATTTAAATGTAAGATAGGAGTTAGTCAATTTCAATTACGGGGGATAACAATTTAATGAAGTTAACTAATGCGTTTTAATCTGAAGGTCAGCTTGCACATTGCCATCACCTATCACTACCAATCCCATGTGCTTTCTCGTAAGTCGTAACATGCATTAGACAAAATCTTCCCAAGAGTTTTGTTGAAATCATATTATGGTTTTGCTCACTAAAAAATTGCTATATTACGTACTATCTCTATATTTATATATGTGTGTGTGCTCGCGTGTTTTGTTAGTTTTCATACATTTATTTCTGCCTCATAAAAGTTTATCAAGTAGTTTATAAGAAAATACTACATGTACATGTACCTTTTTATTGGAAGTGATTTGCTCAAGATGTTATCAGACTAATGGGGACTTATATGATAAAATAATATTGTTTTGCAAGAATAAAAAAAGGCTATGACTCGGTCATATTGATGCATATAAGGGACTGACTACCAAACAGTATATATGCAATGGCAAGTAAATGCTTCTGTTTGTGGGAGGATTAGTAAAAGTTAAAAAAAAAAGTCAATGCAACATAAAAAAAAATAATACTTTCACATGCCCTAAATATAAGATCTAGTTGACATTTTTAAAAAATTCTAAGAAAACTAAATAAGTCCTTATAAATTGATTTATCTGAATTTTTCTTTAGACTAGTTTATTTGACTTATAAATTAATATATAATCTAATATTATATCACATTTGTTATGATTACTAGCTAATTTTATAACTTTAATCTCTCTAAAAAAAAGTTAAATTGGTGTTATATTAAATGCCAATATGCCAACAAATGTTGGTTTAGTTGGTAAAGGGATTAGCTCATAACTATAAGGTTGTAGGTTCGAATCCCGCCATTGTGAGGACTCTGTTGGTGGGCGATCTGTAAGTACCTCCGTAAGATTTATTTGACCTTGGAGGGCTATCCTGGCCCTGATGATCCCCTGGGACTCAACTCACGTTTCTTGAGTTGTCAATGAAAACACTTTTAGTTGTCAATATTAAGCTGCAATTGAAAACTCTTTAGTTGTCATTGACAACTCATTGAGTTGTCAATAAGAAGCAAATTAATATCACCCAAATCCCAAGGATTAAATGTAATTTGATAATTTTTTTGTACCAGATTGTGATTAATTTTTTTAGGACTTAGTTGTAATTTTCAAAAAAAAAAAATATCACATTCGTCGTTTTCAAAACTCTCACTGGTTGACTTTCACACACACATTTGGGGGGTCTAAATATAATATTCTTATTTTATGAAGAATGAAATGTCTCAAGAGAGTCAGAAGTTTCCAAATAATTTCTTGTTCTCACTGTAGCCCCTTAATTAAAAGACAACAAATAAATTTGTATAATCAAGGGAGAATTGCAAATAGGTCCCAAGCAAGAGAATTAATTTCAGACAGGTCCATTAACAACTCCTTCACTTGTTAGCCAAGACTATTGTAGTTGTTAATAGCTATCATTAACAACTCATTGGGACCTCTCTAAAATTAATTCTCTTACTTGGAACTTTTGTGCAATTGTCCCTATAATTAGAAACTTGGAAGACATAACATTCCCTTGTACAATACGAATAAAATAATGATTTTAATGTTGTGACAATAATGTTTAAAAGAAGTGAAAAGTGGGTTAACAAAAATTGGAATGAAATTAATTACAAATATGTGATAGTATTTGACATACTTGAGAAAAAAAAAAGATACTTTCATTTTTAAATATAAGACATACTTACTTAATTTGATTAGATTAAGGTTATCAGTTAAGTTAGTTAAAATCAAATGATATTACCAAAACACAGCTTCCATTCTTTGCTTGATTATTACTAGGGAGCATCATTAGGAATAATTTAAAAAAAAATTGAGAAAAGTGTAAAGATAATTTATATTTTGAAACAAACACACATCCTAGGTCTTATATTTAAAAAGGAAGGGAGTGATGGGCAAGTCAAGTTCTCCTTCATTAAGAGCATTTTCTCATTTTCTCAATCAATCTATGCCAATGTACATTTTCACATAATCATTTAACTCGAATAATGTTAAACAACCTTTAATTACTCCTTTTTTTTTTTAAAAAAAGAGAAAGATATAAAATTTAACCTGATTAAGTTGTTCGTTTTCTATTTTCTCCGATTAATATTTGAAGAATAGAAATGACAAAAAAAAAAAAAGAAAAGAAAATGAGGGGAAAAGACCAAAACACCCCATTTGAAGAGAAAGTGGGATTTCACAATCCATTCTTTCAGCAAACTATGCAATTTTATGAGGCTACATATAATGGAATGAAATTGGCATACAACTATTTTTTTTCTTTTTTTTTTCTTTTGGAGAGAATCAATGGAGGAATTGGAATTCAACTCCTTCATGCAAAACAAACTTCTATGAAATTGCCATTGTTAATTAGATGCCATGTTATATATTGAAACAAAACTCGTTCTTTAAGGTACTAACATGATAAAAATTATATTTTAAAGCAAGTTGTTATTAAAATCAATACCCCAGGTTGACATTGACTGTGTCACAAGTGCAGAGCACATTATCTTGTACATAAGTGCCAAACATGTCACTCAAGTTCTTGTTCTTGTCCTCCTAAGCAGAAACTGATGGGAATGTCAAAATTCTTCTCTTCTCTCGTTGGTTGTCTGGCTTTTGCAGTTCTTGTTCAATCTCAGGATCAATCAGGTAATTAATTGCCCACCAACAACACATAAATTTAATTACAATACTATTTAACATGAATTAACCTTTTTCCACTATATTTCAGGTTTCACAAGCATAGATTGTGGGAGACCTGCAAAATTCACCTACACAGAAAAAACGACAGGCATAAATTACATATCAGATGAAAAGTTCATAAATTCTGGAGTGAGTAACTCCATAACCAATGATCTTCAACGTGAGTATCAACAGCAACTTTGGAACCTGAGAAGCTTTCCCCAAGGAACAAGAAACTGTTACAGAATAAACATCACAAGTGGCTCTAAATATCTCATCCGGGCTAGTTTTTTGTATGGGAATTATGATGGCCAGAATAATTTGCCAAGTTTTGATCTTCATATTGGCCCTAACTTGTGGCAAACAGTGAAAATTACCAATGCTTCGCAGTCACTAACCCCTGAGATCATACATGTTCCATCACTAGATTACATACAGATCTGTCTGGCTAACACAGGCTCTGGAACCCCATTTATCTCTGCTATAGAATTGAGGACTTTGATGAATGATACTTATGTTACAGAGTTTGGATCCTTGTCTCTTTACTTGAGATTGGATTTAGGCTCAACCAGCAACAGAACATATAGGTAAACCCGTTCTTTAATTGATTTAAAGAGCTCATTAAGTTACTTTCTTAAGATTTGGTTTTATTGAGCATGCTATGTAGTTTAATTAGCAGTTTTCTACATTAAAGGTCAATCCAGCTTCTCCCCAAACCATGCTTATCCTCTCCAAACCATGGTTTCTAGTTCATTAATCACTTTTTGCTTTTTTGGGTTTTTGGATTAAATTACACAAAACCTTGGTTTTTCTTGGAAAAAAAAATGTGTTTTTTTTGCTGGTCAGCCAAACATGCACTAATAAACCAAACAGGTTCGGTTTGCAATAGAACAAGGGGTGTTTTTGGTACTCTGCTTCTAACTGCCTCATTATTACCCCAACAATCACTTTTTCATTTTTTTGTTGTTTGGATGAAATGAAGCAACACCATGGTTTTGCTTTAAAAAGTGCTTTTGTAATGGTAAACTAACACACTCAATAGGCTTTTAATCAATTGTGTACCTAACTTTTACAACAAAAGGAAATATTACACTCGTCAACCTTGACTTTATCCTTACATTAGAAAGAATTCTGTAAATCTGACAAGAGAATATGATTTTGACAGATATAGTTATGATGTTTATGATCGCTTCTGGTCAGCTCCCGCCTACAACCAGCCCTGGACGCAAATAAGTAGTTCTTCAGTTACTGCAGATTCCTTGGTTCAAAATGATTACAATCCAGCAGCCATTGTTATGAGTAATGCAGCCACACCAGTAAATGAAAGTGCTCCAATGTTAGTGTGGTGGCAGCCCAAAAATGCATCAGACCAATTCTATGTTTACCTTCAAGTGTTAGAAAAGAATCAGACAAGATCATTCAACATTACTCTCAATGGCGAGCTATTTTATGCTAATCTTGTACCTAATTACCTATCCACAACCACTGTTTTCAGCAATTATGCCACCAGTGGAGAAAAAATGGAGTTTTTACTTAAGAAGACTGAGCTTTCAACCCTCCCTCCCATTATCAATGCCATTGAAATTTACACGGTTAAAGAATTTTCGCAGTCAGAAACAGAACAAGACGATGGTATGATCTGAAAATATAATCTTTTGAAAGAACTCTTTGGTAGAATCAATAATAGACATGCCATATGTGTGTGTATCATCTGTTTCTTTGTGATTGAGTTAGACTACGATTTTTTTATAGACTGAATTTCACCAAAGAATTCTTTAGTTTTTCATTGGTTTCCTTAAACTTTGAGAAATATAGTGGACGCAATCACAACAATCAAGTCTTCTTATGGGGTGACAAGAAATTGGCAAGGAGATCCATGTAGCCCTATAGCCTACATTTGGGAAGGTCTAAATTGTGTTTATAATGGCCAGAATCCCCCAAGAATCACAGAACTGTAAGCTGATTTTCCCCAAAATTAATGTTATTACTTTATGAAACTTAAACCAAACCTTCTAATAACATTTGAAAATAAAAAACAGAAATTTATCTTCAAGTGGATTGACAGGACAGATAGATTCTTCCATCTCAAATCTAACCATGTTGGAGAAGTTGTGAGTATTTTCCTATCTTGCCTACTCCAACCCTTCTTTTAGAATGTTTCAATTGATTTCCTTAAAGGCTGGCAATAAGGCAATCTCATCCTAAGTGGGAGAATAATTCTCTTTTCAGGGATTTATCAAATAATAGCTTAAATGGACCAGTCCCAAATTTTCTTTCTCAACTACATAATCTGAAGATCTTGTAAGTTGTTTGTAATTAAATTGAAAAATTGGATCCCATCAAGTTAGAAAAAAGAATGTTATAACTGGATTACTTTTGCAGAAACCTTCAGAACAACAACTTCTCAGGCGTTGTTCCATCTGATCTGGTTGAAAAATCAAACCAAGGTTCCCTCTTACTGAGGTATGACTCTTGTCAAACTCCCAATATCCTAGAAGTTGTTGGTACAATAATTTAGGACACATAACACATAAACATTCATATTTCCTAATATCTATACCCAGAAAATTATCTTCATCTTGTCCTTAGGACACATAACACAAAATAACTTGTGTGACTCTCTCCATATGTTAGTGTTGGACAAAATACATATCTATGTGAATCTCCTTCATGCAACAACAAGAAAAAGAAGAAGATTATTGTTCCCATAGTAGCATCAGTTGGTGGAGTTCTGATCCTCATCGTAGCTGCAGCAACTTTATTTGTTACCCTAAAAAGGAGAAAACCAAGAGGTGAGGCTGCTCTTTATCACACACACAGCAAAACATTTTGGTTGATCATGTGAAAGAACCAACCAAAAGCTTTTTCATGATCTCAAATCAGGAACAAGTCCAATTGAAGCCTCACAGAAAGTTACAAGAGGTGAAGATAAAAATGATACGACTCTGATAGAAACAAATAGACAATATTCATACAATGATGTCCTCAAAATAACCAATAACTTCAGCACCATTATTGGCAAAGGTGGGTTTGGAACAGTTTATATGGGCTACATTGATGAAACTCCTGTTGCAGTCAAAATGCTCTCTCAATCTTCAGCTCAAGGTTATCAGCAATTTCAAGCAGAGGTAAAAATTATCAAGTGTACCAAAATCACTATTTTTAATTTGATAAGTATCTATTTTTAAACATAGGTATGCTATTGATTTTCAGGTTAAACTTTTAATGAGAGTTCATCACAGAAATCTGACTTCCCTCATTGGGTATTGCAATGAAGAAGTCAATAAGGGGCTCATATATGAATATATGGCTAATGGTAACCTACAAGATTACCCTTCAGGTTTGTTGGTGCCAATCAAATTTCAATTAATTAATAGCCTCAAAATGAGGCAAAAAATAAAAATAAAAATAACAACATCAATTATTGAAGGTTACAGAGTTTGATTCTGCAGGAAATGACAACATATTAAAGTTCCCGACTTGGCGGGACAGACTCAGTATAGCACTGGATGCAGCACTAGGTGAGAAAAGGAACCAAGTTACTTGTGTCTTCACTTTTTAATGCTCAAATATTTGATATTAATTTTGTCTCAGGATTGGAGTATCTGCATAATGGATCCAGGCCACCTATAATTCATAGAGATGTAAAATCTTCAAACATCTTGCTGAATGAAAACTTCAGAGCCAAAATATCCGACTTTGGTTTATCTAAAACTATCCCACTTGATGGTGGAACTCATGTGTCAACTGTTGTTGCTGGCACTCCTGGTTATCTAGACCCTGAGTAAGCCCTTCCCATCATTATCTTTTTTAGCCATTTATTCCAAGGTATTTTTTGGTGGTTTCCAGTGTGAAAATAAATGCATTCTAAGTTATTATGTCTTTTTTATTTTGTAGGTACTATATAACGAACAGATTAACAGAGAAAAGTGATGTCTTTAGTTTTGGAGTAGTTCTTTACGAAATAATCACTGGTCAGCCGGTCATATCGAGAAACCATGAGAGAACTCACATAAGCCAATGGGTTCACTCCATGGTTGATAAAGGGGATATAAAGGCCATTGTTGACTCAGAGTTGAGAGGGGACTTTGATAGTAACTCTGTCTGGAGATATGTGGAGATGGCAATGACTTGTGTGTCAATAAACACCAATAGCAGGCCAACCATGAGTTGGGTAGTGAATGAGTTAAAGGAGTGTTTGGGAATTGAACTAAGTAGAACAAAACGCAATGTTGCTAATGCAGGGGATTCGGTTCAATTAGTGTCCCTGAATATGGAGAGTACAGAATTCTATCCGGTAGCCAGATAACAAATTGTCTCGTATGAAGAAGAATGAAATTAATGTGAAACTCTGCAAAAAAGATATATGTAAGTGAGGACAATGTTTGAAATTCTATTTTCTAAATTAAATACTCCTAAATCAAGCTAATCAGAAGTTGTTATTGTGGTAATTTATCATGCATCTTCTCATAGTAGAAAATGTTGGATTTTCCATGTAATGTCTCAAAAAAAAGTTGTATTATTTATGGCATATGTACAATAGTGTTCCTTATATTTTTTAAAATTCTATATCGATGTGTTGATGTCATAATCAAATGTTACTTTCTCTAATTTAATCAAATGAAGGGGAAAAACAAGAAACTGAGCACAATTCACAAGACTAAAACAAGTTACAATGCTTATACATAAGACAAAGCACAAGTGAATAATGTACTGCAACAGAAGTTGAAATTATTTATAACAGGCTTAAGTTGCATTTTAGCTAATAAAGTATTGGCCTAAGAGCGTCTGACATTATTAAGTTTTGAATGGTTTTTGTATGCCAATAAACTTTTAAAATGAGACATTTTGGTCAACACCATTAAGAAGCACTTATCGGCCTCCGTTTATGCTGACATTGCGTGACACGTGTTAGCTTGTGTGATGTCATAGCAAGACACGTGTCAGCTGGTGTGATGATACATGCCACACCACGTCAGACCAAATAGAGTCCTTTAAGTGCTTTCTAACGGCGTTGGCCAATATACTCCATTTTAAAATTTTATTAGCATACAAGAACTTTAAAATATAATTGTGTCAGACGCTAATCGACCATTATTTTATTGACCAAAATGCCCCTTAACCCTTTATAATAATTATAAAAATACTTTCACAATAAATTGATATTGACTAATGGGATAGAGATTTGGCTCAGCATGTTCTATTCGATAGGGGTAAGAGAAAAAGCAAACTAGGTAACAATACTTCTTTATCTTTTGAGTTATTCTGCTAGATTGGTGACTTAAGAGTTAAGACCTTTACCATCCATACCATCCATACTTGCATAAAGTTGGTGATCATAGGAGATCGGAAGCTGTCGTTTTCAGCTGCACGCCTGAGATTATACTTTGACTCTTGATTCATATCTATCTATTATCTATCCATCTATCTATTATACATTAAAAAAAAAAGCTTCCCGCCAAAATCACTTCATGTGTTATTTTCCACGGCTTGCAGGGATCTGGTCAGCTCCTGACTAAGATCACTGTTCACAGAGCCGTTTACATGCGCTCTGGGCTGCGTGCAATCCAAATTTCAATCAACCCTGGATGGATACACACTCTTTGCAATCCCTTTCAATTTTCAAATTTCAAATTTGAAATTTCCCTCCTTACATCACTGTAAAGTTGGGTCTTAAACAACACAGAATCCCAAAATAAGTTTTGTTTCACCGGTTGTTGTGTGTCATACTCATATATACACCCATTCATATCTCGCAGACTCCTACTTACATTCGTATACATCGCACGATTTCCTTCTCTGTTAGGTGAGAATCGATCTGCTCCTTCTTTTTATAATGTACATGATCTTCCCTATTCCCTCAGGATCCACTCTTCTTTTGACCAAGGTGAGAATTCATATCCCTCTTCTTCTGCTTCTTAAGTTCATAATAAATGATGCCTTTGAGTTGCCAGCATTTATGTATGTGCTTTTCCTTTTTTTGTTCCCTTCTTCTATAAGAACGTAGCCCCTGTTCCTTTGTTTTACATAGTCTCTGTTCGTTGGTTTCTGCCCACAATATAAACGATGCCACAGTTTGAGACGGCCTACTTGAACGAAATCCACCCTGCTTTCCCTCAGATCTACTACACGCCATTTTCGAAGAGCACATGAAGCTCGGCCTTTTATCTGAGGTGAGGATTATTACCACTCTTCTTATGCTTTTCATGTTCATTAAGTTAGTTTTCTCCTTGGTGGATGTGCTTCATTTATGTATATTTTTATTGTGCATTTATGTATATACTCTACCCTATTCCCTGCAGATCCAAGTAGAAATCATGTGAACAGAGCCCATGTACCATCTCCCTTTATCTGAGGTAAGAATTATTTTTCCCTCTTACTCTGCTTTAATGGTTCATAATAAATGATGTTGTTCTGTAACAGATCGAAGCATTTCTGTATTCTCTTTTCCCCTCTTCCTTCAACTAATTCTCTTCCAATCTCTACTTTTCTCACATTTCTGTATTTGCTTTTCCCTTCTTCCTTGGTGTTTGTTTTGCTGCATTTATGTGACAGAGCACATGTGCTGCATTTATGCAACAGAGCACATGTGCATTTCTGTATTTTGCTGCATTTACTCTGCTTTAGTGGTTCATCATAATAAATGTTTCCTTAGTGTTTGTTTTGCTTCCATTTATGTAACAGACACTTAGGCAGAGAAACTCCTAAAAGCTCCCCATTGAGTGGTGATTCTCTTGCATACTTTCCAAGTGACTCTGAGGCCTCAAACTTCTCAGAGCCTGACTATGGCTATGCCAGCGAACTTTTGCCTTCTTGGTGGCCGGCATCTAGACCCCGAGCTAATCTAGCTGGTGTTTCTGGTCTAGGAGTGAAGCAGCAGCAAAGGAATTCATTGAGTGATAAACTTGATGATGACCAAGATCTCTTATCTTCAGGTTGGGTTACAACATGTTGCAGTCTAGGTGTTTGGTAAAATTTCCCTTTTTTTTTGGATAAGCAGCATCTTATGGTAGTTTTCTTGATTGTGTCAAACATTTGTAGAGCTTGAAATGATGAAGGAGAGATTTTCAAAGCTTTTGCTTGGGGAAGACATGTCTGGTAGTGGGAAAGGTGTCTGCACTGCAGTAATCATCTCAAATTCCATCACAAACCTTTATGGTAATTCTTTCAAAGCAGCAACGACATATAATTTTTTCCCGAAAATAAGAAAAATTTATGGTTACCTCCCTATGGTTTTCCCCAAAGAGCAATGTGTTCCTTGTGGTTTAATTTGTATCATTTTCATTCAGTTCTCCTATGGATTCTCAAATCCATTAATCCCACCCAGTCGTATATTTTCGCCATCAATGAACAACCACCTTCAGGGCTAACTATGAGATGCTTCTTCGAATTGTAATGCACAATTAATTAAATGCTCTTTCCCTTTTCACATTAATTAGAAGTATTTCTGCATGGTGTTTGTTTTATGAAATGAACTCCTTGATGGCAAGTATATTTGTTGTAGTTGGATTAACTAACAGAATTTGTCAAGAGGAACATGTTCATGAACCCAAAAACATATAAGAGGGCCAGATCACACATGAGTTAAGCATAGATTACAAAGAACATTGCCCATAATACAATATACTTGCCATTACAAAGAACATAGTCTGCATATATCTTTATCTCTGGAAACACTGTCAACCTCATACAAATGGAAACACTGTCGAGTATTGTCTGCATATATCTTTATCTCTGAATACTCCTTTAATTTATCCTCTACTTCAATGAATTACAATCACAATAGTACAATTTGTGGTTCTTTTCTAACTGGATTCTACTATATTAGTTGGCATGCAACCTAAATTGTTTTGGTTTAAGTAATGGTCTGCAATAGAAGTACTCTACATATGTCATTTCATATGTGACATATAGAAAAGGTAGCGTTTGCTTTCAGCTGTGACAGTTTAGCCACGTCAACAAAGTAGTTTTCTCACGCATCCCCGTTTGATTCCAGCGTCGGCAAGTCATCTACCATGTGATTTCATTTAATGACTGCAATGCAACTCGATGTAAACCCATCATCATGATTGCCATCTTGGTTACAGTCTCTGTAAATTTTTTGCCTAACACGGCAACACTGGAGGTCATGGGCTCTGTGAACCTAATTTAAAATTCCACTTTTCACTTAGTTTCTAAACTCTCGATCCACTTTTCCCATATTAGATGACAAATTCTACGACCAATTCCTACTCACTCAAGGTACATCAAATTTTGTTCATGACCTTTTCCAGTACTCTATCCATAACAATTTTTCTCATTTCATTTGTATGTTCCTATTTAAAATAGTTTTTCAAGAAAGACATATTAACTTTTTGTGTCACTTTTAAAATTTTGCTCATTCAGCTTATAGTGTTCGTGTTCTTGAGAGTGATTGACAAATGGCATATATTTATTATTACATTGAAATCCATTGTGCGGGATTAACTTAAATAAATTTTGTTACAGGTTTTGCCAAAGCAAAGCAGGAAAGGAATTGATGTTTTTGGTTTTTGGATATGAGAACTTTAGGCCAATAATATCAGTGTTTTGTTCATGTAGAAGCATAGGCATCCTCCTTTTGCTTTCTCTTTTGTTGTTGCTCTTAATTATTTGCTGAATGACCACCTTCAGTTGCTGATCAGACGATGCGTAGCTCATTCAATATTTTGTGAACATTTCTCACTAAATGAGAATCCAAGCTTTGGTCTCAGTAAAGATGGCTGCTGTAATTTAGTGATCCATTTTAACTACTTGGATTCATGATTGACATTAATGCTTTGCGCTACAGCCTCCTACAAATTAATGAATGTCACTACTCATAACAATTAACGCTGGCATATAAGGTTAACATAAATTAGAAGAAGGTAATATTAAAATCAGAGTTACTAAGAGAAGGAGCTGTACGGTGTGTGAATATTACACTGTTACCGCAGAAATGAATCAAATTAATAACACATTTAAACAGGTCACACTAAGAAAATTTATGCAGTCTCTTCATAATCTGTTAATGTTTTTGCTCAAAAAGAAAGCACCCGTGCATCGCACGGGAGATCCTGCTCGTTCACCTATAATAATTTAATGGCCATATGGAGTTATAGTTGTACTTCATGGCTTGTGAATAATGCCACTTATTTTATTTTAAATATATATATTCAAAAGAGTTCAGTTCAAAAATATATATTCAAAAGAGAGAAGGTTTATTTTGTTGTTGAATAATTATACACTAAAAAATTGTTTAAGGAAGGTGTAATGATGGGTAAAGATGCAGATTTATGAACAAACTTTTATGTAAGGTATATGAAACATAATAATCTTTTGCAAAATATAAACATGATCACAATGAAATATAAACATTGCAAATACGATAAGTCTGTATATTTTCTCAACCGTCCATCTAACATGTATGTGGGCCCCAGTTTATAAAAACTAAACGAGCGTTAGGTCTAATTAATGAACTTATCATAATTACAACGTGTTTATTTCATTGTGACCATAGTTGTACCTAGCAAAATTTTATTAAGTTAAAGGTACCTTGTGCAATAGTTTAGTTTTAAATATGCACATTTAACCTATAATCATTTGGTTTTCAACATCCACTAGTTAGTTTGTTTTTTTGGTATATAATCTACCGGTTGGCTTTTTCTGTACTTTTATTTTTTTTCCTGAAAACTCAATGAATATTTGTTAGGTGGAAATTTCCCTTTGGTCAATCACAATTAAGATTTAGTCAACGCAAAAATTATTCTTGTATATCAAATATCTCAAATAAATGTTTTTCATAAAAATATCTATCCCAAATACATCAATGTTTTTCATAATAATTAAGTTTCTCCACTTCATTCATACACGAAACTCAGAACACATCACTTTAATTAATCATGTCTCCACCAATTTTCTATTTTTATACCTTAAAGTTTTTGTCCTAAGCTTGTGTCAAGCCGGTTCCTTTGTTACAAGGAACTCACTGAGTCTAGATTAATCAATCTGAATTTACATTTTGTTGACCCATTTTATGGGGTGGATGCTGATGAGGAGTTTTAGAACTGCTTCATTCTGATCGAACCTCTCAGAGTGTAGCACCAAGTTTTGATGACAAACACTTGTATGCTATTGACTTTATTGCACTTTATCATGTAAATTATTATAAAAGAACGGGCGTAAAATTAATCAATTGATAATTGTTTCGTAATAGCCATTGATATTTAAAACCAAGTTTATGCATACTTAAAATAAATATTTTTTTTATTATATATCTCTATAAAATAAAACTCATTTCAGATAAATAAGCACTAATGAGAAATAAGAGCTAATGATTTTAAACATACAAACATTATATGGTTAGAATCAGATGCCCCATACCGCGCTTGTCAGCTGATAGATTGTTTCAACTTAATCAATGGTCTTGTGTCCAAACTCTGGTTATGCAACAGTAATAATTGTTTGGAGGAACCAATGTTTACCTGTCATGGGGCTTGATTCCCACGAACCAGACAATTAAGAGTGTGTTTGGATTGGCGGTGTAGAAATGACTTTTTTTCAATATGACTCGTTTAAAAGTAAGGTTGAATATAAGTCAAATTGTGTAAAGTGATTTATATTTGGATTTGTGACAGTAGAAGTGACTTTTTTTTAATTTTACTTTTAAAAATATGTTCGGGTGATTATTTTGAAAAGTTGAACCATTACTAAAAGGGACATGATAATTTTTAAGAGAAATATTAAATTACGATTATAAAAAATAATTTATTATTATAAAAAAAAATAATCCTACAATTTTTTCTCCTAAATAATTTTTTTGACTTAGAAACTAATACATAATGTAATAATATATCATATAACATATATGTTACGATTAACTAACTTATTTTGCTTCGTTTTTCAATTAAAAAAAGTTAGTTATTTTTATATTATATACCTAGGGAGTACTTTATATGATCGAATATTTAGTTATTGGGTCCCTTAAAATATTTTAATTTTTTCTTTTAAAAATAAAATGGGACTAGGCCCTTAGCTTTTATTCTACCTTTTACATTCTCTCTCCATGGTACAATAGAGCTTTTTGTTATTTAAATGCCACGTGAGTTGCTTCTGGCCAATCATGTGGTAATACTGAGAAGTTCTTCTTTAAAAGCGTGATCCCAAACAAAAATAATTTATCATATTCGAGGCTTTTTTGCTTTGATCGCATGGTGGAGGCTTTTACAAACACACGCTAAATTAGTGGTTAATACTTAATAAGTTAACAGCAAGGTTATCAAACTCGGATCGGGCACTGACTCGGTTGAGACAATGGGTCAACCCGTAGTTGACTCAGAAGGCCAGCCCAGTAAAAAATAAAATATAAAAAATACTTAAAATCTTATCACACCTTTCAAAATTGTAAATAATAAATTTCATTTCACACCTTAAATCACTTTTAAAAAATCGCTATAGTATCATGCATTCTTCACAATTGGTTTATTAAACCGACATCATATAATACTGACATTAAATAATTTATACCTTAAATATTATTTCAATACCTTGAATTACTAACAAAACAATAATATATTTATTCAAAATTCTTTACAATTTCTTTGACATATTAATATTACAGTAACAATCAACCATCCAATGACACTACAAAAAGTAATCATAAATATTCTTCCTAATAAAATATCAAAATAGATCAATGATAACAAAATATTCATGTCTACCATCATCTAGTCATTAAATTAATAGTTATTAACACCAAAATTATCATTAACTTTGACCAATATCGCTTCCTACAATTCATATCTATTAAAAAAACAAAATTGTTTTTAAAAAAAAAACTAAAACAGGTCAACCCAGCAACCCACCGGGTTACCCTGGGTTGCTGGATGCCCGAGTCAATACCCAACTCGGCCCGGTTCTATGGCCGGGTCAACGGGTTCCGGGATGACCCGACTGGGTCGGGTTTGATTACTATGATAATATTACATATACTTGTGGATAGATTCAAAAGAAAAAGATGCCCATGTTTACCCAAAAAAAAAAAAAAAGAAAAAGAATCAGATGCCCCCACGGGCCACTGCCCACCTGGACAAGGTACACCGTACATGTGTAAATTCGACCCAGTCAAAGCCAACCAACCAGAAAGCGACACGTGTCCTCACCTCACAAAACGCAAAACCCCCCACGAATAGCCAAAACCCTCCTCCTCACTCACTCTTCACCCTTCTCCGATTCCGATCTGTTCTTGGCGACGATAATTTATTCCATCATCTTCAGGTATAATCAAAAGATGTGTATTAAGTTAACCTATTATTTTGATCTTTCTTTTTTCTTTTTTTGTTTTTTTTTTTTTTTTTTATTTAAACTTTGGGTGTTTTTGAATTTTCCGCTTGTGGGATAAGGCTTTTGCAGCTTGTAAACAATAGTTATGAATTATGCAGGAATTTTTCTTTGTAAAATTATACTCGAGGATGCAAGTCTGTGGGAAAGTTGCTATTTTGGGTTCTTGGCAACAATCTGCATGCACTAAGTTGCTTAATTTTCCCACTAATGGGTGTGAAAGTTATGGTTTTGTTATGCCTCAAGTGAAGTTCAGTAATGTGAAGGCTTGTAAAGCATCTACACTATCAGTACCTGAAATTGGAGGTGAGTTTTAAGTAATACTTTTTAAATGGAATGATTTTATGTGACTGATTAGCTAGTATGTACTCTTAAAGATCAAATAGATATCCTAAGGCTTACACACTTGGATGCTTTTGTCTGGTTCAGTGTTCAAGGTATTGGTTTATTGATTCTTGGCTTAAAGACTTTCTTTTTGGTTCATGGGATCACATGATATTTTTAGGTGATAGAAGTAGCTTCCTGGATTATGGCTTGAGTGAAGCTGATCCTGAGGTTTATGCTATTGTTGGCAAGGAAAAGAATAGGCAGTACAAAAGCCTTGAGCTTATTGCTTCAGAAAATTTTACATCAAGGGCAGTGATGGAAGCTGTTGGTTCATGCCTCACAAACAAGTACTCAGAAGGTTTACCTGGCAAAAGGTAAATTTTCTTTCTTTATATGTTTTCCTTCTTCTAGTGAATGAAGCTAAACACCCCCTCCCTTGCTCATTTCTCTAGTTATATGAATTAAGAGTATTGTTGTGCATGTAAGGTATTATGGTGGAAATGAATACATTGATGAGCTAGAAATACTTTGTCAAGAGAGGGCATTGGCTGCATTTCACTTGGATGGGAGTAAGTGGGGTGTAAATGTTCAGCCCTTATCTGGCTCTCCTGCTAATTTTGAAGTTTACACTGCAGTTCTTAAGCCACATGATCGAATAATGGTAAACCATTTCCTCTTGTGTGATTTTTGCGATTCCAAAATAGTGTTTCTTTTGTAAGGGTGTACTGATATAAAATGACAATTCTTTTAGGGTTTGGACTTGCCTCATGGGGGACATTTATCTCATGGATTCATGACTCCCAAAAGACGTGTATCTGGAACATCAATTTATTTTGAATCCATGCCCTATCGACTTGATGAATCTACAGGTGTCAACATTTTTGTTATTAAATCTTGGCAAGCATATTTAATAGCGTAAAAGAAGCTTAAGCACTTTTGAATTGTGAACAGGCCTCATTGATTATGATATGCTTGAGAAAACTGCTACCCTCTTCCGACCAAAACTCATTATTGCTGGTGCAAGTGCTTATCCTCGAGACATTGACTATCCACGGATGAGAAAAGTAAGCCCCATTCATATGTATTTTCTAGAATATTTTGTTTGTGATTGAATATCCCTTGTGATATTTGATTTTTGTTTTTGTGGTAAAAAGCTAATTACATGTGATATGCATGCGCAGATTGCAGATGAAGTTGGTGCTTTTCTAATGATGGATATGGCTCATGTTAGTGGACTTATTGCTGCCTGTGTGCTTGCTGATCCCTTTGAATTTTGTGATATTGTGACGACCACAACTCACAAGGTTTTTCCTCAATATTTCGAATATTGCGCTTTAATTTTTTAGTTCATAAGAGAAGGGAACTGAATTTGCTTTCATTCTTCTAACAACCAGCATACACTTAATATTTAACTATCTACTATGAATTTGCTTTCATTCTTCCTGCAACCTACACACATTTAATATTTAACTGTGTACTCCTCTATGTTGGTGTTTGCTTGCCCGTGACTTGGTAGAATTAAATGTTTTTCTCCAGTCTCTGAGAGGTCCAAGAGGCGGTATGATATTCTTCAAGAAAGATTCTGTGCATGGTGTCGATCTCGAATCTTCCATCAACAGCGCTGTTTTTCCAGGCCTACAAGTAAGATATTGGTTCTATTTAGGTCTCTCATTACTATTGTAATTGAGAATATTGTCCCTACCTTCATAGTATAGTACTAAAATCATCCTTATTTAGGGTGGTCCTCATAACCACACAATTGGAGGTCTAGCAGTTTGTTTGAAGTACGCTCAATCCCCTGAGTTTAAGGTTTACCAAAGCCAGGTATGTCTTTTTTAATCATTGGTAAGTTTGTTCCTAAGCCTATCATGACAGTTGCACTCATGTGACTTCAATCCTGTAGGTAGTCTCGAACTGTAGAGCTCTAGCTAATCGATTAATAGAACATGGCTACAAATTAGTATCTGGTGGAAGTGATAATCACCTGGCTCTTGTTGATCTGAGGCCATCGGTAAGAATTTCACTCTTTTTTATCAAATTTCAGAATCAAATTTCAGTATCTTTTTATTATTCCCCTTCCGTTTCTGCTTCTTAGTATTTGTTTAAATATTCTTTCTTGCATTCCACATTGAACAAGGTTAAGGTGAACGGACCAAAGAACCAAAAAAAAGTCAATGATGATTGTGGATACCGACTATATGGTTCTTTATGAATATTACTTATATATATAAATATATATTTGGGTTCGTGTGCTTCTTCTTTTTATTTAATCTATATCTTACGTTAACCAACACCACATCTCCTAGGGCATTGATGGTGCTCGAGTGGAGAAGATTCTTGACATGGCCTCTATAACTCTCAACAAGAATTCAGTGCCTGGTGGGTCTTCATGCTGCTTGTGTTCCATATCATTTGCCTTGTTTATTTATTCTGTTTGATCTTCCTCCCTCCCCTTCTTCCTTTTCTATGGATTGAAGTATTTTTTTCCATGTTTTTACTTACACATGAGAATCATGACAGGTGATAAAAGTGCCCTGGTTCCTGGAGGCATCCGCATTGGATCGCCGGCAATGACAACAAGAGGACTAGGAGAGAAAGAGTTTGTTCTAATCGCAGACTTCATTCATGAGGGTGTACAAATCGCACTTGAAGCCAAAAGTATGGCCCCAGGAACAAAGCTCCAAGATTTTATGCAGTTTGTGTCATCCTCTGAATTTCCTTTGAAAGACCAGATTTCAAACCTTCGTAAAAAAGTCGAAGCTCTCACTACTATGTATCCAATTCCTGGAGTTTAGGTGGTTTAGCAGCTACACAATAAGTTCACTTGGAAGCTGGTGCAGATTTCTTCTTCTTGTTGTAATACTAACAAAGTATTTTCTTTGGTCTTTGCCATCTTTAATTGTCATTGGTCAAGCAGAGCAAAATGTATCATTTTGTTTTCATATGGTTCTTGAATTTTACAGTGACAATAATATAAAGATCTGCACTCCCTCCAATTCTGTTCCATCAACTATTATTTTGAGTTTTGGAGGTGAAAGTCGTACATTATTTTATAGATTTTGTATTGTGCAGTGGAAGCAGGCAAATTCTTTGCTGTAGAAGTTATTCATTGGTAGTTTTAGTGCGTGAATTAAACCTCCAGGTATTTGATGAAATTAATGCTAATGAAATCACAGAAAATTGTAAGTTTCCACTTGTTCGTTTTATTAAATAAGGAAATTGAAGTTATCATGCGAACGCATTTCTTTAATGATAAAATTATAAGTCTAATTTTTTGCTGTTTTAATGGAGTTATGGTTTAAAGTGATAGGTCAATCTGAATGTCATCATGAAAAAAGTCTTCTACATAAATATAAACTGATTGAGTAATTTCAAAATTTGGGATAGATAAATACTAGTTTGACCAACAGAGAACAGAACTGGTCAAAGGCATGCTCTGTTTCTATATTGTGGACCTTCTAGTAATCTAGGAATTGCAGCATCTGCTGAAATTACATATGATTGATGAATTAAATACTCTATGACACGATTCAAGGTACAATTACAACGTCAATCTTCTCCCAATGATAAACAAAACAAAGGAGAAGTTCATATTTTCAAAATTTTTAACTAAACTTCAGAGGATGGAGTTGTTCAAAACAAGGCATTGGTTCTGTGTTTTTCCTCCATTCTTATTCTTTATTTGTTGATGTTTTCTTAAAAGAATATGTGGTGATATAAGATAATGAATAGCATTATTGGTCTTGTGCCCAAAAGATGAATAACTTCACTGAATGTTTAATCTTCTCTTGTGATTGGTCTGTTCTCTCCAAAAGCAAAATGAAATTTTGGAATTTGCAAAACCTTTCAGTTCTTGTTCTCTTTGCATTGTTTCAACTTTCTTTAACTCCTGCTGTTCTTATTCAGTCCCAGAATCAATCAGATTAGCAAGTCTCATCTTGTTCTTCTATCAAATTCTTGAAATATGGGCATATATTGGTGTTGCCCTTCTATCAATATAGCTTCAGCTAATTTGATAAGACTTTCCTTGACACTGCCTGGGCTTCTGCTTGTACTTCTTCTAAATACTTCTTTTCAAGTCTCAGAGATCTCAGGTTCACAATCTTCATTTTTTTCCCCATGTCCTAGATCAAATGGCTCTAACACCATATTTTATTCTTGAGATATAAGTATATATTGGGGTTATCTTTTTATCAAAATAGCTTAAACTAATTTGATAGGACTTCCCTTAACATTTTGTACCTTCAATACTTTCTCCAAGTCGACGATATGGCACCCTTATTCTTATATTAACTGCAACTGCACACCTTGTTCTTACTACTATGTTTACCCAACTTGCAGGATTCATCAGTATTGATTGTGGACTTGTGAATGAACCAAGCCACACAGATAAATCTACTTCCATCTATTGCACTTCAGATCCCAATTTCATATCCACTGGAATCACCCACAACATATCATCCAAATATAAGAGACAGACTCTTAAAAGGCAGTTCTAGAATGTTAGAAGCTTCCCTGAAGGAATTAGGAATTGCTATACCCTTAATGCACCTCAAGGAAGTAGCAACAAGTATTTAGTGAGAGCCATGTTCATGTATGGAAACTATGACGGTGAACGGTGAAAGCTCTCTCCCAAAATTTAATATCTATCTTGGAGCTAACTGGTGGAACACAGAGATGCTGCAGAATGTTACTGATATAGTGATCAAGGGAATCATTTATGCTGCTTCATCTGATTATGTTCATGTTTGCCTTTTTAACACTGACAATGGTAAACCTTTCATATCAGTTTTGGAGCTCAGAGTTCTTGACAGTGATGCCTATCTTGTGAGCTCTCTGGAGCTCTTGGCTCAGTATATTTTGGGTTGCAGGATGGTGAATTAGTCAGGTGAGCCTTATATTTTTTTCATTAAAAAAAATGCCGTGTTCTAACAAATAGTAACCTTCATCTTAGAAAAACCAATACATCTGAAGTTCATCTTCCCAACCAAGAATTTCAGGATATTAGTGTTTAGACTTTTTATCTTATGTGGACAGAAAGGGAATGAATGCACAAAACTGAAGATACCTTAATGAACAAGGGACTGATTGAAAGAAAATATCTGTAGTTGACAAAATTAAGAAAGAAGTTATCATGAAAATACGGTTTCAATTTAACACTCATTGATGTTTTACCCGTTTTCATAGATTCCCAGATATCACCTATGATCGAATACGGACTCTTATAACTCAAAAAATTTGAAAGAGACTAATACCTCACTCCCTATACGCCAAGGATCATCATCATCATCAACATCATTCAGTTTCATAACCTTACCACCCTCCATTCTCCTGAGATCAGCAGCAATTCCAGCAAATGTCAGAAACAACATTGAATTTCACTTCCAGCCCAGGCACAATGCCTCTACGTACTACACATACTTCTACATCGCTGGAACCCAGAAACTCCAAGGAAATCAGATCAAAGAATTCGACGCTTTCTTGAATGGAGACCTTAACAATCCTAATCCAACCAGTCCTTCATAACTTGAGACCACCTATTATACAAGTGTTTGGTTCAACATTTGGATGAATAAAAATGGTAGATCAACTCTTTCTCCCATTATTAATGCCATATATATATATATATATATGGGGTCAAGGATCTCACTCAATCACAAACACAACAAATAGATGGTATGTTCACCGCTCGCAAGTTCTTCTACTTCTATTCACATTCTTCACTGTGTTTTTTATCTAATTTGACTGAATTATTTGTATTATAAAAGTTGATGCTATCATGAACATCACGTAATTTTATGGGATCAATAGAAACTGGCAAGGAGACCCATGTACTCCACAAACATTGTTGTGGGATGGTCTTAATTGCAGCTATGATGGATCTGGCCCTCCAAGGATCACATCCTTGTAAGTGTGATACGGAGTAGTAATGAGAAATGAAGATTTTTGGTTTGACTCCATCTTCAACAATAGTGATGAACTTTCATACTATTTTTCTCTCAGGAACTTGTCCTCTGGGGGATTAACTGGAAGCATAGCTCCAGACATATCCAATTTGAAGATGGTTGAGTTGCAGGTTCTTTTTTGTCATGCAGGTACAATATGTCAAATAGATTGAATGAAAAAAGTGACCTTTACAGCTTTGGCATTGTTTTTCTTGAGATAATTACAGGGCAACCTGCCATTGTCAAGGCTGATGAAGAGAAAACTCACATAATCCAATGGGTTAATGAAAAAAGCATGGTAATTAAACCCGGACCGGCAACTAGCCCGGTCGAGGTAGAGGGTCAGAGGGTCAAAGAGTCAGTTCATAACCAACCCGTGAGTTAGCCCAGTGAAGCATAAAAAAGTAACTGAAAAATAACCCAAGTAACAATAATTTCCAAAAATCCAAACAATAACTTCATTTACCATCTCGAATCATTAACAAAAAAATATCGAAGTATCAAGATTGTTTACAAATTCTTTGACAAAATGACATCATCATATCATATCATACTACCATCCAATGACACAAAGTGGTTAGCAACAGATTAGTACCCAGTACTAACTATTTATTATATCAAAATAGGTATACAATAACAAAATTTAATTTTCACCTTTAACCCTATCACCACTACACTAACGAAGAACATGGCGAAGGCAAGGGAACCGACGAGCACGCCAGCGACAAACACGACGACCGCAAACATCAGTGACAGACACGAAGAACACAGAGGGTTTCATTTTTCTAGAGAGATTCTGAATGGAGTGAGGGAGAAGAATCGACAAGAATGAGAAAATGGAATATAATAATGAAATTAACATTAAAAAAAAAAGTAAACGACTGCATTCAGGCTTTTTTTTGGGGAGGGGGAATCAGACCGGGTTAACCCACTGACCCACCGGGTCACCCGGGTTTTGACCGGGTTAGAACGGTTTTCCCGGGTATTGACCCGGTCACCTCACCCCCGGGTTGGTTGCCAACCCAAGTCGGTGGATTCTGGTCCGGGGCGGGCCGGGTTTGATAACAATGGAAAAAAGTGACCTTTACAGCTTTGGAATTGTTTTTCTTGAGATAATTACAGGGCAACCTGCCATTGTCAAGGCTGATGAAGAGAAAACTCACATAATCCAATGGGTTAATAATATCATGCTTATTGAAAGCAAGATTGATGATATTGTGGATTCAAGATTACAAGGAAACTTTTATTAAAAAAAAAAAAAAAGCTTTGGAAATTGCAATGGCTTGTGTGGTACCTTCTTCCCTGAATAGACCAGCAATGAGCCAAGTAATGATGGAATTGAAACAATGTTTGGCTATGGAGATGGCTCGTGGAATTCATAGTAAAGCTGATTTTTCATTTGGTGGAATTAGTGGAGAAAGTTCTCTAGCTAGATAGTTAAATTTTTTTTGTTAAAGTTAACATTTTGTTCAATCTTTCTTTCTTTTTTCTTTGGAGAAGAATATGATGCCCAATTATGAACAAACTCAGTCCGTGAAATTACAAAGCAGTAAAGAGGGAAGATAGTTAGGGTATTTTAGAAAAAAGAAATGTGTCATATTAACTAACTTACCTTGGGAGTACGTTATTTATAAATTCTAGGGTTAATATAACTTTTGGTCCCTGAACTTTTACTTAATTTTGGTTTTAGTCCCTGAACTTTAAAATTTTTGGTTTTAGTCCCTGAACTTTTGGTCAATTTTGGTTTTGGTCCCTGAACTTTGAAATTTTTGGTTTTGGTCCCTAAACTTTGGGTCAATTTTGGTCTTGGTCCCTGAACTTTCAATAATTTTGTTTTTGGTCCCTCAGTTTAAAAAAACTTCAAAAAAAAAAAATTAAAGTTGAGGGACCAAAACCAAAATTACTGAAAGTTCAGGGACCAAGACCAAAATTGACCCAAAGTTCAGGGACCAAAACTAAAAATTTCAAAGTTCAGGGACCAAAACCAAAATTGACCGAAAGTTCAGGGACCAAAACAAAAAATTTTAAAGTTCAGGGACCAAAACCAAAATTGAGTAAAAGTTCAGGGACCAAAAGTTATATTAACCCTAAATTCTAAATACTCATCGTTCTTTGCTTTTCTTGGCATTCTATATGTCTTTGTCGTTCTATGTGACGGGTGCTCTCAGTGTGGAAATAGTTTCTCACATTTTGGGTTTTCGTACCTTGTATTGATGGTTAATCTCCCATGTATTAGAAATACTTTTTTCTAATTGTCAAATGCCATCTGGAACTAGTTTAATTAATATTGAGATGTCAATTATTATTTTCCCAAGTCAAATGCGGACTTTGTTTGTTTGTTTATTATTATTATTATTATTATTATTATTATTATTATTATTATTATTATTTTTGAAAAGTAGGCAAAATGATATATTAAGATATTAAGAGTCTTACAGTACAATATTAAAATAAGGACAAGAATATAAAGCTGAAGTAAAAAGAGGTAAAATGAAATCACAATAATGTACTGAAACATCAGTGAAGTTGCTTAGGATATTTGTAATGTTACTGTTGATAATGCTGCTGGAGTCATGGAGCGTGTTAATAGTCCACACTGTTCTAGATTTAACAAACCAGACCGCTAAAGGTGCTTCATTTACTTGTGAGAAAAGATCAGTTTGAGAGATCCATAATAACGAAAACCTTAAGCACCTATGTAGGAACATATGATCATGAGACTGATTTGTTGAAGCCGTGAACGGCGTCAAAGCCTGATTATTGAGACAGATCCAAACTTGAATACTTTTCTTCCGATGGTACTGGATTTTCCTTATTACAATTGTCCATTCACTATCTGGGAAATGAAAATGCTCTGCTGCAAAGCATCTGTTACTATGGTTTATTATAACAGTGTGATTTGAACTAGTAGTTGAATTACATCTTAAATTGTTTCAATTGATTATTCTTTGGAAAAACAAAACCCAGTTCAATTTGTTGATGCAACATTGTTCTATTAGACCAGTATGTTTGCGATGGCTTTGTAGAGAACTGAATCTGTATACAAAATTCTCTTTAAAATATAAACAACTTTCTTCTTTTGGTTTTTCTTAAAATTTGAAGATTCTAAAATGAACTTTTCAATACATAATCAAAACAAGTTTAGAAAAGCCTATTCAAACATAAAGCACATTACACTAATTAACTTTTACCTAACTTAAGTTTGTAAAAGTCAATTAGAATAAAAGTCACTTTCGCCAATGTTAATCCAAACAAGGCTTTTAGAAAATGAAGTCGGCCAAAAGAAGGCACTAGACACTAGTTCTTCTTCTGTGTATTTTCCCACATTACTTTCTAATTGTTTGATGTTATATTTTTAAGAGATATATGGAAATAATGATTAGAGCATATAGCTGAATGTTTACTCTTTCCTAATAAACTGCAAAATTCTCTCCGAAAGCAAAACAAATTTTTGGAGTCAGCAAAAACTTTCAATTCTAAGTAATTTTTTTATCACAAAAATTTTAGATGAGTTGGATCTCGAGGGCTTACCAGGGCTAGGGCAGGCCTTAAGACTCAAAGAACACTTACATAGGTACTTACAGATCGTCCACTGACAAGGTCTTCACATCGGCAGGATACAAACTCACAACCTTATAGTTTTGAACCAAATCCTTTTACCAATTGGACCAACATTTGTTGGCTTTCGGTTCTTATTCTAAACACACAAATTTGCAGATGGGAGGGCATGTCCTATTAGCACTGTTTCAACTTGCTTTGACTCTTTTCCCTTGTTCATCACCAGGATCAACCAGGTTCGCTGATAAGCTAGTCTCATATTGTTCATCTGATCGCAACTACATGTTCATAATTTTCTTACAAATCAATCTTACCCTTATTTTTTGCAGGATTCATCAGTATTGATTGTGGACTTGTGGATGAACCAAGCTACACAGATGAAACCACTTCCATCTATTACTCTTCAGATGCAAAATTCATATCCACTGGAATCGCTAACAAAATATCATCCAAATACAAGACACAAGCTCTTAAAAGGCAGTTCTGGACTGTTGGAAATTTCCCAAAAGGAACTAGGAACTGCTATACCCTTAATGCTCTCCAAGGAAGTAGCAGCAAGTACTTGGTGAGAGCTATGTTCATGTATGGAAACTATGATGGAGAAAATTCTCTTCCAAAATTTGATATCTATCTTGGAGCTAAATGGTGGGACACGGGGATGTTGCAGAAAGAATCTGATATAGTGATCAAGGAAATCATTTATGTTGCTCCATAAGATTATGTTCATGTTTGCCTTTTTAACACTGACATTGGTATACCTTTCATATCAGTTTTGGAGTTTAAGAGTTCTTGACAGTGATGCCTATCTTGTAGGTTCTATGGATCTTTTGGTTCGATATGGTTTAGGAATGCAGGATGGTAAATTAGTCAGGTGAGACACACATCTTTTGCATAGAAATTTATGCGTTTCATCAAGTTGGAACCTTAATTTTACGAAACCCATAAGCTCAGACATCTGAAGTTCACCCTTCATTCCATAAATTTTATGGTAATAGTACTTTTGGTTAAGGAATTTTATCTTAGTTGTACATAGTATGTCTTAAATTAAGTTAAATATTTATGAATGGAAATGAACTATAGATCGATGAAAAAAATTTGAATTAAACAACAACAAGCCTTATCTTACTAGGTGAATGTGAGGTTCGCTATATGGATCATACAATACAATTGTATTCTATCAATAACTGAATCTTTAGATATATTAGTAATCAAAAGGTTTCATTCAATGGCTTCATTGAGCCATTTTTGGGTCTTCATCTGCCCATTTTCAGAAAACTCCATATTGTCCTGTTTACCCTCCTCACCGACAGCTCTAACAGCCTTTTTTGTAGTACAACTCCATACTGCTTTAAACAATTTTATACCATTTTATGTTTAATAGCTGCCACTCCTACTCTTCCTTTTATATGATCGTTTTATATCTTATCTTTTCTTGTATCTCAACATCCTCATATTTACTAATCCAACTTTATGCTCTTATTGTCTCTTTATAAACTAACATTCATTATCATATAACATTGTTGGTCTTATTCTTATAGCAATTCAATACAACTTTCCTTTAAGCTTAGTAGATACTTTTTTGGGACAATTGCAATAAGGTCCCAAGTAAGGCATTTAATTTCATAGAGGTCCCAAGGAGTTGTTAATAGCAACTATTGACAACTGAAATGGCCTTGGTTAACAAGTGAAGAAGTTGTTAATGGACTTATCTGATATTAAATTTCTTACTTGGGACCTTATTGCAATTGTCCCTACTTTTTTTTATCACAAAATTAAAAACAAACCTGCCATGTAAATAGGTTCTCAATTTATTCTCATTGATGTTTTCCTCTTTGTTTTTGAAGACAACCAGATGACATCTATGATAGAATATGGACACCTTATAACTCAAAAAATTGGGAACACAAATACTTCATTCCCTGTAGATCAGGGATCATCATCGCCAACATCATCATTCAGTTTCATGACATTAGCGCCATCCATTGTCATGAGAACAGCAGCAATTCCAGCAAATGTCAGCAACAACGTGTAATTTCATTTCCTTCCAGGCTACAATGGCTCCATATTCTATGCATACACGTATTTTGCTGAAATACATAAAATCCAAGCAAATCAAGTCAGAAAATTTAACATTTTCGTGAATGGAGAAATATTTATTGCAGATATATATCAGTCCTTCCTACCGTGAGACCAAGCATTATTTAGCCATAAAAAGTGGACCTTGACTCAATATTTTGATCAATGAAACAGATATATCAACTCTTCCTCCTCCTGTAAATGCCATTGAGGTATATATGGCTAAGGATCTCTCACAATCACAAACACAGCAAACAGATGGTATGTTCACTGGGTGCAAGTTCTCTGTTCATATTATTGGAATGGCAAAAGTTATACATTTGTTCCTCAAATTTTATACAAGGTTACAATTTTTTCCCATAACCTTTTTAAAAATATCTTTTTAGCACTTTAATCCTAATACTGTTGATCTCAAATGATTTTTTTTTGTAACATTCACTATTATTTTGGAAATTAAACTTTATATGATGGCATTTGACAATATTTTGCCAACCTTAAATTTCTAATGTCAACATTTTTTATTAACAGCAGTAATAAATGAAGGATTGAAAAAAAAACCATCTATAAAAAGTCAACGGACTAAATTGAAACTCTGTATAAAGTTAACAGATTTTATGTATACCTGTAAGAATTAATCATGGTGATTTATTTAATTTGACCGACATGCTTGCATTATAATAGTTTATGCTATCATGAACATCAAGTCTCTTCATTTCCATTTCTCTATATATGTTACCAAACTTTTGTAATTTTTACTGTTATTAATATCATTTTGTCTTTTATTCAAAAGAAAGAATGAACATCAAGTCAATTTATGGGATCAAGTGAAACTGACAAGGAGACCCTTGTACTCCACTGGCTTACTTGTGGGATGGTCTTAACTGCAGCTACGATTGATCTGCCCCAAGGATCGCATCCTTGTAAGTTTGACATAAAAAAGATGTAAAAACTTGAAGATTTAATGGCAACGATATTGATGGACTTAAGACCATTTTTCATTTAGGAACTTATCTTCTAGTGGATTAACTGGAAACAGAGCTTCAGATATATCTAACTTGAAGTCCATTGAGTATTTGTAAGCATCTCAATCTTTCATGTGGAAATAGAAATTATTTTTGAGACTCTGAGAATAATTTATTTTCATTTCAGGAATTTGTCAAACAATAGTTTAATTGGATATGTCCCTAGTTTCCTGTCTCAAATGCAATTCTTGAGGGTTTTGTAAGTAAAATGTTTCAATTTTCATTTGTGCTCTTAAATTCTCTGAGACAACATGTATACACTAAAAACCTAAGATCAATATTTTTTTGGGTTTCCATGCAGTGCTCATTGTAATGATGAGATTCTCATCACTGAGATGAAATATGGACCATTCAAAATTTGATATGAATGGTCCAGATTTAAAGTTTTTAAATGACCTTTTTTTCAAATATAAAATTAGTTTTTTTAACAAATAATAGTTATAAGATAAACTTCATTTTTTATTTTGTATCCATTAAAATAAAAATTTATTAAAAATATTAAAATAAATTTAAATGAATCTGAACCGTTGAAATAAATTTAAACTGTACATCTTAAAATGAGAAAGCCATTGCTCATCTTTATGACGAGCATAGAATGTAAGGAAATTAATTAGTAGTCCCAGGAACATAATTAATGTCATGTCTCATGAAATCTTAAAATTAAAGTGAGGTCCTTTGACACCTGGATTTAATTATATGTGAAAGGTAAATTACCAAATTACCCGTCTAAATTCCAGCTCACCTCATTCTTCACCTGCTACCTCTCCAAGGCCCTACTAACACAGGCCTGTTTGGATTAGCTTTTGGAGAATAGCTTGTGAGAAAAAAGCTGAAAAAGGCCTATTTAGCTTTTTTGAAAAAGCTAAAAAAAATGTCTTTTGATGGAATGAGAGTGTTTGAATGATTGTTGTGAGAATGACTTTTTTATGTATAAATTACTAAAAAGGACATAAATTTAATGTGTTGGGAAAGAGAGAGGATAAGGGCATTATGGTATATTTCCACCTCGTACTTCGCGTAAAAGCTGAAAAAAGTAGCAGTCTATTTGGATTAGCTTTTAGAGAATAGCTTTTGGGGAAAAAGCTGAAAAATGCTTTTTTCAACTTTTCTGAAAAATGGCTTTTGATAAAATGAAAGTGTTTGGATGATTGTTTGGGAATGACTTTTTCTGTATAAATTACTAAAAATGACATAAGTTTAATGTGTTCGGAAAGAGAGAATAATGATGGAATTTTTTAAACCTCATATTTCGTGCAAAAGTAAAAAATTCTAGCTTATTCAAAATCTAGGTTTCCAATCCAAAAGGGCTTTTCACATTTTTTCAAGTGTTTGGCTTACCTTTTTTAAAAACCTAGGTTTTGAATCCAAATCTAGGTTTAAAAATGAGGTTTTGAGTCCAAACCTAGGTTTATTAGAAAAAAGTGTTTGGCTACCATTTTTTAAAACCTAGGTTTAGACTCAAAACCTAGGTTTTGTTAGCTTTCCAAACAGGCACTCCATCTCCTTATCCCCCCACTCTCACTTTCTGAAATGGTCTTCTTCTTACATGAAGAAAGAAGAAACATGACCCAGGGATTTGCAGTGGCAGAGGATGCTTGTGGAAATGGTGAGATGATCATTCAGCTCTTGGTAACACCTCCTAAACCCTTCGTTACCGAATTTCCAATACCCAAATCTAAACTTTTCCTCCCCCTTTCTTACTGCTTCGAACAAAGCACGGGTGATTTTATTTGTTTTTTTGTGTTCTGTAGAAAGGAAGGGGAAGCAGTAGTTCTCTAATGGAAGGGGAAATTGGAATGCTTTAGATTTGGACTTTGACTCTTGGGGAAATCTACGTACATTGCTCATAAATGATTGAACATAATTTGAGTTTTTTCATGTTTCTTGTTCTTCTTTCATGAAGAAAGACACAAGTGAGAGGGGATGAAGAAATTGGTGGGGCCATTGAGCGAGGTGGCGGTGAAGGTTGAGGAGAAAGGGAATTTAGATGTGCAATTTGGTAATTTACCTTTCACTTTAATTTTGAGATTTCATAGGACCTGACCTTAATTATGTTCCCTACATTGAACCTCATTAATTTTCCTATATATTTTTTTTCCGTTGAAAAAACCTAGAAAGTAATAAGCTATCAGGACCAATGCCAGCAGAACTTATTGAGAGGTTAAAGAATGGATCGTTTAAACTTAGTATTGCTACTTTCATGTTTTTAGAGAGAATTATATTACACTCTATAAAATCTGGTCATTTTGCAAAACCTTTTCATTTTTCTTGATCAGAAAATTAGCCTCTCAAGTTTTCACTCTTTAGCATTTAATACATCTTTCTGCTAACAGGATGACACTTTATGCCCTTTTTCTTGTGCATGAATGGAGTGTGCAATCCTATGTTTAAAAAATTCCCAAGTGCCAACACTTCATTCTCGAAGGCTGCATGCAACAAGATAACTGTTGAATAAAGACCAAATTAAGGACACATACTTCTTTTATTTTTATAATTGAAGTGAGTCTCACCAAATGAAGTTAAATTATTGTGTTTAAAGAACCCCTGACCTTGAGATCTTGAGAAATAATCTCACTAACCTTTAAAATTTAAAAATAAAGTTCATGCACTTTTAAAATTTTTCAGGTAATCTTACATCTTTAGTTAGTTTACTATTAAACTATATTTTTTTTGGGTGAAGGGGCAAAAATACACATGTTAATTTGTCAAAAATGTGTCTGGCACTATAATAAAATTTTGGTGCAAAAATAATACCCACATTAATTAGTCAAAAGTGTGTCCAGCACCAAAATTAAAATTTTGGTGGGTTATAGGCGTGGCAGTGTTCATGATAATCATGCCTTTGTCCGCATTGCTAGTAGATGTTAGGCGTGTTGATGTTCACAATCATTCGGATTTGGCGGCTGTAGGGACAGGTTATAATAGGTTAACAGTGATCAAGTTCAAATGGAGGGTGTAGAGAGATTAGTTACATTTCCATTTTAGATCAAAGTCTAAGAAAAGTTTGTCAACGAAGAAGAGATAAAAGAATTATGGGGAGTGAGACTGTGAGAGTGTCAATGGTGAGGCAGAGACAATTCGAGAGACAAGTTTTGTTTATTAAAAGTATCTTTTTGCACCAAAATTTTAATGTGGTGTTAGACACACTTTTGACAAACTAACGTGAGTATTTTTGCTTCTTCACCCTATTTTTTTTAGCAAATAACCCTTTCCAACTTTTGTTTATGTGTAAATAATCTGTCTAAACTTTAGCATGTAGATACCTTTTATGATGAATCACAATTTGAATATCGAAATAACTAACCGATAATAATAGAAAATTGTCTGCACAATTGAAATTTGGAGAGTCATCTGCACACCAGTTCAAATGAAAAGGAGCTTTATTATACAATCTAACGCTTTTTCTTAGAGTTCTCTCAATTTAAAATGCTACTCTACTTCTATATAAAGTGTTAGGTACAATAACATTCGAATAACTAGTTTTCTAGGATATACTGTGATAGAACTTGTTCACTTTTCATTTTAAATGCAAGTCTTGCTGGCAATCCAAATTTGTGCTTAGGGTTGTTCAAGAAGTCTTGAAACCCGGTCAGTCCAGTCCTACCCGACATGGCCCGGTCTGGTCTAAACCCAAAAAAGAAAGCCCGGTGAAAAAGAGACCAGACCAGACCAGACTGGGTTATTAACCCCGGGTCAGACCGGGTTCCGGGCTAGTGCTCTGGACTGGTGAACCCGGTCTTACCTGGGACTTATTATATATACATATATATATATATATAATAAAGACACAACTGCAATCACGGTCACTATGAAAAGCAATTTAAAACAATTTAATCATAGCCCACAGCCCAATCCACAACAAAGCAATCCAAAACAATTTAATTATATTTTATTCATTTCTTCCACCATGCAATCACGGCCAAGAAAAATCAGAAGTGGGAGCCCTAACTTTTCAGCGCCTCCTCATCCTCCCATTCTCTCCTTTGCATCGATCGGCGGCTTCAACTTGCTATCTTCGGTGCCTCTTCCCTCTAACAACATCTTATCATTCTCTGCTCCAATTTGTGACTTCCAATCACATGATTCGGCCCATCCTTCTTTCTCCTATTTCTCTTCTTCAAGGATTTAAAATCATCATTGTCGGTCGCATCACCGGTTGGCATCTTTCATCAGGAGTGTGTGTTAATCTTAGAGGCCCTTGGTTTTGTTAATCTCTCATTGTGGCTATTTTCAGCTCGGCTTTCTCTAGTCTTCAATGGCATTCAAGTGTGTGGTTTTACAAGTTGATGCTTCTTTCAAGTTTCTGAATGCTTGTATTTTCTTCCTCCATTTACTGCTCTGGAAAGGAAACATGCCTATTATATTCTCTCTTTTATTTTTTGAGCAAAAGCCCATTATATTCTCTCTGATTGCTATTCTATTATGTGATCCTTTTAGCTTCTATACTCTCCTCTGTTTTAAATTTTTGTTTATTTTCAAATTATGAACAAAACAAAAAATAAGAAAAGTATGGTGTATAATGGAATGGACCACCAACCCGGTATGGTCTGGTTCGGTCTGCCTGACCCGATGGATGCCGGGTTTTCTGTCGGGTTGGACCGGGCTTCGGGCTGGGATGACCAACCCGAGGACCATACCAGACCAGACCACGGGCTAATGCCCTGCCCGGTCCAGTCCGGTGTATGTTCAGCCCTATCTGTGCTCTTCAGAAGATACATGCAAGAGTAGGAGGCCAAAGGCTGTCACTGCATTAGTGTCAACACTAGCAGGAGCTTTCGTACTGCTGGCGGCTACAATTACCTTTTGTATCTTTAGAAAAAAACAAATAAGTACATATCTAAGGTCATATACTAGTAAACATTTCTTTACAATTAGTAAAGGTGAAATTTTTCTTCTTGTATGGGGCAAATTTTAACCAATAAATAAGAAAGTCACACTGCTTTTATAAGCACAGTACACAGTCAAACTATAAAAGAAAATCTGACTGTTTGTATAAAAACAAAGTTAGGAGGATGGGAGGGGAACTTTTTTTTTACTGCGTAATATTTCTTCTCTCACAGTTCCCATCTTTCCAGTGAAGCTAAGTCCTTATTTCAGAATGAACGAGGAATAGTAGGGCTGAAGAAACAAGAATTTACATATGATGAGGTATCTAGAATTACCAACAACTTTGAAAAGGTTGTGGGAAAAGGAGCATTTGGAACAGTCTACCATGGCATCTTAAGTAACACTCAAGTTGCTGTCAAAATGCTCTCTCCATCAGCTCAAGATTTGGGATATCTGCAATTTCAGGCAGAGGTATAGTGACATTATTTCATTCAAGTGTTCATCATAAAAATCTCATTATTGCTATATGCTTGCATTTATGTGGACTTCAGATTGAAGAAATTGAATAAGTTAAGACTTTATGATTCACAGGCAAAACTTGGTAAAGTTCACCATAAACACTTGACTGCTCTGATAGGAGGTCGAGATGATGGCACAAACGTTTCTTTCATTTATGAGTATATGGCAAATGGCGACTTAGCTAAGAATTTTTCAGGTATTATTTTCTATATGATCCGCCAAGTCCATCAAAATCTTACTTCTTACAAGGAAGTTAGCAATAAACAGTCCCATATATAATTAAATATACATATTTAAGTTGGAGTATAAAATAGTTACAACTGAGTAAATTTTTGTGAAACTCATTTAAATGCAGAGAAAAATGTGAACATCTTGAACTGGAAACAAAGGCTACAAAATTGCTGTGGATGCGATGCTACAGAAGGTTAGCAAAGAAAGAACTCATTTTCCCCCTTGATTTCCTGTGTTGATCCTCGAAAGTTGCTTCACTTATAACTGTAGGCTTGGAGTATCTTCATAATTGTTCGCAGAGATGTTAAATCTAGAAACATCTTACTCGATGAATACTTTCAGGGGGGAATATCTGATTTTGGATTGTCAAAAATCTTTCCCGACGAAGATGATACGCATATATACACTAGGATAGCTGGCACCCAAGGATATCTTGACCCAGAGTAAGTTTGTGCCACATCTAAACTACTAAAGCCGACTTAGTCTTCTTTTCTTGTTTTTCCCTTGAACCATATGTTAAGTTGCAAATTTTCTGTTATGTATTAGAGTTTTAAATAAAGGTATATATTCGGTTTATTTTTCTGTTGAAATATTCTAAGCCAATTTAAGAAGACTTACCTCAAAACTAAATACTTTTTAATTCATCTTTCGATTAGTTGATGTGAGACTTAATATGTTTTAATATCACGCAGGTACAATATGTCAAACAAGTTGAATGAAAATAGTGATGTTTACAGCTTTGGGGTTGTTCTTCTCAAGCTAATTACAGGATAGCCAAGACTGAAGAACACACTCGCATACTCGAATGGGCTAATCTCATGCTTGCTGAAAGCAAAATTGGTGATATTATGCAACAAAAGCTTTGGATATTGCAATGGCTTGTATGGTGCCTTCTTCCAAGAAGAGGCCAACGATGAGTCAAGAAGTGATGGAATTGAGACAATGTTTTGCAATGGAGATAGCTCGTGGAATTCGCAGTCAAGTTGACATCTCATTTGGTGGAATTAGTGGAGTTCGTTCCCTAGCTAAATAGCTACAGTTGTCCCAAAGTTAAGTGTTAAATTTTTCGTATTCTTTCTTGATTTTAGCATTCTATCTAAAGAGATACTCCCTTCAGTCTTAAATATAGGATCCATTTACTTAATTTGATTAGATTAAGAGTATCAATTAAGTTAGTTTAAGTATGTTTGTTTAACAGATTACCATATTTATCTTCCTTAATTCCCTCTCTCCCTCTCTCATTTGATCATTGTTGAAAGAGAATAATAGGGATAGTTTAGGGAAAAAAGGATAAAAATTAGAAATGTCATATATTTAAAATCAGGGGGAGCAGATTTTAATTATAAAAAAGCAACAGAGATAGCTTTTATCAAAAGAATGTATTCCCTCCTGTCCTAAATATAGTACCTATTTGAGGAGATGAGTTTGGTCCTAAATATAAGACATATTTCTAATTTTTCTCAATTTCCCCCCAATTATCCCTAGTAATGCTCTTCAATAATAAATTAGAGAGGGAGGGTAGAGATAAAGGTACATGGTTAGGGTGCATTGGTAATATCATGCGATTTTTATTAAATTAATTAACATCCTTAATTTAATCACACGCACCGCCGTTCATCGCGATTCTTCTGGGTTTGCCAATCGGAGCCTCCTCTCTCCGATGGTGGCGGCGGTGAGAGCCAGAAATGCCTTGAGTATCGCGAACATGAACCCTACACGTGAATGTGACTGCATTTTTTTTCTTTTGTTTCTGTTCTGACCTAAGCGAAAACTAAAAAAATTTGAGTCCTGCTCTGATACCATGTGGATAGCTTTGGGAGAAAAATAATGTATTTCTCATATAAAAAATATACAGAGAAAGCCTATTTATAGGCTAGAGGTAGAGACAAGCTAATAAATAATAATTATGACTAATAACTACTAATAAAACCTAACAATGCCTAATCAATAAGAGAATATTTACAATAAATATAAGATATTCCCACACCTTTTTAGCAGCAACAATGGTACACCTTTCATATCATTCTTCACTACTACAAAAATGGCTTATAGCGGCTCTTTTTTTGGCTCATTAGCGGTGCTTATAAGCGTCACGATAGGCCATTAACCCTAACGCGGTGCTTGTTAAGCGCCGCTATAGGTGGCCTATAGCGGCGCTTACTTTATGTAAAGCGCCGCTATAGGGATTAAAAAAATTAAAAGAAAAGGCCTAAAGCGGAGCTTATCTTCTTTAAGCGCCGCTTTAGGCCAGTTAAAATTTATTTTTTTAAAATTAACTGGACTAAAGTCGCTTTAGGCCTTTTAATTTTTTTAAAAATACCTATAGCGGCGCTTATAACGAAATAAGTGCCGCTATAGATTCATCTATAGTAGCGCTTTATGTTAAAAAGCGCTGCTATTGTTTTTTTTAAATAATTGATTTAATTTTATATACACCCACCTGTATCAGTGCTAAAATACCAGCAATTCTATACAATTCCAAGCAATCCATATACGCCAGTGACTCATCCAGAGAGCAATGTACAATTAAACCAAGCATTTTAATTGGGAAACAAAAGCATGTTACTAGCTATACTATCTACATTTGTACATATTTTGAGAAAAAAGGTTTTACATAAGTGCACCATTCTTCAATTAGCGCATTCATTTGTTCCCTCGACAACATCAAGCAACATGCGTCTAGGTAATACTACACAAAGAAAGATATTTAAATGACAATTAAATTTACCTGAAATCTAATAACAAGTACAAACACAATTAGAGTTGGCAAACTATAAAACTTACTATCAATGGAATGCTACTTCGATCATGTGTAATGACATAAACTGCATCTCATAGTATCCACAGTCGTTGTTATTGGGTTGGTAGGGGCACTGTAACAAAAACCACCAAATATCATATGAGAAACATTTACGTTATGGTTTAAGTATATTGTTTTGAAAATTGAATAACTTGTAAAACGTGGACTTTGAGCTACTGATAAGCATCTTTCTGGTCAAGGGTTGTGGAATAACTCAAGTCAACAGAGGACCGAAAACTAGTCATAAATTAAATTAATTTTATTAGTTAGGTCATAAAATGACAAATAATACAATGCATTCAAAGAATGTTGACATTCACATACTTATTGACGAGTCTCATCAAAGCTGGGTGATTGTCTGGTTCAGCAGCTTGCATAGGATCCAAATAGTAAATAAAGGGATCCGGTTGTGCTGTCGGATGGATAACAAGCAAAAGCCAATGTGCTCTAAAATGTTTTAGAACGTTATGTCAGTATATATATATCTATGATGCTTGGAGCTAAGAATACAATGAAACCTATAATGCGTATCTTACCCTGTATTAATTGGAGCTAAGAATAAAGTCCTGCCTGTTGCCTTTAAAGAAAAGCGCTTTTTAATCGCTTTGGACTGCTCATCATGTTTTGCGCCCAAACTATGTGCTATTGCATAAGGGCTTATGAATTCGAACGAGACATGCTCCCCGGTGATCATAACATCTTCATACAGGTGACTTCATAGAAGCCATACCAACTCCTAATTAGTGTACAACTTATGATATTGAACAAAACCACAATGGAAACACATATATACCTTATCCATAAATTGATAACTATAGCACTGATACATCCTTCATCAAGCACCTCTGTGACCTAATCCCTAGAAAGAAGCTCACTCATATTTGACTTGCCAAATATATGCCTGTTAAATGGAATCATGTCAATAGAATCGAGAGATATGGTGGCTTCAAATGCTCGCAATCGAGCACGATTTGGCATCTCGGCGCTTGTACGTTCAATAACAGGAGCAGGCACTTGTACTTTCTTCTTGCCCTTCGCTTTTATTGCCTACAAACCATTTAAATAGAAAGTCTGAAATTTTCTTCCAATAAAAAGAATGCTAGTTTAAATTAATTTGCAAATAATCACCTGTGACAATGGATCAGTACGTGAAATCTTTTTCTTCAATTGAGTAGCTGAACCACCAGTACCTTTAATATTAGCCACTTGTGCTTTCTTTCCGATAGATTATGTACCCTGAAAAAACATGTAAATAAAAGAGCATTCTTCCAACACAATGAATGCTAATGTAAAAGTTATTAGTAAATAACCACATGTGGTGTTGGCTCAATCAAACCAATGGGCCAAGCAACGAATGCACCGACAGCCTCTTTGACCCTAGTCACCTCATCAATAGGGAACGGTAACGGTGCCCCATTATTGCAGGAGTATTCAATTAGGACCCTCAGTGCATTATCAGGCAACAACGAGTTATGCAGGGTTATATTCGAAGTGTTGTAGACCTTGCCGATGGCAACTATTTCACTGAAAGAGTGATCCTTATACAGCCTGCAGTTTAACTCGCCCTAAGAAAGAGTTGACAACATTAGCTCACAATCAATAATATAACAGTATAACTGCAAGTTTGTAATGTGAAAATGTATTAATTACCTGAGAAATTTGGGCCCTAGGCATCTTACAGCTATCCCTGATGCTTGGACTTTCGACGGAAGGAACGTTATCTTATTGCACGAAGTTCGACATTTGTGATGCAACATTACTTCGCTAGAAAAATTCGAACATCTGCTCGTTATGTCGTTCCATTTCCTCGTTCCGTTATTGCATCTTAAGCATATCCTCCCTTAGAGTATGAACTTCATCTTTCAATACTTTAACTTCGCCTTTTGATGCCCTCTTTTGGTGGCCAAAGTAAGATGAGGGTGTGACCCTACACCTATGCCCCGAACACGACCTGAATACTCAGGGCAATCGAGTGCTCTGCTCAGAAAATTACCAGGGCCAAATTTGTTGACCTCGTCAGGGGATTCTTGTGTCAACATATATCCTATAACAAGAAGGGAGGATTATTAGTTATTAACTTGGCAAAGTCACCACTTAAAAAAATATTACAAAGTCCAAGAGAATGACTTACACATCGTTCACGGACTCTTCTGACCTCTTCATGAACGATGGTACCGTCCTTTTTTGAGTGTCCCCTGATCCAGACCGCATGCCTTGGTGGTCTACCTTCTAGGCCTTGTTCCTGAATCTGTCAAGGTAAACCAGGTAAATGTATAAATTGATTACGTAAACATTTATTCATAATTTTGGAACCAAAAGCGTTACTAACATACCATATCATCTTCCAATTCTGGAAATGTCTTTCGTCCGCCTAAATACAGATACTCACAGCTTTCTATTTTTTTGACTTCTTTCCTGAAACTCCTCAGTTAGACGTGATTGCACAAATGCATCCCATTGTTCTTGAGTAATTGACCCTACGTATGCAAATGAGGGTGTTAGAAAGATATCCCCGTTTTCATCTCTCAGATAAAACTTGGTCAAAGTTGCACAGAAATTCCTATACATTTTTGAAGCTTTCTTCAGCACATACTCCCTATGAGTATCATCGATATCAAATACGGTCTGTAACAACAGAAACCATATTAAATTTGTTAGTTACAATGTTATCATCACAAAACTAAACTTAATTGTAAAAAAGTACTTTACTTGAATCTCTAACTAAACCTCGTCATGTCTGTCCTTCTCTTTTCTCCAATCTGTAACAGTAATATGCACTTTCTGTCGAACAGTGCACCCAATAAAACCTAAGAGGTCTTTCACAGTCTTTCCAATTGCTTGGTCATTATCGTTCCATTTAAGTTTATTCTTTTCTCCCAAAGCTATGCGTTTGAGGAGTTTACGCATAATGGTTATGCCACGGCAAACATCCTCCTCAAAAGCTGCTCTACCCGAACCGATATCTACCTGTGCACTCGGTTGTGTTTCTTTCTCCTCGTTTAGGGAGGGATCTATTATCCTGTAAAATAATTAAATAAGACATGATTTTAGTGCATATTTTAGTGCATATAATGATGCTAAATGTATGCGAATTAAATGAAATAATTCATAGTGTAAAACAAAAATACATACAAACTTAAATCAATATGAGGACTTTCGTCTCTTTTTCCTCTTTGTTATATTATCGAAATTGTTTGCTTCCTCTTTTTTGTTGGATTTAGGGTTGTGTTGACCCAAATGCCTTCTTCATGATCACGCCTTACATAAACAGGTTCATCTTTGTCATCATATCCGTCGGCATCAAAGTCTTCTGACAGTAATGTCTCAAACGAAGGATCCTCTTCTATCATATTCATATCATCATCACTACTTTCATCATCAACTTGTTCAGCATAATTTTTTTTGATTGCATAACAATTGACCAATTCTTCTTAGAAGGATCTGCAACGTATAACACTTGTGCTGCTTGAGACGGTAAAATGTAAGGATCATCCTTATATCCAACTTTAGAAAGGTCCACCGATATAAACCCAAATTTATATAACCACCGTCCACTATGGTTGTTAACCCACTAACATTGGAACACAGGAACTCTGAACATGGTGTAATCTAACTCCCAGATGCAATCAATCACACCAAAGTATGCCATCTGTGCATATATGGGATTTGTATCTCTTGCACTGGATATATGCCATGCCTCGGCAACAAGTGTGACTCCACTATTCTGCATTGTGCTTTTTTCATCTTGGCCTTTTGTATAGAATGTGTAACCATTGATTACATAGGTGATGTAAGAAAATGCGTGCAAACTCGGTCATTTTTGACAGCCAGAACAATTTTTCACAAACTGATCTAGCATTAAGCTCCACCTGCTGACAAATGCGTGCATTGAACCATCTAATGAAATGTTTGTTGTGCTCATTTGTAATCAAACTCTCATTTCTATCACCGGGTATTTCCCGAAGGAGTTTTTTGTGTTCTTCAATGAATAGTTCAACCTCAAGAGTGTTGTGAAGAATATACAAGTGAGCCAGCTCCCTTTCAGCATTCGAAATGCGTATTAAATTGAACCCACTTATTCCTTTCCCCGTTAATCGCCCATCATGATGAGACTTCGGCAATCCAATAGGTTCAACATTTGATAAGTAATCGGCACACAAATCACTCGCTTCTTCAACAATGTATCGTTCAGCAATACACCCCTTTGGTCGATATCTATTTTTAACATACCCCTTTAAAACTTTCATGAACTGCTCAATTGGGTACATCCATCTCAAATAGACTGGGTCACATAGTTGAACCTCTTTGACCAAGCATATAGTAAGATGAACCATGATGTTAAAAAATAAAGGGGGAAATACATTTAAAGTTCGCACAGGATATGAATGATCTGCCTCTGCAAATCCTGCAACCTTATTTTATCAACCACTTTACTACAAATGAGCTTGAAGAACATACATAGTGTAGCGATCGTGCTCCACAGTTTCTTGGGTAAAATGCTGCGTATGCCAATCGGTAAGAAATTTTGCATTAGGATGTGACAATCATGAGATATCAGGTTCTTCAACTTCAACTCTTTCATGGATACAAGGTTCTTTAAATTTGAGGAGTAGCCTTCTGGAACTTTGATTCCATTCAGAAACTTACAGAATGATCTTTTCTCTTTCCTCGAAAGGGTGTAAGCTGCTGGAGGTAAATAAGTGCGGTATCCTCTCTCGACAGGTGCCAACTCTTGTCTTATTCCTAACTTGAGCATATCTAATCTTGAATTGACACCATCCTTACTTTTTCCTTGCATATTTAGCAACGTGCCAATTAGGTTATCACATATGTTTTTTTCAATATGCATCACATCAAGAAAGTGCCTACCATATAAGGACTTCTAATACAGGAGTTCGAAGAATATGGACCTCTTCTTCCAACCACTTGTCGATACATTTTTAGCAAAAGTCTTGCCAAAATCATTCTCCAACGCATTCACCTTTTCAAAAACGTTATCCCCAGTCAATATCCTCGGTGGCCTACCTTCTTCTGAGATCCCGTTAAATGCCTTCTTCCACCCCCGCCAGCGATGTTTTAACAGCAAGAACCTCTGATGCCCCATGTAAACATTTTTCTTGCAATGATCCAGTCACATCGAATGGGTATCATCTTCACATATAGGGCACACACCATATCCTTTGATGTTGTCAAATTACCATATGTTGGGAAATCATTTATTGTGCCAAACAACATGGCTCTCAATTTAAAACTTTCTTCCTTACAGCCATTAAAAACCATCTCACCCGAATTGCACATATGCTTCAGGTCTTCAATTAAAGGATCCAAGTACACGTCTATATCGTTGTCGGGCTATCTAGGCCCAGAAATAAGCTGGAAAGCATCATAAATTTGCGTTTCATGATCAAATTTGGGGGGAGGTTGTAAATCATCAGAATCATTGGCCATGTGCTGTGAGTACTACTCTAAACTCCATACAGATTGATTCCATCGGTTGCCAATGCAAGCCGTAGGTTTCTTGGTTCTTCACCGAACTCAGGGTACTCGTAATCAATTTTTTTCCATTAGGGGGCATCTGCGGGGTGCCTAACCTTGATGTCTTTAACCCTCTTATCAGCGTGCCATGTCAAAAGTTTTGCAACATCCGCATTATTAAACATGCGCTTGAATCTTGGAATGATCGAAAGTACCACAAGACTTTAGAAGGACTCTTACCTTTCTTTCCATACCGAGATGTGTTGCATTTAGGACACTTCTCCAATGACGCATACTGGTTTCGAAATAAAATATAGTCGTTGGGACATGCATGTATTTGCTGCATCCCACATACAAAGGCATCTTTGTATTGCTCTTCAATGTCTCAAACATTTCAGGATTCTCCTCACCCACCACGTTCAACATTTCTTCAAGATCATCGCTCTCATCACACATGTGTGTGTCAGGCACATTTAAAGCGCTACTAACATCACGTACCCAGTCTTCACATTGATCTTCATAGGTCTCACCATGCTTTGTCCATTGTGTATAAGACGGATCGATTCCATGACAAATTAAATGACCCAACAAGTCAAGAGGACGAAGACGCTTTCCATACAAACACGACATACAAGGGCACACAATTTTGTTAGCATTCTCTGTATGCTCAGCAGCAAATTCAATGAACTCTTTTGCTCCATCTATATATTCCCTTGAACGTCGGTCACAAGACATCCATTTCCGATCCAACATTGTAACCTACTAAAGGAAAGTGGTTGTAAGATGTACATGACTTACTCATTAGGTAGCTACCTACAATGTTACCTTATTTTTTTTAAAAAAAAAATCGGCAGCATAACGGCTAAAAAATGAACGTTCCCAGGCTTAAGGCCCTCTGTTTTTAACATATAAATAGATAGCCAACTATATAAACAGAATTAGCTCAATATATTTCCATAGCCCACCATAACAGAATTCACAGAGCATATATTAATGGGCACAAAAACTCAGTTACAACTCACAAATCCAGCTTTAAAAGACAATAATTTCATAAAAGTAAATTAGCATATCACACAGTTTTGTCTCAGCACCTAACATAAAATATAATGTACCTGAATGACTTCTCTAACTTGTCTTTTAGTGGAGGATCAAAATGTGGACCATAATAATGCTTGTTGAAATTCCTACAACATTTAAACAAGTCTTTATAACTTTCTTAACATGTCACTAGTTAGAAATGTAAACCATTTGAAATTTAGAAATGTCAAGAACTTAAACTACCTCATAGAAACTGAGAAAATGAGATAAGAGATACTAACTTTTTTTGGAGCTTTCCTTCAAAGGCAAATGATGAATGGTGAACACAGCGGCGCCGATGGAACAAAAAGGCGAAGCAACTTGACTATCCAAAATAGTACCTACAACTATCATACTTTTAGCATTCAAGTAACATATTTTTTATTAAAGAAAACCAAACAACAAGACTTTGAAATAGTCTTAATCTTTAATCTCTAAGAAACTGAAACTTAACACTAAAATCAACAACCCAGAAAATTTTGCAAAATACAAAGCAAAGAAATTTGGTTTCAAACTAGCATTAACATCAATAGTCAAATCAGCAACCTCAGGGAGCAACTCCAATTGACTCCTAATCCTTTAATCATCAATGCCACTCCATTAGGATTTGACTCTTTAGAAACGGACATATTCAGAGCATAAGAGTTTGAATTTGACAATTCCTAGTGCCTCAATTTGGATCTTTGACTTTTGATTTTACACCATCTTAATACCAAAGAACTCAAACACTTTATGATATAAGGGACCTTAATTTAGTCACCACAACTCAACCACCATCACAATGCCATTATACTACTCAACTCCATTATAATCATACACACTTTAAATTTATTGATTTTTCCTTATTAAGGTTCAGAATCCAAAATTCCCAATTCACAATTCTAACACATCAGCACAAAATTCTAGTTTACAACTCTTCTTTACATCTTAAATCCACATGCAATAGACTAAAACAGAATTCCAAAACAAAACACCAATTACATACAAGCAAGATCATCGTATAACCCTTCAAATCTGTAATACAATAACCACAATCAACCTCAATGTGTTCCTAAGTAATTCCAATAACTAATTTATCTTAATAAGGGCCACATTTCATGAGTTCCCGACGGCCAAAAACTGTGAAGCCCTTTTTAAATCACTATACAGAACCACAATTAAACATGAAAATGCTAAATCCAATTTAAATAAACTCCTATGTACTCTTAGCTACCATTTAAAAACTAAATTTTCGAGTTCAGATAAAAAAATTCGCAGGAACTAGTAGATGAACAGTGACTAAAGAAAGAAATTGAAGAAATCTGACCCACACTTCACGAAAGCTCAAATCTGACCCACACTTCGCTTTGATTGGTTCATGAACTTCAAAACACCCAAACCCCAAATCGAACCTCACTAAAAACCTATGAAATAAGAGAAATAGGGATAGGAAGGAGAAAAGACTATTCACCTTAAGCAGATTCAGGTGTTGTATGTAACTTGGGAGTTTGATTTCGCCGGAAAATGGCCTTCAATGGTGAAGAAGAAGGATGAGCTTTTGAGAGAACAGTAAGAGGACCAAGTTTTGGGGCTCTTGAGGACAACAGCGGAGGGTTTGGTGGTGGCGGCTCACAATGTGGTGTCGAGAAGTGGCTGAGAAGAGGGTTTGGAGGGAAAAATGGTGAGCTCGATGGCGGTGAGGTTGAGGTTGCACAAAAATAGAAGAGGTTTAGGGTGAGCTTAGAATGGCGGTGGAAGATTTTAGAAGAGGGAAAAATGAGAGGGAGGGAAATGGGGAAGAAAGGCGTGGGGAAATGAAAAATTTTAGAGGGAAAGGAGGCCTATCCCGGCACTTAATATTCATAAGCACCGGGATATGCTTAAAAAATTTTTAAAAAATAAAACAAAAAGCCTATCCCGACGCTTAGTACTAGTAAGCACCGGGATAGGCTTAAAAATTTTAAAAAAATAAAAGCAAAAGGATAAGTATTAAAGATGAGATGAAAAAATGGCGGAGTGTACCAGTGAAAAAGGTCTTTCCCGACGCTTAAGAGTATTAAGCGCCGGGATAGGTATTAAAAAATTTTTTAAAAAAATTGGAAGTCCCGGGGCTTAGTAGTCTTAAGCACCGGGATAGGCACCACTGATTTAAAAAAATTAAATATAAAAAATTGGAAAATAAATTTATTAAAAGGGTTAATATAACTTTTGGTCCATGAATTTTCACTCAATTTTGGTTTTGGTCCTTGAACTTTAAAATTTTTTGTTTTGGCCCTGAACTTTCGATCAATTTTGGTTTTGGTCCCTGAATTTTGAATTTTTTGGTTTTAGTCCCTGAACTTTGGGTCAATTTTGGTTTTGGTCCCTGAACTTTCAGTAATTTTGGTTTTGGTCATTCTGTTTAAAAAGAACTTCAAAACCTCAACTTTAATTTTTTTTAAGTTCTTTTTAAACAGAGGGACCAAAACCAAAATTATTGAAAGTTCAGGGACCAAGACCAAAATTGACCGATAGTTCAAGGACCAAAACAAAAAATTTAAAAGTTCAAGGACCAAAACCAAAATTGACCAAAAGTTCAGGGACCAAAAGTTATATTAACCCTTATTAAAATTTGGAAGCCTATCTCGGCGCTTAGTGTTATTAAGCGCCGAGATAGGCACACCTGATATAAAAAATTATATTTAAAAAATTAGATAATAAATTTATTAAAATTTGGAAGCCTATCTTGACGCTTACAATTATTAAGCGCCGGGATATGCGCCACTGATATAAAAAATTAAATATAAAAAATTGGAAAATAGATTTATTAAAATTTGGGAGCCTATCCCGGTGCTTAGTACTCTTAAGCATCAGGATAGGCACCACTGATTTAAAAAAATTACATTTAAAATATGAAAAAAAATTATTAAAATTTGGCAGCCTATCCCAGCGCTTAGTGTTATTTGTAACAGGCAGGAATGCACAAGAGGGGGGTGAATTGTGCTTTTTAAAAACTAATCCTGAAGATAAACAATACAGTTTATATTGGTTCAGCCCAAACTTGGCCTACGTCCAGTTCTCCAACCTGCAGTTGGGTTCCACTAAATCCTCAAGATTAAATCAGGCTCTTGATAGCCTTTACAAGTGACAGCAAGAACTCCTCTCTTTACTGATTACTCCCCCTTACACTTTGTAAGTTTACACCCTACTCTTAAGATCCCACTATCTTAAGAGTAAATCTCACTTTAAAAATGGATACAGAATAATTGTTCACTTAATTGATCAGATTGTGTTACACACTTAAGAATATGAGAACAGTAAGTGTTGAGAGTATTGAATGCAGTAGATACAGATAATCAATGTGGCAATCAATTCTTACAACTAACTTCTCTTCTGAAGCATTTATAGTCTCTTCTAAAATTGTATCCGTTGTCAATATGACCGTTTGAAAATACTCAGAGAGTTGAGTGATCTGGTGGAGTATTGGAGATGTATTCTGTTATGCAATTACTCTATTGTACTTGATTTTGCTTTAGCTTATCTCTCATCTTCTATCGCTGAGAGGGTAGGTGAGTTTCAACGGCTCTTTTGATCAATCTCTGTGTTAACGTTAATTTTCATAAATAGGTCTGAACAACTCTGTACTTGGAAAGCTAAAAGTAGGCTTGTCATTGATTTTGAATATTTTCCATCGCCACTCAGATTACATGCCTCTGATCGATCACAGGGTCTGATGTCTAATCGATTACATATCAATTACCTATAGATTATAGCCTGCATAACTGAACATCAGATTAGAAATTCATGCGCCTAATCGATTACAGGGGAAGCCTGATCGATTAGGCAGGTTTAATCGATTACACATAGATTACATAATTCTCTAATCGATTGCAAACAGATTACTTAATCTTCCCTAATCGATTACATATCACTAATCGATTGGGCATCTTTTTCTTAATCGATTACAGGGCTCTAATCGATTGGGCGTTCTTTCTCTTAATCGATTAGATGACTCTAATCGATTGGTCTAGTTTCACTCATCGATTACAGGGGCCTCTAATCGATTGGGCGCTATGTGATCTGATCTTGATTCATCTCTAATCGATTAGGCTTAAGATCTTTGACTTGTAATCTATCCATGATCGATTAGGCAGGACTTAGGATTTTCTATCAGATTATCCCTAAGATATTTCTGTTCTTATCATAGCCCTTCTTTATGCCTAAGTTATGTTTAGTTGTCATCAAAACTCATTATTCTAACATTCTCCCCCTTTTTGATGATGACAAAACAATGGATTTAGTAAACAAATAAAGAGATAGAAATAGGAAACTGATAATAAACATATTATAAACCATAAGTCAGATGATACAAGAGAAATATAATTGATCAGATAATGAAACAACAAAACAACTAGAAAACAAGTAAATATGCAGAGTGTGAGTGATGCATATGAGGATAGCTATGGTGTTGTGGAGGATTTCTGGATCAATCAGAATCAGTGTCATCCTTCCATTTTGATGTGTCCAGATCATAGTCCCCAAATTCACTGCTAATTCCTCCAGAGTCAGTTGATGGATCTTCAAGTATCTCAGACTCAAGTTCTACCTCCTTTATCTTAGCAGGGGCTTTCTTCTTCTTGGTGACAGCTTTCTTCTTAGGAGGAGATGGAGGAGGAAGCCAAGACAGAAGCTCATCCAATTTAGATGGACGCTTTTGTTTCTTCTTAGGAGGAGGTTTGACAGATTTTCCTTTCCCCTTAGGTGCAACTTTCCTCTTTGAAGTTGGCTGCTGGGCAGGCTTAGGTTCTTCAATTACAATGCCTTTTGTTGCCCTGGTACTCATCCTTGGCATTGCTTTGATAGCTGGCTTAGGGGCAACTTTCTTGATTCTTTTCCCTTTATCAACAGATTGAACTTCTTGCCCCTCCTCTTCCTCATCAGATTTCAGAAAGTCTGATGTAGTCTGAATGGGATCCACTACTTTCTTTTGATCAGACTTCTTGAATTTTACTTGCTTCTGGACACCCCAACTAGGAAACGTAGGATGAGGCACTTGGTGTTTCTGTTCTGATTCTGCCAACTTAGTCTTTACTTCATCTCTGTCTTCCCTTTCTTTTTCACTATGAGCCAAAGTCTGGCCTAATTCTTTCACTTGTTGATGTAGCACATATGCCTGATGAAGATAATGGGGCAACAAGTCAACAGCAACAGGTTTGGGCTCCCCTTCATACAGGACCATAGCCATCTCCAAGTCTTCCTCCAGAACATTTTCAGCATTTTCTGGGGGAATATTGATGGTGGCCTCAACTTCAGGGTCTAAGGCTTATTCTACCACAACCTCTTCTTCAGCCATGCTTAGCTTGATAGCTTCTGCAAGCTCATGAATTTCCTCAAGTGTCTCGCTCATGGTGGCTTCCTCAGGAATTTGGGGCAATGAAGGAATTTCAGAGGCAATGGTTGAGAGGATGGTGGCAGCTTCTATAGCTTGTTCTAGAATCTGACTGCTCTCTCCAGGGGTTGGAACACTGAATATCTTCTCCCCCTTTTTGGCATCATCAAAAGTGGGAGGGGAGGCCTCTAGGACAGCTTTGCCTTTTCTGATATATGTCTTGGCAATGTCAGGTCTAGGAGAAGGTTGGGCTGAAGATGTGGGTTGAGAAGGTGGTGGTGGAGTAGGTTGGTGAGGGGTGCAGGGTGTGAGGCAGGGGTAAGGATGTAGTCAGGAGAGGGTGGAGGGTCTGGATGGTCTGAGGAACTGGAAGAAGGTTGTTTGGAGGAAGATGAAGGTTTGGATGGTGGAGGAGTGTGTTTGGGTGAGGTTTGTGTTTGGGGAATTGGAGGAGAGGGATGAGAGTGAGAGGGTGAATAATGAATGGGAGAAACCTGATGTGCCTCATGTCCAGCAAATGGGGATAAGGGAGAGCCTGGGAGGTTGACCTGATGAGATTGCCTTAGAATGTCCTCCAGCCCAGCAAGTCTATTGTGCAAGAACTTGTGCATATTGACCACAGCATCATACCCATTGAAAATGGTCATGGTGTTTTCCTTGACAGATTTCACCACAGAGTCATTCAAAGCAGCCACTAATCTTTTCAGTAATCGATCCTCCATGGCTTGATGTTCTAGAGCCACTTCTTCCACAACTCTGGTTGAAACTCTCTCAACCAGGTCATCAATGATGTTTGCAGGAAGGGAGACCCCTTGATCTGGAAGAGATGCTGATGGATGAGGATGTGTCTGGGGTGCAAGACTCACAGGGGAAGCATGTGGTGTTTCTTCTTGATCCATGGGACCTTTGACATGGCCCTGGTCAGGAATGTCTTCTGGTTCAAATCCTTCTTGAGGCTGTTCCTCTTCAATGTGAATGGTGGGATCAGGCTGAGAAGGAATTTGTCCAAAGGGATTTATCCCCATCTTTTTCAGAGTGGTCAGATCAAACTTAGGTGGTTCCCTATTCTGTTCCTCTTCAAGCCAGAAAATTTTTTTGTTGCAGAGAATGAAAGAAACAAGTTGAGCAAAGGGAAGAGTGGTCTTCACTGTCTTGGTCTTGTGAAACCTCATAAATTCCTCACAGATAACTTGTCCAAGATTGATGGGAATCTTGTTGATCAGCATGGGCAGAATAGGATTATCAATATCAAGAATCAGGGAAAAGTTTCCTGCCTTGTTGACCATACATCTGGAATAAGCATAGTGAAGGATCCTATAGATAGGAGGCAGTTGAGCAGGTGTCAGATTACCCTTGATAGGACTTGTTGGCTGATAGATCTGCTTGAGTTCCTCATCTGAAAATTTTTCTTTTATCTGCCAAGAGTTGTACTCTTCCATATTAGGCCCATCCATATGAAGCCATTGGTTCAAATTCTTCCAATCGAAAGAGAAAGCCTTGCCTCTGACCTTGGAAGATATGGTAATTCCTGTGACTTTCCCTTCTGATTCAATGACATGAATCTTCATGTTGGAATAGAAGGCCTTGATAACCCTCTCATTGTAGTGGTTCTTGATCCCTATCCAATGCTTGTAGGGTTCCAACCATTCAGACACAGGAAAGCCATTCTTCTCTAGATAGACTATATCAACAAACCCACACCTTGGTTGCAGAAATCTCCTCTGAATATTTTCTGAGGCATCCTCAATAGGACCCTGAGCAAATGATGAATCAATGGGAACTTCTGTATCCCCAGAAATGAGTTCTCTGACTCTGGCTGAAGTAGGACTTTTGGTTTGTGATTTGGATGCAGAGCCACGGGTTTTGGCCATTTGTGGTGATAGGTGAGAGGTTGAGGGAGGAGGATTAGAGGGAGGTGATGAGGGTCTGTAGGTTAAAGCAGGATCACCTTCTGGCAAGGGAACTGTGTCAGGGATAATCTGGGCTCTGTAGTTCTTTGGTATGCGCATTTTGGGTGCCATGGATAGGGTTTATATAGAGAGTTTAAAGATATGACTGGTGATTCGAAGGGTTGTAATTGGTTTGGGAGAGTTATGTCTGATGATGATTCGAATAATGGCAACAGTTATGATGGTTACTAAGGGATTTGATGGTTCGAACGTTAGGGTTTAAGAGTAGATGAAGAGAGAATGCTTTAGAATGAATGCAATATGGTGCGAAATGATGCTTCAGTTACACATGTCAAGTTTATATGAGACAGAAATCACAGAAAAGCATGTAACTGTCAGAGAAAGTGTACGTTACAAAAGTTACCGTTGACGCCTAATCGATTACGTGTGCTGAGTAATCGATTACAGGGAGTAGTCTCTGATCGATGAGATGCGTTTGATCGATTAGGGATTGCTGTGATCGATAGGTCCACGCTGAGTAATCGATGTTCAATCGATCACTCCTTTCTTGTGATTGATCATACATTTCTGATCGATTATACCTTTTCCCTAATCGATCCTTCTTTTCTTCTCTAATCGATGCCCAATAGATTACAGGGCATGCTTTGTAATCGATTAAGGTTGCCTGATCGATTGGACGCAGAACCTGCAAAATTTTTATTTTGACACTCCGATGCCTAAGTTAGTACTGGATCATCAAAACATGAAATAATTCAGATAAATTTTAGAAAATTAAAGAAATCTTCACAAACTTACAACTCATTGGGATTTACCATTCCCAATTCTCTTCTGATGAACATGAATTGTTCAGTTGCTAAGGGCTTAGTGAAGATATCAGCTAGTTGCAAGTGTGTTGAAATAAATTCCACTCTGACATCCTTCTTCTGCACATGATCTCTGATGAAATGATGCCTTACATCAATGTGCTTTGTTCTTGTGTGATGCACAGGATTTTTGGCCAAACTAATGGTGCTTGTGTTGTCACAGAGGATTGGAACTTCTGGAAATTCTATCCCCAAATCCCTTAATTGATGCTTGAGCCATAGGACTTGAGCACAACAGCTTGCAACAGATATATATTCAGCTTCAGTTGATGATAGAGAGACACATGTCTGCTTCTTGCTTGCCCATGAAACTAAGGATCCTCCAAGATATTCACATTGACCATTGGTACTCTTTCTGTCAGTTTTGTACCCAGCATGGTCTGAGTCTGAGTAAGCAATGAGATACTCCTGAGTTCCCTTTGGATACCACAACCCCAGCTCCTGAGTTCCTACCAGATATCTTAAGATTCTTTTAACACATGTGTGATGTGTTTTTTTTGGATTAGCTTGATATCTGGCACATACTCCCACACTAAATTGAATATCTGGTCTGCTGGCAGTTAGATATAGGAGAGAACCAATTAGACCTCTATATATTGATTTATTGAAGTCTTTTCCCTCTAGATCAGCATCCATTACCACTGTAGAGCTCATAGGGGTATCTTCTTCCTTGGACAGGTCCATTCCAAATTTCTTCAAAATCTCCTTCACATACTTGGATTGGGAAATAAAGATTCCATCCTTTCTTTGTTTAATCTGAAGACCTAGAAAGAAATTGAGTTCTCCCATCATGGACATCTCGAATTCTCCCTGCATAGTCTTAGAGAATTCCTCACAGAGAGATTCATCAGTAGCACCAAATATAATATCATCTACATAAATTTGTACAACAAGCATGTTTTTCTTCTTATGTAGAATAAATAGAGTGGTGTCTACTTTTCCTCTTGAAAAACCTTTTTCTAATAGGAAATTACTTAGTCTTTCATACCAGGCTCTTGGTGCCTGTTTGAGTCCATATAAGGCCTTTTTAAGCTTAAAGACATGATCTGGTCTAGTAGAGATTTCAAAGCCAGGAGGTTGTTCAACATATACCTCTTCCATGATATAACCATTAAGAAAGGCACTCTTTACATCCATTTGGTAAAGTTTAAAATTTTTAAGAGATGCAAAGGCTAATAAAAGTCTTATTGCTTCCAATCTTGCAACTGGGGCAAAAGTCTCCTCATAATCAATAGCTTCTTCTTGGTTATATCCTTTAGCTACAAGTCTTGCCTTATTTCTAACCACAGAACCATATTCATCAAGTTTGTTTTTGAAAACCCATTTAGTTCCAATAATAGGATAATTTGAAGGTCTAGGAACTAAATCCCAAACTTCACTTCTTTCAAACTGATTGAGCTCTTCTTGCATAGCAACTATCCAATCACAATCTTTTAGAGCTTCTTCAATGCAAGTAGGTTCAATTTCAGAAATAAATGCAGAGAAGTGCATTTCATTTTGAATTTGATTTATGGTTTTAACACCTTCATTAACCCCACCAATGATTTGCTCAGGTGGATGATCCCTGTGATGTTCCATGCTGAGGGTCCAGCTGGTGTATCATGAGGATTATCCTCTTGTCCCTCCTCATGGGATTCATCTAGTGGAGATAATAATTGTGTAGAGTTTTTAACCCTCTTTTGAAAAACTGATTCATCTTCTGTTGTAATATTCTGCTCAGAGTCAGTTTCATCAAAGACTACATGAACTGACTCTTCAACAGTAGAAGTCCTTTTATTGAATACTCTATAAGCCTTACTTCTACTAGAATAGCCAATGAAAGTTCCAGAATCAGACTTAGGGTCGAATTTACCTAGGTTTACCTTCCCATTGTTGTGAATGAAGCATTTGGAACCAAAAACCTTGAGATGGCTTACATTTGGTTTTCTTCCTTTGTAAAGCTCATATGGAGTCTTGTCCATTCCCTTTCTAATGTAGGCTCTGTTTGAAATGTAACATGCTGTATTCATTGCATCTACCCAGAACACTTGAGATACTTCCTTTTCATTTAGCATTGTTCTGGCCATTTCAGTGAGTACTTTATTCTTCCTTTCAACTACTCAATTCTGTTGTGGGGTTCTAGGAGCTGAGAAATTGTGATTGATGCCATTTTCTTTGCACAGATCTAGGAAGTCTTGGTTCTCAAATTCTCCTCCATGATCTGTCCTGATTGAGCTGATTTTCTTGTCTTTCTCATTCTGCACTTTCTTAGCAAACACATAAAAAGCATCAAAGGTTTCATGTTTGGAGGAAAGAAACATAGTCCAAGTGAACCTAGAATAGTTATCCACAATCACAAGAGTGTACAGACTTCCTCCTAGACTCTTCACTCTTGCTGGACCAACCAAATCCATATGAATTTGTTCCAGAGGTCTAGTAGTGGTAACTTCCTTCTTAGGTTTAAAAGAGGACTTTGTTTGTTTACCCTTTTGACATGCTTCACACACCAAATCAGATTTTACTTTCATATTTGGTATCCCAATAACCAAATCCTTTTTGATTAATTTCTCTAGTTGAGACATATTAACATGAGCTAATCTTTTATGCCATAGCCAACAGTTATCAGAATTGCTAATAAAACATTTTTCAGAGAGATGCTGATTTAAATCTACTACATACAGATTTCCATTCCTGTTGGCTTTCAATCTGTAATTTATATTTGATTTGTCTATAGCTAATTCATTCTTATCTACTATGAGGCATTCATTTGAGTCAAAGATTACCCAGTTACCTCTGTCAGTACTTTGACTGACACTCAGCAAATTGTGACAGAGACCTTCCACAAGATAGATATCTTTAACTGGACCAATGTCTCATTTTCCAGCGATTTTAGCAGATTGATTTCCTCCAAAACTCACTTTGGCACCATCCTTCAAAATTAGGTTGTCCAATTTTTCTTTATCTCCTGTCATGTGTCTTGAGCACCCACTGTCAATATACCATTTTGCGTTGTTGGATGCTTTGAGACATACCTACACATACTAAACAATTTTAGGTACCCAGATTTTCTTGGGTCCTTTGGGATTAGTTTGCTGCCTTTGATCCAAGTGGACTTTAGGCTGATGTGTCCCTTTAGGGACCCACTTGTATGATTTTGATAATCCATATTTCTTAGGATAACAAGTTGATTCAGAATGACCTTTTCTATTACAGTAATTGCAAAAAGAGAAAGGTGATGAATACTCTGAAGCTTTTCTGAAAAATTTCATGTATGATTTCTCTTTTGGCACAGATCTGTTTTCTTTCAAATTTTTGGGAGTTGGATCATACCCTATTCCAGTTTTATCTCTATATGCCTTTTGATTCATTAGCATGATATCAAGTGTTTCTGTGCTCTTGGTGAACTTCTTTAGAATTTCAGAAATTTTCCCATTTTCTTTTCTTAGAGTTTCACAGTTTTTGCAATCAGAATTTTCTTGAAAAACCTTCTCTGAAATCTGTTTACATTTCTCACAATCAGATTTTTCAGCTTTCTTTTCAATTTCTTTGGTTTTCTTTCTCAGAATAGATACTTCTTTTGCGAGCTTTTCAAATTCAATATGTATATCATCATAAGCATCTTGGAGCTCTTGAAAAGATGGGTTAGTAGAATATACCTCACTGTCAGATGATTCCTCTTAAGCCACGAGGCAGAGGTTGGCTGCTTCCTCAACATCACTAGTCTCCTCATCCGAGCTGTCTCCCCATATAGATGAAACGTAAGCTTTCTTTCTGCCTTGGAACTTCTCCTTCTTTTTCTCTTTCTCTTTAAATCTTTGAAGACTTGGGCATTCAGCCTTGAAGTGTCCAGGCTTCTTACATTCATAGCACACAGGAGCATTTTTCTGGGGGTCCTTTCTGATGTTGCTTGAGCCACCTCTCTGGTATCTTCCTCTATTTCTGAAGAACTTTCTAAATTTTCTGACCATAAAGGCCATCTCATCATCATCCAGTTCCTCCTCATCTTCCCCATCCTCATCATCTTTTGTAGAGGCTGTTAGTGCAAGATTCTTTTTCTTTTTATCTCCAAAGAGTTCTCTTTGCACTTTAATAGTTGTTTCATACTCAGCTAGGCTTCCAAACAGTGACGTGATGGAGCTCATGGATTCTCCTCTCATTTCTTGGATTGCAGTAGCTTTCATCTGCCATTCAGGAGTCAGAATCTTTAAGATTTTGGAAACTTGTTCTGCCTCTGAGATTCTTCTTCCGAGAGCTGTAAGATTATTGATCAAGTGAGTGAATCTGATTTCTAGCTCCCTAATTGGTTCTCCTTCTTCCATTTTGAATAAGTGGAAGTCAGTAATTAGTTGCTCAACTCTTTTAGTCTTTACACCACTGGTTCCTTCATGAGCAACTGCTAGGGCATCCCACATTTCTTTGGCAGTCTCCAAGTGACATACTCTAAAGTATTCTTTCTGGCTTAAGGCATTTTGGAGAATCAAGACTGCTCTGCTGTTGAGTTCCAGGTCTCCTTTGTCATCATCCGTCAGCTTCTAAGGGAGCTTTGGCACTTGAACTCCATTTTCAGTTTTCATGGGAACAAGATTCCCTTCTTCAACTATCCTCCAAAGATCATACCCAGATGATTTGATGAACACTTTCATTTTCATCTTCCAAAAGGTATAATGTTCACCATTGAATCCAGGGGGTTTATTGATTGAACTGCCTTCTGGGAGCACGTTGTCATATCCTGCCATTATAGATCTTTACTTCTCCTGATCTTGGGATCAGTGGAATCTGAGAAGACCAGGCTCTGATACCAAATGTAACAGGCAGGAATGCACAAGAGGGGGGGTGAATTGTGCTTTTTAAAAACTAATCCTGAAGATAAACAATACAGTTTATACTGGTTCAGCCCAAACTTGGCCTACGTCTAGTTCTCCAACCTGCAGTTGGGTTCCACTAAATCCTCAAGATTAAATCAGGCTCTTGATAGCATTTACAAGTGACAGCAAGAACTCCTCTCTTTACTGATCACTCCCCCTTACACTTTATAAGTTTACACCCTACTCTTAAGATCCCACTATCTTAAGAGTAAATCTCACTTTAAAAATGGATACAGAATAATTGTTCACTTAATTGAACAGATTGTGTTACACACTTAAGAATATGAGAACAGTAAGTGTTGAGAGTATTGAATGCAGTAGATACAGATAATCAATGTGGCAATCAATTCTTACAACTAACTTCTCTTCTGAAGCATTTATAGTCTCTTCTAAAATTGTATCCGTTGGCAATATGACCGTTTGAAAATACTCAGAGAGTTGAGTGATCTGGTGGAGTATTGGAGATGTATTCTATTATGCAATTACTCTATTGTACTTGATTTTGCTTTAGCTTATCTCTCATCTTCTATCGCTGAGAGGGTAGGTGAGTTTCAACGGCTCTTTTGATCAATCTGTGTGTTAACGTTAACTTTCATAAATAGGTCTGAACAACTCTGTACTTGGAAAGCTAAAAGTAGGCTTGTCATTGATTTTGAATATTTTCCATCGCCACTCAGATTACATGCCTCTGATCGATCACAGGGTCTGATGTCTAATCGATTACATATCGATTACCTATACATTATAGCCTGCATAACTGAACATCAGATTAGAAATTCATGCGCCTAATCGATTACAGGGAAAGCCTGATCGATTAGGCAGGTTTAATCGATTACACATAGATTACATAATTCTCTAATCGATTGCAAACAGATTACTTAATCTTCCCTAATCGATTACATATCACTAATCGATTGGGCATCTTTTTCTTAATCGATTACAGGGCTCTAATCGATTGGGCGTTCTTTCTCTTAATCGATTAGATGACTCTAATCGATTGGTCTAGTTTCACTCATCGATTACAGGGGCCTCTAATCGATTGGGCGCTATGTGATCTGATCTTGATTCATCTCTAATCGATTAGGCTTAAGATCTTTGACTTGTAATCTATCCCTGATCGATTAGGCAGGACTTATGATTTTCTATCAGATTATCCCTAAGATATTTCTGTTCTTATCATAACCCTTCTTTATGCCTAAGTTATGTTTAGTTATCATCAAAACTCATTATTCTAACATTATTAAGCGCCGGGATAGGCACCCCTAATATAAAAAAATATATTAGAAAATTTGGATTATAAATTTAACAAAATTTTGACACCTATCTCGGCGCTTAATATTAATAAGCGCCGGGATAGGTTAGAAAATTTTAAAAAAATGAAAAATAAAAACCACAGAGCCTATCCCGACTCTTAGATATGTTAGCGCCGGGATAGGTGTATGCCTGTCCCGACGCTTATTGTTTATAAGTGCCGTGATAGGCTATTCCGACGCTTAGAATGGAAAAGCGCCAGGATTGGTGCGCCGCAATAGCCCATTTCTGTAGTAGTGCTTGGAGCTAAGAGTTCTTGACAATGATGCCTATCTTGGTAGCTTTATAAGCTTCTTGGCTCGGTATGATTTAGGGTTTCAGGATGTTGAATTAGTCAGGTGAGAGGCATTACATCTTCAAACTCACAATAATAGAGAAAATAGGAAGACACATTTGAGATTGATGATTTTTTTGGGGAAAGGTGCATATTTAGACCCTTAACTTTATAAAGTTTGTTTTCAATTCTTTAACCCTAACACCATTAACAAAAAATTAATGACATTGAAACTTTAAATGTTGACAAAACATTCTTAATGCTGAAGTTTAAGTTTAATTTTCAAAATCACCATGATAATTACAAACAAAATATCATTTGCGAAAAATGGTGTTAGAGTTAAAAGACTAAAAAGATACTGCTCTGATCTCATTTATAAGGCACTTCCAACATATTTCACACAAACCAAGGAAAACCTTACACTTCATTAATTTTACCTTAAAATTTGACAACTTTCCACCTTTACCCATATTTAATATCCACTATACCACATGAGAACAAAATCAATATATAATAAATGAAGGGTAAACTTGTATATTTACACACAAAATTTATTGACATGACTTATAAATAGGACCAAATAAAACCTTCTCTCTTTGCCCTATAAATAGGACTAGAGGAGCACTTTATAAAATTAAGGGATCAAACTGAAATATTGTAAAAAGTTAGAGGGCTAAAGTGCAGCTTTTAAAAAAAATTAGCATTCGTTATCTTATGAGTATTTAGTGTGTGCCAGTTTAAGTTCCAGATTTATTGAAGGATGGAGGATGAATTGGACTATCTTATTAAACAAGGAACTAAATTGCATGAAAATATCTATAGATGAGTAAGTCGCCCATCATATTTGTGCTTTTGTAATTCTATGTTGTTATATTATGTGTGGTTTACATATGAATGCTCTCTATACTCATTGATATATAAATATTATTTATTTATGACTGGTCTGATCTACGATTGACCTTTTGAATCGATAACCCTTGAAATACTATCTTGACCAATTTATTGATTAGTTTTGAGTACTAATTTTCCCCATAAACTATAGGTTAATAGTTGCAAGGTTTTATGTCATACAGGTACAATATGTCAAACAAGTTGAATGAAAAAAGCGATGTTTACAGCTTTGGGATTGTTCTGCTCAAGATAATTACAGGACAACCTGCCATAGTCAAGACTGAAGTAAACACTCACATAGTTCAATGGATTAATGCCATGTTTGCTGAAAGCAAGATTGGTGATATTGTGGATTCGAGATTACAGGGAAACTTTGATACTGATTCTGCAACAAAAGCTTTGGATACTGCAATGTCTTGTGTGGGACCTTCTTCCCTGACAGGCCAACAATGAGTCAAGTTGTGGTGGAATTGAAACAGTGTTTAGCTATGGAGACAGCTCGTGGAGTTCATAGTAAAACTAATTTTTCATTTGGAGGAATTAGTGGAGAGAGTTCTCTGGCTAGATAGTTATATTTTGGTTGGGTGCTAAACACATTGTGTTCTTTCTTCTCTTCATAGCATGGTACATAAAGTGATAGTTTTTATGGAGAGGAATTTGATAGACAAAATATTTGTATATCTATTCTAGAATGATATGTAGTGTTTGTACTAAAACAACAGAGGTATTCCTCTTATCTTATTTATAAGGAAAAGTGTAAATCCTCCATACTAATCACTTTTTAAACCACGTACAATTCTGATTAACTTATTAGAAACCATTTTAGTAGCTAACTATGATAGAAAAAGAAAGCCACTCAAAACAATAAGTCTATCATAGTTTGAAAATGGTTCAACTACAATTTTAAATCTAATTGTGATAGCAAGGAGCTATCATAGTTATCAAAGCAAACTTTAACCAAATAAGTTACCCTTAACTACGATAAAAAATGAAAACACTATATCATGAAAGCCTGTCGTAGTTAAAGAAAGAGATAATCACTTGAGAGTTTAATTATGATAGAAAACGATTTATCATAATTATTAAAAATTTAGATGTTATTTAAAAGCAACTTATCCATGATAGAAAAAGGACACTTCTAAATCATTTAAAATAGCTATCATAGAGAAGAATATGATACTCAATTATGAATAGACACTACTACAGAAATACTCTATTGCGGCGTCACAATACCGACACTTTAAGGTGTAGAAGACCTATAGCGGCGCTTATAAATATAAGCGCCGGGATAGGTTTTATTTTTTAAAAATATTTATTTGCCTATGCTGGTGCTTAAAATTTGTAAGCGCCGGGATAGGCTTTAATCATTTTTCTATTTTTTTATCTAGCAAACCTATCCTGATGCTTATAAAAAATAAGCGCATGGATAGGTTTTATCTTTTTCTTTTTAATTTTTATGCCCTATCCCTGTGCTTATGTTTGAATAAGCGCTAGGTTAGGGTCCAATTTTATTAACCCACCAAGTCCATCTTTTTTCCCTCCCTTTCATTTTTCCCTGCCTAATACCGCGCCATTCCAAACCCTCATCCCCGATTTCCTTCAACCCGGTACCACCATTTCCTTTCCATCTCTCTCACTTTTCCCTTCCCTTTGAAATCCCAACCCCACAAACTAACCCTAACCTTATCTTCATCGCTGCACCCTCTTCTTCTCACTGTCGACTTCGTCTTCCCCACCAAGTCTGCCGTCGAGCTCCCCCAAGTCCCTTGAACCATTCAACTACGCCTTCTTCTCGCCTTCTCCTCCCAAGTCTGCCATTGACTAGATGGGTGTACGGAGGGAGTTGGTTTGGGTTTGGGTCAGCTTTTTGTTGACCTCTTGAAATTCATGCCATTTTAGCATATTTTCCTATAGTTCTTACAATTTTTGGGTGGATTTATACATATTTTGATGTACACATGATAGGAAAATGTGCCAAGTTAATGTTTGGGTTAAAGTAATTGAATTATTGATTTAAATGTGAATATTTTACCCTCTTTTTATCAACTTTGGTCTTTGTAGATCTTATTGCTTGTTAGGTGGTTGCAGCCAATCAATTAAGCCATATTTGAGTTACATTTAAAGCTAAAATCAAGGAGCAAGAAGTGGAAAAGATGATTTAAAGCAACCAAGAAAGCTGAAAAGGGAAGTTGTAGAAAGTTATTGGCCACAGCCAAAAGCACAGGCAAAATTCCTGGCCACAGCCAAATCCTGAAAAATTTCAGGCAGAGACTTATTGGCCGCGGCCAACCAGTGCAGGCAAAAATCTTGGCCGCGGCCAAAACTGCTGACAGACTGCACAATGAAAAATTCTACTCAAAAATTAGGTTTAAAAACACTCCCAACTCATACTAAAAGATATTCTTTTGACTTGGGCTTTCTTTGGGGGCTTCTTGGGAGCATTTCTAAGCTAGGGTTTGAAGATTTTCAAGGAGATTCAAGTGGAGATTGAAGATTTGAAAAGATTCAACCTCATTTCCCTTGGTTTTTCTTGTTCTTCTCTATTTCTTCTCTGAAATTTCTCCACAGCTGTTCTTACTTTCCATATTTGTATATTCTTCTCCATGAGTGGCTAAACTTCCATTCTAGGATTATTTTGAACCTTTGTATAGATTAAGACTTGATTCTTCCTCTCTTTTGGTAGTAAATGATATATATGTGTTGATTTTATACTTCTCTTCATGCTTCTAAGTGTTTGGCCACCATATTATTTTGAACCTTTGTATGGACCGCTTATAAAACTCCCATTGGAATGTCTCCATATCGACTTGTTTATGGGAAGGCGTGTCATTTGCCATTAGAGCTTGAACATGGAGCCTATTGGGCTATTAAAAAGCTCAACTTTGATTTTGAGGCGGTTGGTGCAAAGACACTCCTTCAACTCAATGAATTGGAGGAATTCCGTCTTAGTGCCTATGAGAATGCAAAGCTTTACAAAGAGAAGACCAAGAGGTACCATGACAAGAAAATTCTTCCCAAGATTTTTGAACTTGGTCAAAGAGTGCTCTTGTACAATTCCAAGCTCAAATTATTTCTGAGAAAGCTGAAGTCCCATTGGTATGGATCATTCATTGTTGTGCAAGCCTCAAATTTTGGTGCTGTGGAGCTAGAAAATGAGGAGGGCAAAAGATTCAAAGTGAATGGCCACCGGTTGAAGCATTATAGGGGCGAACATGTGGAGCGTCAAGTGGCCACCCTCTACTTGTCTACAACAATGTGAAAGTTTGAAGAGTCGGGCTGGAGGACTTTAAACCAATTGCTTCTTGGGAGGCAACCCAAGTTCTTAACCTTATTTTTATGTTTATGTAGTGTTTTAGGTGTTTTAGAGGTTTTATGTTTGGTCTTTTCCTTTTTGTAGGTGAAAGAGGTACTCCGATGCTTGGAAGGAAATGGAGCATTTGTATCTGATATGTAGGCCATTTTCAGGGAAGTACTTAATTCATCAAGCTTTTCTGGTTTAAATCTGTCATATGAAGCATTTGTCTTAATCTGAGCTTGTGTGAGTAGTCTCTTGGTGTTCTGAAATTTTCTGGACATGTGTGCTTGTTTGGTTGTTGAATATGTTGTCAAATCCTGCATATCTTGGGTTGTCACTGAGGAAAAATGCTGTCATAAATTAGTGCAAAATAGGCTCATACATGTGAATGATTGATCTCTTATGAAAAATTGTAATTGGGAATTAATTTGACAAGATTTTGGACTGAACGGTGATATGAGATACTGTTGTTATTTTGCTATCAATTTATGCATAACGGGTGTTATTGTTGGTGGAAAATGCTGTCAAGAGATGGGACAAAATTCTGACTATGTCGCAATATGTTCATGTTTGTGGATAATTCATTTTGAGTGAAAAATTGCATTTGTGAATTGATTTGATGTGGTTTTGAACTGATTTGTGATGTGGGATGATATTGTGAATTCACTGTGATGTTTTGCATATATTGAGAAATTGCAGCTGATATATATAATATTTTCAAGGAAGTAGCATGATCTGCATGATTTTTATGATTTAAATCTACCATAGATGTCATTGGGTTTGATATGAGAGTATACAAGCAATTTCTTGATGTTTTGAACCTCTCTTAACATGTTTGTTTGGTTGTGAGATGCTTAAGAATTTTTAGTGTGTTGTCATGTTCTGAATACTTTGGACTGGTATTGAGCAAAATTGTTGTCAAAATTTTTGACAGAATTTTGCTCATGTGGCATTGAATTCAAGTACGTGGATGATTGATTTTGGTGATGAATTTTGTTTGGAGATGGATTTGTGATAAGCTCCACAATTTCACATATTCAATCATACTTTGCCTACACTTGTACAGGCTTTTGAGACTATAGCTTTGAAAAAGGATACAATAATCATAGAAAAAGATAAATAAGAGAACATTAACATTGATGTGAAATTTTAAGCTTAATGATATTTCTTTGAGTGAATACTTTTTAGAATTCATCAACCCTCTCCTTCTTGTATAGGAAGAGGTGGACAAGTAGCGGGAGCAAAGAAAGACCTGAAGCAACAAAAGAGGAGCAAAAATGATCGGGAGACAAACAAGGCAGAATCCACAGTAATTCACTTCTCTGGTACTCGCTGTGGCCTCCCACGGCAAGAGCCACGGCAAGCCACTTCGCAGAATTGACTCCTCTGGTCCTCGCCGTGGCCTCCCACGGCGAGATCCACGGTGAGGCAATAAAAATTGTGCGCTTCTGTTTCTCACCGTGGACTTCTACGGCGAGGATATGAAACACTGCGTTTTGATTAATTTGGGCAAAGTTCTGAGGGTTTTAGCCTAGGTTTTCGTGCAAAAACAGGAGAGACCCTTTTTGGAGGTAGAAACCTGGGTTCTAGAGCTGGAAAGAGAGGCTTGAAAGAAATTGGAGCATTGGAGCATTGATTTGAAGGATTTTTGGAGAGTTTTGAGCTTCAATTGTCTTAGTTACATTCCTCCTTCTTTTCTCTTCTTCCTGTTTCTGTTGTAATGAACTATTTTTCAGAGTTTATTATTGTCTTAAATACAATTATGTATAACTAAAACCCTTATCTAGGATTGCTTTGAACCATTTTTATGGATTGAACATTGTATTTCTCTTTCTTTTTATGCAATGAAGGAAATATATGTGTTGATTTTCATCTTGCTTTCTATTTATACAAGTGTTTGATCACCACTTGACTTGTTAAATGAAATATGGCTTAAGAAAGTGTGTTTTGTTTTAGAACTTAGATGAAATCATGTTAGGCTTGAAGTTTATGGTTTTAAATGGATGGTTAGTTGGTAACGTAGAAATATAGTTACTAACCTACATTGTCTAATTGAGATTGGTTGAGAATTATAACTTGCATTGATTGTGACAAGGGATTGTATGATTAATGCTAGTACAAATTTGAATTTGTCTTGAGAAAGCTTTTTCAAATAAAATAGAATCTTGGGCACACACATACATTCATTAATTGCTAAAGAGAAGGGGAGAAAACTTGTTCATGAAGTAAGAATGTGGATAAGTAACCCCATACTTTCATTCCATTAATTAAGAATTTTTGCAATTATCATCTTGACCTTCTGATTCCTTTTTGCAATCTGAATTTTATTTCAAACTTAATTTTCAACGAATTTACCTACTCCTTTCCGATTAAGTAAACAATTAGTGCTAATTAACTTACTCAAAGCATAATTCTTGCGGAATGACACTCTTTTCACTACACTACAGTTTGACGACCCGTACGCTTACGGTATAGACCGCAAATGGCAAATAAGTCAATTTTATGTGAATTGGAGTGATTTATAGTGTTAGATGTTATTTTGGGTGTGTTGGAAGTGGTTTTGCACTTGGTAGAAAGCTTAAAAAAATTTGTGTGCATTGCTGTATTTTTTATTACTGGTTGCTGTGTTGCTGTCTGCTGTGTTCTATTTTGCGCAGAGAGTTATTGGCTATGGCCAAGCCAAAAGCCAGTGAGCTTTGACTGCAGCCATGAAAGAAAAGAAAATAATAAAAATAATAGACGTATCTGAGGGTGCTTAGTGCACCTTATAAAAAAATATATAAAATATATAAAAAAAATGCAAGGTGCTCAGTACATCTTTCAAAAAAAAATATTTCAAAATTAAAATTTCACTTTTCCCCTTTCACTTTCACTTTAACCTAATCCCTTCCTCCCTTCACTATCACTCAGCTGTCACACCCATTGTTTAGAAAGCCGAACAGGACCGGACGGTCCGGCCGGTCCGGCTGTCACCTGGTGACTTTAACGGTCGGCTTGAAGCTTTTAACCGTCTAAGGGGTTTAGCCGCTTTCAACCGCTCAAAGCCGGCTTTTGAGCTGGGAGCCGGATTTAAACCAGGAACCGGAACGGCTCTAAGGAAACCGGACGGTTAGAAAAAAAGAAAGAAAGTCAAGGGAAGGAAGAAGGATTAATGGCGTCGGAGAAAACGGGAGAGATAGAGAGAACAACCAATAAAAAGAACAATGAAAAAAAGAAAGAGAAAGAGCAACTTATAAAAGAAAAAAGTACTCTTATTTTTTTGCCACCAGAGACCGACAGAGAAAGCTAATAATGCCGGAGGAAATGCTCCATGTTGCAAAACCCCGACGGAGCAACTGAGAATATGTTAAAAGGAAGTTAGAAAGAGAAAATGAAGAGCAAGCTGTATACACGAAAGAGAAAAATTGAAGGTTTGGTTTGAAATGACATGTGCTTTTCAACTTCTGTCTCACATACAGGTTTTTAATTTCTTTTCAAAGTAGAGTGAGAGGATGATAGACTAGGAGTGTGGTGTGGTGTCAGTAAAAAAGTAAAAAAGTAAAGGATGGGAAGAGAATACGAGTACCAATGTAAATTATAATTATTATTTTATTAAAAAATTCTTATATGTGTGTAGAAGGGGTGAAAGCATTTATCAAAACAAAACAAATGGGTGCAACCGATATTCCACTGTCACTTTTGGTCAATTCATGATTTGAAGGGAAAACATTTAAATATTGATTATAATAAAATAAAATGTTACTTATACATAATTAAATTTCATGGCATATATATATGTGAATGTTATCTTTTATTTAAAATCATTAAATATTAATACATACTATGCATAATTAAATTTTTTATATTCATATATCATATAGAACATTAATTTCTATTTAATTGTCTTATGAACGGTTCAACCGACGGTCTAACTGATCCAACCGTTTGAACCATGACCCGCTGACTTTTTCGGCTCGATGTCCGGTCCGGCTTTTAAAACATTGGTCACACCCCATCACCCAAACCCCACCATCGCTGACCACCACGAAACCACCACCATAGCGCCGCCAGCCACCACACAAGCAACACCTCCAACGATCTCTGGCGAAGCTCGCAACACCTCCGGCATACTTCTTTCTCCATCGATATCCATCCATTACCCCTGTCAGTTAGCATTTTCCAGCCAAAACCATACCACGCCACTCGTTGGCGCTGCTTGGCCTTGTTCCTGACCACCACCATCACACCACATCGTCGACCACTTCTCAGGTGGCTTGTATTTTCCCATCACCTCTCGTCCTGTTCGCTCTTTCTTTCTCGTCGATTTGCCTCTTCAGATCACTCAAATCACCACCAGTCACCTCTCATCGGCGTCATCAATGTTCTGCCGAAATCCACCACCAAACTCGCCGTTGATTTTTTGTGTTCACGCCTTCAATTTCTGTTGTGCTCGTTGGGCTCGCTGTTCATCCCACTCTATTGTTCTGTGTTTGGGAAGTGGAAACCATCCCTCCTAACTGGTTTTCTTGCATCCCTGTTGGTGAGATTTCCTGTAACTCTTGTTTTGATTTCAGTTTGCATTACGATTAGAGTAGGAAATATATTTCAGAGCAAGATGTTAATTTTGTTTTGGGTGGGGTACTTAGTTCGACTGTCACTGCTTCTGAATTTCTATGTTCATATCAAAGCTTGTGCTGATTCATTGAAATTGATCTGGTAGTGTTCTTAAAGGGGGATTGAGCATCATTGTGTGTTCTACATTTAACATGCTAAAGGATTAAACTTTGGACAGCATTAAGGGAGATTTTCTGGATTAATTGCAGCTGAAATTTTTGTAGGGCAATTTTGCTAGAAACAAAACCTTGTGGTTAATCTGAATAGAGTGTAGAGCACTGAAAAATTCTTTGATGTTAATGTTAAGGATTGAACAGATTGAAGCTTGGTGGATTTAGAGTGCGCTTGTCAGTAGAAAGTTTACAACGAATTTGTTTAAATGGTGGACAGTTCTTTTGAGGATTAGATGGTTATTAAGTTTGGGGGATCTCTTTTGTTTTCTTCTAGGATAGGATTTAGATTAAAATTTTGTTTTTAGGATTTTTTAGGAGTATGCTTTCTTTTCACTGTGATTAATGGTTTGTGTGTTTTGGTGGTCTGCTTGTTCTATTTTGGCTTGCAGGAAATGTGAGGATACAGCTTGGTGCAGCATATTTCTAATGAGGAGACCAACATTGATGTTGGCATTGCAGATGAACAAGTGGATCTGGATAATTGTTTTGTTGTGATGATAATCATAGGAAGTAGTTAGCCTTTGGGTGTTAGTCCTAACTTGCTGTGTGGGTGTTAAAACCTCTAGGACTTTTTGACAACCCTTTGTAGTGCAATGCTTTTGGGCAAACTATGATTTTTGCACTACTCTGCTCTCTTGTTTTGTTGTTGACTGATTGGATTAGACTTGTTGCACATTGTGAACTGCCATTGTAGTTAGCTCATTTCGTATATGATACAGTTAACTTTCACTTTGTTGCTTGTGGATATGACTGATATATACTCCATTAATTACAGGTGATTTTTGAGCCTTTCATACAACTTTGCTGCTTGTGTATCAGCATTACGTAATTGAACTTTTCAATTGAGAATTCTTTACATTCTATTTTGGTTAGATTATTTAATCACTAACACAAAAAGAGTTTAATTTCTTGAAGATAGTTTAGAATCTCTTACCTAATTAAGGCCAAAAAATTAAGAATCTCTTACCTAATTCTGCGGGATTGATGGTTGTGGCACGTTTTTATTTGATTCTCTTGCTATGGTGAGAAGGTTGGCATTTACGATAAATGTCTCGATGGTGCTGGTAAAATTGGTGTCCCTTGCATGTTAATTGTTTGGGCATTAGTATTTCCAAACTTCAATTTCAAGATGCTGGGTTATTTTGGCTTGGAAGTGACTTCTCAAATTTATATCTAACTGATGCTAATGGAGTTTTGGACACCTTGTATATCTTTATTCTCATTTCATGAGAATAGGTTCAGTTGTGGGAAGGAAGCAGCTTTCACAGCATACTTCATATGATGTCCATACTATTTCTATTTTAATACTCACAAATTAGAATTCATTAGGTTGTATGATCTGGATCATTTTAATTTTTTAATAGTTGTTTATCTACTACTTGGGATTCATTATCCTTTATTACTCCGCCATTTCTCTGGGAAACAATCAGGTTAGTGGAAGAATGTACTTATACTTCATTCAATTAAAAATGAATCTTCTTGGGTACTCAGATTAGCTAGTCATTACTTTGTTAGTTAACCTCTCAATTTCCAAAAATTTAATTTCTCACGAATATTCCAGGTTCCTTTCAAATTATGTATATTTATTTGCATGGTCCGCTTTTTACATGTAACCTACAGTCATAGAGTACATTTTGATTTTATTTTGCATGAACATGTGTGAAATGGGTAATCAACGCTGACAAGGACAAAAAGATTAAGTTCTGTTGTGTACAATCCAAGGCTGTTGGGCCATATTTGACAGCATGTGGTCTTGAGAAAGAGGATGTTGTCCGATGCCTTTTACTTGTTGAAGGCCTGGGTTCATACAGTCAAGGATCTACTGGTTAGGACTTCACCAATTAAATTCAATTGTGTCCAATCAGTCTTTTGAGCTTTCTTGAAACAGATTTACTGCATGTTCTTGGATTTGATCTGTTCCATGTTTACATCAAGTTTCACACAAAATGCATCAAATCTTTTTGAACTTGAGAAGAACCAATTTAGAATTGGCACTCCTCTTCATGAGGACCAACTCCATCAGAGCTTCTTTGTCTCTTCCATGAGGACCAACTCCTCTTCATTTCTAAGTATCATCCCAAGCTTTGGCATTGATATCACATTCTTTACCCCATTGTAGTTGAGTAGTAAACCTCTGTAAGATACGGGCAATCTTACAGTGGGCAGTGTCTCATTTAAGGGAGAGTAACGGGCGGGTACGGGTGGCCCGTGGGTGTACTCGTTACCCGCCCGTTTATATTACATTGGTACGGGCTGACCCGTACCCGTGTTCGTGCCCATTTTTCCCGTTATTAAATGGGCTAGACATATACGGGCTAAACGGGCGGGTGGCCCATTTACCCGTTTAGCCCATATATTTAAAAAAACAGCGTGCCCTTTTTTCAGCCAGAAGCTTGCCTTATCCGGTTCCCATACTCAAACATTCCCGCATAAATTCTTAAAAACAAAGCTAAAAGCCTGATTCCATTAATTTTGAGAGATAATTACAAATGTAATGGAGCAATAGCCACAAGAAAACACATTATATTTGCTATAATCCTCAATAGAGGACCAAAAAAAATTATTTCTTTCGATTTTTCTCTCAAATACTTCAGTAGAGTAGTATCTTGTTCCTATTGCATTACAACTCATGACTTTTTTCCCATCTTAAACGCACAAGCTTAAGAGCAATAACAGAACCCTTAATCAGTGGCATACTTAGAGCAAGCCATACTAATTAATCAGCTCTAAAATGGCATAAAATGCATGGAAATCAAAACCTCAATCAGTGGCCAACATAATTAATTAGAATTCTCAAGTCAATCAAGCCATACTTAGAGCTCCAAATTAAATTAAATAGTGAATTTAGCTTATAAAATATGGATACTCGCCCAAATCATCAAGAATACTCAAAGACTTGAAAATCCCAAATCAAAGCTAAATACTTGCAGGAATACTCGCCTAAGAATCAAGACCACTGCCTTTGATTTATTAGGCTTTCAGTTCCCAAGAATCAAGACTAGATCCTCACCAACCAATGGCAGCAGTCATGAAGAAAAACAGGGGGAGAAGAGACCTCCTTCATTGACCTCCTTCGATTCGCTTCGCTGAGCAGTTCCTCAGGCGCCGGCAACGTTGAGAAGCTCCGCTACGCTGACCTCCTTTGCTGAGCTTCACTGACCTCCTTCTCTTCTCTCACTTACTCACAATCACAGGTTAGAGAGAAAGAGAGGGCGAAAGTGGTTTGAACTCTGAATCGGTCTGCAATGGTGATGGTGAACGGCGAAATGAGAGTCAGAGAGGGAGGGAGTGAGTTCGCCCTAGGGTTTAAGAATGGTGAGGCTGTGAGGGATGTTGACGCTGAGGGAGGCTGAGAGTGAGTGAACAGGCTAGGGTGTGTGTGTGTTAGTATGACCATGTGACTCTTTGAGTGTGAATGATTCTGTGTGAGGGGTTTTTTTTTAATTTAGTATATGCGATACGGGCGGGTCACGGGCTACCCGTACCCGTATACAATAAACTGGCAGGCCCCACCCGTTTATTTCATGGGCCCAAAATAAACGGGCCAGCACGGGTAAAATTGCGGGCTTAGCGGGCGGGCTCGGCGAGTTGCGGGCAATTTGCTCACCCCTAGTCTCATTGTCCATCCCATTGTATTTGAATAGCAAAGCTCTATAAGACATTGGGCAAATCTAATGGAGAGGCTAGGAGTCTCCTGTTAAGGACTTTCTCCAAGTTTCAGACAAGGTTGTTTGATTTTTCTCCTTGTTGCACCATCTCTCAGATTTCCTTTGATATTTTTTGAATAAATGCCTACATTAATATATGCTATAGTGCCAATTATAATTTTGTCATTCTCTTTACTTTCCCTATGAGCTTGAACATGCCAATCTAATTGTTCAAATATGACTTGTGTAGCTGCATTATGGGTTCTGTCATATTTGCCACTGCCTTACTCTGCTTTAAGCTTACTGCTGGTAGTTCCGAGGCCCATCAAGGACAGTGCCTACGACCATATAGCAGAGCATCATTATGAATGGTTTGGGAGGGTTGAAGCTTGCTTAGTTCTGCAAGAGAAAGAGCTGCTTGAGCATTTCATTGATTGGGATGAATTGAGTCGCCAATGAGATGCATGCATGGTTTGATTACCCGTCTTAAGGATATAAAAGCCATTATATACTTTCCACACTAACTGTTTATAGCTTTTGCATTCACTAGTTACCTAATTTGTAGATTTGTTAGGGAGGTTAGGATTTGATTCTATTTTTTGTTTCATTATTGGAATAATCTCAATGAATCATATTATTTTTTATTTAGGGATGATATTATTATAGTCATAAATTTATAAAGAACATTTGATTTGTTTGTTAGAGAAGTTAGCATTTGAATACCATGTATAAAATTAAATCTTGAAATGTAGATTTAATTGAGGTAATTTATTATTTTTTTTAAAAATAACCTATTGTGGCGCTTATTTAAAAAAGCGTCGCGATAGGTAATGCCTAACGTAGCATTTTATTAATTATAAGCGCCGCTATAGGCACCCTATACCGATGCTTATGCATGAAAAGCCTAGCTATAGGCCACCTATAGCGGCGCTTAATAAGCGCCACGATAGGTCATTTGGCCTATTGTGGCGCTAACTAAGCAATGAGCCAAAAAAAAGCGCCGCTATAGTCCATTTCTGTAGTAGTGAGATTTAATATGTATTTCCATATAACGACATGAAGTGGAGGAAACTATTTTCTTACTCAGTCCGTGAAATTACAAGCAGCGAAGAAGGAAATATAAAGTTAACGGACAAACACAAGGAAAGAAACAGAAAAGCAGACTTACTAGGAAAAACCGGAACTATTTTGATACTAGGACCTAGTTAGGAATTTGATACTAAATGTAGGACATATTTTGTCAATTTTTTCTTTAATTGCACCAGTTAATACTTTCTTAATAATAATCAAGTAAGAAAGATGAGGAGTAAATTAAGAAAATAATTGGAATTATTTAGAGAAAAGGAAAATAAGTGACTCTCCTCCTTTTTCTAGCCTCTGTTCATCCGATTTGAATCAATTTGAGAGAGAGAGAGCTCGATCGGAGGTTGGGTTTTGGGAGTATGAAATTGCCGATTAAAATAATATCAAGCTTAAAGCAAACCTTCTCTAAAAGAAATCGTGATTCATATGCGTGATGGGATTTTATTTTGTGATATCTACCCGAGGTTACTGTTCATCCGAGAAGGGTAGATGAAATTTTGGTCTCCAACCGCCTAAAAACTTGATAAAACTTAATTAGAAGTAAGATTGAGCTAATAGATTTGATTGCATGTTGAATTTTTTTGAGATTTGGGGATTTTCGAAATTTCAGATTATGCTGTTCTGTGGGTACGAAGTCTGAAACTTTTAATCTCCCTTTCCTGTGTTGATACGATAAGAGTATCATTTTGAGTGATTTGTGTGTGTCAGGGTTTAAGCCGAGATTTATATTATTGTAGAGAAGGTCGACTAATTTTCTGCATTTGGGTAAACTGAAGAATGGTGTATCAAAATTTAATTGGATAAACAAATTTACTTCTGGATGTTTAGAGCTTAGTTTATCTCCATACTTTTCCGTGGACTATATATGTTGTTCAATTGGCTATAGTGATTTTTCTGTTTAGGCTTCATTTGCCACCTCATGGGCTTTCTTGGACTTGAAATGAATTTGAGTCTCAATCTGTGCATAAAGCCATAAATGTTATGTTTTTCTGTTTTTTTGAATAGGGTTAGTGAAGCATGCCAATCATGAAATCGTTATGCAGTTTTGTTTGACTATTGTGGACCATTTTGTAGCTTTTCCGTTAACCTGTCATCTTAAGCTTGGTCACTTGGCGTTATCACCCATTTAAATTTTGGATTGCAGACTACGTTGTTATATGAGGATCTTAGATAGTCATATATCTAATTTATATATAAATAATTAAAGACATTGTATATTAAATGCCCCTTGGATGGTGAGGTTCATGAACTTGTAAGGGATTGATGTCCGAGTATGTTGTGGTTTGTACCATATTTATGATTCAAGTGTCAAGGCTTGATAAAGTGCTCGAGTCTTTTATATGAATTTCCCCCACCCCATATTCAACCTCATCTGAGATGGAGGTAACATAGTTTTGCAGATAAGTGCCTGATGCTATTGGAGCAAACTATTTGTGTTGTTCCGCGCTGAATAGAATTTTGGAGATTTTGTAGTTGTCTACGTTCCTTCCTATTTAAACCCTTGTAGTTTTGATCTTGAGGCATTAGAAGCTTAATAGGGCTGTGTATGTCGATTTCTCTTTTGTTTCCCAAAAGGGTCAGAAGCATGGCTTGAGACATCTATAAGGATTTAATGATGCTATGAGAATAGAGAACCAATGGGAACTTAATAGTTGAGGCTTATTGTGATGCTTGTGAAGTGAAGTTTCAAAATATGCAAGCCTTAGTTATTCAATATAATGATTTTAATAATGAAAGTGAAGGTAGTTATTCGATGATTTTAATAATGAAAGTGAAGGTAAAAGGAAATGTTCTAGACTTGTAAGTACAAATCTCATATTGTAATCTCTTTGTGGCTGTCTGGTGGCAACTTACTGTGACTGTTGCTTAGTGTTCTGTGGCTCAGTTCCAGTTTTTATTAGAGAAGTTGACTCGAGATGTTGTACCATGATTCATGCTCCTTTGCTTGCTTGAATTATGGCTGACTTTGGATTGTTGGGTTGTTAATAGTTGTGATAACCATTGCTGTCTTTCTTGGGAATTAGCTAGAATGTTGACCATAGAAGTTTTAACTCAAACTCGTTGCTGTTTTTGGCATTAAAAACTTTTATAGTTTGAAATTATTGGAGTTGTCATAAAGTTGCATTTTTGCCATTGGTACTAGCTGTAGTTGATCTTGGCATTTATGAGTAGTTGCAGCTCATTTTTGCTAATTTGAAACATTCTTGGATCTTGAAAGTGCATTATCGGCCATAAGTGGGAAAGATAGAAACATTGGGTAGCATAAAGTGAATTAGGATCCGAGAGAGATGTGTAGGTTAAATTGTAGCCTAGACTTTAACCTAAAGCTATGTATGAATATATAGATTTTATCTTTGAATTAAGTTCATCAAGACAGCCGAAAGGAAAGAAGCTAGTAAAGGACTAAGTCTGGTAACCAGGTTGCAGTTTTATTCCCCCGTGCGATGCTCATAGAGCGTATGACTTCACTAATTTACTAAAATTACAAGAAAACAAATTCATTACCAAAATAAATTATTTATTTTTATATAATATTAATTTTAATTTTACTCGTTATTCAATCTCAACCGTTAATTTTATCAATCTAACGGTGGTGATGTGATGAGGAGAGAATGAGAAAATGGGGAGAGAACCCAACTCCCAACCTACATTGAACTTTTGAATACTTACATGTGTGTGTGTGTGGCAAATTTAAAAGGGAAAAACCCTATGAAAATGGAAAATGACAAATTAATCCTTTAAATTTGAAAAATCCCAAATCAAACCTCAGGGGTGAATCTAGGATTTCTATATATTAAAAGAAGACATAAATGCCTCTATAATTGTCAAATACATCATAAGTATTCAAAAGTTCAATATAAGGATTTTCATGTTGCATCATAACAATTTTTAAATTTATGTTAACAATTTAAAAACTGGTGAAAAAATAATTTACAACTCTAACTTTTTCCATTAGGAATCGATAAGGTATAGTATAAAGGTTCATCACTTCAACAAAATTTTTTTTAACTTGATCATTACAATTCCTGTATGTATAAATAAAGCTACCAAATTGTTGAACTTTAAGATGGGTTAATGAGATTTAATGTGACAAATCCCAAGATTTACACATATTTCATATCATTTTGGAGGTATTTTATCATGTTATTTGGGCATTAATGAATATCTTGTGAAGAAATTAGGTTCTAGAGTAATTACATGCACTTAGTGGTAAAAATGACATTTTTAGAATGTTTTTGTGATTACTCTTGATTTAATTGATTGTTTGGAACTATTCATCTTTCTTGAGGTTATTTTGTATTTAGGAACCTTGAAGAGGGGAGAAATTGGGGTAAGGAGCTGAAAATCCAAGAAAAAAGACAAAATACAAGTTTCTGGATAAATTGTGAAAATTACAAAAAAGCCCCAGAAATTTCTGAAACTTTGCAGAAAGGTCCCTCCTTGCTGTGGGACCCCACAGCGAGGGTCCGAAAATTTTCATCACTTCTGTACCTCGCTGTGGCACCCCACAGCAAGGGCCACGGCGAGGGCCCGATTTTGCAGCACACCAGACTTCATTTTTGGGCCAAACCGGGTCTGATTCGACTACCCACCTCTTGACCCGACCTGAGGGAGATATTAAGTCAAAAATGAGCTCATTCAATCAAATTTGGAGTGCCCCAAACCCTAGTTCCTCATTCTCTCTCAACTCTCTCATCTCCATCTTCATCTTCCACCCCTTTTCCCTTCCAAATCTCCATGGCCTTCACTTCCCCACTCTTGGTTGTTGTTCCTTCCATGAAGAGCACCAACTAAGCTCTATAATCCTTGGTGATGGAGGCAAATGACATGAGCTTGGAGCTTTATTAGGGGAGTTCTTGTTCTCCCACTCTCTCTTCCTTATGTTTAAGCATGTTTCTAGGATTCTAGGGCTTGTTTCTTCATTTGGTTGTAATTCCTATGAATTATCTTTTGTTAGAGAGTGGTAGAATCATTTGTAGCTTGTTTTCATTTGTTTATGTTTGACAATAGCTCTTCATTAGCTTGAACTTTGTTTGAATGTATGGATTCATCATTTTGAATGAATGTTTTAGTTAATATTTTGTGCTATTTAAGGATTCTCATTTAGTAGACCATTTTTGTCAAGCATTTGCATTTGTGAATTGGCTATTGAATTTGTCAAATTGCATAAGTGGCATTGGACTTCAATCCTAGTGTCTTAATTTATTATGTGGGATTCCAATAATTAATTAAAACCCTAGGATTAATTAAGTGGAAATTCGGGATTGCGGTTATTGGACTAGGAGCCCCTTACAATTAGCAGATTCACTTTGGTTTTTAAGCTTAATCAACTTGTTGTTGGAGGGATTAGTAAGCAGGATCTCAGTATTAATTCACCCAACCCAAGCCTAGCCTAGGGGGATTCCTTTAAAGGTCTTTTCAATTAACCAAAGAACTCCCTAAAAACAAATTGAAACAATGATTGTTTAAGCCTTTAATCACCAAGGGTTACTCACTCCCATTGATCCAAATCTCCATTTGTCCAATCTCATTTCGATTTTGAACATATCACACCTTAACCAATTTTATACTAAAAAATCAACCAAAAATGCTTTTACCCATTCAATTGTTTGCATCTAGTTACTAGGAATCATTTGCATTTAGGCTCCTCAAGCGAACGACACCCGGGGTTAGCTTCCACTATCTCCTTGGTTCTTATTTTCTTGAAGGGCGGACCCAAGGGCGCGCTACACCGCACACACTCGAATACAGTGCTCTTCATAATGTTTATCTAAAACATTGAATTCAATTGGCAAATCTAGAATAGAACCTGTGAGATTATGTTCGATTCAATTGGCAAATCTGACATTTCGTTGCTAATTAATTGTAGATAAAATATTTTTGTCACTAATTTATTTTTTCAGTTTTACCCATATTATATATATATATGCTATGTACTTCAGAAATAAAGCCAACATAATGATAAATAAAGGATAAAACTACTTATTCATACAAAAAATTAAATAATGAAGCCGAAGGATAGAATAAAAAACCTTCTCTTCCCACCTATTTACAAGGATGTGAGGAGTATATGCTTAGAAGATATTCCAACTGAGTATATTTCCTAATTCATATCTTAAAAGTTAAAACAACTGAAAAGTCCTACCACTCTAGAATGATGTATTTTGGGCTACCATAAAGCACCTGAAAGCTAATAAGTAACAACTGCACCATCCAGATATAACCCTTATGTTGATAAATGATACTCCCACGGTTCCTAAATATAGTACCTACTTGTGGAGACGAGCTTGTTCCTAAATATAAGATCTCTTTCTATTTTTTCTCAAGTTTTCCATAAATTATCCCCATCGATGCTCTTCAAGTAATAAATAAACAAGAGAGGGATGGTGGGAATAAATGTGGGTTGATTAGGGTATTTTGGTAATATCATATCATTTTAACTAATTTAGCTAACATCCTTAATCTTATCAAATTAGGTTAATAGGTCTTATATTTAGGAATGGAGGGAGTAATAACCAACTTTGCAATTTTTTTTTAAATTAAACTTTGCAATTTTTTTTAAACGAACTCAAAATTATTAAGTCGTTAAAATTTTTTCAAACCGACCTTACATTAAATGGCAAGGGTTGTTCCAGTTCCTTCTAAATATGTCTGTCCTAATAAAAGAGACATATGAATTTCTTGATGTTGGTCGGATTCCATTTTATAGCTGGTATTTACACATTTGTGACTTATGGACACCTCATGATGGAAGTAGAGTGCCCTAAACTCATGGCACTACAACTTGGGTTTGTTATATATATATATATATAGTGGTGTGTTTGTTGCTGCATGATTGATGAGGCTTGAGGTCCTCAATTTGGACTCCATTAATCGAAGAGAAGGGAAAAATAAGATCATGACAATTTTTTGTGTTCAAACTTTTTATTTGTCAACTACTGATGACTTGTTTCTTTACTAACATTTTCAAATAAAAGGTACTCGATCTAATTGACACACGTACGTAAAGGAAACCAAAGTTGAAATCTTGGAAACATTAGTCTAAACAATTCAGTTGATAAATCGTTTGCTTTCATTAGAGTTATTTTCATATGAAGCACATGTGACCGAGTCTGCTTAGCAGAATATATATATATATATATATATATATATATAAATAAGGCTATTGCTTGCTGTTGCGATATTTTTAAGTAAAAATCGGCATTCGCTTTATTAAAATTGAAAAAAATATGTAAATTAAAATTAAAAATATATAGCAACATACATGATAAAGTCCCCATTTTCAACAAAATTTAGTACTCACTGCTGGATCAGAATATGGAAGATCTAGACTCGAATATGATGGCAGGGATTCGTCATAATCTAATATAATTTCTTAATACAACTAGTGTGAGAATAAAATTTCCATAAAATTCATGCCAATGAAAATTACAGTCCCAATACAGAATGCATAATTCCTAAGCTAAAAGGAATAACAAAAGAGGACCATATGTCTACTTAGATAAACTATTCTTCTGTTTAATTTTTACCACACCATAGGTCCATACTTGGATAAACTATTATAGTATCATTGACAAATCCTTGAGTTTGTATGGTTTTGATATGCTAAAAATGAGGTTTTTAACAAAATGGAGATGCAATTTTAGTCCAATTGTGCTTAATTAATATCTTAGATCCTTAGGTGAAATTAGCATAAAATAGGATTAATTTGCCATAATTGGTAGTTAATTAGAAATAATTAATTTCTAAGGTATTTGATCCTTTTTCTATTATGTTCTTACTTGTAGGACCATTGAAGAACCATGGGTGGAACACTTCATTTGCAATAGAAGAACACAATTTTCCAAAAGAGAATTTAGCCGCAGCTCAAATTTCTGGGCCGCAGCTCAATTCTTCACAGAAGCAAACTGAGTCGCAGCTCAAATTTTTCAGTCGTAGCTCACTTTTATTACAGAAGCAAACCAGGCCATCGCTCATTTGCCTTATAGAGAAAAATTGAGCCGCAGCTCAAATTTCTGGGCCGCAGCTCAATCGCAATTCTGCATAATTTTTCTAGTTTTTTAGGCCCAATTCAAGTCTATACCCGAGATCCACTTCTAGGACCCGACTCAGGAGCATATAGGGTCGAATTTGAAGAGAATTAGACAGATTGGAACCCCTCCAAACCCAAGTCCTCATATTTTCTCTCAACTCTCTCATTCCATCTTCATCTTTCTTCCATTTTTCCTTCCTCCACACCATGTCCACCACTTCCTCCTTCCTTGTTGGTGTTCCTCCCATGAAGAGCAGCAGCTAGGCTCCACCATTCTTAGTGGTGGGAGCCAAGGGATGAGCTTGGAGCATTTAGTAGGAGAGTTTTGTTTCTAATCTTCTTCCTCTTGTTATGCTTATGTTTTTCTAGGGTTCTAGGGACATTTGTGTAGCAATTGGTTGTGTTCTTCAATTCCATATGTTGTATGAAGATTAGCTACTATTTTTATGTTATTTCTTTCTTGTTAAATACTTGACGTTGTGCTATTTTAACTTTGAGTTTAATGAAATTTATGGGTTCATGATTTTGTTACTCTCTTTGTGAATATCTTGTGCTAATTCAAGGTGGCTTGATTAGTGGATTAAAAATGTTAAGTGGTTTTCTTAAATGAAATGGCATAGGAATTAATTAATTGTGTTTAGACATTGGGTAATCACTCTTTTCAACCTTAATCTTTGTTTGGGTGGCCATCAATGAATTAGGGTTTGAAAGTGGTAGGAATGCACAAGAGGGGGGTAAATTGTGCTAATTAAAAATATTAGGAACTAAGACACAAAGCTTATACTGGTTCAGCACAACTCTTGGCCTACGTCCAGTTCTCCAACCTTAATTGGGTTCCACTAAACCTCAAGATTAAATCAGGCTCTTGATTGCCTTTACAAGTGATCACTCAGTAAGAACTCTCTCTTACAGATCACTCTCACTTACAACTTGTAAGATTACAACCTACTCTTAAGATCCCACTATCTTAAGAGTAAACCTCACTTGAGATGTGGTTACAAGACTTGTTCACTCAAATGAACTGATTTTGATACACACTGAAGCATAAAAACAATGAATGATTATATATGAGAGTAGGTGAGTATTGAATGCAGTAAGTATAACACAAGGGTATATTCAATGTAAGCAATCAATGTCTTCACCAACTTCTTCACCAATGCTTTTATAAGTGTTTTTGGTTTTTGCCCATTGGTGACCGTTTATAGCTGTTGCTTGATCTTTGATAAGAGATGATTAATCTGATGATGGAGTGTTGAGATGAAGATGTTCTGTGTAGCATTAACTTCTCTGTACTCAGTTTGCTTCTGTTCATCTCTCCTTATTAATTGCAGAAGGCAATTGTTGTTTCAAACGGCTTAATTCCTGAGTCTGTGAGTGTAACGTAAACTTCCCTAAATAGGCCTGACACATTCTGCACATAAAAGGCTTAACTATTCAAATCCATCGCCAGATCGATTACAATAATCTATTCGATCACTGCCTCAGTTGTCTGATCGATCATGCTTAAATTAGGCTTCAATCATGACCTGCCCCTAAGGTTGCAACAAAAAGGAAGGCTACACCAAAGGGAAAAACATCCAAGCCTCCTCCAAAGAAGAAGCAGAAGTAGTAGTCTCGCCTTGATAGGCTCCTTGCACAGATCAAGCCTCCATCCCCTCCTAAGAAGAAGAAAGCTCTTGCCAAGAAGAAGAAGGCTGAGCCTAAAGTTGAGATTCAATCAGAAGAGCCTTCAACTGATTCTGGAGGTTACAGCAGTGAATCTGGAGACTATGACCTGAAGCCAAAGTATGGGAAGGGCTCGAATGACTCAGATTCAGACTAAACCTGAAAACCATCCTCAATTACATCCATCCCCTCATAGCCATAATCTTCTTCCAGAATTACATTCTCATCCTCAGGAGGAATATTGATGTGAACAGGCTCTTCATAAGACAGATATTCAACTATGACATCTTCCTTCATACTCAATCTAATTCCTTCTGCCATATCATGGATATCTGGAAGAACTTGGCTCAGAGTAGCATTAGGAGAGGTTTCTGTAATAGGCCTCTGAAGTACTTCAGCAGCAATGGATTGCAGTATAGCAGCAGCTGCACTGGTCTTCTCTTGAACACAACTACTCTCCCTCATCTCTAGAATACTGTAGGTCTTCTCCCCCCTTTTTGGCATCATCAAAAAGAACAGAGGGGAGGGTAGGAGAAGTTTCAGTGGCCTTGGCTTTCCCTTTTCTGGCATAGGTTTGGGAAGGGTCTGGCCGGGGTGTGTATTGGAGGGTAGAGGGATGGATTTGTGTATGTTTTGATGGTGATGCTGTTTAAGGAATGGTGTGAGTAGGTTGTGGAGTTGTTTTTGCTGAGGGCGATGGTGTGGAGGTGTGAGGAGCAGGTTGGGGAGTGGCTTGTGTTTGGGGAGATTTTGGTGAGGTTTGTGGGTGAATGAGTGGTGAAGTCTGAGTGTGGGTGATTGGGGAGGTAGGATGAGAAGGAGAGGGGGATGAGTGATGGGAGAAGTGCATGGGAGATACTTTGTGGGCTTCATGATCAGGGAAGGTCTCCAAAGGTAAGCCAGGAAGATCAACTTTAAGCTTCTCTCTGAGGATTGCCTCAAGTCCAGCAAGCCTGTTGTGGATGAACTTGTGCATATTAACCACTATAACATATCCTTTGAAAACTTGGAATCCACACTCCTGGACTAAATGCACCACTGTGTCATTGAGAGTAGCCACTAATCTCTTCAGAAGTCTGTCTTCTATAGCTTGATGCTCCAGGGTTAATTCTGCCAAAACTCCATGGATGACTATTTCTGTGACTCTTGTGGCTACTTGTTCAATCACCTCTTTTGAGAATGTGGCCCTCCGGTCAGATGTTAGTACAGATGGTTTAGATGACAGAGGCAGATGAGTGAACTTCTTCATGCTCTTATGAGGTTGACCCTCCTTCCTCTGTAGGGACTTCTTGGATTTGTGGTGGAGCATAGCCTGTGCAAATAGTGGGAGCTTCATCCTTTTGAGAGTGATCAGGTCACACTTGGGAGTCTCAATGTTGTTGGCTGCTTCTAACCACAAAATGTGGTTGCTGGCCAGGATGAAAGACACCAATTGAGGAAATGGGAGAGGTGTTTTGGCAGTCTTGGTTTTATGAAATCTGATAAACTCTTCACATATTAGTTGGCATGGGTTTATGGGAATTTTGTTGATTAGCATGGCCAACACTGGATTGTCTATATCCAAAATCTGAGTAAAGTTCCCAGCTTTGTTCACCATGCATCTAGAGAAGGCATAGTGAATCACTCTGTTGGCTAGGGGCATCTGAATTGGTCGAAGGGTTCCTTAGAATGGACTGTCTGGTTGATAAACCCTCATGAGATCAATCTCTGAATATTTCTCCCTTTCTTGCCAAACGTCGTACGATGCCAACTCTGGCTTGTCTATATCAAGCCATTGATTCAAATCCTTCCAATCAAAAGAGAACTTCTTTCCTCTGACTTGGGATGACACTCTAATCCCTGTAGCTTTCACCCCAGATTCTGTGATAGAGACATTCATGTTGGAATAGAATGCTTTGATAACCTTCACATTGTAATGGTTCTTGATGCCAATCCACCTCTTGTATGGCCCCAACCAATCTGTCACAGGATAGCCATTCTTCTCTAGATAGTCAACGTCCACATAGGCACATCTTTGCAGAATAGTTCTCTTCTCAATGTCTTCTGATGCTTCTTCAATGGGGCCTTGGGCAAAAGTAGGATCCACTGGGACTTCTGTATCTCCAGAAATCAAGTCCCTGACTCTCATAGTAGTACCATAACTCTTGCTTTTAGATTTGGAGGCTTGGGCTCGAGTGTTTGGCATTGTTGTGGATGATGGTTGAGAAGTTGAGGGTTGAGAAGGTTGTCTATATGTAAGTGCAGGGTCATTGGTGGGAAGAGGCACTGTATCCTCAATGACTTTGGCTTTGAAGTTCTTGGGAATAATCATCTTGGGTAACATGGATGGGTTTATATCGAGGGTGAGAGGTTACAACTGATGACGATTCGAATAATGGGATCTGTTACAACTATTACAGAGAGGTTTGATGAAGGGAAATGATGGTTCTTGGTGTTTTTGGTGCGAAGGTGAATGCAAAGTGATGCAACAGTTACAAATGTTCAATATATATGAGAGAGTAATTGCAAAACCCTAAGAATCTGACACTGAAAGTGACCGTTGTAAAAGTTACCATTGGCGCCTGATCGATCACGAGTGCCCTGTGATCGATCATAAGTCCTGGTTCTTGATCGAATATATGCATCTGGTCGATTAGGGATTGTTGTGATCAATTGGCTCCACGCTGGATAATTGATGTCTGATCGATTACCCCTTCCTTGTGATTGATCAGGTAACCCAGATCGATTGCTCCATTCCCTAATCGATTGGTCTGTCCCCTCCTTAATTCCTCTGTTTTACCTCTGTTCGAAGCCTAATCGATCACAGAACATGTTCTGTGATCGATCAGTGTTCCCTGATCGAATTGACTATGAAAAATCAGTTTTTGACACAGTACCTGCAAAGATTTAATTTGGCACTCTGATACCTAAGTTAGTATCTTATCATCAAAATATAGCATAATTTAAATAAATCTGAGAGAGTTAGGGGATTGATACTGATTTACAACTCAATGGGATTTACCATTCCCAATTCTCTTATGATGAACATGAATTGTTCTGTAGCTAGAGGTTTGGTGAAGATATCTGCCAGCTGCAAGTGAGTTGGAATGAACTCCACTTTGACATCCTTCTTTTGCACATGATCTCTGATGAAGTGATGTCTAACATCAATGTGCTTTGTTCTTGAGTGATGTACTGGATTTTTGGCCAAGCTTATAGTACTTGTGTTATCACAAAGAATTAGTACTTCTGGAAATTCAATTCCTAAATCCTTTAATTGATGCTTGAGCTATAGCACTTGAGCACAGCAACTTGCAGCAGTAATGTATTCAGCTTCAGTTGATGACAGGGACACACAATTCTGCTTCTTGCTAGCCCATGTCACCAATGATCCTCCAAGAAACTCACACTGACTACTGGTACTTTTTCTGCTAGTCTTATACCCAGCATGATCAGAATCTGAGTAGGCCACGAGATATTCTTGAGTTTCTTTTGGATACCACAATCCAAGCTCCTGAGTTCCAACCAGATATCTTAGAATTCTTTTGACACATTTATGGTGAGACTCTTTTGGTTTGGCTTGGTATCTGGCACACATTCCCACGTTAAATTGGATGTCTGGTCTGCTAGCAGTCAAATATAAGAGCAATCCAATCAGTCCTCTGTATGTGGATTGATTGAAATCCTTCCCACCTACATCAGCATCCAGTGATGCAGTTGAGCTCATGGGGTGTCTTCTTCTTTGGATAGATCCATTCCAAACTTCTTTAGAATTTCCTTTACATACTTTGTCTGGGAGATAAATATTCCATCTTTCTTCTGCTTGATTTGAAGTCCTAGGAAGAAGTTTAGTTCTCCCATCATAGAAATCTCAAATTCTCCCTGTATAATCTTAGAAAATTCTTCACAAAGAAATTCATCAGTAGCACCAAAAATGATATCATCTACATAAATTTGTACTACAAGCATGCTTTTATTTTTATGTAAAAAGAATAAGGTAGTGTCTACCTTCCCTCTAGTAAAACCTTTTTCCAAGAGAAAATTGCTAAGTCTTTCATACCAAGCTCTTGGTGCTTGTTTGAGTCCATATAAAGCCTTTTTCAATTTGAAAACATGATTAGGTTTAGTATGATCTTCAAAACCAGAAGGTGTTCAACATACACTTCCTCCATAATATATCCATTAAGAAAGGCACTCTTTACATCCATTTGATAAAGTTTAAAATTTTTTAGGGATGCAAAGGCTAAGAGTAATCTTATTGCTTCCAGTCTTGCAACTGGGGTAAAAGTCTCTTCATAATCTATAACTTCTTCTTGGTTATATCCTTTAACCACAAGCCTTGCCTTGTTTCTGACCACTATTCCAGATTCATCAAGTTTGATTTTGAAAACCCATTTGGTTCCAATAATAGGATAGTTTGAAGGTCTAGGAACCAAGTCCCAAACTTGATTTCTCTCAAATTGATTAAGCTCCTCTAGCCATCTCAGTGGGTACTCTATTCTTTCTTTCAACCACTCCATTTTGTTGAGGTGTTCTAGGAGTTGAGAAGTTGTGGTTTATCCCGTTCTCCTCACACAGCTCCAGGAAGTCTTGGTTCTCAAATTCTCCTCCATGGGCTGTCCTGATTGAACTGATCTTTTGTCCTTTTTCATTCTGCACTTTCTTGGCAAACGGGTAAAAGGAATAAAAAATATCATGCTTAGAGGAAAGAAACATAGTTCAAGTAAACCTTGAATAGTCATCTACAATTACAAGAGTGTATAGACTTCCTCCTAGACTTTTTACTCTTGCTGGTGTAACAGGCAGGAATGCACAAGAGGGGGTGAATTGTGCATTTAAAAACTAAGTCTGAGAAAACAAAATAGTTTATACTGGTTCAGCCCAAACTTGGCCTACGTCCAGTTCTCCAACCTGCAGTTGGGTTCCACTAATTCCTCAAGATTAAATCAGGCTCTTGATAGCATTTACAAGTGACAGCAAGAACTCCTCTCTTTACTGATCACTCCCCCTTACACTTTGTAAGTTTACACCCTACTCTTAAGATCCCACTATCTTAAGAGTAAATCTAACTTAGATAATGAATACAGAATAATTGTTCACTCAATTGAACAGATTATGTTACACACTTAAGAATATGAGAACAGTAAGTGTTGAGAGTATTGAATGTAGTAGATACAGATAATCAATGTGGCAATCAATTCTTACAACTAACTTCTTCTCAATAGCATTTATAGTTTATCTTAGAAATATATCCGTTGATAATATGGCCGTTGAAAACGTCAAGAGAGTTGAGTGATCTGGTGAAGTATGGGAGATGTAATCTGCAATGCATTTACTCCATTGTACTTGATTTTGCTTTAGCTCATCTCTCTTCATCTATCGCTGACAGGGTAGGTGAGTTCCAACGGCTCTTTTGATCAAATTGTGTCTTAACGTAAACTTCCTTAAGTAGGTCTGAACAAATCTGTACTTGGAAAGCTAAAAATAGGCTTGTCATTGATTTTGAATATTTCTCATCGCCACTCAGATTACAGCCTTTAATCGATCACAAGGCTTGGTGACTGATCGATTACGTATCGATAGATTAAGCATAGATTATGTCCTGCATCATTGAGCAATAGATTAGAAATTCATGCGCCTAATCGATTATAGGGGAAGCCTGATCGATTAGGCAGGTTTAATCGATTACAAACAGATTACATGATTTCCCTAATCGATTACTAGATTTCCTATAATCGATTAATGCTCTCTAATCGATTGGGCTTAGAATATGTTCTGATCGATTAACACTCTCTAATCGATTGGGCAATTTTCTCTTAATCGATTACTGGACTCTGATCGATTATGCTAAGGTATCTTTAATCGATTAGACGACTCTAATCGATTACTTCAATTTCTCCTAATCGAATGGTCTAACTTTCTCTCATCGATTACAGGGTCCTCTAATGGATTGGGTGCTATCTGATTCATCTCTAATCGATTAAGCTTAAGTTATTTGACTTGTAATCTATCCCTAATCGATTGGGCAAGACTTAGGATTTTCTAACAGATTATTCCTAAGATCTTTCTGATCTTATCATAGCCCTTCCATATGCCTAAGTTATGTTTAGTTATCATCAAAACTTATCATTCTAACAGCTGGATCCACCAAATCCATATGGATCAGTTCTAGAGGTTTAGTAGTGGAGACTTCCTTCTTTGGTTTAAAAGAGGATTTTGTTTTTTCCCCTTTTGACATGCTTCACACATTAAATCAGTTTTTACTTTCATGTTGGGTATGCCAATGACTAGATCCTTTTTAACTAGTTTATTTATTTGAGACAAGTTCACATGAGCTAATCTTCTGTGCCATAGCCAACAACTATCAAAATTACTTATAAAACATTTTTCAGAAAATTGCTGATTTAGGTCTACTGTATACAAATTCACATTCCTGTTAGCTTTCAACCGAAATTTAAGATTTGATTTATTTATGGCTAGCTCTTTCTTATCTACTATAAGACACTTATTTGAATCAAATATTACCCAGTTACCTCTATCAGCACTCTGACTGACACTTAGGAGATTGTGGCAGAGACCATCAACTAGGTAAATATCCTTGACTGTCCCAATCTCTCTTACTCCAGCTATTCTTCCTGACTGGTTTCCACTAAAACTGACTTTGGCTCCATTTTTTATGATAATATTATCAAATTTCTCCTTATCTCCAGTCATGTGTCTTGAGCATCCACTGTCTATGTACCACTTATTGTTGTTGTTGGATGCTTTGAGACAAACCTGCACAAACTACACAGATTTCGATACCCAAATTTTCTTGGGTCCTTTGGGATTAGTTTGATGCCTTTGGTCTAGATGGACTTTAGGCTGTTGTGTCCCTTTGGGGATCCATTTGTATAGTCCAGACACACCATTTTTCTTGGGATAACATATAGATTCAGTGTGTCCTTTTCTGTTACAAAAATTGCAGAAACTAAATGGTGATGAATAGTTTGAAGCCTTTCTGAAAAATTTGAAGTAAGGTTTTTCTTTAGATACTGGCTTTCTTTCTTTCAAAGACTTGGGCGTTGAATCATAACCTATACCAGTTTTATCTCTAAAAGCTCTTTGACTCATCAGCATAACATCTAGTGCTTCAGTGCTTTTAGTGAACCTTTTCAAAACATCAGAAATCTTTTCTTTTTCTTTTAAAAGATTTTCACAGTTCGTGTATTCAAAATTTTCACCTTCCTGAGAAACTTCTTTTGTTGAAATCTGTTGACATTTCATGCATTCAGGTTCCTCATCTTTCTTTTCTAACTCTTTATTTTTCTTTCTCAAAACAGCTACTTCTTTTGCCAGTTTCACAAACTCGATATGTAAATCATTATATGCATTTGGAGTTCATGAAAAGATGGTTCAGAAGGGTATACCTCGCTATTAGATTCTTCTTGAGCTACTAGGCAGAGGTTGGTTGTTTCCTCAACATCACTCGTCTCCTCATCTGAGCTATCTCCCCATATAGAAGAGACATACTCTTTCTTTTTCTCCTTTTCTTTGAATCTCTGAAGACTTGAACATTCTGATTTGAAGTGCCCAAGTTTCTTACATTCATAACATATATGATCATTCTTCTGAGAGTCCCTCTTAGTGTTGCTTGAGCCATCTCATCATCATCAAGTTCTTGTTCCTCTTCTTCATCCTCATCATCCTTTATTAGAGCTGAGAGAGCCGGATTCTTTTTCTTCTTGTCTCCATAAAGCTCTCTTTGAGTCTTAATTGTTGACTCATATTCAGCCAAACTTCCAAATAAGGAGGTGATTGAGCTCATTGATTCACCCCTCATTTCTTGAATAGCAGTGGCCTTCATTTGCCATTCTGGTGTAAGGATTTTTAGAATTTTGGACACTTGTTTTACTTCTGTAATCCTCCTACCGAGGATAGTGAGATTGTTAATCAAACGAGTGAATCTGATCTCCAACTCCCTGATAGGCTCACCATCTTCCATCTTGAAGAGATGAAACTCTGAGATTAACTGTTCAGCTCTTCTAGTTTTAACTCCGGATGTTCCTTCATGTGCAATCTCCAGAGCATCCCACATTTCTTTTGCAGGTTCAAGATGGCATACTCTAAAATATTCCTTCTGGCTCAGAGCACTTTGAATGACCAGAATTGCTTTGCTGTTTAGCTCCATGTTGTCCATATCATCATTTGTGAATTCTGCTAGGAATTTAGGAACCTGTGCTCCATTTTCAGTTTTCATAGGGACGATATCTCCATCTTCTATTATCTTCCAAAGCATGTACCCATTTTCTTTGATAAAAGTTCTCATCTTCATCTTCCAGAAGGTATAGTGCTCTCCATTGAAGCCAAGAGGTCTATTGATTGAGCTACCATTAGGGAGAATGTTGTCATATCCTACCATGTTGGATCTTTGCTTCTCTTGATCGTTGGACCAATAAGTTCTGAGAAGACCCACTCTGATACCAAATGAAAGTGGCAGGAATACACAAGAGGGGGGTGAATTGTGCTAATTAAAAATTTAAGGAACTAAGACACAAAGCTTATACTAGTTTAGCCCAACTCTTGGCCTACGTCCAGTTCTCCAACCTCAGTTGGGTTCCACCAAACCTCAAGATTAAATCAGGCTCTTGATTGCCTTTACAAGTGATCACTCAATAAGAATTCTCTCTTACAGATCACTCCCCCTTACAACTTGTAAGATTACAACCTACTCTTAAGATCCCACTATCTTAAGAGTAAACCTCACTTGAGATGTGATTACAAGACTTGTTCACTCAAATGAACTGATTTTGATACACACTAAAGTATAAAAACAATGAATGATTATATATGAGAGTATGTGAGTATTGAATGCAGTAAGTATAACACAAGGGTATATTCAATGTAAGCAATCAATGTCTTCACCAACTTCTTCACCAATGCTTTTATAAGTGTTTTTGGTTTTTGCCCATTGGTGACCGTTTATAGCCGTTGCTTGATCTTTTATAAGAGATGATTAATATGATGAAGGAGTGTTGAGATAAAGATGTTCTGAGTAGCATTAACTACTCTGTACTCAGTTTGCTTTGTTGGATATGATTAGCTTTGAAGATGTCAAATATAGATTTAAATATAGTAAGTAAAAAGTTTATATGAAGTATTTATCTCTTACTTTGACTATCTATTATTTTATGTTGCTATCTTATATAGATTAGTCAAAGAAAGATTAAAGCTATTATGTTTATTTGTGGAGAATTATTAGTTTTGGTGTAGACTTAAATCTAATAAGCAAAAAGTTTGCATGAATTATTCATCTAAAACTTTGGCTAACCATTATTTTATGTGAATATCTTCTATAGATTAGTCAAAGAAAGAATGGAGCTATTATGCTTGTTTATGGAGAATGATATGATCAAATAAGAATAGAGATTGAATGAGAAAATCATGAATCATGTTATTAGACTTGATATTAGAAGTTTCTATACCCAATTGGAAGTTAAAAGAAGCTCAAATGAAGTCCATATTATCAAACCGTGAGTTTCCATGCAAATATGATCACAGAGCATGTTCATAGGCAATTTTTATGATTTGGGGGGTCACCAATCAATTGGCAACATCACCAATCGATTTCTGGACCTCAGGAACAATCGATTGGTGATTTTCCAATCGATTGGTGTCAATTTTTGAGCAATAACCGATTGGAACGTTCAGTCTGACCCTGATTCAGTGTTTTAGTCATATCTCATAGAATGCAAATAGGATTGAGGTGAAACTTATTTTTTATAAACCTAGACATGCAATACAATACATGGAAACAAATTTCACACTCAAATCATTTATATCCAAGGAGATATGAATTTTTAAACTTTGCCCAGAATTTTCGCACTTCATAGTAGTCAGGAAATTATCTTTTGGAGCATATCTCTTAGAATAAAAATCCGATTTGGATAAAACTTTTTTCATGTAAAACTAGACTTTAAAATCGTTTCATGAACACAATTTTCACTATCAAATCATTTAAATTGAAGGAGATATGATTTTCTAAAGTTTGCCCGGGAAATTCAGTTTTGTGAGAGTCTGACAGTCACGACTTTGACTATATCTTTCGAACAACACTGAGTTTTACAATGATTCTTTCTGCATTAAAACTTATATCTAAAGAGCTTTCTGGGGATATATTATAAGCTAAATTTGGAGTTGAAATGAGAAAGTCATGATTTTTTCAAAGATTATCCCATCATGCTGAAACAGTCTTTAGAAGAGGAAGAATGCTGAAAACCATGGATAGATAAACCAACCATTGATAGAATTAATGGTGCAACCATCGATAGGACTCAGAGTGCATACAGATTGGCATCATTTTTAATCGATAGACAGTTTTCCAAAAGATTGACAACCAAACTTTCAAAGTGAAACAGCCAGTAAGCAATCGATTAACAATATGGCAATCGATTGAGAAACTTGGCCCATCGATTGACATGTTGTGTAATTACTCTATAGCTGACATGTTTTATCGATTGTTGCAGATGAAAATCAGAATACTCAGAATACCATCGATTGACAAGTGAAGAGAACAATTGATTGCTAGTTGAGCCATCGATTGCTGACCTCAAAATTCAAAATTTATTACTCTTCTCATGTTTCACTAACGTTATAATATTTTGGGAAGTTTTTGTCTGGGCTATTTCAAGAAAAGAACCGTTGGACATAGTGCCCAAGCAAAACGCAGAAAAACTCATAAAGACAGAGAGCCGTTATGCTGAGACACACCCTCTACAACAAGTTGCCAAGAAGAGAGAAGCTAAACACAACATATCCCTGGAGTAATTACTACAATAGCTAAAACAAAATTTACACTCCAGATCATCTTTCTCTCTCTCTCTCACAATGGCTAGCTCCTAAAGGCTTTAACGGGCAAAATTCCATCAGACACTATATAAGAGCTGAAGACAACAGAAGCAACTATGCGCTAACGAGGCTCAACGCAAATCAACCAGATTGAGAGAAAAATATAAGTGAGCCCAAAAATGAAGAGATGATAATGAGACAAGAGAATTAGAAAAGAAGAGTTAGTGCACACATTGCTTAAATTATGAAGCTTTAAAAATTGTTATTTCATCATACATCTTCCTGTACTTCAGTGAGTAACAAAATCTACTTCTTAGAGAGAAGTAAGATTTCATTGTATTCATTCTATCTTTGCGAGTGATATTCAAGATTGGGAAATCTTGAGTGGGAAACAGATTGTATTCTTACAAGTTGTAAGGGGGAGTGGTTCTCAAATGCCCAGATTAAACTTGAGGGAGAAAAGGCTTCATAAGTGGCTGGCTAAACTTGTGGGATTGTAAAGGCTTCTCTTATGCCCGATTTAAACAAGAAGGTAGTGGATTGGAAATCCCAGGTGGAGCCTGGGGACTGGATGTAGGTCAAAGGAATAGACTGAACCAGGATAAATCTCTGATTGCATCTCCTCTTCCCTTAACTCTCATATTTGCCAGCATATCTAACTTGCATATCTCTTAATGCATTTCATGATTTGAAATACTCTCAGTGATAAACCAAAAAGGATTTTAAATATTGATTATAAGTTTTCATTGTGATTTTGAAAAGAGATTATAAGTTTTTATTCTATCACCCAATTCACCCCCCTCTTGGGTGACAGCCAGTACTCACAATTGGTATCAGAGCAGGTCACTTGTTTAAAGGTTCCAACGATGTCAAGTGAAAAAGATCATGGCTAATTTTGGGTGTAAATTGTTTTATGAAGGTTTTGATTATACTATTCCACCTCTTCTCAAAAACATCGGTGTTTGGTTTTGGAAAGCTGGAATGGAAAGTTTTATAAAATCATTGAATTATCATATGTGGACTATTTTTATAAAAGATTTTGATTTCAAACCAAGAAAGGATTGGACTGAGAAAGAAAGGAAAATGTTTTCTTTGAACATTAGAGCAATGAGAATTCTTTACAGTGGTTTAACTGAAAATGACTTTCAGAAAATTAGACTTTGCTCTAGTGCTAAAGATATTTGGGATTCCCTTGATTCCATATATGCTTCTAACCACTTAGTTGAAGCTGAAAGTGTTGACAGTTCATCTGAAATTCAAAGTTGCATATCTACGGTTGATGAACAAATGGAAGTTGAGATTGAAGAAGATGAAATCACAAAACACTTCCATGATCCAGTCATCAAGGAAGGACAAGAGAAAGATGACTCCCAAGAAGAGCACTATCTGAATGAGTCATATCAATCATCCTCTAGAGCTCAAAGATACAATTATGGTATACAGTTCCAATTCCTGCGTATTTAAGAAAAACAATTTTGATATGCATATAATTGATTCTCAATCTATCACTGATCATATTTCAAAAAGGGAAAATGTTTTAAAATATGCTGGAAAATGTTTTGGAAAGAAAGATCACTCGAATGAAAACAACTTGAGTTTGTACTCTCCGGACCATCACAATAGTTGCATAGAATCTCATATTACATATCATTCTATTATTTGCCATTATTGTGGAAGATCTGGTCATATTTCTCACATATGTAATATTAGAAGAAATTTAAATGTGAAAAATAAATTTATTTGGGTTCCAAAAGGACATGTAAGGTCCAAGGCTAACAATAAAGGACCCAAATATAAATGGGTACCAAAATGTCCATCTAGTTCTTTATGTGTGCAGATTGATTCAACTAGAAATGGATATTATGATACAAGGACATCATATAAGAATTCAAGAGTTTCTCATGCTTCAAGAAAGAAATTCATAGAATCTACTTACAGAAGGAGAACTCATGGAAAATTCACTGCTGCAACCTCTCGGTTAAATCATGAGAAGCAGTGTAAAACCACAAGAAGAGCATGTTCTACCTCATGAATGAACTATCATAAAGTACAATATGATTACCTTGAGAAGAACAAGAGAAGCAAGATCTCTCAAGCATCAAGAAGAAGACTCTTGACTTCTATGTCACACGAGACAGTGCTGCAACCCAATGCTAAGTACATCAAAACCTTTTGGGTAAGCAAAAGCAATCCTCCAAGTACCTAAGGTAGAGGTATATCATGGTAAAATCTCACACACTATTATCAGTAATATTTATTGAGATTTTACACTTTGCAACCTTAGGAATGAGCATTGAATTGTGTATTGAAGTCAATTGCAAAAGAATTACAATGTTCATAATCTAGCTCTTTATGTATGCATAATGATTTGAAAAGATAATATATTTCTATGCATTAAATTATGATTAATTCACTATGCTCAACTATCTTGAATTGATTATATCCTTTGAAGCATGTGAATTATGTTGTTAATTCCTACAAACTAACCTTGAGTGGATCCAAGAGAATTTGGATGCCTAAGGAAGAAAAAGGAATTACTCAGTTCTATAGGAAAAAGGATAGAAAGCTTCAAGATTATGATCTACATGAAAATTTATTCAAATCTTGATGAGCTAAACATGGTGCTTGGATTTTGATGATTGAATCTACAAAAGAAGAATATCAACATTAGTCTACCAAAATCAAGCAACTTACTGCATGGAAAAGTGCAGTTATGGTGATATCTATTCTTGCCCTATCCTGTACTTAAATGAATATAATTTTGTTTGGATAATGAATGCCTTTTCTTTATTCCATTAGCAACTCATATTTCATTGTCATAAGATTAGTCAGATTGCTACATGGATTGAATAATTGAAGTGTTACATAATTTTTCTTAGTCAATGATTTGAAATGCAATCCAGAATTTGAATTTTTGAAATGTACAATCCAAAATTTGTTTAGTTTTCAACTCGTCGTGGTTTATAAAATTGCATTCACATAACAAAGATGGTCACTTCAATTGCATTTAAATTATCTTTGAAAATTGGAAGTTAATATTTGTTATAAACTAAAAGTTGAAATGCTCCAAATCCATGCACTAAGGTTTTCTTCCAACTTTCATATGTTATCTAGTGCCTAATCTGGTGAGAATTATTTTATAATGAGTTAGACCTTATGTCTAACAAGTTAAGCATCTTTTGAGAAAGCCTTATGACAAATAAATAAATTATTGGCTAGTAATTGTGCGCTAATGAGTATGTGCTTCATTATTCAAAAATCCATACTCTCATAATTCTGTTACTCAAGTACATTAACAATCACTATTATTTCTATTTCAGAGTAACTAGAGTTTTATGTTCATATCCTAATTTTGAATGACTTTATAATTCTAATAGTCAAGAAAATTTCTATGTTATAGGTAAGTCATTGAGCATGTCATGTCTATAGCACAAAGGCTTCTTTGTCATACTGTTATTCATATGACTTTGGAAATCTTATTTGATCTTTAAAAGTGAAGCATTCTGACATATTTTCTTCATTATTATCTTCCATCATTTTTATCATGAGCATTGGCTATTAACACGTTTGAAAAATGATTTTACATTTTAAACCTGTATCTCATTTATGCTTCATGATATCTTGAACTTATGCTAAGCAAATTGTTTATCCAATAATCCTTATGCTTTATGAAATATATATTTATTTGAATTTAAACATAAAAACATAAGCAAATTATTTCAAACCTTATCTTGAGGTTCAATATTCTTAATGGAAATGAATCATACTAATGATTTCAAAACAAGCCTGAGTTATGAGTATGATTCCACATATTATGAGAAAGCTTGAAGGCTATCATTGATTGAGCAAATTAGAGATGAACACTTGAAGCAACTTGAAGTGATCAAGATAAGCTGCACAATCAAGTCACTTCAAGATGCACATGAAAGAATGAATAGCAAAGGCCTTATATCAGAAGAAGAGCTCAAGGTGATATGATAAAGATGATATTAGGAATATACTTCACCAACACACATTGAAGAACTCCTCGCCAATTTTGAATGAGCATTTCTATCCCTCACTCTTTATAGTTGATAACTATTATTTTGGGTAGATTTGCTACTTGCTAATGATTTGGTCTACCTGCATAAGATTCATATCAATGACAACATTCTACATAAGTTTATTTTCTTTCAAAATGGCATTGATCATGTAATATCATCAAATCATTTTTTTTCAGTATCTTGAATCTAATGATTTTGATAAATTATATTCTTTGGTTCAAGTACAGACTTTGATCAAAAATTATGCTGGTTGTTTACTTAAGAGAGTAGGAGCTGTTGTGACTAATATTGTGAGTAACCAAGAGAAGATGGGTATCAAGTTGCCTCACATAGTTTTGCAAGTCCTATGTCTTAAAATTTGCAGGTCAGCCATCGATAGCTTCATAGTCCATTGACTAAACATGGCAAGCAACAATCGATGGGATATCGAGTAGAGATCAAGTGTCAATAAAAAAATTATTCAAATACCCGAGTAAATTGGCCACACCATCAATCGATTAAAGTCAAACAATCGATAGTCCAGAAGGTCCATCTCCAACACCTTCTGAAGAAAAGAGAACCAGGGTCATCAAAGCCGAAACAATCAAAGCTTACTTTTCTATGAATTTTGATTTGATTTATCCACTGTGATCTCTGAGTTTTTGTGATTTTTTGTGCTGCTCTATGTTATATCATATTCTATTATGTCTTCTACAATTGACTTGTTTTCAGATTCTATGAACTGATTTTGTGTGCACTGAGATTTTGGTTTTGGTGTTTGAATCTGTTATTATCATTACTTTGCAAGCTTAATGCCAAATTTGCTTATCAGAGTTTGTCCAGAGTTGTTGTCACTATGTGTCAGATTTTGCTATCAATACCTTATTTCTATGCAACCACAATTGGACTTATTTTATCTGGCAAATTAATAAATCAATTTCAATATTTCAAATCATATTTCTGACCTTTGTTCATAGTGACATTACAATATAGTTTTTTCAATTTGTGCACTTCAATTTCATTGCAACTTCTAGAGATTCGTGACTAAATCATGCTATTTTTACTGTCAAAACTTAAATACCGATTTCTATGGTTCATATGTGGTTATCTCTGGCTTTTCAACTTCATTCATTTTTTTTGTGGTTCAATTTTATTGCTGATATTTGTATTCACTTGTGCATCTTTGCTGGTTATGTGCTTAAATCTTATTATTTGCTATTTGAATGTAGCTTAGAATGCCTAAATCTAACTGTGTCATAAAAGGTTTTGTATTGCTATCTTGCAGTCAGAATCGCTGCATAATCTGTTATGTTGTTACTGTGAATACACCATGGTTACTGGTGTTTGAAACATGTTCGACATTCTGTACTTGATTTGCTATTGAATATCTGTCAGATATGCTAAATTGAATTATGATTGAATAGTTGAATGTTGTTCTATATTAACAAGTCTATTGTTTGGCACTATAATTCTGAAATTTCTTGATGTATCTGTAAATCTGATTTACACATGATTGCTGCTCATTTGTTGCATGCTATGACTCTGAAGTATCTAGCCTTATTGTTTCAAATTTGGCATGTCTAATCTGAAATTTCTGAACACATATAGGATCATTGCTACTGTCATATTTGTCCAAAAATTGGTTTTGAAGTGAATTGCTAGGAAAATAAATCTTTGATTGGTTTCAACTGTCAAAACCATATGTTAATGGAATTAGGAATCTGAATTTACTTGAAACTTGCCTCTGGATTTTTTTAAAAAGGGGGGCTGCAAGTGTGGCTTTGACATTGTGTACTTTCATTCTGCATTCTCATGGTAAATAGTTTAGACTGAATGGGAGAACCGTCTGATAAAGACAACATGGAAGAAGAAATAGAAGTCCTCTAGTATGAACCTTTCCATGTCTCTAAATTTGGTAACATCTAAACCTTATCATCTTCATATATGCTTGATTCACACCATGTGTAAGGATATCAGTTAAAATTTCCCTCATCAGATGCATTGATTAAGGGGGAGCTTCAAACTCACATATGTATAACTTGAAAGCTCATCTTCCTTGTTGAAAGAAAATCTTCTTAGCATACTCATCTGAATTCACTGTGAAATAATTGATTAGTTTTGATGATGAGCTGTTTTCCTTATATATTCCTTTCATGCCCTCAATATGACATCATCATACAGGAAGTTTTCTTTTAATATTTAATTGTATTAACCACTCTCCTTGCAAGAAAAATGAACACCTGTAACAGGAGAATTAAGTGTGAGCAAGATCATCCCTCAATTCTCAACAAGGTTATATTATCACTTTTGAGGAATGATGTAGACACATAGTATCACATAAGGATCACTTAAGGATCATCAAACAAGAGAGGAAGGCACTAGGCTTAATGGATCAATTCATCATCTTGCCAAATCCAAATGAGCATTTCTAAACTCTCTATATAACATTTCGAACATCCTTGATGAATATGCACTATCAATTAGTCCTGACTATAAAAACCTTGTTTGAACATCTTGAACATCTTTGCAAAATTTTATATGGGGAGAGAAATACTTTTCACATTGTTAGAATCTTAAGTTTTGATAAGGATTGGACGCATAAATAACATAAGTAAAATGAACAGATAGCGTATAACTTAGTCTGGAATGAATTGAGATAAGAATCATGTTATATGACTAAGTAAAAGAGTATAGGTTACAGATACACTATCGCTAAAGTAGAACCTATCACTAACAAATGGAAGTCTTAGCATAACAATAGCTAATGAAGACCTAGCAATAAACTGAAGTAAATTTTCCTATCGATAAGAACTTCACTATCGCTAATATGATGAGTTGAGCTAGCCTAAGCCAACAGAGAATAGATCTCTATCGCTAAGATGTCATAAACAACATAGATATCACAAGGGAAAATGTTAGAATAGTTAGCAAAGATAACTAGCGATAACAGGATCAACTATCGATAGTATAACACTTGAGATAACTTATAGATAGCAAATACATTGAGCTAATGAATTGAATTAGCGATAACATAGTCACTAGCGATAAGGAGATCAGCTATCGATAGGAAATCACTTGTTGAAATAACTTAGACATTCTGATAGCTAACACATTGTCTGTATACACTGAGCTAATGAATTGCACTATCGATAACACCAACTGTGCTTCACATGAATACTTGTTTAGCTAACAGCTAAGTGCAGGACTCACACTATGAAGCTAGCGATAGCTTGGGATGCTAGCACTACTGAAAAAGCTGCTATGCAAGTACAATGTTGCAGGTGTTCATTACTCACATATCCTATCTCTCATAGCTCACTCTCTACAAGAATTAAATGAAGCAAGAGAAGAAAGTTGATGGAAATGAAGACTAGCATTTATTACCAACGGCTAATAGAGCTCAACGAACATATTCAAACGATCTATTGGAGCTGAAGGAAAAAGGAAAAGCTGTGAGGAGATATAAATACCAAGACTTGAGCATTTATGATGTAGAGAACAAACTGACGAACTTACATTCATTATTCTCATCTACTCACTGCTCAAAGCTTTATTACTCTTAGTGAGTTTATTTGTACTTCAGTGTTTATCAAAATCTGTTCATTAAGTGAACTCATTTATTGAAATCCTCTACTGTTTGAGGTTGTTCTAAAGTCTGGGACTTTAGAACAGGGTTGTATTCTTACAACTTGTAAGGGGGAGCATTTAGCCGAAGTCTAAAGCTCTGTTTTGTAAAGGTTGACAGGTGAACCCGTGTTGTAAAACCTGTGATATAGTGGAACCCAACTAGGAGTTGGAGAACTGGACATAGGCAGTGTTTGGCGGAACCAGTATAAAGAATTGTTTTTGTGTTTATAGTTTAATTTTTGAAAAGCACAATTCACCCCCTCTTGTGCGTTTTGCCATTCACATTTGGTATCAGAGCAGGTCTTCTCTTTTGATTCCAACGAGTCTGAGAAGCAAAGATTTAAATGGCATCGTACGAGAATATATTACCTGAAGGAAGTTCCATTAACAAACCCCCTGGTTTTGATGGAAAGCATTATACCTTCTGGAAACTTAAAATGAAGATATATATCAAAGCAAATGGGTATAGGCTATGGAAGATTATAGAAGAAGGAGATATTGTTCCTACAAGTATTCTAGGCAATCTAAAGAGTGAAAATGAATATACTCATGAAGACATTGTAGATCTCGAGTTAAATAGCAAGGCAATCCTCATGATCCAAAGTGCCCTTAGCCAAACTGAGTTCTTCAGAATTAGCCACTTAAACACAGCTAAGGAAATGTGGGATGCTTTGCAAATTGCTCATGAAGGAACCTCGGGAGTAAAAGACAGAAGAGTGGAAATGCTTGTTGAAGAATTCCACAAGTTTGAAATGATTGAAGGAGAAAAGATAAGAGACCTAGAGATCAGATTCACTCATCTCATCAATAACCTTGCTGCACTAGGAAGAAAAATTCCAGAGAAGGAACAAGTCAGCAAGATTCTGAAAGTGTTAAAGGGTGATTGGCTTATGAAGGTCACTGCCATTCAAGAAATGCAAGGTGAATCCACCAAATCCATCATTGCCTTGTTTGGTAGCCTTGTTGAATATGAGCCAACTCTGATAGCTCAAATAGAGGCTCAGGGAAATACCAAAAAGAAGTCTCTTGCCCTTGCTGGGTCTGAAAGAGATGAAGTGGATGATGAAGATGAAGATATGGATGATGAAGATATGGCCCTCATGGTGAGAAAATTTAAGAAATTCTTCAGGAGAAGAGGAGGTTTCCAGAGAGGTGGTCCTAGCTTCAGAAAGGATTCTCAGAAAGAGAAAGCTCCTATGTGTTTTGAATGCAAGAAGCCTGGTCACTTCAAAGCAGAGTGCCCAAGTCTTCAAAGATTCAAGGAAAAGGAGAAAAAGAAGGAGAAGTCCTTTGGAAAGAAGAAAGCATATGTATCATCTATCTGGGGTGATAGCTCAGATGAGGAAGCTAGCGATAATGAAGAATGTGCAAACCTCTGCCTGGTTGCACAAGAGGAGCTAAGCGACACTGAGGTATATGATTCTGAACCTACCTATTTTGAACTTTAAAGCATGTATAATGAAATGCAAACTGAGTTAACTAAGCTTGCTAAAGAAGTTGTAGGTTTGAGAAAAGAAAACAAGGAACTTAAGAAAAATATTTTCAATTCTACACCAAAAGTTCCCCCTGCACTATTGATAGAAGAGAAGCTATCGCAATCTCCCAAAGTTGCACTATCGATAGCCACTCCTCCATCGATAGCAAATCCTCCAACAAAGTCTGACAGTTGTTCTAACTGTGAAAAGTTGTTGAAGGAGAAAGAGAAGCTTTCAAATGCTTTAGAAAAATTTACAAAAGGCTCAGAAATGCTAAACATAATTTTGAAGGATCAAAAAGCATTTAGAAACAAAACTGGCATAGGTTATGAGCCAAAGAAAGCTTCAAAGAAATGGGAAGAACCCAAGGTGAAACCATATTTGAAATATTTTAGAAAATCTTCAGAATATTCTTCACCTTATAGTTTTTGCAATTATTGTAACAAAAAGGGCCTCACTCAATCCACCTGCAATCCAAGGAAGTATGGAATTAGTGGCTCCTATAAGTGGGTTCCTAAAGGAACTCATGTGCCTAAGGTTTTTACAAACCAAGAGCCCAAAACTAATCCTAAAGGACCCAAGAAAGTTTGGGTACCTAAATCTATCTAGTTTGTGCAGGTGTGCCTTAAAGCATCTAACAAAGGAAAGTGGTACATTGATAGTGGATGCTCAAGGCATATGACTAGTGACAAGAACAAGTTCAACAATCTAGTGATAAAAGAAGGAGCCAAAGTCAGTTTTGGTGGAAATCAAAGTGGAAAGATCACTGGAGTTGGGAAAGTTGGTCCTGTCAAGGATGTATACCTGGTGGATGGTCTATGCCATAATTTGCTGAGTATAAGCCAAAGCACTGACCATGGTAACTGGGTAATTTTTTATTCCAATGAATGTCTTATTGTTGATAAAAAGGACTTATATCTAAATAAAACTAATCTTAAGTGTAAGCTAAAAGCAAATAGAAATGGTAACTTATACACTTTAGATTTATGCCAGCAACTTGAAGAAAAATGTTTTATTTCAAATGATGAAACGTGTTGGCTATGGCATAAGAGACTAGCTCATGTGAATTTTACTCAACTTAACAAGCTAGTTAAAAAGGAGCTAGTCATAGGAATTCCTAGTTTTAAAGCTAAGCATGATTTAATTTGTGAATCCTGCTAAAGGGGTAAACAAACAAAGTCTTCATTTAAAACCAAAAAGATAGTTTCCACAAGTAGGCCATTGGAACTAATTCACATGGATTTAGTTGGGCCTGCAAGAGTGAAAAGTCTAGGTGGAAGTCTATACACTCTTGTAGTTGTGGATGACTATTCAAGGTTTACTTGGACAATGTTTCTTTCCTCAAAGCACGAAACTTTTGATGCCTTTTGTGTGCTTGCTAAGAAATTGCAGAATGAAAAAGGCACCAAGATTGTTGCAATCAGGATTGATCATGGAGGAGAATTTGAGAACAAAGATTTCATAGAGTTGTGTGATGAAAGTGGTATTGAACACAACTTCTCTGCCCCACGTACTCCTCAACAAAATGGTGTTGTTGAGAGGAAAAATAGAGTGCTCACAGAAATGGCAAGAAGCATGCTGAATGAGAAACAAGTGCCTCAAATGTTTTGGGCAGATGCAATGAGCACAGCATGCTACATCTCAAATAGAGCATATATCAGAAAGGGGATGGAGAAGACTCCATATGATCTCTACAAAGGAAGAAAGCCCAACATCAGTCACCTGAGAATCTTTGGATCCAAGTGCTTCATTCACAACAATGGAAATGTAAACTTAGGTAAATATGACCCTAAATCTGACATTGGCATATTTATAGGATATTCAAATAGGAGTAAAGCATATAGAGTCTATAACAAGAGAACTCAAACTGTTAAAGAATCAATGCATGTAGTATTTGATGAAACTCCTCGAGAAAAACAACACTGTGTTGATGAGGATGAAGATTTTTCAAAAGTTTTAAAACATCCACTATCGATAGCCCCAGAGCCATCGATAGCAAACACTGAAAAAGTTTCCCCAAATTTTTCAAAACCTCCCCTATCGATAGCCCCAAAGACATCGATAGTGAATTCTGAGGAAAATGCTGAAGATGATCAAGATGAAGCTAACGAGCCTCAATCTTTCATAAGACATCTTAAGCACCATCCTCCTGAACAAATAATTGGAGAAATGACAAAGGATGTTAGAACCAGAAGGTAACTACAAAATGAAATAGAATTTTCTGCCTTTATTTCTAAAATTGAACCAACTTGTGTTGATGAAGCTCTTGTTGACTGTGACTGGATAGTTGCAATGCAGGAAGAACTTAATCAATTTAAAAGGAATCAAGTTTGGGATTTAGTACCTAGACCAAGAAATCATCCTATCATTGGTACTAAATGGGTTTTCAAAAACAAACTTAATGAATCTGGTCAAATTGTCAAAAATAAAGCCAGATTAGTTGCCAAAGGGTATAACCAAGAAGAAGGCATTGATTATGAAGAAACCTATGGTCCAGTTGCAAGAATTGAAGCAATAAGGATTCTTCTAGCTTTTGCATCCATAAAAAATATTAAACTCTATCAAATGGATGTTAAGAGTGCCTTTCATAATGGCTATATCAAAGAAGAGGTATATGTTGAACAACCTCCTGGTTTTGAAGAAAACTCTAAGCCTGACCATGTTTACAAACTTAAAAAGGCTCTTTATGGTCTCAAACAAGCACCTAGAGCTTGGTATGAGAGGCTTAGTACATTTCTTCTTGAAAAAGGCTTTTCTAGAGGAAAATTAGATACTACTTTATTTATCATGCATAAAGATAAGCATATGCTCATTGTTCAAATTTATGTTGATGACATTATTTTTGGTGCTACTAATGAAAACTCTGTGAAGAGTTTGCTAAGATGATGCAGGGTGAATTTGAAATGTCCATGATGGGAGAATTAACATTCTTCCTAGGCCTGCAGATAAAGCAAAAGAAGGATGGCATCTTCATCTCCCAAACCAAGTATTGTAAGGAGATTCTCAATAAGTTTGGGATGGAGCAATCTAAAGATGAGGACACTCCCATGAGTACCTCTGCTAGCTTAGATGCAGATGTCAAGGGCAAAGTAGTTAGTCAATCTCATTATAGAGGGGTTATAGATCCTTACTTTATCTAGCTGCTAGTAGGCCTAATATCCAATTTAGTGTAAGAATGTGTGCTAGATATCAAGCAAATCCTAAAGAATCTCACTTGACAAATGTAAAAAGGATTTTGCGATATTTACAAGGAACTCAAGAGCTTGAGCTGTGGTATCCCAAGGGAAATCAAGAGTACCTTCTTGCCTATACTGACTCTGACCATGCAGGTTATAAGACAGACAGAAAAAGTACAAGTGGTCAATGTCAATTCCTTGGTGGCTATTTGGTCTCTTGGGCTAGCAAGAAGCAAAATTGTGCGTCTCTTTCATCCACAGAGGCTGAATATATTGCAGCAATAAGTTGCTGTACTCAAGTCCTGTGGCTTAAGAATCAACTAAGAGATTTGGGTTTGGAATTCCCAGAAGTGCCTATTCTCTGTGACAACAGCAGCATAATAAGCTTGGCCAAGAATCCAGTTCATCATTCCAGAACCAAGCATATTGATGTGAGACATCATTTTCTGAGAGATCATGTTCATAAGAAGGATGTCAAGGTGGAGTTTATCTCAAAAAATTCACAACTTGCCGATATCTTTACCAAACCTCTTGAGCCAGCTCAATTTATCTTCATCAGAAGGCAATTAGGAATGGTGAATCCAAATGAGTTGTAAATATCTCTGATTTATTCCCAATTTGATTTCATTTTATTCATCTCAATCAACCACTAACTTAGCATCGGAGTGCCAAATCTTAAGTTTTGTAGGACTGACATATCGATAGTAAGGTCCACTATCGCTTGTATATGCAGGGCAAAGCTGTTTGAGCAAAGATTGCCATTGCTAGTCAAAAACATTATCGATAGCAAAGTCAGCCATCGATAGCTGGAAGGCGTGAGTGATAAATCTAAGTCACTTGCTCAGCGTGGGATCATGCCTGCTAGCGATATCAGCTCTTATTAGCGACAACAAGTCACTTAACCGGTCAGAATGCGAAACGTTAGCTGATGTTCTTCATTGATGGTAAACCTTAAACCCTAAACCTATAAAGTCAGGTCATCTGCATTTGCATTCATTTGAACACTCATTTTTCTCTTCTACTCCAAACACTCTCTGAGCATTCAAGCATACACATTCTTAAAACCCTCTCTCCTTAAACCCTAAAATGGCAAGAACCAAAGTTCCCATGGTCCCAGCAACTTCTAGCGCTAATCCTTCCTCCAAATCCGCTAGCAAAAGGTCATGAGCTCAGAAATTTGTATCATTTTCAAAAAATGTAGATTAAGACAAAGCCAAAAGACAAAAAGTAACCCACTCTGACCTATCTTATGAGAAAGCCCCCCTGAAAGCTCCAAGTGCATTCTTCGCAGAAAGGGGAACCCTAGATAGGGCTGTTGTATGGGTAGATTTGGATTATTTCAAGCAACAGGGTTTTGATCTAGATGCTTGACTGCTTCCCTACAAAAACTGGCTGAGCATGAAGAATGACTACAATGAAGAAGTGCTGAGGTCATTCTACTCCAGTCTCAAAGCCATTCCAGAGTACAAGAAAGGGAAACTGGTAAACATCTCTTTTGAAGCCAATGTGAGAGGAAGAGGCATCATTTTTGGTTGGATGGCTATCAACAAAATCTTGGGGATTTATGGGGAAGAATACAATAAATGGTACATGCCTGAAAAGTACCCAGAAGAAGAACTTGAGGAGATTTATGAGACTTACACTAACAAGCCAGCTGACATGCCTGTGATAAATAGGATCCTCTACTACGTTTACACAAGGATTATGACTCACAAGTCAGGAAATTTCAGCAGTTTTCTGAAGATTGACAACCCTTGGCTGCCAAATCTCATTCAAAAGGTTCCTCTCAATCCAGGACAAATAGTGAGTATGGAGATCCATAGGTTCTTATCTAACAAGTCTCCAAAGGCTCCTCTGCCCTACCTTTAGCTCATATCTCACATCCTGGAATACTCAAAGATCAAGTCATTAGGAGATGGTGAGAACAAGAAATGCAAGCAGCTTACAACCACTACCTCAAGAAGATGGGGATTCCAGTGAATATCAATGGGGGTGGTTCTACCTCTCAATCTCAGGCCTCTCATGCCCCCTCTTCTTCAGCACAGCCCAAGACTACTGAAGAAGAAGCTCAATTAAAAAGAGCTCCTCCTCCTACTCCTACTGCATCCAAATCTTCTATTCTCTCAAGGGACGCAGTTGAAGAGATCATCTTCAGACTCTCAGCTGAATTCAACTTTGCCCTGGAAGCTTAGAAAGCAGAGTTGATGAAACCAATCCAAGAGCTTCAGGCCCAAGTTAGGAACTTGGAAGAATGTCTCTGCCTTGTCCTAGTACATATTAACCAAAATTCATCACCAAACCTCTCCCCTATTTACCATTCTTCCTCACCTCTTCATTCCTAAAATCACTCCCCTACTCCCTTTCACCATAGCCAACCCCCCTCTCCAACCCCACAAACCACCAAAGTCCCAACACCTCCAGCAACCCCTATCGCTAGCTCCTTCCCTAGCGATAGCCACCACCCTCCACTCCCAACCACTCATGAACCACATGAAACTCCTATCGATAACCCCTCCCCTAGCGCCAGCCACCATTCACCTTCACAAGTCCTCCCAACTCCACCAACCCCTATCGCTAATCCCTCTCTTAGCGATAGCAATCCTATCCCTACCACCACCACTAGCTCTCCTATCCCTCAACCTCCCATCCCTGCCCAATCACTTGCCCCCGTTTTTGATGATGACAAAAATGGGGAGAATAATCCTGCTTTTAAGGATGCTGCTCTTGAGGATATTGAGGAAATTGAGGAAGAAATTAGAAACATTGCTCGAAGCTACATTGAGTCTGAGGACCACAGGACTCTTCCTCCTCAAGTTTCAGCTCAAGCTCCTCAGGCTTCAGAAGAAGATCTTGTTGCTAAAATTGCGCAGAAGCATGGTATACCTCCCAGCAGCAATCCAGCAAAGTCAGTTCCAGTATCAGTCATCCCTCTAGAAACAAATATTGAATTCTTAATTGGAGTCAAGCCTAGCACTGGAAACAAGGTTCAGGATGATATTCAGAAATTGCTAGTGCTTGAGGCTGAGAAGAACAAGAGCAAAATTTCAGCTGAAGAGGTGAAAAGAGAAAGAAGCAAGAGGAAAGCCAGAGAAGAGATCTCCTTCAAGGTTATTCCTAAGACTTCTCTTGAGGCCCCTAAGGGTCAAAGGATTAAGCAGATGGCTCCTAGAAGGACAAGAGGTAAAGCAGCTGAAAAGTTAGCTCCTCCTCCCAAGATGTCAAAAGAAGAAAAGAAGGCTCTTGCTGAAATCTTGAAACAAAAGAAGGAGGAATTTGCTAAGGCTGTGAAGGAAGCAGAGGAGGCAAAGAAAAAGGGCAAGGAGGCTGCTGAGGCAAAGAAGAAAGCAGAAAAGGAGGCTGCTGAGGCAAAGAAGAAAGCAGAAAAGGAGGCTGCTAAGGCAAAGAAGAAAGCAGAAAAAGCGGCTGCAAAGAAGAAGAAGAAGGAAATTGCTCAAGGGAAAAAGGCATGGGTATACAAAAGAAGGTTTCATACAACTAAGGCTAAAGATGCTAAAGCTATCTCCATTACTGAACCTTCTGAGATTCCTGAACAAGCCAAATCAGAGCTAGTCAGATCTAAGAAAGAAAAAGCTGAGCGAGACAAACTCGAGCAAGACAGATTCTTCTACTCAGATTCCTCTATTTCTGACTATCCTGATGAGGAATACATGACCACACCCTCCAGTGCCAAATTCGACAATGAGAGAGCTTTAGTCTTTAAGAATCATTCTGCATATGCATCATACATGGCTAAAACTGATGTGCTTCCTTTTGCAAAGCTAATATAATATATGCGTTTGCCTTAATTTATGCTCTACACATACATGCCTTATTTTATACATGCTTTTACTTATGTTTTGTCATCATCAAAAAGGGGGAGAATGTTAGAATCTTAAGTTTTGATGAGGACTGGACCCATAGACAACATAAGTAAAATGAACAGATAGCGCATAACTTAGTCTAGAATGAATTGAGATAAGAATCATGTTATATGACTAAGTAAAAGAATGTAGGTTACAGATACACTATCGCTAAAGTAGAACCTATCGCTAACAAATGGAAGGCTTAGCATAACAATAGCTAATGAAGACCTAGCAATAAACTGAAGTAAATTTTCCTATCGATAAGAACTTCACTATCGCTAATATGATGAGTTGAGCTAGCCTAAGCCAACAGAGAATAGATCTCTATCGCTAAGATGTCATAAACAACATAGATATCACAAGGGAAAATGTTAGAACAGCTAGCAAAGATAACTAGCGATAACAGGATCAGCTATTGATAGTAGAACACTTGAGATAACTTACAGATAGGAAATACATTGAGCTAATGAATTGAATTAGCGATAACATAGTCACTAGCGATAAGGAGATTAGCTATCGATAGGAAATCACTTGTTGAAATAACTTAGACATTCTGATAGCTAATACATTGTCTGTATACACTGAGCTAATGAATTGCACTATCGATAACACCAACTGTGCTTCACATGAATACTTGTTTAGCTAACAGCTAAGTGCAGGACTCACACTATGAAGCTAGCGATAGCTTGGGATGCTAGCGCTACTGAAAAAGCTGCTATGTAGGTACAATGTTGCAGGTGTTCGTTACTCACAGATCCTATCTCTCATAGCTCACTCTCTACAAGAATTAAATGAAGCAAGAGAAGAAAGTTGATGGAAATGAAGACCAGCATTTATTGCCAACGGCTAATAGAGCTCAACGAACATATTCAAACGATCTATTGGAGCTGAAGGAAAAAGGAAAAGCTGTGAGGAGATATAAATACCAAGACTTGAGCATTTATGATGTAGAGAACAAACTAACGAACTTACATTCATTATTCTCATCTACTTACTGCTCAAAGCTTTATTACTCTTAGCGAGTTTATTTGTACTTCAGTGTTTATCAAAATCTGTTCATTAAGTGAACTCATTTATTGAAATCCTCTACTGTTTGAGGTTGTTCTAAAGTCTGAAACGTTAGAACAGGGTTGTATTCTTACAACTTGTAAGGAGGAGCGTTTAGAGGAAGTCTAAAGCTCTGTTTTGTAAAGGTTGGCAGGTGAACCCGTGTTGTAAAACCTGTGATATAGTGGAACCCAACTAGGAGTTGGAGAACTAGACGTAGGTAGTGTTTGCCTGAACTAGTATAAAGAATTGTTTTTGTATTTACAGTTTAATTTTTGAAAAGCACAATTCATCCCCCCTCTTGTGCGTTTTGCCATTCACACACATTTGTTGATTCTTCAAGACTATCACTATTTCAAATCTAAGATGGAAATTTCTTTAAACTTTTTGCTGATGTCAAATAGGCGGAGAGAAAGGCATGAAAAATATATTGCATCTACTTTGCTTCCATGATCTTACATATTTTTCATGATGGATTTGTCATCATCAAAAAGGGGGAGAATGTTGGATATGATTAGTTTTGATGATGTCAAATATAGATTTAAATATAGTAAACAAAAAGTTTGTGTGAAGTGTTTATCTCTTACTTTGACTATCTATTATTTTATGTTGCTATCTTATATAGATTAGTCAAAGAAAGATTAAAGCTATTATGTTTATTTGTGGAGAATTATTAGTTTTGGTATAGACTTAAATCTAATAAGATAAAAGTTTGCATGAAGTATTCATCTTCAACTTTTGCTAACCATTATTTTATGTGTAGAGGTGGGAAATCGGGCGGACCGGGATTAAACGGGCCAAGCCCGTTTAGGCCTGCGAACAAAAATACCCCCTTTTTGTGAAGCCCGGCCCTTGAGTCGTCGGGCCTCGGGCCGGCCCGCGGGCTTCGACTTTTTTAAATGTTTTTTTAATTAATTTTTAGTGTGTATTGCTGACGAAAATAATGGACCTATAATAAAAAATATAAATATATATGATCCAAATTATATTTACATACAAACTTATCAAGCATTAGTGCATTGCCATATACCAATTCAACAACTCATAAATTATATATTAAGTCTAGAATTAGAAGTCACACCACAATTATATAGAATGTTCTTAGTAATAAGGAATTAAAGTATAAAAGTGGAACGTATGGGACTTGAATCTAACCTAATAAGCATTTAAATTATTTTTATCGATATACATATGTACAAAAATAGCATACCCATTTAACCTTTTGAGTAAATAAAAATTAAAAAAATGTAAAAAAAAGGGAGAGGCAATAAACGGGCTTAAATGGGCCGGCCCGTTCCGTTTAAGCCCGCTCCTCTTTTTTTGCTCCAAAATCAAAGCCCGGCCCTCCTCGGGCTAGGGTTTAAACGGGCTGGCCCGACTGGCTCGGCCCGAATTCCCGGCTCTATTTATGTGAATATCTTGTATATAGATTAGTCAAAGAAAGAATGGAGCTATTATGCTTGTTTATGGAGAATGATATGATCAAATAAGAATAGAGATTGAATGAGAAATCATGAATCATGTTATTAGACTTGAATGAGGGGTCACCAATTGATTGGCAACATCACCAATCGATTGCTGGACCTCAGGAAAAATCGATTGGTGATTTTCCAATCGATTGGTGTCAATTTTTGAGCAACAATCGATTGGAAAGTGCTCCAATCGATTGGAACGTTCAGTCTAACCCTGATTCAGTGTTTTGGTCATATCTCATAGAATACAAATTGGATTGAGGTGAAACCTGTTTTTTATGAAATTAGACATCCAAAAAATTCCATGTAAACCAATTTCACACACAAATCATTTATATCCAAGGAGATATGAATGCTTAAACTTTTCCCAGAATTTTCGCACTACACAGCAGTCAGGCAATTATCTTTTGGATCATATCTCTTAGAATACAAATCCGATTTGGATGAAACTTGTTTCATATAAACCTAGACTTTCAAAACGTTTCATGGACACAAGTTTCACTATCAAAGCATTTAAATTGAAGGAGATATAATTTTCTAAAATTTGCCTAGGAAATTCAGTTTTGCGGGAGTCTGACAGTCACGATATTGACTATATCTTTCGCACAACACTTAGTTTTACAATGATTCTCTCTGCATTAAAATGTAAATCTAAAGAGCTTTTTGGGATCTATTATAAGCTAAATTTGGAGTTGAAATGAGAAAGTTATGATTTTTCAAAATTATCCCATCATGTTGAAACAGTCTTTAGAAGAGGAGGAATGCTGAGAACCATCGATAGATAAACCAGCTATCGATAGAATTAATGGTGCAGCCATCGATAGGACTCAGAGTGCATACAGATTGGCATAATTTTTAATCGATAGATAGTGTTCTAATCGATTGACAACCAAACTTTCAAAGTGAAACAACTAGTAAGCAATCGATTGACATCCAGCAATCGATTGAGAAACTTGGCCCATCGATTGACATGTTGTGTAATTACTCGATAGCTGACATGTTTTATTGATTGTTGCAGATGAAAATCAGAATACTCAGAACACCTTCAATTGACAAGTGAAGAGAACAATCTATTGCTAGTTGAGCCATCGATTGCTGACCTCAAAATTCAAAATTTATTACTCTTCTCATGTTTCACTAATGTTATAATATTTTGGGAAGTTTCTGTCTGGGCTATTTCAGGAAAAGAACCGTTGGACATAGTGCCGAAGCAAAACACAGAAAAACTCATAAAGATAGAGAGCCGTTATGCTAAGACACACCCTCTACAACAAGTTGCCAAGAAGAGAGAAGCTAAACACAACGTATCCCTGGAGTAACTACTACAATAGCTAAAACACAATTTACACTCCAGATCATCTCTCTCTCTCTCACAATGGCTAGCTCCTAAAGGCTTCAACGGGCAAAATTCCATCATACACTATATAAAGAGCTGAAGACAACAGAAGCAACTATGCGCTAACGAGGCTCAATGCAAATCAACCAGATTGAGAGAAAAATATAAGTGAGCCCAAAAATGAAGAGATGATGATGAGACGAGAGAATTAGAAAAGAAGAGTTAGTGCACACATTGCTTAAATTATGAAGCTTTAGAAATTGTTATTTCATCATACATCTTCCTGTACTTCAGTTAGTAACAAAATCTACTTCTTAGAGAGAAGTAAGATTTCATTGTATTCATTCTATCTTTGCGAGTGATATTCAAGATTGGGAAATCTTGAGTGGGAAACAGATTGTATTCTTACAAATTGTAAGGGGGAGTGGTTCTCAAGAGCCCAGATTAAACTTGAGGGAGAAAAGGCTTCATAAGTGGCCGGCTAAACTTGTGGAATTGTAAAGGCTTCTCTTGTGCCTGATTTAAACAAGAAGGTAGTGGATTGGAAATCCCAGGTGGAGCCTGGGGACTAGATGTAGGTCAAAGGAATAGACCGAACCAGGATAAATCTCTGATTGCATCTCCTCTTCCCTTAACTCTCATATTTGCCAGCATATCTAACTTGCATATCTTTTAGTGCATTTCATGATTTGAAATACTCTCAGTGATAAACCGAAAAGGATTTTAAATATTGATTATTTTTTTCATTGTGATTTTGAAAAGAGATTATAAGTTTTTATCCGATCACCCAATTCACCCCCCTCTTGGGTGATAGCAAGTACTCACATGCTTCTGTTCATCTCTCCTCATTAATTGCAGAAGGCAATTATTGTTTCAAATGGCTTAATTCTTGAGTCTGTGAGTGTAACGTAAACTTCCCTAAATAGGCCTGACACATTATGCACATAAAAGTCTTAACTATTCTGTTCGCACCGCAAGTGCATGGGTCGCGCCAAGTAATAAAGTGATAAGTAAAGTATCGTTCCCATGAGGATTTGGTTCCAAAACCCGATCAAACAATGATTGTCACACTCTCACCCAATTTGAGTGATTCAAATATTGAGATTGAAAATTAACAATGAAAATAAACATATGCTAAATGAAAACAAAATTATAAACAAGTGATTCTCCAACTTCAAGTATAAAATGGGTCCTAAGATTATATATCCCACTTGTACTTCTTAAAACTCAATTAACCACCTCTCAAAGATGTTCTCAACGAAACAATGGGCTAATCTAGGATTCACAGAGTACTTGTAAAAGCTCTCTCAAGTCAAGAACAAGTGTTTGATTTCATTAATTGCACAATCTCTTGTTTTAATTAATAAAACCCAATTTTCAAGCTCCAATCCTAATGTGACTATGCAAGGTTAGCAAGTATATCTCTATCTTACCAACAAAACCATCCATTCATCATGCAAACTTCAAGTTCTTACACTATTTTACCCAAGTTCTACACTCAATCTAGCCCTCTCAAGCATCAATCAAGTAAACCCAACATCTAAATGGTGATCAATCACTTAGAAGCATTAGGAGAAGAGTAAAATAAACACATACATCTCATTAATCACAAAATAAGAGGAGGAACCAAGAGTTAATCCATACAAGGGTTCAAAATAATCTTAGAATCAAAGTATTTAGCCCCTCATGTTCAACAACTCCATGAGAGCATACATATATACAAGCAGAAACATAGAACAAGAGAAGAGAATAAAGATGGAGAAGATAAACCAAGAGGAGAAGCCCAAATCTCTTCAAAGCTTCAAGCCCTAGCTCAAGCCCCACCAAGCTCCAAGCCCTAGCAGTGCAAAACACTCCAAAATTCCCTAGAAGTTGAAGAAGGTCGAATGAGATCGAAACCCTAGCTTTTATTTCATTTCAGTCCGCCATTTCTGTCAAAATGCGTAGTAGAATACGCAGTTTGCCGTTTCACCGTGTATCAAAAAATGGTCCAGAAACAAGTGCTTTTTGCCGTCACTTTCGCCACGGCTAAAGTCACAGCGAAGTTTTTTTTTTACTTTGGTTTCGTCTTAGCTTTGTTCACTTGTCAGCTTGAAGAAGGGGCTATAATCACTTGGTTATTGCATCAAAATATTCCTACAAGATTTACATAAAATAACATAAGAAACTAGCTAGAAATATGATCAAAATCTACACAATTAAACAATGATGTACAACCAAAAATCAAATGAGTATTTTCCTATCTTGAGTATCCAGAATTTATCAAGGATTGAATAGAACTCAAGGAAAATGTGCTAACATTACATGAATTCCCAGTAGTTATCACACCCCCAAACTTAGACTTTTACTCGTCCTCGAGTAAAACAAGAGTTGAGATTGTTAGATTGATCAATTATCCACTTACTATGCATGCATGGAGTTTTCCTCATTAGTTGCTCAAGAAGATATATACAATGGGAAATAAATGGAATATAGAAGGATGCAAAATTCACAATTTAAGAACAAACTTCCCAACAATTTCAAAGAGAGAGTGTGTGTGTGTGTGTGGAGTTAGAAAATAATTCTTCTGCACATGTCAAGAAAAATTGCAACATTTCAAGAGGTATGAACCAGCCTCAACATCAAGACTTCATATGCCTAACCTATTCCTCTCTCTCCACTATAACGTCATTTCACATAAATTCAAAATCAATGGGACTTTATAAGGTTCTACATAAGATTTCCTTCCAAAATTCCAACCACTCCCTCAAACTTATCTTAATTTGATGTATTTGCACTCCAAGTCTTATTGAAACTAAACTCTTTTCTTTCTTTTTGTTTTGTCCTTCTTTTTTTTCTTTTTCTTTCTCTCTCTCTCTCTCTCTTTATACAAAAGGAAATCAACCTGAAATAATTTTGGAGTACAAGTTATTGAATATCATGTATTATTTACATTCCTCATACCCACTTTTGCAATCATAATCATTTCAAAATTACCAAACCAATCACTACCACCAATCATAATCATCAAATCATCAATCATCTCAAGATTAAGGTAATTCATGGTTTTTCAAGCTGTAAAGGTTGGGGTCAACTGAGGGCTTCAAAAAGAAACTCATGTGGTTTTTCATTTAAAGGCTCAAATGGGAGTTCAAATGGAAATGATTCAAAGGTAGGCTGGAAAGGCTCAAACGCATTTGAAAGAATGCCCATATCATTTTCCAAAATCATTACAAAGCCTCAAGAGATTCCAAGATAGGTTCTAGAGTCTATTAGTTAAGAAAGAAAATACATGTTCAAATGCCACAAAATCTCCAAACAAAGGTTTTCAAATCTTTCCCAACTCTAGTGTGCCAAATTTGCTTCAAAATGGTCAGAAAGCCAGTCTCAATAATGCAAAGCAAGCATCCAAAAATATTAACCATAATTTCCTTGTAAACATATAATCTAAGCAACCATTCTATCATTGGATCTCATATTTAATTCAGTGGATAACAAATCAATCCAAATCATGCTTCAAGTAAAATGACAAGTAATCGTCCAAGTTTCCAAAATTGAAATTCATGTCAATGTTAACCAGCATTCTATCATCAAATTATTCAACTCTAATCAAATTAGAAATGCAAGAAACTTCCCTATAAATGCTCTTTGCTCTCCAAACTTGCTTCCCATTGCCTCATGTTCAAGTTGATGACAAACCTTGAAAATGCTCAAAAGAAGTCACATCTATTAAAGAAAAACAAAAATGAAAAGTATTAAATTTGTAGAGCTTGGGTTGCCTCCCAAGAAGCGCTAAGTTTATAGTCTTCAGCCAGACTTTCCAATGCCAATTGCTAATCATACGTATCAAAAACAAAGATCACCTTGTCTTCATTTCTCTTCAAATGACAAGGTTTCAGCAGAAATGGGAATTCATTATACAACTATTACATGATCCCTCAATCAAGAGTGATTTTAAGGAACATGATTCAATATGGCACATGGGCGGCTTCAATTTAAAATTTTTAAGAATATCCTCAGTGGCCCCCAAGTAATTTGAAAACCCAATAAAATCTATGTGACTCTCATCTGTAAGAGCCAAACTACCAGTAAGAGGATTTTGAACATAGATTGCAGGAATTTCTATTATATTCTTGTTCACAACAATAAGGATTAGGCTCCAAACTCGAAACCTCAATTGGGCACTCAATGTTGTTCTCTCCCTCTTCAATTTCCAACTCACAATCACCCACAAAGTTGTCACAAACCATTGACAACACATCATCACTTCCCATAGTCAACTTCCCACTTGAAACTGTATCTTCTACATAAGAGTCATTTGAAATATCAATGAAAACACCTGTTTGCTTTAAAGACTCAATGTTAGAAGACATTTCATTTGCCATAGATGCTAAATTTTCAAGAGCTAATGCATGTTCATTCAATTTTTCTTTTGTCCAAGCTCTCATTTCATTTGATTATCAAGAATACACTGAAGCATCTCCTTTACTGTAGGCTTTTTCTCATTGATGGAAGTGATGTCATCTACATGATTAGGTGATGTTTGAGAATATGATGCATATGAAGGGAAAGAAGAATTTGTATCCCAAGGCAATGAATGTTCATGATTCCAACTAAGGTTAACAGAATTATCATGCCAATCAGTTTGAACCCAAGCAAAATCATCCCCTACATAATCCAAGGATGAGACATGAGGGCATTGCTCAATATAATGATTATCTCCACAATAATTGCAACAAATGTACTCATATTGAGTTTCAAAAGCATTATGATCATAATAAGAATGTAGATAATTATCATCATGTTCACATCCACTACTTGCCCCATTAGTCCACCAAGGATAATCCATAAGCAAAATTTAAAAGAAAATAACTAACAAACAAAAAGACACACAAAGGGAAAAAATATACACATGAACACAAGAAAATAAGTTAAAAGAGAAAAACAAACACAAGAACAAATATATACAAGCTCAAGCTTAAGCTACTAGTTCTCTAATCAAGATTAACCAAGGACAGTTTTGGGAAACAAATCCCCGGCAACGGCGCCAAAAACTTGTTCGCACCGCAAGTGCACGGGTCACGCCAAGTAATAAAGTGATAAGTAAAGTATAGTTCCCACGAGGATTTGGTTCCAAAACCCGGTCAAACAATGATTGTCACACTCTCGCCCAATTTGAGTGATTCAAATATTGAGATTGAAAATTAACAATGAAAATAAACATATGCTAAATGAAAACAAAATTATAAACAAGTGATTCTCCAACTTCAAGTATAAAATGGGTCCTAAGATTATGTATTCCACTTGTACTTCTTAAAACTCAATTAACCACCTCTCAAAGATGTTCTCAACAAAACAATGGGCTAATCTAGGATTCACAGAGTACTTGTAAAAGCTCTCTCAAGTCAAGAACAAGTGTTTGATTTCATTAATTGCACAATCTCTTGTTTTAATTAATAAAACCCAATTTTCAAGCTCCAATCCTAATGTGACTATGCAAGGTTAGCAAGTATATCTCTATCTTACCAACAAAACCATCCATTCATCATGCAAACTTCAAGTTCTTACACTATTTTACCCAAGTTCTACACTCAATCTAGCCCTCTCAAGCATCAATCAAGTGAACCCAACATCTAAATGGTGATCAATCACTTAGAAGCATTAGGAGAAGAGTAAAATAAACACATACATCTCATTAATCACAAAATAAGAGGAGGAACCAAGAGTTAATCCATACAAGGGTTCAAAATAATCTTAGAATCAAAGTATTTAGCCCCTCAAGTTCAACAACTCCATGAGAGCATACATGTATACAAGCAGAAACATAGAACAAGAGAAGAGAATAAAGAAGGAGAAGATAAACCAAGAGGAGAAGCCCAAATCTCTTCTATTAGAATCTTAAGTTTTGATGAGGACTGGACCCATAGATAACATAAGTAAAATGAACAATTAGCATATAACTTAGTCTGGGATAAATTGAGATAAGAATCATGTTAAATGACTAAGTAAAAGAGTGTAGGTTATCTTAACATTGAACAAGTAAAACCCTATAGGTAACAGATACACTATCGCTAAGCTAGAACCTATCGCTAACAAATAGAAGGCTTAGCATAACAATAGCTAATGAAGACTTAGCAATAATTTGAAGAAAAGCCAATATCTCTATCGCTAAGACCTTCACTATCGCTAATGTAGTGAGTTGAGCTAGCTTAAGCAAGCAAAGAATAATAGATCACTATCGCTAAGTTTATCACTATCGCTAAGGCCCCATAGATAACATGGATAACACAAAGGGTGGTGATGTTAGAACAGCTAGCAGTATTGAACTAAGTTTACTAGTGATAACATAGTTGCTAGCGATAATATGATTAGCTATCAATTACAGAATACTTGTTGAAATAACTTAAACATTCTGATAGCTAATACATTGTCTATAAACATTGAGCTAATGAAATAAACTAGCGGTAACATAGTCACTAGCCATAACATAATTGGCTATCGATAACAGAATACTTGTTGAAATAACTTAGACATTCTGATAGCTAATACATTGTCTCTGAACATTGAGCTAATGAATTTCACTAGCGATAACACCTACTGTGCTTCACATGAATACTTGTTTAGTTAACAGCTAAGTGCATGACTCAAACTATTAATCTAGCGATAGCCAAGGGAGCTAGCGCTACTGAAAAAGCTGCTATGCAAGTACAATGTTGTAGGTGATCGTTACTCACATACTCTATCTCTCTTAGCTCACCCTCTGCAAGAATTAAATGAAGCAAGAGAAGAAAGTCGACGAAGATAAAGAACACCATTAATTGCTAACGGCTAAGAGCTCCCAATGACTAAATTCAAACGGCCTCTTGGAGCTGAAAGAAAAGGCAAGCTGTGAAGAGTTATAAATATCAAGCTTTGAGCATTTATGAAGAACAAGAGAGGAAACGAACGAAGTGACTAACTCACTCACACACAGAGACAGAGATGGCTATACTTGAACATATTCATTCTTAGCATTGTAAGCTCTCAGATCAATCAAGATCTTATATACTTCAGTGTGTAACATTATCAGTTCATTGAGTGAACAAGAAATACTCTGTATTTTATATAAAGTAAGATATCTCTTAAGATAATGGGATCTTAAGAGAGGGTGTAATCTTACAAGTTGTAAGGGGGAGCGGTTCTCAAGTGCCCAGTTTAAACTTAAGGAAGAAAAGGCTTCACAAGTGCCCGGCTAAACTTGTGGAATTGTAAAGGCTTCTCTTGTGTCCGATTCAAACAAGATAGTAATGGATTTGAAATCTCAGGTGGAGCCTGGGGACTGGATGTAGGTTAAAGGAATAAACCGAACCAGGATAAATCTTTGTTTGCATTCTCTCTTCCCTTAACTCTCATCATATTTCCAGCATAACATATTTACATATTTTATTATGCTTTTCATGTTTCAATGTGCTATCCTTATTTAGTGAAGAAGATCTTCAAGAACACTACTTAACACTTCAACTATGATTTTGAAAATCATAATAAGTTCTCATATTTTATTCTATCACCCAATTCACCCCCCTCTTGGGTGACTGCCAGTATTAACATCTTCAAAGCTTCAAGCCCTAGCTCAATCCCCACCAAGCTCCAAGCCCTTGCAGAGCAAAACACTCCCAAAATGCCCTAAAAGTCGAAGAATATCGAATGAGATTGAAACCCTAGCTTTTATTTCATTTCAGTCCGCCTTTTCTGTCAAAACGCGCAGCAGAATACGCAGTTCACCGTGGGTTTCACCATGTATCAAAAAATGGTCCAGAAACAAGTGCTTTTCGCCGTGACTTCGCCGTCACTTTCGCCACGGCTAAAGTCACAGTGAAGTTTTTTTACTCTAGTTTCATCTTAGCTTTGTCCACTTGTCAGCTTGAAGAAGGGGCTATAATCACTTGGTTATTGCATCAAAATATTCCTACAAGATTTACATAAAACAACATAAGAAACTAGCTAGAAATATGGTCAAAATCTACACAATTAAACAATGATGTACAACCAAAAATCAAATGAGTATTTTCCTATCTTGAGTATCCATAATTTATCAAGGATTGAATAGAACTCAAGGAAAATATGCTAACATTACATGAATTCCCAGTAGTTATCATATTCAAATCCATCGCCAGATCGATTACAATACTCCATTCGATCACTACCTCAGTTGTCTAATCTATCACGCTTAGATTAGGCTTCGATCATGACCTGCATCACTTGAATATGAGATTAGATAAACACCTCGCCTGATCAATCACAGTGGACCCTGATCGATTAGGCTTCTATGATCGATTATGCTTAGTTTACTTTGAAGTTAATTTCATACTTTCATGATCGATTACAGGACATACTTACTATTCTCTGATCGATTAGGCATCTCTGATCGAATAGGTTGAGATTAGACTTGAATTAGAATTTAGATTTCATGATCGATCACAGGAATTATACTTATTTGTTTGATCATACTAAGTTTATTTCTATTTCTCTAATCAATCACACTGAGATTACTTAGTTTGATTTTCACTTCTCTAATCGATCATAGGGGAGGCCTGATCGACTAGGCGGCCAATCTTATAACTTAAACTCATTCTAATCTTATTCTGATCGATCATTGCCTTAGAATTCTGACTTATAATATGATCCTGATCGAATGGGCAATAACTTAGCACTTCTATCAAATTATTTCTAAGTTCATTCCAGTTCTAAGTCTAACATTTATTTATGCCTAAGTTATGTTTAGTTATCATCAAAACTTATTATTCTAACAGGGTTAATTGAGAAATTAAGTGCAATTGTGGGGTGGCCCAAGTTGTGGATTTAAAGTCTTGCATGATTAATTATTTCTTGATTTTGAGCTTAATCAACTTAAGTTAAATTAACTAATGTGTGGGGTTCTGGTATTAATTAAGTTAACCTAAGCCTAGCCTATAAGGGTTCTTCTTGGGGTCTTTTGAAAATCAACAAAAAGCTCCCTAAAAATCTTTAGAAGCAATGAATCCCAAAGTCCTCATCTACCAAGAATGATTTTTATCCCATTTTAATCCAAATCCCTCTTTATCCAATCTCAATTTTTTTGAACATATCACACATTTTTATACAAAAATCAAATACAATGCCTTTTTCCCCTCTTAACAAGTTTTGCATTTAGCTATTAGAAATCATATTGCATTAGGGTTCCTCGAGAGAACGATACCCAGGGGTTAGCTTCCACTATCCCCTTGGTTCTTATTTTCTTGAAGGGCGGACCCAAGAGCGTGCTACACCATACACAATCACAGTGCTCTTCAAGTGGCGTCGTTGTCGGGGAGTCAAGTAATTGGTTCCCTAGTAGCCGGTTGTCAAACTTGCTTTGGCTGGGTCTAGCTTCTAGTTGCATTTTCATTTAGTTTTTATTTTTGCATATCATACTTTGAAAACCCCTAAAAATTAGTGTAGATACTTCTCTTTTCATTTTCTTTGCTCATCGACATACTTGTGTGCTTGGTTGCTTTAGTGGTAGTTTTACTGCACTTACTTGTGAATGCTTTCTTTTGCCTTGTTATTGAGTGCATGATTTTCCCAAAGTCACATTTTTGGTGCTTGAAACACAGTTGTTCATTCCATACCAATTCGAACACTTAATACACACGCATACACTTCCATACACCACATACCATTCATTTTGCTTGAGTTTTGTACATTCTAAGTCTTGGTTGTTGCTAATAGTCCACTTGTTGCCTGTGCCTTGTGTGACTCAACCTTGACTTGTTCTTGATTTCTTCTACTAATTTGTGTTACATTGTGCATGACTAGAGGGAGAAGGAGAAGAGGATTAACCTTTCATCCATTAACCTTGGGATTGAGTGAAACCTTAGTCAGCTTAGGAGAGCCAATCAAGGTGGTCCTCTAGCCCAATTTTAGAGGAGTGTTCTTTTAGGGAGTCTAGTATTTCCTCTCACTTAGACACTAAAAACTCTATCCATATAGAGATTCCCTTAGATATCCCACAAATGGCCCACCGACCACCCAACAACAATATTCCCAATGCTAACCCCCCACCCAATGGTCATAATGGAAACAGTGGTGAGGGTGAGGGAGTAGGAAACCATGATATTCCTAGGAGGAGGAGTATTAGGGAGGTCACATTTAGTGGTGTCACATTTGATCCATTTCAAACTGTATATCCTGCTTTACATGCTGATATTGAGATTAAAGAACCTCTAATCGCAGTTTTACCTCATTTTGCAGGTTTGGAAGGGGAGGACCCATATGCTCATCTATATGGGGTCCACCTCGCATGTTCAAGCATGAAGCAGGTTGGAGCAAACATTGATGATGTGCATTTGAAATTCTTTCACTTGTCATTGGGTGGGAAAGCCAAAGAGTGGTTTAGACTCCTACCGAGACATGATGAAAATGCCCTCACTTCCTGGGCCAATTTGAGGAGGGCATTTTTGGAGCATTACTTCCCGGATGTTAAGACCAAGGATTTGAAGAAGGACATCTATCTCATTCGATAAGACCCATCTGAGAGCTTCTATGAATATTGGTGTTAATTTCAAGAGCTATTGGCCAAGTGTCCCCACCACCGATTATTGATGAGCAGCTGATTCAATACTTCCACAAGGGGCTCTTGCATAATGAGAGAGGCATCATGAACTCTGGTGCCGACGGTTCTTTGGAGGACTAACCCTCCGAGGAGGCTTGGGCTATTGATTGCACTTGATTATTATGTGTTTTTATCTACTAATTATAGGAAATTAGCATTTGTTCTAGGCTATTAAATGGGGATTTAGGCACTTTTATACTTAGGGTCCAAGATTAGAAAGTTAATTGCATTTTCATTATAATTTGAGCATATTAGGCATTTAACTCATGCATTTATTGTTTCTAGACTTGAAATACTTCACATGTGCTTAAAATTTCTATTGTAGGTACAAAGAATAAAGGTCAAATCAAGAACAAAGCAAAATAGGAAACTTCTACAAAAAAGGAAACTTTTGCAAAATAGGAAATTTCCTATTGGATTGGTTGATTGGATTTGCCTAAAATATTTCCTTTTTGTTATTTCTACAAGAATATGCAACCCTAGGCTTGATTGAGGATAAGAAGTTTCCTAATTGATTATTCTAATCACAACTTCCTATTTTGACTAGAATTCTTGAGAGGAAGTGCTGGGGTCTTCCCTAAATCTTTTCTATATGTTATGGTCGGCCAAATTAGGCAACTGGAGGCCGTTTTGGATAGTTTTTGAGTGGTTTCTTGTGCCATAGAGGGGGGAATCCAAATTTCCTATTTCATTCACCCATTCTCTCTTTCATCCCAAAATTCTTTCCCCAAACCTTTCCTATTTGTTAATCCTAGTAAGAATAGGATATCTTAGGCCAATTTGTAAGGTTTTGGGTTGCCTCTTGTGCTATATATGAGACCAACGAATTTCACAAGGAGGGAGGACGAATTTTTACACATACAACACACCAATTTTCTCATCTCTTCCACCAATTCCCTCATCCATTCCACAATCCTTCACCGGTTCACCATAGAGTTCGAGTTGCAGATCCTTTCGGGTGATTTCTCTTCCTTTATGAAGAACTAATTTGGCTTGATGCTCTCTTGGACGACGGGATGATGTGAAGTAAGCTATTCTTCCACTTTAGGGGAGTTTTGTTAGTTTCAATTATGTAGTCATGAATTTCCATTTTGTTTCCTTGAGTATTTGCTCTTCTTATATTTGGACTTCATTTGTTTTGAGATTCTAGACAATGTAATCGTTGAATTATATTTGCATGTATTGATTTGGTTTTCTTCTAGTTCCATCTATCTTTCCAAATTACTATGTTATGTTAGTCTTTGTTGATTTTATTGCCTAGCATGTTTGTTGGGTAATTTAGTCCATTGTGCTTCTTATAGTTGTGTTATTTGGGAATTGATTTGTGGGTTTGAGTTATTGATGTTGAGTTTCCATAGCACTAGGTAATTCCATTAATCAATTTTCCTAAAACTAGATCACTAATCAAGTCTACGTGCATGAATATGATTAGGTAGAGTTTCATAAGTTGGATGGTTTGATTATAATCTAATCTTAATTGGCTGTTGGATCCGAAGGATATTGAGTGACTTGGATGGGACCCAAGTTATTCTATCTATTGGAACCTACTTCTAGTTAATGTAGGATTATAGTTAATCTAATTGGTCTATTGAGGTTGAGTGGTTCTTAATTGACCTATTCCTTCAACGAAGGCTAATTGTATCCACTTGTGTTGAACTTAGCCCAATTAGCTCCTCCCCAAGAGTGTGAGTTAATAGTTTGTCACGTGTCATCCCTAGCCAAGAGAGCATCCCATTATCCCATTCCATCACCTATCCATATTTATCCTAAAAATACCAAAAACAAGTCTTCATATTTCTTTTATGAAAAATACCAAAAATACCTTCTCTTAACCCCCGATTTTTATAGCTTTAATTGCATTTAGTTTTCCTAGGTTAGTTCATTAGGCTCCTTGAGAGATGATCCGGAATCGCACCACTATAGTGCAATCCTTGGTTAGATATATTTTATATTTGAACCCCAAGGCATATAGGAGAGGTGGCAAATCAGCTATGATCAATTTAAGAGCCAAAAACACCCAACAATACAATAGAAGGGGTTCCAAAGGAGTGTTTTAGTTGAGCTCCAACCCACAACAATGAAGGAGGATATTTCCTTAGAGGCCAAAGTGGATACTTTGAGTTCCCAACTTACTTCTCAGCTTGCCTTCATTACATCAGAGTTGAGGAACCTTAGCATGCAACAGTGTGCTCCCACTCCCTCTACCTCCAACGCCTTAGTTGCACCTAGTAGTGAGCATTATGGGTCAATGATGCATATTAGTAGCCTTTGCCCAAGTGAGCCGGCAAAAGCCAACGCTATGTACCAGGGGAGGTCCAGCTCTAATCCCAACAAAAAATGGGATCCCTATAGCAACACCTACAATGAAGGGTGGAGGTCACACCCTAACTTCTGGTGGAGAGACAACAGCAATAATACCATGACCAATTACAAAAGCCAATCTTTTTCTTCTCCAAGGTCCTTAGTTCCCCAAGACTCACCAAGAGGAGATGATTCATGTGATCGAATTCTCAAGGGTATGCAAAGGATGCATGAGGATATTAATGCTCGCAATGATGCGAGGTTCGCATCTCTTAAGTCTAAAATGGAGCAATAGGAGACTAGAGCCACAAACCTTCAATCCTTTGTGACCCAATTGTCAGATGGTTTGAGTGACAAGCAAGTAAGGAAAAGTGGAGCCTCTCCCTCTAACACTGTAATAAACCCAAAGTCCCTTAATGTCATCACCTTGAGAAGTGGCAAAAAGGTCAAATTTCAAGATCTTGAGGGTGATGAGTCCGATGTTGATGAGGAAATTATGTGTGATAGACAACCTTCGGGCAATAGGGAGTGTTCTAACTCCAAGACCATTGAAGAGTGCTCCTTACCTAAGCCGACTACCGTGGTCCAAAGTGAGAGTGATCAAGAGAAAAAGCTTCTAGCTACCCCACCTTCTACAAGAAGAAAGAGAGGTGTTCGCTTTGAAACACACGAGTCACCCAATCAAGAGCCGCAACAAAAAGGTAAAGAGGTAAAAATTTCGAACCTTCCTTTTCGTCATTCATATTTGGCTAGTAAAAGGGTTTCTGATGACAAGTGTGATAAAGAGATGTTTGATATGTTTAGCAAAGTTGAAGTGAATTTACCTCTTCTTGACTTGATAAAGAAAATGCCCAAGTCGGCAAAGTTTTTAAAAGATTTGTGCACCAACAAGAGGAAATACAAGCATAGTGAAAGAATCCAACTGGGGTCTAATGTGAGTGCTTTGTTTAAACCACAATTACCTTTAAAATGCAAAGACCCAGGTTCTTACACTATTCCTTGTATCATAGGCAAGACCACCATTTCAAATGCTTTACTAGATCTTAGTGCTGCTATAAATGTCATGCCTACCTCTATTTTTGAGTCATTGGATACCCAATCTATTCGGGACACAAGTGTGGTTGCCTAACTTGCGGACCGAACAGTTAGGTATCCAAAGGGCATTTTGGAAGATATCTTGGTGCAAGTGAAAGGTCTTGTGTTCCCAGCTGATTTTTATGTATTAGATATGACAAGTGATAACCCTAATGATAGTACTTTAATTCTAGGCCGACCTTTCCTTAGGACAGCCAAAACATTATTGACATGAAAAAGGGTACAATCACTATGGGGGTTGAGGACCAAGAGGTCAAGTTCTTATTTTCTGAGACCATACGTAATGCTAGTGATGATTGTACTTACCTAGGCATTAGTGCAATTTCTTGTGTGGATGAAGATATTGGTGAGCTATGTGATGCTATGTTTGTTGATTCATTTGAGCATGTTGATCCATCACTTGTTATTTCCCCCTCCCATATTTCTTTATTTTGTGATTGCGTTGATGATGTGCCATGCCAAGCTTACATTGAGATTGAGAGCTGGCTTTCTACTTCGCATGATTTTGATGCTTATACTTGCTCTTATGATGTTATATCTGCTCACCCCATACCCAGTGGTCTTGGGAAAGTTTCTTCTGATTGTCTTGCAGGTCCTACTGACCATATAAACATTGTTATGCAAGTTACATCGGTAGCTTTGTCTATGGTGGATACTTACTTGCCTATGGGAAGTGACGAAGTTACAGCGTTTGTGGATGCAACTATATCTCCTTCCTCGCCTTGTGATGACACCATCCTACCACTTACTACACTTGAGCTTCAGGAGTTGGTATCGTCTGTGGTAAAACCCCCAATTGTGGATCTTAAACCCTAACTTGAAATATGTGTTTCTTACTGATTCTGATAAATTGGCTGTGATTATTTCGAGTGCTTTATCTGATGTTGAGGAGGGTAGACTAGTTTCTCGTCTTAGGTCTTATAGGGGTGCGATTGGGTGGTCATTGGCTGACATTCCAGGGATCAATCCCTCGGTTTGTACTCATAGAATCCTCTTGGAGGAGGGCTCTAAGCCTATTCAGCAACCACAAAGGAGACTGAATCCTCTAATTCTTGATGTGGTGAGAAAAGAGATAGCTAAGCTCTTCAGTGCTGGGATCATTTATCCCATTTCTGATAGTGAGTGGGTGTCACTGGTACAAGTAGTATCGAAGAAGAGCGGAATTACCGTTGTCCGGAGTGACAATGATGAACTTATCCCTACTAAAGTCCATAATTCTTGGAGAGTGTGTATAGATTATAGGAAGCTTAATTCCTCTACTAGAAAAGACCACTTTCCCTTACCCTTCATTGACCAAATGCTTGAGAGACCAAATATCACTATTGTTTCCTTGATGGTTTCTCCGGGTACTTCCAAGTACCAATTGCACCGGAGGACAAAAAAAACCACCTTCACATGTCCTTTTGGTACCTTTGCTTATCGGAGGATGCCATTTGGACTATGTAATGCTCCCGATACTTTTCAAAGATGCATGATATCTATTTTTAGTGATTTGTTGGAGCACAACATAGAGGTGTTTTTGGATGATTTCACTGTTTATGGTTCTAGCTTTGATGAGCGTGCCTTTCTAGTTTAGAACTTGTTTTGAAAAGATGTTTGGAAAAGAACTTGGTTTTGAACTATGAGAAGTGCCATTTTATGGTGGATAGCGGTATTATTTTGGGTCACTTGATCTCCCAAAAGGGGATTAAGGTTGACAAAGCTAAAATTGAAGTTATTTCATCTTTGCCCCATCCTACTAATTTGAAAGAGGTTATATCATTTCTTGGGCATGCAGGGTTTTATAGGCGCTTTATTGCAAATTTTTCCAAAATTGCCTTACCCCTTTCTTCATTGCTTAAAAAGGACTCTGATTTTGTTTTTGATGATAAATGCAAGCATGCCTTTAATAATTTGAAGTCTTCCTTAATTTCTCCTCCCATTATTAGTGCACCTAATTGGCATTTACCCTTTGAACTTTCATGTGATGCATCTAATTTTGTGGTAGGAGCCATGATTGGTCAGAAAGTTGACAAGGTCCCTAGGGTCATTGCATATGCATCTAGGACACTTGATTTCGCACAAATTAATTACACCATGACTGATAAAGAGTTGTTTGCTGTGATTTTTGCACTTGATAAGTTTAGACAATATTTGATTAACTCTTCTGTGGTAGTATACACTGACCATGCAGCTGTGCGGTACTTGTTTCAAAAGCCCCAGTCTAAGGCTAGACTGATGAGATGGGCTTTTCTCATGCAAGAATTTGATGTGAGGATCAAAGATCGGGCCGGAGCTGAAAATCATGTGGCCGATCACTTGAGCCGCTTGCCTCTCGATATAAGTAGAGTTGATTCTTCTGATCATTGCATTGATTCTTTTCCTGATTCTGCTTTGTTTGCCTTGGCCACTGTTAAGCCTTGGTATTCTCATATTGTGAATTATCTTACTACTGATGTGGTTCCCTTTTCCTTGTCTAATTTCCAGGTCAACAAATTGAAGAGGGAGGTCAAGTACTACATTTGGGATCCACCCACCCTGTGGCGTATATGTAGTGACCAGACTATCCGCCGTTGTGTTCCAAACAATGAGATCCACTCTATCCTTACTCATGCTCATTTTTTATCTTGTGGTGGTCATTTTAGTGCTAGAAAGACTGCTAAGAGAGTGTTAGAGTGTGGATTTTTCTGGCCTACTTTGTTTAGGGATGCATTTATTTATTGTAAGTCTTGTGAGAAGTGACAACAGTTTGGGAGTTGGGGTAAGAGGCATGAAATGCCTATGAGGCCCATGCACTTTTGTGAGGTTTTTGATATGTGTGGCATTGATTTTATGGGACCCTTTCCCCCTTCCTGTGGATTTACTTACATTTTTCTTGCACTAGATTATGTGTCTAGGTGGGTTGAGGCAATCCCAACTAGGAAAGATGATGCCGCTACTATTTCTAAGTTCTTATGTTTTCATATTTTTTGTAGGTACGGCATTCCTAGAGCTATCATCAGCGATCAGGGCACCCACTCTTGCAACTGGATCATCCAGTCCCTACTTTCCAAGTATGGCGTTACTCACAAAGTTGCTACACCATACCATCCCCAGACCAACGGGCTTAGTGAAGTTTCAAACCAGGAGGTAAAGCATATTCTTGAGAAGATAGTGAAGCCATCTCGCAAAGACTGGAGTAATCGCTTGGAAGAAGCTCTTTGGGCATATAGGACAGCCTATAAGACACCTATTAGGACATCACCCTTTAGAGTTGTCTATGGCAAGTCTTGCCACTTACCTATGGAGTTGGAGCACAAGTCGTACTAGGCCATCAAAGCCTGCAACACCGATTTGGAGTCTTCCTTGACGAATCGGATGATGCAACTCCAAGAGCTTGAGGAATTGTGGATGCACGCCTATGAGAATGCTTATCTATAAGGATCGGTTGAAGATGATACATGACAAACATATCATGAAGAAGGACTTCAAGGAAGGGGACAAGGTGATGATGTTTAAGGCGAAACTCAAGATCCTACTGAGCAAGTTCAAGTCTAGGTGGGAGGGTCCATATCAAGTTGTCCGAGCCTACCCCTATGGTGCATTTGAGCTTCTAGATAGCGCTACCGGATCAAAATTCAAAGTCAATGGCCATTTTCTCAAGCACTACCATGAGCCATCTTAACCACCTTAATCATGAGGTTGTTCCTTTCCTCTTTACTTGCTCCTTTTGCTTTATAATTGACACATGTTTTTGAGATAAGTATGGGGGAGGGAACTTACCTAGTAGTAACAGTAGTTTTAGTTGTTTTCAATTCTTAGGATTAGTAATAAAAGTTTCTTGCTCACCACACTTGATTTCAACATGCTTTGAAAATTTTCTTGGTATATCATTTTGACTCACTCTTGCCTCTCCCTATTTTTTCTTTTGGTGTTGATGATGTGTTGTGCTCCAATCTTGAATTGGACTTCACAACTTTCCACGTCACCCAGGAGTTGAGTTAAATTGATATTTCCATGTTTTTGCTACATTGAGGACAATGTAGGAATTAAGTGTGGGGGAGGGATGTGCTTTATAATGGGTGAAGTTGGGTAAAGTCTATTAAATCTTGGTTATGTTTCTAGCTTCAAAAAGCTGAAAATTTTGAAGAATTTTGAACTTTTCCTCACTTTTACCTCTGTTGATCCTTGGACTTGACATAATGATTTTGGAATTGTTTTCGGAATTATGGGAATTCCTCCATGCTTTTGATATGTTGTTGATGCTATTGATTGATCTTCTTGATTGGCACTTTCTGATTGGAAATGATGCTTTATGGTTAATCTTGGTTGTAATTGATATTTGTTTATGAGTTTTGGAGAATTAGCCACGTTGTGAGGTTTATTTGGGCCTATATGCTTATTTTTGTGTGATATCCACTTGGTTGCCATTCTCTAGAACTTGTTTGCATTCTTGGTCAAGACTTGTTGCATTTAGTGTAATGAAGCATGATAAAGACATTCATTTCATACCATTGCACCCAAACACAAACCACAAACACCTTTTTCCATTTGCCACCCATTTGAGCCATTCACTTGATGTTTTGCATTAATTGCCAATATGTGATATATTGCATCATTGCTTGAGTTATATGAAAAATGCCTACTTTGTTGTATATAAGCATGCCATGTATAGAGAAAAACAAAAATACAAAAAGAAGAAAAATAGTGAAAAAGAAATAGAAAATGAGAAAAATGTGAAAATCACAAAAAAAAAAGTAAAATAAGGCATGTGTGGTTTCTAGCAAGTTGCAATTGGTACTTTGAGTTGAATTAGGCATTCAAGCATGCATAACATCATTTTTCTTTATTTCCATCTCATCATTTAGCCTACTCCATCATTACAAACCCCAAAAGCCCTTTTGATGCATTGCACTTCTTGTTTTTAAGTGGAGATCTTAGAGTTATTACAAGCCTATGGTAGAGTGTGCTCCAAAGTGGATCTTGAGAGTAGAAAATTGACCCCAATATGGTGAGAAGAGTGAAACACTTATCCTTGAGTAACATTCTCCTCGATTCATCCACATTGCATTCACTACATCCATAGTTAGCTCTTTAGCATCACTCCATTCATCATTGTTTGTTGGTTAGAGGGCTGTCAATTTGCATTGGCTCATGTTCATCTAGCATGTTGAAGTTCTCATTTATGCCTTACTTACCATTATGCTTAAGCTTTTAAACTTGTCTTTGTCCGGGAGTACAAAGGTTTAAGTGTGGGGGAGTTGACAAATCCTTGGATTTGTATGGTTTTGATATGCTAAAAATGAGGTTTTTAACATAATGGAGATGCAATTTTAGTCCAATTGTGCTTAATTAATATCTTAGATCCTTAAGTGAAATTAGCATAAAAATAGGATTAATTTGCCATAATTGGTAGTTAATAAGAAATAATTAATTTCTAGGGCATTTGATCTTTTTTCTATTGTGTTTTTACTTGTAGGACCATTGAAGAACCATGGGTGGAACACTTCATTTGCAATAGGAGAACCCAATTTTCCAAAAGAGAATTTAGCCGCAGCTCAAATTTCTGGGCCGCAACTCAACTCTTCACAGAAGCAAACTCAGCTGTAGCTCACTTTTATTATAGAAGCAAACCAGGATGTAGCTCAAATTTCTGGGCCACGACTCATTCTCTTTACAGAGAAAAACTGAGCCGCAGCTCAATAGCGATTCTACATAATTTTTCTGGTTTTTTAGGCCCAATTCAAGTCCATACCCGAGATCCACTTCTAGGACCCGACTCAGGAGCATATAGGGTTGAATTTGAAGAGCATTAGAAAGTTTGGAACCCCTCCAAACCCTAGCCCTCATATTTTCTCTCAACTCTCTCATTCCATCTTCATCTTTCTTCCATTTTTCCTTCCTCCACAGCATGTCCATCACTACCTCCTTCCTTATTGGTGTTCCTCCCATGAAGAGCAGCAGCTAGGCTCCACCATTCTTGGTGGTGGGAGCCAAGGGATGAGCTTGGAGCATTTAGTAGGGGAGTTTTGTTTCTAATCTTCTTCCTCTTGTTATGCTTATGTTTTTCTAGGGTTCTAGGGACATTTGTGAGCAATTGGTTGTGTTCTTCAATTCCATATGTTGTATGAAGATTAGCTACTGTTTTTATGTTGTTTCTTTCTTGTTGAATACTTGACATGGTGTTATTTTAACTTTGAGTTTAATGAAATTTAGGGGTTCATGATTTTGTTACTCTCTTTGTGAATATCTTGTGCTAATTCAAGGTGGCTCGATTAGTGGATTAAAAATGTTAAGTAGTTTGCTTAAATGAAATGGCATAGGAATTAATTAATTGTGTTTAGACATTAGGTAATCACTCTTTTCAACCTTAATCTTTGTTTGGGTGGCCATCAATGAATTAGGGTTAATTGAGAAATTAAGTGCAATTGTGGGGTGGCCCAAGTTATGGATTTAAAGTCTTGCATGATTAATTATTTCTTGATTTTGAGCTTAATCAACTTAGGTTAAATTAACTAATGTGTGGGGTTCCGGTATTAATTAAGTTAACCTAAGCCTCGCCTATAAGGGTTCTTCTAGGGGTCTTTTGAAAATCCACAAAAAGCTCCCTAAAAATCATTAGAAGCAATGAATCCCAAAGCTCTGATTTACCAATAATGATTTTTATCCCATTTTAATCCAAATCCCTCTTTATCCAATCTCAATTTGTTTTTGAACATATCACACACTTTTTATACAAAAATCAAATACAATACATGTTTCCCGTCTTGACAAGTTTTGCATTTAGCTATTAGGAATCATATTGCATTAGGGCTCCTTGAGAGAACGATACCCGGGGGCTAGCTTCCACTATCCCCTTGGTTCTTATTTTCTTGAAAGACGGACCCAAGGGCGCTACACCGCACACAATCATGGTGCTCTTCAATCATACATAATATTGCACCCACAAATATATGACACTCATCATCGCCAGAATCTGATAAACAAGAGTTATATACTTGAGCTATTGCAGATGTTCCCAAAGCTCAAAAGCTCCAACTGATGATTGGCAATAAGTGATAAAAAGTTAAATCTACGGCTGATATGTAATTAAGAAAGAAACAAAAAAGTAAGTATTTTATTGATTGATAACAATGGTAATTAAGAATGTATATTATTACCTATTAATTAGTTACGGAGCCACCGCCTGCGCCATCTTGCCACAAGAAGCATTGTTGTGACATAGATAGAGTCTGACACCTTGCTCACAAAACAGAAGTAGGCATGCCTCCATGATCTAATCACCAACAATGATCCAAACACTATCCAAAATCCAACACCAAATCCCACCCCCAAGCTTTCATAGAATCCTTTCATGAAAGGCTCATCTTCATCACTAGTTTGGTTAGCTTCTGGCCCATTCCCTAATGGATGATCTTCTGAAGCACAAAGCTTGTCCATTGGCCTCCCACATAGGAACGGATTTCCTTCATAACTAGAGGAATCAAAAGATTGCAATTGTATTCCTGTTGGAATTTGCCCTGACAAGTTGTTGTTTGATAAATCCAAAGTTGCCAGAAAGAATATTTCAGCAAGACTCGCAGGAATCTCTCCATCAAAATGATTCCTTGATAGATCCAGAGCATCCAGTGATCTTAGTTGTCCTATCTTTGGAATGATTTTTCCACTCAACTTATTTGAAGATAGATTCAAAGATCTCAACCCAACTAATTTCCCAATTCCTGCTGGCATTTCCCCCACTAATTGATTGTGAGAGAGATCAATGTTGTTTAGAAGGCCGTAGTGATCATTGTACACTCGTTCTGTTCCTTTCCACATCAGAGGCAAGTACCAATCAAATCGCCAACGTCCATGATATATTCCATTCTTATAGAAATCGATATCATGCAAGGATTCATTTATAACATGTCTCTGGAGAGTCATCGCATGCAGCTGGTCGAGGCAACTTGGTATTGGTCCTGTAAACTTGTTAAAAGATAGATCCAACACTCTGAGCTTGGTTAAATAACATAGATGGGAGGGTAACCTCCCATCTAGTTTATTCTTTTGTAAGCTAAGAGTTTCCAACTCTTTTAGATTCTCTCTTCTCCATGAAGGTGGTATTGGTCCTGTCAACTCATTTTTTCCCAAATCCAACATTCCCAATTTAGTTGCATTTTCCAAGGAGGGAAGCCCGCCACTCAAGCAATTGTTTCGCAAAACTAACTGATCAAGCTGATTTAAGGAACTCATAGAGTTAGGAATGCTTCCTGATAGTTTATTATTGGATAAATCAAGAACTTGTAACGATTTGAGTTGATCCCAACAATTAGGAAAGTTCCCTGATAAATTATTACTTGCGAGATTTAAGGCTTGCAAATTTTCAAATGTTGTTCTTATCCCCTTGGCACATGGAAGAACAAATTTTGAAAATTGATTTCCTGAAATGTCTAAAGAACCACCCTTCAAAAGGAACAATGGGACATAGCCTTCGATTTGATTTGAAGCCAGTAATATTTTTGAAACATTGAATTCAATTGGCAAATCTGGAATAGTACCTGTGAGGTTGCTTGATTCTATTTGAAGAGTTTCAGCTCCCCTTAAAACTCTCCAAAACCACTCTGGTACAGTATCATTGATTTCGGCATGAGAAACAAACAACTCTTGTATATTATTTTGAGTGCGAAGCCATCTCGGAAAACCAGGGCCCAACTTACAGTCAATTAACCATAAGTGTTGTAATTGAAAAGGAGGAATCCAATGGTTGCTGAATTTGAGGGACAAAAAGTTACGAGATAGGTCTAAGGATTCTAACTTGGTGAAATTATCAAAATGGACGTCACTGATTGTTCCATTGAGCTCGTTATCGGAAAGGTAGAGATCCACTAAAGAGTTCATGTGTGTTGCAAAATCAACTGGAACAGGACCACCTAAGTGATTGTCGGATAAATCAAGGTGGGCGAGATTGTAGCTTAGATTGAACAACCAAGGGAAGATTGATGACGTAAGCTTGTTACGACCGAGGTAAAGATCCACAAGAGTGGAAGAAAAATTCAAATGGGACGGAGGAGTTGATAGAATATTGATATCAGTCAGGCTACAGTTTCGAAGCCATAGCTCTCTGAGGTTTGGAAGCTCGCCAAGAATGGTGAAAAGGTTGTTAGAGTAATTAAGATTGGAAACATAACTAAAATCAAGTGAAGTTAATAAGCGAAGATTGGAAATCCACTCAATGCCAGCAGGGCTATTGTCAACAATTTTCAAGCCATAAATATTGCCACCAATCCAAAGTGTGTGCAAGCTTGAAAGATTGCCAAGCTGGGAAGGAATATTGCCCCCTAAATGATTCGCTTCGAGGTGGAGCTCTTGCAAACTTGAGAGGTTGGCAAGATGGAAAGGTATTTTACCAACTAAGCTGTTGTAGGAAAGTTTGAGAAAGCACAAGTGAGAAAGCTTGGCAAGTTCAATTGGTATTTCTCCGCGAAAATTAGAAGCATAGAGATTGAGGTATGTTAATTTGGTGAGAGAGGCAATAAATTTGGGGATATGACTCCCATTGAAATCATTGTAACTGAGATCCAAATGAATCAAGTGTTGCAAATCCATCAATGAAGGGCTAATCTCACCTCTTAAAGGCAGCGAGAGATCATAATCACCATGAACATAGAGCTTTTCAACGTGACCATTATGAGGATTACAATGAACACCCCTCCATCCACTACAGCAATCTGGAGAAGATCCCCATGAAGACAAAAGGGCATGATAGTCCACAAAGGCTTCCTTCATGTCCATAAGTGCTCTTCTTTCCTTCTCTACGCAGCTGGTGTTTGCACTCAACAACTCTGCCCCCATGAACAGCATCACTATTATTACCACTTTCACCATATTTAGAATATTAATGGAACTCATACTCATATTTCTAGATTGTAAACCCATCAAGTCCAAGGACTTCTTCATATCTATTTATAAACCTCACGAAGGACTACTGAACGATTGACAGATCCACAAGTTTCTTTTTTCAGTGTTACAGAAATAGTTACTGATATATATATATATATTCATTTTAATTATGATATTTGCAGATATACATTTATTTTTGGGTCAGAACAAAATAGACCATTTCGGAAGTTAAAAAAATTCATAAACAAAAATTAAAATCTTTACCAACATTTTACAATCTTTTTGGCAGACCTTTTTGAATTAAATTCATCTTTTACAGGAAAACTATATATATATATATTCATAGTGGCTAGATTAATGGCTATATTAGCATTATGATGTAATTCAATTATATATAACTACCACAATCAAGAAAATAGAATAGAACTATATGGATGGAGTAATTTGATCCATCTTCCAATGGCTTTGTTCATCGACTTTTCCTATCTTCAATATAAAAAAAATTGAATGGTATTGTTTGTGTGTGTTAAAGTTGTATTCAATATATATGAGATGAAAAATGATAGAAATATTTAATAATAATTAAAATTTAATAAATTAAACAAATGTGTTTCCCTCCTCTTGGATGTAAATTTAACAAAAGGCACTAAACGTAATCGAAACAAAGTAAAAAGGGGGGAGAAAAACCTTTTGGATGCTTGTTATGTTAACATACAGTCATACATGCATTGTATGATGTCAAAGTCCTTGCAAAACTCGATCCATTTAAGTGTGGACCCTTAATCATCTGTTATGGTGGATGACAGGTACGATTGCTTCCGTCGAGAAAGGTGTCCAATATATGAACACCAGCAAACACCATCTAATGACTAACAACAATATAGGAGCCCTTTGCTTTGGATGGATACCTTTAATTTGGGAACTTCAAAATAGAGAAACAAGTCAATGAATCAACCAACTTTGAGTTTAGCGGAAGAGTGGCTACACTATACAATGTAGTATATCAAGGTTGGAATATCTAGTAGAAGAGGTGTTTATATTTAATACCCGACTGACTAGCTTTGAGTACACACTTAGATAAAGTCATGTTATCACTTTGTTAAAGACATTATTGTTGTCTTGGCTTGAGTATTGTGAGTGCAATCCACACTCAAGGCTCTTCATAATTTCATGCTGGAAATTTGCCGGTCAATCCAACTTGCACCCTATACGTTTTGAAGACATTGTGCACTACTTTTTTCTTCATATTTTCTTCTTGTTCCCCTCAAAGATCCAACCCACAGACAATCTTTAGGATTATGTGCAACAAAATCCAGCATTAAGATATATACATACATGTATGATGTATCATTTTTAAATCTTAAAAAGTAAATCCACCATGTGTGTTTTGTGAATAACAAAACTGTAGTGAGTGGGTTTGGATGTGACAAAAGGCACTAAACCCGATTGAAACAAAGCAAAAAAGGGGGGAAAAGAAAAACCTATTTCCATTTGAGTGTGAACCCGTAATCATGTGTTATGGTGGATGAGAGCTATGATTGCTTCGGTTGAGAAAGGAGTCCATTATATGAACACGAGCAAACACCATCTAATGACTAACAACAATATAGGAGCCCTTTGCTTTGGATACCTTTAATTTGGGAACTTCAAAATAGAGAAACAAGTCAACGAAATCAACCAACTTTGAGTTTAGCGGAAGAGTGGCTACACTCTCACAATGTATTATATCAAGGTTAGAATCTCTAGTAGAAAAGGTGTTTATATTTAATACCTGGCTGAATAGCAAAGGATATTTGTTTTTGACAAAGACAACTTTGAAAAATCTGAGTCAATTTTGTTGTACTAGCAAGCATCTGAAACAGAATTATTGCACCATATATATATATATATGAAATCGGTTTCCTACTCATGAAAAAAATGATGAATAGTGAGAGTTAGACGTATCTAGACCATCTAAATCTCATTTGGACGGTTTATATTTGATTTTAGATTGTGTATCTATTAAAATAATTTTAATAGAATCAAATATATATTGTTCAAATGAGATTTAGATGATCTTTATACGTCTAGCGGTTTAACTCTTCCTACTTATCTTTTTGATGAGTAAGAAAATCGGTTCCTGTATGGAACTAATCTTTTTATTAAATGAAAAGGTTAAGCTCATGTCTCAAAAAAAGCAAATTTATATATAAAGTCTATTAAAATCTCAAAATTACTCATAGGTGTCAAGGGGCCTAGGGGTAATATAATGCAATTGTAAAATTATATCATTGCCCTTACTTATAGACAAAGAACACCATTGACAAATAAGAGTATCTTTATTGACAAATAGGAAGGATATGGGCAGGGAATGAAAAAAATTTAATTAATCTTTAAATTTAACAATTCATTAAAAACATGCTTAGTATTTCATATTCACCGTATAAAATTGATTTAAAACAATATATTCCATCGTTAAAGCAAATAGATATTTTACTTCTTATTTTTATACATATGAATTTATCTCCCCTTTGAAATATTTTACTCCTTATTCAAATTAATTAATAAATATATCTCCTGAATTTATCTCCCCTTTGAAATATTTTACTCCTTATTCAAATAAAATAATGAATCTATCTCTTTGTCAAAGCAACTTTAAAAAAATATAGGTCTCAAGGACCTAATATAATGCACTTGTGAAATTATATCATTGCCCTTAGTTATAGACAAAGAAGAACATTGACAAATAGGAGTGTCTTTATTGACAAGTAGGAAAAATATGGGTAGCGAATGAAAAAATTTAATTAATCTTTAGATATAATAATTCATTAAAAACATGTTTAGTATTTCATATTGACTGAATAAAATTGGTTTAAAGCAAATAGATTTTTTACTTATTCAAATAAAATAATAAATCAATCTCTTTAATTAATTAATAAATATATCTCCTGATTTATCCGCCCTTTGAAATATTTTACTCCTTATTCAAATAAAATAATAAATCTATCTCTTTGTTGAAGCAACTTCAAAAAAAGCTCACAAAAGATGAAAACATAAAAAGTAAATCCACCATTTGAAAGATATATACGTGCATCTATGATGTATCACTTTTAATATAACAGAACTGTAGTGAGTGGGTGCGTGATAAAAGGCACCAAATCCAATCGAAGCAAAGTAAAAAGAAAAAGAAAAGAAAAGCTTTTCGCATGCTTGTTATCTTAACAAACATGCGTTGTATGTTAAGGTCTTTTCAAAACTTGATCCATTTAAGTGTGGGGCCTTAATCCTCTGTTATGGTGGTCGGTGGATGAGAGCTATGATTGCTTCGGTCGAGAAAGAAGTCCAATATATGAGCACCAGCAAACACCATCTAATGACTAATAACCATATAAGAGCCCTTTGCTTTGGATTTCCTTTAATTTTGGGAACTTTAAAAAGAGAAACAAGTCAATGAGTCAACCAGCGGTATTTGGGTTTATCGGAAGAGAGGCTACCCACTCTCACAATGTAGTGTATCAAATTTGGAATCTCTATTGAGAGATATGTTTATATTTAATCCCTAGTAGACTTACTTTGAACATAATTACTTTCAGAACATACTTGTTCTTGACAAAAACAAATAAAAAAATGTACAAGTCAATTTTGGCGTACAGGAAGCATATGAAGCAAAATTACTGCACCATATATAACCCTTATGTTCATCTCAATTTTTTTTTTTGAAAAAACCTGCTCCATTTACTAGATATTCCATGTATGCTACGGAATCAACAACGCCTATCTTTGTAAACATTGTGCCTCAATCATGCTTGTCTAATCATGTAGTAAATATTAGGAAATATAGTATTAGGAAATATTTTATTCTCTAATTATTAGGCTGATAGGAGGGAGATAATTTGTTGTATTTCTTTCCTCTTTGTTTCCTCTTTATTTCCTATTCTGCTTTGTGTAATTATCCCAGATTGTTTCCTATTATTTCTGGGATCAGTGTGTCTATATCTGGTGCATACGTGAATAATAAATATGGCGTTATTTTAGTATCTTTTGTCTATATGGTATCAAAGCGAGAAGCTTCAGAGGGCACGTCTTCCGCACTGAACGCCAACACCAATCCAGAATCGAGCTCGATCTCAAGTGCCCAGTCTGATTCGAGCTCAAACGCGAGTGTCTAGGCATATTCAAATTGAACCTTCTTGTCCAGTTCAAGTCTAAGAGCAGTCAGTCCGATTCTTCCTCTGAGTTTGGTTCTTCAGCCGGGTTGGATCCTGGAGCAGAGTCGGGTTCTTCCTCCTCCATCGCATCGAATTTTCAAGAGAGTGTGAAGGTTTCAATCATGGCTTCTTCCAGTAGTTCCTCTCTTCACGACACCACGTCTTCCCATCTAATAGTGTCGGATGAGCTCACCAAGAATAATTACTTGGAGTGGGCCTAGGCATCTTGCTATTGGTGGCCGTGGAAAGTTGGGCTTCCTTACTGGTGAGTCAAAAGTTTCTCCTGATGCTTCTTCGACGGAAAAATAGCAATAGGAGACTGAAAATTCAATGGTCTACTCATGGCTTATAAATGCTATGTCACCCAACCTCAAACGCACCTTCATGTATCTTCCAACCGCTAAAGATATTTGGCAGGCTGTCCGAGAATGTTATACTGATGGTGCAGATTTGTCTCGCCTCTTTGATATTAAAAGTAAGATATGGAATACAAAGCAAGGCGATAGAGATGTTACTAATTATTGGGTAGATATGGTTGCACTGTGGCAAGAATTGGATATTCTTGATGATGTGGAGACCTCCTCAACAAAAGAAGCTGTTCGTTATAAGCAGCGTATAGAGAGAGATCATGTGTTTTATTTCCTGGCTGGGTTAAATCCAAAATTCGATGACCTACGGAGTCGCATTCTTGGATGCTCTCCTTTACCGTCAACACGTGAGGTGTACTCTGAAGTGCGTAGAGAAGACTCTCGCCGCCACCTCATGATGCCTAGTGAAACTCTTGTGGCTTCTGATTCATTTGCCTTTGTTGGCAAAGGTCCTAATTCTCATAATCCTAGTCCCCAAGTGACTCAAAATCAAGTGTCTAAACCCAATGTTGCTGGCTCAAAAGGAAAATTATAATGTACACATTGTCACTACTACAAAACAGGGTTTTCACGTCACAAATTTTGGACTTTTCACGTCACATTTTGGTGTGACATAAATTCAAGTGACGTGGAAAACTGGACTTTTAACGTCACACCAAAAAGTGACGTGAAAAGTCATCTTTTTCACGTCACAAATTACAAAAATTGTGACGTTGTTTGTCAAAAATTAGAGTAATACTGATAAAGATATGGCAGAGAAACCACGTCACAAATTACCAATTTGTGAAGTGGTTTTAGGAAACCACGTCACAAATTGGTAATGTGTGACGCGGTTTCTGGAGAAACCATTGAGAGTACTGGCTGTTACCCAAGAGGGGGGTGAATTGGGTAACAGAATAAAAACTTTCAATGCTTCTCTTTCTAAAGTATAATGAAGGCAAGCTTTTCAAAACTATTAAATGCACAAGAGATATATATAATGCATATATGCTGGGAACTGAAGAGGTTAGGGAAGAGATAATGCCCACAGAATTTATCCTGGTTCGGTCAATCCAGACCTACATCCAGTCCCCAGGCTCCACCTGAGATTTCCACTATCCTCTTGTTTAAAACGGGCACAAGAGAAGCCTACCACAGGTTTTACGAACACAGGTTCACCTGCCAACCTTTACAGAGTTTTAGAATTTCTATAAACACTCCCCCTTACCACCTGTAAGGTTACCACCCTGTTTCTAAAGCACCAAACTTTGGAACAACCTCAAACAGTAGAGGATTTTAACAATAAGGTTCACTCAATGAACAGATTGTGATAAACACTTAAGTACCAAGTAATGTATGATAAATAAATACAAATTCTAGAGCTTAAAGATTTTGATCTATGGTTGCTCTAGCTCTTCTTTTCTAATGTGCTCATCTCATCATTTTTGGGCTCACTTAGTTCTGCTCTCAATCAGTGTAATCTACAATTCTGCATAAAGCCCTGCTCCATCGTTGTTTTTCGTAAATGCGTTGTGTGTGTGCATCAATCCGATCCAGATGTCCTCAAGTCTTTATATAGGGTTTGATACATTTCTGTCCGTTGGAGACTTGGAGTACTAGCCGTTGAGGATTTCTTTCTTTTCTTGCTTTGGCTAAGACAGATGGAGACAGTGAGTAACGGTAACCTGCAACTTTGTACTTGCATAGCAGCTTTTTCTTATTAGCGCTAGCTTGCTTTGCTATCGCTAACTGCATAGTATAACTTCTGCATTTGAGCTGTTAGCTAAACAAGTAAACATATAATGCACAGCAGATATTATCGCAAGCTTAGTCCATTGGCTCAATGAGACAGATAATAAATATATCAGTTAAGGAATTTCATCAAGCTTTCTCTATCGATAGACATGAGCATTATCGCTAGCATATTCTTTTGATTCAATGATCAGCAGACTAGCTGTTATCTTAATAAGCATTCTTCTATCGATAACTAATTCCATTATCGCTAGCAACTATGTTAGCTCTTTTGACACTAGCTATCTGAATGATTATTATCTGAAGCACTTTTGTTGTCAATAGCTTAACCTGTTATCGCTAGCTGATTTCATTAGTTCAAGGACTTGGTTTATTTTTCTGCTAGCTGAGTTATCAATGAGCTTCTAGCGATGGATTCTTTCTTTAGCGATAGTGAATGACTTAGCGATAGATATCAACTTTGTTATTTATAAGTCTTCACTTGCTATGGCTCTTTGTCTATTAGCGATAGACTCTAACTCTAGCGATAGTGTTCTGTTACCTATCAGATTTTACTCGATTAAATCAGAGGTAACTTATGCTTATGTTTTCTATGGGTCAGTCTTCATCAAAACTTAAGATTCTAACATTCTCCCCCTTTTTGATTATGACAAAACATAAGTAAATCATATGTAAGATAAAGCATGTTCAATGTAGGAATAAATACTATTATTGCAACAAGTATAATGGATACATCAGGGTAAACAGTTAGGATCAATATGAATGATAGTACCCTCAGAATATTCCTTTTTAGATTCATTAAAATCATGCATGAATGGTATAGGAGGAATATTTAGCATGCAGTCTAAAAGAGGTGGGTCATCAGAGGAGGCTACGTATGATTTGTATTCAGAGGAATTTCTAAAGGTTAAGGTGTAGTTATTTTCAAAATCCTTTCCAGAGGCTGTGGCAATGTATTCCTTATCAGGATCATCAGATAGCTCAGAGTCTGGGTAGAAGAATTTGTCTTGATCAATGTCCTTGGGGCCACCCTTAGCTCTTTCTTCTTCAATTTTCTGAACATGTTCTCTTATGGTAACGCCTAAAGAGCCACCCTTTGATTTGTGAAATCTTCTCTGATATTCCCACACTTGTTTTCCTTGAGAAATTTCTTCTTTTCTCTTCTCTTCTGCCTTTTGAGCAGCTACCTCTGCATCTCTTTCTATTCTTGCCCTTCTTCTTGCTTCAAAGGCAGCTTTCTTTTCAAGGGCTTCTTTGAGCTTTCTCTCAACCTCTTCAAAGGCTTTCTTGTTAGCAGCTTCTTTTTCAGCCCTTTTCTTTTCTTCTTTTGTCATTCTTCGAGGGCGAGAAGTAGCTATTGATTTTTCTTTAAGAACAGGCACCTTTTTAGCCTTTTTCTGCTCCTCATATTTTTCTTTCCATGCAGCCAGCTTAGCCTTTCTTGCTTCCCAATCAGCCTTCCATTCAGTCATCTTTTCATCTTCTGATTTCTTTTTGGCTTCCTCCTTGTCTTGCCTTAAGAGTGCTGCTATTGCTTCCTTATCTGCCTTAGCAGCTTCCCTCTTGGCCTTAGCAGCTTCTTTCTTATCTTGCCTTAAGATCTCAGCTATGACTTTCTTGTCTGCCTTATCAGCTTCCCTCTTGGCCTTAGCTGTTTCTTTCTTATCTTGCTTTAAGATCTCAGCTATTACTTTCTTGTCTTCTTTTGACAATTCTGGAGGGAGAGACAGCTTTTCAGATGCTTTGGCTTTAGAGCTGTCATTTTGATTCTTGGAGCTCTGACTGAAGAAACTTCTGGGACCTTGGGAGTGACCTTGAAGGACATTTCTTTCCTTGCTTTTCTCTTGGTCCTTTTCCCTTTCAGGCTTTCAGCTGAACCTTGACTTGTTCTCTGTTCTGGAGGAGGAGGAGGAGTTCTGTGATCCTCTGATTCTATGTAGCAACGTGCAATTTGTCTGATAATTTTCTCAGCGTCTTTTGCTAACATTGGATCCTTCAGTAGTTGCTCCACATTTTTCTCTACATGTTTCTCCCCCTTTTTGTCATCATCATGGATAAGGGTAAGAGAAGAGGGTTGATCAGGATTTTGAGAAGAGATGGGAGGAGAGGTAGGGCTTGTGGTAGAGATAGCGATAGAGGTTGGCTGAACTGGTGGTGAAGAAGGATTGTTATCGCTAGGGATGGTATTAGCGATAGGGGTTGTTTGAGGTGTTGGGACACTGGTGGTTGAGGATTTTGAGGCTTGAGTTTGGGGGCTAGCGCTAGGGGAAGGATTAGCGATAGGAGTCTCTGGAGGTGTCGGCTTATTGGAATGTGAAGGTGGAGGTGCAAGTGTTATAGCTTGTGTGGGGGCTATCGCTAGTATGTTTGAAAGTGGTAGGAGATGGATAATTACAGAGATGAAGAGAAGTTGATTGTTGTGAAGAGGAATGAGAGGGTGAGTGAAGATGAAGAGGGGAATGTGGTGGACTGGGAGAGGAAGAAGGAGTAGAAGAGTGATTTGGTGAATGAAGGGGTGAGTGAGAAGGAGTAGGGGAGGGATTTGGATGGTGTATGGGAGAATGCAGAATAGGTGAGAGTGGTGGTGATGATGATGTACCTTGATTATCATCAACAGGGGCAATGCAGAGGCTATCCTCCAGATTCCTTACTTAAGCCTGAAGCTCCTGGATATGCTTTAGCAATTCCTCTTTTTGTATATTCAGAGCAAAAGCAAACTCGGCAGAAAGCCTGAAGACTATTTCCTCCACAGCTTCCTTGGAGATTCTTGTAGTTAGATCTTCAGCAGAAGGAGAAGGAGGAATTCTTCTGGATTGAGCTTCTTCCTCTGGGAAGTCAGGCTGAGCAGACGAGGCATAGACATGAGAATCTTTAGACTTGGAGCTAGAAATCCCTCTGTTTGGACCAATTGAGATCCCCATCCTCTTCAGGGTGGAGATTGTGACTTACTTGCATTTCTTATTCTCTCCATCCTCGATAGACTTGATTTTGAAATGCTCCAGAAGTAAGGAGATCAACTGGGGGTATGGAAGGGGAGCCTTGGCAGATTTCTCAGACATGAATCGCAGCAATTCCATACACACTATTTGACTTGGATTTAAGGGAATCTTCTGGATAAGATTGGGCAACCAAGGATTGTCAATCTTGGCAAAACTGCTGAAGTTCCCAGACTTGTGAGTCATGACCCTGGTATATACGTAATGAAGAATTCGATTGAGCACAGTCATATCTGCAGGCTTCTTGGATGAAGTCTCATATATTTCAGCAAGTTCTTCATCTGTATATTGCTCAGTCATGAACCATTTGTTGTAATCTGCCCCAGAAATTCCCAACATTTTGTTGATAGCAGATCAGCCAAAACTAAAACTTCTCCCTCTGATAGTGGCTTCAAAAGATACGTCCCTTAGAAGCCCTTTCTTGTAAACTGGGATAACTTTCAGGTTTGAGTAGAAGGATCTCAGAACGTCTTCATTGTAATCATTCTTCACACTCACCCAGTTTTGGTATGGCAGTAACCAAGGGTCTAAGTCAAAGCCCTGTTCCTTGAAATAATTCAAATCTACCCAGACAGCTGCCCTATCTAGGGTTCCTTTTTCTGCAAAGAAAGCGCTGGAAGCTTCTAGAGGTTCTGCTGCGTAAGATAAATCAGGGGAAGTTCGTTTTTTACGCTTCTGGCCTGATTCAATCACCTCTTTTGAGAAAGATACACTTTTCTGGGTTCTGGACCTCTTGCTAGCGGATTGAGAAGAGGGTTTAGCACTAGAGGTAGTCTCAAGATCATTCACATTTGGAAATTTGGTTCTGGCCATTGCTGGTTTAGGGTTTTTAGAGATGCAAAAATGTTTTCGAAAACGCTCAGAGAGTGCTCAGATAGTGTTTGGAGTAGAGGAGAATGAATGTAAAAAGAATGTCGATGCAAAATGATTCACCTTTATAAGTTTTAGGGTTTAGGGTTTTACCATGTGTGAAGTACATCAACTAACGTTTTAAATTCTGAGCCTTTTAAGTGACTTGATATCGTTAGTAAGAGCAGCTATCGCTAGCAGGCATGATCCCACGCTGAGCAAGTGACTTAGACTTGTCACTTACTCCTTCCATCTATCGATAGCTGACTTTGCTATCGATAATGCTTTTGGCTAGCGATTGCAATCTTTGCTTTACCAGCTTTTTGCCCTACATACAACTAGCGATAGTAAAACTCACTATCGATGGGTTAGTTTTGCAAAACTTAAGATTTAACATTCAGAGCAGATATTTTTTTATTGAACAAAAATAAATGTTAATTATTCAAAAGTGATGACCACAATATTATGCTATTGAATCCAATCAAGATTTGACAGAGAATCTATCCAGAATAATGTTAATTGATAATAAAGAGTAGAGATAGAATTGCTCATTGAAAGAACTTTTCTTTTATAGGTTCAACACCAAAAACCAAGCATGAGACTCAGCTCATCAAGACTTGAGTAAATCTCCATGTAGATCATAGTCTTGAAGCCTTCTGTCCTTGTGACCTACAGAATTTAGGTACTTGAAAGGTTGCTCCTGCTAACCCAAGCTATTCTGATATATTTGGCACGGGGTTGCAGAGATCTCTTTTGTGAGACAAAATTCAGGAATCTTCTTCTTGATGTATGAGGAATCCTGTTTCTCTTGTTCTCCTCAAGGTAATTGAGAGGTACTTTGTGATAGCTCATTCTTAAGATAGAACTTGCTCTTGATGTTGCTGTCCACTGCCTTTTGTGATTTGAACCAGATGTTGCAGCAGTGACTTTTCCCTGAATTCTCTTTCTATATATAGATTCTGTGAATCTCTTTCTTGAAGTATGAGAGACTCTCTTCTCTGTGGCTTCTGTATCAGAATGTCCATTTCTTCTAAAATCAACATGCACACATGAAGTACTAGATGGACATTTTGGTACCCATTTGTACTTGGGTCCTTCATTGTTAACTTTGGACTTTATATGTCCTTTTGGAACCCAAACACATTTATTTCTCACATTTAAATTTCTTCTTATATTACATGTGTGAGAAATATGACCAGTTTTACCACAATAATGACAAATAATGGAATGATGTAAATCATGAGTCTTTATGTCATTATAATGATAATTAGGAAGGTACACCCTCTGATTGTTTCTTTTCAAAACATTTTTCTTCCCAAAGCATTTTCCAGCTTGTTTTAAAACATTTTTACTTTTCGAAATATGATCAGTGATAGACAGAAGATTGGCTTTATACAATTCGAAATTATTTTCCTCAACAGTACAAGAATTGAAACTGTATACCGTGGCTGAATTTTGATTTCCAGGAAGTGATTGACCAGATTCTTTCAGATAGAGCTCATGGCAGTTATCTTTCTCTTGATTCTCAATGTTGACTGAAACTTGGAATGGTTCAACAATCTCTCCTACTTCAATCTCTGCTTCCAATTGCTCATCAGTCATAGATATGCAACTTTGAAATTCATATGAGCTGTCAAGACTTTCAATTTCAACTAAAAGATTAGTGACATATAAGGACTCAAGAGTGTCCCAAATAGCTTTAGCACTAGAGCAAAACTTGATTTTCTGGAAATCATTTTCAGTTAAACCTTTATGCAGAATTTGCATTGCTCTAATATTTAAGGAAAACATTCTCTTGTCTTTTTCAGTCCAATCTCTTCTAGGTTTGAAATCAAAACTATTTATAAAAACATTCCACATATGATAATCAAATGATTTTATAAAACTTTTCATCCTAGCTTTCCAAAACGAAAAATCAATATTTTCAAGTAGAGGTGAAATGGTATGATCAAAACCTTCTGAAAAGGTATTATACCCAAACTCAGCCATGATCTTTTCACTTGAGATCGTTGGATCCTTTAAACAAGTGACCCGCTCTGATACCAATTGAGAGTACTGGCTGTTACCCAAGAGGGGGGTGAATTGGGTGACAGAATAAAAACTTTCAATGCTTCTCTTTCTAAAGTATAATGAAGGCAAGCTTTTCAAAACTATTAAATGCACAAGAGATATATATAATGCATATATGCTGGGAACTAAAGAGGTTAGGGAAGAGATAATGCCCACAGAATTTATCCTGGTTCGGTCAATCCAGACCTACATCCAGTCCTCAGGCTCCACCTGAGATTTCCACTATCCTCTTGTTTAAAACGGGCACAAGAGAAGCCTACCACAGGTTTTACGAACACAGGTTCACCTGCCAACCTTTACAGAGTTTTAGAATTTCTCTAAACACTCCCCCTTACCACCTGTAAGGTTACCACCCTGTTCCTAAAGCACCAAGCTTTGGAACAACCTCAAACAGTAGAGGATTTTAACAATAAGGTTCACTCAATGAACAGATTGTGATAAACACTTAAGTACCAAGTAATGTATGATAAAAAAATACAAATTCTAGAGCTTAAAGATTTTGATCTATGGTTGCTCTAGCTCTTCTTTTCTAATGTGCTCATCTCATCATTTCTGGGCTCACTTAGTTCTGCTCTCAATCAGTGTAATCTACAATTCTGCATAAAGCCCTGCTCCATCGTTGTTTTTCGTAAATGCGTTGTGTGTGTGCATCAATCCGATCCAGATGTCCTCAAGTCTTTATATAGGGTTTGATACATTTCTGTCCGTTGGAGACTTGGAGTACTAGCCGTTGAGGATTTCTTTCTTTTCTTGCTTTGGCTAAGACAGATGGAGACAGTGAGTAACGGTAACCTGCAACTTTGTACTTGCATAGCAGCTTTATCTTATTAGCGCTTGCTTGCTTTGCTATCGCTAACTGCATAGTATAACTTCTGCATTTGAGCTGTTAGCTAAACAAGTAAACATATAATGCACAGCAGATATTATCGCAAGCTTAGTCCATTGGCTCAATGAGACAGATAATAAATATATCAGTTAAGGAATTTCATCAAGCTTTCTCTATCGATAGACATGAGCATTATCGCTAGCATATTCTTTTGATTCAATGATCAGCAGACTAGCTGTTATCTTAATAAGCATTCTTCTATCGATAACTAATTCCATTATCGCTAGCAACTATGTTAGCTCTTTTGACACTAGCTATCTGAATGATTATTATCTGAAGCACTTTTGTTGTCGATAGCTTAACCTGTTATCGCTAGCTGATTTCATTAGTTCAAGGACTTGGTTTATTTTTCTGCTAGCTGAGTTATCAATGAGCTTCTAGCGATGGATTCTTTCTTTAGCGATAGTGAATGACTTAGCGATAGATATCAACTTTGTTATTTCTAAGTCTTCACTTGCTATGGCTCTTTGTCTATTAGCGATAGACTCTAACTCTAGCGATAGTGTTCTGTTACCTATCAGATTTTACTCGATTAAATCAGAGGTAACTTATGCTTATGTTTTCTATGGGTCAGTCTTCATCAAAACTTAAGATTCTAACAACCATGTCACAATTTACCAATTTGTGACGTGGCTTCCTGAAACCACGTCACAAATTGGTAAATTGTGAAGTGGTTTCTCCAAAAACCACATCACACATTTGTAAATTGTGACGTGGTTAATGTTTTTTTTAAAAAAACGATGGTTAATTTAACTTCTTTTGGTTTCTCAATCTGTATTCATTGCAAATGTCACAGAAATAGTTATAATGCAGATCAATAGTATACATTATTCACACAACATGTATACATTGCTATATTATAACTAAATCAAACTAAACATATATATATATATACACATACAAAATTCCATGTTTACACAACAAAGTATTTTTTGCAATGATCACTTTTTAACCAACAACAAATGAAAGAAAAAATTGAGCAATACGGTCACGAAGTGAATCAAGGTCTTTGTCTTCAAATGAGTTGTTTCCATCATAAAACTGTAACAATAATGGATGCTATGATTAATTCAAAATTAGATAAATAAATCATATATTTATGTACTGATTGTATCAAGCTATAGATAAGAATTTAATTTATACCTGTGTAAAGGATCCAGTACGATCACTCTCAATAATGTCACACATATACTTCAAGACGTAATACCCACACTCGTTATTTGTCAGTTGCTGGGGGCACTTTATAAATCATAAGAAATAGTATAAAATAATAACAAAATAAATAATATCTCAATTGATTAACATTGAATGAATTTAAATTAAAGGTAGTTACTCTAGGTCTTTGTGTCACGATGGCATCATCCATTTGACCGGTTTCTGCTGCAAAATGCCATTGTTAAATGCCCCTAAAAATGGAACTAAAATTAGCACATATACATGAAAATAATTTATGTAGCCCAAAGTAAAAAGTCATTAAAAATACTTACTTAGATAAGAAGGTTTTATAATATGAGGTTATATTATATCTCAAGGGGTCAAACCAAACCAGACGATGTTGTATGGGGCAAACGACAGCTAATGACCAGTGTTTACTGAAAGACATTAAGAATATTATGTCCACACAGAAACATAACATTTGTAAATGTGCAAATAATGAAAAGTTGGCAAAAGGTAATAATGACACGTACTCTTGAATAATATGCGCAAAATAGACAGATCCCCGATTCGCTGACATTTGATGTATGACATAAGCCCGCATCTCGTCCTCATACTCCAGCTTAGCCTTGTCGGTTTTAAAATCATCTCTCCTTACCAAGGCCATTGGACTAAGGAATCTGTATTGTCCCCTGCCTAATTGGTTGCACAGCTGGTGGAAGTACCTATCGTAAAATAATTGAAATTATAAAAGGATAGATGTAAAAATATTGCACAGACATAAAAAGTAACAGTCATGTACAAAGTCGCTAATTCGAGCCAGGCGAGGTCAATTTCTTCCATCGTCAAAAACTCCACAATATCTCTGTCACCATCAAGTAGAAAATCATATGAACGATACGGACTGACTACTCCTGGATGCATCTTAATGGTTGTGGAGTGCAAAGATGGCTGCATCTCCCGCAGGAGTTGGAGAGAAGGATATTCATCTAAAAAGAACTGCGGGTTATGAAAAAACCAATGTTATATATTTTTACAAACTGTAATATATGAAACAAGGAGTCTCAAAAATTAAGTGTACATACCGCATCAATTGGCGCCTTTTGTGGAGTGTTGTGTACAAGTCGTCTAGGCCACAGGATGAATGTCCCGATCGCCTCGTATAGTTTAGTGACTTCATTATGGGGAATGGGTACATCTGTCCCCCCTCATCATTTAGGATATTTGTAACAGACACCTTCACTTGGTCCTCCCCAATAAGCTTATTATGTATGAAGAAGGCGTTCGGGAACTGGCGAGCTTCTGCGACCGGGTGCAGGCGAGGGAAATCGAGATGGAGATAACACTCTACTCCAACTTCAGGGTCATTGTCTGGTGTGGGATTTGATTCATTCTCATGAATTGATCCTAACGGCACAGTCTGATTGCAGCTGTCTTTGCCGCTTGGATCGCCGGTAGCAGGGGACTCCTACAGGAGATGGGAATATACAGAGTGAGCCTAATTGATAAACCCATAATTCGGTAATTAACATATATAGGAGATGGTCAAACCTGCTGTCTTTGTTGAGAAGAATTTGATGATAGTCCAAGCTGTATGGTAGACGCTCTGACCTATGCCTCAATCTGCGCTCGGATCTGCTGCCCCATATAACCCGAAAGAGCTTCCTGGACCTTCACAGCCAGGTGCCCATCGAATTGTGCTTTCATCTACTGCTCGGATAAAGCAACCCGCTCCTCCAACTGGGCCTCCATCTCTGCCCTAGCCTTAGCCAATATCTCCTCAGTAGAATCTGTGCGGGTGGATCGGGATCTACGGCCGAAATACTTGGTAAACCCTACAATCCTGGGCTCCCCTAGTACCCGGCCGGGGCGATCGGGCTTCCCAATTGCCGTGGCCAGGATGTCCATCCTCCCAGAAGGTGTGAAGGACCCTTGGGTGGTCTGCTTCTCAAGTTCTTCCTGCAATGACCGAAAAAATATTAAGTTGTAATGTGCTATAAAACCACAAGTTAAAGGAATAAACAACCAAGCAAAATACTTACAATCCTCTTTGCAACTGCTTCAACCTCCAGATTAACAAATTTTCCTTCTTTAGACTTCCTTCCCTCATCCCATTTCGTATGACGTGAGATGGGCGGCGGAGGCTGAAGAACAGCGGTAGGATCGGTCCGTGCCACTTCCTCCATTTCTGCAATTTGTTTTTCAATCAACTTTTTCTTGACCCACTTGTAACCCCCCCGAGACATTGTGTGCTTGTAAATATTCATTTCTTGTCGCTTCTTTTGTTTTTGGCTATTCTCCTATGAAAATAAAACTAAGTTAGTTAATTAATATAATGTGCTCAAAATTCAGTTTTGAAGCAAAGTTAAAGAACTATTTATAACCTATACACATCTGGAACTTTTGGTCTAGCCGTTTCTTAACAAAGGTCTTCTAAGTCTCCGGGTCAATAGAGGGATAGGTCTAACAGGGATCTTGATCCATCTTGTCCCCCTTGGATGTAGTCTCTGGTTAGGTTATTCTTAAAACCCTTCCACATCTTGCGCGATTCATTCAACCAAAAATCCTTGAACGATTGGGTGTTTGGGACGTCGAATTTTTGCTGCAAAGAAAAATAAGAATAAAAGACACATCAGTTGAGTTAACTAAAAAAACAAATACATGCATATTAGGAACAAACAGATAAATAATGATAAAACATACCAAGATATCTGACCAACATTGATCCTTAATGTCTTTATGGACTTCCCTTCAATCATCAACTAAGATGCTTACTCGGTTCCTTGCCACAAAACCGACGTAGCTCACGAAATTTGCGCCAATCTCTCCAATAGGATTCATGTCCTCGTCAAATTCCACATGGATAGGCTGAACATTTGTCCCGTGACGGACAATAATGTCTTTGAGCTTCGTCGGACCTCTTCCCTTTTTTCGAGGGGGATTGTTTTGTTGTTGATTGTTAGAATCATCCGCCATGATGTACCCATTAACAAATCAAAGATGTGATGAGTCATTACAAGGCAACAACTTTCACAAAACCAAAACAAAAACAATAATACTTAATACATTATAATTCAAAAGGATTCTCACTTTAGGTGTCATCCCATATCCCCTCACAATGATCATTTCTAGAGGCAAATTGGTCGTCATCATCTATCAATTCCAATTCGCTTGGTTCAGGCGGAATTGCGGACAAAGGTGGTATCTCATCAAGATTTAAAGTGGGAGCACGATCCTTTTGCTTTTTACTTTGCAAGACTATGGACAATTGCTTATTTGCGGGATCCGTTACATAGAACACTTCTTTTGCGTGACTTGCTAAAATAAAGGGCTCATCTCTGTACCCAACCTTGTGAAGATCAATTGAGATCATACCAGTGTGGGGTTCAATCACAACTGCGCTATTGTTAACCCACTTGCATTTGAAGATTGGAACCTTGAACTTGGTGTAACTAACTTCCCAAATTTCTTCAATTACCCCATAATATGCCATGGAAGCCAATCTTGGGTTTTTATCTTTCGAACTGGAGAAGTGCATCGCTTCGGCTACCACTATCACGCCACTGTTTTGCATGTTACTGTTGTTGTCCTGAGCCTTAGTGTAGAAAGAATAACCATTTATGTCAAAAGAGCCCCACGTAACAACCTCAAAACGCGGCCCTCCGGCTAACCATCTTATTGTATCCAGCCCACCGGTCTCCTTTTCAACATTCTCCTTGAACCACCCAATGAATGTCCTATTATGCTCGTTAGAAATCTGCATGTCACTCTTTTTCGGGTTCTTTTCTTTTAGGATCCTCTTATGCTCGTCCAAATAAGGCTGCACTTCTTCCATATTATTCAAGATGTATAGATGTGCTTGTAACACCTCTTCACGGCACATAGTCTTTACTTTGACGCCCCGTACCCCCTTACCGATCCCATCTTCATGTCGTGGGTTTTCCTCAACCCCTTTTAGATACGATTTGCAAAAATCCATTGCCTCCTCAACTAAGTATCTTTCAACAATTGATGCCTCCGGTCGGTGTGGGTTCTTGGAATACCCTTTTAAGACTTTCATGAATTGCTCAAAAGGGTACATCCACCTTAGATAAACAGGGCCACAGAGCCTTATCTCCCTTACCAAATGAACAATCAAGTGCACCATAATATCAAAAAAGGCTGGAGCAAAGTGCATCTCTAATTGGCACAATATAATGTAATCCTCATTTTCCAACTCGTCTAGCTTTTCAGTGTCAGTGACTTTGCTGCATATCGCATTGAAAAACATACACAGTCTTGCTATAGTCTTCCTGACATCATCTTACATAATGCCTCTTATAGCAATTGGTAAGAATTGTTGCATCAATACATGGTAATCATGTGACTTCATTCCCACCAACTTCAAATCATTCACAGACACAAGTCTGCTAACATTAGAAGAATAACCCTGTGGAACCTTGATCCCACGCAAACACTCACACAGACTTTTTTCTCCTGTTTCGAAAGTGTATGAGCAGCAAGTTCCATATAAGCCCTCTTGCCATTTTCACTGACTATAGGATGCAACCGTGGTCTTATGCCCATTTCAACCAAGTCTAATCGAGCATTGAGTCCGTCCTTTGTCTTCCCCTGTATGTGCAACAATGTCCCAACAAGACTATCACCAACATTTTTCTACATATGCATTACATCAATATTGTGCCTCACATCGAGATATCGCCAATAAGGTAGATCAAAGAAGATTGACCTTTTCTTCCAAATGATCTTTTCAGAACCGGTCTTTGGCTTTTGTTTCTTACCAAATACCATACTGACATTCTCAACACGGCGGTAAACTTCCTCCCCAGTTAAGGGGGTAGGAGCATATTGGTACTCAGATGAGCCATTAAAACACTTCTTTAGTCTACGGTAAGGATGGAACCGATCAAGAAACCTCCTATGACCGAGTTAGACGGTTTTTCTTCCGTGTTTGAGATGGTGGCAGTGTGTGTCAAACTCACATATAGGGCATGCCATATAACCCTTCACACTGTAACCAGAAAGATTGCCATATGCAGGGAAGTCATTTATTGTGGTAAACAACATAGCTCACAACTTGAATGTCTCTTGCCTGTACGCATCAAACACATCTACGCCTTCCTCCCATAACATCTTCAAGTCCTCAATCAAAGGTGCCCAGTAGACATCGATATCGTTACCAGGCTGTTTCGGACCCGAAATCATCATTGACATCATCACATACTTGCGCTTCGTGCACAACCAAGGCGGCAGGTTGTAAATGACCAGCAAAACAGGCCAAGCACTATGTGTGCTACTGAGACTCCTGAAAGGGTTGAAACCATCTGTACACAGTCTGAGACGAAGGTTCCTCGGCTCATCACCAAATTCAGGAAACATGAAATCTATCTTCTTCCATTGAGGAGAATCAACAGGGTGCCGGAGATATCTTTCATCGGAGATTTTCTCATCACAATGCCACCTCAGTTTCTTTGCTTCTGCCTCATTTGCAAACAAGCGTTTAAACCGTGGCACAATTGGAAGGTACCACATTACCTTCAAAGGTACCCCTTTCTTTGATCCATCATCATCCCCAACGGCATCCTTCCTCGACTTGTACCTCGGAGTAATACATATTGGACACTCTCTTAGGCCTTCATACTCTTTCCTGTATAACACGCAATCATTAGGGCAAGCGTGTATCTTCTTATAGTCCATGCCCATCTTCCTTATAACTTTTTTAGCCTCATACATTCGCTTCGGAAGCACATTGCCTGACGGGAACATATCACTCAAAGCTTCAAGCATCTGCGAGAAACCCACGTCCGCCCACCCATTTTCTGTCTTTATTTTCAACAATTTTAGGACGCCAGTCAACTGAGTATACTTAGTACACCCAGGGAACAACGGTGTCTCTACATCACTCCGCAACTTGTCAAACTCCTGTACCACAGAAAATAACTCCGCCCTAATGTCATTGATCATGTCGTCCATTACATCATCAAAAACATCATCCACCGCTACTTCTACATTTTGTGATGGGCACGAATGTACGGTACTTCCCAATTCCCCATGCCAAAGCCACTTCTTATAACGGAGATTGATCCCATCACAAAGAAGGTGATCCCTTATATCATCAACGCTCTTACGATAAGCATTTGCACAATTCACACAAGGGCAAAGATACATGCCATTCTTACTAGGCACGTTTCTCTTGGCAAATTCAATAAATTCTTCCACACCCATCTGATACTCTTTAGTGGTTCTCAATGCATGCATCCAACTACGATCCATTCTATTAACCCTATGCCATTTCCAACAAGCTAGTCAAGTTTATCTCACTACATTATGAAGAAATTGGCATGCTATGCATTTAAATTCACTTCATGCAAATTTTTTTAAAAAATTGGCAGAGCTTCCTCTTGTAAATGTGACATCCAAAATTACATTTACAATCCAATTTCAGTTCAGTAAATACAAAATCATACAATTACTAATTCAATGACAGCAAACACACCAAATCCATTGTAAATAACAGAGCAGTAGCAACATTATGAGCATTAAAGACAAATATCCCAACAGACCTATCAGCAAACGCAAAATCCATTTAACTAAGACTAGACCTTACGAAACAAGAGGTGAAATTGTACCAAATTCAATCGAAGTATGTAAGAGGAGGAATATGAATCAGAGGAGTGGCGGTGCCTGCGACGTCAAAAGATTTTGCACAAAGAGCCCCAATTGTGGAGGTAGCACTAGCAATCTTTAAGAAGTTATCTCCTACATAATATCAACTTGAATCAGTGAAAAAAACCCATATGGTTTTACATGAACAATCCAAAAATGACACAAATCAAATAATGCTGAGAACTCAAATTTAATAATCCAAACTGTGGCACAAAATTCACCTCCTAAAGCTCCAATAAATTATCCACCAAAGCTTTACAAACAGAGCCACATCATAAACGGTGTGTTCAATCTTCAAAATTCAAATTGCACACTAAGAATTTATTTATTTATTTATTTTGGCATGTCCTCCAATATCAAGAATCTAAGTTCCCAAAATCCGATCACAGCATACCCAATTACATAAATCAACACTATCTATTTCAACTCAACTTTTAATCGCAATTAACAAAAACACAAAATTAGGGCATGCTCTTATTATGTCCACATTCAAGTCTTGGATTTCGATCAGAACAATTCAAAGCAAAAACATTATAAATCAAAAGTCAAATAGGCAGAAGAAAACCCAATTCAGATTTCACGATATAACCAATTTTACTTCTTCAATTCAGAAGAAAACTCAACGTCATGAGATTTGTGTGACGTTGAAAGAGTAGATGCACCAAAAGGAAGCTGTATAAGCAATCATATCTCAACAAAATTGCAGAAGATATGCCCTTGAAGAAACCCACTAGCCACAAATTACCATGAAGTTTAATTTTGCTTCATGTCACCTAATCATATAAATCAAATAACAGTTCCAATACTCGCTAAAAAGCATGCCACAATTTATTCCACATGTAGCTAATTGCTAGGCAAAGGAGGTACAAAATGGAGAAAACTTATCGAGCTAAATCAACACCTATAAGTGTCACAGATGAAACAACCAGATGGAATTATCTAACCTCAACATGTCAAGGATTTAATCTTTTGTTATTGTCGTCCAAACAAAAGGTTTGACCTTTGAGGGAGTTCTAGAATTCCAATTTATCAGGAACACATTGTTCCCTTGTAGAAGAATGAGAAATCAAACATTCCCAATAAGTTGAGAAACTGTAAGAATTGGTCATCCAACAATTCAAATTATGAGTACATAACATATTACAGAAGTCAAGGACCCCCAAACAACATTGCCTGATCCCATGCCACTTGTTTTTAATTCTTCCTTTCAGAAATAATTGTTGCAATTCCCAAAAGGGGCTAGAAAATGGTAGTCAGGCCACCACAAAAAGGTTTGAAACATCTTTAACATGCAATAGAAAGAACCAAAATGTTAAGGAATATCTTTGACAAGCATAAAAATTCAACAAAAAGAGACATTAATGGTTTCAGCTTTCTAAGGATTAATATAAGTTACAAGAAGGAAGAGAAATACTTCAAACTTACTTTCATAATTTTTTTGTTTCGCAGGATTTAAAGGGTACATATTTGATCTGATGGAACATGACCAAAAAATATTACCACAACCCCCCATATCACTGATAAAACAATAGCAAGCAGATAATGCATCTGAACATGCAAAAAGTATAAAGGTACAGTTAGAAAAGTATGAAAACAATGAAATTCCCCTTTAAATAAATCACTTGTGGAAGCTGTAGTCTACAGATTTACTAAGCCTGACCAAACATAAACAACAACTCAAGCGGAAATATCACAGAAGTGTCGCTGCATTTCAATCACTAGCTATAATTTTACTGAGGCAATCTATCATGTATGTGAAAGCACAGCTTAATATCTCAGCACCCAATCCACTATTACACTAAGAAGAATCAAATTTCTCAACGTTATCTTATATTAAAGAGTAATTCAAGCACTGGGATGATATACAAGGGGATTAGAGCCAGATAAATGATGGAAAAATTCAGCTTGAGATTATTTGTCATCATATCATCCTCTCCAATGATCTTTCAAAATTCCTGAATCAATACTTGTTGCGATTACAAATCGGACACCTTGAGACCTCAAAGAAAAAATGTAAATGTCATATTCCCACATCAATCCACCTCAAGAATCAACCAACAACAATGAGTTCCATAATTACATTAGCTTCTAACAATGAAACCAAAACTTTGCACATACTCATATCACAATTCTCTCGCTTAACTAATTTAAAAATCTGTAGATAACTAAGGAATGCAACCCAATGCTTCCATTTTCGTTTTCAAGGCTTCAACTCCTAAATCTCTCAGATATTCAACAGTTTAGGAGGCCTAAATTTCAACTGACACTTCAGTTACAACCGAAAACAAAAACACAAGCAGAGAAAGAAGTTTCATATTTAAGATCCCAATTGTAGAGCAAAAACAAATCATACAATGACCATAACGAACTCTTTAATCCTAATCTAAACCTATACATCATCTTGCTCCAATTTAAGCCGAAAATTCACAGGTTCAAAAATGGACAATGACTTGAAAGGGAAAAATTTCAGAACCCAACCAACAACTCTGAAATTTATTTCCTATTCTAGTACTAACACAAAACCTGAATCCACAACAAGAAAGGAGTGAAGAAACGGCTTACCCAAATGGAATTAGGCTGAACCATCAAAGTAATGCAAACACACAAATCTCATGGCCAATGCAAATACTAAATCACATTACCTTTAAGCTACAATAAAGAGGGAGAACACCGCCGTGAATCACTCCAGGGGAAGAATCGAGTGCAAGAATTTATGAGAGAGCTCCACGCCGCCGTGAATCACTCCAGGGGAAGAATCGAGTGCAAAAATTCAGCTTGAGATTATTTGTTGAAGTTCGCTGGAGGAAAGGAAAGAGAGAGGAAAGATAGAGCTGAGGGCGGGATAAATGGGGAGCTGAGGGCGCGAGACTGAAACCTTTTTTTTATATTTCCCAGAGTTTCAACGTCACACATATATGTTGTGTGACGTTGAAACTTTTTTTGTTTTTTTTTAAATCACGTTTCAACGTCACACATATATTATGTGTGACGTTGAAACATAATAATTTTTTTTATTGAGTTTCAACGTCACACATTCTTGTTGTGTGACGTTGAAACTGGTTATATTTTTTTTTAATTAAGTTTCAACGTCACACATATATTATGTGTGACATTGAAACAAGGCAGATTATTAAATTTATTTACGAATAATTTTTTTTATTGAGTTTCAACGTCACACATATATTATGTGTGACGTTGAAACTTTCAACGTCACATATTAAGTAATTTGTGACGTTGTTTCCCAAACTTATTTACGAAAATGCCACCGCATTTTTTTTCAACGTCACTTTTTGAATTATCAGACATAAATTGGTGACATGGAAAGGGTATTTTGTAGTAGTGTGTAAGAAGACTGGTCATACTCAGGATCGTTGTTGGGATCTTCATTGGAAACCTGCTAATTGGAAACCATGTAAGAGTAAGTCCAAAGGCTACCAAGTTCAACATGATGATGTGCCGAGATCTGACCCAGTTCCTTCCTTTAGCAGTGAGCAACCAGCTTAGCTTCAGGATCTTCTAAAGGTGTTAGAGACCCACCCAAAAAATCCTGATGCATCCATGGCTCATCGAGGTACCGATCATTTTGATTTTCATTCCACACCTTTCTTGTCTAAGTGGATTGTTGATACAAGTGCCTCTGATCACATGACCTCAGAGGCATGCATGTTTATATCTTATTTGCCTTATGCTGGTAATGAGAAAATCCAGACAGCAAATGGCAGTTCGTCCTCTATTGCCGGGAAAGGAACAGTACAGATTTCTGATTCTTTACAACTTAAATCAGTTTTGCATGTTCCCCACTTGGCTTGCAATCTGCTTTCTATTAGTAGACTGACCAAGGATGCAAATTGTTCTGCTCATTTTTTTCTCCACTCATTGTGTTTTTCAAGATCTCTCATCGGGGATGACAATTGGCATGGCTAAAGAGAATGATGGACTTTACTACCTTGATGAACCAACCGTTAGTGCCTTGTGTTCGCGTATTCTAAGTGGTCTCTTCTCTAGTTTTGGAAATACAGATATTGTATTGTGGCATAAAAGGATGGGCCATCCTAGTTTTTCGTATTTAAAACATATGTTTCCAAATTTTTCCTTCAATAAAGATTTTGAATTTCATTGTGATACGTGTGAGTTAGCGAAACATCATCGTACTATTTTTTCGCCATCTTCTTATAAGCCTAATCACCCTTTTTCTGTTATTCATAGTGATGTCTGGGGTCCCTCTCGTATTCCAAATCGGTCTAAAATAAAGTGGTTTGTTACATTTATTGATGATCATACTCCTATGTGCTGAGTGTACTTATTAAAAGATAAATCTGATGTTTCGAATGCTGTCATTGAATTCTACAACTATGTCCATACCCAGTGAAGAGCTTCAAAATGGTAAGAAATCGGTGCAGTGCCGCCTCGAGTCCGCTCTCCAAGAAATTAAACCCGAGGGGATAGTGAAAGCTAACCCTGAGTGTTGATCTTAAGGAGCCTAGTGTAATATGGTTCCTAATAGCTAATATGTAAACTTGAAAAGGCGGGTAAAAGCATTTTTGTTTGGTTTTAGTATGAAGTTTGGTATGTACGAAAGATAAAATAAAAGGTTGGAATTAAAAAGTGAGATTTGGATGAGAATGGGATAAAGATCATTCTTGATGAATGAGAGATTCGGGAATCATCGCTTCTAAAGATTTTTAGGGAGTTTAATTGATTTCTAAAGAACCCTAGAGGAACCCCTCTAGGCTAGGCTTAGGTTAACTTAATTAATGCCGGAACCCCGCACATTACTTAATTTAACCCAAGTTGATTAGGATCAAAATCAAGAAATAATTGATTATGCAAGACTTTTAAATCCACAATTTGGGCCACCCCATAATTGCTCTAAATTTCTCTCTAAACCCTAATCCATTGATGGCCACCCATACAATAAATTAGGACCTAAAGAGTGTTTTCCCAATGTCTCAACACAACCCATTAATTCTTATGCCATCTCCCTCAAGCAAATAACTTAACACTCTTAATCCACTAACCAAGCTACCTTGCATTAGCACATAATTTTCACAAAGAGAATAACAAAACTATGAACCCATAAATTTTATTAAACTCAAAGTTAATAAGTAGCAATGTCAAGCATTATACAAGAAGGAAATAACATAAACATAGTTTCTAACCCTAATGACATAAATGCACTCAACCAAGTGCCATAAATGCACTTCAACCAAATGCAATTAATACATTCCACCAAATGCCATAAATGCACCCCTAGAACCCTAGAAAAGCATAAATACAACAAATGGAGGAAGGATTAGAACTAGAAAAACTCCCCTATTCAAGCTTCAAGCTCATCCCTTGGCTCCCACAACCAAGAATGGTGGAGCCTAGCTGCTACTCTCCATGGAAGAACCAACAAGAAGAGAGGAAGGTGTGGAAGCCATGGGTGGAAGGAAGAAAGAAGAAGAAGATGAAGATGAAGATGGAGAAGAGAGAGCTAGGGCTTAGAGGGTGTAAATGTGAGCCAAATCTGCCCTAATGGGGTGTGATATTCGTGTTTTATGTCCCCCAAGTCGGGTCAAGTGAGCGGGTATTGGGTTAGATCCGGATTGGGTCCAAAAAACGCGAGCTGAAATTCTGCAGAACGCGTATTTCGCCGTCTACTTCGCCGCGGAATGCTTCCGGTTATTTCTGGCTTGGTTCGTCATGGGCTCGCCGCGGTGAGGCCACGGCGAGCTGCTTTGTTCTCTTCCTCCTGGGGTGCTTTCTCGCCGTCTGCTCTCCGTGGCCTCACTTCTTCTCTGCCCCTTTGAAAAGCCTTTCTTCTTCGCCCGAAATCCAATCTTTGGTCCTTGCTCGATCCTGTAAGTAAAAATAAGACAAAACCAAGATCAAATAGCCCTATAAATTAATCAATGCAATTAATCTACAATTATGGCTAATTAATCCAAATTTTACACTCATTTCACTTGAGACTTTAAGACATTCAATTAAGCGTTATTGGACCAAACTTGCATCTCAATCATGTTAATTTCCTCAAATTAGTCATATAAAATCCATACAAATCAGAGATTTGTCACCCATTTTCAAACGAAAATCCAAGTGTTTTTTACTAATAATGGTACTGAGTATTTTAATACGGTCCTCACTAAATTTTTAAAATCACAAGGTGTTGTGCATAATAGTACCTGTCCATACAGTCCTCAACAGAATGGGATTGCTGAAAGGAAGAACTGTCACTTGCTTGAAACTGCTCGTGCTCTCATGCTTACCTATCATGTTCCAAAGTATTACCGGGGGGATGCCATTCTCACTGCCACCCACCTAATTAATCGAATGTCGATTCGTGTTCTTTCTTATATGTCTCCGCTTGATAAGCTTCGTGAAACTCACTCTATTACTCATCTTGATCATCCTCTGCATCATCCTGACTCTAAGTTAGATCCTAGTGCTGTTAAGTGTATTTTCATAGGTTATTCCAACACTCAAAAAGGATACAAGCGTTATGATATTGTGTCAAAACGTCTCTTTTGTTAGAATCTTAAGTTTGGATGAGGACTGACCCATTGATAACATAAGTAAATATAAGTGTAAGTTACCTGCGAATTTGAACAAGTAAAATTTGATAGGTAACAGATCATTATCGCTAGAGCTAGAGCCTATCGCTAATAGACAAAGAGCCATAGCAAATGAAGACTTAGAAATAATAAAGTTAATATCTATCGCTAAGTCATTTACTATCGCTAAGAAATATCCTATCGTTAGAAGTTCATTGATAAATGAAAGGAAAGATAACTAGCAGAAAAATAAACAAAGCCTTTGAACTAATGGAATCAGCTAGCGATAACAGGTTAAGCTATCGATAACGAAGTGCTTCAAATAATAGACATTCAGATAGCTAGTGCCTTGGAGCAAATGAGTTAACTAGCGATAACATAGTTGCTAGCGATAACAGATTTAGCTATCGATAACAGAATATCTGAAATAACTTAGAATAGTCATATAACTCAGTATCCTTAAGCTAATGAGCAATCAAGTAACTAGCAACAATGGAATTAGCCATTGACAGAAGAATGCCTAGCTAGTATGGTGTGTATTGAACTAAAAGAATATGCTAGCGATAATGTTTGTGTCTATCGATAGAGAATGCTTTGAAATTCCTTAGCAGATATGTCTCTATCTCTGAGCTAATGAAATACACTATCGATAATATTCACTGCATGAGTACTTGTTTTTTTAGCTAACAGCTTAAGTGCAGGACTCACACTGTCAAATAGCGATAGCCAAGGGATGCTGGCGCTAATGAAAAAGCTGACATGCAAGTACAGTGGCAGGTAGCAGCAGGATAACGTTACTCACAGTCTCTGTCTCTCTTATCTTATCCTCTGCAAGATTAGTTGAAGCAATAGAAGAAAGAAAAGTAACAACGGCTAGTTTTCCAAGTCTCCAACGGATAGAAAAGTATGCTACCATATATATAAAGACTTGAAGACATCAGAAACAATCATCGAATACGAACACACAAAGAATTTACTTGACAAGATGAGATGAGATGAAAATCAGAGGCTCTGCACAGAGTAATAGATATACTCAAGTGAGCCCAGAAATGATGAGTTGAGAGCATTAGAAAAGGAGAGCTAAAGCAATACATTATTCAGATTATTAAGCTCTAATTTGTATTTCATCATACAATATTCTGTACTTAATTGTTTATCACAATCTGTTCATGAAGTGAACTTTATTATTGAAATCCTCTATTATGTGAGGTTGTTCTAAAGCTTGGTGCTTTGAGAACAGGGTGGTAACCTTACAGGTAGTAAGGGGGAGTGTTTAGAGAGAATTCTAAAACTCTATGAAAAGGTTGACAGGTAATCCCGTGTTGTAAAACCTGTGGTAAAGGCTTCTCTTGTGCCCGGTTTAAATAAGAGGGTAGTGGAAATCTCAGGTGGAGCCTGAGGACTGGATGTAGGTCTGGGTTGACCGAACCAGGATAAATTCTGTTTGCATTTATCTCTTCCCTTAACTCTCTTTGTTTCCAGTATATCTACATTATACATCTCTGAGTGCATTTAACAGTTTTAAAAAGGAAATCTCAGTGATAGATTGAAAAAGATTTTTAAGATTGCCTTCATCGTGTTTAAGAAAACAAAAGATTCCAAAAGACCTTTGAAGTTTATTCTATCACCCAATTCACCCCCCCCCTCTTGGGTGACAGCCAGCACTAACATCTTTGTGAGTCGTGTTAGAATCTTAAGTTTTGATGAAGACTAACCCTGAGAAAACATAAGTGAAAGTTACCTCTGAATTGAACGTGTAAAATCTGCCAGGTAACAAATCACCATTGCAAGAATAAAGATCCATCTCTAATGAAAAATGATAACTTAGCAAGATCAATAAAGAATGAATATCTCTATCGCTAAGTGAATATCAATAGCTAATAAACTAAGAGCTATAGCAAGTGAAGACTTAGAAATAACAAAGTTGATATCTATCGCTAAGTTATTCTCTATCGATAAAGAAAGAATCCATCGCTAGAAGCTCATTAACTCAGCTAGCAGAAAGATAAACCAAGTCCTTAAGCAAAAGATATAAGCTAGCGATAATAGGATAAGCTATCGATAACAAAAGGATTTCAGATAATAATCATTCAGATAGCTAATGCCTCAGAGCAAATGAGTCAAATGAACTAACATGATTCTAGCGCTAACATGCTTGTCTATCGATAATAGGATACCTGGAAATATCTCTGAATACTTAGATAATAGTATCCTTAAAGATAATAGCGATAATGGATTAGCAATCGATAGAAAAATCTATGCTGATATAATACTTTCTGATCCAAGAAAATATGCTATCGATAATACATCTTATAATCAATATGAAAAGCTCTGATATACCTTATATTGTCTTTATCTCATTGAGCTAATGGTCTAAGCTTGCGATAGCATCTTCTGTGCAATATATGATTATTTGGTTAGCTAACAGCTTAAGTGCAGAACACACTCTATGAGATTAGCAATAGCGGATCAAGCTAGCGCTAATGAAAAAGCTGTCAGAAAGTACAACTTGTACGGATGCTCAGAACGCTGAGTCTGTCTCTCTCTTAGCTCACCCTATGTAAGAAGTAGTTGAAGCTAGAGCAGAGAGTTAAGCCCGATGAAGAAGTTGCATTAAATGCCAACGGCTATGAGCTCCCAACGACTAAATTCAAACGGCTTCTTGAAGATTGAATGTTAGGGCAAAATCTGAGAAGAAGATATAAATACAAAACTTAAGCATTTATTGAGTAGGAGACGAAAAACGAGAATATCTTACAAACTCATTCATTGCTCTGTATTTATTGTTTTAGAAGATTTTATCTGTACTTAAGTGTGTATCAAAATCAGTTCATTAAGTGAACATATTGAAATCCTCTACTGTTTGAGGTTGTTCTGAAAGCTTGGTGCTTTAGAACAGGGATATTGCCTTACAGGTAGTAAGGGGGAGTGTTTAGAGAGATTCTAAAACTCTGTAAAGGTTGACAGGTGAACATGTGCTCGTAAAACCTGTGGTTAGTGGAACCCAACAGAGTGTTGGAGAACTGGACGTAGGCAGTGTTGGCCGAACCAGTATAAAGTCAGTGTTGTTTTAAATTATTCCTAGATTTTTAGATAGCACAATTCACCCCCCTCTTGTGCGATTGCCACTTTCAATTGGTATCAGAGCGGGTCTTCTCTGTTTGATTCCAACGAATCTGAGAAGTAAAGATCACCATGGCATCGCTTGAAAATATTCTACCTGCGGGAAGCTCTATCAATAAACCTCCAGGCTTTGATGGGAAGCACTACACTTTCTGGAAACTAAAGATGAAAATCTACATCAAAGCAAATGGATACAAGCTCTGGAAGATTATTGAAGAAGGAGATATTGTGCCCAAAGATCCCATGGGCATTCCAAAGTCTGAAGATGAATATACAGAAGAAGATATTGCTAATCTGGAGCTAAACAGCAAAGCAGTCCTATGATTCAAAGCACTCTTAGTCAAACAGAATTCTTCAGAGTAAGTCATCTGGATATTGCTAAGGAAATGTGGGAAGCCCTGCAGATTGCCCACGAAGGAACTACTGGAGTAAAAGATAGACGTGTGGAAATGCTGGTTGAAGAGTTCCATAAATTTGAGATGGCTGAAGGATAAAAGATAAGGGACCTAGAGATCAGATTCACTCATCTCATCAACAATCTTGCTGCTCTAGGGAGAAAAATTACTGAAAAAGAACAAGTCAACAAGATACTAAAAGTTCTGAAGGGAGACTGGCTTATGAAGGTCACTGCTATACAAGAAATGCAAGGAGAATCTACAAAGTCCATCACTGCCCTATTTGGCAGCCTTACTGAATATGAGCCAACCCTGATAGCTTAGAGAGGAGCCCAAGAAAATCCCAAAAAGAAGTCACTTGCTCTCGTTGCCTCAGAGAAAAAGGAAATTGATGATGATGATGAAGATCTTGATGAGGAGGAATAGCTCTTATGGCTAGAAAATTTAAAAAGTTCTTCAGGAGAAGAGATAGATTCCAAAGAAGTGGTCCTAGTTTCAAAGACTCCCAGAAAAACAAAGCTCCTGTATGCTTTGAATGCAAGAAGCCTGGTCACTTCAGAGCTGAGTGTCCAAGTCTTCAAAGATTAAAGGAGAAGGAGAAAAAGAGGAATTATGGAAAGAAAAAGGCTTATGTGTCATCCATCTGGGGTGATAGTTCTGATGAAGAAGCTAGCGATAGTAAGGAATGCGCCAACCTCTGCCTAGTTGCTCAAGAAGAGCAAAGTGATTCTGAGGTATCTGACTCTGAACCTTCTTATTCTGAACTTCAAAGTTTATATGATTAAATGCACATAGAATTAATGAAACTAGCTAAAGAAGTAGTCAGATTAAGAAGAGAAAACAAAGATCTCCAGAAAAACCTTTCTTTACAAAAAGTTTCCTCTTCTCTAGCGATAGAAGAGGAGCTATCGCAAGCTCCTAGACAAGAAGTATCGATAGCTGAGCCTTTATCGATAGCAATTCCTTCAATTTCTGAAAATTGCTCCAATTGTGAAAAATTATTGAAGGAAAAGGAAAAACTTTCGCATGTTTTAGAAAAATTTACAAATGGCATTAGTAGCTCTTATAAGTGGATTCCTAAAGGAACTCGTGTGCCTAAGGGTTTTACAAACTTAGAGCACAAGACTAACTTTAAAGGACCCAAGAAAGTTTGGGTACCTAAATCTGTGTAGTTTGTGCAGGTATGTCTTAAAGCATCCAGCAAAGGAAAATGGTACATTGATAGTGGATGCTCAAGACATATGACTGGAGACAGAGACAAAATCAACAATCTGGTGATAAAAGATGGAGCCAAAGTTAGCTTTGGTGGGAACCAAAGTGGAAAAATCACTGGAGTGGGTGAAGTAGGTCCAGTCAAAGATGTCTACCTAGTGGATGGTCTCTGCCACAACCTACTGAGTGTTAGCCAAAGCGCAGACCGTGGTAACTGGGTAATTTTTGATTCAAATGAATGTCTTATTGTTGATAAAAATGATTTAGATATAAATAAATCCAATCTGAAGTATAAGATAAAAGGAAATAGAAATGGAAACTTATACACTCTGGATTTATGCCAACAGCTTGAAGAAAAATGCTTTATTTCAAATGATGAAAATTGTTGGTTATGGCATAAAAGATTAGCTCATGTGAACTTTTCTCAGCTAGATAAATTAGTTAAGAAGGAGTTAGTCATAGGAATCCCCAGTTTTAAGTCAAAGCATGATTTAATTTGTGAATCCTGTCAAAGAGGTAAACAAACAAAGTCCTCTTTTAAAATCAAGAAGACAGTCTCCACTAGTAGGCCATTGGAACTAATTCACATGGATCTAGTTGGGCCAGCAAGAGTGAAAAGTCTAGGAGGAAGCCTATACACTCTTGTAGTTGTGGATGACTACTCAAGATTTACCTGGACTATGTTTCTTTCCTCTAAGCATGAAACTTTTGATGCTTTTTGTGTGCTTGCTAAGAAATTACAGAATGAGAAAGGAACAAAGATCATAGCAATCAGGACTGACCATGGAGGAGAATTTGAGAACAAAGAGTTCATGGAGCTGTGTGATGAAAATGGAATTGATCACAACTTCTCTGCCCCTCGTACTCCACAACAAAATGGTGTTGTAGAGAGAAAGAACAGAGTGCTCACAGAAATGGCTAGAAGCATGTTAAACGAGAAACAAGTGCCTCAAATATTTTGGGCAGATGCTATGAGTACAGCTTGCTACATTTCTAACAGAGCCTACATCAGAAAGGGGATGGAAAAGACTCCATATGAGCTCTACAAAGGAAGGAAGCCTAATATCAGTCACCTGAGGATTTTTGGATCAAAATGCTGCATCCACAACAATGGAAAGGTAAACTTAGGTAAAATCGACCCTAAATCTGATATTGGCATATTCATTGGGTATTCAAATAAAAGTAGAGCATATAGAGTTTATAATAAAAGAACTCAAACTGTTGAAGAATCTGTACATGTAGTATTTGATGAAACTCCTCAAGAAAAACAACAATCTGTTGATGAGGATGAAGATTTCTCAAAGTTTTTAAAACAGCCTCTATCGATAGCACATCAGCCATCGATAGCAAATCCTGAAAACAATGTTGAAAATAATCAGGATAAAGCTGAAGATGATCTAGATGAAGCTAATGAGCCTCAATCTTCCATTAGACATCTTAAAAATCATCCTCCTGAACAGATTATTGGAGAAATTTCAAAAGGAGTTAAAACAAGAAGGCAACTACAAAACGAAATGGAATTCTCTTGCTTTCTTTCTCAAGTTGAACCAACTTGTATTGATGAAGCTCTTGCTGAATATGACTGGATAATAGCAATGCAAGAGGAACTTAATCAATTCAAAAGAAATTAAGTTTGGGATTTAGTACCAAGGCCCAGAAACCATCCTATTATCGGTACTAAATGGGTTTTCAAAAACAAACTTGATGAAGTTGGTCAAATTATGAAAAATAAAGCCAGATTAGTTGCCAAAGGATATAACCAAGAAGAAGGCATTGATTATAAAGAAACTTTTGCTCCAGTTGCAAGACTTGAAGCAATAAGGATTCTTCTAGCTTTCGCATCCATAAAAAATTTTAAACTTTATCAAATGGATGTCAAGAGTGCTTTTCTTAATGGCTATATTAAGGAAGAAGTATATGTCGAGCAACCTCCTGGTTTTGAGGAAAAGTCTAAGCCTGATCATGTTTTCAAACTTAAAAAGGCTCTTTATGGTCTCAAACAAGCACCAAGAGCTTGGTATGAGAGACTTAGCACTTTTCTGCTTGATAAAGGATTTTCTAGAGGAAAATCAGATACTACATTATTCATCATGCACAAAAATAATCATATGCTTATAGTTCAAATTTATGTTGATGACATTATTTTTGGTGCAACTAATGAAACTCTGTGTGAAGATTTTGCTAAGACAATGCAGGGAGAATATGAAATGTCCATGATGGGAGAATTAACCTTCTTCCTAGGTCTGCAAATAAAGCAAAAGAAGGATGGCATCTTCATATCCCAAACCAAATATTGTAAAGAAATTCTCAACAAATTTGGGATGGATCTATCCAAAGAAGGGGATACTCCCATGAGTACCTCTGCCAAGTTAGATGCAGATGCTCCCGGCAAAGAAGTAAATCAATCACATTATAGAGGAATCATTGGTTCTTTACTTTATTTAACTGCTAGTAAACCTGACATCCAATTTAGTGTAGGAGTGTGCGCTAGATATCAAGCAAATCCTAAAGAATCTCATTTAACAAATGTAAAAAGGATTCTTCGTTATTTACAAGGAACTCAAGAGCTTGGGCTGTGGTATCCCAAGGGAACTCAAGAGTACCTTCTTGCTTATACTGACTCTGACCATGCAAGCTACAAATTAAATAGAAAAAGCACAAGTGGTCAATGTCAATTTCTTGGTAACTGCTTAATCACTTGGGCAAGCAAGAAGCAAAATTGCGTTTCTCTTTCATCCACAGAGGCAGAATACATTGCAGCAGCAAGTTGTTGTACTCAAGTCTTATGGCTTAGGCAGCATCTAAGAGATCTGGGTTTGAATTTTTCGGAAGTACCCATTCTCTGTGACAACACCAGCACAATAAGCTTGGCCAAAAATCCTGTTCAACATTCCAGAACCAAGCATATTGATGTAAGACATCACTTCTTGAGAGATCATATTCAGAAGAAGGATGTCAAGGTGGAATTTATATCAACTCATCTGCAACTTGCTGATATATTCACCAAGCCTCTTGAGCCTGATCAATTTCTCTATATCAGAAGAGAGCTAGGAATGTTTTGCAGGACTGACCAATCGATAGTGAATTTCACTATCGCTAGTATATGCAGAACAAGAGCTAAGGTTGAGCTAAGATTGCCATCGCTAGCCTAGAGAGTTATCGATAGCAAAGTCAGCTATCGATAGGTAAAACTTGGAAGGAGTAAGTGAAAAGATAAGTCATTTACTCAGCGTGGGATCATGCCCGCTAGCGATAGCTGCTCATATTAGCAATAGCAAATCACTTAAAAGTCTCAGAATGCGAAACGTCAGTGAATATTATATCATTTATGGTAATTTCTGAACTATATAAAAGCAGGTCATGTGCATTTTGCATTCATTATTCACCCTAAGAGTCTCTTCATCTCCTTAAATCTCTCTGAAATCTCGAGCCTCCCTTCTCTCAAAACCCTAATCCCAGAAATGGGCAGAGCTAAGATTCCAAAAATGAGTGATGGTGAGACAACTCCTAGCGCTAAACCCTCATCTCAATCCGCTAGCAAGAGTTCCAAAACCCAGAAAGCTGTGTCATTCTCCAAAGAAATGATTTCATCCAGCATCCAGGGTCAAAAGCGCGTCTCCTCTGATTTAATCCTTTCAGAAAAATCCTTCAAAGTTCAAATCTCCCTCCTCGCACATGGAAAAACCCTAGCCAGGGTGAGAGTTTTGGTGGATTTGTTCTTCTACAGAGTACCTGAGGAGACCAAACCTCTTGAGGAAGACGAAGCGACTCCTGTCCAAGATTATTCTGCTGATTTTAGTATCGGTTCAGGGGTACTATTCGTCTAGGGTTTGGTGGGTTAAATCATTTCTCTCCAACAAATAATGACAAAAAGGGGGAGAAATGGTTCAAGCAAAGACTATTATTAGGGAGATCGAGTCAAAAGCCTAATTCCTGAAACCTCCCTCATCTGTATCATGCATTAATAGATAGATTATGTCTTAAACGTTTCCTTCTGCAAGATGTACTATGTTCTGAATATACCTATATCAGATGTTCTGTACAAGATTTATTGTTATTCAAGTTTTGATATGCAAGACTTGAAATATGTTTATGCTGATATAAATGATTATGTTCTGAACTTGCTTTTGTGTATATTTACTTATGTTTTGTCATCATCAAAAAGGGGGAGAATGTTAGAATCTTAAGTTATGATGAAGACTAACCCTGAGAAAACATAAGTGAAAGTTACCTCTAAATTGAACGTGTAAAATCTGCCAGGTAACAGATCACCATTGCAAGAATAAAGATCCATCTCTAATGAAAAATGATAACTTAGCAAGATCAATAAAGAATGAATATCTCTATCGCTAAGTGAATATCAATAGCTAATAGACTAAGAGCTATAGCAAGTGAAGATTTAGAAATAACAAAGTTGATATCTATCGCTAAGTTATTCTCTATCGATAAAGAAAGAATCCATCGCTAGAAGCTCATTAACTCAGCTAGTAGAAAGATAAACCAAGTCCTTGAGCAAAAGATATAAGCTAGAGATAATAGGATAAGCTATCGATAACAAAAGGATTTCAGATAATAATCATTCAGATAGCTAATGCCTCAGAGCAAATGAGTCAAATGAACTAACATGATTCTAGCGCTAACATGCTTGTCTATCGATAATAGGATACCTGGAAATATCTCTGAATACTTAGATAATAGTATCCTTAAAGATAATAGCGATAATGGATTAGCAATCGATAGAAAAATCTATGCTGATATAATGCTTTCTGATCCAAGAAAATATGCTATCGATAATACATCTTATAATCAATATGAAAAGCTCTGATATACCTTATATTGTCTTTATCTCATTGAGCTAATGGTCTAAGCTTGCGATAGCATCTTCTGTGCAATATATGATTATTTGGTTAGCTAACAGCTTAAGTGCAGAACACACTCTATGAGATTAGCGATAGCGGATCAAGCTAGCGCTAATGAAAAAGCTGCCAGAAAGTACAACTTGTACGGATGCTCAGAACGTTGAGTCTGTCTCTCTCTTAGCTCACCCTATGCAAGAAGTAGTTGAAGCTAGAGCAGAGAGTTAAGCCCGATGAAGAAGCTGCATTAAATGCCAACGGCTATGAGCTCCCAACGACTAAATTCAAACGGCTTCTTGAAGATTGAATGTTAGGGCAAAATCTGAGAAGAAGATATAAATACAGAACTTAAGCATTTATTGAGTAGGAGACGAAAAACGAGAATATCTTACAAACTCATTCATTGCTCTGTATTTATTGTTTTAGAAGATTTTATCTGTACTTAAGTGTGTATCAAAATCAGTTCATTAAGTGAACATATTGAAATCCTCTACTGTTTGAGGTTGTTCTGAAAGCTTGGTGCTTTAGAACAGGGATATTGCCTTACAGGTAGTAAGGGGGAGTGTTTAGAGAGATTCTAAAACTCTGTAAAGGTTGACAGGTGAACCTGTGCTCGTAAAACCTGTGGTTAGTGGAACCCAACAGAGTGTTGGAGAACTGGACGTAGGCAGTGTTGGCCGAACCAGTATAAAGTCAGTGTTGTTTTAAATTATTCCTAGATTTTTAGATAGCACAATTCACCCCCCTCTTGTGCGATTGCCACTTTCAAGTCGGGATGTTACCTTTCTTGAGACTGAACCATATTATCCACAGTCTTCAATTCAAGGGGAGAGTTAGGGTGAATTTTGTTAGTATCTTAAGTTTTGATGAAGACTGATCCCATAGATAACATAAGTAAATAAGTGTAAGTTACCTGAGAATTAATCAAGTAAAATCTTATAGGTAACAAATCACTATCGCTAGAGCTAGAGCCTATCGCTAATAGACAAAGAGCCATAGCAAATAAAGACTTAGAAATAACAAAGTTAATATCTATCGCTGAGTCTGTTACTATCGCTAGAGAATATTCTATCGCTAGAAGTTCATTGAGAACAGAACATGGATAAATAAAAGGAAGAACATCTAGCAGAAAGAGAGACCAAGTCCTTGAGCTAATGGAATCAACTAGCGATAACAGGATAAGCTATCGATAACAAAGTGCTTCAGATAATAGACATTCAGATAGCTAGTACCTGAGATCAAATAAGTTAACTAGCGATAACATAGTTACTAACGATATCACATCTAGCTATCGATAGAGAATGCTTTGAAAACTCCTTAGCTGATATATTGTCTCTATCTCTTTGAGCTAATGAAATGTTCTATCGATAACATCCACTGCACAAATATTTTGTCTCAGCTAACAGCTTAAGTGCAGGACTCACACTGTCAAGATAGCGATAGCAAAGCATGCTAGCGCTACTGAAAAAGTTGACATGCAAGTACAGTGGCAGGTAGCAGCAGGATAACGTTACTCACAGTCTCTGTCTCTCTTATCTTATCCTCTGCAAGAACAGTTGAAGCATGAAAAGAAAGAAAGGCATTAACGGCTAGTTCTCCAAGTCTCCAACGGATAGAAAAGTATACAACCATATATAAAGACTTGAAGACATCAGAAAAAGAACGAGCACACACACGACACATTTACATGACTAGATGATGTGAGATAAAAATCAGAGGCTCTGCACAGAGTAACAGTCATATTCAAGTGAGCCCAGAAATGATGAGTTGAGCGCATTAGAAAAGAAGAGCTAGAGCACATATATTGTTCAGATTATTAAGCTCAAATTTGTATTTCATCCTACATTTTTTCTGTACTTAAGTGATTATCACAATCCGTTCATTAAGTGAACTTGTTAACTGAAATCCTCTATTGTTTGAGTTTGTTCTAAAGCTTGGTGCTTTAAGAACATGGTAGCAACCTTATAGGTAGTAAGGGGGAGTGTTTAAAGAGAATTCTAAAACTCTGTGAAAAGGTTGGCAGGTGATCCCGTGTTGTAAAACCTGTGGTAAAGGCTTCACAAGTGCCCGGCTAAACTTGTGGTTGTAAAGGCTTCTCTTGTGCCCGGATTAAACAAGAGGGTAGTGGAAATCTCAGGTGGAGCCTGAGGACTAGATGTAGGTCTGGGTTGACCAAACCAGGATAATTTCTGTTTGCATTATCACTTCCCTTAACCCTCTTAGTTTCCAGCATATCTAAATTATATTCTCTTTAGCGCATTTCATGTTTTTGAAACATTCTCATTGATAAACCAAAAAGGGTTTTTAAAGATTGATTTCATTGTGATTCTAGAAAAGAGAAGATTTGAAAAGAGTCTTAAGTTTTTATCCTATCACCCAATTCACCCCCCTCTTGGGTGACAGCCAGCACTAACAAATTTCAACCTTTGGAAGTTGTACCTGAGTCTAGACCCACTATTGTAGAGCCTATATCTCCTGAGTTTGAAACTAGGGAATCATCCTTGCCACCTCATAACAATTCAGAGGATAATGACATCACTCAGGAGAAGCAGTACAAGTTCTATACACAGAGAGGTAAACAAGGTAGTAAGCCCCACATATCTGAAGTTGAGCCAGTTCCTAAACCGATGGCAGATCCTGTATTGGAGACTGTTGGTGATGTATCGGATGATTGTGAAAATCTGAACCTTCCTACTGCTTTGAGGAAGAAGAAGCGTTCCTGTACCATGCATCTTATTGAAAAGTATGTATCATATGCAACTCTGTCTAAGAATTATTGTTCCTTTATTACTAATCTTGACAAGGTCAGAGTTCCTAATAATGTCCATGAGGCATTGGAAATCCCTGAATGGAAGGAAACTGTTCTTGAAGATATGAGAGCTTTGGAGAAGAACAGTACGTGGGATGTAGTGGAGCGACCTAAAGGGAAGAAACTTGTTGGTTGTAAGTAGGTTTTTACCCCAAAATACAACCCAGATGGCTCTTTGAATAAATATAAGGCTCGATTGGTGGCGAAGGGCTTTACTCAGACCTATGGTCTGGACTATAATGAGACATTTGCACCAATAGCAAAATTGAACACAATCAGGGTAATATTGTCTATAGCAGCAAATCTTGATTGGCCATTACAGTAACTTGATGTTAAAAATGCTTTTTAAACGATGAATTGAAAGAAGAAGTCTATATGACACTTCCTCCAGGGTTTGATAAAGGAAGACAAGACCATGTGTGCAAGTTGAAGAGGTCTCTCTATGGCTTAAAGCAGTCTCCTCGAGCTTGGTTTGATCATTTCTCAGTTGTACTCAAGAATGAGGGATTCAAATAGGGACTTTCTGATCACATCATGTTTGTAAAAAGGAGAGGTGAGTTGAAAACTATTCTCCTTGTTTATGTGGATGATGTCATTCTCACTGGTGATGATGAGTATGAACTTGACCGGATCAAAGCAGCTTTGAATAAAGAATTTGAAGTCAAATATTTGGGAAAACTAAAGTATTTCCTAGGTATGGAGGTAGCAAAATCGAAAGAATGTATCTAACAGAAATACACCTTAGATCTACTCAAGGAAACTGGTATGCTTGGATGCAAGCCAAGCAGAACACCTGTGAGTGTTAAGAAGAAGAAGATCAAGAAGGACAGTAAAGAGAAAAGCAATGATTCTCCAAAAGGGAGTAGAAAGAATAGGGATGAGGAAGAAGTTGAAAAAGGAAGATACCAGAGGTTGGTGGGTAAACTTATCTATCTTTCTCATACTCGGCCAGATATTGCATTTGCAGTAAGTGTGGCGAGTCAACATATGCACTCACCTAGGAGGAAACATATGGAGGCAGCTCTTAAGATCCTCAGATATCTTAAGGGTACTCTAGGACGTGGGCTATTCTTCAGGAAGACTAGTGAGAGAAGTGTGGAAGTTTACACTGATGTTGATTGGGCAGGTTCACAAGAAGATAGCAGGTCAACTTCTGGCTATTGTACATTCGTTTGGGGAAACCTTGTTACGTGGCAAAGTCAAAAACAAATGGTAGTCTCCAAGAGTAGTTCAGACTCTGAGCTTCGAGCTTTAACTCAAGGTATTATGGAAGGATTGTGGGTGAGAAGGGTACTAGAAGAAGTATGTGTGTAAGTTAGTTTGCCTATGAAGTTTTTCTGTGATAACAAATCAGCACTGAGTATGACCCTCAATCTTGTCTAGCATAGTAGAACCAAGCATGTTGAAATTGATCGACACTTCATTAGAGAAAAAGTGGAAGATGGGATCATATGTTTGTCATATGTTCCTACTGGACGACAGTTGGCGAATATTCTTACTAAGGGACTCTCAGAAGATTTGTTTGAAAAATTTAACTGCAAGTTGGACATGATAAATATCTATGATCCAACTTGAGAGGGAGTGTAGTAAATACTAGGAAATATAGTATTAGGAAATATTTTATTCTCTAATTATTAGGCTGATAGTAGGGAGATAATTTGTTGTATTTCTTTCCTATTTGTTTCCTCTTTATTTCCTATTCTGCTTTGTGTAATTATCCCAGATTGTTTCCTATTATTTCTGGGATCAATGTGTATATATCCGGTGCGTGAATAATAAACATGGCGTTATTTTAGTATCTTTTGTCAATAAATCAATGAGCTGCCTCCACCTAAGTTTGTCTACTTAATTATTGTTAATCTCAATAATTTTTTTTTTTTGGTCAAATTAATCTCAATAATTGACCTTTGTTTGTCGTCTGGAATTCACTTGTCTCTTCAAAAAAAAAAGCTAAAATGACAACCCTCATGGTACATGTGCCTCTCCCACAAAATTTTCACAGGATTAATGGCATATTTAAGTCTCATGTTCTCTCTGTCATAGGATTTCAAAATGCTATATCCATCAATCCCATGTTAGATGATCGCTGTAATTGACCTTGAATTCAAAAATAAAAAGAGAAAGAAGATAAAGGAATCTGCAAGAAACAGAACAGCACATGAATAGAGGATAAATAAGAATAAAAAGGGAAAATGATGACACGTGTCTTTTAGCTGTTGAGATCTATGGCCTATGATTTCTTCCTTCGCACTTGTTATGTTGTGCACAAAGTGAAAGATTCATCAAGGCTTAACAATGGCGGATCAATAGTTAGTGTTACTGGACGGGTGATTGAGCATGTGTGGGACGAGAGCCGGAATAGCTTTGGCAGAGAAAGGAATCAAATATAGGTACAAGGAAGAAGATCTGAGCAACAAGAGTCCTCTGCTTCTGCAAATGAACCCAATTCATAAGAAAATCCCAGTTCTCATTCACAATGGAAAACTTTTATGTGAATCCCTCATAATAGTCCAATACATTGATGAAGTTTGGAACAACACAGCTCCCTTACTTCCCTCTGATCCTTACCTCAGAGCTCAAGCGCTATTCTGGGCTGCTTTTGTCAACAAGAAGGTAATCTCCTAATTTTACTGCGTATAAATCCAAAAAGACGCCTTGAGGTCTTACATCAAAATTTAGTATCGAACCTACTTAAACAGATTTGATAGAATTTCCCTTGACACTAGATAGGGCTTGTAACTCATGATGCTATATTATATTTTTAAGATGTGTGTATCTCAAGGTTATTTTTCTATCAAAATAGCCCATATGATAAAGCTTCCCTTAACAATGTGGGGGAGATAAGAGGGTAACAAAATGCAGGTGGGAGAGATGTTGGACGAAGGATATGGGCGGGGAAGAAAGAGGAGCATGAAGGGGCAAAGAAGGAGATGATAGAGAGCTTGAAGCACTTGGAAGAGACACTTGGAGATGATAGTTTCTTGGGAGGTCTAACCTTTGGGTTTGTGGACATTGCTCTGATTCCATTCTATGTCTGATTTCTACACTTATGAGCAATTGTGCAGCTTTAAGGTGGAAGCACATTGTCCTAAGCTCATTGCCTGAGCTCACAGATGCATCCAGAGGTCAAGTGTTTCCAAATCTCTTGCTGCTGAGAAGGAAATCTACGATTTTGTTGTTGACTTCAGAAACAAAATCAATTGGACTGAACAAACACTTACTGTGCAAAAACATATGCCAAGAATATACGGACAGATATAACGAGTGTTTGATATATACACTGTATTTGTATTTGTATTTGTATGTTTGAGTTTTGCTTTGGTTGTTTGTGGTGATTATACAGTTAAAATAGTTGTTCAGTGAGAATGGGTTATTGATGTTATTTTCCAATGAAAAATCTTGTTTTTTGTGCCTTCAACATTTGTGGACGTGCGTGGCTCCTCAAATTGAAACTAGGCTCACCCAAACCCATCAATAGAATCCTCTAAATCTTATAGTGACACCATGAGATTTCTGTTAAATCCTCAAAATTTCCTTTTAGTCTAGTGATCATGCCAATCACACTTATAACACCATTGATAATGTTTTGTGTGCAACTCTTGTCTTTCCCTTTAAGCTCCCAAATATAAATTGCTTATAAATTAAAATAATGTCTACCTATGCACCGTTACCCTTATAATTAGGAGAAAAATGCTTCATTTGATTGCTTATAAATTATAATATGTCTACCTATGCACCGTTGCCCTTATAATTAGAAGAAAAACGTTTCATTTGCGCCTACTACCATTTATATAAGGATGCTTGGAGGTGGATTTTCTAAGGATGTATAGCTCATAAATCTGATTCAAAGTATGTTGCAAAGAGACTGGGTTTCATGTGTTCATCACATTAGCTGAAGGAGGAACTTGGAGGCGGATTTTCTAGCAAAGAAGGCTTTATCCATGGGTTTGGATTTTCATATTTACTCCAGGATAAGTGCATGAAATTAGGGCCACTTAATTTAGATATTTCATTTGTTTTGTAATAGAATAGTTTTTGTTTGTATTTGTTTTTTCCGAAGATATCCAAAAAATGAGGATGCTTACTTTCCTAATTTTCTTTTTCTTCTAAAGCTATGGGAATTCTGAGTATCAACAATCTGAGGGGAAGGCATACTTTCTTAATTAAAGCCGATTCTTTGTCTTCTTGGCCAACTATTAGAGTTCTCTATGATCAGTTGAAATGTCGTTGATCATCAGGGGTTGTGTTGCTAATTATTGGTGAGATTAGTTTTTGTTTTTTTTCCTTATTTGTATGTATTTTTCTCACCTTTTCTGTCCTTCTCCCTTTATTTTTGCAGATATAAAGATTTAGGTAGCTAAGGATTGATTCTTTTTTTTTTTACATATTCCTACTTTTTTTTTCCTTTTCTCTCTTACGTAGCCATGGAGATTTATGTTAAGGTTTGCATTTTATGTAAATAGATATCTTTTTATTCCTTCTTTTGTTAAAGATTCTTTCGGTTTTGATTTCCTTTTCTTGGCTTTCTTCTTTTTCAATTCTTTGGTCATTCTTTTTTTTGGTTGATTTCAACAAAAAAAACTCCATGTCTTCATGAATCGTCTTTCTTTCTAATTCATCTCAACCATCAAGATATTGATACCCCTATTGAGCCTTAATTTATTTGGTGATATAAATTTTCCCTAGGCTAATATTTGTAAAATCAGAACTCATTGGTGACATAATATCATGATTTGTTGAGATAATCTAACTATTATAGTCTATTCTATTCATTCAGATAAACATATGATAATAATAATTATTATAAATTCAACTTCTCAATAACATAATTCAATTTATAAATATAAATTTTAATTGATAACAAAGATCTTACTAGTATCAAATAAAATTTGGAGACCTATATATAATTAATGGTCTTATCTAAGGTCAATAATAAACAATTCATCTTCTTCCCCACAATTTCCATGACAAGGCTTAAAGTCTTCCTTAATTCCAATTGAAATATTGATTCAATTAAATTAATTAATTTTGATTTAAAAACTGTAATAAGTCCGACCGTTTAAACTATTGTAACCAATGCTCCAAAAAGGTCAATCGGCTCCTATAATTCCCTTATATAATAATAAATAATTTATGATATAATAAAGGAATAATAATTTATCTTAGTAGCTTCCCCTTCCCCTTCCAAGCGCTTCATTGAACCTCTCTAAATTTTTCTTGGAAGCAAATGTTCAAAACTATAGTTTTCAAAATGATAATTATTTAGGTAACAAATAAGTGACTTAAATCATGTAAGGATATCTTATGAGCAATTAAAACTAATAATATTATTTCAATGAGATTTGTCAAGGATAAATATTCATGTGATATTGATTCCATGGGAAAATGAAAAAAAAAAAAAACAGATTTCTTAATTGTTGGAATTACATATCTCACTCCCAATCAAATAAAGAGATTAAATGATTGAAAATAAAATAAAAATGCGTCTCCTTCCCAATATTGCAGTTTATCCCCTTGGCTTCTTCCTTCATCATGAATATGAATATGCATGGTGCTAGTGTTATATATACACACAAAAGCTAATCAGCCCTCCCACCACATATTTCTTCTCCTCTCTTCTTTCTTCTTGATTCTTGACTTAAGGCCAACTTGTGTATGATATGATTGCTGATGTATATGATGACAAATGTAACACCCCAAAATTTAAAAAAATATATATAAGGAGTTATTTAAGGTTTTGGGAATGTTATTAAAATATTAAAAAGCTTTAAAAATAAATTTATGATGTGTTAGGTATTTTTAATAAATTTTAAAGCCTATTTTCTTTAAGAAACAGAGAAATAATTAGATGATAAAATTTAATTTACAAAAAGAATTAATAAAGGAATATTTAGATTTCTGGGATATTATTTAATAATTGAAAAGCCTTATAAATAAATTTGTTAATTAAAGCATATCTAAAGAAATTATTTTTGGAGTAAATTCAAATTAAATTGGAAGGGAAATGGTAAATTAAATTTTTTAAAGAAGGGTATAATGGGAAAGAGCAAATAAAAATGACAATATTTGCCCCTAATTGAAAAATATCTTCAGTTGTAAAATAAGGAACAAAATAATAAATCACCTAATTAAAATATCTCTTCTTCCTTATCTATTTCCCTTATCTCTCACGTGTTCCTATTCCTCCCCATATCTCTCTCTCACCCGATATCCCTCTGTTCCTCTCACTCTCTCCCTCTTCTCTGCTCCCCTGTTTCTCTCTTCTTTCTTGCAACCTCTGGCAATGACGGGTTCGTTTTAGGCGAAGGGAAGCTCAGAAACATCACGCAAAGCCTGATTCAACATCATGTGAGTCTCATCTTCTTCTTTCTACCCTTAACTCCTTCGATTTGTGCGATTTGAGCGAAATCCGATTTGGGGTTCTAGGGATTTTGGAACTTCTAAACCAGTCAAAAGTAAGCTTAGACCTCGATTTATAAGTTTTGTGGATGATTTTGAGTAATAGAGTGGTGTTTATTCGATTTCTTCACAAATCCCTTTTTCGGTACTGTTCACCCAATGTTGTTCTTGGTGTTTTCTGGGCAAGAATTGAATGAAACCTTAATTAAATATCAATTGGAGTAAGCTTAAGACCATAGTGTGTCTTGTATGTTTGATTTTTGAAGTTTGGGATTTTGTTCTTCTTCCCCTGTTTCACTCGGAGTGGAAATAATGTGATTAAGAGTAGGAAGATTTGATTAGTGCCTTGCATACTTAGTTTTGTAATTTTGGATTGATGAATGTTCTTCCTTCCCCTGCCCTGCTCTGTCCATCGAGTTCCTTGTTCTTTTCTCTTGTTCTATGTTGAATGTTCTGCTCTGATGGAAGGATTGATGATAGGATGATGAGTGTTTAGTTTTTCTTCCCTTTTTGCTTGTTCTAGCCGCTGGTTATATGGTAAAAGGAGGGAGATTTTTTATGATTAATTTTAATTAAACTTGTTGTAATTGTTGATATGTGCTGGATTGTTTTAAGTTCCGAAATTATGTTGCTTGTTCTTGAATTAGGCGATTTTCTGCTCTGTATTGGGCCATTTAAATGTGCCATATATGCTTGATTCTTTTGCTTTATAATTTTATTTTGATACATGATGAAGGGGCAGGGATTTGTGTTCCTTCTCTCCTTTCTTTGCTGCTATGTTTTTAATCAATAATGAATAAAAAGTAAAGGGTTGTATATGCTTGCAAATGAGGAATATAAGTAAATGTGTTTGTGTTATGATGGTTGAGTTGGAGACTGATTGTTCATGGGTGTTCCAGTTTTGAATTAAGTGATATTAGGAATTGATGTTGCTTGTGAAGGTGTTTGGTTTACTTTGATCTGTGATTTCCAAATACGATTGTTATTGTTTAATATCATTTGAAGATAAAGTATACAAGGAGTTCAGTGTTTTATAGTTTTTGTTGTTTGTTTGATTCTTTGTTTTGTTAGCCCTGTTCGTTTGATTTTGTTCTATAAATGATAAGATGAATATATAATCAGAATATGGTTAGGTATATTGCATTTGGTGAAGCTGTGGGGATTTTAGGAGTCTCTGATTTCTCTCTCAGTATGGGTTGATTTGTTGTTTTGGTAGAGATTTTAAGGATAATTAAAGAATGATAAAGATAGTATAAGGTGGATATATAGGGAGTTCTTGTGATTCTTCTAAGAATTCTTTAGCTAACTGAAACAGGGGTTTCATTTAGTTGTAAACAAAGCTTATTGTTTATAATATACAACTGAAATAGAAATGATTCTTTAAGTATTGGGCATCAATGGTTTGAATTTAAGCTTTGATTCCCATTGATAGGAGTTACGAAATTATTGAAATATCATTTGTGATTTGGATGGATAAGGGGTGTTTAAACGTTACTTTAAGTTGATTAATAATTTCATATATGTATGATTCTTGCTGGGAGTAGTATTTTACAACTGAATTATGATTGACTTGTTAGTTTGGGTTCATTAATAATGAATCACTAAGATGAATGTTTTAACATAATGTTTAGTTTGATTGAGGGGAATTAATCATTTGGGGGTGAATCTGATTTGAGCCATTGTTAGAAGGTAACTGATACAATAAAGCAAAAGTTTGGCTGTCAAAATCATGATTCATCCTTTGAGGAAGAGTTTGGGCACTTTCAATTAAAGAAGAAAGGCTTCTTAACATATATTGTAAGGTTTTGACAGTTTTCAATGGGACTTGAAATTTGAAGAAGCGAATGAAGATTTACATTTAAAGTTTAGTTGTGATTAAGCGACTAGTAATGATTTAATTATGGTAAGTACATATATGCAGGAAAGTGATGGCATCATAAATAGGTAATTAGAATGTGTAATGAATGAGGTGGAATGACAGATACTTTAATCTTATTTGAGGAATTGGTATTTTGTGTTATTAAAACTTAGCTCTTATGATAAAACTTAAGAATCAGTTATAAAGTACTGTTTTGTGATACTTGAAAGTTAGACAAGTGATTCAAACCATTAGAATATGTTTAGGAACACTAAAATAATATGTTGACGTTTTCCAAAAGATTATGACGAAGATGTAAGACATATATTGAAAAAGGGAAGGGTAGAAATAAATAATATTATAGAAATGTGAGAGACGCTGAATAATTATATTTAAGTATAGGTGTTAATTTATTATTTATATAATACATGTAAATAGTCTTGATAGTGGCATAAGTTGAGGAGGTCAGTGGAAAGGAAAGGAGCAGGCTCAGGATTAAGTTCTGGTATTTCAGGTAGCAGTTTATTTCATTACATTAAAAATTGCATGTATAATTTTGTAATATCTATTGTAAGTTTACATTATGCATGAAGGTCATAAACCTTGTTAATTCCTGCATGGAAGTTTTACTTCCCAGTTTATGGAGTACTCCAACGCTAGGTGGGTCACAACCTCTAGTGAGATTAGTTATCATAACTTAATTCTTATGAAAGAGACACCTTGCAGGTAAAGCCTCAACTAGTTAACGTATATATTGTTATCAGTGGCTGGTAGAGCATATAGCACAGGAAGTATTTGTAAGTGTACTATTTGTACAGGTTTATAAAATTTATACATGACAATGCATGCATGAAAATATCAGTGTATGAAAGAAATCGCTATTGGGATTTCCAATTTCACCCCCCTCTCTAAACATTTTCCAGTATGGTAGATTGAGAGAAGCTAGCTGGGGAAGAAGTCAGGTAATATGAAGGAGCAGGAATGCCTGCTATGTTCTATACCACGGTAGATAGCTATTTTGAAACCTAGTTACCTGTGTGTGATATAAGTTTAAGTAAATAGATCAAACTGGTAACTTGTAAAGTAGTTAATAATAACTATAAATATATGTATATATATCACTAATGATTAGTACGGCTGTATATTCAGATAAGTGGGTTATCAGTTGAGGTAACCCCAGTGTTTTAGATGTAGGAATAATAGGAACCTATAAGTAGATATTATATATATAAAGGCTTTTGCTCCCCAAGCACTATCAATAAAGGGTAGGACCATAAGAGGATTCAAGTGATTTAATTGTTTTATGAACCACTCTGATTTATAAAAGTTTTAAATTGTTCCAATTTGTCTGGAAAGCCTATTCCAACAAAAATGAAGTTGGAATAATATTTGAAAAGAAAAAGATTTAAATTTTGCGTATTTTTGGGCTTCTGGCATTTACAAAAGTGGTTATAAATCAATTAAAATGCTCTAGTATAGTAGTAAAAGTTTAGGTGTTACAACAAAAATATTTGGGTGACTATTGCTGGAAAATGGGTAGTTTAGAGAAAGGTTGCCCCATGCTGCTTGATTTGGAAAATCAATATGATTTTGGTTGATGAAGAGGTGTGTAGTTGATTCCGAGCATTATAGTGCGATTTGTGTTTTTGAATTCAATCTTTAGCAATGTAAGCTTTATTTCACCCAAATGTAATTACTAATAAAAGTTATATTTCTCCTTTTGATGCTTTGAGATTGAGGCATCTGTGACTTAATTAACTTTAATTGATTGCTATATGTCTTTTCTGGTTGATGGCAAAGTTTTCCATTTTGAAAATTTCAAGTTATATATCATAAGGTCACTTCTAATTCCTTAGCTTGAAGCTAGAGTTTTGTTCTTCTATAAAATATAGAGTTTGATTAAAATTGGGGTTATCCACTAAGAATTATGGTAGAAGGTAAAGGTTAGGGGATGTTGTATGGTGCCTGAAATAAGAGTTGTATCAACTGCCAAGATCCAACAGTAAAGTAACTTTCAAATGATTTATACACTATATATTCATATACTGCGGTCATCTTTTTCTCCTCCTTTTAAATATGATATAAATTTTTAAAGTGTATCCAATAAATGGGATATATTTTGAATATATAATTGTTGTAATGTATACCTTATCATACTTGAAAAGCTCTGACATTTAATTATGCTTTAGTTCAAATTGAACTTTATAACACACGTAATTACTATACAGTTGAATTCTTTTTTGTTGGAAATAACTATTGTTAAATTCAAAAAATATTCTCTATAATTCAAATATCTTCACTGAATAAAAATAAGTTATTATTGATTTCTTTAAATCATAAAATAATCCTAACAAATAAGTAAGATAGAAAAATTTAGAATAAACAATACAATCCGTGCAACGCACGGGGATTACGTCTTGTTGCATTCTATAACATGTAATTTTATATTATTGTACTATAAATTTTAATTGATTTATCACCACTTTTTTAAATGTCATAAGCCTAAAAATACTAGTAATTTAAAAACTTTTCTTTAACGAAACTAAATCAAACTTTCTTTCGAAATGGACTTTTCTGGCAAAATAATCAATATCTACTCTAAATCCTGTAAAAACGGCGTTAGATCTGTTTGCAATTGGAGGATAAAAAATACACTCCGTTAACAATTCCCTGCATTCATGTGCTGATACTGTTATGGGTTAAAATTCAATTGTGCTGGCAATAAATTGTATACATATATACGTTAAAATTTCCCTTATGGACCATTATTGTTTGCTTTTAAACTGTACATTATGGGCCATTATGCGTTAAAATTCAAATGTGCTGGCAATAAATAGTGTACATAATATTATTATTTTATATAAATTTGCGTTAAAATTCAAATGTGCTGGCAAATAATATTAATAGTATACATATATGTTAAAATTTCCCTACATTAATTCCGATGCGGTTATGCAAATTTGGGTCATTAATTTATATAAATTATTTCTATTAATAATATTAGAATTTTCCCTACGTTCATGCTGATGGATTTATTGGGTATTGACTCTGTGGAATAGGAAATTATGGGTGGATTTATTGGGTATGATTCATCGGTGCAAAAAAAAATACGGTTGATTAAAATTAATAATATTAATTAATAATTATTAATTAATAATAATTAGGCTAATGATAATGATTTAGACTCTTCTAATTCATCTGGCTTTTTTCCTTTTTTTTCCTTCTGAACGTTCTATCCATGTCTTTCCAATTCTTCTTGTAGGTAAATACTTCCCCTTCCCAATGGTTGAATTCATTCCCTTTCCCTTGGCTTCTTCCTTCATGGTGTCTTCTAATTTATCTAGCCTTCTTCCTTTTCACCTTCTCAACATTCCAGCCATGCCTTTCCAATTCTTCTTGCAGGTAAATGCTTCCCCTTCCCAATATTGGAATCTGTTCCCTTTCCCTTGGCTTCTTCCTTTATGGTGTTGGTTATAAATATTTGTGCACGCAAAAGCTATCCAGTGTCCTTCACACAGCTTCTTCCTTGCTAATTTCTAATTCTCATGCTTCATTGTTGATTCTTCATTTGAAGCCAAAATGTCTAACGCTCATAATGATATGATTGGGGATGTCAATGATGACAAAGATACATTGGTGATAGTTGCTCGTGTGATCAGAAAGTAGGTTGTTTGGAGAAAAACCCCCCCTCATTTAATATAGACGATTGGCATGATTTTTGTTGATGAAAAGGTTTGTAGTTGTTTCAGAGCAATCAATATAGTTGTGTCCCTTTGAAAAAATTTAGTTATTTGGCAAACTAAGTTGTATTTCACCTCTCAAATATAATTTGCTAATTATAGTTTAATTTCCCTTTTCAGTGTTCTAGGATTACGGCATTTGTGATTAACAAGAATCTGATTAATCGCTATAAGATTGGCATGATTTTGGTTGATGAAAAGGTTTGTAGTTGTTTCACAGCAATCAATATAGTTGTGTCCCTTTAAAACAAATTAGTTATTTGGCAAACTAAGTTGTATTTCACCTCTCCCTATTTTTTCCCAATTTATAATTATAATGTTATAATAAATTATAATTACCTTAATTATCTTTTCCTACTCGTGATCCTCCGCGCTCTTTCGGGACTTGCTCCCCCTACTTGGTATCAGAGGCATCAGTTTCAACAATTTTGAAAGAAGAAGGGTCAGGAAGGCTAAGATAAGGAAGTTGCTTAACCTGGAGTTTGATTTGCTTGACAATATTGGAAAGAACGTCTGTCCATGGAGAAGGGTTTTGTTTAAGACGCTGATGGAGTGGTTTAAGAAAGTTTCTTAAATGGGGGATAAAGTCAGCAACATAATTTAAACATCCTAAAAATCTTTGAAGTTGTTGTTTCTCAAGGATTTGGTTAGGAAACTTGTCAGCAAATTGAATGGCTCTGTCTATGGGGGTGATAGACCCTTGGTAGATCCAATGCCCAAGAAACCTGATCTTAGTTTGGAAAATAGAAATTTTCGGTTTAGAAACTACCAATCCGTTTGTTTCTACAACCTTCATAAAACAATTTATATGTTTAAAATGTTGATCAATTGAATGAGAATAGATCAATACATCATCAATATAAACAATGATGAACTGGCTATAGTCATTAAAAATCTCATTCATAATTCTCTGGAATTCATAAGGTGCATTTTTCAACCCAAAAGGCATAACATTCCACTCATACTGTCCAAACGGAACAATGAAAGCAGTTTTGTACCTATCTTTTTGAGAGATTTGGATCTGCCAAAATCCAGATTTCATGTCAAATTTTGAAAAGATTTTTGCAGAATATAATCGTTTTAACAGATCAGATTTATTAGGAATTGGGTATCTAATCCATCTTAAAGCATCATTCAAAGGTTTATAATTTATAACAAGTCTTGGGGCTCCTCGTTCTAGTTCAGCATTTTTATTAACATAGAAAGCAGCACAAGACCATGGACTTCTAGATTTACTAATTAATTTTTTATTTAAAAGTTCTTGAATCTCTTTCTTACAAGTTTCAAGAAGCTCAGAAGTCATCTGGATAGGTCTTGATTTTGTTGGGATTTGAGTTTCCAAGAAATTTGTTTCATAGGGCAAATCAACAACATGTTTTTTACGATTCCAGAAAGCATTAGGTAGATCCGAGCAAATATTTTGGTGGATTTTATCTAAGCAGTCTTGAATTCGTTGTTTAACTTGTGGCTGAGCTAGCTGTGTTTCAATTTCTTTAAAAGAGATGTCTTCTCTTAAAAAGTTTATTTGCTGTTGTTTTGAAGAAATAAGATTTAATTCTTTTATTCGAGGTTTTTGTGTAAAAGGGAATGTAATTGTTTTCCCTAAGTGCTCAAAAGATATTCCATCCTAACTAGTTAGATATGGGAATATGGAACCAGCAAAGGGTTGTCCCAAGATGATTTGATTCCCCATATTTTTAACTAATATGAATGGTTGTTGAACACGAAATCCATTATTTTCAATAACAACATTTGTAATTTTATATTTAACATCTAGGGGTGTTTGGGCTACGCCACTAAATCTCTCAGTTGTTTTTTCATAATATTTGGTAGGGACAATGCCTTCATTAAAACAATTAGAAGCTGCTCCTGTATCAAACAAAACATGTTGTTCTAGAATGAGTTCATCATTAATAATGATTTTAGCAAGGATATGAAATTTTGGGATTAACACTTTAGAAATTAAGTTAATAAATGTTTCATCATGGTCATCAGTTTCATGACCTGAAAGAGCTTGTTGTTCATTTGTTTTATGGGATTCAAGTTGGATATCTTGAATTTGGGATATTGCAGCTGCATGTGTTTCTTGTTGAAGTTTAATATAAGAGACCTCATCCTTGAGATTATGTATCTCATGCTGGAGATCTTGTATGGTTGCAGGTTTAACAGAATGTTTGAACCGGTTTATGGTTTCTGTTAAATCATATTTATTCGAAATTAAAGATGGTTTATTCTTCAAAGAACTTGGGTTTTCATTGAGAAGTTCTTTAAATTTAAACAAGTATTTGCCCTTTTCATTATCAGGAAGTTTAGTGATAATGTCAAGGAGTAAATCTTGTTCTTTAGTAATGACATTAATAGAAGAAGAGGATGATTCTTCAATGTCATCGTCTTGGATATTGTTTAGGTCCTCTGAAGAGCTTTTGGTATCATCTGTCTCAGATTCTAGTAAAAGATTATTAATTTGATCAAGGATTGGTTGGTCAATATTCCTAATCTTTTTAAGTTTTCGAGTGAAACGACAGTATTTTGAAATGTGCCCTTGTTTGCCACATTTAAAACATTTTATTTTAGTTTGAGAAGGATTATTTTTGGGTTTAGATCTAGAATCTTTGTGTGGCCACCTAGGGGTTGTGTTGGGTTTATACTTGTGGTAGGTTGTTTTGTCATCTCTGAACTGTCTCAGTTTAGATGGCTTAGATTTTTTACAAGCAGGAAAGCCGAACTGTTCACAGAATGTGCCCAGCTCTTTACTCCTTGTAGCTTTTTCTTTGGCAAGCTGTTTTTGAATTTCGTCATCCTGACAAATTTTAAGAGCAGTCTTTTGGACATAAGAAATCAATTGTCCATACTTAAGCATTCATAAGGGATGTTGCCATCATGTTGATTTCAAAGTTTTTCTCTAACTTTATCACCCAAAGATTTAGGTAATCCAGCTAAGAATTTTTCTTTCCAAAATGGTTGATTGGCATCATCTCTTGTAAGTACTCTTTGTAAAAAGTTATCTCTATACCAACGAAAGTCGGATAGAGTTCTGCATTTAAGATTTGAGAGGAGTTCTGCTGATCTGTCTTTCCAAATAGATGGATCTCCAATAAAATGTTTAATAATTGTAAAAATCAAAGTGTTTACAGAATCAGGAATAGAACATCCATCAGATGTTATGGGTGTTCCATCCGCTTCAGTTTTCACAGAGGTAAATATGGCAAGTTTGTCTTCAGAGGAGAGATAATTATCCCACCAGCCTTTTAGTTGTCCGGAAAATCCGGCCACTAATAGGGTGGTAATGGATTCATCTGAGGCATTGTTTTGGGTTTGGTATGCCGTACTTACCATTGTCATTTGCTGAAGGATTTGTAATATATTTGTTTCACTTTGACCATCTATGTTCCATTCATAAATATGATCAGCACTGAATGATTTAAAATTCTGATTGAATCGTTCTTCTAATAAAATATCAGGAGGCGAAGCTCGGGAATAATAAAGTTTAGAAGGTTTTTTCCAATTTTGATTATTGATTTGAAGTGGGGTTGATTCTGAAAGTTTAGATTCTGTGTCAGAGTCTTTTTCAATATTCATTACATTTTTTGAGGATGAGGATGTTTGAGTTTGAGGTGTATCGGGGACAACGGTGGACTGGAGTTGGCTAATCTTATACTCAACTTGTTTTAATAAATCAGCTCTGTTATTTAAGAATTCTGACTTAATCTTTGAGCTAAGTTGGAATGGTTTAAAGAGTGGGGCCTCTAATTTAGGGACGAGTGATTTACTAGTGTCAAGCAGAGGAGCTGTTTTTTGGATCACATGATCCCCTAAAGTTTGGAGGTATTGATTAGTATAATTATTTTGTTCTAAGATATTTTTAATATCTACCGGGTCAATTGGGTTTTTTAAATTTTTATATTTAAAAGATGAAGCAGAGATGTGTTAAAGAGAGAGACTTAGAGAGAGAAGATCTAAGTATTCTGAGAATCTCTTCCCTTCCCTTTCTTTCTACTTCCTTTGTTTCATTTCTTTGTAAGTTTAATGTTCTATTAAATAAAGCTTTATATTTCCCAGTTATCTTATTACTTTCTGCATCATATCCTTACCTCTTCTGGGAATCAAAGAGGTTGTTACAATGAACTAGATTGGTAGGTTCTACCGCCTCAGTTCATACGCCCTTTGATTCTTACAGAACACCCCCTTCTACATCTGCATGTTATTTATGTTTTAAAGAAGTGTTACTTCTGCTCTACTTCCTTTTCCTTTTCCTACTCGTGATCCTCCGCGCTCTTTCGGGACTCGCTCCCCCTACTTGGTATCAGAGCCAGAAGGTGAAGTAGAGATGTGTTGAATAGATTAATTTTTCTTCTATTCTATTAGATCTCTGCTAAAAAAAGAGTTTTTCTGCTCAAGTAGCCTTATATTATAGTTCTTTGTTATTATACATGAGCCCATCCGTGAGATGTTTTAGGCCATAAGTCCAAGAATTAGGCAGGCGGTTACCTCACGCAGTAGTGTATAATAGCCGAGACACTATATTTTGGCTAGAGTATAATTACCTTATTTACAGTCTTTAAGTATCATATTTAATCTCTTAGGCAGGTATCTAATTCATAGAAGCAAAATCATTTTAATCATCACACCACTACAGATCCGGAAGGTGAAGATACTAAGGAATGGGAGTATGTATCTCTGACTTTTTACTCCGTACTTTCCTTCTCTTGCTTACTTTCTACTGATCATTCTTATATCCTGCTTTCATTACGCCTTCCTCTTTTCACCATGTCCTTTTTATTTCGCTCGTTTTCTTCTCGTCATGGTTGTAGTAGTTCTTCTTCTATTCCCATAGACACCTCAAATAACGAAGAAACCTCCTCAAAAACTTCTAAACATATTTTTAAAGAAGAGATTTCTTTTGAAAGCATAAACCAACATATTGATGATTAGGTGTTACCCCCAATAGCTTTAAATACACTCTATAAACAACAAGATAAAATCTGGTTTTCTGCTTCTAACCATATAGTTAGAACTGTTGAAGAGTCTGTCTCTGTCCACCCTGATAAACATGATTTTTATCTCCTTTCTCAAAAATCCATTGAAAGACATAAGAAAAAATGGAACTTTTTACACATGGGAAGTGTACAAGTGGCCATTAAACCCCTAATTCGAAAAGGTTTAAACGTCTCAGCCCTAGTGTGTCTATTAGATAATAGGCATAATGACTTTTCAGATTCACTGCTGGCCGCAGTTGAATTTGGTCTCCACAATGGTCCAGTCTATTTTAACTACTATCCAGATAGGATGGTAGAATTAAAAGATGAACAAGTCCGTGAAGTGTTAAAACTAAAACTTAAATTACATGGTTTAAACATGAAACAAGGATCTATACCTGCTACCTTAACATATCGGGTGCACTATAAGGTCTCAAACTCATCTAACTCTTTAGCCCAAGTGCCACCGGATAATGGCCAAACTATTATCTTCTTGACAGACCAAACCCATGTTAATTTGACAATCCCCAAAACTATTATGTGGAATGACGTTGAGTTACCTGATGATTGGACTTTAGAAAAAGCTTCAAAACCTGCTCCTTGTCCAATAAATCAAGTAAGCAAAGTCACCCAAACAACTGATGGGACTGTTAAATTATCATTTGAAAGACCTAGAAGGTCTTGCTCTTTCAGTGTTAGATCTGCTTCCTTATACGAAGACTGTAGATCCAATATAGAACCAACAAGGCATTCTTGTTCTTTTTCTAAACCTCCGTCTGTCATTTATATGCCAGGACCCCCTTCAACAACTCCCAGAAACATTCCTCCTCAAACAAATGTCCTAATCCACGGAGTTGATAATTCGTCAAACATTCCTCAAACTAGTTATGAAAGAGCTAAAGACTCACTACCACCACAATCTCCAACTTATTCATCAATGAATGCAGGAGAACCTTATGAAAATGTGCCTCTCAACGAAGGAGAAAACTTCCAACCCATCAATGTTTTAGAAAAACAGTTCTCTATCGATAAACAAACCCTTAGAGAAGAATTTTATTCTGAAGATAACCAACTTCAGAGAAAATGGTTTTTCCAAAACTTTAAACGATCCAACAGACAAAATATCCAAAATAAATTTTACAATTAAATTATTAATATATAATTTACAATTAAATTATAATAATAATTTCCAAAACTTCAAACTCCCACTATTATAATTATATTTTATCTAAATTATTAATATATAATTTACAATTAAATTATAATAAAAATTTTAATTATAATTATTAAATTATTTTAATAAGAATAATTCAATTATAATTATTTTTCATATTTCTTACTAATATTTATTAATAAATAACATATTATTTAATAAAAAATTACAATTAAATTTATTAAAAATTTATATCATATACGTGTATATGTTAATTTTTATTAATATTTATTAAATATTATTTATTTATTAAATATTTTTAAAAATAAATAAAAATAATATTTTAATTTTAAAGTAATATTTTAATATATTATTTATAAATCAAAATAATAATATAATACATAAAATTAATGATGGAAATGTTCCGTCTATAATAATAATATTTTAATATATTATTAATAAATTAAAATAATAATTAATAAAAAAATTACCGAGGTAAATTTCGTCAGTAAATTTATCAACGGAATTTCCGTCGGTAATTAATTATTTTAATATAAAATTTATAAATTAAAATAATAATTTATTTATAAAATAATAATTAATAAAAAATTACCAACGGAATTTTCGTCGGTGATTAATTATTTTAATATAAAATTTATAAATTAAAATAATAATTTATTTATAAAATTTCCGTTGGTAATTTAACAACGGAATTCCGTCGGAAATTACTGACTGAATAATTTTTGTTGGTAATTCCGTCGAAAATCCGTCGGTAATTACCGATGGAAATTTATTCCGTTGGTAATTTGAGGTTTTTTTGTAGTGCATGCTTCCTTAATCTCCCTAAATTAGTCAATTGGATCTTATATTAAGGACGATGGTAGTATACCGTTGCTAAGAAACACATTAGAAACCAATTCTTCATGCATCTATGTGGACTTCAAATTTATAAAAAGTAAAGAGGTCAAGACTTTCTAATTCACAGGCAAATTAAAACTTAGAAAAGTTCACCATAAATACTTGACTGCTCTGATAGGATATTGTGATGATGGCACCAACATTGCTCTCATCTATGAGTATATGGCTTATGGAGACTTAGCTAAGAATTTATCAGGTATTATTTTCCAAATGATCCCTCAAGTCCATCAAAATCTTATTTCTTACAAGGAAGTTAGTAATAGGCATTCAAACAATCCCATATATATAACTAAGTATACATCTAAAGATGAAGCTTGAAAGTTACAACTGATTAAATTTTTTCTAAACTTATTTTAATGCAGAGAAAAATGTGAATGTCTTGAACTGGAAACAACGGCTACAAATTGCAGTGGATGCCGCAGAAGGTTCTCAAAGAAAGAAATCTTTTTTCCCCTTGATTTCCTGTGTTGATCCTCAAAATTTCTTCTTTTTTAACTATAAGCTTGGAGTATCTGCATACTGGTTGTAAGCCAACAATTGTTCAGAGAGATGTTAAATCCAGAAACATCTTACTCAATGAATATCTTCGGGCAAAAATTGCTGATTTTGGATTGTTATAAATATTTGCCGATGAAGATGATACACATATATACACTAGGATAGCTGGTACCCCAGGATATCTTGACCCTGGATAAGCTTTTGCCACCTCTAAACTACTTAAGCTTTAGTCTTCTTTTCTTCTTGTTTTGCCCCCTTAAACCATAGGTTGAGTTCCAAGGTTTTATGTCATACAGGTACAATATGTCAAACAAGCTTAATGAAAAAAGTGATGTTTACAGCTTTAGTGTTGTTCTGCTTGAGATAATTACAAGACAACCTACCATAGCCAAGACTGAAGAAAACACTCACAGAGTTTAATGGATTAATGTCATGCTAATTGGAAGCAAAATTGGTGATATTATGTGTCATACCCTGAAAATTTAGAGGTGACCGGCCCAGAATATGAGAGAACTCACATCCCTTAAGCTTGAAATATATGAAAATTTCTATGCTTATATGCACTACAAAAAAACATGAAAGGTAAATTTACTGATGGAATTCTGTCGGTAATTTATTAATAAATATTTTTTAATAAATTATTTATTAAAAAATTATCGAAGGAATTTCGTCGGTAAAAATTACTGACAGAATTCTGTCGGTAATTTATTAATAAATACTAAAAAGGGTTAAACATCATTTTGGCTAAGTATCAACTTGGCCAATGAATAATAAAAAGTCTCTTATATGCCAAAGAATTTTTAAAATCGAACAAGTTGACCAACACCGTCAGAGGAAGCCAAACGGTCGTTAAGTCCCTTCCACATGTGCACATGTCACTCACTATCCACATCATTTTGCCCGCCAGCTTGGCAAGGCCACGTGAAAAAAAAAATTCACACCTCAAACCGAGATAGCTGAGAGAAGATCTTTAATATATTTCACACTTTTATCTTTATTTAGTATCATGATCATCATCATCAACATCACCACCAGCAGCAACAAAAGAATACCCAAATAAAAAATACAGGTGAAAAAAATTGAAGTACTCCTTTTTCCAGCATCTCACACTCCAACTTTTTTTGTTGATACAAAGAAAATCAACCTCATTACAACCTCATATCAGAGGCAAGAAGATGAGAAATAAAACATGGAGGAGAGTCAAACACGAACACCCCTTCAATTGCAAATAGAGATTCCTTCGCTAAACGATCTGCCACAGCGTTAGCTTCTCGACAACACCACTCTATCTTCACGTCCTATTCTTTAGCTAACCAGCTTTGAATATCCTGAAGTAAGGAACCCTCGGGGTGATCAGACGGCCACCCTAATTATCTTCAAAAACAAAGCAAAGAACATACCTTGATAGTGTGGAGGAACAGCCACCTGCCAGCAGAAAACAATTACTGGAATATAAAACTAGATTAACAGATATGAAACTAACAGATCTGAAAATTACAGAATTTAACCAAACCAAAATTAGAACTAATTATCTTCAAAAACAACAGATCTGAAAATATAAAACCCATAAATTAACAGATCAGTCGATTAAAATTTTTCACGAGAGCATCAGATTCCTGTACGATCTGAGAAAAAAAACAGCGGAAGGCAATGCTCACAAATCTGTTCATGAGAGCATCAGATTCATGAGAGCATTCCAACGAAAACCTGTTCACAAATCAATTCAATAAATGCAGTAATAAATAAACAGATCAGGTCCTTCAGATTCGCTCAAATTTCGGCCCTACCGAATCCGAATTCCATTTCAGTACAACAGATTCAGATTCTTCTCTGTATCAAAAAAAATGTGGTTAGGTTTTCAAATCTGAAATTATCTTACCGTATTAAGAGCAGCGAGTAAGGTATTGAGGTGAGGCGAAGATTGAAGAAGACGATGAAGGCAATGAAGAAGAAGGAACCATACGGAGAGTATATTCAACGACCATGAAGAATAGAAGTCACATGAAAATCCGAAGAATGAAAGCGAGAAAAACATGAGATGGAAAGATCTGGGAATCGAGGAGGGTGAGGAAGGAGAGAGCGTGATAATCTTCGGATTGAACAAGCTTCAGATTGAGCCATACACCCCTCAATAAACTTACAGGCAAGAATCTGAAAATCGATTGAGCAGAGATATGTTTGAAGATGGGGGTGACGATTTTGAGATGGAGATTAAAGCCTAGCTTCGCATACATATGCAGGAAGATCTTCTGATCTTATTTCTTCCCTTTTTTCAGTGATTGTGTTTGATCTATGAAATTATAATTTTTTGTCCTCTTTTTCTGTTTATGTGCCTTTTCTCCAATTTCAACTTAAAAAAACTCTCTTATGAGGAAAAAAAAATTCACATACGCTTGCCAAGCTGGCGGGCAAAATGATGTGGATACTGACGTGTGCACACGTAGAAGGGACTTAACGGCCATTTGGCTTCCTCTAACGGTATTGGCCAACTTGTTCGATTTTAAAAATTCTTTGGCATATAAGAGACTTTTTATTGTTCATTGGCCAAGTAGATACTTTGCTAATAGTTCATTGGCCAAAATAATGTTTAATCCTACTAAAAAATCAATTATTTATTAAAAAAAGTACTGATAGAATTCTGTCAGTAATTTGTTAATAAATATTAAAAAGTAAATTATTTATTTTAATTTATATTAAAAATATTTTATATATAAATTAGTTAATAAATAATATGTTATAAATATTAATAAAAATTAATATATACATATATATATTACAAATTTAATTTTAAATTTTTTATTAAACAATATGTTATTTATTACAAATTTAATTTAAATTTTTTTTAATAATATATATAATAAGATAATAAGAAATGTCATATAATAAAAGCAATTCACAAAAATAATATTTATTATAAATATAAAATGGAAATACTAAATATAATATTATCAGGTAAAAAATACTAAATATAGTCTAATGTATATGAATATACAATATTATTTATATAAAAATAATATAATTATTGATATGTAAATTATATATTAATAATTAAAAATATTTCATAATATATTAATTTAAATATAATGTAAAGTATATATAAGATCAAATATAATTATAGTAGTGGTAGTTTAAATATTATAAATATAATAGTTTACAAATAATATCATAAGGTCTTCATAGCTTAACTGGTTAAGGCATCAGCACGCGCGCATGAGGTCTAGGGTTCGAGTCTCCAATCTGTCACATTTCAGACAATTTGTGGGAGCGACACGTGGCTGCATGTCGGAGCCACACGTGGCAGAGTGTGAGAGAGGACACGTGGCATAAATTAAGAAAAGTTTTAAAAAATTTACCGACAAAAACCAAATTTCCGTCACTAAATTAATTAGCAACGGTGAAATTACCGATAGAATATTTTTCATTGGTAATTTCGTTTTCGTCAGAAATCCGGCGGAAAATTGAAATTACCGACGGAATTTCGTCGATAATTCTGATTTTTTTTGTAGTGATGTAAATGTATTCACAATATATATATATATATATATATATATATGATAAAGGGTATGATTATATTTTATATAACAAAAGGTATAAACTTTCTTAAGAATTTCGGCACAATTTCCATTGTAAATGGAATCTCTAAGAACTATACAACCGCATATATTCAATAACAGTTCAACAAAAGGAGCTCTGCTCCATACTAACAGGTATACAACATATCTCAAAGACATGGATCCTAACAACAGTTTACGTGGAGCTCCTAAAAATATCATAATATAACACATAAGTTTCAATTTGTTTTACACTAATTGGGGAATCCATCCAAATGACGCTTCAACCTCAAGTCAGTAGTATAAACCATCAACGGTCGGTATGAGAAGCAGGGCCAGCCACACAATGTGAGACCAAAATATTTTATAGTGAATAACGTCCCATTAATAATATTTAATGGAATGCATAAAAGAACGTAATTGAAACAAATTTGACTTTTGATAACAAAGAATTATGCTAAATTTCAGCTTCGAAAGTATATAAATATAAACATGAATAAACCTATATAAAGATCATTAGTCAAATGTGTGATCAACATTTTGCTTGATAAAATTGATTTTTTTAACAATAAATCTCAAAACTCATCTCTTCGTAGGACTTCAACAGAACTAGTAACAAGTGCGAACACACAGTCCACGAGGGTAACTAACCAAGCGTAGCAAAAGGCCACGAACACAAGTATGGACACAAATCCATGAGGGTAAGTAACCAAACGAGCGCAGTACGAGACCACGAAACAAGCATAGGTACAAGACCCACGAATAACAAGGTGAGAATGGATCCCACGAATATCAAGCATGAGTATTGTGCCCATTAATGTCAAGCGAGCTTGGGGTTAATTGTTTGCCGTCAAGCGTTAACCACAAGCGCACGGATCGTAAGTAGTATAAAATATCGTTCCCACGGGGATTTGGACTAAAATATTGACCAAGCAAAAGGCTAAGTGAATTCAATCAATTTGAACTAAGAAAATATTTTTGGTTGTGTAATGAAATATTGAAATCTATCTCCAAAAACTAGAAAGTGATAAAGAACAATGGTTCTTTTGACTTAAATGATTAAATAGGGTCTAGGATTATTTATCCCCTTTGCATTTCATAAGACATGAAGAACTCCCTCTCAAATGGTATTTTTCATAAATATATGTATTTGTCTAAGGTTCATATGCATTTGACTAAGCTCTCTCAAGTCAGAATCAAGTTTATCTTTCATTAAAATGCACAATCTCTTGCTGCAAATAATGGAAATCCCCTTTGAAAACCAACCCTAATGTGACAATGCAATGTTAGTAAAGATATCTCTAGTTTACCAACAAACTTTCCATTTATCATGTAAATTTCAAGCCAAGCATGATTTTAACCAAGTTCTACACATGGATTAGCTCTCTCAAGTCAAACCCACACGAACAAATCAAACTAAATGGCAGCCAAACACTTAGAAGCATGAAGAGAATGATAAAATCCACACATATATATTATTTACTACCAAAAGAGAGGAATAATCAAGTCTTAATCCATATAAAGGTTCAAAATAATCCTAGAATGGAAGTTTAGCAACTCATGGAGAGAAAACCACAAATCTGGAAAATATGGATAGCCATGGCAGTAAGTTTAGAGAAGAAAGAGAGAAGAACAAGAAAAACCAAGAGAAATGAGGTTGAATCTCTTCAAATCTTTAATCTCCACTTGAATCTCCTTAAAAATATCCAAACTCTAGCTTAGAAATGCTCCCAAATAGCCCCCAAAGAAGTCCTAAGTCGAAAAGTTCTGTTTGAGTGTGAGTTGGGGGTGTTTTAAAACCCTATTTTCGAGCTGAGGTGTTTCGTGTTTGCAGTCTGTCAGCATTTTGGTTGCATCCAAAACTTCTACCTGCATTCTTGGCTATGGCCAATAACTCTCTGCTTAGAAATTTCTGGGTTTGGCTGCGGCCAGTTATTTTACCTGCACTTTTGGCTGCTGCTAATAACGCTCTGCAGACTCCTCTTTTCAGCTTTATTGGTTGCTCTAAATCTTCTTTTCCACTTCTTACTCCTTGATTTTAGCTTCAAATGCAACTTAAATGTGGCTTACTTGATCAGCTTCAACAACATAACAAGCAATGAAATCTACAAAAGTCAAAGTTGATAAAAAGAGGGTAAACTATTAACATTTAAATTAAGAATTCAATAACTTTAACCTAACTATTAACTTGGCACATTTTCCTATCATATGTATATCAAAATATGCATAAGTCCACCCAAAAAGTGTAAGAACTATATGAATGTGCTAAAATGGCATGAATTTCGTGAGGTTAACATTAACCATGGCGAGCCAAGGGCCAATGGAACTGCCGTGAACAACCCGTGTTCTAATTTCAGTCCTAACAATGTTCTTCAAGTGTGCATGGGGTCAATTTACTCTTTCAAACTAACAAATCCTCTTCTGTTCATGAAAACGTGTGCAAAGAACTTTTCCAATGAGAGACCCAAACATGAAATTCCGAAAATACATCTCAAATGATTTACTTACAATGCCATCCGTGATTGTTCATCAAAAACAAGAGAAAAATAACCAATTGATCATCAAATATAGTAGCGAACCCTATTTCAATAACACAAGCTCACATAATATCTATTGAATTAATAAACCATCTCAGAATGAAAATTTGTAAATCAAAACTTTAAATCCCTTACCATTTCTACATATAGTCATGTGTTATATTGTAAACAAATCATAATGACTATATAATAATAATCTCAGCCCTCTTCAAAATAATAATAATACTTAAGAAATTCAATAATTTGATGATAAAACAACTTATAACTTGTAAAGTATCATTAATAGAAATTCATTTGGGATGTTATTCCCTCACCAGATGCTTTTTCAACTATATAAAAAATTACTCCCGCCTAGACATTTTTGCAATTATATTCACTCCCTAGCTCCCTATATCCATAGCAAAACCATTGTCATTTTTTTTTTCATAAACGATATATGATTTAAAAATTCATGTAATAAAAATTCATCAACAGCTTAACGTAATCTAACCTAGCTTGTCACAATCATTGTTAACATTTAAGCATCACCCACTTCTTTAAGTTTTCTAACAACAATCTCTAACAACCAGAAAAGCAACCAAAATCTAAAATTTAGAAAAATAGAAATAGAACCCTCAATTTGAATCTTGTGCATAAAAAATGCTATATAATCCAACCAATTAAGCCTCACACGATTCATTTTTTCAATCTCTATGAAAGTTAAATAACCCTCATACTATAGATTTCCCGCCACCCACATATTTGATAAGCTTTTCCTCAAAAATACATCTACTTCCTTCATGTTATCTCATATGTTGGTCACTAACACTCAAACTTGGTTAACCTCATGCTCCTGGCATCATTTAACGTAACAATTCCAACAAACCAACGCACCATCACCAATATCAAATTCACACCACATTGAACGTAAGTAGAGGTATAAGCTTTAGTCTTGCTCATGGAGAATATAGTCATGAGTTAGATTAGTAATAGACATTACCACACTTAACTATCATATCCAATATTTGATCCTAACAAACTCGAGAGAACACCTTCCATTTCTCTTTGTCGCCCCCTCTTTTCGTTTCTTTCTTCTTTCTTCTTTTTTTTTTTTTACATGCTTCAAGATTCTATTAGCAGTCCAAAAACCTTGCCACTATCACACGAATACATATACAAGTAACATCTTTGCCTCTCTTTAAAGGCAAGAAAGTCAAAATTTAAACTGTCTCCTTCCCTTAATAACAACCAAAGCAATTAAAGAAGAATTGCCCAAAGTCAGTACCTTAATTACCTCTATTTTCAGCTCCCCCTTTGAATCCCAACATTCCTCCTACTGTTACGCATGGCAGCTGGAACAAAGAGAAGAATCCAATTTTGATTTACCCACACAAAACGCACAATGACAAACAAAAGAAATAAGGGTGCAGCTTCAATATATCACATGCACTTCAAAAGGGAAGGAATTTTTTGACATACTCAAACTTTCCCAAATTCGCGACAGAAGAAGGGAGAGACAAGGCCCAACCATCCCTTAATCCGCCAAGAAGTGCAGAAACAGTGAAGGAAAAAGAGAGTTCGATTGTCCTAACACCCACAAGAGCAACCAGTAGTAGCTAGACAAGTGGATGCCGACAGTAGGGAAGAAAGACGGCGCCGACGTTACGAAAGAAGGACGGCGACAAGAGAGAAAGGGATAAAAATCTGATTATTTTTTTTTATTTATTTCAATAGGCCTTTTTTTCAGTTTTGTTTGTTTTTTCTTGTGGACCTTATCCAAATATTCACATAAGGTATTCAGAGTTATATACAAAATATGAAGATGCTAGAAATTTCATGGTTTCAAAACAAAAATAAAACTGCTTCTTTAGCACATATGAAAGACTTATGCTCATATCTTGAAAAGTATATGGCAAATAAAATTGCTGCTAAACCACAAATCTATTTTTTTGTATTAGCTTAAGGGTTGTTGAAATATAATCAAGAATACATTATTATAAAGTAATATTATTGTTTCCATGGTCATTACAAAAAGGAAAGTAATAACAAAAATATCATTTTCCCTCAATGACAATAAAGATAATTTCTGTGTACCTTGGTTACTCTTGAGGAAAAAAACATTCAGCATTTAATATCATAAAAAAAACCTTATTGCTTCCATTTAATAACTCATTTTTTTTAAATCATGTTTTTTTTTTGGCTTATTACATTATGGATTCAGGATTAAAGGGAAATGATTTAACATCTTTAGTTGCCTTGGGTTAAATTCAAAAATACTAAATTATGCAATATAACACAACTCAGGTCGATTCTCTCGTGGAGCCTCTTTATTTAAAATCTCAGGCTAAACTAAGCATCAAAAGAAACATTAAAATGGGTTTTGAAATTGTTTTTATCTATCAAATTACTTGTTGATGCAATGAAAATAAATTCTATGCTACTCTTTTTGGTCTTTTTAATAAATAGAGGATGACTTAATGAAATTGGATTTGAGAAAAATTTATGATGGAATGCTCCTTGGAGATTAATTACTAGCTACCCTTGTCTGAGAAAAGATATAGGGGTAAAATTATCTAAAACCCAAACACGGTTTTAGGTCAAATAAATTTAATCAATAATTATTCATAAACGCTAGGCTATAATCACCAATTAAATCATTTTTCATAAACAACTTAGTGTGTAATTAAAATTAGTCAAAGCAATTCGGTCCTCTAAATGCGAATGTTCACGGAAACAAATGCTAAGCTCAATTAAATCATACAATCAATCAAATAATATAATTCCGTTGAACTCAAAAATAGGAATTAGAAATTAAGGGATCAAACCACAAATACCAATCAATATTACAAAGTTAATCAATCCACGCAGAGAAATTAAACGACAAGTCTTAGTTCTACAATCATATAACAAAACCTAACATAGGAAATTGAAATATAATTAGGAAAATGGATGAAAAATAAACAACTTCCTTGGAAGAAGCTTTATAGCTCAAGCTAGATCATCTCCTCCAAAAAACACAAAAAGATTGGCTACTCATGGTGCAAATCACCGCTACAAATTATCTGTTACACCAAGAAGCCATGGATAGATGATTGGAAGGTTGATTGTAGAAGATGAGATGAAGAAGCAATGAAAAAAGATGAAGAAGATAGTGGATAATAGTAGGAAAATGGTGAAATTGGTGAAAATTAGTGGTGGATGATGACCAAAGATGATTCTTGATGAAAGATGATGATGGATGAGTGTTAGGAACTCAAAGGCGCCGTCAGTTGTTCTTTTCTATTCGAAAAAGCGGATGCTAAATGCTCTAAAGTGTTGAATTTCAAAAATTGGGCCACGTATACAATTTCTAAAAGTTTTGAGCAGTTTCTATAATTTTCCCCAAACTGTTCTGTAACTTTTCAGAATTTGATACGGCCTTTTGAGGGTAAAAGGGAGTAGAAAAAATATGAGAAATATAGAGAAGGCCTTTGGAGATTCTGTCATCTCTAGTAGCGACACTTTCTACCTTGTGCCGCAATTCCTCATAAGATTGACAACAATAATTGTTTTTCAATAATTTTGATAATAAAGTTGTACAAAGGGGTTTATGAGACTTTACTGCAATAAAATCTCTTGTCAGGGGTTCTATTGTCATTTTCTCATTTTAAATTGCTGACATGTCATGGTGTTAGACTTTACTCGATCATGTTATCAGGTTAATAAGAAAAACTTATAATTTCAACGCATCATTTAGGGGTTGTGGCAAACCATCCTTGAAAATCTATTTGTATATGTGTATATATAAATAATAGACAATTTTTATTGTACCCTTTAGCATTTTTATATATTCAAAAGTGGACGTGTCTTTGTCTTTTCCACGTCATCAAAACAAAATAAGGAGATTATGATTATACAATCATTAAGAGCGTGTTTAATATCGCGGTTTGTGCCAAAGCTTAGTGACGCAGGAAAAGTCAGATTGAATAAAAAAAAAAAAATTAGCATCGCGTTTTCTCAATCTTGCTTTTGAAAAAAAAAATGTCAGAAAAAATTTACAGTAATAATCTCTAACTATTTTCTCTCGCAATATCCTTCTTTGTGCCAAAAATATAATTTTTTTCAAATTATTTTTCTTAAAATAAGGGAGGAACTAAACCTTTAAAATCTTCAAAAACACCCCAAATTCCTCAAATATTCGAATAATACATAAATTTCTATTAATTGATTCCTAATCATCTCCACTAATCATCAATAATTTCTTAGGATGTTACAAATTTCACTTTTTCTTTCTAAACTATAAGAATATTATTATATGTATTATTTAATAAGAATTATGTCATTTTTAGTAATTGTTCATCTAAACTTGCTTTTTAAAATAATCATCAAAACATGTTTCTAAAAGTTAGATTAAAAAAAGACACTTCTATCATCACAAATCCAAATATAAATCGCATCACGCAATTTAACTTTTGTCCAATCTTACTTTTATAAAAGTAAGATTGAAAAAAAGTCAATTCTCCACCGTCATTCCAAACACAGCGTTAGTCTAAGGGCCTGTTTAGGGTGGCTTTTAGAACTATGATTTGGAGAAAAAAGCTGGAAAAGTGCTTTTTTCAGCTTTTCTGATAAAAGCTGAAAAAATGGCTTTTGATGAAATGAAAGTGTTTGGATGATTGTTGTGAGAATAACTTTTTCTATGTGAATTACTAAAAAGGATATAAGTTAATGTGTTGGGAAAGAGAGAGGATAAGAGCATTTTCAGTAGATCAATATGAAATGTATAATGATGATATATTTCTACCTAGTACTTTGTATAAAAGCTGAAAAAAAACAGTTTTTTCTCAAACCATGGTTTTAAGCCCAAAACCATGGTTTTGGATCAAACCATGGTTTGGGAAAATTTTCATCTGTTTGGCTGAGAGCTTTTGAAACCATGGTTTTGGACTCAAACCATGATTTTAAAGGCCACCCCAAACAGGCTCTAATACAGTGCAATTGATGCTCCAGAGACAAGTCCAAGTGTACATAATCTGTACATGTGTATTCTTGGTATGAATTAAACAGTTAGCACATGGAGAAAGTCTTGTCGACATACTATATAAGTATACATATATATATATACACACTATAGGTGTAGTCATTTCAAGGTTTGGCACGTAACCTTTTTTTTTGTCCGACATATTTGAACTAGTTAACAAAATGTCAACCGTTTGCCCAAGTCAAATGCAGACCATGTTGTTTATTTATTTGTATTATACACGCAGACTAGTTTTCATATTGGACCTTCTACTTAAACATATAATTTCATATTTTGGTGAGATTACTTCTTATTGCTGAATTGAATTAAATAGGTTTAAGTAAATGGAAATTTTCACTTAGCCGCTTTGTATCAATTTTACTACAAACAGCCACATAAAATTTTGAAACATCATTACACCCTCCAGAGAGAAAATGAAATGAAACTTTGAGGGTCGAATGATTTACTGCCCTTGTATCATTTGCAGAACAAATATAAAAATTTTCAAGATAAGTATGATGATTATAAAGGTATTTATATAAGACAGTAAGTGAATTTGCAGCAACGTAACACTTAAGAAAAGAAAGACATTTACTAAAAAACATGTCATTTACTTATTTACAAGACAAATATAGGAATTTTCAATGTAATTATGCTTATTTCCAACACATATGAAGGTATTTGTTATACCGTGTTTCTTGAAAATAACTTCATGTGTGATGGAAATAAGCATACTTATAAATAAAAGTATTTGCAAGACAATAAGTGAATCCGCAGCATCACTTAAGAATAGAAATACATTAACAAGAAAATGTGTCTTTGACTTATTTACAAGACAGATATAATAATTTCCAAAACAAATATACTTATTTCCAATGATATATATGGATGTATTCCAAGACAAATAGAAACCTTCATATGTGTTGAAAATAAGCATACTTACATATGAAGGTATTTGCAAGACAATAATTGAAACCGCAGCTACATTTAAGAAAAGATAGACATTTACAAGAAAATGTGTCATGTACTTATTTACAAAACAATTATAGGAATTTCCAGGGTAATTATGCTTATTTCCAACATATATGAAGGTATTTCTCAAGACAATGTGTCTTGGAAATATCTTCCTATGTGTTAGAAATAAGCATACTTGTCTTGAAAAATTTTATATGTCTTGCAAATAACGCATGTTTTCTTGTAAATGCTCTTTTTTCCTATTAATTGTGGCATTAGATTCATTAATTGTTTTGAAAATGTCTTCATTTGTGTTAGAAATCAGTGTACTTTTCTATGAAATTATCATATTTTTCTTGCAAATAACCATGTTAATCCTTTCAAAAAGAGACAATGTCAATAAAGCCTTTTGACCCTTAAAATTTTCTTTCAGTTTCCCTTATGACTTATGAGGTACATTGATGTTTCAAAATTTCTTAGGGTTGTTTGACATTAAATTGCTAAAAAAAGAGGTTAAGTGAAATTTTCCCTTCAAAATATATATATATATATATATATATATATATAATATTTGGTTTTTAAATTTACCGAGTGTAATTTTAATCCCTTAATCTTACCATTAACAAATCACAAAGTATGCTTAAATTTTAATCCTTTTAATATAATATTTTATATTTTTTAAAATAAAATATTATATTTTCTATTTTATTTTTATTTACAAAATAAATATTGTATTAAAGGATAAAAAATTTAGCATGTTTTGTGATGTGTTAGCACCATTTAAATTCAATGAGTCCTTGTATTCCATTAATGAGATTTACTATGTTAAAATTAAAGATTAAAATTACACCCTATAAATTTAAAGGACTAAATTGAAACTTGCTGAAATTTAGAAGGTGAAACATATATTTTAGTCAATTAATATTTGTTGAAAACGCAAGGTTCCATCTAGATATAAAACCTTAACCTCTGGTCAACGAAAAAGAACTATATGAAAGAGAAGTTCATGTTTTAAGTTGGACAATTTGACTTTAGAATATTGGTCAAAAATGAGGAACTGCTTCTACTTTTTTCTTCCCCGTTGTTTATATTTTTCAATGTTATTTGATGTTACTTGCAAAGAAATATGGATTTAATGAATGTCATAATTAGTTTTCCAAAAGCTCTGCAAATCCTTTCAACTACTCTAAACACAATTGCAAATGGCAGGACAAGTTCTATTCACATTACTTCATCTTGCTTTGACTCTTTCAGTTCTTGTTCATTCCCAGAATCAATCAGGTAAGCTAGTTTCATCTTGTTCATCTCACTGCAACCCAAATCATCTTGTTTCATACTAATCAATCTTACCCTTATTTTTTGCAGGATTCATCAGTATAGATTGTGGACTTGTGGATGAACCAAGCTACACAGATGAAACCACTTCCATATATTACACTTCAGATTCCAACATCATATCCACTGGAACTAGTCACAGCATATCACCTAAACATAAGACACAGAACCTTGAAAGACAGTTCTGGAATGTTCGGAGCTTCCCAGAAGGGGAAAGGAACTGCTATACTCTTACTGCTCCTCAAGGAAGTAGCGCTAAGTACTTGGTGAGAGCCATGTTCATGTATGGGAACTATGATGGTGAAAATTCCCTTCCCAAGTTTGATATCTATCTTGGAGCTAAATGGTGGGACTTAGTGATGTTTCAGAATGAATCTGAGATAGTTACAAAGGAAATCATTTATGTTGCTTCATCTGATTATGTTCATGTCTGCCTTTTTAACACCAAAAATGGTACACCTTTCATATCAGTCTTGGAGCTAAGAGTTCTTGACAATGATGCCTATCTTGTTAGCTCTCTAAGCCTCTTGGCTCGGTATGATCTAGGGTTGCAGGGTGCTGAATTAGTCAGGTGAGAGCCATTACATCTTCAAACTCTCAATAACAGAGAAAATAGGAAGACATGCATGCTTGAGATTGATGGTTTTTTTTTTTTTTTCTGGAAAAAGTGAATATTTACTTCTTTAACTCTTTTCAATTCTTTAACCCTAACACCATTAACAAAAAATTGATGACACTGAAATTTTAAATGTCAACAAAACGTTCTCAAATGCTCTGTTTAAGTTTAATGTTCAAAAATCACCATGATAGTTACATGAAAAATATCATTTGCGACTAATGGTGTGAGGTTAAAAGATTAAAACGATACTTTATAAAATTAAGAGATCAAACTGAAACCTTGAATAAAAATAGAGGACTAAATGTGCACTTTTTTTTTTTTAATTTAGCATTTGTTATCTTATGAGGATTTAGTGTGTGCCAGTTTAAGTTCCACAAACTAAATTAGACTATCTTATTAAACAAGGAACTAAATTGCATGAAAATATCTATAGATGAGTAAGTTAGAGAAGGACCTATCATGAAAATTGGGTTTTATTTTTAATGCTCTCTGATGGTCTAACTTTTTTCTAAAGATACCCAGATGACAACTATGATCGAATATGGAGACCTCTTAACTCAGAAGACTGGAAACAGATAAATACCTCACTCCCTGTGGACCAAGGATCATCATCAACATCATCATATGGTTTAATAACTTATCCACCTTCCATTGTTATGAAAACAGCATCAACTCCAGCAAATGTTAGCAACAAAATAGAAGTTCATTTCCAGATTGGGAACAATGCATCTACATATTTTTCATACTTGTACTTTGCTGAAATACAGAAGCTCCAAGCAAATGAAACCAGAGAATTTAACATGTTTGTGAATGGAGGACTTTTCGGTTCTGATCTCAGTCCTTTGTACCTTAAAACCCAGAATATGTTGACTTTAGAAAGTGGACCATGGCTCAATATTACGATCAATAAAACGGACAGATCAACTCTTCCTCCTCTTGTAAATGCCATTGAGGTATACATGGAAAAGAATCTATCACAACCTCAAACACAGCAAGCAGACGGTATGTTCACTGGTTTGCAAGTTCTGTTAGTATTGTCAGAATTAGTACCTGTTTGGATCAACTTAAAATAAGTGTTATTGCGCTTCACGAGACAGAACCCCGTTATCATATTTACCTCGTACAGCGCAAAATCACTTCTCTACTGATAATCCAAACAGGCATTTAATCTTTAATTAATTTGACTGACATGCTTGTATTATAAAAGTTGATGCTATCATGAACATCAAGTCATTTTATGGGATCAAGAGAAACTGGCAAGGAGACCCTTGTTATCCACAGGCCTATTTGTGGGATGGTCTTAACTGCAGCTTTGATGGATCTATCCCACCAAGGATCATATCCTTGTAAGTTTTGCATAAAATGGCCCTAAAAAGTTGAAGACTTTATGGTTTGAGTTAATCCTTTTCAACAATAGCAAAGAACTTCATATATATTTTTTTTTCTTACAGGAACTTGTCCTCTGGGGGTTTAACTGGAAATATAGCTCCAGATGTATCCAATTTGAAGGCCATCAAGTATTTGTAAGCATCTCAATCTCTTGGATGAAACTAGGAATTCTTATAGTTTAGGACATGTGAAGATAATTTGTTTTCATTTTAGGGATCTGTCGAACAACAGCTTAGTTGGAGATGTACCCAATTTCTTGTCTCAACTGCAGTTCTTGAGGGTTCTGTAAGTAAACTATTTCAATTTTCATCTGGGTTCTCAAATTCTTCATGCAAACATATATATTCTTTTTAAGAAAATTCAAAACTGATATCTTCTTTTGGTTCATTGAAGAGACCTAGAAAGCAATCAATTATCAGGAACAATTCCAACAAAACTAATTGATATGTCAAATAATGGATCACTTAAATTCAGGTATGCTCCATTTGATGTATCTATGTAGAGAGAATTCCGATCCATTGCATTCATCAACTCTGGTCAATGGTCATTTTGAAAGTATCCATGTCATTTTTATAAACGGTCTTTCTGTTAACAGAGATACTAATGGGATATAGAACCCTAAATTCCCAACCCCCAAACGATGGGATATTTTTTATTTTTATAATTTAAGTGAGTGTTAGAAGATGAAGTGAAGTTAAATGGTTGTACATTTTATTCTCTTAGCTGAATTGTATAGGACACCCTAACTAAGCATATAAGCTCACAAACTTGTAAAACTTATAAATGATCTCCCTAAACTCTTTAATTTTTGTATATAAACATATTTCATTAGTTAGATTGCCATATTACTACCTTTTTTTGTACAAATAACCCTCTTCAACTTTGGTTTATGCATATATAATCATCCTGAAATTTAGGTTATGTGCATGTGTAGACAATATTTTACCCAGTGTTTTAGTTCAGAGAACAATTGATCATTTCTCAAAGTCAAGAATAGCTTTATACAATCTAGCATTTTAGTGCCCTATTTATCACTAATGTTTTGGTGAATAGTGTGATATAACATATTCTTTTCATTTTAAATGCAAGTTTTGGTGGGAATACAAATCTTTGCTCTTCAGAAGATTCATGCAAAAGTGGTCGGGAAAAGTTCATCATTCCATTGGTGTCATCTCTAGTAGGAGCTTTCATACTGATTGCAGCCACAATTACTTTCTGCTTATACAGAAGAAAACAATCAGGTACCTGTAGAATGTTTCTATTCGTAAAAATTCCTTGTGATAAGTAAAGAGGGAAATTTTTTATTTCTTGGATATAGATGTTATTAAACAACAAACACAAAAGTCAGCTTCCTTTTAATGAGCGCAGTCATCCTACTTACCAAAGAAAGTCGGCATGCTTTTAGCTAAACAACCAAGTTAGAAAGGGTTTTTTTTTTTTGGTAAAATAACTATAAGGTCCTAAAGAAGGAATGCAATCACTAAAATATTTTACTATAAGTGAGCAACATGCAATGATAAGTTCCAGCGTAGGACATGATAACAGGTCCATGTTATTTACTTGTTGTGGGACTTTTGGTGATTACATTCTATCACTCGAACCTCATAATTATTTTCACTTTTTTTACTGCATAATATTTCTTCTCTCACGGTTTCCATCTCTATATTCAGTGAAGCTGAGTTCTTATTCCAAACTAAACAAAGAGTTAGGGCTGAATAAACGAGAATTCACATATGCTGAAGTTTGTAGCATTACCAACAACTTTGAAAAGGTTGTGGGAAAAGGAGCATTTGGAATAGTCTACCATGGCATCTTGAGTGACACTCAGGTAGCTGTCAAAATGCTCTCTTCTTCAGCTCAAGGTCTAGGATATCTTCAATTTCAGGCAGAGGTATAGTGCAATCATTTCCTTCAAAGTCTTCATCATAAATATATTGCGTTAGGTCCATAATATAAGATTTAGTTGACTAATTTGGGAAGATTAAGGAAACCAAATAAAGTAATCCAAATTGACTAACTTGGGGAGATTAAGGAAGCTAAATACTCCTCTGGTCCTATTTATAAGTCACTTCCAGCATATTTCACACAGACCAAGGAAATCCTTAAAACTCATTAACTTTCTACTAAAATCCAACAAATTTACAACTTTACCCATATTTAATATCCACTATATCAAATGAAAATAAAGTCAACATATAATAAATGAAGGGTAAACTTGTACATTTACACTAAATATTTAATGATGTGACTTATATATAGGACCAAATAAAACCTTCTCTCTCTGCCCTATAAATAGGACCAGATGAGTAAGTCTTTAACATGTTGAATGTATGTGCTTCAAGTGTTGTGAGGATTATTTATTTATTTGTTTTATTAATATTATTGTTTTCAGATCAATTAGTTTGCATAAGTCAAATCGGTTATATTTATGTAATCCGATTTTATCTATTTGTTAGTTCTTAACTATTTTAATTTTAGTTATTTATGTAATCTTATTCATAGCCTATATATTGGCTTGTGATGATTAATAAAATTAGGTCAATCATTTGGCCTCACATATTTTCGCTCCATACATATTTATTTTTTCCAACATAATCTTCCCAAATTTGTAAATTGGGTCTTATATTAAGTACCCGAGTTAGTATATTATTGCTATGAAAACATTTTATCAACCAATTCTGCATGCATTTATGTGGACTTCAGATTCATAAAAACTGAAAAAGCTAAGTCTTTGTGATTCACAGGCAAAACTTGGTAAGGTCCACCATAAACACTTGACTGCCCTGATAGGATATTGTGATGATGGCACCAATGTTGTTCTCATCTATGAGTTTATGGCTAATGGCGACTTAGCTAAGAATTTATCAGGTATTATTTGTCACATGATCCCTCAAGTCCATCAAAATCTTACTTTTTTCAAAGGAAGTTAGTTATAGGCATTCAAACAGTACCATGTATAATCAAATGTACCTCAAAAGATGAAGCTTGAAAATTACAACTGAGTAAATTTTTGTGAAACTTATTATATTGCAGATAAAAATGTGAACATCTTAAACTGGAAACAACGGCTCCAAATTGCAGTAGATGCTGCTGAAGGTTAGCAAAGATCGAAAGAACTCTCTTTTCCCTTCATTAATTTACTATGTTGATTCTTCCATATTTATGCAGCAAAAGTTGCTTCACTTCTAATTGTAGGTTTGGAGTATATGCATACGGGTTGTAAGCCACCAATTGTTCACAGAGATGTTAAATCCAAAAACATCTTAGTGAATGAATATTTTCGAGGGAAAATAGCTGATTTTGGATTGTCAAAAATCTTTCCTGATGAAGATGATACACACATATATACTAAGATTGCTGGCACCGCAGGATATCTTGACCCAGAGTAAGACCTCTAAACTGCCAAGCTTGAATTAATTTTCTTTTCTTTTGTGGTGAACCCATCTCTTGGCCGGTCCAGTCAAGAGTTTTCGACTAGTTTTTTTTTCTTTTGAGCTTAAATTAACATTGTCTTGGGTATAAAAAAAATAGTAATCTATCATATTTGTGCCTTAGTAATTCTGTTTTGTTATATTCTGTGTTGTTTACATATGTGTGTTCTATATACCATTGATAAATGCTTGTTTATATAAATAATTATTTAATTATGATTGGTCTAATCCAAGTTGACCTTTTCAATCGCTAACACTTGAATAACATTGTCTTAACCAGTTTATTGATTAGTTTTGAGTAACTAATTTTCCCCTTAAACCATAGGTTGAGTTGCAAGATTTTATGTCATGCAGGTACAATATGTCAAACAAGTTGAATGAAAAAAGTGATGTTTACAGTTTTGGGATTGTTCTGCTCGAGATAATTACAGGACAACCTGCCATTGGCAAGACTGAAGAAAAAACTCACATAGTTCAATGGGTTAATGTCATGCTTGCTGAAAGCAAGATTGGTGATATTGTGGATTCAAGATTAGAGGGGAACTTTGATATTGATTCTGCAACAAAAGCTTTGGATACTGCAATGTCTTGTGTGGCACCTTCTTCCCTGAACAGGCCAACAATGAGTCAAGTTGTGGTGGAATTGAAACAGTGTTTAGCTATGGAGATAGCTCGTGGAGTTCAAAGTAAAATTGATTTTTCATTCGGAGAAATCAGTGGAGAGAATTCTCTGGCTAGATAGTTATCATCTTGGTAGGGTGCTAAATATATTGTGTTCTTTCTTCTCTTTATAGCATGTTACGTAAAGAGATAGCTTATGTGAAGAGGAATTTGATAGACAAAATATTTTTATATCTATTTGAGAAGGGTAAAAGGTCAAAAATGACCATGTACTTTTGCTCAATATTTATCTGGCACCTTTTACTTTTTTAGGGTTCAAAATTGTCCATCAACTTTTAAAATTGGGCCAAAAATATCCTCCGTCTAATTCAACCAAACCTCCGTTATCTTTATCGTGTGGGGCCCATAATTTTGTACAAGCGTGCAGCTAATCCCCTTATATATATAAATATATTATTCTCTTACACTTAAATATATTATTCTTTGTTTTTAGGAGATGAAGACCTAAAAAGATAATTGGAAAACGCATGAGAAGATAGCATCAATATCACACGCATAGTGCACACCACCATTGATCATTGTTCATCGTCTTCCAAACACAGCCACACGTCACTGTTCATTCGAAAGAGAGGGAGATGGCACCGGAGTAAGGATAGAAGGAACTCCAGTTCGCCGCCTCTTATCGACTTTATCATCTTTGAGCCACAAGGTTGCTACTTTTTCTCTTTTCTTCCTTGAAGGCAGACACCATTCTTCAGCGATATGGATATTGAAGTAGACGCCAGCCAACCATTGCCTTCTTCATCCGAGTTGCTCATCGTTATCACTCTCCAAAGGCCCAAAACCCACCTCCTAATAATCTAATGGCTATCACTTTCTTCTTCTCCTTCTCTAACCTCTCCTTCTTCTCTTCTTCTTCCTATCATAAACATTTCAGTTTCAATCTCAGATCATCCTCACAGCTTTCCCCTGCCACCACTAAAACCGGCGCCAATCTCACTGGCTTATCCGCCGCCCTCCACCTCACCTCCCACAACATCCCCTTCCTCCGGCTTCCAAATCTTCACCACCTACCCCGAAGCCCAAAAGCTCCTCGATTATCAATTCCTCCTTAGGTCACTTCGTCTTCATCGTTGATGAATTCCGAGAGAGAGAGAGGGAGGGAGGTCACTGTGGTTTTTCTGGGGGAGGATAAAGAGAAGAGGATCACATGGTCAACAAGGGGACTAACTGCACACCTGTACAAAATCATGGCCCCACACGATAAAAGTAACAAAGGTTTTGTTTGATAGACGGAGGAATTATTTTTGGCCTAATTTTAAAAGTTGATGGACAATTTTGAGCCTTCAAAAAATAAAAAGTGCCCGATGAACATTGAGCAAAAGTACAGGGACATTTTTTACCCTTTACCCTCTTCGAGAATGATATGCAATGTTTGTACTAAAAAAACATTGTATTCCTCTTTTCTTATTTATAAGGTAGAAAGGAAGGGTCTTTTTTTTTCTCCTATTTATAAGTTAAATCATTAATTTTTTCATATGAATATACAATTTCACCCTTCATCCGTTATTTTGTAAAGGTTATTTCCTTAAAAAGTGTATAAATTAGATAGCGAAAAAGTTAAAAAGATGTTAAAGATTAAGGCTGAGTGAATAAGATAAAATGCTTTTCTTTCAAACTTCTAAGTAGAAGCAAAAAAAGAATGTTGTATTGATGTTATTTATCCCCCTTGTATTTAATAACCTCTAAATAACCTCCTCTCACAAATGCTTTTAATAAATATACATGTATTAACCTAGGGTTCAAAATATACTTGTAAAAGCTCTCTCAAGTCAAGAACAAGTGTCTCATTTCATTAATTGCTCAATCTCTTGTTACAATTAATAAAACCCAATTTCCAAACTCCAACCCTAATGTGGCTATGCAAAGTTAATAAGTATATCTCTATCTTACCAACAAAACCATCCATTCATCAAGCAAATTTCAAGTTCTTGCACAATTTCACCCAAGTTCTACATTTAACCTAGCTCTTTCAAGCTTCAATCAAATGAACAAAACATCTGAATGGTGATCAAGCATGTAGATGCATTAAGCAAAGAGTAAAATAAACACATATATACCATTAATCACAAAAGGAGAGGAGTATTAAAGAGTTAATCCATACAAGGGTTCAAAATAATCCTAGATAACAAGTTTAGCTACTCATAGTCAATGAAAAACTACAAATCCAAGGAGAAAATGTAGCCATAACATAAAACAAGAGAGGGAAGGAAGATGAAGAAAAAAAACCAAAGAAATTAAGCTCCAAATCTCTTCCAAAGCTCAATCCTTGCTTCCTTCTCTTCAAAAACCAAGCCTTAGCACCCCAAAATGCTCCCAAGTTGCCCAGCAAGTCAAGAATGAGAGCTTCCCTTCGTTTTCTAGCTTTTAAAACCTCATTTCCGTGCTCAAATGATGCTGTGCGTTTTGCTGCGCGACTGAGCTGCGGCCCAGATTTTTGAGCCGCGGCTCAGTTTTCTTCTGTCCATATTTGAGCTGCGGCTAAGAAACTGAACTGCGACTCAGTTTTGTTCTGCCCAGTTTTGAGCTGCGGCCCGAAAATTGAGCTGCGGCTCAATTTGCTTCTTGGAAAATTTAGGTTCTTTGTTGAAAATGAAATATTCCATACATCTTTTGCCATCATTTTCCTCATCTTTGATTTCCCAAATGCCTTGGCTCTAATTCTTTTTCCCAAAACACCTCTTGCACAATAATAAATTTAATGAGCTCATGTAAAACAAAGAGGAAATCCCAAAATAAGCATAATTTAGAACAAATTGCAACCAAAAACATCATGCCCACTTTTCTATCTTTGAGCATCCAAAATATGTACAAATGCTCCAAAAATGTATAAAATCCAATTAAAATTGAGCCAAAAGACATGAATTCCAAGAGATTAACACACCCCCAAACTTAGACTTTTACTCGTCCTCGAGTAAAACAAAAGATAAAATAGCTAGATTGGTCAATTATTCACTTACTATGCATGCATGAAATTATCCTCATTAGTTGCTCAAGAAATAAATTCAATAGGGAAGTAGTGGAATATTGAAAAATGCTAGATTCACAATTTCAAAGCAAGTTTGCCAACAATTTCAGTCTGTGTGTGTGGAGCTAGAAGACAATGTAGTTGCACTTGTCAAAATCCAAAGCAACATTTCAACATGTATGAAATATCCTTAAATTCAAGACTTCATTTTCCTAATCTTTTCCTCCCTCTCCACAAAAGAATTATTTCCCACAATTAAGAAAAATCAATGGGACTATGTAAGCTTGTAATGTGGCCAATGGTCTAAGTGTTTAGCTCTTTGAAAGAATAGGGAAGAAGGAAATCAAATATCTTGAGATAAATGATTACATTCTAATATTTTTTTTTTCATGCACAACTTTTTCTTTAGAGAAGCTCAAAATTCCCCCCAAACTTATCTCAAATTGGTTCTTTGTACTCCAAATCTTATTGGAATTGATTTTCTTTTTTTTTTCGCTTTCTTTTTTCTTTTCATTTTTTTTAAATATACACTTTTTTTTTCACTTAGGAGTACAAATTTCCAACTCTTGCAAACACTATTTCCCTTCCCACACATGATTCTACACTAACATACACATTTAACAATCATATCAATCCTCACCACAGTAAAATGTCAATTACCTCAAAATTCAGGTAGTTCATGGTTTTTCAGGTTATAAAGGGTAAGGTTCAATGTGGGTTCTAAAAAGAAAATTCTCCTGATTTTTCATTATAAGGCTCAAATAGGGTTTAAGTGGAAATAATACCATAGGTAGGCTTTAAAAGGATCAACCGCATTTAAAAGATGCCCAAATCACTTTTTTAAAAATTGTGGGAAATCATCAAAAGTGCTTCAAGAGATTCTAATATAGGTTGTAAAGTCCATCAATTGAGAATAAACATACAAATCAACTTGCGACAATTTCTCCTAACAAGAGCATTTCAATTATCCCAGCTTTTATGTGCAAAAAGGACATAATTGTCAGGAACAAGCCTTATATTGCTACTCTAGCATTCAAAAATATAATCACCATTCCCTATTAAGCATATAGTCTAAGCAACCATTCTATCATTGGATATGCACTAACTTCAAAAGATAATTAATCAATCTAACTCACAATTTTCACAAAGTTGCAAGCAAGAGTCCAAGTTCCAAGTTTCCAAAATTAGAATCCATGCCAAATCAGCAAAACAATTTATTCAAATCAACATCAAAATTGCCCTCACCCCCAAACTTAAAATGGACAGTGTCCTCACTGTCCCAAGGGATAAACTAAGGGCCTTCTCCCATGCAACAATACATTCCACAAAAGAAAGAGGTTGCAGGAAAGGCACAAAAATTTGTCAAGCTAACAATAAAAAGGGCAAGTGTCCAAATCCACAAGCTGAAATCATAGATATAGCCATATCATTCATGGAATTATTTGAACCAAGCAGCACATTCTATCCACAAGATCATCTTACAATCAAAGAGTCAGACCCACTATTCCATTCCACTTCACTTACAGTAAAAAAAAAAAAAAAAATTTAGACATACACATACCCCAACAGAAGCACAAGAAAAATCATTCAAGCAAAACACAAACAGAAATTTTAATTAAGCTACACACAAAATTGGAACCAACAAACAAGTTATGCTCCCTTGTTACCTCACTGCTACTGTCTCTTTCTCTTTGCAAAATAAAGCATTACGATATCCAAAAAAGAATCACCTTACCAAGCCAAATCATTAACTTTACAATTACTAAGCTTCGGTGCAATAAACAAAAAATTCAAAACTAGCATTTTCAAGTTCAACAAGCAAAATCACAGAGCACCATGACAATTCCTAGAACATGCATTTAATTTAAACATTCAGCACCACCATACGCATAGCAATGTACAGCTCCAATCCAAGTTAACAATTTAAGCACTTGGTACCTCAGTGATCAGAAATTTTGCAGAGACAAATCAACATCCTAACTCCTAAATGCTACGATAGGCCTGAATCTTATCCTTAAACCAGAACAGAACAAATTAGAAGAGCAGAGAAATCTCACCAAGACCAGGAAGCTACACGGGAAGGAGAAGTGGACAGCTGCAAAAATCTCTATGATTCCAGACCTGAAATGGTCTAGGCCGAGCTGGGCAAGAGGAAAGGTGAACTGAAACTAGCGATGGTAAAGAGAGAGAGAGAAATAGACAGGGGAGAAACGTAACAGTGGCTAAAATCAAGCCCAAAAATGCAACGTCCCTCACCGTGAGAATCCTTCAATTCTGAGATAAAAATGAGAGGAGTTGTGGTGACTAGGAGATGGCAGGGAGTTAGCTTTCTCGGCCGAGCAAGACAAGAGAGACGATGGACTCGAGCTAGCGACGGTGGTCGGAGGGGATGGCATCGGAGGATTCGGAACAGGACGGAGCAGCGCTGAGCAACTGGTGGTCCGCGAAGAACGACGGCCATTAGTTTAAGAATGAGGATGGCAGCTTCAGGGAGACGAAGGGTGGGCTTTCTTGGCACGGCAGAGACGACGGCCAGCGGCGGAGCTGATGACAGCCACCGGTGACTGCATTACGCCGGCGGACCATGGTGGTGAGCTAGATTCGAGATGGAGAAGAAGGGATGTTAGGGTTCATGGCTTTTGGGGGGTGTCGGGTTCAATGAAGCTTGGGGGGGGAACTGACCTTTTTTTTTTTTTATTAGTTGTATTATTATTATTATTATTATTATTATTATATACTGTAATATATATGTATATTTATAAATATATATATATATATTTTTTTTTTTTTTGTTAGGTTGAGTGACGCAGGAAGGGAGGGAAACATTGAATTTTTTTTTTATATAATTTATTTATTTTATTTACTTAGTTATTATTTATTATATATATATAATATATATTTTTTTTGGCCACAGCTCAAAAGCTATTGGGCTGCAGCTCAATTCTTCTCTGCCCTCATTAATCAGCGCTGAGCTTTAGCTCAAAATTTTGCGTTGTAGCTCAATTGTTCTCTGGAATATACAGCTCAAAACTGAGCTGCAGCTCAAAAAGTTGAGCCACGGCTCATTTTCTTGCTGTCAAAAAACCAGATTCATATCAGCAAAATGCACAATTTCCTACACTATGCCACACAATACAACACCACCACCACAATACATCAAGATTGGCATAATTCAAGCAAGCATCATGAAGCAAATTAGCACTCAATTCCAACTAATCCTAGATCAAATAACACTCCAAAAACATCACAAAACCATGATCTCATCACAAAAATTCATTCCCATGAAGTGCAAACTTGAATTCAACATAGCAATTCCAATGACCAAATTTTTCTTCTCCTTGAGGTAAAATTAATTACTTGAACACAAACAAGTCACAATGCAACCACAAATTTCCTCATATCATAATTTTCTACAATCAGCCCAAAATTATCAGCTTTTCTCATCACAAACCTTCAGCTAGCATGTTCCATCATCACACACAAACAAATGAACACAAGTCACATGGCTACATTTATTCCATATCTACCAAATGGATCTCAAATAAGAAGCACTCATGGTCATGATATGATAACAAACAACCAAAATATCAATAAAATTCCTTTGTTTCAGCCATGATAAACCAGTCACATTAGCAAAATTAGCTCCCAAATCATATTAAAATCATGATAACTACTAAAATAGCTATTACTCCCCTGAAAATGCCCAGCCATTTGTTAGCCTTCAAGTCAGCCACCTTCCACATGCCTTCATCCTTTCAAATGCAATATTCCTGAATACTTTCCACAAGCCTACAAAACATAAAAGAACAAGCATAATTCCACCAAAACAAGCTAAAACAACCTAAAAATTCAAAAGCAAAAGTTTAGAACTTGGGTTGCCTCCCAAGTAGCGCTTGGTTTATAGTCCTCAGCCAGACTCTTCTCTGCTTCAAGAGGGGTCAGAAAAAGGTAAAGTAATCGATGCACGATCCACGTCACCACTCCAATAATGCTTCAACATTTGACCGTTAGCTTTAAATCTCTCTCCACCATTTCCTTCAAGCTCAATAACACCACGATCAAGTGCTTGGACCACAGTGAACGGTCCTGACCATCAGGATTTGAGTTTCCCCGGAAATAGTCTCAACTTGGAATTAAACAAGAGAACTTGTTGTCCGGGTACAAAATTCTTGAAGAGGATCTTCTTGTCATGCTACCTTTTTGTCTTCTCCTTGTACAACCTTGAACTCTCATAAGCATTGAACCGAAATTCTTCAAGTTCATCTAATTGCAGGAGTCTCTTTTCACCCACCGCCTTTGCATCAAAATTGAGCTTTTTGATAGCCCAATAAGCACTATGCTCCAACTCCACAGGTAGATGACAAGCATTTCCAAACACAAGCCGATATGGAGACATACCGATGAGAGTCTTGTATGCCGTTCGATAAGCCCATAATGCATTATCAAGTTTAATGGACCAATCTTTCCTTGTTATGCCCACGGTCTTCTCAAGGATCTTCTTGATTTCCCGGTTAGAGAGTTCAGCTTGGCCATTAGTTTGAGGATGGTATGGCAAAGCAACCTTGTGTCTCACACCATATTTCTTCAAGAGAGTTTGGAATTGATTGTTGCAAAAGTGAGTATCCCCATCACTCACAATGGCCCTAGGAGCTCCAAAGTGGGTAAAAATATGTTTCTTCAAGAACTTCACCACCACCTTTGCATCATTCGTAGGAAAAGCAGCTGCTTCAACCCATTTTGAGACATAATCAACGGCAACCAAGATGTATTGATTATTGAATGACTTGGGAAAAGGTCCCATAAAGTCAATGCCCCAAACATCAAATAATTCTACTTCAAGCATGTTGTTCAGAGGCATTTCATTCCTTCTAGAGATATTGCCCAATCTTTGGCACCGATCACACTTCAATGCAAAGTCAAAAGAATCTTTAAACAATGAAGGCCAATAAAAGCCACATTGTAGAATCTTAGCAGCAGTCTTGTTGCCTCCAAAATGTCCCCCATATTCAGAAGAATGGCAACATCTTAGAATCTCTTGTTGCTTAAATTCAGGGACACACCTTCTCAACAGTTGGTCAGCACATTGATGAAACAAGAAAGGTTCCTCCCAATGATAGAACTTGACATCATGCAAAAAATTTCTTCGTTGGTGTGGCTTCAAATCATGAGGTATAATTCCACAAACAAGAAAATTGACAAAATCAGCATACCAGGGAGTCATATTGTGACTGACACTGAAAAGTTGCTCATCAGGGAATGTCTCATCAATATCTTTGTTTCTCTCTAGTTGAGCATCAGTACTCAACCTAGATAAATGGTCGGCTACTTGATTCTCCGTACCCTTTCTATATACAATCTCCAAGTCAAACTCTTGCAATAAAAGCACCCATCTGATCAACCGTGCTTTTGAGTCCTTCTTGCTAAAGAGATACTTCAAGGCTGAATGATCAGTGTACACTGTGACTTTAGCTCCTACAAGATACGCCCGAAATTTCCCAAAGGCATACACCACTACAAGCAACTTCTTTTCGGTAGTTGTGTAGTTTTCTTGTGCATCATCAAGTATTCGACTAGCATAATATATTGGATGGAACAATTTGTCTTTCTTTTGACCAAGAACAGCACCCACAGCATAATCACTAGCATCGCACATTACAATGAAGGGTAAAGCCCAATTAGGAGCCATCATAATTGGTGCAGAAACAAGCCTTCTCTTTAATTCTTCAAATGCTTTCATATATGCATCATCAAACTTGAATTCAACATCTTTCTCAAGCAATGCACATAGTGGTTTAGCTATCTTCGAAAAATCCTTGATAAAGCGGCGCTAGAAGCCGGCATGGCCCAGAAAACTCCTCACACCCTTGACATTGACAGGTGGAGGGAGTTGCTCAATCACAGAGATCTTGGCTTTATCTACTTCTAAGCCATTCTTGGACACTCGATGGCCAAGAACTATGCCTTCTTTCACCATAAAGTGACACTTCTCCCAATTCAAGACTAGATTAGTCTCTTCACATCTTTTCAACACATTAGCCAAGTTCTGCAAAGACTCATCATAGGAATCCCCAAATACTTGAAGTCATCCATAAAAACTTCCATAGAATGCTCAATCATGTCAGAGAAGATAGCCATCATGCATCTTTGAAAGGTTGCTGGTGCATTGCATAAGCCAAAAGGCATGAGCTTGAATGCAAAAGTCACATATGGACAAGTGAAAGTCGTTTTCTCTTAATCTTCCGGCGCTATTGCAATTTGATTATACCCAGAATATCCATCCAGGAAACAAAAGAATTCCTTTCCAGCCAATTTATCAAGCATCTGATCAATGAATGAGAGAGGAAAATGATCCTTCCGGGTGGCAGCTTTTAACTTGCGATAATCCATACAAACTCTCCAACCTGTGACAGTGCGAGTAGGAATCAACTCATTGTGAGTGTTAGCTACTACAGTCATGCCGCCCTTTTTGGGGACGCATTGGACTGGGCTCACCCAAGAGCTGTCAGAGATAGGATATACAATGCCTGCATCAAGCCATTTCAAGATTTCCTTCTTCACAACTTCCTTCATAATTGGATTCAATATTCTTTGATGTTCAATGGAAGATTTATGATTTTCCTCAAGAAAAATATTATGCATACAAGTTGAAGGGCTAATACCCTTTATATCTGCAATAGTCCACCCGATGGCTTTTTTATGAGCTTTCAAGACCTCAACTAGTTGTTCCTCTTGTTGCACTGACAAATCTGAAGCAATGATCACTAGTAAAGTGTTGTTAGCCCCCAAATAGACATATCTCAAGTGTGAGGGTAAAGGCTTCAACTCAAGGGAAGGTGGCTCTTTAAGAGAAGACTTCAGAGTTGGTCTATCAAGAGAAGTCAAGTCTAGAGATTCAAATTGCACCCGACTCCTAGGATAAGGCATTGATGCATCCATAATAGCCAAACACTCCTGCATGTCCATACCCTCATTCTTTAGCCCAAGTAACACTGCTTTAATAGGATCATGACATCTTGACTCATTAAATCCTTCTTGCACCACTTGCTCCAGAACATCAACAACGAAGCACTGGTCTGCCTGACTGGGAGACTTCATCAACTTGTACATGTTGAAAGTAACTTGCTCATCTGCAACTCTCAAGGTAAGTTCACCTTTTTCTACATCAATCAGAGTTCTAGCAGTTGCTAAAAATAGTCTGCCTAATAGAATAGGCATGTCTATATCTGCCTCAAAGTCAAGTACAATGAAATCTGCAGGAAAAATGAATTTATCCACTTTCACCAACACATCTTCAATAATACCTCGTGGATAAGACATGCTTCTGTCTGCAAGCTGTAAAGTGACAGTGGTGGGTCTCGCTTCACCCAGCTCTAACTTGTTGAAGACAGAAAGAGGCATTAAATTAACACTAACCCCAAGATCACAGAGTTTTGCCTAAGAATTTATCTCCAATGTGGCATGGAATAGAAAAACTCCCAGGATCTTTCATCTTTGGAGGGAATTGCTTGATAACATCAGTGAAACTCTTAGTCACAGTAACTGTTTCAAATTCGTTGAATCTTCTCTTCTTAGAAAGCACATCCTTCATGAACTTAGCATATTTAGGCATTTGCTCCAAAGCTTCTACAAAGGGGATGTTGATATGCAATTGCTTGAACATATCCAGAAACTTCTTGAATTGGCCATCATCTTGTTACTTCTTAAGCCTTTGAGGAAAAGGAGGTGGAGGCATATATTTTGGCTTTGCCTCCTGTAGTTTCTTCTTGTCATCACCCTTCTTTTTGCCTTTGGCTTCATCTTTCTTCTCAACAAGATTCTTCTTTATGCTATCGTTCTCTTCAACTATGATTTCCTCATTAACTTTGTCATCCTCATCAAGAGCAACATCTTCAATAACTTCATTTTTCTTGTCATTAGATTGAGGCCCATTAGATACTTGCCTCCCATTTCTCAATGTGATTGCCTTGCACTCCTCCTTACCTTCATTTCTAGGATTAGGAATAGTATCACTTGGGAGATTACCTCTTGACATAGCATTCATTTGCGAGGCCAGTTGCCCCATTTGCACCTCAAGGTTTTTAATGGCTGTTTCATGTAGAGAAAGAGTTGCTTTAGTCTCAACCCTCTGAGCCTCTTGTCCAGCTAATATCTGAGCTAACATCTTTTCCATTTTAGATTCTTCCTCTTTGACAGGGACTTGCCTAGATTGTGCTTGAAAACCTAGAGGATGAGATGGTTTAGCACCCGAAGAGGACGGTTGATTAACATTTTGCCCTTGATTCCATGAGAAATTAGGATGGTTTCTTCATCCTGGATTGTAAGTATGTGAATACGGGTTATTATGGGGGTTTTGAAACTTTCCCATGTAGTTTGCTGACTCTGAAACCATATAGAGAGGATAATGGTCCGGCAGATGGACATCATTACATTGGTCACACACAACTGGGGTAGTATGAACAGAATGCACACCATGAGATATACCCCTTTGCATTTGAGACTCTATTACATCAAATCGCTTATGCATAGCAGAAAGAATAGTAGCAATTTGGGATGAAGAAGGAGAGGCATCCTTAGGAGTAGCTAGCGGTTGTGAAGTCCTCCTATCAGTACCCTGAGAATTGTTTGCAGATAATTGATCCAACAATCTAATCACCTTATTAACAGGAAAATTTCGGTATCCTCCATTTGTCATAGAGTCTACCATAGCCTTAGATTGAGGATTAAGGTGATTACAGAAGATTTGAAATATCACCCACTTATCCACCCCATGATTGGGGCATTGCTTCATCAACATTTTGTATCTTTCCCAAGCTGCATAGAGATGTTCATCTGGATATTGTCTAAAGCTAAGAAACTCATCTCTAGCTTCTACAGATTTATCATCAGAGAAAAAGCGAGCTGTAAACTTACTTTCAAGCTCATCCCAGGAATTGATAGAGCCCTCAGGGAGATTATTGAACCATTCCCTAGCCTTGCCTTGTAGGGAGAGAGGAAATAATCGAAGTTTGAAGACATCCAGAGGCACTTCATTTTGTTTGAAAGAATCACACACCTCCAAGAAGTACATCAAATGCTTGTTGGCATCTTCATTGTAAAGGCCATTAAACATCCCATGCAACTGAAGCATTGTTATCATCACAGGCTTAATCTCAAAGGTATGTGCTTGCATCTCCGGCATCCGAATGCAAGATTGAGTACCTCTCATGTTCCGACTAGCAAAGTCATTGACCGTAGCCCGATCATACTCATCATTGGCCATGATTGTAGATTCAGTCTCAATTTCTTCCTCAAAGATATTCACTCCTTCAAGTACTACTTCCAAGCTACCAAACTCCAAGCTTTGCATAGGCCGAAATGGCACCTACAAGAAGAACAACCAAGCAAGTATCACACTAAACAAAAGTAAAATTAAACAAGAAAAGAAAAATAACTATGTATCTACAAGCTCAAGCGAAATTAATAACCAAGCCTAAGGTTGACCAAGGGATTTGTTACCAAATCCCCGGCAATGGCGCCAAAAACTTGTTCGCACCGCAAGTGCACGGGTCGCGCCAAGTAATAAAGTGATAAGAAAGTATCGTTCCCAAGAGAATTTGTTTACAAATGTGATCAAACAGAAGGCTTAATGAGTTAAATTAAGTTGAGCTAAAGCAAATTTTGTTTAGAGAATTAACTAATAGACAAATGCTTTTAAAAATAAGAGTTGATAACCACAAATGATTCTTTGACTTAAAGGATAAAATGGAGCCTAGGATTATTTATCCCCCTTGTATTTAATAACCTCTAAATAACCTCCTCTCACAAATGCTTTTAATATATATACATGTATTAGCCTAGGGTTCAAAATATACTTGTAAAAGCTCTCTCAAGTCAAGAACAAGTGTCTCATTTCATTAATTGCTCAATCTCTTGTTACAATTAATAAAACCCAATTTCCAAACTCCAACCCTAATGTGGCTATGCAAGGTTAATAAGTATATATCTATCTTACCAACAAAACCATCCATTCATCAAACAAATTTCAAGTTCTTGCACAATTTCACCCAAGTTCTACATTTAACCTAGCTCTCTCAAGCTTCAATCAAATGAACAAAACATCTAAATGGTGATCAAGCATGTAGATGCATTAAGCAAAGAGTAAAATAAACACATATATATCATTAATCACAAAAGGAGAGGAGTATTAAAGAGTTAATCCATACAAGGGTTCAAAATAATCCTAGATAACAAGTTTAGCTACTCATAGTCAATGAAAAACTACAAATCCAAGGAGAAAATGTAGCCATAACATAAAACAAGAGAGGGAAAGAAGATGAAGAAGAAAAACCAAAGAAATTAAGCTCCAAATCTCTTCCAAAGCTCAATCCTTGCTTCCTTCTCTTCAAAAACCAAGCCCTAGCACCTCAAAATGCTCCCAAGTTGCCCAGCAAGTCAAGAATGAGAGCTTCCCTTCGTTTTCTAGCTTTTAAAACCTCATTTCCGTGCTCAAATGATACTGTGCGTTTTGCTGCGTGACTGAGCTGCGGCCCAGATTTTTGAGCCGCGGCTCAGTTTTCTTCTGTCCATATTTGAGCTGCGGCTCAGTTTTGTTCTGCCCAGTTTTGAGCTGCGGCCCAAAAATTGAGCTGCGGCTCAATTTGCTTCTTGGAAAATTTAGGTTCTTTGTTGAAAATGAAATATTCCATACATCTTTTGCCATCATTTTCCTCATCTTTAATTTCCCAAATGCCTTGGCTCTAATTCTTCTTCCCAAAACACCTCTTGCACAATAATAAATTTAATGAGCTCATGTAAAACAAAGAGGAAATCCCAAAATAAGCACAATTTAGAACAAATTGCAACCAAAAACATCATGCCCACTTTTCTATCTTTGAGCATCCAAAATATGTACAAATGCTCCAAAAATGTATAAAATTCAATTAAAATTGTGCCAAAAGACATTAATTCCAAGAGATTAACACTCCCCATGTCAGCAACTTCTTACTTTGTTTTGTATTAAAAAAAAGCTAACTTTTTTTTTATTTTAACTAGCAATCAGCACTTTTTTTATCCTATTACTAGGTATATGATTACTCTAATTTCAAGGTTCGTGGCTTCTCCTCTCGACACAAACGTCTTCTTTAGGACTTAAATTCGAGACCTCAAGGAATCTAACAGTGCCTTATACCACTAGACTAACTATGTACTCCCTCCGGTCCTAATTATAAGACCACTTTGACTTTTTTTTCCAGTAAAAAAAAGTAGTTTCAGTCCAAAAAAAATCTTTTTTCCTCAAAACTAATTGATTATACTTATAAACTAACCTATAATCTAATTTCATGTGATATATGTTATAATTTAGTGGTCTAATTTGCTTCCTTAACTTCCACAAAAAAAAGTCAAAGTGGTCTTATATTTAGGACCGGAAGGAGTATTTGTAAAAAAAGAAAATAGAAAAAAGCTTCTTACTCTGTAGGTACGTAAGCACCAACTCATTCAGTGCAAAAAGAAAAAGCACCAACTCATCCGAGGTGGCGTTGTTAACTTGTTATTAGCACACCATTAGTCTTCTTACCTTCAATTAAAGAGCATTTGATAATTAATGGTATTGTAGTTTGGTGACATGAAAATTTTCTAATAAATGAAAAGTCACAAGTTTGATCTTATCAGACACAGTGTCAGCTACCTTAAATAAAAAAAAAATAATACTAACATTTAACAAGGTGTGTAAGAGAGAAACGTTTAGATTAAAAATGCTATTTTAAGAGCCAATTGATTAGGGGAAATGACAAAAAAGTACCTTCTATATTTTAAAATCCTATATAAACGATTTGTAGTTGTTAATATCTATACTCAACTAGTTAATTAATACCATCAATCAACTAGTTAAAATCTTTAATATCAGATTTTAAAATTCATAAGGTATTTTTCTATCATTTTCCCATTCATTGGCTTCAAGGATCAAGAAATTAATTTCTTTCATACAAATGATACAATTTACTGTGTGTAAAAGTTAACAAAAATGCAAGAAAAATTTGCAATGCTTAAAAGTATGTTGATAAATGAAGTCTATCCCTAAATCTGAATATAATTTTCTCAAGAGTTGAAAAAAGAAATATGCATGTTTATAATATACATATATCATATGCAAATTAGATACGAAATAACTAACTTATCTAACATGTGAATCAAAATCAAATTTGTTGCACATATTCCTAAAGACTATTAGTGAAACTATATCTTTGAGGAGTAACGAAAGAAAAGATGAAGAAAAAAGATGTGCAAAATGTCTACAAGGCGTGGGCAAGACTTTCCTTTAGACTTAATTGGCTCCCACCTATCCTATATTATAAGATATAAGTTGGATTTACAGGTAAATTTCCTGCAGGATATAACGAAGACCCTTGATTGTGGAATATTGCACACCCAACACTCAAGTCAAGACAATAATAGCCTTTACAAAGTGATAATATAACTTTATCTAAGTGTGCACTCAAAGAGAAAGGCATTGATTTTTTGTGTTGTGTAATTGTATGGGCAAAAATTGTGCATTTTGGTATATCTCTCCAAATAGACTGATGCAACATATTTATAAACCATGAAGTAGTATCTTGAAAAGGTGCCTCTTCAGTCAATGTATTTTAAATAGAAAGTAATAATCATATATAAATATATGCACCATATGATGATTTATGAACCATATGAATATGTTCATTTTCACATGTATTTTTAGGTACTAAAGATGCATGACGTTCAGAATTATAAATACATACACATCTTTTCGTATAAAGAGACTCAACTTTTAGAGTTATAGCTTCCTACATACCTTAATTTATAAAGACATAACTTTGCAAAAAACACACCTCTCATTTTAAAATATTCTAACAAATGTGGATCAACAACTATGACATAAGCATGTGAAATTTTGATGAATCAAAGTAATATGAACAAATTTTGAAACCTTACAAAAAAAAATAAAATAAATGAGCTCAGTAAAAGATATGTTTAGAACACGCCAATTAATTGTGTGTTTGTATGTATGAATGAATGTGTACCATTTTTCTTGATCACACAAAAATAGTACGAAATTTTTGGTCGCTTTGCCTTGCACAAAAACATTTCTATTTTTAGTAAGGAAGCCCCAACTACCCCAACAAACACAGCGTCCTAAATTTTCAAAGTCAACAACATTTTTCATCCATAACCCCTTCATTTCTATCAACAACTTGAACACAAGCTAAACACAGTTTGTCATGCAATGTTAATTAATCCACTTAAAGAAACATATTATTTATCAATTAAAAAATTAATTGTTTAACATTATATATAAGATATTTTATAATATATTTTTATTTGTAAAATAATCATATACCACTCCGTTCCTTATTATAAGTCCACCCTAACTACTTCTCACATACCAAGGAGTGGAAGTTATAGCATTAAATATATCCTATTTTTCCAACTTTACCCTCATTTAATAATAGGTGTTAAAATAATATTTTATGTATTATAACCCTTCTCTCTCATCTTCCCTATTTCCAATATCGGGGTAAAATAGTCACATTAGCATTAATTGATCCAAAGTAGACTTATATTTTGGAACAAAAAAATTGTGGTAGTTGGACTTATAATAAGGAACGGAGTGGTATATATATATAAATAATGGTTGGATTGAGTAAAAAGAAATAATTCCTCTAAAGAAACTTTTTAAATAAAAAATGCCTTGCACTTTAAAAGAGTTACTCTCAATTTGAACTGATTATACTCAAATGGTTTAATAAGTTAATGCTAGTTCGCAAAATTTATTTACCAACTGTCATGACTTGTGCTTATTGATATCAGATCATAAGATTGATGGTCCACCTTATCAACACAACAAGTTAAGAAAATAAAACTGTATTATCTTTTAACCAATTATCGATAACGAAGGTTTAACTTGATGATAAACCCATTCTTTATTTACCTCATAAGCAACTCATCATAATAACAAAAGAAAATTGGCCTCTAAAGTTCATGATGAATGGTCAACCAAAAAAAGGTAGATTTAAAGTATTATTAACTTAAAGCATGAGAGACAGAAAAATGAACGAAGAAGAATAAATCCGTAATTTTTATTTGTATGTGATGAAAATTTTAAACCGCATGCAGAAACAGTAACACATAGGCATGTGCTATAGAGCGACCATAGGACTATAAAGCAGTGAAGATAAAATAATACACAAGTTTCTATGACAGATAGCTAACAAAAAATATAAATCATAATCGTAGCCGTCGTTATCATAGTCATCATCATTAAGAATATCATTAGGTCCATTATAGAGTTTTGAGGACTTTGTAATGTTTAAAAAAGACAGAGAGAAAGGGAGAAAGACAAAGACAGAGAAAGAGAATATATATGTGTGTTTTTTTTAATAAATATTGTACTTAGTGGTTATGACAAAACACAGAGGCCAAAAAGGAAGAATAATGGTGTAGGAAATCCACGTGCTAAGCAATGAGTTTTGAGGGTTTGATGATATTCTCAAGAGCACGCTTTGGATTGAATCAAGGAGACAGGACCACTGCAACTTATCTCAGTCTCACGTTGTCGTAAGAGAATGTCTGTCTTATTACATTGGTTAGCTAACACATATGTATAAAGCAATCCACACATTCATTAAATTAATCATGTATGAACTTTCAACAAAGTAATTATATTATATCTGTTGCATTAAAAATAAACTACTAGTATAATCGAAAGTTACTATCACTTTCCAGAGATCCCTTTTATCTTAATCATAGGTGCTATAATTGCTTTCCCTTTTTGTATGCTTAAAGTTTATATCTTTTGAATCGTTTTCTTTTCTTCCTTCATGCTCACAGTGTAAGAAAAAGGCATTATGCAGTGTAACATAAATTCTCAATTTTACCAACAGGTTGTTGATAAAGGTGGTAAGCTACTTAGTTAGAAGGACACAAATTCGAATTAAGCGCACTTGTTGGTAGAGAACGAAAATGTTTTGTGCTCTAAGTCTCGAATGAGATTATACCCTTTATCAAATGAAAAGGAATCGCAATTTTCTACTGCATGATTGGTTATGGTGATGGTGAAATTTAAAACAAGTTACTGAAGATGTGGCAATGAAAACTAACATCACATGTCAATCATTAGACTTTTTCTTGCAGACTTTGGCATAGAAAATGAAAATGATCATCTGATGCTAATATTCTTACTAGCTATTACAACATTTGGAAGATGATAAAAACCTTTTTTTTTTTTTTGGCTTTTGAAGTTCAGTGTTGGATGTGGTGGAAACTATTAGGGTTAAACTGCATGGGAAAAGAAGGGTTCAAAGAGAAGGCAATATTTGTGGGAGGACAGTTATTCATAGCCTCAACTTTGCTTCCTAGACTCTCTAGTGCTTTCACTTGTGACCTTAGAAACTTGAGGTAATTTGCAGCTTCATCAAGCATTGAAGCAGTATCCATCTTGCTTCCACCAGGAACCAGTTTCTGCAAAACCCTAATTCTTTCACTTATTCTCTCCCTTCTCAGCCTTGCAGCCACAGTTTGAGGATCTGATGATATCTTCACATTCTTCCTCTTTGGCTTCTCCACCACCTCCATCCCTAAATTCACAGGCCTAAATGCTGCTGCCCTGTATATCATCTCCTTCATTTGTGCTATGGCATCAGGGTCTGGTTCTTCCATGGTGGAAGATGTTGTTGTTGTTGATGATGATGAATGGGGCTGCTTGAAATTGATGTTTGAAGAAGTTGGAAGCTTAGAATCCCATCTGGATCTTTTTGGATTCGGCAGGTTATTATCATTGTTCTTGTTCTTCTCCTCAATGATTCTGAATGAACTTGAACCACCACCACCACCTTCTTCAATGCTGAAGTATGGATATTGGTCAAAGGCACCATCATCAAGAATTCTCCTTTTGGAACACTTATTATTAGTAGTCTTGGTGGATTCTGCAATTTTTATCCCTACTTGGTTTGCATGAAGATCTGAGGAACCCTGAGATAATGTTTCATTATGATCAGAATTATTGGTAGCATTATTGTTGGTGGTACTCTGATCAGATTCACTTCCTCCATTGTTGTTATAACTAAAGCTCCATAAGTTTGATGATCTTCTTCTGCTGCAATCAGTTGGTAAGATCATGGAGACTCCATCATCTTCCTCAACAGATGTGTCTGTGTTGCTATTTGTAGCAGAGAACAAGCAATCTAGTGACTCAGCAGAGAAGGTGGAGGTACCATTTTGTGAGCCATTATTATTGACAAGAGGTTGTGGTGGATATTGTTGGTGGGCCATGTTAAATTCTGGAGAAGGATCAAAAAAATTACCAAATGGGTTATTCATACTATAAGATCCACCAACCCAGCTGGACCCACCTGCTAGCTGTGACAGATTTGTCTTTGAACTGCTAGTATTAGCTCCTACTAATTCTGCTTCAGCTTCTGATAATTGAACCATCTCTTTCATCAATCCTTTTCCTCCAGAATTTGCATATAGATGATGATTCTGCATCTCTTGCATTGGATTATTAGGAAAGCTTGGATTCAAGCTTGCTTCAAGTTCTTGTTGTTCTATATTGCTCCACAATATGTGTAGATTCTCCACAGCTTGCGAGGAATTCCAACTTAGACCCTCCATTGATAAGGACTCAATATATAACTTCTGATGAAAAATTTCAAGAATTCAGAGATCTAGTTAGTTGAAAGTTCATTGTGTGTGTGCATGCTGCGTGTGTGTGTGCGTAAACATACCCAATATAGGTTTCATTCAACTAGATAAGGTAAATTATAATGATTAAATGTTGAAGGACTTGCCAGTTCTAGATCTAGCTGCTGCCAACACCAGAATATGAATCTAAGAGCTAGCTAACTCAGGAAACTTGCAAGGCTTGAGTCTTCAATGTGAGGAACAGAGCAGAAGGTAATTGATAACCAACTTTTATATATGTGTGAGCTTTGTTTGATTCAGAATATGATGAAAACTGCAATGAGAGAAAAGAAAAACAATCAAAGCTTGTATCAAATTTGGAAAAATTGAACTTTTGAGTACTGGGCTTTGAAGCTTTTTGTTATGTGTGTGTTTCTGTCTATATATATGAAGAGAGGGAGGGAAGGAGGGAGGGAGTTTAACATTGATAAGATACATGTAACAACCAAAAGACAGAGTATTTAAAGGAAAGAAGAAAGGAAGATGTACCTTCATGAGTTGCCATGGAAGACCATATTAGAAATTATGTTAGTTTGTTGGAGAGAAGCTTACATAAATAGGGAAGAAGAAATGGTGTAAGCTTTGTATATAATAAGAAATAATATTGGTACTTGGACAACTGAGTCAGGACACTATAATAACTATAATAATAAAGAGGTACTAATAAAATATTCTAGTTTTGAAAAAAGATAAGGCTTTCTGGGTCAGATGGGTGGGTTTTGTTATGTGAGACTAAATTTTGCAGATGGGGAGCATATGAATGAATGAGATATAGCAGAGAGAGAAAGATAGAGAGGAATTTTTGAATCTGAAACTGATTTAATTAATTGATTATTTTATTAGTTTATATATCTCTCTGACCTCCTTTTTGGTTTTGTTCTGTACATTCCAAGTTCTCATGCGCACTAAAAAGTTGCAGTGAAAATTGCAGGGAAAGTGAAAGCATCTTCTAATACTAATAGTAATATCATTACTTACTCTTTCCAAAAGATTTCTGTTTTAATCATAGTTTTAATCATGGCCTGTGATGTTTTCACTTTCTGCTACATTCTTGTTAAATTGTGACACACAGTCACATATTTATATAAAGATATACAATGGGTTCATTTTTCTAGCACTCATCAAAGCATTGAAACTTAAAGTGAAGTCTTTGTGGGACTTTATTAAGAGGAATCTACTAATGAAATCAGAAGCACAGTACAGAAGTAAATTTCTGCAACTTACCATTATTTTGTTTCAGCCCAAGATTACTTGGTCTAATGATGAACCAGTTAGATCATAAAGTGAGCGGACTGTATACTAATCCCATCTTGTTCAAAAAGACCCTTAAAAAGAGACATCCTAGTTATAGAATTTCAATCCAAATCATCATTTGGTTGCTTGAATATTCAGAAAAAGTTATAGCCGGATACTAGGTGGCCTAATGGGTTGTAAAAAAGCATTACTTTGCTTCAAATTTTGCAGAATACATCTGTGAATACATCTATATATGTGAACCCAACTCCACCTTCAACTTTGATCTTGCTTACAAGTTACAAGCATATATTAATATTCGTTACTACCATTATATGATATAACTAATCTATATATGTATTTTATCTAACATGAGTTTTTCTTATCCATAAGATTCATACTTCCTACTTAAGGAACATCAAATTCCTTCTATTGTTGATAAGAATAAGATCTTAGATGTAATACTCCTTTAGTCCTATCTATAGGACAAATAGAGTATTTTTTTTCTTAATATATGTCATCTCATTAAACTTACTACTATACGAATATACATTTTTATCACAAATTTATTGTTCTATATACTTTTTTAAAAAAGTGTATAAATTAAAGAGTGGTAGCGTTGAAAATTTTGTTAGATTTTAAGACAAAGTTATGAAATTTAATGTTTTTTCTGATAAATAATCAGTAAAGTGTAGTGAAAAAACTAAAAGAATAAAAAAAAAGAAGATGAAGGCAAGTTGGGCGGACAACTTTTTTAGCTAAGTGCATTCTCTCAACTGTGGTGAGATAAATCCTATCTTTATTTGTATCCAAAAAAAAAAAATCCCATCTTTAGTTAAAGCCACATGCTACCCATAATTTCAACTCAATATTATCAAAGTTCCTCAGTTTCCCCCCTTATTACTTAGTAATTCAATTCAACAAAAGAAAAAGAATTCATTTATTAGTTTAAAATGAAATATAATTAAAAAAATAAGGAAGATGATTTTGCTTTGAAGACCATGTCCCAAAATTTGATCTCATGTGGTACTTACATTACACACCACGGATTTTGGTCAATTTAAGTTATGTTGTGAAGTTCTTCAACAAAACGGTTTACAGGGCACAAACTTATTGACCAAGATTTCTAAAAAAAAAATGTCATTCAAGAGACTTAACAAGATCTTGTTCCCTTCCCTTAACTAATGAAAATGAAGTTTCAGTCAACTACGTTGGCTTTTCTTTTATTATTTTCAAATTATTATATTTTAACTAAATTTTATAGCTATTATTGAAATTTTACATTATTTTTCCATTAATCCATACACATGTCAAATTATCTTTCGTAAATGTAACTTTTTATAACAAAAACTAATCATTAGTTAATGCAACCATCACTCACAATCACCAAAGTTATAGACATTTGCATGGCCCTTTATTTTTATATAAAAAAAATACACACATGTTTATGAAACTAAATATTTAGTTTAGTACCAAAGATATCATAAATATTTTCGAAGAAAGTTATTATTTATTTATTTAAGAATATTAAAGCTTTTAAAACAGAAGGGTTCTTAAACTTTTAGTTTAGTATTGTCTTTTGGGACTAGAGTTAAGTACTATTTGGATGTAATTTCAATTTATCTTTTAAATCTTAAAATCTAATTTCTTTTTCGAGATTAGAAAAATGATGGATATAGTTTAAATATTTTTTTCTTAGTAAGATAAAGATGAATAATTTAGGCTAATGCCTAATAGTTAATGAGTAAAACTATAGTAAAATATATATTGTGAATTAAATAGTTTGACCCTGAGGAAGAGTGGGAATGAGGGAAGTCTACATTTGGGTGGGCCCCTACATCTGGGCCAAGTGGTCCATCACGAAATAAATTTACCTGTAGAATTAAATGAAAGAATGCCAAATTTTTAAAATTAGAATAAAAAACAAATTGTCAAAATCTAAATAAATGAATGTCCGTTCTGTATCAACTATCACGCGCCGCGTTATTTCGGCGGCATTCTGGACATGAGCTGTCGGCTGCTTCTCTCTCACCCAAAATAATTTTTATCCAATTAGTATTAGGGAAAAGGGTCATTTTTAGCTTAAAAATTTTAGATTTAAAGTAATTTTGGTCTGAAAGTTTTTTTGGATTAAATTTGACCCGAAAGTTTATAAAACGTAGTAATATAAACCTTTTAAGGCCTCTCTATATTGTAAATTAAAATTGGTCTATTTTGCTACATTTTGTAAACTTCCGGGTTAAAATTGATCTAAAAAAAACTTTCGGACCAAAATTACTCCAAAGCTAAAACTTCCGGGGACCAAAATTGACAATTTTCCCATTTTATTACTAATATTCAATACTAAAAAAACTGCTGAGAAATCATAAAAAAATATTGGTGAAAAATCTACGCTTAAAAATTCTGTTGATTAAACCAATGTTATATGTTTTCATGTAACAAAAAGCAATGGTCAAGGGTTAATACATAGGTGCATTGAGACATCTAATTCACTTTTGAGTGATAATGACAACATAACGGAGAACATGAATTTGAGGTCTCATTGCCCGAAACCTGAAGAAGAACTAGAAATCAAGTTGGACAAAATAACTTTTAGGATTTCTCTACCCAAAATTGAAAATTTAATCCCACAAAAAATTGTGGGTACCGATCTTCTCATATTTAAGGGAAAATTTTCTTTCATTGGAAAATACCTTTTCACCTTTTCAAATTTCAATGGACCAAATGTTCAATACCAATAGAAAATCTATATTTTTTTGTTTCTATCCTAATATTTTCATCGATCCAAATAAGCGCAGAGGACTTTATTCATAGAAAACATCAATACTCAAATTTAAATCAATATTGTGTGCAAACATCTTTTGTTTAGTATGTAATTGAAGATATCTTACATCCAATTAAAAGAAAATTGCACTTGTTAAATATATGTGCTTCATATGCATACTTGAATATGAGTTATAGGGTTAAGATGCAAATTTATCCTGGAAGTTTTCGTTCGAACTATTTTGTCCAGAAAGCCTTTTTTGGGTTCAAATATTGCCTGAAAGTTTCAAAATATAGTAATTTTACCACTTTTCTGTTAAAATATTAATTGTCATTATCATATTTCTAACAGTCAACGTTGATATTTTAATATAAAAGGGTTAAATTGCTAAATTTTGAAACTTCTAAGCCAATTTTGAACCTAAAAATTTTTTGAGATAAATCTATACCTTAACCCAAAGTTATATATCTTTCCACGATAGATTTTGTAATTTGAGATTTATTAGCCACTTTCTGTTAATATTATTTTACACCTTTGATTTGGTTTCAAAATTTATTATACAAGAATGAGTGAATACCTCTTTTATTATAACTTTTTAATTATAAGATTTGAATATACTGCATTTTTTTAATATAAGCGCTACATATGTAATGTTAGCATGTCATTTATACTCTAGCCAATAAAAATGTAACAACTAATTTAATTTTAATACTAACTGTCATCTTTTAAATTAGAGTAGGTGTTATATTTTTATTGATTAGAGTACAAATGACGTGGTACTCTAAGAGTATGTAAGTATTTCTCTATAATTTATAGATATTAAAAAAATTAGTGTTGCATTATTTATTTGTTACAAATACGTACTCACTCTTTTTAGCCATATATTTTGCAATCAATAAAGATACCCTAAAAAAAAGTTATATGATAACCACTTTTAAGGCCAAAATGTGTAATATTTTATATAAAAAACGTGAATTTTTTTCACTCCGCTCAACCTATCATCAAGTTCAAAGATTCAAATTGTAATGTGATTTCAATTATATGTTCTGTTTAATACAAAATATTTTTTCAAAATGAAATCAAATAATTGTTCTCGATGGATATACATTCATTTCTTTCATTTAAATATTTGTTAATAGGCTTATGAATTACATTAAATTTGAGTTAAATTAGATATTGTTATCAACTTAATAATAGTATGTTTTAGATGTGCCTATATATAGACTAGATAGAGTATTTTTTTTAATAAAAAAAACACTTCATTAAATTTGTTATACCATACACATTTACCATAATTTATTATTCTTGTGATTCTCACTTGTCACTCATTTCATCACATGTAAGGCTATAAAGTTTTTAAATCTTAAAGTAGAGCTAATAAAGTTTAAATTTATTTATTGGTGTCAATAAAATATGATATAAATTACTTATAAATAAAATCAATAATAGACATATTATATAGATAAATATAAAATATAGATGTATTATTGTCGTCATGTATAATATTCTCTCATTGATCAGGGTAGCTTCATTATTAGTTTCTTATTTTAATTTTTATTATTAATTTTCATAATTATTTCTTTGTAAAATAGTAAGTTGAATAATATTTATTTTGGATAAAAATATAAAAGCATAAAATTTGAAAAATGGAGGGTATGTGTTAATTTGAAATAAACAGTATCCGCTATGCACACGTGAAATCAGCACCCTTATACCTACGTGGCAACGTTTGATTGGATAGAGATGTGATGAGATAGGCGTCATTCACATGGATCTGATCCATCTGATCCCACTCCTCTTAATTTATTTTAACGTTATCTTCATAATAATATTTTATGGGAAAATGTCGATTTGCCCCCACTATAAAGAATTAATTTCAGATTACCCTCCCAACATTCTGAAATCTCACTAAGCCCCCAAGGGGCAAAGTGAAGTTAACTCTGAAAGGTTAAAAGGCTATTTTACCCTTGAAAAAGAAAGAGAAAATGACATAAATAGCAAAGTGAAGCTCACTCATTCTCTCCCCTCCGCCTCTGCAAGATCCACCCCCTTTTGATTCCATGATTGATAGAAATCAAATGAATTCTCTCTGACCCAGTCCCTCATGGATTCCATGATTTCTACAAATCACTTGAGTTATCAATGTTTCCATTTGAATGTGTGTTTTGAAGACTTTTAGAAGGAAAGGAGATCAGTGTGGGGGTGAAGAGGCTGTTGGAATCACATCCTAATAGAGGTAAATGCTTATCCCCAAGTATAAAATTTTCATCTCTTTCATCTAAGCCTTTGAAGAGTTGTACTGTCTTAGAAATTCGTCAAATGTGTCTAGGAAATTTGTCACACGTGTCTTGGAAATTTGTCATATATGTCTTGGAATTCGTTGAAAATATGTCTAAAAAACTTTTCATGTGTTTTGAAAATTTGTCATATGTGTCTTAGAATTCATTAAAAATATGAAGTAGGTACAAAGTATAACCTTTGAAAACTTATACGATATCTTAGAAATTCTTGAAATGTGTCTGGAAAATTTGTCATATATTTCTTGAAAATTTGTCATATGTGTCTTAGAATTTCCATGGTTATGATAAATAACATCTATTGTTGAAATAATTGCTGTTCAAATGGCACTAATATACATGTGATTTCAATATTGTACTAGAAATTCCTAGAATGTGTGTGAGATCATATATTCATAATCTCTAATGTTGTAAATAAGGTTAACATATGTGTGTTGCAAATGGAGCATATATTATAGTGGATGCCATTGTTGTCCTAAGCTCAAAGTAGAATGTATTAGTTGATTGATTATATATTATAAACACATGTGATTGTTAGTCCAAATGAAATGGTAACGTTGACAAGTATAATCCATGTTAAGGGAACTTATCCACAAAATATGAAACTTTGAGTTGATATAATGCAATTGTTATGTTGTTAAGTTGCTAATTATGTGCAGTAGCACACTGAGAAAATGAGTAGCAGTTGTGCAAAGCAATTATCTTGCATCTTCCATGTGGGAGGGAAATATGTTAAGAGCTTATATGGAAAGATGACATATGAGGGTGGGATTGTAAGTGGAAGAATGATAAGGAAAGGGATTTCGTATGAAAACCTTAAAAGTTCGATAGCAATAGATGTGTGGCGGGGAAATAGTGGAGTTGCACAATTGATTGACTACAACAATACCAATGGGCATGTGTTTGTTTGTAAGAAAGTGGAAGAGTTGAAACAAGCATCACAAGTGGATTATGAAGCTTCTTATGAAATTTTGTTCACAGAACAAGAAGTTGTGATATTCAACAAAATGAATTGTAATTTATGAAGCTTTACTTGTGTTTGCAGGATAGATGATTTGGCAACACCTTCATTTGGAAGATCAATATCTCCAAGTATATGGGAAGTTAAGGTAGACAACTTAAGCACACAATCTTTCATACAATGTGTGTCACCTCCAATAGCTATACAAAGTGGGCAAAGAGCATTGAATACATATAATTTAATTGTGGAGAGTTTGCCAAGAACAATGCCAATTATGAGTTCTTCAAAGTGGAAGGATGAGTTGATATCAGTTGGTCAAAGATTTCCATATATTACAGCATTCAGAAGTGTCAAGATGAAATTTGTTCATAACTATGTAAATGTACATGACTTATATGAATATGATTAGTTGTATTATATGAAATAACATCTTTTGTATTGTTGAAAGCTTTAGTGTTAAGGTTTGAAAATGCATATCGTGACAAACTTGGTGTGTATGACATTATTTTTCTTTTTGGAGGCCTCTAGGTAGTTGTGGCAACATTATCAAAACCTGCATTGCCAAAAGTTTCTCTTGATATGAAATCTGAAACCAAAATTTTCGGCTATGTATTATTCAATGAGCCTAAATTCGTCCAATTTTTTTACTTAGAAAATTGCAACAGTCATGTTGTGAATATGCACAAAATTCTTAGAAATGTGTCATATGTGTCTTAGAAATGAAAACTTGAAATGAAGCATGCATTTAGATTGGACAAATGCGGCAAGTTGGAAAATTACAACAATCATGTTCAAAATTCATCATATATGTCTTGGAAATTCGTCATATGTGTCTTGAAAATATAAACTTGAAATGGAGCATGCATTGTGTTAAATTGGACAATTCTGCAGACTTGGAAAATTACAACAATCTGTTGCCAATGCTTCATATATGTCTTGGAAATCCGTCATATGTGTCTTAGAAATGCATATGTGAAATAGAAGCGTGAATCAGTTAGATTGGGTGATTCTGGAGAATTGAAAAATTACGATTGTCATGTTGAAAATTCTACACATATGTCTTGGAAATGCGTTATATTTGTCTTAGAAATGTAAACTTAAAATGTAGTATGCATTGTTAGATTGGACAATTCCGGAAACTTAGAAAATTACAACAATCATGTTGGAAATTCTTCATATATGTCTTGGAAATCCGTCATATGTGTCTTAGAAATCCATATGTGAAATGGAAGCATGAATCAGTTAGATTGGGTGACTCCGGAGACTTGAAAAATTACAATAGTCATGTTGGAAAGTTTATAAATATGTCTTGGAAATGTGTCATATTTGTCTTAGAAATGTAAACTTGAAATGAAGCATGTATTATTGTTAGATTGGACAATTGACTTAGAAAATTACGACAATCATGTTGGAAATTCTTCATATATGTCTTGAAAATCTGTCATATGTGTCTTGGAAATGCATTTGTGAAATGGAAGTATGAATCAGTTAAAATGGACAATTTTGGAGACTTGGAAATCTACACACTTATGTTGGAAATACACACATAAGTCTTCAAAATTCATCACTACAATCATTAACTATATTTTTTTTATAAAATAACCCTCTTGCCATGCAAGTGAAAACAATTTCCCAAATGTCACTACAATATCATCATTACAACAGGGCTGCACATAACATGATTCAAAGCCTAAAAAAGTGACTCACGGCCCTACTTAGACTACATCCATCTAAATTACCAAAAGACTAGTACACTAACATAAAAACGAAGCTCAAGTGCCACAATACTTGGATGCCAAAATGGATTATAGTTTCAATAAAAGTATTATGATAATTTATCTCTTCCTTTTCCTATTGGCTTTTCCTGCTTTGAGTAACTTTGTTGCAACATCATTGATTGAATTTATTGGATGCTTGATAAGCCACCATAAGTAGTCTATCCTCAATTTACCAAGTTGTTCCTACACAAAAAATACATGCCAAGCTTTGTTTAGGACATTGTGAATTGTAATAAGGTTAACAAATATGATTAAACTAAAAGTTCAGTATATCATGTAGAAAGACTGTTGATTTAACTGTGAAGAAAGGAAACAATAGTAAAACATGCTTCCAATTCCAAAAGAGATTTCCATAAACTTTTGACTTTACCTAGCATTGGTAGGGAGCCAAAATCTCATAAACATAAAAGTATTTTCATTTATATATTCATCTGCAAACTTGTATATTCAATTCCATGCAAAGAGGATAAGCATTTCAGGTATATATTGAATCATTGCAAATAGTATATCATCAGTGTCCTCTCACTTGCATTTCTCGAGTATTAGTGTATCACTATTAGGATTTGAGTAGGAGAGGGATTGGGAGATAGAAATAAGAAAAGAAATTGTAAGCCTACGATCTGAAAACCATCAATAGATAGCAAGAGAGAAAAGAGGAAGAGATACAATAAATCAAATACTTTATTCATGACACACTAACAATACAACTTAATTACATAGATATTCCCAAAGGAAAATAACTAACCATGGCTTCCAATATTATAAAGCATATCACATCCCCGTTACCCCAATAAATACAGACTCCATTGACCATACTAAACGGAAAACAATAAAACTAATAATTCTCAAATAAGCCAACAATCTGAAGAATTAAGAAATACTGATAAACTAAAGAATTAAACTAATGATCAAGCCTTACCAAGAAGGAGAAGGAGAGAACTCTATAACACAAGAAGGTCGAATTAAAAGAAATCAATAAACCAACTCGAAAATCAAAGAGGATATGCTTAATGTTGCTGCAATTCACCAAACACAGTCTTTGTAACAAGCTAAAAGCTTGGGATGAAATTCGGGTTTCTCATAAACCCAGAACGAACCAAAAATGGAGACAAAATTAACCAAACAAATGAATTTAATTTGAATCAGTATATTTGACCAATTTTGAAGATAATCAAGAATTAAATGAACATACCTTGCTCGGCTTGACGAAACCAAAGGAGTAAAACCAGAACTCAAAATCACAGTTGAAGAAGAAGAAGAAGAAGACAAAACAGCGAGCATCATTTGTGATACAGAAAAGAGTAGAAGAAGAGACTGCGACGGCGTGGCGATGACGACAACGCTGCGATGGTGGGCGACAACGCGAAGATGGTGGGCGATGGATTTTAGGTTTCTTTGTGGATATGGATGTGTTCCTTCTCTTCTATCAGACCTCTTTTGTTCAGTTTTGCTTTCAAAATTCAATAAGGGTAGAATGGTCTTTCACTCTTACAGAATTAACTTCACTTTGGCCCCTTGGGGGCTTAGTGAGATTTCAGAATGTTAAGGGGAGAATCTGAAATTAATTCTCTATAGTGGGGGCAAATTGAAATTTTCCCATATTTTATTCCCTCAAAATTTGGATTGCGTTCTTTATGTTCTTATATTTTAGGGTCTATTCGCCATACTTCAATTGAATCGACAGCTCTACCTTCAAAACAATATCCATAGTATTTTCGCAGCAGTAGCACTCGACACTCTAGTATACCAAGGGTATGAAAAATTACTTTAGGATACTCACTGTCATTGAAAAATAATTTGGAATGTCGAATGTTATTGATTTTGAAAAAGGAAAGGTGTTCAGTCTCATCGTCTCACACCAAAATGGTGTAGTTTCGGTAGGGAGGTAGAAAATGGTAGTTCAGTAGTTGTAGAGAGGAGAGAAGTCATTTTTGTAATGATAATTGATAAGTATATTCGAGTAAGATGAGACAAAACTTTTCCGAATTGAACCATAAAATTACAATTCAAAATTCAAATTGAGGCTTAAAATGCGAATCCAAGCCCACACTAAGTTGGATGTATAGAGGCTAAGCATATGCATCATATCCGACCTATCATGATCGCACCATTGGATCATGAGTGTAGAGTAATCCCAAAGCCTTTTTTCAATGTGTGTATTTTTTTATTTGATTTATCCACCGGTATCCAGCTTTAATAACAACTAACTAATCCGTTTCGCAGGAATGTAAGCCTACAATGAGGGTAACTTCGTTACCTCCAAATAATTATCACTGCTGCACATCTAAGGTTCGAACTTAAAACCATTAATTAAGCTAGAATAACCCACAACCAATTCATCCAAACGCTTGGTGACAGTGTATGCATTTCAAACTAATTACATAGTTCATGAATGGAAATAATTTGATTAGGGGGTAATGTGCAATGTTGAGTTCCAACTTATCTTGATATACGCCCCACTCAACCCAAATGGTATATATATATATATATATATATATCAGAAATATATTTTATGAAACAAAAATCACATCATTTTTTATTTGTACAAAACCAATTCTTTAAAGCTAATTCATACACTCCTTTAATGCTATATGTTTAATATCTTGACACTTTTTGTTTTTTTTTTTAACTTGCTATAGCCTAGAAGAACAAATAAGTAAAAGGATTGGTACTTGGTACGAAATGGAATGGGCAGAAGATGAAGATGATAAAAAGATAGGAAAAGGTTACTATGAGATCTGATCCTCATCTTTCTTTGAAAAAGGAATTTGCAATATCCATTGAATTGTCCTCTTCTTCCCACAAGTCTCCCCTTTATTTCTCTTTATTTCCCACACCCAAAAATAGGATTGGTACAACTCACTAATTGATTATGTTATAAATTGATTAAGCACAATCATATATGTGTGTTTTAATTTAATTAGATCTCTTGTGGTATGCAATAAGATGAAGCGTACACGAGCATCAGAGCGTAAGATTTATGTTCTAGCTTTTGACTGAGTTTATTGTTGTCTGGTAATAATGTTTGTTAGTATGCGTTGTTTTAATATTTGCTTTTTAATACTGTCACATGAAGTTTGTTGTGGTCAATCTCTTTCTTTTATATGTCATTTAATTTTTTGCTTATGAATGTTTCTTCCATTTGCGCTTTCAGTATCCTTAAGGATATCTGAACGTTTTACTCTAGTGACTTATATGGGTGGTCATCAGTCATCACTACGCACTCTTCATAGTACTGTGGTAACTCTTTGCCATCCACCTCATCATACCTAGCAATGTTCTTATATGTGCAGTGTCTGAGGTGCAGTGGTAAACTGGTTCTTTGTCTTTTGTAATTGTTTTATATTCAATTGTGGTGATTGTCTTTTGTTTTTTGCTTTTTGCTCTTTTTTTTGTTTTGATTTGTTTTGAGTGAGTTGAGCCTCATGGTATTGTTGAGTTCATCTTTAAATTCACAAAGGCTCAAATTATGTGTATAATTTACTTTGTTTGTTAAATTCATTTCTTATGAAAAAAAATATAATTTTTTCATAAAAAATGAGCAACACTTTATACTATTAACATAAAATATAAAAATCTATAGATAGAAAGATTTGCCACCTTTTTACAAAATGCTATTAAAGAAACAAGAATTTACAATTTAGCAACATTGAAAATGCTGATAAGATCTTAAAAAATTATAAAAAAGAAAAGGGATTTTGAAATAACAATAATATTAACAACAAAGAAGTCAAAGAGCATCGCCAAGATTTCCTACCAAATAATCTTAATATTTGATGAAGAATCTGCATGGGTTTGAGAAAGTATGTATCCACACAATGAATGGTTAAAACTGATGAAGATCCAGGTTGCATAAGATATGTGTTGCGGATCCAAAAAAGTACAGCACCATAGCATCTCCAACTTATGGTTTTTGTTATTACCCAAATCATGAATATGTAATAATTAAGTATTTAAGGCTGGCAAGTCAAAGCAATAAAAAAAGTCAACAATCCAGGAAAACAAGACAAAACTATAATAAAGAATGGGGAAATTAATTACAATTCCTATGGAAAGAACTTAATTAACTAAGATAATATCTCACGAAATCCCATAATAAAAAGCTAAAGCTCCTGAAGACCTTAATTATATTAAGTTTTAATCATTCAAAACTGTTTAAATTCTTGGCAAACAACAACGTTTAATTTGCCAAACAGTAACAACTTTTTGAGTATTTGTAACATTATAATGAGTATCTTCACAACTATTATAAATTCTTGATCATTAATAATGTTTGGCCAGAAGATGGCAATTTTTTTGGCTTTTGTAATAAAATTTTTAGCACAATTCACCACTGTTTAAAGTATTGGTCAACTAACAATATAATTTTTTATTAGGCGATGGCAATTTTTTGATTTAAATATAATATAATTTAGGTCCCTAGAGATTTTATTTTGATTTGGGGATTTCGTATGACATCGTCTTAATGAAGTTCATTCTATGAAACCTGCAATTAACTTCTCTAAAAGAATTAAAAATTTAAGGTTGGCAAAAAATAGAATTTAACATTTAAGAATTAATTAAAGATTAAGAAATCAAGTAATATAAAAACACACTATATGGACATGGCCCAGCACACGAGTTAGCATCAGCCTTTGGCATCTGTAAATGTGATTTTCGATCCAATTTGAAAACTCATGTGTATTGTTAGTCCCAAAAAAACATTTGGTGTTGGATGAACTTTTGACAAAATCATATGTGTATTTTTGACCCTTAACCCTTCAAATATTGAGTTTATCTTTTTTTTAAAAGGACGAATTATGTAATCTTGTATAAGTAGGATCTAGCTTTTCTCCACTGCCCCCTTCCCTCTTCTTCCTTCCTCTACCCCTTCTTTTCACTCCACACCATTGGATCAAAATTCAACAGTCCAAATTTAATATTTTATAAATAAATATAATTATAATAATACTTTGAAATCTCATAAATAAATTTAGTTTGTCATTATTTGATCTGAATAATAAAGAACTGTAGACTATTATAAATTTATATTTTATTTTTTCATTTTGTATTAAAATTGTGAACTGTTCAGACCAAATAATGACATACTAAATTTATTTATGAGATTTCAAAGTATTATTATAATTATATTTAATTTTATAAAATATTAAATATGAACCATTGGATCTTTGATCCAATGGTGTGGAGTGAAAAGAAGAGGTAGAGGGGGGAAGAGGAGGGGAGGGGGATCCGTATAAGTAATTTAATCACCAAAAATGTCTAATTGTCAATATGTTATAGGTATTAACCATTTGAATGATGATACTCCCTCCCTTGGGTTCTCAATATATGATCTGTTTAATTAATTTAATTGAATTAATTATATTAGTTATGTTAGATAGTATGTTATATTTTTTCTAAAACATCTCAATCATCTTCTCTTATTCCCTTCTCGATCCCTTAATTAATTATTGTAGGTGGAAAACTTATAGGGGCAATACGGGAAGAAATCAATAAAAATTAGAATTATGTCCTTAATAGCTAACTCCCCAGATATGTCGTATGTTTAGGACTGGAGGAAGTATTAATAACTGCAAATCACTTATCTAGGATTTTAAAATTCAGAAGGTATTTCTTTGTCATTTTCTCAATTACACTAAAATTATTTATTTTAAAAATAAAAATTTCTTAAACTAAGTAGTTGGACTTGGAAATGTTCAACAATCTGTCTCTCCGTAGTACAAAGAGTATATCCAAAATATACCGTACAATTGTGCCGTCCCATTTTACGGATAAAAGATCTAAACCATATGGTCCGAAAAAATTTCAATTGGATGACTAAGTTGAAAGATTTAAATATTCAATTTTTTTTTTTTTGAGAAAATAATAAGTAATATATGGATAACATCTGATGCTCAACATCCAATGTACCACAGAAAGATTTGGTTACAAGAAAGTAAAAAATTATTTGTGGTCAGAAATGTACACATATGAGATTTGATTTTCTAGTTTTTAGTAATTTGTATCCAAGAGTTGCATTTGTATGGAAACGAAACCGATTGTAATGCGTCAAATAATTAAGATAAAGATTGACCGAATTAGTTATTGTTTAATTTTTTAATATCTTCATACATATTATTTAAATATAATAATTAAATTACAATCATTTACGTAACTATTTCTTAAATCAAGTGGTTAGAAATGTTCAAAAATCTAAAAAAAGATTGTTGCCAACCATTGAAAAAGAAAATCACCCTAATTAATCGTGTTATTTAAAATTTGAAATCTCTCAATACCAGGAATATATTCAAAAGATACCGTACAATTGTGCTCTCCCATTTTACGCGGTTGAAAGATCTGAACAATAGGGCCCCGAAAAAACTTCAATTGATGATTTTTTTTTTTTTTTTTACTGGAATTGATGATTAAATTGAAAGATCTAAATTTTCAACTTTGTTTTTTTTAGACAATGACAAGTAATGTACGGATAACATTTGCTGCTCAACACTAAACAATGTACCTCAAAAAGATTTGGTTAAGAGAAAGTAAAAAATTTATTTGTGGTCAGAAATGTCCACATATGAGATTTGATTTTCTAGCTTTTAATAATTTGCATGTAATCGTTGGAAACGAAACTGTTTTTCTAGCTTTTAATAATTTGTATCCAATGTTGAAAACTAAATTAGTCACGGTAAAAATATAATAATGAAAAGTTCATAGTAACTATTTTTTTGTTAATATCTCAATATCTATTATTAAAATATAATAACTTAGTTACAATTATTTAAATAAAATAAAAACTTAAACTATTGATTAGAATGGTTCAACAATGTTCAAAAACATTGTTGCTATTGCTAACCATTAAATAAATTAACCTAATCAATCATGTGTTTTATTGAAAAACTGAAAAATATCTCTATGTAAGGAACAAATTCAAAACATACAGGACACACATGTCATCTATTTAACTGTTAAAAGATCTAAAATATTATGGCCTAAAAATTCCAATTGGTGTTTAAGTTGGAGCAATAGTTTTTTTATGGTTGAAATGATAATTCACTACATTAAGATGATCTTTAAATGTTATCATTTTAATTGAAGTAAAGAACATTGTAGAAGCTAAGATCAAAACATGTATAAACACAAACTAATCTTTTAATACAAACATTCATCTTTTTTTTTTTTTTTGAGAAAATGTCAAGTAATGTGTGGATAATATTTGACGTTCAGCATTCAATAATGTGTCTCAAAAAGATTTCGTTAAGAAAAAAGTTAAAAAAAAAAAAAAAGTGTGCACTAAAAATGCACATGAGATTTTATTTTCTAGTACGTACTTTCCGTACTTTGAATCCAATTGTTGCATTTTATGGAAGTAAAAGCCGAGTATGAAGGGATTGTAATACGTGTAGTACGAACAAGATAGAGATTGACCGAAGTTATTGTCAAAAACAATAAAAGATAGACCAAATTTCGTCCTACTTATGTACTTGAACGTATTGTTATGAAGCAGTCTCTTCGCCTTACACTTCGCCAGACACTGCGATATGTTCAGAGATGAGGCTTGGTCACTGCCCTTTAAATACATTTCCCAATCTTCTCTCAATTCATTTCCCAACCTGTTCCCTATATTTCAGACATTGTTTTTCCCATTTCATAATGCTAGTTTTTAAGTTGTACACTGAAGGGGTTACCTAAAAGAGATATTCCTTTGGTTTTTTTGCTCAATCCCCTTCATCTTGAAAAAGCTATATAACCTGAATTGTTAATAACACAATACCCTTTTGGTCTTTTCATTCATATCATGTTTGATCTCTACTGATATATATTGAAAAGTGGGGACTTTTGGTTTTTCTTCCTCGCGCCAATAGTTTATGATCAAAAGATCTGTTTCAGTGAAGTAGATTAATCTGGGTTTAGTATTGTTGATATTGTCATATTTTTAGGACTGTCTTCTGGGTTAAAACTGTAATGACTGCTAAGTGGTTGTGAAAATTTCACTGAACCAAATTTGTCTGAAAAGCATACACACATGTGAGGTTTTTTGAGTTTGGTGGGATTAAGAAATCTTTTTGTGAGTGGATTAGGGAGTGTCAAGGAGAGAAGAATGGAGGTAGGGAGTGAAAATGTGAAGGAGAGAAGCCCTATGTTTCCTAGGCTGAATGTTAAAGATGCAGCAGATAAAGGAGGACCAAAAGCCCTTCCAAGGAACAAGATGGCTCTTTATGAACAATCACAATCCAACACCCCTTCTCAAACCCTTTGTTCTGGATCACCAACCAAGTTTCCTCCTTTACTCAGAAAGGATCTCAAATTTCCTTCATTGTCTGCAAATGTGAGTCTACTAATGCTCCTCATCATGATTTTTTCAACAAAAATATCCAAGATTTGTTCAATTTCTTAGATGATACAGTACACAATAGAGAGTTTGATTTTCCATTTCCCCCATTATAAAATGTTTTGTGTTATAGGCCTTGTATATACTCCTCCAGTCATATTCATAACGCAGAGAAATAACTTTTTTTTTATCCATTTATAAGTCACATCATTAAAATTTTTTTATGTAAATGTACAATTTTATAGTTCATTTATTGTTGTGTAAACTTTATTTACATAGAGTATAATGGATATTAAATAAAGAAGTTGGAAAGCTTTTATTTTTTAAGACAGAATTAATGAAGTTTAACGTTCTTCTTGATTCATATGAAACATATGGAAATTGACTAATAAATAGGACCAAATGAGTATGCATAGTAAGATCCATTTACATCACCACTTAAACATTTTTAAGGACATTGCATGATGTTTACTCTTTTCTGTCGTTTTGATCATAATGGCTAATATTGGGCCACACAGGTTGGTAGCAAACAAGGCACCCAATCCTGGAACTCAGGTGTATCTTGTTATAAGGCTGAGAAGCTTCATGCTTATCAATCCAGAACTGTGAACTTCACCAAATTGATGGTAAAACCCATGAAAACAACTAGTTTAACTTATTTTGAACCGCATTTTCCTACTGTTATTGACTTGTAAATGCAATGTTTTTCAGCCAGAGGGTCTCATTGGCAGTAACAACTCCGTTAAAAATTATGAGCATGATGATGCTTTGGTAACACCTGTCTCGGTTCATAGGAAAAAGTCAAGCATCAACATCAGTCAGAATGAGGAAGATGAAGAGAAACTTGTTCTCTGTGAATCAAGTTGTTCACTTACAAGTCAAAATTCATTCAGAAAGAAGGTGAATTCAACTAGACCCATAAAACTGACATCAGCTAAATGTGAGAAGAACCAGATAAACGACCATATAGAAGTCAATCATATTGATCTCACAGAGGAAGGGTCTGCACACCCATTAGCTGGTTTTGGATATATGACAGATGAATCATCGATCTCATCGGTCAGAATTATAACTCCTAAACCAATAAAGAAAGCACATTCATCATTTATGGAAGACTTTAGAAGTATTTCAGCAGATAGCTTGAAAAGATTGCAGGGTAGAAATGGCCTGACCAATGAAGAGAATGCAACTTTTGGGGACAAAATCAATTCTAGGGATGGTTACTTGGAGAAGCCAGCAACAAGGGGTGTTGATAAATGTCCTGATGTTTTAGAAATTGGTAGAAATTTCTTCTGGGGCAAGAGAGATGGACATAAAAGTGAAGATACCTATAGACATTATGATGCTTTAACTCTATGTACGAACATCCCAGACTATGCAGTAGGTATGAAAATCACTCCTGATGATGTTAAGGGAGTTATTGGCGAAAAGCAATTCTGGAGAACAAGAAGAACTATCATAAAGTAACGTCATCTCTCTGCTAGTGTTTATTTATAATTTAGCCTTTAATTCTTTATATTGCCCAATAAAACAATCCCCGATTTGTATTTTTTATTTTTATTTTAATCTTGACTTTAACATGTGAATCATTATTTAAGGTCACTTCATACAGTTTTGCTTGGACACTTTATTATTATGCCTTTGCCTATTTGATTCTATTCTGCTCTCTACTTAGACATGACTATGGATTCTATTTTCAGTCAACAGAGAATCTTTGTTCAGCAAGTGTTCGAACTGCATAGACTGATAAAGGTAAATGCCACAGAAGATATTGTTCTCTATTTTCCCCCATAGATTATTTTTGCCTGTTTGTGTTTATTTCATGGAGAAATGTTTAGTAGCAGGCACTATTATATGCCACTTGTGAATTTACAGTGTTTCTTGATGTTTGCATTTATCTAATGACCTGTTTAATAAAAATTGGAAATAGGACAGGGAATAGAAACGAGAAAACTCTTCTCATGAACATGAGAATCTCTCTTTTCAACAAAATGAAAATGCTTTTCTTCACCTTTTGCTTTTTTTCTAAAGATTTTTATATAGGGTTAAGGTGCAATAAGTTTTCGATAAAAAACAATATTGCTTTGGAAGACTTCCGAGACAAAATAACTTCTCAATAAAAACTTTAGGGACAACTTTACACCTTTACCCTTTTTTATATGCCAAACGCACTAAAACTGTCAGATTCTGGGATTTAACTAGAGTATTTCTTCAATCTAAAACAGGTACAAAAGCTAATAACTGGATCACCCAAGCTCTTGATTCAAAATCAGCTTCTTTTGGGGAAACCTTCACCCAAGGAACTACAATCTGCCTATATCAGAGAACAACCACCCTCAAATACCAAACCGAACAACACCAAGTTTGAGAAACCTACTCATGATCAATGTGCTGAAATTTCTTTGCTCCCCCTTCCTGGGGTCAACAATATGAGCAAAGGCCCTAGTGTACAGCTTCCAAATTATGGTCGTCAGTCAGGAAACAATCAACTAGCCCTTCCAGCTCCCACTAACAACACCAAACCATCCCCATGCTATATCTATCCAGCACCAGGAAATCAGTGGTTAATGCCCTTCATGTCTCCTTCTGAAGGCCTTATATACAAGCCCATTGTAGGACTATGCCCTCCAAATGCAGGGTTCATGGGTCCAGTATATGGATCTTGCAACCCTATAAGCCTCACCCCAGGAAATAAAGATGTTCAAGAGGCAACTCATGTTCCATATATATTTCCACCGTGTGTCCCTCCAGTGATGCATCCATCATCTGTATCTGCTTTTGCTCGTGAGCAAAAGAACCCTCCTCCAACTAAGATGCAATCTAAAGGGACTACTGAAAATTACCAATCAACTGGAGTTATCAATTCTAACATACTGTACCAAAGTTCATCTATCATGTCCAGCCAGATAAGTAAAGTGATGTCAATACACGTTACAGATGATAATCACACAACAGAAGATAGAGAATTACAGATAAGTACAGGCAGTAGTCCCCGTAAGAGGATGAAAGGGGATGTGCTTCCTTTGTTTCCTACGGCGCCGACATTTTGTGCATCATCAGATCAACAGAAGGCCCAAGCTGTAGAAGATCACTCGCGTATAATCAAAGCTGTACCTCACAATCTTAAGTCAACAACAGAATCAGCAGCTAGAATATTTAGGTCAATACAAGAAGAAAGGAAATACTTGTGTTAGGCTAATCTATAGTAGAAATGCCCCTGTAGTCCACCAGAGAGGACAAAAGGGGATCCACTTCCTTTGTTTTCTATTGCATCAACATTTTGGGCGTCATCAGATCAACAGAAGGCCCCAACTGTTAAAGTACATCAGCCATCAATAATCAAAGCTATACCTCATACTCTAGAGTCAACAACAGAATCAGCGGCTAGAATATTTAGGTAAATACAAGAAAGAAAGGAAATATCAGTGACTAGTCTATTTATACTATGCCAAAGGGAATATACATCCTTCGTTTCCTATGGCACCAACATTTTGTGAATTATAGGACCATCAAAAGGCCCATGTCGAAGTACATCAGACATGAATAGTCAAAGGTATACCTTACAGTCTTAAGCCAATAGAAGATGCAGCTTAAATAATTAGGTCAATACAAGAAAAAAGCAGATATTTGTTATTAGTCTATTCTATGTAATGCCATTTCAGTTGAAATAATTCAGTAATATTCTAATTTTGTTTAGTTAACTATTTCTCCCTTTTACCAGCTGTACAAAATCAATTTTTTTAATATAGGAACGTATTGCTCTACCTTCATCTTTAGCAATTTGTATTCTTCACAAAGATCTTTCATTTGATTCTAATATTTTATGATTAGGTGGATCTAAGTGGTGAAATATAATTCTCTTTTGTTTGAATTAACTTAATCACAGGAAGATATTATGTCTGTTGATTTAAGAACATATTTAAACAGCGAGAAATCCAGATTCGGTGAACCACAGTACAATATACAAAGATGTCTTGAATTTAGTCATTTGTTAAAAAAGCTAAATTTATCTACCCATAAATATATATAGTTTTCTGGAGCTCTAATTATCCTATCATGAATAGTCCATTACATTATGTGACAATGCTTAAACTCCTAAATGAGTTTCAGTAGACTGCCAAGAAAAGATCCTCAACCAGGGAGACCAATCAAAAGAATTTTAAAAAATTACATTTATTTATACCAAAGAAAATACAGCCATTCCCCTTGCCAAAACCCTTCCCTCAAGGTTAAACAACTCCAACAAGGACCGCACAAAAACTCCTTTTGATGTGAAGGCCAGAAAGAAATTTTTAGTTTCTTCATACCTTCGGAGGCATTTTTCTTCTCATTTTGATATCCACAATGACAAACTGCATAGCTCTTCAAAGTAATAAATGACATTCCTAATAAATAAGAATTTACAAATGAATCAATTTAAACATTCTTGCCAAATCACTAATGTTAGGGAGTGGACTTCCTCCTCTATATTTTTTGAGCAATGAAGGATAAGAAAGGAGTAGATTATGAAAATCAAGTTGAATGGGAATGATTGTAATGCACAATTGAAAACTAGCCAGCACGAATCCAATCCTTTGAATCCCTGCATAAAGACAAATATCTTTTTTTAAAAATGTAGAAATCACGCATGATTGACCATCTTAAATCCAATTTTTTCCGTAGACTAAAGCAACAGTTCAGGAAGCAAAACATAAAAATTTAATTGCACCTTGCAGGACGATAATTTTGTAGCCCTGCTATCGTATTGAAGACTTATCATGACTTGCATCTTTTATCAAGCTAGTTGTCTCCTCAAAGACATCAGAAACTGGAAGGAGTTCAAAGGTAGGATGTGAACTTCTTCCATGCTGCAGAATATAAGCAAGCAAGGTCTACTAATCTGATAGTGGTTTCTTATGGCCAAGGATGTAAGTATGTAAAATAGCAGAAAATCCTGCAAAGAAACATAAATTCATCGTGCATTAATCATTCCAATTTTGTAATTTGGAATCATTTTTATGACAAAAAATCATGGTTATAGTTTGCTCCCACATTTAATAAGAGAGTAAACACTTGTTATGACATTTGCTGACTTTTTTCCTTATCATAACCAAATGAATCAGTGCATTAATGTTCAACATAAAAAACAAAGTCTTATCCCACTATGTGAGGTTAGCTGCATGAATAGTGCGATGCCCTTGTGTTCTACTAAAAAAATAATCCTTTGATAAATTATTAATCAAAAGACCTCACTCAATAACTTTGCTAAGTGTTCTCTTTGATCTCCCCCTCCCTTTTTAAAAGACTCCAACCTACTTCATCACCGGAGCATCTTATGGTCTTCTTTGAACGTATCCAAACCACTTCAAACGGTTTTCTATCAATTTCCCCTCAATAGATGCTCCATTTTATCCTAGGCGGATTAATATTTCAAACAATAATATAATAACACAGAATGTTAGACATCCAAATTAGTCCCAATGAAGCAGAGAATGAGATATGGTACCTATCCTTGAGCAGTTTTCGGGAGTAGGGATCAACAAAGCTCCAGCAGACAAACACATTCAATATGGGGAGTGTGTGGAAACATATCTACTGGCTGTAGACTTATCAGTTTGTAACATCCTTTTATATTCTGCTCTGTCTGCACAAAATTTTCCACAACTCAAATTATTGAATCCAAAAAAACAAGGACAAGAGGCATTGGAAGTACCAAGATCAATACATACCACACCATGACAAAGATAATCAAGGTCACGTGCACATGTAGCAGGATTGCATGACACATACACTATGCATGGTGCCTTAAGTTTTAGCAGGAATCTAATCAACTTCATGTGCATGCCTGGACGGTTTGGATCTGCATCAATTAAACAGCTTAAGAACTTTGAAAGTATGCTAAGGCTTAGGATCAGTAGAGTCTCAATACAAATTTCAACTTGTACTGTCAAGATCTAAGGAATACATACAATCAGCAGGTTATTACTCAAACGAAGCCAAGTCTGCTCTTTTGGCATCTCAACTTTCAAAATTCATATTAAGTATATAGCAAAATTATTTTCTGACGAACACTAGAGTCTGTTGGGTATGAGGGGAGGGGAAATAATAATTGTATAATTTGAATTTAAAAGAAACTTCTAACGAACACTAAGGGTCTATTTGGTATGAGGGGAGGGGAAACAACAATTGTATAATTTGAATTGAAAAAGATTGAAGTGGGGGTTATAAAATTTTAGTAGAGAGTATATGTAGAATAAAAGAGTATGAAAAATTAAATAAAATTTTAGAACCCCACTTCAATTCTTTTAAATTAAACTAATATAACTGTGGTTAATATGTATTTATTTATTATGTGTTTAATATTTAAATTATTGTTGAGAGATGACAGCTGCTAGATAATAGGAATTACCGAGTCCTAGTGCTAGATTTTAGGTGATCAAACTGTTATCCTAGAATCTGGGTTGTTAGAGAATATTGTGGGATTTAAATCTGATTGCACCAGACTTTGTACTCTATATAATTCACGGAATAAGCAGCAATAAAGTATCAGATTTTATGCTCAAAAATCTACATGGTATCAGAGCAAATCTGGGCATTTCTTTTAAATCCGAATCAGTTTTAGGGTTGAACCTGTCGTGAGGCTGCCATGGATGCTTCACTTGATGGGTCCCCGTCTTTTGATCCCAAGAATGCAGGAGGTCCGTCCGGGTCGACTTCCAGCTTCGAAGGTGGATCTCCTATCTCTATCGTGTCTGAAAAATTAACCCTCACGAATTATCGTGATTGGGCTCAGGCCATTCAATTAGCTGTGCAAGGCCGTGGAAAACTAGGCTTCTTGACCGACGAAACTCCAGCCCCTTCTGATGCAAAATCACCTGCGATGGCTCAGTGGCGAGTTGATAATGCCCTCGTCTCCTCTTGGTTAATTAACGCCATGTCTCCTGGAATTAAGAGGACATTTATGTACCTTCCCACTGCAAAAGATATTTGGATTGCTGTTCGGGAGTCTTATGTTGTTGGGAAAGATCTTTCTCGTCTTTATGCTCTCCGCCGTCAACGCGGGAAATCTGCACAGGGGTCTCGGAGTATCACAGAGTACTGGTTCGAACTTTGTGCGGTGTGGCAAGAGATTGATTTGATTGCCGATGATGAGTGGGTGTCTCCAACTGATGCTGCAAGGAACAAGCACAATATTGATGTGGATCGAGTGATGCTGTTTCTTGCAGGACTCAACCCAGAATATGATGATGTTAGAGCTCGAATTCTGAGTTCTTCATCTCTCCCATTTCCTCGTGAAGTCTACTCTGAGGTTCGCCGTGAAGAAACCAGGAGGGAAGTGATGCTCCCTGGACCGACAATCTCCTCCCCAGACCTATCGGCTATGGTGAGTCATAATCCCAGCCATACCCCTTCTGTTATTAAAGGAAAAGTTTCATGTGATCATTGCAAAAAGAATGGTCATACACATTATCGACGATGGGAATTACATGGGAAACCACCTGATTGGAAGCCCAAGAAAAGTAAACCACGAGCAAACCAGATTGCTAAGTACACTCTCCTGTGAGCCAAGAACAGATGAACCAGCTATTGACTCTTCTAAATAAGTTGCAGACTTCATCAACTCCTTCTGCCTCCTTATCGGTTGCACCACAAGGTAATCTTCCAGCTGCTTTAAATACATCATTCTTGTCATCTCAATGGATTGTGGATAGTGGTGCTTCAGACCATATGACATCAGATTCCAGTAGGTTCATTTCTTATCTTCCTTCAGCTGGTAATAACAAAATTAAGACAGCCACGGGATCTTCTACCCCAATAGCTGGTACTGGTACTGTTGCAATTTCAAAATTACTCCGCCTTGACTCTGTACTTCATGTCCCACATCTGGCATGTAGCTTACTTTCTATTAGCAAATTAACTAGACAAGATAACTGTTCAGCTCACTTCTTCTCCACTCACTGTATTTTTCAGGATCTCTCCTCGGGGAAGATGATTGGCACAGCTAAGGAATGTGATGGACTCTATTACCTGAACGCTTCTACTGTCAGCGTTTTGTGTTCTAGAATAAATAGTTTTGTTTCCACTTCTATTGATAATGATTTATTGTTATGGCACCAAAGGATGAGTCATCCTGGTCCCTCTTATTTGAAAAAATTGTTTCCTTCTTTTTCATCTAATAAAAATTTTCATTGTGACGTTTGTGAGTTAGCCAAACATCACCGCACTACTTTTTCACCATTACTTTATAATCCCTCTCGTCCTTTCTCTATTATTCACAGCGATGTTTGGGGTCCATCCCGTGTTAAAAATCGAACTTATTCCAAGTATTTTGTTACATTCATTGATGACCACACTCGCATGTGTTGGGTATATCTTCTAAAAGAGAAATCTGATGTTTGCTCTATCTCTATCGAATTTTCCAAATATGTTCAAACTCAGTTCAATAGTAACATACAGATTTTGCATACTGACAATGGTACTGAATATTGCAATCACTCTCTTACAGTTTTTCTAAAATCCCAAGGCATTGTTCACAAAACCAGTTGCTCCCATACACCACAGCAAAATGGTATTGCTGAGCGTAAAAACAGACATCTCCTTGAGGTAACCCGAGCACTACTTTATACTTGTCACGTCCCAAAATATTTTTGGGGGGATGCCGTCCTTACTGCTACTCATTTGATTAATAGAATGCCTAATCGTGTGCTTAATTTTATCTCCCCTCTTGATAAACTTCGTGAAACTCATATCACAACTCACTTAGACTCCTCTCTTCCACTTAGGGTGTTTGGTTGTTCTGCATTTGTCCACCTTCATCAACAATCCTCCAAATTTGATCCTCGTGCTGTCAAATGCATTTTTCTTGGTTACTCTAATTCTCAAAAAGGCTATAAGTGCTATGATCCAGTTTCTAGGCATCTATTTGTTAGCCGAGACCTTACTTTCCTTGAAAAAGAACCTTTCTACTCCAAGTCCTCAATTCAGGGGGAATCAAACAGTGATGAATTTGAATTTCGGACATATGATTCAATTCCAGAACCAGTTCCTCCTTCTGTACCTATTTTGGTACATAACAATAATAAAACTAATTTTTTTGAAAAACCATCAGATGCAGGGGGAGACAAAACTATAACAGATTGGCACAAGGTGTATGTCAGGAGAAGAAAGAGGGTGAGAGAGCCTAGCGTTGCTGAAACTGTACCTTCACCTGAACCTGAGGAAGGTCCTGACCTGTCATGTGAGCCTCCAAACGCTGATCATGTTCCAGATCTTCCAATAGCACAGAGGAAGCAGCCACGGATGTGTACCAAACATCCCATTCAGAAGCATGTGTCATATGCCTCTCTATCTCCGAAATACTATGCTTTTGTCACAAATCTGGACAAGGTAATTATTCCTAAAGATGTATATGAGGCCCTTGAAGTTCCTGAGTGGAAAGAAGCAGTCTTGGAAGAGATGCGTGCACTTGAGAAAAACCATACATGGGAAATCACTACCCTTCCTCAAGGCAAGAAACCTGTAGGGTGTAAGTGGGTCTTCACTCCCAAGTATAATGCTGATTGTACCTCAAATAAATATAAAGCAAGGCTAGTAGCAAAGGGATTCACGCAAACATATGGGCTTGACTATAGGTAAACCTTTGCTCCAGTTGCTAAGCTGGATACTGTCAGAGTACTCCTTTCTATTGCTGCCAATTTAGATTGGACTCTTCAGAAACTTGATATTAAAAATGCCTTCCTAAATGAAGAGCTAAAGGAAGAAGTATATATGACTCTTCCACCGGGTTTTGAGAGGGGCCGAGATCAGCAAGTTTGCAAGCTTAAAAAATCCATCTATGGGTTGAAGCAGTCACCAAGAGCCTGGTTCGATAAATTCTCAAGTGTGCTTAAAACAGAAGGATACAAACAAAGTCTTTCTGATCATACTATGTTTGTGTTAAAAAAGGATGATTTGATCATCATTCTTATTGTTTATGTAGATGATATTATACTTGCAGGAAATGACAAAGGAGAAATGAGTCGAATTAAGACTTCCTTGAACAAAGAGTTTGAGGTCAAGGAGCTTGGAAATCTGAAATATTTCCTAGGTATGGAGGTGGCAAGATCCAAAGAAGGTATTTGTGTTTCTCAGCGCAAGTATATACTTGATTTATTGGCTGAAACTGGTATGCTTGAATGCAAACCTAGCCGGGTTCCAATTAGCACAACAAGCAGTAAGAAAAAGGTAAAGCCTGACAAAGAGAAAGAAGATCCCGAGGAAAAGAAGAGGCAAGAACGGGAAGAAGCACCTGCGGATAAGGAGCAATATCAACGATTAGTTGGAAGGCTCATTTATCTATCCCATACAAGGCCAGATATTGCCTTTGCAGTGAGCGTTGCAAGTCAACACATGCATGATCCGAAGAAGAAACATATGGATGGTGTTTTTAAAATTCTTAAACATCTCAAGGGAAATCCTGGAAGAGGACTCTTCTTTAAAAAGACCTCTCTCAGAACCATTGAGATTTTCACTTATGCAGACTGGGCGGGAGATCAAGACAACAGCCGGTCAACTTCAGGATATTGTACTTTTGTGTGGGGCAACCTAGTTACTTCGCGAAGTCAGAAGCAAAAAGTGGTTGCTAAGAGTAGTGCAGAATCAGAATTGAGAGCCTTGGCCCCAGGACTTATGGAGGGCCTATGGTTGAAAAGGGTAACTGAAGAAGCCCAAGTCCAAATTGAATCACCACTCAAGCTTTATTGTGACAACAAAGCAGCTTTGAGTATGGCATTAAATCCGGTTCAGCATAGCAGGACAAAACATGTTGAAGTTGATCGACACTTCATCAGAGAGAAAATAGAAGATGAGATCATTTGCCTATCTTATGTACCCACACGACAGCAGCTTGCGGACATTCTCACCAAGGGTTTGTCAGAGGATATCTTTGAGAGTTTTGTAAGCAAGTTGGATATGATAAATATCTATAATCCAACTTGAGGGGGAGTGTGGTTAATATGTATTTATTTATTATGTGTTTAATATTTAAATTATTGTTGAGAGATGACAGCTGCTAGATAATAGGAATTACCGAGTCCTAGTGCTAGATTTTAGGTGATCAAACTGTTATCCTAGAATCTGGGTTGTTAGAGAATATTGTGGGATTTAAATCTGATTGCACCAGACTTTGTACTCTATATAATTCACGGAATAAGCGCAGCAATAAAGTATCGGATTTTATGCTCAGAAATCTACAATAACTTTTGTTTTCCCTCCCCTCCGCTCATACCAAACAGCCCCTAATACTCAAGGATCGAGAACCTCAAACACGTTATTGAAAGAACTCATTCATCAACAAAATAGGCTTCCCCTTCAAATTTTTTACATTATTTCACGTAACCTCGAGTAATCTTATTTATGGCAGCTAAGTCACATGAACATTCAATATGTAGCAAACGCGTCTTGTATGGAAAATGTTCACAAGCTGAATGCTGAAGGTTTGACGGTTAATTGCCAAAGCTGAAAAACATAAGTACTCGTTTCACTCATTTCCTAATTGGTCAAAATTAGAACTTTTAAGTTATTAATAATATAACCAACATAATTAGAGAACTGTGAGGAACAAACCTGAAATTACAATGTCCGGCTTAGGAAAATCTTTCCCAAAATTTTCATCAATTTTATTAAGATCTCCTTGGACAAATGTAGCATTTTCAATGCCATTTATCTGGGCATTAAGACGGGCATCTGCAATGGCTTGTGGCACAACTTCATAGCCATAAACATGTCTGACACTGAGAAATAATAAATAAATAACTATCAGAAATTTAGAATACTATTTAGCTTAGAAACATGAGATAATAAGCTACTGTAATCCTTTAGCAGTTTGACTTAGAAAAGGTTGGGGTGTGAAGAAATGATATTACCTTCTTGCAAGTGTCAGGCCTATAGTACCTGTCCCACAAAAGAGGTCAAGGACAATTTCTGAGCCATCTCCTCTGATGCCAGCAGATTCTTCTATGAGCTTATATAATATCTCTGCCTAACAAAGGAAAGGAGTTATCTAATTATCATCAACAATAACCATGATTAAATTTAAGAAAAACACAAAGTAGATCTGAGTTGTCAAAAGCATGTTGAATTTCTTAGCGTATTGCGAAATGCATACCTGTCTTGTATTTGTTTGGAAGAAAGAGTTTGCTGATATTTGAAATGTAAGCCCTCTCAAAATCTCTTTAATGTTAGATTTCCCGTATAAAGTGTGTTCTTCCTCCCCAACAGATGTATTTCCAACAGAAGTATTTACATTGTTTACAACACTTACCTGTCATTCTCACAAAGGTAAATTTGGATAACTTTAACAAATAATAGATATGAAACAACAATTTGTAAGCAAAACAATGAGTTCAGTTCTTGAGAAAATTTCTCACAAAGCCCCATGCTTAAAATTTGAGTCAATATCACAATCAAAGAAAGAAGACTACATAGTAAACAACTTTGTTATCTTAATGAGAATAGTGACCCAAAGTTCACCAATAAAACTAATTTCTATTGAATGTGTAAGAGTTCCTGAAAATATCTTCCATCCTTAAGTTATTCCTCTCAAGGTCCAAACCAAGCTTCAGTAAGCAGTATTTAAGAACAGATCATGGAATTTCTCAAAAACCAGATCAAAACCTAGAAAGTAGCAGTCTAAGTACAGAGACTTAGTAACTCCTCTCCTCATGATAGGGTTCCAAGATGAATTAATTATTTTATTGATTAATATTATTTAGTTTAATTATTTAAATTAGTTTAATTTCATTATTAGTTTAATTTCATTATTTGACTTATTCAAATTATTTGATTTATTCAAATTATTTGATTTAGTCAAATAAAGATATTTTAGGATATTTTATTTAGGATAGTTTGTTAGGATATTTTCTTATAATTTGAATATTTAAATTAGGATATTTCCCTTTTATCTAGAGAGTCTATTTAGGGATAGATATTTTCCTAATTGTTTTAGGAGATATCTTAGCTTCCTAATTGTTCTAGAAGAGTTTATAATTTTTTTATATATACTAGTCCTACCAGAGAAGGGCCGGTTGGTTCAGCGGTAAGCTCGCTTGCCGTGGGGTCTGAGGTCGCGGGTTCGAATCAGCCTCTCTGCATAAAAGCAGGGTAAGGCTGCCTAGTATATTCCCTTCCCCAGCACCCCCACCAGGTAGGGACTCAAACTGCCTTGGCCCTTTTTATACTAGTCCTATCAGACTAGTATTTTCATCCAGTAAAATTATTGTTTAATTTATTGGACACTTTCCATTGGCTTCTAATTTCCTTTTCTAGTGAGATTCTTGCTAGAGAATAAATTAGGAGAGATTGTTATTTGGCTTCTGATTTGTCTTCCTAGTGAGATTCTTGCTGGGAAAATAAATTAGAAGATATCACACTAATTCTAATTGAAGAACACAAACCGTATTTATCATTTGACAGCATATGTTCCTCATCCATTCTACTGGAATAGATATCACATAAACAGATCTTATTCATATTTTTTAAGGGTCAATAAAGATGAATCAGAAGAAGTACCCAAGTGCATTGTGTCGAAGTAGGGAAAAAGAAATGTATTAATTAAATTCAGCACCAACCACTTCAGGAAATGCAGAGACTTTATGAACTAGAGGCTTCAGCAGCTCTGGCTTGTAAGAAGAGGTCACAAAATTGACCATAACTTCAGGAAGGCCGGTGCTGACATGTCTAAAACAAGTCATATTTGTTAATATTGAAAAGTAAAACAAGGTTTGCTTTAAGATTTCAATCAAAGATCTTAAATTAATAATACATAGATGCCACAAATTTGAGAATTAAAAATCATAGAATCTCCAACATAGTGCAGCATCTCTTGTCATTAACCTTCCATTCATTTGATAAATGATCAGCCAACTTTACATTTAGAATGATGAAAATGCAAACAGTCATATATATATAGGAAAAGTAAAGACCCATGCCTCAGAATTGAAGTTGTTCATTTTCTCCAGTTTCAGTTAACTTTTCACTTTCCATAATTTTTTATGTAACTTCCACCATGCTTTGCACTTAAGATTTGACAGATTTTACAAAGATGCAACTAGCACTACCAGGTCACATAATAAGTCGGGTCAGCGCATCCTTTTAGTTTACCCCACATTTTCTCACTCCACCACAGACCAGAAAATGTTCTAGTCTTTCCCTAGCTTATTTGCACAGTACAAACTTAGAATTCACATCATGTTATGTCTAAATGACAAATGTATGACTGTATGTTCATAGGAGAAATGAGATGGGCATTGTTCAAAAGTATAGATCAAAGAACTATAGCACTCACATAAATATTAAAAAATAAAGTTGGAAAAAAAACAAGATATAATGATATGTCCTGTACCTTCCTGTTCTTATCATCAAATGCTTCAGAAATCCAGAGTGTGAGCGAGCATTGTAGGGTGAAAGACAAAGTTGTGGGTCTCTCCAACAATGTTGTATAGCTACAAGAACCTATTTGCATATCGAATCAAAATGGCAGGAAAATGGCATTTCCTTAGGTAATAAAAGCCGAAGATTCCATATGCAATATGAAATCAATGATTCTGATAAGTAGGGTGAGAGCTCCACTCTCAACAATAGACAAAAAATAATCAATTTCCAAAATCATTGCACTCAATATAGCTAAAATTACAAACCACAAAGATACCCTCCACTTAAAATATTCTGACTTTATTGCAGAGAGCAGTTTGTGGGAAATTTAAGTGTGCAAAAAGAGAAAAAAAAATTAAAAAAAATATATATATTTTATTATGAACCCCAACTTAAATATTATAACTCGGTAAAGCTCACAGGACAATGTTTGGCAAACTCAAAAGGTTTCTATTTTAATTTATTATTTATTTAATTTACACTCCAATTAAATGCATTTCATCAGATAATTGCCACATAATTATCTCAAACACCTACAAAGTCTTTCTAATGATGTCTATTACTAGCCATGACAGTGCTTCTCTCTTTACACATAAATGCAAGGTAAATAGACGTAAGATCGCATTGCAAAGAAAAATTTGTGCTATTTCTTCTGTGAACCAAGATATGCATACAGGGAACTGCAAACTTCTTGAGTCATAAAATATTTATTCCAAAATAAACACATGGAAGCACTCCATAATCATACAGACTCTATACTAGATAAGAGAATTACATTGCATACCTTATTAGCAGGTTCAGTCTGCAGTAAGCACTTGTCAACATTTAACACTTTATCAAAAAAACCAGGAGCATGCAATCCTAGAGCATAACTTTCACTACCATTATTACTTTCGAGCAATAATTCTTTAGGCAACCATCTATAGGGACCAAATGAGAATTCCATCTGCAGAAGCAATAAAACAGATGTTGTATAAAGTGAAGGTGCAGATGTCTTCATTACAATAGTAAAGTGAAAAGGCAGACTTTGGCTTTAACAATTGCAAAATTTTAATGTCAAGCAAGCAAACAGTCATACTAAGAACTACGGAGACATGTATGGATGACGGCATAATAGTTACCCACAAACTCCTTTCCCCCTATAACCAAAATTTCACTTTAGCAGAGCGGGAAGGCAAAATATTAAATGGTACTACAAAGGCAATAAATACTGATCAAATTCATTTTTTACAAGGGTAAATGTGCAATTTTAGGTATGAAGTATTACGGCAGGTGCACTGAGCAGAAAAATGTTTTTTTTTAACAGATTTTAGGCATGAACAATAAAATTAGGGGCAATTTTAGGCATGCCGTTAGTTGACTGTTAAGTTTGACTACAGAAGCTGATGTGGCAGAATTGAAAATTTTAATTAAGGATTAAGAAGTGATTTTGTGTTCAATTAAGGAGTTTTGAGAGTTTTATAAATAAATTCAGGAAAATGAAAGTTTTTTTTGGACTTTTAAAGGCCTAGTTTCTCCCTTAATTTTGGAACATTAGAGTTAGAGGAATTATTTTTGGACCCAAAAGGGATTATAGTGGGAGGAAATTCTTAACCAATAATGAAGAAAATTTTTAAGAATTGAAGAAATAATTTTTTTGCCCAAAGAATATATTCTATTGCTAAGATTTAAGGGCATAATAGAAAATTCTTTACCTAATATACTGTATTTTTTTGGGCCAAAAAATTATTCCTTCAATTCTTAAAAATTTTCTTCATTATTGGCTAAGAATTTCCTCCCACTATAATCCCTTTTGGGTCCAAAAATAATTCCTCTAACTCTAATGTTCTAAAATTAAGGGAGAAACTAGGCCTTTAAAAGTCCAAAAAAAACTTTCATTTTCCTGAATTTATTTATAAAACTCTCAAAACTCCTTAATTGATCACAAAATCACTTCTTAATCCTTAATTAAAATTTTCAATTCTGCCACATCAGCTTCTGTAGTTAAATTTAATGGTCAACTAACGGCGTGCCTAAAATTGCCCCTAATTTTATTGTTCATGCCTAAAATCTGTTAAAAAAAAACATTTTTCTGCCCAATGCACCTGGCGTAATACTTCATACCTAAAATTGCACATTTACCTTTTTTTACAATAAATTTGTTGTGTCCTCATGATAAGGGTTTAAAGTTTAAACATGACTTAGACATAATGTCATATACGAGAACTACAACTTTTTGAATGAGAAGGATATAAGTTCCAACTTCTCTTTCTTCTAAACAGTTTTTCTTAACTTGAATTAACTTTTAGTTCTACTTGTAGCCACTAGTTAGAGACACAGTTCCCATCTTATGAAGATGACCATTTTAGAAAACCAGGCAACTTTCTATTTAAGGATCAAGGACATATCTCTGTGATTTGCGTAACTTTTGTAATTTTATTCATTTTTTCATATAAAGAAAAGGAAATATATGCATAAAGGGATGGAGAAAGAGCCTTTGGTCAATGCATTCTCTAAAATGATCCAATGCATCACTAACCTTATTTCTGTAATGAAACTGAATATCACACGGAACAATGAGCTTCATAATGTTGTACAATTCCAGTTCCTTGTGAGAAAATTTTCCTACATGGACCACCAAGTCATGGACTTGCTCCTCCTTAGCTCTCAGCTGAGCCTCATAAGATAAGTTTTGAGTTTTACATCCGCCACAGTAGGGTGCATATTCACAGGGAGCATCAACAATATTCCGAGGAGGAGTTATCGTCTTTAGCTTGGTCACCTGCTCTTCTTAACCAGTTTAAAACAGAAGCCACAACAGAGAGAAACCAAAATGATGAGATTCCGGTTTTTATATAAGGGAACCAAATTTTAGCCTTAAAATGTAAGACTCTAAAAAAAATTAAAATTTGTAACATAAATAAAGCATCAAAATGCAGTGAAACCCAACAGAGTGCCAAGTTATTTTCAGTGTAATGACCATGCTTGGGACAATTTAACATTGAACATGCAAAAGATATCACTTCCAATGCCCAAAACAACAAAGTACATTATTGTTTCAAATAACGTAGATTTAACTTTTCCAGTTTATCCAAATATCAAAGAAGCAAGTTGTCTCGTTTCAAGATATTTTTAAACATCAATTTTAGTAACTTCACCAACGTCAACTAATTTTGAAAACCAGCCCTTAGCAAGAATTCACCTCGGCATAATTTCCCTCCAATACATGAGGGAACCACATTTTAACCTTAAAATGTACTAAGATTTATGAATAAAATTTAAATTTGTAACAAATATAAAGCATTCAAATGCAATCAAAACTAACAGGAGGCCACCCCATTTATATTGTAATGACCATGCTTCGGTCAATTCACCATTGAACTAGCAAAACACATCCTTTCCAATTCACCAAAACAACAAAGTACATCATGGTTTCAAATACTCCCTCCATTCCTAAATATAGGACCTAGTAGATTTTTTAGGAAAATCCTAAGAAAAGTAAATAAGTTACTTTTGATTTTACTTAATTTTTTGGGTAAAGGGTCATTTTTGGCCTGGAAGTTTTTTTTGGACCAATTTTTGACCCGGAAGTTTACAAAACGTAGCAATATAGGCCAATTTTACAATATTTTGAGGCCTCTATTGCTACGTTTTATATACTTACGGGTCAAAATTGATCCAAAAAAAACTTCCGTGCCAAAAATGACCCTTTTTCCCTAATTTTTTTCTCTAAACTAGTTTATTTAACTTATAAGCTAACACATAATCTAATAATACAGAAAATATATATCAAAGAACGGAGAAGTGAGTAATTTATTTGTCTCGTTTCAAGATATTTCCAAGCATCAATTTTAGCAACTTCACCAATATCAACCATTAAAAAAGAAAAAAAAGAGGAAATCCAAATCAAGAATTCACCTCGGCATAATTCCCCTTCTTGCGAGTGACGCGACCAATGAATCGTTCCCCAGGAAGAGCACGGTCACACATGACAACGAAGCCAGTATGAGCGACCTTACAAAGACCCTTACCTTTGAAAGCCAAGGATTCACAAACCAATTCCAAAGTCTGGCCTCGCTTTGGGAAGAAGGAATTGGGCTTGGTGGCTATGGTTGACTTGGGGTGGGTCTGTTCCATGTCTTCTTCGGCAAGAGAGCATGAGATAGAGGAGAAGGAAGAAGAAGATGATGATGATGATGAAGGAAAGTTTCGAAGCCTAGGCAGAGTTGTACGGAAGTGCCTGAAGCATTGGTTGGGGATAATGGCCATTAAGGCTGATTGGAAGCCCAAAGGAGAAGAAGAGCACACTGTTACACTGATACGAAGAATGAATGAAAGGAGAAGAAAGCATACGAGGTTTTGGGTTTATCAGGTCGCTTCTATACTAATACTAGGCGCTTTGCCCAATGGGAGTTTCCTCCATCACTGAATGCTCCTCTTATGCTTATTTATTTAATTTGAATTAAATTAGTTAAAATGATATGATAGTATTGAAAAGAAAAAAAACCCCTAATCACTTACCTCAATTCCATTCTCCATCTTTCTTATTAAAGAGAAGGGAAAATTCCAAATAAATGCCTCTCGAATATCAAAAGGACGAAAAGGTACCTCCAATATATAAAATGACATAAAAGGGATCGTTCCCAATTTGGAATAAACAATTTTAAGGCAAAAAGACCAAAATACCCCTGTCTCAATTCACTTTCAAAGTAAAGTAGTTAATGGCTATACTAGAATGGTTAATGACTATACTAAAGTGGTTAATTGCTATACTAGAGTGGTTAATGACTTTTACAAATATAAGAGTATTTGAGCCCAACTAATGAATCAGTGAAGTAGTTAATTGCTATACTGGAGTGGTTAATATGTATACTGAAGTGGTTAATTGCTATACTAGAGTAGTTAACAACTTTCCCAAAAACAAGCATAACTAATGAATCAGCGAAGTAGTTAATGGCTATACTAGAATGGTTAATCGCTATACGGGAGTGGTTAATGGCCATACTTGAGTAGTTAATGGAGACAGGGGCATTTTGGTATTTTTGCCTTAAAATTGTTTATTCCAAATTGGGAACGATCCCTTTTATGTCCTTTTGTATATTGGATGTACCTTTTTGTCCTTTTGATATTGAAGAGGTATTTATTTGGAATTTTCCCTAAAGAGAATTAATAGAGATATTTTAAAAAATATATATAAAAAAATCTTATATTTAGAAGTAAACTCACTTCCCCAAACGGAGGGAGTAACAAGTTGATTTTTTTTACTGAAAAATCAAATAAAATATTTAAAAAATTTAAATAAATTAATTTATAAATAACTTATTTAGTTTTCTCTTATTAAAGGAATCTCCTAAACACCAAAATCATGTTGAGGAAAGTTAATTATCGAATTTGCCAAATAAAAATGAAAAATTGAAGAAAATTTGTTTGACTTTTGTAGGTCTAGTTCTAGGCTTTCCACATAGCCTAGCCCTATACGTCTCTTTTTACCGTTATTTTGTATTTTTATCTTGCCCTTACATTCTATTTTTTCTTTCTTAGTTAATAATAATGCTAAACACTATGTGCATGTCCGGATTCAGTCCAGAAGCCAGATTGAAAGCCCAGAAGCACGATGCATGGTCTGTTTGGATTTGGATTGAGCTTACGAGAAGTTATGAGAAGTGACTTTTTTTTTAGAATGATTTTTTTAAAAATAAGATTGAATATAAATCAGATTTTGTGAAGTAATTTATGTTTAGATTTATGATGATAGAAGTGACTTTTTTTCAATCTGACTTTTAGAAACATGTTTGGATAATTATTTTGAAAAGCAAGTTTAGATGAAAAATTACTAAAAAGGGCATTATTGTTATTAAATAATACATATATAATATACATATTCTTATTAAAAGCTTAGTTTCTCCCTTATTTTCAGAAAAATAATTTTAAAAAATGATATTTTTTACTCAAAGGAGTATATCATGGGAGAAAGAAGTTATAAATTATTATCGTAAATTTTTGGAGATAAAAAAATTTTATATTAAAAGAAAATATCTTATTTGAGAATTTTAGGGATCTAATAGTTTAATTTTCCTATCCACTTTATTAAATAATACATAACAAAAGGCGTAGAACCCACCAGAAGTCAAAAGCTAAAAGTGAGAAGTGAAAAATTTGAGCTTCTAAAAATAAGTGCCTTTTGGACTATAAACACTTCTTAAAAAGGGACAATCCAAACATGTATTTTTTTTAAAAAAAATGACTTCCACATCTGTATCGAGCTTCTGGATTGGAAAAGGAGGATCCAAACATGCACGCAGTCGCTGAAGCCATTTTCCCTTTTTTTTTTCGTTTGGGATGATTGTATGGCAGAATGACTTATGGGAGGGATCCTGCAATTGGGGAGAAGCAAAATTTTGATGCTTCTGGCTGTGGAGAAGTTCAGTGGGAAAAAGGCAGTGGGAAGTGGGTAGGAAAATTCAACTATTAGACCCCTAAAATTCTCAAATAAGATATTTTCTTTTAATCTAAAATTTTCTTTTTATCTCCAAAAATTTACCATAATAATTTCTAACTATTTTCTTCCACAATATACTCCTTTGATATAAAAATATTATTTTTTAAATTTATTTTCCTGAAAATAAGGGAGAAACTAGGCCTTAATAAGAATATATGCATATTGTATATGTATAATTTAATAACAATGATGTCATTTTTAGTAATTTTTCATCTAAACTTGCTTTTCAAAATAATCATCCAAACATGTTTCTAAAAGTCAGATTGAAAAAAAGTCACTTCTATCATAACAAATCCGAACATAAATCACTTCACACAATCTGACTTTTATCCAATCTTACTTCTGAAAAAGTTAGACTAAAAAAAAGTCATTTCTCCACTGCCAATCCAAACACACCCTGTATCTTTAACCTTTCCTCCTCCTATTCTCCCTCCTCATCTTGCATCACACATTTCCTTTTATGTGTAACGCCTAAAAATCCGCTCTCCCGAAGAAGGCGGAAAAACATGACGTCGCCAACAAAATTTTAAAAATAAGGATAATTTTGGAAAACATTTTTTCCTTTTAAAAAATAGATAACTAGTCTTTTGAAAACCAAACTAGGCTCTATGCACCCCACATTACTCATTCATAAGAACGGTTATCTTTAAATTGATTATTTAAAAATAATAAGGCCTAAAATTATATTTTAATTATCCTAAAAATAAGAAAGAGAAATAATGAAAACATACTTTTTATTTAAAAAAATGTGGAGGAGACAAAAAAACTTGTTTTTATTTACAACATTAGACACGACCAAAAAATATATACATTTTTTAAAGCTGGACTTGATCTAGGATGAAACTTAGAGCCTACGTACCCTTTAAAGAGATCAAAGACCACGTAGTTTGAGGGTAAAATTGCGTATCAATTGGTTTTGTGTATTTTAAAAAAAAATTGTGATTAATTTATTTAAGAAAATGATTTTCAAATTGGTTGGTATTTTTTTATTTGTGAAAATGGTTTCTTATTTTTACTTAGGAAAATATATTTTTGAAAGGATTTTAGATTAACCTTCCTGAGGAGGTCCCCATAACCTCACACGAAAGGGTAATTAGATTTGCCTGAGGAGATTCTTAAAACCTCATGGCATAACAAAAAAAAACTCTTTGGAATTAATTTTGGTTCATAGAAAAATACTTTTCCTTTTCAATTTTTATTTCAAAATTTTACTATTTTAGGAGTTAGAGAAGACTGATACATACCTTTGAATCTTTGAGCCTTCTCCAAAAAATTCTCACGTTCTTTTCTTCTAAATATCTTGCGTTTTTCCTCTTCTCAACTTCTGTTAATTATTTTGCTCCTTCCAGATTTTATTTCAAAACCACAATGGATGATGAATTGTATAGGAATGGATTTGGCGTGAATGTGCGCATGTACAAGTGAATGGGAATATGAATGAGTGGGTGGTTGATGGTTTGGGGCCCGCGTGGAATGAGGTGGCTTAAGGTGATGTGCGTCTGTGTAAGGGAGTGAATGAAAAAGTGGCGAGGACACGAGAGAAGTGATGGATTAATGGCTTTCTTTTTAATAAAAGGACATTATAAGTAAAAGGATTACAAGATAAGGCTTACTTATATAGTCAATAAGAGAGCTCGATATTATAATGCATACAGGAGAGCTTGAGAGACTAGTATAATACTTGGGCTTTCCAAAGAGAGACTAGTAAGTATAATATTAGTTATAATCTCCAATAATGAACTTGCGAGAGGAGAGCAACAAAATGATAACACATAGGTCATTATCATCATGAGTGAATAATGTAGTCGTTTCAACCAGAAAGCTCCATCTTTAAGAGAGATTGAAGACACATCGTAAAAACACTTCAAATGAATTTGAAGCCTGATGACCTCTACACCTGTGGTGTTTGAGAAAAGAGATACTCCCATCCATTGATATAATATGAGAATCAAAGAGAGCCAAAAGAAAGGAAAGCCCCTATTACCTACATGAAAAACATTAAAAACATACTACAATAACAACATAGATGGTTTTGAACTAAAAATTCATCACAGCATTCCCACAACTGTAATGATTCATTAACACATGCTTCATGACATGCTAAAAAAAATAAGGGGGGGAGGAGGAGAGAGAGACAAAATGGAAGTATAAGGAAGAAATGAGAGGAAGGCGGTGGAATTTTTTTATATAAAAAAAATCAGTGAGAGAAGTCAAAGGAAGAGAAGAGAGAGATGATGTGAAAGGAAAGACAGGCCCAAGTCGGTGGAAGAAAGCACAAGGAAGAGAAAAAGAGAGAAGGCGTGGTAAAAGTGAAGGTGAGACGGTGGTGATACAGCATAAAGGAAAAGACGATGGTGAGTGTGGTGAGGAGATGGTGGTTATGCAGTGAAAAGGACAAGATGCAAAGAAAAAACTGGTTCAAAACAAAAATAAAAATCAATCGAGGATTGGAAGGAAGGAACAAGAAGTGAAGATGCAGAAAACAACCAAAAAAGTTGTTTAAGAAGAAGAAAAATTAGGATGGAGAAGAAGAGTATGAGCTAGGAAGGGGTGGAGGGAAAGAAAGATGGAAGAGATGGTGGAGTAGAGGGTGCCTAATAGAGAGATTCAAGCTCTCCCTTCTCTCCTATAGAGAGAAGCATGGCAAAACCCCCTTCTTGCCTCCTTCATTCATCCACCGGATTAATGGTGAATGGTGAGATGATGAGAGGAAAAAAAGGACGAAGATGAGAGTAGAAGAGAATATGACAGAGAAAGACTGAAAGAGAGAATGAAAATCCAGTCTACCTAAGAGAGATCAAAAGTCCGGTCCTTTAGGGGGGGTCACCTCCTACTCTTTAAATAAAGTTTTATCTTCTAGAACCGTCTATTTTTTTAAGCCTGATTTATCTCCTACAAATCTTAACCACATTTAGAGATATCTTCTATTTATTATTATTTTTTTTTACCTTAAATATCTCATTTTTGAACTAATCTTCATATCTTATTTTTAATTTTCTAATCACATTAAATCTCTCCTCTTTTAACCAACTTTCATATTTTTTTTAATTTTCTAATCACATCCAAAATCCCTCCTCTTTCAACCAACTTTCATGTTTAATGTTTAATTTTTAATTTTCTAAACCCACCAAAAACCTCATCCTTTTAACCAACTTTTAAATCATATCCTAAAATCATTAAGCTTTTCTTGTATAATTATTTATTTATTATTTTATAGGCTCGGACAAAATAGGGTGTTTACAAAAGGAAAGATGACAACTACTTTTGAAAGTGCTAAAGAGGCTCCCTCCCTTTCCCTCGCTCGCTCCCTCTCTCTCTCTCATTATGTTCACTTTGCCTATCATGTACTGGCTTTAATCTTTCGCAAGAGAAGCATTCTATTTGACTGAAATAAAAAAAAAAACAAAGAAAATATAATGCTATATGAACTCGGTTGAAAAATCAGTCCCTGTTATCTTAAATAATCACCAGGTAAATGTAACCAACAATTAAACCCAATCCTCAAGGCTTGTGTTCGAAGTTAAGACCGGATATTGTGTATTATTATGTTATTATTTGTATTCTGTGTACTCTAAAATATTCTGTCATTAGGACAAGTGTCATTGACCCCTTGTCTGGTACCACTATGACACTTTTCGTGTTTTCATAAAGTTAACTAACGCGTTGTTTGATACCTCATCTTATTATACATATAATTTAATAATATATGTAACTTTTTAAAGAAATATGTAACAAATGTTATCATTTTGTGCTTTATTTTAGTTTTTAAATTATCTAAATTGATTAACTATATCTTATATTAAGGAAACCATTAGTTTTCTTTTTGTAGATTTTTGATTAAATCTCAAAACAAAGTTCAATAAAATCATTAAAATTAAACAAAATGAAAAAATGAATATGAAACCTTGAGTAAAACTAGGATAGGTCTTTGTTTAATTATTTTTTTTATTTGAGTTGATAAAAAATGAATATGAAACCTTGAGTAAAACTAGGATAGGTCTTTGTTTAATTATTATTATTTTTTTGACTTAAGTTGTATTTATGGGAAAAAAAAATCCCATGGCACTCTATTCGCTTGTACTATTTATAATGAAAATTGAAGAATACAATCCGTGAATCGATATAGCAGGATTAGATTAAGCTCCAATAAAACCTACCTGAGTCTTTTTTTTTTTCTCTTGAAATCCCAAATTCAATGCATCTAGTTCATGTTAATTGTGATTGTTATATGATTCAGGAGCTTCTCTAACATTCAAGTTAACAATTTTGTCCAAGATCCTCTAAAAGGAAATCCATTAGATAGTACTTGATAGGTATGGATCTGTTTTTTTTTTTTCCAATAAAATTTGCACCTGATCTTATGAATGCTATCTTAAATATAGCATCCAAAAGCTCTGGGAATTTTAGAGGCCAAGTCCAGTATTGAGAGGTCAATCAAATTATTTATGAAGAAGAAACTTTGTAAATGTGTGCGCATGATCTATTGGAGAAGCTTACCTTGTCCTTGGTAAATCAAGTCGACCAAAGATTCTCCCCCTCTAGGCTTACATCTCAGTCACACGAGATTTTTCCCCCTAGGCAGACATTTTGAGTTGGTTGTACAGGATACATATCATATACAATAGTTCATAAAAATTAATGAATTATTGAATTTCTAGTCAGCCAAATGCATACTGCAATACTGCATCCAGTTTTGCATATTTTCATTTTGGGTGGTTAAGGTGGGCAGTATTTATCTCTGAAATTCAGTTTGCTGTTACCTGAAAACTTGATATTAAAGTACTAAGTACTAAGAATAGTGCTACTGGCACATTCTAATTTGTTTCATGTAGATAATCTGACATTAAAATGGAGAATGAGACTGAGTCTGGTCCAGCCCCACCTAGGGTTTACTTCTGGACTCGTCCACGGGTCCATTCATATTGATCTACCGAAAATGTCATTACCCTCTCTCTTTCCCAACACATTAAACTTATGTCCTTTTTAGTAATTTATACATAGAAAAAGTCATTCTCAAAACAATCATCCAAACATTCTTATTTCATCAAAAGCCATTTTTTCAGTTTTTTTCAGAAAAGCTGAAAAAAGCACTTTTCCAGCTTTTTTTCTCCAAACCATGATTCTAAAAGGTAAAAGCAGCCCCAAATAGGCCCCTAATGTCCAAACTTAATACATGATAGACAACAGCTGAATAAACTGTGTTTCCACTTTCCACCTTCTTGTTACAGAAGAAATATACAAGAATGACGCAAGACACAAACCTAATTAAGTCCATTCTTCTACTGCTGTCCACATCTGCCTCTCAAATTATTTGAAGAGAGGGAGGGGGCCCGGTTCAAAGCCAGTGATAAAATATTCAATTGATTAATGATACTAAAGTTGGAGAGAACAACGAAGTCCATTATGATGATAATATCATAATCACAGACTTTATAAATGAACTGGTGAATTTGGAATATTGAAGACTCTTTTTCTTGAATGGAAGACACAAAGGAATAAACATTGCCGAGAGAAAATTAGGATTCAACTGTGATGATTGTTATGCAAGCACTAATGGTGGTGATTTCGGTTTAAATTCTTTACAACTCAACTGCGAAACACGCCAAATCATTGCCTCATTGCTCACAAAACAATCCAACTTTAGCTTTTAGTGATTACCAGACTTATAATTCATCATGATGATTATCTTCTACAACCGGCGAATTCTGCTGAAACCTTAGAAGATAGGTAGCAGCTAATGATGCATGAAGTGCAGCTCCATAAGGAAGTGCATCTTCATTGATTTTGAAATAGGGTGAGTGTGCTGATTCAAGCCGTTCAATTGAAGTGTCTTCCATTCCAAGCATGAAGAAGTAACCAGGTAGACTCTCTTGATAGAATGCAAAGTCCTCAGATCCCATCAATGGTTGCATTTCTTTAACTTTACTATTCCCCATCAAATCACCGGCTACTTTTAGAAAATGCTTGTGCAAGTCACCATCATTAACAGTTGGAGGGAAGAAGGGTTTGTCTTTATCAAGAAAGTTAACAGTTGCATTGCACCTCTGAACAGCAGCCTGCCCAGTAATAACCTGTAATAGGATAGCATATAAAAAATAACAAGTTTTCAGTTATTTTCTCGGTTTCACAATAGTGGATATTGAAGGAATCAAGGGAAAAAAATCTCCTAAGATTGTCTGATCAATAATCTGGTCTAGTTACTTTGATTAATGAATCATAAAACAAAGAATGTGGAAAGAAGCATGATGCTTGTATGGTGTTTCATCTCATGCTTATCATTAAAAGAATGCACTTATATATAACACTATGCATGTAAAATGTAGTGTTTCTCATCTCCAAACGTTAAAGTTGAGTCATGCATTGCAAATTAGCCAGTCATACATAATATATGTTATCATAAATTTAGGATAAATCTCTAAACTATGTTTTATAAAATATTAAATATAGCAATTTTATTTCAGTGTTTCTAACCAATGTTTCAAAAGAATAATACTTTTCCAAGATGCTTGTAATCAAGTTAATAAAAGAAAACGAAATATATAATCGTGATTTGATGATGTGTGAGCAAAAATCAAAATCCTTAGCTTAACTTTGCGTGCTTAAATGGATCTAGTATTGTAATGGACACACCTGCTCAATCCGCTGCCTAAGTTGCATGAAACTTTCCTTTGAAAAAGCTCGGAAGGTGCCGCCGATTGTGACTGAATCTGGAATAACATTGAATGCACCGCCTCCTTGAAATTTTGCTACCGTCACGACCTATAAGAATATTCTTTTTTGTCAAGATGGCAAAGGTTTGCAATGTTAAAAAGAAAGTCCTCCCAGGAAACAAGCCTTTCCTTAAATTCAATAGTCTATAGACATGCCACACATGAATGTTTGCACTGACAGGACCCTAATCAAAGACAATTCTAAAATCCACCTAGTGGTAACACTTATTAGAATCAAGCTACTCCATAAATTTCCTTTGAAAAATCTCGGAAGGTGCCACCAAATGCAGCAAACCTATCTTCATCCCCATTCAAGCTACTCCTTCACTGATACTGAGGTACTGTGATGGTGTATTTTTTTTTAGGGGGGAAAACTTCTGATGTTTATGTTTATGAAAAGGAGTGATGTTGACCCAAGAAAGATGAGTGGAAGCTAGAGAAGCCACAAATTTTTCAGAGACTAGATCACTCAACTAAGATTGCTTTTACTCTCCTCTATTCTCCATGAGCAGCCAACATGGGGTCTATTGTATGTTGGGGTCTTGGGGAATAGTTGCATAGTAAAATGTAGAAAAAGAACAGCATAAATGAGTAGGCAATGACAAGGATAATGAAGTAAAACAAATTCACCTGGGAGTCCAGAGGATCAGCCTCACGGGAAACAAGATGTTGCAAGCTAACAATCACATTAGAAGCAGCCAATACGGGGTCTATTGTATGTTGAGGAATGGCTGCATGACCACCCTTTCCACTAATTACTGCTTCGAAGAAGCCACTTCCTGCCAAAAAGGGACCAGGCCTAGAGGCCACTTCACCAATAGGTAAGTGAGAAGCGACATGCAATCCAAAGATAGCAGAGACGTTTTCTAAAGCCCCAGCATCTAAAACTTTCTTAGCCCCTCCACCGCCTTCCTCTGCTGGTTGGAAAACAAGCACAACAGTTCCCTGTTTAAACAACAAACAGAATAAATGATATCTTAAATCCATGAGAGAAAGAAAACAACAGCATTAGTAATTCAATATGTTCTCACAATCGTTGAATCATTAGGTAGGAAGCTGATTTTTCCTTCCATATGTTACATCATCCTTCTAAATTAGAAGTCAAAATTTAGCAGCCATAGCTAAAATGTTTTCATTTATAAGTTGTTTGCCAAATGATGGAATGACGTTAAAAGACAGGTTGGCAAACTGTGGAACATGATTCAAACTAAAAAATAAAAAAACTATAGACACAAAAGCATTCAGAAGGACAAATTTCTTCAATACTTGGAAAAAAAAGAATAGCGATCTCATACGCATTCAAAAGTTGAATTAATAAAGCATCATGTCACTAAAAAGACAAGCAGATCATGGGTTCAACTTCAATTAAGTGAAAGTAGCTGATGTTATCTAATTTCCTGTACCGCATACAAATCTACAGTTTATTTTCCATCGTGGCTGGTTTATCGAAAACTGTAAGTTTGGATTATATTTCTAGAGCCTAACATTCAGAGAGGAAAAAGGAAACGAAAAAGCTAATATAAAGAAGCATACTTTTATCTCTTTTTCATGCTCTTTGAGGATCTTTGCAGCACCAAGAAGCATAGCAACATGAGCATCATGTCCACAAGCATGCATCTTTCCAGGCACTTTACTTTTGTGCTCCCACTCCACCATTTCCTGAAGTTAATAAAAAGCATAAACAAAATATAGATTACACAGTGTCCTCTAAGAAAGATGGACCAAGAAACTAGAGAGAAAGTAAGGGCCAAAATGAAAAATTGACATGTAAAATATCACTTCAAATCTCACCCCAAAACCAAACTTATAAAAGTGCCAGAATTTCAATACCATACAAACATACATGCACTAAAGTATATTAAAAAAAAAGGTTTTGCAATCTGCATAGCAAGAGAATCGAGACCCAGAAATTAGACGGAGAAGAGCAATAAAGAAAATTTGAGTAAAGAAAAAGCCATTTAAAAGTGCCAGAATTCTTTGTTACAACAACAACAACAAAGCCTTTATCCCACTAAGTGTGGTCGACTACATGGATCAGACGACGTCAAAGTGCTCTATCAATAGTCATGTTTCGTGATAAATCATTGATATGCAGATCTTGTTGAATAACTTCGTTAAGAGTCCTCTTCGTTTCCCTCTCCCTCTTTTGGGAGGACTCCATTTCCACACCATTTTATCACCTCACCTCACCGGCGCATGCCAGAATTCTTTGTTAAAAAAAAAGTGCCAGAATTCCAAAAACATGCAAGCATTAATTCATGCAAAGAAAAACAAAATAAAAAAAGGAGTGAAATTTGTATAGACCTGCATAGGAAGAGCATCCATATCGGCTCTTATTGCAACAAAAGGAGGCTGTCCTGTCCCTATGAAGCCAATAACACCAGTAACTGCAACTGGGTATTCATAAGAGACACCCAATTCATCCAATTTCTCTCTTATCAGCTCACTAGTCTTAAATTCCTCATAACCCAGTTCAGGGTTCTCATGAATCTTCCTTCTAATGGCAATCATCCAATCCAAAACCACAGGCCTTTTCGCAGATTCTAAAAAATCAACGGGAATCACTGGCAATTGATCATTCGAACCCAAAGAAGAATCAGATAAAACGAGTGTTGCATCGAAGATATATAACAAGAGAATCATCAAGCAGACCCACTTGAAAAAACCCATGATTACTGTGAGGGGTCGGAGATTGAAATGGAGAAATTCAAGCGAGAAGAATCAGAAAAAGCATATAGATCATAAAAATTGGTACTTTCAGAGAGTGAGCTAGTAAGACCTAAAGTTGACCGACCAGAATATGAAACAAGGCTGCTACCAGAGAATAACATATATAAAGATATGTTGTGGACTGAGTGAGTTGTGTGTGTATTAAGAAGAAGATGAGTGGAAGGAGAGACAGCCGCAACACGTGAGATTTCCATTTCCATCACGTTTCCTCGAGTCTGCTTCAATAAGCTTCTAGCTCATAATCGGCCATTGAAGTCTTCTCTACATTTGGAGATAATATTGTTTTTTGGGGGTGGATTTGACTCACGAATCATGATGCATCTTTTTACTAAATTCAATCATAATTAAGAAAGCAATTTTACTTTTCCTTCTTGTAATATCATCTCAGGTTGTCTCTTTTTTTGACCAACCATCTAAATTTGTCTTTACGTGGACGGAAAGTTTTTAAATGATGATTTTTCTTTCTTTTTATGATTGAAATTAGTTATAATTAAATCAATTATATTAGCTGAGTTAGTTAATAAGATTTTTTTCAAAGACACATTAATCATTTTCTTAATCGATACATTCTCTCTCTTATTCGCTTTTTGTTTTTTTAACTGAACTTATTCATCTATGGTTGAGGGAATATAAATAAGGATAACTTAATAGCATTGACAAAAATAAAAAATATATCATTTATTTAAGATCGATGACAACTTCCTAAATAGTTCTTATATTAAGGCCGATTTGTAGTAATTAATTAAAAAGTTAATATAAAATCTAGCCATTGTATTTTTTGATGAGCACATAACTTTTTTTAGCAAATATGGACACATAACATCATAAGGGTTTTTTTGGGTATAAAATCACACCAGAAATTTCTTAAAATTGTGCAAAAATAACATACTAATCCTGTCAAATATATTTGATCGTTATGTAAATATTTCAATCAAGAAAATAATGTAAAAATATGCATGGAGATTCCAAAAAGGCACAAAAATGGGGATTTTTACCGGAATACTATAAATAAAAAAAGAATTTACCAAAATACTACAGAAAAAAAAATATTTCCCCATATACTACACCTGAAGTCGTTCTTCAGGTGAACGACTTCTGAATAACAAAGAAGTCTTTCACGAGAAGAACGACTTCTAAAGTCGTTCACGCCAAGAACGGCTTTAGAAGTCGTTCTTCGCGTGAACAACTTCTATTGATTTGACTTTTTTTTAAATATATATATATATTCATTCCCTTCTCCTCTCCGTCTCCTCCTTCCCAAATATTCCCTTCTCATGTCAATCATTTTTACCATTCTGTTTCTTACCTCTTACCGCATACAACCATAACCTCTAATTATTGACCTCCAAAATAAAAGACTTTCTACTGCAAATAGTTTAATTAAAATGAAGAACATAAATTAACTAATATAAAAGAGAATTTCTTTTAAACCACCTTAATCATCTTTTATAGTTTTCTCCTTTTTTTTATTTGAGTATTGTTAAGGGAGTATTATGGAAGTAATTTAGGTAAACATTGAAAAATATTTACGTCACATATTTTTAAGACTAAGATTAACTTTCTTAAAAGGATAAGATAGTAATAGTCACATAAAACATAAATAATAGCACATAGTTTTGATAAAGTGCATATTAGTTGAAATTTAAAATAACACATAAATTAAAACTAATAACAGTTTATGAAAAATAAAAAATATATTACCTTATAAATAGTGACTGCCTGTACGACATCTGGTTCCCCTCCTCCTACGTTGTGGCCGTTGTTGTTGCATGTCATTTTGTTGAGATTGAAAAGTATCATTTGGGTGAGAGCGACATATTTAAATCAAACCAACGAGAATCACTTAAATGAATGGAGGGTCGAGGTGTGATAAATGCTTTGTTTGATGGTCCACCGTACTCAGAAGTAGATGCATTATATTCAGCCGAAAATACTGCATCATCATCTAGTAAAGATGTGAAGGATGAAAATTGATTAGGATTGGATGGATTGGAAGGGGATGAGAAGGATGGTGATGTGAATCGAGGTTCATGGTGAACATGGTCGGAAGATGTGAAGGGAGATGATGATGATGATGCCATGTAATGAGGCTGACTAAAATTTGGCGGCTCTTGTTCACGTACATCTTGACTTTCAACATGTGGCTGGGTAGACAAGTAACCGCCACGTCGCTTGCTTGGTCTATCGCGGGGAATTTCTGGCCGCGGCAACTCAGTTGTTGGTGGGGCAGGTTGAGAGTTCATATTAAATCGTTGCTCTCTAAGTGCAAGTAAGATATTTTGTTGGTCTCGAGCAACTCTGTCCCGATAATCAGTGCAATTAGAGCATGTGGTACGAGAATTAATCGATAGCCTGTATAACTCCTCTGCTATGTCAGCCTACAATAAATAAAAAGAGATTTGGTTATAACAGTTTTTATATGAAGACAATAAGATGGTATTGATGCAAAAATATGAAAAACTTACGACGCAGCCAGTATCACCACTAATATATGCTGGATCCATCTTCTTGTATGTCTCCAATACCATTGCATGTATTGAGATGTCCAGTCAAGTTCATCAGGAGCTACCGAAGCATCAATAATAGCATGTGACCATGTATTCCATGCTTGAATAAAGTTCGAGTATTTAACAATCCAATTTGTTGTTGTTCTACCCCGCAATTGCATTGTGTGGTAATTTCCTAAGGGAAGGAGGAGACGGAGAGGAGAAGGGAATTAATATATATATTTAAAAAAAAGTCAAATCAATAGAAGTCGTTTTTGGCGTGAACGACTTCTAAAGTCGTTCTTCGCGTGAACGACTTCTTTGTTATTCAGAAGTCGTTCACCTGAAGAACGACTTCATGTGTAGTATATGGGGAAATATTATTTTTTCTGTAGCATTTTGGTAAATTCTTTTTTTATTTATAGTATTCTGGTAAAAATCCCCACAAAAATGCCATTATCGTTGAGTCAATAAACGTTGATGGTTTAGCTAGCATGTCATTTAAAATTGTTCAAATCTCAAAGAAATACTAATGTTATGACCACTTATTTAAAAGGAGAGTTCATCCCAAAAACTAGCCTATTAAGAAGGAGAAACTCTTAATCTTATAAACTACACCGCACTTAAGAAATTTCTGTAAGATTGTACCCAAACACTAAGTCAAGATTGAGATAAAAAAAAATGAGAAGCCTTATGAAAATAAGGTGTGGTGGTCAAAAAAATGGTAAAGATGAAATTTAAGATATTTTTATATAGTTTTGATTATTTGGCCTTACAAGAGTTAAATAAGGGGTCACCAACAACCAATAGTTAGACTGTCCTGAAATGATGAAATTTACAGGGAAATACAGGGAAATCATAGAAATACAAAGAAAAATATGGAACTGAGAAATAGGGAGAAAATGATTGAGGAAATTTAAATGTGTGATAGTTATAAACTGAGAGCCGTGATCTGTAATGGGATGTAGCAGTGAGAAGAGTATTTTGTGATGATATTACAGGAGTTAGGGTGTTGGAACGAGAGGAGCCAGAGATGAAACAAGAGTTGGGAGGCTTCTTTACAAAAGCCGTACAGCCTGTGAATGACTTTCGGAGCCACATGAAGAATTGAGAAAACTCTGAAATTGCTATGCGTGATCTTTGAATTCCTCTCCCTTTGTTCAGTATGGATCATCGTCTTATATAGACTTTCAAACTGTTCAGAATCCTCCCTGTGCGTGAATGAACTCCTCCTTTTATGGGCCTCATGATAGTGGAGGAAGTAGTAGCCGTTGAAGGAGTAATGTCTGAGCTTGATGAAGAAAGGGTAATGGATGGAGTAATGGAGGGAATAACTGAGGGAGTAATGGTTTGACTTGATCTCACCTCTTAGGTTTGAAGCAAATTTTTGGCACTTACATAAGGCTTGTAAATATTTGCTGGCCATGTAGCGTGACTGAAGTCATTTTTATTGTTTTATTTTATATATTAAAGAAGAATGTTAGTTACTTGTGAAATGTCAACAACGACTTCTCACCTAGTAGGATAATTTGATATCACTACATTTTAAGGCCACCTATAATATGTTAAAAGCCTATTAACTCTTAAACATGATATCATGAGTTCAAATAAGACCATGAGTATAGAAAATATTTGCTCTTTAATGTTCAGCCTTTTTCAAATGGGATTTTTTTAATTTTAATTAAAAGATACCTGTAATACTAATGAAGAAATAATCAATAGAGGATATGCATGCTTTTTTTCATCTTTTTTATTGATAACATCATTTGAATAAAATCACACATTAAGATCATTGCGTTTGACACGGAAAAAAAGTTTTAGGCCCTTGTGCTGTTCATTATGATTTGACTGATGTGTTAGTTTTATCTAATTCCCAATACATTTATTTTTTTGGTAAAAATGTTTTGATATATTTCTTTAAATTTAAAATTTGCGATAAAATTCTTGCTATTGGTTTGAGACATCATGATTTTGTGGTTATTGGCCAATTGAAACCCATGGTCTGTGTGAATGACTCGTTTTACGGAAGCATTACGGCAACTAAATTACACATGTGTAAAAGATGTAAATATAAGTCAACAATTGACCAGAAGTAAGACTATCAAATCAACAAATAAAAACACATGTAAAAAATGTCGATTATGTTACCAACTTTTACTCATATGTGTAATCACATCTTTTACTCTAAGTTGTTAATTGTTAATGTTAATTATTAATTGGGAAATCAAGTGTTACGGTAACACAAATATATTTAAAAGGATGTTAAAATACCTAAAATCGTTTAAAAGAAAAAAAGCAAAACAACTATTGTTATTTATTTTCTTTAACTGTATGTCAAATTAATTATAAAATGGATTAGTTAACAAACATATTTATGCTATATGCTTCTACCGTAATGTTTCATTAATAAAATTGTACATTTATTTTTATTAACCATAATTCATAATAAATCAAATATTTTTTTCCGAATTTTCAAATGACCTTATTAATGTATTTAAAAGATTTAATTTTTCATTATTTAATCTTTATCATTTATCATATTTTTTGCCAGAATTTTTTAGTTTTATTACCACATGGAGACCATAAGAACAAAGTCTTAATCCATTACATGTGATTAAGTACATAGATTCTAGGGAAAAAGACAAATAAATACCTTCCAATTTGTAAAATCCCATTAACAACTTTATGATAGGTATTAACAACACAACAACCTATCATGAAGTTGTTAATACCTATCATGAAGTTGTTAATGGAATTTTGCAAATTGGAGGGTATTTATTTGTCTTTTTCCCTAGATTCTACTATTTCAAAAACAAAATCTTTTGATAAATTATTGATTAAGATATCTCACTCAATAACTTTACTTAATGTTCTTGTTAGTCTCCCTTTTCCTTTTTAAAAGATTCAAACTTAGAACTGTGCATATATAACCTCATTCACTATTGTCCAACAACTCGTGAGTCGACTATCTCATTTTATCCTTTTTACGAATTTATCTAACCAAAACGGGTCACAAGTAACTTAAATTCGTACTAATTGTAAATTAGGTTAAACTCATGAGTTTACACACCGAGTTTACCATTTTTACATTTATACCTTATAAAATAATCTTATCAGCTTACTCTAAATCTCATAATAATTATTTTTATTTGATCATTTTCAATAATTTTATATATAAAATTTAAAAAATTTCTCTTTCAAGCTTGATAAAACATGAAAGTTTATATATTTAATATCAATTATTCATATTTAAAATATATTTAAATCAAATTTTTGTTTTTTTATTTAATCATATACTTTAAACATGTATTTCATTAATAAAAGTAAACTCTTACGAGTTTATGATTCAAATTTACAATCTTATTTTACATTCTCATCACAAATTTACTTAAACTCACGAGACACAACTTTGAGCTCATCCACCTTTTAAACCCCCTGCGGACGGGACTTTGGCGCCTATGCAGATACCTCTCAAGCATCAATTTTATACCCCCTTAAACCTCGTATATAACCCCTCAAACTGAGTTACATAAGAGATAAACCCCTTACCTTAGAATTTCACCCATATGAAGATTAATAATAAACAAAATTAATAATATGAGAATTGTATGCGTATCTACAAATTCAAGAAGGTTTATTGTAAATATTCAAAAGTGAGGAAGATTGCTTACATATGATACAAGGTTCTAGGGCCTTTGTATCATTTAACCGAAATAAATGAAGTTTCAGATGCAACACAGACATGCACACATCAGCTGTTCATCAAGAAAGAAGGAAAGATGTATCAAAGAGGCAAAGAGGGGAAACCAGGGAGGCATGCAAGCACAATCTGGTTGCAACAACACCCGCTCATGCAATTTGATTTATGCCTCATGAACAAAGCCAACAAGAAACTGATACTAGGATCTCTTGCAGCCGAAAGGAGAGGCATTTACACACATTCAGCGGCAAGAGAGGATGTTGATGTAATATGTGTAATGAAATATTTTCTGTTAATGAGTAACCTTGTCTCATGGTTGAAACAAAAATCTGCTATAACTATGGCCCACTCATCAGATAACAATTTGAAATAAAATTATATAGACTATCAGTGAACAATACATTGACTATGAATAATCATATCACATGCAGGTTTATCTTACATATGCTGACAAACCATACACCTAGAAAATATCATACAGACAACTGACAGAATATATAGTGCTTGCCAATGATTCAGAAGGATTACTATCCAGCATAAAATTTCATAGCTTTACAATTCCCCAAATCATTTCATAATAAATATTATAGACTCAATTTACTTTTGTATGACTTACCTTAACCCAAGTTACATTGTGTGAACCAAGATGCACAAAACTGAAGCTCATTTATCAAGTCCCATAATTCACAGCGCTTAAATGAGAGAAACTATGCATCAAAATCGACCTACAAGGTGCACAAAACAACTACCACCCCAGTTGAAGGAAATGAGAACTCGACTCCTCAATCACTTCAAAGCCGAGAGTATTCACACCATGCAAGACAATAAGCATTATATTGATAAATCATATTCCGTATACTTATTTAGAAGTGCGGTTTAAATTATGAATGCTTCCCTCTTGCATGCATCAATCTCCATAGATCAAGAACAATATCATCATAAACCAATAACATAAATCGGTACTTACTGCACACACTTTAGAAACAGCTTCACAATAAACCCACTATTTACCAAGATTGAAAAAGAAAAGAAAAGAAAAGGATTGAGATGAATTACGCTGCACACAGTTTACACAGTAGTAGTTTAGCATACTAAGAAAGAAGTAAGAACCAAACAAATAATCCTGAAAAATTCAAGAGAAGAGTAATAAGGACTATAATTATCTTGAAAGCCATTCACACTTCACCTGCCCAGTCTAAGAAATATACTGCTACAATATTGTGGTTCCTAAATAAAATTGTAATTTACCCTCCATAATCTTGTGTTATTTTGGCCATTATCATATGGAGTTTTAACTTTCATGAACCGCAATATCACATGAAATCAATTTCGAAAAAAGTACCCACCAAGCCTCTCTGAATTATAAAATCCGTATTTAGCATTGTAGCTTCAACTCTATCTGTAAACAAAATAGATTTCATTCTCTAAACCAGAAAAAAGGTCTCAATTTATATCATCCTGACCCAACTCAATGCCAAAATTGCAAGAGAAACAACTGACACCTCAAATCCCCCTGAAAACCTCCAAGAACTTCTCAGATTACTAGTAATTTCATGCAGGGCATTATCAGCATCACTATTGAAATCAACCTTCACTACGTTACCCCTAACATCACATAGATATATATACCCTCTAAATCTCTAATATACACAATCCAACCCCATGCCATTCAAATTGGGGGATACAGATAATATCAAATTTAAACATTCACGTTATAGCAGTCAATATACAAACCAACGAAATTATAGCCTTAACCAAAGGGCATTAAAATCCCAATGCAAAGTCTGCATAATGACTCAGAGCCAAATTCAGTTTAATATACACAAACCAACCATTCTAAGGATATTATTCAATGGCCACAACTCCCAGTCACTATGATAACACAACAGCATATCTATATTGCAGTAATAAACCCAACACTCCAGTGACATTAAAAATTCAACCTTTAACCTCTAGCCTTAAGTTCAGCAAGCCTCCTAGACAGATCATCTTCATCAACCTTCTCAGCTTCCTTAGTAGGCACAGCATGCCCTGCTGGCTGTGGCAGACCAACTGAAACCTCAAGGCCATAATCATCAGCCACCTGTTGCATCAAGCTATTAACTTCCCCTTCAGGTGTAGACAATGAAGTAGATCCAGCCATGGAACTCTCCATAAACTCAGCTTGAACCTCCATATTCACAAACTGCTTCTCAAAAGAATCCATAGTCTCAGACATCTTCTGGAGATTACCAGTAGCCAATGAAGACTCAAGTGATTTTACAATATTACCCATTGATTTGCTTATTGTGTTCATCTTGGCTTGCGTATCGAGCCGAGCCACGACGGCGTCAAGCCGAGAGGCGAGCCGGAGATAATTCATCTGCTCGGTTCGTTTGCGGATTGCGTTCTCAGCGTAGATTCGAGCGCCGTCCATGTTGTTCTTCTCGATCGCTTTCTTGACTTTTAGCTTCTCGGCTTTCTCTTCCTTTTCGCACTTTCGTGATTGACGTTGGAGGGATTTGGAGGTGAATTTCAACTCCATGATCTGATTCATTAGCTTCTCTGTGTTGCCCATGATTTGTTTTCGACTCGTTGGGTGATTGGCAAGATCAAGAATGAAACTTTCAGAAAATTGAGGAAGAGAAACTGAAAGATGAGCTTTCTAGGGTTTTTGGGTAGATTTGGGGATTAGGGTAAGAAGGAGAGATTTGGGGTTGGGGTCATATGAAGACTTCACAAAGAAAGATGCCGTTGGGGTAAAATGCCGTTAGAAAAAGGTCGAAGCTTGAACGCGTGTTTTTAATTTTTTTTTTCTTTATTTATGTGCATCTTTAGATTGCCTTTTCAGCCCGTCCTTTGAGTAAGAGTGAGCAGAAAAATTAGATTATTAGACCATAAAATTTTCATATAAGATGACTTTTTTTAATATAAAATTTAATTTTTATTTTTTCAAAAAATTACCATAATAATCTTTAACTATTTTCTCCCACAATATTCTCCTTTGAGCTAAAAATATTATTTTCTTTAAAATAAGGTAGAAACTAAACATTTAATAAGAATATATGCATATTATATATGTATTATTTAATAGGGGTGGGCATGGGCAGGGCTGGGCAGGGCGGTACCCCTACCCGATACCCAGCCCTAAAATGAATGGGCGGTAAAATATTGCCAATGCCCAGCCTTGCCAGATAAAAGCCCTAATCATTCTGGGCTAGGTAAGAGTGAGCTGGGCTAGGTGGGCACTTCCCTGCCCAAATCGTGATTCTCTCTTCGCATGAGGAAAATCCAATTATGACTAATAAATACTAATATAAACTTTAAAGTTATTCCATATTAAAAATCCAATTATGACTAATAAATACTAATATGACCCTTAAAGAATAATCCATAATTCCACACCTTAAGATATTTTAAAATAAGAAAAAAAGAGCAACAAAAAATTCTAATTGAAGTCTTAAAGTTTTTTTTAAAAAAATAGAGCAACAAAAAGATACATTATATATGATAAATAAATGTATATATCATGATTGAATAGATATAGATTTTGAGATACATTATAGCAAATTTATAAATATTTCATGTATATTTTAAATAAAATGATGTAAACTTAAATAATATGTATTATATATAATACACTGTATAGTGAATAATATATATTTTAAATAAATGTCATATAATTTTTTAGGCTGGGCCAAATGGGCAGGGCAGCACCCCCTGCCCAATGCCCGGCCCTGCCCTGCCCAAAATTTTTCAGGCCACTTTTTTTGGGCTGGGCTGGGTGATTTTTCACTGAGCTCGGGTAGGCATGCTGGGCGGTTGGGCACCATGCTCACCCCTATTATTTAATAACAATAATGCATTTTTTAGTAATTTTTCATTTAAAATTGTTTTTGAAAATAATCATCCAAACATGTTTCTAAAAGTCAGATTGAAAAAAAATCACTTCTATCATCACAAATCCAAACATAAATCATTTCACACAATCTAACTTTTATCCAATCTTACTTCTGAAAAAGTTAGATTAAAAAAAAAGTCACTTCTCAAAAGCCAATCCAAACACACCCTATTTTTTTTAATTTTAAATTTATAATTGTTAAACATCTGATTTTTTTTAATAAAAAGATCGATTTTATAAAATGAAAAATATTAAACAGATAGAGTCAGTATAGCTGGGTTTTGAGAAGGGGATTTAAACAGTTCGATAAAAGAAAAATGCAAGAAAAGAAAAAAGATTGAAGCAGCAACTTCACATCCTTTGTTATGATGTCAGTGGTGTAGGAATGAGTGTGAAGACCATTGAGCGAATTCATCTTGTATGTGACAACACACATGTGGTTCAAAGATGCAACAAGTGATTAAGTTGATTGTACCATCCGGTGTAGAATCAGCTTCAGGATAGACAAAATATACGGGGATTAGTTAATTACAGCTTCACACATTCAAAAGTTCGAACTTCAACCTAGCCTAAAAAAAATTATAGCAATACAAGTGAAATGTGTTCGAGTCTTAACTTTTCTCATTAGAATTGTCCAGCCTCTTGCAATTGTTGTGAGAATTTTAGAGAAATCACAGCTAGAAACATTAGAGAGAGAACATTTAAAGAAGAGACGCTTGAATTATTAGAAAACATATGCCAACTACAAAATTCTGTAAGGTATCAAAAGGAGCCCTGAAAGTCCAATTACTTGTTCTAGATTTATTTTTAAACCTTTGTGAAGAGCCAAGTTTCGTTTCAACCAAATAATACTTAAAAGGATGATAATTCCTTTAAACATTATCAAATTATTTCCGAAGACAATTGCTGCAATGTTTCATAGAGCCATGTTTCAAACTCATGATTAGTGGAGCAAAGTGACAACTCACCAAACCAAACAAAGAAGTGCAGAAAAGATTCTCAACAAATGATTAAGCTGATTAGGAGTCTAGGAGTGGATGTGAGGGAATTATAAAAGGCGAAGATAAAGGATGAATTTATGGCCACAATTTAAAACTCACTACTATTCCTCCATCAATGACGAAGCTGATTGCGGTAACTTAAGGTCTACATATATCTGGAATAGATGTCACAACAATGTTATGGTTTACTCATATATTGTGTGTGTTTGGCTGGGCTACCCAAGCCCAAAAAAAGATTTATTTAGGGAAAATTAATTAGAGGTCCCTGGGAGGACACATAATATAAGAAAAGTCCCACTAAATGCCAAAATTAAAGTAGGGTCCCAAGGGACCTCATTTTTATTATGTTTCAAACCCAAAAGACAATTTTACCCTCCTTATAATTGTCTAAATGAAACACCCTCACCCTCATTCACTATCACTCTCCCTCATTGCAGCATGAACGTGGTCAGGAACTCAAAGGGGCTGGGAAGACACTCACCAAGAACACTCCTTCATCCATCATCCATCTTTCATCTTCATCCAACTAAAATCATAGACTCTTGGATTTGTCTCTTCAACTAGTGATATGTTGAGAAAATCGATTTCCCATGTTTGTTATGAATCTGATTTGGGATGAATGTTTTAAAACAAAGGTCAAAACTTTCCATATAAATCTAATTTTGGTTGAATGTTTGAACATAAAACATGCTTATACCCCTGTCTTAGTGATTTTTTGTTGCATTTATTGTGTAAGTTGGTTTCTCATTTGTTGTTGATAAGGGTTTGGGTTGGTGCTATGTTTAGGGTTGTATTAGCTCTGTTTTTTCGTCCAAAAACAGGGGAAATCAGAAAAGGCTGTAGCTTTTCCGGTTTCCATATCAGTTAAAATTTCTGTTGTCGTCAGAGCTCAAATAGTTGTTATTGCAGGTCATTCAGTTGTAAATAACAACTTTCTAGAAAACAGTTGAAATTTTGAATGAATTTTATTGGGGGATGGGTTTTGTGCTCTGTTATGTTGTTCTAAGACAGGGGTGAAGTAAAAGGTTGAATGTAACACCCCAAAATTTTTAAAAGAGAAAATAAGGGAATATTTGGAATTTTGGGGTATTACTCTAATTTTAAAAAGTCTTATAAATAAATTTGGACACCAAAATATATCTGGATAATTTATTTAAGGACTAAATTTGGATTAAAATTTATTGGGAGTGGTAATTAAATATTTGGTGGAAGGGTAGAATGGGAAAAGGGTGAATGGTATATGGTAATTTTGAGGAGAACCAAGGGCAAAATGGTAAAATTTTGTCATCCTTATCTCCTTCAAATATATACATGTGATAAAATAGAAATTTATACACTCCCTCATCAGTTCACCGTCACTCTCTCTCACTCTCAATACTCTCTCTCGTTCTCTCACCCCTGTCTCCCTCGTCCTTCAGCGTTGAACGGCGGGTTCCGGCCGGAAACAGTGGCAAACGACGAAGCAAGGAGGAGCAAAACGCACAAGACATTGAAGCCAACCTTGGGTAAGTTTCTTTCTCTCATTTTCCCTCTTGATTTCGCTGATTTCGGGTCTGAATGGGAGGAAGAGATATTCGAATTTTGGGAGATTTACAAGCTTCTAATCCCATGGAACTGAAGCTTAGAGCCTGGGTAAGAGTATTCCTAAGGTGATTTAGTAAGGGGGTGAAGTTTTGGGGTGATTTCCGTCGATTTAGGGGCTCGGGTACTGTTCACCTCGAAGCTATTTTCTGATTTCAGAGCTTCCTTGCTTTGAAACTTAGTTAAACTCGGTCAGGGTAGGATTAATACTATAATTGGACCTTGTATATGAATATGTGAAGCTTAAGGTTTATTGAAAATTTTTCTTTCTTCCTCTGTTCTTGAGCGACGCCGCCGATGGCTAAGGCTGTTTGGGGTTGGATTTATGCTTTATGGTTAAGACTCTAATTGCTCTGTTTCAGTTGCTTGAAATTGTTGCTTGATATTGTTAGAGAATAATTGTTCAATATCTTTCCCTTTCTTGTTGCTTTGTCCGTCGGATTTCTTGCCCTTTTTCCTTGTTTTATGCTGGATATGTTCTGATGGATGTTACTCTGTGAATTCTTGTGCTAGTTAGTTTAATCTGATTAGGGGTTATGTTGCTTGAATCTTTGTTCTTGTTTCCTGCTTTGCTCTGGCCGAATGGTTGGGGGAAAAAGCTTAGAGGAAATTGGTTTCTATATCTCTAATTAATTGATACCCATGAGCTGAGATGCTATAATGTTGAAGTTGGAATTTAATTAATGATAGTATGTCTGCATATTTGATCTTTCTAGTTTAGGATAATTGAAGTTGAAAGGGAATTCTTTTATGAAAGTGTTATGGTTGTGATGTTATTTTGATTGAATGTTCTTTTGTTCTTTTGCTTTGTTTGGCTGCTGGTTTAAGAATAAGAAATGAAAAGAATTTTAATAATTGACTTTAGTAAAACTTGTTAACAACTATTGATTGGTAATTGAATTATAAATTGTTTCAACTATCCTTTTCTTCCCTGCTAAGTGGGCTGAAAGTTTAAGTAAGAATAAGGAAAGGAATTTTTAGGATCAATATTAGTAAGGAAACTTTAAGATTGATTGAGCTAAAATGGTTTGGTTAGGGATTGCCATGTAATGGTGATCTTAAGTGTGTTTGATTGATGATAGGTGTGTTCTTGTTGTGCTAATTTCTCTGATGTGATTAAGGGTTGAGTGTTTGGATTGGGAGTTTATCAATGCAAGTGTTTATGATTATTCAGTGGTTCTCTGCTCTGTTTAACAAATTAAAGTGTTTAATATGTGGCTGAGTTGTCTGATATGTTTGATGATGAAAAGTGAATTGTTGAAGTTGGTGTTGGTGTTCCTGTGCATTGTACGAATGGTTGTTTATGATAGTATGATTAGTAATCTAATTAGAAATCAGGATTTAATTATATATTAGGAGTGGGAAGGGTAGTCTCTTAGGAACGTGAGAGACCCTGAATGATTACCAGTTAGTATATAAATACTAAGTTGTTATTTATATGAAATTATAGGAGACGACAGTAGAGTTGAATCTTCCGAACCTTGGGAAGAGGAAGCACCGAGTTACGAGTAAATTGGAAGCCAGGTAGCAGTTTATTTCAGTAACAAATTAATTACATGTATAATTTTATAATATCTGTTGCATTTTAATAAATAAATTCTATTCCTTCATGATTGGAGCTCCAAGGCTTAGGTGATTAGCTACACCTTTGCGAGATTAGTTACGTTTTAGCCTTAAGTGCTATAACGAGAAACCCTGCAGGTAAAGCCTCCACTGTAACAAATATATTGTTATTAGTGGTTGGCAGGTGCTTTTAGCACACAGATTAATAGGATATGAATTATTATTAATTGTAAAAGGTTTATAAAATTATTACATGTTAATGCGCATATAACAGTTATGGTTAATGAGATAAACTGCATTGAACCGCTGTTTCAGATAAGCTGGAGAAAGGTTGATTTTGGAGAAGGTAATCGGAAGCAAGCAGGAATGCCTGCTAAGATGTGTATAGTTATTTTGCTATTTTGGTTTAGTTATTTCAGGGTATGTTTAAGGTTTAAGTAGATAACAAACTTTAAGCTTTATGTTTAATTATTATGAGGTTGTATAATTGTATATATATGTAAATAGTAACTAAACCGTACAGCGTATGTACAGGTACGAGGGTTGTCACCCAGATAACCCGCCAACGTACGTAGTTAGATAGTACTTAATCTAGGACCGTATAATTATAGACGATATAAAGAAATGCTAGGTTCAGAACAAGGTTAGAAAAGTATAGTTATCTTAGATAAATAAAAATATTTTAATTGCTTTACTAACCACTTGATTATAATGGTTTTCAAATGATCCAATTAGTCTGAAGAGCCGATTTGATAAAAGTCTAATTGAGGTAAGGATTTCAAATAAAAAGTTTAAAATTTTTCATATTTTCGGCTTCTAATTTTTTTGCAAAAGTGGTTGTAAATCAATTAAAATGTTCTAATATAATAGTAAAAGCTTAGGTGTTACATTGAAGCTTTGTTGGGTTAACACCAATGTGTTGGTATTTTAATAAGGTGTTTTCATTACTTTAATATAAAGTTGTCACAGATGCTCATTAAGTCGTTATATCTGGTCATTTACTTGTGAATAACAATGTTCCTGTGCAGGATGAATGAGAAGATGGCGGGACGACCAAAGAGGAAGAGAATAGAGTCACAATTCCAAAACAAACATGTCTACCATTGTGGAAGATGCCATGAGGCTGGACATAGCGCCAAAACTTGCAAGAATCCAAGTCCAACCTAATGTGTTGGATATATGTGTGGCGCTAATTTTTTGTATATGTTTGCCACTTTTTGTAAATGCATATGTCATTGTTTTGTAAATGACACACACAACCCTCAAGCTTGTTTTGGAGAGGGTGTGAAACTAGTGTATAGTGGCTAATTTTTTGTTGGACTACTTGTCCATGAATTGTAACTGATGCTGAATGGCAAGTAAGTTGTCCATGAATGGTAAGTTGTCTTTAATGACAAATGTGAAATGATTATGTTATAACTGATTCTATTATGAAACTTGTTATGATTGCCCAAAACGTTGTTATACATGCCCAGAAGGTTGTTATAGACAGGCCAAATGTTCTTATAATGATAAGGTCGTGTTGTATATGTGTATTAGTAATAATCTTGCTACAGATGACAAAGGCAATCCCATTTTCTGTTATCCTTGTGCTAAAAGTGCGACATTAAAGAAATTAAATGACTTGTGACAGGTGCCCAATAAGTTGTTACACATGGTCAGAAGGTTGTTAAAGACAGCCCAAAAGTTGTTAGTGCTAAAAACGTTTACACATTGTCAGTTGTGCCCAATAACTTGTTACTAAAGGTCAATAACTTGTTACGCGTTGCCCAAAAGTTGTGACGAAGCAAACCCACTTTCAGTTATCCCTGTGCTAAAAGGCAACTTTCAAGAAATTAAATGACTTGTGAGGGGTGCCCAATAATTTGTTACACATGGTCAGAAGGTTGTTAAAGACAGCCCAAAAGTTGTTAGTGCTAAAAACGTTTACACATTGTCAGTTGTGCCCAATAACTTGTTACTAAAGGCCAATAACTTGTTATGTGTTGCCCAAAAGTTGTGACGAAGCAAACCCACTTTCAGTTATCCCTGTTCTAAAAGGCAATTTTCAAGAAATTAAATGACTTATGAGGGGTGCCCAATAAGTTGTTAAACATGGTCAGAAGGTTGTTAAAGACAATTCAGAAGTTGTTAGTGCTAAAAACTTTTACACAATGTCAGTGGTGCCCAATAACTTGTTACTAATGCCCAATAACTTGTTATACATGGTCACAACGTTCTTACAAACAGTCCGCCCAAAAGTTGTTACAGCGCAAAATCTTGACACCTAGTAACGCCCGTAACAACTTACACAATCACTAAAAGTTGCCACAAAGTTAAAATGCTGCTAAAATTCATATAATTTATACAACTTGTCTTCCACCGTAAAAATTATTAATAAAAGTTACTACACAAGGCCTAAAAATTACTACATAAGGTCAACATCTATTTCTTCCTCTTCCTTAAGATGTCTTTCACCCTATAAAGGACATTCTGTCCATGCAAGTTGTTCTCGTATGTGATGAGCCACCAGAAGAATTCAACCTTAATTTCACGGATAACATCCTTTGAGTACTTTGGCATCGTGTACCCTCCATCATACTCTGAACCATCCCAAGCCTATAACCATGATAGAACATGAACACCACAAGAATCCCTGTAAGGATAGCACCATATTTAAGCTTACAACAAGCACACTTGTTCAAAATAACCAACAAAGAAAACACTTCCTTATAAAACTTCTTGGTAAAGAGTGAAAACGCAGTGATTTTCAATTGATATTTACTTTCCCTACCCTTAACCATTCTCTTAACCTAAAATAGAGAAGACAAAAATTATAACAAAGCTCAAATAACCATATCTCTAATTGCATTTGAGTTACCATAAAGACTCAAAGTGCTAATGTGATAATCACAAGGCCATTGTAAACTAGCTGTAACATGATAAACATATGAAAATATGCATAAAAAGGTACAGATGTATTATAAATATAGATTTTTGAAAGCCAATACGTAATCTAGCAATTAATTGCCTCACATATATCCAACACATTAGGTTGGATTTGGATTCTTGCACGTTTTGGCGCTATGTCCAGCCTCATGGCATCTTCCACAATGGTAGACATGTTTGTTTTGGAATTGTGACTCTATTCTCTTCCTCTTTGGTCGTCCCGCCATCTTCTCATTCATCCTGCACAGGAACATTGTTATTCACAAGTAAATGACCAGATATAACGACTTAATGAGCATCTGTGACAATTTTATATTAAAGTAATGAAAACACCTTATTAAAATACCAACACATTGGTGTTAACCCAACAAAGCTTCAACCTTTTACTTCACCCCTGTCTTAGAACAACATAACAGAGCACAAAACCCATCCCCCAATAAAATTCATTCAAAATTTCAACTGTCTTCTAGAAAGTTGTTATTTACAACTGAATGACCTGCAATAACAACTATTTGAGCTCTGACGACAACAGAAATTTTAACTGATATGGAAACCGAAAAAGCTACGGCCTTTTCGGATTTCCCCTGTTTTTGGACGAAAAAACAGAGCTAATACAACCCTAAATATAGCACCAACCCAAACCCTCATCAACAACAAATGAGAAACCAACTTACACAATAAATGCAACAAAAAATCACTAAGACAGGGGTATAAGCATGTTTTATGTTCAAACATTCAACCAAAATTAAATTTATATGGAAAGTTTTGACCTTTGTTTTAAAACATTCATCCCAAATCAGATTCATAACAAACATGGGAAATCGATTTTCTCAACATACCACTAGTTGAAGAGACAAATCCAAGAGTCCATGATTTTAGTTGGATGAAGATGAAAGATGGATGATGGATGAAGGAGTGTTCTTGATGAGTGTCTTCCCAGCCCCTTTGAGTTTCTGACCACGTTCATGCTGCAATGAGGGAGAGTGATAGTGAATGAGGGTGAGGGTGGTTCATTTAGACAATTATAAGGAGGGTAAAATTGTCTTTTAGGTTTGGAACATAATAAAAATGAGGTCCCTTGGGACCCTACTTTAATTTGGGCATTTAGTGGGACTTTTCTTATATTATGTGTCCTCCTAGGGACCTCTAATTAATTTTCCCATTTATTTATGTCCAAAAGGATTTATAATAACAAAGGGCTTCAGTAAAGTGTTTGGTTGGGCTACTCTTAATAAAGACTTATGGTAAAAAAAAGGACTTATTTTCAGTTGTTGATCTGAGCAACTTCTGGGCACTAAAAACGACTTATATAGCTGTTGGTAGAGGGCCCACAAAGTTGCTGCGACTTTTTTTTTTGGTAAACATATATTAATAAAACACCATCAACTTTCTCTCCCCCCGAAACCCCTACCATCACCCAGACCTCTCTGCTCTCTCTCTCTCGATCCATCTATTCGTTCAAGTTCACGCGTCATTCATTAGAGTCGTGCCCTACCAACCAATTATTATTTATAGCATAAATAATAATTATTATTTAATTATTTGTAATTAAATTTACATTTCAATTTTTTAAGTTTCCATTTTATTATGATTGCAAATAATTGTAATTAAATCTACATTTAAATTTTTTTGCAAATAATTAAAATGAAATTTCCATTTTATTTTTTCAGATAATTTAAATTTTCCACTCAAAATCATCATAATTCAAAGATTTAATGGATAATTTTAATTTATTTATATTAATCTTACTTTTCAAGAAGTCCATCCAAACATGTTTAAAAGTTCAACTGACTTATAAGTCATTTTTTTAACAGCCCATCCAAACATAAAAGTCACTTTCAGTTTTACTTATTTTCAGTTTGACTTATATATAAGTCACTTTTTTAGAAGTCCATCCAAATACACCCATTGTTATGAAGTGATTATATTGCTAACATGGGGTAATCACTCTTTCAACTTGAAGGTGTATAAGGATTGTTTTATTGTTTAAACCAAGGTAATCAAACATAGACCAGTAACTAGACCGGTCGAGACAGTGGGTCAAGGGTCAGTGAGTTAGCCCGTAACTAACCCAGGAGCCAGCCAGGTAAAGAATAAAATATATATATATATATATATATATATTTAAACTCACGTCACAACTTCCAAAATTTTATACAACAATTTTATTTACCATATTCAAATACTAACAAAAAATATCCATGCAACCAACATTATTTACAATTTTTTTGATAAATTGACACCATAAAATATATCAATTCAGCTTATTTTAATCATACTCAGTTGATGATGACTCATAACAATTCACAATTTAATTTGTATTTAAAACAAAAAATCTATTATAATTTACCATGCAAATGAATTTTTTCTTAAATAAATTGTAAATTATTTAAGATAAGTTATCATCAAATTAGGATTACAATAAGCTAAATTATTATGTTATAATTGATTTAAAATGTTACTACAAACATGCAAGTATTTCTACTATTTATATATTTGATATATGTGAAATCTTTCTTTCTTTTTTATTTTTCTTTCTATTGCTTCCTAACTCCATTTATTCAAATTCTTTTATGTTTTTTTCCCTTATCTCTTCTCCCTCCCACGTGATATCCCTCATTTCTCTCAACAAAATCTGACACTTAACACAAAGTAGTCATCTCATCATTTGCCTTTTCTCTTCTTTCAAATTCTTTTATGTTTTTTCTTTTTTTCTTTTTTGTTTTCCCTTCTCTCTTCTTACTCCCACGTAGGGGTGAGCAAAGAACCCGGAGCCCGCGTGTTTTTGCCGGTCTAAGCCTGCCCATTTTGGGCCCGTAACATAAACGGGCGGGCCCTGCCCGTTTTGTTACATACGGGTACGGGCCACCCGTGACCCGCCCGTACCCGTATATTGCTTTAAAAAAAATAAACCCCCCTTCCTTAATCCTTTCCTTCCTCAATCCTCTCCTTCCTCACGCGTCTCACATCACACTTTCACGGCTGCCCTCAGCCTCAGCCAGCCGCCCAGCTCCTCACGGCCTCACCCAATCACCCTCACCTCTCTCACTTTCTACAACTCACTCCCTCTGTCCCTCAGACCAGACGCAGTCCAGCAGAGACGCCGCCGCCGCCGCTCAGTGACACAAATACTCCCTCAGACCTCGCCGTCGCCGCCGCTTGAGTTTCGATCTCCACTCTCCAGGATCCAGTCCACATCTTGCTCAACCTATCTCGGGTCACAGGCCAGTGAGGCCACAGATCTCGCCGCCCACAACCCCTCTGGCGTCTCTCTCTCTCTCAAGTCTCAATCGATCCCTTCTTTTTCTTGCAATTCCAATCCAGCCTCCAGCTCCAGGCCAGTGATTCACATTTATCTCTTTCCCCTCAAATCTGCCCCATTTTTTTCTGCTTTTCATTGTGTTCGTTCTTTTGGTTTTGGGCGAGTAAATGATTCATTTTAGTGTCTCTAAGTTCTAACTTTTGTTGTAGTGATTACTGATTAGCTTGAAATTACATTGTTTTATACATGGATACTCGGTTGAATTATGCTATGTGATTCTTATCTGTAAATGTAGTTGTGTTTTTCCTTTTCCCTGCTTGTTGGTTCGGCTGGTTGCTGTGACAAGGGAGGGAGATTTTGTTGATGATAAGCTTGAATCAGAGCTTCATAATGTGTGATTCACCATGAGTCCATGATGATGATTGAATAATTTCTGGTTTTGTCTCTTATGTATTTGGGTGGTAGAAGGAAGGAAGAAGAGGAATTTATAATAAGGGGAAATTGATTGGGAAAGACATCATGTTTGTGTGTGCGCATAATTTGGCTCTTCCTGACTTGCTGCTCTTTTTTTTTAAAGCATGCGGGTTAAATGGGCAAATGGGTACCCGCCCATTTAACCCGTACCAGTTTAGCCCGTTTAATAACGGGCTAAACGGGTAACCACACGGGTACGGGCTTACCCGTACCCGTGTAGAATAAACGGGCGGGGTAACGGGTAGCCCCACGGGCCACCCGTACCCGCCCGTTACTCACCCCTACTCCCACGTGATTTCCCTCATTTCTCTCTGACAAAACCTAACACTTCACATAAAGCAATCAGGTCATCTCATCTTTTGCTTCGTCCCCTTTCTTTTTTTCTTTGCACACTTCCTCCTCGGCACTTATTCTTCCACGAGAACAAAGGTTGCTCCGGTGTGGCTTCTCCGATGAGAGCGATGAAAGCAAGAAAGAGGTAGTAGCATCCTGTCAGGTGTCAACCCATAGATCTCAGTCAGTAACTGTGGCTCGTTTCCACTATCACCATCACTATTATGTTGTAGTCTACTCCATACCTTCTTCATCTTCCCTTCTTTATCTTCTTCGTGTTTATTGTTACTCTGAATATGATAATCTGAGAATGCAAACACTCAACCCGGCTGGCGCGCCCCACTAGGCGGGTCAGCCGGGTTACTATCGGGTCTGGCCGAGTTGACCGAGTCAGACCCGGGTTGCTGCAGCTCCGGTTTGGGTACTCACTCGGACCGCTCTGAGAGCCGGTCTGGCGAGTTCCGGACCGGCCGGTCCGGTCCGGGTCTGATTACCATGGTTTAAACCCATATAAGGTAATCACTCTTTAAACTTCAAGGCATGCTCAGACTTTGGTGAGTTTCATGAACCATAATTCAGTTAACACTTAACATAAATTTTTGGTTAAATTATACTTTTAACCATTTACATTTATATTAAGTTTTATTTTAGTCCTTTAAATTTGAAAAGTACACTTTTAATCCTTTTTATTAACATTGTTAGTTTTATTTAAGAAAAATGATGATTCATCATATTTAGACGGTGATTCTATAATTGAATGTGAATAAAAATGATTAATTTTTAAAATATATATAAAAATGATTATACCACAAAATTTATATTTGAGCGTATTTTGTCAATATTTAATAATATGTTTACTTATAGATTTGATGAGTCATCATTTTTCATTAAATGAAACTAATAGTATTAACAAAAAAAAAAGGATTAAAAGTGTGTTTTTTAAACTTAAAGGTCTAAAATAAAACTTGACCCAAATATAGCGAAATTAAAAAAAAGTGAGAAAGAAAGTCACCAACCTGATGCTAAAGGTATCTCCTAAAGGTAGCGGTGAACAAAACCGAATAAAATGCATTTCGGTTTTTCAATTTCGGTTTTCATCATTATGATTTTCGGTTTTCAGTTCGGTTTTTAGAAAACAATTTCGGTTTGAAACCAAAAAAACGAAAATCATAATGACATTAGAAAAAAGTTTAGAATATTTGTTTAGAAATATGATAACAAGTAAGCCTAAACAAATATCTCAAAATTCAAATAAATAAAATATGTTTCCTAAAAAAACAAACACTTTTTAAACATATAACATTAGAAAAAAAAAGCACATAATATTTTTTAATTACAGAATGTGCTTTGAAAGTTAAAGAACCAATTCAATATTGTCATGTTTTAAGCATTATTTTTTTTTTGTTTAGGACATACTGAATTAATAGTTTAGTTGATTTAGATAAAATATTGAATTTGTATAACTATTCATATATACATATTGAAATCCATTTTTTCCTTTTTTCATTGAATTTTCGCATTTGACAAAATTACAACAAAAGAGTATAAAAAATAGTTTAGAAATCGAAAAACCGTTAAACCAAACCGAAAACAATTCGGTTTTTTCGATTTTGCTTTTAGTTAGTTTTTAGTTTTTTCGGTTTGGTTTTGAACCAAAAAACCGTTTACTCACCCCTACCAAAGGCCTGCGTAAATTAAAGGTAAAGCTAAAGGAAAATATGTTCAAAAATTTAACGAAAAGTAATTTTTATTATTATTGATTGTTGATCGATTTGTGTTCATTTTTAATTTTTTTAGTGGAAAGATACATTACCTTTTTCCCTAACAAAATACGGACTGCTTTTTTGTTTTTGGTTAATTATTAGTATTATTATACATATCAGTGAGTTTTTTTTTTCTTATAAAAAAAATTATACAGATCAGTGAGATCACTTGGATCTTGTGTTACATAATGAACAATATGCCTTTTGAGTACTAAAAACTATGACCCAAAATACACCTATCTAGACATGGGCCAAACCTCTTTCTTCAACCAGCCCATTACAAAATGCTACATTAGGGTTTCTCATATTTCGAGTATAAATCTCAAAAACGAAAGTTAAACCATTTCACTCTTCCCCGAGCCTCCCGATTCAAAGCTCCGACGAGCGAAACTTAAACAGGTTCTCTTCTTTACTGTTCACGATCGAGATTTTTACCCTCTTGAATTTGATCTGAAGTTATGTAATGGTGCATTTTCAGGTGCGGAGAAAATGACCACAGTACCAGGGCAGCTCGTGTGGGAAATCGTGAAGAAGAATAACTGTTTTTTGGTGAAGGAATTTGGTAGGGGGACTCAGAGTGTGCAGTTTAGTAAAGAAAGCAACAATCTTTACAACCTTAACTCTTTCAAGTACTCTGGTAATTTTCCCTTTTTGGTTAAGACGTTTCTGATTAGCTTATCTGCCCTGGTTGAGTTTTGATTTGGATAATGTTAGATTGGTAGCTTAGTGGGTTTTGTTTGTATGTTTCTGATAATAATTTGGGGAATGTATTGTCCCGACAGATTATGGGACTTGACTTTCCAAGTTGGTAGTTCTCAATTGGTGTGTTAAAATAACAGTGGGAAATTGGAGGACATTATATATTGTGGGTCTCATTTTAACTTCGTTCCTGAACTCCATGGAGATATAAATATTTAATGATTATAGTGGGAATCTTGCCGAAACAGATTATTGATAGAGCTTCAGCTATCAGTACAAAAATTGCATTTTCATGTATTGTCCTCTTTGTCTTGATTTGATGGTGTTAGAATGGTAGCTTACTGGGTTTTGTTTAAATGTTCCTCATAATGAATTGGGAAATATGTTATCTCGATAAATGTGGGGACTTTCCAAGTTTGTAATAACAGTGGGAAATTTGAGGACATTATAGATTGTTGATCTCAGTATAACTTCATTGGTGAACTCCATAGAGATATGAATATTTAATTTTGAGTGGCAATCTTGCTTAAACAAATCATTGACAGAGCTTGAGTTATTAGTATAGAGATTGCATTTTCTCATGTTGTTTATGCATTAAGTTGGCCTTATACCGCTATTATAGGTTTGGCAAACAAGAAAACTGTTACCATTCAGCCTGCTGGCAAAGATCAATCTGTGCTGCTGGCAACGACCAAGACAAAGAAGCAGAACAAACCGGCTGCATTGCATCACAAGTCTGTCATGAAAAAGGAATTCAGAATGATGGCAAAGGCAATAGAGAACCAGGTAGTTTGAAAAACAAAACCATAATAATGTTGTAGTTTTGAGACTTTTCCAAGGCTTTTGATTATGCATATTTATGGTGTACATTCTGAGTAATTGGTCTTTCCTCATTCCAAAACGTCAGTTTTCTTCCTTTCCATGCATCAGATCTTTGGATTTTTCTTATCCCTAATCTTCTAAGGGAATAGGATCAAAGTAATTTTAACTGTTACATTCGTGTTTTCTGTCAGAAGTAGCTGAATGTTGATTCAAATTCGTGATTTTACTTTCTTGGCAAGGATATTGTTGAAAAGAATCTTCTGCTTTTGCATCTGTAAATGATGTGTTGTACTGTAAATACAGTCAACTGTCTTTAATATATAGCAAAAAATTACGTATTTCCATTTTGAGAAATGTAATTTGTTGCAATAAGTGATGTTAGGAATCGATTGGGTTCCCCAATGTTGAAAGTGCCTTGTGTGTTCTTTTATACAGAAATTGTATTTCAATATGTCTGAGTGAACTGGAGTTTTTTTTGTTGAGGTAAATGTTCGTTGAGGGGATTTGTATCCTCTCGTTTTCCAGCAAAGCTTGGTTTTTATTGCTGTGATGAGCCTCTAACATGTAAGAAGAACCCCAAGTTGGGTTTCTTCTGTGAAATATACTTGTTACGCTTGGCTTCTGAGCTTCTATCATTCAGAAATTATATCTTGTTTGTGCTTTCTGATTTCGTGTTGATGATCAATAATTAATGGGTTACGAGCTCTCCATTTGTGGAGTTTTGCCTTGTTTTGCACCTTCACTTATGAATTAGTTGCTTCATATCATCCATTTAACAATTTTTGTTACATTTCTTATATTTCCAACTTTGTTAAAGTTAAATATGCCATGAAATATTGCAGGTGGCAGATAACTACTACAGGCCTGACCTTAAGAAGGCAGCTCTAGCAAGGTTGAGTGCCATTCATAGGAGCCTGAAAGTTGCCAAGTCTGGTGTTAAAAAGAAGAACAGACAGGCCGTGAAGATTTCTGGCAGGAAGTGAACCAAGAAGTTATATTGCTGCAGCCAAACCCCATTTTGCCCCCTTGTAGTTTCATTGTTTCCTGGCACTCTAGGATTGAGTTTTGTTATGGTCGGCAAAATTTTTTGATTCTCTTAGTTTTGAATCAGAACTACCATGTTACAGCCTTTGACTTATTGGATTTGTTTGCATCATGATAAAGTTACTGCAATTGCTTTTTTGGCCATAGATAGAGGTTTGGTGAAATTTCATAATTATTTGGGAGGAAATGAAAGTTAAATCAGCACAATGGTTCTAAACTGAAATTTTCCCAAAAATTTTCACTTTAACGGATCTCTTAAGTGCATGTTTGGTTTATCTTTTTTGGGCCCAGAAGTCCTTCTGAACCGGAGAAGCTAACTGAAAAGAAAAAATCATGTTTGGTTCATAAGCAGATGAAAAGATCTTTTCCTCAAGAAGTCCGGTGGGGAAGCAAAAAGCCAGAAGTTAAAAATTTTGACTTCTGGCTTCTGGCTTTTGTCTTCTGATGGGCCCCACACCTTTTATTGTTTGTTATTTAATAAAGTTGGTAGGAAAATTAGACTATTAGATCCCTAAAATTTTTAAATAAGATATTTTCTTGTAATATAAAATTTTCTTTTTATCTCCAAAAATTTACCATAATAATCTCTAATTATTTTCTCCTATAATATCCTCCTTTGAGCTAAAAATATAATTTTTTTAAAATTATTTTCCTTAAAATAAGGGAGAAACTAAGCCTTTAAAATCCTTCAAAAACCCAAATTTCACTTTTTCTTTCTAAACTATAAGAATATATGCATATTATATATGTATTATTTAATAACAATAATGCAATTTTTAGTAATTTTTCATTTAAACTTACTTTTCAAAATAATCATCCAAACATGTTCTAAAAGTCAGATTGAAAAAAAGTCACTTCTAACATTACTAATCCAAACATAAATCACTTCTACAATCTAACTTTTTTCCAAAAGACCTTCTGAAAAAGACCTTCTAAAAAAGTTCTTATGAAAAAAAGTCAATCCAAACAAACCCTAAATGTTTTGAGAAGCTAGTCTGCTATTAATCCCATCAAAGCACTTTATTTGATGCAACCTTAAAGAGAGAGAATAAGGCAAGGCACGTTATCATATTTCAGATTTTGGATTAGCTATTGTTTTTGGGGATTTGAGGACCATTCTTTTTTTTTTTTTTATTAATTATTAATTTTTATTTATTTGGATTAATATGTATTCGGTAAATGTTTTTTAGCAAAGTTAGTGTCCTAATATTAAATTTTATTGTATCAAGCTTTCTGAAGTATTTTTCAAGTAGTACATAGTATCTCAAATTCATTCATTTCAAGTACATCCAACTCCATAAAGTATTGTCAAAGTTACATTCACTGTTCTAAAATAATTAAATTTTAGTGAATCTTGCATTTTGTTTTAAAATATTTTGCCAGTAGCATACAATATTCAAAATTAACTAACTTTATTGCATCTGGCCTCCTAAAATATTTTTTATCTAATATCCTAAATTAATTAATTTTTAACGCATCTATTACTTTGAAGTATTTTTCTAGTAGCGCTTAGCAAATGAGAAAAAAAAAGAACTCTATAGTATTAGATGCGGTAAAAATTGATTAATTTATGATATTTTGTCAAATTAATTAATTTATCATACTATGTGTTATTAAAAAAAAAACTATATCAGTGCTAATTCCAACTTAACAAATAAAAAAGATAAAAAAAGATAAAAAAAAAAGAGCAAAAAAGTATATTTCCCATTCTTTTGGGATTAGCTTTACCTACTCATTAACATGGATTAAGGAGAAAATGTGTTCACTTTGGATGGAGCGGAAATAAAAGGTGTTCATGTGACGAGGCATGCCTGTCTCGAAGAAAATAAGTCGTGATAGGATTGTTGTCTCTTGTCTCATCCTGTCCCAAAGTTACTCTGATCCCAATAGAGACAAGACTGGATTGTCCAGTTTTTTTTTTCACAATTTTTTCCATATTTTTGGGTTCTATTTTTTTTTTTTGGGTATAAGCTTTTTTTTAGTCTCATTCTTCATTGTTTTTTAATTACTATATGCAATCATAAAAATTAAACAATATCACCTGCCACGCTGACAGTATATTTGAGGAATAGGCAATAATGGATATATAAAACAAAATACTGGAGATATAAAACAAAACACCACAAAAAGATTAATATTTAAAATTATCAGATCAAAGGATAAAACAAATGTCCAGATAAAAACCTTTGTCCTGCGCATTTGAATGTTACTTGTAAACAAATATTATATTAAATCTATATATCCAATTATATAAACAATAATGCTGACAAAAAAAAATTATATAAACAACAACATTATATCAAGTTAGCCACTCCCATTTAGATGCTGGGGGATTTTTTTATAGAGTTCACCATCAGCAATTTCAATTCACTTTTACATTACCAAACATTAAACTAATGTAGAGTCTATCCATCCTGAGCAGCATCTAAGTGCGGTGTGTGCTAGCAAGGTGTCCAGTGGAATACATATATATATACATTATTTCAAACAGCATGCTCAGGTATATAATGCATATCTTGATCCCAAATATCTTTTCTCATCGTTTATAATTATGGAATAACCCATCACAATTCATCCTCAATAATAGTATATATATCATGGATAATTACAGACAACCCAAACAAATCTTACTAGAAATGTTGGGAAAACATGTGGGACCAGTCGGGACCTTCCACCCACCCCTGATCACCACGGTACAGTTCACAAGGGACTCTCTACCCTCCCTGAATAGTACCACAGATTAGAAGGATCTCTGTCCTTTCTGAATCCGTAAGGGGCGATATCCCCTCTTTCGTCTTTCTCTCCTTTATTTCTCATAATATATCAATTAGTCCCTGTGGCGCAACAGGGTACCTCATCACGTGATGGCACAATTTCCAATTCACCGGTGTCACATACCCAAATAATTTCTCACATACAACACATAGATATGCAACACCACAATCAAGCACCAGGCCTTCCAGTATTTTCATAATATACATATATTAAATAATTTCCAAAACCACATATATTTCCGTTTCAAATATTTCACATCACAAATTTATGCCATTTCAAAATAATACTCCACAGGACATTTATTATAAAAATATTAATATTCCAAGATCTCATTTCCATATCTCATCAATCATCAATTGATAATCAAATCTCAATTTGTGATTCAAAATCTCATCTCCATATAACATCATAATTTTCAAATAATAATATTTCAAATTTCTTACTAACACTACACACACACATAAACAAGCAGAAAGCGGTTACCTGATAGCTGGCACCAATCTCACAATAGTGCAGCTCCCCCGTGCTAACTCAGTGCAATTCAAGCACTACACAATCATACATACTACCACAATTAATTATTTATCCAACAATTTTATATGTTGGAAATTAAATTACTAACTACCCTTTATTTGCCCTTACTTATTTTAAATTTCTATTTAACATTTATTCTCCCTTTTTATCTCTAAAATTTATCTCTACTCCATTTATACATATATCCAAAATTATTTAATCTTTCCAATAACTATTTATAAAATTCCTTAATATCCCATAATCCCTTAATAATTCTTTAGGTGCAAAACCCCAATCAAATCAATTAATTAAATCCCCTCATATAACCTTAATAAACATCTAAAAATCATCAATTTACCCATAAGCACCTCAAATAATTTAAAAGTCCCAATTTCTAAAACTTCCATAAATCTAAAAATTCCTAATAATTAGGAAAACTTCCACCAATGAAAAATCTGCTCAGAAAAACTCATAATCGAGGCCTAAGCTTCAATTTATTAATTTTAGGACTCCCAAAAATTACCAATTTAGACAAGGTCTAATTTTTCAAGTATAACAAATCGAAAAACTAATGACATAGGAATGTAGAGGAGACTTACGGGAATCAAAAAATGTGCTTAGTTGGCCAAAAAGCTTAATATTCCTATATCAACGAGCTCTGATAAGTCTAATAATAGGAATATTGGTGGTGGAAAGAAAGAGCAAAAGAGAGAGAAAGAGAGACAAGAGAAAAGAGAGAGAGAGAGAGAGAGTGAGAGAGTGAGGCAGGGAGTGAGACGGAGAGGGAGTATATATATATATATTTGATAAATAGTAAAATAATAATATAATATAATAATAATATAATAATAATATATTATATTAATAATATAATATAATATATATAAATAGTAGTTGAATGTGATTGGTTGATGAATAATAATTGATGCACAGTGACAAGTTATTGACGAGGAACTGAGTGTCGGCAGAGTGGAAAGAGAAAACTACACTACTAGACCCTAAAATTCTCAAATAAGATATTTCTTTTGAACAAAAAAAATTTTCTTTTCACTTTCAAAATTTTCCCATAATATCCTTTATTTATTTCCTCCCATATTAACCTCTTTTGAGCCTAAAAATAATCTCTCCCAAAATTATTATTGTCCAAATAAGGGAGAAACTAGGCCTTTAAAATCCTCAAAAATACCTCAAAATCCTTCAAATATTCTCATAATCCATCATTTATCATTAATAAATTCCTATTTACCCTCACAAATCCTCAATTAATTTTTAGGATGTTACAGAAAGACCGCATCTACCTTGCTGATTCTCGAACCACTAAGGTTTTGGGAAAAGGAAAAGTGGTACTTAAGCTCACATCAAGAAAGACTTTGGCACTGAATGATGTATTGTATGTGCCTGATGTCAGAGCCAATTTGGTCTTTGTGCCACTGCTAGGAAAAACTGGGGTTAAAGTGTCCTTTGAGTCTGACAAGATTGTCATGACTATGAATAATGTACTGATTTGGGAAGGGCTATTGTAATTAGGGTCTATTTGTGCTGATTGTTGATTAAATGAATAATGCATCTTCTTTTGCTTACTTGATTGACTCGTTTGATATATGGCATGCTAGACTAGGACATGTTCATAAATCGTATATTATTATACTGCAAAATATTGGAATAATTCCTAAAAGTAATAATGATATGATAAATAAATGTGAAGTTTGTGCAGAAACTAAATTAACTAAAAGGACACATTTTTCTACACAAAGAGAAACTGAATTGTTGTCCTTAGTTCATACTGATCTATGTGATCTTAAACAAACTGAGACTAGAGGTGGTAAAAGATACTATATCACTTTCATTGATAATTTTTCAAGATATACTAAAGTGTATTTGTTGAGAAATAAGGATGAAGCATTTGAAAAGTTTCTTTTATATAAAGCAGAAGTAGAAAATCAACTTAATAAAAGGATTAAAAGAGTTAGGTCAGATAGAGGAGGAGAATTTTTATTGCTTAATGATTTTTGTGAAAAAGAGGGAATAATCCATGAAGTAACACCTCCTTATTCACCTGAATCTAATGGTGTTGCAAAAAGGAAAAATAGAACTTTAAAAGAAATGATGAATGATATGCTTGTGAGTTCTGCTGCACCTAATAACTTGTGAGGAGAAGCTTTGTTGTCTGCATGTTTTCTACAAAACAGAATATCCCCTAAGAAAACTAAAAAGACGCCTTATGAACTATGGAAAGGTTTTGTACCTAATCTCAAATAGTTGAAAGTGTGGGGGTGTCTTGCAAAAGTTTTATTACCTTATTTGAAAAAGAGGAAGATTGGTTCTAAAACATCTGATTGTATGTTTATTGGATATGCTCAACAAAGTGCTGCTTATCGTTTTCTAGTTTTGAAAAGCGATATTTTAGATCGTAATACGATTGTTGAAACAAAAGATGTTGAATTTTTTGAAAATATATTTCCTTTGAAGGTTGAGCATACTCCAAAAAGAATTGAAAATCCTTGTGCTTCTTTTGAACAAAATTCAAATGAAGATTTTCTTGAGAATTTACGGAGAAGTAAAAGGTAAAGAAAAGAAACATCCTTTGGAGATGATTTTTACACTTATTTAGTACAAAATGAGCCCAAAAATTTTTATGAAGCCATTTCTTCTCCAGAAGCAACTTTTTGGAAAGAAGTCATAAAAGTTGAACTTGATTCTTTGAGTGAAAATAAAACATGGGTTTTGGTATACTTGCCTCCAAAAGCAAAACCTATTGGCTACAAGTGGGTTTTTAGGAAAAAAGTATTTTCCTGATGGATTAATTGATAAATATAAGGCAGACTAGTAGCCAAAGGTTTTACACAAAAAGAAAATGATGATTATTTTGATACATTTTCTCCTGTAACTAGGATTGCTTTAATAAGAATCCTAATCGCCTTAGCTTTAATTCATAAGCTTTTCATTCACCAAATGGATGTTAAAATAGAATTTTTGAATGGTGATTTAGAAGAGGAGATTTATATGGTAGAACCTGGGGGGTGTGTAGTTCCTGGACAAGAAAATAAAGTTTGTAAACTTGTTAAATCACTCTATGGCCTTAAACAAGCACCCAAACAATGGCATGAAAAATTAGATCAAATTTTGTTAAGTGGTGGGTTCTCTGTTATAGAAGTAGAAAGATGTGTTTATACAAAACTTGTAAATAATGATTGTGAGATTATCTGTCTATATGTGGATGACATGCTTATTTTTGGCACTAGTATTTGGAAGGATTAAGGTGTCTTATTTAATTACTCAACATACTTGTGGTGTTCTCAAGCTCCTTTGTAACCTCTTGTGCGCATAACTCGGCCGCTTTCTGTGTTGCTTCAGCTTGTCGTTTTTCAAACGAGCATGAGCAGCGGCGGTGATGGGAGCGTCAAGCCAATGTTTCCTCTCTTTGTTCAAGGAACTAGAGAAAGGTTGACTAAAATATATTAATCTCATGCTGGAACAAATAGTTGATTTCTTAAAACATAATATCAGCAAATAAAGGCTTTTGGAATTACCAAGTCTAAAACTTTCTTTTGGAATTATTTGGCCTGTTGTCTGATACATTTTTCGTGTTTTCGTAAAGTCAATTGACGCGATGTCTGATATCTCATCTAATTATTTATATAATCTAATGATATATGTAATTTTTTAAAGAAATATGTAACAAATGTCATCATTAAGTAATTTATTTTAGTTTTTTTAATTTATCTAAACTAATTATAGATATATATCTTTTGATATCCTTAGCATTGTTTTTATATATTTTCGATTAAATCTCAAAATAAAGTTCAATAAAATCATTAAAATTAAACACAATGGAAAAAAAATGAATTTACAACTTTAATTAAAACTAAGATACGTTTTTGTTTAATTATTTTTTTTAACTTAAACTGTATTTATCATAACATGTACTCTTGTATCGTCACTCCATTTTTTTCTTAAAAGACAAAAAGAAGATCAATGCAGAGCAGCATTTAATCTCAATAGAAAACTGATATTAATTAATATTGACATCTTCGTCTCCTTTACTCTAATCAGAGTTGAAAAGGTTTTTTACTTTCTTTAATCTGACTGAGGCTTATATATAAGTCAAATTGAAAATAAGTCAAACTGAAAATAAGTTAAATTGTGTAATGAGATTTATGTTTGGATGGGCTGTTAAAAATATGACTTATAAGTCATAAGTCATATTGTGTAATGAGATGTATGTTTGGATGGACTTTTGGAAAAGTGATTTATGTTTGGGTTAGTTGTGATTGGATGTGTAAAATAAGTTAGAATTGTGGGGTCCACCTTCGTAAGTGACTTATAAGTCATAAGTCATAAGTTGAAAAAAAGAACTTACGCTGTGTTTGGCTGGGCTTTTCCCAGCAAAATAAGTCATTTTTTTCAATGAAAAGGACTTATTTTGGTGAACAGTAAAAAGTGCTTGTTTGGCTGAGCTTTTAGAAAATAAAGACTTATGACTTATGACTTATGAAAATAAGTCCTTTTTTTTAACTTATAACTTATGACTTATAAGTCACTTACGGAAGTGGACCCCACAATTCTAACTTATTTTACACATCCAATCACAACTAACCCAAACATAAATCACTTTTCCAAAAGTCCATCCAAACATACATCTCATTACACAATATGACTTATGACTTATAAGTCACTTTTTTTTTACAGCTGATCCAAACATAAATCTCATTATACAATCTGACTTATTTTCAGTTTGACTTATATATAAGTCACTTTTCCAGAAGTCTATCCAAACACACCCTTATACTTATTTTGACTTATAAGCTATAAATTACTTATTTTTATAAGTCCAACCAAACATACTCAATTTAACTTTTCTGAAAAGAAATCCTTTTTTTTTAAAATAAGGATTTATTTGAATGATATAAGTCCAACCAAACAACACCGCTACAAACAACATCTTGGTGCAAAAACAACTGTTCACACATGACAATTACCATTTTCATTTTTTTTCTTAATAGAAACCAATTACTATCGATGATCCCCATTTCATTATTGTTTTCAAATACTGTAGACCGACGTCATTGTTGCTTAATTTTTATCTTTAAATATTGTATGCGTTACGCTATTAGGTAACTTTTTTACCCTTCTTTTATTTTTTTTTATTGTAGCATGCATTTTCTCCCGCAAACCTTTGATTTTGTTCAATTTCTTCAAAGACGAGTTAAGCAATCTGTACTATAAATACAATCTAGATCCCAATGTACATACAGTACATTATAAAAAAAACAGAGAAAAATAGAGGCAATAAGTATAATCATCAAATATAATACCCTCTCCGATCCTAAATATAAGACATATTTATCTAATTTGATTATATTAAGTATGTTAGTTATGTTAGTTAAAATTATATGATATTACTAAAACACCTTAACCATCTACCTTTATTCCCACCCGTCATCCATGGCTTGTTTATTATTGAGAAGCATCAATAAAAATAATTTAAGAAAAATTTGAGAAAAATTGGAAAGAAGTCTCATGTATAAGACCAAACTCACATCTCTAAATAGTTCTTATATTAGAACCGGAAGGAGTAGTTTTTATTTTATTATGCCTTTTACAAAGTTAAAGTTTGGGTTAAAGTCAGTGTATCTTATTTTATGTTTGGATTGGCCTTTTTCCTCTCTCTCCCTCTTTCTATATTTTCCTCACTTTCTCTCCCCATGATTAGATCAAATGCAAGTAAAAGCACGCTTATACTGCAAAGTCACTTAATCCCTATCCCAAATATGAAAGAAAGGATCCTATAGGGTCTGTTTGGATTAATTTATGGAGAATAGTTTTTGAAAAAAAAAAAACTAAAACAATACTTTTAGATAATAGATTCTGGGGAATAGCTTATAAAATTATAAAAAAAATAGCATCGGATTATAAAACCTAAGTTTTCTGCCCCAAAACTAAGTTTTTCGACTAAAAAACTATTATGAAAAAACTATGAGTGTTTGTCTGATTTAACTGTAACATAGGTTTTGACAGTTAAAAGTTATACTGAAAAAGCTGAGGATGTTTGTCTACCCTGATTTTGAAAATTAGGTTTAACCTAAAAAAGTGATTCTTTAGAGGTTGCCAAACAGGCTCATTAAGCATCTTGCGCCTGTTTTGAGTCCAATAACGTGGATCCAAAGGTAGATTGTCTTATAAAATTTTGGACCCCCAGAAAATGAAGAGAACGCATTCTATTCTTATACAGCACCTTAGTTATGCGTCATGAGAATTTTCTCCACGCCTGTGCCTACTTCGCAGCCATGATATCGATGGCGTCAATGGCGTGCACCCTTGGGGGATGGGTTTGTATGTCTGTAAATTGTAGTCTTATTCTTATCCGTTTGGGTTCTGTTGTTTCCCTCAATGATTTTTTTTTTTTTTTCACTCTTATGAACTCGTTGGTTTTACACTTTTATTACTTCCTCTCTAGTTTTAAATATAAGACATAACTTTTTTTTTTAAAAAAAAATCCTAATAAAGCTACATAAGTCACTTATAGATTAATTTATCTGCATTTTTCTCTAAATCAGTTTGTTTGACTTATAAATTAATAAATAATATTATAATATATTACAATCTTATGATTAACTAACTCATTTTTTTCTTTAATCTCCTCAAAAAAAAAATTAATTAGGTCTTACATTTAAATCCTGATGGAGTATTCTAGTATGTGGTTAAGTTTGAAACTAGGTCAAAAATGTCTTCAAGAGGCTGCTCCTAGTTTTGGAGAAACTAGGGGGTAAATTCTATACATGGAATTTGCGAAATGAGTTGTACTGTTTATTACTGTAGAATAGCTTGACTTTTTGAAACATTTATTGCATATATAAATATATAGCCTGGGTGGAGGAAAAATTAACGCATTAATCGAAAAACAAAGCAAATTCTTTTTTTGAAAAAGAAATGTTCATTATTTTCTTAATCTGCATGAAAATATTTGTCATCCTGTAACTAACGAGTACAAGATATTCGGTTTTATACTATGATTAATGCCATAGTTGATATATTAAAGTTATTAGAAGGGTTTCCCTGAAAGGGGAAAAGAGACATTTTCTCCTTCAATAAAATTCACATGATTAAAGTTTAGGGGAAAATAACCCGAGTACTTAATACTCCTTATTCCAATCAAAACTACATATCATTTATCCCATTTCTGATCCTTTAAAAAATATTTTTAATTCTACAAATTCAATTATTCACTATTATTAAATATCCCATTGGAATATTTAGTTAGGCACCAATTGTAACTTGGAAAGCAAGCAAATAAAAAAAAATCCATGGCATAGATATGCTGACAAAGTCCTAAAGGTCAATGAAAGCAAAAGAACACACGCATTAGAAATACTATTACGGTTACTTGCCTTGGCGTAATTGACTTGCCTTGTATATATATAACACCTTGCACTATTCTTCCTCCTATATATAACATAACATATATTATCAAACTATTGTGCCTGCTGAACAATCAGCAGCCATGTCGGTAAAGAAATCCGCCTCTATCAACGGTGGAGCCGTTGAAAAAGCTGGTAAACGACGGCGTTTTGGCCGGTGGTTCTCATTTGTGGAGGTGTCTTTGGAGCCAGGGAAGCAGTTGAAGGACATGGATTCCAATAAGTTGAAGGCTGAGATTAGGAGGTGGGCTAAGGCTGTAGTGGCATATGCCAGGCAAGTCAGTGGCCGATTAGGAAGCTCAGGTGCTGGTAAATCTGTGAAGTAGTTTTATTGTCACAACAGAAGATTTTGTGAATTGAAGTGATAGATTTGTTCATTGGAGATGGAACAGATTGGTTCATTTGAAGGTGTGTATATAGATGTTGTTGATGTAGTGACATGAATAATTCTTTCATTTTATTTATTAATTTGTTTGTTTATTATTGTTCTTCTGCTATGGAAGAAGGATGTATAGAATCATATATGATAAGGGTGTGAAACTGCATCCCTTGAAGAAATAGAGACTTTTTGTTCTTCAATGCATGCAGAAAAATCTCAGCTGATGCAAATGATTCTGTGTTTTGCATTCTCTTTTGTGTGTTTTATAATGGCCAAAGCTCTTAAATACTATGTGTTTAATATAAGGCTTGATTGATTAATTTGGGGAGATTAAGAAAATTAAGTAAAATGTTTAATTATAGCATATATTGCATGATATTCATGAAAAACTTATGTGTATCATTAGATTATATATTTTGGCCAAAAAAATCATTAGATTATATATTACTAGTTTAGTCATAAATATAAGAGTTAGTTGGAGTTGACTTTTGGTCTTAAATATAAGACATTATTTTCTTCATTTTATCTCTTATACTTCTCATTTTTCCCTCAAACTAAAATTTTCTGACTTATAAATGTATACATAATTTAGTGATACACATAATTTTTCCATGAATGTCATGTAACATATAGTATAATTAAATAGTTTTCCCATCTTCATTAATATGTCTAAATTAGTCGACTTGACATTATATTGGGAACAAAATGTAGTAGTTAATAAGTTAGTCAAATTAATTTGGAAAAAAAATGATACTCCCTCTCTTCATAAATATAAGACCAATTTATCTAATTTGATTACATGTTATTTAGTTGGTTAAAATCACATGATATTACCAAAACACCCTAATCATCTACCTTTATTTCCCACCCTCCCTCTCTAGCTTCATTATTATTGTGGAGAATAGATAGGGTTAATTTGGAAAAATGTTGAGAAAAACTAGAATAAGGTTTTATATTTAGGAACAAATACACCTCCACAAATAGACATACTATTTAAAATCAAAGAGACAAAAGAGAGGGAGTATATAAAAGAGATAAAGTGAAAAACACCTACTATTTAAAATCAAAGTTTAACAGCAACTTACTCATTTAAGTAAAAGAGGTAATATAAGTGCCTTTTAGTTGGTCACTAAAAATACCCCTCCCTAACTTATTATAAGCAATAGAATAGATAAAGCAATAAAGTTCACCAACATATATACATTGTGATTTCTAGACTCCACAAGCTTTAAGTTGTACAGGTAAAAATTGGATTAGCAGGATAAAATTGAACCAAACGAATTAACTTCTGACAATGAATCTCTTGGATTTGAAGGATGTCACCCAAAAGAAGCAAATCAGTGTTCACTTCAGTGAAACCAATTATTCAGCTTTCAAAGTTGTTGATCAATGACTTGATAGATTAATTCTACTTGAAAGTGATGTAAATAGAAAAACTTTTTCCCACATTCTGCGCCTTGATCTTTCTTGTATTTGAAAGGTATAATGAATTTATATATGGAATGATAACATCACCTCACAAAATAATAAAATTTCTTGGAGCAAATAATGAAACTTTTTCCAACAATTATTGCGATATTTTGACTACAAACATTTTCTCAAATTGTCTTTCTAGAAAATCAATCTCTTTTGGCGACAAAGACCCTTCTGCAAATATTATCTCCTAATTTCATTTCTATCATTTGGATGACAACAAAAAATTTTGGGCCCCCACCCAGGATCACTAAAAATCTTTCCTAAATCAAATTCCAAAAATCTTTTCGTTGAGAAGATTGTTGTTCTAATATTGCTTTTTGTAAGAAGGCTAAGGGCTGTTTGGTATGCAGGGAGGGTAAGGGAGAGGAGGAAAAAGTTGGGTTGAATTAAATAAATTGGGAAATTAGGGTTCAAAATTTTTAATTATTTTTAAACATTTTATCTTACATCTTCTCTTTCTTAAAACTTTATACCAACTCATAATTTTCCCTTCCCTCAGACTCCAAATCGTTCATACCCAAACAACCCCTAAAATTCCCTAATTTCTCACAATCAAAATAAACAATTATTATAAGATTAATAAATAAAGATAAAGAAACCAAATAAAACAAAGGCATGTGGTCCAAACTCCATTGCCTTTCAATCAGAACTATTCATAAGAAAGGTAAAAAAAGAAGTTAAAATATTAATAAAAAAATGGCAATAATCTAATAAACTATTTCAGTATTTCTATTCAATATATCGATCAATATTCACAGGAAATAGAGGGAAGTGAAGTACCAGAGACGAGGTAGAGAAACTGGAGTCTGGAATAGGGGCACCTGATACATATATAATGATAAATATTAACGGAAATTCAAACATTTTGTGGGGGCAGATAAGTTGTGAGAGGGACTGTCCCTGTAAGAAAAGACGATTTGTTGAAGCCTGATCCAAAGCTCCCACAAATTTCATTTCAGTTGTAGACTTTTTAACTAATAAAGTTCAGGGTCCGAGTACAATATGAATTGTCAAAAGTTATTTAAGCTTCCTAAACAGCTAAATTCATGACTAAAAAAAACATATTCAGAAAAAAAAAAAAAAATTCATGACTAAAACAAGAGAACCTAACATCAGGTCACTACCAATACCTAATAATCATCTTTACACCTCAGCTAATGTTACATTATTTACAGAGCCAAAAGGAGCCTCAGAAAAAGAAATCCTATCCGGCCTACATGGAAATGTCCTCAAATTGTACAAAAGATTTCACCTTCATGGCAGAGTTAAGTGCTGTGCTGCAAACTGTGCAATGTTAATCTAAGTAGAAAATCTCTCTAATTACTAATGGAGCCAATTCTCCGTACAATCCACTCTCTACAACCTCTTTCCATTAAATCAAGTCAAATCAACGGTTCGGTTATATGCGGTGTGTTGGCCGTGCTTGACCATTCACGGCCTCATTTATCCTACTGAAAACCACCTTCAGGGGTATGCATGCTATAACAGGGCCCTTTAGCTTATCAACCACGGGTTTTCTATCCTCATCCAATTGTCTGTGACAGGTCAGTGATGACAATTTCCTGGTCTTCTTGGATGACAGCCCAGATTTTTTTGATTTGGAAGACTTGTTAAGCGAAAAAGGAGGACGACTCTTGGATTGCAACATCCCTGTCACTAAGCCTGGCTTAACAGCACAATGATTGTGACCAACCTGTGAGTTACATCTGATGCTACTCAGCAATTCATCGCAGTGACCATCGCCCAAAGTCTCGACTGTAAGTGGGTGCCCAATAATCGCTTTACCATTCAGTTTACTCATAAGAGAAACTAAAGGTACATGTTGTGGCCTATAGCTGGCTTTAACTTCAAGTTTAACTTCATATAATGATGCATCTGAAAAATAATTTCTACCAGGGAAATCCACTGTTTGATATCTCGAATTGACAGTAAAGCGGGATTGGCGATAAGGAAGTGATCTTTGAGTCATGGGAGATCCATCAGGAATCAATTTCACCCCAGTTGTTATCCCACTCATATGCTTGCTCATGTCATGAAATGCATCAAGATGACTTTCAGCATCTGGTTTGCACTTGGCCGGAGAGTTACAATTGTATGAAGCAGCAGGTACACTTGAGACAATTAATTCAGCTTTAGCACCAGTAACTCGAAAGCACCCGTTTGGCTTCTCAAGACCTGACAAATAAGCAGTGGGTTCATTGTCCATGCCCACAAATTTTCTTGAGCCTTGTTTTCTATTTTTACCTCTACGTCTAGAATTCCTCTTTCCTTTTGACTGCCACTTTGAACTACTTTTCTCAACTCTATGACCAATAGTATTATAACCAGCAGCTGGGCCAGTAGGACCAAATTCATTCCGGCCCTCCTCTTGCAATGATCGAGCATCAGATTGACCACCATGGCAAGATTGTTGTCCAAATCTAGCAGCTCGAGGCTTTCCCGATGAACAAGAACCAAGAATGGGAGAGAAACCTGAAAGATGGAATTACATCAGCACCAAGGAATATTGGCCACCCCAGAAATTTTAAAAGATCAAACCACAGTTGCAGAACATACAAGGGTACATACAAGCAGCATGGATATATGGAAGCAGATCCACAGAAAAGAAACAATGATGGGAAAAAAAACCTAATTCAGGAGGAAGATGGTAAAAGGAAAGAAATTGAATTTACACTAGCATTGACCTATATGATCAATCAATTAGCACTTCAGATCTAAACCAGGAAAGCCACTCTATTTGAAACCAGCAATTTGTGCCATAACTTTGGGACAACAGACCATGAAAACCAATAAAAGCAGTAAAGAAAATTCAAAAGGGGAGATGTTTGTTTAAGCAAATTATAACACATATATAATAAATAAGTTTGATCAAATCCTAGTTAGAAATCCCACAAATAAAAAAAAGGAATACCTACCGCCCATTTTGATGCATCAGTCAAACGACCTGATTCATGAAGACAGGCAAAAACCCATAAAAAGGGAAAATAAGCATTCCTAACAAAAAAAATAAAGGGTGATAATGAGATAGGAAGCATTTAAAGTTTCATCCAATCAATGGACATGCACAAGAAAATCCAGATTAAAGTACTACATATTCAAGCATACCTGGAGCACGTTTCTCCTCCCCAAAAACTCCAACAAAGGGCACATCAAATAATTTATCGGAAGTGTTGTTCCCAACCAGCCCTGATACACCAGAAGCCTCATTCTTCTTGACATTGTGACTAATTTGGGAAGCATCATTGCCCTGTTCATGAGCATTTAAAGCAGTCCCCTTGTCACATTCAACTCCTGTACCATCCATATTATGCATTACCGGCATAGCACTTCTCTTCGATTCATTTGAATCTAATCCTGAAATTCTGCTATCAGATATCCCACAAAGTGGAGAACTGGTTGAACCAGGAAGCTGATCGCAAACAACAGGTACTGATACCATGGCTGTACTCTCCAAAACCTTTGTCAAAGGCCTGCGTCGGTTTTTCCTTCTCAAGAATTCATGAACAATTGGCCCCTGTGATCTCTTCCTTCTCGGGGTTGAAGAACTACCCCCATTTACAGAAGTTCCATTTGCCAGGCAATTTCCTTTATGTAAGTTGCTGGGAGAAGCATTATCTTGCTGGACTACAACAGTTGTCCCTGCTCCCTGGACCTTTCTCTTTGAGGCTACAACAATACCAAGGTCCTCAAGTCCTCTCATTCGCTTCACTCCTGTTCCATCATCTTCGGAATCATTAGGGGTTCTTCTTCTTCTTCTTCCCTGAACAGATTGCATCTTGGAGGAACCGTTGTGATTTGGCTCTTCAAAAGATATACCAGATTGAGGTAATTCAGGAGCTGAATTAGAATTGTCTTCAGAATCACTCAGATCATCGTCCACATCCTCATTGTCATCCCCAGAATTTGATGTGCCTGGTGAGGTTCCAGCTGAATTGCCATGTTCACTAGCCAATTTGTCTGCTCTTGAGTGCAGTTTCAACGGTTCTTTACCAAGGCGAGAGCTCTCTATCTCAAGAGCATGGAGAATAGCATCTTCTCTGCGAGCATACTTCACAGTTTTCTTATTCGAACTGGCAGCAGCAGCCTTTGCCTTCTCAATGCACTCATCATATTCTCCACAACGGAAGGCTTTAACACGCTTTGATTTTTCAAGATTATACCAATCCCTGAATCATTAAGGAATTTGCCAAAGTCAGACTTAAAGCAATGATCAATAAATAATCTCCACAGCATTGACAAAACGATAAAAGAGACAATTAAGTTAACCTCAACAAATAAAAACATGGGGGACAATTAAGTTAACGATTGTTTTTATTCAAAGATGAATTCTTCATTCCAAAGAATTTGTTACCAGCTTAACTAGGTACTCTGAGAGTTAGTATAAGTGGCCATTTGATATAAAATGGGAATGGGAAAGCTTTCTCCCATAAACAACGAAGCTTTCCTTGCTAGAAAGCAACTATGCCATTTACCAAACACAATATATTGGACAATGAATTTTTTGTTGATCTTTCATTTACACAAGGCACAAAAGTCAAATTAGAAAAATATTGGAAAACAAACTGAGCACACGATAGAGGGCTTTCAATAACAGGAAAATGAAGCATGGGTTGAGGTGGACTCGTACGGGTTTGTAATTTGAGCTAAACATGAAATGGTGACTGGCTAAAGCAAAATTGTTTATCTTCTGTAACAGCAACAAGTCACAAACAACACACCAGGAATCATCCAGCTTCTTTACTAATCTCAAACCCAACTTAAGCCAAGGGTGATCTGCTCTAAGAAAAATTAAAATTTCGTCTTTTTCATATAACCTATGTAATACCATTAATTAGCCATGAACAGTGTGACTTACCCAAACTCCATGTGTAGGAATTAAACTATTCCAAGGGAGAAAGAGATGGTACAGGCGAATAACCTCTTCTAAATTAGGAAGATGAATCAAATTTTTGCGCTAAACAGAACTGTTTCCCAAATGTTATGGTTCACTAGAATTAGAACTAACTCGTCCGTCTCTCCAAGATTGAAAATATATTTTATCACCACAGCCTTAACAGAGTCAAATTTCCACTCTGAAAACACAGGCATGTCAATTTTAGAATCCATAAAAACTACACCAGAAAAGGACGGGACTTACAACAATGGCATATAAATCTCTATGCCATGTTTGGTACACGTACACTTGCATGTAAATACACTTAACAAAGCCTCAACACATAGGGCATACCATTTAAAAGAACATGAACCCAACAAGATTAAGATGTGAAGAAAACAATTCTACCTCATAAGATAGATCACATAGTACAGAACCAAAAACACCATGGCAGGCTACATTGCAAATATCCAGAAAAATTTCTCCCTTCCTAAGCACAAAATACCTGACCATAAAAAATGCTCCATGATAATGGGTGGCACCCAAATTACTCAAAATACACTGAAAACTTATTATAACAGATCACAACCAACTGAACAATGTAAAATGAGAGCATTTTACACACACACACACACACCCACACACACACCAAAAAGCCCCCCAAAAGTACTCTACGATCAAGCCATTGTAGCTTCATCACCCAGCACGATGAACTTTGAACATCAAGGATGTGTACGTTAACGATAAAATTTAGAGAAATTGAGCTAAACAGGAATATCAGCAGCATCTTGACGGCACATCTTTACATATGGCAAAATTAAATCCCCAGTTCCCCCTCCTTCCCTCCCTACCAAATCCATAACTGTAACATACATAGGAAGGCAGATGTGACAGTCATGTTAGGAATATAATTTAGTGGTGAAAGCAACTAAGTAGCGCTCAAACCATGCCTTAGGTGCCAGTCATTCAAATGTAAAGAACCTTTTATATACCAAATCACACATGTACTTGACCATAATATGAAAAGAAAGGTCAGCTAAAACTAATAGTAGAAGTAAAAAGAAAGTGAAATAAAACCTTCAAAATGTACACAGCCCCATACATAAAGAAGAAAAAACTCACACACTTGCGTTGTGGCGACCCAAGAGCTGAACTGGAGTACCGGATCTAGGAGAAAGCAAGGAACCCTCATCAGACAATTCATGAAGACTCATTATCCTGCCAGGCCACCATGACCCATTTCGCCGGCGAACCCAAACCAAGCCACCCACCGTCGCATCAATTCCGTTACTGTTGGACTCTTCAGGGATACCCATTTCACCACCACGTTCATAAAAACTAAACACACCAAAACAAAAAAAAAATTGTAACCCCACAAGAAATCAATCTCAACCTTAACCCGCCATTGTCAAGCTTCTCCCTTTTTTGTGTGAGAAAGCTCAAATCTCCAAAGCCTAAGATACCCAGAAAAGAAAATCCAATAAATAAGAGAAGAAAGACTTGAAATCTCGCATGCAATGAACCCCAGAAAGAAAAAACCCAAACCAGAATGTCATTTCACTAACACAAACATTTTCAGAAGAGAAGAAAATGGCAAACGCACCAATATGGCGACTTGTTGCAGTTCAAGAAGAAGAAGAAGCGAGAGAGACGAGATCTATGAAGAGAAATGGAGAGAGAAGAAGGAAATGGGAAATCAATGGCCGTCTAAGGAATGGATCTTCTGCATTTTTTTTTTTTTTTTGAGTATTCGTTGAATACGTATGTATATAATTTTTCCACACTTGGCCGGAAAAACTGTGTCTGTATGTGCGAATTTCTGATATTCCTTGTTGGTGTAAGATATCATCAGAGAAGGAGGCTGCCTCAGCCTCACCCGTAGCACAACGAGCGTACGGAACCCAAGTGAGTGAAGTGTAGAGAGAGAGAGAGAGAGAGAGAGAGAGAGAGAGGTTCCTGGTTTTGGTGATTTGGATCAAAAAACGTACATTTTTTGGCCTTTGGGGTAAGAAAATACGGTAGAAGGAAGGACAACAGGCCAACAGCTAGTAATAGGCGTATTCCCTTTAAAAAAGAGTTGATGGGTAAAGTTCAGTAAAAAGAGAGTTGATAAGTGCTCAAATAAAGTTGTTGAACCCACCAACAGGGGTTGGCGCAGTTAGGTAGGCAACTGCGCCACAATCCTCCTTACATGGGTTCGATCCCAAGTAAGGAGATTGTAAAGAATTTCCGTTGGGAGCTCTCTCCCCTGGGGCACCACCAAAGGTGGGTGAACCTTTCGGGCCTATTCGATTGGGGGCGCCAGGACTAGTCGGTTGTCGAGGGCCCATGCTGGTAAATCCGGCGTTGGCCTTCAGGTTAACGCCGGATACCTGGACGGTGGTGCAATCGAAGGCCAAAAATGGTCCAAGCATTCATCAAAAAAAAAAAAGTTGTTGAACCCACGTAGAAAAGCTGGTAAAAATTTGAAATTTATGGGGAGCCTATCAGTCATTCTCTTTAGAATTATTAAAAGTAAAAAGAGAGTTGATAAGTGCTCGAGTAAAGTTGTTGAACCCATGTAGAAAAACTGATAAAAATTTGAAACTTACCGGGAGTCTATCAGTCATTCTCTTTAGATTTATTAAAAGACATATCAGTTCATATCATTCTTCTATCCCTTTTTGAAATTTAGTGTTTGTAAGTATCATTTATATATTGTTAACTTATTTGTCTGTAATTTTCCATTAGAACTTGATAACTTTTTGTAAGATTAAGAAAGAAGAAAATGAAAGTTAGGAATGTTTCCACAATGTGTGTATATATTATAAATGGAATTTATTCATTCAGAAGCGTATACGCATTTTCATAGGTAAGAGTGGTTTTATCCTTTATATTTTCATAAGATGCATTCATCATATACACCAGAGAATCCTTTAATTTTTTTTTTTTTATCAAAGATCCTTTAATTATAAATAGAGGTCTTATCGACAAATCATAAACATAGTCACTTAATTTTCTCATTTTTTAAGAATATAGAATTCATTCAATTTATTTTTTTATTACACATTCAATTTATTATTATAAATAATGTTATACCTATCGTGCTACTACTTCATAAAATAATATTATGGGTGAAGTTGCGAATCCGAATCCACACTTTTTCACCTTAAAACTGATACATATAAAATCAGCCTTAGAAATTTTCCCTGAAAACACACAAAAATAACTCTGTCATTTTCTTACTTAAAGCTCGATTTTGGGATCCTATGAGCACTTCATGGGAGGAGGAGGGGGAGGAGGGGGAGGAGGAGGAGGGGGCGGAGGAGGCGGAGGGGGAGGGGGAGGAGGAGGAGGAGGATGAGGCGGAGGGGGAGGAGGAGGAGGAGGAGGAGGATGAGGGGGAGGGGGAGGGGGAGGGGGAGGAGGAGGCGGAGGAGGATGAGGGGGAGGAGGAGGAGGCGGAGGGGGAGGAGGGGGAGGGGGAGGGGGAGGGGGAGGATGATGAGGGGGGGGAGGAGGGGGAGGAGGGGGAGGGGGAGGATGATGAGGGGGGGGAGGAGGGGGAGGAGGATGAGGGGGAGGGGGAGGAGGAGGATGAGGCGGAGGATGAGGAGGAGGAGGATGAGGGGGAGGGGGAGGAGGAGGAGGAGGAGGGGGATGAGGAGGGGGAGGGGGAGGGGGAGGATGAGGATGAGGGGGAGGGGGAGGAGGGGGAGGAGGAGGCGGAGGAGGAGGAGGAGGATGAGGGGGAGGGGGAGGAGGAGGGGGATGAGGAGGATGAGGAGGGGGAGGAGGAGGAGGGGGAGGAGGGGGAGGAGGAGGATGAGGGGGAGGGGGAGGAGGAGGAGGGGGATGAGGAGGATGAGGAGGGGGAGGGGGAGGGGGAGGATGAGGAGGGGGAGGAGGGGGAGGGGGAGGAGGAGGAGGGGGATGCGGAGGATGAGGGGGAGGGGGAGGAGGAGGATGAGGGGGAGGATGAGGAGGAGGAGGAGGAGGGGGAGGGGGAGGGGGAGGGGGAGGATGAGGATGAGGGGGAGGGGGAGGAGGAGGATGAGGGGGAGGATGAGGATGAGGGGGAGGGGGAGGAGGAGGATGAGGGGGAGGATGAGGAGGAGGAGGAGGAGGGGGATGAGGAGGGGGAGGGGGAGGGGGAGGGGGAGGATGAGGATGAGGGGGAGGGGGAGGAGGGGGAGGAGGAGGAGGAGGATGAGGGGGAGGGGGAGGAGGAGGGGGATGAGGAGGATGAGGAGGGGGAGGGGGAGGAGGGGGAGGAGGAGGAGGGGGATGAGGAGGATGAGGAGGGGGAGGAGGAGGAGGAGGAGGAGGAGGAGGATGAGGGGGAGGGGGAGGAGGAGGAGGAGGAGGATGAGGGGGAGGAGGGGGAGGGGGAGTGATAATGAAACTTGTGTGAAGAATAATTGGTGATGTATATATGTATCTAACTGGAAGCAACACGAAAGGATGTAGTAGAGGGTGTGGGAGTGATAATGAAACTTGTGTGTCGTTTTATGTTTCTTTGTTTCTTCATGGAGGATACAGTGTAACTTTGTTTACAGATCAAATGTTGGTTTAACATCATCCCTTCCAGCAAGTTGTGAAGGTGTAGAGTTGTAAAATTTGTGGGCAGAATCAACCTGCTTCCTCCTAGTTATAAATCTCAATGAACTACAAGAATAAGTCTACACACCCATGGAAAAATACAAAGGAGCTTAAATAAATTGTCTGAGAAGGGTTAAAGAGTCATGTAATATGGTCAAATGAATTTTTTTATAAGGTGGAAACTGTGTGTTTGCTTCCACTTGTAACCTAGTAGAATAATTTTCTCAACAAGTGAAAGGTCACATGTTCAATTACACCAAGAACCTTAGATTAGTAGTTACTTTGTGGGTGCAACTCTAATAAAAAAATTAAATAAAAAAAATCCATTTTTCCTTTTATTTTTTTCTATAAATTAAATATCCCTATCCTTGTTTTGCGGTAAACATCCCTATCCAATCCTTGCGGGTAGTTAACTCTGCACCAATATTGGGTTGGGTCATGTACTCATGTTCCATTTTTGCAAGTCAAGTGCTAAAGGATATTCATGAAATCCTAGTATTTTAGATTGAATTCAAATAAAATATTATATCAATTTCATGAACACTTCTATCAAATGCGTTGGCATCCATTTAAGATTATAACTTAAACTAAATCATGTGGTAGTAAGCCAGGCCCAATCTACCACAAAAGGCCCAACAGGTGAATCAACAGTGAGAGTATTTATTTAGAGGACCTTTGGGCTTTGGGTCCATGCTGGAGGATCTGGGCTCCGTAGTTTTTAAAGGTAAAAGACTATTTTTTTTTATCTGAGCAGAAAAAATTACTATCATCTTGTGCCCAAAAAAAAAAAACAATTTATCATCTCCTATATATTTGATTATACCCTCTTCATTTATTATAGGAGAAAAGGGAAAGTGTTCTTGAGCAAAGAGTAATTTATCAGAATACTTTCATAACAAACACCACCTTGAATAGATTGAAATCCTACCAAAAAAATAAAATAAATTAAAATACCCAAAAATTAAGAATTTGAAGCAAACAAACGCTCCTTTTAATTTTTCAAAACTAAAGTATGTCTAACAATCCACAAATCAAATTCTAACTTCTTTATCAGAAATCAACAGGCTCCACCTACTAGTATAAACAAAGTGGGACAAGAAATATGGGTCAAAAATGGAGTAAACGAGTTCATTCTGGGAGTTCCACCATTCTTCTGATAACCAATAATGAAGGAATCACCATAGAAGCAGTGTGCAAGTTATGGAAAGTTATGAAAGAATCAGAGGCTAATACCATGGACGAAGTACATGTTCCCTCTGTACTTCAGAATCATGTCATGTGCTCCAACACACCATATATGGCCTTCCAGATCCAAGTTTCCTTTCATTTTTGCAGTTTCCCAGACAAACTTGAACACTCCAAGTGCTTGGTCTAGCTGTTTCACCCCACGCCCAATCATTTTCTCATCATCTGAGGTCAAGATTCTTCCCATGGACAAGCAAAATCTATCTTTACTTCCATTTTCATAAACCCCACCACGTATATCCACTTCAATATCTGAAACTCTTCTGAATAGGTAATATAACAAAAGGGTGAACAAACACCTAGATGAGTGCCCCAATGTTTTGGTGAGCTTTTTCTGTACTAGACTTTCTTGATGTCTAGCTTCCTTGTAGCCAATACTATTGTCGAGTATAACATCTTTTATTTGAGAGAGACCCTCCTTCATTACCTCGAGCTTCGTCACGTGCAACTTAAGCATAGTTTCACGTCTGTAACATTCGATCAAGTCATTGAACATCTCAAGAATATCTTCCCATTTGTAGGGATTAGAGGGATCAAGGTTTTTAGAAGGTGTGAGTTTCATCCATGAAGCAGTGTCAGGATCAGAGGAAGCTGCAGTTTCAGTGAGAAATTTCAAGCAGTTGTGAACAATTTGCTCGCCCATCAAAGTACCTTCACTTGATCCTCGAGCAGCTAACAAATCCAAATCAACTTTCATGCCATTCAGAATCTCCTCAAGTGCACCTGTCCATACACGGTGCTGGGTCACTTGGGGACACACTGTTAAGCGAACTGATTTCCTCTGTTGAGCAGTGACATTGAGAAAATTGCTTATGTTAGTAAGTGAATCAACAACCATAGGCTCTCTAACGCTTGCTTTGCTGAAAGGAGATGTTGAATCTTGACCTGTTTTCTGTGCATGTTTCACCTTTTGCTGAATTGATGGAGACCCAATAAAGGCCCGGACCAGCGATTTCAAAGTACTCATTTCATGTTGGATTTTATCATCAACAATGATGGAATTACTGGTAACATCAAATAGCCTTCCATTAATGGCATCCACGTCTTTCAGCATCTGGGTCAGCTGTGAAATCCTTGGAAACATATTCTCATACCATTTCAAAGGCAAGACATCTTGGGAAGAAAATTATTTTTCTAAAGAGTGATATAGCATAAAGTTGAAATTCATAGCACTAGATTTCTTAGACCTCATATGGGTGCCATTGCAGAGTAGCTTATTAAATCTGAAGGCCATGTTACTAAATGTCATAAAAGATTGAACCAGAAACCTATTTTTTGGGCCTTTTTGTTAAACTCAAGACAGACTATTCACCACCTCCTCTGCCAGTAGTAATTGCCATCCCTTTCCCTCCCAAATTCACCAGACTTCCTCAGCTTTTCCATCACTGCATTCTTAAAACTAATCGCTTCCTGCACCTGCGAGCAAGATCTCTGCATCCATACAAAGAGGGAGATTACACATATCCCTCGACGAGAGGAACTGGGATATGATGGCAAATAAATCATCAGGAAGAGTCTGAAGCAAGCATGAATCAAAGGGTTCAGGTAACATAATGACCAAACCAAAAATTCAATCATGAGATATCCAACCCAAGTCCAAAATTTACACTAATCAAGCATCAAATGGCACCACCCATGCCCAGGACACAAAACAATAATAATTGATCAAAGAACTAACACAAACAGAGATCCGAATCATAACCCCCAAACGCAAACCTCAATTGTAGCAAGAAATCAGAAATGGAAACAACCAGCAGGAGAATTAAGTGGGCAGTCTCAGATTTCATAAAAATTGAATGAATCGGTTAGAATTGCCTCCTATACACTGGAATTCTCGTGATATTAGCACTGAACAGAGAAGCAGAATTCAAAATCAAGAAGAAAGCAAGAAGAATTAGGCAAAAGTAAGAAGTGAGGAGTGAGAAAGACCCAGATCGTGTAAAGTGAAAAAGACAACGCCTTTCTTCTCCAAAACGCAGCCACTTCGTCGTCATCGGAGAGGATGAGGTGGCTGGTGGCACCTGTGAGGAGAGCAATGGCTTCTGAGGGTCTGAGGGATTTGGGAGATGTGAGGGTGGCTGGTTGGAGGAGAGAGAGAGAGGGTGAGGGTGAGCCAGAGAGGGAGAGGGTGACGACTTTAGGAATGAGAAGGGTTTGCATTTGGGCCTCTTGGGCATTTGGGGTCACATTTAATTAAATATTATTGGGTTTGGGGTTTTGGGCTTTTTTTTTTAAATAATCACAAGGTTTTCGTTTTCGGTTTCGGTTTCACACCGAATTTTTTTTTAGAAACTGAACCGAAAATTTTCAAAATGGAAACCGAAACACAAAACCGAAAATCAATTGGTCCGTGTAACACCTAAAATTTTCTATTATATTATAGAGATTTTAATTGAATTATAACCACTTTCCAATGTCAGAAGCCCAAAAATACGGAAAATTTAAAACTTTTTCTTTTCTAAAACATTAAACCAACTCTCTTTAAGTTGGAATGAGCTTTCCAGACAAATTGGAATAACTTAAAACTCTTTATCAAAGTGGTTAATAAAACAATTAATAATACACTAATCCTCTTAGGGTATCTATTTTAAATTCATAATACTTAGAAAATTTAAATCCCTTTATAAAGTTATACAATTCTATTTTCTATGCTTTCTATTATTAATTTAATAATTTAAATTTACATCATATACAAATAATTCTTACTTTTCAAAACGTAATCTTAATTTCTTCGTCTAATCACCTTCCAGTACTCCTGCCTTATCTCAATCATCTCACTATATCTCAGCTTCTCTGAAAAACAGCAGTTCAACGCAGTTTATGTCATTAACTGAAAATTTCATGCATGAATTGCCATGTATTTATTTTATAAATCTGCCCAATTATTACAATTACACATACTTCCTGCGCTACATGCTCTACCAGCCACTATTAACAATATATTTGTTAACTAGTGGTGGTTCTACCTGCAGGACTTCTCGTTATAGCATTTAAAGCCATAACTAACTGATTTGGCAAAGGGGTAGCGAACCACCTAAGCCTGGAGTACTCCATAAATTGCTATGCAGAAATTAACAAGGTTTCTTGCCTTCATGCATAATGTAAATTTGAAACATATATTACAAAATAATACATGCAATTCTTTTACTGTAATGAAATAAACTGCTACCTGGCTTCTTTAGACCTTAGTCCTGTACCAGCTCCTTTCCGTTATATTATTTCGATGAACTCCAATCACTACTCAGAACCTATATACATATATAAGCTTATTAAAATCCTATTAATAAATTATTCTACGCGTCTCTCTCAAATCCTAAATACTTGATGCTACCCCAACTCTATATATGTGAAGCATTATAACTTATTATAATTAGCTTGACCATTTAAGATCAAAAAGGTCGCTTTTAATTATTCTATTCTAATTAATCTTTCTTATTCTCAATGTTTGACCAATAGCTTGTATAAGAACCATTATCGAAAGACTTTAACCATTTATTATTTAATACATAAATTCCAAAATTATTAGAACTTCTCTAATAATTATATGTATTTAATCACATAAGTTTCGATGGTTGAAACCAAATCAATACGTGACAACAACGAAAGAAAGTGAAACAGAGTCTAACATTTTCAATGTACAATCACTAACATTTAAACAAAAATCAAATAAACAATCCCATATATTAACTCTATTTAACTCTTAGATGATTTCTAATCCAGAAAATCGTTACATATAACAAAGTCAGGAATTCAATTTCAAATAACACTAAAATAATCCATAATAAATTCCACCTCTAGTCCTATCATTTCTTCCTATTCCCACCAAAACATCACTCAACCAGAATCATGAATAATCAACTCACTATTAAAAATCTTTTCCAACCAAAACCCAAAACAACACACTAATACCATTAGCTCTTCTTCATTCTCGAATCTCTGCTAAAACAATCAACAATATCCTAATCCTAAAACAGAGCGTAAAACCAATCCTATTTCTTATTCTCAATCTAGAATTTTCATAATTTACTACACCTCTGGTCAATTTCACTTATAGCCCAACTTAATTTTTGGGACACCACCTAATTCTTTTTCCTTCTTCACATCAATGACTTCATATTACAAAACACAAAGAAACCAATCATACTTCCATCAGTAGCATTTAGGAAACCTCCAAAACTTAATGCCTAAAAATCAATTCTACATAAATACTTGCTTTGTCATTCTAAACTCTAATAATGTAAACCTTACAATAATAACTACAACCAGATTTGATCTTTACACGTCATCTATGATTATATTCATTTCCTTGAACCTTAAACAAAACCAGAATCACTCCCCGAAAATAGTATTATAAATAAATTTCTATGTTTCATAATTTTCTTCCTACAACTAGACTATTAAATAGCCTTTCTTCGTAATTATCTTAACTATCAAAATAGTTATTTTTAGCATTACCACCTCCTTTAACTATGAACCACTTAAATATTATACATATTCGAAGCATCCTTAATGTCATTACTACACACATCAAGCATAATCTAATTAATCTCTATTAAGCTTCGAATTCTAATTCTTATGGCAAGATTCAAACCTTCATTTTACAACATGATCAACAACCATTATAAATCTCCCTACTCTTACCTGTAAAAACAAGTTTCAGTTTCCAAATCAATAATTAAATTAACCTGAAGGAATATGTAAGTATGCTTTTAATACTTAAAAGTGTAATTCATCATTATGAATCTCTCCATAAAACTTAGGAACTTCAAAACATTAATATTAACACTCATTTCCTGATTTCAATCACTCTCAAGCCAATTATTTAATCACTATCCTTACTGAATTTCTAGAATTTCTCAGGTTTACATTTAGGAATCATCAATCTTAAAACTTTAAACCACCCAATAGTAAATTTCAAATCTAAAGCTTGGATAAATCGGTCAATCTATAAGAAAATTATCACGTCTAAGAAAAGCCACAGATTTTACAAAAACCATTAAACAACTAAATCTTATTTCCCTCTTTATTTTCCATAATCGCACAACATAAATAACTAGTACCTTGCTCCTTTAGAACTCTTTGATCGTCCAATCCTCAGATAGCAACAAAACAAAGTGCATCCTTAATCATCTAAATCATCCATTACAAGGTAACAATAACTAACCCATCTTTCATATTCAAACTACCATATTTTGATCATAATCTTATATTTTTATTTTTTCTTCTAAAGGTATAAACAATAACTACAACAGATCATGTCTTAACCTTATGGAAGCATTCCCCTGCACCTTGAATCACTTGCTTCATGCACTAGAGTAATGCCAACTCTTAAATACCCTAATAGCAATTACTAACCAATCTTCAACCACTCCTTGCCTTAAGATTAAAGAGTCTAAACTATAAATACTAAACTAGCAAGGCATGTTTGGTCATTCCACCACAAATTAATAAGAACTCAAACTCAAGTCCCTAATACACAAATTCCCTCTTTCCTCCTATCTGTTCAATCGAATCCAGTCATCAAAGAGCCTCAATTACACATAATGAACCTACCTCAAATCCAATATCAACAGAACTTCCCCTTCCATTAATTATAACATGCTGAACAACAAGGAAAACAAGAAAGGAAGATAATTAAAATTTCACATATGAATAAGAATCAACCATGCAACATCAAACATCAGTTTCATCTTCCTTTCAACATAGTCAGAAACCAAATGACAGGGAAAGAAATAGAAATTCGGACCTCAATAGAAGCAGTCACAGAAGAACAAAATCATAACTAGTACAAAACTTCAAATCACTATTAGCAACAAAATCACAAGAGCACCTTCCCTAATGCACCAGAAATCAATGGCACAGGGGAAGCAAGAATTCGGATGAACACAGGAGAACAAGAAGAAAGAAAGAAATTAAATAACTTCCTATCCCATTAACCATCAGCCAAAACAAGCAACAACTATAGTTTCTCCTTTTCAAATCCATCAGAGCAGAATATCGGGGAAGAAAAGGGAAAAAAGAACAAGAATTTCAACTCGAACAGAGAGAATCGGTCTGACCAAGAACCATCCGAAATTCAACATACAAACACCCTATGAACTTTAACTCACTCCCAATCCCATTTAATCAAGCTTATGAGTGGTTAAAGATCGAAAAATCGAACTCAAAAAGGTCGGGTGAATAGTACTCAGATTTGGATCCTTCGAGCAAACCGGTCAAATGCACTTCCTCACTCAAAATCGCTTCTCAAATTGCTTAAATAGAAGTCTAACCTTCATTTTTATGAATTCAGAATCTTTCAAAACCCCAGAAACCGAATTGATTCCCTCTCCAATCTCGCACGAATCGGACCGAAGAAGAAGAAATCAGAGGAAAATAGACTTACCCACAGCTATTACAAGCTTCCCTTGCTCGTTCCCGCCGCTCCTCGCCACCGGTCACTGCCGATTTCGTCGTCGTCTGCCGCTGGGACTCGAGGAAGCAGAGAGGGGTGAGAGCCAGAGAAAGAGAGGATCGGTTTAACTAGGTGCAGATATTATCCTTTTCATTTCTCCTTTCCTATTCTGCCCTTAGATGGTAATTTTATTTACCATTCACATTTACAAACAAACCTGAATTTGTCCAAAAATAATTTCTCTAGATATACTTTAATTTCCAAATTTATTTATAAAACTTTTTAAATGTCAAGTAATTCCCTAAGGTTCTAAATATTTCCTTATTTAAATTCATCTTGAAAATTAAATTTTGTCTGCTAATTATTTCTCTTTATTTTCTAAACAAAATAAGCCTTAAAATTTATTAAAAATTCCCAAAACATTATAAATTTATTTATAAGGCTTTTTAATTTTAAATACTACCTTAAGACCTTAAATAACTCCTTATTTTTTATTTCCTAAAATTTGGGATGTTACAGTCCGGTTTGGTTTTCGGTTTTTGTTTCCTCTGTTGAGCAGTGACATTGAGAAAATTGCTTCTGTTAGTAAGTGAATCAACAACCATAGGCTCTCAAGCACTTGTTTTGCTGAAACGAGATGTTGAATCTTGACCTGTTTTCTGTGCATGTTTCACCTTTTACTGAATTGATGGAGACCCAATAAAAGCCTGGACCAGTGATTTCAAAGTACTCATTTCATGTTGGATTTTATCATCAACAATGGTGGAATTACTGGTAACATCAACAAGCCTTCCATTAATGGCATCCACGTCTTTCAGCAAATGGGTCAGTTGCGAAATCCTTGGAAACATGTTCTCATACCATTCCAAAGGCAACACATCTTGGGAAGAAAATGATTCTTCCAAAGAGTGATATAGCATAAAGTTGAAATTCATAGCACCAGATTTCTTAGATCCCATACGAGTGCCATTGCAGAGTAGCTTATTAAATCTGAAGGCCATGTTACTAAATGTCATAAAAAATTGAACCAGAAACCTATTTTCCCAAATGGGTTGTCTAGTTCCTATGTGTTGAGAGATGCAACATCATTGCGGCATTAAATCAAACAGATGAAGTGCACTTCTTTTCAAAACCTTGAACAGGCATCACTATTCAATCACTTAGGGAATTTGCTTACCCCACTATAGAAGTACATCTAGATATTCCAACTATGGGTGTTAGATTTATCTCAAATTATGGCATTAGAAGTAAAACCTGCAGCCAGTTTATTCAATTCAACCAACAGTGTAAATTCATATAAAACCAAAATTCAAACTCAACAATTAGAGCATAACAATACCCATTAGTAATTACTAATTACCAATAAGCAGAAACCAAGTCCAGTCATTTGCTCCAAACAACCAAAAAAATCAGCAAAAAGCAAGATAACCATTTCACTCAACAAATATGACCACAAAACAAACAAACAAAATGGAAGTATAAAATATATATATATATATATATATATATGTTACGCTGAAAAGAAAAGCTTCCAAACTCCAAAGGTTTGAGGGCTGAGGAATTTGAGGTTCAAATCTTTGAGAGACCGTTAACATTCAAATCGAAGGTAAGGAAGGACTGACGGTGAAGAAGATTACGTTGGCAGACGAATATGGAGGAAGAAGAACAGAGTCGGAAATTCGTGGGTTTGGGCTGTGTGATTTGGGCCTAGAACTTCAGTCTTCAACTCTCCAAATGTCTTGTTTTTTTTTAAGAGTGCAGTCCAGGCCTCAATTTTTTTTGTATATATGTAGGATCGAGACGAAGACCAGGATTCTCTGAGACTTTCTCAGAGCCTCATTCTGAATTAAATAAGGCTCATGACATGTCGGCCCATTGGACCAGATAGGCCCAATTTAACTTCCTAAATAAGTTGTAGTTTCCTCGAGTAATACTAAGAATTGCCACCAATGTGAGTTGAACCTGGGAGATAGGCTAGTAACTCATGATGTGTTGAATCAACATTTTCCATAGTAAGATGTGTCTTCTCATTATAATAGGCTAGAAATGTATATTGCATCCTTGTTTAGGAGAAAGTGTGGAATAGAGCTAACTGATTTAGGAAATTATAAGAGATTCCTACATCAGAGTTTGATATCAACTTGTTATTAGACATCAATACTGTCAACCTAAGATGTGAATATTCACTTAGTTTTGATATCAACTTGTTATCAGACACCAGTACTATCAAGCTTAAATGTGAATATTCACTTAGTTTATTGGTGAGTACTTTTTATATATGTGTGCCTATACACACACTATTTGAACCCTTGGAACTTACCTCTTGTAAGCACATTTACTTCTTACTTTCCATTTCTTTTTTATCTCATCTTATTATACAAATTTACATAGCAAACTTCTCCAAGTCTAAAACACCTCAAAATTATTCCAATCTTCAATTTCAATACAAACTAATATATATATATATATATATATAAAGATCTGTACTGCTCACAGCATCTCCAGCATTGGGCCTAAATCCTAATACTTTATTTCTAATCAATGTTCGAAACTTTTAAGCATTTGGATGAGTAACCACGAACAAATAATTCTTATTCCTGGCATTAATTGGGGCACCGTTTTTGTTATACATAAAAAAAACATACATCATAATGTTTCCTTACAAATGCCTATTACAATTTGTCCTCTTAAGACTTATATTTCTTTTGGAGTATGAATTATTACAATGCGTATTTTACAGTCAAATCATCATCTTCTTCTACTAAGCACAAGGGTCTTGCATGAGACTGAGATTGCAGAGCCAGCATTACTCTTTAAGCTTGTAGCTAGCTACCAGACGCAAAGTGGAAGTTTTCCACAAAGTGATGAAAAGCATTCATGTTTTTAACAGTATCGACTCCTATACACAGCCCTGATCAGTCATAGCTTGAGCGACGGTTAGAAATGCAGAGATGACAGCTCCATGTACCAAAGCCCTGACCAAGCAAACATGTAAGTTTTACTTATGGCTCCGATGTGGACCATCATATATCTAAATACATGCACACGAGCAAAAAAAAAAAAACTCTAACTAGCTACACTATTTACAAAATCCTATACAAATACAGATGAGATCCGCACCATTTCTTAAGAAATTATGGGTGTCAATACACAGAGAAATTGTGAGCTAAACTCATGCATTGCGAGTTCACTGCTCAAATGGATTCTACAATGTCTTCTTCAAAATTTGTGTTGTTGATTTATTCCGAAATAGAGAGAATTCAGCTCAGATCTTAATCCTCATCGTATTGAGAAATTTTTATCATTGGGATGCAGTAGTAGATCAGACTAAAGATAAATAGGCACCGACATTCAAACACAATTTTTAGTGTAAGGCACCTTTCACATGCATATATGATTAGTTTGATCTACACCTGTGTGGGACGGCTCTTCATATAGGGAGGTCACGAATTTGTTATATGGAATGAAATAAAATTGAAAGGACAAAAGGCTATAGATATTCAATAGGGCAGCTTATTTGTAGCATATTATCGAAGGAAAAATGTAGCAACCAGTATACCAAACAGTTTACAGTGATTTGCATGAGTGGGTATGGTACTTACTCAGGACTTTCTTTTTGATAACCAAAATCAGATGCTGCTTTGATAGCTCTCTGATAAGTCTGTTTCATTGCTTCCTGTAAAAGAAAATAGCCACTTTGATTACAGACCAAAATGTCAAACAGGTACAATTTCTTCAAAGGGGAAGGAAGAAATAAAAAACAAAGTAATATGTATTCATCAAACAACTGAATCCCATAAAAGCACACGCATATACAAATTATCAAAATAGATCCTTCACTGAATTTACCAAGTTTATGTTCTCTAAGGGAACGTGTCAGATATCTTGTAAACTCAAACCAAGAACTAGTGTAGATTCAGTTTAATTGCTTGGCAAGTTTGAAAATATTCCCTTTTAGCCCAAGAATTATGTAAGTGTGGCTAAAAGAAACTTCAAAATGCTCATACAAGACACCCCAGCCAGAATATGCTTTCTTAGTCTTTTGAAGAGTTAAGCCCCAAAAAAGGGGAAAGAAAAATGCCAAACCCTACAATTAGATGAAGATGCTATTGATAATAGCAAGGTTGGTGGCGATATAGGTGGAGATGATAGTGGTGAGGGATGTGGAGACAATGATCTAACTTGAGAAGACGTTTTTTGAACTTTTATCTGTGTCGATTTGCTACTATTGAATGACTATTTATCTACAAACTTTATTGGAACTACTATTTTATGTAACAAAGAACATAGATGAATTTATTTTGAATTAGCATAATTTTAACTGAATTTGAATGAAGTTTCTTGCTTCCTAACTAGGAATTTTTAGTAATTTTTTTCTTTCTCTGAAGAAGCTAAAATTAGGATTCAAAGAAGTGATATCCGTGCTTTGACAACATTTTGAGAAGGTTTGACAAAGCAAAAGTTTGGAATACAATCGAAAACAGGAAATACTACATCTCTAGAAACTATGCAACTAATAAACTGGAACATTGAATGCTATTCGCTCGTGCAGAAAATGGATTTATAAGAGGAAGATTATGTAAATCTGAAAACAAACCTAACAAATCACATAATAGTTCTTGAAAAGAAAAAATTATGATTAATACGAACACAGATTTTGATGTACCTGCAATTTAGATTCAAAATCCTCTGGTGACCAGTGCATTAAATTGCACTGATGATTTAATTCAAGTTCTCCAGCCACAACCTGCAAGCAAGGACAACATAGGATCAGATAAAGGCCATTCCAATGCTTTGGCAACATGCTCTTGTACATTCCTAAACTAAAAGAGAATGAAGCTTTCTAGTCAGTCAAACTCCAAAAAAACGAAAGTTTCATGAATATCAGTCAGTACTATCAACATGCTAGTATTGTACATCTGCATTAGGTTCAATGCATCAGTAAAGTACTTTTATTGAACTCATGCTATTGTGAAATCTGGGGGCGAGGGGAATTGAAGATAGGAATTCAGACAGGGAACTACACTTCTTAAGAAGCTAGTTCATCTCCTCTCCCAAGCCGCAAACATCTCTAAGCCAACTGAAGCCTAAATAGGATGTCAATGTATAAAAGAGAACAAATATAGCATTCATGCAAACACATGCATCATAAAAGTGAGAAGTCTAACACCACGTCCACCATTATCATCATCAATGTTATCATTACTATTTTGATTAGCATCGGTTTCTACGCATATTGTAGGATATATATATATATATATATAAGCCAAAAATCATACCCCTCCTGCACCAGCAGCCATTGCAGGAGCAATGAGAACATTAGCTTTCCTCAAAACATCAACTGCCTCGGGTGTACAAGGCATGCTTGAACCTAGGATACGAATGATTCAGAGTAGATTCCATTAGTAAGAAAGAAGATAGAAGCAGAACAGAGACAAATCCACATTGCATCTTACAAAAGAAACTACCTTCTACTAGCATACGACATCCTGAGTTAACCAAATTGATTGCGTCAGACTGATCAATTTCGTTCTGGGAAGCACAAGCAAATGCAATATCACACCTTTCATTCCAGGGTTTTGCTTCATCATAATATTTGGATCGAGCATAAGTCTTTGAATAGTCTCTGCATGCGAGAAATTATAAACAAGTACCACAAATTGGATATTTTCCAGTGCAAAACACATGATAATTAAGAAAAAGACAAACCTCAGACTTCTCTGTTGAGCTTTTATATCTCTCAAGAAAGATACTTTCATGTAATCAAATCCATCCTCATCAACTAAATATCCTCTTGAGTCTGAGAAAGTATTATATCAAAAAGAAAAATTGCGATTGTCATCATAAGAACAGAGTACACAAAAGGAATTCAAAAAATCCAGACTTAACTGACAACTGAGAATTTAAATCTGACTGTCAATATTTTGAACTTAATATGTGACTGTCATGTAATGAAAAGCAAATTTCAATTCCTATTCAGCAGATAAATGAATACACACAGCATCAATGCATCTTAGAAAATGCAGTAGGCGCTATGAACAAGAGTACAAATTACCTGAAACTGTAATGGGAAGAGCACCATAAGCAATCAATTTCTCTAAAACATGCAATGCAATCTTTCCAGAACCACTTATGACACATCTACAGGAAAATATATATATAAATAACCAAATTATAGTCACACATATCTAAAAACCACTTCAAGAAGCAAGCTACTAGTTGTAGTCTAGTGGTGAGAAGAATGAGTAGCAGGCAAGAGCTGTGAGGATCAAATTCTTGCTCTAACACGTACAGAAAATTTTAAAAGGAAAGGGAAAAAGAAATTAGAAGCGGCAGATTTCAACTGAACCGTCGATTTTTATTAAAAAAAAACTAATTGAACAGTGAATTTAACAATTCCAAAGGAAACTTGAGCACAAGAAAAAAAGTTTCAAACTTTTTATATGAATACATAAAATGCATCTACAGTAAAAGGAATAACATCGATACTAAATAATCCAGCAGCAATGATCTTTAACAAATGGCTTAAACTAAAAGAGGAACCTTAATCCTTTGAGTTCTTTATTCATGTCAGCGAGTACGAGCTGGGCAAAGAAAACCTGCAGATGAATGGAAAAAATTTCATTATATCATATTAAGAACTTAAATCAAGTATGTAAGAAACTTTGGATGATTTTTTCTTAGTGAAAATGATGAATGGCATTATAATGTGGTTCAGACTTCAGAAACCAACTATATTTACAACTCAGTCTTATACTCTGATTTCTAGGTGTCTTGTAGTCAATTACTGCATCCCTATAGTTTGGGTCCTTGACATTAGGTTGGCGCAAATGAGATACAATAATGCTACAAGCCCTAGAGATTGCCCAGTGCCAGATAGAACTATTATTAATCAATATCTTGCAGAGAAATTAACCAGAAAAACTGTTAAAAGGTCAAATGCATTGTGCACCATTCATATTTTTCATACCCGTCATGCATCCACATGTAGGATATTAAAGAATTTGAGTAAAAATTACCAGGCCATAGCCAGTAGCCTCAATTCGAAGACTAGAGCCAGACCAAAATATCCTCGGCCCTGTGAAACTTCCCTGCATAAGTAAAGCAAATTATAAAAATAGCAGAAAAGATTAATTTAGCATTCTGTTCTTCCATGTCTCTGAAATAATAGGTATCCAACAATTTCACATGCATGACCTGATTGGGTTTGTTAAAGCACTATAAACGATGCACTAGACATCTATTATATACATTGAATTGTACACATTAGGAAATTCAATCAAACAAATAACAGTAAAAGTCAAAGGGATATAAATATTTCGTAATAAAATCAATGTCAATCAGCTTTAAAAAAAGATATTAAATTTACACTTGATGGAAAAAAGATACTGCAACTTCAGATTCAGGTAAACCAGAATTTTCAAAGTATAGTTTATGCCACTGCATCTCTGTCGGGACAAAGTTCTTAGTTTGTGATTCTCAAGAAAAATTGTTGCTGTAAGAGAATGTACTGTTAAGAGGGACTTCTCATTCAGCTTCTAAAAAACTTCAACTCTGCTATAGTACCATTCTTTTCTCAAGCAGCAAGTCACCCTTAGATCCAAGGGGATAGAGACAGGGAAATAGAAGTCTAAAATAAAATGCAAAATATGTTATTATTGCCTGGAATAACTTGGAATCAGAGTGATTGGGTAACCTGAAAATGACCAGCTAGCCGTCTATATTGTCCAAAGAGATATCCCATTTCTCGAGTACCAACACCCATCTCCTCTGATGGAAGGTCCTATTTTACATCCACTAAAAGAATAATAAGATGTTGAACAACTTTGAATGTGCAGAAAGAGATTCCACTTCCAGTTACCTTGTCAGGACCAAAGTAGCGATACATCTCATTCATATAGCTTTGGCAAAAGCGCATAACCTGTCAGCATAATAACATTTAGAAATCACACAAGTACTCAAGTAGATATTAAAAAAAATTGGAGATTTACCTCATTGTCGCTTTTTCCTTTTGGATCAAAATCACTTCCACCAGCTGCCCCCCCTAATTTGTAAGGTGATAGGGCATTCTTTAAAGTCTGCAGAGGGAAAAATATGATGAAAAATCTTGAAAGCGGGTATTGAGAATCACACTTCTATAGTGCAATAAGAAGATAAATTCAAAATTTCTTCCCTAGCCCTTCAAGTTTCACAAACATAACAAAAGGGCTTCTTCTATAATTGGAAAAGGGGGCATCTCAAATATTTGTGTCACACCCCTCCATCCCACCTAAGACAAGCATCACTTACATGAGTGTCCTCCCCCCGCCCCATTGGAAAAAAAAATCATTGATGAAAAAAGGAAACCAAAAAAGGTGCGGCCTCCATGATAAATGTGAAATACGTCGAAAGAACACAGAAAGATATTGATACAATAACCTGCAGCAACGTTAAAAGTTCATGTAAGAAAACAAACAAATAATTCTTTGATAGTATTTTATGAACCCAACGATCATAGATGTCCATTCTAAGACATCTGAGTTCTCAAAGCCCCCCAGCAGTTTACTTAAAAGAATCCAAATTTCATTCCCCCGTACACCCCCATCTTTTATCTTTTATCACCTTTCAGCACCATACCTCCTCAATTCTCTCTCTGGTCTTGCCTATGTATCATCCTTTACTAAACCTCTAGGTTAGTAAACATCTTCATTCATTTCTAAACATACATAACACGAGTAAATGCACATTATGGTAGCATAGTAACCTATCATGTGTCTCAGAACTTCTATAACAATTGACATATCATAGTGGTCGACAAATGTACTACATGATTCCAACTGGGCATTTTTCCATGTACATCAAGCATCAATTTGGAAATGGACAAAATGGTGATAACATTAAAATTAGATAAGTTTTGTTTAGTAAAAGAATATCCTTTATTAAATACTAACTATATTCATAGTACCTGTTCAAAACCAAGGAACTTAGCAATACTTAAATTCATTGATGGATGAAAACGAATGCCACCCCTGCATGGACCCAATGACTGGTTATATTGTACCCGAAAACCACGGTTAACATGCGTCTCTCCCCTATCATCAACCCATGAAACTCTGAAAACAATCACGCGTTCTGGTTCCAATAAACGCTCCATGATGCTGACATAACTGAAATTTTTAATGATTTGGATTCAACCAATATCCAAACATTAGCTTTCTCCACATTGAAAAATAAATACAGTGGGAAGTAAATAATTCATTTGCAAGAAACTCACTGTGAATTTTTGGCTATTACTCTTTCAAGAGCATGAACTGCTTCCTGGACTGACTGAATGAATTCAACCTCATGAGGATCCCTTTTAAGGGCCGCTTCAACAATTGATCCCGCTGTTTTTGACATAAGTGCTTCAATCATAAAATTGTTAGATCATACACAAAAGGATGTAGATGAAAGCTTTTTTTAATAAAACCAATTATACAATTTCCACACAAAAAACAATTTTTTTAAAAAAAAATCATAAAAACATCCTAGTGATTAGAGCATGCTAAGATGGCCAACCTTTGACATAGATGGGCTTGTCGACAATAATTTTATCCTTGGATGCCATTTGAAGACGAAGAGCCTCTTTGTGAAGCAAACTATTATTGTGTTCTTCTAAGGCACTCATTTGCATATTCCTACTACCCTCATTTCCGTAAGGGTTTCTTCTATGCTTTCTTCCATACTCCCTGCAGACAGAGCAAAAAATCCTAGCTGTCCCATCTTTTACATCAACATAGGCCCACTTGTAGGTATCTGCCCACTCCTCCCTCCATCTTTTCACAACCTTCTTCTTCCTCTTCGCTGGTTGTGTTTTCGACATATCCTGATCATCACTAGGAAGCTGAGAACCCATCCCCATTTGCTTGCTCTCACCATGCTCTTCAGCAGAAGATTCTCTAGGAGGAGCACCAATTAGAGCTGCATTGCCAAAAGAAGGGTCATCATCCCCAGGCCCAATTTCTAAATCAATCTCTTCACCTATCTCCCTCACCACCAAATGATGCCTCTGAGCTTGCTGAATCAAATTCATATCATCCATTGTAGAATTCATCCCTACTCCTGAGGCTGGAAGCAACATTCAGCATGACAACTCTCCCCCACAACTTTAATCAAATACTCTGTGAAGACAACAAACCAAGTAGGTGACCTATTTGGTATGTAAAAGAAGAAATAACAAAATTTGTGACGTAGTGTCACTCTCTCAGCTTCAGAAGAATGAAGCTCTAGAGTTACAAGAACACAATGAACAACACCAAGTGTTGGTCTGATTATCAACTCCCTAAGTCACTTGAAAATGCAGATCACCAAGATCCTAAGATAGTCAACATCAGGTAGGAAAATAATAATCATAATGTAGGATGCAAAGAGAACAAAAACCCTCCATTCAAGTCACTCCAAATATCCTTTGACGACAATTTTAAACTACCTAGGCAAGTCACTAGTTCTAAAAAAAAAACCATAACAAACAAAAATCCCACTTCAATTTTAAATCACTGGCAGTCAACATAGCGATCACACAAGATTCCCCTCCACTTACTCTCAAGTCCTAATTTAGCTATCACAGCTTTCCTTCAACAATCAGCAAATAAAAAAGGTACGGCTGAATTCACCGAGTCAAAGCGCAAAGAAACTCAATAAGAAACGAAAATAAATTTCTCAGCAAACGACCCACAAGTTAGAATTGAATGCGAAGTACCCAGAACTTATATTTCATGAGTAAACTAAAATACCCTCGAAATTTGAGCTGATAAGACTCCTTCCTTGCGTACTGAATCCTCCCTCGAATTTGTTTCTGCTGATTTTACCAGCGAGTATGCAGAGTGGACGACGGAATTTTCAGTGAGATCTTGGGCCTCAAGTAGAGAGAAGGTTCTCAGATGAAAGGATACTTGACTGAGACTATACAAGAATATATGATAAAGGAGTGAACTTTATTTGAAGTTGATTGTTGTTGCCGAGTGCAATAGAGTGATTGATTATTCTGGGATTGTCTTTCTTCTTCGAAAGTGGGAAGATGAGAGAGAAAGAGCTTGATGAACCCATGGGCAGAAGTGGCATCCTATAGTTAACAAATCACTCTACGTTTTTTTTTTCTTTCTTTTTATGAATATACACGCACACTTATAATAATATTTAACAAATATAAATATAAATTTAACAAGTGCTCATGCTGTTTATCATCAAAAAAAAATATTTTTTGGAACAATTAATTAGAGGTCCCATGTAAGAAATATAATTAAGATGAGGTCCCATGAGTTGTAATCACTAGGCCAAAAGTTGTTATTATCAGCTCAGAAATTGTTATTTACAACTCTGTGGGATCTAATCTTAATTATGTTTTTTTTATGGGACCTCTAATTAATTGTCCCATACTTTTTTTAGAAATTCTTACAACACTGTTCAACTTTTTTGTCGATAATTTCACTTGTTTATATAATTTTTTACTCCGTTAGTTTTCTACATAATTCAATAGAATTTAGTTGGCAAAAAGTAGATTTTTTTTTTTTTTTGCACAAGTGCAAAAAATCAGAATTTAAATGCTTAAAACTTGGTAAACTCTTCTAAAATATCACATTTTTAAGGGTTAAAGATTATTTTTACCTTAAAAATTTTCATATAGGAGGTGTTTCTATTTAAAAGTGTTATCCTTTTTAAACATATAGGCCGATTAAAGAAAGAGTAGATTGTAATGGTAATGAAAGATACATTTATGTTTATATTTAATTTTATGCAATATGCATACACAACATATATACATACATATAAATATATACATACATATATATATATATATATCAAAATATGCATGATTATTACTCCCTCTCTTTCTAAATATAATACCTAATTGACATTTTTTTAAAAAAATCCTAAGAAAACTAAATTAGTTACTTATAAATTGATTTGTGTTAGTTTTTTCGATAATATAATTTATTTGATTTATAAGCTAATATATAATATAATTATACGCAAAAGGTATTATGATTGAGTGGCTTAATTAGATTCTTTCATCTCTCAAAAAAAAAAAGAATCAAATCTTATATTAAGGAATAGAGGAATATTTTTTAGGAACAATAAAGACTATTTAATAAATCAATGATAATTTCAATTATTACCACTAAGTACATCTCATTAGAGTCGACAAAAATGGGTTGAGCATGTTTATGCCTAAAAAATGTGAGTGTAAGGTTTGAAATTTTAATCTTCACCATTCAAAAACAGCTTCAAAGATCTGACCCATTTAGATCATTTTATTTTTATTTCTTTATAATTGTTCATATATTGAATTTTTGCTTAATGGAAGACAATCTAAATAATATGAATTCTATAGTAGTAAGTGCCTCCTTAAATATTTATATTACCTGTATATAAAATGTATTATTTTATTATTTAACTCTCCTTATAAGATTTATTACTATGGAATCTATATTAGACATCTTAGTTTTTTCGTTAAGAGAATTAAATTTTTATCAAATCATTGTCGTGCAACTTCACTCATAATTTAGGATAAATCCTTAAAATGTGTGTGTGTGTACAAATAGGGAAAATGACAGAAAAAGACCCTCGAATTATACAAAGGACAGTTCAGTACAACGAATTTAAAAAATGACAGTTCAGTACAAATGACTGAACTGTCCAAACCCAAATTTAAAGGAAATGTCCAAAATGCCCTTTGCTACAACTAAGTTGGGAATCCCTTAAGCGAAGTTGGGAATTCCTTAAGGGAAGTTGGGAATCCCTTAAGGGAAGTTGGGAAGGCTTATACGAAGTTGGGAATCCCTTAAGGAAAGTTGAGAATCCCTTATGGGAAGTTGGGAATCCAAACTTCCCATAAGCCTTCCCAACTTCCCTTAAGGGATTCCCAACTTCCCTTAAGGAATTCCCAACTTCGCTTAAGGGATTCCCAACTTAGTTGTAGCAAGGGCATTTTAGACATTTCTTTTAAATTTGGGTTTGGACAGTTCAGTCATTTGTACTGAACTGTCATTTTCGAAATTCGTTGTACTGAACTGTCCTTTGTGTAATTCAAGGGTCTTTTTCTGTCATTTTCCCGTACAAATAAGTATCGTGCTCCCCTAAAAAAGATAAGTTCACTACTATGAGGCTACCAGAAAGGTAAAAAAATTATTGGCCTAAAAGAAAGGTAGAAACAATTTTCACGTAAGAACATGCCTCAAAGCCTGTGGATCTGACCCTACCCCGCATGCTTGGGGGTTGGGCTTCACAATTCAGGCGTTTTTATGGAAGTTCGGCCTAAACGTGTTGAACCATTTAGGCACAGTGCCAGCACTGTTTCTCAACTCTATATCTCAGTGGATACGGGAAGAAAACTCCAACTTACTACATAAAAAACACCAAATTTGAATATGTTTTTGACCAGCCAAGATTCGGAATTGTTGACAACTTCAAACTTGAGCTTCCTTACATAATTATCATATATATATATATGTATAATTGTATATATATACATATATAATCCAAAACAGAAAATCCATGACAGTACTAGTCACATGAGCTCCCTCATCTGTTTTCTGGCCCATAGTAGTCTTCTTAGTGCATGTTTAGATTGGTATAGAAAATAATTTTCTGAAGTAGTTTATGCTATACAAGGCAAATATGTGAAAAAGGTTTTGTCCTGCCTTGTTTGAATGTGCTTTTAAACTGTAATCCAAAGAGGCTCTTCATCATTAGCATCCAAAATTAGGTAATCAAACCCGGACCGGAGTCTAGACCGGTGGAGGTGGAGGTGGTGGGTCAAGGGTTAGTGGGTTACCTCGGAGTCAACCCAAGAGCCAGACCGGTGGGGAATAAAAAATTAAAAAAAATTTAGACTCTCATTATTCCATCAAATACTAAATATTAATTCTTTTTTTTTGCCAACTAACTAAGTATTAGTTCAACAAAATATCATATACTCATCCAACATTCCTTACAATTTATTTGACATATTGACATTATAGCATCAATACACTATCAGATGATACCAAAATCAGTAATCACTAAATATTCTTCACATAATAATCATCAAAATAGATAAATGATAACAAAATATTCTTACTCATAGTACTTTAATCACTAAACTAATAGTTATTACCATTAAAATTGTCATTAATTTCAACAAATATTGCCTTCTACCATTCATGCAAAAACAATATTTTTTTTCAAAAAAAAAAAAAAGGCCAACCGACTGACCCACCGAGTCACTAGGATCCTGGTTAGTATCAAACCCGGGCCGGTTGAGTGGCCGGGTTGGAGGGTTACGGGCTGACCCAGCCGGGTCTGATTACCATGAGGGAGGCTATGGCAGGAACATGGAGGAATTCTCATTTTCTTTCGCTGCATCTTTTCCCTTATTTTCTCTCTTAACAGTCATTAAATCCACTTTAAGTGATTCGGAGGATGCAGAGGTGGGAAATCGGGCCGACCAGTGACGGGTCAGGCCTAAAGCCCGTTTAGGTCCGCGAACAAAAATACCCGCATTTTGTGAAGCCCAGTCTACGAGCTTCGACTTTTTTAAATGTTTTTTTCCTAATTTTGAGTGTGTATTGCTAATGAAAATAATGGACCTATAATAAAAAATATAAATATATATGATCCAAATTATATTTAAATACCAACTTACCAAGCATTAGTGCATTGTCATATACCAACTCAACAACTCATAAATTAAGTACTAAGTCTAGAATTAGAAGTCACACCACACTTACATAGAACTTAGTAATAAGAAAAAGTATAAAAGTGGGATGTACGAGACTAGAATCTAATATGATAAACATTTAGATTATTTTCATCTATATGTATATCTACAAAAATAGCACACCCTTTTAACTCTTTGAGCAAATGAAAAATTAAAAAAAGGGCAATAAACGAGCTTAGACGGGCTGTCCTGTTTAAGCCCACTTCCTTTTTTTAACCTCAAAATCAAAGCCCGGCCCTCCTCAAGGGGACCTAAGTGGGCTGACCCAACGGGCTCGGCCCGAATTTCCGGATCTAGGAGGATGTAATAAGGTTCCTCTCTTAGGAATATGTTGACTACACAACACAGATAGAGAGCAAGAGAGAGAGGAAGTAATACTTTTTACACGTGTACAAGACTTCATTCCCACCTCGACCATTCCACCCGAACTTATTCAAGTGATTATTTTTAAATAAAAAAAATTAGAGAATGAAAATTAATGTCAGTTTTCCATTGAAATCCAAAGTTGCTTTGCACATAGCTTTTTTTAAAAAAAAAAAAGAAAAAAAAATTAAACAAAAATGTACCTTAGTTTTACTTAAAGTTTCATATTCATTTTTTCATTTTGTTTAATTCTAATTATTTTATTAAACTTTTTTAGGTTTAATTGAAAGTATATAAAAATAATTCTATGAATTCCTTAATATAAGATTTCTTGATGATAACATTTGTCACATAGTATTTATTTAATAAACTTACATATAACATTAGATTATATATATGTCATTAGATGAGGTATCAGACAGCGCAACTGACACTCACAAAGAATGTCATAGTAGTATCAGACAATATACATGCTGATCCATCATAAGTTAGAATTTTAATTCGTGCTTATTTTTTTTGAATGACTCTTGTGGAGTATAACAATTGCTTCTTCTTCTTCTTCTTTTTTGTGCATTACAATTTTTTCATCAATCACACTTCACACGCACACTTCTTCTTTACACAGACACTTCACACATGTCAGTCATGCCCTTCTTCACACGCATACAACATTGTTGCTTTTTGTTTCCCGCCCTCGATGTAATCTATTATTTGAGTTCATTTTTTTATACACATTCTCAATTTCCTCTCAACTCCTATTCCTCTCATCTTTCATGGCGTCGATCTCCTGTTCTTATAGGATCTCCCATATGTCTCTCTCTTCTGCCCCCTTCTTCCCTTCTCCTCCCTTCACATCAGCTTCTCCCATTCTCCATCCCAAATTCTCTTGCCTAACCAGCACGTATTCATATAACTCTTAGATCACTCTGATCCTCAAAGTTATCTCCCCTTTGGCAAATCCCATTGCCAAGATCATACCCGCCATTATTCTTCATGCTGCGGTAAGTTCATTGACTAGCTCTGATTTACATATTTCCATTCTAATCTTAATATGTTTCCTCTATTTTTTTCTAAGATTGGATCTTAGATCACTCTGATCCTCAAAGTTATCTCCCCTTTAGCAAAGCCCATTGCCAAGATCATACCCGCCATTATTCTCCATGCTGCGGTAAGTTCATTGACTAGCTCTGATTTACATATTTCCATTCTAATCTTAATATGTTTCCTCTATTTTTTTCTAAGATTGGATTTGCTTGCAAGAAGGTCCAAGCGGCCATTCTCACCTACTTTCTTGGATCTCTAGAGAATTATTACACATATCAAATTATTTTATGATAGCCTTCGATGAGCCCTTCAACCTAACCACAACCAAGGTGCATCTTGATGGCTTCCCAATCTTACTCTTCCTGGCAAACCTTAAGCATATGCTTAGTGAAGCTCTCTACAACCTTACGATAGCCTTCGTCCTTAGGGACGGCCTGGATCTCCTCTAGGGTTTTGGTGTAGAGTCCTATCAGAACTTCTCGTGCGTTCGGCACCACGTCTAACCCCACGGTTCCCGTCGTCTCCTTCACTTTGGCCATCAATGGCCGTGCGATCGCACGCAGGATTATTTCTCAGGTTTCATAGTCCAATTTCCTTTGCATTCGATCGCTATGTTAACTATCTGTTTCGCTCTGTAGATTGTACTGTCATTTGCTCTCGATCTATTTAACTAATTTGATTAAATTAAGGAGGTTAGTTATGTTAGTTAATATAGCGTAACTTTTTCTAAAATACTTCAATCATCTTCCCTTATGAGCACCAATAGGAATAATTTGATTTGACAAAAATTAAAATTATTTTTTATATGTATAATCAAGATCAACTCCCCAACTAAATTATATATTTAGGATTAGTTATTTACTAATTTATAATACCATTTTTAAATATAAATATCACAAGATAATTTGATTGTGTGATGCATTTTTTATCCATGACATTGGAGTCAAGATTCTTAAAAACTGTAACTAAGGATTGGTAAATTGTCCATTGGTAAATTTGTATATTTTTTGTCCACATCATTCGGGTCAAGATTTGGGTCACCCGCACACATGACTCCACGTGTGATGCATTTAACGACCTTTCAAAGCTTATTAACGCCGTTGGTAATCTTGTACCATTTTTAAAACCTTATGTCTAATTAAGTACTACAAAAGACTTTTTTGTGCCTAGTGCTCTTAGGGTAATTGTCCATTGGTAAATTTACACATTTACACTAAAAAAAATTGTATTCCCAATAATTTTAAATTATTAAACAATGTAGGAGTAAATACATTTTCGCATCCTATTGATAGTTTGCGTACTGTTTGTTCCCCCTGCTAATAATTTGCGTAATGTTTTCTACAAGGCACACTAATGAATAGATTTTTTTTTCTGGACTGTATATGAATATATTATTTTCTTTTTTTTTTGGGTCAAATATATGAATATATTATTTTCATTTGACAGTTCCTGTAAAAAATTTGCATAGCATTTTATTTTAAAAACACTCAAATATTTATTAAAAATAAGGAAAAATCACAGTGGATGATAATATATTAATATTACACTGAAGCTCATATATTACATAAAAAACTACTATTATAGTGAAAGACTAAATGATAATAATTTGACTATTATACCCTTATTTGAAAACACACTCAAATTGGGCCCCATAACGTTTTAAATCTAGCTTAGTCCATTTGTATAAGCCAAGGAATTGGGCTTCGATTGGGCTTATGGTCCAAATATAGAAATATTGGGTTTTAGCACAGTTGATCAACATGATGACATAACAAGGTTCTACATCTCACTTTGTTTGGGCTGTCTTTGACCAATGTCATATTAAATTTATTTGGGAAATCTTGGAAAAAGATGATTTATTTGACTCTGATAACAATGACTTTGTGTCTTGCACCAACAAGAAAATGTAATGACTTCTAGTTGAAGAATCGACATTTTAGTTGAAAATATCATTTCTAAAGTGAAATTTATCACGAGTCATTTGATGATTTGATTCTCAAAGAGGTTACCTCATTGCTGACTCACTAGTTAAGAGTACTTTTTAAATGATTCCCTTTAGATTGGGCTCTACCAGCTACCTCTTATTTTGGGTAGAGGAACGCCTCCTTTCCTTTTATATCATTTTTCCTCCTTTTATTTTTTAATAATCATTAGATCTTTTTTCAATGGTTCAGATTTAGATTCATACAAAATATATTTTAATTTATTTTCAATAATGATATCATAAACTCCAAATCTAAACCATTGAAAGGAGATCTAATGGTTATTAAGAAAGACAATGAGGGAAAATGATATAAAAAAAAAAGCATTCCCCTCCCCTTATTTTGAGGTTGGATATTGAATGAAGGCTTCCTGTCAAATGTAATTAGAAAACGATTTAGCAAAAAAGAACAAGGAGTTTTGATCCCCAAAAAAACAAGGAGTTGACTTATTCTTGCTTTACTGTTTGTTCTATTTTCAGAGATTGTTGGATGTTTTTAATATTACTGTAAAAAAATTATCTATGAGATAAAGTATAAGCCTTAAATTGTATCCAAGTGAATAACTTTCTTCTTTTGGACAATAGTATTCCCATGTACTTTAGACTCAAGGCTAATCCCTTTCAAAACTTATAGGATAAAGGGTTTCTACATCTCCCAATAAGTATTTCTATCTGTTATCATGTTAATATCACACTTTTTCAAGACCCATCCTCATTTTGGATCAATTCTTAAAAAACAATTAAAATAAGTTTAAATAAGAATCGAATAAAATAGTCTCTTCCACCTTCCTTCAAGGAAAGTGATCAAACAAAATGTACAAAATTTATTTGTTAGCCAAATCTCTTTCACCTTCCCATTATAAATACTGGGTTTTCAGTTTCATGTCATAAAGATATAATCCTTTCCCATTTGACAGACATGAGAAAATTTACTTAAAAAACATATTATTTATAAGATTCAAGTGTAAATTTGTTCAGTCTCACATTAAAAAACGGAAATATTTTATAAGATTCATATGTGTAAGTTTGTTTAGTTTCAGATTGAAAAACGAAAATAACTAAAATTAAATTTTTGGTTTAAGTAACTTAAACAACTTGACTGAAAGTCAATCAGTCAAGTCACCTAGAAGGCTAGAACTTCATTCTAGTTATTGAAATTTCAGCCAAAAATGGATAATTGACAGTGATGAACTAACTTAGGATGTAAGAAGTCTCCTAAATCATGTTATTGTTGAGTGGGTTTGACAAACTTGACTCATCAGCACCCACATGTGATGCGTAAATGAAACGGCAATGTGTGTGTGTGTGTGAGTGAGTGAGAGAGAGAGAGAGAGAGAGAGAGAGAGAGAGAGAGAGAGATTTGTATATATATATGCATATATAATTATATGTAGAGAGTGGTCCAAAGTTGGACCCAACATTCATGATTCATGATAGTGTTAAGTGTAATTCTTACACACCCAAGGGCCAGCTCTATCACCCCTCAACCACCAAAACCAATTCCCAATTTCAATTCAAATTTAGAAAAAGTGGCTCTACAATCTTCTTGAGCCTTAATATTCAATTCCCATTACGTCATGGACCCACTAATAAGCCCTCTGTTTTCTCTTCTTCTCTCTTCTCTCTTCTCTCTCTCTATCTATATTATGACTAGATTAAATTCAAGTATTATCAAACTCAATGAGATGCAACCCTCCAAAAAAATGTTTTATGAATTCACATTGTCTCAAACTAACTAGAAACATCGTGTTTAAGTGGCCAAAGTTTATTCCACTGAGACAGACACATTGGTTGTTCTTTTCTATCTTTACCATAATAAGAAGTGGCGGTGGTTCTATCCTTCTAATAAAAGACACCATCTCATCCTCTAGAGTTGAACTTTGTCTCCTTTGAATTTTTTTGGATGGCATATAAAATTTCAACGACTCAAAATGTCCAATCTTTCTTATTCACTCATCTTGCTTCTTATAACTAATGTTAGTGCCATGTGAACTGGCCAATATCTATCACATTAGCAAACAGGTAAAAATAAGTAAAAGACCACTCATGTGTCTTTATCTGAATAAATCATCTACAGCAAATTGAAACAAATCAAATATTGTATCATTTATTTTTTATTTATGAAAAAATTGAAATAATTGTGAAATATCAACATTCAAAATCTTGGAATGAGACCCATCTCGAGGCGAACATGCCCTTAAAATATAGAGATAACTGCGACAAGTAGGAATCTAGAATTGGGAGGCAACAATAATAAATTCTAGTTGAATTTGCAACATTTGGACAAATTAAACTGAAAAGACAGAAAACACTTCAAAATTCAAACTAGAAATCACCAACCTAAAATGAGTTGAAAAGGTTTGTGGCCAAACGAAGTGTCAATTTTTCAGACTTAACAGGGATATTCAGGTTAGGTTATTGACACCTAACAGTGTTTATCCTTAACTCTTGATCCTTTTTTTATACACAACCCTTTTATCCTTTGTTTATGGTAAAGAATAGTCAGCCGACAACTATGGGAATAAAGAACTACATCGAGCTTGAACACTCATATGGACTTTAATTCAAAGGTTTCAGGGGGGAAATTTAAAATATAGAAAGTTGGTGCAGTTTGATTTCTTCCATATCTTCTTCCTCCATTCCATCAAAATTCTAATTAATGAGAATGGATAAATTGGATTGTCATTTCTCCATCCCACGCAATCACAGATTCATGAAGAAACTATGCATAAAGATATATCGTATTACATGTATCCAAATACATATAAATTAGAATCCCAAATCACACTAACAAATCTCCTACCTCACAAACACAACCATTCTATCTATAATCTATATCTATAAATATATAACAACATTCATATATGTGTACTATCCCTCCAGAAATCACCAAACAAATATCATAAAACAGAAGAGAGCTATTAGATTTACCTAAAACCATGATGCTTCTCTAGAGGCTCTTTTTCTTTTTTTCCTGGTATGAGATCTTCCATCCAATGGCGTCAGAAAACGTTGTTTGAGTAGTGACTATGACCACTCCCATTTGATAAAAGGATTTCAAGTATGAATATCAGAATCAGAATCAGCAACATAACCACAAGAAAACCAACAAAAAAAAAAAAGTTCAGTCCAGTCCAGTTGAGTTCAGTTAATCAATTATCCCTTGCATCTTCTACTGATAACTTGAGCCAGGTGTATAAATAGCAAGATCAGACCACCCATTAGTACTACCACCACCATGATTCCAACAGCTAGAATCAACATTTTGCTTATTACCCAGAAAGCCCTCAGAATTACCACCATTACCATTACCCTGCCTCTCCATCCCTGAATCCAAATTCTTCAAATTCCCAGAACCCACCACATTATTATTATTATTCTCCCCAAATCCATTATTCAACTGCATCATCCTCAAACCAGACCCATTGGAATTCAATCCCTCCCACAAGCCACCCCACTGCACAGTTGAAGCCAAAAGTGAGCTAAAACTCCCACCAAAGGTCACATTGTTAGCCCCACCAAACCGGGTCGGGTCATGACCATTCGGATCCGGGTCGGGTCGAGCTGAGACTGATGCAGGAGAAGGTGATGGGGAAGAAGAAAGGGAGGATCTTTTTGGTGTGTTCGATGAGGAGGAAGAAGGGGAGGGTCGCTTTGTGTTCTTGCGGGTCCCACCGCCGACGGGGATGTTACGGAGGGCGCCGCCTTTGGTCCAATAGCGTCTGCAATTCTTGCAGAAGTGGCGAGGCTGAGAGAGGTTGTAGTTGTTGTAGTAGCAGAATTTGGTGTTGCTGGAATCACAACGTGGGCATTTCAGCTGTTCTTGTTCCGGAAATTGAGGTTTCATGTCCATGGAAGGATGAAATGTTGTTGTTGTTGTTGTCGTTGGGTCTTGCATTTGTTCGTTGAATCCCACAACAGAAATACAGGAAGTCAGAGAGAATCAGAGGAATAAGCGAAAGAAGAAGAAGGTTAGAGTAAGTGGGGAAGAGTATAGAGAGAAGAAGGAAAAGGGGGAAGGGATATTTTACTGAGAGACTCAAAGAAGGAGTGTTAATTTAATACATAGAAGAAACAATTATAGTGAAGATTAAAAAAGGAAGAAGAAAAAAAAAACTGATGTGTGTTGGGAAAAAGAAGGTGAAGGGGAAGAGAGAGTTATTTCAGAAGCTGGTAGGGTTTTCTTTCTTTCTGTGTAGTTGATGATTTTCAGGAGAGGGATCTGATGGGGTTTGTGGGGGTGATGGTGATGAGTTGGGGAGAGAGAAACCAGAGAGAGAGAATGGAAGAAGAAGAAGATATTTGGAATGGATCGGTGAAAATGGTGATAGCTATCTTTCAGGCTTGTCTGCGGGAGAGTGACTAGGAGCCCAAGCTTCAAATAGAAACACAATTCTGCTCTCTCTCTCTCTCTCTCTCTCTCTCTCTCTCTCTGTGGATATATATACACACACACATATCTTGTCTGTGCTTGATCTTTTTTTTTTCATGTGCAAAGGTTATTCAGATTTATTTTAATCGTCTAAGTCTCTAAGATTCATTTTAGTTATTTTAATATTTTTAATAAATTTTATTTTAATATATACACATTCAAAAATAAAGTTAATCTTATAATTGTTATTTATTAAAAATAAATAAATTTATTTTTGAAAAAATAATCATTTAAAAGTTTTAAATGTGAATAATCTATATCAAATTTCGGATGGTTCAAATTTCGTTTCAGTGATGAGTATGAGAACACCTACCACTAACAAGAATGATGAAAAAAGATGGTTTGGTTGCTGAAAATTAAGAAGAAAAAAAAGAAATTTAAGGAAAAAAAAGGAAAAAAAGCAATATCTAAAAGTCTAAAAGGTTAATTAAAATTTGTTGATATCATTATAGGACTTTATAGCTTAATTTCATGAAATTTTGGTTTGAGCTTAACTACTGATCCTTATACATTTAAAGAGTTATGATTTTAATCTCAATGCTTAAATTTAACTCAAGCTTTTATGAAATTATAAGGTCATAATTATGTGATGGATTAAAATAATACATGGATGTTCAGCCCAAGAAAAACGTAAAAGGAGACAGAGAGAATGTACAAACCTAAAATAGAATTTTAGGGATCAACAACACAAGTCCCCAAGATAATGAAAAAATGAGCAGTGAGTCCGCACGCTTCATTCTCGATTCTTGTCTTATTTCTCCACCATACCATGACGCCATTGTCCAACTTATTAATTTAACACTATGGTTTTGGCCCAATCAAATTGAGCACTTTTCTTTCATCTTTGAACTTTCTTAAAATGTAAAGTTGTGCTCTTTTTTTTTAATGAAGGGTGACAAAAAAAAAAACTAGTTTATTCAATGACCACACCAAATTATTCAACAAATCACATTGAGATGCTTATAAAATATGAACATGTCCCAGGAAAGAGAGCAGGTTAGAAATGAGGGGTGCTGTTTTGAGAGATGTACTATAGTTGATCCATACTATATATTTATATATTTGGCGTTGTTAACAATCAACTAATCGGTTCACGAAAATGTCAACCCATGATATAGTACATTTTTACCTCAAACAATTATTACAACTATATTTAGAGGGTTTAAACACCAAAAACATTAGTTATTTTGGAACAACCCTAAATCAATTGACATAATGTCTGAAAGGGAACCACTTTCAGTGCTAATAAAAAATATAAGTATCAGAGGCTCTTCTAGTCTAGATTATCTAGATCTAATCTGTATAGTTCATATTTAATATTTTTAAATTTATGATTTTTAGATTACAATTATTTTAATGGGTATAAAATTTAAAATAAAGATAATTTCATAATTATAACTATTAGAAAAAAATAACATATTTTTCATTTAAAAATCATAAAATTAAAAATAGGAAATCTGAATCTTGTAGATTTATTTATTTTTTTTTGAGTAAAAAGTGTGATTCATTAATTGAAAAGATATTTACAAGCAGGGAATGAAATCCATTAGAAGGGTAGTCTTAGGTCTGAATCTTGTAGATTATAGATCTGGATAGTTGCCCCTAGACATATCTTTCAGTCTAACAACGAAAATGGCTCCTATGTGGAAAAGGGTCAAGGAGGAGAAGGGCATAGCTCAACAAACATCTGACGTGGCAGGAACTCAGATAGAGATAAGAAGCGCCGCCGCCAAAGGGATGGGGCCCACAACATGTTGCGTGACAACAAAGCAACCCACCACCCACGAAAAAAGGGACCATAATTATAAGGCAAATACCATTGACAAATCAGGACCGTCCAATCAAATAAGCTACAAATCAGGGACGTCAAAGTGTCAAACGATGCGACGGAGGACATTGCGTTGAGTCACCGTCAACCCACGGCGTTCGCCTGCGACACGTGGCATCACCCCACATGAGTGGCACAGGCGATTAATGAGTAGTGCAACGTGGAGCATCAAAGCCTGTGAGTCTGTGGGGGAGAGATAATGCTAAAGTTACCGGGAGGGGAGGGAGTGGGCGGTGACACGAGCGAATGAAGGTGGGGCCCATTACGTTGTGATTTGATTTGGGCTTTGTCTGTTTGTTTGAGTAATGGAGGGCCGTCATGATGAAGCCTTCCCTCCTTTCTTGTCAAGGAAACGCCGAATCATCATTTCAATTAACACCAAATTTTATATATATATATATATATATATATATTACTCGTTGTTATTCTAATTAATTTTTTTAATAAAATACTAAAAAAATTAAATAAATCATTTATAAATTGATTTACCTGAATTTTTTTTGTTTAAACTAATTTATTTGACTTATAATCTACTCCATTATGTCCTAATTATAAGGTCAATTTAATTTTTTTTGTGGAGGTTAAGATAGAAAATTAGACAATTAAATTATAAATATATTGCATATAATTAGATTATATGTTAGTTTATAAGTAAAATAAATTAGTTTTGAAGAAAAAATAAATATAAACAATTTAAAGTAATTTATTTTGCTCCTTAAATTATCCTACAGAGTCAACTTAACCTTATAATTAGGATCGGAATGAGTGACATATAATCGAATAAAGTAAAAAATGTGTTATGATAAAGTAGCTCATTTAACTTCTTTAATTTCTTAAAAAAAATGTTAACTAAATTTTATATTTAAGAATGGACTAATGAATATGCTGTAATTATTGTAAAGAAGTTTATTTAATGAGATATTTGGTGTGATTGGCCCCGTCGTTTATTGTTTGATTAATTATAAACAAATACTACAGTTCTAGTTCTGAAACAAATACTTTAGGTTTGACTTGGAAATCTTAATGCGTAACAAAGAATTGCTTACAAATAATTTTGTTCAACGTTCAAAAAAAAAGAAGAGACAATTAAGTCTTAAATAAGAGAATTAACATAAAAAAAGTCTCAATGAATTATTATTGACAATATCAACAAAGAAAATTGTTTATATATTAATTCTCTTACTTAGAATTCTAATACAATAGTCTCATTAAATGGGAGATCAAATTTATTATCTGTAAGCTAATTTTTTAAGGTGCCAATAGATTACCACAAATAACATACAACCATGTTCATCTAAAATTTTCTCTGGTTCAATGTAAAGTTTAATTTGTTTAATAAGAAAATGAAAATAATAAAAATATCAGAACGAAAAGTTGGTCACGGGGACGAACTTTTAATTGGACGATTGATAATGGAGTGCAAAGGAGAACGCTCATGACCTCGTGCGCCAAATGGAAGGGATAAGCTGGGTCCCCATTATTATTAGTATTATTTTTATTTATTATTTAACCAGATCATCTGGTTTCCTTTCTTTTTCTTTTTCTTTTTGTCAGATTTAACTTATAAAGGACAGCTATTATTTTTCAATGGAAAAATTTAAAAAAAAAAAAAAAAGACCATCAAATTACGAAAATGACACTTTACTGCAACGAAATTTAGAAAGAATAGTTCAGTATAATTGACTGAATTGTCTAAACCAAATTTAAGTGAAATGTCTAAAATGCCCTTAATTCAAATTATCATTACCAACTTCCTTTGTTCATTCCCAGAATTATATAGGGAATTACCAACACCGGATATGGGGATTACCAACTTAGGATAGGGGATTACCAACATGTTTCTATCCAATTACAATATCATTACCAACTTCCTTTGTTCGTTCCCATATTAGTATAGGGGATTACCAAATCCAGATATGGGGATTACTAACTTGGGATGGGGGATTACCAACACATTTCTATCCAATTACAACATCATTACCAACTTCCTTTGTTCGTTTCCAGAATTATATAGGGGATTACCAAAACCGGATATGAGGATTACCAACTTAGGATAGGGGATTACCAACAACATCATTATCAACTTCCTTTGTTCGTTCCCAGAATTGTATAGGGGATTACTAAAACAAGATAAAGGAATTACCAACTTGGAATAGGGGATTACTAACACGTTTCGGTAAAAAAATTTTTGAACCAAGGGCATTTTAGACATTTCCTTTTAATTTGGGGTTGGACAATTCAGTCATTGTACTGAACTGTCCTTTTTTAAATTCGTTGTATCAAAGTGTCCTTTCGGTAATTTAAGGGCCTTTTTTGGGAATTTTTCCTTTCTCAATCTAATTAAATTTAATAATTAAGTCTTATAATTAGCAAGAATACATTAGTAATATAATATGATTTTAACTAATTTAATTAACATCCTCATACCTAAATCTAATCAAATTTAATAAATAAGTTTTATATTTAGAACTGAAAGGAATATTTTATTATGTGTTATATATTTGTCATGAACATTTTAATTAGCATATTTTTGTGAGTATAATTTATAGATAGTGCGGTTTGCTTAATATACACAAATATATATGTATGTGTATATATATATTATTCTTTTCAATCCTAAATATAAAATCTAATCGGGGAGGTAAATTTGGTCTTAAATATAAGATATATTTCTAATTATTCACAATTTTTTCTAAAATTATCTCTACTAATGATTATCAATAATAAACAAGTAAGAGAGGGAGTGTGGAGATAAAGGTAGATGATAAAGGTGCATTAAAAATATCATGTGATTTTAACTAATTTAACAACACCCTTAATATAATTAAATTAGGTAAATAGGTTTTATATTTAGAACTTAAAGGAGTATCTCTTATCTTTAATATACCAAAATCAAACATTCAACCCTTATACTAACGATCGAAGTAAAATTAAAATTTTTTGTAAGCCATCTGTTACAATAATTTCAAAGCGGGACATTACTTGATGACTCTTTAATGGTTGGACTAGTTGAAGGGAAAATTCTAGAAAAAGACCATCGAATTATACAAAGGACAGTTCAGTACAACGAATTTCGAAAAGGACAGTTCAGTATAAATGACTGAACTGTCCAAATCCAGATTTAAAGGAAATGTCCAAAATACTCTTTGCTACAACTAAGTTGGGAATTCCTTAAGGGAAGTTGGGAAGCCTAATACGAAGTTGGGAATCTCCTAAGGGAAGTTGGTAATCCCTTATGGGAAGTTGGGAATCCCAACTTCCCATAGCCTTCCCAACTTCCCTTAAGGAATTCTCAACTTCCCTTAAGGGATTCCCAACTTAGTTGTAGCAAAGGCATTTTAGACATTTCCTTTAAATATGGGTTTGGACAGTTCAGTCATTGTACTGAACTGTCCTTTTTGAAATTCATTGTATTGAACTGTCCTTTTCGAAATTCATTGTACTAAACTGTACTTTGTGTAATTCGAGAGTCTTTTTTTGGAATTTTCCCCTAGTTGAAGGGGTGAATCAGATAAAATCATTCAAGATCAGGGCATGTCTTCATATTTAAATAACGCTTATATAGATACTTATTGATTAACCACAAACGAAAGCTCTTATAAAGGTCAGAAAAAAAAAGAATGCTGTTATAACATTTCACATAGACACTAGAATTTGAACCCACAACTTCTACCAATAACTCTCTGTCAATTTTTCACGAGTTGGACTAACCTTTATTGCCCTTAATTAAAAAGGATTATAGGAGAATGAATGGGAATGGAGAGTTGAGATGCGTGGAACACATGGTGGAGGGTGTGTTGATGAAAATACCTAACCACATTGATGATCACTTGTAACAGAGTCACACAGAGTAGTTTTTAATTGCATGAGAATGAAGACGACACAGTCAATTTACGTACAATGTGTTGTGTCTACAGTTCCACATATATAATCTCATCCTTTTTCTCGCGCGCACACACACTGTGGTATGAGAAGTATAAGTGAAGCTTAAGTAAAAGTGGAATAGTGCATAGGAAAATGATTGATGCACATATAACTGTTCCTTCCTTCATTATTACTCTTCTCACTCAAGTTTCTATCCCCTATTCATTTTTCATGTTTATTCAACTCTATTTAAGTAGGACTTGTTTAGACTGGTAGATGTAACGTTGAGTTTTATTGCATTTGAAGTTACATATATTTTTGACTCAATTATTACTGAACGTATTTATCGGATCCAATTAAGAGTAACTCTTTAATAGATATACAAACTCAAGACTTCCTGTTTAAATAGTCAATGCATATTTCACTAGGATCAACGCCTATAGACCATGTATCTCAACTGACTTTTACAAATTAAAGATGGAGTTAAAGTTTATTATTATAATATAATTTATATTTGTATATGTCGATTTGACATAAACATGTTTGAATGGTATATTAAAGTTCAAAAAATTCAAATCTAAAAAAAAAATTGAAAAGATAAAGCAAGAAAAAACTCGCTTATACTTTGTATTTTTGGTTCGGAAGTAATTTTTTTTAAAAAAGTTATCCTGAATATAATTTCCATAATCAGAAATTTCCAGTAAAAAAACGAAGTGGGGGGATTTTAATTTTGATAAGAATGTACGCACAACAGAATTTGATTCCACAAGCCACATGATGGAATCGGATTCAACTAAATTTTCGGAATGATATTCTCTAGAGTCTAGGAGTAGGAATTATAATTACATCAGCCAAACACTTCTTATCATGGATTCCATCTTCCACTTTATTTGAAAAAAAAAATCATAATAAGAAACGCAAAACAAAGCATTTAAAACTTGAATTTTAAAAACCACTTGTTTTTATTTGAGTAAATTTTTTTAAGAATTTAAGGATTTTTCACATATTTATAAAAATTACCTAATTATTATTTTTATTTTTATAAGCACAAGAATAAAGAATTACTTATCCAAGTGAGAATACATTCAGCCGCAGATTGGGCAGCGAAGTATGTTAAAATTTTGTCATTTATAGACATGAAACAAAAAAATGATGGAGGGTGATGTGAAGTGTCGGTGGTTAAAAATAAGTTTTGAAAAATGAAGCACTAATTTATTATGTAAGTCCTTTACTACTCCATTATATTAACTTTTAAATATAAGAAATATATGACTAATAATATGTAGAGTTTTAAGAAATTAGTTAAATTAATTATTTCTCAAAATTAAAATTGTGTTGGTTTCTCCGAAATATTCATTTTCATAATTTGTTGCAGTTATTAGAATATATATATTTTTTGGCCAATCAATTGTTGGAAAGTTTGGCACATTGGAAGCGTCCATTGATCATGAAGTTCAACAATTGCTTCTTTGTTTGGTCCACTGTTCCCTTAAACTTGTTGAATGTGTGTATGTTGTTGTTTATGGTTTCTTCAACTCAAATAGAGAAGAAGGTTTTGGACTGTTGTCGTAAGTGACATTAACACCCGTATAGGAATTTGGTGTCAAGGCTCATTTGTTCTCACGGAACTTATTGGGTATCATGGAGATGTGAATATGAGAAAGACAAGTAAATTTTTAGAGTGGCGTTCTTTGACCACTAACTCGCACTTTATTGTTATCCATATATTCAGTTGTTATCTTTTGTACGTGTTTTTGTAGGAGTTTTGTCATCTGTGTTTATGTATGCTTGCTTTGAACCGACTTATAGTTTTTTATTGTTTATTGTAAAACTAATCTTTTTATCGAAAAGAAAATACAAATAGTTAAAGAAACAATTACAATGCAAATTTCCAAGATAAAGTGGATTTAATACTCTAGGGAGTTTTTACACAGTCAAACTTACTCTCACACTTAAGTAAGAAAAATGCTTAGTGTTATTATACTAAAATTTGCCGACTAAGTTGTTTACTATTACATTTTAATACATTAACATTTATTCAATTGTATTTTTTATTATATTTTGTATGCTGTTGTTCGAGAATAATCTTTTTCTTCATCTCTAATTTTTTATTTTTCTCCATGTACACAACTTTAATTTAATACCAATGAAAGGATAGATATTTTGCGATTCATATATCCAATCTAGTTGAATAAAACTTGTTGTTCTTAAAGGAAAAGATAAAAGAAAAGGGATTTATGACTTTAAAAATACAATAAATATTCTTTGGCCAAAAAAAAAAATACAATTGATATTACATATGTTTTAATACATCAGAACGATATTCAATTTTTACAAGTTAAACTCAACTATAATTAAATTGAATTAACATACATAAAAATTATATTTAGTGCCTGTTTGGGTAACTAACAAAACCTATGTTTTGAATTCAAATCTAGGTTTAGAATGGTAAAAGTACCGCACAAATCTCAAGTGAAAATATTATTTATAAAGATTATAACGTGCAAAATATGGTGAAGTGACACTGTAAAAATCATGTCTGCCTACCCGAGAATTCGATATCAGCCACCTTTGGTTCCTTTTTCAACAAGCTTTCTACTATAAAAAGATTCTTAAGGGCACTTTGCAGTGAGTCAATGTAGCCTCCAACTCACCATAGCAAACTCCACGGTCAGGTTAAGCAATACAGGTCGTCTTCAACCATTCTCCCTTCATGCATAGTACACATATGAATTTTCAGTTGGGTGCCATGCTAGGTGCAGTAACTTTGTTGTAAAATCAAAAGAATTCCCATTTGCATCAACACCAGCACTTTCTGCTCCTATTTTAAGATTACCAAATAGATTGCCAAATGTTGGAAGTCATGGCAGAAAAGTTTGTATTATGAAAAAAAAATGGTTATAAGATATAGAAGTAACCTTGTCTTACAACCCGTGTTACACTACTCCCAAGTGATCTCGAAGGCCTTGAAGGGGTAGCAACTTGTCGACTACGGAAATTAAAAGGTTAATCATATAAGGCACCCTAGCTAGTTGGAGATATTGATCTCCAATTATAAAACATATTTTAATAATTGAATATTCATGCCATTGCTTTTGTTCATCATGACCCAAAGTTGTAAGCATGGCCCAGCCAATGAGAATGATTCATCTTCCAAAGAAAAGAGGCCAAAAGCAGTACAAAGACAATAAGAAAAACCATTAATGGGTTAAGAACATTAAGTTTGTGGGGGTCCCCACATGCATGTTTATTTCTATGCCAGATTTGAGCTATTGTCAAATATAGGCTGCAGAATGTTGAAAAATACTGATACTGTGGGTAGAATTCGCTGGAATGGTACTGGATTCTTCAATATATTTAGATCTTGATTCCGATATTGTCAGGATCAAATAACAGTTGAAAATGATGCAGTGTTTGTCAAACTTAAGTGATTGGAATCTGTGGTCACTTAAAAAACGAGGTTGGCTATGAAATTAACAACTGCAGAAGTAGTATAGCTGTATAGAAGCAATAGAAGAGAACATAAGAAGTTGCCGGTAATAAAACTACTGCTGATGAACTGTCATCTGTGAATCTTATAAAAATCCCGGTTTTGGGAACTATCATTTGTGTATAAAGTATGCATAGCTAACCAAAATTTCCGTTTTTCTTAGTAACTCCTTATAATGACTCTGTGTATGGTGTTTCGGATAATGAGATCATTCACACACCCATTTTAATATGTTTCTGTTTATTTTTTCACGTTGTATTTGTATCATCTAAAATTTTATAACTTCAGCTAGCAACATTTACTGATGTATTCACTTTATATGATCTGACTGAGCACTATATTATTGAGAATAGAAAAGAAAACGCTAGAGGAAGGGCTTGAACCTTCGACCTTGTGGTTAACAGCCACACGCTCTAACCAACTGAGCTACTCCAGCTCTCATTTAACATGTGATTAATTAAATATAATCAATCTACTAATTTAGAGACAAAGAACTGCATCTGATGTTTGTTGTTCAGACTTTAGAAGAGCAGGTTGAGGTAGAGACGTAAATGGTCTTTTTGTGTTTAATTTAGTATAGTTGAGAAAAGGGCCGAAGCCAGAAAGCCCATAAGGCCTTCAACATAAGTCTTGTTAGCTGAAGTTTTATTATGACTCATTTATCCATTATATTCCCAAATGCCTTCTTGATCAATTAAAATATCTTTTTTCCTATTGTGACTTTTATAACCATCATATTATCCATAGAGTTCATAACCTCATGTTTAAAACAAATTTAGTTTGAAGTCTTTTAACATAAAACTTTACATTTGTTCACCAAATAAAACTTTTAAATTTAGTTTTAAGCGTTTTTTTAACTTGAAGATATATTCTATTTTTTTTTTTTTTGCTAACAAGATATGTTCTAATTTTAATGAGTTCTTTGGTCTAAATTTCCTAAACTTTATGATAAAAAAAAGTTCTTCTCCATCGAATTTTTCAAATTATAGTCAAAGTATCAAAAATATGCGTGGCATCTGGCATGCCTTAGAAAGCCAAAAATAAATTGAAAGTTTTTTTTTTTGGGTACATATACAGACTGAAAGAAGCTTTCTCACTCTCGTGACGTAGGGTCAAAATAATCATGTCATGTTCTCTTGGTGTAGTTCATTATGAAGACAGTATACTTCAAGGTTTAATAAAATTATCCTCTAATCAAATTGTACAATCTCCGGATGAGAAGATTATTCTTCCTCTCATCCTATTATATAAGGCACTTCCAACATAAAAGACAATAAATTTTATTAATTTTGTCTTCAAATTTGGTAACTTTTCAATTTTATTCTTATTTAATATTCATTTCACTACATGAGAACAAAATTAACACATAACAAACTAAGGGTAAATTTGTACATTCACATGTAAAATTTAATGACATGACTAATAAATAGGGCCAAATAAAACATTCTATCTTTACTTTATAAATAGGATAAAAGGAGTATGAAGCAAAATATAATACCCTAGTCCACTAACACATGGAACTAGGACTAGGACTAGGACTAAGACGTGAGATCTCATATTTAGAAGAAAATTTAACCTCATATACTACCTAGTCTAAGTTTTTTCTAAATTATTCATGTTGAGTGTGCATAGAGAGGGCTTGAGGAGTTTATTTCAAAAGATGATAGCAATTCAAATGATAGTTAAGTGAAATATTTTGAGGAAATCAGCAAACTTATTCTTTTTCATGCAGGATAAGAAAATCAACACACTTATTCTTTTCTTGTTAGGGGAGTACATCATCATCGTTGTTGTTGTAATATATTATAGCCAAATACTTTATCAACTTTTTAAGAACTTTTTAAGCTAGAAAGGGCCTAAATGACATTATATCTATTTCATGCAGCAAGTGGCATGACCAAGATTTTGCATGTACCAAAACCAACGATGGAAGACAATTTGCATATATCTTGTGTATGTTCACCTGTCCTAGAAGGAGCTCAGCCAGAACACAGCCAACAGACCACATATCAATGGCATTTGAATATTCAGTAGCCCCAAATATGAGTTCAGGTGCTCTATAATAGAGAGCATATTTATGATATGTTGAGTTCTCCAGGCACATAGAAGTTCAACAATTTCTTAAGCTTTAGGAACAAACTATCACAAGATTTCATAATTTCAAGGAAAAGGGGCATACCAGCATCTTCGCACTCCCAAAATCACAGACCTTTAGCTGATGAATCTGTGGATTAACCTGTATAAAATTACAAGTCAATTTAATATGCTTCAATCTCAAAGAAATGACTCTCAAAGAATATAACGAGTTCAAATAATCTCAATCATCATCAATGCCCCTCAATCCCCCTTGCCTTTCTCCCCAAAGAAAGAGCAAAGAAAATGAGAATCTAATAAATTTCAGAGAAGCTTTAATCAAATGAAATGTCTTGGATACCGGATCTGCAATACTCATTGCATGAATTTGAATGAAACAAAATCCTGATGCAATCATAAAGAAATCACAGTAGGAAATGAATGCATAAAATCTTACAAATAAATTCTGTGGTTTGATGTCACGGTGACAAACACCAAGTAAATGGTATAGATAATTTAATGCACGGCATATCTACAGGAAAGAAATGGCAAACCAATCAGGATAATGCATAAGTAACAAAATTTAAGATAATAACTAAACCTCTGGCATGCATGATAAAGGAAACTCAAACCCACCGGATAGTGCAAAGTTTCTAGACTTACCTCGTATGTATATAGTTGTAAATAAATTATAGGCCTATTTTGATGCATTCTGATATAGTGGATTAGAAGTCTATGGACGATTTCGGATACATACTCCAAAACCAGGTTCAGGTACAATTCATCTTTTTCATTAGTTGTAAAGAAACCATGCTTTAAATGAATAAGATTGGGATGTTCAAGGATGCGCATGACTTGTAGTTCTCTATTCTTATATCTCGTTTTGTGAAACCTTTATGGCAACTATTTCACTAGTTTCAAAGGACCTAGCCTACAAAACATATAGATACTTCAATGTCATACCATTTGATGATAAAAAGGGATGAAAAATTTCACATAATTACCTGAAAAACAACATCAAAGGAACCAATACCAACCACATGTTCAACCATGTACGATATGATCTGAAAGCCAGACAAAGAATTAATTAGAAGACAGTAATTTTTGTAGTAAGTCTCTAATACATCTAACTTGTGTGGCCCATGTGGCACCGATCATTTCTCAAGTCAACTTGTGTTATTTTGCTACCAACACCCAAATGTTCAAACAAATAAAAAATCATGATATATCAAAAATGATATTCCCACACATTATCCCCAATAAAGTATAAACCATGCAGTGCAATATATCAACAGTAGGCTACCAACGGATTATTAATAGAATCAGGGGGAAGTTAAAAACGAATGCATCAAAATATGACTATAAGAGTAAGGAAGAATATATCAATTAATCAACCCACGGAAACATAAGAGTAAAAAATACTTCCTTTGATTGCCAATCACAGCCACCAATGGCTATAGTAATTACCTGCCCTGTTTTTGCCATCATTTCACCTTTTTCATGTCTTTCTTCCTCTTTGGTCCCTCTCCAATTTCCCACTATAGCTATTACTTTTGTTGGTTCTTGCAATGACGTTGGAGCTATTACTGATTTAGATGTTTGCTCCTCTCTTGATTTTAGCGTCATTGTTAGTTCCTACATCATGTTCATAATTTTTTAAGTCCAAATGACTAGATATTATATTTTTCTATGTTCATACTTTAACATCCTTGTCAGTTTCTATATCATGTTCCCACTATAACTATTACTTTTGTTAGTGCTTGCAATGACGTTGGAGGTGTCATTGGCGTGTGCCTGATACCACTATGACACTTCTCGTATTTTCGTAAATTTAACTGACATGCAGTGATACCTCATCGAATGATATATATATATAATCTAATGATATATGACACTTTTCGTGTTTTAATTATGGCGCTCTTTATGGAGCAAACAACTACATATTCACATTGCACATTGAAGATGGAAGACTATAGTTATTCTAATTTTTTCTGCATTTTTCGGACCATAACTTCATTTTTTCTCCTCTTTACCTATCTTTTTTTTTAAACCAAATTCTTTATCAATACCTCAAAATGCCATTTTTAAAAGCACTTTCATTTTCTAAAATTACCAGTTGCAATTGAGGGATTTTTAGATTTTTAGATTTTTAGATTAGAGCTTGGTGAATAACCGGTATGATAGGTATGAAAGAGGCCGTGTGGATGAAAAATAATATAGTTAAAATGACTAAAAAAGGAATTAATCTTGGACAAAACCTGCAGATGTCTATAACTCAAAACAAATATCTCCTACATAGGAACCTAAAAACTATTACTTTATTAGGTTTCTTATACAATTAACTGATACAACAACAAAAAAAAAGTATATTCTAAAACATCGTCAAATTATATTCCAACACAAATAATCAATGAAAAAATGATGCACCGCAAGATTCAACCCGCTTCATCCCACCAAAAAATTCCAGCAAAAGGGGAAAGACTACATTTTATCTTAATCCTAGTGGCAGATATTGAACATCCTTTAGTATCGTTGTAGGAGAGCTACAATCATATTTTTCTTCTTCACTTGCAAGCCAAACACAATTTTGAAACATTTGAGGGAACTGCACCTTCTCTTTCAGAGAAGAAGATACAGAAAATGGGGAGGGAAAGAATATTAGAATCATCAGATGGGGAATGCCAAAACTAAAAGAACAGGGAAGAAGAGAGATGCCGCCGGTCCAGAACAAAAATCATGTCTGCCAACCCGAGAATTCGATATCAGCCACCTTCGGTTCCTTTTTCAAGAAGCTTTCTGCTATAAAGAGATTCTGAAGGGCACTTTGCAGTGAGTCAATGTAGCCTCCAACTCATTAATGGTGGTAGGAAGGGGAACAAAAGCCTTCTCCATAGCAAACCCCATGGTCAGGTTAAGCAATACAGGTCGTCTTCAAGCATTCTCCCTTCATGCATAGTACATATACAAGCTATTTGCAGCAGCACACGCAATTGAATTTTCAGTTGGGTGCCATGCTAGGTGCAGTAACTTTGTTGTAAAATCAAAAGAATTCCCATTTGCATCAACACCAGCACTTTCTGCTCCTATTAAGATTACCAAATAGATTGCCAAATGTTGGAAGTCATGGCAGAAAAGTTTGTGTTATGAAAAAAAAAATGGTTATAAGATATAGAAGTAACCTCGTCTTACAACCCGTGTTAAACTACTCCCAAGTGATCTCGAAGGCCTTGAAGGGGTAGCAACTTGTCGCCTGCAGAAATAAAAAGGTTAATCATATAAGGCACCCTAGTGCCTAAATGTGTATCATACATGGCATTAGAACTTTCACATAAAATCACCTCATTGGATTTTTACTGGCTTCCAAAGTTGTAGCTTCAGTACTTCCCGGGGTGCAACCAAACACACGGAAAAGGTTACTGGTACATTATTGAAAAGAAAATGTGAGATGCAGACAAAACATTTTCAATAACTGAGCCGCAGAAATAGATTTTCATCAGATACCTGTAGGAACCAGTTGCAACACGCAATCCATCACCACTCAGACAGCACTCGAACTTATCAAAAATTGAATCATTTTCATATAAATCACATAGCTGGCACATTGAAACAAGCATCGCCCATTAAGATTCAATAAAGCACCAGAAATCCATTTCTTATAATTTTCCCATAAACAGGAATCTAACCTTAGGTCTTAGGTACTCATGAACCTGGAAAGCCGCAACTGGACCAGAATCCATATTAATGTCCCATAACTGACAAAAAAAAGCATAATAATTATGAATGAGAGACCATGAATTAGGCAGATTTTCTCTCTGCAGCCCACAAAATTTGGTAACATTACAGTTAAATCATTGGGTAAGATATAAAGAGGTATGAAATGAAGTCAAACCGAAAGAAAACCAGACACAGTTCAATACTGAGTGAACGTGGAAAGGAAAATAATCAATAAATTAAACAAAAAAAAAAAAACAATTGTTGCTTGTTAAAATCCAGCAAGCCCAGAGTACCCCCATCTAAAATTAATATTGCAAAGAACAATTAAATGAATGAATAATAAATATATATATCAAGTTTGATACCTTTAGAGTCATGTAATCACGGCTAAGAATATATCTTCCATCCTTTGAAAATTTTATGTCTGAGATAGAAGCAATAATCTCTGTAAAAAATGATCTTGACCCAGGGGCCTCCTGTTCCTCAAATCTGTAGCGAAGGAAAATGCCTCTTAGAGTCTACAAGAAATAAGAAATTACACAGATGCAGGTAGAATAAGCTTCATAAAATTCATTTTCTCCTTAAGCAGCATTATGATAGTATACACTGATAAGTCATCTTCCCTGTAATTTGCCCACTATAACGGGTACTCCATCTGTTCCTAAATATAGGACCTATTTGGGGATGTAAGTTTAGTCCTAAATATAAGACATTTTTCTTATTATCATAAACTTTTCCCACAAATTATCCCTATGAATGCAACTCAGTAATAAACAATTAAGCAAGAGGGAGGGTGAGGGATAAAGGTAGATGATGAGGGTGCATTAGTAATATTATGTGATTTTAACTAAACTAACATCCTTAATCTAATCATTAGGTCTCATATTTAGGACCGGAGGGAGTATAAAGAACCTTTGATCCATGATGAGGGAGAATATATTCCATTTTTATTTTTTTATTGGAGCATCAGGAAAGTTAGTCATTAAAAATCAACAAGATAAGCTACTAAACAACATATCCAAAAGACAAGCTTACAGTTTGGCATGAGAATCACATAATGCTGATTGCCGTAAGTCAACAAGTCGAATTGAACCCTTTGAACTGCTGTATGCCAACGTATTGCAATGCATAGGATGGAACTCTGCTGATGTTATAACCTCTGCAAAAGCAATATCAAATGGGTAACAAGTCAATCAAATAAGAAGTGAAACAATTTCAAAAAAGATTCAGAAGCGTAAACACGCAAGAAAAGTTTGGTGTAATCAAGCAAAACAGGGAGTGAAAACAACCAAGTTCTTGTTTCCCCTTGACATATTATCAAGAACCATAAAAGAAATCAGAAAAATCAAAGGGCAATCATTTTGTGGGGATTGAAGGGCAAACCGAAACCAAGAGGGAACCACACAATGACACAAATCAAATGTCATTAATAAGCAAGATCAAATAAATTAGTGGGCTACAAAAGGCACCGTCTCTAACATCCTTAGAGAAAAGGTTTAATTCAAAAGGGGAAAAATCATACAAAATTAGGAGCAACTTAGGTCATCATGTTTCAAAGATATTAAAACAACAATTGACATCCTTGAAATGAGAGTGAACAAACTAATTCCACAATTTTACAGCAACCTATTTAATTATCCCGCAATATTGCTTCTAAATGATTGCAATGTTGTTCAAAGAAATGATCAGTTGCTCTTAAAACCTTGACAAGAGGGTATCATAACACCCAGCCTCCTGCAAAACCAATTTTTACCTCCTCTCTACCCTCTTGATCATGACTGACAAAGAATCACACTTCCTATAATATAAATTAATAATCAACCCAGTCAAAAAAAGGCTACCATATGCACCTATGATTCCATCTCGTTCTCAAAAGATAAAGATTTCATCAGAACTTGGTAATGGCAACTCAGCTAACAGTAGACAGAAAATTATGAAATACAACACAATCAGTGTTCATGAAAAATATGGCCGTGGTAGCTTACCAGTCAAATCTTCCATGTTTGCAGGCTTAACATCAACTATATTAAAACTTTGATTACTGATTTCCAGGTTCCAAAGATTTATTCGCAAATCATCAGCTGATATGAAAGTTTCGCCATCACTACAAAAAGTGACCAACAAGCAACCATCCAATTTGATCAGTACTCAGTACAAAAAGAAAAAAATTGAAAAACAAAAATCACAACTTTATTTCATGAAACTGAACATGTTAAGCTAAACAAAGTAAATGCATCACATAAGTAACACCAATACAAAATACATAACCAGTCAATAGTTACTTAAAAACGCCACAAGCAGGAAAAAAAAGATTTCAGTGAACCTTCTCTCTAATACTCACCTGTTATTTGAAATAGAATTGATATGATAATCATGAGCATGGGCATATACTCTACGGCATCGAGCCACCAGGCTAGTCTCATGGCTGGTTACCTACACATGTAATATGACTAAGGTTAAATACTGTAATGCGCAAAGTCTCAAACAAGCAAATGTCAATGTTAGAGATTGAGAAAAACTACTGCAGCAACATCTTTTCTTTCTTTCCTCTCTTCTTAAGCATCAAGAAACATGTGACAAAAACTGTAATGAATAGAATAATTAAGACAAAAATGAAATATTAGTGTCTCTTTTCATTCGTCAGTAATTTTTGTTATCTACATATGACAGGTCAAAATTTCTACTTAAACTCCGGTACTTTGGAAATGCAAGTGATCAATATCATTTGAAAATGAAATATTAGTGTCTCCTTTCATTCTTCAGTAATTTTTTTTTATCTACATATAACAGCTCAAAATTTCTACTTCATTTCCGATACTTTGAAAATGCAAGTGATCAATACCATTTGAAAGGCAATTGACAAATCAAAATGAATTCCTTCCTTTCTCAATGCAAGAGCAACAAAAGCATATGTGAAAACATGGACATTTTTCAGACGGTTAACCAAAAATGAGGGAAGCTTCAAAATCAGGTAGCTTCCCACAAGGAAAAACACTCCTACACCTGCTTTGCACATTCAAATTTTTTTCTTACTTTCTTTCCTCTTGTCTTTATAAATTCAAGAATAATATTACTCCAAGGGAGGGGGATGTCACTTGGTACTTTCACATGCAAAAAGTCTCAGAATCACTTGTCAATTTGGATTGTTTTGCACACCTACTTGCACCATCAAAAGGACAAAAATCAACACAGCAAGTAAGGAATTACTTCCAAAACCCAATACCTGCACCTAGCTTAACTGGGTAATAGCTTACTTCAGTTTAGACTAGTTCTAGGACCTGCTTAAGTTATCTTTAGCAAACCCATCTTCATTTGTCTTATCCGCAGTTCATTGTATTGTACGATGATATAGGGCACAAATTTATACTTTACAAGAAGGTACTGAATGAAATATAATTTCTATCAAGAAACATGTTACAAGTTTAATAACTTGTAATGGGAAATTAAGAGAATTAGGGTAAAGAAGAAGAATTTAGAGGGTTTAAGACAAGAAGTTTAGAGGGTTAAGAGACAAAGAAAATAGCCGTCAAGAGAAGAGAAACTTCATTATCAATTCAAATGCAAGACCTAAAAAATAATATGCCCTAATCAGGTTTATATAATCACCTGACTAGGGTTAAATGGAAAGGGAAAAAAAAGAGCAATTGATGGTTTCATGCTTATTAGCTAGGACTTCGATAGTGATTTTTCATACTTAGCAGCAATAGTATGTTAAGTAGGGTAACAAAATCAACTAAAATTCAGCTACGGGTTTTAGGTGGCCCTCTAATCTTTATAAGGTATTGTTGTGCTTCAGCTAATAAATTGGCACAAGATTTCCTCCACTCCCCTGCCACAGAAAAGTTGCAGCCCTCCTCAAATAAGGAGCAGGTCCACAGTAAGCATTGCAGAGCTTTTGTCAGAATCATGCTGAGCTTTCAGTTTCTTAATTGAAAATAGGAGAAAATCATATTCATACTATAAATATATCTGTCCCTAACAAACAAATAACATAAAAAAGAAATGCGAATGGAAGGGCTGAATATAACTACCACAGGCAATCGTAACGAGGAAATGCCCCCAGATGGAAAGGTGAAGTCATCACTTAGATGATTGCATGAATTATCCAGAGATCCTCCATTGGCAATATATTCCCTAGGATTATTTGAATTGCTGGAACTAGCAACACAGCCATTTCCCATAGCTTTTGAAGGGTCAACATTCATTTCAGACAGTTTCTTGATCTTCTTTTCCTGGACCTGTTCCATAATCATAAGGACATAATAATGGACGATTGACCTCAGAAATAGATCATCCATTTTATTCACATGAAAACCAACCACATTCATTTCCTGTACATGTACAAGCAAAGACTCAATGCTAGCAACGTTTTAGTCCACAAGAATTAACCAATAAGATATGTTTAAAAGTACATTCATCTTTGAATTCTAAACTTATTGTTCTTGAAAGATGGAAGCATCCACGAAGTAAGTCATGACACTGAATATGGAAATTTACATCTTAAACAATAAAAATTCATACTCTAAAGTCTAAATGCCAAGTCCATCGGTTGACAGAACAATGCTTCAATTTTATCTGTAAGTAAATAAATTTTACATCAGATTGGAAGTTTCTTAAGGCTACTCCATGGCAATTTCCTACTAGTGCCTCAAACCACAAGATATGACCGTAAACAGACACACAGTCAAAGAATTCAACACATAAACAAGGGACAAAACTGGATCAAACAAGTTCACATGTTTTTGAAAATTTATACTCTACATGCCAAGTTCATCAGTTGATAGAACAATGCTTTCATATTCTTTGTAAGCAAAGAAATTTTACATCATATTGGAAGTTCTTAAGGCTAATCCCTAGCAATAGATTCCTACTAGTGCCTCAAACTACAAGATTGACCATAAACAGACACACCATCAAAGGATTCAACACATAAACAAGGGACAAAACTGAATCCAATAAGTTCAAATGTGTGTAATCCATGATTGAAAGACATTCAGTCAGAGAACTACAGGTAAGAATTTATTCATACCTTCCAAAACTTTATGGTTTTGTCATTTGTGGACAGAAGAAATAGGGCACCATTAGCGGACTGGCACCATCTAATTTTGTTGATTTTCTCCTCTATTTCCAAGCTCTTAAGATAGTCAAACTGGCACATTGAAATGATAATACATTAATGCTAACACTAGTGAGCCATATAGTATTGGTAAAGCATTGACAAGAGAAGAGTATTTACCTCAGGTTCATGACTCTGAAACTCTGTTTTATAACGGAATTCAGGATGCCTACTTAGAGGATAGTCCATCCTCTCCAAATCCTGTCTTGATTCACCATGCTGTATGGTACCGTACACATAAATATTAAAAATATTGAAGTAAACAACATCAAGTTTTAACACCATGGTCAAGGAAACTAATGAAACTGAAAATCAGACTTACATCTTTAGTATCAGTCCTCTCAAAGAGAACAACCCGACCACCACGATCACCAGTTGCTAGATGGTCACCGGACTTGTCAAATTCAATGGCAGAAATTATGTCCACTGAAATGATAAAATCAGCCATACAATCAGATCCGACATTATCAAGCAACAAAAGCTAAAACAAGTTTGTTTATCACTCCGTATCAGTATTTGGTCCAAAAAAAAAATCACTGTACTATAAGTACCAAACTCTGTTGATTATGTCCAAATGTAAAGAGCTATTGCTATAAAGAAACCCTAAATCCTAAATGCCCCAACAAGAATTATTCTACTACTTATAAGTCACGAACTTTTCTCAGTTACAGTTTGACAACAACAATGTGTCTTTTCTGCGAGTTGAACCATCCACAGTAAAGCAGAGACTAGAACAAAACTCCAATCATACACAGATATAAAATAAATTTAAACAGCTCACATAAATACAATTAAGCACCAAATATCTTTAGTTCTTTCATATCCTGATTAAAAGCGTCTGACTTTCCATTTATATTAATTAAAAAATTACTTATTTATAGTCCAACACTTCTTTATCAACTCCAATCTGGCCCCTCTTCAACACAAAAAGACTAATTGAATGAAAAATAACAATTGAATTCCGTCCAATTTTACAACTATTATCACCAAAATCTGAGAGTTTACTTGCGGTATTCCAAGTAGGCATACACATCAATACAGTACTTCGTCACCGTTTCAACTTCCACTAACTAAATTAGTTACTCTTCATTAGAAAAACAGAATTTAACGAGGAGTTCAAATTTCTAATGATAGCCAATAGTTCTTTCTTCAACGATCAATCTATTTATGTGTTAGATGACCATAGCACCAGCCTACAGCCATCTGAACCAAGAGAGAAAGAGTCAAGGATAATGTTTCCCAACCATGAAGCATCTAAATGGATGCGTCAAAAATTGAACAAGGATAAATCTAAATATAAAGAAGACATATTGTTGAGTCAACTTTATGACACGTAGTTTAGTGCAACCACCAAGATGCTCCTTCTCCCTACTGCGTATTCTTAACGATTACTCCACAAAAACCCAATGAGAAGGAGAAATCAAAAGATAAAAGACATGTAGAATAATGAAGATCTGCTCATAGGACCCAAAGTCTATCCGGACAAACTAAAGAAGCCAATTAACAAGTGAAGCAGAAAACACAAAACGATAAACACCATTAATTCTTACATATGTTAGCTCCACATCCACACGCAATCATTGAAATTTCAAACCCAGTAAACTCATAATGCAAGACAACCTTAACCAATACAACCATGTCACACACATAAAAACACCTCCATGTTACACTAACCAAAAAAAAAAAAAAAAATCCAAACACAAAAACCACTCCTTTACCCCAATCAAAAAAATACCCACAAACCCAAAATACATGTAATTACTCGATGACCCAGAAATAGATCGAAACAAGGAAACCGAACCCTAATCCCAACATTAGGCACACTATATCAACTGGATCCAACCACTAATAATAACAACAACAAAAACATGTCTTCATCATCAATACAAGCAGTCAAGCATGTTATTCCCAAAATTACCTTCCTGAACTTCTTCGCCGGCCGTACGTTCGCCGAAAACCTGAGAGAATTTCCACTCCAAAGGCTGCGATGGACTCGCCGGAGCTACGATTTCCTCATCGCCACCGTTCATTTCGCCAATCAATGGAACCAGCCAATCAATCTGATAATCACTGCATCGAAGATCGCTTTCTTTGCTTACAAGATCATAGCTTCAAAAGTCCCATCCATAACAGAAGAAAATATTACACACACACACACATATAAATATATATATATCAGTAATAAAAAATATTTAAAAAAAAAAACTTTTTTTTCACACCCTTCTTTGGATTTCCAGTTGAACCATTGGAATGCACAAAAGACCAAAAATTCTCTCTTTCTCTCTCCTCTCAACCAAGATTTTCTCTCTCTAAAAGGAGAAAATTGGGATTTCCAGATTTATACACACAAACAATCACAATTCCACGCACAGAGAGACACACACACTCTTCTCTGTCTACTCTCTCTCAATAATACTCTTCTCTTTGTTTTTTTTTTTAGCTCGTAAATAAATATAATTTCTTCTTCTATGCTAATCTCATCTGTCTGTCACGTAATGAGATGAAACTCGCGTCTTGATTGGGACACGTTTTGGTTCGAATTCGACTATGTTCCTTTTTTGAGCCGGGTTGTGATGGATGTGTGCCACAGTCATGTTACGTTAGGAATAATTTAGATGGTCAGTAAATTATTGGTTAATTAAATTAAGAACTTTGTAAAAGGGATTGGAATTGTCTAAAGATAAAAAGGTGAGATGAGACTATCTCAAATTACTTGTTTGTCCTTGCCTTTTCTTCCTTTTAATATCTTTTATTAGGGGTAAATGAGAACAATGCAGAATCTATGGGCTGAGAATTGGTAATTGGTAAATAGACAAATGCTTCTTCCTTTCTAAATATAAATATAAGATATATAAGATTGAGTTGACTTTTTTTAAAAAAAATTGAGGAAGATAAATAAGCCACTTAATCATAACTTATTTTATGTATTATTAAATTAGTTTATAAGACAATTAAATTAGTTTGGAGAAAAAAAATTTAGTAAATCAATTCATAGGTAACTTATTTAGATTTATTAATATTTTCAAAAAAAGTTAACTAAATCTTATATTGAGGAACGGAAGGAGCATTATGTATCAAGTCTGCGTTTTTTATTAAGGAAAGTCTGCGTTTTTTATTAAGGAAGTTATAGTGTTCATAATTTTAAATAATACAATTTATTATTAATTTTATATTGGTTAAAGTATACTTTTGATCATTTATCTTTGCATCAAGTTCTCTTTTGGTCCCTTAACTTTGAAAATTGCACTTTCGGTCCTTTTTCGTTAACGCCGTTAGTTTTATTTAAAGGAAATAATTCTTCTATTTTAAAATTTGACAATTTTTATTAATATTTAATTATATAATTACTTTTTAAATTTGTTGAGTAAGCATTTTCCGTTAAATGAAATTAACGGCGTTAGTGAAAAAGGACCAAAAGTGCACTTTTCAAAGTTAATGAATTAAAAAGAGACTTGATGCAAAGATAAAGGACCAAAAAGATACTTTAACCTTTTATATTTTATAAATATTGATAGTAATATTTTCATTTAAATGTTATAATATTATAGATTTCTTAAACAAAAGCACATGATATGCTATAGAGCTGAAAATTTGAAAAGTAATAACTTAAAATATAAATTATAAAATTAAGATTGCGTTAATTATTGTTGTCGTCTAGATGATTACATGATTTACATCCTCAGTTTGATAGTCAAAATTATAAATATATTTCTCAATAATAAAAATAAAATAAAATAGAATAAAATAATAGAACATGTGATATTTAGATGTTGATAGCCAGCGCCATTAATGCTACTAATGAAAGAGTCTCACACATGCATTGTCTCCATTTTCCATTTTCTACATGACTTGGATTTGTTGATACTAAAATATTTTAAAATTGAGATTGGACAAATACTTGCATAATCTAAACTACTATGTTATTTAAACTATGTCCAATAAAAATATAACAGCTATACCATTTTAATTCTAGTTGGTTAATGAATTATATAAAATAATCCAAAATTTAATTTATTTTTAAAAATATATTGACCAATCATTTTGTATTTTGTTTATTCAAATTAAGATGGTTTATCTTTAAAAAATAAAATGTGAATTTTTTGTACGAGTCATCGTTCAATTAGAATTAAAATGACATGAATTGTTGTGTTCTTATTTGTCAAAATTCAGATGACATTTTATTATTAGAGTATGTAAGCATTTCTCTTATGATTGATTTAATAAATTAATTTTATCTTTATTTAATAACACTCCACACTTCCTCTCACTTCCTCTAATGAATGAGGTTGTTATTGCCAATATGATTTGGATCTAAAACCCCATACTTTATAAACCAAATATTTAGCAACTTTATCAACTGGATTAGCTTTCATTGACGCAGAACATTCACATTAGACATGATCCATTGAAAGAGAGCAAGGGGAATGATTACGTATTAGAAAAATTAAACCAAAGATAATCCTGAAAAGGTTAATTTATATGGTTCAACTCTTGATTTTTATGCAGAACAAACTTAATTAAAAGAATTATTTATCTTAATGCTTTTTGTATGAATTAGTACGGGGCCTAAGCCCATTTTATTTATCGGAATGTTTTAATTAAATGGATAAGTGACTTAATCAATGCAATAGTGAAGCATGAGTGAGGCACAACATCATACACAGCCCAAATTCGTGTACTATCAAAGACTTGATTGTGACATTTTTATAGAGAGGATGTTTCTTTTAGACTTTTACAATTGTTTGACAATTTTTCCTTAGCCATGTTTGTTTTCTTCTCCAAGTTGGTAGCAAAGGTATTCAAGTCATTATGAGCAACAAGAACATGTGTTTGGTAGATCCCCCAAGGTAATAGCGATGTCATTATTAATTATTTAAGTCAATCATTGCCATAGTTTTAGCATATTAATATTATTTGTAATATCAAGAAGGTGACTTTTTCTTTCAAACTAATTTGTCCAAAAATAACTAATAATCAATTTTCTAAGGTTCATAGATATAAATATCATTCTTTTTGTACATAATTAAATATAATTAAATATGTTACACTCAGGTCATCAAACAAATTTTAGTTACATATAGATAATAAATTTCACTGTGGAGATTTTCAAAACAAAACAAAAAAAAATTCCATAACTCAAAGGGCGATTCAGTTTTTTTCATTTAGGCTTATTAGTATAAGGAAATGTCCTTCATACTATCCAAAAGTACAGCAAGAAAGGTTTTACGCTCAAATTAATGATATCATTATACTACAGGGATGTAAGAGTAAATGAATTGTCATAATTTAATTATAACTAAGCATCATATAATTCTGTATATGCACGAAATTTTGAGTAACTTGTAAGAACTAAATTTGGTGTTGTCAATAGTTTAATAATAATGCTATATAACTTAAATTTTTTGGGAAAAAAAATACTCATATATAGTGGGATAATAAGAAGATAAGCATGATGAATAACTTCCTTGTAGCAGCTTTACCGACAGATTAAAAAATCAATAGAGTTAAAAAAAGGCCTTCAAATATTATCTCTAATAAACAACAGATATGACAATTTTTTTACCTTATACTCTTTTAGGCATATATTCTTTGATTTCAAAATGAAGTATCTTATAATTTACCACCAATCTTTTAGATTAATTGGCTGTGAATTGTCCTATTTTATCTAGTGGAGTTTGAGTTCAAGCACTAGGTACATAGCCGTGATAATTACTTGGATTTAGTGAGGCTCTTCTCATTGTGGGACCACATTTCCGCGAATCGGATTAATCGATTGTTAATAGCATTTGATATCGGTGGATAAATAAAAAAAAATCTTATAACTTACAATAGTTATATCTATTAAATACCAACGGGGGTTGGCGCAGTTGGGTAGGCAACTGCGCCACAATCCTCCTTATCTGGGTTCGATCCCAAGTAAGGAGATTGTAAAGAATTTCCGTTGGGAGCTCTCTCCCCTGGGGCAGCACCTAAGGTGAGTGAACCTTTCGGGCCTATTCGATTGGGGGCGCCAGGACTAGTCGGTTGTCGAGGGCCCATGCTGGTAAATCCGGCGTTGGCCTTCAGGTTAACGCAGGATACCTGGACGGTGGTGCAATCGAAGGCCAAAAATGGTCCAAGTATTCATCAAAAAAAAAAAAAGTTATATCTATTAAATTTTAGTTGACGTAAAGACCTTATCTTACTATTATTGCTAACTACTCCAACATACGTTCCCAGATTTCTTCACAATGTCAACATCAACATCTTACTGTTACATTTTTTTGTCCCATCATGAATTTGCCATAAATCTTAACATAAAGCTCATTCAAGCATGACGCCAATCTTACTCTCGCTTTTTACCCAACATAATCACATTCTAGCTTTTGATTAATGTTTTTAAAATATATAATTACGTTAAGTGATAACAAAATGTTCAAATTATATTGAATAATGTTTTGTCGATATAAATTTCAACTATAACAAATAATGTTTTAGGCTCCAAAAAACTACTTAGATAATTTAACAAAGTTGGTTAAAATAAGTAATTTCTTGTAAAATCTCAAAATTATACCTGCAATAGAGGTCATCACTTAGAGGAGTTTTTTTTTCTTCTTTTTTTGGAACCATTAGTTAGAGAAGGTTATTAGTTAGTTAGGAAGTTTTACGTTTAATGCTTTTGATAAATTATGTTATTTTATGAAATATTTTGAAAAATTCTTTTAATAAGGATTAGAGGGAATATTATATAAGAAATAGTTTCTCCCATCTAGTCCTCAATGTGACAGCGAATGGGGGGGGGGGGGATTAACTTTGGTCCAAAATGTAAAATCCCAATTAACTTTTGTCTGCTAAATTTCTAATATTTTTTTGTTAATATTATCATTGGTCTTTACAATTTGATTGGACTTTAGTTTTGATCTATTTAGTTTAAAATCATGGTACATACATAGTCCATATAGCTTCTTTAATTTGAAATGTTGATCTTATAGTTTTGTAAATATACTTCTAACAAGTTTTAGTTTTGTCCTCATATTTAAAGGTAGTAATGAATCTAACATGGTTTTTTCAAATCTAAATCAACATGAAACTACTTGAACTAACATTTGGACGGACTAGAAAATATTGTGACCAAAAATCAAGATTAGAATACATGAAAATTTATCAAATAGTAAGTACCATCTCAATAATATGAATTCTACTTTCCCCCGACATCTCTCATTGTCTATTCCACTTACTTAGGGGATTTTTCAATAATGAGTGGTGGTACTTAAAAAAAAAAAAGAAGATAATGTGCATTTTCTATGTGAAAAAACCTAATTCAACTAATTTTCTTAATGTTTGCCAATCAATTATCTAATTTTACGTGACAAGACAGTAATAACTGCAAGATAGTTGGAACACATACGAGCAGAGGAAGGGAAGCTGGAGAGAGAGGGGTGGTGGAGATTGCTTAGAAGGAGGAGTATTCCTAAAAAGGAAAGTGTTGTTGTGGGAGTACGTGCGTGAGGTTAAGTTTTCATGTCGATTGAACAAAAGCTTTCTTGGAATTGACCAAACACCTCTCTTGTGTAGGGTATATGGTTACATATGTCCCTCTCTTCCCACTCTTTTATTTCATACCCACATGCAATCCACCTTTCCAGTCATTAATTCCCCACTTCATCCTTGCCCCAAACAAAAGCCTTCTTTGGATCAATGATGTGTGTGTGTGTGTCTAAAAAAAAAAAATCTAAACCCAAAAGAGAATGACATAATAAAAATAGAAATAGAGAGAAGCAATGTTTATTCTCTTATTATTCACCACCTCATCTTCGATTTTCAACTTCCTCGTCTTAATTCTATGGTCGTTCATGTCATCATGGTCTTTCCTACCTTTGTTCCCCTTTTAATCATATTTGGATGTATAATTTCATAGAATAAAGAAGATGAATTGCACTATTAACAACTTGTTACTGTTGTAATTTATCAAGTATTCTTTTAATGTATTCATTAATATTTTTTACTAATTCCTTCGATTCTAATTATAAGATCGAGTTGATTTTTTTTTTGAGAAATTAATGATTCAAAATTAATCACTTTAAAATGTCTATATTCATAATTTTTTCTCAAAACTAAAACATCTTACTTATAAACTAACATATAATCTAATTACAGGTAATATATATTAAAATTAAGTGGCATATTCCGCTTCCTTAATCTCTCTACAAAGAAAACATATATTAAAATTAAGTGGTTTATTTCGCTTCCTTAATCTCTCTCTACAAAGAAAACATATATTAAAATTAAGTGGTCTATTTCGTTCCTTAATCTCTACAAAGAAATCAACTTGATCTTATAATTATGACCGGTGGAGTAGTATTATATTATTTTATTGCATCACATTTCTAATCAATTCTTTGTAATTATGTGTAGTCTCTTGATGAAGCCAGTTAATTCTATTTGATAAACGGTAGGTTGTTAAATGTTGGCACATCTCTCTACTTTAAATTGAATTTTTTTGTAAAAAAAATTATATGAGGGTTTAGGTTTAACCTAAACCAATGTCACGATGTTTGGATGATTCTTTCTAGGTGTTACTTAAGGGTGAGTAAAATCAAACCAAAACCGAAAAAATTTAGTTCAGCTTTTTTAGTTTTCGGTGTGTATTCATTTTTTGAATCCAGTTTTCAGTTTTGTGCCTTAAAAAGTAATTTGGTTAAAGCTGAAATAATAAAAAAATAAAAAACATTTTTTCTATATTTTTCATTTTGTATAGTTAAGTTTTAAAAGTAAATGTTAGAACTGTATTTTTTGTTTTTCTTATTTTAGTATAAAAAATATATGTCATACATCATTCATCAATATTTAGTTTTTTGAATTTTTATTATGTTTTTTTTATGAAGTAATGCTGATTACATTTATTCTGCTTGTATTTTGCATTTCCTAGAAATCTTATATTATATTTATAATTTCTCTTTTGTATTATGTTATTTGGGATCTTGTTGAGGTTGTTTGGTTTATAATTTGTATTAAGTTTTGCTTATTGAGAATCCAAAAAATCTAATGCATTTATAAATTCAAAAAAAAATCAGTTTATTTGGGTATAAACTGAAACCGAACTGAATTATTTCGATTAATTCAGTTCGGTTACTTTCAACTATTTGGTTTCATTTTGGTTTTAAAAATTTCGCTTTTCGGTTATTTCGGATTTTAACAAAAACCAAATGATCACCCCTAATGGTACCAATATTAGGATGGGACAACACTTACACTCTTAGATGTAAACTTAAGCATCTTCACTCTGGAATGCCTTTCCTATTGTTGCAGCGTTATTCAAACCATCTCAATTATGATGAGAAGACATGAACGTCTTACTATGGAACCCATTAAATCTTGATTCAACACATTATGAGTTGCTAGTCTATTTCCCAGGTTAAACTCACATTGGTCACACTCAGGGGTGTCTGAATGGAGAAATTTTTAGGTGAATCTAATTTTTCATATCATTTATGATCTCACCAATCATTAGCAGATACATAATGTTTGACATGTAGATGACTGATAAAAAATTGTTTTTAATTTTATGTACTTTCTTAATTTTGCAAGTTGGGGAAAAAAAATAACAAATATGAGACCACATTTGTGGTCTCATCAAGTTGAGATTAAAAATTTCCCTTCGCGAAAAGTTCAAGATTGAAAATCCCAGGACCGAGACCAAAAAATATCCGAGACTGGGACGATATTTGAGAAAGCCTCCGAGAATCCTGGTCTTCGTCTCGATCCTACATATATACAAAAAAAAATTTGAGGCCTGGACTGCACTCTTAAAAAAAAACAAGACATTTGGAGAGTTGAAGATTGAAGTTCTAGGCTCAAACCGCACAGCCCAAACCCACGAATTTCCAACTCTGTTCTTCTTCCTCCACAAAGGGGTGTTCAAAGCTGTCCCGTCCCGGTATGAATTATTTTTTTTTTAAAAAAAGAATGCAAACTAACCCACCCAATCTTCATGTCAGAAAAAAAAAAAAAGCCAAAAGCACACCCCAGCCCAAAGCCCATGAGTCATTTTGAGTTTAGAAAATCAACCCTGTGTCAGTCCCACGCCCTCTCTCATCTCTCTTCACTTCTCTCTCACAGTCTCACCTCCGCTTCCGTTTCCCTCCGTCCTCTCTCGCTGTCACGCTCCATACGCCTCCACCTCCGCTTCCAGCCGTCGCTCCCTCATCTTTGGGTTCATGCCGTCAGATTTTCGAAGCTTGTGCTTGTGGGGAAGTGTCTCTGTCGATTTGTGAAGCTTGTGGTTCATATTTGATGGCAGCTTCAGCGGCGTCGGCTTAGACACTCATTGCACCGATTTCTTATGCAGACACCATGGTAAGATGGGAGCTTGTTAGAAGACTCTATACTTGCTGATTTTTTTTGGGTTGTTTGGAGAAAATGACTGGATTTGGTTTCTGCTTATTGGTAATTAGTAATCACTAATGGGTATTATGCTCTAATTGTTGAGTTTGAATTTTGGTTTTATATGAATTTACACTGTTGGTTGAATTGAATAAACTGGCTGCAGGTTTTACTTCTAATGCCATAATTTGAGATAAATCTAACACCCAAAGTTGGAATATCTAGACGTACTTCTATAGTGGGGTATGCAAATTCCCCAAGGTTTTGAAAAGAAGTGCACTTCATCTGTTTGATTTAATGCTGCAATGATGTTGCATCTCTCAACACATAGGAATTAGACAACCCATTTGGGAAAATAGGTTTCTGGTTCAATCTTTTATGACATTTAGTAACATGGCCTTGAGATTTAATAAGCTACTCTGCAGTGGCACTCGTATGGGATCTAAGAAATCTGGTGCTATGAATTTCAACTTTATGCTATATCACTCTTTGGAAGAATCATTTTCTTCCCAAGATGTGTTGCCTTTGAAATGGTATGAGAACATGGTTCCAAGGATTTCGCAGCTGACTCATTTGCTGAAAGACGTGGATGCCATTAATGGAAGGCTTGTTGATGTTACCAGTAATTCCACCATTGTTGATGATAAAATCCAACATGAAATGAGTACTTTGAAATCGTTGGTCCGGGCCTTTATTGGGTCTCCATCAATTCAGCAAAAGGTGAAACATGCACAGAAAACAAGTCAAGATTCAACTTCTCCTTTCAGTAAAGCAAGTGCCAGAGAGCCTATGGTTGTTGATTCACTCACTAAAATAAGCAATTTTCTCAATGTCACTGCTCAACAAAGGAAATCAGTTCGCTTAACAGTGTGTCCCCAAGTGACCCAGCACCGTGTATGGACAGGTGCACTTGAGGAGATTCTGAATGGCATGAAAGTTGATTTGGATTTGTTAGCTGCTCGAGGATCAAGTGAAGGTACTTTGATGGGCGAGCAAATTGTTCACAACTGCTTGAAATTTCTCACTGAAACTGCAGCTTCCTCTGATCCTGACACTGCTTCATGGATGAAACTCACACCGTCTAAAACTCTTGATCCCTCTAATCCCCACAAATGGGAAGATATTCTTGAGATGTTCAATGACTTGATTGAATGTTTCAGAAGCGAAACTATGCTCAAGTTGCACGTGGCGAAGCTTGAGGTAATGAAGGAGGGTCTATCTCAAATAAAAGATGTTATACTCGACAATAGTATCGGATACAAGGAAGCTAGACATCAAGAAAATCTAGTACAGAAGAAGCTCACCAAAACATTGGGACACTCATCTAGGTGTTTGTTCACCCTATTGTTATATTACCTATTCAGAAGAGTTTCAGATATTGAAGTGGATATACGTGGTGGAATTTATGAAAATGGAAGTACAGATAGGTTTTGCTTGTCCATGGGAAGAATCTTGACCTCAGATGATGAGAAAATGATTGGGCGTGGTGTGAAGCAGCTAGACCAAGCACTTGGAGTGTTCAAGTTTGTCTGGGAAACTGCAAAAATGAAAGGTAACTTGGATCTGGAAGGTCATATATGGTGTGTTAGAGCAGAAGACAGGATTCTGAAGTACAGAGGGAACATGTACTTCGTCCATGGTATTAGCCTTTGAGAAAATTAATATTGGCTTGCCATAACTTGCACACTGCTTCTATGGTGATTCTTTCATTACTGGTTTTCAGAAGAATGATGGAACTCCCACAATGAGTTGGTTTACTTCATTCTGGACCCATATTTCTTGTCCCACTTTGTTTATACTAGTAGGTGGAGAAGCAAAGAAACCTGTTGATTTGCTGATAAAAAAGTTAAAATTTGATTTGTGGATTGTTAGATATACTTGTTTTGAAAAATTAAAAGGAGGGTGGGTTTGCTTCTGATTCTTAATTTTTTGGTTTTTTAATTTTTCTTTTTCAGGATTTCAAACTATTGAAGGTGGTGTTTGTTATGAAAATATTCTAATAAATTACTCTTTGCTCAAGAACACTTTCCTTTTTTTCCTCTAATAAATGAAAAGGGTCTAATCAAATAATATGGGAGATGATAAATTGTTTTTTTGGTACAAGATGATAAATTTTTCTTCTCAGATTAAAAATAGTCTTTTCTCTTGAAAGAAACTGAGCCCAGATCCTCCTGCATGGACCAAAGGTCCTCTAAATAAATACTCTCACTATTGCTTCGCTTATTGGGCCTTTTGGGGTATGTTAGGCCTGGTTTACAACCACATGATTTAGTTTACGTTATAATTATAATATTAAAATGGACGCTAAAGCATGCAATGGAAGTGTTTATGAAATTGTTGGCAAAAAAGAAGGTTATGAAATTATTTCAATTTAATCTCAAATAAAAGGAATGGAATTCATCATCCTCTTTAGCATCAAACATGCAAAAACGGAACATCATGACTAAATGATAACATGACCATACCCAATATTGGTGCAGAGCTAACTTCCCGCAAAGATTGGATAGAAATATTTCTTTGAAATAATAATGCTCTCCTAAATTTATGACCTATTTGGGAAGTTGGTCTCGGTCTTAAATATAGGACATAATTCTAATATTTGTCAACTTTTTCCCAAAATATCCATATCAATGCCGTTCAAACAATAACTAAAGAGATGGTGAGAATAAGATAAGATGATTGTGGTGTTTTAGAAAAAAATATACCACTCCGTTCCTTATTATAAGTCCACCCTAACTACTTCTCACATATCAAGGAGTGGAAGTTATAGCATGAAATATATCATATTTTTCCAACTTTACCCTCATTTAATAATAGGTGTTAAAATAATATTGTATACATTATAACCCTTCTCTCTCATCTTCCCTATTTCCAATATAAGGGTAAAATAGTCACATTAGCATTAATTGATCCTAAAGTGGACTTATATTTTGGAACAAAATAATTGTGGTAGTTGAACTTATAATAAGGAACGGAGTGGTATCATACTAACTAATATAACTAACATCCTTAATTAAATCAATTAGTTATATATGTCTTATATTTAGGACTGGATGTAGTAAAATATTAAATATAATAACTTATTATTATTTGATTATAAGTAATAATCAGGCCTTTTTTCTAATTTAAGTATTAAAAAGAAGATATTTTAATAATTTTAATAAATGATAAATAAACCAATGAAAATGTGAGAAAATGATTTTAATAAAAAAAAAAGATGTTTTACACACATAAATGGGGAAAATCACTTTTTATATAAATATAGATTTGATTTATCTATTTAATATTTAATCGAATATTCATATATTTCATATTTTATATAAATTTAAAAAGAGAATGTTAAAAATAATTCATAGATTGATTTGAAATTTAAATTTATATTTAAATGTTGGTAGAGGATAAAATAGCCAATTTAAAACTTTTGGTATCAAAGCTAATGCATGTTCATTTGACCTAGTTTAGAATGCGCCTTTGTGTTTGATATAAGAAAATTTGCAAAACCAATGCTTGTGCACTAGTAGCACATCCCTAGTCTCAATTGACCTAGTTTAGAATGCGCCTCTGTGTTTGATATAAGAAAATTTGTAAAACCAAGACTTGTGCACTAGTGGCACAACCGTAGTCTCATTTGAGGAGTCGATTATTGAATGCTTAAACTAATCTAAATATAAAGAAAGCAAGTAAACCGGGGGTTTGATCATTGAAATATCTTTTTAGTGTTTTTGAGTTACGGGAATATAAAGAAACTTGTTTTTGAGTTTTTAGATAGGAAAGCAGAGTAAATTGTGTTGGGAAAATCTTTTAATGAAATTAGGGTCTCTTGGTGAAAACAATGCAACATTCCTAGCCTCTTTAATTGATTAGGAGTGAAAAATCTAAATCCAAGTGTAAAAAATCAAAGGAATCACCTAAGTTCAATTAACCTAACTACTAATTGATTCACGCATCGCATGCACAATTAGTCAACTAAACAATTGTTAAAAACCGCTTGGTAATGAAAATTCTTGACAATACATAATGAATCTCCTCTTGAAGTTATAATTTAACCTTTCAATAATAGATCTAGTGTCTGATGCTAAGTACAAACAAGTAAATGCATTAATCCAAGCTAAGAATCCAAAGTAGATAATTAATGCTACCACATCCATTGAATAATGCCAAGTAACAAACACTAAGGTTCATACAAGTAAAAGCAATGGCTTAATTACAAGTAAGACTCAATAGAAATCTACCACTAAGAATGGAAATCAAAGCATCTTTTGTTCCATAACTGCAAATCAAACAAAAACAATAAGGAATCTGTATCAATAACATAATCTAGAATTAAAGAAGTTACAGAACTCCCATAATTAAGCATTGAAGCTCATATTACCAGTCATGACCAAGAACCGCCCAAACTCAGCCTCTCATTGCCTCTACTCCGCTCCAATTAACACACAGGAGCTGTTCAACCTTGGTTCTATTGAATAGGCTCGAAAGCGCATTCTAAGAATGAGGTAATGATATGTTTGATGTCTAAGAAAAGTGTGTGGATTGGATTCATCCATGTTGCTTACCAAGAACGTAGGAGATTTGCATCTAAGTAACAGACTCTGATGCATGAATCTCTTATGATTTTTTAAATCAACACTACTACAAAAAACAGTATTTACGTCCCCATTTCACGTCTCTTTTTTAAATATAAGATGTAGAAAAAAGGCGGTGGCAAAATTGTAAATATATTGAAAAGTTTTAACGTCTCTTTTTTAAATATTAGACGTTGATTCTCTAAAAAAGAGCGCGCAAACACAAAATTTAACTGGAGTGGGCGGGGAAATAAGTTTCCACGTCTCACATATAATATGAGACGTGGAAAGTAGCTTTTCCACGTCTCACATTTAAGTGTGAGACGTGGAAAAGCTGCTGGGATTTTTTTAAAAAAAAAATTAAAAGCTTTCACGTCTCACATTATATATGAGACGTGAAAAAGCTGATGGGATTTTTTTAAAAAAAAAAATTTAGAGCTGGGATTTTTTTAAAAAAAAAAAATTAACAACTTTCACGTCTCACATTTATATGTGAGACGTGAAAGAGCTGATGGGATTTTTTTAAAGAAAAATTAAGAACTTTCACGTCTCACATTAAATATGAGACGTGAAAGAGTGCTGGGAATTTTTTTAAAAAAATAAAATTAAAAACTTTCACATCTCATATTTATATATGAGACGTGAAAGAGCTGATAGTAAGGAGCTTTCACGTCTCACTTCTAGGAGTGAGACGTTAAAACTCTCAAAACTTTAACCATTTTCGCGTCTTGTTCTTCATTTCCCCTTCCCATTTCTCTCTTCTCTCTTCTCTCTCAGATCCTCCGTCTCTGTCAACCTGCACCTATTTCACTCTCTCCTTCAACCTCCTCACCAATCCTCCCCAACCTGTAACTCTCTACATGGACACAGGCAGCGATCTCGTCTGGTTTCTTCCTTCGGATGCGTCTTCTGTGAAGGAAAATAAAAACCCTAGCCTTTTCCTTAAACCTCCTAACATCTCTCAAATTCAAACTGTTTACTGTAAATCACCTGCATGTTCCGCTGTTCCTGTAAACCGTTTCCTATGCAATTTCTCGTTGTGCAATGGAATCGATTGAAATTTCTGACTGTTCTTCTTTTTGTTGCCCAGAAGTTCCTTCTCCCTCAGCAGCGTGCCAAGCAGGTAAAAGGAAAATGAGTTTTCGAGCGATGGGTAGCCCAGAAGTTCCATGTAACACCTGATTCAAGGTCAAGTGAACTTTCTCTTCTCACTCCTACCCTTTGTTTCTCTGGTTCGAGTGGATTTCAGAAAGGTTTGATTTAGGGCTTGGGGGATTATGAGAATTTTAAACTAATGAAAGGAAAGATAAAGTTTCGATTTAAAGGTTTCTTGAAGGAATTTTTTTAAAATAAATTATGTTAGTCGGATTCCTTGAACTCACTTTTGTGGCCTCTATTCACTGACGAATTTTCCTCTGATTTCAACCTAGACAGTTTATATATATGGTGTGTGTAGAGATATATATATTTATTTATATATTTTATAGCTGTTCAATGAAGTAATTTTCGCATGTTTGAATGTGGCTTTGGTTCACTGGACAGGGTGCATGCGCACAGAATGTATTGGATTCTGTTATATCTGCGCTTCTGGATGATAAGAATCGCAAGTTCATTTATGTTGAGATGGTAAAGCACTTTCCGTTCTGGTGAAAATTCTTAAAGAAAAAATGTTGGATCTTTAGAAAGGTTAACTTTAACCTTTTCCTTTTCAGGCATTTTTCCAGAGATGGTGGAAACAACAAAGAAAGGCAATGAAAATTAAGGTGAAGGAACTTGTCAACTCCGGTCAGCTAGAATTCATGTGATCATTTAATGCTTTTATTTCACCTGTCACTCTGTCAGTAGCTAATGATTATTTTGTAGATCAAAGATGAGTTCTACTGTCTCTTTCTACTTTTTAGAATAGAAACTTGGTAAGATTATACATGAATTGATGACTGATAGTCGGCTTGCTTTCTGCTTTTCTTTCTTTTATTTGGTTGGTTTTTTTTGAAGAAATGGGGGTATGTGTATGCATGATGAGGCCACCCCACATTATATTGATCTAATTGATCAGACAACTCTGGGGCATCAATTCATCAAAGAGGAATTTGGTAAGTTTCCAAGAGTTGGCTGGCAGATTGATCCTTTTGGCCATTCTGCAGTTCAGGCTTATTTGCTTGGTGCTGAGGTGTGTCTTTATTTAACCTGTAGAAATATATTGTGCATTCCAAGAGTTATTCTGCATGCTGGCAACCTCCGAGTTCCATATAGGTATTTCTTTCTTAAAATGGTCTGGCTGCAGCAATCAAGAAGTTAGATGCTAGTAAACAACTTGATGATGAACTTTTAGCCCACTTATCCTTGATGGCTTACTATATTTTCTCTGTTAATTGCAATGGTTTAGCCATTAGTCAATGGGATTTTAAACTTTCAGGTTTCCATAGTATCAAGGCTGAAGCATGAAAATTTTGTTCAATTACTTGGTTATTGTGTTTATGGAAGTTCTCGTGTTCTTGCTTATGAGTTTGCATCTAATGGATCTCTTCATGATATTTTACATGGTACATAATTTTCCTTTTTAGCTTTTTTAGTTTGCATTTTAATTGCTTCTTTTGAAAATTTAACATTTGTTGAGTTAATTTTTTAGTATATTAGAGAAAATGGGAAGCTTACTGGAATTTTTTAATGTGATATTGGCTAATATTGATGCCATATGAAATTGAGAGATATATCTGATGTAATATTTAACTGTTGCCATTTTACATTCAGGCAGAAAAGGTGTTAAAGGGGCCAACCTCGTCCTGTCCTGTCATGGGCACACCCAAAGCTGTTGCTGATACAAGACTAGGAGGAGAGTACCCACCCAAAGCTGTTGCTAAGGTGTTTACCAGTCTTTCTTCCTATTTTTATGTGGTGTAGCATTTTCCTTACTGGGTTGTGTGGACTGTATGTTAGTTTATTAAATCAGAATAGGACCTGAAGTTATTGACGACACTCATATGAACTGTCAAAGTCTGCCAATTGAGCTTACTGTGGATGGCTAGCAGTTGAGTTTGATATTGGAAGTTTGTGTCATGCATGTGACCAAATTTTGAATCTAAAACTCAGTTTTATCATCCTCTCCAATTTGAAATTAATAGTTACATGAATATTTAGTTAAGCAGTACAAGTCTCATTTGACTAAAAGAAAAAAGAAATCAGTTTAATACTTGACTAGATGATTTAGCTAATTTGTTCACTTAAGTGACATTCTTTTCCTTTGACTACCATTTCTAGCTTCCTACCTTGTATAATTATAACATATTTACTTTAGATTTGAGTGCTATTCTATTTCTGTTAAATGAGTATCTGAATTCACAGAATACCTGGCAACTTTTTAGAGTTGGGTGTGATATTTCTGATGGCTTCTTTATGCACCGAACAATTCCTACATTTGTCCCTGCCACCCCCTTTTCTAAGAATTCTATGTTTTGTTGTATTTCATGGTTTGCTTGTTGCAGAATTTTTTTGTGGGGCTTATTTTCAATAGATTGTATCCTTAATTGATGTATTTTGTAAAATTTCAGGGCGCAATCCTTCTCAGCAATTCAGGTTTGTAAATGACCTATTAACTGAAAATTTGAAATCCTCACAAGGATTCTTGAATCCATCACTCATTTTTGTGCATCAAATTCTAATCTACACAATTTTAGGGTTTCTCAATCATCCTTGTTGTGTGAATTTTGTTCTGCCAGTCAAAAGGCTGCTAAGCTTTCTTACATTTCATTTAGACACTATCCTGTTTCTATTTTGGAATCATGCCCATAGGAGCTATGCTAGTACCATTCTGTTGTCCAGTGAACCCTGCCAATTATTCTATCACCTTACCAAATTATAAACATTAAAGACTTTGTGTATTTTTTTCGTTTCTTTGTCACGTTATGAAGCCAAAAACAGAACATGAATTCATATAGGCAAAGGTACATGAATTCATATGTGTCCACATTTTGAATTTTAAAACTAATTGGTATTGAACTTGAAATTGTGTTATTAGAGATATATTTCAGAGTTTTACATGATTATGTTGTGTGTCAGGTGGGTGATGGAGACACTGATCATTATTGCTGGCAAAGCCCAAAGGACATAACAACATCAAGGCAAGCTTACAAGGTGGATGAAGGTTAATTGGTGTTTGAAATTTGAAATTTCATTTTTACATATTGAAATTATTTTTTTCTGGTTTCCATGTATTGTAGTGTAATGAAGAATGTTTCACAGGTATGCTTACCCACTTCTGATGTAGGACTCGTACATATCATGTGGAGGTGATGCTATGGCTGTGAAGAGTGGGTGGGATGAATGTAGGATTGCTTATGGTTAGTTTTTTTTTTTTTTAATTATCCCATATTTTTAGGATCAAAGTTGTAATATAACATTTTTGTAATATTAGTTTGGATATAAATAATAAAATTAGTTCATTTTTTTTTCCATTTTAAGTGTTATATTTCTATTATTCAGATAAAATATTAGGGTTTTTTTTATTAGGGTAATCATTCTAATTAAAATATATTCTTTTTTTTTTAAAAAAAAAAGACTTTCCACGTCTCTTATTTGATAAGAGATGTGGAAAGTCTCCACTTTTCACGTCTCTTTTTTGAAAAAGAGATGTAAAAAGTTTTTTTTTTTTTTTAAAAATGACTTTTCACATCTCTTATTTGAAAGAGAGATGTGGAAAGTGGACTTTCCACGTCTCTTTTCTGAAAAAGAGACGTGAAAAGTTTTTTTTTTTTTTAAAAAAATGACTTTTCACATCTCTTATTTGAAAGAGAGATGTGGAAAGTGGACACTTTCCACGTCTCTTATTTGAAAAAGAGACGTGGAAAGTCCCCACTTTCAACGTCTCTTTTTTTTACGTCTCCCCAATCCACGTCTCACCAAAAAGAGACGTGAAAAGTCCAAAAAAAGAGACGAGAAAAGTGTTTTCTGTAGTAGTGCAATTAGCTCTATTCCACACTTTCTCCCAAACCTTGGATGTAACATGCATTCCTTCTTAAAAAAAATGTTTGTACCTGAAACTATTCAATAAACGTCCTTTTTATTTTCAAAGATATTGTTTTGTCTTTTTGCCAAAAAAATATTGTATATTAAGTGTGAAGATCTAATTTAATCTTAATATAAACGTTCAATAAACTATTTAATACTAATTTAATCTTAATATAACTGTTCAATAAACTATTTAATAAACTCTTCCTCAACACTATTATTTTCCACTCATTTTAGAGACAAATAACAGGAATCTAAGTAAGCATCTAACCTTTTCATGTGGAGATGGTGAACTAAAAAGAAGAGAAGGCTTACGAATGCATTGTAAGCATTTAAGACGGAGCATGTAGGGGAAAAAGTCGTTTTCAGACACACCTTTTGAAGGGTCAACTATTGCTCTTATTTGTTAGTTTTGCGTGGTAGATTGAGTGTTGATCCAGAAATGATATCCTAATCGATGTACGAACTAAGAAGCTGGTTTAGACTTCACCAAGAAGGTTTCGTGGTCTGCTCTCTTTGGGTATATGTGCTGGGATATTTGGGCCAATCGATGTAGCAGGCTCTTTGGAGGTATCACAAATGGTGGTGTTTGCAACCCGAATCATAGTTTCTTTAGAGCCTGCGCAGATCAGGACATGTTGAAATATTCTTCCTTTAAGGTGAATTGATCGTCAGACTTAAATGCAACTGCAAACAGTGGGGAGGATTGTTGGCGTCACTACCCAATTTGTTGTAATTCAGTTCATCATCCATCTTCTCTCCATTGTTATGCAAATCCGGTTAGCAACAGCACCTGCAAAAATCCAAATAAATAGCTCGAGTCGTGCCCTTAGGGGCACTATCCTTAAGAGCTATTTCGCAACCACCGGCAAAAGAAGTTGCGGCACTCCCCAGGATTAAACGAACTCTTCCTATATAAAATATAAGGAGCAAAACTATGGAAGATATTTCACTCAATCAAAGCTGAAATATTCAATAGGAGGAAGAGGATGTCAAAGCTCAAAACTCATGCACTGAACCTCTAGCTTCGTATGCCTCATAATCATATAGGCCTCTTTTTTTACATGAAATCTGGGCAGCCCTCCCGTAAATGATACAACACCATTTTATTATAATTCCAAGCCATTAATAAAATTAAATCATCGGTTTCACACGTTGGCATTGAAACAAAACAAATAAAGCATTTGAATACCATTATAGTATAATGTTAGAACATAAAACGTACAAATGAATCAATCAATTCTTCCGTTTGGTTTTCATTAAATAGCATTAATCATTAATTTGAATTTCACTCTTTAAAATTCAAAACCCATAACTAGGGGTGGAAACAGGTTAGGCCCTTAACAGGGGCCTTAGACTTGGCCTATTCCAGGCCTATCCAGGCCCAGGTTTAACAGGCCACAGGCCCAGGCCTAGGCTTTTTTTTAAAGCCTATTTAACTAAACAGGCCAAGCCCATGCCTTTTAAAAAAGCTTATTAGGACTAACAGGCCGGCCTATGCATGTTATATTTTAAAAAAATATTTTAGTAAGATTACATTTATACCCTTAATTTGAAATAAAATTACGTATGTATATATTTAGGTTCTTTTCCACCATTCTTAGTGGCACCTCCATTCTCATCCAAGTGTTCTCACTTTTCACTGACTCTCAATGTTTCCCTTTCTCTTGTTGGTTGTATCGGACTTTAGTTTTATTGCTTTGTATTTCCTTTGTCTTTTAAAATCTTGTTGCTTTTGCATCGGAGTTGTGTTTTTGCATTGTTGCTGTGTATCATACCATTGTTTATCATAACAGGCCTTTTAACAGGCTTCAGGTCAGGCCTTGTCTGTAAACAGGCCAGGCTCAGGCCTAAAGAAAAGGCCTATTACAGGCTTCAGGCCAGGCTCAGGCCAATCAACTATACAACAGGCCAGGCCTATTTATGACCAGGCCAGGTCAGGCCTGGTCTATTTCCACCCCTACCCATAACCGTCCAAAAATCCCATGAAATCCCATGATTAAAGGCTACAAAATATCATGAATATTGCATCATCAATATCCCACTATTAAGCTATTAAATATGACATTTATGGTGTTCCACAAAACCATTTAGTAATTGGTGTCCATTCCATATGTTAACTTGCACATAAAGGGTGAAGAATATTAGCCGGATTTCACCTTAAGTGGCCCCTTTTTTGTGCAAGTTCATTCTTCCTCTTGACCTATTAATTAGTCCAAATTCACTTATAACTTGGATCCCCACAATCCCAAATAATGTGGGACTTGTTCCTTACGACACACCAACTAAAAATTGCCAACAAGGATAATGTCCAGATGTTTGTGGATGGTTCGGTCTTGGAGGATGGTAGAAGTGGGTGTGGAGGAGTCATTCAAAACCAAAATGGGGACTGGATTGTAGGCTTTTGCTGCAAGTTGACGAATGTTCCACCAGCAATTGCTGAGCTATTAGGATTCATTCAAGGTCTGACTTTATGCTGGTCAAAAGGTCTTAGGAACATTGTTTTATTCTCAGACTGTATAGAAGCAATTAATTTGCTAGTGAGAGGGTGTGAGGTGACTCATCCCTTCATTGATTTAGTTAATGATACCAGGTTACTTATGCATAGGGAGTGGATAGTTAAAGTTGTTCATGTTTGTAGCGAACAAACTCATGTAGCGGATCAGCTAGCAAAGTTCTCACATAGGATAGAGGGCACTGTAACTATCTTTGATCAACAACCTCTTGACATTTATCAGGTGGGTTTTGATGAAGGATATAAGCTTCTAATTTGAAGGAATTTTGTTGTAACTTTATTGTAAGATAATGATATCCAGTGTTTATTCAAAAAAAAAAAAAAAGAAATGATATCCTAGGCAGAATGTGGTAAGGGAGTATGGGGTGTTAAAATCATTGTAATTAAACCCGGCCCGGAACCCGCCCACCCGGGTGCCAGACCGGGCGCTAACCCGGGGGCAGAACGGCCCGGTCAAAACCCGGGAAACCCGTTCTGACCCGGTCAAAACTCGGTCGACCCGGCGGGTTAGGAGGGTCAACCCGGTCCTTTTTTTAAAATGATATTTTTTTATTTAATATTATTATAATGATGAAAAGTTGAAGGTGAAAATATTTTGTTATCATATATCTATTTTGATATGATAAATAGTTAATACTAGGTACTAATTGGTTGCTAACCATTTTGTGTCATTAGATAGTAGTATAATATGATATGATGATGTCATTTTGTCAAAGAATCTTGTAAACAATGTTGATACTTGGATTATTTTTTGGTTAATGATTCAAAATGGTAAGTGAAGTTATTGTTTGGATTTTTTGAAATTATTGTTAGTTGGATAATTTTTTGGTTAATTTTTTATTCTTCATCGGGCTGACTCACGGGTTAGTTACGTATTGACCCTCTGACCCTCTGCCTCAACCAGACTAGTTACCGGTCCGGATTTAATTACCTTGATTAAAATTAAAAGAGCGCTTGCATATGATCGTAAGTATAAGATATGTAATAGAGAAGATGATGGAGATGAAAACTTTCTATCTGACACCGCTCTTTGCGTTTGTCTTATATTGAACAATCTTGTGTTGAAAATTTAAAATATAAAAAATAAATTAAAATTAAAATCGGGTGAAGTGTCTTTTTTTTTATGATGATTACATTCTCGATTTGATAATCTAAATTATAAATATTTTTAGTAATAAAGTTAAAATAAAACATGTGATGTTTAAATGGCCAACTCCATAAAAGCAACTAATAAAAGAGTCTCACACATTCATTTTCTCAGTTTCCTTTTTCTAATTAATTCGGATTTTGTGTCACTAAAAAAATTTAGAAATTGAAGTTGAAAAAAATACCTAGACGCTTCATGTAATTCTTTGTTGTAAGAAGAATGATGGAATCGGTATAAAAAAAGAGGGAGTATGATGGAACTCCATCAGTTACTTCAATTTCTTTTCTCGTTATGTTTATATAGGTAAGGAAATAAAGAATTCCATAAATGCGGTTAATAAAGGTAAAATTTGATTAGTAGATTGGTAGACCATGTCAGTTTTTTTTTTTTTTTTAAAAAAAAAATCAACAGGATCGCTGGCTTTGCTTTGGATTCTTGGTCTTGGTATGTTAATTTTTTTTCAGGATTTTAATCCATCCAAGGTGGTGTTTGTTATGAAAATATTCTAACAAATTATTATTTGTTCAAGAACAGTTTCCTTTTTTTTTTTCCTATAAGAAATGGAGGGTCTAATCAAATATATAGGAGATGATAATTTGTTTTTCTGGTGCAGGATGACAATTTTTTATTCTCAAAACAGTTTTTTCCCTTCGAGAACTCGGAGCCCAAATCCTCCAATATGTGCCCAAAAGTGTTGGGCCTGGTTTACTACCACATGCACATGATTTAGTTAAGTTATAATGTAATTATGATCTTAAATGGATGCCAGATAATTTAAATGGAAGTGTTTTATGAAATCAATATGCTATTTGATTTGACTTTAATCCAAAATTAAAGGAATGGAATTTATGAACATTCTTTAGCATCAAACTTGCCAAACTGGAACATGACCAAACCCAACAATGGGGCAGCGTGAACTACCCGCAAGGAATGGATTGGGTTATTTATATAAACAAATTATTTAGACAATTTTTTTGAATTCGAGGTGCTGTCACTAATAAATTATGTAGGTGGAATTGAACTCGTGACACTTCATTAAAAAAAAAATCATTTCACTAGGTTATATGTAAAATTGAACATATGATTTCCTACTTATAGAGAAAATTCACTCCTCGATAGAGAAAATTCACTCAGACAATTTAAACTTTCCTCCCTGGGTAAGCTACCACACACCCAATCTTGTTTTATTAGAGAAGATGTGAGATACCAAGTGAATTAGAAATTTAGACAAGAAAAAAAGTTTAAAATATGCAAATTTTATATATTATTAGAATTTGGAATATAAGCAAAGTGTGTTAGAGTGTCCCAAGCCAGTGGAAAAGGAAACAATGGATTGCTAACTTTTGGTATTTTTAATTAATTATTTAATAGTGGTTTTAGATTTTTAGTACCTCTACCAAATCTAAATTCGAATATTAATTTTAATTGGAATATTTTGTGAAGGATACCCTCAAGAGAATCCAAAATTGATAAAATGATAGTACACCTTTGTCGATGCTTTGTATATGGCATCCAGGTGTATTCGTCCCCCACTCACCTCCTTTATTTTACTTACAAATAAACCCATATCTAAATAATTATAAATACGTTTTTTAGCGAGCCTAGCATTTTGTCGTTATATGGGCACTTTTCAGTTTGTGTGGTCTGAATAATTTTGTTGATTACAACCTTGTAAAAATCGGACCGGAAGGTGAGTCGGAGAGGACATCGGGGCACAGTTCGTATGATCGGACCGATGACATAATAATTAAGAAAAAAAATATATGATTTTTAAATTTAAATTACATATAAACAAATTATGGTCCTTTCACCTCTTAATTTTTAATGAAAGACCATTGACCAAGAAATATATAGCCATTAGAGACTTATGAAACAAATCATTCTTGTCTTTAGCTAAGCAAAACAAAGAAGGCGTATAGGACCATTTGAGCATCACAGTTACAGAAATTTTTGTTGAGATAAGAAGAACTAAGAAGTTAGGAACACAAGCAATTTCTGTTATACAAAAGGTAAGAGATAAAATATGCAACTGATAAAAATTTCAAAAGAAATGTAAAATGTAGAAAGACAACAAGTGCTAAATATAGAATAAAAGTTTGGAAGAGACGTTAAACAACAACAATAGAGGAATGGTGAGAGAGATTATGTTCACCAATTGGTTGGAGTTTTGGAGATCAAATTTCACAGCCCTAAGATTTTCAAATGGCCGTTGGGGTTTTTAATTTGGGAGAAAGATATGAAGTTAATGAATTTGGGGATATAATTTGGGTTTTTTTTAAGAACTTAGGTTTTTTTGGGCTTGATTTTATTTTTTTTATCTTTCTTTTATTTCAGATTGGACCGCCCTGTTTTTATAAAACCGCTCCGGTTCCTGGTTTAACTCCGGTTTTCGGTTCAATGTCCGGCTGGAAACGGCCCGATCCGGCTTAACACGATAAAAGGCCAAACCATAAAATCCGAACCGACTTGTGGAGCGGTCGCGCGGTCCGACAGTCCGGTTCGGTCCGGTTCTTATAACCATGGTTAGAACTTCTTAGAACAAGCCTCAACTGGATGACACGTGTCCATTTTTTTATCATCTTCAAAAACAAGTGGAATCTAATGTTTAAAAACAAAAAAAATAATTTTTTTTAATCAATGATTAACGTATCCCCAACCCGACATAGGCACATCAAAGGTGAGACAGCTAGCCCGAGAGATTTAATGTTTCTTCATACCTAACACTAAGGATCAAACCCTAGACAGTTGGATAAGGGTAAATGAGTCCTTGTCCCTTAACCACACAACTCGGGTTAATTTTTTTTTTAAAGAATTAAATAATTAAAAAGTGATCCATCCAAGTGTCAAAAATCTTATTTGAAGTATCAAGACGCATAAAGCTAAGCATCTAATGTACAAATGTATTATTTTTATTATTAATAATTTAAAATGATCGATTTTATATGGTTAAAGTAGGGTTTACATTACGTCAGTTTTATGTAAATATTAAAGCTATTTGGATAATTAGTCTTAAACAAGAGATATCTAAAAGACATGATGAATGGTTGCAAAGTAGTGCACAATTATATTATTAATTATAAGTAAGTAGGCGTTTGCCGACCTTCTAAAATTTTTAGTTACATTTAATCAAAGGAATGTAAACTCCAAAAATTTGTAAGAAAATGTACAAGGCCTTTGGTAAAAAATAATTTTGAATAATAGCGATAAAATATTTCAAAATGTATGTTATGTTTAGTTTAATTTTTTAAAATCATGATACTAAATTCATACAAAAAATCATCATTCAACATTAATGGTAATTTGATAGGGGTTCGATGATTGCAGAAATAGTTTATAAAATTATTGGAAGGAGACTAAAATAATACTTTATATAATGTTAAAGAAGAAAACATATTTAGGTGTAACAAACAAAATCGTAGTTCGTACATGAATATGGGGTGAGTGACACCTCACAATTTGAATCTGTCGCAAACTCTTCGAAGTGACCCTTCACAGCAACATTGCCTGAATCCTGTCCCAATCTTTTTTAAAAAACTTATTTAATTATATAAATTTAATTTATATTAAAAAGGTTATTACATACATTGTTTCACTTTGATTTACTTTGCTTTAATTTTGGTCTCGATACATTCATATCATAGATTTTGGCTCTTGAAGGAACACAATAATCTAGGTTTTATCAAAATATAGGAACTAATATTTTAGACAAAAATAAACTAGATAGATCAAAACATATCTTTTTAAAGGATCGAACATTATATTAATAAATGGAAAATATAAAATTTGAACATTAAACATAAATTTTAGATTGTGTGTAACATTTTTGATCGTATAGTCATAAGTATTTCGGACATTTCCATATGTAAACCGCATATTGAAAGTGAGAAACTTTTATATAAATAAATATTTACTTTAATAATTAAACAATCCACAAATTGAAACCATCACCCAATCACAATTATAAATGTCACTTTGCGCAATAGCAAAGCTAATAACAAATCACTGTAATATAAGGAGAAAATTTATATCAAGTAATATAATGAGAAAATTTACTTTGAGTGTATTAGCAATGTTTTAAAAGCCGGACCGGAACTCGAGCCGGAAATAGTAACGGGTCATGGTTCAAACGGTTCAAACGGTCTGGCCGTTCGGTTGGGCCGGTGCCATAATATTTAATTGTAAATAATATATACGCATGAAAGTATAAATATAATTAATCTAATTTAATGAAAAGTTAATAAATTTTCAACATATCTTCTAGGTTCAATTTGATTTTTTTTTGGGCACATTGGCCAATTTTATTTTGTTACACAAAAACAATATTGTATATATTTATGATTAATTTTGTCCAACTAAATTTCAATATCAAATTACATAAATACTAGGGAAAATGACAAAACAATACCTTCTAAATTTTAAAATCTCAATAACTAATTTGACTAGAAGTATTAACAAGTTGAGTATATATATATTTTTTTTGGCCAACAGTTGAGTATATATATTGACATCTATTAACAAATACAAATCACATATTTGGGATGTTGAAATTTGGGAGGTATTTTTTATCATTCTCCCTAAATACTATAAGACTAATTTTATTTGAGTAGAAATATTAATGTTTTTGCGCAGAAAAGCTAGGAAAAGTTGCAAACTTCCTCTTATTCAATTGTATTAAAAATAAACTTTTATTAAGATGACCTTAACTAGTCATGCCTCGAAAGAAGGAAATCAGAGAAGTGACATACAACCCCTTTTATTCGGTGAATATTGTACATTAGCCAAATGCATTCTATTATCCATTGGTTATTGATTTTCTAGATAATGTAAAGCTTCACTTTATGACTTTATTATAATATCTGGCCTCTTTCACTTCTGTTTCTTTTTTGAATTTCAGATCTCCAGCGCCGGGCACCCCCTCAGTCGTTCAAAAATGCAAAATCCAGCCACCCTCATTTATCTATCTTTTGTGGAGTTTAGGTTCGATCGTATGGTCTTTTTTAATGTAGGGAGCTGCTTTTCTTCATCTCTTGTATGTTTTTCCTATTCATCTTATCTTCTCTTCTTTCTCCTGTTATCCTCGAAGGCTCTTTCTGTCTGCAAAAAATAGACGCCTGAAAAATTTTTAGACCGTCCGGTTATTGAAAATCCGGAACGGATCCCGGCCTAAAAGCGGATTCCGGTCTAATAGCGGCTGAAAGGCGGCTCATCTCGGTCCAACTTAGAAAACGGCTTCACTTGAAAACCAAGCCGGTGTCATCTCCGGCGACGGTCCGACCTGCCGGACCGTCCGGTCCGGCTCGGCTCCCAAAACACTGTGTATTAGGCAATGTTTTAAAAGCCGGACCGGATGTCGAGCCGGAAAGACGAGCGGGTCATGGTTCAAACGGTTGAAACGGTCGGGCCGGTAACGTAATAATTTAATAAAAAAATTATATATCAAATATAGTTAATATAATTTGTTTAAAATTTAACAAATGTTACAAAATACAAAATATCGTCAATGGTAGTATGATACGTCAACATACTTCAAATCAATTGAGACCAATTAAAAAACATTATCAGTCCTTAAGTTCTATTGGATTACTGCTGTAATTCCAACATATTTTAAGATACAAATCCCTAACAAATCCCTATACAAAGCTTTTCTTTATCGCTTAAGATATACTCTTAACATTCCACTACATATATCACAAACAATTATATGTATCATATTTTTTTCCCTGCATTGTTGAGAAGAAGATAAAAAGGGGGGAAATGAAAGTAGTGAGGTATTCAACAATAAAGAGCATAGGAACAAGGGGAATAAAACCAGGTTATAGGGCACCAGAAAAAGACAGCAATTTCAATTTTTTTTTTCAGGTTCTAGGGCACCAGAAAAAGGTGAATTAATCAAAAGAGTGTTTATTTAATTTTTGGGCTTTTGGGTTTTTTTAAATAATTCCATCAGGAAAAAAAATTGCTTGAATTTTGATTTTTTTTACCCGCCCGGTTCTTATATAACCGGTCCGTTCCCGGCCCAATAACGGTTCCCGGTCCAATAGCGGTTAAATAGAGGTCCAAAGCGGCTCAAATGGATAGATGGCCCAAAACAGAAATCCAACTCGCTCTTATGTCCGGCCGACGGTCCAACCGGTTGGACCGTCCGACTTGGTCCAGTTCTGAAAACCTTAGTATTAGGTCCAGTTTAAGTTCAATCAGTATACTCTTTGCTAACTGCTATGTGGACCTTTTAGTTTTAACACATCAGTGTTAACCTCTTTACCTCTTTTCATCTCCCTTTCTTTCCCAAATAAAAACCCTAAGAACACCGCAACAACAAAGATGGGAAAAAATTACGTGTCCTGCTCGTCCCTTCCCTTCCTCCTCTTCGTGAGATTACTACACATGGACGGTAGGAAGCAATTTCTACCATTAATTTATTACTGTTGTACCTTCTGCTTTCTTCTTACTTTTGGTAAAATCCCATATGATTTTTATTCCTAGCCCAACACCCTTTTTTATCTCACATGTATTCTTTTTGCCATGATTTCATTGCTTTTATTACTTTTCTACCATTCTTATTTTGCCATTATTTTATGTGTCCAACACCGTTTTCTCATTTTCATCTTTTATCTCACTCTAATTTTACTAAACCAAATCGACCTTTGGGAAAGAAGCTCCTTTGGGGTTTTTACTTGAGAAAGAAATGGAGTTAGAGAGAGGTAATGGTATTAACGATGATGTTTTAAAAGGTCTATGCGGTATTTAGTACTGGATGTATTGGTTGAATCGGGTCTAATATACTGGAGATAAGTTTTTTCCATAATAAAATTAGTACAAGTCACCTTGAAGATATGTACAAAATGCATGCATATAGATAATAAATTATTTAGATAATTTTTAAATGATTATAGATGTTTTAGGTTTTAATTTTAATAATTTTTCTTTTACAAGATGATAAAAGTAAGAAAATCTTTGACTTATGATTTCAATAAAATACAATTTATAGTTTGAACTGTTAAAATTGTACCCTTTATTTTAGCTACACTAAGTATTAGCCGGTAAAAAAAAAAAAAAAACTTTATTGAGTACTGACATTCTCGATTATTTACACCTCTCATTATTATTATTTTTTTGAATATTTTGCAAATTATGAGAAGAACGTGCATGGGGACACTTGATTAGTCATGATCAACTATCATATATGTTATTAATAATATTTAATAATAATATTTAATGGCAGTGGCGCAAATGGAACAAAAAATCTGCAGGACAAAAGTCAAAACCCATTCACTAGCTCATGAAAAACCACTAAATTAATTAACGATTCAATATTAACATTAACAAATATGTATGAATAATTATAACCAATGTATTATGAACATCTAAGAGAAAGGGTGAGAAAAATGACCGGAGAATAGTCAAAATAAATAATACAATAAAAGTTTTCTATGTACTATTCAATCAGATCCATATTATAAAAGGTAGTGAATCATATTATAAGAAGAATTAGTTAAATCATTTATTTTGGATAAAATTGATGTAATTTTCTGATTTTACCCTCATACTTCCTCTTGTCCTAATCATAAAATCACTTTAACTTTTTTTTTAGTCCAAAAAAAAAGTAATTTCAGTCCTAAAAAGAAATCTTTTTCCTCAAAACTAATTTATTTTACTTATAGACCAACCTATAATCTAATTTCATGTGACATATGTTAAAATTTAGTGGTCTAATTTGTTTCCTTAACTTCCACAAAAAAAATAAATTAAAGTGATCTTATATTTAGGACCGGAGGAGTATCATTTAGCATATATTCATATCTCCCCTCTTTGCATTTAAAACTCTCCAAAGGTAAAAATGGAAATCAAACATTTGTTATTTTGACTTTTTCATTTTACCTTCAAGTTAATACTACTTTTGTGAATCATAAAAAAAAATTCATATTACCTCTTATAATGTGGATCAGGGATAAATCACCAATCAACATCTGATCATCTAAGTTAATACTTTTTTTGTGATAAATTTAGGTACCACTTGTTGATACATCATTTATGAATAATTCTTCTTTGTTCCATTATAGGGTATGATCATAGAGAGGATTCAAGAGGTTTATGTGTCTTGGTGATGGAAGTCGGGACTATTGTCCAAGCGACCAAGCCTGAGGCTGATGAAAGAGAGACTGTGATGCCAAGGAAGGACTTTCCTGTGTGGGATTTGATATGCAAAGACCCTTTGCTCGTGAAGGCTGAAATCCATGAATGGTGTAATGGAGAAGATTTTGAGAGGATTTTAATTCAGTTGATCAACAAGATTTCTAGGGAAGAAGAAGCATCTTAGTTCATCTCGCCTAATTGTTTGGCATTTTTGTAACAGGGTCAGATGACATATATGACTTTTTTTGGCCATGATATGAACTATGAAGGGTCAAAAAATGATAAAATGGATAAATATTTTTCTCTCTAGTTTTGTCCCTTATTCCCTTTATATTCCTCTCTTTCTTATTATAGGACTTAGTTATTCTTTTTCTGAGAGAATAAGAAAGCTAATCACAATTATGGATGCATGTCACTTTGTGTAGGAGCAAAGCCACTACCTATATATTTTTATTTTGTAATCGACCATACAGAGTTTGTACCAAAAAGCTCTGTACCTGTAGATGATACCATTATGGATCTCTAAGTTTATATGCAACCATATATAGGTCCTTCTTACAGAGCTGAAGTTGTTTTTTTTGTGCTATTTTGGTTTATGTTTATGTTTGTACTTTCATAATATATGTCGTATGACTGTATGCCACCTTCCAATGATTCATTTGGTTACTCATCATGATTGGAAGTGTTTTCTGGTTAATTTCATCGAAGAGCAAGCATCTCACTCTCCTTATTAGAGCTTACATGTTACCTATGTCGTGAAGTTATCTCTTCAGAAGCTTCTAGAGGAGTGTTCTCGTGCAAAGATCAAGGTATGGCTGATTTCAATTATCATCAATCTCAGATAAAATCTGAAAACTTATGCTTACCTAACAGTTTCAATCATGGAGGACCAATAATGATCATTGGGCTGTTTTTATATCAGCCTCATATGCCAATTTTAGAATCAATACTAGGCCTATGGGCTTGGTCACATATTTATCTCTTTTGGATCCAATAATATTTACATGTTGTTTATGATCTTATGTTATAGTTTGTTTTATTTCAAATTTTATTTGTTTCCTTCATGTTTTGTTTGTACCTTCACGGACCTTCTATAGAAAGCCTTTATTTGTACTGTGATTTCATCTTAATGTAGTTGGCTTTATATGTGTGTGCGTGTGTATATATATATATAAGCCACTAAAAAATTGTTATAATATAATTAGTACACGTGGCCCTGAAGATAGGGACAAAGTCACAAAACTCAAAAGGCAGGCAATTTATGGGAAGTACATGCATGGGACGCTTGATTAGTCATGATCCACTATTATATGTATTGTTGGCAAAAAAAAAAAAAAAAAAAGATCCACTATTATATGTAATTAATATTTAATGGCGGGAACAGCAAATCTGCAAGACAAGGTTCATTGGTGCATGCAAAACCACCAAAGCAATTAAAGATTAAATATTAACATTAAATAATATTCATGAGTAATTATCACTATTTTTTTAACTTGATTGATGTATTATGTGTCTCTAAGAGAAAGGGTGACAAAAATGACAGAAGAGGCACCATGAATCACTCATTTGATTTTTAAATTTTAAATTTTAAAAAATCCAGCTTTTTATGATCTTAAACTTCTCTCTCCATTGATAAATATTTGAGTTAGTGGGAAGGTTGGTTTTGATTGTAAATATATTATCTAAATCTGCTTTATTTTTAGAATTTATAGTTTCCTTCAAACTATTTATATGAATTGCATATATGAAAACGATATTTTCATCAATGACAGTAATTTCAATATAAATACTAAAGAATGTAAATTTAAAAACTAACAAATAACTAACTTTCTTAATTTTTATAAATTAATTATGTAGCCTGTATTTAGGATAATCCCACATAATAATTCAATTGTTGAAATCATAATATGTGATAAATAACTCAATTATTTAAAGCACACCATCAATAATCCCTTGTTTATCATTAAACTACTAAAGAATGTAAATTTAAAAACTAACAAATAACTAACTTTCTTAATTTTTATAAATTAATTATGTAGCCCTGTATTTAGGATCCCGCATAATAATTCAATTGTTGAAATCATAATCATAACTCAATTATTTAAAGCACACCATCAATAATCCCTTTTTTATCATTAAACTACTCATATTTTCTATATCAAAGTTAACCTTCTTTGTCAGGTACTGGTAGTGCAGTTCAATGTCACTAATAAACACTCTTATAAGGCTCTTTTAAATGTGAGGTTGTAATTTGCTCAAAAAAATGTGAGGTTGTAAGTTTAAGTATATATGAATATACTGCGTGTAAATTAGTCAATTATTTAGATATTTAATGGTAAAATAAAGAAAGCGTTAAAATCGATCGGGTGGTCCAAACAATTATATTTGTGGTTAAAGAAATCAATTCAACAAGCTGACCAAAGTCTAATTACTTTGAAATTAATTTCTCTGAGAGAAAACATTGGTCATAATCAACCAGAGAAAATTTAACGGATTTTGCCCCCAAGAAATTATATTTTATCCACGTTTAGTCATTTTCTATAGATTAGATTTGGTAAAACAAAAGAATATGGTCTCCGAAATTCTGATCACAGAGACATCTCACATGCAAAAGCAAGTCAAGACTCAAAAGTCCCATTTGTCCAGTTAATTATAAAAATATAATTCTAGTAACTCAATTTATTATTTAATAGGAAACTTATGACCAAGACGTATGACTATCCACCTTAAAAACAGTAAGGCTAATATGTATAAAAAAAAAAAAAACAGTTAGGCTAATTATGATTGCCGTAAAATAAACTTGTATTTTGTTATTATTTTTCATAATAATAAAGGCAGTTTTAAAAGTTGTGCTAGCAATTAGAACCATGTTGGTTTGCAAGTTAATTAAGTTGATAAGAATGTAATATGACAAAAAAATCTTATTAGTAAGTAATTTATTTTTTTGGTTTGATTAGTGAGTAATTTATGAGTACCTTTATTAATACTCTTTAATCGGTGTGGCTCACAAATCTTCATTAATCAATTTCAAAATTTAACTAATATGTTATTTGATTATATTTATAAGTGACTTTTAAATTGTCTCACACTAACAAAACAACCTTAAATTTTGCCTTAAAATAAAAAAAAAACTTTAAAATTGTATCCTTTTTAATATATATTATATAATAATAAATGAATGATAAATATGTACAATTACACAAATATTTTAATAATGTGATATATGAATCTAATTAAAAGAATTCTACACCAAAGAGTATGCTTTACAATACAAAAAAATTGGTTTTGTTTTTGTGCGAGTCTTATCATACTAAAAGTTTGGATTGATCCATTGAGATTACTTGTATTGTTGGGTTTTGCAAACAACTAAAATATAAGAGACGTAACACACCAATACGTACCTTATCAAAGTTGACATATAATAATGACCTTACTATATCTAAAGTTAAGCATATGAGGGTGGGAATGATGATGCTTACCTCTCCTCGAATTCATGGAGGTGGTTTGCCAATACCACTTCTCTTTTTCAATTTAGGGAAAACTGTGTAGTAGTCCTATTTAAGAAAATATATTACTATAAGGTCCCTCAAAATATCATGTCATCTACTGTGCATTTTTCCCTTTAATTTTAAAAGTTAGTTGATTTATTTGTGGAGATTAAGAAAGATAAATCAATTATTTGATTATTAATTATTTTATATTATTTCTATGAAATATTTCTATATATCATTGGACTGTATATCGATTTACAAATTAGATAAATTAGTTTTGAGAAAAACAATACATTTATACACTTTAAAATAATTTATTTAATTTTATTAATATTATTCAAATTAATTAATTGAGCCTTATATTTTGGATTGGAGTTAGTATTAATTTTCTTAAAAAAATGATAAAATTATGTTTAAATTATCATAAATAATATCCTAATTCTTATAGTTTTGCCTAATTTTTTTTCATTAAGTTCTAATAATTTTTTATTAGGAACTTATGGCTTCTTCTATCATAATTGTTCATCCTTGTGATCAAATTATGTTAATTTCAAAGTTGACAGTGTTAGTGGCTGCTGAGTGCTGAGAGTGGTTGATAAAAGATTAATAGTTTCTGACTCAAGATGCATTACCACTTTTAAAAAATAAGAATGGATGCTTTTGATATTGTGCTATACCAGGTAAGATAAAAATAAATTGGAAAATGATAATTAATCATCATCCGTTATCTTCTTTTAAACATGATTAAAAAGGAAAAATTAAAAATAATAACTGTAAAGATATAATAAAGAGAAAATGACAAAAAATACCTTCTAAGTTTAAAAATATATTCTAGGAAATTTTAATTAGTTGAGCAGCGGTACCAACTAGTTAAGTAAACATATTAACAATTACAAATCGCATATCAAGGATTTTAAAATTTAGAAAACATTTTTCTGTCATTTCCTCTATAATAAATATCACTAAAATATTCATCAACTCATGTTAAAGCAAATGGCAGAGTTTCTTATGAAAATAACTGAGACTCACTTTTTAACATTTCTCACTTTTTAACATCTTTGTATGAGATAAACATATGGCAGAGAAACTTATTTCATATATCATATTTTAAGGATTTTAAGAGATTCATAAAGTTTTCTTCCGCCTGAGAGAATTACCAAGATATTTTATGCTATGATTTATGTTCATAATTTTTTGCATTAATTATTTTGACTGACATATGAAAATTAGTAAGTCAAATTAAAATAATATATACCTTGCCAGGTGGATGGCGCTTGAATCCATCATCCACGAAGTAGGGGGGCAAAGCTTAGAGCATTAGACTTTATCTTTGAAGTTTGATAATCTAAAATGGATCAAGATCAAAACTCGGTTTTATTGCTCTAATTATATACAAAATTTTAGTTTGCTCCTTAATTTTGTAAATTATCTTTTCAATTCTGTAATCTTAATACTCATAATACTAGTATCAAATAATGATTTTTGTGTTCATTATTTTTTTTTACAATAAAGAAATTAAAAACACTTAATAAAGTTAAGAGACTAAAAATAAATCTTACACAAATTTAAAGCACTAAACATGCAATTCTGAATATCAATATCAATAATTTACAAAATCACAAATATGATTGATTGCATATGTAGGAATAATAAAGCAAATAGAATCCAATTTGAGCTCAAACATTTAGATGGGCCAGGTCCATCCATTTGGAAACTCGTACAAACACAGCACATGCCTAATTAGCAATTTCCAAAATCTAATACTAATAAAAATAAATAATAAATTCCTTTTCACAAAAACAAATAAATATTATGAGGATCACCTAAACAGAACCATACCCGGAATATTCTTGAAACCAGTGGTGAGTGAAATCAAAGGTGGCCACCCAAAATTGAATACCTTCGAATATTCCATTTTGTTCCCCCTCCAACTTTTATTCACTTGGCTTGCAATCCTTTATGATGTCTTCACCGTTCGATCTTTCTTAAACAAATTGAGAAAGCAACAAATCCAACGGACCTGATTATGAGATTTGAAATCTAGCCGTCAAGATTTTGATTCATGGGAAAGTTTTGTTCTAGAGAAAGCAATCTGCCAAAAAAAAAAAAAAAAAGTGACCTTCATGGCCTCCTTCTTTCTTAAGCCCTAAAGTAATATTCTTTTGGAATCTAAAGAACCGGTTTTTGGTTCTCACATTTTTGGGCTTAGGTTTCGGCCTTGGTGTTTCACTATAAATACCGTGTCTTACAGGTTGTATTTTCCACGCCAAGAATTGATTTTTGAGAGGACTTAGATATACCCATTAGCATTTGTTCTTCTGGGTCATTGAGATTTTCTTCACAATGTCTGGAATTGTGGTTGTTTTCGACTTTGATAAGACCATTGTTGACTGTGATAGTGATAATTGGGTCATTGATGAGTTGGGTTTCACCGATCTGTTCAATCAGCTTCTTCCTACCATGCCTTGGAACTCACTTATGGTAAGATTTTTTTTTTAATTATTATGAAGATTTAACTTTTGTTTCTTCAATGATGTTGGTCTATGTGGGTCTGGCTTTGTCTAATGTTCATAGAAAGGATATTACCCTTTCATTGCATCTTGAAGGATGGAATTTGTGTCTGTTTAGTTTCAGAATATTTGCTGCTAAGCTTGTGTTTCTGGTATTGTTGTTTGTGACAGAAATAACTGAGTTTTTTTTTTCTGGTATTGGTTTTATAGGATAGGATGATGATGGAGCTTCATTCACAAGGAGTTACCATTGAGGAAATTGAAGAGGTTCTGAAGAGAATTCCTATTCATCCCAGAGTAGTCCCTGCCATTAAAGCAGCTCATGCTTTAGGGTATGCATATTTCTCTTCTCTTATTTAAATAAATATAAGAAGATCTATTTCTTTCCTTTTTTTTTTTAACCTTTTTAATTTGGAGAAGAATAATTATATATGGTGGCATTTTTGTTTTCACAGGTGTGATTTAAGGGTTGTGAGTGATGCAAATATGTTCTTCATTGAGACAATTTTGAAGCATTTGGGAATAAAGGACTGCTTCTCTGAGATTAACACTAATCCTGGCTATGTTAATGAGGAAGGAAGGGTGAGGATTTTGCCTTATCATGACTTCAACAAAGCTCCTCATGGCTGTGGTCTCTGCCCTCCAAACATGTGCAAGGTACTTTATTCTCATCCTTCAATTCTCTTACTTTTCTGCTCTGAATGGGGAATAATAATAATAATAATAATAATAAGAAGAAGAAGAAGAAGAAGGAGAATTGTCACCCTGGATTACTAATCATGAATCAACAACTTGTATTGATTCTGGCAAAGATTACAAGTGGGGCCTCACTGATCCCACCAGAGAATCTAGACATGAGTTTTGCTGTATGTAGAAGCTTGTTCACACAGAAGAATCTGGACTATCATCTCCCTCAATAGAGATCATTATATAATCAATACTGAAAGAAAATATAATGATTTAAGTTTGACCTATGGCCCGGTTCAATTATAATAGTAAAAGCAATGCATTAATAATTTTCTGAATAAAGTAATCACCAATCAACATCTGATCATATAAGTTATACATCATTTAGTAAGTAATCCAATCTTTGTACCATCACAGGGTCTGATCATAGAGAGGATTCAAGACTCAATATTCCCTGAAGGAAGCAAGAGGTTTATTTATCTTGGTGATGGAAGTGGGGACTATTGTCCAAGCTTGAGGCTGAAAGAGAGAGACTGTGTGATGCCAAGGAAGGACTTTCCTGTGTGGGATTTGATATGCAAAGACCCTTTGCTTGTGAAGGCTGAAATCCATGAATGGTGTGATGGGGAAGATCTTGAGAGGGTTTTGATTCAATTGATCAACAAGATTTCTAAGGAAGAAGCAGCATCTCAATTCATCTCACCTGATTGCAAGTTGCAGACGCTATCTGTGTCTGCTGCTCATGAGACTCTGCCTCAAGCTCTCCGAGTTCAGCAGTAATGTCTGATAAAATGATTTTAACATATTTAAAATTGTAATATAATTCAAGTGGTCCTTTTTTTTGGGTCTAGCCCTAAATCAGGTTTAACTGATGTCTCTGATGGTGTAACTGGTCCATGAAGGGCTGTAGTTTTATAGTGCTCAATAATGACAAAAAAATTTACAGAATTCCTAGTTCAAAATGAGCGTTGACAGTTATGACATTCTTCACTTCATCTTTGCCAAACAACCGTTTTTTCTTGTTTGGCATTTTTGAGGGGTCTTAGGGTAAGAAGGGTTATGACTTGTAACAGAGTCATACGATATGACTTATTTTTGGCCATGATATGAACTATGAATTGTCAAAAAACTATGAAATGGATAAATATTTTCCTCTCTAGTTTTGTCCCTTATTCCCAATATGTCCAGTTTTTTTTTTCCACCTTAAATATTGGATCGTAATAATATTTTAATTTTTTATTTGGCTATCTGACAGGGTGAGATTGGAGCATTGTCGTACGCAATTGGGAGTAGCATTTCCGAAATTGTTTCCTACTTTTACACAGATTCAGATTCCAGACCGTGTATTTAAACAATCAAGGCCCTTTCGACTAAGACCAAGAGCAGTTGGTAGAATGTTAATTTGATATTAATTCCATCAACATTAGTATATCTGTTGTTGGGGACTGGTGAACCAATCAAGGGGCTCATCGACATCAACTTAATTTGGTTAAAATTTCCATCCTATTAAAATTTGTCGTATTAATAAATGGGCGGTAAGGAGTTTTGGACTTGTTGACTAAGTTGGATTCTTTTACTTGTTGAGCCTAAATGGACATTGCTTCAAATTTAAAAAAATAGTGGTCCATCAAATTTGTATTACAATAGCTTTGGTTTGTTGGGTTATGAGTGGTTTATGCATGAATGTTGTGTATTTGAAAATTTTGACCGGTCTAATCTGGGTTTACCCTACTTTGAACTATTGACTCTTGTATCACTTACCTTAAGTGATTTATCGATTGGTCCAGTGTGAAGAGTTTTAGATATATTGATGATTGGGTTGGGTCTTATATTTTTTCTTGTTGAGTTCGCAACCCATTTGATTTGTGATTAAAGTGACCACATTTTGTCGGGGTTATGTGTGGTTTATGCATGAATAATTTGTATATTTCTAAATTGATGCCTTTTAATTATGACCATTATGATCTGTTGACCCCAGTTTGAACTTCAGACCCTTAAATCACTTGCTTCAACTAATTTATTGATTAGTCTAGTGAAGACTTTTAGGCATTGATTGATCTGATGAGTTGTAGATATGTGGACGGAGTTGGATTATTATTTCTATATATATATATATAAAGGGTAAATGTGTAAATTTAGTATCTTATAATATTGCAAATCGCACTAAACATAAACTACAATTTTTATGTCGCTTTATAGTAATCAACAATTTATTTCATAGCAGATTTAGTAACACCGTTAATTCTTGTTTACTTCCGTTAAATATTCGAAATGTGGGGCCCGCAAAATTATAAATGACGACATCTTCACTCTTATAATAAGGTAAATGTGTAAATTTAGTATCCTACAATATTGCAAATCGCACCAAATATAAATAACAATTTTTTTTGTCAATATATAGTCATCATAAATTTAATTATTTTTGTGAGCCGGTAAGTCTCATTCCCTCCCCACGTTGGGTTTCGCCGATGCCTTTGACCTCCTGTCGAGGCCGTCGTTGAAGTGGGCGATGATGGCGTCGCCAGTGATATGGAAGATGATGGCATCGTTGGTGAAATGGAAGCTGAGCAGGCTACCCAACGAAAGGTATACACACCCCAAACTCACCTGCAAATTCCATTTCCATTTCCGCTCCAAAAGAGGGAAGTGGGGGGCTACATCTGGTAGAATCGGCTTCCAGTTATTCATTTTCTGTGCAGTTGGTCACTTGCTATCTCAGTGGCGACGCCATCATCTTCCATATTATCGGTGACGCCATCATCGCCCGCTCCACCAACAGCCTTGACGCGAGGTCGAAGGCGTCGGCGAAACCCGACGTGGGGAGGGAGGGAATGAGACCTACCGGCTCGCAAAAATAATTAAATTCATGATGACTATATATTGTCAAAAAAATATTATTTATGTTTGGTGCGATTTGCAATATTGTAAGATACTAAATTTGCACATTTACCCCTTATTATAAGAGTGAAGCTGGCGTCATTTATAATTTTGCGGGCCCCACATTTCGAATATTTAACGGAAGTGAATAAGAATTAATGGTGTTACTAAATCTACGTCTAAATAAATTGTTGATTACTATAAAGTATAAAGTGATAAAAAAATTGTAGTTTATGTTTGGTGTGATTTGCAATATTGTAAGATACTAAATTTGCACATTTACCCTATATATAAATATTTCTTTCCTTGTTGAGCCTAAACCCATCATATTTGTGCTTATAGTACTCTATTTTGTTGGGTTATGTGTGGTTTAACTGGGAATGTTTGTTATAAGTTGTAAATTAATCACTATTTCAAATGGTTTTTTTTTACTTTTTATCTGAATTTGTTGACTTGTTTTCTTTTATTAGATCGGAAATTTATTGACTTGTTTTCACTACCTTCAAAATCGATATCATTAGGAATGTTTCGTATTCATCCGGATCACAACCAAATGACCAATATATTAACTCACTTAAGCTGTTTTTTTCCCCATAATGAATAATGAAGAGCTATTTCTCGATAACAAACCCTATTTTCTTTTTAACGAAATAGTGCGTGCAAAAAATATAATTTACTGCCTAAAATTTCATAAGTGTTAGATACTAAAGTCAACCTAAACTGAGGTTATAATGTGCATATCATAACTTAAATATTTTCAAAACATTTATGCATAAAAATTGATGTTTATACTTCCAACTAAATTGGAATTAAACTTAAAAAATATACATACATCCAAACAAATTTTAATAATTAAGTATAGTACTTTTAAATTAAATATCTAAATTTTAAAAGTAATAGATTTTAGACCAAAATAAAAATACATAAACTCAAGGAAAAATCTTAATTAAATTCATGAGATACTAAAATTGAAATTTATGTTTTCAACAAATTTATAATAATAATTAATAAGGTCAAACAGCCTGATTAAAGATTCTTTAATGTTGCTAAGAAAACCAAATACTCCTATGTAGTTTTAAAAAGGAAAAATAGGCCTAATTTCGATTTTATTATTTCCCACGTTTTTAATGTATTGCCTTTCATCTTTTGGGTTTTTTCAAGCATCATGATTTGTTCATCCATTGAAACCAAGGATAATTCATAATCATATGACTAATTTAAGTGTGAAATTTGAATTTCATAACTTAGTTTTAAATAATAGAAAAATAAATTAATTTGGATTTTTTTTTGAAATATAAGTTATTAATTTTTTATTATGTTTTGAGATATGAATAAACAACCCTCCTACAAAATATTCTTTACTTTAAAAAAAGTAATCCTGCTTTATTGTTTTCTTGTATCACACTATGACATTTCACTTAATATTGTTATTGTTCAACACGTCTGACCATACTACATTACCTTTTGTGAGAAATTCTCGTTAATATATCAAGTAGATCATTGAGAAACTAAAAACTAACAGCTCAAAAACTAAAACTAATTGTTGAAACTAGAAAGCTCAAAACTTTATATAGCTAGTACTTCAAAAACTATTTTTTACAGGCTTGGTGGCAAATCCCCACCACTTAAGTGCTTGAATCCAAACAATATGAATTGAATTAATATTACATATTTATCATCCACAATCCTTCCAACAAGCCCTCATAATCTGGGATGGGAACCAACAACCAAATGGTGTCCCTTCCATATAAGATAGCTCTAGTTAGTGGTTCACAATAATTAAATTTTATAAATATCATATAAATTGTGACCCTAAAGGGAAAAAAAAAACAGACCAAAATCAATGTACTTCAACATTCAAATGTCAACTTCAACAAAATAAAAACAATTATGGATGGCCACATATGCTAAAACAGTCGCATCCAAATCTTGGATACTGCTTCTCCTCGTGAAAATTTGGAAACAGAAGGAAAGACACAGAAATGAGAGTGATGTTCAAAGATTGTGGCCATTAATGCTCAACTAACATATGATGTCACCTTACCAAATGCATGGCGCTCAACTGTTAGCTAGTTTGTGTTGGTTTAATCAGTGATGTTGGATTTGAGATCACAATATGTAATTCAATTAAAATTTAGGGACAATTGCACATAAGTCCCAAATAAGAGAATTAATTTTAAAGAGGTCCAAAGGAGTTGTTAATGACAACTATTAACAACTGCAATAGCCTTGGTTAACAAGTGAAGAAGTTGTTAATGGACCTGTCTGCAATTAATTCTTTTACTTGGGACCTATGTGCAATTCTCCCTAAAATTTATTGGTGGATTTTATTTGTCTTTGCAATTCTATGTTGTAAGTTGTTTGACTTAAACTAGACTCCAACGTGGTTATCAAATATATCAAAGGTTATTTGGTTCTTTAACCCGTTGATATTGAGTTTGATCTTTAAATATAGATAAAACTCTTAATGAGACACCTTAACCCCTTAAGTGGATTTTTGTCGGCTGTGGCTGCAGGATTAATTAATTTAGATATTTGGTAATATTATAAAAAAAAAAATGTGTGGATACTATGGTTTTTTCGGAGTTAAAAAATATATGCTTTTCTAATATCATGCATGTTTATTACAAAAGATATTATCACACTTTTGTCAAAGTTTTATCATGCTGATTTAATAAAAAGCACGCGGATATGTTTCTTCAAAATAAAAGATATGGTTTTCTAATATCATGTAGTTTTCTTAGAAAGAAATTATTGTCATGTTGTCTACATCATGCTTGCCTTCTCCTTTCTCTGGAACTTGTCAACTTCTTTGGCCTTCTACACAAATTTAGAATTTGGCCACTTTGGTGTTGAAAATAAATGCAATTAGGTAGTCTTTCATATTTCTAGACTTTTTAGGGAAAAATATAAAATAAATAAAAGGATTGGGTTTGATTAGCTTATTTATTTCATTCAATGTAGAATAGATAGACGAACTTGAAGCGTTCGAGTTTTCCTTGCCCAAATTTTCCTTGCCCAAATCTTTTTTTGTGAACTTTAATAAATAATCATTGGAATTCATGTATAAATTTCTTTATAAAAAAAATCTATAAATTCCAAGAAAAAAGCTGCCAACCCAGTAATAGAAGATTTAGTAATAGAAGATTTATTAGAAAGCCAAGAATAGTTATATTTAACAGAAGGAGTTTTTTTTAATACATGTTGAAAAAAAAACAAAGACTAATAGCAGCTAGGTGACACCTCTGTAGGAGAAACCTGATGGTATTCTCCCTAGATTATATTAACAGAAGGAGTTAACCTCTGTAACGAGCACAAGTCTTTGGGAGAACCACACCCCAAAAGCTAGCCATTGGGGTTGGGGAGCCAAGGACTTATAAGGCCTCTCTTGCAAGAAAACCTCCCTGATGTGGGACTTGTGACAATACACCCCTCTCGAGAGCCGACGTCCCGGCGGCTACACTCTATGACACTTCACTCGGCGCTTCACTCGGCCTTTCTGCCTGTCAGAACCATTCGTAGGTAGCCATTTCCGGTCTATCAGACGAGACGGCGTCCCTGTGGCTCCACTCTACGGCACTTCACTCGACGCTTTACTCAATCTTTTGTTGGTCAGCCCCTCCGGTTAGAACCTTCCGTAGGTAGCCATTTCATTTTGGCCATTTCTCAATGAAAGCACCATTATAATGAGCACAAGTCCTTAGGAGAACCACACCCAAAAAGCTAGCCATTGGGGTTGGGGAGCCAAGGACTTATAAGGCCCCTCTTGCAAGGAAACCTCCCCGATGTGGGACTTGTGACAGCCTCTTAGTACATGAAACTAAAGTTCAAATTTATGTTTGAAAAATGTGTCTACATTTAGTATCTGACAATATATACCTCTGAATGTAATAATCTTCAATAGGAAAATATTTGTTTTCATTAAAAAAAGATTTGTTAGATATAAGTATATAATGACAACTGATTTAAAATTTAAGTAATGGATGAGTAGATGTGCATATAAAGAAAGATGGATTTGGTGAGATAATTGCTGTGTCAAATCGTTGACTCATGATTTATATAGCACTATTAATTATTATTGCGAAAAGATAAATATTGCTGGCAGTCAAATTAATTAGTGATCTTAACTTAAATATATATTTAATTTTTTTTATTGCTCACAGTATCCCCCAGCCCGGTAGACCAAGGACTGATTCGCTTTAGATCTGAGTTCCATTTAAAGGTTTGTCGCTGACCAATAGGTTGCTGCATACACAAAGCGGGAATCGAACCCCTGACACTTGCTTAAGAAGACGAGTGAGTTGACTACTCTACCAACCCAAATTGATTCATTTAAGTTGTTTTCACATCACATATCAACCAAAATATTTATCGCCAAAGGTTTGATAAATTTATGCATCTTTTCTTATCACATGCGTTTTTTAAACAATAGCACAACTTTATTCAATTTTAGATTTGAAATTGATATCACTCGCACAACTATAACAGTGTCAGATTTGAGTCTAAATTAAAACCTCTGAAAAGCGAGGTGCAGATACTCGTTGATTTAACCTACCATTTTTCCCTTTTCATGTCTCATATTGGTATTAGCCATAAAGGACAGTGCAATATTGGAAAAGGAGATAAGAAATTGGCACCATTGTTTCTCCCAATCAAATGTGTAACCTAATAATAAGTCTTCAGGGTCAATAAATCATGTGACTAATTAAATTTTGTGATTTAGTGCTTTAATTTGGCTTTATATGCTCTTTCACTCAACACTTTGAAGATACACTCAAATCAAACTCATATCTTCTATCACCCTGTGTCAATAATTATTTTTCTTCTGCAAAAGGAAAGGATGGCTACATTTCTCAATAAAAATATTCAGCATATTGCATCCATTTGATAAGACGTCTCAGCTCATATAATGTATAAACACAATCGTTCTTGTCCTATTTCGTAGGCAATGCATATTCTTTGGTTGAGCGCAATTTTGTTTAAAGTACTATCATATACTAAATATGAGTACCTAATTTTCTTATAAGTGAGATATCGCAGGTTTAATTCTGTAACTTAATGTTGTTAATATTTGCCCATCCAAAGTGTGTCGCATTTATTCTTCGAAACACATTAATGATGCACTCGATTGTAGGAAGCCTGACCCAAAACTTTGTCCATTATTTGGATGGGGGTAAAAGTGAGGAAAATAGGGAGGATGGAATACTATGAAAGAAAGTTCTAAAACGGTAAACAAGTTTAATGTTTTTATAAGCTTTTGGGTTAACAGCAATTTTGACCAGAAGAGGTTCCCTTCATTTGAATCTTAGTCTCTGAAATTTGAAAGCATATCCTTCAAGTTTACTTTGTCTTTGGCTGTTAACCACTTATATATTAATCATGTTAAGTTTGCTCATAATTTTCAAATATACCATGGAGTTTTTTAAAAAGAGATAATTACACTTTTGTCTACACCATGCTTGCCTTCTCCTTTTTCTGGAACTTGTCAACTTCTTTACCCTTCTATACAAATTTAGAATTTGATCGCTTTGGTGTTGAAAATAAATGCAATTCAGTAGTCTTTCATTTTATTTGATTTTTCAGTAAAAATTAAAATAAATAAAATGATCGGGTTTAATCAGCTTCTTTATTTCATTCAATGTAGAATAGATCTATGAACTGGAATCAGTCCAAAAAAGATCTATGAACTTGAAGCGTTTTAGTTTTTCTTGTCCAAACCTTTTCTGTCAACTTGATTAACTGGTCATTGAAATTAATTTGTAATTTTCAAGAAAAAAAGCTACAATTCTGGTAATGGAAGATCAATTAGAAAACCAACAGGGGTTACGTTGGGTAAATAGAAAGGGCTAATCGCCTATCCACTCAAAACATAATAAATTAGGGTTTAAATTTTTGTTGAAAATGTGGTTACATCTAGCACATGACAATACCTGGAATGTGATTGTTTTCAATAATAGGATAGATGTGTTTATTTAAAACAAAAAAGACTTGTCATATTGTCAAATCGTTGAATTATAATTTATTTAACACTATAATTATTATTTGAATTAAGAAAATAATAAAAATAAAATATTTTCAGAAAATGTTTAAATCCCAACGCGAAAGGGATCTCTATTGCAAAAAGATAAATATGGCTGGTAGTCAAATTAGTTAGTATGCTTAAATAATATGTGCATGTACATTGTATTTGTTGAACAACAGACGAATATAAACCTGGAAAAGAAAGGTTGGTGATCTGAGTCGCGCAAAAATTGCACTGTCCTTAAAGTGATTTGCGCTACCACCGTCAGACTGGCAGCGGCACCCCCCAGGATTAAACAGACCCCTCTCGCGTGGTGCAAGGAAACAAGAACTGACGGAAGTTTTATGTAAAGCGACAAGGAGAAAGGAACAGAGAGATAGGGGAAGTTATGTTTTACTCAGTCACAAACAACCACCCTTTTATAGACGAGGAAAGGCACATGCATCAGGGAATACACCCCTTCCGATCCGATGTACACGTCTGAGGAGAACGGGTATGTTGCGTTTCGGAAGAAACGGTAAAACCGCTTAGGAACTGTTCTGCCCACCCACAGACGCATATTTTCGGATCCAAAGGGCTCTCAACTTTTGAAGCCCAAAAAACACGGTTTTCAGGTAAGCATTAGTTAAATAATATTAATAATAAAATAAAATAAAAATATTCTGAAAACCACCAAAAATATTTTTCAGTAAAAAGGTGCCAAGCCTCATATTACACGCGCGCAGGGGGGAAATCGCCGGATTTCAACTGGATTTCCCACAGGTGGCCCATTGTCGTGCGCGCGAGCCCACTACTCTCTCAAGCCCATGTTACTAGCCCATAAAGTGTTTTAACTTATATAGGCTAGTATTCCCACAAGACTAAGCAATGTGGGACTTCTTTCTCTTTTGACACACCCACATATATACACATTTTTCACAACAATCCCCCATATGTGTCAAAAGAAACCTGCTGAGTTACACACACGGATATAACCATTGTATCTGGTGGTCCTTTGAACTATGAACCAGACCTAGACAAATAACACTTGATACACAGAGTTGTCAGTGGTCCTATGAACTATGAACTAACATCTCTTGGGTGTATATCAGAGGCATTAAGAGTCAGATTATACCCCCACATTTCTGTTGTTAACAAACGGTTTTGCGCGTTAGATGGCCATGCGCATGCCTGGTGCATAACGAATGCTCTAGAGATTTCGCCACAATCTCATAGGAGCGGCCCCACTCCACATTCGTAGAGGCGATTTCATGTAAATATACCTGCACGTAGTACATCATCCCGTAGGATTATGAAATCGTTAAGAGCTTTGCTCAACCTAACAGAGTGCAATATAGCACTTTCTCAATGCCATAGAAAAGGGATGAAAATTTTATTTAGTGCTAGCAGATCTGACTAACGACTTGTTCTTACCCATTGAACCTTTTTCACGGGATCACCGATCACAAAGGTTAGGTTGCCATCGCCGTCGATTTCAAATTGGCCTTAGTCCCATTTCCCTCGACGTCTCATATATATATTTCCTCCCAAGGGGTTTTGTTAACGGATCCGCAAGGTTTACATTTGACTTTACATAGTCGATTGAGATAACACCATCCTTTAGCAGCTACCTTATTATATCATGTCTCAATCGGATATGTCTACTCTTACCATTAAAGGTTTTATTTTTAGCTGTGGCTATTGCAGCTTGGTTATCACAATGTAATGATATTGATGGTATTGGTTTTTCACCAAGTGGAATTTCTTCCAAGAAGTTTTTCAACCATTCAGCCTCAGAACCAGCCAATTCCATAGCAATGAACTCAGAATCCCTTGAGGATTTGGTTAGAATGGTTTGTTTGGTTGACTTCCACGTTACAGCACCACCACCAAGCATGAACACATAGCCGCTTGTGGATTTTGTCTCATCTGAATCTGATATCCAGTTAGCATCACTGTATCCTTCTAATACAGCAGGAAATCCGCTATATAGGATGACATAATTCATGGTTCCTCTTAAATACCGAAGTATTCTAAACAGAGCCTTCCAATGAGTACTGCTTGGGCAATGAGTATATATGCTCAATCTATTCACAGCATATGCTATGTCAGGCCTTGTATAGTTCATTAGATGCAACAGACTTCCAATAATCTGTGCATACTTAGATTGAGCAATAGGATCCCCATCATGCTTCTTCAAAAGCATATTTGGATCATATGGTGTACTCAGAGGAGCTTCATCAAATTGCTCAAACTTTCTCAGAATTTTCTCAATGTAATGTTCTTGAGAAAGTAAGATGCCTTCCTTACTCCGTGTGATTTTAACACCTAAAATCACTTTAGCTTCACCCAGGTCTTTCATGTCAAAATTTGAGGCAAGCAAACTTTTTGTTTCAAGTACAACATTTAACGCAGTACCAAAAATAAGCATGTCATCAACATATAGACAAATAATCACACAATCATTATTCATTATTTTTGTATAGACACATCGTTCAACTTCCATAGCAGTAAAACCACCATTCAGCAAAACTTGGTCTAGTTTCTCATGCCATTGTTTAGGTGCTTGTTTCAAACCATATAATGATTTTACTAACCTACACACTTTATTTTCACAACCAGGAACAATACAACCCTCAGGTTGTGCCATGTAGATTTCCTCTTCTAAATCACCATTTAAGAAGGCAGTTTTAACATCCATTTGATGAATAAACAATTTATGAACTGATGCCAAAGCAATCAAAATTCTAATTGAGGAAATCCTTGTCACAGGTGAGAAGGTATCAAAATAATCAACATTTTCCTTTTGAGTAAAGCCTTTAGCTACTAATCTTGCCTCGTATTTATCAATAGTCCCATCTGAAAAATATTTCTTCCTAAACACCCATTTGCAACCCATAGGCTTAGCTCCTGGAGGTAAATCTACTAAAATCCACGTTTTATTTTGATTCAGGGAATCTAATTCAGTTTTAATGGCTTCTTTCCAAAACCTTGCATCCGGAGAAGATATGGCCTCATAAAAATTTTTGGGTTCATCTTGTATCAAATAAGTATAAAAGTCATTTCCAAAAGACGTTTCTTTTCTTTGCCTCTTACTTCTCCGTAAATTTCCTTCCAAAACTTCATATGAATTTTGTTCAAAAGAAGATGAAAGGTTTTCGATTCTATGTGGAATATGCTCAACTTTCAAAGGAAAAACACTTTCAAAGAATTCGGCATCTTTTGTTTCAATTATGGTATTATGATCCAAAATATCACTTTTCAAAACTAGAAAACGATAAGCAGCACTCTGTTGAGCATAACCAATAAACATACAATCTGCTGTTTTAGAACCAATCTTTTTCCTTTTGGGATCTGGAAGTAAAACTTTAGCTAGACACCCCCACACTTTTAAATATTTCAAATTAGGTGTATAACCTTTCCACAATTCATAAGGTGTCCTTTTGGTTTTCCTATAAGGTATTCTATTTTGTAGGAAACAAGCAGACAATAAAGCTTCACCCCAAAGGTTGTTAGGTGACCCAGAGCTTACAAGTATTGCATTCATCATTTCTTTTAATGTCCGATTCTTTCTTTCAGCTATACCATTAGATTCAGGTGAGTATGGAGGAGTTATCTCATGTATTATTCCTTCCTTTTCACAAAACTCGTTTAGTAGTAAATATTCCCCTCCTCTATCTGATCTTATTCTCTTAATTTTCATATTCAATTGATTCTCAACCTCAGCTTTATATATAGTGAATTTCTCAAAGGCCTCATCTTTATTTCTTAACAGATATAGTTTAGTATATCTAGAGAAATCATCTATAAACGTAATATAATATCTTTTCCCAGCTCTAGTTTCAGTTTGCTTTAAGTCACCTAAATCAGTGTGAATTAAAGATAATAGCTCAGATTCTCTTAGTACTGGAAAATGGGTCCTTTTAGACAATTTAGTTTCAGCACAAATCTCACATTTATTTAACACTTTATCTTTAATTCCAGAAATTAAACCAAGATTATGTAATCTATTTAAATATGATTTAGTCCTAATCTAGCATGCCATAAATCAAAGCAATCAATCAAGTAAGCAGAAGAAACATTATTATTATCATCAACACTGAGTACAAACAATCCTTGATTACAATAACCCTTCCCAATCAGAACATTGTTCTTAGTCAACACAACTTTGTCAGACTCAAAAGAAACTCTAATCCCAGATTTCCCGAGCAAAGCCACAGAAATTAGGTTTGCTCTAACTTCAAGTACATACAGCACATCCTTGAGTAGAGCCGGTAATATGGGCCCAAGCCCGTGGGCCAACCCGAAACCCGTAAAAAAAATATGGTTATGGGTTTGAAAAAATAGGGCCCATATTAAAATGGGTATTTTGGGCCCGAACCCGTCAAGCCCGAGCCCGTGACGGGCTAACCCGTTAAACCCGTGGGCTAACCCGAACCCATTTTCCTTTTTTCTTTCTTTTTTTTTTATTTTAAAACAAAATCAAATTAAACCCTAATAGTCTAATACATTTCCCTTCTTGACTTCCTCACTTACTGTCATTCATCTTACTCTCACGAGCACACCGCTGATCTCTCACTCACTGGCCAGTGAATCGGCATTTAGTATTGGTGCACAAGTTCTCACAAAATATAGGAGTTCTCTTCTTCCCAATAATGTTCATTCCCTTATTTGTACTCGTAACAGGATGCTTGGTTTCCCTACAGAGGAGGATATCAATGGTAGACTATTTATATTTATTCATTTATCACATTCTATTTTATCATATGTTGTACTTATGACTATTGGCGTGCCTCTATTTTGTTCCAACAATGGCAGATGTACCAGAGCAATGTGAGAATGCTCAGGCTCAAGATACTCTTGTCGCTTCAGAGACAATGCTTCAAGTTCAAATCTTATTAACATTGATTGATTGTTGATCATTGATGTTCAGGGATTTGCTGTATTTTGGAATATTTGAAGTTGAACAATATATTCTATGTTTTACTATCACTTTTGTTATTTGTGATGTGTTAAAACCTTGAATTTGAATTTATAATCTTGTGTTGTATATTTGTATTATAATTATATTATAAAACCTCGGTCCTTGGGGGGCTCATTTGAAGAAAGGAAAAAAAGTGATAAAAAAGGGGCTTAAAATGGGTTTTTTTGGGCCCGCCCGAAACCCGAACAATATGGTCCGGGCTTAAAAATCAAGCCCATATTCAAAACGGGTTTTGTTGAGCCCGGCCCGTTTTTTGACGGGTTTTTTTGGGCCCGACCCGAACCTGACGGGCCCGCCCATATTACCAGCTCTATCCTTGAGGGCTAAGGTATTTCCTGATGTGAGTTTCAGAACCACTTTCCCTTTTCCCTTCACTTGTGCAGTGTGAGAATCAGCAAGATATATGTGTTCTTCTCCCTCTTCAAAGGAGGTAAACATCTCTTTATTTGCGCATATATGTTTGGTAGCCCCAGAGTCTACCACCCACTTTTTCACATCAGAAATGAGGAAAACTTGAGAGACCACTGCATCAACTATTTCATCACCACTGTTATCATCTCATTCTACCAAATTCGCATTTGGTTTGGGAGGATCTTCTCCTTTATGAGAATTGTCTCCTTTCCTTTTCCTACATGTAGCTGCATAATGACCTGGCTTTCCACACACAAAACAATTGCCCTTCTTCTTAAAGTTGGCCTTAGAGTCTTTGGGCTAGTAATCAGAATTCTTATTGTTCTTATCTTTCTGTTTCTGTTTGGAAGCGTACCTCTTGTCGCCCTTCTTTGTCTCTACCATGTTGGCTCTTGCTGCAATTTGTTTTCCCTTCGCTGCTTGAATGGCCTTCCTGTTGGTATTTTCAATGATAATGTGAGTAATCAGGTCTGACAGCGACAATTGTTTCTGTTTGTGCTTGAGTTGCTGTTTGTAATTTTCCCATGTTTCTGGTAACTTTTCAATCAGAACTCCAGCAACAAACTCATATGGTAAATTGATCTTTTCTGCACGTAATTCCTCCAACAATTTGTGGTACTCATTGATCTGCATCTTGATATCCTTGTCATCGACCATCTCCCATTTGTAAAAGTTTCCCACGACGAATTTCTGTTTCCCAGCATCTTCAGCAGTGTACTTGAGGATGAGAGATTCCCATATCTTATGTGCCTCTTTGTATACACAGTAGACATCGAACAGATCATTAGACAAGGTACTGATAAGGGTATGCCTGCAAACCTTATTTGCATATGCCCAGGAATCCTTCAACCTCTGTTCTGCATCACCCGGTGGTTCATGTTGTTCCAGAGTGGCAACAACACCATGCATGTCAAGAACAGAGTAGACACGCTCCTGCCAACGCCTGAAATTTTTCCCATCGAACACCTCAATTTTGGTAGTGTCAGGAAGTGGCCTCGGAAGGGGGACAGGAACAACAGGGGGCTGAGCATTCGGTAAGGGCTGAACCACGGTGTTGTTGGCGGGCTCGTCGTGTTCCATGATGTTCACTCTAAGTTTGTTGAACAACAGACGAATATAAACCTGGAAAAGAAAGGTTGGTGATCTGAGTCGCGCAAAAATTGCACTGTCCTTAGAGTGATTCGCGCTACCACCGTCAGACTGGCAACGGCACTCCCCAGGATTAAACAGACCCCTCTCGCGCGGTGCAAGGTTGCAAGAACTGACGGAAGTTTTCTGTAAAGCGACAGGGAGAAAGGAACAGAGAGATAGGGGAAGTTATGTTTTACTCAGTCACAAACAACCACCCTTTTATAGACGAGGAAAGGCACATGCATCAGGGAACACACCCCTTCCGATCCGATGTACACGTCTGAGGAGAATGGGTATGTTGCGTTTCGGAAGAAACGGTAAAACCGCTTAGGAACCGTTCTGCCCACCCACAGACGCATATTTTCGGATCCAAAGGGCTCTCAACTTTTGAAGCCCAAAAAACACGGTTTTCAGGTAAGCGTTAATTAAATAATATTAATAATGAAATAAAAAAATATTCTGAAAACCACCAAAAATATTTTTCCGCAAAAAGGTGCCAAGCCTCATATTACACGTGCGCAGGGGGGAAATCGCCGAATTTCAACTGGATTTCCCACAGGTGGCCCATTGCCGTGTGCACGAGCCCACTACTCTCTCAAGCCCATGTTACTAGCCCATAAAGTGTTTTAACTTATATAGGCTAGTATTCCCATAAGACTAAGCAATGTGGGACTTCTTTCTCTTTTGACACACCCACATATATACACATTTTTCACAACAGTATTCACATCACATATCAACCACCTTTAAAGCAAATGATTTAATAAATTTATGCATATTTTCTGCTCACTTACTTTTTTCCACAATTAGCACAACTCTATTCAATTTGAGATTTGAAGTTGATATTATATATGCACATGAATAAATCAATGCCAGATTTTAGCCGAAGACCTTTGAAGATCGAGGTGAAGATGCCTGTCGTTGGTTCAATTGGTCATCAATTATTGAATTAACCTGCTTTTTTTTTCATTTTCATGTCTCATTTTGGTGTTTGTCAAAAAGGTGGGGCAATATAAGAAAAGGAGATAAACAATTAGAGCACCATTTTCTGTCAAACAATGTGTAGCATGATAACAAAGTTTCAGCTTCAATCAATCATATGACTAAACAGCACCAACTGCTTTTGGCTTGCTCTTTCGCACAACACTTACAAGATATACTCAAATACGAAGGCTTTACAACATCATTGTATGACATTTCCCTTGTAAGTGGGATGTTACAAGTTTGATCCCGTTTGTAACCTCAAACAGTTAGTGTATACCCTTTTAGTTTAAAAAATCAAGAATAAGATACATTCAAATCAAATTCATATCTTCTATCATCCTTTTTCAGTTCTTTTTATTTTCATTTGCAAAAGGAAAGGATGGTTATGATTTTTCAATAAAAAGATTCCGCATATTACATCCACTTGATAAAACACCGCGGTTCACTTTAACACAATCTCTGTTATCCTATTTTTCTTTATTAACCTTGTGTCTAATTATATCGAATATAATTTTATTCACAAAAAAAGTATCGGATACTAAATGTGAGCATCGAATTTTCTTGTAAGAGATAGGTCGTAGGTCTAATACTATATGTAACATCCTAAAAATTAATTGAGGATTTGTGAGGGTAAATAGGAGTTTATTAATGAGAAATGATGGATTATGAGAATATTTGAAGGATTCTGAGGTATTTTACAGGATTTTAAAGGCCTAGTTTCTTCCTTATTTGGACAATAATAATTTTGGGAGAGATTATTTTTAGGCTCAAAAGAGGTTAATATGGGAGGAAATAAATAAAGGATATTATGGAAAAATTTTGAGAGTAAAAAGAAAATTTTTTGTTCAAAAGAAATATCTTAATTGAGAATTTTAGGGTCTAGTAGTGTAGTTTTCTCTTTCCACTCTGCCGACACTTCCTCGCATCAATAATTTCTCTCCATCTTCGCCAGTGACTTTTACTTTTTCATTTATTAATATTTTATTATTTCCTCAACCAATCACACTCAACTACTATTTATTATATTATTATTATATTATATTATTATATTATTATTACAATTATATATACACACATGCACACACCTTCACAATTCTCTCTCTCTCTCTCGTCTCACGTTCTCTCTTTCTCTCTCGTCTATCTCTCTCTCTTGCTCTCTCTTTCCACCATATATATTCCTATTACTAGACTTATTAGAGTCTGTTAGTATAGGAATAGTAAGCTTTTTGGCCAACTAAGCACATTTTTGGAATCCTGTAAGTCTCCTCTACCTTTCTATGTCATTAGTTTTTCGATTTGTTATACTTGAAAAATTAGACCTTGTCTAAATTGGTAATTTTTGGGAGTCCTAAAATTAATAAATTGAAGCTTAGACTTCGATTATGAGTTTTTCTAAGTATATTTTTCATTGTGGGAGGTTTTTCTTAATTATTGGAATTTATTGGATTTTTAGAAATATTAAAAATTAGGACTTTTGATGATCTGATGGGTCTATAGTTAAATTAATAATTTTTAGATATTTATTAAGGTTTGGAAAATAAATTGTGGATTAAATAATGGATTTTTGAGGTTGAGAAATAATTTAGGGATGTAAGGTTTAATTTTATTTAGGCTTGAATTTTTATAAATAGTTATTGGAAGGATAAATAATTTTGGATATATGTATAAATGGAGTAGAGATAAATTTTAGAAATAGAAAGGGAGAATAAATGTTAAATTGGAAATTTAAAATAAATAAGGGCAAAGAAAGGGTAGTAAATAATTTATTTTCCAACATATAAAATTGTTGGATAAATAATTAATTGTGGTAGTATGCATGATTGTGTAGTGCTTGAATTGCACTGAGTTAGCACGGGGGAGCTGCACTATTGTGAGATTGGTGCCAGCTATCAGGTAACCGCTTTCTGCTTGTTTATGTGTGTGTGTAGTGTTAGTAAGAAATTTGAAATATTATTATTTGAAAATTATGATGTTATATGGAGATGAGATTTTGAATCACAAATTGAGATTTGATTATCAATTGATGATTGATGAGATATGGAAATGAGATCTTGGAATATTAATATTTTTATAATAAATGTCCTGTGGAGTATTATTTTGAAATGGCATAAATTTGTGATGTGAAATATTTGAAACGGAAATATATATGTGGTTTTGGAAATTATTTAATATATGTATATTATGAAAATACTGGAAGGCCTGGTGCCTGATTGTGGTGTTGCATATCTATGTGTTGTATGTGAGAAATTATTTGGGTATGTGACACCGGTGAATTGGAAATTGTGCCATCACGTGATGAGGTACCCTGTTGCGCCACAGGGACTAATTGATATATTATGAGAAATAAAGGAGAGAAAGACGAAAGAGGGGATATCGCCCCTTACGGATTCAGAAAGGACAGAGATCCTTCTAATCTGTGGTACTATTCAGGGAGGGTAGAGAGTCCCTCGTGAACTGTACCGTGGTGATCAGGGGTGGGTGGAAGGTCCCGACTGGTCCCACATGTTTTCCCAACATTTCTAATAAGATTTGTTTGGGTTGTCTGTAATTATCAATGAGATATATATACTATTATTGAGGATGAATTGTGATGGATTATTTTATAATTATAAACGATGAGAAAAGATATTTGGGACCAAGATATGCATTATATGTGAATACCTGAGCATGCTGTTTGAAATAATGTATATACATATATGTATTCCACTGGACATCTTGCTAGCACACACCACACGTAGATGAGTAGTCAGTGGTTGCGTTTTGGGGCTACCCCCGTTGATCTCACTTTTGCAGGTCCTAGGAGTGAAGTAGGAGGTCAAGGGAAGGATCCGGGAACTTCTCACTGATATCGTGAGATACTCTGGACCAGAAGGACAGGAGGTATTGCCACATTTAGGATCATATTTTGTATGATGCTTCCGCTGAACTTTGTTCCTACTCTGGGGAAAAATTATTGTATAATACCTATTATGGTATGGTATTTTAAGAATGATGTGTGGAGTTTAATCATGCATAATGAAATTCTCTGTTATTGTACTGGGAAGGAAGTTATATTGTGATGACAGAGATTGGAGTTGAGGTTGAAATATATATAAATATTATGGAAAGATCTTTTTCTAACTATGTTAGTTATTTTATTAAGTTAAATCCTTTTTCTAACATAGTTAGTTACATAAACGTTTTAATGTTTAATTGTGAGTGGTTAATAGTGGAATTAGAGGGTTAGTGTTACAGTTGGTATCAGTTTCATGGTATAAGACCTGGAAAGGTGTTTTGCATGTTTCTTGTTGTGTCAGTCATGCCTTACACTTGCATTAGTGATATTGTGGCAATACTTTTCCGATCCTTTCCCTTTTTATGTTTCCTATTATATGATTGTTTTTAATAGGTGTAACTTCCATCCGTAGGTGGGTGGAAAGTATGGCTCGTACTAGGAGATCAGGTGCAGGAAATAGTATAGGGAATGAAAGTGTGGTTCGTACTAGGGGATCAGGTGCAGGAAATGGTACAGGAAATGAGCAGCCTGCAAACCAAGAGCATGACGAGCTAATAGCCAAAATAAGAAAAGAATTTGAAGCGGAGATGAAACAAAAGGTCGCAGCAATAAATAAAGAAAATGAGGAAAAGTTAGCAAAATTGAAAGCAGATTTTCAGGCTCAGACTAATAAAAGTGATGAATCAGAAAGGCAGGGGGAGTTCTCTAAAGTTAATGATAAAGAGGAATTAGTTTATCCTCGCCCGGAGGACTTGAGTACTGAAAAGGTATGGAAGAAAATTGATCGTCATCATCCCAAGCATTTTAGTGAAAGTCAGGATCCTTTCGAGGCAGAGGCTTGGATTAAAAGATTGGAGGCCATATTTGCAGCTGTGGTCTGTAACCCTTATCAGAAAGCGAGGGTTGCTATTCTCCTCTTAGAAGGAAAAGCATTGATTTGGTGGCAGAGTGTATGTAGAGATGATTCCTTGATGACCTGGGATAAGTTTAAGGACAAGTTCTTGGGATATCATTTCCCTCCTTCTCTTAGGAAGGAGAAGGAGAATGCTTTTTATTATTTCAAGCAAGGTGGGATGTCAGTGGATCAGTATATTGCTACTTTTTTAGAGTTATCTCGCTATATTTCGTTCCTGCAGCGTCAGGACGACCCTCAGTGGCGTATAGATCAGTTATTTGAAAAGGCCAGACCTGATTTGAGATTGCAAGTGCATGATAAGAAATGTAATAATGTTGAAGAAGCATGTGAGAAGCTGAGGATTGCAGATCGCATGATGAGGGAGGCAGCTGCAGTGACAGCTAAGTATACTGGAGGTCCAGGTCTCAGCCATCAGAGTTATGGTAGACCTTTTCAGCCCTCCCTGAGTAGGCCTTTTCATTCCTTTGGGCCGACGGGAGGTATTAGCAAGAAATTTGGAGCAAGTGGTAGTAGCAGTTCTAGTGGCTCTGGAAGGAAGAGTCACTCTGGGAGCCATGGCCGTGGTCAGTCAGGTAGCTATGGTCGTGGTCAGTATGGTAGCCACAGCAGAGGACAGTCTGGTGGTTTTGGACGTGGCCAGTCAGGTAGGGGTCGTCAGGATTCAGCCCCGTGGAGATTTGGTTCAGAAGGTCAGTTGAGAGGAGGCAGCCAGGTGACTTATGGAGAGTCAGTTCAGTCAACTCCTAGTGTAGCTGGTCCTTGTAGCAAGTGTGGTAGGTACCACCAGGGACCCTGTTTTAGATGTTTTGGATGCGGCCGTATTGGGCATACGATTAGGTACTGCCCAGATGGGGGCCAGAGTATGCAGCAGCCAGTGGCTCAGCCTAGTCGCCCTCTAGTTCAGGGTAGAGTTTATGCTACATCAGCCGAGGAAGCAGGGATGTCTCCTAATATGATTCGAGGTACGGTCTCTATTCATGGCCATGATATTGATGTGATGTTTGATTCTGGTGCGTCGCATTCTTTTATTTCTTTCGATTGTACTCGGAGGCTTAATTTTGAGTTATCTGTTATGCCATATAATATGCGTGTGTCTACGCCTGCGGGTGCTAAATTTGAGACTGCTTTAGCATGCAAAAATCTGGATTTATGGTTTGAAGGCCGTAAATCAAAAATTGATCTAGTTTATTTGCCCTTGAGGGGAATTGATGTGATTATTGGTATGGATTGGTTAGAGGAAAATAATGTAGTCTTGCATTGTAAGGATAAGATTGTGTCTTATGCTGAGTCATCTAGTGCGCCGATGTTACTATCTGCGACTCGTGTAGAGAGGTGTGTGAGAAAAGGCTGTGAGGCCTTTATGGTTTTCTTCTCCATTAAGGAGGAGGGTGAGATCTCTATCGATCAGGTGGATGTAGTTAGAGATTTCCCAGAGGTATTTTCCGATGATATGCGTGGACTCCCTCCAGAAAGGGAGGTAGAGTTTACCATTGAATTAGAGCCAGGCACGGGCCCAATCTCTAAGGCTCCATATCGGATGGCTCCGTCGGAGTTAGTAGAGTTTAAGAAGCAGCTTGAAGAACTTCTGGATAAAGGTTTTATCAGGCCTAGCGGATCGCCTTGGGGTTCCCCAGTCTTGTTCGTAAAGAAGAAAGATGGTAGCATGCGGCTCTGTATCGATTATCGGCAATTGAATAAAGTGACCATCAAGAATAAATATCCGTTGCCTAGGATAGATGATTTGTTGGATCAATTGGCAGGAGCTTCGGTTTTCTCCAAGATTGATCTTAGGTCTGGGTATCATCAGTTGAGAGTTAGAGCGGAGGATGTCCCTAAGACTGCATTCAGGACGAGATATGGCCATTATGAGTTTCTGGTGATACCATTTGGGCTCACCAATGCCCCTGCTGTGTTTATGGATTATATGAATAGAATTTTTCGGCCATATTTAGATAAGTTTGTAGTGGTGTTTATTGATGACATTTTAATTTATTCCAAGAGTGAAGAAGAGCATCGGGAGCATTTGTATTCTATCCTGCGAGTTCTAAGAGATCATAAGCTTTATGCCAAACTTTCTAAATGTGAGTTTTGGCTCAAGGAGGTAAAGTTTCTAGGGCATGTGGTATCTGCTGAGGGAGTTGCAGTTGATCCAAGTAAAGTTGAGGCAGTTTTGCGGTGGGAGTCTCCTAAGTCAGTGACAGAGGTTAGGAGTTTTGTTGGACTAGCCGGGTATTATCGTCGATTTATTCAGGGATTTTCGCAGATTGCGAGACCTTTGACTAATTTGACCAAGAAGGATAGGCCTTTCATCTGGATTGATCGGTGTGAGTCAGCATTTCAGGAGCTTAAGACCCGGTTGACGACTGCACCTGTGTTGACATTGCCGGATCCAAGTCAGCCATATGAGTTGTATACAGATGCATCCTTCATGGGTTTGGGATGTGTCTTGATGCAGAATGGTAAGGTTATTGCGTATGCATCTAGGCAATTGAGACCGCATGAGGAAAATTACCCGACTCATGACCTGGAGCTGGGAGCAGTTGTTTTTGCTTTGAAGATTTGGCGACATTATTTGATGGGGGCACAGTTTGAGGTGTTCAGTGATCATAAGAGTCTGAAATATCTTATGGATCAAAAGGAATTGAATAATAGGCAACGTCGTTGGATGGAGCTGATTAAGGATTATAAGTTTGAAATTAAGTATCATCCGGGAAAGGCAAATGTGGTTGCTGATGCCCTTAGCCGGAAATCAGTGCATGTATCTGCTTTAAGTATGGAGGAGCAGTCTTCTTTCAGAGATTGTCGTGTTATTCATGTTAGGACAGAGAAGTTAGTAGCATTTTTGGGAGCAACTGTTGGCCAGTTTGGGTTCTTCGAGGATTTAAGAGTGGCTCAAGATCGGGATAGTCATCTTAAGGAAATCCGGGAAAAGCTTGATAGTGGTGTTTATCCGGATTATGATCTGGGTGATTTAGGTATTTTGAGATTTAGGAAAAGAGTATGTGTTCCGGATAATGAAGATATCAAAAAGGCTATTCTTGAGGAGGCTCATAGGAGCAGTTATGCTATGCATCCTGGCGTTTCTAAGATGTATAATGATTTAAAAAGAGTTTATTGGTGGCCTAAGATGAAGTCCGACGTGACTCAATTTGTCTTGAAGTGTCTGACCTGTCAGAAGGTGAAAATCGAACATCAGCGGCCAGGTGGCCTATTGCAGAGCATTGAGGTTCCTCAATGGAAGTGGGACAGTATTTCGATGGATTTTGTGGTTGGCTTGCCTTTGACTCAGTCTGGTCACGATTCAATTTGGGTTATCGTAGACCGTTTGACTAAGTCCGCTCATTTTCTTCCGATCAGGATTAATTATCCTTTGACTAGATTAGCTCAGGTGTATGTGGACGAGATCGTTAGGCTTCATGGGATTCCCGAGAGTATTATTTCAGATCGAGACCCACTATTCACCTCTGAGTTCTGGAGGTCTTTACAGATGGCTTTGGGTACGAAGCTTAAGTTCAGTACTGCGTATCATCCTCAAACCGATGGTCAAACTGAGAGGACGATTCAGACTTTGGAGGATATGCTCAGGGCGTGCGCTTTGGAGCTACCAGGCAGTTGGGATAGACATCTTCCATTGGCGGAATTTGCCTATAACAACAGCTATCATTCGAGTATTCAGATGGCGCCTTATGAGGCTCTATATGGTCGGAAGTGCCGGTCGCCAATTTGTTGGACGGAGCTTAGCGAGAGGGCTATTATTGGCCCAGATATTGTGGATCAGACGACAGAGAAGATTAAGTTGATTCGCCAGCGGCTATTGACTGCCCATAGTCGGCAGAAGAGCTATGCAGATAAACGACGTAGATCGTTAGAGTTCAGTGTTGGGGATCATGTTTTTCTTCGGGTATCTCCGACTACGGGTATTGGGAGGTCCATTAGAGCTAAGAAGCTTACTCCCCGGTTTATGGGTCCGTTCGATATCATTGAACGGGTCGGATCAGTGGCATATAGGGTGGCATTGCCTCTGCAATTATCGAATCTTCATGATGTTTTTCATGTTTCTCAGTTGAAGAAATATCATCCAGACCCTTCGCATGTGATTGAGCCTGAGGAGGTCGAGTTGAGAGAAAACTTGACATATAAAGCTGAGCCGGAAAAGATTTTAGATGTTAAGGATAAGCAGCTAAGGAATAAGACGATTAGGCTAGTTAAGGTGTTTTGGAGAGGTATGACTCCAGGGGATGCTACTTGGGAGACCAAGGAGCGCATGCGACGAGAGTACCCTTACCTATTCCCTGGGTAAGTTCAGTTTATTAAGTGATTTTATATGTTGTATGTGTTGTGTTTGCTTGTTTTGGGGTCATGTTAGCAGAATTTTGGGGACAAAATTCTTAAAAAGGTGGGGAGAGTTGTAACATCCTAAAAATTAATTGAGGATTTGTGAGGGTAAATAGGAGTTTATTAATGAGAAATGATGGATTATGAGAATATTTGAAGGATTCTGAGGTATTTTACAGGATTTTAAAGGCCTAGTTTCTTCCTTATTTGGACAATAATAATTTTGGGAGAGATTATTTTTAGGCTCAAAAGAGGTTAATATGGGAGGAAATAAATAAAGGATATTATGGAAAAATTTTGAGAGTAAAAAGAAAATTTTTTGTTCAAAAGAAATATCTTAATTGAGAATTTTAGGGTCTAGTAGTGTAGTTTTCTCTTTCCACTCTGCCGACACTTCCTCGCATCAATAATTTCTCTCCATCTTCGCCAGTGACTTTTACTTTTTCATTTATTAATATTTTATTATTTCCTCAACCAATCACACTCAACTACTATTTATTATATTATTATTATATTATATTATTATATTATTATTACAATTATATATACACACATGCACACACCTTCACAATTCTCTCTCTCTCTCTCGTCTCACGTTCTCTCTTTCTCTCTCGTCTATCTCTCTCTCTTGCTCTCTCTTTCCACCATATATATTCCTATTACTAGACTTATTAGAGTCTGTTAGTATAGGAATAGTAAGCTTTTTGGCCAACTAAGCACATTTTTGGAATCCTGTAAGTCTCCTCTACCTTTCTATGTCATTAGTTTTTCGATTTGTTATACTTGAAAAATTAGACCTTGTCTAAATTGGTAATTTTTGGGAGTCCTAAAATTAATAAATTGAAGCTTAGACTTCGATTATGAGTTTTTCTAAGTATATTTTTCATTGTGGGAGGTTTTTCTTAATTATTGGAATTTATTGGATTTTTAGAAATATTAAAAATTAGGACTTTTGATGATCTGATGGGTCTATAGTTAAATTAATAATTTTTAGATATTTATTAAGGTTTGGAAAATAAATTGTGGATTAAATAATGGATTTTTGAGGTTGAGAAATAATTTAGGGATGTAAGGTTTAATTTTATTTAGGCTTGAATTTTTATAAATAGTTATTGGAAGGATAAATAATTTTGGATATATGTATAAATGGAGTAGAGATAAATTTTAGAAATAGAAAGGGAGAATAAATGTTAAATTGGAAATTTAAAATAAATAAGGGCAAAGAAAGGGTAGTAAATAATTTATTTTCCAACATATAAAATTGTTGGATAAATAATTAATTGTGGTAGTATGCATGATTGTGTAGTGCTTGAATTAATGGCATAAATTTGTGATGTGAAATATTTGAAACGGAAATATATATGTGGTTTTGGAAATTATTTAATATATGTATATTATGAAAATACTGGAAGGCCTGGTGCCTGATTGTGGTGTTGCATATCTATGTGTTGTATGTGAGAAATTATTTGGGTATGTGACACCGGTGAATTGGAAATTGTGCCATCACGTGATGAGGTACCCTGTTGCGCCACAGGGACTAATTGATATATTATGAGAAATAAAGGAGAGAAAGACGAAAGAGGGGATATCGCCCCTTACGGATTCAGAAAGGACAGAGATCCTTCTAATCTGTGGTACTATTCAGGGAGGGTAGAGAGTCCCTCGTGAACTGTACCGTGGTGATCAGGGGTGGGTGGAAGGTCCCGACTGGTCCCACATGTTTTCCCAACATTTCTAATAAGATTTGTTTGGGTTATCTGTAATTATCAATGAGATATATATACTATTATTGAGGATGAATTGTGATGGATTATTTTATAATTATAAACGATGAGAAAAGATATTTGGGACCAAGATATGCATTATATGTGAATACCTGAGCATGCTGTTTGAAATAATGTATATACATATATGTATTCCACTGGACATCTTGCTAGCACACACCACACGTAGATGAGTAGTCAGTGGTTGCGTTTTGGGGCTACCCCCGTTGATCTCACTTTTGCAGGTCCTAGGAGTGAAGTAGGAGGTCAAGGGAAGGATCCGGGAACTTCTCACTGATATCGTGAGATACTCTGGACCAGAAGGACAGGAGGTATTGCCACATTTAGGATCATATTTTGTATGATGCTTCCGCTGAACTTTGTTCCTACTCTGGGGAAAAATTATTGTATAATACCTATTATGGTATGGTATTTTAAGAATGATGTGTGGAGTTTAATCATGCATAATGAAATTCTCTGTTATTGTACTGGGAAGGAAGTTATATTGTGATGACAGAGATTGGAGTTGAGGTTGAAATATATATAAATATTATGGAAAGATCTTTTTCTAACTATGTTAGTTATTTTATTAAGTTAAATCCTTTTTCTAACATAGTTAGTTACATAAACGTTTTAATGTTTAATTGTGAGTGGTTAATAGTGGAATTAAAGGGTTAGTGTTACACTATAACTCCATGCTGTTAGTATTTTCTCATCTAACATGTTGGCGTACTGAATCGTAGAAAAAGTTGGCCCAGAGCATTGACCCCATGTTTGGACGAAGGTACAATTGAGAGAAAGACGAGAAAAGGGATACTATGAAAGAAAACTTCTCAAAATAATGATTTTCCCTCCTAGTAAACGTTTTCCCCACTAATGGCCTGAAGTGTCACTGGCTTCTTACTAGAATTTTATTCTTCTGATTTTCTTTTCATCCAAACATCATAAAATAATGCAGAAGAAGTTTTTTTTTTTTGGTAAAAAATGGACCAGAATGACCATTTAAAAAACAACGGTAAAGTGGCCCAGATCCAAATACTTGGCCCAATCATAAACCAAGTTTTCTAATCTTTAGACAGTCAAGTTTGTAGAATATTGGGCTCAACTTAACGATTTGGTATGCATGATATAGTCCCATTTTTACATTTTTTAATGGCCCATATCTATTCGGTTTGTTGATGAAACTTGTTTTGTCTTCCATTGTTTTTGCTTGATCAAACATTAAAATGTCGCTTATTTTTGGTTTGGTCATTTTGTAAAGTCTTTATGTTTTTTTTATAGTTTTTAATCTGGTTCTGCGTGAATTATTTCTAATTTAGTTTGATAAAAAAAATTAATTCCCCGTTTGGTCTTTCAGATTTGGACACTTTTCAATTTAACCATTGACAAGTAAAATCACTATCAATAATTATTTCAGGTTACTTATAATTTGATAGAACAATATCATTCACAACCTTACAGGAGATCAATTAGATAATATTATATGTGTGAAACTTGGATTTAAAAAAAATGATGAAAAATCCCCCCGGCGTGCGTGGGGGAATTTGGGGCAAGGGACAAGAAGCAACCATAACCCCATAAGTCATACACATCATACCATTTTTAACTCATAACCTCACGTTTAAGAAAATTGTTTTTTTTTTATTTGCCCGTGGTATAAGTTGACAATAGGAGTGACTAATCCCCTCACACCATAGAGTTCTCCAAGGGGTTTCAGTGCCAGCCACGAAACTTTCTCCATGCACACTACAAATGATCGAACCCTTAATTAGACACCTAAAAACCTTAGCTAAGTACCGATTGTGTTATGCCTGATGGTTTAAGAAAACTTAAAAAAAAAGGTGTCTGGTGTCATCTAGCTAGGCTCCCATGATGTTAATGTGTGCTATACTTATGTGTTGGGTTAAAACATTAAAGAGAGTGTAGAATAATGAGGTGTGAATTAAAAGCAGGTAAAAAGGCAAATGTGCAGGTAATTATCTGAGAGAAGGAAGAAGGAACCATGAGGATGTCCCTCAGGTATCTTTGCTTCTTGTTATGAATTAAATGGCATGTGGACCATATACCACAGTATTTGGGCCCCGCCCCCTCTCTGTTATTGTGTTTGTGATGTGTATATACTGTAACACAAATCCTCCATGCCATTTCAGCCTCTCCTTTTGACCTGTTCTATTTGGCTTTTTAGATTCTCTTCAACTTCACCTATAGGCTTCTTATGACTCTATGTGCATCTAATATATACTCTTATGTATGTAAGAGTAAAACATTTGAATGGTTTTGTCCCTTTTTATAAGAACCTGTCAAAATTTGTCAAAGTATTTAATGTGTTTTTTCCCACTTTACCTATCATTATTCTCTCTATTCACACTCTCTTTCATACTTATTTATAACACTATTATCATATTTATCTCTCTTATATACTTAATCATAAATAAGGGTAAATTTACGAAAATAAAATTATTTCAGACATATTTATCTTTTTCAACAACTTCCTTAATCTGTGTGATTTTACCCATTTAACTCTTATAATTAGGGACCGAGGGAGTATATTCACACGGCACAATTAAGTGGTACAAATTAAATTAGTTTGAGTATGCTTTTCTACGGAAATAAATGAATAAAATACTAATGATGATAGTAAAGAGGCCAGGAACACTGATTACAAGACCGGCGAGACTATCAAATGTCGCCATGTTAACCTTTATATACCAACAGTAGTCATAACGCACATCACTTATTATTTGTTATTTTAAGTCACTGAATGGAATATTAATTACATTTTTAAGATTACTTTTATTAAATATCTCATTGACTACAAATTTGATAACCTTTTGGATGTAATTCATCATGGTTTTTTTTTAATAGGGTGCATATGAATATTCCTATTGAAGCTAATCCTTTTTTAATATTTTATTGTGAAGTAAATGTGGACATTTCTTCAACCTTTGTTCTGGTTTAATGGTTGGAGGTTAATTTCTTTCATTTTAAGACAAAGTTTGCATAATCACCTCTCCTTCATTTAGGTTTAGTGTTTGGAGTTATTACCTTATGATATTTATTAACAGAGTGGCATATGGGGGAAAAAGGTACTATAATTGTGAGCAGCTTCTGCTATATATATATAGTTGATATCCAACCTATAACTTGTCTTCTTTTTAAGGGAAGAAGCAAAAACAGAGTCAACATTACTTTCTGATTCACCTGTAAATAGTCCATCAAAAGGGTAACTGTGTTATGATTACACCTTTTCCTCTCGAGTCCAGTCATTATGTTCAACATGCATCTATGTACATAACACGTATAAACATATGCAAGGTCGTGTCCCAATAGAAAAGGATACAGAAGGAAGCACTAAAGCAGGAAATATAAAAAGATGGCGTGCTTTGTGATTTGTACATATGGTTGGGGCAGGTGTACGTGCGTACGTAGGTTTGGGTTAGATGAAATAACGTTATTAATTATGAAAATGCTATGCTTTGCCTAACATACATATGTATTAATTATTATTAGTTTCACGTCCCTTACTTTGTTTGTCTTGTAATCCATTTTTGTGTATATTTCAACCAATAATGCCCCACCTTGCATGTTCTTATAAATAATGGATCAATCAGTGTACTTTTGTTTTTTTTTTTTTTTTTGCCAGCGGATCAATCAGTGTACTTAGTACGTGCCTGCATCAACACCACTTAATTTCTTCATGCATGCAGTGACATTATTAGTTGCAGATATACAGTTTCTTCACTTTATATGTTATCAATTGTGTAAAGAGCATAAGTCATTGGGAGAATCACGCCCCAAAACCGTTGAGTTTGGGGAGCCAAGAACTTATAAAGCCCCTCTCAATAAGGTTTCCTTGTAAGAGGGACATTATATAAGTACTTGACTCCCCAATCCCAGTGGACAACGACTATCTTTTGAGGTGTACGTGGTTTTCCTAATATGTGTGATTAAATATTCTTTTAGCGGTTAAGAATGAATTACCTAGATAAATGATAAGAAGTTAAAGAAAATACTATGCTGGCATTATATGCTTCTCATGTAGCAGCATCGGCGACATCACCAATCTCAATTATTAATACTCTCAATGACGAAGAAAATACGTGAGAGTTTGAAATCTGATGAAGAGCTGATTGTGACGTGTGTTATAATAATAAATATGCTCATTTTAATTTGAAGGCCAGAAATAATTTAAAAAAAAAAGGAGTCTTAATTTATTGTTAGGAAGATGTGTTTAGTATCATACTCAAAATTTAGTAGGTGAAGATACAATTTTACTTCTTTATTGTGAGAGTACGAAACTGTACATCAATAATTAGCATTGTGTATATTGTATTTGTGCGTGGTCTGATATCAGAAATTTCGTAATATAATATTAGTTTTAATCCTAAATATAATAACTACTTGGTATTGTTTTTGGGTCATTTTTAATTTCATCTCCTATATTTATCATTTTTTTAAATGAAATTGTTTAACTTATAAATTGGTATATATAATCCAATAATACACATAAATTTTTAAGAAATATCATATGATATATGTTATAATTAAGAACTCCTTCTGTTCCTATATATAAGAAATTCAAACGGCAAAATCAAGCAGATTAATAAAATAGTTGAAAATGATAAATATATCTAAAATAATTTTTTTCTTAAGCTTACCCTTTGTTATGATTGGTATATAAGAGAGAGAGAATAATGATGAACAAAATAGGAAATAACACATTAAATGCTCTAATAAATTTAGACAAGCTCTTATAAAATAGATAAAATAATTCAAATTTTGGACTATTACATAGAGAGAATAGTTTAGTTAGCTTCTTTAATCTTATCCAAATTTTTTGACCAAAAAAAAATCTTATCCAAATTAGTTAAGGAGAATGCACAATTTGACCAATCAACGAAGTGAAATCCAACACATTAATTTCTAAAATCATGTTTGAATCAACATTTTCCCATGAGTTAGTTAAGAAGACTGTGTTGCCTTGTAATTTTAACTTATTAGTGCATGTTCTTTTAGTTCGAGAAATGATGGTATCTTAGAAGGAGTGTGATAGGAACAGTACTATATCTTTTTTAATATAAGACATAATTTTTGTTAAGAGATATGAGGGAAGTTAAGTAAGTCAATTAAATATATGTTATTATTGGATTATATGCTATTCTCTCAGTTCCGAAACGTAGATCTTATTTGAGGAGGTAAGACTTCTTTATAATTTTTCTCAAGATTTTTTTAAATTATCCATATTGATACTCCTTAATAATAAATAAATAAGAAAGTGCAGGTGAGAATAAAGGTAGATAGTTAGGGTGCTTCGATAATATCATGTGATTTAAATTAACTTAACTAACAATCTTAATTTAATCAAATTAGGTAATTGTGTCTTATATTTAAGACCGAAGGGAATGATTTATAAGTTAAACAAAGTAGTTTAAAGAAAAATTTGAACAAATCAATTCATAAGATAACCTAATTAAATCATTTAATCTTTACATTAAACTCAATTAAATCTTATATTAAACAATAAAAACGGAGCGTGTGTGTGTATATATAATAGGGGATTGGAGAGGATTGAATAAAAAAACAGGAGAGATGTTGAAGTGAGAGAAGAAGAAGATGATGAATCCTTGGAAATCAATGGAGGGAACACAAAACTAAAAGCCTATCAGAAAACAGGAGAGATGTTGAAGTGAGTGAAGAATGTTGTGTTTGGATTGGCTTCTGATATGTAACTTTTTTTTAGAAATAAGATTGGATATAAGTCAGATTGTATAAAGTGATTTATGTTTGGATTTGTGATGATACAAGTGAATTTTTTTCAATCTGACTTTTAGAAATATGTTTGGATGATTATTTTAAAAAGCAAGTTTATATGAAAAATTACTAAAAAGGACATTATTGTTATTAAATAATACATATATAATATACATATATTCTTATAGTTTAGAAAGAAAAAAATGAAATTTTGGGCTTTTGAGGATTTTAAAGGCTTATTTTCTCCATTATTTTAAAGAAAAAAATTTGAAAAAAATTATATTTTTTAGCTCAAAGGAGGATATTGTGGGAGAAAATAGTTAGAGATTGTTATGGTAAATTTTTTGTGGTAAAAATGAAATTTTATATTAAAAAAATATCTTAATTGAGAATTTTATGGTCTAATAGTCTAATTTTTCTACCCAACTATTAAATAATACTCCCTCCGATTCTATTTATAAGAGCCCGGCCGCCAAAACACACTTCTTAAGAAAACATGTGAAAATAATTAAATATGTGTGGAATATACATCTTTTTCCAAGATTACCTTGATTTATGATGAGTCTATTAAGAGAGAGAAATATATGAGCATTAATAAATATAAAAGAGAATTATGGGTAAAAAAGGAAAAAATGCATTAAATGATGAGAGAATGTAAGGTTAGCTCTTATATTTTGGATTAAATCAATTTAAATTTCGATGTCTTATAACAAGGACCGGAGGGAGTACACAACAAAAGGCATGGGATTTGTCATTCTAACCCCCAGAAGCCAGAAGCTGCAACTTCCAGCTTTTTCCTACAAACCCCGTTTAAAGCCATAAGCTCTTCTCTAAATAATCCAAACCAAACATCTCCATTAGAGTGAAAATGACATCTGCTTTGTGGCTGGAATTTTGGACCCCAAAAGCTATAACAAACACAGCCGAAGAAGACGATGAATCCTTGGAAATCAATTGAGGGACCACAAAACAAAAAGCCTGGTGAGAGGATCAGAGGAAAGGACCTGTTGCGAAAATTGAGGTGGGCATATATGTTTTTTCCTTTTCTCTTTTCTTTGAAAAGCAGACACGTGAAATTATAAATAAGTTCAAGCTCATCAACTTCTAGATTCATTACCATACTCCTGCTCAATTTTTCATCTTATATATTGAACGAAATGTATAATAATTTTGAATTAGAGGTAAAAATAAAAAAACACATTCAACAACGAGACTAGTTCAAACCTCGCTTTAATTTAAAAATCAAATCCCTCCACAAATTTCATCTTATATCTTAAAAAGAGGGAGTACAATTTTGAATATTGATTACTTACTTTTTTTAAAAAAAAAAAACATCTCAAACCCTTGTGATATCATGGGGTGGGAGAGAGAGATGTGTGGGAACTTGTCAGGTGTGTTTTGGGAGTTTTAGGATATATTTGCTGTCTTTACACAACTTGAGGCCCATCAACATTTAATGAGCCTCGGCTCCACGGCTCCACCCCCACCTAAAAAACAAAAATTCCTCTTCCTCAAGAAATTAAATAATTAAATCTTTAGTGTGTACCTGTATTTCATATGCGTTTATCCTTCATTTTTACTCCCCCTAATTTCAAAATATATAACAAAATTATAACCAAACTATATTATATTGTTCATAAATATAACTACAGTAATGCATGAAAATTTATTTATAACTTTTTAAAATGTCTCATGATACATGAGATTTTACCAAGGAATAAAAAATCGGACCAGATAATAAACCGATCAAGGTGGAGGGTCAAGGGTCAGTGGGTCAGACCGGTGTTAATAAAAATATATATTCCATGCTGCAAGCATTTTGAATGGGTCTATGTAACTGATCCTATAATTGCGGATCATTTTTGTATGTGTGTTAGTGCTAAATAGTTGTAATATGTTATATCATATATGTATAATATCTTTATAAATAAATCAATACAATATGATGTAGATATTAAGCTATCATAATTAAAATTTCTAGATCCTATCATAATTACAATATGGCAAGCCTGTGATTGTGAGACACTATAAATGAAGTTCAGAACAGCAAAAAAAGAAGCAAAATGACATCAGTTTCTAAGAAAAATGCTTTTTTATAAGTGATCCAAGTTGAGTCAGTTCAAGCCGGGTTGTGCCAGTTCCCTACAGGTTGGCCAGTTCACGGTCCACACTACTTCTCCTACTAACTCAGACCGGACATAATATCGGGTTCGCCAGTTCACACAGGTAAACCCTGCTGGTACCCATCCCATTTTTAATACACTTGATTTTACTCCTCTCTCTGTTTAATGGGTGCAAGGTTGTTTTTTTGATGTTGATGTGATTTCCTCCTATGAAACATAATGCATATATTTAGTATATTCATGGAGTATAAAAGTGTCGCGCATTAAAATTAAAATTATACACTATTTATAACTGATATAAATATCATATTTTATTTAGTTTAATCGCTTTTTGTTTTTTGGGATTATTTATAAAGTACGTGCGCTTCAACTTGGAGTACTTTCAAATAAAATCCAAAAGTACTCTTATTTATTTTCAACATTTAAACTCTGTATTTGTCAGAAAGATTTCTGAATTCATGCATCTAATAAGGACACCGTTCCCTTTTTTTTCCCGGACAAAATAAGGACACCGTTCCATTGTGTATTATTTTTTCTGAATTAAGAATTACATGCTATATTAAAAAGTATAAAAGTTATGTAAGTAAAATAATTCAACGTAGCTAGATTAGGGCATATATAGATCTAAAGCAAAACAGTGTTGGAAGGTGTATGTATACTCTGGGGTACGAATATTACTAATTAAATAATTAATTTATGAAATTGAGGCAATTTGTCTGTTTTCATCTTGAGAGTGCTTATACATGTTTGTTTAATCAATTCCACAAACAAAAAAGAACATACTTAGGAATCAAACACTGTTTAAATTCAAACTCTAGCCTCATTTTAAAGGGCAATCAATGAATCAACAATCAATTAGTTAAGCTATAACTATTAACTAGGCATTATATTTTAAGGGTGTGTGATATAATAATATGAAGTCGGGTGCTCAAGTTAGATTGGATAGTTTACCAAGAAAAGGATTGGATCAACCTCATTCTAACTTTTTTATTATTTATTTTGTGTTGGGATTTAAATAATATAAATGGTGTGACAATGCATGTATTGTTGTAACTAGCTACTATATGTGTGTTTGTGTTTCCAATATCAAATTATACATATAATAATATTTATTAATAACCTTATCCTTGGAAGAAAAAGAAAAGTTTGTAAATAAGTAGAAGAATGTGCTTGTTTTCCAGCAACTGTTAGAATTGATTCATTTCTCAATTTTGTTATGAATAAAACTCTCATGAATAATAGAGTATTTTATGAATTTTGTATTATATAAAAATATAAATATAAACATGCATAGAAGGGTTAGAAAACTAGGGGTGGGTGATGTTATATAGGCACATCCATTAAGAAGTGCATGCACTGTTGCTTATGGGACAAACAATGTTTTAGAATCGACAATACAATATCAGAATCCAAAACCAAATCCCAAAACTCCCCGCTATTTTATGGGTTTTATCTATATATTTCTTGAAAGCTCCTAGTAATAATCTTATTAGTCCACATGTCCAATGACACCATATTCACTTAACTCAATTATTGGTCCAAATGTCCACATAATCAAAGTCATAATGGAAATTTTATTCTTAATTACAAATTTCATTACCAATAATTAATCATTACTCATCATATATTTCTACTTATGGGAAGGTACTTTTTTAATTTTGAAAGTTATTTAAAATTGAGCAAAGCAATAATGATTAAATACATAAATGTATGGAAGTTATTCAATAGTATTGATCAATGATTAAATACATATATATCTACTTTTAAGAAGGTATTCTATATTAATTCTTTTTTTATCACATACATACCACTTAGTGTAATATTGTTTATAGAAAAATCTATCTATATGTATTAATTTTTAATCTGCAATATTTGACTTTTTCAGATATAGAAATTAATTATTATCTTCAAATAAGTCACTATTTTAGGCAACAATTAAAACATATATATATATGTGATTTAAAATCAACACTATTAATTTTTTTATGAAATTTACAAAACAATTAATGTGTTTAAATATGTTAGTAAATTAGACAACAGGGTATAAAATAGTTACTCAAAAAAATTATGTTCTTTACTTTATTTCATTTTTAATTTTAACTTCCGTGCATCGCACGGGGGAGAAAAATCTAGTTTTAATCGAAAGTTCTAAAAGCTTGATTATTAATTGGGTTTACTGTGAAATATTTTTTAAAAAATTGTCAACATTTAAACCAATTTTTATACAAATAACACTGTAAAATATTTTTTTTAATAGCACATAATATCTTATTATAATATTAGGTTAAAGGTCTATGCCCTAAAGTTTTTTGCTTAAGAGTAATTTTTGTCATAGAACTATTTTTTGGTCCAATTTTGCCCTGAAAGTTTTAAAAGGTAGCGATTTTATCCTTTATTGTTAAAATATTAACGGTCAATGTCAAATTTTTAACAGTCAGTGTGAATTTTTCAACGAATAAGGCAATATAGCTACATTTTGGAACTTTTAAGGTAATTTTGAAGAAAAAAACTTCCTGAGCAAAATAGTTGCTGAGCAAAAACTTTCTGGACAAAATAAGCTCTTAACCCCATAATATTCAGGGGAATTTTAATTTTAAAGTTTTTTGAGTTGCAACTATGGCCATAAACTAAGAATGCATAGTATTATTGAAAAAATAATTTAAGATATTGATGAAAAAATGTATTAAGGGAAAAGTTGCACAAAAGATCTACTATATGATACCATGAGTCCATGACTCTAGGAGGGATTTGGGTTCCATCGCTACCCAAGTACTCGTAATTTTTTTAGAATGGAAAGTTGAAGCAAATCAAGGAGATGATGCAGAGGAGAGTAGAAGACAGTGACAGAAGTCTAATAACGGGAAGTTGGGAAAGTAAGCTATGGATATGAAGAGCTTGATGAAATAACTTAAAATATTACATTTTAAAAAAGAATTGAATGATTTGATTTGAATACCATTAGTTGCTGGATATCAATCATTTTACATATTTTTGCTTGGTATCATAACCTTTGTTTGTTTATATAGTCTATTACCAATCTATCGAATAATTCAATCAATGTTGTAAAAACCGGACTAGAAGGTGAGCCAAAAAGGGCATCGGGTCACGGTTCGCACGGTTGGATCGGTCGGACCGATGACGTAATAATTAAGGAAAAATATATGATTTTTAAATGTAAATTACATATAAACAAATTATGGTCCCTTCGCCTCTTAATTTTTAATGAAAGACCATTGATCAAGAAATATATAACCATTACAGACTTAGAAAACAAATCATTCTTGTCTTTAGCTAAGCAAAACAAAGAAGGCATATAGGACCATTTGAGCATGACAGTTGCAGAAATTTTTGTCGAGATGGAAGAACTAGGAAGTTAGGAACACAAACAATTTCTGTTATGCAAAAGGTAAGAGATAGAATATGCAACTGATAAAATTTCAAAAGAAATGTAAAATGTAGAAAGACAACAAGTACTAAATATAGAATAAAAGCTTGGAAGAGTCGTTAAACATCAACAATAGAGGAATGGTGAGAGAGATGATGTTCACCAATTGGTTGGAGTTTTGGAGATCAGATTTTACAGCCCTAAGATTTTCAAATGGCCGTTGGTGTTTTTAATTTGGGAGAAAGATATGAAGCTGATGAATTTGGAGATGTAATTTGGGTTTCTTTTTTAAGAACTTGGGTTTTTTTTTTGCTTGATTTTATTTTTTTTCATCTTTTCTTTGTTTCAGATTGGACCGCCCGATTTTTATAAAACCGCTCCGGTTTCCGATCCAATATCCGGCTGAAAACGGCCCGATCCTGCTCAACACGATAAACGGCCAGACCATGAAATCCGAACCGACCCGTGGAGCGGTCGACGGTCGGACCGTCCGGTTCGGTCCGGTTTTTATAACCATGGATTCAACTAAACTTTTATTGAGGGGGAAAAAGTTATTTTCATCATGAAATTCACTTAAAAGTTAACCCATTTAGTGGCGGTTAAAGAAAGAACTTGTGAGTTGGAACTCTCCAACTCAGTTTTCCACTCAAATAGTATACATTCATCACAAATGGTTTTGAATAATGTTCCTAATTATAAGAGCCAATTGACTTTTTTGGGGAATTAAGGAAGCAAATTAGACCCCTAAATCTTAATATATGCAAAATGTAATTAGATTATATAATAGTTTATAAGTAAAATAACTTAGTTTTGAGGGGGGAAAAAATATAAACAATTCATAGTGATGTATTTTGTATCCTTAATTTTTCTAAAAAAATCAACTGCATCTTATAATTAGGATTAGAGGGATTAATCAATTAAAAGTTGGCCAAGCATACCAACTGTACCAGAGATATAAATGACCTCCTCAAGACTGTCATCCCATCAAATATCAGGAGATCTCAGTGAGAATATCAATATCCAGACAACTATCTCCTTTCATTACTGACATGAGGTCATCCAGAATTTCATAGATTAAACATGAAGAAGGATGTGCTTCATCTGCAACATAAAATGAACAAGTCTTACCACTAATTGTTATCCAACTGCAACCCGGTACCTTTCTTAAACCCTTCTCTTTCATCTTTGTTCTCATTTCGGATACAACATCCCATCTTCTGTAAGAAGCATATAAATTCGACAGCGAGATATAATTTGATGGGTTTTCAGGTTCTAGCTCTAGCAGAAACCTATAAGCCAGATCTCTAGTCACTGAATTCCCATGCATTATGGAAGAACTTAAAAGAGATCCCCAAATACTTGCACTGGGCTCTACAGGCATTTCTCTGATGAATTTCATGGCTTCATTAAGTTTTCCTGATCGACCTAACATATCTACCACACAAGCACAAATCTCAGCCGTTGGTTCCATTCCATACTCATTCATGAATGAGTGATAAATACTAAGGCCTTGGTCTACCAATCCTGACTTGCTACAAGCAGAAAGAACACCAACCACTGTCATCATATTTGGCTTGGTTCCTAGCTGAAGCATTTTATAATACATGTTCACAGCATCTTCCCCTCTCCCATGTAATCCATATGCAGAGATCATTGAACTCCAGGAAATCGAGTCTTTATAAGCGCCAACGCCAAACACACGTCGTGCATAACTCAAACTCCCACATTTAGAATACATATCAATCAATGCATGACATAAGGAAACATCATAGTTCATATCCATTTTAATTGCAAAACAGTGGATTTGTTTCCCTCCTATTACTTGCATTTCACGTAGAAGCGAAGCTGCTTCTTCGGGTGCTCCGTTTTGTACAAAACTCTTGATCATTGCCGTCCTCACATACACGTTTCTGCTCTTCATTTGGTTGAAAACCCGTCTGCTATAAGCAACTCTGTTACTTCTTGAGTACATATCTATTAAAGACGACCCCATATAAACATCTAAATCCATCTTTGAATCCAATTCATTCTTCACAAGAAAACCATGAAGTTCCATCCCATATTTCCATCTCTCAGTATTGCTACCACATGCAGGTAGGATACTTGCAATTGTATAACCATTAGGCTTAAACCCTTCATTTTGCATTCGCTTGAAATAATTCCATAAATCCATATGAGACTTGGAATCCTCTGAGGCAGCACATCCTGCAATGATGACATTCCATGAAGATATGTTCCTCTGAGACATTTCATTGAACAGCTTCCTAGCATCACCATATTCACCGCATTTACAGTACATTGACATCAGAGAATTGGCCACAACAACATCCGAGACAAACCCAATACTTACACTCTTGGCATGAATCAATTTCCCAGAAATCAAGTCCTCAATCTCAGCTGAGATCTTAGAGAGTGTAGCAAGAGTATAATCATCCGGCAAAACATTACTACGAACCATTTCGTGGAACAACGCAAAAGCTTCATCAAAGGCATGATCTTTGGCATACCCATTAATCAAAGAGTTCCAGAGATAGATAGTCTTGGGAGAAATGGAGTAAAAAACGAGTCTTGATTTGGATAAATCTCCGCACGTAAAGTAAGCATAAACAAGCCGAGTACAGAGGAAAGAGTTTTGGTCGAAGCCAAGTGCGAGGATTTGAGCGTGAGATTGCTGTGTAAGTTTCAGAGAACGTTGATGAATGGAAAGTTGAAGCAGATTAAGGAGATGATGCAGAGGAGAGTGGAAGACAGTGGCAGAAGTGTAATAACGGGAAGTTGGGAAAGTAAAAGTCCTATGGATATGAAGAAGCATAAGACCGGAATAGCTTTCAAGTATAAGAAGAGTCTATGCTTATGAATGGTAAAATCCAAATCTTGAGCAGCATTGGTCTCCTCCAAAGACTTGCGCGTTTTCTTCTTCATCTGCATGGAAGTAATGAACTGTATATATCAGAATGTGGTTCAACATTACTAGCATGTTCTGAAGACAATATACAAGCAATCTTGAGTGGAAATCTAAAGAATGTATATAAGCTAGACAAGATGGGTTGTCAACCTATCATAATTCCAAGAGTAATCATTCCCAAGCTTAAACAAACAATCTTTACAACCAACATAATCAGTCATCAACCTACCATAATTCCATATGTAATAACCCCTTAAGCTTATAAGGTTTTAGATGAATTCTAGAAAATCATCCATCTCAGATTAGACTTGCTGCAACCTAAATATAAGGAAGATCACTATGTTCATCCTTCTAAAACAAAATTTCAATTCAGTTTCATTGGACATATGAAACCTCAGATGCAATTTAAGAGAACCAAACTCATCACTACTGTACAACCACCATAAGATCACAAAAGCAAAACCATTGATTTCTTTGAAATTTGATTCCTACTTTAACACTAACACAAAACTGAAGTACAATAAGGGGAGAGCAAAACTTTGTTACCCAGGAGAAATCAAAGGGATGATGCAAAATGCTCACAGATTTGAGGATGAAAAGGAAGAGACAAGACTCAGCGGCTTCACTCCCTCCCCTGCTCTCTCTCTCTCTCTCTTTCGTCAATTCAAGAAGAGGAAGAACGAGAAAAGATGCTGGTGGCACCGGCGAATGGAAAAAGGAATGGGGGTTCGGGTTTGAGAAAAGGGAAGAGGGAAAAAAAAGTGACCTTTATGTAAATATTCTTTTGGAATCTAAAGAACCGTTTTTTGGTTCTCAGGTTTTCACCTCTTACGGGTTGTATTTTGGGAAAATTTGAAAGAAGACCCTCAAAATAGTTAAATGACAATTGGAAATCCCAAATTGGAATTCAACAATGGTCTTAAATGCCCTTGGTTCAACTATGGGATTCCCAAATTGGAAATCCCTTATAGGAAATTGGGAATCCCATAATTGAACCAAGAGCATTTAAGACTTTTTCTTTTAATTTGATGTTGGACAATTGTCCTTTTCAAATTTCAGTGTAGCAAACTGTTATTTAACTATATTTTGACTTTTTTTATTTTTTTTAAGTTTCCCTTGTATTTTCCACGCCAGGAATTGATTTTGAGAGAACTCAGATATACCCAATAGGATGTGTTCTTCTGGGTCATTCAGATTTTCTTCACCATGTCTGGAATTGTGGTTGTTTTCGACTTTGATAAGACCATTGTTGACTGTGATAGTGACAATTGGGTCATCGACGAGCTGGGTTTCACCGATCTGTTAAATCAGCTTCTTCCTACCATGCCTTGGAACTCTCGCTTATGGTAAGATTTTTCTTTTTATTATGAAGATTTAACTTTTGTTTCTTCAATGATGTTGGTCCATGCGGATGTGGTTTTGTTTAATGTTCATAAAAAGATATTACCCTTTCATTGCCTCTTGAACGATGAAATTTGTGTCTGTTTAGTTTCAGGGTTTTTGCTGCAAAGCTTGTGCTTTTCGGTATTGTTGTTTGTGACAGAAATAATTCAGTTTCTTTTTTTTTCTGGGATTAGTTTTACAGGATAGGATGATGATGGAGCTTCATTCACAAAGAGTAACCATTGAGGAAATTGAAGAGGTCCTGGAGGATTTCTATTCATCCCAGAGTAGATAAGACGTCTCAGCTCATATAAAGTATTAATACAATCGTTCTTGTCCTATTTCGTAGGCAATGCGTGTTCTTTTGTTAAGTGCACTTTTGTTTAAAGTACCCTCAGACATCAAATATGAGCATCTAATTTTTTCTGTAAGTGAGGGGTTAGGTTTGATTTTGTAACTTCATGTTGTTAATATTTGCCCATCCAAAGTGTGTAGCATTTATTCTACGAAACACATTGATGCACTTAATTATAGGAAACACTGGCCTAAAACATTGTCCATTATTTTGATGGAGGTAAAAGTGAGGGAAATAGGATGTATGAAATACTATGAATAAGAAAAACTTCCAAAATGATAAACAAGTTTAATGTTTTAACAAGTTTTTGGGTTGCCAGCAATTTTGATAATCAGAGATTCCCTTCATTTGAATCTTAGTCTCTAAAATTTAAAAGCGTGGTTTTTTTTATCTTTCAGTTTACTTTGTCTATGGCCTTTAACCCCTTATGCATTAATCCTGATAAGTTTGCTAATGATTTTCAAATATATCATGTAGTTTTGTTAAAAAGAAATTATGACACTTTTGTCTACACCATGCATGCCTTCTCCTTTTTCTGGAACTTGTCAGCTTCTTTGCCCTTCTACACAAATTTAGAATTTGGTCACTTTGGTGTTGAAAATAAATGAAATTAGAGAAAAAGACAAATAAATACCCTCCAATTTGTAAAATCTCATTAACAACTTCATGATATGTATTAACAACACAACAACCTATCATGAAGTTGTTAATACCTATCATGAAGTTGTTAATGGGATTTTGCAAATTGGAGGGTATTTATTTGTCTTTTTCCCATGAAATTAAGTAGTCTTTCATTTTATTTGATTTTTTCAGTAAAAAATAAAATAAATAAAAGGATTGGGTTTGATTACATTCTTTATTTCATTCAATGTACAATAGATGGGTGAACTCGAGGCGTTCTAGTTTTACTTGTCCAAACCTTTTCTGTCAACTTCATTAATTGATCACTGAAATTAATTTGTAAATTTCAGGAAAAAAAGCTACAATTCTGGTAATGGAGCATCAGTAAGAGAACTAATAGGGGTTTGGGTAAACTTTTTGTTGGAAAATGTGCTCACATATACCACTACATGATATTACCTGAAATATGATTATTTTTAAGGGAAAATTAATACTCCCTCGTATAATATAAAATCCATTTTTTAAAATAACATTGTCTTAAAATATAGGGTTTTATTTGACTTTATTTGAATAATAAATGTGTTTTTTCCCATTTTACTCATGCATTAATTCTCCTACACATTCTCTTTCATCTCCTTTTCATAATTACCATCCCTCTTCTCATTTATAAATAAGGGCAGTTTTGGGGAAAAAAAATATTTCCTACATATTTATTGTTTTTAACTACCACTCTATTCCTTATTAAAAGTCCAACTACCACAAATTTTTTGTTCCTAAATATAAGTTTAGTTTGGGATCAATTAATGCACTGTGACTATTTTACCCTTATGTTGTTAATAGGGAAGATGAGAGAGAAGTTTTGTAATGCATAAAATATTATTTTACCACATTTTCTTAAATAAGGATACAGTTGAAATTTTTTTAAAATAAGGGCATATTTAATACTATAACTTCCACTCCTTGGTATGTAAGAAATAGTTACGGTGGACTTATAATAAGGAACAGGGTGGTAACTTTAACTTATTTTTTAGGAAACCACAATTCGGTTAAAAAGATGTTATATATTGAAACGAAGGGAGTATTAGGTTTTAAGCAAAAAAAACATAATCACCACAAAATGACCAAATTAAAGTGAAGTCCCTAAGAAATTGAATTATATTAAATCTAAATGTCCAATTACACTCTTAGCTTCAGTAAAAAAAAAAAAAAAGTTCAAAAAAAATTACACTCTTAGCCTTCTTCCATACCCATTCTCCTCCTCTTTCTCTTCTCTTCTCTTCCCTTTAGCCATGGTAGATCATTGGATTCCAACCCTTTCTTCTCCATGCTCGTCTTCTTCTTCACTTTCTCTCTCATGAGATCCAATAATGCACCGTGGCTAAAGGGAAGAGATGAGAAAGAGGGGGAGAATGAGAGGGGAGAGGGGTAAGAGTGTAATTGGACATTTAGATTTAATATAATCCAAGTCTCTAAAGACCCCACTTTAATTTGGTCATTTTGTGGAATCTCTTCTTAATTATGTGTCTTCCTTGGGATATAGTATTAATTTCCCTATTTTTCATAGTAGGATATATGTACATTTATTTAAGAGGAAAAAGACTTGTTAGGTTGTTAAATAGTTGAATCATTATTTATTTGGCACTATAATTATTACTTAACTTAAGAAAATAATAAAAATATGATATTTTAAGAAAAGTTTTAAATCCCAACGCGTACAGGGATCTCTGTTGCGTAAAGATAAATATGGCTGATAATCAAATTAATTAGTATGCTTAAATAATACTCCCTCCGGTCTTTTTTATAAGAGCCTAGCAACCAAAATATGCTTCTTAAGAAAGCATGTGAAAGTAATTAAATGTATTTGGAATATACATTTTTTTCTAATATTACCCTTATTTATGATAAGTCTATAAAGAGAGAGAAATATATAAGCATTAATAAATATGAAAGACAATTAGGGGCAAAATAGGAAAAAATGCATTAAATAATGAGATAATGCAATGTGAGCTCTTCTATTTTGGACTAAATCAATTCAAATTTTAAGCTCTTATAATAAGGACATGAAGGAGTATATAGCTGTTTTCACATCACATATTAACCAAAACCTTTAAAGCAAATGATGTAATAAATTTATGCATAATTTCTTCTCACCTACTATTTTTTTCCCCCACAATTAGCACTAACTCTGTTCAATCTGAGATTTGAAGTTGATAATATGCACACAAATAAATCAATGCCAGGTTTGAACCGAAGTCTTTTGAAAATCGAGGTGAACAGGCTTGTCGCTGGTTTGGTCATCAATTGACATTATATTGAGTTAACCTTCCTTTTCTTTTTTTCATTTTCATGTCTCATTTTTGGTGTTTGTAAAAAAGGTAGGGCAATATAGGAAAAGAAGATCAATAATTAGCACCATTTTCTGTAAAATGATGTTTAACATGATGACCAAGTTTCAATGTTCCATCAGTTATATGATCAAGTAGCACCAACTTCTTTAATTTGGCTTTATATGCTCTTTGACACAACATTTACAAAATCCACTCAAATACCGATTCCGAACAGTGTAAAAAAACTTGACCGGACGGTTCAACCGGTCCAACAGTAAACCGCCCAATTTGACATTTAAATCGAATGTGTAGTTAACCTGGCAGAGGATCGGGACCGGGTTTTTTTATAAAAAACAAAAAAATAGTTTTTTTAAATTTTATTCTAATTAACCTAATTACTAACTTTTACTTCACTCAATTTTAGAAATTAGGAAACTATAATACTTTAAATGCTATTTTACTTGTATATATATTTAATATTTAATTGTTGTTGCTTTTAATATTTGTATTTTAGTCTGTGGATTGTATAATAATATTTATTTTCATGTATAATCAACTAATATTTTCTCTTTTTCCCTCTATAAAAACATTAAAATATTTATGTTTGATGAATCATGCATACCTATCTATATTTACATTTTGATATTAGTGATTATTAATGTTAATATCAATAAAATTTTATTATTTTAATATAACCGGTTGGACCCCGGTCTGACCATTAACCCTTAAACCAGTGCCTTGTCCGGTTCTATGCCGAGTCCGGTTTTTTGAACCTTGATACCGAAAACTTTGTAATCTCATTTTATGACATTTCCTTGGTAAATGGGGTGTTGCGGGTTTGATCTCAATTGTAACATAAGATAGCTAATGTATAGCCTTTTAAATTTTAATTTAAACAAAAAAATCAAGACGAAGATACACTCAAATCAAAATAATATCTTCTATCATACTTTTTCAGTTCTTTTTTTCCCCATCTGCAATAAAAAAGGATGGCAACGATTTTTCAATAAAGAGGTTATTGCATCCAATTGATAAAACACCGAGGTTAACATTAACGCAATCTTTGTTACCCTATTTTTCTTTATTAGCGTTGTGTATCGTTATATAAAATACAATTTTACTCACAAAAAAAAATTATCTGAAATTAAATGTGGGCATCGAATTTTCTTGTAAGAGAGAGGTCATAGGTCTAAACCTATAACTCTATGCTGTTGCCTGTTAGTATTTGCTCAACCAGAACGCATAACATTTATTCTATATGGTACATATTGGTGTACAGAATCATAGAAAAAGCTGGCCCAAAGCATTTTGAGTTTTGACCCCATGTTTGGACCAAGGTAAAAGTGAAAAGAAAACAGGAGTCAAGTAAAACTACGAAAGAAAACTTCTCAAAATAGTAATTTTTCCTTCTAGTAAAAATTTTTCACACTAACAGCCTGAAGTTTTTTTTTCTTTTTTAATTAAAAAAGCAAGCACTTACAATTTGAAGTTACTTCCCACCTAACAAGGAGATGTCATACCACTGGTTACAAGTCCCCCTCGGCCTGAAGTTTCAGTGGCTTCTTACTAGAATTTTATTCTAGTGATTTTCTTTTCATCCAAACATTCATAAAATCTCCAGAAGTTGAATGCCTATTTGGAAAAAACCAACAGTAAAGTCGCCAAGATCCAAATACTTGGCCCAATCATAAACCAAGCATTCAAATCTTGAGACAGGCGGCAAGTTTGTAGAATGTTGGGCTCAATTTAACGATTTGGTATCCATAATATAGGCCCCTTTTACAGTTTCTTTCGGCTTTTTAGTGGCCTATATCCATTCTGTTGATTGATGAAACTTGTTTTGTCTTCCATTCATTTTGCTGGATCAAACACTAAATCTTACTAATTTTTGGTTTGGTCATTTTGTAAAGTCTTTATTTTTTTTTTTATAGTTTTTAATCTGGTTCTGCGTGAATTATTTCTAATTTAGTTTGATAAAAAATTAATTCCCCATTTGGTCATTCGGATTTGGACATTTCTCAAAATTTAACCATTGACAAGTTAAATCACCATCAATAGTCTCAGCTTACATATAATTTGATAGAACAATATCAATCACAACCTTATGGGAAATCAATTGGATAATACTATATGTGTGAAACTTGGTTTTAAAATGATGTTATCTTGGTGAGATATTTCATGGGCCATGCAATACTATGATGAAAAATCAGGAGGGGTGGGGCAAGGGACAACAGGCAACCTTATTGTGTGGTTGTGTCTGTGGAGTGCAAAAATTTTGTCTTACAGGCACAGTCTTCAACACACGCAATCTTCAAACAGATTCACCCCTGTATATGTTTATAATAATGCAATGATGCACATCATATTAAATTCACAAAAAAGGAGAGAAAATACATAAAAGAAAGCCTTTTGAGAGTAAGTTTGAGAAAAATCATTACATCCCAAAAGTGAACACATAAATATGTCATATGCCAAACTTATGAATATTTGTTCTCACACTCACCCACATATCATAACTTTTTCGACTCAACCCTATGTTTATAAAAACTCGTTTTGTGGGTCAGTGATATCCACTACCAATAGAAGTGACTAATCCCTCATATCATAGAATTCCCGAAGGGGTTTTAGTGCTGGTTACTATACACTCTCCATACACACCGCCAATGATAACCAGACATTTAAAAAATTCAGCTAAGTACCAATTGTGTTAGGCCTGATGGTTTAAGAAAACTTTAAAAAAACTAAAGAAGTGTCTAGTATCATCTGAGCTCCCATGATGTCAATGCATGTCAATATTTGTGTGTTAGGTGGTTAGAACATTAAAAGAGAGGGAAAGATGAGGAGTGAATTATTTTACATACAGATAAGGAATGAAGAAATCAAAGAGACAAGGAAATTATAAGCAGGTAGAAAGGCAAATGTGCAGGTAATGATTCCAGTGAAGGAAGAGGGAACCATGGGATGTCCCTGAGGTATCTTTGCTCCTTGTTATGAATTAAATGGCATGTGGACCATATATCATAGTATTTGGGCCCCACCCCCTCTCTATTATTGTGTTTTTCATGTGTATATACTATATAGTATATACTGTTCCACAAATCCTCCATGCCTTTCCAGCCTCTGCTTTTGACCTGTTCAATTTGGCTTTTTAGATTCTCTTCAACCTCACCTATAGGCTTCTTATGACTCTTTGTGTCTATTATAAATTTATATATATATTTATATATCAATGGTAATTCCTTGAGTTGGCTAGGGATGTTGCAATAAAGTTGCTTGCATAAGGAGGGAATGGTTGGATATTAATATAGAATGCCCTAAAACAAAAATATATAGCAACTTAAAATATAAAGATATTTAGAGTTTGGGTTTTAGTCTAGATGCTTAGAGAGAACTACTATTAATTGGGACGATCCGTAAATTTGATCCATTAAGATATCTAAAAAACATATGACAAATTTGGTGTTCTAATTCTTATCCTTAAATTCACCCCACTTATGAATTAAGAAATATATTTACCTTGTATAATATTTATTTTAATTTTTGTACGAATTATGTATAAGAAAACTGTCATATAATTATTGTCTTACAAAGAGTACCTACCTAACACTTAAATGAAAATCTCATAGGTATATTCACACGGCACCATTAACTGGTACAAATATTCAGCGTTTAACACTGTATATTAGTTCAAAAACTTAAACCGTCTAGATGCTTTTTGGACTAATATACACAATGTTTTAAGCTTTTGGACTTACACAATGTTTTAAGCTTTTGGACTAATATACAGTATATAATGATGATGAGCAGCTTCTGCTATATAGTTGATATCCAGCCTATAACTTGTCTTCTTTTTACCGGAAGAAGGAAAAACAGAGAGCCACCATTGCCTTCTGATCCACCTGCAAAGTCTATCAAAACGGTAACTGTATTATGATTACACCTTTTCTTCTAGAGTCCACTCATTATGTACAGTGTCATCACATGCATCTACATACATAACGCATATGATCATATACAACAACTCAAAAAAAAAAAAAAACATTGAACATAGAAAATGAGTTTTCACAGTTTAGAGTCACACATGCAAGTTGTGTCCCAATAGAAAAGGATACAGAAGGAAGCACTAAAGTAGGAAATATAAAAACATGGCGTGCTTTGTGATTTGTACATATGGTAGGGGCAGATAATACGTGTGTACGTAGGTCAGGGTTACATGAAATAGCCTTATATATTATGAAAATGCTCTGCCTAACATATATATGTATTAATTAGCTTCACGTCCCCTGCTTTGTTTGTCTTGTATTCCATTTTTGTGTATATATCAAACAATAATGCCCCACCTTGCATGTTCTTATAAATAATGGATCAATCAGTATACTTAGAACGTGCCTACATCAAAACCACTTAATTTCTTCATGTATGAAGTGACATTATTAGTTACTGATCTATATATTTAAATTTTATGCATTGCTATACACACACACACACTTCAATAGATTGTTTCAGTGATGATCATAAAAATAATTATTACAGCGTTTAACTTGGTGTGATTCAGTTTTTATAATTTTGAAGCTGTATCACTCGGTGTTTCAGCTTTTACTCAATGTAACTAATTAATCCCTATAGTTTAACCACATTTAAAATGTTAGTCCATATATATTTTAGAAAATAAAATTATATATATCATGAAACTTATAAATTGTTTAAGTTTTGAATGATTAAAACTATATAAATTGAGTTGCATATCAAGTCAAAGTTCTAGAACCGAAACTCGAGTGAAAACTGAAAACTATAGGATCTTAATTTTTTTTGGCTGATTATAGAATCTTACTTTATTCATGCACACATGACTTATTCAACCCTGTATCTTTATAATAAGGGTGATTAAATATCTTTTTAGGGGTGAAGGATGAATTAGCTAAAGAAGTGATAAGAAGTTAAAGAAAGACTGTGATGGCATTATTTGCATCTCATAGCAGCAGCAGCATCATCACCAATCTCAATTATTAACACTCCCAATGACTAAGAAAGATCCGTGAGTGTTTGAAATATGATGAAGAGCTGATTGTGACGTGAGTTATATATAATACTCCTCCGATTCTACATATAAGATTCATTTAGTTAATTTGATTAAATTAAACATATTAGTTAAGTTAATTTGAAGGCCAACAATAATTAAAAAATTTGTAATTTATTGTTATGAATAACTGTTTAGTATCATGCTCAAAATTTAGTATGTGAAAATAAAATTTTTATTTCATTATTGTGAGAGCACGAAGCTGTACATCAATAATTTGTATTGTGTGTATTGTATTTTTGCTAGGTCTGTTTTGAGAAATTTTGTGATATAATTTTAGTTTTGATCCTAATTATAAGATCTAATTGGGGTTGATTTTGGGTCTTTTTTAATTTTATCTCTTACATTTTCATTTTTTAAAATTAACTTGTCTAAATAAACTGATATATAATTTGATAATACACATAATTTTTTTTAGAAAAATCATTTGATCTATGTTATAATGTAGTGATTTAAGTAGCTTCTTTAATTTTAAAGAAATTAGTTAATTGTGTATTATATTAATACCGGAGAATGCACACTTTGACCAATCAACAAATTGAACTGTCAAATAGTCCAACACTAATGAATTTCCAAAATCATGTTTGAATGAACATTTTTTAAGTGACCGTTCATGAGTTTAAAAGGATCAATCCCTTCATAACTTTGAATTGTTACTGACTTACTGTATGTTCCTTCAGTTCGAAAAAGGATAACGTCTTAGAGGGAGTGTGACAAGAATAGTGCTCCATCCATCCTATCCTTTATATGCAATAAATACTTTTTTTTATAAAAAATTCGATTTTTTTTTTTTTTGCCAACAAAAAATTGAGAAATTAAGTAAGCCATTTTGTTGTATGTGTGTTATTAAATTATATATCGCCTTACAAGTTAACCAAACTAATTTTAAAAAAAATTCAAATAAACTAATTTATAAATAGTTTAATTAGATTTTCAATTAAATCTTACATTACACAATGAAAAATGGAATAGGTGATTGAGGAGGATTAAATCAAAAGGAGGAGAGAAAAATATAATAGGTGATTGAGGAGGATTAAATCAAAAGGAGGAGAGATGTTGATGAAGTGGGAAGAAAAAGATGATGATGATTCCTTGGAAATCAATTGTGGGACCACAAAACTAAAAGCCTGGTGAGGTGATCAGAGGAAAGGACCTATTGCAAAAATTGAGGTATATTTAATAAAAGCAGGGGAAGGGGGAAATGGGGCATGTATGTTTTGTTCCTTTTCTTTTGTTTTTTGAAAAGCAGATATAATCACATGAAATTATAAATAAGATCAAAACCATCAACTTCTGAATTCATTACCATACTCACCTCAATTTCTCACCTTATATATTGAACCCAATGGATTATAATTTTTCAATTAAGGTAAAAATAAAAAAATGCATTAAATAATAAGACTAATTCAAACTGCAGGTTATATTAAAAATCAAACCCCTCCACAATTTTTACCTTATATTCAAAAAAGAGGGAGTACAATTTTGAATTCTGAGTGATTTATTTTTTTAAAAAAAATCCCAAACCCTCTTGATGTCATGGGGGTGGGGAGATGAGAGAGATGTGTGGGAACTTGTCATGTGTGTGTTTTTAGAGTTTTAAGATATCTTTGCTGTCTTCTTACACAACTTGAGGCCCATCAACATTTATTGTGCCTTAGCTCGACCCCCACCTAAAAAAAAAGAAATAATAATATTGCTCTTCCTAAGGAATAATTAAATTTTAGTGTGTCTATATTTCATGAGTTTATCCTTCATTTTTACTCTCCCTAATTTCAAAATGCATAACAAAATTATTACAAAATTATATTCTTCATAAATATATAACTGCAATAATGCATGGAAATTATGTATAATTAAAAACAATAAAAAAATTTAAAAAGATGTCCTGATACATGAGATTTTACTTCTCTCTCTAACTAATATTTAATGGGTGCAAGGTTGTTCTGTTGATGTTAATGAAGCATAATGCATATATTTGATATATTCATGGAGTATAACAGTGTCACACATGAAAATTATACACTGTTTATTAGTTATATAAGTATCATATTTTATTCTACTCTATCGCATTTTGTTTTTTGGGATTATTTACAGAGTACATAACGCTTCAACTTGGAGTACTTTCAATTTAAATCGAAAAGTATTTGATGTCTCTTATTTATTTTCAACATTTAAACTCTGTATTTGTCAGAAGGATTTCTGATTTCATGCATCTAATAAGGACCCAGTTCCATTGTGTATTATCTTTTCTGAATTAAAAATCACATGCCACATTATAAATAGAAAATTTATGTAAGTAAAATATTTTTTTTGGACTGATATAAGTAAAATAATTCAACTAGCTAGATTAGGGCCTATATAGATAAAAAGCAAAACAGTGTTGGAAGGTTTATGTGTACTTTGGGGTATGAATCTTATTAATTAAATAATTAATTTATGAAATTGAGGCAATTTGCCTGTTTTCGTTTTGAGAGTGCTTATACATGTTTGTTTAATCAATTCCACAAACAAACAAGAACATACTTTGGAATCAAGCTTTGTTTAAATTCAAACTCAAGCCTCATTTTAGAGAGCAATCAATCAATCAATTAAGCTATAACTATTAACTAGGCATTATATTTTAAGGGTATGTAATATAATAATATGAAGTGGGGTGCTCAAGTTAGATTGGATAGTGTACCAAGAAAAGGATTGGATCAACCTCATTCTAAAATTTTTATTATTTATTTTGTTGTATTGGGATTTAAATAGTATAAATGGTGCGACACTGCATGCATTGTAGTGACTAGCTACTATATGTGTGTTTGTGTTTCCAATATCAAATTATACATATAATATTTATTCATTACCTTATCCTTGGAAGACAAAGAAAAGTTTGTAACCTTCAAGCTTTCTATAATTAAATAGAAGAATGTGCTTGTTTTCCAGCAACTTTTAGGATTGATTCATTTGTCATTTTTGTTATGGATATAATTCCTCATGAATAATGTAGTATTTTATGAATTTTGTATTATATAAAAATATAAATATAAACATGTATACAAGGGTTAGAAAACCAGGGGTGGGTGACATTATATAGGCACAGCCATTAAGAAGTGCATGCACTGTTGCTTCCGGGACAAACAATGTTTTAGAATCGACAATACAATATCAGAATCCAACACCAATTCCCAAAACTCCCACTATTTTATGTGTTTTATTTAATTCAAAAGTGAGTTGTTCTAAAAGCTTAATTATTAATCGGGTTAGCGATGAAATATTTTTTTAAGAAAATGTCAATTTTTCATGTAATTAACACTCTAATATATTTTTTTATTAACACCCAACATCGTATTGTGAGTTTTAGTGTAATTTTGCCCTCAAAATATTTTTTAGCAGATATGACCACCATAAATTAAGGATATTGAGCATTATTCAAAAAATAATTTAAGGTATCAGTGAAAGAAATTATCAAGGGAAAGTTGCACAAAAAAAAGGGAAAATTTCATTTTACCCCCATAATAAGGAATTAATTTCATTTTACCCCCATAATAAGGAATTAATTTCAGATTCCCCCCAAAACATTCTGAAATTTCACTGCATCCCCAAGGGACTAAAGTGAAATTAAATGTTTCAGCTAAAAGACCAAAATGTCCTTATTGAAAGAAGTACAAACGTTTTGGAAATTTCTCATATGTGTCTTGGAAATTCTCCATATGTGTCTTGGAAATTTTTCATATGTGTCTTGAAAATATAGTTGTGAAATTTTGGATGTTTTAGTTTTGGATTCCATGATTTTTGAGACTTAAAAATACTCACATTGATGTTGAAAATAAGTATAAATGTTTTGAAAAGTTCCCTCATATACGTCTTGGAAATTTCCCATAAATGTCTTGGAAATTCTTCATATGTATATTGGAAATTCTTCATATGTGTCTTGGAAATCCAATACAAAATTTAATAAGGACATTTTGGTCTTTTAGCTAAAACATTTAATTTCACTTTAGTCCCTTGGGGGTGCAGTGAAATTTCAGAATGTTTAGGGGGAATCTGAGATAAATTCCTTATTAGGGGGGTAAACTGAAATTTTCCCAAAAAAAAAATTACCTTATGATCATAAGACTCTGCAAGGAATTTGGTTTCTCACCTGTGCTTTTTCCGTCAAATTCATCTCCAGTACTATCATGACTGAAAGATTGAAATTTGAACAATATATATTTGATTTAAAATGTGATTCCCATTGCCTCTTCAAGAAAGTTTTTGAGGAAAAAAAATAGGCTTTGAGTTCTTTTAAAATGTGCCTCTAATGCAATTTTTTTATTTTTCAAAATATAATTAGATAATTTTTTGTGAAATGATTGGAAACATTATTTTTTAATAATAAAAACAGAAGGGAATAGCATTATGTGGGAGGGAAACTGAGCAAAACTCTTAATTAAATAATCACCGATCCCACGCATGCAGCTACAGTCACAAATAGATTAAATTAAGGGCTAAAAGACTTAGTAAGGAGGAAGAATATATTGACTGACTTATTACATAATCTCAATTATCTTATGGGAAAATTTCAGTTTTCCCCATAATAAGCAATTAATGTCAGATTCCCCCCAAAACATTCTGAAATTTCACTGCACCCCCAAGGGATTAAAGTGAAATTAAATGTTTCAGCTAAAAGACTAAAATGTCCTTATGAATTTTTGTACTGGATTTCCAAGACACATATGAAGAATTTCCAAGACACATATGAAGAATTTCCAAGACATCTATGGGAAATTTCCAAGACGCATATGAGGGAACTTTTCTAAACATTTGTGCTTATTTTCAACATCAATGTGAGTATTTTCAAGTCTCAAAAATCATGGAATCCAACACTAAAACATCCAAAATTTTACAACTATATTTCCAAGACACATATGAAAAATTTTCAAGACACATATGAAGAATTTCCAAGACACATATGAGAAATTTCCAAAATGTTTGTACTTCTTTTAATAAGGACATTTTGGTCTTTTAGCTAAAACATTTAATTTCACTTTAGTCCCTTGGGGGTGCAGTGAAATTTCAGAATGTTTTGGGGGGAATCTGAGATTAATTCCTTATTATGGGGGTAAAATGAAATTTTCCCTTATCTTATTCCTTCCTAACCTTGTCTTATTCCTTTATTATTATTTTTTAAAAAAAAAAATTAGAAATAAAGACATAGAGGGACAGGATCCGGGATAGGTGGCGCCAAAATCGAGGAGAACAAGACGACGTCGTAGAGTGCCACCACAACACAAGTCCACGACCTATACCCCGTCTCACTCTCTCCCAAAGCCCCATGCCTCTCACTCTCTACCACGTGTAACGCCGCCTGCCCCCAAGTCCCCGCCATAACTCTCATTTCTTATTTCTTCATTTCAATGTTTCTAATCTCCATAAGAAGGAAAAAAAGATTCATGATTTACCTCATGTTTGAGTGTGGGAAAACCACATATATATCTATACACACACACACACACGCGAGATTTTAACTAGTTTAGTGGTGATATTAACAAATGTAAGTCGTTTATATAAGATTAGAAGATATTTATCTACTTCCCACATCCCAATGTATATTATCCTTTTAATCCAACTGTGTTTTCCTAAAAATTTAGGTAAAGTTAGTTTAAAATAATAAATGTGTATGAAATACTACACATTTTTTTTTTCTAAAAGTGTCCTTCGTTTATGAACAAACAAGAGAGAGGGTAATCATGAAGAGAAGATGAAAGAGAATGTATGGGTAAAATGTAAAAAATACATTTATTACTCAAACAAAGTCAAATAGCACCTTATATTTTGGGATAATATCATTAAAAAAAAGGACCTTACATTATGGAACAGAAGGAGTGTCATTTTTCTTCCCCATAAGATACCTATTGCCAACATACTAATTCATCATACCTATTGCCAAAAATTTGAATGGTTTTGTCCCTTTTTATAAGAGTTTGTCCAAATTTGTCAAAGCATTTAATGAGTTTTTTCCCCACTTTACCCATCTTTATTCTCTTTATTTACATTCTCTTTCATACTCATTTATTACACTATTATCACATTTCTCTCTCTTATATACTTAATTATAAATAAGGGCAAACTTGAGAAAACAAAATTATTTCAGACACATTTATCTCTCTCAACCACTTCCTTAATATGTGTGATTTCACCTCTTTGGCTCTTATAATAAGGGATGGAGGGAGTATATACCATTATACCACTCTGTTCCTTATTATAAGTCCACCCTAACTACTTCTCACATACCAAGAAATGGAAGTTATAACATTAAATATGTTCTATTTTGTAAAGAATTTTCCAACTTTACCCTCATTTAAGAATATGTGTTAAAATAATATTTTATACATTATAAACATTCTCTCTCATTTTCCCTATTTCCAATATAGGAGTAAAATATTCACAATAGCATTAATTAATCCCAAAGTGGACTTATATTTAGGAATAAAAAATCTGTGGTAGTTTGACTTATAATAAGGAATAGAGTGGTATTCCTTATTATAACTCCACTTTAACTAATTCTCATATAACAAAAACTGTTAGTTAGAGCATTAAATATGGTTTAGATAGATAAAATTTCCCAACATTGCCCTTATTTAAAATTTCCTCCTCTACATTTATAAATTAGTATCATATCTCCCTTCCCAACAAGAATTAAATAAGGGATAAAGTTTAAAAACAATCATTAATAACCTCTGAGTAGATTTAGATTCAAAGACAAAATTTTTTGGTAGTTGGACTTATGATTGGGAACAAAAATTTATATATAGATCATACACATACATATGAAGAGTTGTCAAATAACAACTCAATCACTACTCCCTCACATGTGGAAGAAGTGTATCACTCTTTTTTGGGTAATCTAGTTGAAAATTTTCATGGTTTTTGGGGGATCTAGTCGAAAATTTTCCCTCATGAGTGGGACATGTGTGTCACTTCTATTTTTAGATTACTATATAGTACACGCAATTTTATGGGTCAATATTCGGTGACTGATGGCTATAAAATATTAATTCAGTCAAATTATAACAGATTGATTGATTTTCCTACCTTTTGACGGCAGATCAAAACTTTAAAACTTATCCCATGCTTAATCTTTTTACTTTGAAGATTCTTTTGGGATTCATTACATGTTCGTGCTAATATAATCAAACAACATCTTTAGGTTAATCTGGCTTATTTGTTTTGCCCATGCGATAATGAGACCATTTATCATCTTTTTTTTTCAGTGCCCTTGGGTTAGAGCTATCTGGTTTGGTTTGCCTTCTGGCTTATTATCTGATAGAATTTCTCAATCTCCGTCAATAGCATGGTTGCTGAATACATTAAAGAATAACTCGGCATTTATTGGTCACATGATCTCTTGGACTCTTTACTTTATCTGGTTCTTCAGGAATAAACGGCTAGCTGATAATGTTTCAGTTGATCCTCAACAAGTGATTGATACAATGTATTCACAAATCAAGTATTACGATATAAGCCTATCACTTCATGATACAATGCCATCCATTTCGTTGGATGATAGGTTTTCTAATCCTTATTCACAGGTAATTGTTGTTTCAGGATTTGCTAAACTCAAGAACGGAGGATACAAATATTTTTGGGTGTTCGTTTATTTTCAGAAGGAAAGTCTTAAGGAATATATGTTTATCAAGGGACAGGGATAGGATAAATGGATTGTCATATTATCCCACTTGAGACAAATTCTACTTTTCTTATGCAATTAGCGACGCATTAGTTATACAATCCTGCAAAATGACAAAAGAACCCAGACCTAACGAAATAGTACCACAAAGAACTCTCCTTAACCTTGCATCTACAGAAGTAACATTAACAATATCAACTACACTTATATATAATTACAAAATTAGCAGTGCCAACAAAATTTATTTAGTTCATTTGATAGGAAGTTTGGTTACGAGTTTTTAAGATTGTGTGTTTAAATCATGTTGTGAGAATATCGTTACTATACAATTTGTAAATTGTAAATATATCATTGTGTGTTTGTGATAAATGTGGTGGAAGTTTAGAACATTTATTAGTGTATTTGGTTGTTAATGTGTCATAAGGCACATAAGGGTCTGTGTTACCTGTCTACTGATCCAACTTGGTTTTCAATCATGAATGATTCTTAAAGTTTGGCATAGGAAGGAATGGTCCTTTATGTATGACATTTTTATTTCAAAGTGGTTCGAACGCTGGAATTAGAATTGACGTCTTTGATGAATATAGTAGGATGTGTTTCTTCTACGTCTAATCAAGGTACCTTCTTTTCTTTTCTTTTTTTTGCCAACAAGGTAACTTGCCATTATTTTTATATTACATACATAAAAATCATTATATATTTTATAAAATAAAAAATACTTTAGGGGTTTAGGGACTCTCCCTTGGACTGTGGATGAATCCAAGTCCTTCCTAAAATTGTATTATAAAAAAGGTATAAAAATAAAAAAATACTTTAGCATTTAAGATTTATTGATCCTAATATTTTTTCACACAGGGCTATAACAAGTACATGAATGGGATAGATAAACTTGTTGCCAATGACCTTGTTGTACGGTAACATGTAAGCTTCTTTCTAAGTAAAACGTTCCCAGTTTAATCCTTCAAATAACCTTAAACCGTTAATGTATGTACTTTTATTTTAAAAAAAGATGGAAAGAAAACAAACTTATTATTCTTCCGTTCTTAAATATAGGGTATATTTAGAAAAGTGAATTTGTTCCTAAATATAAAAGATCTTTATATTTTTTTTCACATTCTTCCTAAATTATCTTTAATGATACTTCACAATAACAACCAAGTAAGGGAGAGAGGGTAGGAATAGTATACAGTTATGATGTTTTGGTATATCATATAATTTTAATTAATTTAACTAATATATTCAATTTAATCAAATTAAATCAGATAAATATATCTTATATTTAAAAAAAAATGGATGATATTTTAAAATTGGGGGGGGGGGGGGGAAGAAGGAAGAGAAAAAAGAAAAAAGAAGCCGATGGAGTTGGGCCCACAGTGGGGATGACATAGAAGTTAGAAGGAGAGGTGATGTGGAACCAGTTTCGGTGCTCGTCGGAAAAATAGGTAGAGGGTGCTCATCTACTTTGGATCGTCCAGATTTAAATCTCAACGGTCTAAATTTAATAATTTTAAATTTGTGATTTTTAAATGAATAATATGTTTTTTGACAAAATGATAGTTAAGAGATTATCTTCATTTTAGATTTTGTAACCATAAAAATAATTGTTTTATTAAAATCACAAACTTAAAAAGATTAAATCTGAACCGTTTATTTTGGATCTAGACGGTCCATATTAGAATAGCGCCCTCTACCTATCTTTCTGACAAGCACTGAAACTGATTCCGAGGTGATGGAGAGTGGGGAGGGAAGTATCATTGTGTTTGCCTCGACTTAATTTGAAAAAATAAGTGCTTATTTTGGGGTAAAAATAACTTATTTTGTTTGCAGCTTATTTTGCATGTTTATCTCAGCTTATTGTCAATCTGACTTATAAGTAACTTATAACTTATAAGTTAAAATAAGCATAAGCTGTTTAAAATAGCTTATTTCTGACTTATAAGTCACTTATAAGGTGGGGCCTACAAATTCTGACTTATTTTTCATATCTAATCACAACTTATCCAAACATACATAATCTGACTTATGGAAAATAAGTCACTTATAAGTAACTTTTCACACATCCCATCCAAACATAAAAGTCATTATACAATATAACTGATTTTCAGTCAGACTTATTTTCAATCTGACTTATATATAAGTTACTTTTCTATAAGTCCATCTAAACACACCTTATGTCAATAAGGGACAAAAATCATAAACAAAAGATAATGATACGCAGCAATAAATATTGGACACTTTACGTGACTCTATATGCATTATCATTATTTGCTTTTGGATTTATATTTACCGTTTTTTGTTTTGGACACAGCCGCCCAACAACCTTAACCTTTTCACCATGCATCTCCCGCCTTTCTTTCTCCCTTTTCAAATTCTCCCTATTTTACCATTCTCCCCAACTAAAATAAGTACATGAAGTTGAGAATTGAAGTTAGGGAATCACTCGTAAGTCGTAACCATAAGGTTATAGTTCAAATCCTACAACGTAAGGACTTTACTGGTAGATCATCTACATGTATTTCTATAAGTGCCTTTTAGAATTGATGAAGCTAAGGTCCAGATGATGTGTCCTAAAAACCAACTAACCCAAATTTTTCTCAAATTAAAGATTTATTACTCCAATGTGATCATTTATAAGGAAAGTGTTAAAAGCTGAAAATACTGATTCCAATTTGTAATTTTTTTATTTTTCTATAAATGAATTAATGTGGATGAATCACATGGGACCCTAATGAAAAATACTTCTTTTCATTCTTTATATAAGATTTACTTAAATAGAAGAAATTGAACTTTTAAATATATCTTATATGAAGTATTAAAATTCCAAGCATGACATACTTATTCTACGTTTTAAGATCATAATCATAAACAATTTTCAACAACTTCATAATGCTACAGGTTCAAACATCATAACCAGTTCAAACATCATAACCATCATTCTAATGTTCAAAATAATATTATGATTAATCAAAATATTAGAAATCCAAACACACACAAATTAACAAATAATACTGTCGTTTGAAAGTTTTTTCACAAAAGTAACCAATAATACTGCTGTTTGGAAGTTTTCAAGTAACACAAAGATTGATTAAAAAAACATTTAATAGGTTAAAAATCTAAAGAAAAAACTATAACATATGAAAGGGCAAACTTGAGTGAAAGCCCGGGGCCTGCCTGTATTATTAACACATTCACCGAATTTGTACATTTTTTATGCTGTTTGGGGTGGACCAGTTTGACCCAATTTAGTGTTTGTTTGGATTAATGTTTAAAATTTATGATTGTTAAGCTGATAGAATCCCTCTCAATTATTTACTTTGTACGCTGTAAATCACAATGGAAAAGTTGGTTCTATCACCAATCAAAACATGTCCTCCCTCCGTCAGTAATTATAAGTTTTATATTTGGAAATGAGATTGTCCCAAAATATAAGTTTTACTTTAGAGTTGTCTAAGTATTTATTACATTTTTTTCAATTTTACTCATTATTATCTTTTCCCCATACATTATCTTTCATATTTATCATCTCTTATTTGTCAATTTTTTTCATATTTAATAATAAGGGTAAAGTTGAAAAATAAATTAGATTCCTTACATAATTATTGTTTTTGACTAACTTAAGTATTTTGCTAAAAAAACTAACTTAAGTAGCTTTATTGATAAGCACAAATTAGTTATTTGAAACTTATAATAAGGGACAGATGGAGTACTAAATATTTCATTTGTTCCTTATTATAAAGCACCAAAACTAACAAGTTTTCTTATTTCCTTTCATAAGACACTTGTTAGTTTTTAATAAGTATTAAATTTTTTTTTCTATGTATGGCCATATTAAAATAAGGGTAATGGGAGAGAGTAATAAGTAATATAATATTAAAAATTACTGTAATTAGTAAGAGTAATATTATAAATCATTTGAATTTTATAACTAATTTAATACTTTAATCTATTTTTACTGGTATATAAAAATGGTTAGTAGATGCCTTATAAATATTAAGGACTGTACTGTATCCAGGACATTCAGTTAGGTTGGCAAGGCAATCTTACTCATATACTTACCCCTAATTATTTTTCTTACATAAACATGAAAATATATACTCCTTCTCGTCTAAAATATAAGAGAAAATATGACAAATCTTTTAGTTTAAAATAAAAGAAGTAACATACAAAAGTCAGGGTAATAAATACATATTTTCTATTTCTACCTTAGTATATTACTCCCTCAGTCCCTTATTTATAAGAGCCAAGGAAGTAAAATCACACAGATTAAGGAAGTGATTGAGAGAGATAAATATGTCTGAAATAATTTTGTTTTCTCAAATTTGCCCTTATTTATGATTGAGTATATAAGAGAGAGAAATGTGATAATAGTGTTATAAATGGGTATAAAAGAGAATGTGAATAGAGAGAATAATTATGGGTAAAGTGAGAAAAAATTTATTAAATGTTTTGACAAATTTAGCTAGCTTCATATAAAAAGGGATAAAACCATTCAAATTTTTTGTTCTTATATATAAAGACGGAGGGAATACATAATGTAAGGAGGGAAGGAAGGTATGTATAATAACTGAGTAAAGGTAAAATTGTAAAACTTTATTAAATCTACTCATAATAAATGATCTCAACATATTTTATTAGTATGTATAAAAAATTTGACTACCTATTCTCTTATATTTTGGATCGGTGGAGTACTCCCTCCGGTCCTATTTATAAGAGCCCAAAATTTGAATTGTTTTGGTCCAAAATATAAGAACTCATCTTAGAATCTGTCATTATTTAATGTCATTTTTCCTATTTTACCCCTATTTATTAACACTCTCTTTCATAGTATTCATTAATACTCCCACTTACATTTCTCTCTTTAATCTCATCATAAATAAGGATAAAATTGGAAAAATAATTATTTTTCAAACATATTTATAGCTCATAACTAACTTTTACATATTTTCTTAAGAAACGTTATTTGGCGGCTGAACTCTTATAAATAGGAGCGGAGGGAGTATTATATTAGAGTATTAGACAATAAGTACAATTTAATCTCCCATAACTTTCCATTCAGTGGTTAGGATGTGGCATTTATTGAGAGTTCAATCATTAAAGACACAGGTACTAAAGTAATACTTACATTTAATACTATTACTCACTCGCATACCGGCTAATAGTATTTATACTCCGTACAAGTTTCAAATAACACAATTATACAATAAAAATGTGGTTAAAAATGATAAACATGTAAAAAATACAACTTAACTTTCCAAAACCTTTTTATTTATGGAGGGGTGAGTGGAAGAAAGAATGAGTAAAAACAAATGATGAGAAGAATTAGGGGAAAAAAGAGATGAGAAAGACATATAATAAAATTGGAGTAAAAATAGGAAAAATGCAATAAAAATTCAAATATTTCCAAAATGAAGTTATAAAAAAGGACAAAATCCATTTCCAAAATTTGAAACTTATAGCGGAGAGAGTATTTGGTATGTAGCTAAGTTTTCTCCTCTATTTGGATAAATGGGTAAATTAGTCTATAACTTGCTTAGCATTGATTATTTCCACATTATATGATATAAGTAAGCATATTTTTATTTAAGATCTTTTTAAAATATAGTGGTTGAGAACTGAACTCTCAAGTACTTATTTAAGAAATAAAAATAATTGCTACTCTTATTCATGCCAATTTGGGTAATTTGAGTTGGTTATGTGAATAAATATTATTGATAATAACTTTAAACTAAATGCAAGTATAGGACATGTGTGATTAAGGAAAAACCTTTTTCTAAGGACATTTTAACTGTTGGAAATTTTCCATTCAATTCCTTTCCCTTTCTTTCCATTTCTTCTCGTCACAATTAATTATTCTTATCAAAAAGTTGAATGAAAAAGAAATAAAATCAAATAATAATAAAAAATAATGTTCAGTGGTACATCTCCTTCTAAATAATTTTAGAAAAAACTGAAATAAGATAGTAGTAGACTCGTTGATAAAATTAAAATAATAAATTGATTTGTAAATTTCTTACAAAGGAGCTCATAAAAGTATTTGTAGATAAATAATTTTTTCTTATTAAAAAGACTTTTTATCAATCCAGGCTTTTTTATAAGACCATTTCAACTTACTTAAAAAGTAATTAAAATTAGTTAAATGTAATAAAAATATTTAAAAACAAACTTTTTTAAATATTTCCTTAGTCTTTACTCTTTACTTATGAAGAAGGACGAATAAGAGAGTGAAATAGTGATAATAAACCAAAGATAATGTACAGAAACAGATTAAGAGGACATGAGTCAATTCCTTAGTCAACTTGTATTAATGGAAACCTGTTCACCTCATTACACGCTACCTCTGTCTCATCAGTGTTCAAAAAGGAGCCAAAGTTAACCCATTACAAATTAAGATAAAAAATTTAAATAAAATTCATGAAAAATGGGAATCAGATACCAAATAAGAGAATTAATTACAACCAGGTTGTAGGAATTGTCAATGCAGTGTCTCGAGTCGTTACAAGACTTGATTGTGATTAACTCCCTTATTTGGGATATGGTTGTGATTTTCCCTGTAATTTATCCTTACTGCAAAAAAAGGGTGCTCGCTCTCCTATGTATAATATCTTTTTTTTTAAAAAAAATGATTTGTTCCTTTTTATAAGGTTTTATTTGATTTTATTTGAATAATAAATAGTTAAATACGTTTTATCTCATTTTACTAATGCACTAATATCTCCAATACAGTCTCTTTCATCTTTTCTTTTATTATAATTACTCACTCATACTCATTCATAAATATAGACACTTTTAAAAAAATAAGCATATTTAGGAGTACTTTCTAGGAAATTGCAAATCGGTTAAAATGACCTTATATGTAGGGATAGAGTGAGTAAAAATTAGTACTCCTATGATCATATTTATAAGGTAAAGACAGAAGGTTTCATTTGGTCATATTTTTAAGTCACCTCATTCAATTTTGGGGAAATTACTTACAAGTCCAGTGTAAGTAACTTAATTAAGAAGAGGTCCCCATGAAATCACCTAATTAATCTAAAGTCAAACAAAGTTGTTATAGCCTGCTGATTAAGTTATTATTGGTAGCTCAAAAGTTGTTACTGAAAAAGAGTTAAAAAGTTGTGATCATAAGGCCCCAAGTTGTTATTGTCTGGTCAAAAGTTGTTACACTAACAACTTTTGATTAGATGATAATAACTTTTTTATCTGTCGATAACAATTTAATGAACACACGATAACAATTTCCTGGCAGAGGCCTGTAATCATTACCCCTTTAATTTTTCATATGAATGTATAGTTTTACCCCCTCATTTATTACATGTTGACTTTGTTCTCATGTGGAGTAATAGATATTAGGGTTAAGGTGCATTTTGGCCAATGATTTGTTACAAAAAGCTCGTTTGGCACAATTATTTTTAAAATGATCCATATAAGGCAACCATATTTTAAAATGGGGCAACTTGACCAACACCGTGCAGAATTTTGTTGTGTTAGGCGCTCCTTTTTGTTTAATGGTCCATATAAGCTAACCATCTTTTAAAATGGGGTAACTTAACCAACACTGCATAGAATTCTGTTATGCCGGGCATGCTTTTTGTAATAAATTATTTGTCAAAATACACCTTAACCCTATATATTAAATCAAGGTCAAATTTAAAAAAATTGTTGAATTTTAAGGTAGAGATTATGATTTTTAAGGTTTTTATTTGTATATATACAGGCAAATGTGCAAATTTATCAATGACATTTATTACGATGAGCGTCTGGCACAAAAAAAGTTTTTTGTGATGCTTAAATACTAAAAAAGTTTTAAAATGGTACAAATTTAACAAAACCATTATATATAAGCAAACAATCGTTACTTTTTTATGAAGAAACCATGTGAGACCCATGGGAAAAAGTAAGGAAAATTTGGTTATATATAACAATTTTATTAAATTCGCACCATTTTTTAAACTTTTTTTTTGTATTTAAATACCACAAGACATTTTTTTTGTGTGAGACACTTTTCGAGTAATTGTCTGTTGATAAATTTGTACATTAACCTTGTATATAAAATACACTCAAAGTGCCCTTATAAATAAGATATATGAAAATAGGTTCATCTTCGACCTTAGGGGTAGTGAATAGTGAAATTTAATACGCTAGGGAGGAGCATTTACTGCAATTTCAAATCAAACAGTAATGAGAGATCTCTCATGCATTCAATGCTCTATCTCCATCTCTATCTCCATTTTCCCCAGATAAAACTGCCACAACAGGTCTCTTCTTCTGCCCCCACCTCTCTCCTCCATTTCACGCCATTCCCACTCTCTCTCTCTCTCTCTCTCTTCAAACCAGTATAGTAGCATGTCATCTCTCTGCAACTACCATATCATGTAAGTAATGCTTCCTTTTCTCCCTCCATTTCCTTATCCACCGTAACCACATTCCCATTTCCCTCCTTCTTCTTCTCCTCTATCTCTTACGCTTTCCCCCTTTTTCTTCATTCTCTCGGCTCCTTTCCGCTAAGTACAATTCCACTTTCGTACTTCTTTCCCCTTCTTCTTCTTGAATCGCCTATTTTTGTTTATTTTTCTGTGGTCCTTTCTTCTGATTCTATTTAACCTTTTTTTGATTTTTTCCCTTCCTCATTCTGTGCCTCCCTGATGTAAAGTGCTCTGAAATTTTTTAATAATGTTTCACAGCTTTGGCTTCTTCGACTTTTCTTGAACCGTAAGGACTGTTATCTCTTTCCTTTCTGATATTCTATCAAAAGGGTTTGTTGGCCATTCGTTTTCTTGAGAATTTCTATTCAATTTGCTTTCGTCTTGTTACTCATAGGTTTCGCTATTTTACTTATCGATTTTGTTCTTCTCTGGAGATTCTCTGATGTTACTGATAACAAAGAGTAAAAAGGTGTATAATAATATTAGCGTGTTTTTGTTTGAATGCTTGAGCAGAATTGATAGGCAATAAAGAAGAATAAATGTTTTGGATCTTATTTCTTGCGTCCCCCATTCTTTGCTTCTGTTTTTGTTTTTTAGTCTCCAATGATGCATTTGATCTTCTAAAGCAACAAAATGGCGGTTGAAAAGTGGTTCATATATAAATATATATAATGTTTTTGTTCCTATTTGTCCCTTCACATTGCTTAACTCTCTATTATTTTTGTTCTTTAATCCAAGCTGAATCTGGACTGTGCAGGGGGTAAAAACCAGAAGATAACGTTTTTCCATTTCCCCAGAAAGCTAAACAAAACGGCCACTACCTCCATTCTTACTGGTGTTGATTTGACGTTCTCTTTTGGAGATGAAGACATGATATACTGTTTGTGTAGTGGAATCTTTGGCAATTATTATCGATAGTGGAGCCAACTGGCTGGATCAAAAGCATAGTCGCTTCTTCTTTTTATGTTGTTTCTTTCTAATATTTTGACTTGCTGATTTGAAGGCACAATCACATTCTAGTGCCCTAGACTGGAAGGCTCCCTGTGCCTCATGTGTCTTTTACATCTCGTGTAAACAGTGCTTTGAATGTTCTGAGCTCTAAGGTTGAAGAAAGCCTTGAAATACATTAAACTTGTGGTCTTTTAGCTTGGAACTGCTACTTCTGGCTTTGTGAAACAAAAGGGTATCTTGTTGTGTTCACGGATTCTCAACTATTTCTGGGGTCGTACGACTGAGAAAAGCTGCACTCTGGGAAAGTTGAAAGTGGTTTTTAGTGCGACTCAAACGTTTTCTTCTTATTGGCATGATGGCGATGAATGTACTAGTGGCAGATATTGAAGGTGTTGTTTAGGAATTTGAGAACGTATGCTTTCATGGTTACTCATTGCTAAACTCTTAGAACCAGTCTTTTTGCTTGCTTTTGGGGAATATTGGCGCTCATGAATCGGGAACAGAAGCGAGGGAAGGTAGAGAAAGATTCTGATAATGCTGAGAAGGTCATTGTTGCCGTTAAGGCATCGAAGGAAATCCCCAAGACTGCTCTTGTCTGGTCTCTAACTCATGTTGTTCAACCTGGGGATTGCATTATTTTGTTAGTGGTTTTGCCTCCACAAAGCTCAGGTAATATCTTTCTCCTCCATTTAATTTATTTGACTGGTAAGTTTGATGCCTCTGCTGCATAATACATGTTTCTGAATATTATTAGTGTTGTTGACAAGTAATGGTATCTTTACTATGCTTTCTATATGTGCGAATAACATTTACTCTGTATATTCGCAGGTAGAAGATTATGGGTGTTTCCAAGATTTGCTGGTGATTGCGCCAACAGTAACAAGAAGTCTCCTACAGGAACAACTTCAGAGAAGAAGTGTGAGATTAATGATTCTTGTTCCCAAATGATCCTTCGGCTTCACGATGTTTATGATGCAAACAAGGTTAGTAGAGCCCTTTATATAGGAAAGCCTCTTGCATATTGAATATTGGTGGCTTACCCCTCTCGTATAAATTTCTCAAACAGATAAATGTCAAGATTCAAATTGTATCTGGATCTCCGGTTGGAGGAGTAGCTGCAGAGGCCAAGAAAGCCCAGGCCAATTGGGTTATCTTAGACAAGTAATCGTCTTTCCCCCTTCCATATAGATATATTTTTTATATTCTTTAAATAGATGTTTTCTGTTCAGAAAGGCAGGCTATTGTGACTACAAAACGTAATCATAAGTTAATTCGCTCTTTCCAGTGTACTATGTTGTTGATACGAGATCCTTATAATGTTTCTTGATGGTTTTTGGCTTGGTGCTTATTTTGCAGAGATCTCAAACATGAGGAAAAACGCTGCATGGAAGAATTGCAATGCAACATTGTGGCTATGAAGCGATCTCAACCGAAAGTTCTCCGCTTGAATTTGGTTGGATCACAAAAGAAGGATCTTGAAGAAGCCAGTACATTGCCTTCTGATAAAGAAATGCCCGGAAAACTAACCAAACAGAAGAACGAATCTTTAAACTCCATAAAAGGACCTGCTGTCACCCCAACTAGCAGCCCCGAGCAAGAGACACCATTTACTGCAACTGAAGCTGGTACCTCATCAGTTTCAAGCTCGGATCCTGGGACCTCACCATTTTTTGTCTCGGAGATCAATGGTGAGTTAAGGAAAGAGGAGACAATTAAGGAAATTGAAGAACTTGATGATACTAATTCAGACACGGACAGTGAAAATATGTCCACATCCTCAGCAAGCTTGAGATTCCAGCCTTGGATCTCAGAAATGCTTCTACATCAGCGATCATCTCTATGTGCAGATGAAAGATCTGAGAGATCTCATAACAAACCTCAAACATCTACAACCAGAGCCTTGCTTGAAAAGCTCCAGAGGCTTGAGAGAGATTCTGGATTTGAGATTTCAACCTATAGAAGTGACTTGGATTTCAGTGGAAATGTAAGAGATGCTATAGCATTATCTAGAAACGCTCCTCCTGGTCCACCTCCGTTATGTTCTATATGTCAACACAAAGCACCAGTTTTCGGAAAACCTCCAAGGTGGTTCAGCTATGCTGAGTTGGAGCTTGCTACTGGGGGATTTTCTCAAGCCAATTTCTTGGCAGAAGGAGGATTTGGGTCTGTTCACAGAGGGATTCTATCAGATGGACAAGTCATTGCTGTCAAGCAACATAAATTGGCTAGCTCTCAGGGTGATCATGAGTTTTGCTCAGAAGTAGAAGTCTTAAGCTGTGCTCAGCATCGAAATGTTGTTATGCTGATTGGGTTTTGTATAGAGGATAAGAGAAGGCTACTGGTTTATGAGTATATATGCAATGGATCACTGGATTCTCATTTATATGGTAATTTTTTGTCCTATACCACATGCTGTCAAGGAATACGACACATCTATATTGGCTTGATCTTATTTAAGTCATTGAGCATGAAGTATTAGTGTAGTCCATCAATTAACGAGATTTTGTGCAATTTTAATTGAATAATTGAATGTCTGATAATTAACTAACTAATTGGGAAGTGTAATTAGATATGCTAAATCTAGCTGAGATAGTACTTAATTATTACTTTTTTATTCTTAATTAAAACAGACATGCAGAGTACGTGGAAAGTCCGATCCTTTGACGATAAATGCCATGCTGATTTATTATGTATGAAAGTTACCATTTTTTGTCCTTTGATAATTGAACTAGTACCTTGAAATTTTTTCAGGGAGACAACGGGATGTACTGGAGTGGTCTGCACGGCAAAAAATTGCTGTTGGAGCTGCTCGAGGGCTGCGGTATCTTCATGAAGAGTGCAGAGTGGGTTGCATTATCCACCGGGACATGCGCCCAAACAATATTCTCATCACCCATGATTTTGAACCACTGGTATTGGATCCTTCAACTCTTTTGTATGATGTATAACTGGAAATTAAAGTCACCACTACCGCATAATTTTGTTTTCATGGTCTGCCAAATTTTTCTTTATTCATTATTTTGATGGGTTGAGTAATTATAGATCATCTAACATTTTAAGAATTTTCTAGATAATAAAATGTTAGATTATGTTTCACTTCTAACAGTATTGTATTTTTTGTTTTTTAAACTCTCCAAGGTTGGAGATTTTGGACTGGCAAGGTGGCAGCCTGATGGAGACACTGAAGTGGAAACTAGAGTCATTGGGACGTTTGGGTATGTGTTGTAAACTTGTAATACTCCTTAATTATATTCAATGCAACCATGGACTTGAAACCAATCTGCGCTGCTGCTATTCAGGTATTTGGCTCCAGAATATGCTCAAAGTGGCCAAATCACTGAAAAGGCTGATGTTTATTCTTTTGGAGTGGTATTAGTGGAGCTCATAACTGGGCGAAAAGCTGTGGATCTCAGTCGACCTAAAGGGCAGCAGTGTCTTACTGAATGGGTAAGCTGACATTGTTATTTATGTTTTCATTATTGATTTGATGGTCTGCTAATTTTATATATGCTGGGTATTCCCAAGAGTCTCTTGCTGTTTGGGATGTTGTCAATGAGAAACATGACGCCGATTGACAAAGGAAAGACAATTGGTATATTGTATTAATTGTGAGTATTTGGATATTAAACAGGCGCGACCATTGTTAAAGGAATGTGCCATTGATGAATTGATTGATCCAAGGCTAGGAAATTGTTATTCGGAAAATGAGGTCAATTGTATGCTTCATGCTGCCTCATTATGCATACGGCGAGATCCTCATTCTAGACCTCGCATGTCACAGGTAAAGAGAAACTTTAACATATCTTTGTCGAAATAGGAAGTGGATGTAGGTTAATTAATCAGACAATTTCCATGATTCCCTGAATTTAATTTAACTAGTTGACCATTGCGGGCTAATCTTTGAAGTCAATGGGGTATAATGTCACATCCCCTTTCTCAGTTCGTCTTAATCAATGTCTCCTTATTTCCAAAAGAGAAGATTTAGGCTTTAGTATATTTATTTACCGTTAATCAGCTAGTTATTTTGTTGCTTTAAATTACTTGTGTCATAATTCTGTTGGAAAATCTCACCTGCTTTCAAATTTTTTCCTTCCCATGATTGGTCCCCTGCATGCACCTTTTTTAACCCCTCTCCCTTTGTGCCAAAAATGACATGGATAAAGATCGAAAGTTTTTAACATCAAGCTCATTGCAATTTTAAAGAGTAAAGATTAAGACTTCAGTTGTGTGAGCTAATTGGGGGCCACATTCAAAGTTAAATGTCAAGAAAGTCAGTTGTTGCACCTCTGAACGAGCATATATAATAAATATGGCATCACTGATAACTCATCGACAAGTTTATGCATTCAAAATATTCAACTGTCTCATTTCACTTCAAATTCAGACCTCTAGTTTGCTCTGCTAAGTGCTAACTTCTTTTGCATGTATATGTGTCCTTGTTCAAGGTTCTCCGAATACTCGAGGGCGACATGGTCATGGAGACAAATTACCTAACTGCTGGTTATGATGCTGGGAACAGGAGTGGTCGGATTTGGGCAGAGCAGCAGATGCAGCATCATTACAGTGGTCCCCTGCTGGAAGAACCCCTGGAATCTTCATTCAGTGGAAAGCTTTCTCTGGAGAAATACAGGTCTGCATATTGGGAAAGGGACAAAGCCTAAGCGAACTTCCATGTGAAGATGGTGATATTATGTAAAGAAGAGGCTCACATTGAAAAACTACATGATCACATGCTTCTATAGAAGCCTGAAATTGTGTTTTCTCGCTTCTATTATTTTGGTGATTTTTTGGTTGTCTTCCCATTTCTCTGCAATGCCATAATCTATTTTTGCATCTGTATAAAATAGGGGTAGAGAAAGTAGGTTAGGCGATGCCTTTGAAATTTTTTATGGAAGTTATTGTCTTAAGGCCTTAGTTTAAATAGTTTGCTCGATCCAAAGTGGTTCGATGCTTTTGATCTCAATCTTACTCTTCTAATTTTATTTGGTAGAGCATTGAATGTTCATACATCATTATTGATAGAGCTATATGCTTTCATGATGTCCATAAGAAATCAATATTAGAGATAATATGTAAAAGTCAAAGTAATAAATATTTGTTTTTTATTTTTATCCTTACATATTAGTAAATGTAAGGAAGGGAAAGAAATTGTGTATGATAAATAAATAAGGGTAAAAATAGATAATTTTATTAAATCTATTCATAATAATTGATTCTAACATATCTTATTATTGGTTGATGTAAAAGGGATGACTATCTCTGATATACATCACACAGTCAGTATAAAATTTATTTTTAAGGTAACAAATCTCTCTAGGAGAGTATCACACAGGTAGAGATAGTGATGGAAGCTGTAGGCATTAATTGTGATTTTGGGGGGAAGGAGAAATGTCAGAATTTTTGAAATTTGAAAGATGAAAGACAGATAAAATCTTAGTTGGCTGATGATGACAAGAAGCCTGAGAAGCTCAGAACTAATTACTCCCAACATTTATTAATAGGAAATGTCAAATGTCGTTTGTTCACATGTTTTGGCATTTTTTTTTTTCACTCAAGACAAGATCCTATTCTTCACCTTATCCCCAAAAATCCTGTCTTTTCCTCCCCCTCGTCTCTCCATCCCAGAAATCAGTGGCATCTGTTCTATGTTTTCAAAATTTGTGACAACGTATTGCAGATTTTTTTGTTGCATGGAGATCTATAAATAATAAAAAGAAACTACATTATGTTAAAATATAAGTTTTAGTTTAGTACTCCCTCTATCTCATAATATTAGGTCTAATTTTTTGAATGATTTTGTCCCAAAATATAAGGTCCTATTTGACTTTGTTTAAGTAATAAATACGTTTTTCCCCATTTTACTTATGCATTAATTTTCCCACACATTCTTTTTCATATTCTTTTCATAATTACCCTATCTCTTATTCATTTATAAATAAGGGCAACTTTGAAAAGAAGGGTATATTTCATACACATTTAATATTTTTAACTAATTCTAACTAATTTTTTAGGAATCCGCAATTCAGTTAAAAAGACCTTATATATTGGGACGGAGGGAGTACTTAACTAACACCTTTCTTTGCTCATCTACTTAAACTAATTCTCACATACAAATATTTGTTACAAAAAATGTTCCTTCGGTAGCTATATCGTCATTTTATATATGTTAGGCAGAAAATACACAAGAGAGAGGTGAAATGGGTATTTCAATAATCTTTTTTTCAAAATTTCAAGTTTAAATCAATTTTCAAAAGCAGATAGGAAAGAGACAGAGTATTGAAATCCAGAAAACATAGAAAAATGTGTAAGTTAGAAGTTTGTCCCCGGGGTTATATAGAAATTGATTTATTCTGGTTCGATCTAAATATATATTCCTTTGAGAATGAAAAGGAACGTTGTGAAATAACCGTTGCAAAGGTAGCCGTTTGATCGATTTGTTCTTATCCATTAATATTCTGTTTTTATCCAATTCTTTAAAATATCTTGATATTTTCGTTGAAACTCTAGAATTTGAATAAGATGATCCTCTAATCTTTAATTTTTATCACTGAAACTTTGGAAGCTCGATTAGAGTAGTTAGATGAGTGTTTAGGCACTGAGGGAACCATTTTAGTGACATCCTCAAGCTCTAGCACAAGATGTAAAAGAGATTTGCAAAAATCACAGCTGTTTGTGTAAATTAACGGCATAGGTACTGAGGGAATCATTTTGGTGACTACATGTGCATTTTTTACCCCAAAAAAAATTGCGGTGTTGAGTACACTTTGGATCAAACTACATGGGTGTTTTTGCACCTTTTATTTTCCTTAAAGTTGAAAAACTTAACGTCATTTGTGTACATTAACGGTATGTGCACTTTTAAGCCATTTTGGTAACTACATTGGTACTTTTGAGAAAAAAAAAAAAACTTCGCGTGTGTGGGTGCACCTTGGACCAAAGTACATGAGTATTTTGACTTATTTGTCCATTAAGAAAATAAATAATTATTTCATGAAGACAAAAAAATTACAGACAATAAACATGTAATTTAATTCCCGTAAAAAGCGGATTAATGTAGAAGGCTCACATCAAGTAGGGTTTTATAATGGTCAGATGTATGTAACATTATTGTTACAAGCAGAAAGGATGTTTTCAGGGTGTGAACTTGTCACTTCTAAATTATTTGATAGCAACTTTTACACCGTGACATTTTTTTGGGAAAATTATAATTAGTACCAAAATAAGTTAAATTAATCATGATCAGGCCCCCAAAAAAATTAAATTATATTGAAGTCCTAAGGGACCTGGGTGATATTAAATGGCTTCTTATCGCAACTCAAAGAGTTGTCAATGACAGCTAAAGAGTTGTCAATTGCAGCTCAATACTGACAACTTAAAAAGTTGTTATTAACATGGACTTATCAATAATAAGCCATTTAATATCACCCATATCCTTAGGAACTTCAATTCAATTTGACTTTTTTGGACCTAATTGTGATTAATTCGCTTGGTTTAATTCTCCCTATTTTCTCTTAGATATGAGTCCCTAGTTTACTCCATGTCGTTGCGATTTAAGTTTTTTCAAAAAAAAAACATTCCTATTGATTATAAATATTAAAGGGGTTTTAAGGTAGTTACCGATGTAAGTGATTAAATGTAGTTTGAAAATATTAACATAACTATAACAACTAACTAATTCCCCAATCTATGTAAATTAATGTTTTAGCTTTTATATTAACGAGCTGAGCCTCCCGTACATTGCATGTGTGATATTTTTCATATGGTTTGACTTGAAATCATAAATATGGTTTTTCAATTCAAAAAAAGAAATCATAAATTTGTTTTGCATGAGGTCATAGGAAATATTACCCTAAATCATTATACAAATATAGATAAAGGCAGAATACTTATGCAAATCATTTAACCAAACTATTACATCCCCTCAATCAAAAACACATCTCAAGCTATAATGCCTTGGATAATTAAAAATATTCTTTTATTGAGGTGTTGGAACGTAGTAAATGCCATTCAATTAATTAACAATCAGAAATGCATATTGGAAATGTAGGTTAACATTTAAAACAATAAGGTAAAGGAATGCGCTCATTTAAGTGTAACGCACTAAATATCAAGGAATTAATGCCGGTTTACATTTATGAATACCTCCTTATAAACTACGTTCTTCGTCTTATTACCGTGCTCAAGTTCGTTAAGGTTCAAAACAATCTTTAACTTTTCTATGCTCCTCACTTCTGTTAGTACAACATAAAGTTGTCCATGTGTGAAAACCGGTTTTGAAAGGTATATTCCAACCTTCTTTAGAGATTGCCCTTGACTCTTGTTTATTGTCATTGCAAATGACAAAGTGACTGAGAACTGCCTCTGTTTCATCTTAAAAGGCCATTTTGATTCTGAAGGGTTCATATATATTCTATGTATTAGTACCTTCTCATTTGGCCTAGAACCATTCAATGTTACAGCTTTAATGACCATCTTTCCTACCTTAGTGACTCGTAATATTGTTCTGTTGCAAAGGCCTGATTCTTGATCAATGTTTTGTAATAACATGATTGAAGCACAAATCTTAACAATTAATTTGTAAGGTGAGAGGCCAGAGGATGCAATCGTATTGAGGAACTCTATGGTGTATAAGTTATCAATGCTGTTACTATCAATTGAAGATTTACAAACACTGTCACAACTTAGAAACTCATAAGCTGCACCACGTAGAAGAGAACACATGTGCTCATTAATTTGATTAACTATTTCGAGTGTTGGAGCAAGGATTGCACTGTCATTGAAGTATGAATGATCCGATAAGCTTGATAAGAGGTTATCATAAGTTGATTCCACGATTGCACTAATAAGATCGTTGTAGTAATTGACTAATAGTTCCTTAGGTATTTTTATATCACTTTCACCATCTGTACTTGCCCCTAAATTTCCATCACCAATATCTAACAACCACTTTGAAAATGCTGATATCTTTTCGTTAGCAATGGAATCATTAGATGTAGTAAGCCTCATGTTTTGTGATAAACGAAAGATCTTGCAATGATGCCACAAATGAGATGAACTTATGCATGCATTTACAATTGCTGCCCTTGAACCTTTTGGAATAACTGGAAGTATCTGCCTAAAATCACCTCCCATGACCACACACTTCCCACCAAATGCAAGGTTACAATGCATATACACCTCCCATGTTTTGTTGATTATACTTGCTTATATCTTGTCTCCCTGCCTTACTCAAGATTAGAGTATGGATTCAAATGTTGGAACATATGTTAAACTGGTAAATGGAATAAGTAGTGTAGTAGAGAAGATAAAATATAGTTTATAAAACAATAGAGTTATGACATTTGAATATGACTAAGCATGAAAGAAAAAAGTTGTCCTGCTGATCGGTTTAGATAATACCTCAGCATGGAGATGTAAAAGAGTTCTATACACGAAGCTTTTTGATAAACATTCCATTTTCTCATAACTCTGACCGTGATACCACACATGCCGGAACCATCATGAATGTGCTTGAGCAATGAAGAAGATGACATTTTGTATCTTGGTTGGAAGGAAGGTGTCGTGAGGAAAAGGGATAAAAGAACCTAAATGTGTCATATAAATAGGATCAAACAAAATAAAATAAACATGACTATGAAGAATTAAACAAACTTATATGAGTATGAGTCTTAGAAAAAAAAATGATAGCACTTAGTTCTGGTGGGGACTTTTATAATCATCAATATCAAATATAAAAATTCACATATTTTTTTTAATTTATCAAATCTAATAGACCAAAATTGCTATAATCTAATCACTCTTGGATTGCGTGTGTGTATATATATATGAAATAAAATTGTTCCACGCTATATCTCAAGGTAAGTGTGAAAATATTGTCTCATAAAATTGAAAGTAATCCAAAGTAGAAAACTTTGCCCTATGGCAATATGTATTCTTGAAAACTGTTCAATATAACGATTTGATTGTAAATAATATTATTAATCAGATTTTTTAAGGTTTAAAACAAAAGATTCACCGAACCGAAATTGCAATGTTATTCATAAACAACAGGCGAATTATAAATAACAATTTCAATAGGGATAAATATTCACAAAGTAAAAGAAAAAATGCCATAAACCCTAGATTAGATAGATGGAAAGACCGAAGTTTAGAGAATTAAATAGGACTACCTATTTTTATTCAAGCTCTATCAAAGATCATCAAAAATAAAATATCTTCAATCAAAGATGATGAATCGATTATACCTTCTGCCAAATTACTTATCGTAGAGAATACTGAATGTGCTTATAAGAATGTGATATAATTAGTGATATATATATATTATGATTGATATATATATTGGGATTGACCAATCAGAAGCTGTGGACGTCTTTTGATATAGGTATAGGTATGTTTAAAATGAAAAATGAAAATAATTATACTTCAATATAATAATTCAAAAATAATGATTATATTTTCAAAAACAAACATATAATAATGATATATTTATGTATTATGACTATATTTTTCTTAAATATAATTAGTAGATATAATTAGTGATATATATATTTTGGGATTGACCAATCAGAAGCTTCTTATGAACATAATTTTAAGGCTTATCTTAAATATAATGATTACATTTTTCTTAAATATAATTAGCAGATATAATTAGTGATATATATTAAGATTATATATTTTTTAAATATAATTAGTAGATATAATTAGTAATAGATTGACCAATCAGAAGTTGCGGACGTCTTATGAATAGTAACTTGGTGAAAAAATATTTATAGATATATAGATATAGATATCTAGAAAGTGTATCATGAGAGTAAAACATTAAACACCTACATAATAATATAAAAAGTCTAAAATTGTAAATTCATTTAAAAATTATAATAATGTAACCTATAAATACAAAAAATGGACATTGTACTTACTTTATAAATAATAACTTAATGTGAGTGTTAACCACATAATCAATTCAACTTTTATTCTGAATCTTTTCCCCTTCGAAATTCATGATATCTAATAATTTAACCACTTGATTCGCAAAATAGTTCTATACCTTTATTGTGTTTACTTCTATAAAGTCCTCTTTGTAAATTTGTCTACTCCATGACCGACAAGGAAAGTGACTATGTGTGAGTGTGTATTCTTCGTATTCCAGATTTGGAATTTTAGTTGGCAAGACAACGCCTAACTCCAAAAGTCACACATCCAATGTAAGAAACCTCAAAATAGAGAGAGAGAAAAAAGCAAAAATTGAAAAAGTCTTAAACCATTACAAAATATAGGATTTCGTAGCATTTTCTTATACGTTAACCAGCATTTATTTATTATAAATAAAGTACACAGCGTGAAAGTGGACAATAATAAAAAGGTCTAATAATCTCATACTTTCATTTCATATCTCCCTTTCTGCAAGTTGAACTTCAAAGAAACTTAAGCTCCTTCTAACAAGTCAAGGATTTGAATCCTACCAATATTTTGGAGTAACATAACTTATCACCCTCTCTAATTATCGTGTGAAACTGTGAATGTTTCTCCAATAGATTTGGTCTCCTAGCAAAAGAGTAAAACTAGCAGTTTCTTGATTGACCAGGAAATTATGTAAATTTCAGAGAAAACACATGACCAGGTCATGGAATTTAATCTTATTAAGCAAGCAAAATGGTGATCTGGGTTTAAGAAATTTGAGCTTGAAGCAAAAAAAATGGGGATGGGACATACTTGAAGATAGAAGCCAGAAAGTCCCCAAGATTTTCCAAACTGCCGAATGTTCATTTCATTGCATACCAAGATTTCCCCTTGCTTCTTCTGCAACACCAAACTTACCTACCTTTATATATATGACCTTCATTGCATTACCAGTAATGATAGCTTACACTTCCTCTTGGTCAAAACAAAGTTGACATCTCTATCTCCTGCGTTTTTCAGGTCAAGGCAATGGAGACAAAACTTGAACTCCTCCATGGCACAATTGAAGCCACCATCTTCAATGCTACTCCTTATGCACCTGCATTTCCCTTCAATGTAAGCTCTAGATAATGCTCTACTATTAAGGAGACATGAACTATTAATTTCTTGATGTCATTTGCGCACACCAATTCAACTAATATTTGGATAAAATTTCCCTTAATTGTCACCTTTAAAGATTATATTTGTCCATTACTATACTAGTTTGATACAGGGGAATGGGCTAAAAGGTTTAAATCTTAAAAATTGATAATTGAGGAACATGTTTTCCTAATTCTTAAGTACTCAAAATTCAATGAGTCTAGCAATTTATTTGTCCACTAATCATTACAAAAATGTATGCATTGGCTATTATGTGAAATTCCTCTACTGTTTCCTGCAACTCTTACAAATTTTTGTTTTTGTGTCAGTGTATCCATGCAAAAGGGAAACCTGCATATGTGAGCATCAAGCTAGGCAACAAGAAGGTAGCAAGGACGAGTCAAGAACGAGGTCGTGTGTGGAATCAAACTTTTCAGATTCCATGTGCTCACCCAGCAGATTCAATTATCATCATCACATTGAAAACCTCATGCTCCATACTGGGGAGATTCCATATTCAGGCTCATAAGCTACTGAAGGAAGACAGTTTAATTAATGGTTTCTTCCCTCTCCACATGGAAAATGGAAAACCAAATCCTGAACTCAAGTTAAGGTTTTTATTATGGTTCAAACCAGCAGGGCTTGAGCCAAGTTGGGAGAAGCTGCTCAGGAATGGGGAGTTTCATGGCTTAAGGGACGCCTCATTTCCACAAAGGTCCAATTGTCAGGTCAAGCTTTATCACGATGCTCACCATTCTTTCACTTATCAACCTCCTTTTGATCATTGTGGAGCTCCAAGAAGGCTATGGGACGATGTGTATAAAGCTATTGAGGGTGCAAAGTACTTGGTTTATATTGCTGGATGGTCCTTCAATCCTAAGATGGTTCTGGTAAACTACTCTTATTCCATTTTTTGTTCCCGGCTTTCTCTCTCTCTCTTTCTTTTGTGGTTGTTATTTTCTTAGTATTAACAGGGTCAATCAAATTTTAGTTGCATCTAAAAAGTTCGACATTTATTATTACTCCAGTCCATTAAAGTGTACTTAAATTTTACAACTACAACAAACCAGATGTCTTCTAAATTCTCAAATATGCATGATTTATGTTAAGAATATGAGTAAGATTGATAATGACATGAACTATACTCAGAAGAATGACATGTGATGCCATCCATATCGAAGTGTCTCAAGGAAATTGATATGAATTATAGATACTCTGAGATCAAGGTGGCTTAAGGTTGTCCATGTAATTTAACCAAATGAAGGTTGAATGGCAGGAAATAAATAAAAAATAAATTTTTGTTTGGCCATAAACTAAATAAAAATTGTAGGAACTAAATTACAAAGTTTTCAATTATAAAGACAATTAAAATTTGAGAAGAATAGGAATCAATAGAGTAAATTGTTCCCTTTTTCATTCTCAAAGTAATTTTAGAAAACTATGTGCTTTTTGAGCAGGTCAGAGATACAGAAACGGAAATCCCACATGCGAGAGGAGTAAAGCTTGGTGAGCTGTTAAAAAAGAAGGCAGAGGAAGGAGTAGCAGTGAGGGTGATGGTTTGGGATGATGAAACATCTTTGCCATTTATAAAGAACAAGGGTATGATGAATACACATGATGAGGATGCTTTTGCATTTTTCAAACATACAAAAGTCATATGCAGAAAGTGTCCCAGATTACACCACAAGTTCCCCACATTGTTTACCCACCATCAGAAGACTATAACTGTTGATGCCAAAGCACCGAAATCTGTGAATAATAGAGAAATTATAAGCTTTATTGGTGGGTTAGATCTATGTGATGGCAGGTATGACACAGAGATGCATTCATTGTTTAAAACACTAAATAGCGAATCCCATTGCAATGATTTCTATCAGACAAATATTGCAGGAGCTAACCTTAATAAAGGAGGGCCAAGGGTGCCTTGGCATGATGCTCATGCTTGTGTTATAGGTGGTGCTGCTTGGGACGTGTTAACAAACTTTGAACAAAGATGGACAAAGCAGTGTGATCCTTCCCTTTTAGTCCCTGCAAGTGCCATAGCAACCCTCATGCCCCAAACGTTTTCAAGCATTCCTACTGAGAGGAATTGGAAAGTTCAAGTATATAGATCAATTGACCATCTCTCTGCTTACCAATTGTTTAGTAAGTTTACTGTGGAGAGGAGCATCCATGATGCTTATGTTGAAGCAATCAGGCGTGCTGATAGGTTCATATACATTGAAAACCAGTATTTCATTGGGGGATGTCAATTGTGGGACAAAGACAAGCATAGTGGATGCAGGAATTTGATTCCCATTGAGATAGCACTCAAGGTGGTGAGTAAGATTAAGGCAAAGGAGAGGTTTGCAGTGTATGTAGTGATTCCAATGTGGCCAGAAGGAATACCTGAAAGTGAATCAGTTCAGGACATTCTGCATTGGACAAGAGAAACAATTTCAATGATGTATAGATTGATTGGAGAAGCAATACAAGAGAGTGGGGAAGCAGGGCACCCAAGAGACTACTTGAATTTTTTTTGCCTGGCAAATAGGGAACAGAAGGGGGAAGGGGAATACATGCCACCACATTCTCCTCACCCTGAAACACAATATTGGAATGCCCAAAAGAGTAGAAGGTTCATGGTGTATGTCCACTCCAAGCTCATGATAGGTATGAAAGATCAACCTTAAATCACTAATTTCTTTTCACTCCCTAAATTCTTACAGTTACGTAGATTTGAAGAAAATGATCATTTTAAATGAATAAATCCAACTCTAGATGTTGAACTAAAAGGCTAGCAGGATAAAGCTCAATATAAGCTAAATATATTGCTCCCGCGTTACCTAAATAGAGGATCTAATTGACTTTTTTTTTAAAATCCCAATAAAGCTAAATAAGTTACTTATTTGACTGATTTTTTTTTTAAATTAGTTTATTTGGCTTATACGCTAGTATATAATATAATAAAACATAAAATACATCATGTATAAGTAGCTCATTTGGCTTCATTAATCTTTCTAAAAAAGTCAAATAGGGCCTATATTCAGTAATCATCGAGGAAGTAGTATTTTTGTGAATAATTCCAATCAATGGGGGACTAAACACAAACCAAAACTTCATCTTGCCTTTGAACGAGCCTAAGAAAAATTTTCAGAAACCAAACCAAACAAAACACGCACTTTTTTATGCTTTAATCCCAAAACGTGCAAAACAGAAACCAACGAAAATAACAACTTCAAAAACAACCAAACGAATTAGATACTTAAGATTTGGTCTTGTCGGGCATATTAAATACCTCACTGAAAGTTCATAAAATAACCCAATCAGCTGGGACAAGTAATAAGATCTCATCACTTTGCAGTGGACGACATGTACATGTTGATAGGATCAGCCAACGTGAACCAGAGATCAATGGATGGACAAAGAGACACAGAGATAGCTATAGGATGCTACCAAACACAAGACACAGATTCCAACAACGAAGCAATGAATCGTGGGGAGATTCACGCATACAGGATGTCACTGTGGTATGAGCACAGTAGGTGTGAAGAAGAAGGGTTGATGTTGGAGCCAGAGAGTTTGGAATGCGTTAGGAAAATGAGATCAATAGGAGATAGAATGTGGGAAGTGTACAGAGGAGAAGAAGTTGTGGACATGGAAAGCATTCATCTTGTGAGCTACCCATTGAAGGTGAAGGAGGAAGGTGTAGTGGAAGATGTGAATGAGTGTGGAGGTTGTTTTCCTGATACAGAGTGTCCTGTGAAGGGGAAGAGATCCAAGGTGTTGCCTCCTATATCCACTACATAGCCACACAACTCGCAACATATAGGCTTCAAACACTGTAATTTAAAAATTTGATTCTTTATTTAAGTTTTATTTTATATTATCTAATGGTTGTAAATGTAACATTAAGCTCATGTTTTAACTTATGTTGGGGTTTCTATAATTATGATTTTTGATGTATAATTGATGGTATTTTACAAGAATAAGGTAGTGCCAATCCACCGATCGGGAGTCTTGAGTTTCAACTCGAATGAATGCAAGAATATCTTTGGGATAATCATCTCGATTAGATTTGATAATGCTCTAATATAATTCTGAGATGTTTTATAAAAGCAAAGATAATCATTCATAATATCAATTAAATAGTTCTATATATCATATCATTACTCAACATGATGGTATTTTTATCCATCATTTTGGGGGCAAAATAAACTCTAGTGTGAATTGACATTTTAGTCAATTTGGTTATCCATGGAAAAACATCTCGTTTTTTAATCATTCAAGAAATATCTTTGTTTTGAATAACATTCTCACATCAAGCCCCTTTAACACGGGCATAAACAGAAATGGGTGACATGCCTTGTGCGAAGCAACTGATCCCATTGCCACAATATAACACTTGAAATATTTTATTGTCAATATTGCTATTGTTGATCCTCCTAGTTTATCGATCTTGGGTTTCATCCCCCCATAGTTTCATATCATATTGATATGAGTTTAACCACTATAAAAATCAAAACCAAAATTCATTAAAAATATGGATCAAAAATTCAAAACCGAAACTTGTTAAAAGTAGAGGAACCCATTGAATTTTGGTTTTCATTCTTGTACTTACCGGCATTATCAAGTCATTATAAAACTATAGGGAGCCAAAATCATAATTTAGACTACTATTACACTAGAAGGATCAACAATGATATTAACTCAATGTTGTAGGTAGCCATAATATCACGTGATCTGTTGTGACGTACGTGTTTAGCAACAAAGGCCACACATTAACCTTTGCTTTAAGCTGTCACCTATTTTTGTTGATGGGCTTATCGCATGAGCGACATATTTAGTATTCTTTGGAATTCTAAAATATAATTCCCCAACATCCTGCATCAATGACTGAAATGTTCAGCCCGGAAAAAGCTTCTGCTTGAAACGATCAGAAGGCTATTCAAATCCAATAGAATATTTGCTCACACCATCCAATCTTGGACAGGATAACCAGTCCCCCATCTGCATCCATAATATTCAAATCCAATAGAAGATTTGTTCACACCATCCAATCTTGGACAGGATAACCAGTCTCCCCATCTGCATCCATAATAAACTTCACATCAGATTCAAATAAATGGAAAGCGACTCATATGCAGACTAATTACTGAGAAAAGATTCATAACAAGTATCATACGGAAAAAACAATTGAAATGATCATAATTTTGATTTGATATAACATAATGACAGCAGGACAAAAATACAAGATGACCCAATATCCCCGGGGGGTGTTTCAAGAATGTGAAACAGCCTTGTGTCATAATGATGAGAAGTCCAGCACCATTAAAGCAAACTACAAAAAGACTCCTCTTTTCTTTGATACCATGTGATCAGCCAACAACAATAAAGCCTTATCCCATCAGGTGCGGTCAGCTACATGAATTATATGACGCCATTGTACTTTATCAGTAACCAAATCTTTAGATATATTGCTAAACCCAAAAAATCTCACTCTACAACTTCATAGTGTGTTCTTCTTGGTCTCCCTCTTCCTCTTTTAATAAGACTACAGACTGCTTAATCTACTCTCCTTAATGGTGCGTCCAATTGCCTTCTTTGGACATGTCCAAATCACGTCAAACGATTGTCTACCATTTGCTCACTAATAGATGCCACTCCAACTCATTCACATATATGATCATTCTAAATCTTATCATTTCTCATATGACCACACATCCATCTCAACATCCTCATCTCAGCTACCCCCATTTCATCCTTTCTCACTAATGGGTACCATGTGAGCAACCACCTATCCCAAGATCATAAGTAGTGAGGTAAAATGTCTACAAAAGGTTTCCTTAATATCTTCAACAATCTTCAAATATCCAACATCAACTACATGCTATTACTGAGCATCTAAGAAACTTTTGAAGGCTTGTATATGTGGTCAAACAAAAGAGATACGTATACCCATATTTTCTAGTCCAAGGCGGAAATCAGATCAAGATAATCACCAATGACAATAGCCTTTGCCTTTAGTAGGAAACTAACTCTTCATGTTCCCTAACGACAAAACTTGTTCATAAGAAACAAGCTTATCTTAAAAGGTGAAATTGGCTGCGGATGAATTAAATGAGACTATTAAACTCTATCAACAACTTACTCTTTAGAAATATCATTAACAAAGAAATCACATTTGATAACTTCCTTGAACATCCTTGGTCTCTCTTATCCTACCAAGTGAAGTCAGCTTCATGAGTCGCACAATACTATTGTGCTCAATCAACAATAGTTTATGTTCAGGCCACTATAATCAAATTTATGTTCAAATCAGCAAAATCGCTAACTGTTGCATTTTGACCTAAAACATGTCCAGCCCAAGGTTCATGTCCTTCATCAAAGTCTAAATGTTGCTAAATGCAAATCTGAGAAAAACTGCAACAAACGGTGGACTTAACTGGAAACAAGTTCAGTCATTTACTCTGGAAGAATAATAGAAGAAAGCACTAGTTTCAGGCTTCAGCTACAATGCTCCAAGGAAACTAGGACGTTGCAAAATCCAGAAGCAATAAACCAAATTAAAAGATTTCATTGTTACCATGAATTGTCACCCGCACAAACAAAGATCTACCACCTCTTTCTAATACAAAAAGGCTAATTAGGAGACTATCATGTAAGAACTTATGAAGAAGGTTTATCATCCTACAATTTTTCTTGATGATTTGTGCGTGTCATCCTTAAGCATCATCCTACAACTTTTCAGCTAGCTCCAAGAATGCAATAAAACCATAATACATAGGAGCTCTTTCATATTCTCAGCAGCAATTGATACCCTCCAATTACTTTTATGGCTTTCCATTCCAAAGTAGGACATGCAATTAAAAATAGTTACAATAATAACATAATGCACAAAGGAGGACCATTATGTGAAATCAGAGTTCTCCGCCAATAACATATAATCTAAAATTTGTGCCAACTTAACAAGGGGAAGGTCAATCTTCTACATTAGTGGAAGGAGAATAAGAATCCCAAAAGACTAATTTGAATACCTTATTTCAGAAAGTGGCTAGTCTAAAAAATCCCAGAAAAACTTCAGAGGTAGACCAAATTAATTAACAACCCAATTATATCGCATGTCACTCTTGCAAGCAAAGTAGATAGGCTGCTATCCCTACGATCTTCCTAGCATAATAAAAATGTAAGGCAATCTCACAGCAAGAAATGGAGGGGGAAAAGCCACCACTCTGGAATATATAATTTAATCAATCAAATAAATTATAATATTGATCCAATTAAACTAGGATTTGAAGCCCCTAGCTATTCTTCTACACTAATGTTTCCAGATAGATGACATACTTGAAACAAATGCCAAGATGATCTAATACTTTAGCCCAATTTAGATGAGCAGCAATTAAATTTTAAATGCAGTTATTGAACCTTACATGATGATATTCAGCATGATCATCCAAAGCACAGCTCCACATTAGTCACATCGTTCTGATCCAAGGGCAGAATGCTTCCTCATGAACTTCACATTGCATCTTCAGATCTTTAACAATCCTTTCTTCCAATATGTCATGACAATACAAGCACCATAAGGGAAACTTGCATATCACGGAGGATCTTGAACAGCTGTCATATGTTGATGACTCTACAATAATATATGAGAAACAACACCACTAACAATTGTTTCCCTCCAATATTGAAATAACCATGAAGTTGACAGTGTGCCCCTCAATTTTTAGTGTCAGAGGGATATGTCTACTGCCACTAACATCCTACCTTCACTGTCCAATCAAATAACTTGTGGTCCACTCTGAATAAAGAGGTCGGAGTAGTAGTACAACTTGCAGAACCTTTAAAATCTATCCCTTAAAAGTTGGCAGTTAAAACATACCAGTTCCAAAAACTTGGATCCCCAAGCAAAAGTCTGGTATCTAACGATTTGCCGATGCTAAAATCGAAATCAGATTTCGTGTAAAAACCAAGCAGTGATCTCCGTTTGAGTGCATTATACTTCTATATCTGTCATCTGAAATGGGGCCAGAAGTATGGTAGGAGGAAGGTTACCATAAGCCCGCAATCAATGCTTGTTAGTCAGCAGGAAATGCTGAGTTGGATGTTGACAAACCTAGTGAAATGGAAAGGGCTGAGTAAGACATATTCTAGGACTGTGTGCAGCAGGAGATGAATGAAGCTACTATTTTAGGTATGGAGAGGACCTGAGCTCTCATAAGAAAGGAGATTCCTTCCTTCTGTGCCCTATTTATTTCCCTATCCCCTTAACTTTTTGAAACCCAGGTTAGCATTAGATTGGTCTGATTTTGTCACTATCAGCTCTTATAACCCATTGAATAGAGCTGTAACACAATCTATTATTCGGATATAATAAAAAATTTCCAGGTCTCATCAGCAGATAACATAAGGAGGGAAATAAGCTTATATGTGTTAACCTATAGACTCCAGCTGGAAATGCTGAGTTGGATGCTGACAAAGCTACTGTCCTGGCAAGGGCTGAGTAAGATGTTTTCCAGGACTGTGTGCAGCAGGAGACAAAGGAAGCTACCGTTTGGACAAGGAGAGGACCTGACCTTTCAAAAGTAAGGATCCTACTTTCTGTGCTCTATTTTATTTCCCCTATCTCCTTGACTTTTCAAAACCTGGGTTAGCATTAGATCAATTTTGTCACTATTTGCTCTTATAACCCATTGAATAAAGCTGTAACACAATGTATTATTCAGATATAATACAGGTAATTTTCAGGTCCTATCAGCAGATAACATAAGGAGCAAAAGATGCTTATACATGTCAACCCAAACACTTCCAAGATCATAACGAACATCGTCCCCAGAAGAAGAATCAAAGAAAGTCCCATAAATCAGCAACTTGATCTCTGAGAAAGGGACATATCATTTGCGCAGCTGGGAAGTTGTCAGTAATACAAGTGATTCAAAAATTGATATTCCCATTTCTCAATAACTTGAATGTAGGTTGCCTTCTCAGTTGCATGATTTCACTGACTACTGCCAAATGAAAGCTTCCAAGCCACCAAGATCAGCACTCAGAAGTTTGGCCAATCTAGTTTTGGAGTAGTTACATATATATTTAACTATTAATCTAATCTAAAGGAAATATATGCTCTGCCTTCAGGCAAAATGCAACCTTTTGTAATGCTTTCATCACCAAATCAGCAAGAATACATAAACTTAAATGATTTATCCTCTAAATAGTAAATACTACTGGATAATGATAACTTCAGTACCAGATTTCCATGTGCCAAATGCTAGACTAAAGCAGAAATTACTCTTCCATAATCCTTAACACGGAATGTATTAAACAGCATAGCTCATATAAATGTAGGGCTTGGTTTTCAACAAGGAACCAAGGACACAAGCTACATAGTCTTCTAATGTTTGAGAATGAGATACTTGTTGAATGAACTTCAGCCCACATGACCCAGCACATGGGAGTTAAGAAACATAAACAAGGCCTTCCAGGTTCAAATTCAACTGACAGAAAAGATAACTTTACAGAGAAGAAAGACTTAAATTCATAATCAGATCAAACATCATGACAGTAAGAAGGAAAACTATTAATCAACAAAACATAGAGTCAGATTTCCATTATAGTTATAAACTAAGACATATTGCAGCAACAGAGTGCATACGATAAAAGTAAAGCAACGCTAAGTCTAAAACCTTATATATGTCGTTTAGGACTAATAATATATCCAGACAATTGACCGTTGATGCCGAAAGCAAGCAGAAAGCAGCTTCAAGTTTTATCTCAGAATCAGATGTTCCCATAAACAAAGGAAGTGCCTTTGTTCATTCCAACAGCAATTACTTATATCTCAACGGCGAGATGAGTGGGGCTTCTCGCGTCCTCCCCCTGAAGTAGGAACTCGTCCATACAAAGGATTTTTCTCAGCACCACCCTAAACAGCAGCACACAAAACATAAATGAAAAGCAAAAAGGTTGAGAAAAATCTAGACTTTAATTATATGGCAGATCATACCATATGAGCGCCATATCCATCAGCATATGGAACTGGTAGATCCAAGCCACCATATTTTGCGCCATAAGGCCCACCTTGAAAATGATGAAGCAAGACAAGGAAAAGCCAATGATTTACGATAGAGTGACAATAAGCACTTACACTAGAAGTCCCATCCGATACAAATTATTTTAATATTCAGCATGTTATTTAAAGCTCCAGCCTAACTGGTTATGTGCCTCCTTTCAAGTTTTCAAATTGAATGAGTTTACTTTACAGTTATTCATCACATTCTGTTCAATCCAAATGTCAATTTAATAACATTCTGCTAACCAGTATTGCAAACAATTAACCAACTAAAGTGACACGATGATGATGATATATCTCACAAGGACAATAAAAATTCTGCAGAGGAATGAACACAGAACAATAGACATCTCATACCTGCATTCCAGTGTCTACCTTCAGCAACAGTAAGCTCAGCCCGTAATTTCTCCACATCCCGTGACATGGAAACCATATTTTTCTCCATTGCTTGTCTCTGTTCCATCAACTCTGCATTTGCTTTCTTCTCATAGTCAACCATGGTTCTAGAAAATTAAAAATAAAAACCATCATGTTAAAGCAGTTATGCCAATCTGCAAATGGCAAAAGAGATTAAACATTAAAAACAAAACAACATCAACAATGAAACCACACACACACACACACACCTAGTGCGCATAAGCTCTTGATGCAGGCCTTCAATCTCAGCCCTCATCATGGGAATTTGTTTATTATCAGCTTGCAACCTTGCAATATCTTGAGTAAGTGACTGAACTTTCCCTGAAAGCTCTTGTCTAAGATTACCAAGTTTCTGAGCCTCAGCTCGTAACTGTGCAGTCTCCTTCTTCAAAGGCTCATTAGCACGAAGCTCAGATTCCAACTCCAATCCCTTCTCAATAAACTCCCTGGATCGCAACTCTTGTTCCGAACGAAGGTCAACAATGGCAAGATTCATCCTATGAAGTTCCTCCTTTGCAGCAGCTAAATCCCTCTGCAACGCCATTCTATCCTCCACGAATCTTCGATTATCCGTCATCAATCTCCGGATTTCTGCGTGCTGTAATTCAAGTTCTTCCTCCAAAATTGCTGGATGAGGAGGAGGCAAACGTGGACGTTGCATTGGTGGTTCACGAAAAAATGGGCCTTCAGGCAAATATCCTCGCCTGTCACGGACAACTTCTCTTTCTCTCTGATTACGGCTACGTTTACTCATTTCAAGTTAACTACAAAAGATGAACACAAACAAACATATGACTATTTAGAATAACTGATTGATTAACACTAAACCAATCTTTCAGAATGGTAAAAGTGTGAAACAAAGGCATAAGACTTCTCTTTCTCTCTGATTACGGCTACGTTTACTCATTTCAAGTTAACTACAAAAGATGAACACAAACAAACATATGACTATTTAGAATAACTGATTGATTAACACTAAACCAATCTTTCAGAACGGTAAAAGCATGAAACAAAAACATAAGACTTCTCTTTCTCTCTGATTACGGCTACGTTTACTCATTTCAAGTTAACTACAAAAGATGAACACAAACAAACATATGACTATTTAGAATAACTGATTGATTAACACTAAACCAATCTTTCAGAACGGTAAAAGCATGAAACAAAAACATAAGACTTCTCTTTCTCTCTGATTACGGCTAAGTTTACTCATTTCAAGTTAGCTACAAAAGATGAACACAAACACACACGAAATCATTGAACAACTGATTGATTAACGGTAAACAAGTCATTCAGAATGGTAAAAGTGAGAAACAAAGGCATAATTCTACGGAAAAGCGAGAGATGAGACACATAAAGGAGAAATTATGGAATGAAACAAAACGGGAAAAATGGGCTTTGGGAATAATGGGAAGTATATGATCGGTAGAAGAAAACAAAGGAGAAAAATGAACCTTGTGATTACGGAGGGTTTAATGGGAGAAAAGGAGGGCGTGAGGGTTGTGGAAGAAGAAAGGAAACCGAAATTTGCAGAGAGGAGTATGGATGAAAATTGAGCGTAACTTTCCTTACCTGGGAATCTTTTGGATCTGTGGCGTAGGGTTTTACGATGTCGTTTTATCAGCTTGGAGGAGTAGTCTCTGTTTAGGTTATGTTCTGTCCTTTACCATGAAATGAAAAATTAGATAATTTTTGGGTGAAATTTTTTTTAGTGTTTAATTTAATCATTAGATTCTACGTAAAATTAGTAACATTTTAAAACATTAGATCATTGAAAAATTATAAAAAATTGAAAGCTGAACCATTTTTCATCCATAAAATGTCAAAATGTCACTAATTTTATGAGGGATCTAATTATAAAAAATTGAAAACTGGACCGTCCATAAGATGTCAAAATGTCACTAATTTTATGAGGAATCTAATGATGAAATTAAACACAAAAAATTTGTCCCAAAAGTTATATGATTTCAGGGTAGAGGACGGAAGAGAACCGGAATGGCAGAGAAGAAGATCCAAGTTTGGGTAACTTTGAGGGCTGAAATTGTTATATGAATCATGTTCTTCGGACTTCACCAATTATAGACAAATATATTATATCAGACGTGTAGATTTTAATTCGATTGGGTACCAGGTAGATAAATATATTTTTTTCAGCTTATATGATTAAGAAAACATAGAAAGAAGGAGATAAAAAAAATTTTATCCATAAGGCATCTTATCAATGAAGTTCTTCACGTCAGACATTACCTAGACATTACCTATTTGCTTGTGATTGATGAAACCACAAAAGACATGGCGAATCAAATTCACCATAGAATTCTCCTTTAAAATTGGGATTTATAGGTCCTTAGTTAGAAGCTATATAAGGCTGAATAGTAAAGTTATAAGAGTTAAAGGTAATGATCAGTAAAAAATTAATAATTTAATTAAGGGTTAATATAACTTTTGGTTCCTAAACTTTTATTTAATTTTGGTTGTGGTCCCTGAACTTTAAAATTTTATGTTTTGGTCCCTGAATTTTCGGTCAATTTTGGTTTTAGTCCCTGAACTTTGAAACTTTTGGTTTTGATCCCTGAACTTTGGGTCAATTTTGGTCTTGGTCCCTGAACTTTCAATAATTTTGGTTTTGGTCCCTCAGTTTAAAAAAAATTCAAAAAAAAATTAAAGTTGAGGGACCAAAACCAAAATTACTGAAAGTTCAGGGACCAAGACCAAAATTGACTCAAAGTTCAGGGACCAAAACCAAAAATTTTAAAGTTCAGGGACCAAAACCAAAATTTATCGAAAGTTCAGGGACCAAAACCAAAAATTTTAAAGTTCAGGGACCAAAATCAAAATTGAGTGAAAGTTCATGGACCAAAAGTTATATTAACCCTTTAATTAAAAATAAAAATATATAGGTACCAAAATCAAATTAAAATTGAATAAAGATATAAATAACAACAAATAATTTTGTATATGAAAATTCTAGCTTTGTAGGTTTTTTTTTTTTTTTGGGTGTGGGAGAATATTGGGTATGATTTATGGCCATTTGTTCTTACACCTTTTCTTGCCAACATATACATGAATAAGAAATGCATTGGAATGTCTATTTAGAAATATACCCTTAAGTATTTATAATCGACAGAGTATTAATAGTTTACATTTTACTAGGCTTAATAAAGAATAACAAATGTCAACAGTAAATGAATGGTGTTGAAATGAAAAATATTCCAAAATGAATATTTCTTTTGCGTGGAGGCACTCACTCATCCAATTGAATATTTCTAGGGTGTGCTTGGATGGAGAGAAAATGGGAGAGAAAAGAAAAGTATGAAGGAAAATGGGGGGATGAAGAACATTTTTCCTTAGTTAGATTGAGAGAAAATGAGTACAGAAGGAAAAATGGGTGGATCCCACGGCTCAATTTCCTCCCAAGTTTTCTTGGGGAAGAAAACTTGTTGTCCATAATTACCCTTGCCCCACCCAAACCTCTCTTTTTTTTTCTCCTGCCTGAGTCACTGCTTCTTATTTATCTATTTTTTTCTCTAGTTTTAAAATTTTTTTATTTTATATATTAATAAAACATTTTGTTGCATGTTAATATATAATTTAATTTTAAATTATTTTATCTTAAAAATAAAATCTTTCACTATAACATCTAATTTAATTTTAAATATAATTATTTTAGTATAGAGGTAAGGGCATTTTAGTCATCAAGTATTTATTCATTTTCTTTTCTCTCACTTTTTTTAATTCATCCAAGCAAGAAAATGGATACTATTTTCTTCCTACTTTTCCCTCCTCCCTATTTTCTTTCCTCTCATTTTCTTTCCTCCCAACTTTTCCTCTCATCCAAGGAGGCCTAATAGTGCCCATTATCATGTGAAATTGGATTATCACTCCTTTTTGCCCTGTAATATTAAATCTGGCTTTTCAATCATGATTTTTATAATTCATGAAGTTAATATATGAAATGAGTTTTGTTTAGATTTATGTGAATATATTTATTATGAGCAAATCCAAACAAGTGTTGAGATATTACGGTATATGTACCTTTTATACCAATCTTAACTAATGTCATTCTCTCCTAGAGGACTTGTTAACCATGATCTGGTAATCCAAACAAAAGACAGAAGAAAACATGAAGGAAAATGCTAGAGGACACCTTCACTCAAAATGTGATTGAAGCAATGCATGAGATAAAAAAGTTAATGCTTGAGCCCATATTAAGAATAATAGGTGTCCATAAGGTAAAAAAGTTCATGCTTGAGCCCATAAATTAGGGAGTCCCGAAGAGCATTCACTTCATCAATCTTTTGGGCCGTCATGGCCCATTTATATTTCCAAGTCCAATGAAGCACTTGTTTTTGCTAGGGCTACATAAAAACCCAACGACCCGGCATCTCGACTTGAACTCGACCCGGCCTGAGGCCAAATCGGTCCTAAGACCAATTGGCCCGGAACCATAACAATAAGAATGAGACCAAACCGGACCACCACTTAGGATAGAACAAGGGCATAGGCTTTAGGACTATTGGCCCGGCCCGAAAATATTATTATTTTAATGAAAAATAATGTATTTTAATTAGTTAATACTTAATATTTACTAATTACTACACTATACTATTATAATTTCATTATTTTTTCTTTTCCCTAATATTTTATTTTAATGAGGCATAAGACAAAAGAGTAGAGACAAAGACCAATGACCAAGAGCTGGTTTTTAAAAGATCAAAAGGCAAGGATCAACAAGATATGTCCTGTCCGGTTTTGGTTCTGAGCCAAACAGGACCAAGTCGGGCTTTGGGGCCAAAAAAGCCAGCCCGAAGATTTTGTACAGCCCTTGCCATACTAATGAAGCCCTTTTTATTTGGCCCTAAAGATTGCCATACTAATGAAGCCCTTTTTATTTGGCCCTAAAGGGTGATAATATGATGATGCAGTTGGAAAACAAACTCCTTGTAAGCAGTCCAATTAGGATGCCATGGAGTAGGAGAGAGAGAGAGAGCTAATATCGTTTATTGATATCCAAAACTTGGTAAGTGAATTTTTTGTTTTTTGCCAAACAGGATGCAATGGAGGAGGAGAGAGCTAACATGTGACAAGATATCTCCAAAATACTTATGAATAATATTATATTTTGATATATATATATATATTTATAAGTTAGACAAATTAATTTAGAAAAAACTATAAATATGGGAGAAAAAATAAATAAAAAATGTATTACATTTAGAACCAAAATTCACTCCCAAATTAGATCTTAATAAGTGGAGGAGGAGTATACACATCAACCCACTCCCACTATACCTAATGCAAAATGTCTATGAGCAAAATATTCTTATCACAGGTAGTGGGAGAGATTATGAGATGACACCCCATTAATAATGAAGAATTAAACCTTATATTAGACAAGGTTTTATTGCTAGCTTTGTAAACCAAATATATTTTAAAATCTTAGAAGATCTTAAGAGCGTGTGTGTGTATTAATTGGCCATAAGATATAAACGCATTCAAAAGAGCACTGTGACTGATTTGTTTTGGTTATATGATTTAAAAGTGCTATTCTGAATGCCACTGTATATTATAGGACCCTAAAACTCAAACTACTATTGTCCCTGTCCATACCCACTTAACTCGCCCCCTCCTGTTTCTTCCAGAGACAGAGAAAAACAGACTAAAAACAAAGGACAAAAAGTATAAAAGAGTAAAACTTTTCTTCACGAGAGGATCTTGATGCCCCTCCTTATAATCAACCTTTGTACTTTGTTTCTCCATAAAGAAAAATTGGTAAAAAGTAAAAGGCCTAGAGGAATATAAGTGATTTGTCCTTCAAAGTAAAAAATGATGAGCCTTTCTATTATCTTTATCTGCAAAATAGATTCAAAACCTGTTTACGTTTGCCAAACTCTTCTTGATCCCTACCTTTCTCTCTTCTTCTCAGCATTACGTTTTTGTTTTTGTCAACAAAGAAGCTCAAGCCAGTTTCACTTTCTTACCCATATTGGCATTTTCTCCTTTTCATTCTTACTGTGGGGAAGTTCACAATCGTATCTTCTTTTGCTGTCCATCTGCAGCAATATGCATGTGAAAACTTTTAATATTTATGATATACAACTATAAACTGGCATTGATCAGCAGAGCTTTTATTTGTAAATCATAATGGAGTCCCAAGGATGAGTGTAATCATCAACAAGTTGCAATGACAAGTAAGCATCATGAACATATTGTCATTTCCTACAATGGAATTTATTGTTGTATACTACTCAATTGCAATCGGACTTTTTGGTGGTTAATTCCTTCTTTGGAACCTCATAGTTATTTATCAGGAGGTAGTGAGACTCCCCCATTGTGGCTTATATTTACACAAACCTGACTAGTCGGTTGCTAATAGTGTTGAATATCGGTAGATAAATCCAAAAAATTAAATAACATATATGACATTAGCTACTAGCATCCAAAATAATAAAATCAGAAAGCATAAAAAAAAGCCCTATCAGCACAACCTATAACATGAACAGGACCAACAAAGCAACAATACAAAACAAACTATATTAACCTACCAGATCTAATTCAAACTGTCTATGGTATTCCTAACTCTCCACAACCAATCCTTTAACAAAAATATTCTCATGAGGGGAAAGGAGGTGATGAGATGACACCTGATTACTATTAAAGAATTGAACATTATGTTAGATGAAGTTTTGTTGCTATCATTGCAAACCAAATACATTTCAAAATATGACAAGATCTGTATATATACTTAATTGAGGCCATAAGATACACTCCCTTCGGTCTTAAATATATGATATATCTATTTAATTTGATTAGATTAAGGATGTCAGTTAAATAGGTTAATATGACATATTTTTTCTAAAACACTCTAATCATTGTCCTTAATTTTTTCCTCTCTCGATTATTTGAAGGAGTATCAGTAAGGGGAAAAGGCAACAAAAATTAAAATAGGTCGACCCAGATCAACTCTCAAATAAGGTCGTACAATAAGAGTGTAGGGAGTAAAGGTTTTCACAAGAGCACTATGAATTATTTGTTTTTTTTATCTGATTCAAAAGTGTTTTTCTTAATGTCACTGTATATTATGGGACCCTAAAACTCAAAGTATTATTGTCCCTGTCCTTACCCACTTAACTCACCACCTCACTTCTCCTCCAAAGACAGAAATAAAAACAGTAAAAGCAAAGGACAAAAAGTATAAATAGTAGAACTTTTATTCATCAACAAGATCTTTATGCCCTCCTTAGAATCAACCTTTGTTACTTCGTCTCTTCATAAAGAAGAATTGGTAAAAAGTAAAAGACATAGAGGAATCTAAGTGATCTGTTCTTCAAAAAAAAACAAAAAGATGAGTCTTTCTATAGTCTATATCTGCAAAACAAATCCAATACAATGCACACGTGTTTACGTTTGCCAAACTCTTCTCGACCCCTACCTTTCTCTTTTCTTCTTCTCAGCATCTTTTTGTTCATTATGCTTTTTTGGTCAACAAAGCAGCTCAAGCCAGCTTCACCTTCTTTACCCATATTGGCATTCTCCTTTTCATTCTTACTGTGGGGAAGTTCACAATTGTATCTTCTTCTGCTGTCCATCTACAGCAATATGCATGTGAAAACAAATTCTAAGATGTCTGATATAGAACTATAAACTGGCATTGGTCAGCAGAGTTTTTTTTGGGGGATCATTATGAAGTTTCAAGGACCAAATATAGTCACCCAAAAGCCCATTTAACCAGTAAACATCACGGGCCTATTATCATTTTTTACACTAAAACTTATCATTGCATACCGCTCACTTATTGTTGGACTTTTTGATAGCCAAATTCCTTCTTTGGGACCTCATAGTGATTTTTCTCTTTCCCCCATTTTAGGACAAACTAAGATAAGCAAAGAATTGATTCAGTCTTCACAAAGTGCATGTTATAAAAAGGGAAGAACAAAAAGAGAAACAGAGATGCGGGGATGGGATTGCATATCATATGAAGGCTAAGCTAGACCCTAGGGCCTCAGACATTCTTGTTCAATTAAGTTAATCATGAGGGGAAAAGAATATTAATCTTACTTTATAAGCGGACTTAATAAATATATATATATATATTAGTAACTAATATCAATATAAAAGTCCAGCTCATATATCAAATTCCGTACATTACATTACCAAGTTACTTCTGAGTCATCCTCATCATTAACAAGAAGACAAACACTTTAAAGGGCCCAAAACCAGCAAGCAATTATGTGCTATAGCCTTTTTAGCACAATTTGACAGGAGATTAGAACTGGATTATCTTTCTGGTGGAGTGTGTGAAGCTTTCTAGCCTCATAAATTTCACTCCTTCACTAAATAATTCCATCTTTGCTTATTTGCAAGAAAATGACATTTTATACATGACCCACCAACACAGACAAAGACACACACACACAATCTTCAGAGGGAATCAAGAAAAGAGAATTAAAAAAAAAAAACCTTTTTCAAGGTAATTTTAATGTAGCCAACTTTTTCTCTTTTACAATCAGTTTCACTACAGCACCTGCTGCTTTAGTTAATTATCCACCATTTTTTAGTGTGTTTTCCATGTTATTAAACCCACTGGGTCCCCAAAATGACTGAGAAAGTTTCTTTTCTTCTGTGTATTCTCCCCCCCCCCCCCAACAAAAAACAAAACAAAATGTTTAACTTTAGGCTTTGAATAAAGATTCACTTTGTTGATTTAAGTTAAGTATATAATCATAAAATTTGATAACCTTAGTTCATAAGATCTACTAAGACGGACTTACCTGAAATGAGTGACAAAGTGGTGGAGAAATATGGAAGCTTCCAGCCTGGACAAGTCAAGCCCAGGACAGAGCCTAAGTCCCCCACCAAATGGAGTGAAGCTGCAACTGCTCATGTCCTTGTTCTGTCATACACAAAATTTACAAAATTCAATCACTTAAAAGTTCCAACAACAATAATAATACAAATATATGAATGGAAACAGAATGAATAAAAGAGAATAGGATGTTTTATGTCTTACTTGCCACCTCCATGGATTAAACTTGTGAGGATGATCATAGTTAGTGTCATCTAGATGAACTGATCTAAAATATGTAAAAACACACCATCCTTTTGGTATTAAAATCCCTTTTATTTCAACATCTTTCATGGCCTTTCGGAACACTCCCATTATAATATTCCCCATCCTCAAAGTCTCTGTGATAACCTGTACAAATTGAACCCAAAAAAATGGTTCAGAAAGTATATGTGGCGTTCACTAATTCAGTTTTTCTTTTGGCTGTAATATTCTTCAATCAGAAACCAAAGTCCTTACTGTTTGAGTAAATGGCAATGACATGTAATCACTCCAACTTAAAGGCTCCCCCTGCTGATCTTTGAGTCTCTTAAGTTTCATATTTTCTTCCTGTGATGTGGTTCATAAATAATTTAAGTAAAACTCATCAGGGAAATGGTTTCATGACTTTCTTACAGCCACATGTGGTATGTGATGGAGCAGATGATCATAATAACAAGTGATATGCCAACACAGACAGTTTATAAGCATCGATAAATGGAAAGCGAAAATCCACACGAGATTGTAAGGCAAATTTATTCTACATTTGGAAATATAATATTCTTATGTGAGTTTTATATGAACCTTGTTTGTGCAATCTCATAAACTAACATTTAGAATGTACCACCTCTATTTCTTAATATAAGAGCTAAATAACTAATTTGTGGATACTAAGAAAATTAGTTAAATTAGTTATTTGTAACAATTGTGTGTTGGTTTTCCTAAAATACCCTATTTAATCATGAACATTGAAACTGCCCTTGATGGAAACTCCTTGATCTGTGCAATCAAACCATAGACAGGGATACTTTGAAGAGAAAACTATAAATCTTGTATTTAGGACCAAAGTGAACTATTTGTCTAGCTCTTATACCTGCATGTTATTTTACAATTTGTATAGTATATGTATCTTTTATTCGACTAAATCTACTTAAGAAGTTTCCAAACCATAGAAAATGACTTGATGTTCAAGATATGGCATATATACCGTTAATTGTTGCAGAGCAAGAGGACATTCTGATAGGTACATGATAGCTATAGCAACAAGAACAGGCACAGAGTCTTCCCCTGGAATCATCATATCAATTACATTATCTGCTATCAATTTATCAGTGAAATGCTCACTTGCATCATTCAGTAGCACATCCACTACATCTTTTGGATCCTTAGAGAGGCCGCTATCTCTCTTTTCTTGAATAATTTTCTGCACTAATTTGATCATTTTACTTTTGGCCTGATGAAATCAAAGTTAAAGTCACTTACTAATAATGATTATGTAGGACTTTGACTAGGATAAAATAAAGAAACAAATTAGATTTTGGCATTATTAGTTAGAAGTTCTTGTTTGAAACTTTTATTGGTTAGAAGGACTTGATATGAAATTATACACATGAAGTCTCATTATTTCATACATAGAAAGTATAAAGTACTCAAATCCAAGTCCTTGTTGTCAATAAAATTTTCAAATAAGTGTACCTTTCACCAATTTTCTCTTAGTTTTTTTAGTTGACTTGCCTGTAAAGAATGATAAAGCTTAGTTCCTGGTAGGTTTATAGGTAGAGATATGAATCCAGAGGTGAATTCTTGAAAGTGTTTCCTTAGAAGATCCATTTTATCACCTGGATCTAAACTAATCAATGCCTTGACTAGTAATTGAAAGGCAATCTGCAAATAAAAAAAAGGAGTATAAAACTCATAAGTGTAATTTTCATTTTCAGGGCATTATAATTTATGAAAAATGATTATGAACCCCATTAGTAATAAATAAAGGTAACTTTCTCTTTCTTCCACGTTGAAGCTATGTGATCTTGGAACTCAGGTACGAGCCAGAGACAACTCAAACATTAATAATTACTTAAAGAAAAATATAAAACATAAAGACTGAGTCAGATATTTCAATATAATATGGGTTTATGTATTTTTTTCCTTTGGTAAATCATGTTGATAGTGTATCTATAGACTATACTAACAAACCAATTATAGTTAACAATTTAAAAAACAACACATAATTAACTTTTAACATGGATGTGTAGATTAGTTAGTGTATGATGTGACAGATTTCATTACACTTTCTCAAAAATGTCTCATTTAGTCATGTTTCAATGAGAATCTTTTACATGCTTAAATATTTTTATGATGGGACTACTGAGTGAGCTTATCTAATAATTTAATAGTAGCTAATTTTGATAAAAAGACTTAGATATAGAACAAACTATACAAAAAAGTCTTGATTTCATCTTTCAAACTGGGGGTTTGAAAACACTTTCAAAATTACTTGTGTCTTACAAGACAAAATTTGCCTCTATTCACATACGATTGTCATGTTTGGTTTAAGTGAAATAAGATTACGAAATGGAGAATGATAGATGAATCTCTTTCTTAATTATTTGATCCACAATAATCAATTAAAATTCTACAAAGGAATTAGTGTTTCGTTTGAATAAGGGAAGTATCTATACTTCTTTCTCTCTTCCTTTTTCTTTCCATTACCCTCAAAATTATAGTACTCCATGATACCAAACATGACATTTGTGAAGTCTTTCATTCAAATAGAATCTAAATTTTATGTTTATCTCTTTCTTGAAATTATACTATGAGTTCACATTTTAAAAATTTTGTCAATAGCCAATATCCTTGTAGTTTAGTGACATGAATTATAGTTGTATAAATAAGACATCACGAGTTTAATCCCACTTATAACCTCATGCCATTAATGTGTGTGTGTGTGTGTGTGAGAGAGAGAGAGAGAGAGAGAGAGAGAGAGAGAGAGAGAGAGAGAGAGAGAGAGAGAGAGAGAGAGAGAGAGAGAGAGAGAGAGAGAGAGAGAGAGAGAGAGAGAGAGAGAGAGAGAGAGAGAGAGAGAGAGAGAGAGAGAGAGAGAGAGAGAGAGAGAGAGCTAACACTTTTGGTGACATCTTGGATGAATACAGGCCGATCTTCTCTCCAATCTGCCATAGATTTTTGGACATAGTTCTGCATTTCTATAGTAATCTGAGACTTAAGCCGGTGAGACTTGAAAAAACTTCCAACAAGACCATGTATTCTCCTGTGAAGGCTTCCATTGATAGACAGAATGGATAACTCCCCCATCAGCTCCGACACAGACTTTGGATAACATGGAACAAAAACTGTTGCATCACTTTGCAGTACAAATCTGTTAACTTCTGCATCCGTTGATACTATGGTTGGACTCCCAAATATGTGGGACTTAAACACCTTCCCATACCTGCAAAAGAAAAAGAACCAAAAGAAAAAAAATAAAAAGCATAATGTTTTAGATTCTTCTTCTCTTTCTGCAAAACCTCAAGATCATAATGATGAGATTTGAAGCTAAAGCCACTTTTGATATGGCCATACTCATCATCATCATCTTTGCATATGATTTTCAAATAAAAAATTCTAATAACCCAGAAGCCAAATAAAAAAGTCAGCTCTTTGGCTTTAATGTTAGAAACTTGGATACTGGACTCAACATGATAACATGAGTACTGTTTAGCTGAAAAAGTGCAGATCCAAAATATCATAATGATGTTTTAAACCACTACATATATAGTATGATCATCACCATCACAATCTTTCAGCTACCGCAGATGACTATTCCTAGTTATTTACCGTGTGTTGTTTATTGCTTGTATGTTCTTATGCTTGGAAGTATTTTGTGACCATTAGTATTAACCTTGCTTGAACAAGTGCACTCATGTAAAATTTATGGCAAAGCTTTGAGATGTGTCCAATGTTAAGCATGATAATTGTTCGAGTGGTATGTACTACTCAAATTCCCCCAGATCCCACCCCATATTCTTAATATTATTGGACCAAGTTTGGCAAAAGAGAAGGACAAAGAAATGGCCATATGATGGAAGGTGATATTACCTACATGTCATTTTAAAAATTATTATCTCATATGAAGCTACTTTTGCTTGCCAAATCCTAAGAATTTGTGCAAAAATCCCATAGTTGTATGACTTGAGAAGCAAGAATATTACAGTCCTTACGGCTCCCATTCTGAAAACTATTGCCACATCCACAGACTATAACTAAATGCATTGCAGCTTTTTATAGCATGTGTGATGTGGGGCATAACATCAAGCAGCTAACAAACATACTAAGTGAACAAGAACGATATGTGCATATCATATGATGTTTAAGGACACACACACACAGAGACTTACATGCTGCGTCGCTTGTCCATGAAGGCGTCAGGGCCAACTGTATAAGCAGAGGAAACATAATCGGCTGTTTCACCAATGAAAGGCCATCCCATAGAACCTAAGGGAAGTTGTTGATGGTTTCTGGACCTTCTTCTTTGGTAGAAGATAATAAGGACCGAAGTGAACAAGAACAGAATTAAGGCTGTAATCACAAACATAAACCAGAGGTTGTCCATTGCTAATGCTATATTAGCTAAGTCCTCTGCCTCTATAAATACCACCTGCTTAGCATATAATATATATATATATATATATAACCTTAATGATCAGCATATGGGGGTCACTATGGAGCTTTAATTGTGAAAGAATGATTGTGCATGTGTGTGTACGCGTGCAAGAGAGAGATGGGTTTTGTGAAGTATGATGTAACATTTTTGTATGAGAGGGAGAATATTTATAGTATGCTTTGAGAAGAAAGCATACCAAACTAGTCATAATTAATATGCTGTTTAGGCCAAAAAGCAATTGTGTAATATGCTGCAAATTATTGGCTCGTTTGCTCTCAAGCCAAAGCTGCTCTCTCTCTCTCTCTCTCTCTCTCTATATATATATATATATATAGGCAAACACTGCACGGGTGCATGGTTATATATATTTATGAATGATTTGAGAGTCTAATTAATAAAACTAGAGTGTGGGTCCTGAGTAGGGGTGAGCAAAACCGAACCGAAACCGAAAACCAAACCGAACCAAATGCATTTCGGTTTTTCGGTTTCGGTTTTCGGTTTCGGTTTCGGTTTTTATTTTCCAACTTTTCGGTTTTTCGGTTTCGGTTCGGTTTTTGGAAAACGGTTTCGGTTTGAAACCGAAAAACCGAAAAGTATAATAATAATATTAAAAAAAAGAATTTTTGTTTAAAAATAAGATAACAAGTAAGCCTAAACAAATATCTCAAAATCCAAACAAATAAAATTTTCTTTCTAATAGAAACAAACACTTTTTAAATATGTGACATTAGAAAAAAAAAGCACAGAATATTTAGTGATTACAGAACGTGCTCTGAAAGTTAAAGAACCAATTCAATATTGTCATGTATTAAGTATTATTTTTTTGTTTTGGACATACTGAATTAATATTTTAATTGATTTAGATAAGATATTAAATTTGTATAACTATTCATATATATTGAATCCATATTTTCCTTTTTTCATTGAATTTTCGTATTGGAAAAAATTGCAACAAAATAATATTAAAAATATAGCCCAGAAACCGAAAAACCGAAAAACCGAACCGAAAACATTTCGGTTTCGGTTTTTCGGTTCGGTTTCGGTTTCACTATTTGCCTCTTATCGGTTTTCGGTTTTTTCGGTTTTCGGTTCGGTTTCGAACCGAAAACCGTTTGCACACCCCTAGTCCTGAGTCTTTCTTGCTTTGTACGGAATATGAGATGATAATAAGCTGCATTATTTATGATTTAATTTGTAAATATAACGTTTATCTTCTGATTGAGTTGGTATGAATGAAGGACTTTTGATCTTAATTCTTTTCTTAAATATCAACAAAACTAACGAAAGGATTTACTTTGGTTCTAAATGGTTTTTTCTTTTTTTGGGGGGTTCTAAATGGGTAAATATATACTAATATGATCTTATTTATTTATAATGCAGAGGAAATTTTTGTTGTTGTTGTAATATTTACAAGTCACTTACACTTTTACCTTTCATTAATTATTATGTAGCCTTTAGAGGTATTGTACATGAGCTTTAAGTTTTTTTGTTTGTGTGAAATTGTGGGTTAGATTTACAATTTTTTTTTTAAAGCAGGTTATAAAATTTTAACAAATATAATATGTAAAATACAAGAGTAAAAAATTAATTAAAAATTTTTAACCTTACTTTTCTAATTTTCCTAAATCCAACTTTAAAATATTCCCCCTCTGCTACCGGGACCGAGAATCCCTGTTCCCAGTTCCCGATCTTAGAATGGTGCTGGGACAGAATTTTAATCTCGGTCTTAATCCTGGTCCTAGAAACTTGCAAAAATTCCCAGGACAACATGTAGTTACATGGGGAAAAAATTTGGCCTGATTCCATCACCACACATGAGATTATATTGATTGCCAATATTAAGAGACGTATTATATAAAAAAAAGTTTCTTTTGCAAAATGACTAAAAGGCACATCAACGAAATCAATGGACTTTTGTACAAATAATTAGTTTAACTAATTTTTTTTAATCTATATAAATTAAATATTCAACTCCTACTCTACATCTGAAACCAGAAGGATTATAAAAGTTCAAAGTCCCATACAAGACATGATTGGAACTTGAAAGTAGAAGTTGGGAGGCCTCGTGCCTTCATGTGAGATTCCATTAGTCCATCAACTATGAATGCGTGATGATGATGATCTTTCTGTCTCTCAAAATCATGTGCCAATCCAAATCGTCTTTCTCATTTTTCATCTTCAATGATCTTTTCTCATTTCTTGGTCAAAATTTGATATTACAGAAATAAATGGTCTCTACATGTTTATTTTTTAATACATGGTCTCTACATGTTTTATAGTACAGAGATAAATGCACCATGTGAAAGAAATAAAGTAATGTACAACTAAAATGAATTAAAAAGGGGAAAAAAAGCTAAAACTAAATTCCTACAACTACTTTTACAAGTCAACAATAATATACAAGATAGGCATTAGTCGTAATTCTCACATCCAAAGGAAGGTAATTATATCATTAAAATTTTTTATAATTGAACAATTTTTTCAATTTTACCCTTATTTAAGAATGAATGTTGCATTCTCTTTCTATATTTAGCAACATTCTCTCCACATTAATAGGGACAAAACTGTGTCACTCACAATATTTGCTCCCAAAGTAGACTTATAAAAAGGAATAGATTTTTTTTTCCCTCACAAAATGAACTTATAAATAGGAAGGAGGTGGTATGTATTTGTTGACGTCTCAACTTGGTTTCCACATTCATCATTCAACTTTATGTACGAGCACCACCATGACCACTGCCATAACTCCTTCCACGGTTTCCGAACTTGGAAACCCCCATAGCCTCATAAATAGATAAGAGTAAAATATTCATGAATCAAAGTGTGGGCTGGTGAACAATTGAAAGGTTGAAGCAAAGCATTTGAATGATATGATATATGATTTTTGGAATGTTTCATGAGAGTATATGTTTTGAATTTGGATAGAGTAACAACAAAGGGATACTGCTCATTGCCATTTCTAACTCATGTAGCTTCTTCTGGAGGGCAGAAGGTAAGATAAAATATCAATTTTATTTAATGGGTAGGACTAAGAATAGGCAACCGATCCCTTTGAATAAATATAGAAGATTTCTACAATGCCAATTGTCTTATTCTACATGGAAGTTAAATCAAAAAAGTTACTTCCATTGATGAGGGATTTATTATGTTTATCCAACCACTGAATCAACAAAACTGATGTTAAAGTAACAATGTTTGATGGACAATAAATATAAACTGAGTATGGCTATAAGTTCCGCGACGTATCTGACATTAGCAGCTGTGAAGAAAGTATGAGCAATTCCTTTTGTACCAGCTCTGCCTATCTAACAAATGTGATAGCAGTTCAGATGTATGATCATCACCATCACAATCTTTCAGCTACCGCAGATGACTATTCCTAGTTATTTACCGTGTGTTGTTTATTGCTTGTATATTCTTATGCTTGGAAGTATTTTGTGACCATGAGTATTAACCTTGCTTGAACATGTGCACTCATGTAAAATTTATGGCAAAGCTTTGAGATGTGTCCAATATTAAGCATGATAATTGTTCGAGTGGTATCTACTACTCAAATTCCCCCAGATCCCACCCCATATTCTTAACATTATTGGACCAAGTTTGGCAAAAGAGAAGGACAAAGAAGTGGCCATATGATGGAAGGTGATATTACCTACATGTTATTTTAAAAATTATTATCTCATATGAAGCCACTTTTGCTTGCCAAATCCTAAGAATTTGTGCTAAAATCCCATAGTTGTATGGCTTGAGAAGCAAGAATATTACAGTCCTTAGGGCTCCCATTCTGAAAACTATTGCCACATCCACAGACTATAACTAAATGCATTGCAGCTTTTTATAGCATGTGTGATGTGGGGCATAACATCAAGCAGCTAACAAACATACTAAGTGAACAAGAACTATATGTGCATATCATATGATTTTTAAGGACACACACACACACACACACACACACACACACACACAGACTTACATGCTGCGTCGCTTGTCCATGAAGGCGTCAGGGCCAACTGTATAAGCAGAGGAAACATAATCGGCTGTTTCACCAATGAAAGGCCATCCCATAGAACCTAAGGGAAGTTGTTGATGGTTTCTGGACCTTCTTCTTTGGTAGAAGATAATAAGGACCCAAGTGAACAAGAACAGAATTAAGGCTGTAATCAAAAACATAAACCAGAAGTTGTCCATTGCTAATGCTATATTAGCTAAGTCCTCTGCCTCTATAAATACCACCTGCTTAGCATATAATATATATATATATATATATAACCGTAATGATCAGCATATGGGGGTCACTATGGAGCTTTAATTGTGAAAGAATGATTGTGCATGTGTGTGTGCGCGTGCAAGAGAGAGATGGGTTTTGTGAAGTATGATGTAACATTTTTGTATGAGAGGGAGAATATTTATAGTATGCTTTGAGAGGAAAGCATACCAAACTAGTCATAATTAATATGCTGTTTAGGCCAAAAAGCAATTGTGTAATATGCTGCAAATTATTGGCTTCAATTCAATTCGTTTGCTCTCAAGCCAAAGCTGCTCTCTCTCTCTCTCTCTCTCTCTCTCTCTCTCTCTCTATATATATATATATAGGCAAACACTGCACGGGTGCATGGTTATATATATTTATGAATGATTTGAGAGTCTAATTAATAAAACCAGAGTGTGGGTCCTGAGTCTTTCTTGCTTTGTACAGAATATGAGATGATAATAACTTGCATTATTTATGATTTAATTTGTAAATATATCGTTTATCTTCTGATTGAGTTGGTATGAATGAAGGGCATTTGATCTTGATTCTTTTCGTAAATATCAACAAAACTAACGAAAGGATTTACTTTGATTCTAAATGGGTAAATATATACTAATATGATCTTATTTATTTATAATGCAGAGGAAAAAAAAAATTTTGTGATATTTACAAGTCACTTACACTTTTACCTTTCATTAATTATTATGTAGCATATTGTGGATGAGCTTTAAGTTTTTTTGTTTGTGTGAAATTGTGGGTTAGATTTTAATTTTTTTTTTAAAGCAGGTTATAAAATTTTAACAAATATAATATGTAAAATACAAGAGTAAAAAATTAATTAAAAAATTTTAACCTTACTTTTCTAATTTTCTTAAATCCAACTTTAAAATATTCCCCCTCTACTACCTGGACCGGGAATCCCTGTTCTCAGTTCCCGATCCTGGAATGGGGCTGGGACTGAATTTCAATCTCGGTCTTGATCCTGGTCCTAGAAACTTGCAAAAATTCCCAGGACAACGTGTAGTCACATGGGGAAAAAATTTGGCCTGATTCCATCACCACACATGAGATTATATTGATTGCCGATATTAAGAGAGGTATTATATAAAAAAAGTTTCTTATGCAAAATGACTAAAAGACACGTCAACGAAATCAATGGACTTTTGTACAAATAACTAGTTTAACTAATTTTTTTAATCTATATAAATTAAATATTCATCTCCTACATCTGAAACCAGAAGGATTATAAAAGTTTAAAGTCCCATACAAGACATGATTGGAACTTGAAAGTAGAAGTTGGGAGGCCTCGTGCCTTCATGTGAGATTCCATTAGTCCATCAACTATGAATGCGTGATGATGATGATCTTTCTGTCTCTCAAAATCATGTGCCAATCCAATCGTCTTTCTCATTTTTCATCTTCAATGATCTTTTCTCATTTCTTGGTCAAAATTTGATACAGAAATAAATGGTCTCTACATGTTTTTTTTATTACATGGTCTCTACATGTTTTATAGTGCAGAGATAAATGCACCATGTGAAAGAAATAAAGTAATGTACAACTAAAATGAAAAAGGAAAAAAAAAGAAGAAAAAGAACAAGAAGCTAAAACTGAATTCCTACAACTGCTTTTACAAGCCAACAATAATATACTCCTCTAGTCCTATTTATAAGAGCATGCCCATCAAAACACGGTTTTTAAGAAAACATGTGAAAGTAATTAAATGTGTCTAGAATATATACATTTTTTCAATATTACCCTTATTTATTATGAATCTATTAAGAGAGAGAAATGTATAAGCATTAATAAATATGAAAGAGAATTATGGGTAAAATAGAAAAAATGTATTAAATGATGAGAGAATGCAATGTGAGCTCTTATATTTTGGACCAAATCAATTCAAATTTTGAGCTCTTATAAATAGGACCGGAAGGAGTACAAGATAGGCATTAATAGTAATTCTCACATCCAAAGGGAAGGTAGTTGTATCAATAAAAAATTTTATAATCGAACAATTTTTTCAATTTTACCCTTATTTAAAAATAAATGTTCCATTCTCTTTCTACATCTAGCAACATTCTCTTCACATCAACAGGGACAAAACTGCGTCACTCACAATAATTGCTTTCTAAGTAGACTTATAAAAAGGAATAGTTTTTTTCACAAAATGTACTTATAAATATAAAGGGAGTAGTATGTATTTGTTGACGTCTCAACTTGGTTTCCACATTCATCACTCAACTTTATGTACGACCACCACCATGACCACTGCCATAACTCCTTTCACGGTTTTCGAACTTGGAAGCCCCCATAGCCTCATAAATAGATAAGAGTAAAATATTCATGAATCAAAGTGTGGGCTGGTGAACAATTGAAAGGTTGAAGCAAAGCATTTGAATGATATGATATATGATTTCTGGAATGTTTCATGAGAGTATATGTTTTGAATTTGGATTGAGTAACGACAAAGGGATACTGCTCATTGCCATTTCCAACTCTTGTAGCTTCTTCTGGAGGGTTAGCACAAGGTAAGATAAAATATCAATGTTATTTAATGGGTAGGACTAAGAATAAGCAACCGATCCCTTTGAATAAATATAGAAGATTTCTACAATGTCAATTGTTTTATCCTACATGGAAGTTAAACCAAAGAAGTAACTTCCATTGATGAGGGATTTATTATGTTTATCCAACCACTGAATCAACAAAACTGACGTTAAAGTAACAATGTTTGATGGACAATAATTATAAACTGAGTATGGCTATAAGTTCCGCGACGTATCTGACATTAGCAGCTGTGAAGAAAGTATAAGCAATTCCTTTTGTACCAGCTCTGCCTATCTAACAAATGTGATAGCCATATTCTTCCAGAGATCCTGGGAAGTCATAGTTTGTTACATATTTCGCATCTGCAGCATCCCAACCACAGGAGGGTCAGGACAGATAGCTACTATGCGAACAATTTTCCTTAGACAATCACAAACTGATTTCATTTTCTAGAGGTACAAGGTCAGATTACTAGGCACAAGGATAGAAGTCAATAGTTTGAAACATAAAAGTTGAAGCCATATGTCAAAAGAGTTGGATTTTGCAATTGAAACAACAAAGTGATGAGTAACTCTAAAATGAAAAGTGATGGATGGTCACCTGTGGCAGAAAGCAATTCCTTTTAGAGAAGGAAGGCAATACAGGCAGATTTTTATCAATCACAAAGTTTTATATAGATGAGACAGCAAACCAACCGCATATATATGGAAATATACCATACCAAGTTTACACAAGACTATTTGTTCTAGAAACTAAATAAGCTGTCCGCATAGCTAAGAGGAAGTTTATGACCAATATGACCTGACAAGTTAAAATTAGAACAGTATTTCAACAAATGAGCACAAAATTTAGTGATTAAAGATGGACCAAAATGGGAGAACAAGAGGAAGATTCAACAGTCAAACAGAATTAGCATGTTCAATGTTAATATTTCCCCTCCAACAAAAGTACTGACTAGCTTTACAACTAAACCTATAGCATCTGTTTCAATCAGAATAGGACTCTTTCAAGATCTAAACTCTAAGAGCACCTAATCCCTTTCTGCTTGACTTTTGTCTCCATGAATTGAAAGTGCAGGCCATACCATCCATAAGATCAGTATTCTGCTGCCATCCATTATGCCCTCCAGCAACTTCACCAACCAGCAAATTGGAACAAATAGGATTAAAGATGAGGAAGATAAAAATAAGATTAACACATCTTACTTGTCAAATCTCTGTATATGAGAAACAATGTCAACATATTGTCGGATTGCATGGTTAGCTTTTAGACATAAAGAACCAATAATCACCTGAACAATCATTCAGAAAATGTTAACTCAATCAGCGAAATATCAATAAGGTATTTGCAAGAAATTCATGTTTTAAATACAAAAAGATAGATTTGAAGCAGGTCTATTTCAACCAACAGAGTAATAAAATCAAAAGAGATGATAACATGTCGAAACATGACAATATAGACCTTACTTTATTATATGGATTATACAGGAACCGCAACAAGTTGATCATGATTTCTCCTTCCTGTTGAAGAGTGGACTGAGCCAATATATACTCTATAAATTAGAAACTAGCAGATGAAGCCTTTTTGTCAACTACTGGCCCAATGCATCTCATAGATCTACTCAATCAAGTTCATCTTGGCCCAAATAAAATCCCACCGCATCCTCACTCTTATTACCTTAACTCTATCTGAGTCTCATGTTGGCAACAAAAAAGAGAGCGTATCTCATTTTATACTTTAAATTATGTGTGATTTTGAAATTAGTGATTAGAATCTACATGTGATTTCTTGTATTGCATAAATTATGAGGTGCAAAGTATCGAGATTTAGACTGCTTATTCGCCCCATCAAGATATTAACTCATATTTCATTAAGGGAGAATTTCAGCATATGACCCATGTAACCATTTAATTTAAAAGTATGATCAAAAGATTTTGAAAAATCACTTGAATCTTGTAAGAGTAAAATGAAATTAAATTGGAAGGACAAAAGACCACATTGACCCTACATAGTCTCTAGAACTCTCTCTCTCTCACACACACACAACCCACTAATGGCATAAGGAACTTATTTATATGAGTTTTTTCCTTGTTCATGTCCTAATATAATTAATACAATGTGTTTCACTTACATATATATATGGTAGTGTACGAATAAGTGAAATGGTCATATGAATAAGGTAAAAGCTCATATAAACAATGGGAGAGATCATATGAACAAGTGAAATGGTCATATGAACAAGGGAAAAACTTATATGAATAAGTTCCTAACGCCATCAATGGAGTGTGTGTGTCTGAGAGAGAGAGAGAGAGAGAGAGAGAGAGAATCAAAGGCATGTGAATGAGAGAGAGTGTCAGAAGCCATGTAAAGCAGAGCACGAACAAATGAAATGGTTATATGAACAAGGGAAAAGCTGATGTGAACAAGTGAAACGGAGTGAGAGAGAGATATAGAGAGAGAGAGAGTTAGAGAGGGAGAAAGAGTATCAGAAAGGCCATGTGGGGGTCAATAAACAAGGGCCTTTTAATCTTTTTCCACATCAATTTAATTTTACTTAAGAACCCTGAACCTGTAGTAAAATTTCAGAAACTTTTAGGTGTAATATGAAATTAATTGGGTATTATGGCCCTATATTAAAATTCTCCCTTTCATTAATTCTTTTGATTATAGAAATAAACATTAGTAGTGGTGGATTATAAGTCAGATTAAACTCACAACTTCTCACTTTCAAGACAACTTACAAGTCCCTAATTTACAAGAATAATGAATGTTAATAGTAAAGGTGAGTGTGGATTGATGATGGATAAAACAAGACGTGTGATAGAATCATAAGGGAGAAGCTATCTTTATGTAAAACATGCATACCTTACCTACTCATTACCGTTCCTTTATTTTATTATTATTATGTTATACAATTTAAACATGTCAACAACAATTTTTTTTTATTTCTTCTTCGGTATATCACAGGCTAGGAGATCTTTCAGGAAATTGCTATAATGAAGTTACTTACCTTTTTTATTAGATTGGTCTAAGGAATGGCTTGCCTTATAATGAATTGTGAGAATAAATTATTTGAAATGCATGTATACTGTTTCAAAGTAATTGATGATGATGAAGAATATGAAATTTGAGACCAAGAAGTTTGTAACATATTTCTTTTTATAGAAAAAAAAAGGAGTAGGAAAGGTGAAAAATTGAGTGTGTAAGGATGATTGGGCTATCCCCATCATATAACAAGAAAGGACAAAGTAACAGGAATAAAACATGAGATATAGAGGGTGAAGAGGTGAAAGCAAAAGCATTGCGTTTTTTGTGAGAGAAAACAGTAATGGGAGAAGAGACCTCTTCTTCATAATCTGGATAACACTCTCTTCCATCCTCATCCTCCAATTCAATGTGCCATTTCGAGCATTTAATGCATTCTCATGTTAGAACAAAGCCGTGAGAGAATTGATGTGTGCTTCTCAAGTTTTGGTTATTTTAAGGGCAGAGAAAATGTATACTTGGTTATAAGCTCCAACAAGGGCCATCTAAACAAAGTGAAACATAGCCCATTCTCCTACACACTTTTTGACCTATAACATCATCTCTCCCCAATAGGTATATTTATAAGGTTGTATACTCGATCTAATTGTAATTGGTAGGAAGTAAGTTCATAACTCATGAGGTTGTCTGTTAACAAAAAAAAAAAAAAAACTTGTGAGGCTATAAGTTCAAATTCTACTGATTTAAGAGTTTTGTTATGCGATTTGTAAGAACCTCTATAAGAGTTATTTGAACCCAAAAACATGTTCTAACCTTGATAAATCCTAGAGACCTAACCGATTGCCTAAATTTTATTTTTATATAAAAAAACAAGGTAGTATTATAACATGACAAACTAACGCTCAAATTCTTGTTAGGAGTTGAGTGTAACAGTGCCTTGTTATCTCTAATAAGAAAATATTTATGCTATGGGAAAAAGTAGTTTTTCAACATTATTAATTGGATTAATACAATATTTGGTCCTCAAATTTGCCTCATTTTGATTTTGGTTCCCCTTTAAATTTCAACATATAGGTTTTAATACATCAAGTTTCATTTCATTTAAGATATTAGTCCCTATAATTTAATAAAAATATGGATCATTTTGGTCTCGAGAAATCAAAATAAAGATTAAAACAAATTTGATTGCAAAAAATTGTATTAACCCTTGATTTCTTTTCTTTTCTTTTTTACTATCAGCAGTTTAAATCCTTGATCATGTGTAAGGAGGATCAAGTTTTTCTGCCCACTCTACCACCATTAACGTGTGTTGTGTGTTTGTTTTTTTGAAGAAATCCAATTTTTTTCCGCAAACAAGATACTCCCTCCGGTCCTAATTATAAGAGCCAGTTGATTTTTTTGGAAAAATTAAGGATGCAAAATACACCACTATAAATTGTTTATATTTGTCTTTTTCCCTCAAAACTAAGTTATTTTACTTATAAACTATCATATAATCTAATTACATTTCGCATATATTAAGATTTAAGGGTCTAATTTGCTTCCTTAATCTTTCCAAAAAAAGTCAACTGGCTCTTATAATTAGGACCGGAGATAGTATTTGAGTGATGCATATGTGAGTGGTCCAGAGTGGTTGGGGGGCAAAGGACCTCAAACAACGAACAAATGGGCATATAACAAAATTGCAAAACATAAAGAACATGGGAAGGGGACCCACATAAAAGCAAAAACCAAGTATGTGAATGTGAATATGTTGATTTAAGTGCAAGCAAATTGTTCAAATCCCTTGAGGTTGAGGCAAAATGGTTAGTGGTTAGTTATTTGAATTGAATCTCACTTGGTGGTTGAACCAACAATGCATGTACTTTGCTTCTCTGGCCTTCTTTCTCCTCTCTAACAAACACTTGACATTTTTAGAACATTCTGTAAAGATATTTAAAAGTCAAAATGGAGGACATAGATTTTTTTTTCTCTCAACTTACGGATGAATCACATATTCCAGATTTTTTTTTCTATTTTTTTTAAATTCGATTGCCAATTTAAAATATGATTAATTGAAATTAAAAATCAATAAATGAGAACACTCTCAAGATTTCATTTGAGATAATTACAGAATAGTAGAATAAAAATACTTTGAATGAAATAAATCAATATATACAATGGAATATTTTAATGTGTATTATTTATCGTTCCCAAAACAACATTTTTCTTTTTACATATATTTTAACCCATGAATATATAATGTTTATTGTTTAAAGCTCTTGCTTTAAAAAATCTTAAAACTGGACTCAAATATGGATTTTTTTAAAAAAATATAGTCGGCCACATGTGAATCATGCTATCAATTCATTCATCTTCTAAAAAATTGTTACCAAATAACAGAATACAATTTTTTATTATGAAGACAGAATTCAATTATTAAAAGTTAGGTCAAATTAATGATTTTGTTGAGCTAACACGTCTACCATTAATGATAAATGAATTAGGTTTATAATCATAAAAAAAAAAAAAGAATTAGGTTTATCACATTTAAGTATTGTAAAGATGAACATGATGAGAACAACGATAATATTTAATATCAAGCATTCGCACACATAGATCCTTGTCATTTATAGCTTTCAATAGAATAATATGATCTCACGAGAATATGATGTTGACTAAAAAAAGTGACTGTAATTTTGTAGTAATTGCATCAATGCATCTTGATTTTCCTCCTTTTTTTAAACAAAAATTGATTTGATTACAATTTACATGCAAAGGTGTGTCTGTTTGCAAAGTTAAAACAAACAAGTGGTGATTGGTTAAGACATCACATTATGTGAGGTTGACACTCATTAATTTTAAGCTCATAATTGTTGTCGCTATTCTTACAACTCATCAAAAAATTGGAGTTCTTGATCTAAAACAAAGTACACAAAATCTACCACTATTAATTAGCGAAATCATTACCCTAATCTCCACTACTATTAATTGAGAATGATAAATATGAAAATGATGAGAAAATCAAGACGATCTGTAATGCTAAGAATTGAAGATATCCTATAGTCACTAATGCAACAAAATAATGATATTATCTCATGTCCTAAATAATATACCTAGCTTGTGATCCAAATGATATTGTATGAAGGAGCAGGAGTAATATAATATCCGATCAATATGATCACAAGAATATGAAATTGGGTCAACTTTAGTTGTATTGTATGCAAATGATTTAGATCCCTAAGTTTAAGGATTTCAGGTTTCCAACCATACAAATGGGTAAAAAGAAGTATAATTAGAAGAGTTGTACTATCAATTACACAAGAAAATACTTAAATCTTACCCAAAAATGTCATATGTGAAATAAAAGCATGGAAAAAAGGAACTTTAATTTAAAGTTAATCCAAAAAAAGAAATGATTATAACTTTGAAGTAACAATGACACGATTCCCTCCTTTTTAATTTAATATTGATTGATGCAAACGTGTACTGATGTGTTTGAAAAAGAAATTAGTAAAATAAGGGGACTGATAGGTTAAGAGTTGAGACATCACGTTATCACGTTATGTGATATGGATACCCACTGAACCCAACTATTAGTCTATTATCATATTGATTTGAACCAAGTACCAATAATCTACCACTACTATTTAGTTAAATCATTTCCTTAATCTTAAACTCTATTTCACATGATTTTGAAATAAACTAGTGATCTCTAATCATAAAATTTTTGTGATGACATCTCATAGTTTTGTTATTTCTTTTGATATAACAAATGCAATGAAATTCACCCATGGATATCATTTTTAGTTCATCTGATACTATTTACTTAATAAGATTTACTTTATTATACTAATCTTTTAAAATTTGAGCATAAAGGTCATTTTGTATTTTGTTTAATCTTTTCATACTTGAATTTTGCTGAAATAAAATAAACTAATATCAGTGTACACTACGTACAAAAATTTAAAATAATTAATTGCACAATTCATAAAGTGGCATCAAATAGTTTTTTTTTTTAATTATTACTCATCTCATTTTATTCTTGCATCTTAATTAAATCTATGTGGCTTCACCTTTGAATTTCACATAGTACTATATAAGGACCCATCTAATTAATACAAAATAACACATGCTTGAAATATATACGTGTCAAAGTTGGCTTTGATCTTATCCAACATTTAATTTCTCTAAAAAAAGCCACAAATCAACTTCGAAAAAAAATTGAACTTTAAATAACTAACTTAACAACTACAATAGTTTAACAAAAAGTAAGAAAAAATGGACGGATAATACTTTCGTTGTGGACATGTTATAAGTCATTTAGAAAGTAAAGAAGTTCATCATAACTACTCCCTAACTAATCTGTCTTATTTATTGCTTTAGAAATGAACTTCAATTCAAGCTCCAAAATCATTTGAAATTTGAAAAACAAAGTTCACTTTCTTCCTTGCTCTAACATATGATTTATTTAATTTATTATGTTAAAGAAAGCTTAGAGTGGGGTGGGAGAAGGCTGATTTTTTTTTTTAACAAAAATAATGTATTCTCGCCTCTCCATCCCCAAAACTGATTTTATTAAGTGGCTTTTTTTTTTTTTTTAGATTTATCGATTGATTTTTAATATGAAACTGATTAAACACATGTATTTAGTAGATGATTTTGATCGAAGCCCAACAATTTCTATTGAAACTTAAAAACGAAGTATAATCGCTCACATGCCTTGACATATACAAACTCACACACATTAGTTTGACAATGAAAAACAAAATTTATAGTGAAAATGAGTAAAGTGGAACTAACCGGTGCCAGACATCAATCTTAGTGGAAGGGATTTTATCTGTTTAAATACAAGATTTAGGGTTTAAAACCGTGTATATACAAAAAATATCTTTGGAAAAGCTACCCTTATTTGAACTTCATAATGTTCAAATTTAAACCAATTAGATAATAATATAAAAAAAGGCTTAAAGTGAAAGAGAGAAACCAAAACAAACAATTTTTTTTCAATGGAAAATTCCTATAATCCCACTCCTCTAGCCTTACAATTCATTGGAAGGAGTGGCTAATCTTTGTCAACCTGATTTTACGTCGTAAGAAGAGACATTAATAATTATTGAGATGATGATGGATAATGACAAGTCTTGATTGGTACCAAGCATGATTGTGACTGCGAGCGATCTCAGCTTCAATTCAATGTTAGCCACAAATGTGCTTGGGATACTCATCTTTTGCTAATCACACACAGTGCCCAATTTTTACTTACTAACATTCCATTATCAAAATGTTGTCCAAATAGTAACATTAATCATAATTTTAATAAGCTTGATTATTAATGAATTATGAACAATGTAACTTATCTTTGATGTGATACGGTAACAATTATTGGATGAAAAATAAAAGGATGAGATTTGTGGGACTAGATTGGGCATGTTATGTACAAAAAATGCAAAGCAACCTTTGAGATAGCCAAAAGAGCATTTTGTGGCTAAGAACTGTACCAATAGATTATGCCTGAGTTGGCTCATGGCCCCCACCTAACCCTGCTGATGTGTCTATGTGTCATTCTTATCATTATCGATTTTCCACTTGTCTTGCCTACGTGTCTCCACTTTTCCCTTCCTATCTTCTCTGCCAAAAAGTGCAAACCAAAAGCTCTCTCACCTTATCCTCTTTCTCGGCTTCTTATTCACTCTCTAATCAAATCCGCAATTAATTTTCTACGTTTTTTTACAAACATCTTTTTACTAGAGGTAATGTTGTTTAAGATATGGTCGGACACTAAATATAGATATTTTAATATTGAAATGAAATCTTAATTCAATACGTTATGATTGAATAACTCCTTCTATATGATATACAACCTGTTGATATTCACATGTTCTCTTTATCTTCTTATTTAGTTATCCATTTAATGAAATTCAATAATTAAATATGTAATTATGAAGGGGAGAGGATAAGCATGTCCACCCATTATTGTTTAATGTTGGGTTGCTCCCGAAATTTTTGAAAAGGATGGAGTATAAGTCATTTGGAGTTGGTGCCATCTGATAATTCATTCATTAAAGTGTGCATTTTTTAGCTTAAACTAGTGGGTTAAATTGTGAAAATTGCATTATAGTATGATTAATTAGGATGTGCACTTAATTAGAAAAATATGTGCTTAAATGTGTTTTTGGTGTATTGATTATAAAATTCCAGATTTGCCCTTCTTTTACTTCTTGTTATTATTTCTTTTTAACAGGGGCAAAACGGACATTTGAGCATTGGAGGTGAAGCTTCAGCTTTGAAGCTGAAAGGGAACCCGAGAGTCTTGAAGAGGAACGGGATTTTGAAGGTACAGTGAGGGCAGAGGGGAAAAAGCTTAGCTAGTGAAGCCAAAGATCTTTGAACTGAGGCGTGATTGGCCGGCGGAGAACGAGAGGAAAGTTAGTTAGCGTGGTCATGTGGTCGAAGGAAGTTGAAGTGCCAGCGTGGCAAGGGGATTTGAAGATAGAGCTGATGAAGAAGGAAGGCGGAGAACTCGAGGGACGGTGAGTTCCTTCTAGGAAGTATATATATACACTGATTGGGAGAGATGAGTCATTCCTTCACTTTCACTTCTTCTCTCCCATTCCCATCACCATCATCTGCCATTTCTCTGTTTTCACCGTTCTCACCATCTCACGACATTTCATCATCACGATTTCTGGGCTGCATTTCGCCATCCTTCATCGCTGAGATTTGGCTATGTTCGATTCAATTTTGTATTGCTTTGTTGCTGCAATTTCAATGATGGAAGGCTGATCGTTGTGATTTCCTTTGAGTTTGAAGCTGAGCTAGAGCCAAACGAGTTAACCAAGGAGTTCTTCATCATATCTTCTCTGATTTGAATTTTTATCTAAATGCTAGTTGTGTCTCGATGCAAGTAGAGTGTGAGTGAGATGTTTCTGTTTCATACTAACTTGTATATTTTGTAAAGCATGATTTTGAGCAATTGAGTTGTTCTTCAACCGAGTTGTTCCTGGACTGATTCTTTGTAATTTGATCTCTGATTTTCATCTAGTTGTTTGGAACTCATTGATTGAATGAATGATATAATAGCATTTCTAGTTGAAGTGTTGTTTGTTCAGGTTGTTGAATTGCAATCCTAAACTCACTTATCTGTGATTGTTTCATTTTCTGATTTAATTGATTACCTTAGTTAGGAACTCAATTAAGTTAGAGATTGAGATTTACATGATTTCTATGATAATCACCTCCTTGGTTAGGAATGTGATTAGAGTAGAGATTGTGACTAGAATCAAGATAGACTCCAATTTTACCAAGGCAATGAGGGTAAGGCTAAAGCTCAAAGGAAATTCATCAGCACTGTCATATTTTCTTTCACATCTCATTTCTTCATTTTCGGTTCTCAATCATTCTCATTCACAGAAAATATAAAAAAATTAGGATTAGATTTAGATAGATCTCACACTGAAATTTGGTTCTAATTTGTGTTAACTTTGCATTTTCAATCACATATCTTGCCAAGTTAATGAGGAATTCGACCTAGGTTAGCTCCACTGCACTATAGGAGTTATTCTAGTAATTTTGGTGGCCTAATGACAAGGCTAATCACCATCCTAATTTAAAGAGAATACTTGTTAAAAAAATTAAAAATTAAAAAGAAGAGTGGGAGAAAACCGCAGGGACCAATTTATTCTATCTAACATCTAACAAAAAAGAATATTGGGCCATGGGCTATGGGCCCATTGAGGGGACCATATCAGTGTAATATCCATATATTCCCTTGCTAGGTGTAAATACACAAAAGACTTGTCACGTCGTGTAGGATAGGTTATATGGATTTTTTTCTTTTTTATGCATATCCACTAGTATGGGGTGAAAATACACAAAAGACTTGTCACGTCGTGTAGGATAGGTTATATGGATTTTTTCCTTTTTTATGCATATCCACTAATATCTAATGTTATTATCAACCGATTAAATTGGTTCACAAGAATATATGCCTATAATGGGGCAAAGCACTACCTCTGATACCTTGGATATGAACATAAAACTATTTTAAACTAGAACAACTCATATCCAATTGAGTAAAGCATTTGGTGGTAGGACATGTTTTATGAATGATAGTGTGTTATTGTATTCTAATTGATACATAAATTTTTAAATAAAATGTTAGTTGAAAGATATTGTTTAATAATTTCATTAAGTATTATTTTTGTCTTCCTTTACACTTTTTTAAAAGATTCCATACCATCTTATCTATCTTTCTCTAGTATGAAAATGTGCTGAACTTTAGGAAACACTAGAAATGTGAAAATTGGTATATAAAATATTTGAATGAGAAAATTTCATTTATATTTTTGCATGGATTTTTTAAAGTTAGGATAGTTCCACAATTCAACTTTTCATTATAAATATATTTAATTTAGGATATGTAATTCTGATTTCACCCCTCAAAAAAGTAAATTGTATATATTATGGATAAATGATAGAGAAAAGGTTAGCTGAAAGGAAAAATTTAAGAGAAGGATATATTCTTGTGGAGATAAAGACACATAATACAGGGTCCATTCAATGATTCCATTACGTATCTTTCTATTGTTGTTTTCTTTGCATTATTTTTATGTTTCTTTTTTTATACAATAATTATTTTATGTTTCTTTATCTAAAGCATAGAGAACATTAATTCCACTACGTATTGCATATATGTTAATCAAATTAAAATTTCTTTATAATAATTTATCATTAATTAGATAAAAAATTATGCATTATCCCATAACTCATGAGTGATTAGACACTTACTTTCACTCTATCTCAAAATCTTACAAAAAGTTCTTAATAAAAATTAGACATTCATGACCTACTACATTTTTTGTTCTTTCGTGACATAATAATTTATTCTGAAAGAAAATGTAATTTAACACGATCTTATATGATCTGGGAAATTCCTTACACAAATCCAATAACCCAAACAGGTTCTATCTTTATTTTATTTTCAATAATAAAAAATTATATAATTCTTATTCTCTGCAATCATTTCTCTCTTAAATCTACTATTGGATTCTTGTCTCTTGGCATTTTCCTCTCTGCCCATACAATATTTTCTTAGTTTCCCACTGTCGTTTAGTGTCCCTTGAAGGTTGAGAATAATTACTAACAAAGCTACATTCAAAATTCAAAAATATTTTTTAAAATAAAAATTTAAAGTATTCCTACTGTAGAATCAAATGTTTGACCTATAAATCCTCACATGTGCCTATGGATGTCAGAAAAAAGAGGAAATGCAATATATGCATGTACTTGATTCTTTCAGTAGGCATTTTCATATTTTCTGTATATATATATACACATATATACACGCACACCCTTTTGTTGTTATTTACAGGTTTTAATTTATACATTATTAACTCCACCCTAAAATTTAATAATTTTTTAAATTTTATCCTATTTAATAGATATATAATAATTATCCCATGAAAACAATATCTACGTGATAATAAATAAATGATGTAATAAGTGTGTGCATGTTAAGATTTTAATGAGATAATTTATAAGAAAGACTAAAATAAACTGTATCTTTAATTCTTTATACCCGATGAATAAAATAAGAGGAGGTTATTAGATAAAGTTAAACGTGGGAGTAAGGGATAGATCATAGATGTCTAATATCTCATGTATCGAATTTAAATAAGATATCTAAGTTGATTAAAATAATGAAATAAGGAAAGTTGCTGGAAAATTTCCATATTAAAGTTTATTATTCAAATGTAATTGAAGTCTGTTTGATGGTTTGGGAAGGATCTATCTTTTATAGGTATAACTTTTATTTAGATGTATGTACCTATTTTTAACTACATGCAAATACGGATGAAAAAAATTTAAACCATAGAAGGGCTTGTTTCTAGAGTATTTTGGATAATAATCTTTATATTGGGGAGTTTTTGAGAAACTTTTCTTTTAAAATAGGGAAAATGGTCGTTTTTAACCCGAAAGTTTTAACTTTAGAGTAATTTTAGTCCAGAAGTTTTTTTTGAAACAATTTTGACTCGGAAGTTTATAAAACGTAATAATATAAACCAATTTTATAATATAAAGAAGCCTCAAAAGGTTTATATTGCTACGTTTTGTAAACTTTCGGGTCAAAATTGGTTCAAAAAAAACTTTCGGGCTGAAAATAACCCTTTCCCCTTCAAAATAGGAGTAGCATACTACTATACCAAAAAAAAATATGTTTAAATAAAACACCCCCCCCCCCCCAAACCCAAAAAAAAAAAAATAGATCTTCATCTGATATATATTTTTTTTATGAGACAAAAATAATTTTAAAACTGTGATAAGAAAAGTCAATACAGGTCATTATTATTAAGTAGGAGCTTATGCAGGTGATAGGTAGCAGATGGTACTTATGGTTGTAATGTGGTCAACATGATTGTAAACTTGTAATGTTTGGTTATCAAGAGACTCCTGTTTGGTCCCACCTTTTGTGGAACCCACCGATTCAATTCTTAACTGGCTCCCAGCTAATTACCAACTACAGAGTTTCAAATTAAAGTGTGAATATTATATAAGTTATTTTTAGATTATCTAGGCGAAAAAAGTGAGTAGAGCAAGGAATATTACCTTTTTCCTTCAAATCATGTTGATATACTAATACAACAAGGTGATTAATTTCCACTGGATTTCATAAACAAATTACATTATTCAACTTGATAGTGTCATACATGAGACATTGTATATATTTATATTTCATACCATATGACAAACGTGTTGTTTTTTTACATGAGTAAAAAAACGTTATTTTCACAAGAGTGAATTTCTTAAAGAATGTAACATTTTGTAAGCTTCCCATGTATGTTTGTTCTTTTTTTATTTTATTTTGATGTATATGCTTTTCAACGGTAGAAGGTTTGATAATTAAAAATTCTTTCTAAAATGTGGTCTATTTATTTATTTTTCAAGATATATATAATGTTTTAAAATTAAATAGACAAGCACTAACTGCTTAATATCATGCCTACAACCTTTAATTTGAAATAAATTATAAATCATTAAGCCTCAAGGACGTTAACGTTTGTATATAATATTCACAGTTCCTCTTGTATGAAATTGACAATTTCATTAAAACATTAATTATAGGCAATTTTGGTCAATAATTCTATAAAAGACATGTACAAAAGTTCTCTACGTGTTTATTTTGTATAATGTAAAATTACTTTTTTGTTGTGTTTAAATTAATCCGAGCAGACACGATTGAGAGACTAATTCTTTAAGGAAAAATTTATATTTAATCTTTACCTTAGTTGAACACAATATAAGGATTAAAAACTATATTTCCTTTCTTCTTCTTTTTTTCCCTTTCCAATCACAAAATAATTGCAAATAATAAGATATGCAGATAAGGGAGAAAATTAGGATGGACATGTTAATTCGTGTAAAGAGAGAAAATAGGTCCCATACATAATTATGTTAATAAACTTATTATCTGTCTCATAACATAACTCCCTCGTGAATTTTTCTTACTTAAATAATTGTGATGTCATATTAAATATGATTTTAAAACCCTAAAATGATTAAAAAATGAAGAAACTAAAAGGGCTGGTTAGGTTATGATCTGAAGCTTAAAAATCAAAGCCTAAAACTAAAACAAGGTTTAGGACCACATCGAAGTAGATGCAACAACCAAAAGTTAAAGAAAAAAGGATTACTAGTAGTGGAAGACAGAATACATCTATTTCACGTTGCACCATTGACTTATGATTCACTTGCTTGGTCCCATATGGCAATTGGCAAATATCTCACATAAATATTCTAAAAAACAACTTAATTATTAAAAAAGAAAAAAGAAAGAAAGAAAGTGATAGTAGTTCATATACCGAAGCATCACTCTTTACACATTGTTTAATAAAGTTCTGTTTTTAAGGTAAAAAAAATAAACTTTTGTTTTAACATTTGTTTAAATATGTTTATCTATGAAGCGATTACTTTTGCGATAAAATATAATTTTTCTAACATTCACATTTTTTAAAAAATGAAAACTAATTAACAAAATTAGAAGTATAAAAAACAAGTTGAGGACATTTTCATGTGGCTTTGGGATATGATTGACAAATAAATTTACTACTCGCAATACAGTCCTTGATAATTGCTTGTCTCATAGTAAACAAGAGAGGCACATGTCGCCTTCAAAAGATACTTAATTTTACATTCTTAATTATCCCAAACAATAAAGACAATATTAAATTATTTTAAAAAAGCTCAGAAATTATCTCTTGATTATTTTAATACTGAAAACGAATTTTTGGACAAAAATTGGAAACATTTAATCTCCTGCCTCCCCATGACTATAATTAAAGAATTGACAGAAAAAGGAAAACCTAAACTTGTGAAAGGAATTAATGGTAATAAATAATTAAACCAAATTTCACCTAAAAAATTAGGCGATTTAATAATAGACTCTATATTTGAAATTGCCCTCTGGTGAGGGAATGAAGCATCATTTTCAGTTTTTATGATAAAGAACATCATCGACACTATTATCTCTTTTGTCATTATCAATGTAACTAAAAGTAAAAGTTCTTCCTTTGCAATTTGCAATTAGTACTATCATAAATTACTCAGTGCATGCATCGTTTTCAAATATAAAACTAAGTGCAATTCATTTAAAAAAAGACACTTCATTGCCATTTTATTTTATTTCTTTTTACCATTTGATGATTGAACTAAATTTGAATACTGTCCGCCTTAATTTAAAGTCAGTTCCTCAAAAACATGTTCTCTTCCATATGAACTCAAGTTTAAGATCTCATATTTAATGGGCATTATCTCTCTCATCACAGTCGACACCTATTGGTTAAAGTGTCGCTTATTTATTTTATTTATCAATCGGTATTAGATGCTATTAATAACCGAATAATCTGCTATTAGTAACTGAATAATCTAATTAGAAGGAATGTAGGTCATAATGGGGGGAACCTTACTACCTTCAAATAATTATCGTGGCTGTATATGCAGAACTTGAACCCGAGATCACTGGTTAAGTCGGAACAACCCGCAGCCAGTTGATCCAAGCACTTGGTGGTAAGTGTCGCTTAGCTACTCCTCCGATCCTAAATATATGACCTATTTGGGAGGTGAGCTTGGTATTGAATATAGGACCTGTTTGTAATTATATCAACTTTTACCCAAATTATCCATATTAATATTTCTCAATAATAAATAAACAAAAGAGGGAGGTGAAAATAAAGGTAGATGGTTAGGATACTTTGGTAATATCAAGTGATTTTAACTAACTTAACTACCATCTTAATCTAATCAAATTAGAAAAATTAGTATTTTAGGAATGGAGGAAGTATTAGAGTTTCTGTAAATTTAATACTATTTAATACTTAAATTTCAGTGTTGCTGAGTTAGTTATAATTGAGTTTTATAATTCATAAAATTGTAATATCAATTTTATCTCCAAAAAAGTAAGGCAGATTGATTTTATTCATATATGTGTATTAAATTTTGTTATTCAATAAGTCAATTAGCAGCTTGATTTGCTGATCTAATAGTAAAAGTTTTCTCTTTCAAAAAAGTTTACAAACAAATTATAACATCCTTGGTTATATAACAAGAATTATCGAACAAAGAAATTTTTGAAAACTATCTTACTCAAATTATGATATAATCTTATTTTAAATTTCCTTAAAGTCATAATGTTTTGTAAGGAGTGGCCACACTTCGCAAAATTCAAATTCTACCACACTCTATTACTAATGTCATATCTCCCAGCCACAATTGTCGTATTAGTAGGGTATGTTTGAATTAGCTTTTTGAGAATAGTTTTTGAGAAAAAAAACTGAAAAATAGTTTTTTGAGAATAGCTTTTGAGCAGGATAGCTTTTTTTGAAAAAATAGCTTTTGATAAAATGAGAGTGTTTGGATAGTTGTTATCAAAATTCAAAATAGCTTTTTAATGTACAAATTACTAAAAAGAACATAGCTAATGTGGTATTTGCATTTAAAGGGAAAATTTTATTTCAAAGATTTAAATGATCAAATTATGTAATAAATAATAAAATTTAAAAAAATTACTGCACAAATTAAAAAACTAAAAGTATATGTATTAAAGAATAGTAGAAGCCTATACAGTAGTAATCAAAACCTTTAATAAAACTAAAATATATGGCTTCAAATGCTGTTTCGCTACCCAGCTCTAATAATAATAATTTGGCACATGTTTAATTGATTTCCTAAAATTATCTTCACAAGCTTCCATATATATCCACCCCTTTTAAAAAATTGTTAAAAATATTTATAAACATATTAAGTCAATTATATACATATATTTAATAAATAATTTTTCAATTTTTCAATAATTTTTCCTCTCTACATTAAATAAATTATTCAAACTTATGAATTAAGCAGATAATTATTGATGAAAATAGAAAATCTTTAATTCTTCAAAAAAAATTGAAGTGAAAATTAGGCAATTATTATGATGAAGGGTTTACTAGTAAATTAAATGTATTTTACTCTAAAACTTATGGTATTCAAATTAAAGATCAGAAATAGTATTTATATTGCACTCCAAAACCATGTTTAAATTATTTTAGAAATACTGTTACGAACAAAAAAATTTAACATTTCAAATTAAATTTTAACGGTCTTTTTTGGGTAAAACTTTTAAGACACTTTATTTAAAATATGATAAATATATATTTTTTAAAAATAGCACTGTAGTATATATATAATTTTCAATATCACATATAGATATGTATATATTAGTAAGTTAATCAAAATTTTAATAATGGAAATAAAAATAACTTCTTATTTATTTAGTGATATTAATTAATTAATTGGACTTATTCATGTCATCTTGTATATTATATAAACAACACCAAAGTCAATAAAAACGTTCATGAAATAAAAACGTATTATTTCATCCTCTGTTCGTTACATTGAAAAAAGAGGAAACAAAGGGCATTTTTGGGTGGAGAATTTATGACAAGTAATAATGACCCAACTAAACCCCAAAAAGCAGTAAAAATACAGCTTTTCTATAAACCTAGGTTTTGACACCCCAAACTAAGGTTTTGTTCTGAAAATAGCTTTTCTCATTTTTGTGTGTGTTTGGCTAGAAAAAGTTGAAATCTAGGTTTGAGTGAAAAAAACACTTTTTTTTCATCCACCCAAACAGGCTCTTATTATATATGTGTGTGTGAGTTGGTTTGTCATATGAATTTCCATAAATTTCCATAAAGCTTCAGATAATTTTCTAGATATATCGATTGATTGCTTGAAAAACTATAAATATTAAACTGTTAATTGATAAAGAGCCAATTCATTTCCTTACAGAAAAAAAGATGGTTCAAATCTTATTATTATAAGGAAAACCCTTCTTGATAGGCAGTTAATAGAAATGATCATCATTATAAGTGTTTTTTGCGTCGGTGAATTCTAATAATCCAACTCGTCAAAACTTTTACAGCTAAATTGTTCACAACTAAAAATTAAAAATTTGCAACTCAAACTTCTTTGTTAACAATTTGAAAATCCTCATTTTATACAAATTCTCTTATATATATAGCCCTTGGTAGTTAATTTTCCAAAATTCTACTTGTAACAAATACCATTGACGTCGATGTTAAAATGTCCCTTTGATGTAAGTAATGGTGATTGGATCGAATGGAAGATATTAAATTCTCTTAAAACAACTCCAGGAATCATTGTGAAGAGAAAAAAATTAAGAAACATATTTTCAGCTCAACGATACAATGTTTGAATACAATCAGATATTAAATATAAAGATATAAAAAGAAATTTCCATATATACAACATGCTGAAAAGTACAACACAACAAATTTTTTTGGAGAATTAAATTAAGCGTATGGATGTCTTATTTAATCAACCACTGATATATAATAGTCCAAAACAAGGAGGATTTTTCCTTAATTTTTTCTGGCCATAGTATTTTTACTTGATTAACTATTAAATATCTTGTAAGTTGTACTCTTAAGTAAGATAAATGAAGAACGTGTGGTCACGTAATTGATCAAACAGCACACCCAGCAGTAACATGCGTTTGTATATATGTTGCATGTGGATGATGTTTCCCACTCTAATTATGTTTCAATAATTCTGTAGAATCAAATTATTTGAATTTATCGTCTAATTAATAGATATAATAAGAAGCTTCTCAATTCCTTCAACTGAAAGCAAATCTTACCCACGTCCACTTCTTTGTGTGTTTCTTTTGTTTTTTTTATTTTTTAATATTATGGGTTTCTCCAACACCCAACATTCTCTGCCTGCAAATTCTGGTCAGGTCCCCATGTATATGCACAACATAAACCCAATTTTTCTCAATATAATATTATAGATTATTAGATTTGAGCAGCTGAAAAAATTAATTCATTATAGATCATGATATGTTAATTATAAAATAAGCTTAATAACTAATGAAAAAAAATTATTTAGGTCATCTTTTTTCTTAAACAATTAATAATTTAGGAATGTGAGAGAATACTGAGAATTATATTACCCTTAGGGTATAGTCGTGTAAAAATGACTCGACGTTAAATAAAGTATAAGACTTGAATTTTGTTGACGAGAAAAATCACCGTAAAAGAGTTATTTGTTAAGTATAATATTAATAGACTACTTAATTAGGATATTTTGGTAGGATTAATAGAGAAGTTGGTGTTGGCAATGATGGAAACGTTAGTGGGAGAGGAGTATAGATGTAGTGCAAGCATGCATTTTTTTATGTTGCTTAATTTTTTAAAAATTTAATTAAATGGGTATATATGGAAGGTACACCAGAAAAAAACAATCATATAATAATATTTAATGGATTGCTTCTTGTTGATGTATTAAAAAAAGCGAACTTTCTTTGCCGGGAACAAAAAAAAAAAAAAAGCAAACCTTTTCTTTTCTTTTCTTTTCTTTTCTTCCTTCCTTTTCTGTTCTCCTCCCGCCAAGTAATCCATCAAATCCGTCTTTCTTTTTCTCTAATTCTATACGGCTCTCCTTCTTCCCTGTTTCCCTAACTTCTCACTAAAACAATGTTTGGCTGTGAGATAGGAAAAGGAAATGGAAAAGTAATCTTATGTTAAAGTTTGTTTGGTATGCTTCATACTTTTCCATCAATGAGAGAGTATTATGAGAAAATACAAGTTTCCATATGCTTTAACACCAACAGGTGAGTGAAATAATAATGGTTCATCACATAAAAAGCCTTTAGTTTCTCATTGTGTTGTCAAGGGTATCCGATCGTTGGTATTGTACCTCAATATTCCCAATTTTTGATGGTATTCACCTTACCAACCAAATTATAGGAAATATATTGGGGTTAAGGATAAAAAATACTGGTCCTGAACATCTCCATTTAATTTCCGATCCACTTACCTCCACTTAGTTAAAATTACGTCGTTTTATTAAAAAAACAATGATCTAACAAATTTTCTAAAAATAATGCTTTATGTTTTAAAGGTATACCGGTCCGGAACATCTTCACTTAATTTTCCATCCATTTACCTCTACTTAGTTAAAAATATGTCATTTTATTAAAAAAAACAATGATCTAACAGATTTTCTAAAAACAATGCTTTCTGTTATAAAGGTAAACTAATTATCATAAATTATTTTTTGATAAAACGACTTAGTTTTAATTAAGTGGAAGTAAGTGAAGGAAAAATTAAATGGAAAGGTTTAGAACTGCAAAAATACACGAGCTTTTATCTAAAGTGCGTTCAGCACCATATTCTTTTTTAAAGGATAAAAGTGACTATAAACTTGTAAAATTGGATATTAAATACCATCATCATCTAATTTGACTGTTGTTTGACTAAAATGTTGACATGGACAATGAATACTAGGTCAAACAAACCCTAGCCAATAAATACATTCCAAGTGGATCCACTTTTATTTGACATGGAATTTGCATGAAGCAAAAAAAGATTTATTATGAACAAACTCTCATAGTGTACAATTTTCCCCATGCGAGCAACCAAATGCAACGAAAACCTCAAACTCATTGAGCCAGCAATTGCATTAACCCGAACCTCGAAGATACATGGATCAGAACTATCAATCCACTGAACTATCCCAAAATTTTGCCCACGGGAGAAATTGTAGAAATGTAATCTCGCGTCTGATTCTAAACCGATCGCCGCAATCTATCCCAGACTCGGCAAATCGAATTGATTTTGTCAAGAGGGAGGAGGATGGAAGGAGAGAGTGGCGAGAAGGGAATCTGAGCCACTGGCATGAATGGAAGAAAGGGTGGTCTTGAAGAGGTTGTCACCGCATTGAGCTTGATATGGTAGTCCGGTGAGAGTTTGATTGAACTCTGAACAACAAAAAAGGTGGGAACAATGATATGATTTTGCGTTTTTTGCTTCATGTAAATTCCATGTCAGAATAAAATGGGTCTACTTGGAATGTGTTTATTGGTCAGAGTTTGATTGATCTAGTATTCATCGTCCATATCAGCGTTTTACTTAAACTAACAGTCAAACTTGACAGTGATGGTATTTTTGATCCTATTTTGTAAGTTTACATTCACTTTTGTCTCTAAAAAAGTATACTGTGTCAGATACGTTTTTTTTTTTATAAAAAGTCATGTGTCTTTTTGACCTCTAACCCAGTATTTTATTATTTCATAAGTTCTTAGCAACAACTTTAAAAGCTGTTGGCAAGTTGTAGATTTTTTTTTTAATTTATTAAGAAGAAACATTTATTGAAAAACTTTTTCTTCTTTTTTTATAAAAAGATTTTGGTTAGTTGAATCTCAAATACATAGGAAAATTACACTTCAAACTTCAGAAGCTTGAAAGACCCTCCAAATTTAATATCCACGGTCACTCAAACCAACAACATTGATGACTTGTTGATTGTAAAATGTCTAACGTGATCTAAAACTGCACTTGTATTAAGACAATTTTGTCCATTTAATTTGTTTAAAGGGGTAATTAATTACAGGTGCCGTGTAAGGGACTTAATTAGGATGAGGTCCCATGAAATCACCTAATTAATCTGAGGTCCCTACCAGAAAGTTGTTATGGCGGGTCAAAAAGTTGTTATTGCAAGCCGAAAAGTTGTTATTGCAAGCCAAAAAGTTGTTAGTTATGGCGGGTCAAAAAATTGTTATTGCAGGCCGAAAAGTTGTTAGTGACACTAACAACTTTTTGGCCTGCAATAACGGCTTTTTGACCTGCCATAATAACTTGTGGCCTGAAAATCGCTCTTGGTCTGTAACAATTTGTGACGTTGCGATAACAACTTTTTGACCTGCAATAACAACTTCGTGGGACCTCATATTAATTACTCCCTCTGGTCCTTATTATAAGGCACCAACTACCAATTCTCACAAACCAAGGAATGGTAGTTGGGTCCTTAAATCTAGGCTTAATTGACCATGTTTTCCAACTTCACCCTTCATTAAATGATACAACTTAACATTTTAAACTATGAACATTCATTAATGACAAGGGTAAAGTAGGAAAAATGTAATTAATGTGGCGGTTGGTGCCTTATAATAAGGACCAAAAATTTTGTTAGTTGGTGCCTTATAATAAGGACCAGAGGGAGTAGGTGATTTCGTGGGACCAATTAGGTAATTACGTGGGACCTCATCTTAATTAAGTCCCTTACACGGACCTATAATTAATTACCCCTTGTTTAAACTCCAAAGAATATCCTGCCACTATTGCTTGAGTTAAGTGCAGACACGGCACATTTTGGTCTTTTACTCTTACCATTATACTCCTCTGGTCCTATTTATAAGGCACTTCCAGCACATTTCACACAGACCAAGGAAAGCCTTAAAACTCATTAACTTTCCATTAAAATCTAACAAATTTACAACTTTACCCATATTTAATATACACTATACCACATTAAAATAAAATCAACACATAATAAATGAAGGGTAAACTTGTACATGTACACTAAATATTTAATGAGGTGACTTATATATAGGACCAAATAAAACCTTCTCTCTCTGCCCTATAAATAGGACCAGATGAGTATATGTTAATTGGTAGAATCAAAGGCTATTGAAGACAAATAAATAAATAAGTAAAACGTAATGAAAAAATTATTTTTAATATGATTGAAAATGTATAAGAGGATAGGAACAAAAACATTTCCTAAAAATAATATCTAACTTTTTATACTGTAAATGCATAAATAATTACGAAAAATGATTTTCACCTGTATACGAAGATGATGCCATATATATAGATGCCCCTCTAAAATGTCTATTTCTTTGATGACTCTACACAAAATATATAAGATTCTTCAAGGAATTCCCTTTTCAATGAGTTACAAATAAAAGCCTAAATCAAAGTGAGATGGTTTCTCATAAAAAAATGAGATGGATAAATTTTAGGAGATGAAATCATAATAATAAAATAATATTATAAACACTATTTATTATTTTTATAGTTTTGTTGGGAAACGTAACAATGTTAGTTATGGTTTGGCATTTATAAGTGAACAGCACTATGAACGATAAGGAGTGGTTGTGGAAGCAAGTGGCTTCTGTTTAAATCATACATCAGTGGCACAGTTATGAGACCTTAGTTTCTATCTTATGTGTCCTTTTAATTATGATCATGACAGTTACAGCTGTATCCAAGAAGATCCTTCTTCTTTATTTCTTTTGAAATCAGAAAATAAGTATTAACTTCACAAATTTACAAGTGAGATTGAATACATGATCTCATACATATTACATTATTGCGCAACAAATTTCATATTACCAGACCATAAGATCTTTAGTCTGAGAGGGGACTTCAACTCTTTCAGTCTGCCGATTAGTTCATTCAAGTGTGGTTGGATAAGTCTTAGTTAAAATAAGATCCCATCCGATATTAAATATAAGAACTATATAAAGAGGTAAGATTAGTTAAAATAATACCCCTCGGATCCTAACTAGAAGAAATATTTGAGGATTTAAGTTTAGTCTTAAATATTAAATTTTTTTCTAACTTTTCCTTATTATTTCTCTAAAATATCTCTATTAGTGCACCTCAATAGTAAACAAGTAAGAGAAAGAGGGTGTAAATAAAGATAGATGTTTAGGGTGTTTTGGTAATATCATACCATTATAAATAAAGATAGATATTTAGGGTGTTTTGGTAATATCATACCATTTTATCTAATTTAACTAACATCTTTAATTTAATTAAATTATGTAACTATATCTTATATTTAGGACCGGAGAGAGTATCTTGTTCAATTATACATAAAAAACAACTACTTATGTGCTCTTGCATGCTCATATATATTGTGTAATATTTGTTCATGTATGTCAAACAACGTAATCTCATGATACCCAACTTAAATACAACTCCTCTTGTACTTAATATAGGATTCATTGGAAGGGCTAATTTTGATTCTTAATGCGGGACATATTTATATTTTTTTGTTAATTTTTTTCAAGACTAACCCTATTGATAGTCTCTCAAATTCCATAAGGATCAAGTAAGAGAAAGAATTAATGAAAATGAATAGCGTTTTAGAAAAACGTATAATATTAACTAACTTAATTAATGTATTGACTCTAATCGATTTCGGTAAATATATCTTTTATTTCGAGTTATATGAAGCACTGTTTCTATCCATACCTAACCAAAAGACCAAGAAGTCATCATATACATAGTACTGCATAAAAACCCAGTTCTGACTACTAGTTCAATTTTTTTCACGATTCTCTAGTAGATGTGTGGAGGGACCATAGACAGATTTTGTTCCATTTTGACCACAATGTAGTTAATCCCAAGCAAAAACAATAGGTATACGTACCCAATTAATATTATATTTATATATATAGTTATATAATTGATCAAAAAATATATATAGTTATATACACCCTATGCTCATTGGTAACGTGTCCCTATATTCTATTTATATGGAAGTTGACTAAGGCGTGCAAGTGAAAATCTATACCTAAATAATTTTATTTATAGTCCATAAATGGTACAGTCATATATAAATTAAATACGTATGATTTGCATGATTGGAATTTAATTGGGTGTGAATGTGACTTGAGTTCAGGTAAGAACTAATCTGAAAGGGGCGTAATAGCCGCCAAAACTAGGGTTCTCAAGGATTGTTTGCGCACTAATGAAAAATATGGTCGAGTTTCTTACAATTTAGTCACAAAGTAATGAAGGTTTAATATGCATGGCGAAATACCTTAAAAATACCTTCAAAACATGATATGAAAATGTTCAACCAGTTATGAAATGAGATATTGATGTCATGGACTGAACTATCCTTTTGAAAGTTTAGAAAAGATGACAAAAAACCTTCAATAAATAGAGTTGATAAGTACCCATATATAATTGGTAAATATATATAGAAAATGGGTAAACCCATAAAGAGAGTTGATAATATCCAGTATAAAGAAAGAATTGGTAAATGCCTATGTAGAATTGTTAAACATAAATAGATAATTGGTAAACCCATATAAAGAATTAAAAATTTCAAATACGAAGTTGGTAAAATTTAGTAAATTGTGTGTGATTAGATGAAATCGGTAAACCCTTAAAGGAAAGTGGTAAATTTTTGGAACTCACCAAAAATTATACCAATAATTTCCTTTAAATTAATGAAAAGACATATCAGTCTAAATCACCCATATGTTATTTCCCACATTCAGTACACCTTATTTTTTTTTCATATTTCAAGGGTCTCTTTGTGTCATTCCCCCCCCCCCACCCAGTAATACTCTAGTTTAAAAAAAAAATTAGAAAGCACTAATGTGTAAGTGTCTAAGGCGGCACGTGAATTTAACTTTTCTTAAAAAAAATAAATTTTTGGTTTTTTATATTTGTATTAAATTTTATTTTAGTAATTTAAATTTGAAAAATAAACTTTTAATTCTTTTTAGCTAACACTTTTAGTTTTATTTAACGGAGAATGATGACTCATCAAATACAAAAAGGTGATTCTATAATTAATTACGGATAAAAAATGATTAATTTTTAAAATATAAGAATGATTATAACAAAAAAAATAAATTTAAGCATTTTTATCAATATTTAATCATAGATTAATCATTTAAATTTGATGACTCAGCATTTTCCGTTGAATAAAACTAACTGTGTTGACAAAAAAGCACTAAAATATACTTTTCGAACTTAAAAGAATAAAATGAAATTTCACGCATATATAAAAAAATAAAGTGTACTTTACCCTTTCAAATTTCAACCCACTTTGCACTTCATGCCAATAATATAAGGGATAAATACCATGTTTGCCCTGGAAGTTTCCACACAATAGCGATTGTGCCCTGGAAGTTTTTTGAGGACCAATGTCGCCCCGGAAGTTTAAAATCGCGAGCAATGTCACCCCAAAACTAACAGATCAAACGGTCAACAATTAGTTGACCGATTTTGCTGACGTGTCATGCCAACCCATTGCCACCTAATATTACACCTGGTATTTTTTTTCCAAAAAAAAAGAGTAAACACCCCCAAAATCGCTGTTTTTCTTCTTTTGGATCAAACCCCACCCTTAGCTGCCATGGTTTACAACAGCCTCTCCAGCGCCGCTGCTGCTCATGTCTATGGCTTCATGAACTCGGCGATGGTGAGTATGAGCACGGTGGGGCCAAGGGAGGGGAAGAAATCGACGATGGAACCGAGCGTTTGTTGTGGTGGGAAGCAGTAGCGATGGCGGAGACGGCTGAGGGAAGGCGCGGATGTTGCTGTGTTCAAAGCCCCTCTCCCCTGTGCAACGGTCGTCGCTCACTGCTGAAACCCATATCAGCCATTATCCGATCTCGTGACTGGTGGCGCCGAATTCATTGGGTTTCACACAGTGGTTTATCTTCTCAATGAGGGATTTAGGGTTTCCATCATCAACAATTTTGATAATTCAGTGATGGAAGCGGTGAATCGAGTTCGGTACTTGGTGTGTCCCGTGCTTTCTCAGAATCTTGAGTTCACTCAGGTATGTGACGGGTTAGTTTAGAATCTGGTATGAGCTTGATCTTTTTTGGGATTAAAAAGAATGAATATTTCAGAAACAAAATCTTATTGTGTTGAGGGAACTCCTTTTTTTGGAGTAATTTAATTAGATGATTGCCTTTGTTTGTTCGTAGGGTGATCTCAGGAATAGGGAAGATTTGGAGAATCTATTCTCTAAGACAAAGTATGCAAATTAGATTGATTTCATATGTTTCTAGCTTATAGATATTGCAAATAATTAGTGTTGTCCTTGTGATTAAGCATTCATGTCTGGGCATATTTAGATCTGGATCCTTATTGCTTCTCAATCAACATCATTTGGTATCCATGGTGAAAGAGAAAGCTTCTCAGCCCCAACTCATTTAGATTTCTTATTCTTTACCCTTTTATCTCATGCCCATGGTATATTTTTGTTTCTGGATTCAGTTTCGATTTTGTCTATCTGAAATCTTCTTTTATGCATTAGTGTGATATATTTTCAATTATGAGATCAATTATTGGAAAACATTTTGATTTTTGTGAGTGAAAACTTCTCACCCCAACATTTCGATCTGGAAGACAGAAGAACGGCGATCCTGTGTTTACATTTTTTTTTATTTTTTTTTTGCCGGGTGTAGTATTTTGTGGCAATGAGTTGGTATCACACGTCAGCAAAATCGGTCAACTAATGGTTGACCGTTTGATCTGTTAGTTTTTGGGCGACATTGCTCTCGATTTTAAACTTCCGGGGCGACATTGGTCCTCAAAAAATCTCCAGGGCACAATCGCTATTGTGTGGAAACTTCCAGGGCAAAAATGGTATTTATCCCATAATATAATAATACAAATATTGATACATATATTGAACTGTAAATATTAAATAACTACTTTTTTGTTCCAGAATAAATATTAAATAACTAAGTAAGGAGTGAGTGTGTTTGGATTGGCTTCTGAGAAGTAACTTTTTTTCAATCTGACTTTTTTAGAAGTAAGATTGGATAAAAATAAGATTGTGTAAAATAACTTATGTTTGGATTTGTGATGATAGAAGTAACTTTTTTTCAATTTGACTTTTAGCAACATGTTTGGATGATTATTTTGAAAAGCAAGTTTAGATAAAAAATTACTAAAAAGGACATTATTGTTATTAAATAATACATGTATAATATGCATATGTTACTATAGTTTAGAAAGAAAAAAAATGAAATTTAGGACTTTTTGAGGATTTTAAAGGATTAGTTTCTCTTTTATTTTAAGGAAGATAATTTTTTTAAAAAATATATTTTTAGCCCAAAGGAGGATATTGTATGAAAAAATAGTTAGAGATTATTATAATAAGTTTTTGGAGATAAAAATAAAATTTTAGATTAAAAAAATACCTTATTTGAGAATATTAGAGCTTAATAATCTAATTTTTCTATCCACTTTATTAAATAATACACAATAAAAGGCGTGAGAACTATCATTCAAAAAGTAAGAAGCCATAACCCAAAAGTTAAAAGCTCCAACTTCTAACTTTTTTATAAAAACCCATTTAAAACCATAAACTATTATTCAAATAAGTCAAACCCAACGTCATAAAAAAAATCAAAATCAAGAGATCACTTCTCCCTCCAAAAAGCCATTCCAAACATCATGCGAGTATCAATAATAATTTATTCAGTGAGTGATTAATTTTCTTTTTTTTTTTTGCCAACTGTGAGTGATTAATTGCATAATGCATAGTTGAACAAAAAAAAAAAAAAATGCATAATGCATATAATTTGGCAGAGCAGTCACGTGAACTTGAAAGTTGGTCCTATTTCCTTCCACGACACGACGCATAAACGAAAACAAACCATAGAATACTACTATTCATTGATTTATTGATTATTGATTATTGATGTTGATATTGATTGTAATCAACAGTTAACGATTAATAAATAAACTTATTTACAATAATTTGTTTTTTGGTCATTTTACGGTCTGAAGGAGCTCACATGAGTTTGCAAGTGAAAGAAGAAGAGAAGTTCAGTCCAAAAAAAAAAAAAAGAAAGAAGAAGAGAAGCGAGTAAATTTACTCGCCATATTCGCGCGTGGGGATGTAATTTGAGAAGTGAATTGAATATTAAGCTTTGGCCAATTGAAGCAGGAACCGACCGTATTGCCGTATTGGGATTATCTTGGGCAGAGAATCTTTCTGTCGTTTTGTATGTTGGTTAAAATCTTTCTCTCCTTTTGAATCATGACCAACAAAACCAAACACTTCCAACTAGGGAATTAGGGAATTAAAACAAATTACACAATCCAGATAATCAATAAAATATAATCATCATTTTAACATCAATATTGTATTAATTGAAAAAGCATCAATCAGCTTCTACCAAAAGTGTGTGTTTAATATTCCCTCCATCTCTTATTATAGGAGTGCATAAAGTAAAAAAATCACATGTATTAAAAAGTAGTTGAGAGAGATAAATATGTTTGAAATGAATTTATTTTTTAAGTTTGCCTTTATTTATGAGGTGCATAAGAGAGAGAAATATAGAACAATAATAACAGAAAAGCTAAACTATAGTTTTAGTCTTATAAGCTTGGATAAGATCCTCTTTTAGTCCTTTTAAATTAACACTGTTAACTTCTTTAATGAAAAATGGTAACTTGATAAATTTAAAATGCTTGGTAACCAAATAAATACTAACATGTACAAATTTTAATATTTTTAATATATTCACTTTTTATATTTTTAAAGTAAATAAACTTTAAAAAACCAAAAATCAGGAAAATAATATGTGGCTATTCTTCATGAGAGTTGCTGACTGTTTGCAATGATGGTTGCCGACTCGTATTTGTTGAAGAAATTTTAACAGTCTCGATAACAATTTAAAGCTAAGGGTATTTTAACATTGACAGATCTTAAAGACTTATTAGGGTTTTAATTTTTTTCTTGTAATATTTACAATTTAATTATAATATGTCAACATTTTAATGTTGCCCTGTCAGCATTTTCCGTTAGAAAAGTTAACGGTGTTAATTTAAAAAGATTAAAAACATACTTTTCAAAGTTAAAGGATTTAAAAAGAGGATCTTGTCCAAAGTTAAAGGACTAAAAGTATATTCAAACCTAACAGAAATTAGAATGAAATATTTAGAAATAATGATGGGCAAAATGAAAAAAAAATCATTAAATATTCTGACAACCCTATGCAGGTTCTTATAATAAGGGACGGAGGGAGTACCATATAATTTTTTTGGTATCAAAATAACCAAAAACATATGAATACATTGTTGGTTTACTTGCTTCCTTTAGGTTTCAAGCTAAATTCTTAGATGAGATACATGTATTAAGAGGGAATGAATCTATCATTTTTATTTCCATTTTGGACATTCATTTGTATTTTTGTACATACAAAAAACATATGGTGCTGAAGCATTTTTTTTTAGGAAAACTCATGAATTGTTTTCACTTTTCACCTTATCCCTATCAATATTATATAGAAATATATAGATACATTCAATTTCAATAATATATATATAGCATAAAAATGTATGGATTATGAACTTTGAGGTTGGTATTATTATACAGGGTGACCCATTTATTAGTATCATTTTAATCTTTAATTTGGTATACATTTGTCTTTTTCTATTATAAATTAGTAAATAGTAAATTTGATCTATCACAACCTTAAGCTCTAGTAAGTAGTAACTATTCTTTACTAATACTGGTAGACTCTATGTAAAAGTCAATGGTGCTAACAAGGAAAAAACCAAAATATTTAATTAGAAAAAATGTATGTATTTTATTAAAAAGAGAAAAATAGTATAACCAATAATACATAAATTCCGGACCAACTTCTAAGTATAATTTTCTTTTTTCTTTTGGCTAGAACTTCTAAGTAAAATACTAGAATGAAAGGAACATGACAAAAATATGTTTTGAATTGTAAAATTAGGAGGTTTTAACTAATTAAATAATATTAACTAGTTGAATATATATATATATATTAATAACTGTAAGTCATTTATAGGTGATTTTAAAATTTAGAAGATGTTTTTCTGTCCTTTTACTTTAATTTAAAAGTTGAATTATAATTATAAACTAGAAAATATAAAATGAAGAATTTATTGGATGGCGCACCGCGTCGTTGAAGTAAGGAGTGGGTCCCACCTTCTTCCTAAAACATTCAACAGTGTCTTCACCTGGTAGTGTTTAAAAGCAGCTGCAAAGCACCTCCTTAGTAGTTACATGAACTTGTCAAAATTAGACCACTTTCTTCTTCTCCTTCTCTCTCTGAAAAAAAAAAAAAAAACCTCTTTCATTTGTCTTCACTTTCCTTCTTCATCTTTCTCCTCTCCATTACCCCATTTCACACTAGAAAAAGAGAATAAATTTAAGGGAAAGGCCCTCCCAAATCCAGACCAAGCATATATAATACAAAGTGCTTGCTGAGCGAGAAAAAGAACATTACTTTTTTTCCCCATTTCCTCTAATTGTTGTTGTTCATGGTACTCATGGGCTTCTTCAAGCTCATTATAATGAGGAATGTGCTGCTGATTCTGGTTCTAGCAACTTCACTTATTGGTTCTGCTTCTGCCTCTGTATCTTATGATCGCAAAGCCATCACTATCAATGGCCAAAGAAGGATTCTTCTCTCTGGTTCCATTCATTACCCAAGAAGCACCCCTGAGGTAATTTTTCTTTTAATTTCACTATTAGTCTGAAATGTGCTTCCTCATCTTCATCATTTCAAGCTCACCCGTAGTTTCCCTTTTTGTTTTTATCAAATGGGTATCATAAAGTCTCTGTCTTTTTTTTCTTGGGTTTTTCAGATGTGGCCAGATCTTATTCAGAAGGCTAAGGAAGGTGGTTTGGATGTTATCCAGACATACGTTTTCTGGAATGGCCATGAACCTTCACCTGGCAAAGTAATCAATTATCTCAACTACTTTTGCTTTTTCTGTGTTTAACAATGCATTTTCCCAAGTGGGTTTAATAATAATAATAACAACTAATTTGTTTACTTCTTTATTTTAGTATTACTTTGAAGGTAACTATGATCTGGTCAAGTTCATAAAGTTGGTGAAGCAGGCAGGCCTTTATGTTCATCTGAGGATTGGCCCTTATGTCTGTGCTGAGTGGAATTTTGGGTAATGGATTTGGAAAATTTGATTTTGCTTATGTGACAGATTTAAAAATAAACAAAATTTCATGTCTAAACTAAATATATCTAAAACAGAATCAAATTTGATCATTTTGTAGGGGTTTTCCTGTTTGGCTGAAGTACATTCCAGGTATCAACTTCAGAACAGACAATGGGCCTTTCAAGGTGAGACAACTCTTATCCCTATACCTTAAGAGTCGCTAAAAAACTTTACCTTTTCCTCTTTGAGTAATCTGATTAGCTTCTAATTGATTATTTTAATTTTTTTAAACATTTCCGTGATGAAGTTCCAAATGCAAAAGTTCACCAACAAGATCGTCAATATGATGAAAGCAGAAAGGTTATTTGAGTCTCAGGGAGGTCCTATAATTCTTTCCCAGGTAGACAAAACACTCTCTTTGCCTTTCGCTCAATCTAATGACTTGTTTTAGAATTTCCGGCTGACCTGACACACACACACACACACACACTAAAATTGTTATTCTTATTTCTTGAGAAGAGGAGGGAAGGAGTCCCCTGAGAGTTCTGATTTTTAAACATTTTTTTGGTATGCAGATTGAAAATGAATATGGGCCAATGGAGTATGAAATTGGTGCTCCTGGTAAAGCCTATACTAAATGGGCAGCTGATATGGCTGTAGGACTTGGTACAGGTGTTCCATGGGTCATGTGCAAGCAAGATGATGCTCCTGATCCTGTTGTAAGTGCAGCTCAATTATGTATTTCTCAGAACTATTATCGTTATCATTTATTTGTTCTTTTACCTTCTCTTGACCGAAAAAAAAAAGTTACATTTGCATGCAAATTTTAGTTGTTTCTGATTAAGTTGTGTTGTTCATCATTGAGCTTCATAATTGAAAGTTGAAACTAAAACTCCTGATTTTCTTGGCTTCTAATTTCATTGTAAATTTTGACAGATTAACACTTGCAATGGCTTCTATTGTGATTATTTCTCTCCTAATAAGGCTTATAAACCAAAGATGTGGACAGAAGCTTGGACTGGCTGGTATAATAATGATTTTAATTGCTTGTTTTTGGCTCATTATTTTTTCTTCTTCTGAAGTCTTACTGAGAACAAGAGATACAAAGGCCAGAGGAGTGAACTAACAGTTCATTGCCTGCATGATATGCATGCAGGTATACTGAGTTTGGAGGTCCAGTTCCACACCGACCAGCTGAAGACTTAGCGTTTTCGGTTGCAAGGTTTATACAGAAAGGGGGATCATTTGTAAACTATTACATGGTATCTTCTTTATTCCATGAACTCAATAAGCTGGTGCAAATTTTTTTAATTTTTTATCACATAACTAAATCCCTTTGTTTTCTCATTCCAGTACCATGGAGGAACAAATTTTGGTCGAACTGCTGGTGGTCCATTCATTGCTACAAGTTATGATTATGATGCACCTATTGATGAATATGGTAAGCGCATAGGATTTCGATCCCTGATGTGTTTCACTTTCAAAGCTTTCAATTCAGTAATGACAAGGGATATACATTAATTCATTATCATTAAAGGATTGCTTGACGTAAACAGAAAATAGAAGCCTGTATTTATTCTTTTTCTTTTCGATTTTGTCGTGACCCTTGGTAATAAATTATGTGGTCTGTACCTCCACTTTAGTATGTCATGCTCCGAAAAGTCATTTTTCCTATAATGATTTGTGGTAGTATCCATTTGTTGATGTGTGACAGTGAAAATATAGTATTTGACTGAAAGATGACTTCCACTAGCCACTATTTGGGTTTGTCTAATTGTATAAACATATAAAATGAATATAGTTGACTATTCTGCATGTTGAATATCCCACATATCTAGTTGACTTCACTCCTTTTCAGTGGTCCACTAGTAGCTTATGAAAAGTGAACTCATCTATATGTATAACTTGCTTATTTTTCTTGTATAAGTTTTGAGTAACACTTTCTTCTTTTATGCAGGACTGATTAGACAGCCAAAGTGGGGCCATCTGAAGGATTTACACAGAGCAATAAAACTCTGTGAACCTGCTTTAGTATCTGCAGATCCTACCGTATCACGGCTTGGAAACTATCAAGAGGTATAATAACTGAATTCAATAATTTACAGAATTATCAATTCTATTAAGGAAGCATGCTTCATTAATAATAAGTTTGTTTTAACTGTTTGTCCAGGCTCATGTCTTCAAATCTAAGTCAGGAGCTTGTGCTGCATTCCTTGCAAATTATAACCCGAGATCTTTTGCAACCGTGTCATTTGGAAATATGCATTACAACCTGCCCCCGTGGTCGATAAGCATTCTTCCTGATTGCAAGAACACTGTCTATAACACTGCAAGGGTGAGAAAACAAAGTAAATGGCTGTTGATTTCATAAGTTTAGTCACAGAATAGTTTGGCCAACTGATCAAGTATATGAAATATCTCCGTGCAGGTTGGTTCTCAGAGTTCGCTGATGAAAATGACTCGAGTTCCTATGCATGGAGGACTTTCTTGGCAATCATTCAACGAAGAGACAACCTCTACTGATGATAGCACCTTCACCACGTCTGGCCTGTTGGAGCAGATAAATATGACAAGAGATGCATCCGATTATCTGTGGTACTCCACAGAGTAAGTAACTAAATAATTCTACAACTAGCTTTCTCCATTTATTTTCCTTACAATCTTAGGCTAGATTCTTGGTTGATACTACCTCCGGTCCTAATTATAAAAGCCAGTTGACTTTTTTTGGGGAGATTAAGGAAGCAAATTAGACTCCTAAATTTTAATATATATGACATGTAATTAGATTATATGATAGTTTATAAGTAAAATAACTTAGTTTTGAGGAAAAAAGACAAGTAGAAACAATTTAAAGTGGTGTATTTTGCATCCTTAATTTTTCCAAAAAAGTTAACTGGCTCTTATAATTAGGACCGGAGGGAGTAAAATCTTATTATCATTCATTTGTAGATCAACTTTTAATACTTGTTCCTTTTCTTTTCAGTGTTGTGGTTAATTCCAATGAAGGATTTTTGAGGAATGGAAAGGATCCGGTTCTTACAGTCTTGTCTGCTGGACATGCTTTGCATGCTTTTATCAATGGTCAGCTGGCAGGTGAGCAGCATAATTTTTATTTACAAAATGACAACACATCCATTTTTTAGGAACAATCCAAATGAATTTAGAAATTATTCCAATTCTGTCCTTTTTTTGGCTTATAATCCAAGTATTGTTTGTGGGGGTTAAGTAAAATCACTTGATGTATGCTGTTGGGGGATTTGTAGGATTAGAACTTGCATGACATGATAGTTCAGTATGCGATGTAGTGAATTTTTACAAGCTTGATGAAAACCTGATTTAGTTTTACTTCTTTTTTTTTTGAACTGAATGATTTAGTTTTACTTCGCTACCTTGCTTTTTAAACTTTCTCTGCTATACTGTTTTATATTGTGAGCTTGCAATGGTTTTACTGAGCATGTTACTCTTTTCTTATGGTCAGGAACTGCATATGGAAGTTTAGAATTCCCAAAGCTAACATTTAGTCAGAGTGTGAAGCTAAGAGCTGGTGTTAACAAAATCTCCCTGCTAAGTGTTGCAGTTGGATTGCCTGTACGTCTCTCTCTCTCTCTCTCTCTGGGTGTGTGTGTGTGTGTAATATGCCATGCCTTGAAGAATATATCCTCACACTATTTTGATTTTCCGGTGATCTAGCTGAGTTATGAACTTGACTAAATAACCATCTTCTGATTTTTATTGACATACAGAATGTTGGTCCACATTTTGAAAGATGGAATGCTGGCGTTCTTGGCCCGATTTCATTAGACGGTCTCAATGAGGGGAAAAGGGACTTGACATGGCAGAAATGGTCTTACAAGGTTCTTTTTCGAAACGTTTGTGTTCTTTCTATATCTTTTGTTTCTGCATTTTTCTTAAGATTCATTGAAGGTTGTGCTTCTTTCAGGTTGGTCTTAAAGGTGAAGACTTGGGTCTTCATTCTCTCAGTGCAAGTCCATCAATTGACTGGACTCAGGGGAATTGGGTTGCAAGAAGACAGCCATTGACTTGGTTCAAAGTGAGGACCACAGAGACTCAAGCTTTGGTTTTTGCTTAAACACTTGATTATACTGACCTGTTCTTAACTTTTTGAAAATACTAAAAGTAATGATATAGCTGAACATTCTTTTAATATTATTACAGACAACTTTTGATGCCCCACTGGGAGTTGCACCATTGGCTTTAGACATGGGAAGCATGGGCAAAGGTCAGATTTGGATAAATGGACAGGGCCTTGGTCGCTACTGGCCTGCTTACAAAGCGTCTGGAACTTGTGGTGACTGTAATTATGCTGGAACTTATAGTGAGAAGAAATGCACAAGCAACTGCGGCGAGGCTTCTCAAAGATGGTGAGAAACAAACGACTTTCACTGAAGTCAATTTTCTCTTTTTTCTGTGTTGGATGTTATTATTGTCCAAAAGATTGTAACTTTAGTCCCTATAGTTTTAAAAATCTTACTAGTGATAGATGTTGGTGAGGAACTATTGGCAAACTTACTAGTGATTGATGATTTTCCAGGTATCATGTTCCTCAATCATGGCTGAAGCCAACTGGGAACTTACTGGTTGTGTTTGAAGAGATGGGTGGAGATCCCAATGGGATATTTTTGGTTAGAAGGGATATAGATAGAGCGTGTGCTGATATTTATGAGTGGCAGCCAAATCTCATAAGCTATCAGTTGCAAGCTTCTGGTAAATCTAGCAAACCAGTGAGACCAAAAGCTCATTTGTCATGTGGTCCAGGGCAGAAAATCTCCTCCATCAAATTTGCTAGCTTTGGTACTCCTATAGGGTCCTGTGGAAACTTCCGCGAAGGAAGCTGCCACGCGCACCAGTCATATGATGCCTTTCAAAAGGTAAATTTTCTTCACTTCGTCGTTTATTGTTTGTTTGTCAGTGCTTTCAATTTCAAATTATTTGAAAATTTCTTTCCATGGAACTATCTGCTTTCCAAAGAATCACTTAGTCTTTGGCCCTATCATCTGATAAGTACTTCTGTTTCCGATATCAGTCTCTGGTCAGTCTTTTAAGAAAACACCTTTTATTGTCAAATCTTGTTTTGATGGAGAAGCTTCTATTTCCTGTCTCTTATAGCGAACAAATTGAAACAATGATTCCGCCATTAGTCTTGTGTCTTAGCCTTAAAAAAGAAAGAAAAGGGTGGCCCAATGTACAGGCTCCTCCTACTAGGTGGGGTTTGGGGAAAGATAGATTATGCAGTCTTACTCCAGGATTTAAATTGGTGACCTCCAAATCACATGGTAACAACCTTTACCGTTGCTCTGAGGCTCACCCTTAGTCTTGTGTCTTGGCCTAAACATTTGAAAACCAAAAAGAGTACATGACATGCTCTTCTCTACAGCTAGGCCAAACAAATAAAACAGTGCGTGAGAAACACTAGTTTTGAAGACCTTGGTCACAGAGTCTTGTAGCCTCCAATTCTGCATTACTGCCCCCTTCAGCTTCTAAATTCCTACTTGTTTCACTATTCTCAACATTGAGTTTGCTGTTGCAGAATTGTGTTGGGCAGAACTCGTGCACAGTAGCCGTGTCGCCTAAAAATTTTGGAGGAGATCCATGTCCCAATGTCATGAAGAAACTGTCAGTGGAGGCCATCTGTACCTGATGATGTATATCATTCCCAGAAAAACAAAAAAGGGAATAAAGCTACCAGTTGTTCATTAATATTGTTTCTTCACAGTGCATAGATCTTTTAATATCTATACAAGATAGCCCATAAGCATTGATTTCTTGGCTCTTTAACAAGGTGAAGTTGCAGAAGAAACACAACACATCTTGGTTGAAAAGCCTTCAAGGAAGATTGCTGATAGCCTGATAAGATGATAATGGATTTGTGTAAATATAGTATTGGTATTCTATTCTCTGCCTAATTCAAAATGGTTTAAGAAGTGAAAGTGAAGAAACATTGCTGCTAGATATGCACATTGAGACGATAGTAATTGAGTCCATGTGCAGAATGTTTCCTACTATTCTTGTTTCAGTGTTGAAGAAGAAGCCTCTTGCTTCCTGTAATATTTTTTCCTAATTCCTTTGTAACATTTCTGAGAGGCAATTTTAGTTGCTTCCTTTTTTTCTTGTATGAAACTTCCCCAGCTAATAACATCAGGTCCATTTGATGTGGTTGTTGAATTCAATTATTGCTTATTGACATTAGTACGGTCTTACATATTTAATTCACGCCTAGCCTCTCTTATACTCTTTTTCACAACTTTTTGTTACAAAATAAAGAATGCATAAAGTAATCAATACTTTACAATAACATGGGAAATGCATGACAATAACGTGCATACATAACAATGATGAGCAAAAGCAGAGTAATCTCAAGTGGAATAAGTCTTGACTTGAGAATTAGGCAACCTGCTACATCAGTAACATCAAGGTCCACGAGAAGATTAATATATATACATATATATATATATATATATATATAAATATCATGGCTTGAAGGGCATATAATATAAGGCAAGGTTCAAAAAACCGGACCGGGCATCAAACCAGGTGAGGCACTGGTTCAAGGGTCAATGGTCGGATCGGGGTCGGACCGGGTCAAACCGGATTATATTAAAATAATAAAATTTTTATTGATATTAACATTAATAATCACTAATATCAAAATGTAAATGTAGATAGGTATGCATGATTCATCAAATATGAATATTTTAATGTTTCTATAGAGGGAAAAAGAAAAAATATTAGTTGATTACACGTGAAAATAAATATTATTCTACAATCCACAGACTAAAATACAAATATTAAGAGCAACAACAATTAAATATTAAGTATATGCAAGTAAAATAGCATTTAAAATATTATAGTTTCCTAATTTCTAAAATTGAGTTAAGTGAAAATTAGTAATTAGGTGAATTATAATAAAATAAAATTTTTTTATTTTTTTTTTAAAAAAGGGGGTCAACCACCGGGTTTACCGGGTTGGCGGTTGAACCCCCTGGGTTAGGCGGTTCGACTGCCGGTCTGACCCGCCCTTGACCGGTTCAACCCCATTCTTGTTTTTCCACCTGATTCGGACCGGACCAGTGGCCGGTTTCCGGTTGAACCGGTCGAACCGGCCGGTCCGGTCCGAGTTTTTCATCCTTGATATAAGGAGAATGACAAACAACACACACAAATATAGAGCAGCAGAGATAAGTAAGGGATGTTAGGTTGAAGGTCAATTCAGGCGAAGTAAATGAAATCTCTTTTCAGCCATGTTGCCTAGAGGATATGGTACTGATTTTTCTTAATTACAAACTTAAATGGTTTTTTATAAATTTTTTTGAATGAATTTTTTTTATATATAAATTTTGATGGTAGGCGTAGAGCCTAAATTGATATGGGGATGAGACTCTAAACCTGATGTCACCCCACATCTTACCACACTAAATCCAATAGCCTTTGACCAATTTTAATGATTTGGAGATGTCAATTTTCGAGGCTAAATAATTTTTTATGTTGGTGAAAAATCTTCAAAGTCATGGTCACAAAATTTGTGGCCAATACAAGGTGATTGTTGACTCTATTTATTACATCAAATATATAAGAAAAATCATTGAAAATTTTTCAATTAGTAAATTTGTCACTAAAAAATATATGAACTTTGTTTAAGGACTCATATGTAACTTACTTTTAGTGCGTTCAACTCTTTTTTAATGGTGCGCAGCGGAGTTTTTAGCTACTTTTATTAGTTTATGCAACACATTTTGCTGAGGAATTTTTTTAACTATTTCCTCAATAGATTAAGAGTCATGATCACAAATTATTTGATACTATTTATTTATCATAATTGTTTCTATTGTAGTTATATTTATACATATAATCACTATGATAATTATTTAAAGGGGTAATTAATTAAGTTCCCGTATTGTAGTTATATTTATATATATAATCACTATGATAATTATTTAAATGGGTAATTAATTACAGGTCCCGTGTAGGGAATTTAATTAAGATGAGGTCCCACAAAATCAAGTAATTAATTTCAGGTCCCTGACACGAAGTTGTTACTGCATACTCATTAAGTTGTTATCCTAGGCCAAAATGTTGTTATTGTCTGGTCAAAAGTTGTTACGGAATTTTTAGTCACTAACAACTAAATGAGCAAGCGATGACAACTGTTTGGCCTACGATAACAACTTAATGAGCATGTGTAACAACTTGTGGTTTACGATAACAACTAAATGAGCATATATAACAACTCTTATTTAATAACAACTTTTGAGCTGTCGATAACAATTAAATGAGCAAGCGATAACAATTTCGTGGGTCCTGAGATTAATTACGCGATTTAACTTGGGACCTGAGATTAATTACGTGATTTCGTGAAACCTTATAATAACTAAGTTACTTACAAGTGATTTGTATTTAATTTTCCCTTATTTAAATTCAGTAAGAAAACCAAAAAAAAAAAAAAACATGTTTGGTGATAAACTATTAAAAAAAAATGGAAGTGTCTCCATTCACATTATTCACTCTCATCTGAACTCACTATAAAACAAGTACACATTCACATGAAGTACACCCAGATCTAATCTATCCAAACATATGGAAACACCATCCTTTCAACTATTCAATTCCCTCCGGAAAATCTGCAAGATATTTCCCCAGGAAAAAAAAATGATTGATTCTTAGAAGAAGTTGTTAGAACAAAAAAGAACTTGTCAATTGTCATCATTATCAACATTAAGATTTTTTCTTAAAAAAAAAAAAAGTTAATATTCCTAATCTCATAGAAATGGCCCACCACCATCACTTTAACCCCAAAGTAAAGGAACAGATCCACACAAAAAAAAAAAAAAAAAAAAAAAAATTGAAACTTGAAAGCCGCTAAACTCTCTGCGCAGAATTTTCCATTACTTTGCTTTCACAATTCTTCTTCTTCTTCTTCTTCTCTCTGTCTCTCTCTCAATGACACGCTTCTTCGTCTTCTTCTCCATCATCATCATCATCTTCCATATTCACTTCTTCACATTCTCCCTCACACTTCTTCCCTCTCTTTCATTCTAAAAACCATCAATCAATTCTCACTATTATCACCAAATCAAATGCACATCCCCTTTTTCTACTTCGCTCTCATCTTCTTCTCTGCTTCTCTCATCTCCTTCATCTTCACCGCTTTCTCTGTTTACAAGAAGCTTTCTTTCAGTCCAAAACGAAATGGGTCTTCCACGACGACCCGAAATTCCGATTCTACCCCCGACCCGAATTCTACAGTGAAGCAGTCTATAATGGAAACTAGGGATAGAGTTTGTCAATCCGATGAAACCAACTCGACTCATTCGCTGTTACTTGAGGTTTTGCCTTCTTCTGAAGAGAAAGGTTGTGATGATGAACCTAATAGAGTTTTGATGGATGAGGGGCAGATTGGGAAGAAAAAAAAGAGGAAGGGGAAGAAGAAGAAAGGGAATTCTGTGGGTGAAGATGGAGGTGAAGGGTTGAGAGGGAATTCGGATTTGGATTGTGGCGTTAGATTGGAATCTGTTTGCGTGTACCCGTTTACTTCTTCTAGTAGCCCTATGCAGAGGAAGATTAAACAACAGTACGATGAGCTTGTTAAGTGCCATGAGTCTAAGAAATTGACATTGCCTCAGGTTAGTGAATGTTATTGTTCATATTAATGTTTTGATCTTGAGTTAACAAGAAGAGTTTCTTGTTTAGAAATATATTTCTTATTTTGGAAGTGGTTAGTTTATTGATAGATGTAATTATGAAGCCTAGTGAATATGCTTGGTTTATAATGTTTTTACATTTTTTTGTTTGCATATCTGCAATGGGAAGTTGGATTTCCTTCTAGGTTTTACCATTCTCTGAAGTGAGTCAGAGTTTATTTGATTTTGGTGGTCCAACTTTTATTATGCAATTGGACTTATTCCAAAACTGAAGCAACCCAATGACATTGCCCTAAAATATCAACTTGCCTTGCTTGGTTAGGTCATTGGGTAACATTTTTATTGGCTTGTATACTATAGAATTATGAACTTTGTATTGGGGTGATGTGGATTGGGTGACCTATCACCTGTTTGAAATTTTGCAGAAGCATTTGGGAATTTTGATGAGTAGGTTTGGGGATTACATGGTCAGGATTTTCGGAGGTATGCTATAAATATAGTGTAAATGCATAGAAATTATTTGGCAGCATTAGCTAATTCTATATTAGAGGGGGTTATAGATAATTGTTTAGACTTTAGAGTGCCAGGGAGAGCTGTTCCGGTATAATTATGCTGTTGTATGTAAGATCATATGAGGAAAACAAACAATATTTGTCATGTGTAGTGAAAACCAGAAAGACAAACTAGACCATGGCCTGTTTCAGGATCTGAAACAGTCGTCCTACTGCACAAAAACGTCACCAAGTATTCTGGTCACCAATTGCATCCTATAGAAAATATAGGTTAGCTTCAAAGCGTTATTGAGATGGTAAGCTTAGATGGATTATGGTTAAAACAAAATCATCCTCTATAATCTAAGTTAACCTAGCTAGAGATTGAGCTTTCTCATTCACCTTTCTATATACAAAACTAAGGGGTATAAACCAATTTCTATACATCATCTTCCTAGTTTCAACAATAACCTCTTGAAATGGGGTGGTGACCATGAATGTTTCTTGTGACTCCATTGATTGCATCAGTTTAATTTCTATTGTTAATTATCAGGGTAATTGGGGGGCTTTTGGTCTTCCATATGAAAATGCGTAGAGCTATCAAAATATGAACTGTTATCTGATCTGACTTTTCAAATTTGGTTCCGTCAAGAAGCTAATTTAGCAGTGAAGTATGTTCTCTTCGGAAAATTAAAGATTTTCCTCTTCATGTTACTTGCTAGTTTCAAAATATAGATTGTTTCAAAATGAGCTGCAGGCATCAGTGTTTTTTAATATAATCACCTTACAAGTTAAAATAACCTGCTCGTTTATGATGCAGGTTGTACAGTTTGCTAATAGTTTGGTTGATGCTAGGAATGAGCTACAGCACAAGTACGTCTACTTATTATGAGAATGCTTACTTCGATAGAATTTCGTGTATTTCCTTTGTATTGAAAAAATATTTAAGATGTTATATCACAGTGTTCTTCCTAGTTGGCACAATTGCAATTGCAGGGAACTCAACAACCTGATTGTGGTCATATATGTATACAGATCTTTTTGATATGTTAAATTTTAGTATAATTAATTTTCTGGTGTTTGTGACTTTTGCTTGTTGTTTGAAGCATCTGACATGTATTTGAAACTCAGTTTATGAGTGATTTCAAATTCTTGTCAATTAAAAAGACATTTTAATTTCCCCTGTTAGTCTGATTGCTTCTTTATCTTACCATGATAGGGCTGATACGATCCAACGTAAGTATGTTATCACAAAGGCATTACTATTTAAGGCAGACAGGTCTTCTTTTGACCGCCTTCGTCAACAGGTTTGTTAAATTGCAAGATATCTCAAATTAAAAGCTTACTTCATATCAAGCATGCATCCCCTTCCATTGGCCATTGGGTAAGCAGTTTTGTAATATTTCAGATATACAAGCTGGAACTAGAACAAAAGCGATTAGAGGAGGATGCCTTTGTTTACAACTGGCTTCAAGAACAGCTTAAACTCTCACCGGCTTACAAGAAGGTATAATAGCCTGTAGTCTTCAACTTTTCTATTCCACTGTCCTGGCTAATCAGAAGGATTCTTGTAAGGAGATGGATAAAGTCACCTCTCTGAAGATGTTCTTTTAAACTTTATTGCAAATAGTGGCTGAGTGTGCAATCCTATGCCCTTGCAGATGCTTGAAGTTGGAACTTGTATGGAGAAGGCAAAATCCTGTGAGCTTAGGGAGGACGAAGAAAAGGAGTTTTCTGACATTTCATTTGAGGAACTATTAGCGCAAGAGAAAAAGGATTTATCTTTTTGGTCGGTTGATTTCCTATTTCATTCATTTTCTGACTTCTATACTATGGAATGTTTGTGTCTCCATTCTGTTTCAATCATTAAAATCAGTTGCTCACCTATATTACTCTCTTAATATTTGCAGGCAAAAAGCTGCAAAATCTAGGCAATGCTCAAGCTAATGAATGACAGTGCTAGGTTGGCTAACTGCAACTTTTGTTAATTGAACACGTGTACATCCAAATCCCACGTTTGTAATCTTGCACTACCAAAAAAATGCTCATTTTGGTGGGTTCTTGGTGGAATAGATGAAACAAAATCTCTGAATTTCCTGCTGGTGCTTAGAAGTTAAAATATGGAATGGAACGGATTGGGAAAAATATCGTGAATGAAAAATATCCCGTCTCAAAAGTAATGAAAGAATATTTATTACTTCTGCCTTGCAAAGGTTGGTGTAGTTGTTAAAGGGGTTTGACTCATAAATATATGGTTATGGGTTCGAATCCCACTGATGTGAGAACTTTGTTGGTGGGTGATCTGTAAGTGCCTCTCTGAGTGTTTTTTGAGCTTGGAGGCCTGTCTTAGTGTCTTGACTATGGTGAGCCTCTGGGACCAAACCCACTTAAACTTTTTTTGTAATAAAAAAATATTTATTACTTCCCCTGTTCGGAAATATAAAACTCAGTTGACTTTTTTTGAGGAGATTAAGGAACTGAACGGGCCATTTAATCATAACGTATTTTGTGTATTATTAAATTATATGTTAGCTTATAAGTTAAATAAACTAGTTAAGAGAAAAAATTTAGGTAAATTAATTTATAAATAACTTTTTTAGTTTTTTCATAATTTTTCATAAAAAGTTAACTGGGTTTTATATTTAAGAATGGAGGGAGTATATAAAATTAAAAGAATATAAATTTTGAATTTGTTTGCTTCAAAATATAAGAGCATGCTTTGAGTTGTCCAATCATTTAATGCATCTTTTTTTCTATTTTGGCTTAATTTATTTGAAATATTGCATTAAATAAATGATTGGTAGTGTTTAACTGTTTATATTTATAAGGAGAGAGAGTGAGAGGGAAACAATATTTTGAATGAGAGAACAACAAAACATAAGTAAGGGTAATATTGTAAAAAAATTCAATTTTAAACAGTTGTTTAAAAAATGCAATTTGGTTGTCGGACTCTTATAAATAAGGACCGGAGGGCTCCCTATCTCTAAAGCCTGTTTAGTGAAATCTAATACATGATGGTGTATAGCAGCCAAACTTTTAAAGCTTATGGTTGCGAGCTTAGAAGAGAGCTTTTCGAGTACATTGCGTAGTGTCTTGTGTTGTGCGCGAGTGTGAGTGAGCTTACCACTTACCATGTCATACAATTGCAACAATAAAATTATATCGCAAATTCCACTGTCATTCAAGTGAACTTAGCCAATAAACATGTTATTAATTGAACATCTATTCTAGTGCATCACGAATTTCACATTCATTCTAGTAATGTTATAAACATGACAAGCCCCAACTTGGATCTGACAATGGGCCAAAAGAAAGGATTTTGCCATGTGTTCGGCTAAAAGTCTCTTTGGAGTTTAGCATGAACTGAACATCATGAATTCTATTCCACATTCATTTTAGGACATGTTCCTTAACTCTTGTCTCAAATCTGTGAGAAACTAGACAATTCGTAAACAAGTGATATGAGATCTAGTAGCATCAATAAATCATCATCACAACTAAGAATAAATACAAAGAATATTCTTGTATTATTTTGTTTATTACGCCTGCGGTTTGATATGCTATCAGAGCATCTGGCTTTTGTTAGCCATGTTTGAGTCTCCCAATTCGTCTTCCACCCCTAATATTACTCCTACCTCTTTTCTCTCAAATGTTTTTCACTACATTACTTTCAAGTTTACATCCATACATGTAACTTTCAAGCTTACATCCATACATGTATGCCCTACGCCTTACTATGTTTAACTAGTGATTCAAATCCTCAACTCCATCTGATTCACCCCACCGAATCAAGCATACAATAAGTGGTTTGAGCAAGACCAACTAGTTAAACTTACAGATAAGATAGTAAAATTATTATCTAGCGCCCCTCACTTCCATCCAAATCAAACAAAATGTTGTTAAAAACCTTCCCCACTTCCCTGATAAACCAAATGCACCCTTAGTTGTGACATGGAATCAAAGATCAAGTTTTTCTTTCATTTTGCATTTTTCCCAGTCAAGTGAACATTTAAAATGCATAGATAATTGTCACCGAAAAAAATGCATAGAAAATGTACGCTAATGCTTGATATTGAATACCATCATTACATTGTTACATAAACACATGAAAGTGATGCAGACATCTCATTACTTCAGAATAGTACAGAGATATGTGAAATGTGTAACAAACTAGCAGTCTAGATTCTTCAAACCTAACTTTCTAACATCACCATTCACCAAAAAAGGGGTTCTCTAGAGAGGGCAAGAAAGTCTTCTCCCAGTCTTCACGCACCCATAAAGCCTCTCTAAGATTTCATCTCCATCTTGCAGTTGTCGCTATTTGCATCTAATCAATCAATCTTCACTGAAGAGTAGATCTTGCGGACAAACCAGAAGCAAGCATAGAAGCCAATAGTCCCAGTCAAGACAAAGAAAGCATATGAAACAATTATCATATACCCAAAGTAAAGGATGCCTGAGACCAGCTTTGTAATCTCCAGTTTGGTAAAGAAGTAAAAAATGGAGTAGAGGAAAAGGTAGAGAGCAGAGGACCCAGCAGTGAGGTAAGATCTCCACCACCAATTGTAGTCTTCACTGCACAGCTGGAAGTAGCAGAGCACGATTGTAATCTCTGCACAGGTGAGTAGTAGGATGACAAACACTATGAAAAGGAAGCCAAAAATGTAGTAGAACTGGTTGAGCCATATTGATGTTAGGATGAAGAAAAGCTCAATAAACACAGCACCAAATGGAAGAATCCCACCAATGAGAATGGAAAAGGCAGGTTTCATATACCATGCCAGCTCAGGTACTTGCCTAGGAATCTTATTGGTCTTCACCGGATCTTCAAGAGCTGGTTTTTTAAAACCCAAGTAACTACCCACGAAGACCAAGGGCACTGATATTCCAAACCATAAGCAGACAAGAGCAAACATTGTTCCAAAAGGCACAGCCCCAGAGGATTGCTCTCCCCAAATTAAAGCATTCAGCACAAAGAAGACCGCAAAAAGGATGCCAGGGAACATAAATGCAGTTTTTAAGGTATTCCGCTTCCATTCTGTGCCCTTGAACATTTTGTACAAACGTGCTGAGGAGTAGCCAGCAAACAACCCCATAAAAACCCACAACAGAACCATAGCAGTCATGAGACCTCCTCGGTTAGAAGGAGACAAGAATCCTAGCAATGCAAATATCATTGTCACAAGTGTCATTGCGAATATCTGAACACCAGTGCCAACATAAACACAAAGCAAATTTGAATTGACCGGTGGCCTGAACACATCTCCATGGAGAAGTTTCCATCCTGTCTCCTCCTGGGCGTCATCTTGGGTATCCAGCTGGTTATAATTGGCAATATCTCGGTAAAGTGTTCTCATCATGATCATTGCCACCATTCCAGAAAGGAAAAGAACAATCATCAGAGAGTTAATAATGGAGAACCAGTGGATCTGATCATCATTCATTAGAAGATATGTGTCCCATCGAGATGCCCATTTGATTTCACTTTCCTAAAAGAAATGCCAACAAACATTGCTTACAGTATCAGATCAAAGACTGAGGTAAAAGAGGAGAAGAATGGCCAATAATTTGATCAGAGATACCTTGAAGGAAACATCATATGTAAATACAATATCCTTGTTGGCCTCAACTTCTTGTGGAACAGTGCTACCTTGCATCAAATTCTTAGTGTCTTTATTGCATGTTGCCACCTGTGGATTCTTCTCATCCCACTCCTTGTATTCATGATTAATGCTGATTACAATAGAGAAACTTGTGTGAGGAAGAGAGAAAACATGTCTAGTAATTACTTGACGTTCATCAAGGTATCAGCCAGACAGACAAGCGCACAATGCATAACAAAATATAACACTCAACGGTGATGAGAATAGGATTGTGCAAGAGCCCATTTTCATGATGTCTAAATCTTTAAACAAAATCAGCATCACTTTAGGTAAAATTATTAGACTTATTTTGTTTAGTTATGCTTTCTCTCAAACAACACCTCGCAAAACGAGGGTGATATGCTTCAACATTAATGCTAGGACAATAAAATGCAAAATCTCCCTAGAGAGGGTAAAGAACTACACCTGTTTGGTGTAACTTCAAACCCAACAATACGAGCAGAATCAGCTTCCTCATCTTTGTGATACATGACTCTGAAACTCAAGTGGTTATTGATGAAATATTTTTCCTCCTTGCTCTGTCGTAAAATTTTAATTCCGTAAGATTATTAATTTAAAGTGTGAGATATTTGTATAACATAAATGCATTTTGTGCCATACCCCTTGATAGTTTCCTTTGAACCCTACACGAAAACCATGTTCATATGTTGTTGACGGACTTCCATCCCTCCTTTGTCTACGAACAGCAACTGGAAGGTTATCCAAAATCCTGCATGTCCATTTACAGTCAAGTCGAATAAACCATGAAAATAAACTAGTAGCGCAGTCCACATTGCCTTGTAAAGTTACTTCACATCACTCAGGCACTAAATAGCAGGAACACGCAGACAACACTGCAACTGGCAAAGATATTTCAACATCTTTACCAGAAAGAAAAAGAGCTGCAATTCAATCCACACTTACATGTGAACACGATATTCGTCATCAATTTTTTCCTTAAAATTTTTGGCAGATTCAGCATCCAACTTTACACGACAAGCTACAGTACAAGACTTCTCCTTTATCATTTCAAACTGAAAAAAGGGGGGGAAAAATTCATTCTTCAGTATCTCATCACCAAAGAAGAATAGTAACCAAAATTAAAGGACTCATTGTCCCTAAAACTTTAAAAGGATTAGGTAATAGATGCCCACCGTATATACCGAATTCTCAATTCGATCACCTCGAAGAACTTCACCCAAGTTTTCTGCACTGTTCAAAATCTTGGGGGGTTTGCAATACTTTAAGTAGTAGTAGTCATATGGAAGCTGAGTTTTTGTAGATGATAATTTGTTCACTTTGATTGACAAGGGTTCGCCCTGGTCCCATAGTGCAAACAAAAAAATCAATATTCTCTAGTAGATATAGCACAACAACAAATCAAATGGGAAAAAAAAAAAAAGAGAGAGAGAGAGAGAAATAAACTGCTCAATGTTTACAAATGACTGTTTTTTTTAGAACATAGCAAAAAGAAACGGATAGCTGAAGCCATTCTAGACATAATTTAAGTCACAACCCCAAATATAGCTGCCTAAAAATCTGCCCATTGAACTAAACTCCAATGTTCTGTTTCATGCACATCAAATTAAAAAATGATCCGGCGGCAGCAATTGTAACACATGACATAGAATCACAAAAGGTGAACCCCAAGCTCGAAAAAGAAAACCCGATTTCCAACCTCAGGAAAGATCTCAAGCAATTCCACTTTCATACAGGCATATTCACAAACAGTAAACAACAAGCCATTTTTCTATAAAATCACATCATAACAACCGAATCATCCTCAATACCCATGATTTCAAGAAACCCAAGAATGGTAAAAGAAATTCACTTCCCCAATTCCACAATCCAAAATTCAAAATGATGACCACCAAAAGCATATGCCTTAGATCAGACAAAAAAAAAACACTAGATCCAACAATTTAAAGACGGTTTGGAGACAACCCATAAGTCAAAGACTAAAACTTTGAAGAAGAAAAAGGAAGTAAAGCATGAATTAAGTGATGGGAGAAGCGAGAGAAATAGAGGGATTAAAGCATACAGTTTGGAAATCGCGAGGAGCAACACCGGGAAGGTAGAAGGAATGAGCGGAGGAGATGAGAAGGAGGGCTAGGAAGAGGGAGGTGGTCGTGGGGATGGAGATCGTAGCAGCCATGGTTTTCTGTGAGTTGCAATGTGATGAGAGGAATGACTAATGAGGATGAAGGAGATAGTGATACAGTCACAGAAGAACAGTAATAAGTGTAAAACAGAAGGAAATCACATGTTTACTTTGTTAAATACACACCCAACATTGAAATTACAATACGTTTTTTTTTTTAAAAAAATAAAAATTAAAGGCGGTTAAGAGCTAATGTTTTGAAGTTACAGCCGAAGGAACCTATAACCTCTCACTGCTGTAGGGAGATATCATATTACGGATTCAGTTTCGGTCCTTATTATTAGAAAGATTAGTAGAGGGCGCTCATCTACTTCTTTAGATCATCTAGATTTGAATATTAACGGTTTATATTTAATAATATTAAATTTGTGATTTTTAAATGAATAATATGTTTTTTGATAAAATGATAGTTAAGAGATTATCTTCATTTTAGATTTTGTAACCATAAAAATAATTGTTTCATTACAATCACAAACTTAAAAAAATTAAATCTGGACCATTTATATTGGATTTGGATGGTCTATAATGGAGGAATGCCCTCTACTCATCTTTTCAATGAACACCGAAACTGGTTCCATCATATTACTATACTACAAGACTCTTGATAATTACATTAAGTTATTGTTATCACTAGCAAAAATACAAAAATGTTAGGAAGATGAGAATAATAATTTTTTAATTTCAAAATTTCGTATAAGTGATTTAAAGTTATTAATATTATTGCTCAGTAGATGTCTACTAAATAAAGTTTACTATATTTTTTTATATATAAAAATAAAGTATACTATATGAAATTTTGAAATTTGTATAGTATTTATCTATCATTTTCCCATAATGTTATGCCATACCCAAAAAAAAATCAATTTTGACCTAATAAAAATTAAAAAAAAAAGACAATTACTTTCTAAATTTCAAAATTCCATGCAAGATATTTTACTTAATTGAGTTTCACAACTGTAATTGCAAATCACTTATTTGATATGGAGATTTTTGAAATCAGAAGGTGTGTATCTGTCATTTTCCACACACAAAAAAAAAACTTCCTATATCACTTTGACTTTCTTTTGTGGAAGTTAAGGAAACAAATTAGACCACTAAATTATAATAAATGTGACATATAATTATGTTATAAGTTAGTTTATAAGTAGAATAAATTAATTATAAAGAAAAAAAGATAACTATAGACAATTTAAAGTGATTAATTGTATATCCTTAATTTTTTCAAAAAAAAAGTCATAGTAATCTTATATTCCCTCCGGTCCTAAATATAAGACCACTTTGAATTTTTTTTGTGGAAGTTAAGAAAGCAAATTAGATCACTAAATTATAACATATGTCACATAAAATTAGATTATAGATTAGTTTATAAGTAGAATAAATTAGTTTTGAGAAAAAAAAAATTTTTGAACTGAAAGAGAAAAAAAGTTAAAATAATCTTATAATTATAATTAGGAAGGAAGGAGTAATTAATATGGGAAGAAGGAGTACATTATTAAAGCGGATTTTGCATTACTGTAACATACGTAGACATTTTGCATCCCACAATCTTAATAACAGTATTACTGACGTGATTTGCCGATTTGGTACTCTTATTTTGTCATATGTGAATTTTTATGGACCTGATGTTATACGTGATTTGGTACTTCATAATTTATATGCTGCTGTCATCCACTTCTATTAATTTCATTTCATGTTATTTTATGTCTTGCTTTTTTCCCAATCTTCTTGCTTTTAATACGTGTATAATTTTTTTTTTGCCAATAATACATGTATAATTGTTCATATATAAATTATAAATTAAAATATTAATATTTTAATATTAGTTTATCCACATTTAAAATTGTATGCTACCAATTAATTAGAGAATATGATAATATTTTTGGAATAGAATCAGTAGGAAGATATATGGGCTTACTTGGAATGGTGCTTTTCTTTAATTGTCAAATCCTTGGAATGTGATTTGGAAAATATTTTTGAACATTTTAGATACTGTATTATACTAAATTTTTAGTTTGCCTGGTCATTATTAGGATTGCTTAAGTCCCCAGTGTTAGTTCCAAACCCATTATATCAGAGTAATATCATACGTTTAAATAATATATTAATTATACTAATTTCTTCACAAATACCCTCCCTTAAATGCTCTTCTCTTTCTCACTTTTTCGTACTTTAAAACTCTCTTTTTAAGGGTTATTTCTCAAAGGAATGAAAATACTACCAAAGAATAAAATGGAGACTCAAGAACTTCATCCTTGGATCTAGTTGTCATAATGGTCATTCCCTTCAACATTTTAAATTCATCATGAAATCAGCCACTCCCTCCATCTTTCATATGAGAGAATCTCTCTCACAGATTCACCAATTGCCTTATCATTTATTCTAAAATCTTAACATCATACTCCCTCCGGTCTTAAATATAAGAGTACTTTGACTTTTTTTTTGTGGAAGTTAAGGAAGCAAATTAGACTACTAAATTATAACATTTGTCACATAAAATTAGATTATAGGTTAGTTTATAAGTAGAATTAATTAGTTTTGAGGAAAAAAAATTTTTTGGGATTGAAACTACTTTTTTTTTTACTGAGAAAAAAAGTCAAAAAAGTCAAAGTGGTCTTATAATTAGGACCGGAGGGAGTATGTATCAAGAACCAATGTTTTGGACTTTAACAATCATCTTTTCCTACTAGGGCAAGGCGAATGTGATAATTTCCATTAGTCGTACCCAATTCTTAATGAACTTATTTTTGTCCTTTGTTTGCCCATTTATTTCTTCGTTGATCCATGTTCATGAGATTCGACGAGGTTTTTACGCTAGCTGTCGGGGCCTAACACAACCCTCCTCCTTTACCCGGGCTTGGGACCGGCTATAAACATAGGCGGAGTTCAAGCTGGGTGGTGTAAGTGGAGGAAAGCTACTGGAGTTCTCTGCGATAAAAAAGTACCCCATAAGGTAAAAGGAAAGTTTTATCGCACTGCTATAAGACCAGCAGTATTATATGGTAGTGAATGTTGGGCTTTGAAGGGTCAACATGAACATAAAATGGGGGTAGCTGAAATGAGGATGTTGAGATAGATGTGTGGTCACACAAGAAAGGATAAGATTCGAAATGATCATATAGGCGAACGAGTTGGAGTGGCACCTATCAGTGAGAAAATGGTAGAAAATCGTTTGAGGTGGTTTGGACATGTACAAAGGAGGCCATTAGATGCGCCAGTGAGGAAGGTAGATCAAACAGTCTGGAGTCCGATTAAGAGAGGAAGAGGGAGACCGAGGCTTACACTCAATGAAGTTGTAGAGCGTGATCTTTTAATAAATAATATATCTAAAGATTTGGTTACCGATAGAGCACAATGGCGTCGTGCGATCCATGTAGCCGACCACACTTAGTGGGATAAGGCTTTGTTGTTGTTGTTTGCCCATTTATACACTGAGTATTATAATCTTTTTCATCTTATATCATCTATGTCTTTGTGTGTTTGTCCTCTTCATATATATAAAAAATAGAACTAAAGTACCAGCAAGTAATCACTTGGATCAACTAGTAAGGACGTTGATTCAACTTAACCAAAGTCTCGAGTTCAAGTTTGGGCATGCAGCAATATTAAAACTCATATGGTAGGGGTTACCACCCGCCTCTAATCCGGATTAGTCTTGGCCCTTTGAGTTCCCCGTGATATAGGGCCGGCCCAAAATACCGGGTGCATGCGGAAAAAAAATAGACCAAAGAAGAGAGAGAGAGAGAATTTTAAACTTGTAATATAAACAAACCAAATAGCCTCCAAGGTCACAGCCACAAATTTGCCTGTAAGAGCGGGACCGAAAGGGGACAAGTATGAGTAGAACAACAAACAAAAAACATTCATGACGGATGAACAGCATTGCATTGAAAATCTAAAAACCAGCAGCATCATCATTTGAGGAGAGTCTTCACTATTGATTTGACATTGAGTTTCTTCAGATCAGTGTAAGACTGTCCGCACCCAACAAACATCACTGGAGCTCCTGATATGTATACCATTGAAAGTGCAGCTCCCACCTGCCCAAATGGATTCACCATCAACATCAAAATTACCGGATTAAAAAAAAAAAAATCGTTCACGATGCGCTTCAAGTTTCAGAACTCATACCTTGTCATCAATGGTGTCAAACTTTGTAAGCAAAATCCCATCTATTAATCTGGGATTGGCAGATGCTGAGAGGTCGGCTAATTTCTGCACCAAAAATAACTACACTTCAATAGCTGCAATAAAAGAAAGCAATAACACAATGGGATTGCGGTTGAACTAAGTGAAAGTACATAGAACTTAACCTGATTAAACTTTGAAAGCTGATCAACCGCATCATTCCCAACCAGTGCTTCTCCCACGAATAAGACCAAGTCTGGATTGTTCAGGTATATCAGCTTTGACAATGCCCTCATCAATGGTTCATTATCCTGAAAACCGGTAACGACATGCCAGATAAACATAGCATCTTTATGACAATAATATTCTAAACTGAAAGCCAGGGTTGTTCAAACATTCCCGCATGGAAATGATCCTCCTCACAGCAGGAATTAATATAACTTCAAGTTGATAAATGGGGTCTAAGACCAGGAAAAATAGTAACAAGTCAACCAGTTTTTGGAACACACATGTTTTATATGAAATATAAGATAAATTCATTCAAATCAACTAAAATAGTACCTGCATACGACCAGCAGTATCAACAAGAACCACATCTGAACCATTGCGAGAAGCTTCCTGAATTGCTTCTTTGGCCACAATGGCAGGATCTTTCTCATAGCCCTTCTCAAATATAGGGATCTAAAAAGGAGAAACAATCAGGCTACGCTTTAAGTACCTTCTAAGTTCTAATGACAACTGTACTACTCATCAAGGAATATAACCAATATAAACCTGAAGTCTACGTGCATGAGTCCGCAGCTGCTCAACAGCACCAGATCGAAATGTGTCACAAGCAGCCATCATGACACTAACGTCATGCTGCAGAAGCCAGTAAGCAACCTACACAGTCACACAGAAAATAGACCATTTTGTTCTGGTCAGAAAGCATATCCTACATAAGAAATCTCAACCAAAAACTGAAAAAAGAGATAAAAAGGACACATCTTGTCTTCACCTTAGCTAGATTAGTAGATTTTCCTACTCCATTAACACCAACAAATACAACAACATATGGTTTCCTTTGCTCCTTGGCAGCATGTACATCCCTTAGTATGTCAATAGAGCGCTTAGGAGTCAAAATTCGAACAAGGGCTTCTTCCATTGCAGCCTGCATTGATATTTTTTTAGAAATATGCTATAGGTATGCTGACCTTAAAAAAGGCACATACAAATAAAGAAAAGCATCTAATGTAGATGGGAAAAAGAATAGAAACAAACATGCACTGTTGAAGATATCCTTGTAAACGAAGCGAGCTTTTTGCCTTCAAGACTTGCTGCCACTGATTCACAGAGTTTCTCAGCTATCTCTTCAGCCTACAAGGGCATATTCACACGTTGCAACAAATATTAACTGACTGGCAAAATTCAAAGGACCAGATTTTTAACAAGTTACATACCCAGAAAAAAAATTAAAATTGATTAATACAAACACATACCACATTCTTTGTCATGAGCCTATCCTTCAGAGCTTTCAAAGCTGGTTTCAAGTCGGACTTCTCCAAGTTAGCCTTTCCTGCAATACTGAGCACAAGGATTCGCATGAATATTAATAAGACTCATGTCCGTTAAGTCAGGAAACAGAAAAAAAGAATCTAAAATCAAAGAAAAATTTATAAACTGGTAAATACAACTAGGAAAATTTAATCTAAATAGACCAGCCCCTCGATTATAAAAACACTAGATTATAGGCTTGTGTTTTGCACGAAATTTGAGGTGAGCTATTATTTATGAATTATGAATAATGCAAAATCCTGTAGATTTCATATTATAGATAGAAAGGTATAAAAAAGACACAAATAATCACACTGGTGTGAGCAATTTCAAGTCCAGGGATAATTATCTCTGACTCATTTCTCATTTCTTTCTCCATTAATTCTCTGGTCCTACCCAGCCCATTCTGTTAATTTCATGTGAAATCCAAGTACCACAAATAACATTACAGTTTTTACAAGCACGGGAAAATATTCTAGTGATTTGAAGCATAAGAGTATCAATTGCATACTATAAGTACAGCATAGTGAGCATACATCTCATTATCAGTGTCATTCATAACAATAGTAATATTTAAAAAAAAAAAAAAACTAACAGTGTCACTCAATACTTAGATTTTATGCAATACATGAGGACCACCTAGTTTATGGCAGATTAATGAGACGGGAGTAAATAAATATAAATTAAACATAAAAGGGGTTCAAACAACAGAAAAATCTAAGAATCCATAAAGTCAGCTATTGTACCTCTGGAACATGGATGAAAACCAACCCTTCTTTTTAGCATCAGGCTTGCTGTCCATCTCCATGTCACCATCTTCTTCCTCACTTTCACTGCTAAAAATCTCTTCTTTATCCATCATACTTTCACCTTGATCAGCAGCCACAACATCAATGTTACTCTCCCCATTCTCCCCCACATGATCTGTATAGTCCAGTTTTGTTTCAGGAGGTGATTCTTCCCACACTCTATTTTTCTTCACTTTTTTCTTTGGCTCCACCTTTGAGGCTTTGCTAACAGTATCTGTCTTCTTTCCTCCTTTCGCTTTAAGCTTCTGAAGCTTATTTACATCAAAAGCTCCAAGATTGGAACTTCCATTCTCTTTACCGTTAGTACTACTATCCAAGTTAGAATCTTCACTAGCAACAATATAATTACTGGAGTGCCCATTCTCCATCTTATGCCCTTTGATATTATCACCATCCCCACCATCACTTTTCAAAGCACCTTCACTCTTTTTCTTGTTTCTTCCTTCAGGCCCATTCTTCTGTCCCTGACCTTGCTTCTTACTGTTAACTAAAGCCCTGCCAATGGGATTTGCTTTCTTCAAATCCTCAGCCCGAGCCTCAGCCTCCTTCTTTAACTGTCTGAAAGTTTCATCAAAATCATGATACGCTGTCCTTTTTGGATCGTAAATCTCTGAAAACTCACGTTTCACCATGGCAAGCAAATCTTCCACATACAACAGATGAAGGATCCGTTGATAGACAGCCACAAACACAAGGCCAAGCTCATTATGGAAGGTCCACTTGAGGGTGTAAGCTGCACCTGGGGCATCATAATTATATGATGCTGCACCAGATCGTTCCTCCAAAAGACAGAATCGGATCAAGGTATCAATTGGTGATCCTTTAAGAGCATTTCCAAGCTCTTTACAAGTCCAGAGGATCAATCCTCCTCTTGTAAATATTAGTAACTGCTCTAACATCTTCAATCACCTTCAAATACCCTGCAGAAAAAATCCAGAATTCACAAATTACAAAACCCATAAATCAACAAAAACCATAACATGAATACATAACACTCAAATCAAACAAGAACTCTAACAAAAAACAACACTTTAGAACCCAGCCCAAAAAATCCCCACTCTAAATCTTTGAAGCAGCCATATCTCAAGACAAAAAATCCCCACTCTAGATTGGTTAGGAGGGAAAGAAAATAGAAGAATTTGGTTTTGAGATGCATTGTTTCTTCCATGGATCAACAAGATGTAAATAGTCAAAGAGAAAATGTGCCCACTATTTCTTGAAGCTCAGAGAAAAACCCAAGAAAAATAACATGGAAATATAAAATATAATGTCCTGTTTGATATGAAAGATGACATTTTAAAGGGAATGACATGGGAAAAGAATGAGAATGAGAGGAGGAAAAAAATGCAAATGGATTTCAGAGAAACACTTGGTTTGTAAGAAAATGTAACAAAAGAATATAATACCCCTCTAAATCTCTCTCTATATATAAATATATATCACACACAGTCTCATTCTTCTTTAGTCTCCATGAAACACCACCCAGGACTTCTTCACTTGCTGCTACTACCGTACCCTCTATTTATCTATCTCTCCCTCCCTCTCTCAATTCTTCTTCTGCCAGCTATTGCATCAAAACTAATAAAGCCTTTTATGGTACGAATTTATATTTATCTAAAACAAAATGAGAAAAAAAAAATACCATTTTCAGTATTCAATTCTATTAGAAAACCCAACAATTCTACCATACAAGAAACTGGACAATACTAGTATGATCAGAACCCATCAAATTCTACACATGCATATAGCAACAAAACTTAATCGCTCCTGACCAAATTGGATAATTTAAATTTCAAACAGATAAAAACCCACATAATCATGAAACACGATAAAAGACCTAAATCAATCAAGGAGTGTCCACCAAACCCTTGCTGTGAATCAAAATCATATGGTTATATTCACAACATAACAGCAAACACAATAAATCAAAGGAGTGAAACAAAAAAAAAACAAAGACCATAACAGAAAGGTGTTTAGTCCAGGTCTCATGAGTAATGAAAGAACAGGATATTCGAGGTTTTTTCATCATCAATTTCACACAAACACTCCGTTGCTTCACACACAAAACAAGAAAGACATACATTCCAACTCTTCTTCCGTATTAAAACTACGGCTAAATTAACGTAGTTGATTAAATTTCAGTTGATAACCACGCCAGAGTTGGAGAATCGCTCATCCTTAGTCATGCCATTGCAAAAAACAGAATAAGATTCAATTACAGGAAAAAAAATTAAGAAGAAGACGAAGAAATACGGGCCGATTGAATAGAAGGAAAGATACGATTTTGATATGGAGATTGGTTGTTTCATGCAGAGAAAGTGAGATGAAAACAATGGCAGAGAAAAAGGATACCTGAGAATTGATGGAATAGTTCAGACAGAGACAAATAAAAAGGGAAATAAAAATCTAGTTGAAGCAGAAAGACAGATATGCTTTTATATGAACACGACGCATCCTTTTCCATCTAATTTCAAACAACATCAAAATATCATGTGCTTGGGGAAAAAAAAAACAAATACTCAATTATTAAATTTAAGGTCTATTTAACTAATTTAATTAGAGCAAGAATGTTAGTTAAGTCAAATGATATTATTAAAACGCCTTAACTACCTACATTTATCCCTATCCTCTTTCTTACTTGATTATTATTGATAAATATTAATATAGATAATTTAGAGGAAAAATTGGAGAAAAATAAAAAAGTCTTATTTTTAAGAAGAAGCTTACTTCCTTAAGTACGTTTTATGTTTTATATTTAGGAACTGAGTGAGTACCACTCTTATCCTCTTTATAAGTCTATATTATATTGTAGAAAAATTTTCATTCTTATTATAAAGGGAGAATTGCAAATAGGTCCCAAGCAAGAGAATTAATTTCAGACAGGTCCATTGACAACTCCTTCACTTGTTAACCAAGGCTATTGCAGTTGTTAATAGTTGTCATTAACAACTCCTTGGGACCTATCTGAAATTAATTCTCTTACTTGGGACTTATGTGCAATTGTCCCTATTATAAATCTATTTTGGTAGAAATTAATATCAGTGGTACAATTTTGCTTGTTAACAAATGTAAGAAGGAAAGAGATCAAGCATAATGTATAAAATATTGTTTAAACATTCATTCATAAATGAGGCTAAAATTAGAAAAACTTATTAATTTAAATTATTTTTAATGGGTTAATACATTTTTTTAATGCACAGGAATTAAGTAATATAAATTTACAAGGGTGAATGTGCAGTGATCACAATAAAGTTTTTGGCGAGCAACATTTGTCATCATTAAGGGTACATAAGTGCAAAAAAATACATAAACTCTACAAAAATTGGTACAACTTTCACATTTCAGTTTGAAACTGACTGGTGGAAAGATGAAAAGTGGGTCCCACTACTTTCTTAAAATTCCAAAATTACAGCATTACCCGGATGAAATGTTCACAATTTGGCAAGGGTAGGTAAACCAGAAAACAAAGTGAGGAATGAACAAGAAAGTCTGAGGTCTACAGTCTTTTCCTTTCTTCTTTGCAAAATGCAAATGAACACTATGTTACAACTTTTTCAGTGAATTCCTAAAACTACATAATTTCTTCTTTGCATCCCATAATATGGGATCTGTACTTATCCAGCTCACCCAATACCTCCTCTTCCGGCCGATAAATCAGATCAATCATTCTCCATATCTGCATCATCACAATATGAACATCATTTAAAATATTACCAAAACATTGTCAATTTGATTCAGCAATTCATTCAGAGGAAGCAGAAGAATGTCATAAATTGTACGTACTCAAGCTGACTTATGGTGCAGTCTGAAAGACAAAAACAAAAAGTATCTTACCTGAAGGGTACCACCACCTCCAGTACTTCCACAATCATCTGAGACACTAACAATTGTCCATGGGTCAGAAGCATTCCAATGGAAGTCAACAACCTTGTCCCTGAATGAATAAGCACATATTAGCTGCGTCGCATTTTATTTATTACCCAAAGAAAGAATGTTATATTTATCAAAAAAAAAACAAAAAACAAAAAGAAAGAAAGAATGTTATAAGGTGAAGATATCATTGCCAAATGCCCAGAATGCCAGTCCTATATCAAAATAGTACTAAAATGTCAAACCCAGTCCTATTATTACAACACAAATTCCAACCCAACTAGCTAAGGAATAAAGATAAAATTTGCAATTATTGTCTTAGATGGCCTAAATAACATTTAGAATATATCAACACATATTAAGTTCATACCTATGCCCAGCATGTCGAAAGAATAAACCAGGAGGGGCGTTGGGTATTTTTGGACCGGCAGAATCTGGCTTTTTACCAACCTAAGCAAAAACACCAGAAAAGAAGCCCAAATACATAAATAATGCATACGATGTAAGGAAACGAAAATGATTTTTGTATAGGTAAGATATATTCATTCACGTGTGGAGGCTCTTCCATTCAGCAGTTAAAGACTTAGTTTATACCAGCCACATATATTCAAGGTTACAGTCACTGTATATAAGCTTACAATTTCCATTCTAAATATCCATTACATGAAATGCTTGTGAATGCAAAAAATGTCAGTTATCTTAACACTTGAAAGATGCCCTTAATTTATTGGCCCAAACAAAAAGGTAATGTCCAAGCCCAGGAACTAGATTAAATTAATTGAAAATGCGGTATGCATTTCATGATGAACAAAAAAGGTGTTGATGGACAAAATGAAGCAACCCAATGAGTTTAAGACTAAGAGTTGAATTATTCAGACCTTCTCATGATCCCATATGTTTACAATGCCATCTTCAGCAGCACTTCCAAATACAGACGACTTATCGGGACACCACTGAAATAGATACAATAATTGAAGAGTGACAATTACAACCGAAATCCCAAAACTGGCATGCATTTGAATAGACCAAAAAGAAAATAAACGAGAAGACATGCATTTGAAAGCATCAAATTAACTTAAATCAATAATAGGCACTGTCTCAATAATCACCTGTACACAGAGTACAGCTGCATCATGACCCTCAAATTTATAAACTGGAGACCCAGCTCCGCCGTTGGTAAATTTTCGACGATCAAACATATGAACTGTATTATCAGCAGAACTGAAGCCAAAAAACCAAAAATTAGACAGAAGATCCAATAGTCCTATGAAGTGCTTTGGCATTTGCACAGGATAAGCAATCCAACTACAAAATTATATCCACAAAGAACCGAAAAAGATAGCCCAAAAATAATAAGATCATAGTTTTGACTCCGGAACTGTAAGATAAAATCATTCAATAGGAGGCAGGAATACCCAGTCAGAATAAAATTAATATCATGAGGACTCCAGTCAACACAATGAAGATCTCCATTATGCGCCTTCTCAACCTGCTCAAAACAGAGGGGAAAACGGCATAAGAAAAAATGAAGTAACAACATATTCATATTTGAACTGTTATTTTTCTCAAAGAGTTGAAAGGACAAAACTTGAGTTGATTACAAATTTAAAACTACAAAAAGCGACATGGTAAGCAAGGCCATATCAGTATTTTGAGTATGAAGACAAAACGGCAACTTCAGTTCAATCAGTAATTACCAAAAAAATTTCTAATGCCACCAAGTTCTAGATGCAGCACATCAAAAGAAGAACAAAATACAGTCAAAACAGCTATTTGATATAAAGATTAAATCAGTACTCTCCATACCACCTTGACTTATATTAGCTTGTTGGCATGTTGTGCTTCTAAACTTCTATTCAACAACAACAACAACAACAAAGCCTCATCCCACTAAGTGGGGTCGGCTTCTAAACTTCTATTCATTAACCAAAAAAAATATTTAGAAGAATGGATGAAAGTATACTTTGAATGCTGGAGTAGGCCCCAACCGTGCATCCCAGAGTATGAGGCAAGAATCATCACCAACACTACAGAACTCGTTCACACTTCAATTCATACAGAAAATTGAGGAAGAAATCAGAAAACAGAATGGAAGCATGATGAACTAATCAACAACAATGAAAAACAAGACAAAATGACAAGGACCTCAGCAGGTCTGATCCCTTAAAATCTGAATGGCAACTGAATCGGATTTGAAATTTTGAAATTACAGTCCATTTTTCAATCTATTTGGAAATAATTCACTATTTTAATTAAATGAGGATTTTGGATAACAATAAATTCTAATATCACAAGTCAATCATAGTTAGCAACCAGAATTACTTGTAGAAAGTGAGATTAAGTGCAAATGATTTCAGTGGATAAAAATTTTATAGCTATGCATAATGGACACATAAAATTGAGTAAAGAAAGAGAAATTACCTTGATGGGCAAAATTGCACATCCTCTACGGTGTCCTTGTGTCCCTTGTATATGCCCCGTGGTCCGACAGAAGGACCTTCTGTAGTCTTCTCACCATTCCCTCCAGCCTTATTGCCTTGTTTAGTATTAGACACTGCTTCAGCTGCTAGACTTGTAAAATGATCATGAATACTCCATAAGATCACACACTTGTCCTTGCCTGTCACCCAAAATTTTCACATAGTAAACAAAATGCAGTGTATAGTATACAAGATAATTACCCAGAAAAAGAAGAAACTTATATTCATCAGCTATATAGACATAATCTATTGTATCTAAAGAAGCTGTATTAGGCCTTTAACCTCTTTTTCTTATTAAATCAAAAAAACTTTTATTCCTTTTTGAGCGTCACAACGAGTACATGTTTTCCAATGTCATAAGTTCATGACAGCATATGAAACAGTCAATTCCTACTCCTTCCAGACACAAAATTGAATCAGACCTACCTTATGAGTTTTAGAGTTGAACATAGGATTCAAAATCTGGCTGCTAAATCTATTTTAAGAAAATAATATTTTCTAATTTTAATAGTCACATATCAGCCCCATTTTGGGCCCCATGCCCTTCATATAATATATTAATAAATATATATATATAAATATATTATTTCAAATTTGAATTTCAGATTCCAACTTCTACTCTTTTTTTTTATTTATTTAAACTCCACTTTTTAATTGTTGTTGTCCAATTTTAAGCACTGATGTGGTAACTGAGTTATACATTTTCTATTAAAGCCAAACAGACCAAGTTGCAGCATTCAATAATATAGTGAGCGCTCAATTTAAACTCCTATGTATATGGCACACAAGTTATTGGCCACTGTAGCTGCATTTGAACCATATAAATATTTTCCTGTCTTCTCTTTCCTATACACCCCTTCCCAATCCCCAGAGAGGCTGTATTACAAGGTTACTTTGAAATTTGGCAAGGTTTGATTCACAAAGGTAATTCGTACAAATTCAACCACACATCATTTGCATTAAGGGAAAAGCTGGTGGCACTAGGCTGCACCATCATTGGCTGTTGTTTCTCTTCTAATCCTTGAAATAGGAAACCAATGCCGTATAAATACATAAGCAATGGTAGTAAGGCCAATGTCAATGGCACTGAAGGTCACCACGATAATCTGCAGCCTTTAAGCTCATTTTGTAGCACAGAACCAAAAAGGTGAGGGTCTTTATAGGATGTTTAGACAAGGATAAAGTTGAAAAGTAGTTTAAATATTTAAACAATGATGAAGTTAAAAAGTAGTTTAAATATCATAGCCATGAGAAAGCAATTAAATAGACTCCTACCTCCAGAAAGAACAAAGGGTTCAGTCGGACACATAGCCAGAGCAAATTCAGCATTATCTTTATGGCCAATCAATGTCTGCAAAAAGGTGCGACTAGGATTTCAGTTGCCCATCACATGTATTGAAATTTCAAAAATCAACTTGATGAATGAGACATTTCATGTATTAGATAAATTACCATTCTAGAAACGAGAACCAATATGTAGTTGCAACCTTCAGAGTTTTATAGCAATGAAAACAATAATTAAAATAAACTTGTTTCTTGCCATTAAATTTTTACATTTCAAACAAGAACTAACCAGATCTGGACGGGAAGCAGCAACTCCCAGGACAGCATGGCGATTAGCTTGAGTTTCAACATTCCATATCAGTACCTGTTTCATAAATGGAATAGCTTGGTTCCTCCATCAAATTTACAATAGCTCACAAATCACAAGCAACAAAGTGAAAAATATAAGATACTAATTTGACAGGGAAAATGGAAGCACATAAGTATACGTTTACCTCAGGACTATCCGTGTGGGTGGCCACTATCTTACTGTCTTGAGGGAGTTCCCTAATTCTGTTCACCTAAAAAAATACAATTGGCAAGAGGCATTCGTGTTTATGTGGTTACTCCTCACTACAACCAATTTAAAACAGAGAAAGAACTAAGGCTTAATGATGGCCTTTGCCATAAAATTTCTCTATCCGCTGAACTCAATGCATATGTGTGTGTGTAATTTCCTCGTATTTAAATTTCTTATGATCAAGCCATTTGAAAGTTGCATGCACTACTCAGATCATTAGAGTATTTTATGAATGCACAAAAAGGCATAAAAAAATTTTTCATATGACTTATGTGACACTGAGACAGTGATAAACAGTAAGAAGCAGCTAAATATACTGAATAGGAAGGGCTTCTAAAAATAATCCATACCTCGCCAGGGTGTAAAATAGTCTTGTACTTTTTAACAAAGGGAGAACGTGATTCTTCATTGAACTGAAAGACCAAGAAAAGCACAAAGTAACTGGCAACAGTTTAGATACTAAATTCACGACCATTGTTAGAGATGTTAATAACATCATACCGAGGCCTAAGATTTCAGCAAGGAAATGATCCCAAACGATCGCAAAACAAAACAGTAAACAAAGCGCATGGAGAAGGGGAAATGAACTAACATTACCTCTGATATATGCTCAGCTGCCGCGACCCTAGGTTTTACAACCTCACAATTTGCTATAACAAGAGTATTTGGTACACTCCCATCAGTCTGAAAGGAAAAGGAAAAAAATTAAGCAAACCAAATAGGACAAATAAACTTAAGATTTTCTCAGAATAAATATAATAATTCACAGCAACAGAAAAAGAATACACACATGAGAAATCTCCCAGTTGTAACCATTGACAACTTTAAACCATACTTTGAAACACACCATACCGATTTTACAGGATAATAAAGTTCCAAACCTTGGCAATTAACTCTCGCATCAAACTTCAAGGTTTACAAATTCCTATAACAAGAGTATTTGCTACACTTCCATCAGGCTTTTTTTTTGGGGGGGGGGGGGGGGGGTGTTAAAACATAACATTTTATCAGAACAAACATGATGAAGCGAAAGAACAGAAAAAAGAATACCCACATGAGAAATAGCCTGGTCTTGACCATCGACAACTTTTTTTTTTGCATTGACCATCGACAACTTCAAAACATACTTTAAAACACATAACAAAGTTTCAAATGTTGGAAATTAACCCTCACATCAAACTTTCAAGGTTTAAAATGTGCTATAACAAGATTACTAGGTACACTCCCATCAGTCTGAAAGTAAGGGTGGAAAAATTAAGGAAACCAAATTGGACAAATAAACATAACATTTTATCACAATAAATAATACCCACATGAGAAATCTCCTGGTTTTGACCATAGACAACTCCAAAGTCCAAACCATACTTTAAAACACACAATAAAGTTTCAAACAGGCGGAAGCATGAGACAATGGTGAAAGAGAAGACGAAGAAGAAGAAGAAGGGTATGTATGTATGTATGTATGTAAGTAAGTGATGTGAATGTGACTGACATATTCAGAGAGATAGAGACGTTGACGGTTCTTGTAAGTAGCTTGTTCAAGCTGAGGGCCCCACCTGGAAAATGAAAGAGAAAGAGATGAAAAGGGGAGACAATGTATGTAGTATAGAAGAAAGTGAATGAAGGGGGGAAAGAGAAGAGAAGAAGGAGAACCTGCAGGAGAGAGAGGGCCAGACGAGGTTGTGGTTGGCGAGCCAGTCGTAGAGGACAGGGATCAGTGACTTCCATTGACTGTACCTTTCGTCCACCGAAGACGATGGAGGAGGAGGAGGAGAAGAAGACACCTTGCCGGAGGAATCCTTCATTTCCCGCCAGAGACTTCTTTTTCCCGCCTTCTTCTGCAACTACGGCGGTGGGACTGTGAAGGGTGTGACCTTCTTGTCCCTATCGCAGGTCATGCCTGATGTGCTATTTTTCTCTCTCATTATCTTTTAAAAAAAATAATAGTCCCTCGATAGCACAAATTTTGAATTGTTTTACTGTGAAATATATAACAGCACAACCTTGAATTATCCCATCATTTAATATAATATCTGTGTTTGGGTTAACGATTGAAAAAGTGATTTATATAAATCAAATTATATAATGAGATTTATGTTTGGATTAGCTGTAAAAAAATGACTTATAGATGATTTATTTTTTATAAACTAAATTATGTAATGAGATTTATATTTGGATTATTTGTGAGAAAAATGACTTATATGTAACTTATTTTCCATAAGTGACTTATAAACACTTTATAAGCTCTTTTTTTTCCCTTCTACCTAACCCTTTTTAAAATAACTTAAAACAAACATATCCAAAAGATAAATTTCCCATAAGTGCTTTTATTTAAAATAAGCATTTATTTTCCCCAAATAAGCTGATCCAAACATACTGAATGCATTTTTTCCTATTTTACCCCAACTCTTTTTCATACTCATTAATACACATACCCCTCTCCCCTTCTCTTTTAATAATTTCATCATAAATAAGGCTAATATTGAAGAAAAAAAATCTTACTTCAGACATATTTGTTGTTTTTAATTAACAATTACATATTTTTTTAAGAAGCGCAATTTGGCTAGCCGAGCTCTTATAATAAAGACATAGTCAACTAATTTAATTAAATTAATGATGTTAGTTATATTAGTTAGTATTGTGCGTTTTTTAAAAAACAACACAATCATCTTCTTTTATTTCCTTATAGTATTGTGCTTTTTTTAAAAAACAAACCAATCATCTTCTTTTATTTCCTTCTAGTATTGTGCGTTTTTTAAAAAACAACCCAATTATATTCTTTTATTTCCTTCTACATCTCTTAATTGACTATTGTTGTATATGCATCAATAGAGATAATTTGGGAGTAATTAGATAAAAATTATAATTAGGTCTTATATTTAGGATTAAGACCGACTATTAAATAAGTCTTATATTTAGAACATGAGAGGGTATGTTTTATCGGAGGGTGGTTTTGTCATTTCTTTTAAACTTAAAAAAGAACCGGTTTAAGTTTTACATGTCCGTCCCTTCAGAAATTTAGTTCACCTTAGTATCCTTTCATATTTTGAGAGCATTTTCCTCATATTTTTCTCAAATTTTTTTAGTGACTTATAATTCATACCCTTTAATTTTGATTTGGTAAGACCCTTTGAATCGTTTATCATTCAGTCCATGATATCTTTTCCAACTCAATGGGTCATCATCTTCAGACCCAAAAAAATATGGGTCGTCATCCTATGTGGTAACAACGGATGATAAAATTTGTTGCCAACTCGACACCACCACATGGAGAACTTGAGAACACGGATGGTAGGGGGAAATAGAGTCGAGATGAGATGGAAATAACAAGGACATTGGCGTAAAAAAATTGAAAAGATTAAATATTAGATTATTGAGTGAGTTAAAAGTTCAGAAATTCCTGAGTCCTGACACAAAGGGGCAATATTTGTAATTTATCCGAAAGATTTTTGAAATGATGGTTGTATATGTATAAATAATGTGATTTGTGCTATAGGAAAAAAGTTAATACAGTGTTTTTTTTAATTTATATTTTATATTAATCAATAATGTGATATGTCATAAGAGGATTATAGAAATAACTTTTAACATCATAAAATTCCAACTCAGGATTGTTGCATACTTTGAATACATGATTGACTATTAAAAGTATTTCTTTCTTCTAAATATAAGACTTATATAACTAATTTAATCAGATTAAATATATTAGTTAAATTAGTTGATATGATATATTTCTCTAAAACAACTCTATCATGTTCCTTAATTAGCTATCTTCTTTTATCTTACTTGATTATTGTCTAGGGAGCATCAATATGAGTAATTAAAGGAAAAATTGACAAAAATTGGAATATACACAACATTTATGACTAAAATTAACTCTTCAAATATGTTATATGAAGGAAGGTAGTGAAAATTTCAGAACTCATTTATAAGAAATATGTTATTCCCTCCTATCATAAATATATGACCTTATTACCTAATTTAATAAGATAATGTTATCAGTTAAATTGGTTAAAATAACATGATATTACTAAAGTATCCAAACTATCTACTTTTATTCTCACCCTCCCTCTCTTGTTTGTTTATTATTGAAGAGTATCAATAAAGATAATTTGAGAAAATATTGAGAAGAATTAAAAAGAGGTCTTATATTTATGACCAAACTTATATCTCCAAATAGGTCATATATTTAGGACCGGAGTGGAGTATTTCGTATCTTGCAATATTCAAATTTCTTTTTTGTGATTTGTTTGTATGTCCTTATTTATCCCCAACTGTTTATGACTGCTTAAGCTTTATTTTTCTAGATATAACTGCTAAAATAATTAGAGGAGAAATTATAATTGTGAAATAAAAATGTAATTAATTCAATATTAAGATTAAAAAAGTTAGATTATTAAAATAATGATAGAAGATCCTTTACGCCCCATCTATCTATCTATCTATTATACATAAAAAAAAATACCTTCCCGCCAAATCCCATTTCTATTCTATTCCAATGAGAGCCGTGTGCTAGTGGTCAGCTCCTGACTCATTTCACTATTCATTAGCCGATTTTAAACCTCCTCTGGCTGCGTGCATCCACCTAGGACAATGAGTGTAGAACAAACTCTTCTATACATGAATGAATTTCAAAATTTGAATTTCCAATTTTCCCTCCTTTAAGGCTTATAAAGTAGACAACTGAGCATTTCCCTTTCAAATTCAAACTTCCACTGAACAAAGAGGCGGCATTTTCTAAATGCATATGATTCTTGATTCAAGATGCCTCTCATCCCTCTTCAGAATCAGAACCTAAGAAGATTTCTCTGTTCCAGTAAAAGGTTCGGATCTTTAACGTTATCCCTATTTTAGAAACCCAACTTGCGAAGGTTCGTTTTGAGAAGGTGTTATTGTCAGAGATCCACCCTGCCTACCTCAATTTCAGTATCACCCGTTTGATTCTAAACTTTGCCAAGTTTAAACAGACAAAGCAAGTTCGAGGGTAGTTTTGGCGCGGACGATGAGATCGAAGGTGTCTCCGGGGAGGGAGAGGTTGAGACGGCGTCACATTCGACTTGGTTGAAGGGCGTGGAGGAGAGGAGGAGGGAGGCATCGCAGTCATATCCAGACAGTCGTGGAGGAAGAGGCGGAGAGTGGCGGCGAGCCGGCGGCGAAGGTGGCAGAAGAGATTTAGTTGTCAATGGCGGTGAGAGGAGATGAGGTTAAGTCACTAAACTTTGTTTTGAGAAGGCATTGTTGTCTGTTCATGTGATCCTCCAATTTGTTCATGTGACCCTCACTTTTCTTCTTTCTACCACTCTCCCCTGTCCCCTCTATTTTTTGTTTCATTGCACGTGACCCTTTCCCTTCCTCTTCTTCTTCTTCAATTTGAGCTAGTCACCTCATGGACATCATCCGTGGGCGGTGGAGCCTATATCAAAAACCCTATGCTTCAAAGGTGATCTCCTTCTCATTTTCTTTCTTTCTTTCTTTTCTTTTGTTTGTTTTTTTTCTTTTTTTTTATTTGGTGTTTGATGAATGTTTTGTTGGAGGGGATGTTCTATTTATTCTCAATCTCAAGCGCCTAAAATCCTTTACCACTAAATTTACAGCTAGATGGAACGACAGAATCAAGCACCACAGATGCGATTTCGGTATTGCTTGCCAATCCTTTACCATATTTTTCCCCGGAGCTTTCTCAGATCATTGTCCAAAGTCTGGATCTCAAGTAAAGCTACAGATTCATGTGAGTCTTCGCCCTTTACCTTCTGCTAAAACATTTGTTTGTTTAGTTTAATCTTTTATAGGTAAAGCTTAAGTGTTCGATTTTCTTTTTCCTTTATGATGTGGGACTTTATCTAACACGATTGGATTTTGTGGTTTATGAACTAGGATTCTTGAAATTACCCTCTCTAGGGTCCATGCTCTAATTTCCATGGCTAATAGTTGGCTCTAATTCAATTCTTGAAATGTGCCTATGCCCTGCTAACGTGTTTTTGCTTATGCTTAGTTTTAACTTGACTAATGAAGGCACAAGAAATTACCCTCTCTAAAGACTCCTTAATGAAGGCACAAGAATGAATAAGAGATGGAGGAGGGTGAGACTCTTTACATCCTCTGTTCTAACCCGGTGCAAATCAGAGCCAGTAAGAACAACTCAGAAAATTGATGTTGAGGTAAATTTCTGGAATAAGAGAAGGTCTGGTTTCTCTAATTTGTGATTTTTATTATCTTCTTGTCTGCATAAATATTTAATTATTCATTGTTTCCATCAATGGTCCCTGATCTTTGCTATCTGAAGGGATTTCCTTTTTGTTATTGTATATGTGAAGTTGAGTTTGATGTTTTCCTCCAATTAAATTTCAAACACAAGGCTAATAATATAACATGAATGTGGCAATTTTGATGCTTATAATTATTTTTCCTGATTAACTCGATATGAATGTTTCAAAATTACAATGAAAAAAAAATAAGTATATGACACGTGAAATGCAATATAACTTTCATTTTCCCTATGTCATATCTCCTATATTCAAAGACATACATTTAGCTAACCCCAGTAAGATGAGGAATAAAAAAAGGAAATCCCTTGCACTTTTAATATGATGGTATATGCAGTAGAGGGGTAAAATCATAGTGCCGAACCTGATTTTCAATATAGAAAAGCATTTTAAATCTCCTATAGGTACCCATGCCTACTTTTAAAAAAGATATTTAAGATTTTAAAAGATCTGACTTGACAGCCTCTATAAAAATATAAAAGTAATGTTATACACTTTCTTTTTTTTTTGTTCATCAACACAGATCGTCACTTTTTCTAATACAACTGCTTTTTCTGCTCATGTTTTTCAACACTGGGCACACTTTATCATGTTCGAGTAAGACTAATTTTGTGTTTAATGTCTACTTCATTGACAGGACGTTTCACCTAACTTATTCTCATAAGCTCAACCATGTTGGCATTTTTTTATGTTTTCAAACTGTCCTATCCAAACCAGTTGGGGATTTATGGTTTCCTGCTTATTAATGTATGCAAGCCAGCATATTGTTAGAATGTATGTCATCAGTTAAATGTCATGAATGATGCCTTTTGTTATGTCAAATAGTTATAGTTGCACACTCAATATCATTGGAACTCTATTTAATATGTTCAATGTTTTGACACTGTCTTTAAAATTCATTGGACAATCCAGAAGCAATGGCTTACAATTTTCCAGTACTATGTTGTTAGTTTACTTCTATAATCAGCTTCAATATCAACTCAGCACTTGATAGAATTATCATTTCTTCTATTAGGCAATAGGTAAGGTCGTGCATAATGAAATAAGATTGTCTTTATAGTCCTGAAAGTAAATAAGTTTGTCTTTATAGTCCTGAAAGTCCTATATTATGAGCTAGAATATGACCTATGTTTCCTTGTGGAAATCTATGACTGTCTGCTATATTTTTTATGCACTTCTTTTAAAGATCTGTTTTTTTAATGATGTTATAAGTTGCACTAGGCCAAAAAAGCATTAATTTGTATTGACATTGATTTAATTGGAAAACAGAAAACATGTATGTGTTACAAATTAAGCTGTGTCATCTTTAATTCTAACCATGTGGCATAGCACACTCTACATTTTTACTCAAAGGTTGTATGGCCCTGTTATGACATGTGAAGGTTAGGCCTTCTTTTGCGTATGGATTAAGCTATTTATCTTATTCCAAGCAGACTAAGGTTGTAGCAAATTTATTTTAAATTGCAAATTGATATGGTGTCTAACTGAATTTTTCAAAAAACAGAGCTCCCTGTTTTAATTTAAAATAAATTTCTCTTTTCTCAAATAGACTTGAGGTTGTATTAGTTGAAGTCAAATTGTCCATTTTTTTTGCTTCTATATTATGTGTTATGTTCTGTTCCTTCTCTGTAGCCTTGATTATCTCCCTCATGCTTAATTGCTGATGTAAATTTGGACAGCAAAAGATTAGGACGCAGTCAAAGAATCTTTTTGACATAAGATATGTCACAATTTGCCAATCATTTTATGTTTCTCTACACTTGGGCAAATAGAAAATCCAACTGAATTACATGAAATAGATAGTAAGCATTTTTAATAGTTAGCCTCTTTTGTTAGGTGACTCAGTAAGCGTGTAACACAGACTAAACACAATCCTATTATTATTGATTTGTATCACTGTTTGTGCACTATTGTTTAAATGTCTTATGGCAAACCAACTATGCAGGTCAAAAGGAGTGAAAAGCATTGAGTAACTTGCATCTTTTTAGGGAAATTTCTCTGGAAAGCAGGTGAAGCATATATGTCATCGTGCGGCAAGTTAGAGTTTGATTGTTGCTACTGAAGGTATGATTATTTTACATTTTTAGTTCATATATTTTCGTCCTAGGATGCTAAAATTGAGTCAGTTACAATGCTTTATTGGTCTTATTGTTAATGATAGATGTGCATATTCCATGCCTTGGTAGGTGTATTGGAGGAGGCAGTTGTTGTTTCGAGTTCAACATGAATGACAAAACCATTGGTAGTGTCAATGAGTATGACAAACACTCTTTAATGATCGCATTGCGTTTTATCCTTGAAATTCAGTAGCCACGACAACTTGCTAAGAGTAGAATAAATGTGCAATGACCTTATAGCTTTTGAAGTGGTTGTACATAAACTTGCCGCTTAAGTAATTGCCCATTAATAAATTATGTTAGTGTGTAACTTTTCAAGTCTGTTTACATCCCTTCAGGTTATTTCTGCATCTCATTAAGAATTATTATTGTCTCTCACGCTTTCTCTTCAATTGAGTAATATGGTCTTCACAATAAAAGAAGCCTAAGGTTTGATTCAAGTACATGGAAAGCTCTACTCAATAAGCCTAATAAGAAGAGAAATATCTCTTCTACTAAGATACTTCTCTAATTGTTTTAATCATACATTTGTAGAGATTAGAAGATGAGCACATCATCATTTGATGGGAATTTGTATATACTTGATTGTTACTCATTTTATGGGAGGTAATTTTTCTCATCATTTTGAAATTTTAGTTTCTTTATTTTCAGTATTTGTGTTTTTGAAAATGTCTCTTAGAACCATTATCTATTTGATGTCTAGAGTCACTATGTGTTTGTCTATTCCTTTTTTAAGTACACCGCCGTTGGATTCAAATCTTGGGTGCATGAAGATGTAAGTTGACAATATCAAATGAGGATTCCAAGGCAAATGTAGTGCCGAAAGCAATAACGCAGAAGTAATCTTTATTTCATTCTAACCAAAAGGAAGTAGCACATTAAGATTGCAAACTTAAGCAAGTTGTTGTATTGGATTTATGTAAATTCAGTTTCTTTAGTATTCATGAAATAAATTAGAACTGGAATTCATAGTCTCTTTATTTTATTACATTATGGATCTAAAGTTAAGTGGAGATTTGTTTTTCACAAGTTAGATGTGACCTAGGTTGTGTTTTTCTCATTTTTTATGTTTTCATATGAGAATCTCACATTCACCCTTACCTTAAAAAATGGTTAAGAATTTTATTTTAAAAAACAAGTAAATAAATTTAGACGGTTAGATATACATAGTTCAACACTACAAGAGAAAAAGGAGAAAGTCATTCATTTCTTGATGTAAATGTGGAGATGGGGTCTTGAGAAGAAAATACATGACAAAAGGCAAGTTCATACATTGAGAAATGTTGGAACAATTTGATGAGATGTGTTTCACTTACGGACTATTGAAATTTAAATCGATAGTAAGATTGAAAGGGTTTAAAATAACTATTCATCATAGTAGAGGTACTTCCATTAATACATTACCATTATTATATCATAAAATATTAAACAACTTGCCTAGATTTCAAATTTTTAGCTCAAACAAGTATAACTCATCCTTTTTAATAAATATGGAGGGTAGGTTTTATGTATTTTAATCAATTATGTTTTCATCAATTATATTGTTTGTGTTATAATTCCTTTCAATAAATTAGTAAGATGTACATTTGTAGGCAATGGTCTCGGAAGAAGCCAAATGTTGTGATGGAGTGCTTTCATGTTGATTAAGAATTTGTTGAATTTCTCCTTCTAGCCTTTGCTGATCATTATTATGGAACCATTACAGATTATGTTTGCTATTTTCCATGGCACGGGATCATGTTCGCAAATGGATGAATTAATTAATTAATCAATTGTTAGTGACTTCAAGTAAACATTAAACATGAGGAATGCTCTGTGAAAAGCTATACTTAATTAAAAATATTAATTGAATTATCTCAATTAAATGGCATTAAAGGTAACTCTCCCGTGCAACGCACGGGATGTTCAGCTCGTTTGGTACAATGGAAGAGTTTTTTTATGGAAGAGAAGTAGAATTGGAAGTGGAACTGGGTTTTAAAACATGTTTGGTACAACAATGGAAGTGGGATATAATTTTTAATATTTACAACTAGAAAATACTAAAATGCCCTCCAAACAAAAAAAAATTCTCTCACCTTTACCTATCTTCATCGCCATCGACCACCCACCATGGTCGTCAGGTACACAACCAGTTGAACGCCTTTCATTGTAACAATACAATTAATAATACTTTATACTCATTGGCAAATTGAAGATGCTAGCACCAGATAAGTGAATGAAATCCAAATTGAGTAGAAAAAATATCATAAGCTTGAACCGAGAAAATCAGAGAAATCAAAATTAAGGAACCCAAAAAATTAGAAGCTTGAACCAGGAAAACCAGAGAAATCAAAATTGATGAACCCCAAAAATTAGAAGCTTGAACTAAAGAAAGTGTGAACCCATGAAGTACAAGAACAAGAAGCACAAGAACAAGAAATCGAAATCGCTTTCATTGTTGCTGACTTCCAAATCGAAATCATTAAGTATGACATCATGAAATCATGAAGGACAAGAGCAGGAGAAATCAAAATTAAAATCGAAGAACAACGGATTAAAATCAAAATCAACCTGCGCTGTCATCCTTGTTTCCTATCTTCTTCATCTTTGCCGTCATTATACTTCGTCGTTCTTTCTTGTTGTATACCTCGCCGATGACAACAGATCTGGGAGGTTGAAGACGAGGGCGAGAACTGAGGAAGCTCGAAGGATATAGAGATTGCTAGTACGTCGCCGCCACTAGTGCCACGCCGCACTTCGGCACCATGAGGAAGTGAGAGAGAGGTCGTTGGGTGGGAATAAGGAGACACATAGTTGAAGGTAAGGGGTAAAAATGTGAATTGATAGAATATATGAGGGTATAACGGTCTTATAATTTCACTTCTATGGAACTCATCTCAATTCCATGGGCCTACCAAAGGAACCCACTTCCATCATTTTTTATGGAAGTGGGTTCCATGTGGAAGTGAGTTCTTGTGTACCAAGCTAATCAATTTCCTGATTCCACTTCCATTCCTCTAGCTTCATTTCCAATAAACCAAATGGGTTATTAGTGATTTAACCTAAGTAGCGGACTTATTCTTATGTTCTTAGAATATGATAATGGATTTCGCTTGTAAAATACCCTCTCCATTCCTAAATGTAAGACTTATTTACCTAATTTTATTAGATAAATGATATTAATTAATTTAGTTAAAATCATATGATATTACCAAAACACACTAACCATACATCTTTATTCTCACATTCCCTCTCTTACTTGTCTATTATTAAGGAACTCTATTATCCCTCTTAACTGCCTTCATGTTATTGGTCTCTTATATCATACCCCCAAGATTGGGGGTGTAGTTTCCATGCTCAGCCAAGATAGGCAGAGACCTGCTCGTCCCACAGCGCACCGTTTTACTAATAGAAGAATCAATCTCAGCCGTCCGTGTAAAGTCCTTCCTACTAATCGATAATTAACCCCTAATAACCCATCACTATCCACCATAATCTCAATTAACAATACTAACTATGATAGGAAAATATTTTTCATACAATTCAACAACCCTATCATAGTTAAAAAAAGATCGTACTAATCATTCAAAGCGTTATCTGTAAATCCTACTTACTAATTATAATTAAACCACCAACCATTAAATTCAATTATATTACACTGCTAACTATGATAGGAAACGGGTTTTCATATGATTACAACAATACCCCTATCATAGTTAGAAAAAGTTCACCTAGGAATTCATATGATTATCCATGATAGAAAAAGCGAACACATATTCCAACAATCATACTATCATGGATAATTTAACCTAACTATGTTAGAAAAGGATTCCCCTAACATAGTTAGTAAAAACTTACCTAATTAACAAATACCAGTTGATTTAATCATGCTAGATAAGGAGCCTCCTGACATAGTTAATAAAAATCCACATTAAAAAAAACGCTAACCTCACAACAATCAAGCATTCCTAATAACCATGTTAGAAAAGATTCCTCTAACATGGTTATTGAACAAAACCCGCATATTGAATCGAATTTAAGCAATTATTAATACAGTCATCCAGAAATTAATATCAATCAAATACATAAACATGCGGAAGCGAATGCAAGCCTATATGTGGCAATATACAACTCCAAAAATAACTCTACTGGCCAACTGACCGATTCATGTGAACCGGTTGGCCTCGTCCCCTTTCCCTTTGCCCTAGTCAAGGCATGACCACCTGCAAAAATATAAATAACTACGGGGTGAGACAAACACGTCTCAGTAACTACAACTCAACTCAATACAAGAGTGAGAGTGGGTTAGCAGAGCGTCTAAAAAGGGTACCAGAAAAATAAGTTTAATATTTCATATATCACAGTCTTTTACAAAATAGTTTCAAAAATGCATTCTTCACAATATCACTAACAATCGTACTGCGGATCGTTAAGTTGTCCTTTACCACTAGGTGGACCAGAATGGAACTCGACGAGGATCTCAACCCGTACCCAGAACCATGGGAGAAGTGGAACTCGATGAAAATTTCAACCCACACCCAGCACCACAACGGGGGTAATGCTCGATGGGGGCTACCCATACCCAGCACACCGAAAGGTAGTACTCGATGGGGGCTACCCATACCCAGTACACCACAACAGAGGTAATGCTCGATGGGGGCTACCCATACCCAGCACACCGAAAGTAGTACACCACAACAATACCAATTTCACCAACATAAGCAACCAGGATAATACATACCTTATAACAAATCACTTGATAGTATTATATTAAAATAGTTATGATATCAAAGTACCCAATAGACTGATTTAATATAAAAGTAACATATGAAATCTATTTCTCATTATAAGCATATATACATATATAACTAAATAGGGATTTAGAAAACCCCGACTAACGTCTCCCACAATATTATAGTAAGATGAGAGTGGTTACCTGGAATAGCCGGAAAACAAAAAGAAAATACCAAAATGAAGAGTCTTCGAGCTCAGCTCGATCCGGCAGTGTCTACAATCACTAGAGAACATAATACACAAAGTGAATACATAATTCACGTCTGTTTGGCTTGATTAAGTTAAACTAAACTCCTATCAAGCCTATGACACTATTAATTCTCTATTATCTTTATCAAACCAAATTTCCCAACTAACGCTAACAAATCCACTTTTCTCAATTCTATCTCAGATTACAATTATGCCTATAAGAATATTCCAATTAATTTACTACAACTCTTTAAATCCATATACTCTATTAAACTACCATCAATTCTTCATTACGCCTATTAGAACCATTATTTTATCTCTAAGCCAAAATAGCTCATCATCCAAATTTCACTCAAATTTAACAATTCAACCATTAATGATCAATCCATAACAATAATTACCCTAATACCATTATTTCATCAATCAAAATCATCATCAAATCCGAATTCCTTTAACCTATATCAAAGATTCCAACATTTAAAATATCCAACATGCAATCCAACATATATCTCGACCAATTAATTTGTTTAGAATCATTTTAACTATTACTAAGCTCGTTATAACCATTGCATTCCCCACAATTCACCATAATCTCTGGATCCCTTCTTAAAACCTATATTACCCAAGCTTCACACAATTACACATCTCATATAGGCTCAAATCATATCTAAATTAGTTTGATTAAGTTTAGTTAACCCCCATTAAATCCCAAATCAAACAATCATCCTCAATTTACTCAAAGATATACAATTTCTTCCCTTTCTTGCCCTGCAACACTCTAGAATCACCCAAATTCTCTCACAACCTTTCTTAACCAAATTTTTTCCATCAACAACTCAAGCATAGCACAATTTTCTCACATTATTTATCTAAATCATCATCTCATATTCAACATATCTCATCACAACCTCCGACTTCTCCAAAACACCTAAAATCCCAAATTTTCAACAAAAATTCTAAATCAACTCAATAACCCAACCAACATTATCGTTGAACTCCAATAACCCTCTAGAATTCATAAATCAAGTTTAAAAGCTCATATCCAAAGGATTTCTTGTCGTAAACTTAGCTTAATTCAACTTTAAGCAAGCAAAATCTCACATAGGGCCAAATTAAACCAAATTAACCACATTACAATAGTCAAGTAGTCTAAATAAACATGTAGCACAAGGCAATTGCCCCAATCAAGCCAGAAATTCGAAAATAACAAACCCTAACTTTACTCTTTAGGAAAAATCAAGAAATAGAGCACAAAATAAAGGGAAAATGTAGAGGAGCTTACATACTCTCTAAGGCCGTAGGAATCACCGCCAAAAGTCGCCGGAAAACGCCTAACACGTCGACCAAAACGTCGGCCAAAAACCACCACAACTCCCCCCAAGTCTATCTCAAATTCGCATGGAAAAAGGAAGGGAATAGGGAGAAGAAAAGAATGGAGGAACTGGGGAAGCCATGGCAGCTTCTCTTGCCACCGCCGTCGTCGCTGACGGCTTCGTGGCTGGCCGACGTAGAGAAGACGAGGGAGAGGGGGACGCAAGAGAGAGAGCGAGAGCGTGAGATGGAGAGAGGAAGAAGAAGCAGAGTGATCCGCACGGGGAGAGGGAGAGGAGAATAAATAAAAAAAATGAAATAAAATAAAGTAATAAATAAATAGTATAAGAAAGTTACTATTAGGCCATTAAATCCTTAAATAAGATATATTTCACTTAGATAAAATCCTCTTTTCACTTCCTAACAATTTATTCTAAATTCCCACTAATATTTTCTCTCAGTATGATCTCTTTTGGGTTTAAAGATAGTTCATTTAAATTCTAATTTTCCGAATTAAGGAAGAAACTAAGCCTTTAAAAACCCCCAAAATACTTCTAATTTCTTTTATTTATTTATAAAACTCTCCAAAATCGTTAATAAATCCCAACTTAATTCTAAATTACCACTAATCCTCAATTAAATTTTTGGGATGTTACAGTCCGTGCTTGTTTGATCTCAGCCATTGATTTTCTCCCATTCATTAACCCATTAAAAACTCCAATAAATCACAATGTGGACCTGAATCATGACTGGAGGAGGCAGAAACTTTTGGAGGGAAAAGGGTTTCAGACTTTTTGCCTTTGAAGATTGAAGATGGATTCAGATTGAACAAAAAAATGTACTTCTTCCTTTCTTCCCTTCTGTTTTATTGTTTGTTTAATGTGTGTATATATACAAACATAAGTTTGAAACTGATGTGTAATTCCTATATTAGTGATTGAAACATACTCATTGGACAATGAACAATTAGTTCTTGATGTAACTTATATCCATTACTTGGTCACTTGCTGGGGGATTTGCGTTGAAGGTGTCTTGATGTGATGGAAGTCCATTTGTAGTTTTTTCCTTTGAGCATCAATCGGTTATATTTTTAAGGATTCTGCAATATATTACATATTTGTGTTACTTGAGTTGTGCACACAATGAGACATGGAAGGGTTTAATGTGGGTTTTTATTTTTTTATTTAACCTATATTTTAGTTCTTGCATTATGATATTGTTAACAACGAGCATTGACTTCCCCGCGCGATGCGCGGGGAGCATGTAATTAAGTCACAAACCACAATCAAACTTTCTTGTACTAACTATAAACCACCTCCTTTTCAAGTTTCTTCGCAATCTTATACGAACACAGTATTATAATGCATGTTTCCTAAAATAACTGCAATTCCAACGTTCATAAGCAACGTCACATAACAATTTGGACCATACAAACCACACAGTACTACCACATACTTAATGATTGAGTGAAGCCCCTCGAATAATGGTACCTTCTTCACACAAATAAGTTACAACTGACATAACACCATACATATACTCCCTAAATAATCTTCCTAAACACCTCCTTATATACAACATTAATTGTCTTCCCGACGGTGCTGTCACTACGTGTTGGGACATATATCTTCAACCCTTCCATGCTTCTCACTCTAGACAATGCAACATATAATTGACCATGTGTAAACACAGGTTTTGACAAATAAACTCCGACATTCCTAAGGGATTGTCCTTGACTTTTGTTTATAGTCATTGCAAAGCTAAGGTTGATTGGAAATTGTCGCCTGCGCATATTGAAAGGCAACCGACTTTCAGATGGATTCATGTCCATCCTGTGTATGAAAACCTTTTCATTTGGATGTGAGCCATTCAATGTGATTGCCTCAATCACATGCTTACCAAGTTTGGATATTCTTAACCTAGTACCGTTGCACAATCAGAAGCTTGATCTATGTTGCGCAGCAACATTATAGGAGCGCCAACCTTCAAACGTAGCTTATGCGGAGGTAAACCAGAGCTATGTATAGTATTCAGAAATTCTGTTGTGTAAAGGCTATCAAGGCTATCACAATCTTCCGAGGACTTGCAAACGGAGTCACAACTAAGAAACTCATAGAACTCCCCTGGTAGCAATGAGCACATGTAATCATTAATCTGATTAACCAAATCAATGGTGGGTGCAAGGATTGCTCTATCATTAAAGTATTGGTTATTGTCCAAGTTATCGCAAAACTTGGTGTAAGTAGCAGCAACAATTGCTTCCAATGGATCTGTAGATGGAGCAACCAACAAAGGTTGTGGAATATCAATTTCGTAAGCACCATCGGATCCCTCACCTAAATTACCATCTCCAACATCAAGAAGCCATTTGCTAAACCATTGTAACCTTCTCAAATCTTCTGAAGAACCGCCACAAGTCAGTCTCATGTTCTTTGTTAGATGGAAAATTGTACAATGATCCCATAAATAGGAAGAGCTTATAGTTGCATTTACAATTGATGCTCTCGTCCCTTTTGGTATAACAGGAAGAATTTGTCGGAAGTCACCGCCCAATACAATACATTTACCCCCAAATATTCGATTCGAATGCATTATATCCTTAAGAGTACGATCGAATGCTTCGAGACAAAAACGTTGAACCATTGGTGCTTCATCCCATATTATAAGCTTTGTTGCTATGAGCAACTCAGCTAGAGCTGATTTTTGACGTATCGAACACAATGAATTCTCATTAATCTGTATTGGAATCGCAAATCTAGAGTGAGCGGTTCTTCCAGAAGGCAACAAAGTCGCAGCAATACCACTTGATGCTACAGTTAAGACAATGTTCCCTGCTGAGCGCAAAAATGATGCCAAGGTGTTCCATAGAAAAGTTTTACCTGTGCCACCAAAGCCATGTACAAAGAAGAATCCCGGGGACAATGACTCAACTGATGCAATGACTTCCTGGAATATTACACGTTGCTCAGCATTCAAAGAATCAAAAAGTATCATTGCTTGCTGTTGAAGATGATGCCGATCATAACTCATCTCTTGTAGGATTATATTGTCGTATCAGATGTATCCATAAGTTGTTCTGTGTGCAGAATTTACAGTGTATTGAAAACTATACACAATCTAGGTGATAATCCAAAACATTATACTAATAATAAGGTGAGGAGGCAAGTAGCTAATGTTGTCATAGGTGTCTTGAACCTAAGTTAGCAGGTAGGAGAGGGTCTGACACTAACGGATACATTGTGAAACAAAACAGAGGTGCATGTCATATGTATCTACACAGGCTTTTTTAAAGTATAAGAAGCTTTTGCTTACTGTCATGTTTGATTTATGATGTTTCGTATAAGCATCTCAAATGTAGGCATTACAATAAATTGCTGCGGCAAGTTCTGTACGAAGTCATTAGGGAGGAACTGATGTTATGCTTTAGTTACTATGGAATAAACTGGAAGTGACCTACGTCTGATTAGTAAGAAACGAAATGAAGAGTACTGCTATCTGTTGGTCATTGCACTGTTCACAAAAATTGATTGTGTTCATTTGAGGACGTTCAGTTACCTTGGAGTAGCTGTGGACTTACTATGTCAACTCTTACTGACATGCATGAGGCTTTTTTAAAGCTGTGAACCATTTGCGTGCTACGGCTTCGTTATGAGTGATATCAGGTTACCGCCAAAGCGAACTGAAAATGCATTCACACTCGATTGACGAGTTGTCAGAAAGCATTGTGATTTGATGATATGAGAACAACGGTGCTCACTGTAGTTACGGTTATACAAAAGCAAAATAAGGAGTACAGTTGTATCTTCAGCCTTACACTGTAATTATAAGTGCATATTTAAGATAAAAGGAATCTTGGGGTTCACATATCTTTCAGTAGCTGTTAATATGTCAACTCTTAGTGACATGCTTGATGTGTTTTTAGCTGTAACCCACCAAGAGTACAACCTCAATTATTTTTTATGGTTTCGTGTGTTCATATGTTATAAAAAACGTAACACGAAACTGAAAATTTTTTTGGAAACTGATATAAAGAAGAATCTTGAAAGGATTTTGCAGGACAAAAGTATATCTATCACAAAATTTCCATTAAGTAATGCATAGTTGTCCAGAGTTCCAAGGATGTGTTTAACCAACAGATAATAATCTTCGTACCATTCTGAATGAATGTTAGGCTTGAAAATTAATGCAACCTCAAAAATAACTGGCTATAAAATGGATGTCACAATAGGTCATTTAGATAATAATGTCTGGGGTTAGGCCAAATTCGTTTGAAATGAATGAAGATCCTGCAGGTTTGCGAGCATTTAGTCTTGACGAACTACAGGATTCCATTCGTCGGTGGAAAGCTAAAGGAGTACGTTCAATTCGCATCATATGTGGTCCTATTCATTGGTGGAAAGATTTCAACACATCTAAAGGGGAGAGAGAACTGCACATTGAAGAAGGTATAGCGAAGACTGATGTATTCGAACTATTTTATCATAATGACTATCATCTATTTACTTGTATGTATGAAATGTTAAATTCAAATGGTCTCACCAACCGTGAGTGGGATATTGCCCACTCATGCTACTGCACCAAAGAAAGCAGGTTCCACGCCGTGATTCAAGCTTTCACGCCACATATTAGAGTAAGGAAAAATACATGCACTACATGCGGTAACGAAGTGGTTACCCTCTTCAATGGTTGGGTTGCTTGCTTTATGAAAGTATGGCCAGATTGCAAATCTATTGAAGAGAGGAATGGGTGTTTCTTTTGTCGATGCTATGAACAAATGGAAGGGGAAACGCCCGTCAGCATGCCAAAATTGCCCAAATCAATTGAATTAGGAACAGATTTAGGCTTTGTCGACAATGGATACCAAGCCTGATTTGAGTCCATTGGCTTGGAACTCAAATACTCAGAGATGTTTGATCCACGTTTAGAGTTTGCATGCATAAAGTAAGATAGTAGATACTAATGTACCAAAAGGTTGTTTCACCTTATATTAGGATGAGTTTGAGTCATCTAAATATATAGTCTGTTTTTATTTTATCTCTTCTATTTCAGTTTATTTTAATCAATGTCCACCAACTATAGTGGGAAAAAATAGTTCTTTCCATCGTTTATGTTAATGAGCCCTTATGATTTAATGAAATATGTAAGAAAATACATATAAGAAAATATTTGTGTAATATGTTTTTCTCTGGACGGTAATCTTTTGCCCTTTCAATCCAATTTTCCCAAGAGAGGAAACAATTAAAGCTGGAACGAACATACATTAATATAACTGGCCGGGCATTAAAACCTTTACATTCCTAGGGTCATACTTGAAACGAAATTCTAAACAACATAATCATAAACAACATGATAAGTAAGGGAATTAAATACAAGGGTGCTGGAATACAAATTTATCTTAAACATTACAAACAAACCATAGAAATAGATTCATCATGACTACATAATAGGAATGCACGAAGATGAATGGGCAGGACTGAGACGATCCAACATGGATATGCGCTGATCTATTATCTCTGGAAATTCTGGGTTGAAGAACACCCTTGTTGCGTTACAATATGAGTACAATGCAGGTTCGCCTACATTAGATGTCGGTGCTGGTTACATCTATATACATCATAAAAAATAATGATGAAACTCAACGAACAGTGGGATAAGTTAAGACATACCCTCAGGGGTAGCCCTAGCTACAGCATAATGGACAACAGTAAAGACAGGGTCCAGAAGGCGTACGGCCTCATACTGATTCATGGCAAAGTCGGCACACAGCCCATACAATTTGCATCTCAACACCTTTCTTACGCTGCGTATAGGACACGTAAACCAATCAAGATTAAGCTGATAATTCATATGTCGTGAATGGAGTTTCTCCAAAGACTTCCAAGAAAAATAACCATGACCAAAAAATGATTGGGAATTATTAGGTAAAATCACTCACCCCATTGACAACACACCATTATCCTCAAGCAATACGGTTACCTCGCGAAAATAGATCCCATCCAATAGTTCCATCCCGGTATCGTAGATGGATACCAAGAAACCACACACGTCTAAGGCAAGAGACACAATGTCAGTATGGTTCTTAAAAGTACATAATCCAACATCTAACTAACATAAAGACAGAAGCACTCACCGACTAAACCACGACCAAAGGCAGCACCAGTATTGACATGCGGGACTGTTATAAGATCAAAGCAATATCGTGGCATATGAGAGGACACACGTACAACAGTGCTTAGAAGGAACTTAATGTGACAAGTATGACCCTTGTCGGGGCCATTGCTGCACACCATAAACCTTGAAATGCTGAATGAGCGATCCTCCGAGAACATCTCGTAGAATTGAGAGGTAATAGTTTTGTCATCAAAGATGATGAGGGTGCGTGTTTTCTACCAGTTCAGACATGTCAGTTGGGTAAGTAAGAAATTAGTGATAGCATAGTACATGATATAACAGTAAGAGCTACATCGCACCTTCTCATAAAAAACAACTACATGAATCGCGTCTTGCTCAACCATAGGACGGTGTTTGCCAAATGGGTAACGGACAACGTCTTTGGATATCACCCTCTCAACCTTTACTATCAGCTCCTCCATGCAAACACCTTCTGAAATATCAGCCAAGTACACACGTTCTCGTGTGGTTTCCATTACTTCACAGTCCTGCAAGTCATTTTCAAGTCTCATAAGGAAGGTAAAAATGTTGGACTAGTTCAAGAGAACAATTAAATATAAGTACCTTTGCCTCATCGGTTGGTGTTTCCATTGCCTAAACTTCTTGAAAGTTCGTTGGAAAGCAACAAAAGTTAGTATACGATCAACAAAATAATAAAACTAATGAAAGAAAGTTTGCAATCCTAGATAGGCTTACTGTGGTGGTGGGACCAGAGGCTGTGTGGACGGTGGAATATAGCCCAGCCTCCAAATATATAGCCTCAATGGTGAGGGTAAAGTGGTGTAGAAATTGAAATTTGAATTATGATTTTGGCGGGAAATCATGATCTCCCCAATCTTTTTACTTAGCTACAGTAATCTGTGAGAAGATTTGGAAAATCGAGGCAGAGGCTGGTGGAAGAGTATTAGAAGAGATATTGATATGATTTTTTTTATTGAATATAGGGACCACATAATGGAAGATGAACCTAGACTTGAAATAGGGAAAGAATTTGAAAGTTTAGATGAAGCATGGAATTTCTGGAATGAATATGGGAAGGAAATTGGGTTTGGAGTTAGAAAGTATAATGGAACAAAGAGTAAAAAAGATGGTTCCATTATTACATATAAGTATATATGTTGTAAGGAGGGTGTTCGGAAAAAAGATAAAAGAGAGACAATCTATTCTAGACATCGGCCAGAGACTAGAACCAAGTGCGAAGCAAAAATGATTGTATCTTGTCGTGATGGTCAAAAGTTCAGAATTACTAAGTTTAATGAAAAACACAATCACCCTCTTCATACACAAGAAACAAGGCACCTGTTACCGTCACACATAAATTTATCAGAAGAGAATGCTCGTGAAATTGATCTTGCAGAAGAAGCTGGGCTTGAACCCGTGGAAGCATTTAATTTAATGAGTACATATGCTGGTGGTCAAGAAAATCTTGGTTATACTATGGTAGATGCAAAAAAACTATCTGATGAAAAAAAGGCGAAGACATATGAAGTTTGGGGAGGTTAGGCGTCTACTTGAATATTTTCAAAAGCAAAGTGCAGAAAATCCTTCATTTTATCATAAATACCAATTGGACATTGAACTACGCATCACCAATGTGTTTTGGACGGATGCTCGTATGCTACAGGATTATGCATATTTTGGTGAGGTTGTATCATTAGACATAACATATAGCACAAACAAGAACCATCGACCCCTTGCACTCTTTTCTGGTTTTAACCATCATAGATGTGTGATAATTTTTGGAGCGGCCCTATTATATGATGAGACCATTGAGTCTTTCAAGTGGCTATTAGAAACCTTCTCGGATGCTTACATACGAAACAAGCCTCAAACTGTTTTTACCAACCAAGATCAAGCTATGGCTAGAGCATTAAAAGAAGTGCTTCCTGATACAAGGCATTGTTTGTGCACTTGACATTTGTTGCAAAATGGCATTAAACACCTTGGAAACTTGATGAAAGGAGGCTCACACTTCTTGACCGACTTCAAGAAATGCATGTTTGATTATGTCCAAGCAGATAAGTTTGAAGAAGCGTGGGGTGAATTACTATCTTCTTACAATGTTCATGAAAATGGGTGGTTGAACTCCACTTATAACATTAAGGAGAAATGGGCCAGGTGCTATATGAAGGATGTTTTCACACTAGGCATGAGAAGCACATAAATTAGTGAAAGTGTGAATGCTGATGTGAAGAGATGTACAAAACCTAAATTAGACACCAATCGGTTCCTAAAAAGGTTTGACAAAATTGTAGCAAAGAAACGATACAAGGAAGTCCAACTTGAGTATGAATCATTGCAAAAGATACCAAGGATGGTTAATCAAAGTGCACCCATGTTGCTTCAAGTCATACAATCTTATACCCCCACTGTCTTTGACATGTTCCAAGAACAATGGGACCTCCAATTCTCTGTGAAGTTAACTGAATGTGTTGGGAGAAAATCATTTTTTGTATACACAGCTCAAATGATAGGTGAAGAGGGGGAATGGAAAATTGTGTTTAGCCCCGATACACATGAAGTTTTTTGCAATTGTCGGAAGTTTGAGACCGTTGGGATAATGTGTTGCCATGCATTGAAATTATATGAGTCCAAAGATATAAGAGTTATGCCGAAGCAATATATTCTCAAGTGGTGGACCAAAGAAGCTAGAAAATGGGTTGTACGTGATATCAAAGGAAATGAGATACAAGTAGATCCTAGACTTGACAGAACAAGAAAATACAACCGACTAATGAGTAGAATGGTAAGATTGGCAACAAAGGCTTCTAATACTCTTGAGGGATTTACTCGTGTTGAGAGATGTATCATTGAGTTAGAAAATGAGATCCCTGATGGTAATGAAAATGATCCTCATGAACCAATCATAGAGCAGCAAAATATGCCAAAGGAATTCAAAAAAAGAGAAGGAAAATCAAGAAAGAGACGCTAAAAAAGTTGGTCAGAGAAGAATAGAAAAATAAGAAGAGAAGTCATATCGAAGGTATTACATTTTAATTTACATACAATGAAAAAATAAATTATTACTTATTTTGTACTTGTATCTATTTTTTGTAAGATTCTCAAGATGCTTCATCATCTAAGAAGAAATGTAAGAAAAAAGAAGAGGCTTCATCACAAAAGAAAAGAAGGAAGGTTGATACAATAGAAGATAGACCAACTCAAGTTTCAACAATTTTATGCTTAGAAGATCCAATACAACTTGCACAAACACAAGATCCACCATCACAACTTTTTTGTCCACCCTCTACATCACAGTCATTTACAAGCTTATTGATGGTATGAATCAATAAATTGATTACTACTAAGTTATATTTTGATGTTACAAACACTAACATTTGCAAATGTAGGCATAAGGCACACAAATTTCATCATTTGAAGCCATAAATCTTATGGCAAACCACACACAAGGTAATGTATAAAAAGTAGATACACATAATTTGCATAGACATAATATTTTATTCTTTTCAATAATATCATACAATTTGGTTCTCATACATAATCTCTCTACAATCTGGTTTTGTACAATCTCTTTACAACTTATACAACTTACAAGTCTAACTAAATACATAATTTTCCCTTCATACAGGATGGTGAAATACACATGGTATTGTTTTTGGCTTTTGGTGACAGCATTGCACAGGACAGCTATTGAATTTTGGCTTTTGGTGACAGCATAGACTTCATATTTTGTCAACTTTGCTTTAGTGGATAGTTTCTGAATTTTTGCACAGCAGAAAGGACACATTGCTGTATAATGGTGTTTGCTTTGCTTCAATCCTCTACCTGAACCACATATCCAAATCAATGTTATGCAATTTTTGTTAGTTTCCAAGTGTTGTATGTCAAACTATCAAATGGATGTATTGCCGTCAAGTTGATAAAACATAGATATTGGTCTGTAAATAGATGCTGTAAACAGGTTATATAATGCCAGCATGTGAAGCTTTCTTTCTTTTCACCTACATTCACAGTATAGGAATTACAATGAATACACAGTGCAGGAAATTTAGAAAAACAGGGACATTAATTGGTCATGTCATTCAATATCTGAGAATGGCAAAGTTAAAAGTGCAGAAAGGAAATCAAAATTCACTCTAGGAAAGAAATATACAAGTGTTGACACTCAACTTATATTATGGAATCAATGCATCTCAGTCATGAGACTAACCTTGACAATGAGTGACATTGTATAATTCAGTCCCTGAGCTTTTTGTAGTTGATAATAAACCATTCTATTGAATTAAATTGTAGTAGCAGCCTACTCTCTGTAACATGATGGCAGCCCCACAGTACAATGGACTGAAAGTCATGAAAAATAAAAAATATCATAAGCTATCCTTTTTAGCCAGCGATGAATGATGATCAGATTAATGAATTACTAATTGGGTGAATGTAATAAAATGCTTTCTTTTTCTCCATTCTTATTGGGAAAAGAAAACAAGAAAATGGGATAACTTAGAGATTCTTGGTCAGACTAAACCTAAAGTTCAGTTTGTATAATTTACCTCCAACTTTGGACAACTTGTGGCAATGGCAAACAATGTTTGTCCATGATAACTGTAACACCAACATTCAGATGTTCTAAGGATTTAGTTCTCAATATCTGTTAGAATAATAGTTAGAAAAACTGAGACATTAATTAGCCTTCAGAAAGAATCCACCCAATTTAGTTTTAATTTAATAACATTAAAAGATGCATTTAACTGCATACCATTGGTTTCAATCTAGCAGAATTGACGCCTAACATTAAAAAAATGTTTCATAAAGCTATTAATTTTTATCAATTTTATGTCCAACTTTCTTTCCTTTTTTTTTTGTTTGGGGCTCTTGAGACTATGCATAAAGTCGAATTGTAAATAACACACAAAACATAGAGATCCTGAAAATAAAAATCGCACTCTACACAATAAGAAATATCGTACTATCAGGCCACAAATAATCAATAAGCAAGATTCGTCTTAAGCTCATATCTTACAAAATTTCCAAGCTAATGAATAGAAAAAAAAAGAAGAATATGGAAAAAGAAGAAAGAACCTGTGAGAGAATGATAGATCTTAGGGTGCCTGGCACTGATCGATGAGGAGGGTTTTGGGAGGGACAAGGTCGCTTGGCCATTGAATACAGGGCATAAATAGCTTCAGCAAGTGGAGGAGACTGAAGATTGGCACTGAGACACTCACCTTCCAGGCACCGAACTGGAGGAGGTGAGGAAGTTTAGGATGGTATTGAAGGAGAACGCAGCTTTCGATTTGGGTAACCATGATTCCCACTTTGGTGAATTTCATGCCATTGTTTCAGTGGATTACCAGAAGAGGCTGAGCAAGATCGGTGGACAATGGGGTTGGATCTAGAAAGGGAATATATTTGTGATTTAATTAAATGGGAGGAAATCAATGGCTGAGATAAAACAAGCACGGACGGCTGAGATTGATTCTTCTATTAGTAAAACGGTGCGCTGTGGGACGAGCAGGTCTCTGCCTATCTTGGCTAAACATGGAAACTGCACCCGTAGGGAATAAATATCTCATCTACCAGTTTTATCTATGATTTCGTTGATTCAACTACTTGTAATGCATTATTTTTCAAAAGCAGGAGATCAACTAAGTTTGAGTGGAAACTACTTGAGCGTTTAATCTATTGAAGATATGTTAAAGAAGGTTGCAAATTATGCCTCCAAGACTACTTCCTAATGCATGGATTATTGATCTATTTTAAATATTCTTATGGTCAACTTTCCTACCTTTCAAACATTTTCTTCTACTTTGAAAATTACTGAATCAAGCTCTGCCTACTAATGATTTCCCAAAACCCAAGAAGCATCATATGAATGTTAGTGGGCCCTCCCCTTTGATTGCGTAGATGAAGAGATGTGTACTCCCTCCCGTCCTAATTATAAGATCACTTTGACTTTTTTTTGGAGAAATTAATAATGTAAAATTAATTACTTTAAATTGTCTTTAGTTATTTTTTTCTTCAAAAATAATTTATTCTACTATTAAATTAACCTATAATATAATTTCATGTGACATATGTTATAATTTAGTGGTCTAATTTGCTTCCTCAACTTCCAAAAAAAAAAGTCAAAGTGATCTTATATTTAGGACCGGAGGGAGTATTTCTTTATGTAAACTTATTCTTCTTTTGGTTGCTTGATCACAAGATGGCAAGAATGATTTGCTTTGAGGACTCATCACTACTACAAAATAGGCTTTTCACGTCACCAATTAACGTCACATAATTATAAATGTGACATGGAAAAAAAACGCGGTGGCATTTTTGTAATTAAGTTGCAGGTGGAGGGAGTTACAACGTCACACTAACCTTAAAGTGTGACGTTGAAAGTTTCAACGTCACACTTTAAGCATTTGTGACGTTGTATGTTTAAAAATGAAAAAAATAAAAAAATTTGCTTTAACTTTCAACGTCACACTTAATCTAAGTGTGACGTTGAAAGTCAACAGAAAATAGTTTTGAAATTTTTTTTTAAAAAAATTAGTGACTTTCAATGTCATAATTAAATTAATTGTGACGTTGAAAGTCACAGAAATTTTAAAAATTTAAAAAAAATTGTCCTTGACTTTCAACGTCACAGTTATATGAATTGTGACGTTGAAAGTCACAGAAATTTTAACAAAAAATATCCGTGACTTTCAACGTCACAATTATACCAATTGTGACGTTGAAAGTCACAAAAATTTTAAAAAAAATTATTCGTGACTTTCAACGTCACAATTTATGTAAATGTGACGTTGAAAGTCACAGAAATTTTAAAAAAAAATTTAAAAAAAATTATCCATGACTTTCAACGTCACAATTTATGTAAATTGTGACGTTGAAAGTCACAGAAATTTTAACAAAAAATTAAAAAAAAAAATATCTGGGACTTTCAACATCACACTTAATTTAAGTGTGACGTTGAAAGTCTTAGAAAATATTTTTGAATTTTTTAAAAAACAATTTTGTGACTTTCAACGTCACAAATAATATAATTGTGACGTTGAAAGTCCCCCCCAGCTCTCTCCCGCGCCCCACAGCTCTGCAAATCTCATACTTCCTTCCTTCCACAGCTCCGGCCAACACATGCAATAGCTGATCCGAGGTCAGGTGAGCATCCTCTTCCTTCATCCTCTTCAAGTTTTGATTTTTATGAAGTCTTTCTAACTTCAGATCTCAAAATCCCATTTTGTTAATGATAAAGGTGTTACCGCCGCTCGTTGCTCCGGCGCCGATATGGAATCCGTGAAGAAATGTATGTTCCATTATTCTTCAACCACTGTGAAATTTCTGTTTATTTTCTTATTCCTTCTCTGTTTCGTTCGAATCTGGCGGGGACTAAAATTTTGGGGGTGATAAGTTTAAGAGTAGAAAGCAATGATTTGTGTTTTGCATGTTGAAATTTTGGGTGGTAAGTGACTTTGAAGATTTCTGATTTTCCTCTTCTTCCTTTGCTTCCTATGTTCCGTTCAGTTTCTTTATTTCCCTATGTTTTCTGCTCTGATTCAGTGATGAAGGAGAAAGAATTTTTGTAATGTAAGTATGGTTGGTGCTTGTCTCTGGTTATTGCAGAATTCTACTCTGTTTGGGTGGTGTACAGGGACAGAAAGTGTTGTTATGATGTTGTTCTTGTTGTAGTTGTGAGATGATTTTTGTCACTGCATGTTGATTCAGATTCTCCTATGCTCATATGCGATTCCTTGCTCTGCATAAGCCGATTGTTGCTCTGATTTGGTATAATTTGAATGTTCCTTGTATGCTTATCATCTAATTCTCTTGATATTTATTCTTACAAACTACCATACAATTTAATTCAATTCCACCCGTTTATATATTAGGCAGGGAACAATACAGATTCCTTAGTCCAATGGCCTTGGTGAGGCGAGATGATTTTAACAACGACAAGGCTAAACTGGAGTATGAGGACGAGATGCGGGCTTATGTCACACATCAAATGTCAGCGAATCGGGGATCTGTCTATTTTGCGCCTATTCTTCAAGAGTAAGTGTGATTATTACCTTTTGCCAACTTTTCATTATTTGCACATTTACAAATGTTATGTTTCTGTGTGGACATAATATTCTTAATGTTTTTCAGTAAACACTGGTCATTAGCTGTCGTTTGCCCCATACAACATCGTCTGGTTTGGTTTGACCCATTGCGATATAATATAACCTCATATTATAAAACCCTCTTATCTAAGTAAGTACTTTTAATGACTTTTTACTTTGGGCTACATAAATTATTTTCATGGATACGTGCTAATTTTAGTTCTATTTTAGGGGCATTCAACAATGGCATTTTGCATCAGAAACGGCGAAATGGATGATCCCATCGTGACACAAAGACCTAGAGTAACTACCTTTAATTTAAATTCATTCAATGTTAGTCAATTGAGATATTATTTATTTTGTTATTAATTTATACTATTTCTTGTGATTTATAAAGTGCCCCCAGCAACCGACGAATAAGGAGTGTGGGTATTACGTCATGAAGTATATGTGTGACATTATTGAGAGTGATCGTACCGGATCCTTTACACAGGTATAAATTAAATTCTTATCTATAGCTTGATACAATCATTATATAATTATATGATTTATTTATCTAACTTTGCAGTAATCATAGCATCCATTATTGTTGCAGTTTTATGATGGAAACAACTCATTTGAAGACAAAGACCTTGATTCACTTCGTGACCGTATTGCTCAATTTTTTCTTTCATTTGTTGTTGGTTAAAAAGTGATCATTGCAGAAAATACTTTATTGTCTAAACATGGAATTTTGTGTGTCTATATATATGTTTAGTTTGATTTAGTTATAATATAGCTATGTATACATGTTGTGTGAATAATGTATACTGTTGTTGATCTGCATTATATCTATTTCTGTGACATTTGCAATGAATACAGATTGGGAAACCAAAAGAAGTTAAATTAACCATCATTTTAAAAAAAAAAAATTAACCACGTCACAATTTAAAAATTTGTGACGTGGTTTCTCTGCCACACCAACGTCAATTTAAACTACTTTTGGACAAACAACGTCACAAGTTTTGTAATTTGTGACGTGAAAAATATGACTTTTCACGTCACTTTTTGGTGTGACGTTAAAAGTCCAGTTTTCCACGTCACTTGAATTTATGTCACACCAAAAAGTGACGTGAAAAGTCCAAAATTTGTGACGTGAAAACCCTGTTTTGTAGTAGTGCATCATCCTCCTTATGTTATTTGGTTCAAACAAAACGTAGCTCTACATGAGTGACATGTTATAAAACCAAGTGCATTAGTGAAAGAATTATCAACTATAATCAACCTTAGAAAATTGGCCTTCTCCACACAAAATCATTAACAAGGAATTACTAAAACTCCTACAACTAGATGTTTGACCAATTAATCTTTTTCTATCTGGCTGGGTTATAGTTTTTGCCAAGTAGAAGCAACACACGAATGTGTTTTGGTATGACATTATATCCTTAAAGTGCACTCCAATAATGCATTTTTCAAGTGCTAGTATTTATTGTCTAGATCAAACTCCTGTCACATACGCTATTTATGAGAACAACGACGAGTTCGATCAGAATTAAACACACTAAATAAATATTATATGTATTAAGAAGACCACTATTGACCAAATTAAACTCCTGGTCTTTCAACTTATAAAATAGTTTGGCAGGATGTCCTTTCTATGCATGTCAAAAAGACTTCTTTTGAATTAGTTTCTATTACTACTATTAAGAAAAAAAATGAAAACTTAGAGGCCCATGGTCCCTCCAATGCCCCCCGTTGAATAGATTTTGTCACATTATTTAATATAATATTCCCTTCGTTCCTTGTTATATTAGAAACAACCACATTTTATGGCTTACCTTGTTCCTCTTTATATAAAAAAACATTTAAGGAATATCTCAAATTTTTTTTGAAGTGTTTCCATTTTACTCTCATTTAATTATTCACATTAACGTCATTGCATTCACTTGCACTCTTTACCCACCATACACTCTCTCTATTCCACATATCTCTATTTTTCTACGGTTTTTATTCATTCTCTTCTTATAAATAAAGATATTTTGTGAAAATGGTAGTAATTTTTACATATTTATTATCTTTAACTAACTTTTTAAATTAGATATTTCTTATAATAAGGAATGAAGTGAGTAATTAACTATAACTAGATTCAAACCATCCAAATACACTTTTTAAATTAAATATTTCTTATAATAAGGAAGGAAGTGAGTAATTAACTATAAATAGATTCAAACCATCCAAATACTATGCATAACATTATAGCATAAACTTGCATATGCATTAAGGCCCATGAAGCACCGGAAACATAGCTAGTGTCATCCGTTTTAAATTTATGTATTTCCCCTTTCTTAGATGATGTACAATATATTTATCTAACTATATTAGATTAAGGATGTTATTAATTAAGTTAGTTAACATATCATGTTTTTTCCAAAACACCATAATTATATTTGTTAATTCTGTCATTCTCTCCTTTATTTTATTAATGTTGAGTGAATATGACTAAAGGTGATTTGAGAAAAAATTTTAAAATTTAAAATATTTATCAACTTTTTAATTAGGTCGTACAGTATTGAGGGAGCAGTATATAGATTGATGGTTGATTTTGATTACTCCAATTAAGGTTTGTATTTTAGTTGTTCGCCTCTGGCCCCTAATCCATTACACGTTGATTGCTAGAAATATGATTGATGAATAATGAAGAGAAAGAAATAAACAATACATTAATGGCTATGAAAAAGATGGTTTAATTAAACTCAACATGAATTATGCTTTGCTGGTTTGGTTTGCGCTGGAAAGGAGAGAAGGCATAAAGGTTATTTGAAGATTCCACAGATAAATAAAAGGAAACGGGGCAACAAGCATGTTTGGCTTTTTGTGTTTAATTAAGCATACTTTCATCAAAACCAAGTTTTTACCAATAACCTCATGATTTATTGTAATACTAGGCTTGCTTCTATATGTATGTGAATGGTCACGGATTTAATCCTACAAGCTTTTAAGCTGGTTTTAGCTTGCCTTTTATTATTGAAAAACTAGAATTTTAAAGTCGTCAGTGTAAAATCAATTATGCATCACACTAGTTGTTGAAAAAATTGTGTGTCGGTGTGTCAAAGAAAGTGTCTCTCAAGTATTATTGAAATGGAGATATATATTTTGAGAAGTTGTGTCCTTACAAAATTAAGCAGTTCATCTTGATTCTAAATTAACATTTGAATTCATGAACTTAACATAAGGTTATGATTGTTTAATTGAAGAGATATAGTAGTTCAAGAGGAGCCATCTCAAAGTATCACTTCATTGTCTATAAATAATTATAATCGCAACACCGTCCAATATAACTCATGAAAAGTGTAGAGAAAAGAGAAATTTAGAATCTTCAGTTGTCTCTCATTAAGTTACTTATCTTCTGCCAATTATGGAACCCTATATTCTTATGGTATGGGTTCATTTAATGACAATGTCTTTCAATACGAACTCAAACCATATTGTTTTCTTTATTTTTGCCGCACTCGTAGAGTGAATGGTCAATGTTACTATCATTCTTACATTCTAATTCAATGAACAAGCATTATAAAAACTATACAACCTAAACCTGCTAATAACAGCTAGAGTGCAACTTAGGACAAACAAACAATGAAAACAAATAGAGGCATATCAACAGGACCACAATCAATCAAAAGACTACTAGAACATCCTACAAGCAGAAAACAAATCAGAAAGCTACAAAATGAACCACTACTCTACAGTCTACACCTCCCAAATTTCGCTGCCATTTTCACTGTGTATAAGAGTCGGTTTAGACAACTTTTAAAGTACAAAATAATAATGGGAAAATTTCATTTTACCCCCATAATAAGGAATTAATCTCAGATTCCTCCCAAAACATTCTGAAATTTCACTGCACCCCCAAGGGACTAAAGTGAAATTAAATGTTTCAGCTAAAAGACCAAAATGTCCTTATTGAAAGAAGTACAAACGTTTTGGAAATTTCTCATATGTGCATTGGAAATTCTTCATATGTGTCTTGGAAATTTTTCATATGTGTCTTGGAAATATAGTTGTGAAATTTTGGATGTTTTAGTTTTGGATTCCATGATTTTTTAGACTTAAAAATACTCACATTGATGTTGAAAATAAGCACAAATGTTTTGAAAAGTTCCCTCATATGCGTATTGGAAATTTCCCATAAATGTCTTGGAAATTCTTCATATGTGTCTTGGAAATTCTTCATATGTGTTTTGGAAATCAGTACAAAATTCAATAAGGACATTTTGGTCTTTTAGCTGAAACATTTAATTTCACTTTAGTCCCTTGGGGGTGCAGTGAAATTTCAGAATGTTTAGGGGGGAATCTGAGATTAATTCTTTATTAGGGGGGTAAACTGAAATTTTCCCTACAATAATCTAGGGGTTGCTATTAAGAATACACACGATAATCCATAGTAAGGACTGTTTTGTGTATGTGTGTTTGGAATATCCTATACATCTGGATTTATGGGGTTTAAGACAAGTATACAAGAGAAATTTTATTGTAGCGTGCTTTTAGGATTTCCCAAACAGGCACAATCTTTCATGAATTCTGTGTTAGAATATGGCAGCTGATGATTGATCTTATTTATACGATACTTTAGAAAACAATTAATTTGGCAAACAAAGAGATAGAAATGATTTGACGCTAAAAAGGAGACTAAACACACAAAATGTTTTAATGTCACAAGACTATTTGAGAGTTAAAAAACAAAATGTTCTTATTGAATTTGTAACAAGAATTTAAGACATATATGGGGAATTTTTAATACATTTATTCTTCTTTTCATTAATAAAATGAGTATTTTCATGTCCAAAAAATCATGAAAGCATTCAACATTTTACAATTGGATTTCTAATACATATGATGATTATTCAAGTCTTTCCAATATTAACGTGTGTATTTCTAAATCTAAAAAATCATGGTATCAAACACTAAGCCATTTAACATTTTATAACTGGATTTCCAAAATTTATATGGGAAATTTTCAATATATTTGTACTTCTTTTAATAAGGGCATTTTGATATTTTATCTGAGATATTTAATTTCACTTTGTCACTCGGGGAAAAGTGAAGTTTTATATTTGTCTTGGGGAATCTAAAATTAAATTGCTACTATGGGGTTATTTGATGTTTTTCCTTATTTTTTCCTAAATTAATCTATAAATTCATATATAATCTAATAGTATACAAGTGTATTGTAGAGTTATAAATTGCATTTGTTATAATCAACTGACTTAAATCTACCCATTAATTAAACAACTTTTACATTAAAGACCGACCTTAGTTTATGGTGTATTTGGATCTCCCACATTTTCTTTACATGGCTTCACTCATTTTCATCTATTCAGAAAAAGAATTACAGGAATATATTCCAAAATTCACGTCACCCAGGCTAGATTAAACTTTAGAGGGAGTGTTAGTACATTAATAATTAAAAATTTAGAGTAATAATTTTCCATTTTTTGGAAAGGAATGAATGTCGTTAGATATAAAATGCAAACGTGTGATCCACGGCCGTAAACAACAGCCGAAAGGCAATAAGTGGGGCCCACCACAGGTAGTGACGTCCAATTAGATCGCACGTGTCGTTTCACGCGACTCTTGCCGCCCATATACACCGTCCATCTACAGACCCTTGCTTGCTTCCAATGTGAGAAAATCAAAATTAAGAACAACGTGGGTAGGCCAATGGGACCCACTGATTGGAGGCGGTGTGGGATGGGGTCCACTGCCACCTGGCTTCCCATACCTGTTCTCCTCGAATTTTCCATTTTTTTCTCCATAAATATAAGATTTAATTAATTTTTTAAAAGAGGTTGATATGCCACTTAATCTTAACATATTTTATGTGTTATTAGATTATATATTAATTTATAAGTTAAATAAGTCAGTTTAAAAAAAATTCAAACAAATAAACCTATTAATATCTTACTTTAACTTTCTTGATTTCTTAAAAAAGTTAACAAGATCTCTTTAATATGGAAAATAATAAATAATATCCATATTCATTAGACGACCCCTTTAAAAAACTTTAAATAAAAAAATAATATCTCCCATAGAATTTATTTAAATAGTTACTTATAGGTCGATAAGATCTTATTTTATTGAGAATTTTGTGTTTTTTTTTTGTTATGATGCACCAAAACAACTATTACATTTAAGGATCAATAGTTTGAATTTTATGTGAAAAGATTATGTTAAGAGTGGTAAATACTCAATTAGATTTGCTCAAATTTATCGTGATGATAAATGGTAGTATGGCGAACAAGTATGATTAACTCTGTTTTTTGTCCAGCTAATGTCTACTTTAATCATTTGAACTAAATTAATAATAACTTGTAATTGATAACTGATTCGGTCATAGCCTTAAGTTTTAAGATTAGAATGTGTTTGCAAAAAAAAAAGAATGCGTATGCAGATGAAATCCCAAGTCTCCCGATATCTGTGTGTATTTGACCTGAATCTTGAATGGTTTTAATTCATATTGTATGACAAGGTAAAAAAAAAAAAAATCATATTGTATGTTGTCATTTTCTTGGCCCCATAACCCCATTTTACATTCTAATCATTTTTAGTTTTAAAATCCCCAAAAAAAAATTATTTTTAGTTTTATTATATAGTAACTCAAAATATTTTCATATATAAGTAGAAAATATATTATGATTTTGCAATTAGTATATTACCATGAGAAATTCTTGTGTGAACCTGGTGTATCACGTCATTTATAATCTAGTCTGATCAATTACTAGTAAACACATTAGGTCTATTGTAGAATTTTTGAACTGACTTGGCACCCTATAAAAATCAACTAATTAATAAAACTAATTTTTTCCTAACTTATAAGATAAATGAAATATTGAAAACATGAGATTTAATTTTTTTATGTGCTAGTTAATCTTTTTAGGGTATTAAGTCATATTGAAAATTTCACATCACACCTTATATGTTAACTTGTGATTGGTTATACCATAAATAACGCGATACACCAGGTTTATACAAGAATCCCTCTATTGCTGCAAGAACAGTGGTATTAATTATCAATTTAAAAAACAATTATCAAAATTTTATTTCTCAAAGCTAGGCTGAAGCTACGACATCATTTAAATTTCTCTTTGTATAGCCGTGTGTGTTCGTATTTTTCCCTTGGAAGGATATGAGAATGTTGGTTGACCTCAATATGAGATCGTTCTTTCTTTTAATAATAGTCGAAATGATATTACTAATGTAGGAATATTTACGATACTCTGTTAAAAGTAGGACATGAATTTAAAACAGAGAAGGCAGATTGCTAAAAGTAGGACATGATATGAGATCAATCTTAACTAACTTTATGTAAGATAATGTCTCCACAAAATTTCCATCGACTAGTAGCATTAGCAAATTTTTTTTTTAAACTTCAATGCAATATCAAGAAGAAAGATATGAATTATTCTTTTTTTTTAAACAAAATTGTATTAATAATTAATTGAAACCAAATCATAACACTATTTGTACACAAACAACAATATACCCCGTTTCCTCTACAAAAATTTAATTGAGTTCAGTCTTAAGAGTTCATTAAAGTTAGATTGATAAAAGGGTTAATATAATTTTTGGTCCCTGAACTTTCATTCAATTTTGGTTTTGGTCCCTGAACTTTAAAATTTTTGGTTTTGGTCCCTGAACTTTCGGTCAATTTTGGTTTTGGTCCCTGAACTTTGAAATTTTTGGTTTTGGTCCCTGAACTTTGAGTCAATTTTGGTCTTGGTCCCTGAACTTTCAGTAACTTTGATTTTGGTCCCTCAGTTTAAAAAAAAACTTCAAAAAAAAATAAAAATAAAGTTGAGGGACCAAAACCAAAATTACTGAAAGTTCAGGGATTAAGACCAAAATTGACCCAAAGTTCAGGGACCAAAACCAAAAATTTCAAAGTTCAGGGACCAAAACCAAATTTGACCGAAAGTTCAGGGACCAAAATAAAAAATTTTAAAGTTCAGGGATCAAAACCAAAATTGAGTGAAAGTTCAGGGACCAAAAGTTATATTAACCCTTGATAAAATTATTGTATTGACAATATGTTCTGAACGTACAACTTATGAACTAACTTTTCATTAATTGGACCAAATGTAAGGTGAAATTAAGAAAAGAGCTTCCCTTTGTTGTGTAAAGTGTAAACCATGCTATGTAAGCCACTACAATGATGTGCAAGAGGAACTATTTAAGTGAATGCATCTTTAAAGCTGACCCCTAACTAACATCTTAAATTAGTTTGTCAGGAATGATGCTGGGTGGGGATGAAAGGTGAATTGCCTGGCCTTTAAACTTTGGGTGAACTTAATCCATTCTTAAATTTTTTACTAAAAAAGAAAAAAAAAGCATATGAATTCAAATTATTAAAATTGAGGAAAGTCAATGCCCTATTGATAAGAAAAAATAATTGTATTTTTGTTTATATAAATATGTGAAATAATACGAGTATTCTCTGTCATTGTGGATTATTTATTGATTATTGATATTTTTTTTATACATCATCGATTATTGATTTACTGACATTGATAGATGATGATTAAAAGAATTAAAATCACTCGTGTTTATTTTTCAATATAATTTAATACAATGCATTGAACATAAAGATATCAGATCAACACAGCATTTGAAAAAGGTGGCATTTTTTCATTTTGGGATGCATAAAAAAATAGCAAGAAAATAAAAAATCTCAACGAATTGTTACACTGAATCTCAGAATTACGGAAAAAGATGAAATCTTGAACGCCTAAAAAAATTTTCACCACAGTGGAAAAAAAGGCATTTTTTTTTTCTCTCTTCACACAATCTCAGATTTCGCGTTTTCAATCAAAGGCACAAACAGTCAATCTTACTTTTTAAAAAGCCAAAGCCAAAATTTTTAGAAGACCCCTTCTGAGATCGCAATATCGTCTCTTTCGTACGATCTTTTCTCTGCTTCAATTCGATCTCCTTTGTACATTGAACCCATTTCAATCTCAATGGGTATGCGTCTTCTTCTACTCTCAATTTTCTTATCGATCTGTTTATGCGTCTGATTCATGCATTTTTACGCACTGATAATTTCAACTTTCTTTAGTTATTGATTTCTGTGAATTTTGAATAACTTGTGATTTTGATTTCCATCCATCTAGTGTTGTTTCTTTAAAATAGATTATGAATAACTATAACTGAAACTGGCGTTTATTCTTGTATGCGTTTTGGGGTTGTTCTTTAAAGCTCTTGTTTTAATCTGATCATTTTCAGTTTAAAGCGGAAAACTTTATGAGGCTTTTGGGTTTTGGTTTGATGCTAACAATTTTGACAATTTGATCCATAAGTTGTTAGAAGCTTGTTTAATTATTTTTATTTTATAATGTTGACGATTTTTTCCCCGGTCTTTCATTACTTGTGAAATTATTGGGAACGGATTGATGAATGGAGTTATATAGTTTCAGGATTTAGGAACCAACAAAAAAGTTATGAAAAAAAAATCTTTATCTCTTATAAAGGGGAAGTAATGTTGTTACTTCTTAGCAAATTTTAAAGTGGTAACTTCTTGTTTGTTTAATAACTTTTATCGTTCCATTGTGGTTTTCATTGAAATCTATCACAATAGTAATTTTTTTTAAAAGAAATTGGGGTGGGGGTGGGTTAGCAGTGATATAGTTGCATTATCTCTTTTGTTTCTGCTTTTCCTGTCAACTTATGCTGAATATCTGCTTTTCCAGAGGCAAGTGAGAATTGTTGTTCTACTCAGCTTATTGATGGAGATGGCACATTCAATGTTGCTGGAGTTGAACATTTTATGAAGGAGGTGAAATTGGGTGAATTTGGACTTTCATATGCTGTAGTTTCTATAATGGGGCCACAAAGTAGTGGTATGCTTTCATGCCTCTGAAATTCCATTGCTTCTTCTGTTCATTAGCTTAATCCTTATTATGTTTACTTTATCCACTCTTTGCTCCTAAGGATCTGTAAATTATGATTATAAATTACTTTGATTTTACAATTCATGCCGAATGCTGTGAGTTTATGTGACTCAACTGCATAAAGATTAAGTTGAAACTTCTATTTTCAGTGAGGGTTCTTAGTAACAAGTTAATCTAGTTTACATTTGATTTGGAATTATCACTTTATTGACTTTTTTTATCAGAGTTGTACCATTTCCTCAATGCTTCTTTTTGATTGTAATCTACTTTTTTTTTTAATATTCTTTATCAAAATGCACTGTATCTAAACTATTGTTTTCTTTGGTTTGGATAGGTAAGAGCACCCTATTAAATCATTTGTTCAGAACAAACTTCAGGGAGATGGATGCTTTCAAGGGAAGGCATGTTCTTGCAACTGCACACATCGCATTAACTTCTATCATCTCTCTAGTTATTAAGCCTAGGACTTATGCTTGTTCTCAGGTCTCAAACCACTAAAGGAATTTGGATGGCTAGATGTGCTGGCTTGGAGCCTTGTACAATAGTGATGGATTTGGAGGGAACAGATGGAAGAGAACGTGGAGAGGTGCGTATTTTTTCAGCATACTTCAATTTCTATAACCATGGCTGTGATGTGGAGTTTATTGCCAATCTCCAGCCCCATGTCAATTTTATATACTGAAAATGCATATGGGGCAATGTGTCTTAAAATTCTGTTCCTTAGCCAAAAATAGAAGAAACTTGAGAAATGGATTGTCTCTGCCCTTTGATTTGTGATCTTTATTTGTTGACATTGTCTATCTCTCAGGATGATACTGCCTTCGAAAAGCAGAGTGCTCTATTTGCTCTTGCTGTTTCAGATATAGTTCTGATAAACATGTGAGTCTTTTCCCCTCTATTTGTATGTAATTCATGGTGACTGATTTAATGAACTTTGTCAGTTCAGAATCTGCCGATACTTGAAATTTTTGTCCTAATGGTTGTGTAGCTTAACTTTTTTCCCTGCAAACTTTGTAAAGGTGGTGTCATGACATTGGACGTGAGCAAGCTGCAAATAAACCTCTATTGAAAACTGTCTTTCAGGTATCCATTGTCAACCTATTGATTGACAACATGCCTTTCTTGTATTTTAAGAGTTGTTACAAGATTCTCTATTTTTTGCTTTCAGGTCATGATGAGATTGTTTAGTCCACGCAAAACAACATTGTTGTTTGTCATTCGTGATAAAACAAGGGTGTGTAGGCAAGCTTGTTTTATTATTATCGTAGCATAGCTTTTCATAAATGTTGAAGTATCTATATATATTTATTCAATAAGAGGGGATCTTTAATATAACTTTTACTTACTAGTTTAATTTTACATTTTTCAGACACCCCTTGAAAATTTAGAGCCTGTTTTACGGGAGGATATTCAGAAGGTAAGGAAGTGCTTTGATCTTCATGCAATGTTGTTGATTGATATTAATTTTGTTTATTATTATTCACTTTTTTCCCATTGCAGATATGGGACTCCGTTCCCAAGCCACAGGCCCACAAGGAAACCCCGCTAAGTGAATTTTTCAATGTAACACACTGTCATTCCTCTATATGTTAAATTGACAGATTTTAAGATTTTTTTTTTTTTTTGGGGGGGGGGGGGTGTTTAGGGTACTTACTTATATGTGGTGACAAATGCCAGGTGGAAGTCGTTGCTCTTTCTAGTTATGAAGAAAAGGAAGAGCAATTTAAGGAACAGGTATTTATTTTGCATCTGATGTCTTTTTTCTTTACTTGCTGGTGGTATCAAACGTCCTTTATCAAAACCTGTGTCTCTCCGCCTTTCCATGTTACCGAGCATCTTTGTCTTCCTGTCTAGTATTTAGACAAGTTAGTCTATGGATTTGCCTTCCATATGATGTCCTCTTATTTGCTTATTACTTTTGTTTTTGTTTGTTATTAATGTAGGTTGCCAGCTTGAGGCAACGATTCCAACATTCTATTGCTCCCGGTGGACTTGCTGGGGATAGACGTGGAGTAGTTCCTGCTTCTGGATTTTCCTTCAGTGCACAGCAAATTTGGAGAGTCATTAAGGAGAACAAGGACCTTGACTTACCTGCCCATAAGGTGTTGTTTAAATACAGTGCTGCTTTTCTTTTACATGTATATTGATAGATTTAGTTTGGTCATTTGTCCATGATTCATTCTGTAGGTTATGGTTGCTACTGTACGCTGTGAAGAAATTGCCAATGAGAAATATGCCGCTTTTATTGCAAATGAGGTATCAATATTTCTTTTCATTCAATCCCATAAATATGGGCATTTGGGCATTCTAAATTATTGACAAAATGGAATTTGTTCTGTAATCATTTTTTAGGATTGGTGCCAGTTGGAAGAGGCTGTGCAGTCTGGTCCAATTCATGGATTTGGGAAAAGACTCAATTCAATCCTTGATAATTGTATTTCAGAGTGAGTATATGTGACATCTTTATTTTGGGCGGCTCTGTTATTGAACAATGAATGCCCTATTTATTCTACATAAGCCTTCTACTGTCTTTAACTTTTGACATGTTTCAAATATATTTGATCTCGAATTGTTGACTAGATGAGCATTTTCCTTTGTTTTATTATTTTATTTTTTGGCGCAAGCATAATTTCAGAAGTCAAAGGCTTAAGCTGTAGTAAATATTGTTTTATGTTCTTGTTTATTGTTGTAGAAACATCTTGATGTGGTTTTCATTTATATTCAGTTATTGTATTTCCTTTTAATGCAGGTATGATATAGAAGCCACTTATTTTGACGAAAGTGTTAGATCTGCAAAACAAAAGCAGCTTCAAGAAAAACTGTTGCAAGTAAATTTTCTCAACTTGATGCTCTCACTGTCTTGGGTTTTCCATTTTTTTCCTTTTCATCATAACTAGATGTCTCTTTCTCATGCAATGGACAGGATAGATGGTAACTTCAAAGTTTTTGGAAGATTGGGCTTTTGTTTTTCTAATGTTTAAATTTTGTTGTAATGTGGGGAAAATATTGAATAATTGAACAAAGCCTAATGAAATGTGTCAAGACTTTAGAGAGGTTGACAGATAAAAAAGTAGCATGGAGCCTATCGTACTATTCATAATATAAATAGTGAGACTCTATTTTAAGTTGAATTTTTTTAAAATAAAATATAAGTTTTGTATTCTTTATTGATATTGATAAATTAATGATAATGAGTAAGTGAAAGAAAAAAGTAATGATTGAGATTGACTATAGAATTAAAAGATCCTGATTCTGTAGTTGTGGGTGCGAGTGTGTATGCATTCCCCTTTAATTGTTATTGAATTGTATTTATTTTTGTGATCTAATAATACATGTATGTTTCTCTGATAGCTTGTTCAACCAGCATTCCAATCTGCACTGGGACATGTAAGGTCTGGAACTTTTGATAAATTTAAAGAAGCGTTTGACAAGGCTTTGAATGGAGGTGAAGGGTTTTCTGCTGCTGCTAAAAGCTGCGTTGAGTTTTGTATGGCTCACTTTGATGAAGCATGTGCAGGTATTTGTAAATCTGTTCATTTGTGTTTGACAACATATAATTAAACTTGGATGCCCAAAGATATAATCACTTTTTCAAAATGGGAAAATAACCTGGAAGAGGTGTATTTATGAAGAGGATTGTGTAAAAAACCTGCTAGCTTCTTGGTTTGTCCCACTAAGGACTGTCAGAACTTCTAAACTTGATGCTATCACAATGGTTATTGTTGGTAGGTATATTTCTTATTAGCTTAAGTGAGTTACAATCTGAGACTGCCAATGTTGTCTTTGCAGATGTCGTTGTTGAAAAGGCAAACTGGGATACATCTAAAGTGAGGGAGAAATTGCGTCGTGACATTGATGCACATGTCGCATCTGTGTGTGCAGCTAAGCTGTCTGAATTGACGACATCATATCAGGTGCATTTCTCACCGTGATAATTCATGTCTTATGGAGAGCATATTCGATTAAGCTCAGTAAATATTCAAAAAATATTTGAAAACTTTAATTTTTTATGGACCTTCTCTTAACGACTTAAGCTTTTGAGTTGAAGTGGTCCTTGATAGAAATTTTAGTGTGATTGTATGAGGTAGAGAAGGAAAATGGGCAAATTGTTAACTGGATTTTGTTGGACAGGTTGATTAGCCTGTATATAGTTGATGAAAATGTTTTTAATATAATCCCAACCTTTTCAGATTCTATTTTTGGGATGATATCATTGTCTGTTGACCCATTTTAACATCCAATCTGCCAGTTATTTTAAGATAATTTTCTCCCTTGATTAGGTCCAGTTAGACTAATTACACTGACTATCAATTGAACAAATGCTCAAATAAGTCACTGAACATTAAATAATAGTTATAATCATTTGTTTTATCAAAGAGAACTCGTACCATAAAATCAAACTTGATAATTATACTTAAAAAATGAAGGTTTGTTTTATTTACAAAAACTCATAGTTGATAGTTGGTTTAATTTGTGCACTCAAGTTCCCAGTAGGTTTGATTTTAAGTTCTCGGGTTCCTAATGTAGTATAAATCAGGCAAGAGTTCCCACTCATAATGGTCTTATGATATAATTTATGCTGTTGATATTTTGTTTATTAATTTTAGCAAGTTAAAATTTGTCTTACTGCTCTCTTTCTTCATGAATTCATTATTTATGTACTTAAGGCTTGAATTTTTTCCTAATCACATCAATTGGTATGTTTATGTAGTTGACAGTATAAATACTTCTTGGGAAGTTTGCTGATAATTATACTCTTGCAGGAAAAATTGAAGGAGGCCTTAGCTGGACCTGTTGAAGCTCTTTTAGATGAAGCTAACAGTGATACTTGGCCAGCAATAAGAAAACTTCTTAAGCGTGAAACTGAATCGGCTGTTTCAGGTTTCTCTGCTGCAATTTCTGGGTATGATATGGACGAACAAACACGAGAGAACATGATTACAAGTTTAGAGGACTATGCAAGGGGTGTGGTGGAAGCAAAGGCTAAGGAAGAAGCTGGAAGGGTTCTAATTCGTATGAAAGATAGGTATAAACCTTCTGCAACATTTGACTTACCTTGTTATTCTTTATGAAACTTCTACACATTTTAAGCAACTTACCTTCGATGTGAAAACAGGTTTACAACATTATTCAGCCGTGATTCTGATTCAATGCCTCGTATTTGGACGGGGAAGGAAGACATTCGAGCCATTACTAAGACCTCCCGCTCTGCTGTATGGCACAATTATGAATATAATGTTTTTAGTTTGAGCTTTTATTGCATTTAGGTATATGTTTTAATAAAGTTAATTGTTTGCAGTCCTTGAAGTTGCTATCTGTTATGGCTGCAACTCGTTTGGATGATCAAGATGCTGATAATATTGAGAAAACACTATCTTTTGCTCTGGATGATTCATCTGGAACTACTGCTAAGGATAGGAGCATCACCGTGGTGGATCCACTGGCTTCAAGCACTTGGGAACAGGTCAAGTTTTATTGCCGAGCCTGGCAAATGTATTCAGTTGTATCCTAATTTAACAAGTCGAGTCATCTTATTTAACATGAAGTGATTTTAGATACCTGGAAAATCAAATGTGGCATGAATGTCAACTTTGTCTATGAATTTATATTTTCCTTAATTCCTTCAGTATGTTGATATTAAGGTCTTTGAGTAGTTGAGTCATTCTATTAATGCTATATTCACTAAATAAATGCATGTAAAAGGTACTTAATGTCAGCATGTGAATTTTTTTATGCATAATCTAGTTCATGACCTGTTATTTTTCGCTTTTTGACTGTTCTAATGGTTTGCTCCAATTTCTTTGCAGGTTCCTTCCTCGAAAACATTGATCACACCTGTACAGTGCAAATCATTATGGAGGCAATTTAAGATGGAGACTGAGTATCATGTCTCTCAGGCCATATCTGCACAGGTAAGATTTTTCACTGCTGAAACCATGTAGCTAAACCTACCTATTGGGACAAGGCTTCTTGCTGTTGTTGTACTTATGTTTATTGAAATTTTTCTTCGAGAATTACTCATTAGTTTTCTGATATTTAGTTTCTTTTGTCTATCATCTATATAAACTGGTAGCTAAAACCATGCAGCTTAGTAGATTTAGCCATGTATACTACACTTTCATTTAAACTTGTAGCTGAAACCATGTATTTATGTAATCATGGTCCCAAGCATACTCTATTTTTTAGTTTTCTTGTTTAGTTTCCATGTGTCATATTGATATACTTGCCCATAATCATTCTGTTATTTCTGCTGATATAATTTTTTCCATTTTCAGGAGGCCAACAAGCGCAATAATAACTGGTTACCTCCTCCATGGGCCATTGTTGCTTTGGTTGTTCTGGGATTCAATGAATTTATGACCCTTCTAAGGTACTTGTCAACTCTACTGTTTTGATATCTTTCAATATTGTAAGGAGTGACGTGCTGTTTCACTTGCTACTAACTCTTCTCACGCTCTCTCATGAGGTCAATAATTCCAAAGAAATTGGGACTTAATTTGATTTAGGACTACGGGCCATAAAGTTACATAAAATTTGCCCTTTGCAAAAGTATTTTTTTTTTGGTCCTTAGGATAAAACAAGTAGAAATATTATGAGAAAGAAATTGGGTGAAGTACTACATCAGGTGATAAGTTATCCTCCTTAAAGATACCACATTCAGAAAAGCTAGAACAGCAAACAAAAATCACCTATCAACTAAGTGAAGCTCACCGTTCTTCATGCACTCTATTTAAACTCCCTTAAAATGACCTTAGATCAGCACCATAAAATGCCAATAATCTGATTAGAGAGACCACACAGTCAATTTAATACTGAACATTCGGACATAACCGTATGCTCCAAGAACAGTGATATACCAACAACAGTAATGCAGGCAGCAGAAGAGTTAAACTGAAAATGCTTTTAACTCACCTGAAAGGCTTTATGTTAACAGAAAAATCGAGTCCACACTAAATGTGTAGCAGCTGGACACTACAAATAAGATTAATTGAAAAGAGTCATGCTGTATATGAATTATTGAATGAGTATTTGAAGAACATATTGTCTACTTGAAAGCACTGACAAGAAACCTAATTTCAACCATTAAACTGGTTTCACTGACGTGTTATTTTGTGGCAGAAATCCGTTGTATTTGGGTGTTATATTTGTTGGGTTTCTTCTCGTAAAAGCTCTTTGGGTGCAGCTTGACGTTTCTAATGAATTCAGCAATGGAGCTGTGAGTATTTATTTTCCCACCATTCAGTTCCTCATTTTGTGATGTCTTTAGTTTTACCCCCTTTTTCATTTTTGATTGCTGTCTCTTTCAGTAGTAGGAAGTTTGACTTGGGCGTGACTGCTTTTCTTGTAGTGTTTATCCACTGAGTAATTTGTGTTTGTTCGTCGTGTGTTTAGCAATGCTCCCAACTATTCCTTCGTACTCCCAACAACTTCCTCATGTTTAGCCTATCTAAGATTTCTCTTTTAAAAATCTTAATACAGACTGGCCCTTAATTGAGTAGAAAAAGTATGATATAACAATTATTCATCAACATTTAGTTGGAAAGGAAAAAAATGTTTAACAAACAGAAAGGCATTTTGGCATCAATTTTTGAAGTTTTGGCTGTGTGAAAAAAGGTGTTTAACTAACAGATAGGCATTTTGGCATCAATTTTTGAAGTTTTGGCTGTGTTTATAAGTTTTGACGGGGCCAATTTTAGAGACAGTCTGTTCATAAAGTATGCTTGTGTCTTTGCAGCTACCAGGACTTATATCCTTGTCCACGAGATTTCTTCCAACTGTTATGAACATAATCAGAAAACTTGCAGAGGAGGCACAGAACCCTGCACCTAACAATGCACAGAGAAACCCATCAGGAAACAATCACAATTTTGTTACAGCTGGAAGCAATATGCCATCCAGTGCTTCTTCTAACGCAACTTTGTCCGAAAAAGCTTCGTCTAACATAACTTCACCGGAAAATGGTGCTGAATACTCTAGTTCGTCAAAATATGAGTAGGCACAGAAACTCATTATTATGAGAAGCAATTTTTTTGTTTTTTCCGGTGAAGATGTGGATGTCTGAATGTTGGGGTTTTGGTTGTGTCTACGAAATTATGATTTTGTGAGCAATCAAAGAGTTAAGTTATTCAAGGGCACTGGTTTTAGTACAAGTGCCAGATACCGGGGGGGGGGGGGGGGGGGGGACATGGTTCATTCCTCGGTATTCCCCATTATATAGTTTTCTATAATTAAATTTAGGTGCTTTAGATAGTTTGGTGGCTTTGCTGGTTTGCCCTCAGTTTTGGTTGTAAGAGCTGTCTCTGTATTCTTATTGAAATTTTATCCCTGAAACCTTGTATTTTTATCTCCATATTGATGTTTTTCTGCACAGGAATTCCCATTTCACTTTGCAAGATATTTCATACTAACGGATATTATGAACTGTCCACTTACAAGTAATATGATGATGCGTGATAAAATTATTGCCAAGAAAATTTTGATGGTTGGTCAAAAAAAGAGAAATAAAGTGAATCAGTTATAAGTAGACATGCAAGAAAATGATGCATGAGTTTGATTGAAAATTATAATGCTTATGATAATAAGCTGTTGGCTGAGGTAATAAGTAGTTCTATCCCCATAATGAGGAGGAGAATCCAAACTCGCATAAAAGAAAGCACACTTGTTGGGAGAAGCAAAATTTTTTTGCACTTTAAGCCCCGAAAGACTGAAAGAGGATACCCTTAATCAATAAAAAGAGGGGAAATTATGCTAGCTACAATGTATCATCCAATAAATTGCTCAGAAAGCTGGAAACTCCCACCCTTTTTGTGGTTGGGTACCATTAATTTTAGACTTGATGGTGGTGGGGTTCATGGATACGATATTCAGAAACTTCAATTCATCAAGTGAGTCTTGGTGGTCCCTGAATTCCAAGTTGAGAGCTAATAATTTGTAAGGTTGCTGATAAAACTGTTCTGTTGTAATAACTCATGCTAAATTGCTAGAAGGTTTAGGATTATGCTAATCATTTGGGACACGATCCTAGTAGTGTATCGTCATTGACTTTGAGTTGTTTGAGGTAAGTCTACCAATTTCTGTGAAATCGTACGTTATAATTGAATTACACTTGGGACATGATCCTATTAGTCTGTTGACTACAGAGTCAACCATGCCTTAATTATTTATAATAATCACTTTTGATATGAGAAGAGATATGTTTGAAAGAAGAGAAACATTTACCATGGTTGAATTTTCAATGCCTTCACCTAACTAATGATTTATGATAAGGAAAGAGAGGCTTGAGACAAGAGAAGCATTTAACATGGCTGGATTTTCAGGTTGCATTATTGGTAGCGGATACCGATATATTAATTAGAAGCTAACACTTGCCAAAAAAGTATACCTTCTTTTCCTTTTTGGGCAAATTAAAATGTAGAGAAGTACGTAGAAATGTTTGAATGACTCTTGTAACAAATTATAAGATGTAATGAAGACTAGAAAAGCCTCTCTGATCTCACATTTTCTTAGATATATCATATAGGGCAGATTTTTTTTTTTTTTTTTTATCAATTCTTTACTAAATTACTCCTACTAACACCCCCTCGACAATAACTAAGTAAGAGATATAAAGGATTAAAGAAGAACATTATGGTATTTTCGAAAAAAAGTCATATTACCGAATTTAACTAATATTTTTAATCCAATCAAGTTAAGTAAATATATCCTACATTCAGGTAGGAAAAGAGGGAGAGGAAGTAGCTAATATGTACAACAACATAGGTGTGTGTGTATATATATATATATGCCTGCCCGTAATTGATTTAGTTTATCTACTTTATATATAAACAAATTACAAATCCGTTCAAGAATGTTATAAAGAAGAAAGCCTTGTGTCTCCAGGATGATGGCACTGACCGCGTCACAACTGTGAAGTTCTTTTTCTTGGACGAGTAATAACAATGTCACTCACTTTCTTGTCTTCCCAAGCAAGAGGGAATCTGCAAAAAGTGTTGGGGATGTCAAAGAGCTTCTTCTTATTTCTTGTATGTTGTCTGGTTTTTGTAGTCCTGGTTCAAGCTCAGGATCAATCAGGTACTTTGCCACCAAAAACTCATAAACTTCGAGTTCATAATTACATAGTCAGAATTAATCTTTGCCTCTATGTTTCAGGATTCATAAGCATAGATTGTGGGGCACCTGCCAAGTCCGCCTACACGGAGAACACAACAGGCATAAATTACATATCAGATGAGAAGTTCATAAATTCTGGAGTGAGAAACTCCATAGCAAGTGAGCTCAAAAGGATGTTTAAACAGCAAGCTTGGAACCTGAGAAGCTTTCCTCAAGGAACAAGAAATTGTTACAGAATAAACATCACAAGTGGCTCTAAATACCTCATAAGGGCTAGTTTTGTGTATGGGAACTATGATGGCCAAAATAAGTTACCGAGTTTTGATCTCTATCTTGGTCCTAACTTGTGGCAAACTTTGAAAATAACCAATGCATCAATTGATGTAAACCCTGAGATCATACATGTTCCATCACTAGATTATATTCAAATCTGTCTTGTTGACACAGGCTCTGGAACCCCATTTATTTCAGCTATAGAATTAAGGACCTTGATGAATATTACTTATGTTACTCAATCAGGATTCTTGTCACTTTACATGAGGCTGGATTTAGGCTCAACCAACAACATATCATACAGGTAAATCCTTTCTTTATTTTTCTTAAGAGTTTGTTCAGTTTTACTCTATAAGGTTTGGTTTTATTGAACATGTTATTATATAAAAGTAGTTTTCCAAAGCTAAAAGGCGCTCTTTTATGGGAAACTAAGCAATTTTTTTTTTTTAAATCCCAAATCCATCGTTTAACTAGCTTTTATATTGAAGGACACACAGGAAAAATTACACTTTAAGAAAAATTCTGTAAATCTGATAAGAGAACATGACTTTGACACAGATATAGTTATGATGTTTATGATCGCTTCTGGTCAGCTCCTGCCTACAACCAGGCCTGGACGCAAATAAGTAGTGCTTCAGTTACTGCAGATTCCTTGGTCCAAAATGCTTACAATCCAGCAGCCATTGTTATGAGTAATGCAGCCACACCAGTAAATGAAAGTGCTCCCATGTTAGTGTGGTGGCAGCCCAAAAACGCATCAGACCAATTCTATGTTTACATGCATTTTGTAGAGCTTGAAGTGTTAGAGAAGAATCAGACAAGATCATTCGACATTACCATCAATGACGATCTCTCTTATGAAGATGTTGTACCTAAGTACGGAGTCATGAACACTGTATTCAGCACTAAAGCTACCAGTGGAGAAAAAATAGAGATTTTACTTCAGAAGACTGATATATCAACCCTCCCTCCCATTCTCAATGCTATTGAAGTTTATACATTTAAAGTATTTTCGCAATCGGAAACAGAACAAGAAGATGGTATGTTCTGCAACTATGAACTTTTGTACACAGAATTTTACCTACAGGTTGTTAGTATTTTTTTTTCCCAAAGAAACCGGTCAAGAAGATACTAACTTACTATTTTGAGAAACAGTTGATGCAATCTCAGCAATCAGGTCTTCTTATAGCGTGACAAGAAACTGGCAAGGTGATCCCTGTGGTCCTAATGCCTACATTTGGGAAGGTATAAATTGTACTTATAATGATCAGAATCCCCCAAGAATCAAATCCCTGTAAGCTTCTTTCCCCAAAATTGGTGTTATTACTTTATGAAAACTGAATTAGAACCTCTAAAATATTTGAAAATAAAAAACAGGAATCTATCTTCAAGTGGATTGACAGGACAAATAGATCCTTCCATCTCAAATCTTGCAATGTTGGAGAAGTTGTGTGTATTTTTCACTATGGCCTACTTAATCCTGCTTTTATAATGTTTTCAATGATTTTCTTAAAGGTTGGCAGTAAAGAAATCTCATTCTAAGTGAGAGAAAATTTCTCTTTTCAGGGATTTATCAAGCAATAGCTTAAATGGATCAGTTCCTGATTTTCTCTCTCAACTAGAAAACCTGAAGATCTTGTAAGTTTTTTTTAGTAATGAATTGAACAATAATCATATCCCATTGGTTAGAAAAAGGACGTTATAGCTAAATTGCTTTTGTAGAAACCTTGAGAACAACAACTTAACAGGTACAGTTCCCTCTGGTCTGGTTGAAAAGTCTAAGAATGGATTCCTATTACTAAGGTATGACTCTTGTTGAAATCACAATGTCCAATGTATTAATTTTTACATGAATTTAGATCACATAACACATGAATGCTCACATTGTACATAGGTTACCCTACTCTCCTTATTAAGCCTTCATCCCTAGACCATCTCCAGCTGAATCTTGGAATCAATAATTAGTGTCACCCACTTCATCTACAATTGTTGATGCCTAAGATAGATAATTATAGAGTACTTGCAAGACTTATTGACAGATGAACATTATAACTTATGTGACTCTCTCCATATGCTAGTGTTGGACAAAATCCATATCTATGTGAATCTCCTCCATGCAACAAGAAAAAGAAGAATGTTATTATTCCCATTGTAGCATCAGTTGGTGGAGTTCTGATCCTTGTGATAGCCGCAGCAACTTTATGTTTTACCCTTAAAAGGAGAAAACAAAGAGGTGAGGCTGCTCTTTATAATTCACACATATACCATGCACAAGCTTTTTTTTATGATCTCAAATTGGGAACAGGTCCAATTGAGACCTCATGGCAAGTTGAAAAGGTTGGAGAACAAAAAGACATGTCTCTGGAAGTCATAAATAGACAATACTCGTACTCAGATGTCTTCAAAATGACCAATAACTTCAGTACAATTCTCGGAAAAGGTGGGTTTGGAACAGTTTATTTGGGTTACATTGAGGAAACTCCTGTAGCAGTTAAAATGTTATCTTCTTCATCAGCTCAAGGTTATCAACAATTCCAAGCCGAGGTAAAGATGAACAACGGTCCAAAATTACACGAGCTTTTATCGGAATGCATGTTTTAATGCTCAAGTATGAATTCAAATTTCATTTCAGGTGAAGCTTTTAATGAGAGTTCATCACAGAAATCTTACTTCCCTTATTGGGTATTGCAATGAAGAAACCAATAAAGGGCTCATATATGAGTACATGGCTAATGGTAACCTACAAGAGTACCTTTCAGGTTTGTTGGTGCAAATCCTTTTTCAAATAGTAATAGTCTTGAAATGGAAAATATACAGTATAAACCGTTATAGAGTTTGATTCTGTAGGGAAAGGCAGCAGATCAAAGTTCCTTACATGGGAAGACAGACTTTGTATAGCACTGGATGCAGCACTAGGTAAAAGAATTAAACAAGTTGCTTGTGTCTCTATTTTTATTTCTCAAATCTTTTCTAATTAAATGGTATTTTACATAAATTATGGCTCAGGTTTGGAGTATCTGCATAATGGATGTAAGCCACCTATAATCCACAGAGATGTAAAATCTTCAAACATCTTGCTGAATGAAAACTTCAGAGCAAAAATAGCAGACTTTGGTCTATCTAAAATCATTCCAACTGATGATGGAACTCATGTATCGACCGCTGTTGCGGGTACTCCTGGTTATATAGACCCTGAGTAAGTCCTTCCAATAATTATCTTGCTGAATATTTTCTGTCCTTGTGTAAAAAGAGGAAGAAAAATGATAGCATGAATAAGTTATTCAAAGTACATGTTTGGTTTCATATTGAAAATCATCATCTAATGTAAAAACAAACACGCTCTAAGTTAAATATTCTGTCTTGTAGGTATTATATAACAAACAGATTGACGGAGAAAAGTGATGTTTATAGCTTTGGAGCAGTTCTTTTTGAGATAATCACGGGTCTACCAGTCATATCAAGAAACCATGAGAAAACCCACATAAGTCATTGGGTTAGCTCTCTGGTTGCTAAAGGGGATATGAAGGCCATAGTTGACTCAAGGTTAAGTGGAGACTTTGATTGTAGCTCTGCTTGGAGAGCTGTGGAAATGGCAATCAATTGTGTGTCAAGAAACCCCAACAGCAAGCCAACCATGGGTGAGGTAGTGAATGAGTTAAAGGAGTGTTTGGCAACAGAAGTAGCTAGAATCAAACAGATTGGTGCTGATCCAGGAAACTCAGTTGAATTAGGGTCCTTGAATATGGCAAGCACAGAATACTCTCCCTTGGCCAGGTAGTAGCTTGCCTCATAAAAGAAGTTTGTGCCTTGTAGGGTTATACGTAAGGACACAAAGTTTGTGTGAAACTTAGAAGCTGCTGTTGTTTCACTAAAACCTAGATTTATATTGGTTAATAATTACAAGTTTGTTGAGCCATTAAGATATCAATGCTTCTTATTTATCATTCCCTCATTCCCTGTATATAAGAGGTCATTTTAATTGAATTGTGGTATTCTTAAAAAGAGTTAAAATTAGTTAGAAATAATAAATATATTGGAAATGTTCTCTCACCCCAACCCAACCCAAAATTGCACGTATTTATGAACGAATAAAAGAGAGTAGTAATGAAAAAAAGATGAAAAAGAGTATTGGAAAGAAATTAATGGATGGGTAAAATTAAAATTGGTTAAAGTGAATTTATTATGTAAACAAACTTAAAGGATCTTATAATAAGGGACAGGCCAATTAAAAAAATATGACCTTATAAATAAGGATGGGGGGTGTTATGTGTGCTATAGGTCAATGTAATCACATTTTATGATGAATGTATATCAATGTATATTTTCTCTCTTACATTGAAAACTATCCGGATGTGTTAATGCAATTATGATGAAAGATTTTGCAACAGAAAAAGAGAAATGTGTCTGCGTTATCTATTCGGAACTTAAAACACTGATTCAAGGCTATTAGAAGAATAAAGGTTCATTCTAATAAAATGACATTTCACAGGATATGTACAACTATTCTTTTAGTTATCTTCGGTGACATTGGTATTTTGGTCAATTTGCTTAGAAAAGGGAAGAATCCAAACCATTATATGTGCTTCGGCAGAGGAAAAGAAAAAGAGCTAACAAGTAATAAAAAGATCTGAACTTTGAGCTCTTATTCAGTCCCAGAAAAGGAAAATCTACCATTGAAATCTTGTTTAATGTCTACTATATTGAACTAGATTTTTCTCCCCCGTGCGATGCACGGCCGTTAAAAATAAAAATGAAATAAATTAAAAGATATAATTTTTTTGAATAATTATTTTATGATTAAAAATGTTTTTTGAAAACAACAAAAGTTGATTACATATGGATATAAATAATGTTGATAATGCAATAATGATTTAAATCAGAAATAAATATGATTCAACAACTAATCGAGCATGGATTACATTGCAAAAGGAAAAAAAGTGATTTTTTTTTTGCTTGAAAAAAGAAAAAGTGATAGTTGACATATTTGTTATAAATTTTCACATTTTAGAATTTTATTTTATGATTTTTTAATAAAAAATCTAATTTACAAAAGTCACTTATGATGTAAATGTGATACATGCATATATATGTATGGTCGTATCCTCGTATGTATGTGTGTGTATACATTTATATGATTTGAACTTTGTAGATTTAGTTAAATAAGAAACTATAAATTATTTTTAAAAGGCATATTTTTAGATTTATGTGAGTTACCAAAATGAACATATTGATCTTTCATTCACTCTTTATGGTTCATTTGATTGAACTCAGCTTGAAATATATATGTTTTGATTGTTGCATAAACTAATGACTTATTTGAACATAGTTATCAATTCGTAAATTTCAAAAGCCAAATATTGTAGATTAAAAAATAAAATTTATAGTGTATTTTTTTAAAAGCAATAGTAAATTAAGATACATGTACATGAGAACTGATTTTCATCGGTGTAACTTTTTAGCAACCAATTTATTTTTAACAATGGAAATGAAAATTCAAAGGAAAAAATTTTCAAATAGAAAAATAATTAATACCTTGTTGTCTAATTTACTGACTTATTTAAACACATTAATTATTTTGTAAATTTCATAAGAAAAATTAATAGTGTTGATTTTAAATCATATTTACACACACACACATGTTTTAATTGTTGCCTAAAATAGTGACTTATTTGAAGATAATAATTAATTTGTATATCTAAAAAGTCAAATATTGCAGATTAAAAATAAATACATATATATAGATTTTTCTATAAACAATATTACACTAAGAGGTATGTATGTGATAAAAAAGAGAATTAATATAGAATACCTTCTTCTTAAAAGTAGATATATATGTATTTAATCATTACTCCATATTAAATAACTTCCATACATTTATATATTTAATCATTATTGCTTTGCCCAATTTTAAATAACTTTCAAAATTAAAAAAGTACCTTCCCATAAGTAGAAATATATGATGAGTCGTAATGATTAATTATTGACAATAAAATTTGAAATTAAGAATAAAACTTCCATTATGACTTTGATTATGTGAACATGTGGACCAATAATTGAGTTAAGTGAAGAAGATGTTATTGGACATGTAGACCAATAGGATTGTTGCTAGGAGCTTTCAAGAAATATTTAATTTAAACATTATTGCTTTGCCCAATTTTAAATAACTTTCAAAATTAAAAAAGTACCTTCCCATAAGTAGAAATATATGATGAGTAATGATTAATTATTAACAATGAAATTTGAAATTAAGAATAAAACTTTCATTATAATTTTGATTATGTGAACATATGGATCAATAATTGAGTTAAGTAAAGATGATGTCATTGGACATGTGGACCAATAGGATTGTTGTTAGGAGCTTTAAGAAATATATAGATTGGAAACGCCAAGCTTCTTGTGCAGTTCGGTCTCTCATTAATTTAACCAATATTAAAATTTGACACCATTAAAGATGAAAAATAGAATACCGACGACCAAATCACATTAGCCATGAGGTGGTGGGGAATTTCATCCCTCAAATATTTGGTGGTTTGATTATCCTCTCTTGTAATCCAATGTCTTGCAAAGGATCATGGGCTGCTAGCCCATTTAGATTCATCCAAATTCTATAAATACGTGGCTCATTTCTAAGTATCAACCATGATATAGTTTTCTATAATCAAATTTAGATGTTTTAGGCCAATGATCTTATAAGCTAGTGGTGGTATAAAAACTCCTTTATAAGTGGTACGTCGCGAGGTTTTGATCCTACTTTTAACTGAGGTCATCAGTGCTTGCCACTCTTATTACCAAAAAAGGGAACCATTAGGTGTTTTAGGTAGTTTGATGGTTTTGCTGTTTTGCACTCAATATTGGTTGTAACTTGTAAGAGCTGTATTTGTATTCTTGTTGAAATCTTATACTTGAAACCTTGTATTTTTATCACCATCTTCATATTTTTCTGCACAGGGATCTCCATCTCATTTTGCAAGATCTTTCCTGCTACCGGTATTATGAACTGTCATCTTGCAAGTAATATGATGATGAAAGAGGGAAAATATTATTTACTTAGAATTTAAAATTGATGCATGATATAATTATTGGGGGGAAATTTTATGTTTGGTCAGAAAAGATAAATAAGCTAAATCAGTTATAAATAGACATGCAACAAAGTGACACGGTTTTGATTGGAAATTATGCTGGTCACAACAAAGTAATAATGTTAATGGTTGAACTGGTTTACTCACTCTTCATGTTCTAAAAGTAAGAACCAGTTTAGAAGTGAATTTTGGTTTTAAATATAAAGACCCCCCCCCCCCCCATTTTATCTCTTGTACTTGTCATTTTTTAAACTAATTTTCATGACTTATAAACTGGTATATAATTTAATGTTGTATAAAAATATTTCACATAGATATTTAGTTAGCTTCTTTAATATCCTTAAATTAGATAAATAATTCTTATATTTGGAGTTGATGGAGTATTAAATAATTCTTATGTTGGGTGAAAAATTGACTTTGATTCATCATCATACAGTAATTTCCACTTCCACAGAGAAAAAATTGCAAAGTCGAACACTTTTTGTGATGGGACACCATTAATTTCAGACTTTGACCACTGTGTGGCCCTCCGACTCTAAATATCACATCAATTTGATTTTTTAAAAAGATCATGGATACAAAATAGTTCACTTTAAAGTTTTAATAGTTATCATTTTTTAAAATTAATTTATTTTACTTATAAATTAAATTAATTTAATTACATGTATAATATGTTCTAATTGAAGGGTCTATTTGGCTTTTTTTGATGTCTAAAAAAGTCTACTTAATCTTATATTTAGAACCAGAGAGAATATCTAGAAACTTTGAATTCATCATAGGTATCATGCCGACCATGAATCCCAAGCTGTGGGCAAGAATTTGTGTCCGTAAACATTGAACTGCAAATCATTGTCCATGTCTAACTAATTGATTTGTTCCTCATATCAAAAATCAGAAATTAATCTTCCTGCAGGTCCCTCCGTTTCATGCAACGTATAAATTGGGGAATCTTTAGACCAAAAGTAGAGTCAATAGACAGTAATTAACAAACAAGAAGGTAGGAATGAAGAAACAAAGAGCTTGAATCCGTGTTCTTTCATCAATGAAAGTGAGTTGTACGCTATAAGATCATTGGTCGAGCCTAACCAAAGTTGGACTTTCAATCTTAAGATTAGTGTCTTCATTTAACGAATTGATTTGTTCCAACTATAAAAATAAGAAAATGGACCCTTTATGCTGGTTAGAATACTTGCAATTTCCGTTTAAAAAAAAAAAAAAAAAGAATACTTGCAATTTCCAGGGGCAAGGAAACTTTCGGATTGTTTAAACTTAAACTATCACTTTCAATAAGAAAACAGATGTTTGAAAGAAGAGAAACATTTTAAAATAATTGAATTTTAATTTTAAATTGTTTCCTTCAGCTAACCAATGAATTAGTTACAATGAAAAATACGAGGACTCGCAAAATATATGTAAAGAATGTTAAAGTGTACTAAATTTTGGAAAGGACAAATTAGTGACATAAACACTGATATGTTCTTTTGTAAATTTATAGGAATCTATTAATCACTCTTCGATAAATTTCAAAAATTTACCAAATTTTTATGTGTTTATCAACTTCACCTAATCACTTACCAGCTCTTTATTTACTGGACATTACCAACCCTCTAAACGGGTTTACCAATTTTTTATTTGTATTTACCAACTTCACACAGGCACTTACCAACTCTCTTTCCTTGACTTTACCAATTTTGTATTTGTGCTTACCAACTCTTTTTATGGGTTTATCAAATTTCTATTTAAGTTTACTAACTCCATGCTGACACTTACAACTCTTTATTTATTAAAGGACATTTTGGTCTTTTTCTTTAAACTTTAAAAAAGACATATTGATTAACCTTGTCGTTTAGGCTTAAAAAATTTGCTAGATTACTCTCTATAAAATAGTGAGACAACCTAGGTCGATTCTTCGTTATCTTGGCAAATCATGTGATTAAGTTGCAAAGTACTTACAAATTAAACCAAATTTCAGATTTAAAGCTATCTAACACTAACTAATTCTTTTTGTGATTTTCTATTGAAAGAAATGCTTAAGACAGAAAATGGAATGTGAAAATGTAAGAAGAAAGATATGTTAATGGAGATAGATTTCCCTTGAGATTTCGCCTTAGTCCTTCATTACCAATGGAAAATTAGAGCCTATCTAGATTCAAGTCACAATCCTAATATGAACATATCCCTAACTAGTAGGGCTGAACAAGTTGCCCAAAACCCGTTGAACCCGCCCATTTAAGCCCGCAATTTCCCCAATTTTGGCCTGCCCAATAAGGGCCCATCATGGGCGGGCTCAAACCCGCCAATTTAAGGCTTACACAGGTATGGGTATGGGCAAAGGCATGGGCTACCCATACCTGCCCGTTTATGCCTTCCCCTATTTTTTTTATTTTTTTTGGCTCATGTTGGAAATAAAAAGACTTATAACTTATGAGTGTTTGTTTATGAATGTTGGATGTTTGATATTAGAACTAAATTGAGGGTGGTAAATTATGTGAGTAGTTTATTGTTTATGTATGTTAGAAATTATGTGTTATTTTAACATGTTATCAAGTCTTAAATTGAAAATTTTATTTGGTTATATTCATATATTCTCCTCGATGCTAGCAGATTGGGAACTTCTCGTTGGAATTGTAATTTATCAAAGTTGAATTTGCTTTTAAATTTTGTTTGGTTATACTTATAAATTTTGTTGTGGCAATTTACTTTTAAAACATCAATAAATTGATTTGGAGGAAATACTTGGAGTTTCATTCATATTCTTTTACCAAAGTTATATAAACATGTTTGCAAATCTTGATCATTAAAAGCCTACACCAAATACATATAAAACTCCCAATATATGCGACCTAATTTTTTTTTAAAAGTTAATGCTAAATTGGCGGCCCAATACCCTTTTTTCCCCGCTCGCCATACGTAAGCCCATTTAACAACGGGCTTAAATGGGCATCTAGCGGGTATGGGCATGCCCATACCCATTTAGGTTACACGGGTATGGGTATGGGCAACCCCATGGGCTGCCCATACCCGCCCGTTGCACAGCCCTACTAACTAGGGTAATGAATCAACCTAGAACTGTGATTAACCTAGACTCATGCGCATAGATTTGCAATACAACAATCTGAACTTTTAGCATTCCAACTAGCAATGCTCCAAATTCATTCATTCAATCAATGAAATCCAAACAACTAGATGAATGTCATATTATGAAGAATCAAGTTCAGAAACAACTCGGTTGAAGAACAAATCAAATGCACATACATCCTCTACTATATATGTAATTCAAGATACAACAAGATCAAGAATCTTTCAAGAACAAAGTAGAAGGATGAGAAACTCCCCAATTTGAAACACATGGCTCTGGACTAAGCTTTCTCTCAAGAGAAATCTCACGTCTCAGCCTCTCATAGCTGAAAATTCAACATCAATTTGCTCTAATGAAGACTGGAACATGATTGGAGCAGAAATGGTGAAGTGCGAGTGCTCTGGAACTCCGAAAATGGTGATGATTAATGGTGAAGACGATGGAATCGGTGCCAAGAATTAAAGAGAAGAAGGAGAAGATGGATCTAAAATAGAACTGCCGAATCTCTTTTATTCTCCCCTCTCTAAGAGTGAACCTGGACCGAATTCCTTCTCCCTTCCCTTCAATTCTTCTAACCGCCTCCCTTGCCATGCTGGCATCCTCTCTAATAGAATCTACTTGCTTCTTCTTTCCCTTCGCTGGTAACGAACTCTCCCCTCAGTGTCGAATCACTTCGCTAGCCAAGCTTTCTGCTTTTGTCGTCAGTGTGTGCTTCTTCCTCTTGCTTCAACGTGAAATTGCTCTCCCTTTCCTTTAATTACCATTCTGCCCTTGAATATAGAAATAAGAAAGAAACACATGAAGGGCGAATATGGAATTTTACAATTAATACACAAAGAACACCTTTAAACACAAATTTCTCTAATTAAGTGTGCATTCAAATTAATCAAACTATAATGCAAATTTTTCTCAATTAATCCCCTAGTTTTAATCTCAAAATGCACACTTTAATCTATTTAATTAATGAATTATCACATATCAATCCATATCACCTATATGTCTTTTCAAAAATATAATCTACATAAGTATCCTTTATATATTTTGAGTGATTTTTTGTGGTATTTTCCCAACCATCCCTTTTTTGAAAAGTATGATTTTTGTTTTTTTTGGAAAAAATTCCAAAAAAAAAACCCTCAAATGACCAAAAGGACAGTTGCTACAACGAATTTCGGAAAGGACAGTTCGTACAATGACTGAATTGTCCAACTCCAAATTAAAAGGAAATATTTAAAATGCCCTTTGTTCAATTATGGGATTCCCAACTTTCTTTAAGGGATTCCCAAGTTAGTTGTAGCAAGGGCATTTTGGACATTTCACTTAAATTTGGGTTGGTCAGTTAAGTCATTTGTACTGAATTGTCTTTTCCAAATTTCAGTGTATCAAACTGTCCTTTACTTATTTTGAAGGTCTTTTTTTAGAATTTTCCCTTGTTTTTGTCCCCTTTTAGACAAAAAGCAAGTAGAAAAGTACGTGAAAATGTTGACCAACTAAAACCAATGAGAGGTATAATGAAGACTAGAAAATCCTCTCCTATGTCACCTTTTCCTATATTGTTTTGAAAATTTTGCTCCCCATTAGAGTTGGTAATACGGGCGGACCCGACAGGTTCGGGCCGGGCCCAAAAAACCCGTTTTGAATATGGGCTTGATTTTTCAGCTCGGACAATATTGTTCGTGTTTCGGGCGGGCCCAAAAAAGCCCGTTTTAAACCCATTTCTTTTATCAAAATTTTCCCTTTTTTCGAATCAGCCCCGATTTTACAATATACTCCATCCGGTCCTAATTATAAGATCACTTTGACTTTTTTGGACAAATTAAGGATGCAAAATTAATTACTTTAAATTGTATATATTTATCTTTTTTCCTCAAAACTAATTTATTCTATTTATAAACTAACCTATAATCTAATTACATGTGACATATGTTATAACTTAGTGGTCTAATTTGCTTCCTTAATTTCTACAAAAAAAGTCAAAGTGATCTTATATTTAGGACCGGATGGAGTAATTAGCAACGTGAGGACTATCTTCGGCATTCACCCTGTTTTCGGCGCTCACCCAAGTAAGGATCCTAAACCAAATAAAATAACACTAATAAAAAAATGAGGTTAAAACAAATAAAATAACACTAATACAAAGAAAAGAAAGTATTATATTCTTATCATTTAAATATTATATATTTTTACTTTTTTAAGCAACTTTGTTATATTTATTATATTTTTTTTTAAAAAAAGGAAAACGGGTTTGTGTTGGCCCACGGGATTGACAGGTTAGCTCGTCACGGGCTCAGACTTGACGGGTTCGGATCCAAAATACCCATTTTAATATGGGCCATATTTTTTCAAACCCATAACCGTATTTTTTTATGGGTTTTGGGTTGGCCCACAGGCTCTGACCTATATTGCCGGATCTACTCCCCACCTACGTATGATAGTCGACAAGACACTCTTAGATCCATCTTTGTATTCTTTTTATTCTATTAAATTTTATATTAAAAACAATTGCATCGAATCTGCTTCTAACTTTGCGTTAGTAACTTTTGTTTATTTGGGATAAGCTACATTTTCCCCAAGGAATTTGTACTGTCTCTTTGAAGTTCTTATGGATTCAATGTTATCATGAAAGTTTTAAATCATAGAATGTTGTCTCGGCCATTATTTAAGTTAGGTTTAAGCCTTAGTTGACTAAGTATGTTAAATTGATAGGTACAGTGTCATCCACTTCATTTTTTATTCAAGCTAGATTTATAAATAAGGAAAGAAATCAGAAAAAAAAAAAAAATCCCATACGGGAGACTAGAGAAAAAAGAGGAGGTAGAAGTACATCGGCGACATTAATTATTCTCGACAATCTCCCTTACGAATACTATGTCCATTAATGGAATTTTTTTTTTAATTTTTTTCTCCAAATTGATAAAGTAGATTTAAGGAAAAGGATGAAAAGAAATAGTAAGGAAGAGACCATAATCCCCGTTCCAATAAAGGTGGGATTTCACATTTCTTATATTCCTTCATCCATCATGCAATTTTGAGACTATAATGGAATCACAACGGTTTAACACTTTTTAAAATGAATCCATGAAGGAATGCAGCTCTTTCACAGCAAAAAAAACTTATATTGAAATAGGTACTGTGTAAATTTCATGTTATGAATTGAACACAAACATAACTAATATGTGCAAATTACCATAGCATAGATAAAAAAAGAAAAAATGTTCAAGTTCACACAAAATAAAAGGTTCTTGTTTTTTTAAAATAACTTTCAGTAATCCGGCGCCAATTGACAACCGACTAATCCAGAATCAAAGGATTGGAGTGCTGCTCATATAAGTAGGATTGTCCCTTCTCCTAATTAGAGGGCTTCTCAGGACTCAAACACATGTTATCATCTTTATAGGAAATAAACTTTCTTATCGGCTCGATCAACTACTCTTTGTTAAAAGTTCCTGTTTTGTTTTGTTGTAAAGTTCTTTTTGTTTGTTTGTTTGTTTTTTGTATCAATATGTCTGTCTGCGGTTCATTCAGTCTGCCTAACTTCGAGAAACAAATTACAAATGGGAGAATTGCAAATAGGTCCCAAGCAAGAGAATTAATTTCAGATAGGTCTATTAACAACTCCTTCACTTGTTAACCAAGGCTATTGCAGATGTTAATAGCTATCATTAACAACTCCTTGGGACCTTTCTGAAATTAATTCTCTTGCTTGGGACTTATGTGCAATTGTCCCATTACAAATCCATTCAAGAATTTTGAAGAGAATGACGCCTTTGCCTTCAGGAGGATGACGATGACATTGACCGAGTCACAAGTGTGCAGCACCGTTTCATGTATAAGTAATAGCAATGTCGCTCACATTCTTGTCTTCCCAAGCAAGAGAGAATCTCCAAAAAAAGTGATGGGAACGTCAATGAGCTTCTTCTTCTTTCTTGTAGGTTGTCTGCTTTTTGCAGTTCTGGCTAAATCTCAGGATCAATCAGGTAATTGCCACCAATAAAAACTCAAACTTATATTCATAACTATTTAATAAGAATTAATCATTGCCTCTAAGTTTCAGGATTTATAAGCATAGATTGTGGGGCACCTCCCGAGTCCGCCTACACTGAGGAGACAACAGGCATAAATTACGTATCAGATGAGAAGTTCACAAGTTCTGGAGTGAGAAACTCCATAACCAGTGAGCTCCAAATTAAGTATAAACGGCAAGCTCGGACCCTGAGAAGCTTTCCTCAAGGAACAAGAAACTGTTACAGAATAAACATCATAAGTGGCTCTAAATATCTCATCAGGGCTATCTTTGTGTATGGGAATTATGATGGCCAGAATGGGTTACCAATTTTTGATCTTCATCTTGGGCCTAACTTGTGGCAAACAGTGGAAATAACCAATCCATCAGGGGAAGTAAGCCCTGAGATCATACATGTTCCATCTCTAGATCACATTCAAATATGTTTGGTTGACACTGGCTTTGGAACCCCATTTATCTCTGCCATAGAATTAAGGACTTTGATGAATGATACCTATGTTACTCAATCAGGATCTTTGTCACTATACCGGAGGTCGGATTTAGGCTCAACCATCGACAGAACATATAGGTAAATGCTTTCTTTAGTTTTGTTTTACTTGTAAAAGAGTTTGTTCAGTTATTAGACCAAGCAATTGTTTAATTAGCTTTTACATTGAACTGAAGGATCTTTTCCATTAAGAGGAAAGATCAAAATTGTGACCCTCCACTCTATCTTTACATAAAAGAATTCTGTATATCTGATAAGAGAATATGACTTTGACACAGATATAGTGATGATGTTTATGATCGCTTCTGGTCGGCTCCTGCCTACAACCAGGCCTGGACGCAAATAAGTAGTGCTTCAGTTACTTTAGATTCATTGGCTCAAAATGATTACAAGCCACCAGCCATTGTAATGAGTAATGCAGCCACACCAGAAAATGAAAGTGCTCCAATGGAAGTGCGGTGGGTGCCGGAAAATGCAACAGACCAATTCTATGTTTACATGCATTTTGCAGAGCTCCAAGTTTTGCAAAAGAATCAGACAAGATCATTCAACATTACTGTCAATGGCAATCTCTTTTATGCTGATGTTGTACCAAAGTACCATGGCACAACTACTGTGTTCAACAAAATAGCTATCAGTGGAGAAAAGATTAGCCTTTTCCTTAAGAAGACTCGAAAATCAACCCTCCCTCCCATTCTCAATGCGATTGAAGTTTATATATTTAAAGAATTTTCCCAATCAGAAACAGAACAAGGAGATGGTATGTTCTGCAAACATAAACCTTTAGAGATGAAAATTATCTGTTTCTGTGATTGAATTAGGCTACTTTCATTTTCTAGACGGAATTTTAGCTAAAAATTCTCAAGTTTTTCAAAGAATCTGGTCAAGAAGATACATGTTTTATACTAACTTGCTTTTTTGAGAAATAGTTAATGCAGTCTCAACAATCAAGTCTTCTTTTGGGTTGACAAGAAACTGGCAAGGTGATCCATGCGGTCCTATGGCCTACATTTGGGAAGGTCTAAATTGTACTTATAATGGCCGGAATCCCCCAAGAATCATAGCTCTGTAAGCTTCTTTTCCCAAAATTAATGTTATTGATTTATGAAACCAGAATCATAACTTTATATAATATTGGAATATAAAAAACCAGGAATTTATCTTCAAGTGGATTGACAGGACATGTAGATCCTTCTATCACAAAGCTCATCATGTTGGAGAAGTTGTGAGTATTTTTCACTCTGGCCAAGTCCAACCCTTCTTTTAGAATATTTTCATTGATTTCCTTAAAGGCTGGCAGTAAGGCAATCTCATTCAAAGTGGGGGAAAATTTCTCTTTACAGGGATTTATCAAACAATAGCTTAAATGGGCCAATTCCTGATTTTCTTTCTCAACTAGAAAACCTGAAGATCTTGTAAGCTTTTTTGTGATTAATTATAGAACAATAATCTTATCCCACTGGTTAGAAAAAGGATGTTATAGCTGAATTTCTTTTGTAGAAACCTTGAGAACAACAACTTCACAGGTACAATTCCCTCTGATCTGGTTGAAAAATCAAATAAAGGTTCCCTATCACTAAGGTATGACTCTTATTGAAGTCCTAATGTCCAATATGTTATTTTTCCATGGATTTAGAACGCCTAACACATTAATGTTCATATTGTACACAGTTTACTCTTCTCTCCTTATTAGACCCCATCCATATTCCATCCCCAGCTGAATCTTGGAATTAGCAATTAGTGTCACCCACTTCATAGATATTTATTGATGCCTAAGATAGAGCTTTAGAGTACTTGCAAAATTTATTGACAGATGAACATAATAAATTATATGACTCTCTCCACATTCTAGTGTCGGACAAAATCCATATTTATGTGAATCTCCTCCATGCAACAACAAGAAAAAGAACAATATTATTATTCCCATAGCTGCATCAGTTGGTGGAGTTCTGATCCTTGTGGCTGCAGCAACTTTATTCTTTACCCTTAAAAGGAGAAAACAAGGAGGTGAGGCTGCTCTTTATGATTTACAAGTACACATAAAAAAAAGTTTTGGTTGATCATGGAAAACAACAAACCACAAGCCTTTTTTATGATCTCAAATTAGGAACAGGTCCATTTGAGACCTCACGAGGAGTTGAAAATGTCGAAGAACAAAAAGACACATCCCTGCAAGTCATAAATAGACAATACTCATACTCTGATGTCCACAAAATGACCAATAACTTCAGTACAATTCTCGGAAAAGGTGGATTTGGAACAGTTTATTTAGGTTACATTGAGGAAACTCCTATCGCTGTTAAGATGCTTTCTTCTTCATCATCTCAAGGTTATCAACAATTCCAAGCCGAGGTATAAATGAATAATAGACCAATCACGTACGTGAGAATTTCATCGCAGAAAAGTATGTTTTTATGTTTAAGCATGGATGTGAAATTCCTTTTCAGGTTAAACTTTTAATGAGAGTTCATCATCGAAATCTTACTTCCCTTATTGGGTTTTGCAATGAAGAAACCAATAAGGGGCTCATATATGAGTACATGGAAAATGGTAACTTACAAGAGTACCTTTCAGGTATGTTGATGCCAATCCTTTTACAAATAATTAATATTATAAAAATGTAAAACATTAGGTATAGAAAGTTATGGAGTTTGATTCTGCAGGTACAGGCAGCAGATCAAAGCCCTTGACATGGGAAGACAGACTTTGTATAGCACTGGATGCAGCACTAGGTCAAAAAATGAAACAAGTGTCTTGTGTCTCCAATTTTCATTTCTTAAATCTTTCTGATTCCAATGTATTTTCTATAAATTTTGACTCAGGGTTGGAGTATTTGCATAACGGATGTAAGCCACCTATAATCCACAGAGATGTAAAATCTTCAAATATTTTGCTAAATGAAAACTTTAGAGCAAAAATAGCAGACTTTGGTCTATCTAAAATCATCCCAACTGATGATGGAACTCATGTATCGACTGTTGTTGTGGGTACTCCTGGCTATATAGACCCTGAGTAAGTCATTCCAATAATTATCTTGCTCAATATTTTCTGTTCTTGTGTTACAAAAAAGAATAAAAAAAGATAGAAAGGCAAAGTTATTTGCAAGTTCATTTTTTCATGTAGTTCCTACAAAGGATCGGACTAATGACATATACAATACTCAAATTCTCGATTCTAAGTGCACATTTGGTTTTTATATTGAAATTCACCAAATCGATCACATGTAAAAGCACATACTCTTGAAGTTATATATTCTTTACCTTGTAGGTACTACATAACAAACAGATTGACGGAGAAAAGCGATGTTTTTAGCTTTGGAGCAGTCCTTTTTGAGATAATCACGGGTCTGCCAGTCATATCAAGAAACCATGAAAGAACTCACATAAGTGATTGGGTTAGCCTCCTGGTTTCTAAAGGAGATATCAAGGCCATTGTTGACTCAAGGTTAAGTGGAGACTTTGATAGTAGCTCTGCTTGGAGAGCTGTGGAAATGGCAATGAATTGTGTGTTAAGAAACCCCAACAGCAGGCCAACCATGGGTGAGGTAGTGAATGAGCTAAAGGAGTGTTTGGCAATAGAAGTAGCTAGAACCAAACAGAGTGGTGCTAATACAGGAGATTCAGTTGAATTAGGATCCCTGTATATGACAAGCACAAAATACTCTCCCTTGGCTAGGTAGTCGCTTGTCTCATAAAGAAGTTTGTGAGACTCTCCATGTAAGGTTATATATATGTAAGGACACAAATTTTGGGTGAAACTCAAAAGCTGCTATTGTGTCACTAAAATCTAGATTTATATTGGTTAATAATTATGTGTTTGCTGCGCCATTAAGATATCAATGCTTTTTATTAGTCCCTCATTCCCTTTATAAAAGTGGTCATTTTAACCGAATTGTGGTGTTCTAAAAAACAGTTAAAATTAGTTAAAATTAATAAATGTATTGAAAATATTCTCTCTTTTTTATTCCAAAGCTACATGTATTTATGAACGAGTAAAAGAGAGTAGTAATAAAAAATGATGAAAAAAATGTTGGAAAGAAATTAATGAATGGCTAAAATTAAAATTGGTTAAAGTGAATTTATGACTTAACAAACTCAAAGAGGACCTTATAATAAGGGATGTTAGGGTATAATTAGGAAATATTTAATAATTGTAAATATTGAATTTTTAATCAAATTAGGATCCCTATCAATTAGGGACATTTGTTGGAAAATTAGGATATTAATTGAGATATTATTTTTGGTAATTAGTCTAGATTATTCTCTCATACTGTATAAATATATGATTATGTCCATGAATAAAGTTAAACCATTTTTCATATGATTTTCTCTCTATGTTTACATGGTATCAGAGAGAATTAGGGTTCTAAAAATTTCACCACCTTTTCTGTGAATAGTGAGAAGAGAGAGAGAAGGTTGAGCTTTAGGGTTCATATTTTTTGAATTGCTTCTGGTCTTTTGTTGTATTTGCTGTCAACAGTGTGTGAGTAAGGCTTATGGTTCTGCCAGTGGGTGAACAAGAGCACACGCCCCCTACCATAGGAGTCACCATGTTCCCATCGGCCAACCCCAAAAATACGGCACCGTTCTGAGCTACGTGAGTGATTTGCCACCTTTCCTAATACGCCTTGGGGTGTAAATGCAAAATAATTAAAAAAAACCAAGGATTGCACTAGTGGTGCTTTCCCTGATCGTCTCTCAAGGAGCCTAATGAACTAACCTAAGCTAACTAAATGCAAGAAAAGCTATAAAAATTTGGGGGGTTTTTGATTTTGGTTAATAAAACTAAATTAAATACTTTTTGGTATTTTTGATTTATGAGAAAGCAATTAAAATGGATTTAAGAAAAATTATGAGATGAACGTGGGTCTCTTGATGAATTAGGCAACCTTCCTAGCTTCTAAATGATATGGGAGTTTTAAACCAAGTTCTAATGCAAAACCTAAGGCAATCGCTCTTAGTCCAATTAACCTAATTAATTAACTAACGTGGCACATCGTTCATTTAATTAATCAAATAGGAAATCGTTAAATTCCAACTTGGTAGTGAAGACTTATGATAAACATGCAAAGAGACTCTCGTTAGAAGTAAATCAAACAATCTAACGTTGGACCTAATGTCTAAACACACATACAATCGCACATGCATTCAACATATTCTAGAAATCCAAAGGAGATATAAGTGAAGCAAATCTATTGCATGATATCATAAAAACAACACTAGGTTCATACACATAAAAGAATATCACTTGATTACATGCATGACCAATAGAAATTCAAAGACAACTTGTTCCAAAAACATATACAAATACCAAAACACATGGAATTGAAATACATAGATGAGATTGGACAAGAAAAGAAACTAATAACTCCCCATTAAAAACGTTGCAGCTCCGGTTGCCTTCCTCCATCAAGATCCCCCCACAAAGGTGTCTAGCCACTCATGCTCTCGATCAACATTGACTGGATTTCGGAATTAGAAGCCATGAGAGTGTAGTGGAAGATGATTTTCGTGCAAGGTGGAGAGGAGAGGAGAGGAGGATGAAAATTTGAGAGAGAAGACATAAATTTTCATTGGTGGCGTATATATAACACAAGAGGTAACCCAAAACCTTCCAAATTAGCCTATGATGTCCTATTCTTACTAGGATTAACAAATAAGAAATGTTTGAGAAAAGAATTATGGGATGAAAGAGAGAATGAGTGAATAAATATGGAAATTCGGATTTCCCCCTCTATGGCACAAGAAACCACTAAAAAACTATTAAAAATGGCCTCCGGTTGCCTAATTTGGCCTCCCATAACATATAGGAAAGATTTGGGGAAGACTCAAGTACCCTCTCTCAAGAAATCTAGCCAAAATAGGAAGTTGTGATTAGAATAATTAATTAGGAAACTTCTTATCCTTAATCAAGCCTAGGGTTGCCTATTCTTGTAGAAATAACAAAAAGGAAATATTTTAGGCAAACCCAATCAACCAATCTAATAGGAAATTTCCTATTTTGCAAAAGTTTCATTTTTTGTAGAAGTTTCCTATTTTGCTTTGTTCTTGCTTTGACTTGTATTCTTTGTACCTACAATGGAAATTTTAAGCACATGTGAAGTATTTCAAGTTCAGAAACAATAAATGCATGAGTTAAATGCCTAATATGCTCAAATTATAATGAAAATGAAATTAATTCCTTAAGTATGGACCATACATGTAATTGTACTAAATTCCCATTGAATTCTCCTAAATTGAATGCTGATTTCCCATTATTAGTGGTTAAAGTAGTATAATAATCATGCACAATCTGTGAGACTCTATCACACCACTCGAAAACTAGCTGGAATATCACGTGCTATCTTGTGATGGTGATTTTCGGCTGAGTTTTCTGCCATTTTTCTTGCCGGTCGGATTGCCTCCTTGTTTCTGGCGATTCCCTGGTGTTTGTGTCCTTGTTAGAGTGGTTTGGCTGATTTAGGTTACTATTCATTTGAGTTAACTTCAGTTGTTTAAATTTGGTTCGTTCTCTTTCAAGTTTCTATCCAAATTGTTTTTGCTCTGGTTTGGATATTTGGTGATTTTTTTATGGTGAAATTTTTCCATGGCATCTAGGTTTGGCCTTTCAAGATTTGGGATACTGTTCATTATTGATCATATTTAAAAAAATGAGTTTTCTAGTTTTTTTATGGCTATTGTGGTAGCTACTGTTTGTCTTGCTCTTATTTTGCATTGGTTGGTTCTTAGTGTGACCTATTTTTGGATGCTATTATTGGGTTTGATTACTTTGCTAAGATCTCCCCTTGGTTGGTTATCTTCTGTGTAAGATCCTTCCTACTAATCCATAATTAATCTCTAATAACCAATCACTATCAACCATAATCACAATTAACAATACTAACTATGATAAGAAAAGATTTTCATACAATTCAACCCTATCATAGTTAGAAAAAGATCGTACTAATCATTCAGAGCGTTATCTGTAAAATCCTACTTACTAATTATAATTAAACCCCCAACCATTAAATTTAATTATTTTATACTGCTAACTATGATAGGAAAAAGGGTTTTCATACGATTACACAATACCCCTATCATAGTTAGAAAAAGGTTTACCTAGAACTTCAATCGATTATCCATGATAGAAAAAGCGAACACATTCCAACAATCATACTATCATGGATGATTTACCCTAACTATGTTAGAAAAGGATTCCCCTAACATAGTTAGTAAAAATTCACCTAATTAACAAATACCAGTTGATTTAACCATGTTAGATAAGGAGCCTCCTAACATGGTTAATAAAAATCCACATTTAGAAACATTAACCTCACCACAATCAAGCCTTCACCATAACCATGTTAGAAAAGATTCCTCTAACATGGTTATTGAACAAAACCCGTACACTAAATAGCATCCGAGCAATTATTTATACAGTTATCCAGAATTTATTATCAATCCAATACATAAACATGCGGAAGCGAATGCAAGCCTATATGTGGCAATATACAGCTCCAAAGATAACTCTTCCGGCCAACTCACCGATTCATGTGAACCGATTGGCCTTGTCCCCTTTCCCTTCGCCCTAGTCAAGGCATGACCACCTGCAAAAATATAAATAACCACGGGGTGAGACAAACATGTCTCAGTAACCACAACTCAACTTAATACAAGAGTGTGAGTGGGTTAGCAGAGCGCCTAAAGGGTACCACATAAAAATATTGAAACCACAACAAAGTAATATATATATATACCACCATATCATCACAAGTATATCCATCCACACCATCACCCTTGCTACTACAGGTGCAACAGTTTTTAATAACATACGACAAAAGTAAACATGAAGTGACACTGTGCCCCTGTCTATAATCAGGATGGCATCCTCCCCTCTGTCTATAATCAGAATGGGGACTCCCCCTTGTCTCTAATCAGGATGGGGATCTCCTTGTCTATACTCAAGGAGAAGGTCTCTGTCTATAATCAGAATGACCGGTACAAATAACCGCTCGGTTGGCCTATCTAGGGTTACATCGCGCGATGGTACAATGCAGTGTCATGCAGTAGGAACAACCTCAACATCAATCACTCTCAAATGCTATAATATATACACCCTTCAATATAAAATATATTAATCACCACTGCTATCATCACATACAGCCAACCGTAACAATTAACCAATAAATTTCTCAATACCTTCATCTCAATATGTAACACCTTAGATAATAGTCATCCGCCAATACTACCAGTCAGGCTACTAAATATTATAATAAAACTCGGTATATCTTCATATGAAAGTAGGCGGGATTTCAAAGGTACCCGATAGGCTCTTTTATATAAACATACCATTTGAAATCTAACTAGTATGCTAATAGACGTATACATATATATATAAAGGGATTTTTAAGAAAAATCCCAACTAACATCACACACAACCAAATAGTGAGGTGAGAGTGGTTACCTGAACTGGCCAAAAACAATAAATATACCATAGCATGCGGTCTTCCAGTTCAGTTCAACCAACCGACGCCCATCGATATGGCAGCTGTGCTCTGCTAATACACGTATGACAGAGAATGTATCAATTCCTAAAGCTCATCCGCAGAGCAACCCATCTCATCTAATAGAACATGGTAATGTGAAAGCCTCATGGTTCCAATCATTCCAGTATGTGCACACAAGTAGGAATCATAATTTCGGGGACGGCAAGTTTTGTCACCGTTAGCCAATCCGACAATCTAAATCATTAATAATTAATCACCGACATCAATTTACCTAATATAATCATCACATTCTTCAAGGATTACTTCCTAATTCATACTTCCCTTTAGACATACAACTTTTAACAAATTTTAAAGGGCCAAGGCCTTGAAAACCACCATTCCATCAAGCCATATAGATATATAATATCATTCACCTTATTAAGCCCACAATAATCTGGAATCAACTTTAATAATCCAACAATTCGTATAGGTCAAGAATCTAACTCACCCAAACCTTTAATCATTATTATTCAGCTTTGATGGTTTTATTTAAATATCCAATTAATTTCAAGCAATCATACTCACATCAATTTTTTACAAACCTCCAACCAAACTAAACTTTAATCACCCCCAATTCCTATAATCTTTTACCACAAAAATAAACATATTAGAATCTCCAATTCATCCATAATCAACATGAATCCTAAGAAGCCCAACAATTTCCTTTCTTTATTGCCTTACAACTTCCTATAATTACTCAATTTCTTCCATAATTTTTCTACAACAAAATTCTTCATCAACTCTACTCATACGTTGTCAAATATTCACATTTAATTTATCTAACTCATCTTCCATGTTTAATATTCCTAGAAGCAACACTCTACCTTTTTAAAACACCTAAAAATCCCAATTTTCAACATAATTCTAAATCAACTCAATAACCTCAACCAACATTATCGTTGAACTCCAATAACCCTCTAGAATTCATAAATCAAGTTCAAAATCCCAAATTCAAAGGATTTCTTGTTGTAAACTTAGCTTAATTTAACTTTAAGCAAGCAAAATCTCACATAGGGCCAAATTAAACCAAATTAACCACATTACTATCATCAAGTAGTCTAAATAAACATGTAGCATAAGGCAATTGCCCCAATCAAGCCAGAAATTCAAAAATAAAAAAACCCTAGAAATTCCTATTTGGGAAAATCAAGAATCCATGAGCAATAGGAAGGAAGAGCTGCTGGGAAGCTTACCCATTGTTCATGGTCGTCGGAAGCTCGCCGGAGTCGCCCAAAACACTGCCCAAAATGCCGGCCAAAAACCCCCACAAATCTTCCCAAAACTCTCTCGAATTTGCTCGGGAAAGGAAGGAAACAAGGAGTAGAAAAGAATGGAGAAGATGGAGGTATGGCGGCTTCCCTTGCCGCCGCCGTAGCCGTTGATAGCGAAGCCGCCGCCTCCCCTTGGCTGGTCGACGGAGAGGGAGAGTGAGAGGAGAGGAGGAAGGGTTTTGGTTCACTGGGAGAGGGAGGAAGAAGGCACGGGGAAAGGGAGATATAAGGGGAATAAAGGAAAAGAAAAATAAAATAGAAATAAAATAATTTAAATAGGAGGGAGAAATTACTAATAGGCTTTCAATTAATTAATATAAGATACTTTTCTTTAAGATAAAACTCCCATCTTTCATTCTAAAAATTTACTTCAAGTTCTCACTAATATTTTCTCCCATTATGATCCCTTCTAAGTCTACAATTAATTTCTCTAACTCTAATTTTTCCAATTTAAGGGAGAAACTATGCCTTTAAAAATGTCCTTAAATACCACAATTTCCTAAATTTATTTATAAAACTCTCCCAGACTCCACAATTAATCTCAAAATCAACTCTTAAATCATTCATAATCCTTAATTAAATTTTTGGGATGTTACATTCTGCGGTTTGGGTGAGGCTTTTCTATTTACTGTCTCTGTTTGGTTTGCCCCTTGTGTGGTTGTTGGCATATGGGCCTTTGTGTGGCTGTTTAGATTAGAGCCCATGGTGTGGCTTCTAGATGTTTTTGGTAGAATTTTCTTGCTTTGATGTGCCACTTGGTTTAATATCCTTGCTTTGAGTATTGTTTATGGCAATCAAAGTGGCATAGCAGAGGTGTGGTAGCGTGTGGAGCCACTTTCCTACGAGTTCTTTGTCACTGTTTTTTTTGTATTAGTTGTCGCCATCCCATTTCCGACGAATCCTAGTGATGATTGCATTCGGGTTTAGTCTTCTTAGGCTTCCGGGGAGATCTGGTATTATGGAGTTTGTATTTTGGTGCATTTGTGGTGTGAATTGGGTCACTCTTTGCTGAGCTGTTTCAGGATTTAGATTTTAGATTTGGTCATTATGTCAGGTGCATGGTTTTGTTGCTTAAGGGGAGTGTGGAAAGTTTATCTTTGTTGCTTAGGTTGATTATCTTTGTAACAAGTTGGGCATAATTAAAATCTATGCTCCAACTTGAGGGAGAGTGTTAAAGTATAATTAGGAAATATTTAATAATTAGGAAATATTAAATTTTGAATCAAATCAGTATCCCGATCAATTAGGGATATTAGTTGAGATATTATTTTTGGTAATTAGTCTAGGTTATTCTCATTGTATAAATATGTCCTTGAATAAAGTCGAACCCTTTTTCATATGATTTTCTCTCTAAGTTTACAAGGGACAAGCCAATTCAAAAAATACGACCTTAATGGAGGGAGTATTATGTATGCCATAGATCAATGTAATCGCATATTATGATGAATAAATTTCAATGTATATTGTCTCTCTTTTGTTGAAACTATCTGGATGTGTTAATGCAATTCTCTTATGATTTCTCCATAAATTACGTTGGTGATTTAAAGATTTTGCAACAGGAAAAGAGAAACATGTCTGCGTGATACATTTAGAACTTGAAACACTAATTCAAGGCCATTAGAAGAATAAAGGTTTATACTAATGAAATGATATTTCACAGGATATACCATTTACCTATTCTTTTGTTATCTTCAGTGACTTTGATGTTTTGGTCAATTAGCTTAGAACATTACTACAAAAAACCCTTTTAATGTCACTAATTCATGTCCGTTAATAAAAAATCTGACTTTGAAAAAGGGGTAGTGGCATTTTTGTAATTATGTGGGAGACGTTGGGAGAAACAACGTCCCTAATTTTAGAAACTAGGGACGGTGTAAGTTACAACGTCCCTAATTTTAGCTTGTAAGTTACAACGTCCCTAATTTCTAAAATTAGGGACGTTGTTTCTCTACCCTAAAACCTGAAATTCTCACTCTCTCAACTTAACATTTTCCCTCCACCTTCTTCATCATTCAGCCAGATTCCTTCTCCCAAACCATTCTTCCAAAACTTAAAGCCATCGTGTTTGAAACCCTCTGCCTTCGTGCAACCACATTCTTCACCATCTTCGTGCCCCCAAAAATTTTCAAAACCCTCAGCTCTCTCCTTACGTCTACGTGCTCCCATTCTTCACTATCTTCACCTCTGTCGTGCCATCACTGTCTTGCAACCACATTCTTTGTGCACCGTCTTCTACCCCCAAAACCCCTATTAATAGAAGAATGAGTGTGGCTGTTGTCCATCTTTCAATCCATCACTGTCTTCAAAGTCGTTCTTTCTTTGGCGCTGCTTTTGTCTACCGCCAAGCCATTATACAATCAAGGTAACAATTAATCAACCATTGGAAACAGAAATCTCAGCTTTTTTTTGTGCTTCTTGAGCTTTAATTTCAACTTTAATACAAATTTCAGCATTTTTTCCTGTTCATGCATCACAATGTGGTCGCTTCATTTGTGATGATTTTATTGTTCTTATGTGGAATAGAAATGTAGAAATAGAGAAGTTATAGAGCTTGAAGAATTATTCATCAAACCCTTAAGATTTGTGATTTTTGAACTACGAGATACTAATCACTACGAGCTTCTTTAAATTTTAACCCTAATCTGAAGTAAAATTGTGTTTAAATGTGTTTAGAAGTGCAATGGAGACGATCTCTAAGAATGCATATTTGATATGAAAATTACGTTTATATGTTTAATGCTATGTATTCAGGATGCTTTGATTTGAGGTTAAGATTCAATTTCTGAGGTTAAAAGGTTGTATAAACTCGAGAGTCTGTGATAAATGGGCAAACCCGAAGTTTAGAAGGTATTTTTAATAGAGTACGATGAATTTGAGCCAATCTCAAAACTGTTTTGAATTCTGTTTTAGCCTTGTTTGTATTTCTAAATAATTGAGATTTAGGTCTTAAATGATTTAAAATTAATGGAATAGAGCTCAGTAATGATTGGTTTATGATGTTAATGATACACTAAACTAGTTTGATGTTATAAGATTATGATGAAATTTGAGGCTTAAGCAGTACAGGGGAGAAATTCTTGTGGTGTTGTTGTTATTTATGTTAACTTAAACATGGGAGTTGTTTTGCCCCCACTTGTTATTGGATAATTTAGTTATCAACTGAGTTTGTTTCAGATCGCGAGTTCATCTCCCTCCACCGTTGTTCGTCTTTCACTCCATCGCCTTAGTCTTCGAAGTCTTTAAGGCTTTTTGGCTCTTTTGGTAAGATTCTCTTTTTGCTCATTTTTGGTAAGGAATTTATGCAAAAAAATTTCCATTAGTTGAAGCATTTCGGTTGTTAAATTATTGTGGTCTATTATGGAAATTATTTTGGCCACCTTTTGTGATCTTAAATTTGTGAATTCTTGCGAAATTTTTCGTTGGCTATTTATACTATGTGTGCTTCAACAGTGGAAAAGAGCTAACAACTTGTAAAAATATCTTAACTTTGAGCTCTTATTCAGGCACCAAAAAGGAAAAGTTAGCATTGAACTCTTGTGTAATGTTTATGATTCTCCTAATTATAAAATCAAGATGACTTTTTCTTAGAAAAATTAAGGATGCAAAATTAACCACTTTAAAATATTAGACTAATCTACCTTACTTATAAACTATCATAAAATCCAATTATATGTAACATATGTTAAACTTAAGTGGTCTATTTGGCTTCTTTAATCTCCACAAAAAAAGTCAACTTGACCTTGTAATTAGAACCGGAGGGTGGAACATCCTAGAAATTTAATCGAGGATTAGTGGGTTAATTAGGAAGTGATTTGTGAGAGATTATGGAATTATGAGATTATTTGAGAAATTTTGGGGTATTTTTTAGGATTTTAAATGCTTAGTTTCTCCCTTATTTTAAGGATAATAAATTTGAAAAAATTATTTGTAGATTCAAAAGAGGTTATTATGGGAGAAAATAATTAAGGGTTTTGGTACGTAAATTTTTGGAAATTAAAAGGATTTTATAGCTCAAAATAAATATCTTATTTGAAAATTTTAGGGCTTAGTAATGCAAATTTTCCCTTTTTCTTTTTTTTATTTCCTCTCCTCCCTCTCATTTTTGACTAGATGAGCTTTTTCCTTTGTTTTATTATTTTATGTTTTGGCGCTAGCATAATTTCAGAAGTCAAAGCCTTAAGCTGTAGTAAATATTGTTTTGTATGTTCTTGTTTATTGTTGTAGAAACATCTTGATGTGGGTTTCATTTATATTCAGTTATTGTATTTCCTTTTAATGCAGGTATGATATAGAAGCCACTTATTTTGACGAAAGTGTTAGATCTGCAAAACAAAAGCAACTTCAAGAAAAACTGTTGCAAGTAAATTTTCTCAACTTGATGCTCTCACTGTCTTGGGTTTTCCAATTTTTTCCTTTTCATCATAACGAGATGTCTCTTTCTCATGCAATGGACAGGATAGATGGTAACTTCAAAGTTTTTGGAAGATTGGGTTTTTGTTTTTCTAATGTTTAAATTTTGAGGTGGTTTGGACATGTACAAAGAAGGCCATTAGATGCGCCAGTGAGGAGGGTAGATCAAGCAGTCTGGAGTCCGATTAAGAAAGGAAGAGGGAGACCGAGGCTTACACTCAATGAAGTTGTAGAGCGAGATCTTTTAATAAATAATATATCTAAAGATTTGGTTACCGATAGAGCACAATGGCGTCGTACGATCCATGTAGCCGACTCCACTTAGTGGGATAAGGCTTTGTTGTTGTTGTTGTTGTTGTTGTTGTGGGGAAAATATTGAATAATTGAACAAAGCCTAATGAAATGTGTCAAGACTTTAGAGAGGTTGACAGATAAAAAAAGTAGCATGGAGCCTATCGTACTATTCATAATATAAATAGTGAGACTCTATTTTAAGTCGAATTTTTTTAAAATAAAATATAAGTTTTGTATTCTTTATTGATATTGATAAATTAATGATAATGAGTAAGTGAAAGAAAAAAGTAATGATTGAGATTGACTATAGAATTAGATCCTGATTCTGTAGTTGTGGGTGCGAGTGTGTATGCATTCCCCTTTAATTGTTATTGAATTGTATTTATTTTTGTGATCTAATAATAATACATGTATGTTTCTCTGATAGCTTGTTCAACCAGCATTCCAATCTGCACTGGGACATGTAAGGTCTGGAACTTTTGATAAATTTAAAGAAGCGTTTGACAAGGCTTTGAATGGAGGGGAAGGGTTTTCTGCTGCTGCTAAAAGCTGCGTTAAGTTTTGTATGGCTCACTTTGATGAAGCATGTGCAGGTATTTGTAAATCTGTTCATTTGTGTTTGACAACATATAATCAAACTCGGATGCCCAAAGATATGATCACTTTTTCAAAATGGGAAAATAACCTGGAAGAGGTTTATTTATGAAGAGGATTGTGTAAAAAACCTGCTAGCTTCTTGGTTTGTCCCACTAAGGACTGTCAGAACTTCTAAACTTGATGCTATCACAATGGTTATTGTTGGTATATTTCTTATTAGCTCAAGTGAGTTACATTCTGAGACTGCCAATGTTGTCTTTGCAGACGTTGTTGTTGAAAAGGCAAACTGGGATACATCTAAAGTGAGGGAGAAATTGCGTCGTGACATTGATGCACATGTCGCTTCTGTGCGTGCAGCTAAGCTGTCTGAATTGACAACATCATATCAGGTGCATTTCTCACCGTGATAATTCATGTCTTATGGAGAGCATATTCGATTAAGCTCAGTAAAGATTTAAAAATATTTGAATACTTTAATTTTTCATGGACCTTCTCTTAACAACTTAAGCTTTTGAGTTGAAGTGGTCCTTGATAGAAGTTTTAGTGTGATTGTATGAGGTAGAGAAGGAAAATGGGAAGATTGTTAACTGGATTTTGTTGGACAGGTTGATTAGCCTGTATATAGTTGATGAAAATGTTTTTAATATAATCCCAACCTTTCCAGATTCTATTTTTGGGATGATATCATTGTCTGTTGACCCATTTTAACATCCAATCTGCCAGTTATTTTAAGATTATTTTCTCCCTTTATTAGGTCCAGTTAGACTAATTACACTGATTATCGATTGAACGAATACTCAAAGAAATCACTGAACACTAAATAATATTTATAATCATTTGTTTTATCAAAGAGAACTCGTACCATAAAATCAAACTTGATAATTATACTTAAAAAATGAAGGTTTGTTTTATTTACAAAAACTTATAGTTGACAGTTGGTTTAATTTGTGGACTCCAGTTCCCAGTAGGTTTGATTTTAAGTTCTCTGGTTCCTAATGCAGTAAAAATCAGGCGAGAGTTTCCACTCATATTGGTCTTATGATATAATGTATGCTGTTCACATTGTTTATTAGTTTTAGTAAGTTAAAATTTGTCTTACTGCTCTCGTTCTTCATGAATACATGATTTATGTATTTAAGGCTTGAATTTTTTCCTAATCACATCAATTGGTATGTTTATGTACTTGACAGTATAAATTCTTCTTGGGAAGTTTGCTGATAATTATACTCTTGCAGGAAAAATTGAAGGAGGCCTTAGCTGGACCTGTGGAAGCTCTTCTAGATGAAGCTAACAGTGATACTTGGCCAGCAATAAGAAAACTTCTTAAGCGTGAAACTGAATCGGCTGTTTCAGGTTTCTCTGCTGCAATTTCTGGGTATGATATGGACGAACAAACACGAGAGAACATGATTACAAGTTTAGAGGACTATGCAAGGGGTGTGGTGGAAGCAAAGGCTAAGGAAGAAGCTGGAAGGGTTCTAATTCGTATGAAAGATAGGTATAAACCTTCTGCAACATTTGACTGACCTTGTTATTCTTTCATGAAACTTCCACACATTTTAAGCAACTTACCTTTGATGTGAAAACAGGTTTACAACATTATTCAGTCGTGATTCTGATTCAATGCCTCATATTTGGACGGGGAAGGAAGACATTCGAGCCATTACTAAGACCTCCCGCTCTGCTGTATGGCACAATTATGAATATAATGTTTTTAGTTTGAGCTTTTTTTGCATTTAGATATATGTTTTAATAAAGTTAACTGTTTGCAGTCCTTGAAGTTGCTATCTGTTATGGCTGCAACTCGTTTGGATGATCAAGATGCTGATAATATCGAGAAAACATTATCATTTGCTCTGGATGATTCTTCTGGAACTACAGCTAAGGATAGGAGCATCACCGTGGTTGATCCACTGGCTTCAAGCACTTGGGAACAGGTCAAGTTTTATTGCTGAGCCTGGCAAATGTATTCAGTTGTATCCTAATTTAACAAGTCAAGTCATCTTATGGAACATGAAGTGATTTTAGATACCTGGAAAATCAAATGTGGCATGAATGTCAACTTTTTCTATGAATTTTTCTTTTCCCTAATTTCTGCAGTATGTTGATATCAAGGTCTTTGAGTAGTTGAGTTATTCTATTAATGCTATATTCACTAAATAAATGCATGTAAAAGGTACTTAGTGTCGGCATGTGAATTTTTTTATGCATAATCTAGTTCATTACCTGTTATTTTTCGCTTTTTGATTGTTCTAATGGTTTACTCCAATTTCTTTGCAGGTTCCTTCCTCAAAAACATTGATCACACCTGTACAGTGCAAATCATTATGGAGGCAATTTAAGATGGAGACCGAATATCATGTCTCTCAGGCCATATCTGCACGGGTAAGATTTTTCACTTCATTTATGTTTATTGAGACTTGTGAGAGAGATAGAGAAAGATCAGGAAGAACTTTTAAAGGGAATTATAGAATGTGACTTTTTGTTGAATGGTATTTTATATAATATATCTGAAAAGTGGTTGTTCATAGAGCCAATGATATTGTGTGATCTATGTAGCTAAACCTACCTAGTAGGACAAGGGTTGTTGCTGTTGTTGTACTTACGTTTATTGAATTTTTTCTATGAGAATTACTCATGATTATGTGATACTGAGTTTCTTTTGCCTATCATCTATCTAAACTGGTAGCTAATAGATGTAGTCATGTAGTCAACACTTTCGTTTATACTTGTAGTTGAAACCATGCATTTATGTAATTCATGGTCCCCAAGCATACTCTATTTCTTAGTTTTCTTGTTTAGTTTCCATGTGTTAGATTGATATACATGCTTATATATATATTCTGTTATTTCTGCTGATATAATTTTACCCATTTTCAGGAGGCCAACAAGCGCAATAATAACTGGTTACCTCCTCCATGGGCCATTGTTGCTTTGGTTGTTCTGGGATTCAATGAATTTATGACCCTTCTAAGGTATTTGTCAACTGTGCTGTTCTGATGTCTTTCAATATTTAAAGGAGTGAAGTTCTGTTTCACTTGCAACTAACTCTTCTCACGCTTTCTCAGTTCTTATAAGTTCTATAATACCAAAGAAATTTGGACTTCATTTGATGTAGGACTATGGGACATAAAGTTACATAAAATTTGCCCTCTGTAAAAGTTTTTTTTTTTGTCCTTGGGATAAAAAAGAAGAAATATTATGAGAAAGAAATTGGATGAAGTACAACAGCAGGAGATAAGTTATCTTCCTTAAAGAAACCACATTCAGAAAAGCTAGAACAGCAAATAAAAATCTCTTATCAACAAAGTGAAGCTCACCGTTCTTCATGCACTCTATTTAAACTGCCCTAAAGTGGCTTTAGATCAGCACCGTAGAATCCAATAATCTGATTCTATTTATTTAATTCTGAACATTCCGACAAAACCATATGCTCTAAGAACAGTGATACACTAACAACAGTAATGCAGGCTGTAGAAGAGTTAAACTGAGAAAATGCTTTTAACTTACCAGAAGGGCTTTATGTTAACCAAAAAATCGAGTCTGTACCATGAATGTATAGCAGCTGGACAGAGTAAGAAAGATTAATTTAAAAGAGTTATGCTGTGTATGAATTATAGAATGAGTATTTGAACAACATATTGTCTACTTGAAAGCACTGACAAGATAGCTACTTTCACGCTTTAACTGGTTTCACTCGTGTTATGTTGTGGCAGAAATCCGTTGCATTTGGGTGTTATCTTTGTTGGGTTTCTTCTTGTAAAAGCTCTTTGGGTGCAGCTTGACATTTCTAATGAATTCAGCAATGGAGCTGTGAGTATTTATTTTCCCACCATTCAATCCCTCATTTTATATTGTCTTTAGTTTTATCCCTCGTTTGTTTAGCAATGCTCCCATCTATTCCCTCATACTCCCAACAACTTCCTCCTGTTTAGCCTAACTAAGATCACTTTTTTTAAAATCTTAAACAAACTGGCCCTTAAGTGAGTAGAAAAAGAACGATACATCAACTATTTTTCAATGTTCAGTTGATTTTGGAAGGAAAAGAGATGTTTAATAAACAGATAGGCATTTAGGCATCATTATTTGAAGTTTTTGGCTGTGCTTCTAATTTTTGACTGGGTCATTTTTAGAGACAGTCTCTTCATAAAGTGTGCTTTGCGGTAGCACTCAGTTGCCTGATTTCTTGTGTTATTGCAGCTACCAGGACTTATATCCTTGTCCACGAGATTTCTTCCAACTGTTATGAACATAATCAGAAAACTAGCAGAGGAGGCACAGAACCCCGCACCTAACAATGCACAGAGAAACCCATCAGGAAGCAATCACAATATTGTTACAGCTGGAAGCAATACGTCATCTAGTGCTTCTTCTAACGCAACTTTGTCCGAAAAAGCTTCATCTAATGTAACTTCATTGGAAAATGGCGCTGAATACTCTAGTTCATCAAAATATGAGTAGGCACAGAAACTCATTTTTATGAGAAGCAATTTTTTTGTTTTTCCGGTGAAGATGTTGATGTCTGCTGGCTGAACGTTGGGGTTTTGGTTGTGTCTACGAAATTATGATTTTGTGAGCATTGAAAGAGTAAGCTATTAAAGGGCACTGGTTTTAGTACAAGTGCCAGATACAGGGGGGCATGATTCATTTCGCGGTACCCCCCATTATATAGTTTTCTATAATTAAATTTAGGTGCTTTAGATAGTTTGGTGGCTTTGCTGGTTTGCACAGAGTTTTGGTTGTAAGAGCTGTCTCTGTATTCTTATTGAAAATTTATTCCTGAAACCTTGTATTTTTATCTCCATTTTGATGTTTTTCTGCACAGGAATCCCCATTTCACTTTGCAAGATCTTTCAAACTACCTGTTATTATGAACTGTCCATTTGCAAGTAACATGATGATGCGTGGTGTAATTATTGCGAAAAGAAATTTTGATGGTTGGTCAAATAAAGAGACATAAACTGAATCGGTTATAAGTAAACATGCAAGAAAGTGATACATGAGTTAAAAAAAAAAAAAATGGTTGGTTGAGGTGGTAAGTAGTTTCATTTAGGTGAGTATGAGAACAAAAGTTCGAATTTCGGGATGTGCACTTGTTTGTTGGAAAAAGAGAAAACTCTCTTCGGCCTCAAAAGCAGAAAGAGGATAACCTTAATCAATTAAATTGAAAAAGAAAATTATGCTAGTTACAATGTGTCATCCAGCAAGTTGCTCATAAGATCGGAAACTTCTACCCTTGCTCGACTTATTTATGGGAAATAAGTGCTTATTTTGGGGTAAAAGTAACTTATTTTGTTGGTAGCTTATTTTGCATGTTTGTCTAGGCTTATTGTCAATCTGACTTATAAGTAACTTTTAACTTATAAGCCAAAATAAGTATAACCTGTTTAAAACAATTTATTTCTGACTTATAAGTCATATATAAGATATGGTCCACAAATTCTGACTTATTTTTCACATTTAATTATAACTTATCCAAACATACACAATCTGACTTATAAAAAATAAGTCACTTATAAGTTACTCTTCACACAGCCCATCCAAATATAAAAGTCATTACACAATCTGACTTGATTTTAATCTGACTTATATATAAGTCACTTTTCCATAAGTCGATCCAAATACACATCCATAGTCACTTATATTTTATGTGTCAGACTTAAATTATGTCTCTTGTAATGCAGTTTAGTGATCACTTTACATAAATATATGCCCAATGTTTTATTAAAAAAACAAAACAGCATAAAATGTGAAGTCACTCACATCATTATTACTATAAAACTATGCTTATTCTTATATTAATTCGAACCATGAAGGAATACATTAACTAAATAAGAAGATTAACAACGCATAGTTTATTTATTACATACGGAATTTCATGCATAGGAGAAGCTGAGAATAATGAAGATGTAATTATTTAGCACAGCAACAGAAGTATTTCTCAGGAGGGATGCATTGTCCTATTTTATAGCCAATCCTTTTGCAATAATCATCGCACACTGGAAATTCTCGACATGTTCCTGGGCAATATTGTTTGCTCATTCCTGCATTGTTTTTTTCGTTTTATTAATTATATCAGCTACATCAGACTATTAATGAATCAATAATTAAAAACAGTTTATTATTTATACATATCAAATGAGATCAGGAGCATCATCAGCATGGCTTCAAGCATCAGTTTGTTGGCAAAGCTTGAAAAATGAGGGTACACCATTTTCTTTTCTGAAGCTTCTACCAATAATTAATTTTCTATATCTGCACATATATAGATTTTCTTCATTTTATCAATATGCGATGTGCATATAAATTTAGTCTCAAAGTATTTACCAATGCGCACTTGTCAGTCTTGATTGTAAAAAGGCACATGAAAGTTCTAAAATGGTGCTAAAGTGTTATCATCTCCATTTCCTATTAAATATGTAAAAATTGTAATATTCTTAAAAATACCCTTATTTATGGTTTATGGGGTGAGGGGGAGTAAGAAAGAAGGAAGAAATTATTATTATAAAAAAATTGAGGGAGAGAAAGAGAGAAAATTTAAATGAGGGTAAAATAAGAAACAAACAAAAAATTGAAATGTTGCTTATAAATAGGAACAAAGTACACAGCGATAGTTGTTTCTTAAATTAAGGTATTCTTTGTGTTTACAACAAGTTTTATTTTGATCTTTTAAGCATTAAAAGTGCCTTTTTTTTTTCATCATTTTTTGGCATACTCATCTAATTCCTTTTAACAAAAAATGGTGATTGAACAAATAATAAGGTGATTTATAGTTAAATGTTGATAAAATATACTTACATTTTCATTTTAGTATAAACATTTTCATATTTAAAATTAGCCATTTTATACTCATATCTAATTATAAATTCATTCTATAGATTTAATAAGTTACTATATATTTTCGGCCAAAATGGAACTAACGATGTTAGCAAAATGTGATGATGAATGACTAAAATGAAGCTTGATGCAAATGTAAAAGATCAAAATATACTTTAATCTTTTTTTTTTATAATAAAAAACGTACGAAGAATTGCTGTTAATATATATAAGCTTAAGTTTGTTAAATATATTTTTTATAGTTGGACAGTTAGTGTGGGCCCACACAAAAATTACAAATGTTAATATAGCTGTAACATGTTTGCACATAAGAGAATTTTATGGCGCCAAATGCACGTTCGATAATATTTCACAAGTAGATTTGTACATTAACTCTTTATTAATTAACATTGAAGGGTTAAGTTTCGCAATTCTTTGACATTGATACTACGTACCTCCAGTCGTTAATATAAACCACAATTGATTAGGAAAATTAAGGTGGGTAAATTAATTAATTATAATATATGTTAAATCTGATCTTTCTTGAATACTTATAAATATCATTAGAATACATATCAGAGTATGATTCAAACAAATTAGTTGAAAGAAAAATCATATATATACACAAACATACAAACAGAGTTAGCGATAACATATGAATACGTTTGGCAAAGCATCTCGAAGTAAGGTCAGAGATAGAACTATTTGTTTATGAGAACTTTTATATATGAATATGTTTGGCAAAAGCATCACCAAGTCAAGAGAGTTTTGTGATGGGATAATATATTCTACAAGTTTGCGGAGATTGAACCGGCTAGTCCCGTACGCGTAAAAAACTTTTCACAATATAGTTAGCATATCAAAAACATACTCATGTCAGAAGAACAAGCAAAATTAAAGACCACACTAACTTCTCTACATCTCTAACACAAAAATAGTATTCGTAGATGAGAACAAATCAAAATGACCCTGAAAACTGAAAAAAGCTATTTCATGATCAAATCTTAGCAAGAAATAACAATCTATGCATTTCATCAGCTTCTCCATATACTAACATTGCACAACATATATAGCATTATTCTATCTTCTAGCAAGAAACCACATCATAAAGTTCATCCAATAACCATAACTCATATAACTAACACAATATCTCCAAATCCGCATGCCATATTTAGGAACAAAAACATAAAAATGAAAACAAGATTGACTTGTCACGTAACTATATTACAATAATTAATAATAATAAGCAAAGCTACATCTATATCAACAGAATTACTTAAATTTATCGCTAAACCTCAACAAGCATGAGCGAAACTTTCCAGTAACATCCTTGACTTTCTTGATGGAAAACACTTTTTTAAAGAATCCTAACCTTCTAGAACCAGCAGAACGTAATGGTTGAGCTGGTGAATTTGGTTTTGGTTCTTTCACCGGCCGTGACGACGATGACGTTGTTACTGGTGAAGACGACGAAGAAGTCAGCGCCGGCGAGTCACCCCGGTGGAAGGGACCCCTCCATTCACGTGGAAGATGATGAGGGTGATGATTGGCTCCATGGTAATTATGAGCATTATTGTTGAGAAATAAGGGATTAAGATTGTTATTATTATGCCAAGGGTGGTAATTAGCGTATGGATGATAGTTACTATAAGGATTATTATTGGCATAATGATAAAGATCATAAAGATGGCCCATTCTTGAAAGTGAGGCATAAGGATGGTTATGATTGTTATTGTTGTTATTGCTATTATTACTATTATCTTCCTCATAACCAAAAGTGATTCTCTTAAGCTCTGAATGTTTTTCACCTTTCTTTAGCTTCGTCAAAATTTTGTGCCTATCTGTTTTCCCTTTCACGTAAGCATACCCTAACGCTGGATTTATGTCGAAAACTGGGTCTGCCAAAATTTCAAAACCACACAGATTTTACAGAGAATATAAAAATATAAGCTAATAAATTCAGTTATATGTGAATACTTTCTTACTGATCATATGATCAAAATATATGGATGAATTATTTTCTAGATTCTTTCATCTATTTATGATATTGATCATAAAAAGTAAAATATCCGCATATACGCAGGATTTCATACATGTGAACAGAATACAGACAGTACTATATATATCATATATCTGTGATAAATTAACTATCAAATTAACAAAATAACTAATAAAGTTTAAAACTTCGATAATTTAACACCGGAATTTTGATGTATATAAGTAAATAAAAGAGGAAATACCTTCAAAGCTGCCCAAAATCTTAGTCAGAGACTTTTCCCAGCCATCTCCAGTATCAATTTCAAAGAAACACTCCTGAAAAAATGGAAAAAGAAGAACCAAAACACAATTATTAATTAGCATCGCGAAATTAAACAAATCAAATCCAATCATAGAAGATCAAGAACATAGAAAAAAGTTGCTGGTAAATTCAAAAAGAAGGGAGAAAAGGTTAAGAATGAAGACCGTATGTTCAGAAGACATGGTTGGCGAAGAAGAGAAAATATTTAGACGACTTGTGAGTGAGGGTTTTTAGAATTTAGAGCTAGCATAAAGTTAAAATTTAAAATTAATGAGGATATATCGAATTGAAGGTTACGGTAAATTAGGAAGGAGAATTTTCACTTTTCACACTCTTTTTCCTTTTCTTACAGGGAGAAGAATCTCAATTTTTCAATGAATTATTAATACGGTGATTCATCATCTCACGTATTTATTGAGTTTCCTAAATTAGTGGAAAAATATTATGATATGAAAATTAAATCTTATTTTGTCTTTGTTTTCTTAATAGGATTTATTAGTAGGGAAATTGGCTTGAGGCTCAACATCCCATAATTGAGTTGCTTGATCGATCATAAACAAAACCACTCAAACCATTTCTAAATATATCATATTTAAAATTTTGAATATTTCCTTTTCAATGCATGTCTCCAGCAATTTTCTATTTGATCCCTGTCAAGCTTCCAATCAAATTACACATTCAACACTTGGACAATATATCTTAAGCTTAAAAGGTAAATGTCCCATTAACGTTGTTGTTGTGTTCATACTCATACATAAAGCATTGATAGGGTCATCCTCCATCCATGGGTCTTGTATCCAATTTTACAACCCCTATAATTTCCACTATTTAATATTGTAGCGATTTATTGGTTTATCGATTACACTATAACAAAAATCAAATGAAAACAAAAACAAGAAAACTACATAATATTTCAATAAAATATAATTAAATAGTGGAAATGATTAGTTAAATTAATAATACAAATCAATAAGTAAAACTCGATAAAATTATGAATGATAGTAGTATATAACATATTTCAATAAGCTTGAGCTTGATAAACTTAATTTTAACATTTGACTATCTAAGTTTTCTCTTGTTTGTTCACCACGAGCAACCAATACACTACCATTATTATTTAATTTTGAGCACGATTGTTAACATCGTTTTCCTTTTAATTTGATTTACATGTTCTTCATCAACTTCCTTAATAAGAGATGTTCTTTTTTTTTTTGCCAGCATAATAATAAGAGATGTTCATCAAGTGGTGACCATGTGATTATGAAGAATGCAACATGCAAGCATTATAAAATTTAGAGCTTTGATCCATAAGTAGGCTATATATGATGAATATAATGGATATAATTGGAAAACACTTTTTCAATACACCAAACACTCTTTCAATCACTTTATGTAATGACATGCATACCGAAAAAAGTTGAATAATTCCCTATGATTTTGAGATGAATTTCTTGAATATTCTTTTAAATGATATTAAACCCTTCTATAAGTTGTAATAAAACCACTTGCTAATACCGTGGAGAATTTTTTAAAATGTTACACTTGTATAATTCTAAATGCTTCTTCAGTTAAAGTATTTTTTCTAAAAATTTGACTCCTCGCGCCCGTCCTCTCCTCATTCCGCCCATTTTATTTCCTTAACTACATTAATGACAATAGTCAATAATAAAGTGAATTAATAAGATCCATTTGCACATTTCGATGTACAGTTAATTGGTGATAGAAAAGAACACTCCCGGCCGGGTCAAAAATCTTCTAGCATAATTGCATATCCGATCTCACAAAATCACGCACATTAATGAAATGGTCAAAATCACGCACATTAATGAAATTGTACATATTTATTTATCTTTTTATCTTTTATTTTTAATTTTTTATAATTTAATCCATATTATATGAAATTTTTAAATAGGATAAAAATGCAATAAGCAGTCGCGTTTAAATATTAATTATGGGTAAAAAATAAAATTGAAAAATATTCATTTAATTATTTTGTAAATGACTTGTATTATTGACCAAAAAATTATTTTAGCTATAAGCAATTTATATTGTGCATAGGATGGAGTACGATACAATCATACCACTCTGTTCCTTATTATAAGTCCACTTTAACTATTAATTCTCTCATAAAAAATTGTTAGTTAGATCATTAAATATGTCTTTGATTGATAAAAATTTTCAACACTACTCTTATTCAAAATTTTCATCTTTACATTTATAAATTATTCTCACATCTGTTACACATCTTTCTCTTTTTCCAGCAAGAATTAAATAAAGGTAAAGTTGGAAAACAATTATCAATAACCTCTAGATGAACTTATATTTAAAAACAAAGTTTTTTTAATAGTTGAATTTATAATAAGGAATATGGCAGTATGGTACAACTGTACAAGATTACATCCTCTTCCCTTTCCATATTCTTTCCTCTTTGTAACCTTTCACGAACATTTAAATGGTATTTATTTAATATTGGAATCCTTAACTATAAATAATTTGTTATGGTTTTCTTAAATTTGATTTCCCGCTTTCCCTATCCCAGTTCTCCAATTTGTTACCGTACCATTGGATCAACTTTTTAGTATTTGACATTTAATACATTATAAAAAACACATTGAGTGAATTAAATCTTCTTTTTCTAGAAAATAAGCAACCCCACTTTTTGTTGGGTGACATCAGAAAATAACCACCCTCTTTACTATTATGTCAATATTCATAAAGTGAATTAAGAGTCCATTTGCAGATATGGAGAATTAGTTAAAAGAATTAATGGTAGAAATTGAATCCCCCACAGAATCTTGATCTTTCTATGATAATGGTCGGTCAAAAGCCGATTTTTTTCCCGAAAATTGAACACATAACGTATTTATCTGTGTGTATAAATACATGGGTTTGGAAAATCCATAGATATAGCAAAGAGATATTTGAGAGTTGAAAATTATATTTGAGGAAATCGAAATCGAAATGGCCTTCCCTCGTTTCTCTACTTCCACCATTCCGATCTACAAGCTCATGCTCGCAGCCATGGTGATGCTGCTTTTGTTCTCATTCGGTGTGTGTGTGTGTTTTATATATTTTGTTGTTGCTGATATATATAATACCAATGAACGTATTAGTTTTTTAATTAAAAATGATGATGAAATGCAGGTCAGAGCACAATATATTGCCCAAATCACTGTTTCCCAGGTTGTGATGCTTATTGCAAGAAAATTGGGTATTTTTATGGCAAATGCTATCCTGCAGACAACAGATGTTGCTGTACCGGCAATTGATTCAGTGTACTTCCATGCAAACTCCATCATATATAATCAACAATATGCTCTAAATAAGTCTTCCTGATTAGTAACTTAACTAAATATCTCTCCGCCCATGTATATGTATGCTTCTAAATAAATTTTAATACCATATATATTACCAATATTTTAGTGTCTTTTGAATGATTGGATTCACTAATCTTTTTATTATATCAATTATTTTGATTGAACTAAATTCAAACATTGTTGAATCCAATTGGAGGTGGTTCTATCCAATATTTTTATTTGAATAGTTAAGAAAACAAAGACAAAATAACATTTAATTTTCATATCATAATATTTTTCCACTAATTTAGGAAACTCAATAAATACGTGAGATGATGAATCACCGTATTAATAATTGATTGAAAAATTGAGATTCTTCTCCCTATAAGAAAAGGAAAAAGAGTGTGAAAAGCGAAAATTCTCCTTCCTAATTTACCGTAACCTTCAATTCGATATATCGTCATTAATTTTAAATTTTAAATTTATGCTAGCTCTAAATTCTAAAAACCCTCACTCACACATTTTCTAAATATTTTCTCTTCTTCGCCAACCATGTCTTCTGAACATATGGTCTTCATTCTTAACCTTTTCTCGCTTCTTTTTGAATTTACCAGCAACTTTTTTCTATGTTCTTAATCTTCTATGATTTGATTTGATTTGTTTAATTTCGTGATGCTAATTAATAATTGTGTTTTGGTTCTTCTTTTTCCATTTTCTCAGGAGTGTTTCTTTGAAATTGATACTGGAGATGGCTGGGAAAAGTCTCTGACTAAGATTTTGGGCAGCTTTGAAGGTATTTCCTCTTGTATTTACTTATATACATCAAAATTCCGGTGTTAAATTATCGAAGTTTTAAACTTTATTAGTTATTTCGTTAATCTGATAGTTAATTTATCACAGATATATGATATATATAGTACTGTCTGTGTTCTGTTCACATGTATAAAATCCTACGTATATGCGGATATTTTACTTTTTATGATCAATATCATAAATAGATGAAAGAATCTAGAAAATAATTCATCCATATATTTTGATCAGTAAGAAAATATTCACATATAACTGAATTTATTAGCTTATATTTTTATATTCTCTGTAAAATCTGTGTGGTTTTGAAATTTTGGCAGACCCAGTTTTCGACATAAATCCAGCGTTAGGGTATGCTTACGTGAAAGGGAAAACAGATAGACACAAAATTTTGACGAAGCTAAAGAAAGGTGAAAAACATTCAGAGCTTAAGAGAATCACTTTTGGTTATGAGGAAGATAATAGTAATAATAGCAATAACAACAATAACAATCATAACCATCCTTATGCCTCACTTTCAAGAATGGGCCATCTTTATGATCCTTATCATTATGCCAATAATAATCCTTATAGTAACTATCATCCATAAGCTAATTACCACCCTTGGCATAATAATAACAATCTTAATCCCTTATTTCTCAACAATAATGCTCATAATTACCATGGAGCCAATCATCACCCTCATCATCTTCCATGTGAATGGAGGGGTCCCTTCCACCGGGGTGACTCGCCGGCACTGACTTCTTCGTCGTCTTCACCAGTAACAACGTCATCGTCGTCACGGCCGGTGAAAGAACCAAAACCAAATCCACCAGCTCAACCATTACGTTCTGCTCGTTCTAGAAGGTTTGGATTCTTTAAAAAAGTGTTTTCCATCAAGAAAGTCAAGGATGTTACTGGAAAGTTTCGCTCATGCTTGTTGAGGTTTAGCGATAAATTTAAGTAATTCTGTTGATATAGATGTAGCGTTGCTTATTATTATTAATTATTGTAATATAGTTACGTGACAAGTCAATCTTGTTTTCATTTTTATGTTTTTGTTCCTAAATATGGCATGCGGACTTGGAGATATTGTGCTAGTCATATGAGTTATGGTTATTGGATGGAGCTTTATAATGTGGTTTCTTGCTAGAAGATAGAATAATGCTATATATGTTGTCCAATGTTAGTATATGGACAAGCTGATGAAATGCTATATATGTTGTCCAATGTTAGTATATGGAGAAGCTGATGTAGCGTTGCTTATTAGCTATAATTTTTTCAAAAACTAATTTTTTACTCAAAATAACATCATTTTAAAAATAATCAAATCCAAACCGTCCAAATGAAATCTGCATAGTTCAGATCCAATTAGCTCACTGATCCCAACTAAACATATGTGCTTAGTGAAAAAAAAAAATGGTTCCACCTCTGTGGGTTTTAAGGAAGCATTGAATATATAAGAAAATGTCTCTATCAATAAGCTAATCAACGATTTGAATGAGAAGTAAAAGTGGTTTTCTGTCAACTAACAATATACATATATATTCTGCAGCGTGCTATTGTTGATTTTTTTGCCAGGATGGAATGATTCTGTAATACGTGATTAGAAGGAAATCTGGAATTGACTTGCGATATAATATTAAAGAATAATTTTTTGCCCATTATTTTGTAATCAAATACAAAATTTTTTTTATTAATGGTAAGAAAAATCATAGGATCATGAAATCATCCAAAATATAATGAAGCTAATGAGTATTAAGGAAATTGTCAATAATTATCACGTAATATCAGGGCAAATTCAAAGATGTGTATTCCGAGAATAATGGGCCAAGAGGGATAGAAACAAATAGGGTAAGGGGCCTCTCCACTTTCTCTTCACTTTGTATTTCCATCATTAGATTTGCTTTCAATTGTGGAAATCTAATATAATAGGAAAATATTATTTTCTATTTAATATTGATTATATAACATTTTTCTAATTATAATAGATTATATTCCGACCATTGAAAGCAAATCCAACGGTGGAGATAGTAAATGGGGAGGAAATGGAGAGATAATGTAGTTGAGAGGCTTCTCACCTTAGAAAATATGGGTTGGGTTTCTCTCATTTTCCTTTCTCTCCTTTTCTCTCGTAATCTCTCATCCACCATTAGATTATAATAATGAGTGTTTATATATGCTTATTTGTAAAAATCATTACTATAAACATATTAAATAGATTTAAACTCTTAAAATATAATCATATATCTATAGTTCATAATTGCAATAAAGAAAAAATAAAAAAAATTAATTTATAAAATGTTATAATAATACTTTTATAAAATATTAAATCTAAATCATTCATTCATCAAATGGTGGAGATGAGATTTTGAGAAGATTAAGAGAGGAAGGAGAATGAGAGTATCATGTCCCAGAAATACTTTCTCTATTCCTAAATATAGGATATAGTTAATTTTTTTGAAAAATCCTAAGAAAGTTAAATAATGTAATTAAAAATTGATTTATTTAAATTTTTCTCTAAACTAATTATTTGACTTATAAATTAACTAATTTATTTGACTTATAAGCTAACATATAATCTCATACTAATATATAAAATATATTATCGTGAAGTGGTTCATTATCATAAAAGTGAATTAGTTTGTGTGACGAATCAAAACTATGATGGGATCACATCCTTCCATACGTAGTATAAAGCAAATGAACTCCATGGTTAATTCAATACTACGAAGAAGGGCTTTTAGACCTCATAAAAAGGGTTTTTAAGACCTCATCTACATGGGATCTTGTTTCAGGGGGTTTAAAAAGTCCACCACTTTTTAGACCTTATTGACATAAGGTCTAAAAAAGGATAATTTACACCTAATATATGACCATGAGGTCTAAAAACTCGACATTTTAGACCTCATAACCCTCATATAAGCTCTAAAATTTTATACATTTTAGACCTTATATATTCATCTAAGGTTTATAATAACACCTATTAGACCTTATAAATCTTTTGTAAGGTCCAAAATTTTACACTTTATATACCTCATATTTTTATTTAAGGTCTAAATACAATACTTTTTTTTTTGATTCATTTGTTCTCCCTTCAAACCCATTTTCCTGTAATAAAATTCAACCACCAAAACGATTAAGGAATTCAATCGGTATAGATTCAATCTATAAATTGAATTAAAGTATCCAATAGTGTCGCTTTTAAAGAAAATTGAATATAAAATTAACATTCTTCCAATTCAAGTGCACCCAAATTTAATTAAATAACTATTCATCATACAAAGGTTTTAACATGGACCTCCATAAACTAAAATACAAATAAATGAAAATGAAATAAAAAACGCACTAACCCTAAAATAAAATACAAACAAATGAAAATGAAATAAAAAACACACTATCTCTTAAAATATATGCAAAAGCGCAACCAAACTCACGAATGCTGTAAAAGTTCAACAATAAGTTCAGCACAATATTCTCGGATATAGTCAATATTTGCTTCAGGAAAAGAATTAGCAATACCAAACATCTGAAATATCATAAAAAAACATTAACTAGCAACTCATAAAAATAAAAATAGTACAAAACCATCTAGTAATGCATTTACCTTTTCCAATGAATTCAATTGTGCCTAAGGTGATAATATTAAATATGTGTATTAACACATAAAAGCCATATAACTTGGAATCCGGTGGTTGCTTATGACTCTACAAAAAATTTAACATAAGGAAAATCTTATAAAGCACGTCAATGACAAAATTCATCAAGCAAACAAACATATACTAACCATTAGAATGATCCATTTGTTTTAGAAACTTGTGTGCCATCCTTTGACTAAATATACTAGTATATAACCCTGCAAAATTGCATAAATCTTAGAAGAAAAGGTTTTATACAGCTGACCCTTGAAATATAATTGTAGAATTTTTAGTCGTCACTGTAGAACTATAAATGCTCTTCTTACCTTTGCCATTCAATGCAACACCAAACCAACTCATTACTGATTTTGTTTTTCAAAAGAAGAGCTGGTGTTAACTGTAGAAGGGTAGGCTGGTAATCAAAAGAAATAGTAACAATCCAGAAATTGTTTGGGTTAGCTTCTCAGAAGCACTTTCATATCAGATTGAGATAAACTAAATTTTCTCTTTTGCCTTCCATCAAAGAAAAAATCGCTTTTCTTGCCTTGCCTTCCGTTTCCCTAACACCAAATAAACCATTAAACTAAGTGTTTGGTAACCGTTTCCAAAAAAAAAAGGAAAGAAAAGAAATCACATCGAAAGATCACTTTTATACTTTATAAGATACTAACGACATAAGGCCCAAATTCCGAAAATCAGCGCCCTTGAGGGTTTTTAATTAGGTTTTTCGGCAGAAAGACAGAGAACAAGCGTCGCACAGCAACTCCAACCCTCCCATATCATCACTTTTCATCAATAATCACCTTTTCTCATCCTTCACCACAAATCTTCACCAATTTCACCACTTTTCTACCATTATCTATCATCTTCTTCCTCATTTTTCATTGTTTCTTCATCCCACCTTCCACAAGCAACCTTCCAACCACCCATCCATGGCTTCTTGGTGTAGCAAACAACTTGTAGAAGTGATTTACATCATGAGTGGCCAATCTTTTTATGCTTCTTGGAGAGGATGATCTAGCTTGAGCTATGGAGCTTCTTATAGGGGAGCTATTTATTTTTCATCTACTTGCCTAATTATATTTCAATTTCCTATGTTAGGTTTTGTTATATGATTGTGGAACTGAGATTTGTCGTTCAAATTCTCTGTGTGGATTGATTTAACTTTGTAGTAGTGATTGGGATTTGTAACTTGTTGCTTGGATTTCTATTTCCTATTTTTAAGTTCATTAGAATTATATTATCTGTCATCGTTTGATTGATTGTATGATTTAATTGAACTTAGCATTTGTCTCCATGAGCAATTGCATTTAGAGGGCCAAGTTGCTTTGAACAATTTCAATTACACACTAAATGGTTTATAAAAAATGGTTTAATTGGTAATTATAACCTAGCGTTTAGGAATAATTGTTGATTAAATACATTTGACCCAAACCGTGTTTGGGGTTTGCAATTTGACTTAGTGATAAATTTACTCCCATATCTTTTCTTAAGCAATGATAGCTAGTATTCCATCTCCAAGGAGCATACCGTTATTAATTTTTCTCAAATCCAATTTTATCAAGTCATTCTCTATTTATTGAAAAGAAAAAAAAAACAATAGCTTAGGATTTATTTTAATTGCATTCACAAGTAGTTTGATAGATATAATTATTTTCAAAACCCATTTTAATGATGCTTTTGATACTTAGTTTAGCCTAGGATTTCAAATAAAGAGGCTCCGCGAGATAATCGACCCGAGTTGTGCTATACTGCATAATTTGGAATTTTTTTTTTGAATTTAACCCAATGTGACTAAAGGTGTTAAATCAAGGACACCATTGATTTTAGATTTTGACCACAGACTTTAACTACTGTGTGGCCCTCTGACTCTAAATATAAGATCAATTTGATTTTTAAAAGATATTATGGATAAAAAATAGTTCACTTTAAAGTTTTAATGTTATCATTTTTTAAAACAAATTTACTTTACTTATAAATTAAATTAATCTAATTATATGTAATATATGTTATAATTGAAGGGTATATTTGGCTTTTTTTAATCTAAAAAGAAAGTCAACTTGATCTTATATATAGAACCGGAGAGAGTAGCCAGGAACTTTGAATTCATCATAGGTATCATGCTGGCCCTGAATCTTAAGCTGTGGGCAAGAATTTGTGTCCGTGAACATTGAACTGCAAATTATTGTCCAAGTCTAACGAATTGATTTGTTCTATAAAAAATCAGAAAATGATCTTCCTGCAGGTCCCTCCGTTTCATATAACGTATAAATAGGGGAATCTTTAGACCAAAAGTAGAGTCAATAGACAGTAATTAACAAACAAGAAGGTAGGAATGAAGAAACAAAGAACTTGAATCCGTGGCTTTTCATCAATGAAAGTGAGTTATACGCTATAAGATGATTGATCGAGCCTAACCAAAGTTGGACTTTCAATCTTAAGATTATTGTCTTCATCTAACGAATTGATTTGTTCCAACTATAAAAATAAGAAAATGGACCCTTTATGCAAGTTAAGTTAGAATACTTGCAATTTCCAGGGGCAAGGAAACTTTCGGATTGTTTCAACTATCACGTTCCATAAGAAAACAGATGTTTGAAAGAAGAGAAACATTTTAAAATAATTGAATTTTAATTTTAAATTGTTTCCTTCATCTAACCAATGAATTAGTTACAATTAAAAAAAATACCAAGACTTTCAAAATATATATAAAGAATATTAAAGTGTACTAAATTTTGGAAAGGAAAAATGAGTGACATGAACTGATATGTCATTTCGTAAATTTATAGGAAATAATTAATCGCCCTTCCATAAGTTTCAGAAATTTACCAAATTTTTATGTGTAATTGCTTCCCAGTTCTTTATTTATTGGATATTACCAACCCTTTATATGGGTTTACCAATTTTCTATTTGTATTTATCAACTTCACATGGGCACTTATCAACTCTCTCTTTCCTTGACTTTACCAATTTTGTATTTATGTTTACCAACTCTCTTTGTGTGATTATCAATTTTCTATTTGTGTTTTACTAATTCCATATACCAACTCTTTATTTATCAAAGAATATTTTGGTATTTTCTTTTAAACTTTAGAAAAGACATATCAGTCCATATTACCTATTTATCTTTTCAAAAATAAAATATACATAAGTATCCTTTATATATTTTGAGCATTTTTTTTTGGTAGTATTTTCCCAACTATCCCTTTTTTGAAAAGTATGATTTTTGTTTTTTTAACTTTTGGACCAAAAGCAAGTAGAAAAATACGTAAAAATGTTGACAGACTAAAACCACTAAGAGGATAACGAAGACTAGAAAATCCTCTCCCATCCCACGTATGGTAATCGACAAGACACTCTTAGATACATCTTTGTATTCTACACCTCCACTTTTAAATATAAAATCACTTTGATTTTTTTTTTTGGAAGTTAAGGAAGCAAATTAAACCACTAAATTATAACATATGCCACATGAAATTAGATTATACGTTAATTTATAAGTAAAATAAATTAGTTTTGAGGAAAAAATATTTTTTTGAGGACTGAAACTACTTTTTTTGAACTAAAAAAAGTCAAAGTGATCTTATAATTAGGACCGGAGGGAGTATTAAATTTTATATTTAAAAAAATTTCATTGAATCTGCTTTCAATTTTGCGTTAGCAACTTTTGTTTATTTGGGATAAGCTACATTTTTCCCAAGGAATTTTTACGTAAAAGTAAAACTAATGTTGTTTCTCATAAGTTCTCATGGATTCGATGATACACTACTACAAAAAGCCTTTTACATGTCATTAATTAACGTCAATTAAATAAAAAACTGAAATAAAAAAACGTGATGACATTTTTATAAATAAGTTGGAGGCAGAAGAAGAAACAACATCACATATATTGTTTATATGTGACGTTGAAAGAAAAGACGTCACACATAAAACATGTATGATGTGGTTTCTGAAGAAACAACGTCACACATAAAATATGTGTGACGATATCATGAAAGTCTTAAATCATAGAATGTTGTCTCGGTCATTATATAAGTTAGGTTTAAGCCTTAGTTGACTGAGTATGTTAAGTTGATTTTTTTTTTTTTTGGAACTGGGAGTATGTTAAATTGATAGGTGCATTGTCATCCACTTCATTTTCTATTAAGCTAGTTTTACAAATAAGGAAAGAAATCAGAAAAAATAATCCCGTACGAAAGACTAGAGAAATAAGAGGAGGTAGAAGGATGTCTGGCGACATTATTCTTGACAACCTCCCTTACGAATACTATGTCCATTAATGGAATTTTCTTTTTAACACTAGCGACGTCGAGAATGAGGGATATTTTTTTTATTTTTACTATGTCTAGTGATGGATTTATTTTTTATTTTATTTTTCTCCAAATTGATAAAGTAGATATAAGGAAAAGGTTGAAAAGAAATAGAAAGGAAAAGACCATAATCCCCATTCGAATAAAGGTGGGATTTCACGTTTCATTTTATTCCTTCATCAATCATGCAATTTTGAGACTATAATGGAATCACAACGGTTTAACACTTTTTTAAATGAATCCATGAAGGAATGCAGCTCTTTTACACCAAAAAAACTTATATTGAAATAGCTACTGTGTAAATTTCATGTTATGAATTGAACACAAACATAACAAATATATGCAAATTACCACAGCATAGATAAAAATAAAAAAAAATGTTCAAGTTCACTCAAAATAAAAGATTTGTTTTTTTTCAAATAACGTTCGGTAATCGGGAGACAATTGACAACTGACTAATCCGGACTCGAGTGATTGGAGTGCTGCCCACATAGGTAGAATTGTCCCTTCTGAGAAGGCTTCCTAGGACTCAAACATATGTTGTCATCTTTATAAGAAACTTACTTATCAGCTCGACTAACTGCTCTTTATTTTAAAAATTGGTGTTTTGTTTTATTGTAAAGTTCTTTTTGTTTTTTTGTTTTGTTTTTATCCATATGTCTGTCTGTGGTTCATTTAGTCTGCCTATTTTTCAGAAACAAATTACAAATCCATTCAAGAACTTTGAAGAGAATGAAGCCTTTGCCCTCAGGATGACGATGACATTGACCGAGTCACAAGTGTGCAGCACCGTTTCATGTATAAGTAATAGCAATGTCGCTCACATTCTTGTCTTCCCAAGCAAGAGAGAATCTACAAAAAAAAAAAAAGGTGCTGGGAATGTCAAAGAGCTTCTTCTTCATTCTTGTAGGTTGTCTGCTTTTTGCAATTCTGGCTAAATCTCAGGATCAATCAGGTAATTGCCACCAAAATACTCTTAACTTATATCCATAACTATTTAATAAGAATTAATCTTTGCCTCTAAATTTCAGGATTCATAAGCATAGATTGTGGGGCACCTCCCAATTCCGCCTACACTGAGGAGACAACAGGCATAAATTACGTATCAGATGAGAAGTTCATAAGTTCTGGAGTGAGAAACTCCATAACCAGTGAGCTCCAAATTAGTTATAAACGGCAAGCTCGGACCCTGAGAAGCTTTCCTCAAGGAACAAGAAACTGTTACAGAATAAACATCACAAGTGGCTCTAAATATCTCATCAGGGCTATCTTTGTGTATGGGAATTATGATGGCCAGAACGGGTTACCGATTTTTGATCTTCATCTTGGGCCTAACTTGTGGAAATAACCAATCCATCAGGGGAAGTAAGCCCTGAGATTATACATGTTCCATCTCTAGATCACATTCAAATATGTCTGGTTGACACTGGCTTTGGAACCCCATTTATCTCTGCCATAGAATTAAGGACTTTGATGAATGATACCTATGTTGCTCAATCAGGATCCTTGTCACTATACCGGAGGTCGGATTTAGGCTCAACCATCGACAGAACATATAGGTAAATGCTTTCTTTAGTTTTTTTTTTTTACTTGTAAAAGAGTTTGTTCAGTTATTAGACCAAGCAATTGTTTAATTAGCTTTTGCATTGAACTGCAGGATCTTTTCCATTAAGAGGAAAGATCAAAATTGTGATCCTCCACTCTATCTTTACATAAAAGAATTATGTATATCTGATAAGAGAATATGACTTTGACACATATATAATGATGATGTTTATGATCGCTTCTGGTCGGCTCCTGCCTACAACCAGGCCTGGACGCAAATAAGTAGTGCTTCAGTTACTGCAGATTCATTGGCTCAAAATGATTACAAGCCACCAGCCATTGCAATGAGTAATGCAGCCACACCAAAAAATGAAAGTGCTCCAATGGAAGTGTGGTGGGTGCCGGAAAATGCAACAGACCAATTCTATGTTTACATGCATTTTGCAGAGCTTCAAGTTTTGCAAAAGAATCAGACAAGATCATTCAACATTACTGTCAATGGCAATCTCTTTTATGCTGATGTTGTACCAAAGTACCATGGCACAACTACTGTGTTCAACAAAATAGCTATCAGTGGAGAATAGATTAGCCTTTTCCTTAAGAAGACTCAAAAATCAACCCTCCCTCTCATTCTCAATGCGATTTAAGTTTATATAATTAAAGAATTTTCCCAATCAGAAACAGAACAAGGAGATGGTATGTTCTGCAAACATAAACCTTTAGAGATGAAAATTATCTGTTTCTGTGATTGAATTAGGCTACTTTCATTTTCTAGATGGAATTTTAGCTAAAAATTCTCAAGTTTTTCAAAGAATCTGGTCAAGAAGATACATGTTTTAGACTAACTTGCTTTTTTGAGAAATAGTTAATGCAATCTCAACAATCAAGTCTTCTTTTGGGTTGACAAGAAACTGGCAAGGTGATCCATGTGGTCCTATGGCCTACATTTGGGAAGGTCTAAATTGTACTTATAATGGTCGGAATCCCCCAAGAATCATAGCTCTGTAAGCTTCTTTTCCCAAAATTAATGTTATTGATTTATGAAACGAGAATCATAACTTTATATAATATTGGAATATAAAAAACCCGAAATTTATCTTAAAGTGGATTGACAGGACAGGTAGATCCTGCTATCACAAAGCTCATCATGTTGGAGAAGTTGTGAGTATTTTTCACTCTGGCCAAGTCCAACCCTTCTTTTAGAATATTTTCATTGATTTCCTTAAAGGCTGGAAGTAAGGCAATCTCATTCAAAGTGGGGGAAAATTTCTCTTTACAGGGATTTATCAAACAATAGTTTAAATGGGCCAATTCCTGATTTTCTTTCTCAACTAGAAAACCTGAAGATCTTGTAAGCTTTTTTGTGATTAATTATAGAACTATAATCTTATCCCACTGGTTAGAAAAAGGATGTTATAGCTGAATTTCTTTTGTAGAAACCTTGAGAACAACAACTTCACAGGTACAATTCCCTCTGATCTGGTTGAAAAATCAAATAAAGGTTCCCTATTACTCAGGTATGACTCTTATTGAAGTCCTAATGTCCAATATGTTATTTTTCCATGAATTTAGAACGCATAACACATTAATGTTCATATTGTACACAGTTTACTCTTCTCTCCTTATTAGACCACATCCATATTCCATCCCCAGCTGAATCTTGGAATTAGCAATCAGTGTCACCCACTTCATAGATATTTATTGATGCCTAAGATAGAGCTTTAGAGTACTTGCAAAATTTATTGACAGATGAACATAATAAATTATATGACTCTCTCCACATTCTAGTGTCGGACAAAATCCATAGTTATGTGAATCTCCTCCATGCAACAACAAGAAAAAGAACAATATTATTATTCCCATAGCTGCATCAGTTGGTGGAGTTCTGATCCTTGTGGCTGCAGCAACTTTATTCTTTACCCTTAAAAGGAGAAAACAAGGAGGTGAGGCTGCTGTTTATGATTTACAAGTACACATAAAAAAAAGTTTTGGTTGATCATGGAAAACAACAAACCACAAGCCTTTTTTATGATCTCAAATTAGGAACAGGTCCATTTGAGACCTCACGATGAGTTGAAAAGGTCGAAGAACAAAAAGACACGTCTCTGCAAGTCATAAATAGACAATACTCATACTCTGATGTCCTCAAAATGACCAATAGCTTCAGTACAATTCTCGAAAAAGGTGGATTTGGAACAGTTTATTTAGGTTACATTGAGGAAACTCCTATCGCAGTTAAGATGCTTTCTTCATCATCAGCTCAAGGTTATCAACAATTCCAAGCCGAGGTATAAATGAATAATAGACCAATCACGTATGTGAGAATTTCATCACAGAAAAGTATGTTTTTATGTTTAAGCATGGATGTGAAATTCCTTTTCAGGTTAAACTTTTAATGAGAGTTCATCATCGAAATCTTACTTCCCTTATTGGGTTTTGCAATGAAGAAACCAATAAGGGGCTCATATATGAGTACATGGAAAATGGTAACTTACAAGAGTACCTTTCAGGTATGTTGATACAAATCCTTTTACAAACAATTAATATTATAAAAATGTAAAACATTAGGTACAGAAAGTTATGGAGTTTGATTCTGCAGGTACAGGCAGCAGATCAAAGCCCTTTACATGGGAAGACAGACTTTGTATAGCACTGGATGTAGCATTAGGTCAAAAAATGAAACAAGTGTCTTGTGTCTCCAATTTTCATTTCTCAAATCTTTCTGATTCCAATGTATTTTCTATAAATTTTGACTCAGGGTTGGAGTATTTGCATAACGGATGTAAGCCACCTATAATCCACAGAGATGTAAAATCTTCAAACATTTTGCTAAATGAAAACTTTAGAGCAAAAATAGCAAACTTTGGTCTATCTAAAATCATCCCAACTGATGATGGAACTCATGTATCGACTGTTGTTGTGGGTACTCCTGGCTATATAGACCCTGAGTAAGTCATTCCAATAATTATCTTGCTCAATATTTTCTGTTCTTGTGTTACAAAAAAGAATAAAAAAAGATAGAAAGGCAAAGTTATTTGCAAGTTCATTTTTACGTGTAGTTCCTACAAAGGATTGGACTAATGACGTATACAATACTTAAATTCTCGATTCTAAGTGCACATTTGGTTTTTATATTGAAATTCACCAAATCGATCACATGTAAAAGCACATACTCTTGAAGTTATATATTCTTTACCTTGTAGGTACTACATAATAAACAGATTGACGGAGAAAAGCGATGTTTTTAGCTTTGGAGCAGTCCTTTTTGAGATAATCACGGGTCTGCCAGTCATATCAAGAAACCATGAAAGAACTCACATAAGTGATTGGGTTAGCCTCCTGGTTTCTAAAGGAGATATCAAGGCCATTGTTGACTCAAGGTTAAGTGGAGACTTTGATAGTAGCTCTGCTTGGAGAGCTGTGGAAATGGCAATGAATTGCGTGTCAAGAAACCCCAACAGCAGGCCAACCATGGGTGAGGTAGTGAATGAGCTAAAGGAGTGTTTGGCAATAAAAGTAGCTAGAATCAAATAGAGTAGCGCTGATACAGGAGATTTAGTTGAATTAGGATCCCTATATATGACAAGCACAAAATACTCTCCCTTGGCTAGGTAGTAGCTTGTCTCATAAAATACTCTCCCTTGGCTAGGTAGTAGCTTGTCTCATAAAAGAAGTTTGTGAGACTCTCCATGTAAGGTTATATATATGTAAGGACACAAATTTTGGGTGAAACTCAAAAGCTGCTATTGTGTCACTAAAATCTAGATTTATATTGGTTAATAATTATGTGTTTGCTGCACCATTAAGATATCAGTGCTTCTTATTAGTCCCTCATTCCCTATATAAAAGTGGTCATTTTAACCGAATTGTGGTGTTCTATAAGACAGTTAAAATTAGTTAAAAATAATAAATGTATTGAAAATATTCTCTCTTTTTTATTCCAAAGCTACATGTATTTATGAACGAGTAAAAGAGAGTAGTAATAAAAAAATGATGAAAAAATGTTGGAAAGAAATTAATAAATGGCTAAAATTAAAATTGGTTAAAGTGAATTTATCACTTAACAAACTCAAAGAGGACCTGATAATAAGGGATGTTAGGGTATAATTAGGAAATATTTAATAATTGTAAATATTGAATTTTTAATCAAATTAGGATCCCTATCAATTAGGGACATTTGTTGGAAAATTAGGATATTAATTGAGATATTATTTTTGGTAATTACTCTAGATTATTCTCTCCTACTGTATAAATATATGATTATGTCCATGAATAAAGTTAAACCCTTTTTCATATGATTTGCTCTCTATGTTTACATGGTATCAGAGAGAATTAGGGTTCTAAAAATTTAACCACCTTTTCTGTGAACAGTGAGAAGAGAGAGAGAATGTTGAGCTTTAGGGTTCATATTTTTCGAATTGCTTCTGGTCTTTTGTTGTATTTGCTGTCAACAGTGTGTGAGTAAGGCTTAGGGTTCTGCCAGTGGGTGAACAAGAGCGCATGCCCCCTACCATAGGAGTCACCATGTTCCCATCGGCCAACCCCAAAAATACTGCACCGTTCTGAGCTACGTGAGTGATTTGCCACCTTTCCTAATACGCCTCGGGGTGTAAATCCAAAATAATTAAAAAAACCAAGGATTGCACTAGTGGTGCTTTCCCTGATCGTCTCTCAAGGAGCCTAATGAACTAACCTAAGCTAACTAAATGCAAGAAAAGCTATAAAAATTTGGGGGTTTGTGATTTTGGTTAATAAAACTAAATTAAATTTTTTTTGGTATTTTTGATTTATGAGAAAGCAATTAAAATGGATTTAAGAAAAATTATGAGATGAACGTGGGTCTCTTGATAAATTGGGCAACCTTCCTAGCTTCTAAATGATATGGGAGTTTTAAACCAAGTTCTAATACAAAACTTAAGGCAATCGCTCTTAGTCCAATTAACCTAATTAATTAACTAACATGGCGCATCGTTCATTTAATTAATCAAATAGGAAATCATTAAATTCCAACTTGGTAGTGAAGACTTATGATAAACACGCAAAGAGACTCTCGTTAGAAGTAAATCAAACCATCTAACGTTGGACCTAGTGTCTAAACACACATACAATCGCACGTGCATTCAACATATTCTAGAAATCCAAAGGAGATATAAGTGAAGCAAATCTATTGCATGATATCATAAAAACAACACTAGGTTCATACACATAAAAGAATATCACTTGATTACATGCATGACCAATAGAAATTAAAAGACAACTTGTTCCAAAAACATATACATATACCAAAACACATGGAATTGAAATACATAGATGAGATTGGACAAGAAAAGAAACTAATAACTCCCCATTAAAAACGTTGAAGCTCCGGTTTCCTTCCTCCATCAAGATCCCCACAAAGGTGTCTAGCCACTCATGCTCTTGATCAACATTGACTGGATTTTGGAATTGGAAGCCATGAGAGTGTAGTGGAAGATGATTTTCGTGCAAGGTAGAGAGGAGAGGAGAGAAGGATGAAAATTTGAGAGAGAAGACATAAATTTTCATTGGTGGCATATATATAACACAAGAGGCAACCCAAAACCTTCTAAATTAGCCTATGATGTCCTATTCTTACTAGGATTAACAAATAAGAAAGGTTTGGGGAAAGAATTATGGGATGAAAGAGAGAATGGGTGAATAAATATGGAAATTCGGATTTCCCCCTCTATGGCACAAGAAACCACTCAAAAACTATAAAAAATGGCCTCCGGTTGCCTAATTTGGCCTCCCATAACATATAGGAACGATTTGGGGAAGACTCAAGTACTCTCTCTTAAGAAATCTAGCCAAAATAGGAAGTTGTGATTAGAATAATCAATTAGGAAACTTCTTATCCTTAATCAAGCCTAGGGTTGCCTATTCTTGTAGAAATAACAAAAAGGAAATATTTTAGGCAAACCCAATCAACCAATCTAATAGGAAATTTCCTATTTTGCAAAAGTTTCCTTTTTTGTAGAAGTGTCCTATTTTGCTTTGTTCTTGCTTTGACCTTTATTCTTTGTACCTACAATGAAAATTTTAAGCACATGTGAAGTATTTCAAGTCCAGAAACAATAAATGCATGAGTTAAATGCCTAATTTGCTCAAATTATAATGAAAATGCAATTAATTCCTTAAGTATGGACCATACATGCAATTGTACTAAATTCCCATTGAATTCTCCTAAATTGAATGCTAATTTCCCATTATTAGTGGTTAAAATAGTATAATAATCATGCACAATCAGTGAGACACTCACACGCCACTCGAAACTAGCCGGAATATCACGTGCTATCTTGTGATGGTGATTTCTGGCTGAGTTTTCTGCCATTATTCTTGCCGGTCAGATTGCCTCCTTGTTTCTGGCGATTCCTTGGTGTTTGTGTCCTTGTTAGAGTGGTTTGGCTGATTTAGGTTACTATTCATTTGAGTTAACTTCAGTTGTTTAAATCTGGTTCGTTCTCTTTCAAGTTTATATCCAAATTGTTTTTGCTCTGGTTTGGATATTTGGTGATTTTTTTATGGTGAAATTTTTCCATGGCATCTAGGTTTGGCCTTTCAAGATTTAGGATACTGTTCATTATTGATCATATTTAAAAAAATGAGTTTTCTAGTTTTTTTATGGCTATTGTGGTAGCTACTGTTTGTCTTGCTCTTATTTTGCACTGGTTGGTTCCTAGTGTGGCCTATTTTTGGATGCTATTATTGGGTTTGATTACTTTGCTAAGATCTCCCCTTGGTTGGTTATCTTCTGCGGTTTGGGTAATTCATTTCTATTTACTGTCTCTGTTTGGTTTGCCCCTTGTGTGGCTGTTGGCATATGGGCCTTTGTGTGGCTGTTTAGATTAGAGCCCATGGTGTGGCTTCTAGATCTTTTGGTAGAATTTTCTTGCTTTGATGTGCCACTTGGTTTAATATCCTTGCTTTGAGTATTGTTTATGGCAATCAAAGTGGCATAGCAGAGGTGTGGTAGCGTGTGGAGCCACTTTCCTACAAGTTCTTTGTCACTGTTTTTTTTGTATTAGTTGTCACCATCCCATTTCCGGCGAATCCTAGTAGTGATTGCGTTCGGGTTTAGTCTTCTTAGGCTTCCGGGGAGATATGGTATTATGGAGTTTGTATTTTGATGCATTTGTGGTGTGAATTGGGTCACTCTTTGTTGAGCTGTTTCAGGATTTAGATTTTAGATTTGGTCATTGCGTCAGGTGCATGGTTTTGTAGCTCAAGGGGAGTGTGGAGAGTTTATCTTTGTTGCTTAGGTTGATTATCTTTGTAACAAGTTGGGCATAATTAAAATCTATGCTCCAACTTGAGGGAGAGCGTTAAAGTATAATTAGGAAATATTTAATAATTAGGAAATATTAAATTTTGAATCAAATCAAAATCCCGATCAATTAGGGATATTAGTTGAGATACTCCTATTATTTTTGGTAATTAGTCTAGGTTATTCTCACTGTATAAATATGTCCTTGAATAAAGTCGAACCCTTTTTCATATGATTTTCTCTCTAAGTTTACATGGGACAAGCCAATTCAAAAAATATGACCTTAATGGAGGGAGTATTATGTATGCCATAGATCAATGTCATCGCATATTATGATGAATAAATATCAATGCATATTTTCTCTCTTTTGTTGAAACTATCTGGATGTGTTAATGCAATTCTCTTCTGATTTCTCCATAAATTACGTTGGTGATTTAAAGATTTTGCAACAAGAAAAGAGAAACATGTCTGCGTGATACATCTGGAACTTGAAACACTAATTCAAGGCTATTAGAAGAATAAAGGTTTAGACTAATGAAACGATATTTCACAGGATATACCATTTACCTATTCTTTTGTTATCTTTAGTGACTTTGATGTTTTGGTCAATTAGCTTAGAACATTACTACAAAAAACCCTTTTAATGTCACCAATTCATGTCCGTTAATAAAAAATCTGACGTTGAAAAAGGGGCGGTGGCATTTTTGTAATTATGTGGGAGGCGCTGGGAGAAACAATGTCCCTAATTTTAGAAACTAGGGACGTTGTAGTTCTCAGCCCTAAAACCTGAAATCCTCGCGCTCTTAACTTAACATTTTCCCTCCACCTTCTTCATCATTCAGCCGGATTCCTTCTCCCAAACCATTCTTCCCAAACTTAGCGCCATCATGTTCGAAACCCTCTACCTTCGTGCAACCACATTCTTCACCATCTTCGTGCCCCCAAAAATTTTCAAAACCTTCAGCTCTCTCCTTGCGTCTACGTGCCCCCATTCTTCACTATCTTCACCTCTGTCGTGCCGTCACTGTCTTGCAACCACATTCTTCGTGCACCGCCTTCTACCCCCAAAACCCCCATTCATAGAAGAACGAGGGTGGCTGTTGTCCGCCTTTCAATCCATCACTGTCTTCAAAGTCGTTCTTTCTTTGGCGTTGCTTTTGTCTACCGTCAAGCCATTATACAGTCAAGGTAACAATTAATCAACCATTGGAAGCATAAATCTCAGCTTTTTTCTGTGCTTCTTGAGCTTTAATTTCAACTTTAATACAAATTTCAGCATTTTTCCTGTTCATGCATCACAATGTGGTCGCTTCATTTGTGATGATTTTCTTGTTCTTGCATGGAATAGAAATGTAGAAATAGAGAAGTTGTAGAGCTTGAAGAATTATTCATCAAACCCTTAAGATTTGTGATTTTTGAACTACGAGATACTAATCACTACGAGCTTCTTTAAATTTTAACCCTAATCTGAAGTGAAATTGTGTTTAAATGTGTTTAGAAGTGCAATGGAGACGATCTTTGAGAATGCATGTTTGATATGAAAATTACGTTTATATGTTTTATGCTATGTATTCAGGATGCTTTGTTTTGAGGTTAAGATTCAATTTCTGAGGTTAAAAGTTTGTATAAACTCGAAAGTCTGTGATAAATGGGGAAACCCGAAGTTTATAAGGTATTTTTAATAGAGTACGATGAATTTGAGCCAATCTCTTACTGTTTTGTTTTGAATTCTGTTCTAGCCTTGTTTGTATGTCTAAATAATTGGGATTCAGGTCTTAAATGATTTAAAATTAATGGAATACAGCTTAGTAATGATTGGTTTATGAGATTAGGGTTAATGATACACTAAACTAGTTTGATGTTATAAGATTATGATGAAATTTGAGGTTTAAGCAGTAAAGGGGAGAAATTCTTGTGGTGTTGTTGTTATATATGTTAGCTTAAACATGGGAGTTTTTTTGCCCCTACTTGTTATTGGATGATTTAGTTATCAACTGAGTTTGTTTCAGATCGCGAGTTCATCTCCCTCCACCATTGTCCGTTTTTCACTCCATCGCCTCAGTCTTCGAAGTCGTTAAGGCTTTTTGGCTCTTTTGGTAAGATTCTCTTTTTGCTCATTTTTGGTAAGGAATAATTTATGCAAAAAAATTTCCATTAGTTGAAGCATTTCGGTTGTGAAATTATTGTGGTCTATTATGGACATTATTTTTGCCGCCTTTTGTGATCTTAAATTTGTGAATTCTTGCGAAATTTTTCGTTGGCTATTTAGACTATGTGTGCTTCAATAGTGGAAAAGAGCTAACAACTTGTAAAAATATCTTAACTTTGAGCTCTTATTCAGGCCCCAAAAAGGAAAAGTTAGCATTGAACTCTTGCGTAATGTTTATGATTCTCCTAATTATAAAATCAAGTTGACTTTTTTTAGAAAAATTATGGATGCAAAATTAACCACTTTAAAATATTAGACTAATCTACCTTACTTATAAACTATCATAAAATCCAATTATATGTAACATATGTTAAACTTAAGTGGTCTATTTGGCTTCCTTAATCTCCACAAAAAAGTCAACTTGATCTTGTAATTAGAACCGGAGGGTGTAACATCCTAGAAATTTAATCGAGGATTAGTGGGCTAATTAGGAAGTGATTTGTGAGAGATTATGGAATTATGAGATTATTTGAGAAATTTTGGGGTATTTTTTAGGATTTTAAATGCTTAGTTTCTCCCTTATTTTAAGGACAATAAATTTGAAAAAATTATTTGTAGATTCAAAAGAGGTTATTATGGGAGAAAATAATTAAGGGTTTCGGTAGGTAAATTTTTGGAAATTAAAAGGATTTTATAGCTCAAAATAAATATCTTAATTGAAAATTTTAGGGCCTAGTAGTGCAAATTTTCCCTTTTTCTTTTTCTTTTTTTATTTCCTCTCTTCCCTCTCATTTAACTATTCCCTCCATTCCTCTGAACACACCAACCCCCAAACGTCTCTCTCTCTCCCCCCCTCTCGTGCGCTCTCCCTCTCTCATTTCTCTCTCTCTTTTCTTGCTCTTCCGCCTCCCACCGCCACCACCATTCTTCCTCTCTTACGTCCTACTTCCTTCCTCTACTTGTTTTTGCTCCAATTTGTGCATGAATAAGGAGGTTAAATTAGTCTTTGGTTGAATCTTCTGAAGCTTACCGACGCCAGAATATTGGGTTTTCCGGCCACCTAAGCACATGTTCAGAACCTCGTAAGTCTCCTCTACCTCCCTATGTATTTAGTTTTTCGATTGGCTATATTGGGTAGGTGATTTTGTGACTATGGATGTTGGATGTTGAATTATGAATTTAAGGAGTTAGTTTATACCCAACAAGCATATTAATAGGATGATTGAGTTGGATTGGGGGCATGCCTTGATTTAGGAAATGAGATATTAATTAGGCTTGAACTTGATTTTAATTGAAATATGAAGATTGAGGAAATAAATTGGGAATTGAATGATAGATTTTTGAGGTTGAGAAATAATTGGTGAATGTTTGGAAAAATTGGTGCTTAGGCTTGAATTTGTTAATTTGGGATTAGTGATGAATTATGGTGGATTATTGGGGGTTGAGGTTCGTAGTGAATGGTTGTGGAAATTTATGTCAAGCTTAAATTTATGTAAGTAGATTAGAGCTAAATCATGGAGATAAGGAGAAGGAATAAATGTTAGGAGTATGAATTAAATCAAGTGAGGGTAAGAAAGGGGGTTGTTAGTAATTTGATTTTCAATGTGTGAAATTGATTGGATTAGTGATTAATTGTGGTTGTATGTATGTTTGTGCAGTGCTTAAATTGCACTGAGTTAGCATGGGGGAGCTACACTATTGTGAGATTGGTGCAAGCTATCAGGTAACCGCTTTCTGCTTGTTTATGTGTGTGTATGTAGTGTTAGTGAGTGATTTGAAAATTATTATGATTTAGTGACTATGAGAGATGTGAAAGCACTGTTTAAATTATTATTTTCCTTATACAACGTCTTGTGGAGTATTATTTTGAACTGGTATAAAATTGTGGTTTGGCATTTTAGAATTGAGGTATATGTTGATTTTGAAATTATTGCACATATATATCCTGGAAATATTGGAAGGCCAAGTGTTTGATTATTGATGTTGCATATCCATGTGTTGTGATGATTTGCTTGTGTGTGTGTGTGTGTGACACCGGTGAGTTTGGATATAATGCCATCACATAATGAGGTACCCTGTTGTGTCACAGGGACTAATTGAGATATTTATGGGAAATAAAGGAGAGAAAGACGTAAGAGGGGAGATCGCCTCTCACGGATTCAGAAAGGACAGAGATCCTTCCGATTCGTGGTGTTGTTCAGGGAGGGTAGACAGTCCCTCGTTAACTGTACCGTGGTGATCAGGGGCAGGTGGAAGGTCTCGACTGGTCCCACATGTTTTCCCAACATTTTTAGTAAGATTTGTTGCGGTGTTTGTTATTATTATTAATATATATTTTGTTGGAAATAATTTTGAATATATTATGTTATACATAAGAGATGGTGAAAATTTATTTTGGAACTATGATGTGCATCTTGAGTGAATATCTGAACATGTTTCTAAACTGATATATATATATATATCTGTATGTACTATTCCACTGGACACCCTTCTAGCACACACCACACGTAGATGAGTAGTCAGTGGTTGTGTTTGGGGCTACCCTCATTTATCTCACTTTTGCAGGTCCTAGGAGTGGAGTAGAAGGTCAAGGGAAGGATTCGGGAACTTTTCACCAATATAGTGAGTGATTCTAGGCCAGAAGGTCAGGACGGTATTGCGACATTTAAGATCATATTTTGTGTGATGCTTCTTGTTATTATTTTAGGGAATTATTGTATAATTTCCATTATGAAATTGTAGTTTGGATGCCCTTCTAATTGTTGTTATTTTGGGACCGGTCCATTTCCGGTAACTTTGCTTTGATATTTGTTGGAACCATTAAGGATTTTAGGTACCTTTGAGATGTATGGTATTTTTAGGATGATGTGTTGGGATTAATCATGGATGATGTGATTTTCTGTTCATATGCTTGGAAGAAGGTGGTAATGTGATAGTGGAGATTAGAATTAGAGATTTGAATTCAATAGGTAATTGTGATATGAACGTGTATGTGATAGGTGGAAGATTTCATTTACCATGATAGGGAGTCTCCTTTCTATCATGGTAAAGAGGATTCATTTGGATTGATTATTAATGCTTTATGTCCAGGTGTGCCTTAAATATCCATGTTAGTTCAAGTTGTTGTGAAATCCTTTATTTGATAAGAATGACTAAAATATACTAAATATATCTTGCGTTGGTACGATTTCGCTTACCTCATTTCTTTTCTAACATGTATATTCTCTAGATTAAGTCAGCTCTTTTTCTAACCATGGTAGGTCTTATTTGTGATTTAAACCTTCTTTTTCCTATCATGGTTAGACTGTTGAATCTATAATATATAGAAATTATGGAAAACCTTTTCTAACTATGTCAGTCATTTCTATATGTTATTTCCTTTTCCTAACATAGTTATTATCTAACAAATGATTTGATTTGACTCTGAGGGATTTAAAAGGAGATTTATATAGTAAATGTTATATGAAAGACTTTATTATCCATGTTAGGCTCTTGGTATTACTGAAATTCTTTTCTAACATGGATTATCTTTTTATAAGATTAAACTCTTTTCTAACTACGATAGGTTTTATTATTTTTTTGGAAGGTTATTTGCTATCGTAGTTAGACCATAGTAATTGTTTTTTATGGAAACCTTTTTGGAAATTCTTTTCTAACTATGTTAGCTAATTTTGTTAAGTTAATTCTTTTTCCTAATATAGTTAGTTCTTCTGTTTTAAAACAATTTTAAGTTTGATGATGAATGGTTAAAAGTAGGTTTAAGGGAGTTAATGTTACAGTTGGTATCAGTTTCATGGTATAAGACTTGGAAGGTGTTTTACATGTTTCTTGATGTGTTAACCATGCATTGCACTTGCGTTAGTGGTATTGTAGCAATACATTTTCTGATCCTTTTCCTTTTAAGTTTCTTATTGTATGATTGTTATAGGTGTAACCTCCATCCGTAGGTGGGTGGAGAGTATGGCTTGTATAGGGGATCAAGTGCAGGAGATGAGCAACCTCCAAACCAAGCATATGAGGAGCTAATAGCTCAAATGAGAGAAGAAGTGAGAATTAAGATGGAGCAAAGAGTCACAACAATTAATGAAGAAAATGAGAGAAAGCTAGCTCAATTGAGAGCCGATTTTCAGGCTCAGGCTAAGAGGGGTGATGAATCAGAGAGGTAGGGGGAGTCCTCAAGAGTTAATGATAAGGAGGAATTAGTTCGCCCTCGCCTGGAGGACTTGAGCACTAAGAGGGTATGGAAGAAAATTAATCGTCATCATCCGAAGCCGTTTAGTGCTAGGTATAATCCTTTTGGGGTAAAGGCGTGGATTGCAAGATTGAAGACTATATTTGCAGCTGTGGTTTGCAACCCTTATCAGAAAGTAAGGGTTGTTATCCTCCTTTTTGAAGGAGATACGTTGACTTGGCGGCAGAGTGTATTTGGAGATGATTCTTTGATGGCCTGGGATGAGTTTAAGGGCAAATTCTTGGGATATAATTTCCCTCATTCTCGTAGGAAGGATAAGGAGAACGATTTCTACCATCTCGAGCAAGGTGGGATGTTAGTGGATCAATATATTGCTATCTTTATGGAGTTATCTCGCTATGTTTCTTTTCTGCAGCACCAAGACAACCCTTAGTGGCGTAGGGATAAGTTGTTTGAGAAGGCCAAACCTAATTTGAGTTTGGAGGTGTATGATAATGAATGTAAAACTTTTGAGGAGGCTTATGAGAAACTAAGAATTACGGATCGCATGATGAGGAAGGTAGATGCAGTGATAGCTAAGTATGATGGAGGCCCAGGTCAGGGCTAGCAGTGTCATGGTAGACCTTTTCAGCCCACCCAGAGTAGGCCTTCTCATTCGTTTGGGCCGAATGGGGGTATTAGTAAGAAATTTGGGGCATGCAATAGTAGCAGCTCTAGTGGCTCTGGGAGAAAGAGTCACTCTGGGAGTTATGGCCGTGGTCAGACAGGTAGCTATGGTCGTGGTCAGTTTGGCAGCCACAACCAAGGACAGTCCAGTAGTTTTGGGCACGGCCAGTCAAGTGGGGGTCATCAGGGTTAACCCCTTGGAGATTTGGGTCAGGCAACTTATCGAGAGTTAGTTCAGTCGACATCGAGTGTAGCTGGTCCTTACAGCAAGTGTGGTAAGTACCATCAGGGAGCTTGCTACTATTACATATGATCAAGTACTGCCCAGATGAGGGCTAGAGTATGCAGCAGCCAGCGGCTCAGGCCACTCGCCCAACAGTTTATGGTCGAGTTTATGCTACATCAGTTGAGGAGGTAGGGATGTCTCCTAATATGATTCGAGGTACAGTCTCTATTCTTGGCCATGATGTTGATGTGATGTTTGATTCTGGTGCTTCGCATTCTTTTATTGCTCTTAATTGTGCTCGAAGGCTTAGTTTTGAGCTATCTAATATGCAATATGATATGCGTGTGTCTACCCCTACGGATGCTATATTTGAGATTGCTTTAGTATGCAAAAATTTGGATTTGTGGTTTGAAGGCCGTGAATCGAAAATTGAGTTGGTTTGTTCGCCCTTGAGGGGAATTGATGTGATTATCAGTATGGATTGGTTAGAGGCAAATAATGTGATCTTGCATTGTAAGAATAAAGTTGTGTCTTATGCTATGAATTTTCTATCTGTTGAGTTATCAAATGCGCCAATGTTATTATCTACGGCTCGTGTAGAGAGATGAGTGAGAAAAGGCTGTGAGGCCTTTATGGTTTTCTTCTCCATTGAGGTCGAGGGCGAGACCTCGATCGACCAGGTAAATGTAGTTAGAGATTTCCCAGAGGTATTTTCCGATGATGTGCATGGACTCCCTCCAGAAAGGGAAGTGGAGTTTACTATTGAGTTAGAGCCGGGCACGGACCTAATCTCTAAGGCTCCGTATTGAATGGCCCCGTCAGAGTTAGTAGAGCTTAAGAAGCATCTTGAGGAACTTCTGGATAAAGGTTTTATTAGGACCAGTGGATCGTACTTGTCGGAGGTTTAGCATATTTGCAAGCGCACGGGTCATCAAAAATAGTATAGAAAAGGTTGTCGTTCCAACAAGGATTAAGGCAAAAGTGGATTAATCATCACAATTATGTTATCAAGTAGGTTGAGTGAAAATTTTTTTATTTCGAAATTTCAAAAGTACCTAAAATAAAAATAGCTTGACAAAAAACTAAATTGAAACTTTAAATCAAAACAAAAGGAATATAGGATTATTTATCCACTTTGTATTTCATGATGCTTAATTGTTCTTTCCCTTATGATAATTAATAATCATTATGTTCTTGTTTGAAGCCTTATCTATTTGAATAACTCTCTTAAGCTTACCCAAACCTTAATTAACTTTAATATGCATAATCTCTTACTACATATTATGTTAATTAGTCTCTATAAACATCCAAATTTAATTTTACAAAACTTGGTTAATGAATATCTCTATCTTATTAACAAACTCTCAATCCCAACTTGGAATTTTCAGACAAGCTTGAATTCAACCTAGTTCAATGCTTAATTAATGCTTTCTCAAGCCACTAATTAGGCGAACAAGCTAACTGTTGGCCACCACTTAGGAGAAATGAAGCACAGGTTGAATTCACAACATACTAATAATTAAACATCAAAAGAGGAAGAAGTTCAAACATCAATCCATATAAAGTTTCAAAATAAACCAAGAACAAATAACTAGCTACTCATAATTACAAACAAAAGCATCTCATTCAGAAACCAACATAAGTTCAGAGCTCAGAATCATAATGGAAAGAAGAAAAAAATAAGGGAAGAGAGCACATATACAAATTTTCAAGCTTCAATTTCTCCTTCAAACCTCCAAAGAACAGAGGAAAAAGAAATGTCCTAAGGCCTTCAATCCAACTACCTTCATAGTCCTCTCGTCCTCCCATGAAGGTGGTGGATGAGAATCGCTGGCTTCCCTCTGCTCTCTCTTGCTGTCACTCTCTTTCTCGCTCCCAGAAGACAGTCCAGAAGTTTGATGAGGATGGTGAAGAATAGTGATATGTGCGGCTGCTCTCTATTGAACCCATGAATGCATGAATGCTTTAGGTTTTTTTAATTGCTTTTCCAAAAATGGTGCCGCTTCTTGCTTGTGCCCTTCATTCTCAATTCAAATTGATCTCCTGCTTCATGTGATGCATCATTGTTAAAGTGAAAAGGAAAGGGGTTATATTATTATAAGAACAACAACAACAACAACAATGGAACCGGCCAGTGATATGCTTCGGGGTTTTTTCAATTTTTTTATTCCTTTTTACTATATTCTTTTACCTAATTTTTAATGATTTATTTTTAATTTAACATTATTATGTTTACCATGAGGTCCCCTAAATAATGCACCTATTTGATATCCTATCAAAATCTTAAACAAATTCCTTTCATTTAGCATCAATAGCTCCCCAAATATATCCAAATATGTATCAAATATAATTAAAAATGGGGAGTCATCACACCCCCACACTTGCATCAAATCTTGTCCTCAAGATTTTAAATTATAAAACAACCAAAGAAAAAAATGGAAGCAATATTTTAATGCAAACATTTTTAAGTTAAATCAATTTTAATCTTTCAAGAATCAAGTCTTTACAAATATCTTCTCTATCTTCGAAAAATGCAAGTGACAAGGCAAATAACTTGACAAAGATAAATAACAATAAGATGCCCCTCATAAGTTAAGTGTTTGCACTCTTCTCACACAATAATTAAGGGCTTGTGTTTCACTCCATTGCACCTATTAAAACTCATCTATCATAAGCTTGTCTATCATCTCAATCTCCACTTTTTAGTCTCATTGCATTCACAATCAAAAGGACTTTTCAAGGGTTATGATGAATAGGGAAAGATAATGGAATGGATATGAAAATGGAGAAATACTTCAATTAGTGCCAAGCATTGACAAACCTAAAGAATGAAGGAATATCAAGCTAAAAAAACATTTTACATTCAAAATTGCAACTTTATTTGTCTTATTTCAAACTATCTTTTTTTTTTTTCACATTCTTCTTTCTTTTCTTTATGTATCTCCTTTTTTTTCATTTTTTTGTTGCATTTATGTCATACATGTACCTTTTTTTAACTTCTTTTTTAGGAAAAAAAATTTCGTTCACCCTTATTCTAATTTGCAACTTAGCACTTTTAAAAGTAGTGGGTGAATGAGAAGGAAGAAAAATTGCAACTCAAACAAATGGCTATTTATCGATTATCGGCAATTGAATAAAGTGAAGAAGAAAGATGGTAGTATGCGGCTCTGTATCGATTATCGGCAACTGAATGAAATGACCATCAAGAATAAGTATCCGATGTCAAGGATAGATGATTTGTTGGATCCGTTGGTAGGAGCTTCAGTTTTCTCTAAGATTGATCTTCATTCTGGGTATCATCAGTTGAGAGTTAGAGCAGAGGATGTCCCTAATACTGCATTCACGATGAGATATGGGCATTATGAGTTCCTGGTGATGCCATTTGGGCTCACCAATGCCCCCGCCATGTATATGAATTATATATGAATAGAATTTTGTGGCCATATTTGGATAATTTTGTGGTGGTGTTTATCGATGACATTCTAATCTATTCCAGGAGTAAGGAGGAGCATCGAGAGCACTTATATTCTGTCCTGCGGGTCTTAAGAGATCATAAGCTTTATGCCAAACTCTCTAAATGTGAGTTTTGGCTCAATAAGGTGAAGTTTCTAGGGCATGTGGTATCTTCTTAGGGAGTTGCAGATGATCCAAGTAAAGTTGAGGCCGTTTTACAGCAGGAGTTTCTTAAGTCAGTGGTAGAGGTTAGGCCTTTGTTGGTTTTCCCGGGTATTATCGTCAATTTATTCAAGGATTTTCGCAGATTGCTAGGCCCTTGACTAATTTGACTTAGCAGGATAGGCCTTTAATTTGGACTGATCGGTGCTAGTCAGCATTTCAGGAGCTTAAGACTCGGTTGACGACCGCACCTTTGTTAACATTGCCGGATCCGAGTCATCCGTATGAGTTGTATACAGATGCATCCTTGATGGGTTTGGGCTGTGTTTTGATGCAGAATGGTAAGGTTATTGCGTATGCTTCTAGGAAGTTGAGACTCGACTCATGATCTTGAGCTGGGAGTGGTTGTTTTTGCTTTGAAGATTTGGTGGCATTATTTGATAGGGGCATAGCGTAAGGTGTTCAGTGATCATAAGAGTTTGAAGTATCTGATGGATCAGAAAGAGTTGATTAATATGCAACATTATTGGATGGAGCTTCTTAAGGATTATAAATTTGAAATTAAGTATCATCCGGGTAAAGCAAATGTGGTTGCTAATTCTCATAGTCGGAAGTCAATGCATGTGTCTGCCTTGAGTGTGGAGGAGTAGCCTTCTTTCAACATTTGTCGTGTTATTCATGTTGGGGCAGAGAGGTCAGTGGCATTTTTGGGAGCAATAGTTGGTCAGTTTGAGTTCTTCGAGGATTTGAGAGTAGCTCAAGATCGAGATGTTCATTTTAAGAAGATTCAGGAAGAGCTTGATAATGGTGCCTATCCGGATTATGATATGGGTGATTCGGGTATTTTGAGATTCTAGAGAAGAGTTTGTGTTCCAGATAATGAAGATATCAAAAAGACCATTCTTGAAGAGGCTCATAGGAGCAATTATGCGATATATCCTGGTGTTTCTAAGATGTATAACGATTTAAAAAGAGTTTATTGGTGGCCTAAGATGAAGTCCGATGTGACTCACTTTGTCCTGAAGTATCTGACCTGTCAGAAGATGAAGCTCAAGCATAAAAGGCTAGGTGGCTTGTTGTAGAGTATTGAGGTTCCTCAGTAGAAGTGGGATAGTATTTCGATGGATTTTGTGGTTGGCTTGCCTTTGATTTAGCCCGGTCACGATTCGATTTGGGTTATCGTGGACCGTTTGACAAACTCTGCCCATTTTTTTCTGATCAGGATTAATTATCCAATGGCAAGTTTGTTGGATATGCTTAGTTTTGATGATGTCAAATATAGATCTAAATATAGTAAGCAAAAAGTATGTATGAAGTGTTTTATCTCTACCTTGAATATCTATTACTTCATATGAATGTCTTGCATGGATTAGTTAAAAGAATGGAACTATTGTGGCTGTTATGAACAATGATATGATCAAGACTGAGTGAGTAAATGAGTTTAGGTTACCTCAACGTTAAACATGTAAAATCTTATAGGTAACAAATTCTCTATCGCTAGGCCAGAACCTATCGCTAACAAATAAGAGGCTCAGGATAACAATAGCTAATGAAGACTTAGCAATAATCTAAAGAGTCAATATCCCTATCGCTAAGACCTTCATTATCGCTAATGAGTTGAGCTAGTCTAAGCAAGCAAAGAAGAATAGATCACTATCGCTAAGGTCCCATAGAAAACATGGTTAGCTATCGATAGAGGAATGCTTGTTGAAATAATCAGATAGCTAATACATTGTCTGTGAACTGAGCTAATGACCATCGATAGAAAGATACTTGAAATAACAGAATCAGATAATATAGTGTCTTACTAGCGATAACATGTTTGGCTATCGATAGAAGAATACATGCTGAATTAACTTAGACAATCAGATAGCATTTATGTTGAGCTAATGCACTAGCGGTAACTGCTACTGTGCTTAATATGAATTCTTGTTTAGCTAACAGCTCTAAGTGCAGATTTTACACTGTCAAGCTAGCGATAGCCAAGGGAGCTAACGCTAATGAAAAAGCTGCTGTGCAAGTACAATGTTGCAGGTTAACGTTACTCATAGTCTCCATCTCTCTTAGCTCATCCTCTGCGAGATAAAGTGAAGTAAGAGAAGAAACCTGATTCTCAACGGCTAGTTCCACAAGTCTCCAACGGACAGAAAATTATAAGACCCTATATAAAGACCTGAAGACATCTGGAATAGATGATGCACACACGACGCACAAACACGAGACGAAACTATGACGAGATGAAAAACAGAAGGCTCTGCACAGACTACACAGAATAACAGTTATACACAAGTGTGCCCAGAAATGAAGAGATAACGATGAATCGAGTGAATTAGAAAAGTAGAGCTAGATCACACATTGTCCAGATTGATAAGCTCTAGAATTTGTATTTCATCATATATTCTTCTGTACCTCAGTGCGTAACAAAATCTACTTCTTAGAGAGAAGTTAGCATTCATTGTATTCATTCTATCTTAGTAGGTGATACTCAAGATTGGGAGATCTTGAGTGGGAAACAGATTGTATCCTTACAAGTTGTAAGGAGGAGCGTTTAGAGGAAGTCTAAAGCTCTGTTGAAAAGGTTGGCAGGTGAACCCATGTTGTAAAACCTGTGGTAAAGGCTTCACAAGGGCCCGGCTAAACTTGCGGTTTGTAAAGGCTTCTCTTATGCCCGATTTAAACAAGAGGGTAGTGGATTGAAAATCTCAGGTGGAGCCTGAGGACTGGATGTAGGTCAGGGATAGACCAAACCAGGATAAATCTCTTATTGCATCTCCCCTTCCCTAAGCTCTCATATTTTCAGCATATCTCACTTGCATACATCTTAATGCATTTTACAGTTTGAAATACTCTCAGTGATAAACAGAAAAGGATTTTAAATACTGCTTTCATTGTGACTCTGAGAAGAGATTAATACAAAAAAATTTTATTCTGTCACCCAATTCACACCCCTCTTGGGTGACAGCCAGTATTTACAAAGTTTGGCTCGTTTATATGTTGATAAGATTGTCAAACTTCATGGGATTCCTGAGAGTATTATTTCAGATCGAGATCCGCGGTTCACCAATGAGTTCTGGAGGTCCATTCAGACCTTGGAGGATATGCTCAAGGCATGCACTATTGAGTTGCAGGGCAGTTGGGATAGGCATTTTCCATTGGCAGGATTTGCATATAACAACAGTTATCATTCGAGTATTCAGATGGCGCCTTATGAGGCTCTATATGGTTAGAAGTGCCAGTCACTGATTTGTTGGATGGAGCTTAACAAGAGGGCTAGTATTGGCCCAGATATTGTGGATCAGACGACAGAGAAAATTAAGATGATCCCTCAGCAGTTATTGACTGCCTATAGTCTACAGAAGAGCTAAGCAGATAGACGGCGTAGACCGTTAGAGTTCAGTGTTATGGATCATGTTTTTCTTCGGGTCTCACCGATGACGGGTATTGGGAGGTCCATTAGAGCTAAGAAGCTTACTCCTTGGTTTATGGGTCCATTCGACATTATTGAACGGGTTGGATCAGTAGTGTATCGGCTTGCATTGCCTCCGTAGTTATCGAATCTTCATGATTATTTTCATGTTTCTCAGTTGAAAAAGTATCATCCAGATCCGTCGCATGTGATTGAGCCTGAGGAGGTCGAGTTGAGAGAGAACTTGACATATAGCGCAGAGCCAGTGAGGATTTTGGACGTTAAAGACAAGCAGTTGAGGAATAAGACAATAAGATTGGTCAAGGTATTTTAGAGAGGTATGACTCTAAGGGATGCAACTTGGGAGCCCAAGGAGTGCATGCGACGCGATTTTCCTTACCTGTTCGCTGGGTAAGTCTTGATTTTGATTGATTGTACGTGTTGTGTTTGCTTGTTTCATGCTTTCATTAGGTGAATTTTGGGGACAAAATTCCTAAAAGTTGGGGAGAGTTGTAACGTCTTAAAAATTTAATTGAGGATTAGTGGGCTAATTAGGAAGTGATTTATGAGAGATTATGGAATTATGAGAATATTTGAGAAATTTTGAGGATTTTAAATGCTTAGTTTCTCCCTTATTTTAAGGACAATAAATTTGGGAGAGTTATTTGTAGATTCAAAAGAGGTTATTATGGGAGAAAATAATTAAGAGGTTTGGTAGGTAAATGTTTGGAAATGAAAAGGATTTTATAGCTCAAAATAAATATCTTGTTGCGGGCACTCCTAGTTATATAGACCCTGAGTAAGTCCTTCCAATGCTAAATATTTTCTGTCCTCATGTAATAAGAGGAAGAAAAATGATAGCATGAATAAGTTATTCCAAGTACATGTTTGGTTTCATATTGAAAATCACCATCTAATGTAAAAAAACACGCTTTAAGATAAATATTCTTTGTCTTGTAGGTATTATATAACAAACAGATTGACGGAGAAAAGCTATGCTTATAGCTTTGGAGCAGTTCTTTTTGAGATAATCATGGGTCTACCAGTCATATCAAGAAACCATGAGAAAATTCACATAAGTCATTGGGTTAGCTCTGTGGTTGCTAAAGGGGATATCAAGGCCATTGTTGACTCAAGGTTAAACGGAGACTTGATAGTAGCTCTGCTTGGAGAGCTGTGGAAATGGCAATGAATTGTGTGTCAAGAAACCCCAACAGTAGGCCAACCATAGGTGAGGTAGTGAATGAGCTAAAGGAGTGTTTGGAAATAGAAGCAGCAAGAATCAAACAGAGTGGTGCTGATACAGGAGAATCAGTTATTAGTACCCCTGAATATGATAAGTACAGAGTACTCTCCCTTGGCCAGGTAGTAGTTTGCTTCATAATAGAAGTTTGTGAGACTCTCCATGTAGGATTATATGAATGGACACAAAGTTTGGGTGAAACTCAGAAGCTGTTGTTGTATGATTATATCACTAAAACCTAGATTTAATATTGGTTAATAATTATGAGTTTGCTATGCAACTAAGTTATCAATGCTTCTTATTCATTACTCTCTCATTCCCTATATATAAGAAGTCTTTTTAACTGAATTGTGGCGTTCTAAAAAACTATAAAAAATTAGTTAAATGAAAAAAATGTGTTGATAATATTCTCTTTTTTCTAAAATTGTTCATATTCATGAATGAGTTAGAGTAAGCAATAATAAAAAAATGATGGACGAAAATGTTGGAAAGAATTTGATGAATGGGTAACATTAAAATAGGTAAAAATGAATGTATTACTTAGACAAACTCAAAAATGACCTTGTAAAAAGAGACAAGTCCATTCAAAATATATAACCTTATAAATAGGGATGGTATGTATGCCATATATCAATGTAATCGCATATTTTGATGAATGAATATTAATTAATATTATCTCTCTTATGTTGAAACTATCTGAATGTGTGAATGCAATTCTCTTCTGATTTTTCGGTAAATTACGTTGGTGATTTCAAGATTTTGACATTTCACAGGATATATCATTTGCATATTCTTTTAGTTATCTTCAGTGGCTTTGGTGTTTTGATCAATTATTGGCTTAGAAAAGGGAAGAATCCAAGCTATTATGTGTGCTTCAGTAGTGAAAAAGAGCTAACAACTAAAAAAAAAGATCTTAACTTTGAGTTCTTATTCAGGCCCCAATAAGGAAAAGCTACCATTAAACTCTTGTTTAATGTTTATGATATTGAATTAGAACCAAGCATCTTGTGCAATTCGATCGCCTCATTAATTTAACCAATAAAAAAATCTGATAATATTAAAAATGCAAAATAGAATGCCGACCACCAAATCACATTGGCCATGTGGTGGTGGGAACTTTCATCCCTCAAGTAGTTGGTGGTTGGATTATCCACTTTTTTAATCCAATAATGTCTTGCAAGGGATCGTGGGCTCTTAGCCCATGCAGATTCTTCTAACTTCTATAAACACATGGATCATTTCTAAGTATCACCAATTATATAGTTTTTTATCGTCAAATTTAGATGTTTTAGGCCACCCTATAACCCGGTGGCATAAAAGCTCCTCTATAAGCGGTAGATCATGGGAGGGTTTGATCCTACTTTTAACCAAGGCTATCAGTGCTTGCTACTCTAATTCCAAACACACACACACACACACACACACAGGAGCTCATTAGGTGCTTTATATAGTTTGATGGTTTTGCTGGTTTGCCCTCAATGTTGGTTGTAAGAGCCATATTTGTTTTCTTATTGAAATCTTATTCTTGAAACCTTTTCTTTTTTTTACCATCTTCATATTTTTCTGCACAGGGATCCCCATCTTACTTTGCAAGATTTTTCCTGCTACCGGTATTTATGACCCATCATCTTGCAAGTAATACCTACTCCTCGTGTTCTAAATATTAGACCTAGTTTATAAGTGGATTTCGGTCCTACACATATAAGGCCTTTTTTCTATTGTATGTCTTATACTTGTCATTTTTTTAACTAATTTTCTTGACTTATAAACTGATATTAATCTATTATGCACAAAAATATTTCAGAGAGATATTTACGTAGCTTCCTTAACCTCCCCAAATTAGATAAATGGTTCTTATATTTGGAATTTGATGGAGTATTATATAGGGATGCGAGTTGAAGAATTGACTTTGATTCATCATACAGTAAATTGCTAAGAAAATTGGAAAGTCGGACACTTGTGGCAGGACACCATTTTTTTCCTCGGCGCCAGGGGCGCCAAGGTTTTGTTGTCGGGGGCAGGGCTCCGTGCACTGTGGCCCTTTTGTGACTGGGATCTTCTGCCAACCAGTCCACGGGTCTCGGCTTCTAAAGATTTATATGTGTCGGTTTCTAAATATAAAATCACTTTAACTTTTTTTTACAGAGATTGAGGATATAAAATAATTCACTTTAAATTTTTTATGCTTATCTTTTTTTAAAAAAAACTAATTTACTTTACTTATTAAGATCCATTTTTGCCCCTTAAGTAACCACAAAAGACACTGAGTATCCGGAAGTAACTTGAGGAGTATTTTTGCTTAGGAAGTGTCCAAATGATAGCAAATTTACCCACACCGTTTAAAATGTTAACTTTGACCGTTAAATCCTACCTTTTGACCAACCAATACTGATGTGGCTCTGTTACCATATAAATGTCATCATTTGAAAGGCTATTTTTCCCCGAAAGTAACCATCAAGAAGCGTTTGTGCCCTGAAAGTATTTGAATAGTAGAAAATTTGTTTGGACCATTATTCAAAGTTTAGTTTGATCGTTAAATGACACGTGAAACTCTACATTGCACCCAATAATACATCTCATCACACACCTCATCACCACAAGTTTCTATACAATGAACGGTGATTGAAGAGAATCAAATTATAGGATTGTATAAAATTGACATTTTTATTGTTTAAAAAATAATATGAATGAAATAATTGGTTTTTGTCCATTTTTGTCGTTTCTGGTAGTGAGAAAGGAAGATGATGAAATAAAGCTAGTTTGTGTAGAGAAGGGGGAGGGGGTAGGGTAGGTGATGCTTTTATTTTTTCTTTTATTATTCTTTTAATATTTTTAGATGTAATTTAAATGACTTATGGTGATGAGGTGTGTGATGAGATGGATTATTGGGTGCAATGTGTGTCATTTAACGGTCAAACTTAACTTTGAATAACGGTCTTGACAAATTTGCTATGATTTAGACACTTCCAAGACAAAAGCTCTCTTTGGTGTTTACTTCCAGGAAAAAATGGAGCTTGCAATGATGACCTATGTAACAACAACAACAACAACCAAGCCTTATCCCACTAAGTGGGGTCGGCTACATGGATCACATGACGCCATTGTGCTTTATCATCAACCAAATCCTTAGATATATTATTCACTAAAAGATCTCGCTCTACAACTTCCCCGAGTGTACGCCTGGGTCTCCCTCTTCCTCTCTTAATCGGATTCCAGATTGTTTGATCTACCCTCCTTACTGGCGCATCTAATGGCCTTCTTTGTACATGTCCAAACCACCTTAAACGATTTTCTACCATTTTTTCACTGATAGGTGCCACTCCAACTCGATCGCCTATATGGTCATTCCTAATCCTATCCTTCATTGTATGACCACACATCCATCTCAACATCCTCATTTCAACTACTCACATTTTATGTTCATGTTGTCCCTTCAAAGCCCAACATTCACTACCATATAAAACTGCTAGTCTTATAGCAGTGTGATAAAATTTCCCTTTTATCTTATGAGGTACTTTCCGGTCGCAGATAACTCTAGTAGATTTCCTCCACTTATCAATCTCACCATCTTGTCGTATAATTGATCCCAAGTACTTAAACATTGTCACTTGAGGGATTGATTGATCTCCCAGTTTAACTTCCAAATCACCTCTAAGTTGTCTATTTGCAAAACTGCAATGCATATATTCTGTCTTACTCCTACTTAGACGGAAACCCTTAAGACTCCAGAGTGTTTCTCTATATCTCTAATTTATCGTTAATCTCCTCTCTTGATTCAGCTAAAAGGACTATATCATCAGCAAAAAGTATGCACTTAGGGACCTCTTCTTCGATAGGCTCAGTTAGAACATCGACTACTAAGTTAAACAGATATGGACTCAAAGCTGATCCCCGATGTAGGCCAATTCCTATAGGGAAGTCTTTTGTCTCACCTCCCGAAGTTCTAACTTTAGTCAACACACCATCATACATATCCTGTATAACTCTAATATATGCAACACACATTCCTTTCTTTTCCAAGGCTTTCCAAAGTAAATCTCTTGGTACACGATCATACGCCTTTTCTAAGTCAATAAAAACAATATGTAAGTCTCTTCTTCTACTTTGATACTTTTCCATCATTCCTCTTAGTAGATATATCGCCTTTATTGTGGATCTTCCTGGTATCAACCTGAACTGTCTCTCAGAAATGCTAGTCTTTAATCTTAACCTATGCTCAATCACCTTTTCCCATAATTTCATTGTATGACTCATAAGTTTAATTCCCCTATAATTAGCACAATTTTGTATATCGCCTTTATTTTTATAAATAGGAACTAAAGTAATTTTTCTCCAATATCAGGCATCTTTTTGGACCGTAAAATCTCGTTAAACAATTTAGATAATCACAACACACCCTCTTCACCTAAACATTTCCAAACCCAATCGGTATACCATCTGGTCCAACATCTTTACCATTCTCTATTTTCTTAAGAGCTTCCCTAACCTCCCCAACTCTAATTCTACGATAAAACGACCTATTAAGTCCATATTCACTAATTGTCAACTCCCCCAACTCACAAGGCGAACTTTCACCTCCATCATTGAATAACTTAGAAAAGTAAGCCTCCCATATATTCTTAATATCTCAATCAGTAACCAAAACTTTACCTTCCTCATCTTTTATACATCTTACTTGATCCAAATCTCTTGACTTTCTTTCCTTAATCTTTGCAATTTTGTAAATCTTTTGTTCCCCAACCTTTTTTCCTAACTCCTTATAAAATCCCTCATATGCTTTAGCATGAGCTTCACTCACTGCCTTCTTAGTTTTCTTTTTAGCCAAGCGGTACTTTTTCCAATTTTTAGCATTATTACACAAGTGTATGGCTTTAAAACAATTATTCTTATTTGGGACCTTTTCTTGGACATCCTCGTCCCACCACTAAGTCTCCTTGTCTCGTGGTCCAAAACCTTTTGATTCTCCTAAAATTGATTTAGCGACCCTTTCAACCTTCTTAGCCAAATTCGTGCACATGATGTTAGCATTTTCTTGCGGCTCCCACATACCTTCCTCCAATAGATTCCTCTTAAAAGTCTCTCGCTTCTTCCCCTTTAACTGCCACCACTTGATCTTTCGGTTTAAGACTTCTCGGTGCTTTCGTTTTATACTTTTAATTCACATATCAAGAACTAATAGTCTATGTTGTGTAGTCTCCCCATGCCCAGGAATCACTTTGCAATTAGTGCATAATCTTCTATTCCTTACCAAAAAGAGTTCAATTTAAGACCTATGAGTTCCACTCTTATATGTGATTAAATGTTCTTCCCGCTTCCTAAAGCATGTATTAACAATCTTAAGGTCATATGCTAAGGAAAAATCTATAATAGCCTGCCCTTCATTATTCAACTCCCCAAAACCAAAACCACCATGCGCCCTTACATGCGGTCCCACCTCTTTCCCAACATGTCCATTAAGGTCTCCCCCAATAAAAATTTTCTCAATTATCGGTATACCTTGTATCAACCTCTCAATATCAGCCCAAAACTTCTCCTTAAGATTTGATTCTGCCCCTACTTAAGATGCATATGCGCTAATAATGTTTATTGCATCCTTTCCCACAATTACTTTCACAGATATGATTCGGTCCTCAATCCGCTTAACTTCCACTACATTCTTCCTCCATTCTTTATTAGCAATGATACCAACCCCATTATTCCCATTTACCTTTTTTGTGTACCAAAGTTTGGCACCATTAACTTTGATTTCTCTAGCTCCCTCTTTAGCCCATCTAGTTTCCTGCAAGCATAATATATTAATCCTACCATCACTCATTACTTGTGCCACCTCAAAACGCTTCCCATTTAGCATCCCAATGTTCTAAGAACCAAATCTAATCCTACTCTCATGAACTAACTTCTTTAGCTGCCTCTGTCCATTAGAGTGTGGTAGCCCTTGCTCATTTAACACTGCATTCGGGTAAGGATGCAGCAGCCCTTGCTCATTTAACATCTAGTTTCCTGCAAGCATAATATATTAATCCTACCATCACTCATTACTTGTGCCACCTCAAAACGCTTCATATTTAGCATCCCAATGTTCTAAGAACCAAATCTAATCCTACTCTCATGAACTAACTTCTTTAGCTGCATCTGTCCATTAGAGTGTGGTAGCCCTTGCTCATTTAACACTGCATTGGGGTAAGGATGCAGCAACTCTTACTCTCTTATCACTGTACTCGAGCCATACAGTGCGTTACAACTAGGCAATGACCTAACGGGTAGCCCTTGCTCTCTTAACACTGCATTCGGGCGAGGATGCAGCGGCTCTCGCTCTCTTCTCACTGTAATTGAGCCATACAACACGTTGCTTACAGGCAACGACTTAATATTCACACAATTTCTTCGTTGATCCATGTTCATGAGATTCGACAGGGTTTTTACGCTGGCTGTCAGGGCCTAACACAACCCTCCTCCTTTACATGGGCTTGGGACCGGCTATAAACATAGGCAGAGTTAATGATAACCTATGTAACATCTCAAAAATTTTATTGAGGATTGTAATAATTTAAAGTGTGATTTTGAGGTTAATTAATGAGATTGGAGAGTTTTATAATTAACATTTTGGAAATTTTATTGATGTTTTTAAAGGCTTATCCCTTAATTTGGGAAGGTAAGAGTTAGAGAAATCATTTTTAGGCTCAAAAGAGATTTTGGTGGGAGGAAATTCTTAACTTGAAATAGGAAAAATTTTTAGAAACTGAAAGGGGGATTTTATCTCAAAAAATATATCTTATTTTGGGATATAAGGGCTTATTAGTCCCTTCAATATATACCTACATATTTTTATTAATTTATTTCATTTTCCCCCTTTCTTCCTATTCCTTTCCTTCCTTCCCCTGATCGAAACATCATCACCATAAGCGCTTCTTTAAAAGAGAAAGAAAGAGCATGAGCGGAGTAGAGTGAGGGGCGGAGCCGCTATTGCCGGTAAGGGTGCCCACCAACCCTCATATCTTTTCCTTTCTTCCTTCCTTCACTCTGCCATAGTCATCGCGAGAGAGAGTGGGGAGAATTTTGGGAGATGTTGGCTGATGGGGGCTGATCTGGGTGTTTTCCGACGGCTTAAGAGGCGATTTGAAGCCCTATAATTCCTAAGCATGACTTGTGTCAAGTTGAGCAGGGAAAATTCTTCTATTGTGGTAACGCTTAGTAACTTGTTTCAAGGTAACCACTTTCCTTGTTCTCTAGGTGTATGCATTGTTGGTAAGAGATTTCGAATTCTCTTTCAACTATGGGTTTTCTAGATTATGGTGGTATATGCGTTATATGATTTCAACTATTTATTTTGGTATAAAATGTCATGTGGGATTCTTACTATGAGTTATGGAATATTGGAGAGGCCAAGTTAAGATGCATGCTTGGTTATGATGCATATGTTGTTGTGGTAGTTAGCATCAATGCACTATTTATTTCCACCATCATGTGATGAGGTATCATGTTAGCCCACATGGACTAATTACTCTGGATCAGTGTACTGGATATGAGCTAGAACCCCATCGAGTACTACCCCCCTTTGGTGCACTGGGTATGGGCTAGAACCCCATCGAGTACTACCCACCTTCAGTGTACTGGGTATGGGCTAGAACCTCATCAAGTACTACCCCTTTGTGGTTCTAGGTATGGGCTAAAACCCATCGAGTTCCACTTCTTTGTTGTTCTGGGTATGAGATAGGATCCCGTTGAGTTCATCTTTTGTCCACCTAGTGGTAGGGGACAAACCATAACGATTCACAAGGCGAACATTCGGATGGTTGTTCATACATGTTTATGGTATTATGCATATTCTTGGTATTTGGATTGTTCATACATGTTTCGATTACAGTATATTGTATAGTTTCCCACATTAATATCTTACTAGCACACACTCACACATAGGATAAATAGGGAAGAATAAGCATTACTGAGGTATCTTCTCACCTTGGTTGCTCATTCCTTACAAGTGCTAGCCCAGCTATAGATTCTCAGGGAAAGGAGACAGCTTCTACTCACTAAGACCTAGTGAGATTCTTGTTTGGCCTATGCGGAGTTTGTATATTACCACACATACTTAGGCTTGCATTGCTTCTGCTTATTTTGATCAGCTATTTACTTTATGGATAACTGTTTTTAATGTTATACTTGTCATACTCTTGAGTAAATGGTGGTCATATTATTTTCTTGGGATCGGTCCATTTCTTGCATTATAGGCCTGAGGCCTTCTAGTTCTGCTGAGTTTGATATTATTGACTTGCATTGTTGGGATGAATTTGATTTATGTCAAGTTGAGAAATTATGGATGTTGTTGGTAGATCATTTTGAAGAGTTGTTGGATGAATTTCCTGATGATTGTTGGTATGATGGGTGAATTTTGGAGGCCATGGGTTATTTTGGAGATCTTGAATGGAGTTGATTGTTGGTTTTGGATGTTTTAAATGAAAATTTTATGTGAAGTGTGGTTTTATGTGGATTTATTTGAAGTGTGGTTGATTGTTGATAGATTTATCTGAAGTGTGGTTTTATGTGGAGGATGAAAGGGAAAATTTTGTGACGTACGTTATTTTCAATTACTATGATAGGTTCTTCCTTTTTTTTTTTATCATGGTATGCTTTGAAAGGTTTATCAATGGTTTTGTTTAACTATGTTAGTTAGTAGAAACATATTCTAAAAAGTTAAACTTGCAATTACTTGTGCAATTTTAATATTCATGGTAGGTGCTTCCTTTTCTAACATGAATTAATTGATTTTATGGTTTGACTTTTAATATCCATGTTAGTCTTTTGATTTAACAAAACCCTTTTCTAACATGGATTAACTTATTTAATTAGTTGAATTCTTGTTATCCATGTTAGCCTTCTATCTAGTTGAACTCTTTTCTTACATGAATAAATTGGTTTTCTTGGTTGGGTTTTTCTTAACCATGTTAGCGTTTGTAAATTAGATCAAGGGTTAAATGTCATATTTGCTCGAAAAATGTGTAAGGTGTATCATATTTGCCCCGGAAGTATTTTTTGGTCTAATTTTGCCCCGAAAGTTTGCAAGATGTATCATATTCGCCATTTACCGTTAAAAAACTCACGCTGACTATTAAATAGTTGACGTTGACTGTTAAAATTTTAATGATAAAGGGCGAATATGATACACCTTGTCCACTTCCAGAGCAAAATTGGACCAAAAAATACTTCCGCGTAGATATGATACACCTTGCACACTTCTAGAGCAAATATGACCTTTAATCCATTAGATAAATGCTTTTCTAATAACATGGATTCCCTCTTTAATTAAGAAAACATTTTCCTAACTATGATAGGACCTTATAATATTTTAGAAACTTTCCTTCTATCATAACTAGCCAAATTCGATTTGAGTTCAAAGGAATTTATGTAAGAGCTTATTCTAATTATGTTAGCCCACTTTATTAGATAAACTCCTTTTCCTAACATAGTTAATCTTAATTAAATCTTGTTTATGTTCGGGTTAGTGGTTAATTAAAGGGATTTAAAAAACGAATGTTACAATATGTATATGTTGACAAAGTCACATCAGTATCGGTGGGTCAAAAAGTAGAATCTAACGATCAAAGTTCATGTTTTAAATGGTGGGGCAAATTTGCTATAATTTGGACACTTTCCAGGCAAAAATGCTCTTCAAGTTACTTCCGGATATTTAACGCTGCTTTGCGGTTACTTCTAAATAAAAAATGAACCCTAACCCTATAAATTAACATATAGTCTAATTACAAGTAATATATGTTATAATTAATGGGTCTATTTGGCTTCCTTAATTTTGGCAAAAAAAGTCAACTTGATATTATATCCAAGCTCGGGGTGAGTATTCAGAAACTTTGACTTCATCTTAGGTATCATGCTAGCCCATCCCAAGCTGCCGGCAAGAATTTGTGTCCATGAACTTTGGACTGCAAATTATTGTCCAAGTCCAAGGAATTTATTTGTTCCTTATCAAAATCAGAAATTGATCTTTCTACCAGTAAGTTAAAATATTTGCAGGTCCCTCCGTTTCATGAAAAGTATAAATAGGGGAGTCTTTAGACCAAAAGTAGAGTCAATAGACAGGAACAAACAAGAAGTCAAGAAGGTAGGAAGGAAGAACAAAGGACTTGAGTAGGATTGAATCCATGGCTTTTCATCAATAAAATGAGTTGTACGATATAAGATTATTTTTCGTGCTTAACCAAAGTTGGACTTTCTATCTTAAGATTTGTGTCATCATCTAATGAATTGATTTGTTCCAACTTAAAAAAAATAAGAAAATGGACTCTTCATGTAAGTTAAGTTAGAATACTTGCAATTTCCAGGGATAAGGAAACTTTCGGATTATTGAAACTATCACTTTCTTTCAATAAGAAAATGGAGGTTTGAAAGAAGAGAAGCATTTTAAAATAATTGAATTTTTATTATGAATTGTTTCATGCATCCTACCAAGGAATCAGTTGCGTAAAATTGGGTTAATAAAATCTTTGATCCCTCAAGGTTGAGTTCTAATTTTAGTTTTGGCCCCACAAGTTTCAAATAAGAGTTTTTGGTCCCTCATGCTTCATTTTGTTTAAAATATTGGTTCCTATAAGTTAATAAAACCTAGACCATTTTTCCTCTAAAAAGACCAAAGCCTCTTGTTTAAAATTTAAGGAATCAAAACCAAAATGAATGCAAACTTTAAGGACCAAAGATTATAGTAACTCTATATAATTATATATATTGACATTAAAGTTTGAAACTAACCCTTGCTAATTTTTTTCCCTTTTGAACAAAAAAGTAGGTAAAGAAGTACAAAAATGATAGGGTTGTTCAAAATGTCCTAGTCCCGGCTGTCTTGGTCCTATATGGAACCTGTTGGGATCGGAATTTATGGGGATCAATCGAATCTGGTACCAGGACCTATGGAACCAAAGCCAAATTAGAACTAAGACGATACCGGGATACGGTCACATCTCCGGGATTTCCGGTCTTGGTCCTGATACCATAAATGTAATTACTTTATTAAAATTTTCTCCCAACCTAAATATTTTTTCATGTATTAACTTTTTTAATTAATTTTTTCCCAATAAAAATATATTGGTTTCTTCCTTTACCTTTTTTAATTAGTTTTTATTGAGGTTGCTGTCTTGTTCAATTATTAATATTTTCACGATTTTGGAAGTAGTTAGAAAGTATTTGTTGGACAAGATGATTGTTGAATGATTAATCTTTTGTTTACACATAAGTATATATGTGATGTTAAAAAAAAGTTAAGTATACTATATTAATAGTAACCAAGACATAAATATACATAGTTGTTTCATTTTTTTATGGCCGGTGGGATTGTGTCCAAGAAAATTGGGACTTTTATGTCATGCTCCCCATTCCGATAGGACTGGCACACAGATGGCATCCCTCCTTATTTCAGTACTAGGACTAGGGATAGATGTGTCCTGGTCTTGGTTATTTGAACAACCCTATTGACCGACTAAAACAAATAAGAGGTAATGAACACTAGAAAAGCCTCTCCGATCTTACCTTTTCCTACATTGCTGAAGTCGCTTCCCACCTACGTTCGATAATTGATAAGTCACTCTTGATCAATCTTTGAATTCTTTCTATTATATTAAAAAGTTTTATCTGTATAAAAAAAGTTTTATTAGAAAAAAAAATGCATTGAACCTGCTTTCAGCTTTGTGTTGGAAACTTTTATATTTATCAAAATTACACAATGAATCGGAAGCATGGACAAGAGATATGGCATTCACTTATAAAAAACTTGCAGGAATGAACAGTATAACCAATGTTTCAAAAGCCGAATTGGACGTGGAATCAGAAAATCCAGCGGTTCACGGTTGCTTTAGTCCAATCGGTTAGACTAATGGCCAAATTGTTGATCAAGTCAAAATTCACGAGTGTCCGGCAGTATTTCTTGTATAAGTAATCACAATGTCGCTTACATTCTTGTCTTCATCAGCAGAAAGTTATGGGAATGCCAAAGAGCTTTTTCTGCTCTCTTGTAGGTTGTCTGATTTTTGCAGTTCTGGTTCAATCACAGGATCAATCAGGTAAGTTTCCACAAAAAAAAAAACACACTTAATTACATTAATTACTATTTAACAAGAACTAACCTTTTGCCACTATGCTTCAGGATTTATAAGCATAGCTTGTGGGATACCTGCTAAACATTCCTTCACAGAGGAGACAACAGGCATAAACTACATATCAGATGAAAGGTTCATAAACTCTGGAGTGAGTAACTCCATAAATAGTGATCTTCAAAGTGAGCATCAACAGCAAGTCTGGAACCTCAGAAGCTTTCCTCAAGGAACAAGAAACTGTTACAGAGTAAACATCACAAGTGGCTCTAAATATCTCATCAGGGCCAATTTTCTGTATGGGAATTATGATGGCCAAAATTATTTGCCAAGTTTCGATCTTCATCTTGGTCCTAACTTGTGGCAAACAGTGAAAATAGCCAATGCATCTCGGTTACTAAGCCCTGAGATCATACATGTTCCATCACTAGATTACATTCAAATCTGTCTTGTTGACACAGGCTCTGGAACCCCATTTATCTCTGCTATAGAAATTAGGACTCTGATGAATGATAGTTATGTTACTCAATCAGGATTCTTGTCCCTTTTCATGAGGTTGGATTTAGGCTCAACCAGCAACAAATCATACAGGTAAAATGTTTGGTTTCATTGAACATGCTACTATTATATAAAATTAGTTTTTCAAGGCTAAAAGGTGCTCTTTTAAGGGAGACTAAGCAATTATTTTTATTCCCAAACTCCATTGTCTAACTAGCTTTTACAATGAAGGCGATTTTTCCACACAGAGGAAAGATTATACTTGCCATCCTTCACTTCACCTTTACATCAAAAAAGAATTCTGTATATCTGATAAGAGAATATGACTTTGACACATATATAGTCATGATGTTTATGATCGCTTCTGGTCAGCTCCTGCCCACAACCAGGCCTGGACGCAAATAAGTAGTGCTTCAGTTACTGCAGATTCCTTGGTCCAAAATGCTTACAATCCAGCAGCCATTGTTATGAGTAATGCAGCCACACCAGTAAATAAAAGTGCTCCCATGTTAGTGTGGTGGCAGCCCAAAAACGCATCAGACCAATTCTATGTTTACATGCATTTTGTAGAGCTTGAAGTGTTAGAGAAGAATCAGACAAGTTCATTCAACATTACCATCAATGACGATCTCTCTTATGAAGATGCTGTACCTAAGTACGGAGTCATGAACACTGTATTCAGCACTAAAGCTACCCGTGGAGAAAAGTTAGAGATTTTACTTCAGAAGACTGATATTTCAACCCTCCCTCCCATTCTCAATGCTATTGAAGTTCATACATTGAAAGTATTTTCACAATCAGAAACAGAACAAGAAGATGGTATGTTCTGCAACTATAAACTTTTATACACAGACTCTTAATTAAAAGTTTTTAAATTCTTTTCCCCCAAAGAATCTGGTCAAGAAGATACTAACTTACTTTTTTGAGAAATAGCTGATGCAATCTTAGCAATCAAGTCTTCTTATGGGGTCACAAGAAACTGGCAAGGTGATCCTTGTGGTCCTAAGGCCTACATTTGGGAAGGTCTAAATGGTATTTATAATGATCAGGACAGATAGATTCTTCAATCACAAAGCTCATCATTTGGGAAGGCCTACATTTGGGAAGGTCTAATAATATTTGAAAATAAAATACAGGAATTTATCTTCAAGTGGATTGACAGGACAGATAGATTCTTCAATCACAAAGCTCATCATGTTGGAGAAGTTAGTGAGTATTTTTCACTCTGGTCAATCAAATCTTCTTTTAGAATGTTTTCATTGATTTCCTTAAAGGTTGGCAGTAAGGCAATCTCATTCCAAGTGGGAGAAAATTTCTCTTTATAGGGATTTATCAAACAATAGCTTAAATGGACCAATTCCTGATTTTCTTTCTCAACTGGAAAACCTGAAGATCATGTAAGTTTTTTTGTAATTAATTGAGCAATAATCAGATCCCATTGGTTAGTAAAAGGATGTTATAGCTGAATTTCTTTTGTAGGAACCTTGAGAACAACAACTTCACAGGTACAGTTCCCTCTGATCTGGTTGAGAAATTAAAGAAAGGTTCCCTATTACTAAGTTATGACTCTTATTGAAGTCCTAATGTCCAATATATTATTTTTCCATGAATTTAGAACGCATAAGATATTAATGTTCATATGGTATATAGTTCACCCTCCTCTCCTTATTAGACCCTCATCCATATTCCATCCTCAGCTGGATCTTGAAATTAGCAATTAGTGTCACCCACTTCATAGACATTTATTGATGCCTTAGAGCTTTAGAGTACTTGCAAGATCTATTGACTGATCAATATAATAATTTATATGACTCTCTCCACATTCTAGTGTTGGACAAAATCCATATTTATGTGAATCTCCTCCATGCAACAACAAGAAAAAGAACAATATTATTATTCCCATAGCTGCATCATTTGGTGGAGTTCTGATCCTTGTGATAGCTGCAACAACTTTATTTTTTATCCTTAAAAGGAGAAAACAAAGAGGTGAGGCTGCTCTTTATGATTTACAAATGCACACAAAAAAAGTTTTGGTTGATCACGGAAAACAACAAACCACAAGCCTTTTTTATGATCTCAAATTAGGAACAGGTCCAATTGAGACCTCACAAGGAGTTGAAAAGGTGGAAGAACAAAAAGACACGTCCCTGCAAGTCATAAATAGACAAAACTCATACTCTGAAGTCCTCAAGATGACCAATAACTTCAATACAATTCTAGGAGGAGGAAGTTTTGGAAAAGTTTATTTGGGATACATAGAGGAAACTCCTGTAGCAGTTAAGATGCTTTCTTCGTCATCAGCTCAAGGTTATCAACAATTCCAAGCCGAGGTAAAGATGAACAACGGTCCAAAATCACATGAGTTTTTATCAAAAAAAATGTTTTTATGCTTTAAGCATGGATTCAAATTTCATTTTAGGTTAAACTTTTAATGAGGGTCCATCACAGAAATCTTACTTCCCTTATTGGATATTGCAATGAAGAAACCAACAAGGGGCTCATATATGAGTACATGGCTAATGGTGACCTAAAACAGTACCTTTCAGGTTTGTTGGTGCAAATCCTTTTTCAAATAACTAATAGTTTTTAAATGGAAAACATTAAGTATAGAAAGTTATGGTGTTTGATTCTGCAGGAAAAGGCAGCAGATCAAAGTTCTTGACATGGGATGACAGACTTTGTATAGCACTGGATGCAGCACTAGGTCAAAAAATGAAGCAAGTTACTTGTGTCTCCAATTTTCATTTCTCAAATCTTTTTGATTAAAATGTATTTTCTTTGAAATTTGGCTCAGGGTTGGAGTATTTGCAAAATGGATGTAAGCCACCTATAATCCATAGAGATGTAAAATCTTCAAACATCTTGCTAAATGAAAACTTAAGAGCAAAAATAGTAGACTTTGGTCTATCTAAAATCATCCCAACTGAAGATGGAACTCATGTAACGACTGCTGTTGCGGGTACTCCTGGCTATATAGACCCTGAGTAAGACATTCCAATAATTATCTTGCTCTATATTTTCTGTTCTTGTATTGCAAAAAAGAATAAAAAAAGAGAGAGACAAAGTTATTTGCAAGTTTGTTACTACGGGTAATTCCTATAAAGGATCGGACTAATGACATAAACAATACTTGAGTTCTCGATTCTAAGTGCAGATTTGGTTTTTATATTGAAATTCACCAAATCCATCACATGTAAAAACAAATACTTTTTAAGTTATATATTCTTTACCTTGTAGGTACTATATAACAAACAGATTGACAGAGAAAAGCGATGTTTTTAGCTTTGGAGCAGTCCTTTTTGAGATAATCACGAGTCTACCGGTCATATCAAAAAACCATGAGAGAACTCACATAAGTGATTGGGTTAGTTCCTTGATTGCTAAAGGAGATATCGAAGCCATTGTTGACTCAAGGTTAAGTGGAGACTTTGATAGTAGCTCTGCTTGGAGAGTTGTGGAAATGGCAGTGAATTGTGTGTCAAGAAACCCTAATAGCAGGCTAACCATGGGTGAAGTAGTGAATGAGCTAAAGGAGTGTTTGGCAACAGAAGTAGCTAGAACCAAACAGAGTGGTGCTGATATGACAAGCACAGAATACTCTCCGGTTTCTAGGTAGTAGCTTGCCTCATAAAAGAAGTTTGTGAGACTCTCCATAAAAGAAGTTTGTGAAACTCACAAATTGTTGTTATCTTACTAAAACGTAGATTTAATATTGGTTAATTACTATGAGTTTGCAATGCCATCAAGTTATCATTGCTTCTTATTTATTATTACCTCCTGTTGCTATATATCAATGTAATCACATATTATGATGAATGAAAGTCAATTTATATTTTCTCTCTTACGTTGAAACTATCTGGATGTGTCAACGCAATGCTTTTCTGATTTCTCCATAAATTACTTCGATGATTCAAAGACGTTGCAACAGAAAAAGAGAAATGTGTTTGTGTCATCTTTTAGAAACTGGAAATACTAATTCAAGGATTTTAGAGGAATAAAGATTTATATACTAATAAAATGATACTCCTTTCGGTCCTAAATATAATATCAAATTTAAAGTGCAATTTACACTACAAACTTGATCTTATATTTAAAAATGGAGGTAGTATTTCATAGGATATAAATTTACCTATTCTTTTACTTATCTTCAATAATTAAATTTGGTGTTTTGGTCAATTAGCTTATAAAAGTGAAGAATCCAAGCCATTAGGTGTGCTTCAGTAGTGGGAAAGAGCTAATAACTAATAAAAGATCTTAAATTTGAGCTCTTACTCAGTCCCAAAAAAGGGAAAAAATCAGTAAAAACTAGCATTGAACTCTTGTGTAATGTTTATGATATTGAATTGCAAACGCCAAGTTGCTTGTGTAGTTCGATAGCCTCATTAGTTTAACCAATAAAAAAGTTTGACAACATTATTGATGAAAAATAGAACACCAACCACAAAATTACATTGGCCATGTGGTGGTGGGGGCTTTCATCGCTTAAATAGTTGGTGGTTTGATTATCCACTTTTGTAATCCAATGTCTTGAAAACGATCGTGGGCTTCTAGCCCATTAAAATTCATCCAACTACTATTCAAGCGTGGTTCATTCCTAAGTATAGTCTAGTATATAGTATTTTGGGAAAGTCACACTAAGATCCCACCTAGGAGAAATAATATTTGACAAGTCCCATAACTTGTCATTGACAGGTAATAATGAGATTTTTCAAATTTTATTTTTTTAGGTGGGACCCTGGTGTGATTTCCCCTAGTTTTTAAATCAAATTTTGATGCTTTGAGCCAATGGCCTTATAATCTAATGGCATGAAAGCTCCTTAGTAAGTAGAAGTTTGCAGGTTTAATCCTACTTGTTAATCTGGCAATAAGTGCCTACCACTTTGATTTAAAACAAAACAAACAAACAGTTAGGTGTGCTTTAGAATTAAGATAGTTTGATGGCTTTCTGGTTTGCACTCAATTTTGTTTGTAAGAGCTGTATTTGTAATATTATTGAAAATTTATTCTTTGAAACCTTGTATTTTGGTCACCATCTTCATATTTTTCTCCACAGGGATCCCCATTTCCCTTTGCAAGATCTTTCATGCTACCCACATTATGAACTGTCCACTTGCAAGTACTATGATGGTGAAAGAGGGAAAAGAGTATATACTTGAAATTTGAATTTGATGCGTGATAAAATTATTGTGGGGAAATTGTTTGATGTTTGGTCACGAAAAGATTACTATTATAAACTGAATCAGTTATAATTAGACATGCAATAAAGTGACACATGAGTTTGATTGAAAATTATGCAGGTCACAATGGTATCATTTTAATGGTTGGACTGCTTTACTTGTTATATATATATATATGGGTGTGAGATGAAGAATTGATTTTGATTCATCATTCCAGCAAATTGCTCAAAGAAAATTGGAAAGTCGTACTCTCTTTTGTAGTTGGGCTCCATTAATTTCAGACTTGATGGTGGTGGCTTGTGGGGTTTCAAGGATTTATGAGTTTCAGAAACTTTAATTCATCACCATGAGTTTCAAACTTTAGTTGGTCCCTGAATCCCTATTTGTGGGCAAGAATTTGTATCCTTGGACTCGGCTTCTGGGAAATATAAGAATAGATTCTGCTTCTTGTTATTGTTAAGGTTGCTGAATGAAACTGTTATAATACACTAACTCATGCTAATTTGCTAGGAGGTTTAAGATTATACTAATCCGCCTTTACATTTTTTTGGAGCGCCCAGAAAAAAAAACCTCTCTCTCACACACAATTGCGCAAAGACACCAATCTTTTAATAGTGCTGCTGCATCAGCTCATGTTAACATGAGTGGTGAAGGGGTTTAAATTCCAACTCTTGTATATGTAACAACTTAATTGGGGGGAACTTATTTTTTGCCTCCAAGATTCAGGGTAGATATTATTTTGGCATTGGTGGGATGTACTATTTGTGTTTCTGTTGAGTCCCACATCGGGAAGTCTTACAAGAGAAGTGGGGTTTACAAGTTTAAAGGGTTCTCTTATTTTTTTTGGATACACATGTTTAAAGGGTTCTTCCACCCAACATATGTAGTCGTTGGGCTAGAGCACTTGATGACCTCATAAAGGGGTACCCACAGAGGGGTTGACTTAGCTGGAGGTCAAATGAAGCTCCCTGTTTTGGAATCACTAAGGAAGTAATCACCTCCGTTCCTTCCATGCTAGTCTTTTGAGTTTAAGTCTGATTGCTCTGGGACGGGGGCCTCGGCTGCCCCTAATTTTTGGGGCAGCTGTTATATTTTTTTTTTGTTTTTTTATATGATTAAATTCTACATTAAAAGAGTGACATTTTGATATATTATGGGCAAAAAAACGGATATGTCTTCAATTTTTTATTATTTTCCAAAGATTAGGTACTCTTAATTAAAAAAAACAGTCTTATTTTTTAATACCTAATCTTTGAAAAATTATAAAAAATTGAAAACATATCCGTTTTTTGCCCATAATATATCAAAATGTCACTCTTTTAATGTAGAATTTACTCATATAAAAAAAAATATATATATATCACAGCTGCCTTAAAAATTAGGGGCAGCCGAGAGCAGCTGAGAGGGGGGCAGCTGAGGCCCCCCATCCGATTGCTCTAATCTTCAAAGCTCAACCTCACAAAAAAGTTTAGATTATATTCTGCTATTACCAAAGAGCAATCCTTGTACCTTTCTTATGAGTTTCATGCTGGGAAGCGTCATAACAGAAGAATGAATTCAAGGGAATCTCCCACTCAACATGCTAGTCTTTGGGTGAGAGCATCTAATCACATAATCCATATATATATATATGCACCCTTATTCCTCACATGCTAGTCTTTTGGATAAATTCTCCTTTTGGATTTATGATCATAATAACTAACAAAAAAAGAACAAAAATTGATGGTGCTGCAGGCACCTTTTGTAGCAAGCAACATCTGAATCTGATTGCTTCAAACCACTGTTTCTCTTCGATCATTAACACTGTTTTCCATATGAGTAGCTCGGAACCCAAATGGTCTTTCCCATTTTGTTCTAAACATGATCTTCCTCAAGTGACAATACTAGATTTCATACACCGACGTTTTTGGGTGATACTGGCTTCTGATATTCCGGCCTTTAAAAGTTTGTGTTCTCCCTCACTCACAATCACACAACCCCATATGTCAGCATTAATCATGCACGCGTTGTGACAGTTAAGTTCATGCACACATTAAATCTGCTAACACCTGGGACATAATGATCCATCCTAGTAGTGTCTCATCACCACTTTGAATTATTTCAAGTAAATCAATTATTACGAGTCTCACGTCAGGAAAATTACTATGAAGCGGGGTTTAATGAGGCATCGGGTTCAGTAAATTTAACGACGGTTAATTTTTAGAGTATAATTCTCTCAAGAAATTGTGCTCATTGTGAGGTTTATACCATGTTTTGTATTTGTCCTGTAATTGTCTCGCAAGTTAGTGTCTTTTTCCTGCCCAACTTAAAATCTCACAGGTCTCCTACAAAGCTCTTGTCTGCTAATGCCGCAAGTGCACGGGTCGCGTCAAGTAATAAAATGATAAGTAGAGTATCGTTCTTACGAGGATTTGGTTCCAAAACCCGGTCAAATAATTGATTGTCACACTCTCGCCTAAGGTGAGTGATACAAATGTTGAGATCGAAGATTAACTATGAAAATAAACTAATCCTAAATGAAACAAAATTATAAACAAATGATTCTTCAATTTCAAGGACAAATTAGGTCCTAAGATTGTGAATCCCCCTTGTACTTCCTAAAACTCAATTAACCTCCTCTCAAAGATGCTCTCAGTAAAACCATGTGCTAATCTAGGATTCATAGAGTACTTGTAAAAGCGCTCTCGCGTCAAGAACAAGTGTTTGATCTTGTTAATTACACAATCTCTTGTTATAATTAATAAGATACAATTTTCAAGCTCTAATCCTAATGTAATTATGCAAGGTTAGCAAGTATATCTTTACCTTACCAACTAAACCATCCATTCATCATGCAAACTTCGAGTCCTTGCACTACTTTACCCAAGTTCTACACTCAATATAGCCTTCTCAAGCATCAATCAAGTGAACCCAACATCTAAATGGTGATCAATCAGTTAGAAGCATTAGGAAAGGAGTAAAACAAAAACAAACACATATATCTCATTAATCACAAAGTAAGAGGAGGAATCAAGAGTTAATCCATACAAGGGTTCAAAATAATCTTAGAATCAAAGTATTTAGCCACTCATGTTCAACAACTCTATGAGAGCATACATATACATCAACACAAACATAGAACAAGAGTAGAGGATGAAGATGGAGAAAATAAACCAAGAGGAGAAGCCCAAATCTCTTCAAAGCATCAAGCCCTAGCTCAATCCCCACCAAGCTCCAAGCCCTAGCAGAGCAAAACACCCCCAAAATGCCCAGAAGTAGAAGAATTGTCGCCTCCTCCGAAACCCTAGCTTTTATATCACTTAAATCTGTCAAAAATGCGCAGCAGTGCAGTCTGCTCTCCGTGAGCTCGCCGCGGCGAGGCCACGGTGAGCTGCAAGTTTTTCTTCCTTTTTTGGGGGTTTAGCTCGCCGTGGCCGACCTGTTTGTAATTTTGGAATTTCGGGGTCCTTTTCTGTAATTTTTACAATTAGTCCAAATATCTGTGTGAATCAGTGAGAAAATCTTATCACTGAATGAAGTGCTTATAGGAAAGCTTAAACGTTTCTGTTTAGCCATATGGCATACATCACAAGGAGCAGGTTTGACATTACATTGTATAAAAGGAAATTGCTGATGTAAAACTTTCAAAGCAGAGAAAGAAGTATGACCAAGTCTATGATGCCACAAATCAAAAGAAGTAGTTAAAGGTGCATCACAAGATGTAGAATGATGAACAGTAGATAGAATAACAGAAACGGCCACAATTGGGTTGATTTGTGCAGGATTAAGGAAGTAAAGCCCTTCAAATACTTCAGCTGAACCAATCGTCCTCTAGGGAAAGAGACCCCGAATATAACAAATGGAAGACAAAAAAATAAAACAACATTTTAAGGAACCAGTGATTTCGGTGACAGAGAGAATATTGAAAGCAAAATCTGGAATGTAAAAGACATTATGAAGAACGAGAGAATCAGAAAGACGTATGGTCCCTGATATGGTAGCTGTGATGTAGCTTCGATTAGGAAGTTTGACAGAAATAGGAGATATATCTTATAATCACAAAAGGAAGAAAGGGTGTGACAAACATGATCAGTAGCACCAGTGTCAATGATCCAAGAAGTATGATGAGAAAATGAAGCAAGAAAGGAGAATTTACCTGAATTCTGGTGAGAGGAGGAAAGAGATTGAATGTTATGAACAGATGGTACTAAAGTAGATGAAGTGGTAGGAGAAACATTGGATTTGACAAGTTCAAGAAGCTTGTGATATTGTTTAGGGAGTGAATTGAGGAGATGGAGTGGACAAGATGCCAGGGGAATTATTCTTTGACTCTGTGACAGATGATAAAGGATCTTTGGTTTGAAAATTATAAGCTGATGCAGAAGGTTGATTTCGGAATTTAAAACCCGGTGGAAAACCATGTTTACGATAACATGTATCCACTGTGCGACGAGGCCGATTACAATAGGTGCAGAACTTCGTGTTAGAAGATCCACCAGTCACAAAATTCTTTGTATCAGATCCAGAAAAAGAATTAGAAGGACCTGAACCAGAAGGACGTGATGGTCCTTTATTGAACAAAATAGTTGTCTCAATACCTAAATTCATCTCACGTTCTTGTTGCAAAATCATAGAAAAAATTTTATTCACAGAAGGTAGAGGGTCAAGTGTAACACCTAAATTTTTACTACTATATTATAACATTTTAATTGATTTATAACCACTTTTTAATTCCAGAAGCCCAAAAATACGAAAAATTTAAAACTTTTTTTTTCCAAAGTATTAAATCAAATTTCCTTTTCTTTCAAATGGGATTTTCTGACAAATTGAAATATCTTTAAACTTTCAATAAAATAACGTGGTTATTAAAACAATTAAAATAACTCGAATTATAATGCTTGGGGAGTTAAACCCCTTACACCATAGTTAAATATTCCTTAGATTATGTTCTATTTATCTATTTACACTTCTCTTACTATAATAATATATTGGCGGGTTATCTCGGTTGATAACCCTCTTACATGTGTATGCAGCTCTATAATTCATTAAGAACATATATACATATACATTAACTACTAGACAAGCTTCAAGCTTGTCTTAATTATTTAAACATACAACATACACAGGTAAGTAGGTTCTTAAAGTAACTACCTACAGGGTACAAGACCAAGCAGGCATTCCTGCCCCTTCATACTACCTTACTTCTTTCCCAGCTAGCTACTCCCATTCTGCTATACTGAAAACGTTTTGGAAAACAGTGAGATTGGAAATCTCAATAGCAGTTTATTCCATATCATGTGTGCACTTATATATATATATATACATATACATCAATTTCATAAACCTGTGCATATAATGAAAGCATATATCCATTTTAAACCAATACCTGCAGGATTTTCCAATTATAGCCCTCACGGCTACTCAATAACCCTCACAGTTATAGGAATTATATTGTAGCCCTCACAGCTACTCGATAACCCTCACGGTTATAGGAATTTAACTGTAGCCCTCACAGCTACTCGATAACCCTCACGGTTATAGGAATTTAATTGTAGCCCTCACAGCTACTCGATAACCCTCACGATTATAGGAATTTAACTGGCAAAGGGGGAGCGACCCACCTAGGCCTTGGAGTACTCTATAAATATCATCAATATCATAACAAGAATAATGCCCATTTAAATGCCACAGATATTACAAAATTATATATAGAAATTTATATATGAATTAAACTACTACCTGGATACCAGAGCTATTTCTTGAACCACATCCTTTACTTTCCACTGTCTTGGTGAACTCATACCAATATCAAAGCCTATCTACATATCATATTATAATAAGAGTAAGTTAATATATGTAATTCTATATTTATACTAAGCGTCTCTCTTGAGTCCTAAATGCTTGTAACTACCCCACTATTTTTATATCTATGAATCATTCTAATTTACTATATCTTAAGATTAAAAGATCACTTATAATTACTTTACTCCAATTAGTATTTCTTATTCTCAATGTTTGACTAATAATTTAATCAATTCTTTCTAACAATTTAAGAAATCCTAAAACAACTCTATAATTAACTTTCGAACTTGCACTATTATGATCTTAAACTAGTCAACAAAAATACAATATATACATCAACCCTCATCCATTTCAAACATACTAAGTACAAAAATTGCATCCTCCGTAACAAGATTTAAATCTTAATTTCACCAAAATTATGATTCAGTAATACTCAAGGTATAAGTCCTTTGAATCAACCCTCATTAACTCCATTAAACTATTTCAATTCATATGAAGCTCAAATAACAAGTATTCAGAGTCTAAACACAACATTAATAATGCTTTTCTTATACTTAATTAACATTTACACAATATGTCCTAAAGTAAAAATCTCACAAGCTCACTTAATGGTCAACAACTCCTTCTCCAATCACACCATTATTATTTAGCACAATTATTTGACAAGTTGAGACATAACAAATTTTAAATCAGTTCCTAGACTTCAAACCCATTCCCTCGTGCCACATTACATCATGTATATATATCTAATATCTCATAACATTATTTTTTTTAATGCTTTGTAAGGCCATAATTAAAATCTGAAGTTTCTAGCTCAGATAAATCATCTTTGTCACAAAATAAAACTTTATATCATCATTTAATCATCCCAAAACATTCTTTCTTTTAATCATTATTTAACATTCAGAGACTCCAAGTAAAACTGCACTTAGTTTGTAAAACTGCGTACTTAATTCATTCAGCATTATCATAGCAACTCCAAAAAGCTACAGCACAGCATAGCACAAGAAGGTTGATTTAATTATTTTAATCACATCTTCATACATCGACTAAAACTACCCAAATATCCTTTATAAAGTTGAAAATCACCAACTTGTGACTACCATTACATACTTCGTCTTATAAACTTAAAAGAACATTCCAATTGATTATAATTCCCACAGTAACAGCTGAACATGTACATATCCTTAAATAACCATAATAAGAAGACACAGTGATCATTATTCAGCTCTTGAAAACATTAAGCAATAGAGTCCAAATTAGTTTCTAGCTTCAAAAATCTATCTCTGCATCCTCTAATGCTAAAACAAGTTTCTTTTATTATTTGGACCGAAAATTCATATTCCTCAATTGCCAATATTTACATCTTTAGCCCCTTTTACTTTGAAATCCGAGAATACACAGATACTCAGGAGCCATAGATTCAATTTACTACCATCATCTAGACACTCAGAAAACATGAACCCCAAATTCTGAAATTATAGAACACCACTGTACAAAAATGTACAGACTAGAACAAAGGTTTATGTTTCAAGCATCATCTCCCATTTTAAGGAATATCACTATGAAACAAATCCCAATCAGACACAACTCAGCTAACAACTTCAGTCAAGGCTGAGAACGGCAACTAGAAACAGAGCATAAGGTTATAATTCAAAATCCTAACATAATCATTCCAATTACACATGTAAGAACAGAAATTAGCTAAGCAAATACTCAAGGCCCCAAAAGATATATGCTTCGTCCCAAAACAGAGCAAAAAATTGCTTTACTGAAAAACAAACATCATGATTCCAGAAACCCCAAAACCCAACATACAACAACAATACCATGCTCTATCAAATTCTCATCATAGACCATTTTGCACCCCCTCCACTGGCCGAAACAGAAGAAACCAAGAAAACAGAGGAAACCAAGTCCAAATTCTTCTAAAATTCAACATGCAAATTTATACATTAGTCCTATCCTTGCCTTACTTCATTTAATCAAAAACAACCATCCCAAGACAAAGAATCAGCGGAACAGAGGAGGACAAAGAAAAATCAAAATTTCACAAAAATTCAACAAACCTCATAAATCACACATGCAATACTCTCTATGCGCTTAAGCTTAGTCCTAGTCACGATTAATTAAGCTTACAATCATTGCACACCCAGAAATCGCGAAGAACAACGGCAGATGAACAGTACCCACCGAATGGCAAATCCAAAATCAAACCAACACTCTCATACAAGTTGAAATTTCTTTTAGGGAAACTCAAAATCTAATCTCAAACTTTGATTTAATCAGTTTATGTGCTTCAAAACACCCAAGCCCCGAATCGGCCTCACATGAAACCACTTAAATCGGAGAAATAGAGGGAAGAAATAGAAAGAAGACACTCACCCACACTCGAATATGGTCTTGCATGAACCATCAGAGCTCCATAGCGCCGGAATCACTGTCGTTGAAGTCGCCGGTGTTCGCTGGCCCGGGAGAGAGAGCACGAGAGAGATGAGAGAAAGTGAAGAAGAAGGAAGAGAGAGAGAAGGAAGACGGAATGGAGAAGGAAGGAGGGAGTATTATATAAGAGATGAGGGGGGAATTCAAGTTCTGACTCCTAAAACTTTCGTCTTTTCGATTTAATCCCTAAAATCCACTTTTTGTTATTTTCAGTTTAGTCCCTTCTTGAAAATAATTTCTAGAATTAAATCCTTGTATCCAATTAGATATTTTCTTCCACCATAATTTACTTTAAGTCTCAAAATAGTTTACCTAAAATTCTTATATTAAAATTCGTCTCCTTATTTCTTCTTTTGAAAATTTAATTTTATCTTCTAATTATTTTTCCTCAATTAATAAAGAAAATAAGCCTTGAAATTATTAAAAATACGCCTGGCCTCATAAATTATTTATAAGGCTTTTTAATTTCTAAATGACACCCCAAGACTTTAAATAAATCCTTATTTTCTATTTTCTAAAATTTGGGGTGTTACATCAAGTAACATGATCTGAGATTTTACCGATGTAAAACGATCATTTAGGCCTTTCAAGAATCTTAGGGCATAATCTTGTTCACGATAAACAACACAGGAGCAAGTAAAACCACAATTACAACGTGTTATAGGCCTTAGAGTTACAAATTCATCCCAAAGAATCTTCAATTTAGTAAAGAATTCACTAACCGAGAGGTCTCCTTGCTTCAAAGAGAAAATCTCATCCTGTAATTCGGCAACACGAAAGACATCGCTCTGACCAAATCGATCCTTCAAATCTGACCAAATTTCATATGCTTTGTCTAACCACAAGATGTTTTGCGCGATAGTTGGTGACAGAGATCGTGTAATTCAAGAACAAACCATCGTGTTGCATCGTAGGATCAGAACTCAACGGAGCTAGAATCGAACCATCAACAAATTGGAGCTTGTTCTTAGATTGTAGCGCCATCTTCATCGCCCTCGACCATGTGTGATAATTTGGTCCACTAAGAACAGGGGTTACAAGCACAATCGCTGGATTTTCACTCGGATGTAGAAAATAGGGGCTAGAAAAATTTTGAATTGGATCAGCCGAAGAACTACTAACACCTGTACCAGCACCTCCATTACCATCTGCAGAAACTGATGAAGAATTAGCCATGGCCGCTCTGATACCATGAAACAATAGTGAATCGAAGAAAGAGCAAGGGTTTGAGAAAAAGCAAGTGTTTGAGACAGAGAAAGAAAATCGAGACAGAGGAAAGGAAGAGTCCAGAAAATGATATTCTCTTTCTTACTTTCACATGGGTCTGTCAAAGACTATATATACACGTGCCATATGGACAGAATTAAATAAACTAATTAATAAAATAAAAGGCAGAACCTAACAAAAGTGTTAACCAGTATTTTTACATTCTATCAAGTGGTGTTATAAAAACTCCTTTATAAGTGGTACGTCGCGAGGGTTTGATCATACTTTTAACTGAGGTCATCAGTGCTTGCCACTCTTATTCCCAAAAAAGGGAACCGCATTAGGTGTTTTAGATAGTTTGATGGTTTTGCTGATTTGCACTCAATATTGGTTGTAACTTGTACGAGCCGTATTTGTATTCTTGTTGAAGTCTCCTTGAAACCTTGTATTTTTATCACCATCTTCATATTTTTCTCACAGGGATCCCCATCTCATTTTCCAAGAGGGATGATGATGAAAGAGGGAAAATATTATTTACTTAGAATTTAAAATTGATGCATGATATAATTATTGGGGGGAAATTTTATATTTGGTCAGAAAAGATAAATAAGCTAAATCAGTTATAAATAGACATGCAACAAAGTGGCACGGGTTTGATTGGAAAACGCTGGTCACGACAAAGTAATAATGTTAATGGTTGGACTGGTTTACTCACTCTTCATGTTCTAAAAATAAGAACCAAGTGAATTTTGGTTTTAATTATAAAGCTTTTTTTTCCATTTATCTCCTGTACTTTCATTTTTTAAACTAATTTTCACGACTTATAAACTGATATATAATTTAATGTTGTATAAAAATATTTCATATAGATATTTATTTAGCTTCTTTAATATCATTAAATTAGATAAATAATTCTTATATTTGGAATTGCTGGAGTATCATATATGGATGTTGGGTGAAAAATTGACTTTAATTCATCATACAGTAATTTGCTCAGAGAAAAAAATTGGAAAGTCGAACACTTTTTGTAGTAGGACACCATTAATTTCAGACTTTGATCACTGTGTGGCCCTCTGACGTTAAATATCATATCAATTTGATTTTTTAAAGAGATTATGGATGCAAAATAGTTCGTTTTAAAGTTCTAATAGTTATCATTTTTAAAAACGAATTTACTTTACTTATAAACTAAATTAATTTAATTACATGTAATATATGTTATAATTGAATGGTCTATTTGGCTTTTTTTAATCCATAAAAAAAGTCTAACTTGATCTTATATCTAAAACCGGAGAGAGTATCTAGAAACTTTGAATTCATCATAGGTATCATACTGGCGTTGAATCCCAAGCTGTGGGCAAGAATGTGTCCGTGAACATTGAACTGCAAATTATTGTCCAAGTCTAACGAATTGATTTGTTCCTTATATCAAAAATCAGAAATTGATCTTCCTGCAGGTCCCTTCGTTTCATGCAACGTATAAATAGGGGAATCTTTACACCAAAAGTAGAGTCAATAGAAAGTAATTAACAAACAACAAGGTAGGAATGAAGAAACAAAGAACTTGAATCCGTGGCCTTTCATCAATGAAAGTGAGTTATACGCTATAAGATCATTGGTTGAGCCTAATCAAAGTTGGACTTTCAATCTTAAGATTAGTGTCTTCATCTAACTAATTGATTTGTTACAACTATAAAAATAAGAAAATGGACCCTTTATGCAAGTTAAGTTGGAATACTTGCAATTTCCAGGGGCAAGGAAACTTTCGGATTGTTTAAAAAACTATCCCTTTCAACAAGAAAACAGATGTTTGAAAGAAGAGAAACATTTTAAAATAATTTAATTTTTATTTTGAATTGTTGCCTTCATCTACCCAATGAATCAGTTATTTATAATTGGGTTAACAGATCCCTTAGGTTTGTTCCACTTTTGATTTTGGCCCCTCAAGCTTCAAGTAAGAGTTTTTGGTCCCTTAATCTTCATTTTGCTTAAAACAATGGTTCATATAATTTCATAAGATCTGGACCATTTTGCCCCTAAAAAGATTAATACCTCTTGTTTAAAATTTGAAAGATAAAAATCAAAATGAAGGCAAAACTTACTGACCAAAAATTATATTAACTCTATATAGTTATATCTATTGGGGAAAATATCAAAGAACCCCCATATAGCAAAAAAACTTCAGATCCCCCCAAAACAAATTTGAAACCTCTCTTTAACCCCAAAGTAAAATTAAATGTCCAAAATGTCCTTATTTGAATTTTGTAACCAGAATGTAAGAAGAAATACTCATGTTGATGTTGAAAAAATCACAAATGTCTTAGAAATTTCCCATATGAGTTTTGAAAATCCAGATGTAAAATGTTGGATGCCTGAGTAGTGTTGGATTCTATGATTTTTAAAATTTGAAAATAGTCACATTGATGTTAAAAAGAGGCACAAAAGTCTTGGAAATTCTATATATGAGTCTTGAAAATTGAGTTGTTAAATGTTGGATGCTTTAGTGTTGGATTCCATGATTTTTTTTAGACTTGAAAATGCTCACGTTGATATTGGAAAGAAGCACATACGTCTTAGAAATTCCCCTCATATGTATCCAAGAAATCCAGTTATGAAATATTAGATGTTTTAGTGTTAGATTAAGGAAATTTTAATCTTTTAGTTGAGACATTCAATTTCACTTTGTCTTCCTAGGATGAAAGTGAATTTTAAAATTTTATGGGGGAATCTGAAGTGTTTTTTATTTTGGCTTAGTTGGGGGTTACTTGATTTTCCGTACATATTGACATAATAATTTGAAATTGACCCTTGCTGAATGTTCTTTCCTTCTTGGACAAAAAAGTATGTAAAGAAGTACATGAACATGTTGACCGACTAAAGCAAATATGAGGTAATGAACACTAGAAAAGCCCCTCCGATCTCACCTTTTCCTGCATGGTTGTTAAGAATTTGCTCCCACCTACGTTTGACAATTGACAAGTCACTCTTAATCCATTTTTGAATTCTATCTATTTTATTTAAAAGTTTTATTAGAAAAGAATCGCATTGAACCTGCTTGCTTAGTGTTGGCAACTTCTATTTTTTAATGGGTGAAGGGGAAAAAATACCCATTTAATTTGTTAAAAGTGACCCTGGCACCATATTAAAATTTTGGTGCAAAAATACCCACGTTTAATTTGTTAAAAATGCGTCCGGCACCATATTAAAATTTTGGTGAGTAATAGGTGGGGTAGTGTTCATGATAGTCATGCTTTTGTCACCAATGATGATGGATCTTACGTGGTCTCGACTTGGCGACGGCGACGGCATGTCATAAACTCACAACGATCAAGTGCAAATAGAGGATGTGAAGAGATTAGTTGCATTTCCATTTCAGATCAAAATCCAAGGGATTAATTGTATTTCCATTTCAAATCAAAGTCCAAGAAAAGTTTTTCATTGAAGAAGATATGGAAGAATTACGGGAATGAGACGTGAGAGTGTCAATGGTGAAGGAGAGAGGAATCGAAAAAACAATTTTTGTTGATTGAAAGGATCTTTTTAATGAGGTAACATATAAGATTAATGTAGGTATTTTTGCTTTATTTTCAAATTTTTATAGGTATTTTTACACCAAAATTTTAATATGGTATCAAACATACTTTTAACATATTAAGATGGCCATTTTTGTCCCTTCACCCCTCTTTTATTTGTCAAAATTACATCGGAAGCATGGACAAGAGATATGGCATTCACTTGTAAAAATCTTGAAGGAATAAACAGTACTATAACCAATGTTACAAAAACCGAATTAGATGTCGAACCAGAAAATTCAGCGGTTCTTTTGGTCCAAATTGGTCTAACCGTTGACCAAGTCAAAATTCACAAGTGTGCAGTACCATTTCTTCTATAAGTAATCACAACGGCGCTCACATTCTTGTCTTCCTTAGCAGACAATTATGGGAATGCCAAAGAGCTTTTTCTGCTCTCTTGTAGGTTGTCTGGTTTTTGCAGTTCTGGTTCAATCACAGGATCAATCAGGTAAATTTCCACAAAAAGAAAAAAAAACACTTAATTACATTATTTACTATTTAACAAGAACTGACCTTTTGCCACTATGCTTCAGGATTTATAAGCATAGCTTGTGGGATACCTGCTAAACATTCCTTCACAGAGGAGACAACAGGCATAAACTACATATCAGATGAAAGGTTCATAAACTCTGGAGTGAGTAACTCCATAACTAGTGATCTTCAAAGTGAGCATCAACAGCAAGTCTGGAACCTCAGAAGCTTTCCTCAAGGAACAAGAAACTGTTACAGAGTAAACATCACAAGTGGCTCTAAATATCTCATCAGGGCTAGTTTTCTGTATGGGAATTATGATGGCCAGAATTATTTGCCAAGTTTTGATCTTCACCTTGGGCCTAACTTTTGGCAAACAGTGAAAATAACCAATGCATCGTTTGGTGTAAACCCTGAGATCATACATGTTCCATCACTAGATTACATTCAAATCTGTCTGATTGACAGAGGTTCTGGAACCCCATTTATCTCTGCTATAGAATTGAGGACTCTGATGAATTCTACTTATGTTACTCAATCAGGATTCTTGTCCCTTTTCATGAGGTTGGATTTAGGCTCAACCAGCAACAAATCATACAGGTAAAATGTTTGGTTTCATTGAACATGTTATTATATAAAATTAGTATTTCAAGGCTAAAAGGTGCTCTTTTAAGAGAGACTAAGCAATTATTTTTATTCCCAAAATCCATTGTGTAACTAGCTTTTACAATGAAGGCGCTTTTTCCACACAGAGGAAAGATTACACTTGCCATACTTCAATTCACCTTTACATCACAAAAGAATTCTGTAAATCTGATAAGAGAATATGACTTTGAATCAGATATAATTATGATGTTTATGATCGCTTCTGGTCAGCTCCTGCCTACAACCCAGCCTGGACGCAAATAAGCAGTGCTTCAATTACTGCAGATTCCTTGTTTCAAAATGATTACAAACCAGCAGCCATTGTTATGAGTAATGCAGCCACACCAGTAAATGAAAGTGCTCCAATGTCAGTGTGGTGGAAAACCGAAAATGCATCAGACCAATTCTATGTTTACATGCATTTTGCTGAGCTTCAAGTGTTAGAAAAGAATCAGACAAGATCATTCACCATTACTGTCAATGGCGATCTCTTTTATGCTGATATTGTGCCCAAGTACCGAAGCATGAACACTATTTACAGCACCAAAGCCGCCAGTGGAGAACAAATTAAGTTTTTACTTGAGAAGACTGATAATTCAACCCTCCCTCCCATTCTCAATGCTATTGAAGTTTATACATTGAAAGAATTTTCACAATCAGAAACAGAAGAAGGAGATGGTATGTTCTGCATGCATAAACTTCTGCAGATGCATGTTATCCGTTTCTGTGATTGAGCTAGGCTTCTTTCATTTTATAGACAGAATTAATTCTTTATTTTTTCAAAGAATTTGGTAAAAAATATACATGATCCAGAGTAACTTTCTTTTTTGAGCAATAGTTGATGCAATCTCAACAATCAAGTCTTCTTATGGGGTAACAAGAAACTGGCAAGGTGACCCATGTGGTCCTAAGGCCTACATTTGGGAAGGTCTAAGTTGTACTTATAATGGCCATGATCCCCCAAGAATCAAAGCCCTGTAAGCTTCTTTTCCGAAAGTAAATGTTATTACTTTATGAAAATTAAATCATAACTTCAATAATATTGGAAAATAAAAACAGGAATTTATCTTCAAGTGGGTTGACAGGACAGATAGATCCTTCCATCTCAAATCTCATCATGTTGGAGAAGTTGTGAGTATTTTTGACTCACCTTTCTCTTAGAATTTTTTAATTGATTTCCTTAAAGTTTTGAAGTAAGGAAATCTCATTCTAAATGGGAGAAAATTTCTCTTTTCAGGGATTTATCAAGCAATAGCTTAAATGGACCAGTTCCTGATTTTCTTTCTCAACTGGAAAACCTGAAGATCCTGTAAGTTCTTTTTCTAAAGAAATTGAACTATAATAAGATCCTATTGGTTAGAAAAATGATATAACTGGAATCCTTCTGTAGAAACCTTCAGAACAACAACTTCACAGGTACGGTTCCCTTTGAGCTGGTTGAAAAATCAAGGAATGGTTTCCTATTACTAAGGTATAATTCTTATTAAGTTCCTAATGTCCACTATATTATTTTTACATGAATTTAGATCACATAACACATGAATGCTCACATTGCACATAGGTTACGCTGCTCTCCTTATTAAGCCTTCATCCCTATTCCACCTCCAGCTGAATGTTGAAATCAATAATTAGTGTCACCCACTTCAACGACAATTGTTGTTGCCTAAGATAAAGCTATAGAGTACTTACAAGACTTATTCACAGATGAACATTATAACTTATGTGACTCTTTCCATATGCTAGTGTTGGACAAAATCCATTTCTATGTGAATCTCCTCCATGCAACAAGAAAAAGAAGAATGTTGTTATTCCCATAGTAGCATCAGTTGGTGGCGTGCTGATCCTTGTGATAGCCGCAGCAACTTTATTTTTTACCCTTAAAAGGAGAAAACAAAGAGGTGAGGCTGCTCTTTATAATTCACACATATACTCTAACACAGTTTTGGTTGATCATGTGAAACAACCAACCACAAGCCTTTTTTTATAATCTCAAATTAGGAACAGGTCCAATTGAGACCTCATGGCAAGTTGAAAAAGTTGGAGAACAAAAGGACATGTCTCTGGAAGTCATAAATAGACAATACACATACTCAGATGTCTTCAAAATGACCAATAACTTCAGTACAATTCTCGGAAAAGGTGGCTTTGGAACAGTTTATTTGGGTTACATTGAGGAAACTCCTGTAGCAGTTAAAATGCTATCTTCTTCATCAGCTCAAGGTTATCAACAGTTCCAAGCCGAGGTAAAGATGAACAACGGTTCAAAATAACCCGAGTTTTTATTGAAAAATATGTTTTAATGCTTAAGCATGAATTCAAATTTCATTTCAGGTTAAACTTTTAATGAGAGTTCATCATAGAAATCTTACTTCCCTTATTGGGTATTGCAATGAAAAAACCTATAAGGGGCTCATATATGAGTACATGGCTAATGGCAACCTACAAGCGTACCTTTCAGGTTTGTTGGTGCAAATCCTTTTTCAAATAGTAATAGTCTTGAAATGGAAAACATAAGTATAGACCGTTATAGAGTTTGATTTTGCAGGAAAAGGCAACAGATCAAAGTTCCTGACATGGGAAGACAGACTTTGTATAGCACTGGATGCAGCACTAGGTAAAAAATTAAACAAGTTGCTTGTGCCTCAATTTTTATTTCTCAAATATTTTCTAATTAAATGGTATTTTCCTTAAATTATGGCTCAGGTTTGGAGTATCTGCATAATGGATGTAAGCCACCTATAATCCACAGAGATGTAAAATCTTCAAACATCTTATTGAATGAAAACTTCAGAGCAAAAATAGCAGACTTTGGTCTATCCAAAATCATCCCAACTGATGATGGAACTCATGTATCAACTGCTGTTGCGGGTACTCCCGGTTATATAGACCCTGAGTAAGTCCTTTCAATAATTATCTTGCTGAATCTTTTCTGTCATTGTGTAAAAAGAAGAAAAATGATAGCATGAATAAGTTATTCCAAGTACATGTTTGGTTTGATATTGAAAATCACCGTCCAATAAATATTCTTTGTCTTGTAGGTATTATATAACAAATAGATTGACGGAGAAAAGTGATGTTTTTAGCTTTGGAACAGTCCTTTTTGAGATAATCACAGGTCTACCAGTCATATCAAGAAACCATGAGAAAACTCACATAAGTAATTGGGTTAGCTCGTTGCTTGCTAAAGGAGACATCAAGGCCATTGTTGACTCAAGGTTAAGTGGAGACTTTGATAGTAGCTCTGCTTGGAGAGTTGTGGAAATGGCAATGAATTGTGTGTCAAGAAACCCCAATAGCAGGCCAACCATGGGTGAGGTAGTGAATGAGCTAAAGGAGTGTTTGGCAACAGAAGTAGCTAGAACCAAACAGAATGGTGTTGATACAAGAAACTCAGTTGAATTAGTGTCCCTGAATATGACAAGCACAGAATACTCTCCCCTGGCTAGGTAGTAGCTTGCCTCATAAAAGAAGTTTGTGAGACTCTCCATGAGGGTTATATGTAAGGACACATATTTTTGGTGAAGCTCAGAAAAATTTGTTATCTTACTAAAACATAGAATAAATATTGGTTAATTACTGAGCTTACCTGCACTACTAAGTTATCATTACTTCTTATTTATTATTTCCTCCGTTTGCTGTAGATCAATGTGATAACATATCATGATGAATGAAAATCAATGTATATTTTCTCTCCTACATTGAAACTATCTGGATATGTCAATGAAATTCTTTTCTGATTTTTACGTTTGTAATTCAAAGATGTTGCAATAGAAAAGGAGAAATTTGTTTGTGTTATCTTTCTAAAACTGGAAATACTATAGGAAGTAGCCACTAAAGCAAACTCTAGTTCAACATCGTCTGTCTCTCCAGGCAACAATAATGAAGATTACTGCTATGGTATAGATTTGGATTTTCAGTAAAGATCAGTAAGGATGCATTGCCAACACTACAGGAACAAGGCTAAAGTTAAAACAAGATTGAAGGAAAAAGGAGACAAGAAGACATAAGGAATGAGACTAAAGTTAAAGCATGACATAAAGCTGAAGGAGATATAAAGCAAAAGCAAAAGTAACTACAGGGCGTAAAGTTAAGATGATGAAAGCAGCTACAGGAAGATGCTCGTGACTCCTATCTATAGAAAATGAAATGCAAATATACTAAAAATGTAAATGAAATAAGAGGAAGCTCATAGGATATATATTCACCCATTCTTTTTCTTACCTTTAATAACTTTGGTGTTATGGTCAATTAGTTTAGAAAAAGGAAGAATCTAAGGCCTTAGGTAAGCTTCAGTTGTGGGAAAGAGTCAACAACTATGAGAAGATCTTAAATTTGAGCTCTTACTCAGGCCCAGGGGGGAGTAAAGGCTAGCATTGAACTCTTGTGTAATGTTTATGATATTGAATTGGAAACGCCAAGCTGCTTGTGTAGTTCTATAGCCTCATTAATTTAGCCAATGAAAAAGTTTGACAATATTAAAGATGAAAAATAGAATGCCAACCACAAAATCACATTGACCATGTGTTTGTTGGGGCTTTCATCCCTCAAACAGTTGGTGATTTGATTATCTACTTTTATAATCCAATGCCTTGACAGCAATCGTGGGCTCTTAGCCCATTAAGATTTTTCCAACTACTATTCAAGCATGGTTCATTCTAAGTATAGCCTAGTATGTGTGTGTGTGTGTATTTTGGAAAAATCACACTAAGATCCCACCTAAAAGAAATAATATCTGAAAAGTGTCATAACTTGTCAGAGGTGGCAAATTCACTTTTCATTGAAAGGTTACAGTATTTTTTGAATTTTATTTTTTTAGGTAGGACTTAGGTGTGATTTTCCCTAATTTTTTAAATCAAATTTTGATGTTTTGAGCCAATATCCCTATAACCTAATAATCATTAAGTAGATGGTTACTGCTTCCTATTGTTACTCCTGCAATAAGTGCCTCTCACTCTAATCTAAAAGAAACAGTTTGGTGCTTTAGAATTTAGATAGTTTGATGGTTTTGTTGGTTTGCACTCAGTTTTGTTTGCAAGCGTTGTATCTGTAATGTTATTGAAAATTTATTCTTGAAATCTTGGATTTTGGTCACCATCTTCATATTTTTCTGCAAAGGGATCCACATTTCACTTTGGAACATCTTTCACACTACCCACATTATGCACTGTCCACTTGCAAATAATATGATGGTGAAAGAGGGAAAAGGGTTTATACTCAAAATTAAGCCTTCATCCTTATTCCACATCCAACTGCATGTTGAAATCAACAATTAGTGTCCCCTACTTCATTGACAGTTGTTGATGCCTAAGATAAAGCTATAGAGTACTTGCAAGACTTGTTGACATATGAAAATTATAACTTATCTGACTCTCTCCATATGCTAGTGTTGGACAAAATCCATATCTATGTGAATCTCCTACATGCAACAAGAAAAAGAAGAATGTTATTATTCCCATAGTAGCATCAGTTGGTGGAGTTATGATCCTTGTGATAGTCGCAGCAACTTTATGTTTTACCCTTAAAAGGAGAAAACAAAGAGTTGAGGCTGCTCTTTATAATTCACACATATACTCTAACACAATTTTGGTTGATCATGTGAAACAACCAACCACAAGCTTTTCTTATGATCTCAAATTAGGAACAGGTCCAATTGAGACCACATGGCAAGTTGAAAAAGTTGGAGAACAAAAAGACATGTCTCTAGAACTCATAAATAGACAATACACGTACTCAGATGTCTTCAAAACAAGCTTGTGCTACCCCGTGCATTGCACGGAGAGCATTAACTTTAGTACTATATGTTAATGAAGTGACAAATCACGGGGTTAAAGAAAAATATACAAATCCATAAGAACTTTAGTTACTTAGAGCATGAACCATTGTTTCCATCAAACGAACATATACATATAGCAATCTAATAAGGAAAACATATGCAACACAATAAAACACTAACAATTAAACATTTCTAAAAATTTCCTTGTAAACAACATTTGTGATTTTGTTTCCTTTGCCATTTTCCCCACTTGAAATAACTATTCGTAATCCATCCATACTCTTCACTCTAGACAGTCAACCACATAAAAAAATCAATTATGATTATTGCCAAACCTTTGAAGTAATTCCTTAACTTCTTTTATAGCAGGGTTGAAAGAGACACGTGTTGCGTTAAATGAACTACAGACTTAAGGTTTACCTGCATACGAATTATAAATGAAACTGCTATTTTATTACAATAATAATAATAAAAATTAACCTTCATATAAACGACTTTTAAAGGACTGTGTAGCAAGGACAAAGAACAAAGTAGGATTCACCTTCTTCAGAAAATGCAATCCTAGCAAGATTTAGGACGATGACAATGGGACTATCGATATTTTGTAGCTGGCACAAGTAAGCATCCGATGCACATTCATCAAATAAAACACAATCTAACTCATTGTCCCTGTAAGAAGAAGAACAAACATAACTACTTAGTAAGTGTAATCATTAGTCATTATATAATTATGCCTTTGAAATACAACGTACTCAATATCAGTCAACAACAACCGAAGCCTATGTTTGGTTTCCGAATCCTTGCGGTACTCCTCAAGACCTCCCATAGACTTCACAAAAGCAATCACATCTAAAAAATGTTGAAATACCGCACAACAACATTTCACTTAGATGAAGCAGATAAAAATAAATTGTCAATATATAATAATGACCTATAGTACCAACTTTACATACCAATAAGATGATCGACATTACTCTCTGCGTTGATATTAAGAATTTGTGGTAAGGTCCAGTACACATAAGAATATTTTTGGAAAGAATCGGACCTTGGCATAACATGGGTATGTGGAGTAAATGTAAGTTTGAAGGGATGAGAAGAAGCTCTGTATAAATTTTCATTTGCAGAGACTACAAAATTAGCAAAAAGATAAGTATTTCCCTTGATGACTTTCTTTTTGTAATCATCATGAAGTTTTTTGTTCAAAACACTTGCTTGTATCTTGTTACCCTAAGAAAAAATGGGTACAAAGTTAGATTGATGTAAATATATACATCAAAAATTGGTTGGACTTATCAATGCAATACATACCTCCGAATCCACCAAAAGGAAAGAAACACAAAACAGATCTGATGAGGAATTATACTCCATCGATCAGTGCCATCATGCAGGTCTTTAAGCAGTGAAATTCGAGACATGGTCATACAGAAGTTAACTATATTGTATCAGCAAATGTTATCCTTGGTAGAATAAAACACACGTGATCACAGAATATGAAACTTAACAGAACATTTATAAAGGAAGGGAAAAATGTTTGGAGGGAATATATGAAGGGAAAGAAATATGATACTCCCTCTAAAATGGTTTTCATTTGAATTTCAAACATTATTGGCCAATAAGAAGGATGACACAGACACTTACACTTTTGATACAAATATCTATAGCAAGATATGATGATGACAAGAAATGGTAGCATGAAATCGCCTAAACAAACCATCTAGTCAGCCCCTATAATCACCTAAACAATTTTATTATATTTTAAAAAACTTGTACCAAAAATTATTGATCTTTCAATATATGTGAAATCCAAGGAGTTCAATCCTAGCTACTACATTTGTCCCATACTCCTAAATCTAATGGTTCAGAGCATCCTACTAATAACTTCAATGCAATGGCAAGTAAAAAAAATCTTTGCAATGGTCATATCATATCACTGCATCCATATCACCTATCACATAATTATCTAAAATGTCAAATACCCTAAACTGCTTGGTATGGTGGTATGGAAGTTGAGTAATTTCCATCATTAACAGGATCACAGAAAAACAGGTGGTCTATTCAAATACATCCATAAAGTGAGAAAAAACATATTACTTATTGCTATCATGAACTAAACACACTGCCCATGATGCTCAACATTAAGTTTCACTTCGTTTTATTGGATCCAATTTCTGTTCTTAAAAAATAAGACCCCCTATCCCAGGGAAAGAAACAAGTCAAATTTAAAGCAACAAACACTTAACAAAGTTCAAATTACAATTAAGATTCAAGTATCAAATGTCCTACTGCACAATACTTATAAATAAGCTGTGAGTCCAAATTGATATTGCATACACAATTATTATATTTAAGATAAACCATAAAATTATATTCTTAAGAAGTTTCTAATAGGTCAATCTATCACTAATTATATTTGATTAGTTATAATCATTGTTTTTGAATTATTACCACTTGCTATATGTTAAGTGCCACATCAATTTCTGCGGTTGTGATGCATGAGAAAAAAAAACTTAAATTATTTGGATAATGTATTACATTTTATTTTGGTTTCAAATGAATGATGTGGATCACATGATTTGAATTTAATAAAAATTATTTAAAATATATTTGATATAGCGTGGACAATATTTCGTCGGAATATTGTTCAATACACATATTTTTAATATATTTTTTTAAAATAATAATATCAAAAAAAAAATATTTCTATCCTTATTTATTCTGGATATATTGTAACCCTAAGTTATACCTATAAATATAAGGTGTGCATTATGTCTATGCTCTACCAAATGAATGAGTTTATAGCACATTCATATAAGCACATTCAATACCCTTTATGATAAGCAATTTGATAGAATGTACGTTATTTCAAGAATTCATATGGCCACATTTTCTATTTTAGATTACTTTCAATTTTATGAGATAGCATAGAACAATTTTGTTTCATATATATATATTTACATTGGAATTTGTATATTGTGTTAGAGTTTTTCTAATGTTCTATTTGTTTTTTCCTTTGAAATTTTGGGTCTTCTGGTAACCACAATTAACTCGGTGGACGAGTATTCATTAAAAATTGAAAATAAATATTAAACTTTACAAGACCTTGATATATTAATAGAAAATAAATTAATTTAATTGATATAATTAGTGATAGATTGACCAATCAAAAGCTGTGAACGCCTTATGAATAGTAACTTAGTGGAAAAGTAATCATTAAAAGTTGAAAATAATAAAAAATAAAATTTTATAAGACCTTGATATATTAAAATTTAATATGTATTTTCAAATTCTAAAATACATATTTACAACCAAAAAAATCAATTTTATACTTTCCGATTTTGATTTAATTAAAAAATAATAAAAATTTAAAAATAAAAATTAAATTTTAGGATGAAAATATGTGATTTCTTCTTAAACAAATCTTAATTTTTTTATATATAATTAGTAGATATAGTTAGTGATATATATTTTGAGATTGACCAATCATAAGCTTTTTACGAACATAATTTTAGGATTTATCTTAAATCTTAAATATAATGATTCAAAATATAATTAGTGATATATATTTTGGGATTAACCAACCAGAAACTCCATATGAATATAATTAGGGGTTATCAAACACTTATTCTACATCTGTTTGTGAATATATTTTTTCAAAAAAAAAATTATACATATATATATCAAACGAAAATTAAGGGATTACCTTGAGATATAATTTGCTTGATTTTTTATTCTCTAAAAATTTTTACACTTTAAATATTTAAAATTAAAACTTATACGTATATTTCTTATATATATTTTTTGAAAAACATGATATCAATTTTTTTAATCTTTATCTAATTCCAAATCACATGCCCGTCATAATCAGAAAATATATTATAATAACCAAATGTTATGATTGGTTCATATCCAAATTTTGTTTTTATTTTAAAATTCCAAAATACATATTTACAGCCAAAAAAATCAATTTTATAATTTCAGATTGCGATTTAATACGCAATTTTGTGTGTTGGTTGTATTCAACGTAATGTAAATTAGGTATGAAATGTTGAAACCAAAAAATCAATTGAATTGCCATAACAAATTAATGATCAACATCCCATTTTACAAGAGGGTGAGTGCACGATGGTACAGACTTGAAAACTACCACCAAGCAAAATAAGAAGAGCAAGTAGAGAAGATTCACAAAAGGGACTCATGATATATGACTCACAAAGTACTGTATCACAAGTTCCAAATCCAGGTATAATTAGTCCATAAATAATTCAATCTTAGATTAGCATTATGTTCAAAACATATATATATATATTTCATGTGTTACCCCAAAATATCAATCTTTTGTGTCAACTAATTTGTTCCCTTATGTCCTTACTTTCGTCGCTAAAGTAATCAATTAAAACCAGGTTTAACTACAAATGTACTATAGTGACAACCTAGGTCATCCTCCCAAGGAGCAATTTATGGGTTTCTCTAGGATTAAATTTAGGTGAATAATGCAATAAAATGAAGGACCTAAACTAAAATACAATTCTAACTCCTAAAAATGAAACTAATCTATATGAATGCAAAGGTAATTTTTGGGGGTTTTTTTTATGATGAAAAATTAACATACTAATTAAAGAAACTAATTAACAACAAATGAAGAAAATGAAATCTAATTCAGTTACGATGAATGGGAACAATTTAGGGATCACATGGAGTTAACTATCTTAGCCTAAACAAATTAATTAGACTAAAGGGAGATACAATATATTGAAATTAATATATCTAATTAACTATGCATTGTATGGGAAACCCTCACACAACACCTCATATGCCACTATAGAACTCATAATGGCCTAAGAGTTGGTTAACTAAAACTATTAAAACCAATACAGTTTAATTAAAATAATTATGAAAATTATATTTTGGATTATCTAATTAAACAATCAAATAATCTACCACTCAATCAAACAATCAAGTGATAAAAACCCAAATTTTGCAATCGAATCCACACTGACAATTAAATTAATAATGAAAACTCAATTATAAACTTAACTATAATGTAAGGGTTTTTAAATATAAAATCCAACAAATAATAAAGCATAAATAAAATCCCATTATCAATTTAATTCAGAAAATAAATGAGTCCTTAATCAACTAGATTAATCTCAATTAATACAACCCAAAATTATTTAAAACTAAATAATCCAAAGTGTCTGATTAAAAAGATAAAGGAAAAACACTCCCTTATAGTCTTCAAGTACAAACTTCTAGTTTTCTCCATGCTCCTCCCAAATTACCTCCCAATTAAATTAAGCTTCCATCACAACCTTCCTCCTTCTAGAATTTATTTTTGAACCCACGCCGACCATGAAGGGAATTGATGGAACAATTTGATTATGTGTGGCTGTGCAACTACGTGCAACGGTGCCAGGAATAAAGGGAATGGGTAATTGAATGATGTGGCCTTAAGGTCAATGAATGAACAATGAATGGATGGGTTCAGTGAGCGTGTTTGCGTGATGAAATTGTGAGATTGAGAGCGTGGGCTTCACCTGATGGTGAGTGTGGGGCGTGATCTGATTAGCGAGAGGCAGGTCCTTTTATAAACAAGACAGAGGAATCTAGGTATATATTTGAGCCTAATAAAATTATATTAGCCCCTTAAAATTTAGCCATTAGATTTCCCCTTAACTATTAAAACTTATTCTGCACCGTAGGATATTACAATCTTCCCTCCTAGATCTGTAAGGATTAGATAAGATCGTGATCTTTTCAGATTTAAAAATAATTATTTAATCACAACATATCTAAACAAATCTATTCATAATTTTTAAATCAAATATCTCAAAATTAATGCAGATTTATATTATTTCCTAAAATTGGCTAATAATCTAAATATATACTAATAAATTCAAATTAGCCTCAAATAATCCCCAAAATAAAGGAATAAGGTGGGATAAAATTATGGATTTATCATTCCCCAAAAGGCAAATTACAACCACATTGATCCAGAAAATGGACTGCATAAGGAATGTTTTGCAAACTATTGCATCACAAGTGTAAACGCCATGTATAATTAATCCATAAATAATTACACATGAGATTTTTTTAACTGAAAGCTAGAAAAAACATAAGTTCTGCAATTACATTTTTCTTACTAATTGAATCGTTCAAAACGTATATATTGTTCATGTCTTAATAAAAAAAATATGTTTGTTTGTTTCAAACAAGTTGTTCCCCAAGAGGCACTTTACAAGCACATTGATTTCAACTTGGAGTCCAAATAACGCATGAACGATGTGTATGACAGTGAGTAGGACGATGAACTACATGGTCAGAAGGTTTTTCTAATTTTATAATATTTTAAAGTTCAGAAAAAAACATTTATATCTGTATTGTGTAGCATTAAAATTATATTAGTATTGTGCCCAGTCATTAAATTACCTCTTCATATGCAGATGAAACTACAAATTTGATACTTACAAGTAATCAAAGCATATGTTCTACCAAGGGAAAGCAATCTCATGTTGATGTTACTTACAAAGGTATTGATGTTTTTCTGCCTTAGATGTGCACCTTTGTTTGCCATTTTTAATGACATGTTTTATTTTCTCATTCACCAAATAAACTTGATAATTAATGTGTAGATGAAGGCGACCCTTAATACCAATACAAATTTTGTGGTGCCCAAATGTGGTTTAATGAAAGGGTGAAAAAGGATTATAAGAAAAGAAGTGTAAATCAGTTCTCCATGTGTTGTGTGAAGGGAAAGGTTATCCTGCCTCTATTTAAATACCCTCCACCGTTGTTACAAAAGCTGTTCTTTGACAAACAAAGTGATGAATCGAAGAACTTTTATGCAAATATAAGGCAGTACAATAACATGTTTTCTTTCACATCTATGGGTGGTAAAATAAATCAATAAACGAACTCAGGTGCTGGCCCTTGCACCTTCGTGCTATCTGGAATTAACTATCATACAATTGGCAATCTACTACCCCTAAAAGGAGCTCAAACTGTGCTCTCACAGCTCTACATCCATGACACTAACAATGAAATATCCAACAGGATTTTTATGCTGTAAGGTAATTGCTCTAATATAACTTAAACGTAACATATCTTTTGTTTAATCATGATTCTGCCTCTTAATGAATTGTTGACGTATGTATGCAACAAGCATCAAAATGATAGCATAATTAATCCCACCATGGTTGCTAAGATAAAGACATTGTATTCATGAATTAAGCAGAAGGAAGTATTCATGAATGTAAACCAGCACTAATTCCTTGATATTCGGTGCATTATACTTAAATGAGCTCAGTGACAGAATATTTTTAATTTTCCAATGCATTATAGATTGAGATGTGTTTTTTATGAAGGGATGTAATAGTTTGCTCAAATGATCTGCATAAATATTCTGCCTTATCTATATTTGTATATTGATTTTGGTTAATATTTCCCACGACCTCATGCAAACAAATTTATGATTCCTTTTTTTGAATTGAACAACCATATTTATGATTTCAAGCCGAATCACATGAAAAATTTCATCCGTACAACTCACGGGAGGCCCAACTCGTTCTATAAATACGTGGCTCATTTCTAAGTATCACCCATGATATAGTTTTTTATAAGCAAATTTAGATGTTTTAGGGCAATGATCTTATAAGCTAGTGGTGGTATAAAACCTCCTTTATTAGTGGTACGTTGCGAGGGTTTGATCCTTCTTTTAACTGAGGTCATCAGTGCTTGCCACTCTTATTCCTGAAAAAAAGAGGAACCATTAGGTGTTTTAGATAGCTTGATGGGTTTGCTGGTTTGCATTCAATATTGGTTGTAATTTAAGAGCTGTATTTGTATTCTTGTTGAAATCTTATCCTTGAAACCTTGTATATATTTTTATCACCATCTTCATATTTTTCTGCCCAGGGATCCCCATCTCATTTTGCAAGATCTTTCCTGCTACCGGTATTATGAACGACTGCAAGTAATATGATGATGAAAGAGGGAAAATATTATTTACTTAGACTTTAAAATTGATGCATGATATAATTATTGGGGGGAAATTTTATGTTTGGTCAGAAAAGAGATAAATAAGCTAGATCAGTTATAAATAGACGTGCAACAAAGTGGCACGGGTTTGATTGGAAATTATGCTGGTCACAACAAAGTAATAATGTTAATGGTTGGACTCGTCTACTCACTCATCATGTTCTTGAACCAGTTTAGAAGTGAATTTTGGTTTTAAATATAAAGTTTGTTTTCCCCATTTATCTCTTGTATTTGTCATTTTTTAAACTAATCTTCATGACTTATAAACTGATATATAATTTAATGTTATACAAAATATTTTACATAGATATTTATTTAACTTTTTTAATATCCTTAAATTAGATAAATAATTATTATATTTAGAATTGGTGGAGTATTATATACGGATGTTGGGTGAAAAGTTGACTTTGATTCATCATAAAGTAATTTGCACAGAGAAAAAAATGCAAAGTCGAACACTTTTTTTTGTGATGGAACACCATTAATTTCAGACTTTGACCGGTGAGGCCCTCCAACTCTAAATATCATATCAATTTGATTTTTTAAAGATATTATAGATGTAAAATAATTCACTTTAAAGTTTTAATAGTTACTATTTTTTAAAATTAATTTACTTTACTTATAAACTAAATTAATTTAATTACATGTATAATATGTTATAATTAACTCCGCCTATGTTTATAGCCGGTCCCAAGCCCGGGTAAAGGAGGAGGGTTGTGTTAGGCCCCGACAGCCAACGTAAAAACCCCGTCGAATCTCATGAACATGGATCAACAAAGAAATTGTGTAAATGCTAGGTCGTTGCCCGTAAGTAACGCGCTGTATGGCTCGAGTACAGTGAGGAGAGAGCGAGAGCCGCTGCATCCTAGCCTGAATGCAGTGTTAAGAGAGCAAGGGCTAAAGGATAGGTCGTTGCCTGGTTGTAACGCGCTGTATGGCTCGAGTACAGTGATAAGAGAGCAAGAGCCGCTGCATTCTCGCCCGAATGCAGTGTTAAATGAGTAAGGGCTACCGCACTCTAATGGACGGAGGCGGCTAAAGAAGCTAGTTCATGAGAGCAATATCAGATTTGGTTCTTGGAATATTGGGACGCTGAATGGGAAGCTTTTTGAGGTTGCACAAGTTATGAAGGATCGTAAGATTAATATATTATGCTTATAAGAAACCAGATGGGTTGGAGAGAGATCTAAAGAAATCGGAGTTAATGATTCTAAACTCTGGTACACAGGAAAGGTAAATGGGAGGAATGGTGTTGGTATCATTGTAGATAAAGAATGGCGGAAGAATGTAGTGGAAGTTAAGCAGATTGAGGACCGAATCATATCTGTGAGAGTAATTGTGGGAAATGATACAATAAATGTTATTAGTGCATATGCACCCCAAGTAGGGGCAGAAGCACATCTTAAGGAGAAGTTTTGGGCAGATATTGAAGGGTTGATTCAAGGTATACCGGCAACCGAGAAAATTTTTATTGGATGAGATCTTAATAGACATGTTGGGAAAGAGGCCGGATCATATGCAAGGGCGCATGGTGGTTTTGGTTATGGGGAGTTGAATAATGAAGGGCAAACAATTATCGATTTTTCCTTAGCGTACAATCTTAAGATTGTTAACACATGCTTTAAGAAGTGGGAAGAACATTTAATTACATATAAAAGTGGAACTCACAAGTCACAAATTGATTTCTTTTTGGTAAGAAACCCTGATAGAAGGTTATGTACTAATTGCAAAGTGATTCCTGGGCATGCGGAGACCGCTCAACATAGACTTCTAGTTCTTGATGTGAGAATTAAATGTATAAGACAAAGGCGCCGGGCAGTTTTGAACCGAAAGATCAAGTGGTGGCAGTTAAAGGGGGAGAAGCGAGAGATTTTTAAGAGAAATCTATTGGATGAAGGGGTATGGGAGACACAAGGAAATGCTAACAGCATGTGGAAGAATATGGCTACAAAAATTGAAATGGTTGCTAAAGCTACTTTAGGAGAATCAAAAGGTTTTGGACCACGAGATAAGGAGACTTGGTGGTGGGACAAGGATGTCCAAGAAAAGGTGCTGAATAAAAAGAATTGTTTTAAGGCTATACACTTGTGTAATAATACTGAAAATTGGGAAAAGTACTGCTTAGCTAAAAAGGAGACTAAGAAGGCAGTGAGTGAAGCTCGTGCTAAAGCATATGAGGGGTTTTATAAGAAGTTAGGGACAAAGGCTGGGGTACAAAATATTTACAAGATCGCAAAGAGTAGGGAGAGAAATTCGAGAGATTTGGATCAAGTAAGATGTATAAAGGATGAAGACGGTAAAGTTTTGATTATTGACGAAGATATTAAGAATAGATGGGAGGTCTGCTTTTCTAAGTTATTTAATGATGGAGGTGAAGGTCTATCTTGTGAGTTGGGGGATTTGACAATTAGTGAAGCTGGACTTAATAGGTCATTTTATCGTAGAATTAGAGTTTGGGAGGTTAGAGAAGCTCTTAAGAAAATGGAAAATGGTAAAGCGGTTGGACCTGATGGTATACCGATTGAAGTTTGGAAATGTTTAGGGGAAGAGGGTGTGTTATGGTTATCTGAATTGTTTAACGATATTTTACGGTCCAAGAAGATGCCTGATGATTGGAGAAAAAGTACTTTAGTTCCGATTTATAAAAACAAAGGTGATATACAAAATTGTGCAAATTATAGGGGAATTAAGCTTATGAGTCATACAATGAAACTATGGGAAAAGGTGATTGAGCATAGGTTAAGACTAGAAACTAGTATTTCTGAGAGACAATTTGGGTTCATGCCAGGGAGATCTACAACAGAGGCGATATATCTATCAAGGGGGATAATGGAAAAGTATCGAAGTAAAAAAAGAGACTTACATATGGTTTTTATTGACTTAGAAAAGGCGTATGATCGCGTGCCGAGAGATTTACTTTGGAAAGCCTTGGAAAAGAAATGAGTATGTGATGCTTATATTAAAGTTATACATAATATGTATGATGGGGTGTTGACTAAGGTTAGAATGCCGGGAGGTGAGACAAAAGACTTCCCTATAAGAATTGGCCTACATCAGGGATCAGCTTTGAGCCCATATTTGTTTAACTTAGTAGTAGATGCTCTAACTGAGCCTATAGAAGAAGAGGTCCCTAAGTGCATGCTTTTTGCTGATGATATAGTCCTTCTGGCCGAATCAAGAGAGGAGATTAATGAAAAATTAGAGATATGGAGAAATACGCTGGAGTCGAAGGGTTTCCGTTTAAGTAGGAGTAAGACAGAATATATGCATTGCAATTTTACAAATAGACAACTTAGAGGTGATTTGGAGGTTAAATTGGGAGAGCAAATAATCCCTCAAGTGACGAAGTTTAGGTATCTGGGATCGATTATAAGACAAGATGGTGAGATTGATGACGATGTTAATCATAGAATTCAAGCTGGGTGGTGTAAGTGGAGGAAAGCTACTGGAGTTCTCTGCGATAAAAAAGTACCTCATAAGGTAAAAGGAAAGTTTTATCGCACTGCTATAAGACCAGCAGTATTATATGGTAGTGAATGTTAGGCTTTGAAGGGTCAACATGAACATAAAATGGGGGTAGCTGAAATGAGGATGTTGAGATGGATGTGTGGTCACACAAGAAAGGATAAGATTCAAAATGATCATATATGCGAACGAGTTAGAGTGTCACCTATCAGTGAGAAAATGGTAGAAAATCGTTTGAGGTGGTTTGGACATGTACAAAGGAGGCCATTAGATGCGCCAGTAAGGATGGTAGATCAAACAGTCTGGAGTCCGATTAAGAGAGGAAGAGGGAGACCGAGGCTTACACTCAATGAAGTTATAGAGCGAGATCTTTTAATAAATAATATATCTAAAGATTTGGTTACCGATAGAGCACAATGGCGTCGTGCGATCCATGTAGCCGACCCCACTTAGTGGGATAAGGCTTTATTGTTGTTGTTGTTGTTGTATAATATGTTATAATTGAAGGGTTTATTTGGCTTTTTTTAATCTATAAAAAAGTCAACTTGATCTTATATCTAGAACTAAAGAGAGTATTTAGAAACTTTGAATTCATCGTAGGTATTATACCAACCTGAATCCCAAGCTGTGGGCAAGAATTTGTGTCTGTGAACATTGAACTGCAAATCATTGTCCAAGTCTAACGAATTGATTTGTTCCTCATATAAAAAATCAGAGATTGATCTTCCTGCAGTTCCCTCCGTTTCATGCAACGTATAAATTGGGGAATCTTTAGACCAAAAGTAGAGTCAATAGACAGTTTTTAACAAACAAGAAGGTAGGAATGAAGAAACAAAGAACTTGAATCCGTGGCCTTTCATCAATGAAAGTGAGTTGTACGCTATAAGATCATTGGTCGAGCCTAACCAAAGTTGGACTTTCAATCTTAAGATTAGTGTCTTCATCTAACGAATTGATTTGTTCCGACTATAAAAATAAGAAAATGGACCCTTTATGCTAGTTAGAATACTTGCAATTTCCGTTGGCAAAAAAAAAAAAAAAAAGAATACTTGCAATTTCCAGGGGCAGGGAAACTTTCGGATTGTTTAAACTATCACTTTCAATAAGAAAACAGATGTTTGAAAGAAGAGAAACATTTTAAAATAATTGAACTTTAATTTTAAATTGTTTCCTTCATCTAACCAATGAATTAGTTACAATGAAAAATACGAGGACTCTCAAAATATATGTAAAGAATGTTAAAGTGTACTAAATTTTGGAAAGGACAAATGAGTGACATATGATATGTTCTTTTGTAAATTTATAGGAATAGATTAATCACTCTTCGATAAGTTTCAAAAAAATTTCAAATTTTTATGTGCTTATCAACTTCACCTAATAACTTACCAACTCTCTATTTATTGGACATTACCAACCCTTTAAACTGGTTTACCAATTTTTTATTTGTATTTACCGACTTCACACGAGCACTTACCAACTCTTTCTTTCCTTGACTTTACCAAATTTGTATTTGTGCTTACCAACTCTTTTTATGGATTTATCAATTTTCTATTTATGTTTATTAACTCCATGCTGACACTTACAACTCTTTATTTATTAAAGGACCTTTTGGTCTTTTCCTTTAAACTTTAAAAAAGACATATCAATCCATATCACCTATGTCTTTTCAAAAATATAATGTACATAAGTATCCTTTATATATTTTGAGTGTTTTTTTGTGGTATTTTCCCAACCATTCCTTTTTTGAAAAGTATGATTTTTGCTTTTTTTGGAAAATTCCAAAAAAAAGACCCTTAAACTACCAAAATGACAGTTTGCTACAACGAATTTCGGAAAGGACAGTTTAGTACAATGACTGAATTGTTCAACCTCAAATTAAAAGGAAATATCTAAAATGCCCTTGGTTCAATTATGGGATTCCCAATTTCCCTTAAGGGATTCCTAAGTTAGTTGTGGCAAGGCCATTTTGGACATTTCACTTAAATTTGGGTTGGACAGTTCAGTTAATTGTACTGAATTGTCCTTTCCAAATTTCGGTGTAACAAATTGTCCATTAACTATTTTAAAGGTCTTTTTTTGAAGTTTTCCCTTGTTTTTTCCCCTTTTGAAGTTTTCCCCTTTTGAAGTTATTTGTACTAACTCTCTCTTTCCTTGACTTTATCAATTTTGTATTTGTGCTTACCAACTCCTTTTATAAATTTATCAATTTTCTATTTACGTTTCCATGTTGACACTTACAACTCTTTATTTATTAAAGGACTTTTTGGTCTTTTCCTTTAAATTTTAAAAAAGACATATCAATCCATATCACCTATAGGTCTTTTCAAAAATATAATGTACATAAGTATCATTTATATATTTTGAGCGGTTTTTTGTGGTATTTTCCCAACCATTCCTTTTTTGAAAAGTATGCTTTTTTTTTGGAAAATTCCAAAAAAAAAAGAACCCTTAAATTACCAAAAGGACAGTTTGCTATAACGAATTTTGGAAAGGACAGTTTAGTACAATGACTGAATTGTCCAACCCCAAATTAAAAGGAAATATCTAAAATACCCTTTATTTAATTATGCGATTCCCTCCTTCCCTTAAGGGATTCCTAAGTTAGTTGTAGCAAGACCATTTTGGACAGTTCAGTCATTTGTACTGAATTGTCCTTTTCAAATTTCAGTGTAACAAATTGTCCATTAACTATTTTAAAGGTCTTTTTTTGAAATTTTCCCTTATTTTTTCCCCCATTTAGACAAAAAGCAAGTAGAAAAGTGCGTGAAAATGTTGACCGACTAAAACCAATGAGAGGTATGATGAAGACTAGAAAATCCTCTCCCATGTCACCTTTTCCTATATTGTTTTGAAAATTTCGCTCCCCACCTACGTATGATAATCGACAAGACACTCTTAGATCCATCTTGTATTCTTTTTATTCTATTAAATTTTATATTAAAAACAATTGCATCGAATCTGCTTCTAACTTTGCGTTAGTAACTTTTGTTTATTTGGGATAAGCTACATTTTCCCCAGGAAATTTTTACTGTCTCTTTGAAGTTCTTATGGATTCAATGTTATCATGAAAGTTTTAAATCATAGAATGTTGTCTCGGCCATTATTTAAGTAAGGTTTAAGCCTTAGTTGACTAAGTATGTTAAATTGATAGGTACAGTGTCATCCACTTCATTTTTTATTCAAGCTAGATTTATAAATGAGGAAAGAAATCAGGAAAAAAAATCCCATACGGGAGACTAGAGTAAAAAGAGGAGGTAGAAGTACATCGGCGACATTAATTATTCTCGACAATCTCCCTTACGAATACTATGTCCATTAATGGATTTTTTTTTTAATTTCTTTTTACACTAGCCAGGTAGAGACAGACGGATATATATTTTTTTTACTATGTCTAGTAATGGATTTATTTTTTATTTTTTTCTCCAAATTGATAAAGTAGATATAAGGAAAAGGATGAAAAGAAATAGAAAGGAAGAGACCATAATCCCCGTTCCAATAAAGGTGGGATTTCACATTTCTTATATTCCTTCATCCATCATGCAATTTTGAGACTATAATGGAATCACAACGGTTTAACACTTTTTAAAATGAATCCATGAAGGAATGCAGCTCTTTCACACCAAAAAAACTTCTATTGAAATAGGTACTGTGTAAATTTCATGTTATGAATTGAACACAAACATAACTAATATGTGCAAATTACCATAGCATAGATTAAAAAAAAAATCTTCAAGTTCACACAAAATAAAAGGTTCTTGTTTTTTTAAAATAACTTTCAGTAATCCGGCGCCAATTGACAACCGACTAATTCGGACTCAAAGAATTGAAGTGCTGCCTATATAAGTAGGATTGTCCCTTCTCCTAATGAGAGAGCTTTTTAGGACTAAAACACATGTTGTCATCTTTTTTCCTGTTTTGTTTTGTTGTAAAGTTCTTTTTGTTTGTTTGTTTTTTGTATCAATATGTCTGTCTGCGGTTCATTTTGTCTGCCTAACTTTGAGAAACAAATTACAAATCCATTCAAGAATTTTGAAGGGAATGAAGCCTCTGCGGCTCTGCCTTCAGGAGGATGACGATGACATTGACCGAGTCACAAGTGTGCAGCACCGTTTCATGTATAAGTAATAGCAATGTCGCTCACATTCTTGTCTTCCCAAGCAAGAGAGAATCTACAAAAACAGTGATGGGAATGTCAATGAGCTTCTTCTTCTTTCTTGTAGGTTGTCTGCTTTTTGCAGTTCTGGCTAAATCTCAGGATCAATCAGGTAATTGCCACCAAAATACTCAAACTTATATTCATAACTATTTAATAAGAATTAATCTTTGCCCCTAAGTTTCAGGATTTATAAGCATAGATTGTGGGGCACCTCCTAATTCCGCCTACACTGAGGAGATAACAGGCATAAATTACGTATCAGATGAGAAGTTCATAAATTCTGGAGTGAGAAACTCCATAACCAGTGAGCTCCAAATTAGTTATAAACGGCAAGCTCGGACCCTGAGAAGCTTTCCTCAAGGAACAAGAAACTGTTACAGAATAAACATCATAAGTGGCTCTAAATATCTCATCAGATTCAGGGCTATATTTGTGTATGGGAATTATGATGGCCAGAATGGGTTACCAAGTTTTGATCTTCACCTTGGGCCTAACTTGTGGCAAACAGTGGAAATAACCAATCCATCAGTGGAAGTAAGCCCTGAGATCACACATGTTCCATCTCTAGATCACATTCAAATCTGTATGGTTGACACTGGCTTTGGAACCCCATTTATCTCTGCCATAGAATTAAGGACTTTGATGAATGATACCTATGTTACTCAATCAGGATCCTTGTCACTATACCGGAGGTCGGATTTAGGCTCAACCATCGACAGAACATATAGGTAAATGCTTTCTTTAGTTTTTTTTACTTGTAAAAGAGTTTGTTCAGTTATTAGACCAAGTAATTGTTTAATTAGCTTTTGCATTGAACTGTAGGATCTTTTCCACTAAGAGGAAAGATCAAAATTGTGATCCTCCACTCTATCTTTACATAAAAGAATTATGTATATCTGATAAGAGAATATGACTTTGACACAGATATAATGATGATGTTTATGATCGCTTCTGGTCGGCTCCTGCCTACAACCAGGCCTGGACGCAAATAAGTAGTGCTTCAGTTACTACAGATTCATTGGCTCAAAATGATTACAAGCCACCAGCCATTGTAATGAGTAATGCAGCCACACCAGAAAATGAAAGTGCTCCAATGGAAGTGTGGTGGGTGCCGGAAAATGCAACAGACCAATTCTATGTTTACATGCATTTTGCAGAGCTTCAAGTTTTGCAAAAGAATCAGACAAGATCATTCAACATTACTGTCAATGGCAATCTCTTTTATGCTGATGTTGTACCAAAGTACCATGGCACAACTACTGTGTTCAACAAAATAGCTATCAGTGGAGAATAGATTAGCCTTTTCCTTAAGAAGACTCGAAAATCAACCCTCCCTCGCATTCTCAATGCGATTTAAGTTTATATATTTAAAGAATTTTCCCAATCAGAAACAGAACAAGGAGATGGTATGTTCTGCAAACATAAACCTTTAGAGATGAAAATTATCTGTTTCTGTGATTGAATTAGGCTACTTTCATTTTCTAGATGGAATTTTAGCTAAAAATTCTCAAGTTTTTCAAAGAATCTGGTCAAGAAGATACATGTTTTAGACTAACTTGCTTTTTTGAGAAATAGTTAATGCAATCTCAACAATCAAGTCTTCTTTTGGGTTGACAAGAAACTGGCAAGGTGATCCATGTGGTCCTATGGCCTACATTTGGGAAGGTCTAAATTGTACTTATAATGGCCGGAATCCCCCAAGAATCATAGCTCTGTAAGCTTCTTTTCCCAAAATTAATGTTATTGATTTATGAAACGAGAATCATAACTTTATATAATATTGGAATATAAAAAACCAAGAATTTATCTTAAAGTGGATTGACAGGACAGGTAGATCCTTCTATCACAAAGCTCATCATGTTGGAGAAGTTGTGAGTATTTTTCACTTTGGCCAAGTCCAACCCTTCTTTTAGAATATTTTCATTGATTTCCTTAAAGGCTGGAAGTAAGGCAATCTCATTCAAAGTCGGGGAAAATTTCTCTTTACAGGGATTTATCAAACAATAGTTTAAATGGGCCAATTCCTGATTTTCTTTCTCAACTAGAAAACCTGAAGATCTTGTAAGCTTTTTTGTGATTAATTATAGAACTATAATCTTATCCCACTGGTTAGAAAAAGGATGTTATAGCTGAATTTCTTTTGTAGAAACCTTGAGAACAACAACTTCACAGGTACAATTCCCTCTGATCTGGTTGAAAAATCAAATAAAGGTTCCCTATTACTCAGGTATGACTCTTATTGAAGTCCTAATGTCCAATATGTTATTTTTCCATGAATTTAGAACGCATGACACATTAATGTTCATATTGTACACAGTTTACTCTTCTCTCCTTATTAGACCACATCCATATTCCATCCCCAGCTGAATCTTGGAATTAGCAATCATCAGTGTCACCCACTTCATAGATATTTATTGATGCCTAAGATAGAGCTTTAGAGTACTTGCAAAATTTATTGACAGATGAACATATTAATTATATGACTCTCTCCACATTCTAGTGTCGGACAAAATCCATATTTATGTGAATCTCCTCCATGCAACAACAAGAAAAAGAACAATATTATTATTCCCATAGCTGCATCAGTTGGTGGAGTTCTGATCCTTGTGGCTGCAGCAACTTTATTCTTTACCCTTAAAAGGAGAAAACAAGGAGGTGAGGCTGCTCTTTATGATTTACAAGTACACATAAAAAAAAGTTTTGGTTGATAATGGAAAACAACAAACCACAAGCCTTTTTTATGATCTCAAATTAGGAATAGGTCCATTTGAGACCTCACGATGAGTTGAAAAGGTCGAAGAACAAAAAGACACGTCTCTGCAAGTCATAAATAGACAATACTCATACTCTGATGTCCTCAAAATGACCAATAGCTTCAGTACAATTCTCGGAAAAGGTGGATTTGGAACAGTTTATTTAGGTTACATTGAGGAAACTCCTATCGCAGTTAAGATGCTTTCTTCATCATCAGCTCAAGGTTATCAACAATTCCAAGCCGAGGTATAAATGAATAATAGACCAATCACGTACGTGAGAATTTCATCACAGAAAAGTATGTTTTTATGTTTAAGCATGTATGTGAAATTCCTTTTCAGGTTAAACTTTTAATGAGAGTTCATCATCGAAATCTTACTTCCCTTATTGGGTTTTGCAATGAAGAAACCAATAAGGGGCTCATATATGAGTACATGGAAAATGGTAACTTACAAGAGTACCTTTCAGGTATGTTGATACAAATCCTTTTACAAACAATTAATATTATAAAAATGTAAAACATTAGGTACAGAAAGTTATGGAGTTTGATTCTGCAGGTACAGGCAACATATCAAAGCCCTTTACATGGGAAGACAGACTTTGTATAGCACTAGATGTAGCATTAGGTCAAAAAATGAAACAAGTGTCTTGTGTCTCCAATTTTCATTTCTCAAATCTTTCTGATTCCAATGTATTTTCTATAAATTTTGACTCAGGGTTGGAGTATTTTCATAACGGATGTAAGCCACCTATAATCCACAGAGATGTAAAATCTTCAAACATTTTGCTAAATGAAAACTTTAGAGCAAAAATAGCAGACTTTGGTCTATCTAAAATCATCCCAACTGATGATGGAACTCATGTATCGACTGTTGTTATGGGTACCCCTGGCTATAGACCCTGAGTAAGTCATTCCAATAATTATCTTGCTCAATATTTTCTGTTCTTGTGTTACAAAAAAGAATAAAAAAAGATAGAAAGGCAAAGTTATTTGCAAGTTCATTTTTATGTGTAGTTCCTACAAAGGATTGGACTAATGACGTATACAATACTTAAATTCTCGATTCTAAGTGCACATTTGGTTTTTATATTGAAATTCACCAAATCGATCACATGTAAAAGCACATACTCTTGAAGATATATATTCTTTACCTTGTAGGTACTACATAACAAACAGATTGACGGAGAAAAGCGATGTTTTTAGCTTTGGAGCAGTCCTTTTTGAGATAATCACGGGTCTGCCAGTCATATCAAGAAACCATGAAAGAACTCACATAAGTGATTGGGTTAGCCTCCTGGTTTCTAAAGGAGATATCAAGGCCATTGTTGACTCAAGGTTAAGTGGAGACTTTGATAGTAGCTTTGCTTGGAGAGTTGTGGAAATGGCAATGAATTGCGTGTCAAGAAACCCCAACAGCAGGCCAACCATGGGTGAGGTAGTGAATGAGCTAAAGGAGTGTTTGGCAATAGAAGTAGCTAGAACCAAACAGAGTAGCGCTGATACAGGAGATTCAGTTGAATTAGGATCCCTGTATATGACAAGCACAAAATACTCTCCCTTGGCTAGGTAGTAGCTTGTCTCATAAAAGAAGTTTGTAAGACTCTCCATGTAAGGTTATATATATGTAAGGACACAAATTTTGGGTGAAACTCAAAAGCTGCTATTGTGTCACTAAAATCTAGATTCATATTGGTTAATAATTATGTGTTTGCTGCGCCATTAAGATATCAGTGCTTCTTATTAGTCCCTCATTCCCTATATAAAAGTGGTCATTTTAACCAAATTGTGGTGTTCTAAAAGACATTTAAAATTAGTTAAAAATAATAAATGTATTGAAAATATTCTCTCTTTTTTATTCCAAAGCTACATGTATTTATGAACGAGTAAAAGAGAGTAGTAATAAAAAAATGATGAAAAAAATGTTGGAAAGAAATTAATGAATGGCTAAAATTAAAATTGGTTAAAGTGAATTTATGACTTAACAAACTCAAAGAGGACCTTATAATAAGGGATGTTAGGGTATAATTAGGAAATATTTAATAATTGTAAATATTGAATTTTTAATCAAATTAGGATCCCTATCAATTAGGGACATTTGTTGGAAAATTAGGATATTAATTGAGATATTATTTTTGGTAATTAGTCTAGATTATTCTCTCCTACTGTATAAATATATGATTATGTCCATGAATAAAGTTAAACCTTTTTTCATATGATTTGCTCTCTATGTTTACATGGTATCAAAGAGAATTAGGGTTCTAAAAATTTAACCGCCTTTTCTGTGAACAGTGAGAAGAGAGAGAGAATGTTGAGCTTTAGGGTTCATATTTTTCGAATTGCTTCTGGTCTTTTGTTGTATTTGCTGTCAACAGTGTGTGAGCAAGGCTTAGGGTTCTGCCAATGGGTGAACAAGAGTGCACGCCCCCTACCATAGGAGTCACCATGTTCCCATCGGCCAACCCCAAAAATATGGCACCGTTTTGAGCTACGTGAGTGATTTGCCACCTTTCCTAATACGCCTTGGGGTGTAAATCCAAAATAATTAAAAAAACCAAGGATTGCACTAGTGGTGCTTTCCCTGATCGTCTCTCAAGGAGCCTAATGAACTAACCTAAGCTAACTAAATGCAAGAAAAGCTATAAAAATTTGGGGGTTTGTGATTTTGGTTAATAAAACTAAATTAAATTCTTTTTGGTATTTTTGATTTATGAGAAAGCAATTAAAATGGATTTAAGAAAAATTATGAGATGAACGTGGGTCTCTTGATAAATTGGGCAACCTTCCTAGCTTCTAAATGATATGGGAGTTTTAAACCAAGTTCTAATACAAAACTTAAGGCAATCGCTCTTAGTCCAATTAACCTAATTAATTAACTAACATGGCGCATCGTTCATTTAATTAATCAAATAGGAAATCATTAAATTCCAACTTGGTAGTGAAGACTTATGATAAACACGCAAAGAGACTCTCGTTAGAAGTAAATCAAACCATCTAACGTTGGACCTAGTGTCTAAACACACATACAATCACACATGCATTCAACATATTCTAGAAATCCAAAGGAGATATAAGTGAAGCAAATCTATTGCATGATATCATAAAAACAACACTAGGTTCATACACATAAAAGAATATCACTTGATTACATGCATGACCAATAGAAATTCAAAGACAACTTGTTCCAAAAACATATACATATACCAAAACACATGGAATTGAAATACATAGATGAGATTGGAGAAGAAAAGAAATTAATAACTCCCCATTAAAAACGTTGAAGCTCCGGTTTCCTTCATCCATCAAGATCCCCACAAAGGTGTCTAGCCACTCATGCTCTCGATCAACATTGACTGGATTTTGGAATTGGAAGCCATGAGAGTGTAGTGGAAGATGATTTTCGTGCAAGGTGGAGAGGAAAAGAGGGGAAGATGAAAATTGGAGAGAGAAGACATAAATTTTCATTGGTGGCATATATATAATACAAGAGGCAACCCAAAACCTTCTAAATTAGCCTATGATGTCCTATTCTTACTAGGATTAACAAATAAGAAAGGTTTGGGGAAAGAATTATAGGATGAAAGAGAGAATGGGTGAATAAATATGGAAATTCAGATTTCCCCCTCTATGGCACAAGAAACCACTCAAAAACTATAAAAAATGGCCTCCGGTTGCTTAATTTGGCCTCCCATAACATATAGGAAAGATTTGAGGAAGACTCAAGTACTCTCTCTCAAGAAATCTAGCCAAAATAGGAAGTTGTGATTAGAATAATCAATTAGGAAACTTCTTATCCTTAATCAAGCCTAGGGATGACTATTCTTGTAGAAATAACAAAAAGGAAATATTTTAGGCAAACCCAATCAACCAATCTAATAGGAAATTTCCTATTTTGCAAAAGTTTCCTTTTTTGTAGAAGTGTCCTATTTTGCTTTGTTCTTGCTTTGACCTTTATTCTTTGTAACTACAATGGAAATTTTAAGCACATGTGAAGTATTTCAAGTCCAGAAATAATAAATGCATGAGTTAAATGCCTAATTTGCTCAAATTATAATGAAAATGCAATTAATTCCTTAAGTATGGACCATACATGCAATTGTACTAAATTCCCATTGAATTCACCTAAATTGAATGCTAATTTCCCATTATTAGTGGTTAAAATAGTATAATAATCATGCACAATCAGTGAGACACTTACACGCCACTCGAAAACTAGCCGGAATATCACATGCTATCTTGTGATGGTGATTTCTGGCTGAGTTTTCTGCCATTATTCTTGCCGGTCGGATTGCCTCCTTGTTCCTGGCGATTCCCTGGTGTTTGTGTCCTTGTTAGAGTGGTTTGGCTGATTTAGGTCACTATTCATTTGAGTTAACTTCAGTTGTTTAAATCTGGTTCGTTCTCTTTCAAGTTTCTATCCAAATTGTTTTTGCTCTGGTTTGGATATTTGGTGATATTTTTATGGTGAAATTTTTCCATGGCATCTAGGTTTGGCCTTTCAAGATTTGGGATACTGTTCATTATTGATCATATTTAAAAAAATGAGTTTTCTAGTTTTTTTATGGATATTGTGGTAGCTACTGTTTGTCTTGCTCTTATTTTGCACTGGTTGGTTCCTAGTGTGGCCTATTTTTGGATGCTATTATTGGGTTTGATTACTTTTCTAAGATCTCCCCTTGGTTGGTTATCTTCTGCGGTTTGGGTGAGGCATTTCTATTTACTGTCTCTGTTTGGTTTGCCCCTTGTGTGGCTGTTGGCATATGGGCCTTTGTGTGGCTGTTTAGATTAGAGCCCATGGTGTGGCTTCTAGATCTTTTGGTAGAATTTTCTTGCTTTGATGCGCCACTTGGTTTAATATCCTTGCTTTGAGTATTGTTTATGGCAATCAAAGTGGCATAGCAGAGGTGTGGTAGCGTGTGGAGCCACTTTCCTACAAGTTCTTTGTCACTGTTTTTTTTGTATTAGTTGCCACCATCCCATTTCCGGCGAATCCTAGTGGTGATTGCGTTTGAGTTTAGTCTTCTTAGGCTTCCAGGGAGATATGGTATTATGGAGTTTGTATTTTGATGCATTTGTGATGTGAATTGGGTCACTCTTTGTTGAGCTGTTTCAGGATTTAGATTTTAGATTTGGTCATTGCGTCAGGTGCATGGTTTTGTTGCTCAAGGGGAGTGTGGAAAGTTTATCTTTGTTGCTTAGGTTGATTATCTTTGTAACAAGTTGGGCATAATTAAAATCTATGCTCCAACTTGAGGGAGAGCGTTAAAGTATAATTAGGAAATATTTAATAATTAGGAAATATTAAATTTTGAATCAAATCAGAATCCCGATCAATTAGGGATATTAGTTGAGATACTCCTATTATTTTTGGTAATTAGTCTAGGTTATTCTCACTGTATAAATATGTCCTTGAATAAAGTCGAACCCTTTTTCATATGATTTTCTCTCTAAGTTTACAAGGGACAAGCCAATTCAAAAAATATGACCTTAATGGAGGGAGTATTATGTATGCCATAGATCAATGTCATCGCATATTATGATGAATAAATATCAATGTATATTTTCTCTCTTTTGTTGAAACTATCTGGATGTGTTAATGCAATTCTCTTCTGATTTCTCCATAAATTACGTTGGTGATTTAAAGATTTTGCAACAAGAAAAGAGAAACATGTCTGCGTGATACATCTGGAACTTGAAACACTAATTCAAGGTTATTAGAAGAATAAAGGTTTAGACTAATGAAATGATATTTCACAGGATGTACCATTTACCTATTCTTTTGTTATCTTCAGTGACTTTGATGTTTTGGTCAATTAGCTTAGAACATTACTACAAAAAACCCTTTTAATGTCACCAATTCATGTCCGTTAATAAAAAATCTGACGTTGAAAAAGGGGCGGTGGCATTTTTGTAATTATGTGGGAGGCGCTGGGAGAAACAACGTCCCTAATTTTAGAAACTAGGGACGTTGTAGTTCTCAGCCCTAAAACCTGAAATCCTCGCGCTCTCTACTTAACATTTTCCCTCCACCTTCTTCATCATTCAGCCAGATTCCTTCTCCCAAACCATTCTTCCCAAACTTAGCGCCATCATGTTCGAAACCCTCTACCTTCGTGCAACCACATTCTTCACCATCTTTGTGCCCCCAAAAATTTTCAAAACCCTCAGCTCTCTCCTTGCGTCTACGTGCCCCCATTCTTCACTATCTTCACCTCTGCCATGCCGTCACTGTCTTGCAACCACATTCTTCGTGCACCGCCTTCTACCCCCAAAACCCCCATTCATATAAGAACGAGGGTGGCTGTTGTCCGCCTTTGAATCCATCATTGTCTTCAAAGTCGTTCTTTCTTTGGCGTTGCTTTTGTCTACCGCCAAGCCATTATACAGTCAAGGTAACAATTAATCAACCATTGGAAGCATAAATCTTAGCTTTTTTCTGTGCTTCTTGAGCTTCAATTTCAACTTTAATACAAATTTCAGCATTTTTCCTGTTCATGCATCACAATGTGGTCGCTTCATTTGTGATGATTTTCTTGTTCTTGCATGGAATAGAAATGTAGAAATAGAGAAGTTGTAGAGCTTGAAGAATTATTCATCAAACCCTTAAGATTTGTGATTTTTGAACTACGAGATACTAATCACTACAAGCTTCTTTAAATTTTAACCCTAATCTGAAGTGAAATTGTGTTTAAATGTGTTTAGAAGTGCAATGGAGACGATCTTTGAGAATGCATGTTTGATATGAAAATTACGTTTATATGTTTTATGCTATGTATTCAGGATGCTTTGTTTTGAGGTTAAGATTCAATTTCTGAGGTTAAAAGTTTGTATAAACTCGAAAGTCTGTGATAAATGGGGAAACCCGAAGTTTATAAGGTATTTTTAATAGAGTACGATGAATTTGAGCCAATCTCTTACTGTTTTGTTTTGAATTCTGTTCTAGCCTTGTTTGTATTTCTAAATAATTGGGATTCAGGTCTTAAATGATTTAAAATTAATGGAATACAACTCAGTAATGATTGGTTTATGAGATTAGGGTTAATGATACACTAAACTAGTTTGATGTTATAAGATTATGATGAAATTTGAGGTTTAATCAGTAAAGGGGAGAAATTCTTGTGGTGTTGTTGTTATATATGTTAGCTTAAACATGGGAGTTTTTTTGCCCCTACTTGTTATTGGATGATTTAGTTATCAACTGAGTTTGTTTTAGATCGCGAGTTCATCTCCCTCCACCGTTGTCCGTTTTTCACTCCATCGCCTCAGTCTTCGAAGTCGTTAAGGCGTTTTGGCTCTTTTGGTAAGATTCTCTTTTTGCTCATTTTTGGTAAGGAATTTATGCAAAAAAATTTCCATTAGTTGAAGCATTTCGGTTGTGAAATTATTATGGTCTATTATGGACATTATTTTGGCCGCCTTTTGTGATCTTAAATTTGTGAATTCTTGCGAAATTTTTCGTTGGCTATTTAGACTATGTGTGCTTCAATAGCGGAAAAGAGCTAACAACTTGTAAAAATATCTTAACTTTGAGCTCTTATTCAGGCCCCAAAAAGGAAAAGTTAGCATTGAACTCTTGCGTAATGTTTATGATTCTCCTAATTATAAAATCAAGTTGAATTTTTTTAGAAAAATTATGGATGCAAAATTAACCACTTTAAAATATTAGACTAATCTACCTTATTTATAAACTATCATAAAATCAAATTATATGTAACATATGTTAAAGTTAAGTGGTCTATTTGGCTTCCTTAATTTCCACAAAAAAGTCAACTTGATCTTGTAATTAGAACCGGAGGGTGTAACATCCTAGAAATTTAATCAAGGATTAGTGGGCTAATTAGGAAGTGATTTGTGAGAGATTATGGAATTATGAGATTATTTGAGAAATTTTGGGGTATTTTTTAGGATTTTAAATGCTTAGTTTCTCCCTTATTTTAAGGACAATAAATTTGAAAAAATTATTTGTAGATTCAAAAGAGGTTATTATGGGAGAAAATAATTAAAGGTTTTGGTAGGTAAATTTTTGGAAATTAAAAGGATTTTATAGCTCAAAATAAATATCTTGTTTGAAAATTTTAGGGCCTAGTAGTGCAAATTTTCCCTTTTTCTTTTTCTTTTTTTATTTCCTCTCTTCCCTCTCATTTAACTGTTCCCTCCATTCCTCTGAACACACCAACCCCCAAACGTCTCTTTCTCTCCCCCCTCTCGTGCGCTCTCCCTCTCTCATTTCTCTCTCTCTTTTCTTGCTCTTCCGCCTCCCACCGCCACCACCGTTCTTCCTCTCTTACGTCCTACTTCCTTCCTCTACTTGTTTTTTCTCCAATTTGTGCATGAATAAGGAGGTTAAATTAGTCTTTAGTTGAATCTTCTGAAGCTTACCGACGCCAGAATATTGGGTTTTCCGGCCACCTAAGCACATTTTCAGAACCTCGTAAGTCTCCTCTACCTCCCTATGTATTTAGTTTTTCGATTGGCTATATTGGGTAGGTGATTTTGTGACTATGGATGTTGGATGTTGAATTATGAATTTAAGGAGTTAGTTTATACCCAACAAGCATATTAATAGGATGATTGAGTTGGATTGGGGTCATGCCTTGATTTAGGAAATGAGATATTAATTAGGCTTGAACTTGATTTTAATTGAAATATGAAGATTGAGGAAATAAATTGGGAATTGAATGATAGATTTTTGAGGTTGAGAAATAATTGGTGAATGTTTGGAAAAATTGGTGCTTAGGCTTGAATTTGTTAATTTGGGATTAGTGATGAATTATGGTGGATTATTGGGGGTTGAGGTTCGTAGTGAATGGTTGTGGAAATTTATGTCAAGCTTAAATTTATGTAAGTAGATTAGAGCTAAATCATGGAGATAAGGAGAAGGAATAAAGGTTAGGAGTATGAATTAAATCAAGTGAGGGTAAGAAAGGGGGTTGTTAGTAATTTGATTTTCAATGTGTGAAATTGATTGGATTAGTGATTAATTGTGGTTGTATGTATGTTTGTGCAGTGCTTAAATTGCACTGAGTTAGCATGGGGGAGCTACACTATTGTGAGATTGGTGCAAGCTATCAGGTAACCGCTTTCTGCTTGTTTATGTGTGTGTATGTAGTGTTAGTGAGTGATTTGAAAATTATTATGATTTAGTGACTATGAGAGATGTGAAAGCACTATTTAAATTATTATTTTCCTTACACAACGTCCTGTGGAGTATTATTTTGAACTGGTATAAAATTGTGGTTTGGCATTTTAGAACTGAGGTATATGTTGATTTTGAAATTATTGCACATATATATCCTGGAAATATTGGAAGGCCAAGTGTTTGATTATTGATGTTGCATATCCATGTGTTGTGATTATTTGCTTGTGTGTGTGTGTGACACTGGTGAGTTTGGATATAATGCCATCACATAATGAGGTACCCTGTTGTGTCACAGGGACTAATTGAGATATTTATGGGAAATAAAGGAGAGAAAGAAGTAAGAGGGGAGATCGCCTCTCAAGGATTCAGAAAGGGCAGAGATCCTTCCGATTCGTGGTGCTGTTCAGGGAGGGTAGACAGTCCCTCGTTAACTGTACCATGGTGATCAGGGGCAGATGGAAGGTCCCGACTGGTCCCACATGTTTTCCCAACATTTTTAGTAAGATTTGTTGGGGTGTTTGTTATTATTATTAATATATATTTTGTTTGAAATAATTTTGAATATATTATGTTATACATAAGAGATGGTGAAAATTTATTTTGGAACTATGATGTGCATCTTGAGTGAATATCTGAACATGTTTCTAAACTGATATATATATATATATATCTGTATGTTTTATTCCACTGGACACCCTTCTAACACACACCACATGTAGATGAGTAGTCAGTGGTTGCATTTGGGGCTACCCTCATTTATCTCACTTTTGCAGGTCCTATGAGTGGAGTAGAAGGTCAAGGGAAGGATTCGGGAACTTTTCACCAATATAGTGAGTGATTCTAGGCCAGAAGGTCAGGACGGTATTGCGACATTTAAAATCATATTTTGTGTGATGCTTCTTGTTCTTATTTTAGGGAATTATTGTATAATTTCCATTATGAAATTGTAGTTTGGATGCCCTTCTAATTGTTGTTATTTTGGGACCGGTCCATTTCCGGTAACTTTGCTTTGATATTTGTTGGAACCATTAAGGATTTTAGGTACCTTTAAGATGTATGGTATTTTTAGGATGATGTGTTGGGATTAATCATGGATGATGTGATTTTTTGTTCATATGCTTGGAAGAAGGTGGTAATGTGATAGTGGAGATTAGAATTAGAGATTTGAATTCAATAGGTAATTATGATATGAACGTGTATGTGATAGGTGGAAGATTTCATTTACCATGATAGGGAGTCTCCTTTCTATCATGGTAAAGAGGATTCATTTGGATTGATTATTAATGCTTTTATGTCCAGGTGTGCCTTAAATATCCATTTTAGTTCAAGTTGTTGTGAAATCCTTTATTTGATAAGAATGACTAAAATATACTAAATATATCTTGCGTTGGTACGATTTCGCTTACCTCGTTTCTTTTCTAACATGTATATTCTCTAGATTAAGTCAGCTCTTTTTCTAATCATGGTAGGTCTTATTTGTGATTTAAACCTTCTTTTTCCTATCATGGTTAGACTGTTGAATCTATAATATATAGAAATTATGGAAAACCTTTTCTAACTATGTCAGTCATTTCTATATGTTATTTCCTTTTCCTAACATAGTTATTATCTAACAAATGATTTGATTTGACTCTGAGGGATTTAAAAGGAGATTTATATAGTAAATGTTATATGAAAGACTTTATTATCCATGTTAGACTCTTGGTATTATTGAAATTCTTTTCTAACATGGATTATCTTTTTATAAGATTAAACTCTTTTCTAACTACGATAGGTTTTATTATTTTTTTGGAAGGTTCTTTGCTATCGTAGTTAGACCATAGTAATTGTTTTTTATGGAAACCTTTTTGGAAATTCTTTTCTAACTATGTTAGCTAATTCAGTTAAGTTAATTCTTTTTCCTAATATAGTTAGTTCTTCTGTTTTAAACAATTTTAAGTTTGATGATGGATGGTTAAAAGTGGGTTTAAGGGAGTTAATGTTACAGTTGGTATCATTTTCATGGTATAAGACCTGGAAGGTGTTTTACATGTTTCTTGATGTGTTAACCATGCATTGCACTTGCGTTAGTGGTATTGTAGCAATACATTTTCTGATCCTTTTCCTTTTAAGTTTCTTATTGTATGATTGTTATAGGTGTAACCTCCATCCGTAGGTGGGTGGAGAGTATGGCTTGTATAGGGGATCAAGTGCAGGAGATGAGCAACCTCCAAACCAAGCATATGAGGAGCTAATAGCTCAAATGAGAGAAGAAGTGAGAATTAAGATGGAGCAAAGAGTCACAGCAATGAATGAAGAAAATGAGAGAAAGCTAGCTCAATTGAGAGCCGATTTTCAGGCTCAGGCTAAGAGGGGTGATGAATCAGACAGGTAGGGGGAGTCCTCAAGAGTTAATGATAAGGAGGAATTAGTTTGCCCTCGCCTGGAGGACTTGAGCACTAAGAGGGTATGGAAGAAAATTAATCGTCATCATCCGAAGCCGTTTAGTGCTAGGTATAATCCTTTTAGGACAGAGGCGTGGATTGCAAGATTGGAGACTATATTTGCAGCTGTGGTTTGCAACCCTTATCAGAAAGTAAGGGTTGTTATCCTCCTCTTTGAAGGAGATACGTTGACTTGGTGGCAGAGTGTATCTGGAGATGATTCTTTGATGGCCTGGGATGAGTTTAAGGGCAAATTCTTGGTATATAATGTCCCTCCTTCTCGTAGGAAGGATAAGGAGAACGATTTCTACCATCTCGAGCAAGGTGGGATGTTAGTGGATCAATATATTGCTACCTTTATGGAGTTATCTCGCTATGTTTCTTTTCTGCAGCACCAAGACAACCCTTAGTGGCGTATGGATCAGTTATTTGAGAAGGCCAAACCTAATTTAAGGTTGAAGGTGTATGATAAGGAATGTAAAACTTTTGAGGAGGCTTGTGAGAAACTAAGGATTGCGGATCGCATGATGAGGAAGGCAGATACAGTGATAGCTAAGTATAGTGGAGGCCTAGGTCAGGGCTAGCAGTGTCATGGTAGACATTTTCAGCCTACCCAGAGTAGGCCTTCTTATTCTTTTGGGCCGAATGGGGGTATTAGTAAGAAATTTGGGGCATGCAATAGTAGCAGCTCTAGTGGCTCTGGGAGGAAGAGTCACTCTGGGAGTTATGGCCGTGGTCAGTCAGGTAGCTATGTTCATGGTCAATTTGGCAGCCACAACTAAGGACAGTCCAGTAGTTTTGGGCGCAGCCAGTCAAGTGGGGGTCATCAGGGTTAACCCCTTGGAGATTTGGGTCAGGCAACTTATCGAGAGTCAGTTCAGTCGACATCGAGTGTAGCTGGTCCTTACAGCAAGTGTGGTAAGTACCATCAGGGAGCTTGCTACTATTACATATGATCAAGTACTGCCCAGATGAGGGCTAGAGTATGCAGCAGCCAGCGGCTCAGGCCACTCGCCTAACAGTTTAGGGTTGAGTTTATGCTACATCAGTTGAGGAGGTAGGGATGTCTCCTAATATGATTCGAGGTACGGTCTCTATTCTTGGCCATGATGTTGATGTGATGTTTGATTCTGGTGCTTCGCATTCTTTTACTGCTCTTAATTGTGCTCGAAGGCTTAGTTTTGAGCTATCTGATATGCAATATGATATGCGTGTGTCTACCCCTACGGATGCTATATTTGAGACTGCTTTAGTATGCAAAAATTTGGATTTGTGGTTTGAAGGCCGTGAATCGAAAATTGAGTTGGTTTGTTCGCCCTTGAGGGGAATTGACGTGATTATCAGTATGGATTGGTTAGAGGCAAATAATGTGATCTTGCATTGTAAGAATAAAGTTGTGTCTTATGCTGTGAATTTTCTATCTGTTGAGTTATCAAATGCGCCAATGTTATTATCTACGGCTCGTGTAGAGAGATGAGTGAGAAAAGGCTGTGAGGCCTTTATGGTTTTCTTCTTCATTGAGGTGGAGGGCGAGACCTCGATCGACCAGGTAAATGTAGTTAGAGATTTCCTAGAGGAATCTTCCGATGATGTGCATGGACTCCCTCCAGAAAGGGAAGTAGAGTTTACTATTGAGTTAGAGCCGGGCACGGACCTGATCTCTAAGGCTCCGTATTGAATGACCCCGTCAGAGTTAGTAGAGCTTAAGAAGCATCTTGAGGAACTTCTGGATAAAGGTTTTATCAGGACCAGTGGATCGTACTTGTCCGAGGTTTAGCATATTCGCAAGCGCACGGGTAATCAAAAATAGTATAGAAAATGTTGTCGTTCCAACAGGGATTAAGGCAAAAGTGGATTAATCATCACAATTATGTTATCAAGTAGGTTGAGTGAAAATTTTTTTATTTCGAAATTTCAAAAGTACCTAAAATAAAAATAGCTTGACAAAAAACTAAATTGAAACTTTAAATCAAAACAAAAGGAATCTAGGATTATTTATCCACTTTGTATTTCATGATGCTTAATTGTTCTTTCCCTTATGATAATTAATAATCATTATGTTCTTGTTTGAAGCTTTATCTATTTGAATAACTCTCTTAAGCTTACCCAAACCTTAATTAACTTTAATATGCATAATCTCTTACTACATATTATGTTAATTAGTCTCTATAAACATCCAAATTTAATTTTACAAAACTTGGTTAATGAATATCTCTATCTCATTAACAAACTCTCAATCCCAACTTGGAATTTTCAGACAAGCTTGAATTCAACCTAGTTCAATGCTTAATTAATGCTTTCTCAAGCCACTAATTAGGCGAACAAGCTAACTGTTGGCCACCACTTAGGAGAAATGAAGCACAGGTTAAATTCACAACATACTAATAATTAAACATCAAAAGAAGAAGAAGTTCAAACATCAATCCATATAAAGTTTCAAAATAAACCTAGAACAAATAACTAGCTACTCATAATTTCTCATTCAGAAACCAACATAAGTTCAGAGCTCAGAATCATAATGGAAAGAAGAAAAAAATAAGGGAAGAGAGCACATATACAAATTTTCAAGCTCCAATTTCTCCTTCAAACCTCCAAAGAACAGAGGAAAAAGAAATGTCCTAAGGCCTTCAATCCAACTACCTTCATAGTCCTCTCGTCCTCCTATGAAGGTGGTGGATGAGAATCGCTGGCTTCCCTCTGCTCTCTCTCGCTGTCACTCTCTTTCTCGCTCCCAGAAGACAGTCCAGAAGTTTGATGAGGATGGTGAAGAATAGTGATATGTGCGGCTGCTCTCTATTGAACCCATGAATGCATGAATGCTTTAGGTTTTTTTAATTGCTTTTCCAAAAATGGTGCCGCTTCTTGCTTGTGCCCTTCATTCTCAATTCAAATTGATCTCCTGCTTCATGTGATGCATCATTGTTAAAGTGAAAAGGAAAGGGGTTATATTATTATAAGAAGAAGAAGAAGAACAACAACAACAACAATGGAACGGGCCAGTGATATGCTTCGGGTTTTTTCAATTTTTTTATTCCTTTTTACTATATTCTTTTACCTAATTTTTAATGATTTATTTTTAATTTAAAATTATTATGTTTACCATGAGATCCCCTAAATAATGCACCTATTTGATATCCTATCAAAATCTTAAACAAATTCCTTTCATTTAGCATCAATAGCTCCCCAAATATATCCAAATATGTATCAAATCTAATTAAAAATCGGGAGTCATCATACCCCCATACTTGCATCAAATCTTGTCCTCAAGATTTTAAATTATAAAACAACCAAAGAAAAAAATGGAAGCAATATTTTAATGCAAACATTTTCAAGTTAAATCAATTTTAATCTTTCAAGAATCAAGTCTTCACAAATATCTTCTCTATCTTCGAAAAATGCAAGTGACAAGGCAAATAACTTGACAAAGATAAATAACAATAAGATGCCCCTCATAAGTTAAGTGTTTGCACTCTTCTCACACAATAATTAAGGGCTTGTGTTTCACTCCATTCCACCTATTAAAACTCATCTATCATAAGCTTGTCTATCATCTCAATCTCCACTTTTTAGTCTCATTGCATTCACAAATCAAAAGGACTTTTCAAGGGTTATGATGAATAGGGAAAGATAATGGAATGGATATGCAAATAGAGAAATACTTTAATTAGTGCCAAGCATTGACAAACCTAAAGAATGAAGGAATATCAAACTAAAAAAACATTTTACATTCAAAATTGCAACTTTATTCTTCTTATTTCAAACTCTCTTTTTTTTCACATTCTTATTTCTTTTCTTTATGTATCTCCTTTTTTTTTTCATTTTTTTGTTGCATTTATGTCATACATGTACCTTTTTTTAACTTCTTTTTTTGGAAAAAAAATTTCGTTCACCCTTCTTCTAATTTGCAACTTAGCACTTTTTAAAGTAGTGGGTGAATGAGCAGGAAGAAAAATTGCAACTCAAACAAATGGCTATTTATCGATTATCGGCAATTGAATAAAGTGAAGAAGAAAGATGGTAGTATGCAGCTCTGTATTGATTATCGGCAACTGAATGAAATGACCATCAAGAATAAGTATTCGATGTCAAGGATAGATGATTTGTTGGATCCGTTGGTAGGAGCTTCAGTTTTCTCTAAGATTGATCTTTAGTCTGGGTATCATCAGTTGAGAGTTAGAGCAAAGGATGTCCCTAATACTGCATTCACGATGAGATATGGGCATTATGAGTTCCTGGTGATGCCATTTGGGCTCACCAATGCCCCCGCCGTGTATATGAATTATATATGAATAGAATTTTGCGGTCATATTTAGATAAGTTTGTGGTGGTGTTTATCGATGACATTCTAATATATTCCAGGAGTAAGGAGGAGCATCGAGAGCACTTATATTCTGTCCTGCGGGTTTTAAGAGATCATATGCTTTATGCCAAACTCTCTAAATGTGAGTTTTGGCTCAATAAGGTGAAGTTTCTAGGGCATGTGGTATCTTCTTAGGGAGTTGCAGTTGATCCAAGTAAAGTTGAGGCCGTTTTGTAGCAGGAGTTTCTTAAGTCAGTGGTAGAGGTTAGGCCTTTGTTGGTTTTCCCGGGTATTATCGTCAATTTATTCAGTGATTTTCGCAGATAGCTAGGCCCTTGACTAATTTGGACTTATCGGTGCTAGTCAGCATTTCAGGAGCTTAAGACTCGGTTGACGACCGCACCTTTGTTAACATTGCCGGATCCGAGTCAGCCGTATGAGTTGTATACAGATGCATCCTTGATGGGTTTGGGTTGTGTTTTGATGGAGAATGGTAAGGTTATTGCGTATGCTTCTAGGAAGTTGAGACTCGACTCATGATCTTGAGCTGGGAGTGGTTGTTTTTGCTTTGAAGATTTGGTGGCATTATTTGATAGGGGCATAGCTTAAGGTGTTCAGTGATCATAAGAGTTTGAAGTATCTGAGGGATTAGAAAGAGTTGAATAATATGCAACATTATTGGATGGAGCTTCTTAAGGATTATAAATTTGAAATTAAGTATCATCCGGGTAAAGCAAATGTGGTTGCTAATGCTCTTAGTCGGAAGTCAATGCATGTGTCTGCCTTGAGTGTGGAGGAGCAGCCTTCTTTCAGCATTTGTCGTGTTATTCATGTTAGGGCAGAGAGGTCAATGGCATTTTTGGTAGCAATAGTTGGTCGGTTTGAGTTCTTCGAGGATTTGAGAGTAGCTCAAGATCGAGATGTTCATTTTAAGAAGATTCAGGAAGAGCTTGATAATGGTGCCTATCCGGATTATGATATGGGTGATTCGGGTATTTTGAGATTCAAGAGAAGAGTTTGTGTTCCAGATAATGAAAATATAAAAAAGATCACTCTTGAAGAGGCTCATAGGAGCAATTATGCGATATATCCTGATGTTTCTAAGATGTATAACGATTTAAAAAGAGTTTATTGGTGGCCTAAGATGAAGTCCAATGTGACTCACTTTGTCCTGAAGTATCGGACCTGTCAGAAGATGAAGCTCAAGCATCAAAGGCTAGGTGGCTTGTTGTAGAGTATTGAGGTTCCTCAGTGGAAGTGGGACAGTATTTCGATGGATTTTGTGGTTGGCTTGCCTTTGATTTAGCCTGGTCACGATTCGATTTGGGTTATCGTGGACCGTTTGACCAAGTCTGCCCATTTTTTTTCTGATCAGGATTAATTATCCAATGGCAAGTTTGTTGGATATGCTTAGTTTTGATGATGTCAAATATAGATCTACATATTGTAAGAAAAAAGTTTGTATGAAGTGTTTTATCTCTACCTTGAATATCTATTACTTCATATGAATGTCTTTCATGGATTAGTTAAAAGAATGGGACTATTGTGGCTATTATGAACAATGATATGATCAAGACTGAGTGAGTAAAAGAGTTTAGGCTACCTCAACGTTAAACATGTAAAATCTTATAGGTAACAAATTCTCTATCGCTAGGCCAGAATCTATCGCTAACAAATAAGAGGCTCAGGATAACAATAGCTAATGAAGACTTAGCAATAATCTAAAGAGTCAATATCCCTATCGCTAAGACCTTCATTATCGCTAATGAGTTGAGCTAGTCTAAGCAAGCAAAGAAGAATAGATCACTATCGCTAAGGTCCCATAGAAAACATGGTTAGCTATCGATAGAGGAATGTTTGTTGAAATAATCAGATAGCTAATACATTGTCTGTGAACTGAGCTAATGACCATCGATAGAAAGATACTTGAAATAACAGAATAAGATAATATAGTGTCTTACTAGCGATAATATATTTGGCTATCGATAGAAGAATACATGCTGAATTAACTTAGACAATCAGATAGCATTTATGTTGAGCTAATGCACTAGCGATAACTCCTACTGTGCTTAATATGAATTCTTGTTTAGCTAACAGCTCTAAGTGCAGATTTTACACTGTCAAGCTAGCGATAGCCAAGGGAGATAGTGCTAATGAAAAAGCTGCTGTGCAAGTACAATGTTGCAGGTTAACGTTACTCACAGTCTCCATCTCTCTTAGCTCATCCTCTGCGAGATAAAGTGAAGCAAGAGAAGAAACCTGATTCTCAACGGCTAGTTCCACAAGTCTCCAACGGACAGAAAATTATAAGACCCTATATAAAGACCTGAAGACATCTGAAACAGATGATGCACACACGACGCACAAACACGAGGCGAAACTATGACGAGATGAAAAACAGAAGGCTCTGCACAGACTACACAGAATAACAGTTATATACAAGTGTGCCCAGAAATGAAGAGATAACGATGAATCGAGTGAATTAGAAAAGTAGAGCTAGATCACACGTTGTCCAGATTGATAAGCTCTAGAATTTGTATTTCATCATATATTCTTCTGTACCTCAGTGCGTAACAAAATCTACTTCTTAGAGAGAAGTTAGCATTCATTGTATTCATTCTATCTTAGTAGGTGATACTCAAGATTGGGAGATCTTGAGTGGGAAACAGATTGTATCCTTACAAGTTGTAAGGAGGAACGTTTAGAGGAAGTTTAAAGCTCTGTTGAAAAGGTTGGCAGGTGAACCCGTGTTGTAAAACCTGTGGTAAAGGCTTCACAAGTGCCCGGCTAAACATGCGGTTTGTAAAGGCTTCTCTTATGCCCGATTTAAACAAGATGGTAGTGGATTGAAAATCTAAGGTGGAGCCTGAGGACTGGATGTAGGTCAGGGATAGACCGAACCAGGATAAATCTCTTATTGCATCTCCCCTTCCCTAAGCTCTCATATTTTCAGCATATCTCACTTGCATACATCTTAATGCATTTTACAGTTTGAAATACTCTCAGTGATAAACAGAAAAGGATTTTAAATACTGCTTTCATTGTGACTCTGAGAAGAGATTAATACAAAAAGTTTTATTCTGTCACCCAATTCACCCCCCTCTTGGGTGACAACCAGTATTTACAAAGTTTGGCTCGTTTATATGTTGATAAGATTGTCAAACTTCATGGGATTCCCGAGAGTATTATTTCAGATCGAGATCCGCGGTTCACCTATGAGTTCTGGAGGTCCATTCAGACCTTGGAGGATATGCTCAAGGCATGCACTATTGAGTTGCAGGGCAGTTGGGATAGGCATTTTCCATTGGCAAGATTTGCATATAACAACAGTTATCATTCGAGTATTCAGATGGCGCCTTATGAGGCTCTATATGGTTAGAAGTGCCGGTCACCGATTTGTTGGACGGAGCTTAACAAGAGGGTTAGTATTGGCCCAGATATTGTGGATTAGACGACAGAGAAAATTAAGATGATCCCTCAGCAGTTATTGACTGCCTATAGTCTACAGAAGAGCTAAGCAGATAGACGGCGTAGACCGTTAGAGTTCAGTGTTATGGATCATGTTTTTCTTCGGGTCTCACCGATGACGGGTATTGGGAGGTCCATTAGAGCTAAGAAGCTTACTCCTCGGTTTATGGGTCCATTCGACATTATTGAACGGGTTGGATCAGTAGTGTATCGGCTTGCATTGCCTCCGTAGTTATAGAATCTTCATGATTATTTTCATGTTTCTCAGTTGAAAAAGTATCATCCAGATCCGTCGCATGTGATTGAGCCTGAGGAGGTCGAGTTGAGAGAGAACTTGACATATAGCGCAGAGCCAGTGAGGATTTTGGACGTTAAGGACAAGCAGTTAAGGAATAAGACAATAAGATTGGTCAAGGTATGTTAGAGAGGTATGACTCTAGGGGATGCAACTTGGGAGACCAAGGAGTGCATGCGACGCGATTTTCCTTACCTGTTCGCTGGGTAAGTCTTGATTTTGATTGATTGTACGTGTTGTGTTTGCTTGTTTCATGCTTTCATTAGGTGAATTTTGGGGACAAAATTCCTAAAAGTTGGGGAGAGTTGTAACGTCCTAAAAATTTAATTGAGGATTAGTGGGCTAATTAGGAAGTGATTTATGAGAGATTATGGAATTATGAGAATATTTGAGAAATTTTGAGGATTTTAAATGCTTAGTTTCTCCCTTATTTTAAGGACAATAAATTTGGGAGAGTTATTTGTAGATTCAAAAGAGGTTATTATGGGAGAAAATAATTAAGTGGTTTGGTAGGTAAATTTTTGGAAATGAAAAGGATTTTATAGCTCAAAATAAATATCTTGTTGCGGGCACTCCTAGTTATATAGACCCTGAGTAAGTCCTTCCAATGCTAAATATTTTCTGTCCTCATGTAATAAGAGGAAGAAAAATGATAGCATGAATAAGTTATTCAAAGTACATGTTTGGTTTCATATTGAAAATCACCATCTAATGTAAAAAAACACGCTCTAAGATAAATATTCTTTGTCTTGTAGGTATTATATAACAAACAGATTGACGGAGAAAAGCAATGTTTATAGCTTTAGAGCAGTTCTTTTTGAGATAATCATGGGTCTACCAGTCATATCAAGAAACCATGAGAAAATTCACATAAGTCATTGGGTTAGCTCTGTGGTTGCTAAAGGGGATATCATGGCCATTGTTGACTCAAGGTTAAACGGAGACTTGATAGTAGCTCTACTTGGAGAGCTGTGGAAATGGCAATGAATTGTGTGTCAAGAAACCCTAACAGTAGGCCAACCATAGGTGAGGTAGTGAATGAGCTAAAGGAGTGTTTGGAAATAGAAGCAGCAAGAATCAAACAGAGTGGTGCTGATATAGGAGAATCAGTTATTAGTACCCCTGAATATGATAAGCACAGAGTACTCTCCCTTGGCCAGGTAGTATTTTGCTTCATAATAGAAGTTTGTGAGACTCTTCATGTAGGGTTATATGAAAGGATACAAAGTTTGGGTGAAACTCAGAAGTTGTTGTTGTATGACTATATCACTAAAACCTAGATTTAATATTGGTTAATAATTATGAGTTTGCTATGCAACTAAGTTATCAATGCTTCTTATTCATTACTCTCTCATTCCCTATATATAAGAAGTCTTTTTAATTGAATTGTGGCGTTCTAAAAAACTATAAAAAATTAGTTAAATGAAATAAATGTGTTGATAATATTCTCTTTTTTCTAAAATTGTTCATATTCATGAATGAGTTAGAGTAAGCAATAAAAAAAATGATGGAAGAAAATGTAGGAAAGAATTTGATGAATGGGTAACATTAAAATAGGTAAAAATGAATGTATTACTTAGACAAACTCAAAAATGACCTTGTAAAAAGAGACAAGTCCATTCAAAATATATAACCTTATAAAAAGGGATGGTATGTATGCCATATATCAATGTAATCGCATATTTTGATGAATGAATATTAATTAATATTATCAATCTTATGTTGAAACTATCTGAATGTGTGAATGCAATTCTCTTCTGATTTCTCCGTAAATTACGTTGGTGATTTAAAGATTTTGACATTTCACAGGATATATCATTTGCATATTCTTTTAGTTATCTTCAGTGGCTTTGGTGTTTTGATCAATTATTGGCTTAGAAAAGGGAAGAATCCAAGCTATTATGTGTGCTTCAGTAGTGAAAAAGAGCTAACAACTAAAAAAAAGATCTTAACTTTGAGCTCTTATTCAGGCCCCAATAAGGAAAAGCTACCATTAAACTCTTGTTTAATGTTTATGATATTGAATTAGAACCAAGCTTCTTGTGCAATTCGATCGCCTCATTAATTTAACCAATAAAAAAATCTGATAATATTAAAAATGCAAAATAGAATGCCGACCACCAAATCACATTGGCCATATGGTGGTGGGAACTTTCATCCCTCAAGTAGTTGGTGGTTGGATTATCCACTTTTTGAATCCAATAATGTCTTGCAAGGGATCGTGGGCTCTTAGCCCATGCAGATTCTTCTAACTTCTATAAACACATGGTTCATTTCTAAGTATCACCAATTATATAGTTTTTTATCGTCAAATTTAGATGTTTTAGGCCACCCTATAACCCGGTGGCATAAAAGCTCCTCTATAAGCGGTAGATCATGGGAGGGTTTGATCCTACTTTTAACCAAGGCTATCAGTGCTTCCCACTCTAATTCCAAAAACACACACACACACACACACAGAGCTCATTAGGTGCTTTATATAGTTTGATGGTTTTGCTGGTTTTCCCTCAATGTTGGTTGTAAGAGCCATATTTGTTTTCTTATTGAAATCGTATTCTTGAAACCTTGTATTTTTTTTACCATCTTCATATTTTTCTGCACAGGGATCCCTATCTCACTTTGCAAGATTTTTCCTGCTACCGGTATTTATGACCCATCATCTTGCAAGTAATACCTACTCCTCGTGTTCTAAATATTAGACCTAGTTTATAAGTGGATTTCGGTCCTACATATATAAGGCCTTTTTTCTATTGTATGTCTTATACTTGTCATTTTTTTAAACTAATTTTCTTGACTTATAAACTGATATTAATCTATTATGCACAAAAATATTTCAGAGAGATATTTACGTAGCTTCCTTAACCTCCCCAAATTAGATAAACGGTTCTTATATTTGGAATTAGATGGAGTATTATATAGGGATGCGAGTTGAAGAATTGACTTTGATTCATCATACAGTAAATTGCTAAGAAAATTGGAAAGTCGGACACTTGTGGCAGGACACCATTTTTTTCCTCGGCGCCAGGGGCGCCAAGGTTTTGTTGTCGGGGGCAGGGCTCCGTGCGCTGTGGCCCTTTCGCGACTGGGATCTTCTGCCAACCAGTCCACGGGTCTCGGCTTCTAAAGATTTATATGTGTCGGCTTCTAAATATAAAATCACTTTAACTTTTTTTTACAGAGATTGAGGATATAAAATAATTCACTTTAAATTTTTTATGCTTATCTTTTTTTTAAAAAAACTAATTTACTTTACTTATTAAGATCCATTTTTGCCCCTTAAGTAACCGCAAAAGACACTGAGTATCCGGAAGTAACTTGAGGAGTATTTTTGCTTAGGAAGTGTCCAAATGATAGCAAATTTACCCACACCGTTTAAAATGTTAACTTTGACCGTTAAATCCTACTTTTTGACCAACCAATACTGATGTGGCTCTGTTACCATATAAATGTCATCATTTGAAAGGCTATTTTCCCCCGAAAGTAACCATCAAGAAGCGTTTGTGCCCTGAAAGTATTCGAATAGTAGAAATTTTGTTTGGACCATTATTCAAAGTTTAGTTTGATCGTTAAATGACACGTGAAACTCTACATTACACCCAATAATACATCTCATCACACACCTCATCACCACAAGTTTCTATACAATGAACGATGATTGAAGAGAATCAAATTATAGGATTGTATAAAATTGACATTTTTATTATTTAAAAAATAATATGAATGAAATAATTGGTTTTTGTCCATTTTTGTCGTTTCTGGTAGTGAGAAAGGAAGATGATGAAATGAAGCTAGTTTGTGTAGAGAAGGGGGAGGGGTAGGGTAGGTGATGCTTTTATTTTTTCTTTTTTTATTCTTTTAATATTTTTTAGATGTAATTTAAATGACTTATGGTGATGAGGTGTGTGATGATATGGATTATTGGGTGCAATGTGTGTCATTTAACGGTCAAACTTAACTTTGAATAACGGTCTTGACAAATTTGCTATGATTTGGACACTTCCAAGACAAAAGCTCTCTTTGGTGTTTACTTCCAGGGCAAAAATGCTCCTTGATGGTTACTTCCAGGAAAAAATGGAGCTTGCAATGATGACCTGTGTAACAACAACAACCAAGCCTTATCCCACTAAGTGAGGTCGGCTACATGGATCACACGACTCCATTGTGCTTTATCAACAACCAAATCCTTAGATATATTATTCACTAAAAGATCTCGCTCTACAACTTCCCCGAGTGTACGCCTGGGTGTCCCTCTTCCTCTCTTAATCTGATTCTAGATTGTTTGATCTACCCTCCTTACTGGCGCATCTAATGGCCTTCTTTGTACATGTCCAAACCACCTTAAACGATTTTCTACCATTTTCTTACTGATAGGTGCCACTCCAACTCGATCGCTTATATGGTTATTCTTAATCCTATCCTTTATTGTATGATCTCACATCCATCTCAACATCCTCATTTCAGCTACTCACATTTTATGTTCATGTTGTCCCTTCAAAGCCCAACATTCACTACCATATAAAACTGCTAGTCTTATAGCAGTGTGATAAAATTTCCCTTTTATCTTATGAGGTACTTTCCGGTCGCAGATAACTCTAGTAGATTTCCTCCACTTATCAATCCCAATATCTTGTCGTATAATTGATCCCAAGTACTTAAACATTGTCACTTGAGGGATTGATTGATCTCCCAGTTTAACTTCCAAATTACCTCTAAGTTGTCTATTTGCAAAACTGCAATGTATATATTCTGTCTTACTCCTACTTAGACAGAAACCCTTAAGACTCCAGAGTGTTTCTCTATATCTCTAATTTATCGTTAATCTCCTCTCTTGATTCAGCTAAAATGACTATATCATCAGCAAAAAGTATGCACTTAGGGACCTCTTCTTCGATAGGCTCAGTTAGAACATCGACTACTAAGTTAAACAGATATGGACTCAAAGATGATCCCCGATGTAGGCCAATTCCTATAGGGAAGTCTTTTGTCTCACCTCCCGAAGTTCTAACTTTAGTCAACACACCATCATACGTATCCTGTATAACTCTAATATATGCAACACACATTCCTTTCTTTTCCAAGGCTTTCCAAAGTAAATCTCTTGGTACATGATCATAAGCCTTTTCTAAGTCAATAAAAACAATATGTAAGTCTCTTCTTCTACTTTGATACTTTTCCATCATTCCTCTTAGTAGATATATCGCCTTTATTATGGATCTTCCTGGCATGAACCCGAACTGTCTCTCAGAAATACTAGTCTTTAATCTTAACCTATGCTCAATCACCTTTTCCCATAATTTCATTGTATGACTCATAAGTTTAATTCCCCTATAATTAGCACAATTTTGTATATCGCCTTTATTTTTTTAAATAGGAACTAAAGTAATTTTTCTCCAATATCAGGCATCTTTTTGGACCGTAAAATCTCGTTAAACAATTTAGATAATCACAACACACCCTCTTCACCTAAACATTTCCAAACCCAATCGGTATACCATCTGGTCCAACATCTTTACCATTCTCTATTTTCTTAAGAGCTTCCCTAACCTCCCCAACTTTAATTCTACGATGAAACGACCTATTAAGTCCATTTTCACTAATTGTCAACTCCCCCAACTCACAAGGCGAACTTTCACCTCCATCATTGAATAACTTAGAAAAGTAAGCCTCCCATATATTCTTAATATCTCAATCAGTAACCAAAACTTTACCTTCCTCATCCTTTATACAACTTACTTGATCCAAATCTCTCGACTTTCTTTCCTTAATCTTTGCAATTTTGTAAATCTTTTGTTCCCCAATCTTAGTCCCTAACTCCTTATAAAATCCCTCATATGCTTTAGCATGAGCTTCACTCACTGCCTTCTTAGTCTTCTTTTTAGCCAAGCGGTACTTTTTCCAATTTTCAGCATTATTACACAAGTATATGGCTTTAAAACAATTATTCTTATTTGGGACCTTTTCTTGGACATCCTCGTCCCACCACTAAGTCTCCTTATCTCGTGGTCCAAAACATTTTGATTCTCCTAAGATTGCTTTAGCGACCCTTTTAACCTTCTTAGCCAAATTAGTGCACATGATGTTAGCATTTTTTTGCGGCTCCCACACACCTTCCTCCAATAGATTTCTCTTAAAAGTCTCTCTCTTCTTCCCCTTTAACTGCCACCACTTGATCTTTCGGTTTAAGACTTCTCGGTGCTTTCGTTTTATACTTTTAATTCACATATCAAGAACTAATAGTCTATGTTGTGTAGTCTCCCCATGCCCAGGAATCACTTTGCAATTAGTGCATAATCTTCTATTCCTTACCAAAAAGCATGTATTAACAATCTTAAGGTCATATGCTAAGGAAAAATCTATAATAGCCTGCCCTTCATTATTCAACTCCCCAAAACCAAAACCACCATGCGCCCTTACATGTGGTCCCACCTCTTTCCCAACATGTCCATTAAGGTCTCCCCCAATAAAAATTTTCTCAATTATCGGTATACCTTGTATCAACCTCTCAATATCAGCCCAAAACTTTTCCTTAAGATGTGATTCTGCCCCTACTTAAGATGCATATGCGCTAATAATGTTTATTGCATCCTTTCCCACAATTACTTTCACAGATATGATTCGGTCCTAAATCCGCTTAACTTCCACTACATTCTTCCTCCATTCTTTATTAGCAATGATACCAACCCCATTCTTCTCATTTACCTATTTTGTGTACCAAAGTTTGGCACCATTAACTTTGATTTCTCTAGCTCCCTCTCCAGCCCATCTAGTTTCCTGCAAGCATAATATATTAATCCTACCATCACTCATTACTTGTGCCACCTCAAAACGCTTCCCATTTAGCATCCCAATGTTCTAAGAACCAAATCTAATCCTACTCTCATGAACTAACTTCTTTAGCTGCCTCTGTCCATTAGAGTGTGGTAGACCTTGCTCATTTAACACTGCATTCGGGTAAGGATGCAGCAGTCCTTGTTCATTTAACATCTAGTTTCCTGCAAGCATAATATATTAATCCTACCATCACTCATTACTTGTGCCACCTCAAAACGCATCCCATTTAGCATCCCAGTGTTCTAAGAACCAAATCTAATCCTACTCTCATGAACTAACTTCTTTAGCTGCCTCTGTCCATTAGAGTGTGGTAGCCCTTGCTCATTTAACATTGCATTTGGGTAAGGATGCAGCATCTCTTGCTTTCTTATCACTGTACTCGAGCCATACATCGCGTTACAACTAGGCAACGACCTAACGGGTAGCCCTTGCTCTCTTAACACTGCATTCGGGCGAGGATGCAGCGGCTCTTACTCTCTTCTCACTGTAATTGAGCCATACAACACGTTGCTTACAGGCAACGACCTAATATTCACATAATTTCTTCGTTGATCCATGTTCATGAGATTCGACAAGGTTTTTACGCTGGCTGTCAGGGCCTAACACAATCCTCCTCCTTTACATGGGCTTGGGACCGGCTATAAACATAGGCGGAGTTAATGATGACCTATGTAACATCTCAAAAATTTTATTGAGGATTGTAATAATTTAAAGTGTGATTTTGAGATTAATTAATGAGATTGGAGAGTTTTATAATTAAAATTTTGGAAATTTTATTGATGTTTTTAAAGGCTTATCCCTTAATTTGGGAAGGTAAGAGTTAGAGAAATCATTTTTAGGCTCAAAAGAGATTTTGGTGGGAGGAAATTCTTAACTTGAAATAGGAAAAATTTTTAGAAACTGAAAGGGGGATTTTATCTCAAAAAATATATCTTATTTTGGGATCTAAGGCCTTATTAGTCCCTTCAATATATACCTACATATTTTTATTAATTTATTTCATTTTTCCCCTTTCTTCCTATTCCTTTCCTTCCTTCCCCTGATCGAAACATCATCACCATGAGCGCTTCTTTAAAAGAGAAAGAAAGAGCATGAGCGGAGCGGAGTGGAGTGAGGGGCGGAGCCGCTATTGCCGGTAAGGGTGCCCACCAACCCTCATATCTTTTCCTTTCTTCCTTCCTTCACTCGGCCATAGTCATTGCGAGAGAGAGTGGGGAGACTTTTGGGAGATGTTGGCTGATGGGGGCTGATCTGGGTGTTTTCCGACGGCTTAAGAGGCGATTTGAAGCCCTATAATTCCTAAGCATGACTTGTGTCGAGTTGAGCAGGGAAAATTCTTCTATTGCGGTAACGCTTAGTAACTTGTTTCAAGGTAACCACTTTCCTTGTTCTCTAGGTGTACGCATTGTTGGTAAGAGATTTCGAATTCTCTTTCAACTATGGGTTTTCTAGATTATGGTGGTATATGCGTTATATGATTTCAACTATTTATTTTGGTATAAAATGTCATGTGAGATTCTTACTATGAGTTATGGAATATTGGAGAGGCCAAGTTAAGATGCATGCTTGGTTATGATGCATATGTTGTTGTGGTAGTTAGCATCAATGCACTATTTATTTCCGCCATCATGTGATGAGGTATAATGTTAGCCCACATGGACTAATTACTCTGGATCAGTGTACTGGATATGAGCTAGAACCCCATCGAGTACTACCCCATCGAGTACTACCCACCTTTGGTGTACTGGGTATAGGCTAGAACCTCATCAAGTACTACCCCTTTGTGGTTCTAGGTATGGGCTAAAACCTATCGAGTTCCACTTCTTTGTTGTTCTGGGTATGAGATAGGATCCTGTTGAGTTCATCTTTTGTCCACCTAGTGGTAGGGGACAAACCATAACGCGAACATTCTGATGGTTGTTCATACATGTTTATGGTATTATGCATATTCTTGGTATTTGAATTGTTCATACATGTTTCGATTACAGTATATTGTATAGTTTCCCACATTAATATCTTACTAGCACACACTCACACATAGGATAAATAGGGAAGAATAAGCATTACTGAGGTATCTTCTCACCTTGGTTGCTCACTCCTTACAAGTGCTAGCCCAACTATAGATTCTCAGGGAAAGGAGAAAGCTTCTACTCACTAAGACCTAGTGAGATTCTTGTTTGGCCTATGCGGAGTTTGTATATTACCACACATACTTAGGCTTGCATTGCTTCTGCTTATTTTGATCAGCTATTTACTTATTGGATAACTGTTTTAAATGTTATACTTGTCATACTCTTGACTAAATGGTGGTCATATTATTTTCTTGGGACTGGTCCATTTCTTGCATTATAGGCCTGAGGCCTTCTAGTTCTGCTGAGTTTGATATTATTGACTTGCATTGTTGGGATGAATTTGATTTATGTCAAGTTGAGAAATTATGGATGTTGTTGGTAGATCGTTTTGAAGAGTTGTTGGATGAATTTCCTGATGATTGATGGTATGATGGGTGAATTTTGGAGGCCATGGGTTATTTTGGAGATCTTGAATGGAGTTTATTGTTGGTTTTGGATGTTTTAAATGAAAATTTTATGTGAAGTGTGGTTTTATGTGGATTTATTTGAAGTGTGGTTGATTGTTGATAGATTTATCTGAAGTGTGGTTTTATGTGGAGGATGAAAGGGAAAATTTTGTGACGTATGTAACACCCCAAATTTTAGAAATAGAAAATAAGGAATTATTTGAAATTTTAGAATATTACTTAAACATTAAAAGTATTGAAAAATAAATTTATAATATTTAGGTGTTTTTAATAATTTTAAGGCTTATTTTCTCTAAGAAATAAAGAGAAATAATTAGGAGTTGAAACTTAAGTTGGAGAAAAAGGATAATAAGGATGTAGTTGGGATCTTAGAAAGGTACTTAGAAATTAAAAAGCTTTATAAATAAATTTATGAGGTCAAATATATTTTTAATAATTTTTAAAGTTTATTTTCTCTATTAGTTACGAGAAAATAGTTAGGAGATAAATTTCAATAAGGGAATATTTAGAATCTTGGGGTATTGGTTATTAATTAAAAAGTCTTATAAATAAATTTAGAAATTTAAGCATATCTAGAGAAATTATTTTGGGGACAGATTTAGGTATAATTCTAAATGATAATGGTAAATAAAATTATGATTTGAGAGAGAAATGGAAAAAAGGAAATGAAAAAGACAATATCTGCCCCTAGTTAAAAATATCTTCAATTATAAAGGAAAGGGCAAGATAGTAAAATACCCATAAAAACAAAATATCACATTCCTCATTAAATATTAACCACACACGTGTCTATTCTTATCCCTCTCTATTTTCTTTTTCTTCCCTCTGCCTCCCAAATGAAAGACACGTATATACACAATTGAAAAAAATATATATATATTCCCTCTCACCCGAAATACACACACACATCACACTTTTCCTCTGTTCCTCAACTTCCTCACTCTCCCTCTCGTGCTCTCTGTTCCCTCTGTTCCTTGCGTCTGTAATCGACGACCAGCGGCGGACGGCGGCCGGAATCGCGACGGGAAGACGGCGGACGTTCAAGGAAAGTTGGAATAGCTATGGGTAAGCCTACTTCCCTCTGATTTCTTCCCTTCCTGGTCTGAATGGAGTGAGGCGTTGTGGGGGTTCAATTCGAGTTCTGGATCCTAGGAGTTGTTGAACCCATCAAAATGACTCTTAGGCTTCGTTCTTGACGATATGAGTAGTGATTTTGAGTGATGTGTTGAGGTAGGATGATTTCATTTGGAAAGCCCCAAATTTTATCTCTGTGCCGCACGATTTCTGGGGGGGGTTTCTTGAGTTAAAAATCGATGGAAAATTTGATTTAATATGGTAGGGAGTGAAATATAATTGATACTGAGAGTTATATGTTACATTTTGATGAATTTTGATTTTTATGTCTCTGTGGTCCGATTTCTTCATTTGCTAGAAGAATTTCTGTCTTTCTTCTATGGTTTTGATTTTCAATATGATGGAAGGAAGATGAAGTTGATGTTTGGTGATGTATGGCTAATCCCTGGTAGCATGTAAATTTTGCTGAGTTTTGGAAGTTCTTCCCGTGTTTCTTGTTCGTTCGGGTGTAGCTAAAAAGGGAGAAAAGGAGTTGATTGGTATTAAGTTTGAATTGAAATGTTGTTCTGGGCAGTTGAGTACTATGTTCCGAATTAGGAAGAATTTCTGTTTTCCTGGGCATGTGTTTACCGGGTTGTAAGGGAGATGAATTGTAATGTATGATTATTGCTTAGTGGTTCGAATTTTTCCCTCTCATTAGCAGGAATTATTGTTCTTTCTCTTTTGTGATTTTTGTTCTTGGGATATTTTTCTTTTCTGCTCTGCTTGTGCTGGCTGACAGTTTAGTGGGAAAAAAAAAGGGGGAAATTTTGGATGTTTAATTCAGAAGGAACAATGGATTAAGTTTATGATTGGGGGATGGATTGAATAAAAGGAGTAGGCAGTGTTTTGATATTTGGTTGTAAGTTTTAGGTGCTAAAACTCTAATTCTTGGTTGGTGGTTTTGGATTTGAGAGTTCCCTGTTTGATTTATGGTTTATTATTTCTTAATTTGAACCGAGATGTTTTCAGGATTAAAGGGAATATATATATTGAAACGGTTAGACATATTAAGTCAACAATGAAGCCCAAGGATTTGAGAAACTAATAGAGATGATTTATGGTTATAATTTGATTTTAGTTGCAACTTACGAATTAGAATCTTTGTACTCAGTTTCTAAATGTAGTCATAGGAGAATAGAATTACTTCTAAACTTCAAATCATAATACTCTTCTTTTTGTTTTTCTCTTACTATGATTAAGCTTTAATTTTTTTTCAATAGAAGTTTCGACTAGAGTAAAATTACTTATTAAAGCTTATATGGTTGACTTATAAGAAGCACTGAAAGTAGGAGGGCATAATGATTTAATTATGGTCTTACGTCTCTTGATTCCTTTCTACGTACTGAATAGCATCTGGTCTTTACAAGGATGTGGTATAAGCAATCAAAGCTATGATTAAAGACTATATAGGATCTCTTGCTCTGTTTATGAATGGTTAAGGTATAATCTATGGACAATTTGCTACGATATTTCAATATTGATTAAGATTGGTATATTAAGTTTGAAGTGTAGATGACATTTGGGAATAGTATGATGAGATATTCTAGTTTGTGTTGAAGCTTAGTTTAAGATTTGAAAGCTCTTTATGGGTGACTGTTCCAATGGATTTCTCATAAAGTCTAAAGTTTAGTTTAATTGTTAGTATAGGATTTAGTTTATTTAAAGGTTAATTTGGGATGAATGATTGGTTTGGGTCATTGAGCTAATTAAGTCTGCTTCTAAATGTTCTTAGTTGTTTGAGGATGGTGTGAAATAAAATGGGTGATTTTAAATAAGAGTGAGATTTAGGGGAAAATGTGTTTTGAATAATTATGTTAATTTTGTTTGAAGCTTTGAATGTTGGTCTGTATCGAACTAAAATAGTGTTGAGATGATTATGGAAATAATTAGAGTCTGGTTGGTAATAATTCTGAAATAGAGATTTGAATTTTAAATATTTGGATTCAAATATATCCAAGTTGATTAATCTGATATTAATGACTGTTGGGAAGTTCTTAAATTGTTAATCAAGTGTCTTAAGATAGTTACATGCATTAACTTTAATTTCTACCACATTGTTTCAATTCATGGCTTCTTTAACTCTTCCTATCTTGTTTTTTGAGGTGATGCATTTATTTCTTCACTTTAGAAGCTTAAAAAAAAATATTAGGAAAGATTAATCAGAATAGATTAATTAAAGTGACCTCTCGACCTTAAATGGTCAGGCTAATTATAATAAGTTAAGTTGTAAGTAAATTATTAAAATAATCTTGGACAATGATAGCTCTAAAATGACTATGGACAAAACATAATTTGTCAAGAAAATAAGTCTTGGGTAGTATTAATTAATTAGGATTCGAGAGAGACGCTGAATAATTACAAAGAAGTATAGACATTAATTTATTATTTATATATTATATGTCAATAGGTCTCAATAGTAACATAAGTTGAAAGGACCAGTGGAACGGAAATGAGCAGATAAGGACTACGCTTGGAGTTCAGGTAGCAGTTTATTTCAGTAACAATAAATTAAATTGCATGTATCATTTTGTAATTTCTGTTGCATATTGTTGGTAAGTTTTTATTCCTCAGAGGGAGTACTCCAGGCTTAGGTGGGTCGCTCCCCCTTTGCCAAACCAGTTAGTTATGGCCTTAAGTGCTATAACAAGAAATCCTGCAGGTAGAGCCTCCACTTGTTAACGAAAATATTGTTATCAGTGGTTGGTAGGTGCGGATCGCACATAGATTAATAGGGATATAACTATCATCATTTGGGCAGTTTTATGAAATGTATACATGACAATATACATGCATGAGAATAAAGGTTAATGAGATAAACTGCATTGAACTGCTGTTTTCAGAGAAGCTGGAGGATAGTAAGATAGCTGAGATAAGGCGGAAGTGCTGGAAGAAGATTAGACAAAGAAATTAGAATTATAAATTGAAAAATAAGGTAGTTGAATATTTTAGTAATGCCATTTGTATATGTTGTAAAATTAAATTATTAAAGGTATAGTAGAAAGCATAGATATTATAGTTGTATAAATTTTATAAAGGAACTTAAATTCCCTAAACGCTATAAATTAAGAATAAATACCCTGAGAAGGTTAGCGTACCTTTAATTGTTTTATTAACCACTTTATTTTATAAGAGTTTTAAGTTACTCCAATTTGTCCGGAAAGCCCATTCCAACTGTCAGAAAGTTGGGATAATGTTTAAAAGAAAAAGTTTTAAATTTTGCCGTATTTTTGGGCTTCCGATATTGAAAAGTGGTTATAATTCAATTAAAATCGCTATAATATAGTAGAAAATTTTAGGGTATTACAACGTACGTTATTTTCAATTACTATGATAGGTTCTTCCTTTTTTTTTATCATAGTATGCTTTGAAAGGTTTATCAATAGTTTTGTTTAACTATGTTAGTTAGTAGAAACATATTCTAAAATAGTTAAACTTGCAATTACTTGTGCAATTTTAATATTCATGGTAGGTGCTTCCTTTTCTAACATGAATTAATTGATTTTATGGTTTGACTTTTAATATCCATGTTAGTCTTTTGATTTAACAAAACCCTTTTCTAACATGGATTAACTTATTTAATTAGTTGAATTATTGTTATCCATGTTAGCCTTCTATCTAGTTGAACTCTTTTCTTACATGAATAAATTGGTTTTCTTGGTTGGATTTTTCTTAACCATGTTAGCGTTTGTAAATTAGATCAAGGGTTACATGTCATATTTGCTCGGAAAATGTGTAAGGTGTATCATATTTGCTCTGGAAGTATTTTTTGGTCTAATTTTGCCCCGAAAGTGTGCAAGATGTATCATATTCGCCATTTACCGTTAAAAAACTCACGCTGACTATTAAATAGTTGACTGTTAATATTTTAATGATAAAGGGCGAATATGATACACCTTGTCCACTTTTAGAGCAAAATTGGACCAAAAAATACTTCCGCGTAGATATGATACACCTTGCACACTTTTAGAGCAAATATGACCTTTAATCCATTAGATAAATGCTTTTCTAATAACATGGATTCCCTCTTAAATTAAGAAAACATTTTCCTAACTATGATAGGACCTTATAATATTATAGAAACTTTCCTTCTATCATAACTAGCCAAATTCGATTTGAGTTCAAAGGAATTTATGTAAGAGCTTATTCTAATTATGTTAGCCCACTTTATTAGATAAACTCCTTTTCCTAACATAGTTAATCTTAATTAAATCTTGTTTACGTTAGGGTTAGTGGTTAATTAAAGGGATTTAGAAAACGAATGTTACAATATGTATATGTTGACAAAGTCACATCAGTATCGGTGGGTCAAAAAATAGAATCTAACGATCAAAGTTCATGTTTTAAATGGTGGGGCAAATTTGCTATAATTTGGACACTTTCCGGGCAAAAATGCTCTTCAAATTACTTCCGGATATTTAACGCTCCTTTGCGGTTACTTCTAAATAAAAAATGAACCCTAACCCTATAAATTAACATATAGTCTAATTACAAATAATATATGTTATAATTAATGGGTCTATTTGGCTACCTTAATTTTGGCAAAAAAAGTCAACTTGATATTATATCCAAGCTCGGGGTGAGTATTCAGAAACTTTGACTTCATCTTAGGTATCATGCTGGCCCATCCCAAGCTGCCGGCAAGAATTTGTGTCCATGAACTTTGAACTGCAAATTATTGTCCAAGTCCAAGGAATTTATTTGTTCCTTATCAAAATCAGAAATTGATCTTTCTACCAGTAGGTTAAAATATTTGCAGGTCCCTCCGTTTCATGAAAAGTTCTTTAGACCAAAAGTAGAGTCAATAGACTGGAACAAACAAGAAGTCAAGAAGGTAGGAAGGAAGAACAAAGGACTTGAGTAGGATTGAATCCATGGCTTTTCATCAATAAAATGAGTTGTACGATATAAGATTATTTTTCGTGCTTAACCAAAGTTGGACTTTCTATCTTAAGATTAGTGTCATCATCTAATGAATTGATTTGTTCCAACTTAAAAAAAATAAGAAAATGGACTCTTCATGTAAGTTAAGTTAGAATACTTGCAATTTCCAGGGATAAGGAAACTTTCGGATTATTGAAACTATCACTTTCTTTCAATAAGAAAATGGAGGTTTGAAAGAAGAGAAGCATTTTAAAATAATTGAATTTTTATTAAATTGTTTCATGCATCCTACCAATGAATCAGTTGCGTAAAATTGGGTTAATAAAATCTTTGATCCCTCAAGGTTGAGTTCTAATTTTAGTTTTGGCCCCACAAGTTTCAAATACGAATTTTTGGTCCCTCATGCTTCATTTTGTTTAAAATATTGGTTCCTATAAGTTAATAAAACCTAGACCATTTTTCCTCTAAAAAGACCAAAGCCTCTTGTTTAAAATTTAAGGAATCAAAACCAAAATGAATGCAAACTTTAAGGACCAAAGATTATAGTAACTCTATATAATTATATATATTGACATTAAAGTTTGAAACTAACCCTTGCTAATTTTTTTCCCTTTTGAACAAAAAAGTAGGTAAAGAAGTACATAAAATGATAGGGTTGTTCAAAATGTCCTAGTCCCGGCTGTCTTGGTCCTATCTCGAACCTGTTGGGATCGGAATTTATGGGGATCAACCAAATCTGGTACCAGGACCTATGGAACCAGAGCCAAATTAGAACTAAGACGATACCGGGATACGGTCACATCTCCGGGATTTCCGGTCTTGGTCCTAATACCATAAATGTAATTACTTTATTAAAATTTTCTCCCAACCTAAATATTTTTTCATGTATTAACTTTTTTAATTAACTTTTTCACAATAAAAAAAAAATTGGTTTCTTCCTTTACCTTTTTTAATTAGTTTTTATTGAGGTTGCTGTCTTGTTCAATTATTAATATTTTCACGATTTTAGAAGTAGTTAAAAGGATTTGTTGGACAAGATGATTGTTGAATGATTAATCTTTTGTTTACATATAAGTATATATGTGATGATAAAAAAAAGTTAAGTATACCATATTAATAGTAACCAAGACATAAATATATGTAGTTGCTTCATTTTTTTTTATGGCCAATAGGATTGTGTCCAAGAAAATTGGAATTTTTATGTCGCAGTCCCCGTCCCGACAGGACTGGGACACAAATGTCATCCCTCCTTATTCCAGTACTAGGACTAGGGATAGATGTGTCCTAGTCTTGGTTATTTGAACAACCCTATTGGCCGACTAAAACAAATAAGAGGTAATGAACACTGGAAAAGCCTCTCCGATCTTACCTTTTCCTACATTGCTGAATTTGCTTCCCACCTACGTTCGATAATTGATAAGTCACTCTTGATCAATCTTTGAATTCTTTCTATTATATTAAAAAGTTTTATCTGTATAAAAAAAGTTTTATTAGAAAAAAAATGCATTGAACCTGCTTTCAGCTTTGTGTTGGAAACTTTTATATTTATCAAAATTACACAATGAATAGGAAGCATGGACAAGAGATATGGCATTCACTTATACAAATCTTGCAGGAATGAACAGTATAACCAATGTTTCAAAAGCCGAATTGGACGTGGAATCAGAAAATCCAGCGGTTCACGGTTGCTTTAGTCCAATCGGTTAGACCAATGGCCGAATTGTTGACCAAGTCAAAATTCACGAGTGTCCGGCAGTATTTCTTGTATAAGTAATCACAATGTCGCTTACATTCTTGTCTTCATCAGCAGAAAGTTATGGGAATGCCAAAGAGCTTTTTCTGCTCTCTTGTAGGTTGTCTGATTTTTGCAGTTCTGGTTCAATCACAGGATCAATCAGGTAAGTTTCCACCAAAAAAAAAACACTTAATTACATTGATTACTATTTAACAAGAACTAACCTTTTGCCACTATGCTTCAGGATTTATAAGCATAGCTTGTGGGATACCTGCTAAACATTCCTTCACAGAGGAGACAACAGGCATAAACTACATATCAGATGAAAGGTTCATAAACTCTGGAGTGAGTAACTCCATAACTAGTGATCTTCAAAGTGAGCATCAACAGCAAGTCTGGAACCTCAGAAGCTTTCCTCAAGGAACAAGAAACTGTTACAGAGTAAACATCACAAGTGGCTCTAAATATCTCATCAGGGCCACTTTTCTGTATGGGAATTATGATGGCCAGAATTATTTGCCAAGTTTTGATCTTCACCTTGGGCCTAACTTTTGGCAAACAGTGAAAATAACCAATGCATCATTTGGTGTAAACCCTGAGATCATACATGTTCCATCACTAGATTACATTCAAATCTGTTTGGTTGACACAGGCTCTGGAACCCCATTTATCTCTGCTATAGAATTGAGGACTCTGAAGAATGATAGTTATGTTACTCAATCAGGATTCTTGTCCCTTTTCATGAGGTTGGATTTAGGCTCAACCAGCAGCAAATCATACAGGTAAAATGTTTGGTTTCATTGAACATGATACTATTATATAAAATTAGTTTTTCAAGGCTAAAAGGTGCTCTTTTAAGAGACACTAAGCAATTATTTTTATTCCCAAAATCCATTGTCTAACTAGCTTTTACAATGAAGGCGATTTTTACACACAGAGGAAAGATTATACTTGCCATCCTTCACTTCACCTTTACATCAAAAAAGAATTCTGTATATCTGATAAGAGAATATGACTTTGACACAGATATAGTCATGATGTTTATGATCGCTTCTGGTCAGCTCCTGCCCACAACCAGGCCTGGACGCAAATAAGTAGTGCTTCAGTTACTGCAGATTCCTTGGGTCAAAATGATTACAAGCCACCAGCCATTGTTATGAGTAATGCAGCCACACCAATAAATGAAAGTGCTTCCATGTTATTGTGGTGGGAGCCCCAAAATGCATCAGACCAATTCTATGGGTACTTGCATTTTGTTGAGCTTCAAGTGTTAGAGAAGAATCAGACAAGATCATTCGACATTATCATCAATGGCCATCTCGCTTGTAATAATGTTGTACCTAGGTACGGATTCATAGATACTGTATTCAGCACTAAAGCTACCAGTGGAGAAAAAATAGAGATTTTACTTCAGAAGACTAATAGTTCAACTCTCCCTCCCATTCTCAACGCTATTGAAGTTTATACATTGAAATTATTTTCACAATCAGAAACAGAACAAGAAGATGGTATGTTCTGCAACTATAAACTTTTATACACAGACTCTTAATTGAAAGTTTTTAAATTTTCTTCCCCCAAAGAATCTGGTCAAGAAGATACTAACTTACTTTTTTGAGTAACAGTTGATGCAATCTTAGCAATTAAGTCTTCTTATGGGGTGACAAGAAACTGGCAAGGTGATCCCTGTGGTCCTAAAGACTACATTTGGGAAGGTCTCAGTTGTATTTATAATGATCAGAATCCCCCAAGAATCAAAGCCCTGTAAGCTTCTTTTCCAAAATTAATGTTATTACTTTATGAAAATTGAATTAGAACCTCTAATAATATTTGAAAATAAAAAAATAGGAATTTATCTTCAAGTGGATTGACAGGACAGATAGATCCTTCAATCACAAAGCTCATCATGTTGGAGAAGTTGTGAGTATTTTTCACTCTGGCCAAGCCCAGCCCTTCTTTTAGAATGTTTTCATTGATTTCCTTAAAGGTTGGCAGTAAGGCAATCTCATTCCAAGTGGGAGAAAATTTCTCTTTACAGGGATTTATCAAACAATAGCTTAAATGGACAGGTTCCTGATTTTCTTTCTCAACTGGAAAACCTGAAGATCTTGTAAGATTTTTTGTAATTAATTGAACAATAATCAGATCCCATTGGTTAGTAAAAGGATGTTATATATAGCTGAATTTCTTTTGTAGAAACCTTGAGAACAACAACTTCACAGGTACAATTCCCTCTGATCTGGTTGAAAAATTAAAGAAAGGTTCCCTATTACTAAGGTATGACTCTTATTGAAGTCCTAATGTCCAATATATTATTTTTCCATGAATTTAGAACGCATAACACATTAATGTTCATATTGTATATAGTTCACCCTCCTCTCCTTAATAGAACCCCATCCATATTCCATCCTCAGCTGAATCTTGAAATTAGCAATTAGTGTCACCCACTTCATAGACATTTATCGATGCCTTAGAGCTTTAGAGTACTTGCAAGATCTATTGACTGATTAATATAATAATTTATATGACTCTCTCCACATTCTAGTGTTGGACAAAATCCATATTTATGTGAATCTCCTCCATGCAACAAGAAGAAAAAGAACAATATTATTATTCCCATGGCTGCATCAGTTGGTGGAGTTCTGATCCTTGTGATTGCTGCAACAACTTTATTTTTTATCCTTAAAAGGAGAAAACAAAGAGGTGAGGCTGCTCTTTATGATTTACAAATGCACACAAAAAAAGTTTTGGTTGATCACGGAAAACAACAAACCACAAGCCTTCTTTATGATCTCAAATTAGGAACTGGTCCAATTGAGACCCCACAAGGAGTTGAAAAGGTTGAAGAACAAAACGACATGTCTCTGCAAGTCATAAATAGACAATACTCATACTCTGAAGTCCTCAAGATGACCAATAACTTCAGTACAATTCTCGGAGGAGGAAGTTTTGGAAAAGTTTATTTGGGATACATAGAGGAAACTCCTGTAGCAGTAAAGATGCTTTCTTCGTCATCAGCTCAAGGTTATCAACAATTCCAAGCCGAGGTAAAGATGAACAATGGTCCAAAATCACACGAGTTTTTATCGAAAAACATGTTTTTATGCTTTAAGCATGGATTCAAATTTCATTTCAGGTATTAATGAAGGTCCATCACAGAAATCTTACTTCCCTTATTGGATATTGCAATGAAGAAACCAACAAGGGGCTCATATATGAGTACATGGCTAATGGTGACCTAAAACAGTACCTTTCAGGTTTGTTGGTGCAAATCCTTTTTCAAATAACTAATAGTTTTTAAATGGAAAACATTAAGTATAGACAATTATGGTGTTTGATTCTGCAGGAAAAGGCAGCAGATCAAAGTTCCTGACATGGGATGACAGACTTTGTATAGCACTGGATGCAGCACTAGGTCAAAAAATGAAACAAGTTACTTGTGTCTCCAATTTTCATTTCTCAAATCTTTCTGATTAAAATGTATTTTCTTTAAAATTTGGCTCAGGGTTGGAGTATCTGCATGATGGATGTAAGCCACCTATAATCCACAGAGATGTAAAATCTTCAAACATCTTGCTAAATGAAAACTTAAGAGCGAAAATAGCAGACTTTGGTCTATCTAAAATCATCCCAACTGAAGATGGAACTTATGTAACGACTGTTGTTGCGGGTACTCCTGGCTATATAGACCCTGAGTAAGACATTCCAATAATTATCTTGCTCAATATTTTCTGTTTTTGTATTGCAAAAAAGAATAAAAAAAAGATAGAGAGACAAAGTTATTTGCAAGTTTGTTACTACAGGTAATTCCGATCAGACTAATGACGTAAACAATACTTGAGTTCTCGATTCTAAGTGCAGATTTGGTTTTTATATTGAAATTCACCAAATCCATCACATGTAAAAACAAATACTTTTTTAAGTTATATATTCTTTACCTTGTAGGTACTATATAACAAACAGATTGACAGATAAAAGCGATGTTTTTAGCTTTGGAGCAGTCCTTTTTGAGATAATCACAGGTCTGCCAGTCATATCAAAAAACCATGAGAGAACTCACATAAGTGATTGGGTTAGCTCCCTGATTGCTAAAGGAGATATTGAGGCCATTGTTGACTCAAGGTTGAGTGGAGACTTTGATAGTAGCTCTGCTTGGAGAGTTGTGGAAATGGCAGTGAATTGTGTGTCAAGAAACCCCAATAGCAGGCCAACCATGGGTGAAGTAGTGAATGAGCTAAAGGAGTGTTTAGCAACAGAAGTAGCTAGAACCAAACAAAGTGGTGCTGATATGACAAGCACAGAATACTCTCCGGTTTCTAGGTAGTAGCTTGCCTCATAAAAGAAGTTTGTGAGACTCTCCATAAAAGAAGTTTGTGAAACTCACAAGTTGTTGTTATCTTACTAAAACCTAGATTTAATATTGGTTAATTACTATGAGTTTGCCGTGCCATCAAGTTATCATTGCTTCTTATTTATTATTACCTCCTGTTGCTATAGATCAATGTAATCACATATTATGATGAATGAAAGTCAATTTATATTTTCTCTCTTACGTTGAAACTATCTGGATGTGTCAACGCAATGCTTTTCTGATTTCTCCATAAATTACTTTGGTGATTCAAAGACGTTGCAACAGAAAAAGAGAAATGTGTTTGTGTCATCTTTTAGAAACTGGAAATACTAATTCAAGGCTTTTAGAGGAATAAGATTTATATGTGTAGTTCGATAGCCTCATTAGTTTAACCAATAAAAAAGTTTAACAACATTATTGATGAAAAATAGAACACCAACCACAAAATTACATTGGCCATGTGGTGGTGGGGGCTTTCATCGCTTAAATAGTTGGTGGTTTGATTATCCACTTTTGTAATCCAATGTCTTGAAAACGATCGTGGGCTTTTAGCCCATTAAAATTCTTCCAACTACTATTCAAGCATGGTTCATTCCTAAGTATAGTCTAGTATATAGTATTTTGGGAAAGTCACACTAAGATCCCGCCTAGGAGAAATAATATCTGACAAGCCCCATAACTTGTCATTGACAGGTAATAATGATATTTTTCAAATTTTATTTTTTTAGGTGGGACTTTAGTGTGATTTCCCCTAGTTTTTAAAAATCAAATTTTGATGCTTTGAGTCAATGGCCTTATAACTTAGTGATATAAAAGCTCCTCAATAAGTAGAAGTTTGCCGATTAGATCCTACTTGTTACTCTGGCAATCAGTGCGTACCACTTTGATTTTAAAAAAAAACAAACAAACAAACAGTTAGGTGTGCTTTAGAATTAAGGTAGTTTGATGGCTTTCTGGTTTGCACTCAATTTTGTTTGTAAGAGCTGTATTTGTAATATTATTGAAAATTTATTCTTTTAAACTTTGTATTTTGGTCACCATCTTCATATTTTTCTCCACAGGGAACCCCATTTCCCTTTGCAAGATCTTTCATGCTACCCACATTATGGACTGTCCACTTGCAAGTAACATGATATGGTGAAAGAGGGAAAAGAGTATATACTTGAAATTTGAATTTGATGCGTGATAAAATTATTGTGGGGAAATTGTTTGATGTTTGGTCAGGAAAAGATTACTATTATAAACTGAATCAGTTATAATTAGACATGCAATAAAGTGACACATGAGTTTGATTGAAAATTATGCAGGTCACAATGGTATCATTTTAATGGTCGGACTGCTTTACTTGTTATATATATATATATATATATATATATATATGGGTGTGAGATGAAGAATTGATTTTGATTCATCATTCCAGCAAATTGCTCAGAGAAAATTGGAAAGTCGTACTCTCTTTTGTAGTTGGGCTCCATTAATTTCAGACTTGATGGTGGTGGCTTGTGGGGTTTCAAGGATTTATGAGTTTCAGAAACTTAAATTCATCGTACGGATCTTGTTGGTCCCTGAATCCCAATTTGTGGGCAAGAATTTGTATCCTTGGACTCGGCTTCTGGGAAATAGAAGAATAGATTCTGCTTCTTGTTATTGTTAAGGTTGCTGAATGAAACTGTTATAATACACTAACTCATGCTAATTTGCTAGGAGGTTTAAGATTATACTAATCAGCCTTTACATTTCCTTGGAGCGCCCAGAAAAAAAAAAAAAAAAAAAAACCTCTCTCACACACAATTGCGCAAAGACACCAATCTTTTAATAGTGCTGCTGCATCAGCTCATGTTAACATGAGTGGTGAAGGGGTTTAAATTCCAACTCTTGTATATGTAACAACTTAATTGGGGGGAACTTATTTCTTGCCTCCAAGATTCAGGGTAGATATTATTTTGGCATTGGTGGGATGTACTGTTTGTGTTTCTGTTATGAGTCCCACATCGGGAAGTCTTACAAGAGAAGTGGGGTTTACAATGCAAGTTTAAAGGGTTCTTTTTTTTTTTGGATACACATGTTTAAAGGGTTCTTCCACCCAACATATGTAGTTGTTGGGCTAGAGCACTTGATGACCTCATAAAGGGGTACCCACAGAGGGGTTGACTTAGCTGGAGGTCAAATGAAGCTCCCTGTTTTGGAGTCACTAAGGAAGTAATCACCTCCGTTCCTTCCATGCTAGTCTTTTGAGTTTAAGTCTGATTGCTCTAATCTTCAAAGCTCAACCTCACAAAAAAGTTTAGATTATATTCTGCTATTACCAAAGAGCAATCCTTGTACCTTTGTTATGAGTTTCATGCTGGGAAGCGTCATAACAGAAGAATGAATTCAAGGGAATCTCGCACTCAACATGCTAGTCTTTGGGTGAGAGCATCTAATCACATAATCCATATATATATATGCACCCTTATTCCCCACATGCTAGTCTTTTGGATAAATTCTCCTTTTGGATTTATGATCATAATAACTAACAAAAAAAGAACAAAAATTGATGGTGCTGCAGGCACCTTTTGTAGCAAGCAACATCTGAATCTGATTGCTTCAAACCACTGTTTCTCTTCGATCATTAACACTGTTTTCCATGAGTAGCTCGGAACCCAAATGGTCTTTCCCATTTTGTTCTAAACATGATCTTCCTCAAGTGACAATACTAGATTTCATACTACCCACCGACGTTTTTGGGGGATACTGGCTTCTGATATTCCTGCCTTTAAAAGTTTGTGTTCTCCCACACTCACAATCACACAACCCCATATGTCAGCATTAATCATGCACGCGTTGTGACAGTTAAGTTCATGCACACATTAAATCTGCTAACACTTGGGACATAATGATCCATCCTAGTAGTGTCTCATCACCACTTTGAATTATTTCAAGTAAATCAATTATTACGAGTCTCACGTCAGGAAAATTACTATGAAGCGGGGAAAATTAATGAGGCATCGGGTTCAGTAAATTTAACCACGGTTAATTTTTAGAGTATAATTCTCTCAAGAAATTGTGCTCATTGTGAGGTTTATACCATGTTTTGTATTTGTCCTGTAATTGTCTCGCAAGTTAGTGTCTTTTTCCCGCCCAACTTAAAATCTCACAGGTCTCCTACAAAGCACAAACTCATAAGATTAATTTAGAAGGTAAGAGAATAGGAAGTGAATATAACTGTAAGTCAAAGGAATATGGGAATAAGAATTGAAACAAAATTTGAAAAATGTAAAAGAGAGGAAGTTGGTCAATATCAGTGATGAAAAAAATTAACTACTCTACCTAACTAACTGTATGTGATGAATAGGATATATAAATATGTATACATAGACATATATATTCAAAAATACACATGCATATAGAATGGGCATAATGAAATCCAAAGCGTGGTCATTAGTGTGAATCACTGCAAAATCGTACGTTTGAATTGAATAGCAAATGAAGCAGATATGTGTATATCAGTATATGCATCAAACCTATGAAGAAGCAAAAACATTTTGAAGTTGAATTTCTTTATGATCTATTTTTTAATAATTTTGAACAGTTAATTAATAATATGTAATTGTTGTTTATATCAATTACTTTGATGAGTGAAGTATCAACAAAGTTAGAAAGAGAGTGGTAAGCCTCATTATAAAAAGAAAACAAGAAGTCAAACACAATTTATAATATGCTGGAAGTGATTCATATACACACTTGAAAACTTCAGAGAAAAAAAAGCAGACTTTGGTGTATCTAAAATCATCCCAACTGATATGAAACTCATGTATCAACTGCTGTTGGGGGTCCTGGTTATATAGACCCTAAGTAAGTCCTTTCAATAATTATCTTACTAAATCTTTTCAGTCCTTACATAAAAAGAAGAAGAAAAATGATAGCCTGAATAAGTTATTCGAAGTACATATTTGGTTTCAATTGAAAATCATCATCCAATGTAAAAAGAAACACGTTCTAAGTTAAATATTCTTTATCTTGCAGGTATTATATAACAAACAGATTAACGGAGAAAAACGATGTCTATAGCATTAGAGCAGTTCTTTCTGAGATAGTCACGGGTCTACCAGTTATATCAAGAAACCATGAGAAAATGCACGTAAGTCATTGGGTTAGCTCTCTGGTTGCTAAAGGGGATATCAAGGCCATTGTTAACTCAAGGTTAAGTGGAGACTTTGATAGTAGCTCTACTTGGAGAGCTATGGAGATGGCAATGAATTGTGTGTCAAGAAACCCCAACAGTAGGCCAACCATGGGTGAGGTAGTGAATGAACTAAAGGAGCATTTGGCAACAGAAGTAGCTAGAACCAAAGAAAGTGGTGCTGATACAGGAGACTCGGTTGAATTAGGGTCCCTGAATATGACAAGCACATAATACTCTCTCTTGGCCAGGTAGTAGCTTGCCTCATAAAAGAAGTTTACGAGACTCTCCATGTAAGGACACAAATTTTGGGTGAAACTCAAAAGTTGCTGTTGTTTCACTAAAACCTTAATTATTATTGGTTAATAATTATGAGTTTATTGAGCCATTAAGATATCAATGCTTCTTATTTATCACTCCCTTATTCCCTAAATATAAGAGGTCATTTTAACGGAATTGTGTTGTTCTTAAAAAGAATTAAAATTAATTAAAAATAATAAATATATCGGAAATGTTCTCTCCTCCCCCCCCAAAAAAAGCTGCACGTATTTATGAACGAGTAAAAGAGAGTAGTAATGAAAAAAATTATGAAAGAGAATATTGAAAAGAAATTAATGGATAGGTAAAATTAAAATTGGTTAAAGTGAATTTATCACTTAAACAAACTTAAAGGATCTTATAATAAGGGACAAGCCAAATCAAAAAATATTACCTTATAAATAGGGATGGATGGAGTATTATGTGTGCCATAGGTCAATGTAATCACATATTATGATGAATGAATATCAATGTATATCTTCTCTCTTATGCTGAAACTATCCAGATGTACGTGTTAATGCAATTATGATGAAAGATTTTGCAAAGGAAAAGAGAATGCGTTATCTATCTAGAACTTAAAACACTGATGATTCAAGGCTATTAGAAGAATAAAGGTTTATACTAATAAAATGACATTTCACAGGATATATACCATTATAACTATTCTTTTAGTTATCAACGGTGAATTTGGTGTTTGGGTCAATTAGCTTAGAAAGGGGAAGAATCAAAACCATTATATGTGCTTCAGTAGAGGAGAAAAGCTAACAACTAATAAAAAGATCTTAACTTTGAGCTCCTATTCAGTCCCTAAGGGGGAAAATCTACCATTGAGCTCTTGTTTAGTGTTTATGATATTGAATTGGAAACGCCAAGCTTTCTGTGCAGTTCGATCTCTCACTAATTTAACCAATATTAAAATTGGACACTATTAAAGATGAAAAATAGAATATCGACCACCAAATCACATTAGCCATGACGTGGTAGGGAATTTCATCCCTCAAATATTTGGTGGTTTGATTATCCTCTTTTGTAATCCAATGTCTTGCAAAGGATCATGGGCTGTTAGATTCTTCCAACTTCTATAAATACGTGGCTCATTTCTAAGTATCATCCATGATATAGTTTTCTATAATCAAATTTAGATGTTTTAAGCCAATGATCTTATAAGCTAGTGGTGTTATAAAAACTCCTTTATAAGTGGTACGTCGCGAGGGTTTGATCCTACTTTTAACTGAGGTCATCAGTGCTTGCCACTCTTATTCCCAAAAAAGGGAACCATTAGGTGTTTTAGATAGTTTGATGGTTTTGCTGATTTGCACTCATTTTTTTCCCATTAATAAGCTAAACCATTAGGGTTCCTATAATTTCATAAGATCTGGACCATTTTGCCCCTAAAAAGATTAATACCTCTTGTTTAAAATTTGAAAGATAAAAACCAAAATGAAGGCAAAACTTACTGACCAAAAATTATATTAACTCTATATAATTATATATATTGGGGAAAATATCAAAGAACTCCCATATAGCAAAAAAAACTTCAGATCCCCCAAAACAAATTTGAAACCTCTCTTTAACCCCCAAAGTAAAATTAAATGTCTAAAATGTCCTTATTTGAATTTTGTAATCAGAATGTGAGAAGAAATACTTATGTTGATGTTGAAAAAATCACGAATGTCTTAAAAATTTCTCATATGAGTTTTGGAAATCCAAATGTAAAATGTTGGATGCCTGAGTAGTGTTGGATTTTATGATTTTTAAAACTTGAAAATAGTCATGTTGATGTTAGAAAGATGCACAAAAGTCTTGGAAATTCCATATATGAGTCTTGAAAATTGAGTTGTTAAATGTTGGATGCTTTAGTGTTGATTCCATGATTTTTTTTAGACTTAAAAATGCTTACGTTGATATTGGAAAGAAGCACATACGTCTTAGAAATTCTCCTCATATGTGTCCAAGAAATCTAGTTATGAAATATTGGATGTTTTAGTGTTAGATTTCATGATATTTGAAACTTAGAAATGCTCATGCTGATGTTGAAAAAAAGCACAAAAGTCTTGAAAATTCCCCAAATATGTCTCGTATCCTGGCTATAAGATTCAATAAGGACATTTTGATCTTTTAGTTGAGACATTCAACTTCACTTTGTCTTCCTAGGATGAAAGTGAAGTTCTAGAATTTTAGGGGGAATCTGAAGTGTTTTTTTTTTTTTTGGCTTAGTTGGGGGTTACTTGATGTTTTCGTACATATTGACATCATAATTTGAAATTGACCCTTGCTTAATGTTCTTTCCTTCTTGGACAAAAAAGTATGTAAAGAAGTACGTGAACGTGTTGACCGATTAAAGCAAATACTCCATCCGGTCCTAATTATAAGATCACTTTGACTTTTTTGACTTTTTTTTTCAATCCCAAAATAAAGTAGTTTCAGTCCCAAAAATAATCGTTTTTCCTCAAAACTAATTTATTCTACTTATAAACTAACATATAATCTAATTTCATATGACATATGATATAATTTAGTGGTCTAATTTGCTTCCTTAACTTTCACAAAAAAAAGTCAAAGTGGTCTTATATTTAGGACCGGAGGGAGTAAGAGGTAATGAACACTAGAAAAGCCCCTCCGATCTCACCTTTTCCTGCATGGTTGTTAACAATTTGCTCCCACACCTACGTTTGACAATTGACAAGTCACTCTTAATCCATTTTTGAATTCTATCTATTTTATTTAAAAGTTTTATTTAAAAAAAAATTGCTTTGAACCTGCTTGCTTAGTGTTGGCAACTTTTTTTTTTAAATGAGTGAAGGGGAAAAAATACCCATTTAATTTGTTAAAAGTGACCCTGGCACCATATATTAAAATTTTGGTGCAAAAATACCCACGTTTAATTTGTTAAAAATGTGTCCGGCACCATATTAAAATTTTGGTGAGTAATAGGTGGGGTAGTGTTCATGATAGTCATGTTTTTGTCGCCAATGCTGGTGGATCTTATGTGGTCTCGACTTGGCGATGGCGACGGCATGTCATAAACTCACAGCGATACCAAGTGCAAATTGAAGGTGTGAAGAAATTAGTTGCATTTCCATTTCAAATCAAAATCCAAGAGATTGATTGTATTTCCATTTCAAATCAAACTCCAAGAAAAGTTTGTCATTGAAGAAGAGATGGAAGAATTACGGGAGTGAGACGTGAGAGTGCCAATGGTGAAAGAGAGAGGAATCGAAAAACAATTTTTGTTGATTGAAAGGATTTTTTTAATGAGGTAACGTATAAGATTAACGTAGGTATTTTTGCTTTATTTTCAAATTTTCATAGGTATTTTTACACCAAAATTTTAATCTGATATCAAACATACTTTTAACAAATTAAGGTGGCCATTTTTGCACCTTCACCCCTCTTTTATTTGTCAAAATTACATCGGAAGCATGGACAAGAGATATGGCATTCACTTGTAAAAATCTTGAAGGAATAAACAGTACTATAACCAATGTTACAAAAACCGAATTAGTTGTCGAACAGAAAATTCAGCGGTTCTTTTGGTCCAAATTGGTCTTGTAACATCCCAAAATTTACAAAATAGATGCAATGAATTAATTAGGATTCTAGGGATATTATTAAAATATTAAAAAGCATCAAAATAAATAAATTTACGATATTAGGCATTTTTAATAATTTTAAGGCTTATTTTATTTAAGAAACAAAGAGAAATAATTAGAAGATAAAACTTAATTTGGAGAAAAAGGGATAACAAGGATATAGATGAGGCCTTAGAAAGGTATTCAGAAATTAAAAAGCCTTATAAATAAATCATTGAAGTCAAATGTATTTTTAATAATTTTAAGACTTATTTTATTTATTAATTGAGGAAAAATAGTTAGAAGATTAATTTAATTAAGGGAATATTTGGAATCTTGGGTATTGGTTATTAATTAAAAAGTCTTATAAATAAATTTAGAAATTAAACCATATCTAGAGAAATTATTTTGGGGACAGATTTATGTCTATTTCTAAATGATAATGATAAATAAAATTATGATTTAAGAGAAAAATAGAAAATAGAAAATGAAAAAGACAATATCTACCCCCTAGTTAAAAATATCTTCAATTATAAAGGGAAGGGCAAGATAGTAAAATACCTATAAAAGAAAAATATCAGTCTCTCTTTTAACATAACCACACACATGTCCCCTGTTTCTTTTCTTTTCTTTTATTTTCCTCTCTCCCTCACCCGAAGACACATTCCTCTGCTCCCTCTCACGCTCTCACCCTCTGCTCTCTCCCGTGTTCCCTCGTTCCAGCACTCCCTCCGGCCTCCATCGACGGCGATCAACAGCCCTTCACGGCGGAAGACATTCAATGAGGCTTGGGTCACTCTTAGGTGAGCATTTCCTCTCTTTTCCTTCTCTTTTTTTGGGCGATTCGAGCGAAATGGGGGGAAAGAACCTGAGTTTTTGTGAGGTTTTTAAGACTTCTAAATTCATAGAAATAATCCTTGAATCTTGTTTTTGATGATTTGGGTGCCGATTTTGGGAAGGAAATTGAAATATGTTTGAATTTTTCCATAAATCCCTCTCGTGTCACTGTTCACCCGAAGCAAAATTGGGATTCTTGGGAGCTTCTCGTTTTGGGGCTTAATTACCTATGATTATTGGTAAGTCTAAGCTCATTAAATAGATTGCATGGGTGAACTTGAAGATTAGGGAATTTTTGAGTAATTTCTCCTTCTTCTCTGTTCATTCAAGCCGGCGAGAATTTGGAAGGTTTTCTTAGCAATTAATGAATTAGTATTTGATGAATCATATCTGGGAAGTTTAAGTACGTTGAGCGTCTGAAAATGTGAAGTTGGATTATTGTTCTTTGCTTCCCCTGTTCTGGCCGAGCTTTGGTGTCCCTGGGATGCTCGATTTCTTTTTCTTCCCTTTGGTATATGAACATCTTAAGCATGTGGAAAAAGATTATAGAATAGATAGGTTTGATTAAGTGTGGAATTTTGTTCTTCCTCTGGCTTCTCTATTCTATACGGACAGGGAGGACGAAGGAGTATTTTGTGATGTTGAGGAGTTGATTACTCTTCCTGCTATATGTATATGTGATGTGAATGCTTGAATTTTAGTTTCCATTAGAGTAAGAATGTTATCTGATGATAATTTAAGTGGTAAAGGAAATAGAATTTGTTGATTGTGATAAATTAGAGATTAGTGAATAATAATGATTGAAAGTTTATAATTGCTTGATTGACTTATTAGTTGACGATATTATCCTGAAAATGAAATTCCTGTCTTATTCTGTTTGGATTGTTATATTTGGATACCTAAAGGGTGATTAGACTTTTAAGTATAAAGTAAGTAGTTGTATGGTTTACTAGGAAATTTAGAAAGTAAATTGAAATAAAAGGATAATTGATTGATGATGGTATGATTAACCATTTATTTAGAAACTAAGATTTAATTATATTAGAGATAGAAAGGGGGTAGACTTATAGGAATGTGAGAGACGTTCGATTATTATACCCGAGTTTAGATATTAATATATCATTTTATACTATAAATATTTATAGGACAAAATAGTGAGATTAAATTCCCAAAGTACGTAGAAAGGAAGAAATACAATGAAGAGTACGCTCAGGATACAGGTAGCAGTTTATTTCATTACGTTAAAAGAATTGCATGTATTATTTTGTAATATCTGTTGCAAGTTTACATTATGCATGAAGGTGATAAGCCTTGTTAATTCCTGCATAGAGGTTTATGGAGTACTGCAGGCTTAGGTGGGTCGCACCCCCTTTGCCAGTTCAGTTATGTTATAACGAGATAGTTATAACGAGAAATCCTGCAGGTGAGGCCTCCACTAGTTAATGAATATATTCTTAATAGTGGCTGGTAGAGCATTGAGCGCAGGAAGTATGTATAATTGTTTTATTTGTTCAGGTTCATGAAATTAATACATGTCAATGCTAGCATGATAATATAAGTTAATGAAAGAAACTGCTATTGGGATTTCCAATCTCACCCCCTTCCCCAAACATTTTTCAGTTAAGCAGGTTGAAAGAAGCTAGCTGGGGAAGAAGAGTAGACGAAGAAATTAGGATTATAATTTGGAAAGCAAGAGGCAGTAAATATTTTAATAAGGTTATTTGTATATGTTGTAAAATTAAATTATTAAATTAATAGTAGAAAGTATAGAAAATAAAATTGTATAAATTTATTAAGAGATTTAAATTTCCTAAGTATTATGAATTTTGAATAGACTCCCTTAAGAGAGTTAGTGTACTTTTAATTGTTTTATTAACCACTTTATTTTATAAAGAGTTTTAAGTTATTTCAATTTGTCAGAAAAGCCCATTCCAACTGTCAGAAGGTTGGTATAATGTTTAAAAGAAAAAGTTTTAAATTTTTACGTATTTTTGGTCTTCTGACATTAGAAAGTGGTTATAATTTAATTAAAATGTTAAATTATAGTATGAAAATTCCAGACGTTACAGGTCTAACCGTTGACCAAGTCAAAATTCACAAGTGTGCAGCACAATTTCTTCTATAAGTAATCACAACGGCGCTCACATTCTTGTCTTCCTTAGCAGACAGTTATGGGAATGCCAAAGAGCTTTTTCTGCTCTCTTGTAGGTTGTCTGGTTTTTGCAGTTCTGGTTCAATCACAGGATCAATCAGGTAAATTTCCACAAAAAGAAAAGAACACTTAATTACTTTAATTACTATTTAACAAGAACTGACCTTTTGCCACTATGCTTCAGGATTTATAAGCATAGCTTGTGGGATACCTGCTAAATCCTCCTACACAGAGAAGACAACAGGCATAAACTACATATCAGATGAAAAGTTCATCAGCTCTGGAGTGAGTAATTCCATATCCACTGCGATCTTCAAAGGGAGTATCAACAACAACTCTGGAAACTCAGAAGCTTTCCTCAAGGAACAAGAAACTGTTACAGAGTAAACATCACAAGTGGCTCTAAATATCTCATCAGGGCTAGTTTTCTGTATGGGAATTATGATGGCCAGAATTATTTGCCAAGTTTCGATCTTCATCTTGGTCCTAACTTGTGGCAAACAGTGAAAATAGCCAATGCATCTCGGTTACTAAGCCCTGAGATCATACATGTTCCATCACTAGATTACATTCAAATCTGTCTCGTTGACATAGGCTCTGGAACCCCATTTATCTCTGCTGTAGAAATTAGGACTCTGATGAATGATAGTTATGTTACTCAATCAGGATTCTTGTCCCTTTTCATGAGGTTGGATTTAGGCTCAACAAGCAACAAATCATACAGGTAAAATGTTTGGTTTTATTGAACATGTTATTATATAAAATTAGTATTTAAAGGCTAAAAGGTGCTCTTTTAAGAGAGACTAAGCAATTATTTTTATTCCCAAAATCCATTGTGTAACTAGCTTTTACAATGAAGGCGCTTTTTCCACACACAGAAAAGATTACACATGCCATACTTCAATTCACCTTTACATCACAAAAGAATTCTGTAAATCTGATAAGAGAATATGACTTTGATGCAGATATAATTATGATGTTTATGATCGCTTCTGGTCAGCTCCTGCCTACAACCCAGCCTGGACTCAAATAAGCAGTGCTTCAGTTACTGCAGATTCCTTGTTTCAAAATGATTACAAACCAGCAGCCATTGTTATGAGTAATGCAGCCACACCAGTAAATGAAAGTGCTCCAATGTCAGTGTGGTGGAAGACCAAAAATGCAACAGACCAATTCTATGTTTACATGCATTTTGCTGAGCTTCAAGTGTTAGAAAAGAATAAGACAAGATCATTCACCATTACTGTCAATGGCGATCTCTTTTATGCTGATATTGTGCCCAAGTACGGAAGCATGAACACTATTTACAGCACCAAAGCCGCCAGTGGAGAACAAATTAAGTTTTTACTTGAGAAGACTGATAATTCAACCCTTCCTCCCATTCTCAATGCTATTGAAGTTTATACATTGAAAGAATTTTCACAATCAGAAACAGAAGAAGGAGATGGTATGTTCTGCATGCATAAACTTCTGAAGATGCATGTTATCCGTTTCTGTGATTGAGCTAGGCTTCTTTCATTTTATAGACAGAATTAATTCTTTATTTTTTCAAATAATTTGGTAAAAAAATATACATGATTCAGAGTAACTTTCTTTTTTGAGCAATAGTTGATGCAATCTCAACAATCAAGTCTTCTTATGGGGTAACAAGAAACTGGCAAGGTGATCCATGTGGTCCTAAGGCCTACATTTGGGAAGGTCTAAATTGTACTTATAATGTCCATGATCCTCCAAGAATCAAAGCCCTGTAAGCTTCTTTTCTGAATATTAATGTTATCGCTTTATGAAAATTGAATCAGAACTTCTAATAATATTGGAAAATAAAAATAGGAATTTGTCTTAAGTGGGTTGACAGAACAGATAGATCCTTTCACTTCAAATCTTATCATGTTGGAGAAGTTGTGAGTATTTTTGACTCTCCCTGCTTTTAGAATTTTTTAAATTGATTTCCTTAGAGTCTTGAAGTAAGGAAATCTCATTCTAAATGGGAGAAAATTTCTCTTTTCAGAGATTTATCAAGCAATAGCTTAAATGGACCAGTTCCTGGTTTTATTTCTCAACTGGAAAACCTGAAGATCCTATAAGTTTTTTCGTAAGAAATTGAACTATAATAAGATCCTAGTGGTTAGAAAAATGATATTATAGCTGGAATCCTTCTGTAGAAACCTTCAGAACAACAACTTCACTGGTACAGTTCCCTTTGAGCTGGTTGAAAAATCAAGGAATGGTTTCCTATTACTAAGGTATAATTCTTATTGAGTTCCTAATGTCCAATATGTTATTTTACATGAATTTAGATCACATAACACATGAATGCTCGCATTGCACATAGGTTACCCTACTCACCTTATTAAGCCCTCATCCCTATTCCACCCCCAGCAGAATGTTGAAATCAATAAGTAGTGTCACCCACTTCATCAACAATTGTTGATGCCTAAGATAAAGCTATAGAGTACTTGCAAGACTTATTGACAGATGAAAATTATAACTTGTGTGACTCTCTCTCCATATGCCAGTGTTGGGCAAAATCCATATCTATGTGAATCTCCTCCATGCAACAAGAAAAAGAAGAATGTTATTATTCCCATAGTAGCATCAGTTGGTGGCGTGCTGATCCTTTTGATAGCCGCAGCAACTTTATTTTTTACCCTTAAAAGGAGAAAACAAAGAGGTGAGGCTGCTCTTTTTAATTCACACATATACTCTTAACACAATTTTGGTTGATCATGTGAAACAACCAACCACAAGCCTTTTTTTATGATCTCAAATTAGGAACGGGTCCAATTGAGACCTCATGGAAAGTTGAAAAAGTTGGAGAACAAAAAGGCATGTCTCTGGAAGTCATAAATAGACAATACACATACTCAGCTGTCTTCAAAATGACCAATAACTTCAGTACAATTCCCGGAAAAGGTGGGTTTGGAACAGTTTATTTGGGTTACATTGAGGAAACTCCTGTGGCTGTTAAAATGCTATCTTCTTCATCAGCTCAAGGTTATCAACAATTCCAAGCCGAGGTAAAGATGAACAACGGTCCAAAATAACACGAGTTTTTATCGAAAAACATGTTTTGATGCTTAAGCATAAATTCAAATTTCATTTCAGGTTAAACTTTTAATGAGAGTTCATCACAGAAATCTTACTTCCCTTATTGGGTTTTGCAATGAAGAAACCAATAAGGGGCTCATATATGAGTACATGGCTAATGGTAACCTACAAGCGTACCTTTCAGGTTTGTTGGTGCAAATCCTTTTTCAAATAGTAATAGTCTTGAAATTGAAAACATAAGTATAGACCGTTATAGAGTTTGATTCTGCAGGAAAAGGCAGCAGATCAAAGTTCCTGACATGGGAAGACAGACTTTGTATAGCATTGGATGCAGCACTAGGTAAAAAATCAAACAAATTGCTTGTGTCTCAACTTTTTATTTCTCAACTATTTTCTAATTAAATGGTATTTTCCATAAATTATGGCTCAGGTTTGGAGTATTTGCATAATGGATGTAAGCCACCTATAATCCACAGAGATTGTAAAATCCTCAAACATCTTGCTGAATGAAAACTTCAGAGCAAAAATAGCAAACTTTGGTCTATCCAAAATCATCCCAACTGATGATGGAACTCATGTATCAACTGCTGTTGCAGGTACTCCTGGTTATATAGACCCTGAGTAAGTCATTCCAATAATTATCTTGCTGAATCTTTTTTGTCGTTGTGTAAAAAGAAGAAGAAAAATGATAGCATGAATAAGTTATTCCGAGAACATATTTGGTTTGATATTGAAAATCACCATCCAATGTAAAAACAAGCATGCTCTAAGTTCAATATTCCTTGTCTTGTAGGTATTATATAACAAACAGATTGACGGAGAAAAGTGATGTTTTTAGCTTTGGAGCAGTCCTTTTTGAGATAATCACAGGTTTACCAGTCATATCAAGAAACCATGAGAAAACTCACATAAGTAATTGGGTTAGCTCCCTACTTGCTAAAGGAGATATCAAGGCCATTGTTGACTCAAGGTTAAGTGGAGACTTTGATAGTAGCTCTGCTTGGAGAGTTGTGGAAATGGCAATGAATTGTGTGTCAAGAAACCCCAACAGCAGGCCAACCATGGGTGAGGTAGTGAATGAGCTAAAGGAGTGTTTGGCAACAGAAGTAGCTAGAACCAAACAGAATGGTGTTGATACAGGAGACTCAGTTGAATTAGTGTCCCTGAATATGACAAGCACATAATACTCTCCCCTGGCCAGGTAGTAGCTTGCCTTATAAAAGAAGTTTGTGAGACTCTCCATTAGGTTTTATGTAAGGACACAGATTTTGGGTGAAGCTCAAAAGAAGTTGTTATCTTACTAAAACATAGAATTAATATTGGTTAATTACTAAGTTTGCCCGCACTACTAGGTTATCATTACTTCTTATTTATTATTACCTCCGTTTGCTATAGATCAATGTGATCACATATTATGATGAATGAAAATCAATGTATATTTTCTCTCCTACATTGAAACTATCTGGATATGTCAATGCAATGCTTTTCTGATTTTTATGTTTGTAATTCAAAGATGTTGCAATAGAAAAGAAGAAGTTTGTTTGTGTTATCTTTCTGAAACTGGAAATACTAATTCAATTCTATTAGAGGAGCGAAGGTTTATATAATAAAGGCACTTTCTTCTCTAAAAGAATTTGCCCAAAAATTATAGGAAGTAGCCACTAAAGCAAACTCTAGTTCAACATCGTCTGTCTCTCTAGGCAACGATAATGAAGATGACTGCTATGGTATAGATTTGGATTTTCAGTAAAGATTAGCAAAGATACATTGCCAACACTACAGGAACAAGGCTAGAGTTAAAAAAAGATTGAAGGAAAAAGGAGACAAGAAGACATAAGGAATAAAGCTAAAGTTAAAGCATGACATAAAGCTGAAGAAGATATAAAGCAAAAGCAAAAGTAGCTACAGGGCGTAAAGTTAAGATGACAAAAGCAAAAGTATAGGAAGATGCTCGTGACTCCTATCTACAGAAAATGGAATGCAGATGTACTCAAAATGTAAATGAAATAAGAGGAAGCTCATGGATATACATTCACCCATTCTTTTTCTTACCTTCAATAAATTTGGTGTTACGGTCAATTAGTTTAGAAAAAGGAAGAATCCAAGGCATTAGGTATGCATCTTCAGTTGTGGGAAAGAGTTAACAACTATGAAAATATCTTAAATTTGAGCTCTTACTCAGGCCCAAAAAAGGGGGAAAAAAGTAAAGGCTAGCATTGAACTCTTGTGTAATGTTTATGATATTGAATTGGAAACGCCAAGCTGCTTGTGCAGTTCTATAGCCTCATTAATTTAGCCAATGAAAAATTTTGACAATATTAAAGATGAAAAATAGAATGCCAACCACAAAATCACATTGACCATGTGTTTGTTGAGGCTTTCATCCCTCAAATAGTTGTTGGTTTGATTATCCACTTTTATAATCCAATGCCTTGACAGCAATCGTGGGCTCTTAGCCCATTGAGATTTTTCCAACTACTATTCAAGCATGGTTCATTCTAAGTATAGCCTAGTGTATGTATATATTTTGGAAAAATCACACTAAGATCCCACCTAAAAGAAATAATATCTGAAAAGTGTCATAACTTGTCAGAGGTGGCAAATTCACTTTTCATTGAAAGGTTACAGTATTTTTTGAATTTTATTTTTTTAGGTAGGACTTAGGTGTGATTTTCCCTAATTTTTTAAATCAAATTTTGATGTTTTGAGCCAATATCCCTATAAACTAATAATCAGTAAGTAGAAGGTTACTGCTTCCTAATTGTTACTCCTGCAATAAGTGCCTCTCACTCTAATCTAAAAGAAACAGTTTGGTGCTTTAGAATTTAGATAGTTTGATGGTTTTGTTGGTTTGCACTCAGTTTTGTTTGCAAGCGTTGTATCTGTAATGTTATTGAAAATTTATTCTTGAAACCTTGGATTTTGGTCACCATCTTCATATTTTTCTGCAAAGGGATCCACATTTCACTTTGCAACATCTTTCACACCACCCACATTATGCACTGTCCACTTACAAATAATATGATCGTGAAAGAGGGAAAAGGGTTTATACTCAAAATTAAGCCTTCATCCTTATTCCACATCCAACTGCATGTTGAAATCAACAATTAGCATCCCCTACTTCATTGACAGTTGTTTATGCCTAAGATAGAGCTATAGAGTACTTGCAAGACTTGTTGACATATGAAAATTATAGCTTATGCGACTCTCTACTCCATATGCTAGTGTTGGACAAAATCCATATCTATGTAAATCTCCTACATGCAACAAGAAAAAGAAGAATGTTATTATTCCAATAGTAGCATCAGTTTGTGGAGTTCTGATCCTATTGATAGCCGCAGCAACTTTATGTTTTACCCTTAAAAGGAGAAAACAAAGAGTTGAGGCTGCTCTTTATAATTCACACATATACTCTAACACAATTTTGGTTGATCATGTGAAACAACCAACCACAAGCTTTTCTTATGATCTCAAATTAGGAACAGGTCCAATTGAGACCACATGGCAAGTTGAAAAAGTTGGAGAATAAAAAGACATGTCTCTAGAACTCATAAATAGACCATACACGTACTCAGATGTCTTCAAAACAAGCTTGTGCTACCCCGTGTGTTGCATGGAGAGCATTAACTTTAGTACTATATGTTAACGAAGTGACAAATGAAGGGGTTAAAGAAAAATATACAAATCCATAAGAACTTTAGTTACTTAGAGCATGAACCATTGTTTCCATCAAACGAACATATACAAATAGCAATCTAATGAGGAAAACATATGCAACACAATAAAACACTAACAATTAAACATTTCTAAAAATTTCCTTATAAACAACATTTGTGGTTTTGTTTCCTTTGCCATTTTTCCCACTTGAAATAACTATTCGTAATCCATCCATACTCTTCACTCTAGATAGTCAACCACATAAAAAAAAATCAATTACGATTATTGCCAAACCTTTGAAGTAATTTCTTAACTTCTTTTATAGCAGGGTTGAAAGAGACACATGTTGCGTTAAATGAACTACAGACTTAAGGTTTACATGCATATGAATTATAAATGAAACTGCTATTTTATTACAATAATAATAATAAAAATTAACCTTCATATAAACGACTTTTAAAGGACTGTGCAGCAAGGACAAAGAACAAAGTAGGATTCACCTTCTTCAGAAAATGCAATCCTAGCAAGATTTAGGACGATGACAATGGGACTATCGATATTTTGTAGCTGGCACAAATAAGCATCCGATGCACATTCATCAAATAAAACACAATCCAACTCATTGTCCCTGTAAGAAATAGAATAAACATAACTACTTACACTACCACAGAAAACATCTATAGCGACGCTTTTTTGACCCCTATAGCGGCGCTTTTGAAGTGCCGCTATAGCTAGCGCCGCAATAGGTCAGGTGACCTATAGCGGCGCTTATAAAGCGCCGCTATAGGTGACCATATAGCGGCGCTTAATTACCCAAAAGCGCCGCTATAGGTCATGTTTTAATTAAATTTTATTAAAACTGAAAAGGCCTATACCGGCGTTTTTTGTAAAAAGCGCCGCTATAGGTCATGTTTTAATTAAATTTTATTAAAACTGAAAAGGCCTATACCGACGTTTTTTGTAAAAAGCGCCGGTATAGGCCTCTCTATAGCGGCGCTTTTCGTAAAAAGCGCCGCTATAGGTTATATTTTTTTAAAAATATACAATTTGTATTTTAATTCACACCCACCTGCATCATTACAAAAATTCCAGCAATTCTATACAATTTCAGGCAGTCCATATACACCAGTAATTCTATACAATTTGTTTTTAGGGGCCATAAATATTTGCTAATTATACTCCAACTATCAAATACAACAATTATACAAGTAAAGGAGTAAGTGTATCTCAACAAGTAAATGAACAAGTAACATATACTACCAGTTTCCCCCTGCCACGTATCAATAAGTCAATGTCATTTTCTTCTCAATGTAATTTGTTCTTGCCTCCATTGTAATTTGAACTTATGTGAGGCAGAGAAGAAGCAACGAATTCTAAGATAAATAAAAAAATTTCGGAAGAAAATAATTAAAAGTAGCAAAGCAGGTGAAGAAACTCACATGTATCGGTGGAGGAGAGAGAACCAGCGACGGAGGAGGGAGCAACGGCGGCGGAGGAGTGAGAACCCGTGGCGGAGGAGAGAGCAACAGCGGCGGACGACTGAGCAACGGCGCGAAGCGTCGCTAACAAGAGAACGGCGAGTCGGATCTTAGGGTTACAAGGAGGGAGTTAACGGCAGCGACTTAAGGAGCGACGGTGGCGGAGGAGGCTGCAACAGCGCGGTGGACTCGGGAAAGAATAAAAGAGTAAGGAGGAGGGAGAAAGAACAAAAAAGAAGACAGACACGGGAGGGAGAATGGGGGTTATATTAAAGACTATACGAGAGGGGGTTCCAAATTTTTGGAGGGAAATTTCCCTCCAATTTTTGGCCCCCTATACCGGCGCTTTCTTTAAAAAGCGCCGGTATAGGGGGGTTCCAAATTTTTGGAGGGAAATTTCCCTCCAATTTTTGGCCCCATATACCGGCGCTTTTTTCAAAAAGCGCCCGTATATCTATTAGTATTTACATTTTAATTTTAAATTATTATTTTAATTATTATAAAAGAAACGAAACAGAATATATAATATTAAATAAAGCCTATACCGGCGCTTTTTAAAAAAGCGCCGGTATAGGTATTATTGCTTCTTTTTAATATTAATTTATTTTTTTGATTATTATAATGATTTAATTTGAAAAAAATACGAATATTTTATTCATTTCTTTCTTTTTAATATTTAATATTTAGTCTTAAATTCTTATATCAATTATTAATTATTATTTTCTATTTAAAATTCAAAAAATGTAATTTTTTATTAGAAAATAATATTAATTAGTATATCAGCCTATACCGGCGCTTTCTTTAAAAAGCGCCGGTATAGGGGGTCCGAAATTTTTGGAGGGAAATTTCCCTCCAATTTTTAGCCCCCTATACCGGCGCTTTTTTCAAAAAAGCGCCGGTATAGCTATTAGTATTTACAGTTTAATTTTAAATTATTATTTTAATTATTATAAAAAAACGAAACAGAATATATAATATTAAATAATATTAATTAGTATATCAGCCTATACCGGATCTTTAAGACTAAGCGCCGCTATAGGTTTCATAAATAAAAGAAAGAATAAAAGTGGAAAAACAACTACCCTATAGCGGTGCTTGTAACATTCGCTTTGTAAGAGCATTTTATTTTCTATAAACCGAATTTAATAAGATTTTATCTGTACTAACCATGTTAGGAAAAAAATGGTTTACGAGATAAAATACTAACATAGTTAGAAAAGAGTTCAAGGTACCACTTTCTCGAAATAAAGTTTAAGTGTCTAACTATGATAGAAAATAAAATTTCTACGAATACCAAAACAGACTATCATAGTTAGAAAAGAAACTTTCTACCCTTTTAAACCGGTTTATCCATGTTAGAAAGAATTCACCTAACATGGATATAAAAATTTTATGTATCTAAATAATTTTGTAAATCTTTCTTTAAATATGTAATTAATCACCCGAGTAAATCATTTAAATAAAACATCAAATTCTTTGATCAATTACTTAACGAACTTCTGCCATGTTCAAGTTTAATAAATCATCCAGTAAAATTCCAAACAACTATGGCAGGTAGAAAGAAGTTCCCGTCTAACAGTATATAACCAAAATGCAGTTAGAAAAATAATACCAGTAGGTCTCAGGCCTACATGCCAGAGATGGACCGGTCCCAACCAAAAGAATAATGCATACAGTTATCCAAAAGTAAGAATGCGGAAGCGAAATATGAAAGCCTAAAGAAGTATGGCAATATACAACACTTCTCGCATAAACCCAAAAAATAAAAGCTCACTATGTTTCAGTGAGAAGCTGAGGGCTCCTTTCCCCGAGTATCCGCTACTGAACCTGAACCTACAAAGCAGCAAAGTTTAAGCAGACACGGTTATGTCCACCAACCACTTAACTACCAGTCTATATGTTTCGGTGTGTGACAGAAATGTGTCAATGTGGGAAATTATAATATTTAAATAATTTGAAACATGAGCACATACCAGGTAATCATGCAGTGATCTGTACCAGGAAAAACATTTAACAATTTCATGTATACCAGTATTTTATAAAATAATTTAAAATACATTTTTCACAATCATCCATAACGTTCGCTCTGCGAAACGTTAGGTTGTCCCCTACCACTAGGTGGACCAGAGTGGAACTCGACGGGGATCTCAACCCGTACCCAGAACCACGGAGAAGTGGAACTCGATGGGGATTTCAACTCATACCCAGCACCACAACGGGGTAATGCTCGATGGGGGCTACCCATACCCAGCACACCGAAAGGTAGTACTCGATGGGGGCTACCCATACCCAGTACACCTATAAAATAATTAGTCCCTGTGGGCCAACAGGGACCTCATCACGTGATGGCAAAAGTGTCCGGTGCATCGATGCTAACTACCACAACATATGCATCACAAGCAATAATGGCAATGCAACCACAAATCAGGCACTTGGCCTTACCAGTGTTCCAAAACTCTTGCGATAATATTTCAAAACCATATATTTATTCTTTTCAAATTTATGCTGCAATACACAAATATATATGCCAGGTTTAACATAAAAATCCCACATGACATTTTCATACAAAATAAACAATATAAATCATACTTTATGTATATCACTGGAATCCAAAATTTCATAATAATAATAATAATATAATTTCAAAAACCTTAACAACAACAACACACACACACACATAGACTAAGTAGCCAGTGGTTACCTTCAAGCAGTATTTCAAGGTACCTCAGTAAAACCACGCTCCGCTTGCTCGACTCAAGACAAGTCACCGTCTACATAATAGTCATATAAAATTAATACTTAAATTAAGTGTTCAAATACAAAGTTAGGGAATTTAATTCCCTAACCAAAAAAAAACATTCATCCTCAAGAAATTTATTCCAAACCCCTCCTTAATTTTCTCTCAACTAAACCATTAAAAATCCTTCATCCATATCCATCCTAAGATCCTAAAATCCAATCTTCACATACCCAAGCAAATATTTTCAACTCCCATAATATCTCAATTCGGTCCTACTTATCCCAACAACAGCCTTAATTTAATATCCATAAATTTATAAGAATCGCCCATTAACCTCAAATGTCCATATTTCAAAAATTCCTCCTTAATCATTAGTCTAATCCAGACTTTATCAGTCTAAAATTTCACCAACAAATTCCACCATAATCAGCCAGATTAATATCATAATATAATCCTAAATATCCCAAAAAAAAATCATTAATTTATCCTCAAATATATCAGACCATAATATCCCCAAATTTTCCCTAATATTAGAAATTCCAAATAATTGAGAAAAACCTCAAATAAATTATAGGCTCCTTAAGAAAAATCCTACTTCAAATATTAGACTTTAATATAATGGATTTAGATATCCTAAAAATCACAACTCAGATAAGGCCTATTTTTGAGATATTACATATAAGAAAACTAATGGCACAGGTGTATAGAGGATACTTACGGGAGTCCGAATATAGTCTTAGGTGGTCGGAAAAACTTCCGGTCCGACGCCGGCGAGCTCCAAAAGCTCCGGCCAAAACTTCTTCTATCTGCTTTCTAAGCAAAAATCAGATCGAAAATGAGAAGAGAAATGTTGAGGGAGGTGATAGGAGGAGGTGAATGGTAGTTTTCCGACGAAACTCGCCGGAAAACTCCCTCCCAAAGTTGACGAGTTCGTACAAAATAGGAAGGAAAAGAGAGGAAAATGAGAGGGGAAATGGAGGAGGAGGAAGGAAGGAGAAGAAGCTTGACAATGGAGGTGATGGTGGCTAATGTTGAAGAAGAAAATGAAAGATCAAAAGTGACGGTGAAGATGAAAAGAGAAGGGAAAATAAGAAAAGAGAAAGAAGAAGAAGAAGTCACGTGGGAGGTGGTGTGTGTGTATATATGCATCTGACGCATGGGGGGGGAAAGGAATTGTTTTTAATATAAGGGAAGAGAAAGAAATAATAAAATAAAGAAGAGAAGATGTGATATGATTATTGAGTGTGAAAGGAGAGAAAGGGAGATGACGTGAGGGAGAGAGTTGACGTGAGGAAGTATATAAATAGGTATGGGGAAGAGAGAGTAAAGGAAAAAGAAAAAGATTAGGGAAAATATACACTACTAGGCCCTAAAATTTTCAAATAAGATATTTCTTTTGAACCAAAAATTTTCTTTTCACTCTCAAAATTTTTCCTATAGAATCATTTACTTATTTTCTCCCATAATAACCTCTTTTGAGTATAAGAATAATTTCTCCAAAATTATTGTCCTTAAAATAAGGGAGAAACTAGGCCTTTAAAATCCTCAGAAATACCTCAAAATCCTTCAAATATTCTTATAATCCCTCATTTCTTACTAAACAATTCCCAATTACCCCTACTAAACCTCAATTAATTTTTAGGATGTTACAGTGCTTGTACTAGAAAGCGCCGCTATAGGCCAGACCTATAGCGGCGCTTATTGCAATAAGCGCCGCTATAGGTCCACCCCACCCTATACCGGCGCTCACCGCTGAAAGCGCCGCTATTGGGGCACTGCAATAGCCCATTTCTGTAGTAGTGTTAGTAAGTGTAATCATTAGTCATTATATAATTATGCCTTTGAAATACAACGTACACAATATCAGTCAACAGCAACCGAAGCCTATTTTTGGTTTCCGAATCCTTGCGGTACTCCTCAAGACCTCCCATAGACTTCACAAAAGCAATCACATCTAAAAAATGTTGAAATACCGCACAACAACATTTCACTTAGATGAAGTAGATAAAAATAAATTGTCAATATATAATAATGACCTACAGTACCAACTTTACATACCAATAAGATGATCGACATTACTCTCTGCGTTGGTATATATTAAGAATTTGTGGTAAGGTCCAGTACACATAAGAATATTTTTGGAAAGCATCGGAAATTGGCATAACATGTGTCTGTGGAGTAAATGTAAGTTTGAAGGGATGAGAAGAAGCTTTGTATAAATTTTCATTTGCAGAGACTACAAAATTAGCAAAAAGATAAGTATTTCCCTTGATGACTTTCTTTTTGTAATCATCATGAAGTGTTTTGTTCAAAACACTTGCTTGTATCTTGTTACCCTAAGAAAAAATGGGTACAAAGTTAGATTGATGCAAATATATACATCAAAAATTGGTTGGACTTATCAGTGCAATACATACCTCCGAATCCACCAAAAGGAAAGAAATACAAAACAGATCTGATGAGGAATTATACTCCATCGATCAGTGCCATCATGCAGGTCTTTAAGCAGTGAAATTCGAGACATGGTCATACAGAAGTTAACTATATTGTATCAGCAAATGTTATCCTTGGTAGAATAAAACACACGTGATCATAGAATACGAAACTTAACAGAACATTTATAAAGGAAGGGAAAAACGTTTGGTGGGAATATATGAGGGGAAAGAAATATGATACTCCCTCCAAAATGGTTTTCATTTGAATTTCAAACATTATTGGCCAATAAGAAGGATGACAGACATTTACAAACCACTTACTCTTTGGCAAAATAATTATTTACGTCAAACTGGATGACACAGACACTTACACTTTTGATACAAATATCTATAGCAAGATATGATGATGACAAGAAATGGTAGTATGAAATCGCCTAAACAAAACCATCTAGTAAGCCCCTATAATCTATAATTACTTAAACAATTATATTATATTTTAAAAAACTTGTACAAAAAATTATTGATCTTTCAATATATGTGAAATCCAAGGAGTTCAATCCTAGCTACTACATTTGTCCCATACTCCTAAATCTAATGGTTCAGAGCGTCCTACTAATAACTTCAATGCAATGGCAAGTAAAACAAATCTTTGCAATGGTCATATCATATCATTGCATCCATATCACCTATCACATAATTATCTAAAATGTCAAATACCCCAAACTGCTTGGTATGGTGGTATGGAAATTGAGTAATTTCCATTATTAACAGGATCACGGAAAAACAGGTGGTCCATTCAAATACATCCATAAAGTGAGAAAAAACATATTACTTATTGCTATCATGAACTAAACACAGTGCCCATGATGCTCAACATTAAGTTTCACTTCGTTTTATTGGATCCAATTTCTGTTCTTAAAAAATAAGACCCCCTATCCCAGGAAAAAAAAACAAGTCAAATTTAAAGCAACAAACACTTAACAAAGTTCAAATTACAATTAAGATTCAAGTATCAAATGTCCTACTGCATAATACTTATAAATAAGTTGTGAGTCTAAATTGATATTGCATACACAATTATTATATTTAAGATAAGCCATAAAATTATATTCTTAAGAAGCTTCTAATAGGTCAATCTATCACTAATTATATTTGATTAGTTATAATCATTGTTTTTGAATTATTACCACTTGCTATATGACAAGTGCCACACAATTTCTGCAATTGTGATGCATGAGAAACAAAAAAAAATAAATCATTTGGATAATGTATTACATTTTATTTTGGTTTCGAATGAATGATGTGGATCACATGATTTGAATTTAATAAAAGTTATTTAATATATATTTGATATAGTGTGGACAATTTTTCATCGAAATATTGTTCAATACACATTTTTTTAATATATTTTTTTAAAAAAAATAATATCAAAAAAAATATTTCTATCCTTATTTATTCTGGATATATTGTAACCCTAAGTTATACCTATAAATATGAGGTGTGCATTATGTCTATACTTTACCGAATGAATGAGTTTATAGCACATTCAATACCCTTTACGATAAGCAATTTGGTAGAAGGTACATTATTTCAAGAATTCATATGGCCAAATTTTCTATTTTAGATTACTTTCAAATTTATGAGATAGCGTAGAACAATTTTGTTTCACATATATATATATATATATATATTTACATGGGAATTTTTATATTGTGCTAGAGTTTTTCTAATGTTCTATTTGTTTTTTTCCCTTGAAATTTTGGGTCTTCTGGTAACCACAATTAACTCGGTGGACACGTATTCATTAAAAATTGAAAATAAATATTAAAGTTTACAAGACCTTGATATATTAATAGAAAATAATTAATTTAATTGATATAATTAGTGATAGATTGACCAATCAGAAGCTATGGACGTCTTATGAATAGTAACTTAGTGGAAAAGTATTCATTAAAAGTTGAAAATAAAAAAAAATTAAATTTTATAAGACCTTGATATATTAAAATTTAATATGTATTTTCAAATTCTAAAATACATATTTACAACCAAAAAATCAATTTTATACTTTCAGATTTTGATTTAATTAAAAAATAATTAAAATTAAATAAAATTTGAAAATAAAAATAAAATTTTAGGATGAAAATATGTGATTTCCTCTTAAACAAATCTTAATTTTTTTATATATAATTAGTAGATATAATTAGTTATATATATTTTGAGATTGACCAATCAGAAGCTTTTTACGAACATAATTTTAGGATTTATCTTAAATCTTAAATATAATGATTCAAAATATAATTAGTGATATATATTTTGGGATTAACCAAACAGAAGCTTCTTATGAATATAATTAGGAGGTATCAAACGCTTATTCTACATCTGTTTGTGAATATACTTTTTCAAAAAAAAATTATATATATATATATCAAACGACAATTAAGGGATTACCTTGAGATATAATTTGCTTGATTTTTTATTCTCTAAAAATTTTTACACTTTAAATATTTTAAATTAAAACTTATACGTATATTTCTTATATATATTTTTTCAAAAACATGATATTAATTTTTTTTAATCTTTATCTAAATCCAAATCACATGCCCGTCATAATCAGAAAATATATTATAATAACCAAATGTTGTGATTGGTTCATATCCAAATTTTTTTTTGTTTTTAAATTCCAAAATACATATTTACAGCAAAAAAATCAATTTTATAATTTCAGATTGCGATTTAATACGCAATTTTGTGTGTTGGTTGTATTCAACGTAATGTAAATTAGGTGTGAAATGTTGAAACCAAAAAATCAATTAAATTGCCATAACAAATTAATGATCAACATATCATTTTACAAGAGGGTGAGTGCACGATGGCACAGACTTGAAAACTACCACTGTAATTCCCCAAATTTTAGAAAATAGGAAATAAGGAATTATTTAAGGTTTCCAAATATTACTAAAACCATAAAAAGCATTGCAAAATAAATTTATGATATTTAGGCATTTTTATTAATTTTAAGTCTTATTTTCTTCAAGAAATAAAGAGAAATAATTAGGAAATAAAACTTAATTCGAAGAAAAGAGATAATAAGGATTTATTTAAAATCTTAGGATATCATATAAAAATTAAAAAGCCTTATAAATAAATTTATGAGGCCCAGTGTATTTTTAATAATTTTTAAAACTTATTTTATTTATTAATTGAGGAAAAATAGTTGGAAGATGAATTTAAATAAGGAAATATTTAGAACATTGGGGTATTGTTTGATATTTAAACAGTCTTATAAATAAATTTAGAAATTTAAACATATCTAGAAAAATTAGTTTGGGACAAATTCAGGTCTATTTTGTAAATGATAATAGTACATAAAATTACCATTTAAGAGAAAAATGAAAAAGAGAAAATGAAAATGACAATATCTGCCCTTAGTTGGAAAATATCTTCAACTAAAAGAAGGGCAAAATGATAAAACACCTATTTAAAAATATCATCTTCTCTTTAAATAAATGCCTTCCACGTGTTTTTCATATATACTCCCTTCTGCTTCCACACACTCACACACACACACCTCCCTCCGTTCCCGAGTCCTTCTCTCCCTCGATTCCTCTGCTTTCTTCAAGCTTCAACGGCGGACCACGGCGGCAACGTCGACGATCGGTGGTGGAAATGCGTGAGAAGCATGGGTCAACCTTGGGTGAGCTTTTCTCCTTCGTTTTCCCTTCCTTCTCGGTCCGATTTGAGTGAATCGGGTGGTTGATGATTTGAACTTCTGAGGGGTTTAGGAAGTTTCCAAATTCATAAAAATAATGCTTAGGCCTGTCTATTGATGATTTGAGTGCCGATTTCAAGTAGGAAGTGGAATTGGTTGATGTTCTTCGCTCAGCCCCCCAAACTTGTTACTGTTCACCCGACGTGATTTTGAGGATTTCTGGGTGTTTCAATTAATTTAAGCTTGATTAAACATTAATAGGAGTTAGTTTAAGCATATTTGTTGCTTTGTATGTTGATTATTGAAGCTTGTGATTTTTATTTGAATTTTTCTCTTCTTCCTCCCCTGTTCTGTCGAATCCTGTTCTTCCTCCCTGTTCATTATAATTTGTTCCTCTCCAGACCACTGATTTCTGGTGCAAGATTATGGGGTTGATTGTATTTGGTTAATGATATGTGAATTTTAAATTGTTCAATTCTTCTCTTCTCTGTTCTGTTTAGTTTGGCCAAATCCTCGCTCTTACTCCTTGAATTTATTTTGCTGTGATTGTGGCTCTGCTCATGATAAAGAGGGTAAAATTTATGCTGAAATGTTATTAGAATAATAATTTTTCATTTCTTCTCTTTTCTTGCTGGTTTGGCCGGCAAGTGGTAGTGAAGGGAAGGGAAGAATTTGTTGGTTTTGTTCTTTTCGGGTTTTGTAAAATTTAAGGTTGTTTTGGATTATAAAGCTATGAGGATTAAAATCTGGTTGTTGTACTGCTCTTAATTGGTTAATGTATGCTAAGGGTGCAGTGTAGAATCTGATCAAATTGTGGTACATTCCTGAAGCTAAGAATTTGAAGGGGAATTAATCATGTTGGGTTATGGACTTTTGGAATTGTGGGGATTGTTTTGTTTTAACAGATTTTCTGCTCTGTTTTGGGCAATTTGGGGCGTGCCCTATGAACTTAATTTCTTCTGTTCCGTGTGACTATTATGAAAATATATAGTAAGAGCTAAATAAGGATTTATGTTGCTAATTTGATTGTGAATGCAGTGATCAAATATTGGGGAGGTGGTTATTTGATATAGAATTCAAAAGGGATTTGAATTCCTACTTAGGATATGTTTTGTTGTAGCTGTCTAGCGAATGAGGAAAATAAGTAGGTATATGTGCACTATGATGTGGAGGTTTATTGGATTTGTATAAATTAGTTGGTGTTTGATTGTGAGGTAAGAAAGAAATCAAGGATTGTAATGATAAAGAGGACATGAGGATTTAATTAGAGGTAAATGCAAAGAGGAATTTGGGTTCCTTTGTTTCAAATTGAGGATGATTAATATTATATCAAGGACAAAGTAGAAAAGTTCAAGGAATCCAATGATTGAGGTTTTATTAAACTAAACAAGTTCATGAAGTGAGGTTTGATTTGTTAATACGAATATATAATTATTGGGAATTTCCATTATGCAGAGTGTTGATTGTTTTGATAAAGGTATATGATTAGAGGTTTATGATTGTGAGGAATCTAATAATGGGGATTTGAATAAGTTGGACAATACAGATTGTGGGCAATTGTTATTAAGAGGTGATGAAAGTAGAATCAGGGATAGAAGCAGAATTTATTACGGTTTTTGTAAGTTGGATTTTTCATAAGAGCATATGACAATCTGGAATTTGAGCATGGAAATTCTATTCTAAGTTTTATTGAGGATTGGATGGTGGAGGGATGTAATGAAAATTGAATCCTTAAATTATTGGTTGTGCTTAAGTTTGGTAATGTTGGAAGATAGAAGTATGTTTCATAACATGTGAAAATTGATTAGCTTGATAAGATTTATAAGCATTTGGGATATCAAGTATAATGGTTGCTTTAGAAATTGTTAGTGGTAAGATAACTTGGTATTTAACCAATAGAAATGGAGTAATTAGGGAAGGTATATATATTATTTTGAGAATATGTTCTACCTTGTGTTCTTGCTTCAGTAATTTGGGTATTATGAAGTGGAATAGTTTGATAAAGTTTAATGGTGAAGAGCTTGAAGAATTTAGAGTGAAAGCTTGCAGAAGAAGAAAATAAAGTGAGTTTAATGATGATTCAATTTGGAACTTAGAAGTTAATAGAGATGAGCATATGGATTATGGTTTAAGGTGTAATAAGAGAATTATTTAATTTTATTAAGGAAGGCATTCAGTTTTTCTTTGGGATGGAATAGCTAATGGCTGATATGACGATCAAAATCTGAGGTTTTTGTATTGTGGATGATTTAATAGGAGCAACGTTAGTGTTTGAAGATTCTATGGTTCTTAATTGAATATGAATTGACTTAAAGGTTTTGTCATGAAGGTTTAGGGATGAATCTAGAAATAAAACTGGTTATTTATAGTTTTGAAGTTTAGCTTATAGTTAAAGAAGTTAGAATTCTGTTTTGAATAATATAAATGTTAGGTACGGAATTTTAAAGGATTCAACCTGATTAAAAAAGGAAATCAAGATTTCTAAGTATTTATGTTATGGTTGTTTGTTGTGTTCTACTATTCAGAGTTTTAGTTTAAGCTTAAGTCAAAAGAAAACGGTATTCCATGAAGGTTGTTTATTGTCATGTTTTTGCTTAACGTAAATTATAACGTAAATTACATTGGTTTTAGAATATGGGTTTTAAATTTGAGATTGAAATCTTTGTTTTAGTTCTTTTCCCTTAAACAACATTTTCAGTGACAACAGTGAATTAATAAGTAAGCTACGATTCTGAAAATATTAAAGTTATATTATACAAGAATACGAAATTAGTATATGGTAGAAGATGATAATGAGAATCAGAATATTTAAAGTAAAACCTACTTATATACGATACAAAGAATGGGGTAGCATTAATTACATTAGGACCGTGAGGGGCGCATAATTCTTACAAGTTAGTATGTATATTAATTTAGTATCTCTATATACATAATTTTAGGGAAAGATAGTGGTGTTGGATCTCGGTAAAAGGAAGGAGACAGTAAAGAATTAAGCTTGGAGTTCAGGTAGCAGTTTATTTCAATAACAATTTAATTGCATGTATTATTTTGTAATAACTGTTGCATTTAGTTGGTAAGTTGTTATTCCTCAGTTGGAGTACTCCAGGCTTAGGTGGTTCGCTACCCCTTTGCCAAACCATTTTAGTTATAATGGGATTGTTATAACGAGAAGTCCTGCAGGTAGAGCCTCCACTAGTTAACGAAAGTATTGTTATCAGTGGTTGGTAGGTGCGGATCGCACAGATTAATAGGAGTAAGACTATCATCATTTGAGCAGTTTTATGAAATATATACATGCCAATGCTAGTATGATCATATACGTTAATGAAAGAAACTGCTATTGAGATTTCCAATCTCACCCCCTTCCCCAAACATTTTTCAGTTTAGCAGGTTGAAAGAAGCTAGCTGGGGAAGAAGAGTAGACGAAGAAATTAGGACTATAATTTGGAAAGCAAGAGGCAGTAAATATTTTAATAAGGTTATTTGTATATGTTGTAAAATTAAAATTATTTAATTAATAGTAGAAAGTATAGAAATTAGAATTGTATAAATTTATTAAGAGATTTAAATTTCCTAAGTATTATGAACTAAGAATAGACTCCCTTAAGAGAGTTAGTGTACTTTTAATTGTTTTATTAACCACTTTATTTTATAAAGAGTTTTAAGTTATTTCAATTTGTCTGAAAAGCCCATTCCAACTGAAAGGAAGTTGTTTAAAAGTTTTAAAGAAAAAGTTTTAACTTTTCCGTACTTTTGGGCTTCGGACGCTGAAAAGTTGTTATAATTCAATTAAAATGTTATATTATAGTAGTAAAATTCCAGACATTACAACCACCAAGCAAAATAAGAAGAGCAAGTAGAGAAGATTCACAAAAGGGACTCATGATATATGACTCACAAAGTACTGTATCACAAGTTCCAAATCCAGGTATAATTAGTCCACAAATAATTCAATCTTAGATTAGCATTATGCTCAAAACATATATATATATATATATATATTTCATGTGTTACCCCAAAATATCCATCTTTTGTGTCAACCAATTTGTTCCCCAAAAGGCAAATTACAACCACATTGATCCAAAAAATGGACTGCATAAGGAATGTTTTGCAAACTATTGCATCACAAGTGTAAACATCATGTATAATTAGTCCATAAATAATTACACATGAGATTTTTTTAATTGAAAGCTAGAAAAAACATAAGTTATGCAATTACATTTTGCTTATTAGCTAATTAAATCGTTCAAAACGTATATATTGTTCATGTCTTAATAAAAAAATCTGTTTGTTTGTTTCAAACAAGTTGTTCCCCAAGAGGCACTTTACAAGCCCATTGATTTCAACTTGGAGTCCAAATAACGCATGAATGATGTGTATGACAGTGAGGAGGACGATGAACTACATGGTCAGAAGCTTTTTTTAATTTTCTAATATTTTAAAGTTCAGAAAACACATTTATATCTGTATTGTGTAGCATTATAATTATATTAGTATTGTGCCCAGTCATTAAATTGCCTCTTCATATGCAAATGAAACTACAAATTTGATACTTACAAGTAATCAAAGCATATGTTCTACCAAGGGAAAGCAATCTCATGTTGATGTTACTTACAAGGGTATTGGTGTTTTTCTGCCTTGGATGTGCACATTTGTTTGCCATTTTTAATGACATGTTTTATTTCCTCATTCACCAAATAAACTTGATAATTAATGTGTAGATGAAGGCGACCCTTAATTCCAATACAAATTTTGTGGTGCCCAAATGTGGTTTAATGAAAGGGTGAAAAAGGATGATAAGAAAAGAAGTGTAAATCAGTTCTCCATGTGCTGTTTGAAGGGAAAGGTTATCCTGCCTCTATTTAAATACCCTCCACCGTTGTTACAAAAGTTGTTCTTTGACAAACAAAGTGATGAATCGAAGAACTTTTATGCAAATATAAGGCAGTACAATAATATGTTTTCTTTCACATCTATGGGTGGTAAAATAAATCATGGAATGAACTCAGGTGCTGGCCCTTACACCTTCGTGCTATCAGGAATTAACTATCATACAATTGGCAATCTACTACCCCCCAAAAGGAGCTCAAACTGTGCTCTCACAGTTCTACATCCACGACACTGACAATTAGATATCCAACAGGATTTTTATGCTGTAAGGTAATTGATCTAATATAACTTAATTAAACGTAGCATATCTTTTGTTTAATCATGATTCTGCCTCTTAATGAATTGTTGACGTATGTATGCAACAAGCATCAAAAGGACAACACAATTAATCCCACCATGGTTGCTAAGATAAAGACATTGTATTCATGAATTAATCATAAGGAAGTATTCATGAATGTAAACCGGCATTAATTCTTTGATATTCGATGCATTATACTTAAATGAGCCCATTCCTTTATCTTATTGTTTTAAATGTTAGCCTACATTTCTATCATGTACTTCTAATTGTTAATTGGTTGGATGACATTTCCTACATTCCAACACCTCAGTGACAAAATATTTTTAATTTTCCAATGCATTATAGATTGAGATGTGTTTTTTATGAAGGGATGTAATAGTTTGCTTAAATGATCTGCATAAGTATTCTGCCTTATCTATATTTGTATATTGATTTTGGTTAATATTTTCCATGACCTCATGCAAACAAATTTATGATTCCTTTTTTTGAATTGAAAAACCATATTTATGATTTCAAGCCGAATCACATGAAAAATTTCATCCGTGCAACGCACGGGAGGCCCAACTCGTTCTATAAATACGTGGCTCATTTCTAAGTATCACCCATGATATAGTTTTCTATAAGCAAATTTAGATGTTTTAGGCCAATGATCTGATAAGCTAGTGGTGGTATAAAAACTCCTTTATTAGTGGTACGTTGCGAGGGTTTGATCCTACTTTTAACTGAGGTCATCAGTGCTTGCCACTCTTATTTCTGAAAGAAAGAGGAACCATTAGGTGTTTTAGATAGCTTGATGGGTTTGCTGGTTTGCATTCAATATTGGTTGCAATTTAAGAGCTGTATTTGTATTCTTGTTGAAATCTTATCCTTGAAACCTTGTATATATTTTTATCACCATCTTCATATTTTTCTGCCCAGGGATCCTCATCTCATTTTGCAAGATCTTTCCTGCTACCGGTATTATGAACTGTCATCTTGCAAGTAATATGATGATGAAAGAGGGAAAACATTATTTACTTAGACTTTAAAATTGATGCATGATATAATTATTGGGGGCAAATTTTATGTTTGGTTAGAAAAGATAAATAAGCTAGATCAGTTATAAATAGACATGCAACAAAGTGGCACGGGTTTGATTGGAAATTATGCTGGTCACAACAAAGTAATAATGTTAATGGTTGGACTGGTCTACTCACTCATCATGTTCTTGAACCAATTTAGAAGTGAATTTTGGTTTTAAATATAAAACTTTTTTCCCCATTTATCTCTTGTACTTGTCATTTTTTAAACTAATCTTCACGACTTATAAATTGATATATAATTTAATGTTATACAAAAGTATTTTACATAGATATTTATTTAACTTTTTTAATATCCTTAAATTAGATAAATAATTTTTATATTTAGAATTGGTTGAGTATTATATATGGATGTTGGGTGAAAAGTTGACTTTGATTCATAATACCGTAATTTGCACAGAGAAAAAATTGCAAAGTCGAACACTTTTTGTGATGGGACACCATTAATTTCAGACTTTGACCAGTGAGGCCCTCCAACTCTAAATATCATATCAATTTGATTTTGTAAAGATATTATGGATGTAAAATAGCTCACTTTAAAGTTTTAATAGTTATCATTTTTTAAAATTAATTTATTTTACTTATAAACTAAATTAATTTAATTACATGTATAATATGTTATAATTGAAGGGTTTATTTAGCTTTTTTAATCTATAAAAAAGTCAACTTGATCTTATATCTAGAACTGAAGAGAGTATCCAGAAACTTTGAATTCATCGTAGGTATTATACCACCCTGAATCCCAAGCTGTGGGCAAGAATTTGTGTCTGTGAACATTGAACTGCAAATCATTGTCCAAGTCTAACGAATTGATTTGTTCCTCATATCAAAAATCAGAAAATGATCTTCCTGCAGGTCCCTCCGTTTCATATAACGTATAAATAGGGGAATCTTTAGACCAAAAGTAGAGTCAATAGACAGTAATTAACAAACAAGAACGTAGGAATGAAGAAACAAAGAACTTGAATCCGTGGCCTTTCATCAATGAAAGTGAGTTGTACGCTATAAGATCATTGGTCGAGCCTAACCAAAGTTGGACTTTCAATCTTAAGATTAGTGTCTTCATCTAACGAATTGATTTGTTCCAACTATAAAAATAAGAAAATGGACCCTTTATGCTAGTTAGAATACTTGCAATTTCCGTTGGCAAAAAAAAAACAGAATACTTGCAATTTCCAGGGGCAAGGAAACTTTCGGATTGTTTAAACTATCACTTTCAATAAGAAAACAGATGTTTGAAAGAAGAGAAACATTTTAAAATAATTGAACTTTAATTTTAAATTGTTTCCTTCATCTAACCAATGAATTAGTTACAATGAAAAATACGAGGACTCTCAAAATATATGTAAAGAATGTTAAAGTGTACTAAATTTTGGAAAGGATAAATGAGTGACATATGATATGTTCTTTTGTAAATTTATAGGAATCGATTAATCACTCTTCGATAAGTTTCAGAAATTTTCCAAATTTTTATTTGCTTATCAACTTCACCTAATAACTTACCAACTCTCTATTTACTGGACATTACCAACCCTTTAAATGGGTTTACCAATTTTTTATTTGTATTTACCGACTTCACACGGACACTTACCAACTCTCTCTTTCCTTGACTTTACCAATTTTGTATTTGTGCTTACCAACTCTTTTTATGGATTTATCAATCTTCTATTTACGTTTATTAACTCCATGCGGACACTTACAACTCTTTATTTATTAAAGGACTTTTTGGTCTTTTCCTTTAAACTTTAAAAAAGACATATCAATCCATATCACCTATATGTCTTTTCAAAAATATAATGTACATAAGTATCCTTTATATATTTTGAGCGGTTTTTTGTGGTATTTTCCCAACCATTCCTTTTTTGAAAAGTATGATTTTTGTTTTTTTTTTTTGGAAAATTCCAAAAAAAGACCCTTAAACTAAACTACCGAAAGGACAGTTTGCTACAACGAATTTCGGAAAGGACAGTTTAGTACAATAACTGAATTGTTTATCCCCAAATTAAAAAGAAATGTCTAAAATGCCCTTGGTTCAATTATGGGATTCCCAACTTCCCTTAAGGGATTCCTAAATTAGTTGTAGCAAAGCGATTTTGGACATTTCATCACTTAATTTGGGTTGGACAGTTCAGTCATTTGTACTGAATTGTCCTTTCCAAATTTCGGTGTAACAAATTGTCCATTAACTATTTCAAAGGTCTTTTTTTTTTCCCTTGTTTTTTCCCCCATTGAGACAAAAAGCAAGTAGAAAAGTGTGTGAAAACGTTGACCGACTAAAATCAATGAGAGGTATGATGAAGACTAGAAAATCCTCTCCCATGTCACCTTTTCCTATATTGTTTTGAAAATTTCGCTCCCCACCTACGTATGATAATCGACAAGACACTCTTAGATCCATCTTTGTATTCTTTTTATTCTATTAAATTTTATATTAAAAACAATTGCATCGAATCTGCTTCTAACTTTGCGTTGGTAACTTTTGTTTATTTGGGATAAGCTACATTTTCCCCAAGAAATTTTTACTGTCTCTTTGAAGTTCTTATGGATTCAATGTTATCATGAAAGTTTTAAATCATAGAATGTTGACTCGGCCATTATTTAAGTAAGGTTTAAGCCTTAGTTGACTAAGTATGTTAAATTGATAGGTACAGTGTCATCCACTTCATTTTTTATTCAAGCTAGATTTATAAATAAGGAAAGAAATCAGAAAAAAAAAAAAAATCCGATACGGGAGACTAGAGAAAAAAGAGGAGGTAGAAGTACATCGGCGACATTAATTATTCTCGACAATCTCCCTTACGAATACTATGTCCATTAATGGATTTTTTTTTTCTCCAAATTGATAAAGTAGATTTAAGGAAAAGGATGAAAAGAAATAGAAAGGAAGAGACCATAATCCCCGTTCCAATAAAGGTGGGATTTCACATTTCTTATATTTTCCTTCATCCATCATGCAATTTTGAGACTATAATGGAATCACAACGGTTTAACACTTTTTAAAATGAATCCATGAAGGAATGCAGCTCTTTCACAGCAAAAAAACTTATATTGAAATAGGTACTGTGTAAATTTCATGTCATGAATTGAACACAAACATAACTAATATGTGCAAATTACCATAGCATAGATAAAAAAAGAAAAAACGTTCAAGTTCACACAAAATAAAAGGTTCTTGTTTTTTTAAAATAACTTTCAATAATCCGGCGCCAATTGACAACCGACTAATCCAGAATCAAAGGATTGGAGTGCTGCTCACATAAGTAGGATTGTCCCTTCTCCTAATGAGAGGGCTTCTCAAGACTCAAACACATGTTATCATCTTTATAGGAAATAAACTTCCTTATCGGCTCGATCAACTGCTCTTTGTTAAAAGTTCCTGTTTTGTTTTGTTGTAAAGTTCTTTTTGTTTGTTTGTTTGTTTTTTGTATCAATATGTCTGTCTGCGGTTCATTCAGTCTGCCTAACTTTGAGAAACAAATTACAAATCCATTCAAGAATTTTGAAGAGAATGACGCCTTTGCCTTCAGGAGGATGACGATGACATTGACCGAGTCACAAGTGTGCAGCACCGTTTCATGTATAAGTAATAGCAATGTCGCTCACATTCTTGTCTTCCCAAGCAATAGAGAATCTACAAAAAGAGTGATGGGAATGTCAATGAGCTTCTTCTTCTTTCTTGTAGGTTGTCTGCTTTTTGCAGTTCTGGCTAAATCTCAGGATCAATCAGGTAATTGCCACCAAAATACTCAAACTTATATTCATAACTATTTAATAAGAATTAATCTTTGCCTCTAAGTTTCAGGATTTATAAGCATAGATTGTGGGGCACCTCCCAATTCCGCCTACACTGAGGAGACAACAGGCATAAATTACGTATCAGATGAGAAGTTCATAAATTCTGGAGTAAGAAACTCCATAACCAGTGAGCTCCAAATTAGTTATAAACGGCAAGCTCGGACCCTGAGAAGCTTTCCTCAAGGAACAAGAAACTGTTACAGAATAAACATCACAAGTGGCTCTAAATATCTCATCAGGGCTATCTTTGTGTATGGGAATTATGATGGCCAGAATGGGTTACCAAGTTTCGATCTTCATCTTGGGCCTAACTTGTGGCAAACAGTGGAAATAACCAATCCATCAGTGGAAGTAAGCCCTGAGATCATACATGTTCCATGTCTAGATCACATTCAAATCTGTCTGGTTGACACTGGCTTTGGAACCCCATTTATCTCTGCCATAGAGTTAAGGACTTTGATGAATGATACCTATGTTACTCAATCAGGATCCTTGTCACTACACGGGAGGTCGGATTTAGGCTCAACCATCGGCAGAACATATAGGTAAATGCTTTCTTTAGTTTTTTTTTTTACTTGTAAAAGAGTTTGTTTAGTTATTAGACCAAGCAATTGTTTAATTAGCTTTTACATTGAACTGAAGGATCTTTTCCAATAAGAGGAAAGATCAAAATTGTGATCCTCCACTCTATCTTTACATACAAGAATTCTGTATATCTATCTGATAAGAGAATATGACTTTGACACAGATATAGTGATGATGTTTATGATCGTTTCTGGTTGGCTCCTGCCTACAACCAGGCCTGGACGCAAATAAGTAGTGCTTCAGTTACTGCAGATTCCTTGGGTCAAAATGATTACAAGCCACCAGCCATTGTTATGAGTAATGCAGCCACACCAGTAAATGAAAGTGCTCCCATGTTAGTGTGGTGGCAGCCCAAAAACTCATCAGACCAATTCTATATTTACATGCATTTTGTAGAGCTTGAAGTGTTAGAGAAGAATCAGACAAGAACATTCGACATTACCATCAATGACGATCTCTCTTATGAAAATGTTGTACCTAAGTACGGAGTCATGAACACTGTATTCAGCACTGAAGCTACCAGTGGAGAAAAAATAGAGATTTTACTTAAGAAGACTGATATTTCAACTCTCCCTCCCATTCTCAATGCGATTGAAATTTACACAGTTAAAGAATTTTCCCAATCAGAAACAGAACAAGGAGATGGTATGTTCTGCAAACATAAACCTTTAGAGATGCAAATTATCTGTTTCTGTGATTGAATTAGGCTACTTTCATTTTCTAGATGGAATTTTAGCTAAAAATACTCAAGTTTTTCAAAGAATCTGGTCAAGAAGATAAATGTTTTAGACTAACTTGCTTTTCTGAGAAATAGTTAATGCAATCTCAACAATCAAATCTTCTTTTGGGGTGACAAGAAACTGGCAAGGTGATCCATGCGGTCCTATGGCCTACATTTGGGAAGGTCTAAATTGTACTTATAATGGCCGGAATTCCCCAAGAATCAGAGCTCTGTAAGCTTCTTTTCCCAAAATTAATGTTATTGATTTATGAAACGAGAATCATAACTTTATATAATATTGGAATATAAAAAATCAGGAATTTATCTTCAAGTGGATTGATAGGACAGGTAGATCCTTCCATTACAAAGCTCATCATGTTGGAGGAGTTGTGAGTATTTTTTACTCTGGCCAAGTCCAACCCTTCTTTTACAATGTTTTCATTGATTTCCTTAAAGGTTGGCAGTAAGGCAATCTCATTCGAAGCGCGGGAAAATTTCTCTTTACAGGGATTTATCAAACAATAGCTTAAATGGGCCAATTCCTGATTTTCTTTCTCAACTAGAAAACCTGAAGATCTTGTAAGCTTTTTTGTGATTAATTATTAAACAATAATCTTATCCCACTGGTTAGAAAAAGGATATTATAGCTGAATTTCTTTTGTAGAAACCTTGAGAACAACAACTTCAGTGGTACAATTCCCTCTGATTTGGTTGAAAAATCAAATAAAGGTTCCCTATTACTAAGGTATGACTCTTATTGAAGTCCTAATGTCCAATGTGTTATTTTTTCCATGAATTTAGAACGGATAACACATTAATGTTCATATTGTACACAGTTTACCCTTCTCTCCTTATTAGACCCCATCCATATTCCATCCCCAGCTGACTCTTGAAATTATCAATCAGTGTCACCCACTTCATAGACATTTATTGATGCCTAAGATAGAGCTATAGAGTACTTGCAAAATTTATTGACAGATGAACATAATAAATTATATGACTCTCTCCACATTCTAGTGTCGAACAAAATCCATATTTATGTGAATCTCCTCCATGCTACAACACGAAAAAGAACAATATTATTATTCCCATAGCTGCATCAGTTGGTGGAGTTCTGATCCTTGTGATAGCCGCAGCAACTATATTTCTTACTCTAAAAAGGAGAAAACAAAGAGGTGAGGCTGCTCTTTATGATTTACAAATACACAAAAAAAAAAGTTTTGGTTGATCATGGAAAACAACAAACCACAAGCCTTTTTTATTATCTCAAATTAGGAACAGGTCCAATTGAGACCTCACGAGGAGTTGAAAAGGTTGAAGAACAAAAAGACACGTCTCTGCAAGTCCTAAATAAACAATACTCATACTCTGACGTCCTCAAAATGACCAATAACTTCAGTACAATTCTCGGAAAAGGTGGATTTGGAACGGTTTATTTGGGTTACATTGTGGAAACTCCTGTAGCAGTTAAGATGCTTTCTTCGACATCAGCTCAAGGTTATCAACAATTCCAAGCCGAGGTAAAATTGAATACTGGACCAAATCCACATACATGAGAGTTCATCACAGAAAAGGTTGTTTTTTATGTTTAAGCTTGGGTTTGAAATTGCTTTCCAGGTTAAACTTTTAATAAGAGTTCATCACAGAAATCTCACTTCCCTTATTGGGTTTTGCAATGAAGAAACCAATAAGGGGCTCATATATGAGTTCATGGAAAATGGTAACCTACAAGTGTACCTTGCAAGTATGTTGGTGCAAATCCTTTTACAAATAACTAATATTATAAAAATGGAAAACATTAGGTACAAAAAGTTATGGAGTTTGATTCTGCAGGTAAAGGCAGCAGATCAAAGCTACTGACATGGGAACAAAGACTTTGTGTAGCACTGGATGCAGCACTAGGTCGAAAAATGAAACGAGTTACTTGTGTCTCCAATTTTCATTTCTCAAATCTCTGATTCCAATGTATTTTCTATAAAATTTGACACAGGTTTGGAGTATCTGCATAATGGATGTAAGCCACCTATAATCCACAGGGATGTAAAATCTTCAAACATCTTGCTGAATGAAAACTTCAGAGCAAAGATAGCAGACTTTGGTCTATCTAAAATCATCCCAACAGATGATGGAACTCATGTATCGACTACTGTTGCGGGTACTCCTGGTTATATAGACCCTGAGTAAGTCATTCCAATAATTATCTAGCTCAAAACTTTCAGTTCTTGTGATACAAAAAAAAGAGAAATAAAAGATAGTGGGACAAAGTTATTCTAAGTGCACATTTGGTTTTATATTGAAAATCACCAAATCCATCTGATGTAAAAACAAACTCTTTAAGTTATATATTCTATACCTTGTAGGTATTATATAACAAACAGATTGACGGAGAAAAGTGATGTTTTTAGCTTTGGAGCAGTCCTTTTTGAGATAATCACGGGTTTGCCGGTCATATCATCAAGAAACCATGAGAGAACTCACATAAGTGATTGGGTTAGCTCCCTAGTTGCTAAAGGGGATATCAATGCCATTGTTGACTCAAGGTTGAGTGGAGACTTTGATAGTAGCTCTGCCTGGAGAGCTGTGGAAATGGCAATGACTTGTATGTCAAGAAACCCCAACAGTAGGTCAACCATGAGTGAGGTAGTGAATGAGCTAAAGGAGTGTTTGGCAACAGAAGTCGCTAGAACCAAACAAAGTGGTGTTGATACAGGTGACTTAGTTGAGTTAGTATCCCTAAATATGACAAGCACAGAATACTCTCCCTTGGCTAGGTAGTAGCTTGCCTCCTAAAAGAACTCTGTGAGACTCTCCATGAGGGTTATATGTAAGGACACAAATTTTGGGTGAAACTCAGAAGTTGTCGTTGTCTCACTAAAGCATAGATTTAATATTGGTTTATTACTATTAAGTTTGTCACGCCACCAAATTATCATTACTTCTTATTTATTATTACCTCTGGTTGCTATAGATCAATCTAATTATATGATGAATGAAATATTTTCTCTCTTATGTTGAAACTATCTGGATGTGTCAAAGCAATTCTTTTCTGATTTCTCCATAAATTACGTTGGTAATTCAAAGATGTTGCAATAGAAAAAGAGAAAGTTGTTTGTGTTATCTTTCTGAAACTGGAAATACTAATTTAATTTTATTAAGGGGATGAAGGTTTTTATAATAATAAAATGATACTCCTGCTAGTCCTCAATTTAAGATCAACTTTATAGTGCTATTTATGCTACAAAGTTGATCTTATATTTAAGATTCGAGTTTGTACTTCATAGGATATACATTTACCTATTCATTTACTTATCTTCAATAACTTTGGTGTTTTGGTCAATTAGTATAGAAAAGTGAAGAATCCAAGCCATTGGGTGTGCTTCAGTAGTGGGAACGAGCTAACAACTAATAGAAGATCTTAAATTTGAGCTCTTACTCAAGCCCAAAAAAGGAAAACAGAAGGAAAAGCTAGCATTGAACTCTTGTGTAATGTTTATGATATTTGAATTGGAAACGCCAAGTTGCTTGTGTAGTTCGATAGCCTCATTAGTTTAACCAATAAAAAAGTTTGATAACATTAAAGATGAAAAATAGAACACCAACCACAAAATCACATTGGCCATGTGGTGGTGGGGGCTTTCATAGCTTAAATAGCTGGTGGTTTGATTATCCACTTTTGTAATCCAATGTCTTGAAATCGATCGTAGGCTCTTAGCCCATTAAGATTCTTCCAACTACTATTCAAGCATGGTCATTCCTGAGTATAGTTTAGTAAGGGTGTTCATGGGACGAGACGAGACCGGGACGCCTCCGTCCCGTCCTATCATGAAGAAATGGGGTTGGGACAGGATTCTCGTCCCCATATCCCGTCCAGTCCTGAGGTTATCCCGGTCCCAATCGGGACGGGACCGGATTGTCCCACTTTTTTCAAAAAAAAATTCTATATATTTTTTGGCTCTTTTTTTTCCGTGTAAAATTTTTTGGCAACCTCTATTCTTCAATGTTCTAAACTAATATATGTGCAAACATAAAAAATTAAACAATAAAACATGCCACTAGCAAGCAGCATATGTATTTTTTTTTCCAAGGAGCGGTATATGTATATTTGAGATATAGGGAACATGTAGCATATTAAAAAAAGTTAGATTTTGATTCTTGAAGACAAGATTTTTTAACTACTACAAATGTACTATTAGACTAGATGTTACATTGAAGAAGAAGGAACAATAAGCAATTTAATGATGATTATTTTTTGCTTTTGTATACAAGATGTTTCAACTAAAATGATACTGTAGTAAGAATGATGTTAGTTGAGTAGAAGTTCTATTTTAGAAAAATGGATGAACAGATAGCATATTAAAAAAATATGGGTCTAATAGTAACTTTTATAAAAAAAAATATGCATGAAATAAAAAAAATGTGTCTATAGATATTGGGTCTTTGGCTAAGAGAATGATCTAAAGGATTAATATTTCTAAAATAAAAAATAAGATCTGAACATTAATCTTGTCCCGTCCCGATTTGTCCCATCCCGAAATGCTCGAAATCGGAACAGGATGACTGGGACGGAACAAACGTGAACAACCCTATAGTCTAGTATATAGTATTTTGGGAAAATCACACTAAGATCCCACCTAAGAGAAATAATATTTGACTAGTCACCAGTCCCATAACTTGTCATTGATAGGTTATGAGATTTTCAAATTTTATTTTTTTTAGGTGGGACCCTGATGTGATTTCCCCTAGATTTTAAATCAAATTTTGATGCTTTGAGCCAATGGCCTTATAATCTAGTGGCACTCAATTTTGTCTGTGAGAGCTCTATCTGTAATTTTATTGAAAATTTTGTTCTTGAAACCTTGTATTTTGGTCACCATCTTCATATTTTTCTCCACAGGGATCCCCATTTCCCTTTGCAAGATCTTTCATACTACCCACATTATGAACTGTCCACTTGCAAGTAATATGATGGTGAAAGAGGGAAAAGATATACACTTGAAATTTGAATTTGATGCGTGATAAAATTATTGGGCGGAAAATATTTGATGTTTGATCAGTAAAAGATATACTATTATAAACTGAATCAGATATAAGTAGGCATGCAATAAAGTGACACATGAGTTTGATTGAAAATTATGCAGGTCACAATGGTATCATTTTAATGGTTGGACTGCTTTACGTGTTATATATATGTATATATGGGTGTGAGGTGAAGAATTGATTTTGATTCATCATTCCAGCAAATTGCTCAGAGAAAATTGGAAAGTCGTACTCTTTTTTGTAGTTGGGCTCCATTAATTTCAGACTTGATGGTGGTGGGTTGTGGGGTTTCAAGGATTTATGAGTTTCAGAAACTTAAATTCATCGTACGGATCTTGTTGGTCCTTGAGTCCCAATTTGTGGGCAAGAATTTGTATCCTTGGACTCGCCTTCTGGGAAACATAAGATATAGATTCTGCTTCTTGTTATTGTTTAGGTTGCTGAATAAAACTGTTATAATATACCAACTCACCCAAAAAAAAAAAAAAACTCTCACACACACAATTGCACATAGACACCAATCTTTTAATAGTGGTGCTGCATCAACTCATGTTAACATGAGTGGTCGGGGTTTAAATTCCAACTCTTGTATATGTAACAACTTAATTGGGGGGAGCTTATTTTTTTACTCCAAGATTCGTGGTAGATATTATTCTAGTGTTTGTGGAATGTTTTATTTGTATTTCTGTTATGAGTACCACATTGGGAAGTCTTACAAGAGAAGTGGGTTTTATAAGTTTAAAGGGTTCTTCCACCCAACATATGTAGTCTATGGGCTAGAGCACTTGATGACCTCATAAAAGGGTACCCACAGAGGGGTTGACTTAGCTGGAGGTCAAATGAAGCTCCCTGTTTTGGAGTCACTAAGGAAGTAATCGCCTCCGTGCCTTCCATGCTAGTCTTTTGAGTTTAAGTCTGATTGCTCTAATCTTCAAAGCTCAACCTCACAAAAAAGTTTAGATTATATTTTGCTATTACCAAAGAGCACTCCTTGTACCTTTGTTATGAGTTTCATGCTGGGAAGCATCATAACAGAAGAATGAATTCAAGGGAATCTCCCACTCAACATGCTAGTCTTTGGGTGAGAGCATCTAATCACATACATAATCCATATATATATATATATATGCACCCTTATTCCCCACATGCTAGTCTTTTAGATAAATTCTCCTTTTGGATTTCTGGTCATAATAACTAACAAAAAAAGAACAAAAATTGACGGTGCTGCAGTCACCTTTTGTAGCAAGCAACATCTGGATCTGATTGCTTCAAACCACTGTTTCTCTTCAATCATTAACACTGTTTTCCATCTGAGTAGCTCGGAATCCAAATGGTCTTTCCCATTTTGTTCTAAACATGATCTTCCTCAAGTGACAATACTAGATTTCATACTACCCACCGACGTTTTTGGGTGATACTGGCTTCTGATATTCCGGCCTTTAAAAGTTTGTGTTCTCACACACAATCACACAACCCCATATGTCAGCATTAATCATGCACGCGTTGTCACAGTTAAGTTCATGCACACATTAAATCTGCTAACACTTGGGACATAATGACCCATCCTAGTAGTGTCTCATCACCACTTTGAATTATTTCAAGTAAATCAATTGTTGCCATCAGGAAAATTACTTTGAAGCGGGGTTTAATGAGGCATCGGGTTCACTAACTTTAACGACGGCCAATTTTTAGAGTATAATTCATTCTCTCAAGAAATTGTGCTCATTACAATATTGTGAGGTTTATACCATATTTTGTTTATGTCCTGTAATTGTCTCGCAAGTTAGTGCCTTTTTCCCGCCAAACTTAAAATCTCGCAGGCCTCATACAAAGCGCAAACTTATAAGACTAATTTAGAAGGTAAGAGAAAAGGAAGTGAATATAACTGTAAGTCAAAGGAATATGGGAATAACAATTGAACCAAAGTTTGAAAAATGCAAAAGAGAGGAAGTTGGTCAATATCAGTGATGAAAGAATTAACTACTCTACCTAACTAACTGTATGTGATGAATATGATATATAAATATGTATACATAGACATATATATTCACACATACACATGCATATAGAGTGGGCATAATGAAATCCAAAGAGCAGTCATTAATGTGAATCACTGCAAAATCGTACGTTCGAATTGAATAGCAAATGAAGCAGATATGTGTATATCAGTATATGCATTCAACCTATGAAGCAGCAAAAACATTATATTAGATGGCAGAGCAGCTTGGGACAGCTAATTTATAATGAGCTGTCACTTTTAGTACTAAATCAGGTTGAAGTTGAATTTCTTTATGATCTATTTTTTTTTATTAATTTTGAACAGTTATTAATTAATAATATGTAATTGTTGTTTATATCAATTACTTTGACGAGTAAAGTATCAACAAAGTTAAAAAGAGAGTGGTTAGTCTCATTATAAAAGAAAACAGGAAGTCATGTGCCTACATCTTCAATAATAAAAGCATGAAAAATCAGATTTTTTTCATGAATGATATAAGTACATTTAAAATTTGAAATGTCATATGAATGTATAAAGTAGATTATTTCATTCACATGAAGAATGAAGTGACTTAGAATTTTGATACGAGCAATGGCTTTCACCTAAGCTAATCAAAGCTTTGATAAAAGGAAGTGTGCATTTTCATATACTCTGAAGTCACTCTAAAAGCATCTAATCACTACTCTAAATGCTATTAAAATTTTTGAGACATAACGTGTTGATGATGTTATTTGCTAATTTTATTATGTTTGTTTTAGATTTCGGAGTTGGAGTAAGGATGTAGTCTAATACTAAATTTCTGTTATTATGTTTCCACCCTTTTTATGGTTTTTATTTATGATTAGATTTTATTTTTCAATTATATTTATTTTTTTTACTCTTTGAGTTGAAGTTTTTGATTAGCCACTATCAAATCAACTGTATAGGTAATCTTGATGTATTGGAAAGTTAAGAGAGAACATAGATATAGAGTAGTAGAAACATATAACTAGGTTAATGATAATTCTAGAGATTTGTGGCGATTAAAGACTATAGTTTTATGGTTTAATTAGTTGTTTGTGTATCTTGATAATAAATTCAATACTAATTCTTAAGGGACTAGAAATTCTGGAGAATATTATGACACTTTAAAAATAACTTGGCACTATAATTGATTAAATAATGATAGTATCAAATTGTAAAAATTAGTCACCTCTAAGGTGAATCCTAATCTAATGCTTTAAGTGGCTGTACTCTCCTTACAACTTATTACTCTTTCTTTCTTTTAATATTTTCGATGTGTTCCCATCGATTAATTTATCTTCACTACTACAAAAAACAGTATTCACGTCCCCATTTCACGTCTCTTTTTTGAAAATGAGATGTAAAAAAAAGGCGGTGGCAAAATTATAAATATGTGAAAAACTTTTAACGTCTCTTTTTTAAATATGAGACGCGGATTCTCTTAAAAAAGAGCGCCAAACAAAAAAATATGCAAAAATATAGGCGGGATATTAGACGTTGAAAACTGCTTTCCACGTCTCACATTTTTTGTGAGACGTGGAAAGAAGGCAAATTTTTTTTTTTAAAAAAAATCTAAACTCTTTCCACATCTCAAAAAAATTGTGAGACGTGGAAAGAAGGTAATTTATTAAAAAAAATTACTCTCCTGAGCTCTTTCCACGTCTCACAAAAATTGTGAGACGTTGAAAACCATTTTCCACGTCTCACAATTTTTGTGAGACGTGGAAAGAGCTCAGGAGAGTAATTTTTTTTTAATAAATTACCTTCTTTCCACGTCTCACATTTTTTTGAGACGTGGAAAGAGTTTAGATTTTTTTAAAAAAAATTTTGCCTTCTTTCCACGTCTCACAAAAAATGTGAGACGTTGAAACCAGTTTTCAACATCTCACATTTTTTGTGAGACGTTGAAAACAACTTTCCACGTCTCACAAAAAATGTGAGACGTGGAAAGTATGTATTATATTTAAAAAAAACTCCTCTGTCTTATTAAGCTTTCTTTCTGTTTCTCACGCACGCAGCTTCACTTTCTCTCATCACTCTGTCGTTTCTCTCGGTGAGCACAGCGGCGCGCCTTCGGCAAGGGTGAGCTCCATTTTCGGCGAAGATTAGCTCGAAACTTTCATCTGATTTATGCTCCCATTTTGAGCTCCATTTGACATCAGGTGAGTGGTTTTTGAGTGGTTTTTTCTCCCATTTTTTGCTGTTCGATTTATGCTCTGATTTGGTGTTGCATGTTTAATCTTTCCCCTGTTTATGGTCATACAATTTTTGCTTTGATTTGTGCTCTGATCTGTTCTGTAATACCTGATTTCTGATCTATTGTTTTCGATTTTTGCTCCCATTTAGTGAGCTTTGACGAGCAAGAAGGGTGAGGGAGAAAGGGGCGGTCATTGACGAGCTTTGTTCTTATTTTTGCTCTGATCTGCTCTGATTTGTTGCTTTATGATTCTGTCTTTGTGCCAGCCCTTCGTCCCTGGGGTAATCTCTCTCTATTTTGTTCTCTCTATTTGAATGCAGGCTTGTCTTGAGCTTGTTGCGTTGAAGCCCACTGTTATTAGAGGGAATGGGTCTGAGATTATTGCTCTTTCTAGGGCTTCTTCTTCTTCTTCCCCTGGATTAGGCGCTAAGGTAAATTCTCATAGCACTTATCAATCCATTCAATTTTGATGAAGGTCGTGTAGTTTTCTGAAATTTTTGTTGTTGGAGGGGTTGTATTTGGCGTTAGAAGCTCTGTGTTCAGGAGGGTGGTGGTATAGGGTTTAAATAATTTCTGATATGGAAAACTTCCAGTGTATTTATTTGCTTTGGATGGTGTGTGAATTATGGGTGTTTGAGTGTTAATGTATTAGGTTGAGTCTTTGGTTTATTTCTTACTGATATCTATTGGAAGGTTTCCTGTTGAGTGTAGAATTTACTGTTTCATTTATTTATTTGGGAGAACCTGTCTCATATGATGCCCTTTCTACTTAGGAAGCAAAATCATAATTACTTGTTTTCGCTTCTTCCTTCTCTTTGTTTTAATCTTTTTGCGAGCCACTGAGCTGAACCTGAACTTGATTGGGAGGATGGTATGAGAGTGTTTTGGGGTTATAGGAATTAAGGGTCCTTATGCCATTTGATAAATGGGATGTGATCCACTAGCTACAATTTGGTTCTTGAACTACTTGCTTTAGCTTGAAGATAGCATTTCTTGCCTATTCATGTTATTTCTATTCCTGTAACTTCTTGCTTGTATTTTTGAGATCATGGAATCTGATTTTAAGGATTTTCTTTTTCATTACTGGTAATCAATGTGACATACTTTCAGTTCAAAAATAAAAAAAATACGACATACTGTCATATAATTTGTCTTGCATAGAGTAGGGACAGATGGGGGAAAAAGATTTCTTAGTGGGGTAGCAGAGGTCTTGGTGATTGAAATGTGACTTTTTTTGGGGTTTCCATTTACAATAATTTTGGTGATTAATTGGTTTGGTGGTCCAATGAGGGACTTAGTTGTTGAGGCAAACAAAATTAGATTTTTTTTTCTTGCTCTTGGATTATTATGACAAAGGCTGACCTGGAAGAAACTATGAAATGGGATAGGGAACATGGCAGAACCAAACATGTGACGTAATTTTTGGTGGAATTATCACTAATCTTGTCACAATTTTATATGTGGATTTAAATGTCGAAAGCTGAAACCTTGCTTTGTTGTTATCCCAATTGTGTGTTCTTTAAATTTGGTTTTTGAATCCATCTCTAGGTCTAACTTGAGGGATTACTAGCTATCTTCATCGTCCATCTCCAGGTCAAAAATTTTCATCTCTTCTTGTTTACTTTATTATTTTGACGGAAATTTGCTAATTCTTTGTGCTGCTATTTGGCTGAAACTTTGCTCCATATTGACTGCATTTTTCAGCTATTTTGTTGCTGCTCGGTGCTTCTGTTTTGCTTGCATTATTACTACTGTGAGTTGGCTTCTTAATCTTCCTTCCTTCATTTTCTTTTGTGTATGTTGTTAAGAAATTTCAACTTGCTTGTTTGTTTATGGAATATTATGAAAGGCTTAAGCTTACTTGTTATGGTTATTTGCTTAACTGCTCTATCATCATTCCTCCTAAAAATAAATTAGTGTCACCTTTGGCATGGTTACTTTTATGGGGAAATGCTGTCAAAATTTTTGGAAAATGTGTAAGCAATTCACTCACTTTCAGTTAGTGATTATCTAAACTTGACTTTTGTGGAATGTAGTGAAGGTTTGAATATGATGGATCGTAGTTGGATGAATAAGTTGAGAACTAGTAAAGAGTAGGAACTTGGAGTGGAAGAGTTTCTTGAGTTTGCTAAAAGGAACGCTCCTAATAAAAGCGGGATGTATTTTTGTCCTTGTGTGAAGTGTATAAACCAGATTCGAAAGAGCATTGATGATATAAGGGATGACCTTATTTGTTACGGGATCAATCTCCGGTACAGAAAATGGGTCTGGCACGGTGAATTAGGAATAACAACGCCTTCTTCAATGTCACAAAGCATGGAAGTTGTGGATGATGTGGGTGTCGATAAAATGAATGACATGATTAATGATATTGGGGCGGAGTCATTTACACCACTTCCTGAACATGATAAGTTACGGAGTGATGCGGAGATACCGTTGTTCCCTGGGTGTCGTAAGTATACACGCTTGACCACTGTGTTAACCTTATTGAACATAAAGGCACGTAATGGGTAGGCAGATTCGGGTTTCTCAGAGTTGCTTGAAGCTTTGAGTGATATGCTTCCAGAGGATAATGTCCTTCCGAATCGAATGTATGAGGCTAAAAAAGTTCTCAACAATATGGGTATGGAGTATAAGAAGATACACGCTTGCCCTAATGACTGCGTGCTGTATAGGAATGAATACGAGGGACTAACGGAGTGTCCAAAGTGCAAGACCCCAAGGTATAAAATTAAAAGGGATGTCTGTGGTGATAGGGCAAAGAATGGGTCACCTTTGAAGGTGCTGTGGTATCTGCCAATAGTACCGCGGTTCAAACGTTTGTATGCAAATGCACAGGAAGCAAAGAATTTGAGATGGCACTGTGATGAGAAAATCTCTGATGGAAGATATCTCCGGCACCCTGCTGATTCATCTCAATGGAAGAAGATAGATGAAATGTTTCCTGACTTTGGCTGTGAGCCAAGGAATCTTCGCCTTGGTCTATGCACCGATGGATTCAACCCTTTTGGAAGCCTAAGTAACACACATAGTGCTTGGCCTATTCTCCTAGTCATTTACAACCTACCCCCTTGGTTGTGTACGAAACGCAAGTACGTGATGCTCTCAATGTTGATTTCGTGGCCAAAACAGCCGGGGAACGATATTGATGTCTACTTGGCGCCATTGATTGAGGATTTGAAGAAACTGTGGGAGGACGACGTCGATGTGTTTGATGCATACACCCAAGAGACATTTAAGTTGCGCACTATGATATTCACTACAATAAATGATTTTCCTGCTTATGGGAATCTATCTGGATATAGCGTGAAGGGGCATAGGGCATGCCCTATATGTGAAGCAAACACAAACTACCATCAACTCAAGCATGGAAGAAAGACCGTTTATCTCGGTCATCGGTGGTTTCTTGATCGGTATCATCCTTACCGAAAGCTAAAGAAGAATTTTAACGGTTCGCCAGAACATGGATTGGCACCAAAGGCATTGACTGAGGAGGAAGTTTACAGCCGTGTTGTGAACTTAAAAGTGATATTCGGTAAGAAACAGAGGGCTGGGAGTGAGTCATACATGTGGAAGAAGAGGTCAATCTTCTTTGATTTATCATATTGGCGTTTTCTTGATGTGAGACACAGTATTGATGTGATGCATGTGGAGAAAAACGTGTGTGATAGTCTTGTCGGAACGCTTTTGCACATTCCAGGAAAGACTAAGGATGGAATCAATACGAGATTGGACTTGGTGGAAATGGGAATAAGACAACGGCTGCATCCAAAAGTAAGTGATAATGGCAAGAGATTTTATATGGAACCAGCTGCTTATACATTATCCAAACAGGAGAAAAAAAGTTTGTGTGGGTGTTTGCGGGGGATCAAGGTGCCACAGGGCTATTCTTCTAACGTTAGCAGACTTGTGTCTGATGATTTGAAGTTGGTGGGAATGAAATCACATGATTACCATGTATTGATGCAACAATTATTACCAGTTGCTATAAGAGGCATTATGCAAGATGATGTAAGGAATACCATAACTAGGTTGTGTATGCAGCAAAGTTATCGACACTGAGAAATTGGACGAGTTGGAAAAGGAAGGTTACATTATTCTACCCAAATTAGAGATGCACTTTCCTCCAGCGTTTTTTGATATCATGGTCCACTTGATCGTTCACTTGGTAAGAGAGATAAGACTCTGTGGCCCCGTTTATCTCAGGTGGATGTACCCTTTCGAGCAATTCATGAAAGTCTTAAAAGGATATTCTAAGAACCCCTATCGACCTGAAGCATCCATTGTGGAAAGATATGTGATTGAAGAGTCTATGGACTTTTGCAAACCATACTTGAAAGATGTAGAGGAAATGTCCAGACATGAAGACGGGATCGGTAAGGGAAGGGGCCTCAAAGTAAAGAGTATGAAACCTGAAGATGTCTTATAAGCTCACCTGTATATTCTAAATAATATGGCAGAGGTTCAGCCTTATTTAGATGACCACAAAAGAATTTTAAGGGACAAGAACCCAAGGAAAAATGACAGACAAATAGCTAATGAGCATAACAAGACATTCATTGAGTGGTTCAAGGAAAACATTGCACAAAAGACCGATGTGTCGGATACAATTAAATGGTTAGCTGATGGCCCCCGTTTTGAGGTTGTCATATGGAGCGGATATGATATAAATGGTATTCTTTCTACACAAAAACTAAAGACGATAACAGTACTATGCAAAACAGTGGTGTAAAGGTTGTAGCCGAAGCTACCCACTATTCTAGTTCAAAGGATAAAAACCCAATAGTGGCTTCCATGACATATTATGGAGTCATTGAAGAAATATGGGATGTAAGTTACAACAAGTTCAAAGTTCCACTCTTCAAATGCAAGTGGGTTAGCCAAAACGCAGTCGAGATCTATGTGATGATCTTCAGAGGGTTTACCAGTGTTGATCTTCAGAGGGTTGCTTACAGTGATGAGCCTTTCATTTTAGCAAGTCAGGCGAATCAAGTTTTCTATGTGACTGATCCTGCAAATCCCCAATTGTCCATAGTCCTACAAAGTAAAAAACAAAAGGACCGTGGTCCATCTTCAAATCTAGATGACACACCACATTTCTCCTCAAACCCACCTCAACTGGGTGAATTAGAATTGATAGATGATGACCAATATGCTTTTAGGAATGATCATTGTGAGGGTATATGGGATAACACATAAAGTAAGTACCTTAATGTTGAAGTTATTTTATGTTGATAGATGATGACCAATATGCTTTTTATTTTTTATATTTTATGTTGAAGTTATTTCAATTTTGTAACAGGTAATTGGAAGACAATTCTGACGATAGCTCACATGAGGATCACATAAACGATGAAGAACAACCACATGTCGATCCTCCCGAAAGAAAGCGGGGCAGGGGCGCCACCAAGCTTCCTGAGATCATTCAGCGGCAAGGAACCAGCAATTTTGAACCCATTTGTGTTGATTTTAATGAGGATATGATCCCACTTGGTCCAAACAGGAGCATATTTGCTAGTTACCTTAGATTTCTAGCACGAAGCAGATTAAGCATACTTACAGATGATTGGAGATTAATACACAAAGATACTAAGGACAGAGTCTGGACGGATATTTTGGTATTTTCTAAACATTTTATTTAAATTGATTGATGATTTGAGTTATTTGTTACAATAATTGACTAAGCATTTTAATAATTTGGCAGCAAAACTTCACTGTCCCAAACACCGAGGCATTTAGAAAGCATTGGCTGAGGGAAGTACGACATCGATGGAAAGATTTCAAGTCTACTCTTACCAGAAAGTATGTTCTAGGACCTAAAAGCAACAAAGATCCTTGTCTCATGTGGCCATATCTTAAACGAGAGGAGTGGAACAAGTTTAAGGCATCACGATTAACTGAGGAGTTCCAGGTATATCTATTCTAACTTTGTTTCAGATAAACTTTGTTTACTAAGTACTTGTTTATTACGTTATACTAACTTTGTTTTCTCTGCATAGGAAAAAAGTAAAAAACAGCAAGAGAAGCAAAAGCTAAATGTGTATCCACACACAATGTCTCGCGGGGGTTATTTGTGGTTAGAAGAGAAAATGGTTAAGGAACATTTGAAGGCAATGGAGGAAGCAGCCCAATCAAACCCTACAATTGTTGTACAACCTCCCCCACGTATTCCACGTCACAAGAAATTTGTGGAAGGAAGGAAGAGTGGAGGGAAATTTGTAAACCCTGAAGTAGAAAAAATTGCTGAAAAGATTGTAAGTTATATTTTAATGTTTAATAATTTGCAATACTAACGTTTTCTTCTAAATAAGACCAAATGATTTTTTTCCTGCACCTTACAGGATGAACTTGAGGAGCAAAGTTCTCAAGGGTCTTTCTCTCAGACCGGTAGGATGGACATTCTTGCTACCGAAATTGGGAAGCCTGATCCCCCTGGCGAGTTAGAGGGGAGTATGGGACAGTTGGTCTGAAAAAATATTTTGGCCGTTCCCGAAGCACTGCCCAGTATGAACCAAGTCAGGAATTTTTGGACAAGTTCGCAGAAAAAATCCGGGATCAGGTGATAGCACAAGTTCGGGGTGAGATGAGGAGTATGATGCCGCCTGGTGTTTCACCACAACATGTGAGTATCTAATATTGTTTATAAATTAGTATAGATTTTATCTTTCAATGAACTTATTATCTCTATAATTTCGTAAACACTACAGGAATCTCCTGGCTTTCGAAGCACAAAGAGCAGTTGCACTATGCCTATCGACCCCCTGGTCCTAGTTCAGTAGATGAGGGACAACCCTGCTTCCTCCATTTGGATGTCCCAAATCTGCGACCAGTTGCCAAGGCTACTCAGTACCCAAGGGCTTCAACCATCCATAATGTAGCCATTGAGGAGGACCAAGTTAAGGTATCTGTTGGACTTCTTGTAGAGGGAGAGGGGTCTACACATATTCCGTTTCCTACTGAAGAGGTTGCCATGTTAGCCGAAGCAGTAGGGTTTTTCATTTTATGGCCTAGGCGACTTGTCTTCAATGCACCAATCACAGCCCCTCTGGATGATGATGACAACAAGTATACCTCGCTGGCAGTCCTATGCAGCTTTTTCTCTTCCCTACCTAACAAGATCGACTTCCACATGGATCCAGGAGTTGTGGGACCTGATAAGGCATATCCCTTTGGACTTGGGCGGAATGATGTCGTAGCATTTTTAACTATGGATGATTTGGACATTGGATGGCTGGAACTTGCAACTCAGTAAGTTTATTTTTTTCCCTCATTTTTACCTTTAATTTATGTACCAATATAATCATATGATGTTCTCATTCAAGTTCTATTTTAGGTACTTTCACCAAATGTGCCGTTAGGAGGGCTTCACAGACTACGCATTCCTAAGTCCAATGTCACTGTTAAGGAATACAACGTCAAAAGAAAAGGAAGAAGTTGAGGAATACAACAATATTATGGAGGCCTATGTGGAATATCAGATTTCAAGTTGCAGAAAGCGCTGTTATTTCGCACCAATCCTTGATAGGCAAGTTCGTTCACTATGCATACCATTTAAGCTTGTTCTGCCTCTTCTAAATTTCTGAGTATTTGGTTCATTAGATGTGTATATCTATCCAGTTGTTCATGTGTTAAAATCTGCTAGGAAAATTTCATTTGAAATTTGTGGTTCTGCATTTGTATGTCTCCATTGAGAAATTGAACATGACTTGACTATGCTGCACTAAAGGTCGTTGTTTTGGACTTGAATTTTGCTGCATCTTTGAACTTGCTGTGCATTCAAGCTGTCATATTGCTGGTTGTGACTTGATTTCAATCTACATTTGCTGAGAAATTGTGTGTCACAATTTGTATGGTGCGCTGATTAGTTTGCTATCAGATTTGACTAATAGTGATTTGTTGTCACATAAATCTTTTAACCTCTAAATGCACACTCTAATTAATTGAATTTATGAGTATCTTTGGTAAATTCAATTCTGTGCTTCAGGAGACATTGGAGTTTATGTGTTATTTGCCCTGGAGAACACCGTATTTATTGGTTTGATTCTTTGAATCGTGGGCCAATCAGTTTGCATAGAAGGATTTTCACCAAGTAAGTGTTTGGACATTTTGAATTAGTAAATATGAGCATAAGAAAATTATTTGCATAGTTCTTATTTTAATTTCATTGTAGGGCCATATTGCATTGGCATATCACATTACAGACAAAACGTGGAGCTAACAAAATTGAGACTGTTAGGAATACAGTAAGTCATTTAGATTGTATTTACTTATATATCCATCAATAATACCTTGGACGTTAGTAAATTATTTTCATATATTCTAATTTTTTTGTCTGATTTACAGTGTCCTCAGCAAACTGGCAATACAGAATGTGGGTACTATGTAGCTCGATATATGTATGACATAATTATAAGTGGACTTCATGAGGGCTTGTCATATGTATGTTTCATTCTTATCATTATTGCATTTCATAATTCAATTGTTTGCTTCATTAATTATAATTAACTAATTGATGTTTTATCGCTTATATGGTGCAGATTTATGATGGGGAAGAGCCTTTTGATCAAGATGTAATTGATGAAATTCGGGATAAATTAGCTGCCAGGTTTCTTCAAAATATGAATAATTAGATAGAACTTACTTGTTTTGACTGTAGGACATATGAATCTATATGTGATGTATATATAGACAACTCTTTTTTGATGAATTCTGAATATTCGGCTCTGTTTGTGGCGACTTGGACATTGTATCAACGTTATATTTAGTGCAGATGTATATATTCTATGTGTGATCTATAAACTGGATCGAAGCCTTTTTTTAAAAAAAAAACATTCCACATCTCACATTTGAAAATGAGACGTGGAAAGTTGGAAGGGAACACTTTCCACGTCTCAAATAGAAAAATGAGACGTTGAAAGTCCAACTTTTCACGTCTCATTTTCAATTTGAGACCTGGAAAGTGTTCCCTGCCAACTTTCCACGTCTCAAATTGAAAAATGAGACGTGAAAAGTTGGACTTTCAACGTCTCATTTTTCTATTTGAGACGTGGAAAGTGTTCCCTTCGGACTTTTCACGTCTCATTTTTAAAATGAGACGTGGAAAGTCCCGACTTTCAACGTCTCCCTGATCTACGTCCCAGCAAAAAGAGCGTGAAAAGTCCAAAAAAAGAGACGTGAAAAGCGTTTTCTGTAGTAGTGCTTATCTTATTTTTTGAGTTAATATAATCTTTGGACCCAAAAATGTGCCTTCATTTAATTTTAGGTTAAGGGTCAAAAATACACATGTGATTTTGTTAAAAGCTCATCCAGCACTAAGTATTTTTTTTTATATCAAAAGTGACTATGAGCTTCCAAATTAGGCTCAAAAATCACATTTTCCGTTAAATAGATTCAAAAATACACATGTAATTTGTAACACCCTACTTTTAGTGTTAGATGAACTTTTGACAAAATCACCTGTATATTTTTTACCCTTAATTCTTTAATTTTTAAAAAAATTTGGTCATTCTAAAGGCAGAATTGTTTAAGCTTTTATTAACCTATGGAGACTAAAGTTTTAAGAAAAGGGAAAACACATTCACTACAAAAAAAGCGTGCATTAGTAGCGGTTATAAATGACGATTAGTAGCGGTTCTAACCGCTACTAACATGTTTCCAGCGGTTCTTGTTTCCGCCACTAAATCGTCCGTGACAAACATGTACTAGCGGTTAAAGAAACCGCGTGTAACAAAGTCAAAGACGCTACTAATTAGTAGCGGTTTGTAAAACCGCTACTAAATAAAATAGAACCGCCTCTAATGTAAAAATTAGCATAATCGTGTAAAAATTCAATTCTCAATTTAGTGGCGGTTTGAACCGCCACTAATTAAAAAAAAAACTGGCCCATTTATTAGTGGCGGTTTGAGCAGCGGTTCGCAAACCGCTACTAATTAAAAAGAATAAAAAAATGTCCAATTTATTAGTGGCGGTTCAAAACCGCTACTAATTAAAAAGAAAAAAAAATGTCGAATTTATTAGTGGCGGTTCAAAACCGCTACTAAAGTTTAAGGATTTGATATTAAATAATCAAAGTCATATGATCAAATGTAATCAAAAAATAATGATAATAAATTAGTGTATTACAAAATGTTCTTATTGTTAAAATAAAAAAAATTTCTCAACTATATTAACAACTATATATAGAAAAAAACCATATATCAAACACATAAAAAGAAATAGTTAAAAATAAACAAGTAATTATATTTGTTATAAAAATAATATGAATAATAAATTAAAACAATTTTATCACTAAAAATGGGAAATAATTCGATATTGTTACCTGAAAAAAAAAGTAGCAAACAAATTAGCAAATTAATTCAGAATAGAAAATAAAACACATTAAATAATAAGAAATATAAGATAAATTGTTTTCAGAACAAAAAAAAAGGCATTAACGGTCAGACTGAGGATAAATTGAATGGAAAGGAAGAATGAATTGAATGAATGTGTGAAGAAAAATGAGGGAAGGGGGTGGATATTTATAGTGATTTGTGCGCGATTTAGTAGCGGTTTGGGCAGCGGTTCTAGAACCGCCACTAATATTTGGCCGCAGAATTAGTAGCGGTTCTGAAACCGCTACTAAATGTCTTTAATTAAAAAAAAAACCTCAACCTACATTAAAAAAAATATGATATATGAACGTTTGATACACATTTTTATGAAAATTTTATAAAATGAAAAAATAATTATGGTTGGCTGCTTCAATCATCTTCTTCTTGCTCCTGCCTAAAAAGAACATAAACAAATATATAAATTTCTATTGCTAAAGGTGTTGAAATTTGTTTAAATTATTTGTAGTGAAAATGCTCACCTAACTACTTGTAAATGACCGTCTTCTTCAGAAATGAGGTTGTCGAAGTTTTCAGGTTCGAAATGTTGGCTGCCTAGTTCCAGATCATCTTCGTCACCCATGTCGTAGAGGTCACGCGGCTTCATATGAATCACCATGTGCCAATCTTTATGTGTCCGATCTTCCACATAGTAAACTTGCTGCGCCTGTGAGGCAAGAATATACGGCTCATCATCTGCCATTTCCCCTGTGTGAATGAGCCTCGAGAAATTTACGGACGTGATGCCCAAGATGTCCAATGTAATGCCTCGAGAAGTTCTGGTGTCTGCCCACATGCAGTTGAAGAGAGGCACGGTGAAATGACCTTGATAGTTAAGCTCGATGATGTCCACGAGCTTTCCATAGTATGATACGCCTCCAAATCGCATGTCTGTATCCCGTGAGCTGGCATAACTCCTTGTTCCGAATGTGCCAAAGACTCCGGAATTCTGGGTGAGAGAACCTTCATCCCTTGCAATGGTGCAGAACTTGAAGCCGTTGACGTTGTATGCCGTATATCTCCTGACATGGTCGAGTGGACCGGTTGCTAGATTTATCATATCAGGCGCATGGGGGTTGTTGTCATTGAGTATCCTCTGTGCAAACCAATCCGGAAACTCTCGATGGACCTTTTTGTCCACCTCGGCAGATGACCTTGTGCGGCTTCGTAGTTGGCGTTTAACATAGCGGCGGAAATCCCTAAATTCCAATGGAACATATCAGAGGGTTATGTGGTTTGGAAATAAAAAAAATAACATGATACGTGTATATAGTGTTAAAATTCTTAATGAATGTAGGGCTCCACTTGAGGGCAATTTGTCAAGACATGTCTGTGTGCTTGCAACCTCTCAGTGGGAGTGAGCCTGTAATACTGACTTCCTCCAACTGGCTTTCCGACTGGCGGGAATAATGTGTTGGAAGGTGACTGGACATTGGATGGGCTGTCATCGACACGAGGAGGGCGGTTGAATGAAGTCTCGATGTCATCATCAAAATAGCGCGAACAATATGTTAACACCTCGTCACCAGAATAACCCTCTGCTATAGAACCCTCTGGAGATGCTTTGTTCCTCACATACGACTTCAATTTCCCCAAGTATCTGTAATTACAAGTACAATCAGGTAACTGAAACAAAATCATGAAACCACTGGAAAAATGAATCAACGGACCTCTCTATGGGATACATCCAGCGGTATTGAACCGGGCCGCCCATCTTTGCGTCTTGAACGAGGTGTACAGTGAGATGAACCATGACCGTGAAGAAAGACGGGGGAAATATCATCTCCATATGACAGAGCGTTAGAACAATTTTTTCCTGCAATTGATCCAGCTCTGCTTTGTCCAAAACTTTTGCACACAACCGTCGGTAGAAAGAACTGAGTTGAACCAAAACATTAGACACCTCCGGGGGCAATGTGCTTTTAATTGCCAGAGGTAGGAATTGCTGGAGCAAAACGTGGCAGTCATGGGTTTTCAACCCGGCAATCTTCTTAGAGTGCATGTCCACACATCTTGAGATGTTGCTTGAATAACCATCAGGGACCTTGATGTCCTTAAGTGTGGAGAGGAAGACTTCCTTGTTGGCTCTTGTCAGTGTGAAAGCGGCTGGGGCAAACTTGTCATTCTCATCCGGCCATGCGTCTTCACGTATTCCCATCGCCATCAGATCTTTCCTTGCTTGGAGATGGTCCTTGGACTTTCCAGACTCGTTGAGTAAAGTGTACAAAATATTGTCACACACATTTTTTTCGATGTGCATGACATCAAGACAGTGGCGAAGTAGATTAGATTTCCAGTAGGGGAGCTCGAAGAAAATGCTCTTCTTTCGCCATTGCTGCACGTTTTCCCCCTGGGACTGGCCGCGTCCCCTTCTTCCCCCAGGCTGAACGCCGTCTGTCTTCCCGTACTCTACATGAACATCTTCAAGCTTTTGAAGAATATCTGCGCCAGACAAAAACGTAGGAGGATCCCTCATTTCCTGCGATCCGTTAAATCTAATCTTCTGCAGCCGGAACCTATGACCGCCAGGAAGGAACCGCCGATGACCCATGAAGCACCACTTGCGACTGTGAGGAAGGCGGACCGAGTCTTGGTCAAAGTTGCAGTTGGGGCAAGCTCTGCCTGTATGCACGTTCCAACCAGACAATGTGCCAAGTCCGGGAAAATCGCTCACTGTCCACATCAACGATGCACGGAGTGTGAAGAGCGTCTTACTGTAAGCGTCATACGTCTCAACTCCGTTGGTCCAAAGTTCCTTCAACTCCTGTATCAACGGTTGAAGGTAGACATCTATATCGTTTCCAGGAGCTTTCTTCCCCGGAATAATCATCGAAAGAATGAATGAGCTCTGTTTCATACACATCCAAGGGGGTAAGTTGTACGGTATCAATACCACAGGCCATATACTGTACGTAGTGCTAAGATTCCCGAACGGATTGAACCCATCTGATGCGAGAGCGAGGCGTACATTTCTCGGGTCACTGGCGAATTCCGGGAATCGAGTATCAAACGCTTTCCAAGCCTCAGCATCCCTAGGATGTCTCAACTTCCCATCGACGTTGGGCTCTGATGAATGCCACCGCATGTGCTCTGCCGTTTTGGATTACACATACAACCTCTGAAGTCGTGGAGTCAGGGGGAAATATCTTAGAATCTTTGCAGGCTTCTTGGTTGCTATTCGACCCCTCTTCGCCTGTTTGTACCGAGACGCATTACACCGCTTAAATCTGTCCAACTCGGCGTCGTCTCCCCAGTACAACATACAATCATTCGGGCAGGCATGGATTTTAGTGTAGTTCAATCCCAACTTGTTAATAGTCTTCTTTGCTTCGTAGAATGATGGTGCGATTTCTGCCTGAGAGAATGCATCTCCCAATAATTCTAACACCATCGACATCCCCTTATCGTTGAAGCCACACAAGCACTTGATATGATAGAGCTTGACAAGAAATGATAGTTTTGAATATTTACTGCACCCTGAATAAACATTATTCTTATTCTAAAATGAACGCTTATGTGACAAAACTAGAAACGAAATGAGAGGCAGTTTTTAGTAGAACCTGGAAACAATGGCTTATCTGAATCCGTCATAAGGTCGAAAAAATTCTTTGCAGCTTCATTTCGAAAAAACTCCGGGAGTGGTCCTTCAACCCCTTCCTGACTCCCGATGCCGTCACCTTGCACCCCGAAAGCATCACGCACAACATCGTTAAATGGATCCACATGATTGTCGTCATCATCGTCATCGTCGATCTGCATTCCAACCTGAGATGTTCGAGCAACTACCTCACCACCATCATCATCGTTCTCGCCATGAATACCCCAGAATGTGTAATTTGATGGGAATTGTTTCAGTATAAGATGCTCACGCACAACATTTCTGGGACGCCACTTCTTAAATTTACATTTCGGACAAGGACACAATATCTGATTGTTAACACCGGTGCGGTTGAAAGCAAAATCTAAAAAGTGGTCAACACCAACCAAATAGCGGGGAGACGTCCGTGGCAAACTTATCCAAGATTTATCCATCATATGACTGAAGATATTATCAAAGAAGGAAAGAGCTTAATAGTTTGAATGAAATGTGAAAATGAATTGGAAAGAATCAAGAGCTTATAAAATGAAATTTAGACATTAGTAGCGGTTCTATAACCGCTACTAAAACCGCAACTAACTCAATCAGACCGTTGGAAAGTTAACAGGTGGCAGATGTGTCTGAGTATACATTAGTAGCGGTTCTAGAACCGCTACTAATATTAAATTATTTTTATAATTAGTAACTTAGTGGCGGTTTAAAACCGCTACTAAGTTTAATTTTTTTAGTATTTCTTAAGTTAGTAGCGGTTCTGAAACCGCTACTAAATGTGCTATTTTGTATTTTTAATGTTATTTATATCTTGTTTTTTTTCAAATACTATATAAGAAAATAAACAAATAACAACGGTTTATTTAGTAAGTCAGGGAGAAACTTTTTTGTTGAACTGTTAAAACAAATTATCGCCATTTGTAAAGTAAAAAATAAAATCAGATATTAATAACTAACAAAATTATGCAACATTAAAGATATGAAATGTTTAAACAACTACTATTCAAATTAGCAAACATTTAAATATAAAAATGTTCAACTTAAATCCTAAAATAAACATTCTAATAAAAAAAAGACCCTAGAGCTACGCCGCAGGAGGCTGATCGTCGTCTTGATGCTCCGGAGAACGGTTGCGAGGATGCTTCGGTGGACGAGGAGGTAGTGGTACTCGCAAAGGAGATCTATCCGGGTCGAACATCCGCTGTATCCGTTCCAACGTGCTATTGGCGTCGTGCACCCAGGAGTCCAGTCGGTCATACACCTGATCAGTCACCCGTTCCGTAATCTCATGAGTGAGTCTCTCCCTCATTTGAGCCTCAAACTCTGCGCCTCCGCTAATCGGGCCACTTGTTGATGGTTGGCTCGAAGCTGTAGACTGGGCGCTGCCTGGGTCGCCTGACCTGCCGTACACCACCGTAGGTCGGGCTCCGAATCTCATCCCGCGAACCCGGCCAGGGTGCTCTTGAGGCCCTAGGGCAGCCCTTAGCGAGGCAGTGGGGTCTACATTGTCCCCCTGCGACTCGGCGATCTCTCTCTCCGCAGCCTCAATCCTAGCCTGCACACACAAACATATTAACAATTTTATTTTGATGTCGTTGTTATTAAAAATATAATAATATAAAAATAAATAAATAAATAAAAATTTTACAATTTGCTCCTCAGCCTCCCTGGATGTTGGGCTCCCGTCGGCGTGTCTGTGCTTTATTTGGTAGAAACGACCGTAGGTAGCCTTCTGCCCTTTCTTCGCAGCCTCTTCCTCCTGAAAATTAAGATACAAACAGTTATTAATATATAAAGATAAATTATTTTTAAATCAAACAATGAAACTTCATTCCTTCATACCATCTCTTTGTACCCAACCGAAAACGGCTTCGTCCCAGCCGTATGATGAACCTTCTGATGGGCCTTCGCGGCAAGACCTTGTTGCGACCTCTTCTGTTAACATAAAATAAAATTAAATAATAATCAGTAATTCAAAAATAATTTTTCAATATGATATTTCAATATCAATTCAATAATATTATTCATTATACCTTCCCAATGTCTCCCCTCCTCCAACCCACATATCTCTCCCACGCATCCGCAGGGACGCCACCAGGGACATCATCGACCAACTCCTGAATCGGCCTACTCCTACCCCGATTTCTTTCTTTGAACATATCCAACCGCTTGTTCTTCCAACCGTCCCCCATCTTTGATTCTGTCCAAGTCTTGCGGCTGTCCCTCACATCAAACTTCCTCTGTAAAATATTAAATTTAAGTATGTTTAATTAGAAATTAATAAATAATAACAAATTCCAATAATAACATAAAACAAATAATAAATAATAAATACATTTCCTATAATATTTATTAAAATCAAATTCAAATAATAACAAAAAAGAAATAAAAAATAATAAATAATAAACAATAAATAAGGTCAAAGTTAATTCAACAAACCTTAACAATTTCGTCAAACGCGAACTTTTTAGAGTTCGCGTCAATCTTCCTCCAGTCCAAAGCGTCAATCAGAAATCGCTGATAATTCTGGCCTACACCCCCAACGAACCTCGAGTACAGTTGCCCCCCTTGTCCAACCGGTAATTTGGTCAAGTCGTCCCACTCAACTATAACTCTGTGCCCGCTCGGAAGGTTCATCGCATCTTGCACCATCAACCTCTTCTCACTTATGCTACCAGAAGGGTCTGTAAAAATTAGGGAACAATTTTAATTTAATGAGCGATAAAAAATTATAATTATCTCATAAAAACAATAAAAATTGAATTTCCTTACCCTGAACTTGCACTTCGTAACCGGTGGACCTTCCGGAGGATCGTTTAGGGTGCCCCGCCTCGTCAAATTCCTCACCGTCCAACCAACGTTCCATATCCTCAAAATCCGCTCCTCCTCCAGTCTCGTCGAACGCCTCTCCCCCGCTCCAGAATGCGTTGATTACATCTTCTGGAATCGGATCGTTCTGTACACGGATGCGCTCTTGTTCTATACGATCCCTCTCGGCCTGCTCAGCCAGTTCCTTACGTAGCCGCTCCTCAGCTTCCATTTGTTCATCGGTCATATGCCTCTTATTGCGATCGCCCTTTTTCACCATGATTTTGATCTCTTTTTTCTAGTCGAAGTCACGTCAGGTCACTTTCTTTCTCAAAAAGCTCGTGCCTTTTCTCTGAAAAGGCACGAACCTTTTTAAACTGTTCACTTTTAGTAGCGGTTCTGCAAGAACCGCTACTATTAGTCGCGGTTTCAGCTAAAACCGCCGCTGAAACCGCGACTAAATCAACCAGTAATAAATGCAGTTGCATTTATTTCGCTGAATTAGTGGCGGTTTTGGGGGAAACCGCTACTAATGTACTAAAACCGCCACTAATTCAGTGGTCATTCATTTTCTAGCGGTTTTTCCCTCCAGAACCGCGACTAAATGTACGCCACTACTTTTCCCGCCAAAACGCGCCAAATTTGTTGCGGTTATAACCCCTAAACCGCTAGTAATATCCGCTACTAAGTACTTCTGTGGTCAAACCGTCGGATTTACTTGCGGTTTGTGTTTATAACCGCTACTAATGTAAAATTACTAGCGGTTTTAGTGTTCCGCGACTAAGGTAACCGCTACTAAAAGCCCTTTTTTTGTAGTGATTTGTTGATATATACCTATGATTTTATTTAATTTTGATATTGGTACTTATATGTATTTTTATTCTAATTAAATTCTTTAACTTTACTCCCTCCATCCCTATTCATAAGAGCAAAAAATTTAAATAATTTTATCTATTTGTATAAGAGTCTGGCTAAAGTTGTCAAAGCATTCAATGAGCTTTTTCCCACTTTACCCATCATTATTATCTCTATTTACATTCTCTTGTACACTCATTTATAACACTATTATTGCATTTCTCTCTCTTATATACTAAATCATAAATTAGGGAAAACTTGAGAAAACAAAATTATTTCAGACATATTTATCTCTCTCAACCACTTCCTTAATCTGAGTGATTTTACCTCCTTCTCTCTTATAATAAGGGACGGAGGGAGTATTTTGTAAACACCATTAACTCATGCAAAGACTAATCATGTTAATATAACAAAGTTACAAGAGCTAATAGTGGTAATTGGATAAAATTAATGATTTAATTAAGAGATGAAAAACGAAAACCATATGTACCATCATCAAAATTGAATAAAAATATATGTACCAACAAATGAATCTTACCTTAAAAAATAAAATTTGAAGGATCAAAATCTCTTGTTTAATTAAAACTTGAGGTATCAAACCCAAATTATGGGTAAACTTGAAAGACTAAATATTTGTATTAACCAATTATTTAAATTATTAATTATTTAGATGCGTTCTAATCAAACAAATGTGTCTAAGGGATAGGTGTTATCTTATCTTAACAATATTTCCATTCCAGTATTGGATGATTCTCATGTGCAATTGTTGTCTAATCCCTTATCTTTAAATGAGGTTGATATGGCTATTAAATCTATGAAACCGGATGGTGCTCCATATACGGATGGTTTTAATCCAAAATTTTATCAATCTTATTAGAAATTATTAAGAGATGATGTGTTTCAAGTAGTTAATCAATTTTTCTCTTCTCAAGTTCTTCCTTCAAAGTTGAATAATACTTTTGTTACACTAATCTTGAAGGGTAAAGAGGCTCAATCTTTTAATGATTTTCGGCCAATAAGCTTGTGCAATGTTTTGTATAAAATCATTACCAAGGTTATGTGTTTCAAATTACAGACCATTATGCAACAAATTATTTCTCCATTTCAGAATGCATTTGTTAAAGGAAGGCTTAATTCTGATAATATCATGGTGATAAGTGAGGTGATGGCTAAGTTAAAGTCTATCAGGAAGCAAAAGAATGGTTGGTGTATAAGAAAATTGATATTGAAAAGGCATATGAACGACTTTTTTGGAATTTTATTCCTGTTGTCATTGAAAAAATGGGATTTCCTTAGAATTGGATTAATATGATTATGAATTGTGTCAGGTCTGCTTCTTATCAAGTGCTGGTAAATAGCTCTCCATCTCCTTCATTTTCTCCAAATTGTGGTATTCGACAGGGGACCCTTTATCTCCATATATTTATATTTTGTGTGCAAATGTTTTATCTACTTATATTTTGCAAGCACAAAGGTCAGGATTATGGAAAGGTCTATCTATTGCCAGGAATTTATTGCCTTTATCTCGTTTGCTTTCTGCTTATGATACTTTGTTAGTTGTTCTTGCTAAGGAGAATTCTATTAGGTTGGTGAATGAAATGTTGAATTTATATGGCTATTTGGCTGGGCAGAAGGTAAACAAAGTAAAATTAGTCATGGTTTTCAGTCCAAATGTGACTAAAGCCTAAAAGATTCATATATCTTCAATCATGGGATTTCACTTTGCAAATAAATTGGGAAAATATTTAGGTACATTTGTTGATTTGGGAAAGAAACGCTCTCCTTTATATTCGGATGGTTTGCAAAAAGTTGATCAGAAATTGCAAATGTGGAAATCTAAACTTTTATCTCAAGCTAGGAGGGTAACTCTTATTAAATCTATGATTTCTTCTGTGCTGGTATATCCTATATCTTTCATTAAATTTCTATATCATATTGGTCATAAAATAGATATGAGAATTGCTGATTTCTTTCTGGGGTTTTATGAATGACAATAAGAGGATGCATATGCTTGTATGAAATAAAATTTGTTATCCAAAGGAAGACAGTGGTCTAGGGATAAGGAAAATTGATTCTTTTTGTGATGCTTTGTTGGAAAAGAATGTGTGGAGAATTCTTTCAGCTGAAGATGATTCCTTAATTCACTTGGTTTTAAGGCTCAAATATATTTTAACACAAACTGATGGTCTTCTTTTTCCAAGGCCAATCCAATCTGCAGTGTGGAAGGATAGTTTTGGAGTGAAATGTTTGGTTACTGATTGTCTTGCATGGTTAGTTGAGGATGGTTTTGGAATAAACCTCTTTAGCCACTTATGGTGGCCTTTGTTGTGTAATCGTTCGTTGTCAATTGCTACAGTTGGTGATTTGTTAATGCATCATAAATAATGTTGGAATATTTCATTAGTTCGATTGCTTTTTTCTCCGGAAGTAGCAGCAAATATCATTTCTACACCTTTCTCCTCTGAGAATACAAAGGATGCTCTTCATTGGACGGGGAATTGTATTGGTAAATACATTGTGGCGGATGGTTATTATAAAGCTTTGATTCACTATATCAATGGAATGATTGATTTTTCATGGTTTTAAAAATAAGTGAACAAATTTAAGTTTATTCCTCGTTTGACGTTGTTTTTATGGAGATTCATATATGAGATTCTTTACCTTTGAAGGAAATTTAATTAAACATCATTTGCAGGTAGAATCTGATTGTTTGTTTTGTTCTAATGATGACGAGACCACTTATCATCTTTTCTTTCAGTGTCCTTGGGTTCGGGCCATATGGATTACATTGTCTATTGGTTTATTATATGATCAAATTACTCGAACCCAAATTTCTCAATGGTTATTGCATATTTTGAAAAATAGTTTTGAAAGTATTGCAGAGATAATTTCTTGGACATTGTATTTTATTTGGTTCTTCAGGAATCGGAGAGTAGCACATAATAAAGATATTCAGCCTCAGCAGGTCATGTGTGCTTTTATCTCTCAAATCAAGTTTTCTCGATCAATCATAATTAATCATTATGCTGTGTTACCCAGTTGGTCTTTTAATTCATTTAATGATTCTTCCTGGCAACCTCAATTGGTTAATGACTAGGTAATTGTGATATCCAAGTTTACGAAATCTGTGCAATTTGGGGATGGTAGAGTTCATACCAATATTTATTTTCAGAATGAGTGGTTAAGTAATTTTTCTGTTAGCAGGAGACGCCTTAAGGACAAATGGACTGTTGTGCTATCTCATTTGAAGAAAATATTGCTATTCATCTGCAATCAACGATTGATTTCCAATCCATATAATTATGGTCTTGTTATTCGTCTTCATGATTATAAGTTGAAGAGGGTTTTGTAGAGACAAATTTCATTGTCATTGTGTAATAATGTTTTTTTAAAAGACTATTTAGATATTTTACATAAGTTTTCTAGTTTTAGGGTATTATAGGTTTGCTGATTATACACTGGAAATTGTTATTTATCATTTTTTTCTTTATGTAAAATAATTAAAAAAAACGCAACCTTCTAATGGTACTACCGTAAAGTATCATGAGATTTTTGCCACATTAAAGCCTGTTTGGATTAGTTTATAAAGAATAGCTTATGAGAGAAAAGCTAAAAAAGTGCTTTTAGTTAATATTTTTTAGAAAATACTCCTTTCGGTCCTCATTATAAGATCACATTGACTTTTTTTGAAGAAATTAAGGATGCAAAATTAATCACTTTAAATTGTTTATAGTTATCTTTTCTCCTCAAAACTAATTTATTCTACTTATAAACTAACTTATAATCTAATTACATGTGACATAAGTTATAATTTAGTTGTCTACTTTGCTTCCTTAACTTCAAAAAAAAAAGTCAATGTGATCTTATATTTAGAATCGGAGGGAGTAGCTTTTAAGATTATAGGAAAAAAAATTAGCTTCTGGCAAAACCTAGGTTTTCTGCCCCAAACCTAGGTTTGCAGACTAAAAAGATATTCCAGAAATGCTGTGAGTGTTTATCTGATTTAACCGAAACGTAGGTTTTGACAGTTAAAAGCTATTCTGGAGTGTTTGTCTGTTCTGATTCTAAAAGCTAGGTTTTACCCCCCAAAAAAATAATTTTTTGGTTTGCCAAACAGGTACTTAATCTCATACACTAGCGGTTGTGATTAGCTAATTAGGACAACTAAGTTTTCAAAATTCATCAAAAAAATTTTATTGGCCAGCCATTTCATATCTTATATTGTGAAATCACATAATGCTCGAAAAAGAAATAGTAGTCTAAAATGGACCTATCAATTTTCCTTTTGACTTTTTTGACCTTAGATGGTATATCAATCATTGTTAAAAAAATGTGTGTATCGTATTTACCTGCCGCCGTTGATATATAAACTATTGAATCATATCATTGTCACGAAAAAGAGGAGTAATATAAACATGATTTTTGAATTACAAGGGGAAGCATTTAAGAGGGGTCACTATTACGAATCAACATGGATTGGACATAGGATTGTACCCACAACATTTCGCTCTCACCAACAATGAGATTCCATTAAAATTAAATGGCAAGGAAATCCATATTTTTTTTCAAGAAAATAAATCAATATCAAATAGTGTAAGTCACAATGACTTAAAAAAAAGTGTAACTCAAAATGACCTGTCAACGATGTTTTTTAATTGTCAACAGTGCCCACTTCTAAGTTATAAGACTTATTTAATACTCTTCCGGTCTTATTTATAAGAGTTTCGCCTTCAAAACATGCTTTTTAAGAAAACATGTGAAAATAATTAAATCTATTTGGAATATACATTTTTTTTCAACATTACCCTTATTTATGATGAGTCTATTAAGAGAGAGAAATATTGAGCATTAATAAATATGAAAGAGAATTAGGGGCAAAATAGGAAAAAACACATTAAATAATAAGATAATACAAGGTAAGCTCTTATATTTTGGACCAAAGCAATTCAAAATTTGAGCTCATATAAATAGGATCGGAGGGAGTATTAGTTATCTCCATTAGGATTTGAATGCAATTTTTCCTTATTTTTTCAACAAAATTTCAAATTTTCACCTTATCATTATCAATGATAAAATAATATTTCCTCCGATCATGAATATAAGATTTATTTATCTAATTTAATTAGATTATGAATGTTAGTTAAATTAGTTAATATGTTATGTCTTTAATAAAATACCTTAATATCTCCCTTGATTCACTCTTCCCCTCTCTTACATGACTATTGTTGAAAGAACATCAATGACTATGAGGGTATTTTGAGAAAAATGACAAAACTTAGAAATATGTTTCATAAGAGGTCTTTTGCATTTGAGAATTTAATTTAATTTAGATCCAAGGGACTTCCAAATAATTAAGGGATTTCGTAGGACCTAGTCTTGATTAATTATCTTGAATGGGATTTAGTTTTAATTGTCCCTTCAATTAATGATATTTTAAATAGGATCGATATTAAAAAAAATTGTAATTAAAACTCTACTTGATAAGTTATATAAATAAGAACATATGTTTTTGCTGGAAAATACTTATAACAAGAACCATACGAGTACAAAGGAGTCAGATACTCATGTCTTTTAATATAAAAGTTAGATAATAAAGAAACTTGTTTAAATTAGTTTTTTTTAAATATGTGTTAGTTTATTTAAAATAATTATTTAATCATTTACGGTATAACTCCCTTATCAAAACCCTCTTACCATATGTAATCAATATAGTTTATGAATAGTTTTAAAATATCAAAAATTTAAATTTAAAGTGGAAAGTAAATTTTAGGTGTGTTTGGATTGCCATTGGAGAAGTGACTTTTTTTCAGAATGACTTTTTTAGAAGTGACTTTTGGATAAAAGTCAGATTATGTGAAGTGATTTATGTTTGGATTTGTGATGATAAAAGTGACTTTTTTTCAATCTGACTTTTAGAAACATGTTTGGATGATTATATTGAAAAGCACTTTTAGATGAAAAATTACTAAAAAGAGCATTATTGTCATTAAATAATACATATATAATATGCATATATTCTTATTAAAGGCTTAGTTTCTCCCTTATTTTCAGGAAACTAATTTTAAAAAATAATATTTTTAGCTCAAAGAAGTATATATTGTGGGAGAAAGTAGTTAGAAATTATTATGGTAAATTTTTGGAGATAAAAAGAAAATTTTATATTAAAAGAAATTATCTTATTTGAGAATTTTAAGGGTCTAACAGTCTAATTTTCCTACCCACTTTATTAAATAATACCTAATAAAAGGCGTGGGACCCACCAGAAGCCAGAAGTCAAAAGCCAAAAACCACTTTTTTTTTACTTCTAACTTTTGCCATTGCAAAAGTCATTTTAGATCAAAAGTCATTCTGAAAATAAGTGCACCAAACATTTTTTTTTTCAGAATGACTTTTGCCGTTGGGGATGTGCTTCTAAGATCCAAAATTAGGATCCAAACACACCCCATGATGTCCACAATTGAGGGTTATTGCATTAGTGGGGGAGGGGTAAGTGAACTGTCATTGTACGAACTAGGGCAATGTCTGATCGCACGGCCATGAGATGTTCCACGTAGCAACTGTATTCATTTCGCCACTAAATGTGTTCTTCTAATTCCCTTCCTCTTCGTAATTCCGCTCTATCAACTTTCTCTTCTTATTATGAATTTATGACAACTAAAAATTTACTACACATTTCCTCCCTCCTCACTTCAGCCTCAATATAAGATGTGTCTAACTTCTACACGTCTCATTTATAATTATTCATTTTTTTCAATATTTAATCTTTATTGCCTTCATATTTAACCAATGCAAATATTTTTAAAGTGGTCTTATATAGAAAGTTAGAAACTACCATAATCATACTTATCATGTACTAATTATATCTTCTTTTTTGTTCTCGATATGTCAGTATCTTCTTCAACACTTTCATTGCAACATTTAGGTCTAAGTATGCTTACTTTTAGTTGAAACATAACATCATCTTAATTTCTTAGATTTAGTTGTTAAGATGTATCTTTTTTGTTATATTAAAAAGTTTAAACTCTTAATAATTACCAGAGTCGTCAAATACGTAAGTTTAAGTCAACTCGTAATAATAATGTAAAATCAGATTGTAAACTTGAATATAAAATCGTAAGAGTTTACTTTTATTAATAACTACATCTTTAAATTATATAACTAAATAAAAATACAAAAAATGACAAAATTTTGACTTGAATATGAATAGTTAATATTAAATGTATCAATAATCATACTTTATCAATCTCAATAAAGAAATTTCTATAAATTTTTTTTTATAAATTCATTTATTATGGTCAAATAAAAATAATTACCATGAGATTTAAAGTAAGTTGACAATATTATTTTGTATAGTAAAAACGTAAAAACAATAAAATCAGAGAATCAACTCGTGAGTTAGACAACAATACTTATTACTACCTACATCTAATTTCACCTTAATTATTGCTTATTGCTTCAAAACATATATTTTTCAAAGCAATTTTTTCTAAAGGTTCATTGAATTATTATCAATGTTATTTAAATTTGAAAATATCACTGTAATTTCTATCTAATTTATTTTTAGTCAATAAAACATGTTTATATGTACCATCCATTTGATATTTGCATTCATAAAAAAAATTAAGTAATGCCAATGGCCTTGTAAACGATAGGAGTTGACATGATAACTTTTTTATAAGTAAATGTTGTAGATTTGAACCACCAAACACTAGGTTCAACAGGTAAGAAATTATATCAACTTAATCAAAGGTCTCGAGTTTTAACTTTAGGAATGCAGCAGTACTAACTACTTGGTGGTAGAGCTTTGTCGCCCTTATGGTCGATGCTCTACGCAAAAAAAAAATGCTGTGGATTTGATTTCCTTTATAATTTCACATTATTATTGGACGAAAAAACTGAATCGTTTTCACAACTTAGAAAGAAAACAAGTCCAGGATAGCTTTTGTTAGATGAACAAAGGCAGAAGAGAAATTAGCCAAATATAAAAAGAGGAGGATAGTGTCAAAGGAATCAATTGTATAATTATATGTTGGACGTATTTATAAGAGAGGGAACACACACAACAAGGCCAACCATAGGCAGCCACTTCTTAGAGAGAGGAGAAAGAAACAAGCTTCTTCAGTCTCTGCCCTCTAAGATTCAATGGCTTCTGTTTCTGCAGTCAACTTCTTCCTCTGCTCTTTACTCCTCTCCCTCTTCTTCTCTCTCCCTCCTCCTTGCCAAGGTATTTTCTTTCTTCTTCCTCCTCAATACTCAACAATTTTTTTTAAAAAAAGAAAAGAAAAGAAAAGAAAATAAGAAAGTCTTCTTTTCCACCTTCATTCTGCTTCTGTTTTCAAGACTTCTCTGCCGAACGCTAACTTTCGTTACATTGTATAGTAAAGGGTCCTTTGTTTTCAAGGTTAAAAGGAAAACTCCAAACTTTTTCTCTGCAATGTTATTGGCTTGTTGGGAATGTAGCAGATCATTCTGAGTTTTTTTTTTTTTTTTTTACCAAAACCTTTATGCTTCTTAATTTTAGCATTCAATCAGACATACTCTGCTTTTCATTGCAATTTGCAGTAAACACATAAGCTTTCTTGCCAACTTTATGTTTAAGCCCCTCTTTTATAGTCTGTAATTTTCTTTGGGTTCGTCCGAAACTTTTGTTGAAGACTAACAAATTAAAAAAGGTACAAACTTGACAAAATATGAGTGCAAATCTAATGGGTTTTGTTTAAGATATGGTTATGATCTTGTCCTGCCTCTATTTTTCATACCCAGACAGAGATTCCATATCCAGCTTTCTGTTTTTCCTACATTTTGCTTCTCTTTAAACTCTGCTTCAGTCAAAACAGAAACTCATCAAGAAGTCAGAATTTGAACCAAATGTGACTGGTAGTATATCGTGTTCATATGCTTTTTCTTTCTGGCATTAAATCAAACACATCATATTCTTCACTTTTTGATTCTGATTTTCTTTTTTGGTTCCTCAAATCAAAACAGAAACTCATTAACAAGCCATAAACCAGAAACATGTCACTGAAAAGCTAACAATTTATTTAAAGGGTTGTGTCTGTCCATGAGATGATCACCAAAATCAAATGTTGTTTCACTTTGACACTAAATCAAACACATTATATTCTTAACAATAGAAACCCCACTTGTTTTATTCTTCCCTCCTTTCTTGTTTGGCTCCAAAAAATAAATGTTCAACTGAAAGAATCAAAATCCTCAAAAACTATAATCTGTCCAAATTGACTGTAATAACATTTCACATGTGTGCAGGTAACAATCAAAACTGGTATAACAAATACAAATATCCATTTGTGAAGAAGGCAAGCTCATTTTCATCATCATCATCATCAACATCAACCACAGGAAGCAATGATGATTATGATTATATAATAGTGGGAGGTGGAACTGCAGGATGTCCTTTGGCTTCAACACTGTCCCAAAAGTTTAGGGTTTTGCTACTTGAAAGAGGGGGTGTTCCTTTCAATAACCCTAATGCGTCATTTCTGGAGAACTTTCATATCACTTTGGCAGATACTTCACCATCTTCAGCTTCCCAGTACTTCATTTCCACTGATGGTGTTCTTAATGCCAGAGCTAGGGTTTTGGGTGGTGGTAGCTCCATTAATGCTGGCTTCTACACCAGAGCAAGCTCAAGGTAACTTACCCAAAGTGACAAATAAAATCTCCCAAACTAGCTGGCCTTTTTTCACCGAAAAAAACTCTCATTTATGATTTCTTTAACAAGGTTTTATTTTCTCTCTTTTTAATGCAATGGCAGTTATGCTGCATTGATTAGTGTTGGTGAAGTGGTTTGTGTCCATAGTTTTGAGACCTTACGATCAAGATTCCCTAAAATTAACAGATGACAAAGTTGAGTGGATTATACACTAAATCTTAAGGGAAAAAAGAATTATTTTTTCCATTTTATTTCTCCGTCTGAAATTAGAAAAATTTAATTAATTTTACAGCTTTTAATTGTGTTGGATCCATAAATATCATAACCTCATAATAACCCATCCCTCATAATAAAAACTAAAGTTATCATGTAAATGCATAATGTCCTCACATTCTTAAATAGTTTTCATGGGTCCCACAATTCCTTTTTTAGCCTTTCATTATCATTAAATTTTGCTAGTCAATTTGTCTTTGCCTCTTTACATAACATCGACCATTTCAAGTACATTTTGTGATCTTTAAAACAACTCATCATAATCGGAAATGCCCCTGTGGCTGTGTCTGGAAAGGCTTTTGGAGGCCCAAAAACGCGGCCCAACCACAGAAGCCAGCTTCCACTTTTTTATTATGTTTGGTTTGGCATTTTTTGTAAGAAGAGCTTATGATTTCTAATGGGTTTCTAGGAAAAAGCAAAAATTTGGAGTTTTTGACTTGTGGCTCTTAGCTTCTGCGGGCTGGAATGAAATGAAGGGAAGAAAAGAAGAGAAAAAAGAGGAGGAAAAAAAGGAAAAAGAAAAGAAATAAAGTTGGTAGAAAAATTAGACTATTAGACCCATAAAATTTTTAAATAAGATATTTTATTTTAATCTAAAATTTCCTTTTTATCTCCAAAAATTTACCATAAATCCATAATAATCTCTAACTCTTTTCTTCCACAATATCCTCCTTTGAGTTAAAAATATAATTTTCTCAAATTATTTTCCTTAAAATAAGAGAGAAACTAAACCTTTAAAACCCTTATAAACCCCAAATTTCACTTTTTCTTTCTAAACAATAAGAATATATGCATATTATATATATTATTTAATAATAATAATGTCATTTTTAGTAATTTTTCATCTAAACTTGCATTTCAAAATAATCATCCAAATATGTTTTTAAAAGTTAGATTGAAAAAAAAATCACTTATATCATCACAAATTTAAACATAAATCACACCATATAATCTAACTTTTATCCGATCTAATTATAAAAATTAAAAAAAAAAAAAAAAAAGTCACTTGCCAATCCAAACACATGTTGATTCTTTCCAACTTTGGTACAGCTAAACGACAAAAAAGAGGATCTGTGTCAACGTCAAAGTTATGATCATGCAGTCCAAAGAGAAAATTAGTGAATGACTTTGGAAATACTCTACATGTTTTCCTTAAATAATTTAATTGTGATTAATAGTTAATAAGAGTATTGAATAATTTAATATGCAATATAAGATATTAAGAGAGCAATTTGTTTTTAAGAAAGACAGATAAAACTATTAAGATATGGGAATTCCAAAATGATGCTTTAAAATGACTTAAGTTCTATAAAATTTTAGGTATCATTCTGAATTTCTGATTTTTTTTTTAAAGAGATGAAATTATCATTTGCAGAATTAGTTGTTATCTATTAATTGGTATCATTTTATCCAACAATTAATGATTACATTTGATAAATTAAAACTGTTATTAATTAAAACTATTGTTATTGATATTCAACAAAAAAATTTGTAAAAAATTATTTGTCACTACTTTAGTTATCAGTTATTACTGTCATTTTAATCGTTAAAATTATTATTTATTACTCCATTCTTATCATTTTGTTGTTAAAATTTCTAAATTAAGGACGTTCAAATAATGTTTTAATAAAATTTAATCACATTAATCCTTTATAATTCACACTTAATAAACCAGTTCAGGATCTTGAATGTCAACTTGTAGGATGTTGCCAAGTTATGTTATGTATAGTAAAATAGATAATTTTTACGATCAAATTCTTTATATGTATTATGTCAAATTCTTCAATTATATTCCAATTCTCCATTTGAGTTTATAATCAAACATAGCACTCCTTCATTTCTAATCGTTCTTAAATATAAGATTAAGTTGACTTTTTTTGTGAAGATTAAGAAAGTCAAATAAATATAATTAATATAACATATATCACATATAATTAAATTATATGTTAGTTTATAGGTAAGATCATATAACTTAGTTTTAAGAAAAATATATAAATATAAATATTTTAAAGTGTTTTATTTACATGATTAATCTCTCATAAAAAAAAAGTCAATTTGATATAATATTTAGACCCAACCATTTCAAAAGTAAGATATAGGACCCCATATAATTGAATGATTTGAGAAAAGTACGGTTTGCATTCGGTACTCATCACATTCACGATAAACTATTTTCTCATCGTTATGGTGAGATCTGAATTAGTCAAATTGTAAATTTGAAACTTTTAATTTGTGCGTTTTAAAATGATTAATTCATTTTTGTGAGATATAATTGTTTTTTTTTTTTTGCCAACGAGAAGTAATAGTTATAAGATTATTTTTATTTGAAATTTTACATAGATTAAAAAAATATTTAAAAGATAAACAAATCTAACCCTCCAAAATCATTTTAACTGTGTATATTAATGATGGGAACATTTTTCTAAAGTGATGAGGACAAAATGTGATTCCAACAGCCATAAGATATATAAGCAACTTGACTATGAATGCAGCCATGCAGCATGCAGGTTTAAAGGACTTGACAAAAACAATACTCTCTCCATTCTTTAATGAGTTTAGTTAATCATAATATATGTATATGTGACATATTATTATATTATATAATAATTTATAAGTCAAACAAACTAATTTAGAAAAGAAATTCAGGCAAATCAATTTTTAAATGAGTTATTTAGTTTTCTTAACACTAAAAAAAAAAAAAAAACTCAACTAGATTTTCTATATTTAAAACCCCACCAATGGGAACAGCTTGACTATGAATGCAGGTTTATAAAGAGAGTGGGATGGGATGCGAAATCAGTGAACGAATCATACGAATGGGTAGAGAAGCAAATCGTTCACAGACCCAAATTCTCTGCATTTCAAAGAGCTGTAAGAGACAGCCTTCTTGACGCAGGAATCTCTCCATTCAATGGTTTCACCTTTGACCATATCTATGGCACCAAGGTTGGTGGCACAATCTTCGACAGATTCGGCCGCCGCCACACCGCCGCCGAGCTTCTATCTTCAGCAAACCCACATAAAATCACAGTCCTCACCTATGCCACAGTTCAAAAAATAGTCTTTGATTCAAGGGGCAAAAGGGTAAAAGCTGTTGGGGTTGTTTTCAAGGATGAGAATGGGAAGATTCATCAGGCAAATCTTGGGAATGGGAAGTGGAATGAAGTTATTGTGTCTAGTGGTGCTATTGGGAGTCCTCAATTGCTTTTGTTAAGTGGGGTTGGGCCAAAAGAGCATCTTGAGGAGTTTAAGATTCCTGTGGTGGTTGATAATCCTTTTGTTGGGAAGGGTATGGCTGATAATCCTATGAATACTATTTTTGTTCCTTCTAATAGGCCTGTTTATCAGTCACTCATTGAGACTGTTGGGATTACTAAACGTGGAGTTTATATTGAGGCTAGCTGTGGGTTTAGTCAGTCCAATGATAGCATTCACTGTCACCATGGAATCTTGTCTGCTGAGGTATGCATGCTCTCTGTTTCATAATTTCACTGAATGGAGTGAAGGAAGACCAAAAAAAAAAAAAAACCTGTGCTCAGCTAAATTTTCTTAAAGGCCTATTACAGTGTTTGTTCACTATAAGCTGTCATCATTTTGGTTAGGTCCCTCTATTTTCAACCCATTAGTTTTGGTCCTCCAAGGCCCAAAATAGTCCATGTTTTCATTAAAACAGAGGGATTAAGTACTCCCCCTTGTCCATCCATATTATAAGAGATAGTCAACATTTTAACACATATCAATAAAACATGTTGGAATCATTTATTACGGGTAGTTTTAATAAAGTTTTCCATTTTTATCCTTATATTATTTATTACACACGTTTTCTCTCCCCTCCTTGCATTTAATATATAAGGGTAGAAATGGAAAGCATGCATTTATTACTCACTTTTAGATGTTACCTCTTATATTATGGATAACAAAATTTGCCATGTTACCTCTTATACTTTGAACTTGTATTAGACTGAAAGGGATCATACCGAAACCAAAATGAGGACCAATTATAATGACCAAGTATTAACCATTTCTGAAGTTAAAGTGTTTTTGAACGAAGAGAGTAACAATACCAAGAGTGAAAATATGCATGGAACTCAGTTATTGCCTTTCTATTACTTCAGTATACTTCATTGGAATTAATTATTCTTCCTTTTGAATGATATATCAGATTGGCCAGCTCTCCACAATCCCTCCCAAGCAAAGATCCCCTGAAGCTGTTCAAGCTTTTATCAAGAACAAGCGTGATCTCCCGGTTGAAGCTTTCAGGGGAGGTTTCATCTTATCAAAAGTGGCCAACCCTTGGTCTGTGGGTGAGCTCAAGTTAAACAACACTAATGTAGAAGACAACCCTTTTGTTACCTTCAACTATTTCAGTCACCCCTATGATCTCCAACGTTGTGTTGATGGTATCAAAATAGCCACTAAGGTTGTGCAGTCACAGCACTTCACAAACTACACCATGTGTCCCAAACAAGCCTCAGAGAAGCTTCTTAATCTCACTGTGAAGGCCAATGTAAACCTCATACCCAAGCACCTAAATGATACACAGTCACTCGAGCAGTTTTGCAGAGACACAGTGATCACAATCTGGCACTACCATGGCGGATGCCACGTGGGGAAGGTGGTTGATTCTGATTATAAGGTTATTGGAGTTGACAGACTACGTGTGGTGGATGGCTCAACATATACAGAATCACCAGGGACTAATCCTCAGGCCACGGTCATGATGATGGGCAGGTATGTACACAGAGACCATAGCTTAGACTAATAAATATTTCTTACTAAAAAATCCCCATTAGAGGCATATATTGAGAGGACTTGTTTATTTGAGAAATAAGATAAATCATTAAACATCGTTTTAGAGATCAAAGTTGATAGTCAAGTTTACTGGGAGAATCATTTTCAAATTAAATAGCTCTGTTTTAGAATTGATTTATATATATATATATATATAAATGTGTGCATATTAGCATAAGTTTGGTCTGGCAGATAAAAGCTAAAGCATGTAGTTCTCATACTGTCTATATGTTATGAACTAATTAATTTATGTTTATCACAGGTACATGGGACTGAAGATTTTAGGAGATAGGTTGAGGAAATCAGCTTAGGGAAGAATACTGTAGTAGGATGATATAAGAGGAACTGTGTAAGATGTAACATCGGAAATTTATGTGGTATATACTTGTTGTAATGGTCCGTAAACAGTGATCATCAGTAAACAAAGATGTCTTAGTTTTTTTTAGGGAAGAATCATTTTGGTGTGATGTATTATTATCTTCTGTTTTGGTTGGAGTCTTGGTTGTTGAACATTTCCAATGGGTACTTCTTTATCCTATTTAGATATCAACAGCACATATACTTATGTGTGATTCACAGAGGATAAATCACTAGTTTGATCCTTTTTTTTGTTACTTCTTTTTTTGCCAACTCACTAGTTTGATTCTAAAGATGGTACATGATCTGTAATACTATAAATTTACCATCCTCGGATATAACTTTATGAATACTAGTCTAGAATAAATATCAAATCATTGATTCTCACCCAAAAAGAAGTAATGAAAATCATGTTTCCTTGTAATTGCTTTTTCAAGCTCAGTAGGCTGTGTCTATAATGTTATTCATAGATCATACTCACAACTAGGGCAGGCACACAAGTTCTAAGAGGCTCTATCTCATCTTAGTTTCCTACATGAGCATTTTTTCTCTTATTGAATCTATTAATTTTACTTTTTTAGTGCCATTGGTCTTGTAATTTGGTTTGTTTAGCATTGTTAGCCCCTGTACAAAGCTAATTGTGTTTACAGAGTTGAATTAAAGGACTTAATGAGGAGAGGGAAATATAGGAACTAAATTGAAAATTGAAGGAAGCTAAAAGCATCTCAAGAATGTTTTCCCTTTGCAAGTATGGCCTATAAATAACATGGTAGGCACTGCCTACCTGAGAAAAAACAACATTGCAATCATATTGCTGAGAAGTTTACTCGGAACCAGACCATTGTTGAGCTGAAGACCCATGCTCACTCATACTTCCTCTAGACAAACTCTTCAGTTTCTGCCAAAACTGCTTTTTCTTTCCTGTAGTGAGAGGCCCAGAAGCGGATTGCCTCCTGAATGGCTCAATACACTGGCCTGATGTGCTGAAAATCTCCGAGGTTGATAATGTTACTTTGGTTACCTGATCTGAAAAACCCACTATCTCACCTGACATTCTTGAAGATGGTTCACCTACTTTGGCTTGAAGTCCCTCTTCTCGGAAACTGCTTAATTTTCTTGTGCTTGTTTCCTCAAGTTCACTACATACCAACTTCAAAGCCTGAACAACTTCACCCATGAATGGGCGTTGAGAGACTTCAAGTTGGATACACATTGATGCAATTGCTGCAACTTTTACAACAGAATCAATGGGGATTTCAGGCTTTATAACTGGGTCTATGATCATCTCTAAACCCTCTTTACTTGTGAGAAGGGGACGAACCCAAGCAACGAGGTTTTCTTGACCTGGTGGTTGTGAGAAATCCACAGGCTTTCTTCCAGTTAGGAGCTCAAGGAGTACAACTCCATAACTGTAAACGTCACTTTTGACCAAAACATGGCCTGTCATTGCATATTCGGGTGCTAAGTAGCTGCAAAAACATAAATCAGTAAGGTTGAATTAGTTTTCATGTTAACAAAATGCACATAAAATGGTGAAGCATCCATCTTTTTGACCACGCGATATTGGATCCAAATGAGATCACTGTAAATACTTTTTAACTATCACATACATAACAGTGCTAAAAAAATTTAACATGAGCGCCAAAAGAGTGATGACATTTATTACCCGAATGTTCCCATAACATGTGTGGAGATGTGCTTGTTTCCCTCGTCCATGGCAGTTCTTGCTAATCCAAAATCTGAAACCTTGGGTGTAAAATCATGTTCCAACAAGATGTTGCTGGATTTAAAGTCCCGATGTATGACACAAGGATTTGAATCTTCATGCAGGTAAGCCAAGGCACGAGCTGCACCAAGGGCAATCTTCATCCGGGCATTCCAATCAAGTGGATTAGTTTCCTTGTCAGCACCTGTGAACACAAAGAATTCAAAAGAAGTTAGCCTATGAAGAATTTCCAAAGATTTCAGCTTCTAAAAGTGTCGATAATGCCCATGAACTTAGCTTTCGATTACCATGTAAGTGGGATTCCACACTTCCATTAGGGACAAGCTCATAGACCAGGCACCGAGTCTGTTTCTCTATGCAAATACCTATTAATTTGACTAAATTTCTATGGTGCAGACGGCCAAGCATCTCAATTTCTGCTAAGAATTCTCGGCCACCATGCCGATCATCTCTCTTCAGAATCTTCACAGCCACATCCCTTCCATCATATAAAACCCCCTTATAAACAGGGCCGAATCCCCCTTCTCCTAATATTCTTGAAGCATCAAAGTTGTTAGTTGCTTTCTCTATGTCATTTAGAGTAAAAGTCTTGGCAGATCCTGTATAAGTTATCGTTTTAGAACTTGAGCACGTAGAACTAAATCCTGGCATGCTCCTATTAGGCAGTGACTTGGTACTCCCTGCTAAGTGCAAATATAATTATATATTTAAACTGATGCAACCAAATGTTGGAGAAAAAAGGGATAAAGCACTAAAAAATTTTGACTCTTTAAAATGAATAGAAAATCGGTTTTACCTGATAGTTTTGAAGCGGATGGAATTGTGTTTGGAATTTGTTTGAGCTCATGAACACAAGGGCCAAATTTCCTCAGACAAAGCCATGCAAATCCAACAAATATAGTAAAGGCTGTACAAGATGACAGCACAATCCCTAAAATCATGATTTTTCCATTCCCTTTCTTTTCTTTCCTTGGTATAGCCACTCCCAAGGGTTTCATCATTGTTCCATTGTTGTCATCACCAGGGAATAATGGGCTGTCAATGTTTGAGGGAATTGAAGGTGGAGAAGGAGGAAGACCTGTGCATAAGTTATAATAGAGTAAGAACCAATGTGGAAATCAATGCTAAATAAATTCCAAAAATTAAAAAGAAAAGTAGAAGAAAACTGGAAATCAATATATAACCTGGATAATGAATATTGAGTACTTCACAAGCACCAAAAAGGGAAGCATCTGTGTGGACCTCCTGGTGCCAAAATTTCTTATATATTGAAAATGCCATTGCATCATCAAATCTTGATCCTGTGGGTACCAAGTTTATGAGAACAATAGTTTTCTCCAGTTGCTGACCAGCTTCATCGGCTCCCACGATACGAACCTGGTTATGATTCAGTGAAACACTGGCAGCAATTTCCTCTGCCAGCTTTGATACCAACGGAAAGAACTTGTATATTGAAACACTGAGGCGAAGCTTAACTTTAAGTGGCCACACACAACCACAAGGTGATCCAGGAGGTGCATATGTAAAGGGTTCTGAGCAAGACACCCATAAACAGTCTACAGGCAAAATGAGACATCACATAATTTCTCAGGATGAGAAAAAAAAGAAGATGCTAAAATAAACATAAATAATCTCTTAGGACAAACAGGTTAGCAGATGAAGTTGAAAGTACCCTTATTAGGAGGTGGAGGTGGCAGACTCAAAACAGGTTTTGTTGGTGGAGCCTTCATCTTCCTCCATGGTGAACCCTGAGGTGTAATTCCAGGTGAAGGAGAGGGCACTAATGAACAAAGGAAACAACCAAACTGAGATACCTATTAATCATTATGGAAGATAAAGGATAAGTATACAGATAATAGGAAAGGTCATAATAGGTGTTTTTCATACCATTCAGGGGGATTGATAGAACTGCTGGTGATGGAGCAGGTGCAGGTAATTTCCACCCTGATGGAGAAGAGAAAGGAGGTTGTGGTTGGAAGACAGAAGGAGCTATACCTTTTAGGTTTACAGAATAAATGAAAATTATAGTAATGATTGATGCCAAAATGAATTAATTTGACACAAGAACAGTTTCTTGTTCTTTAGTCAGAATCGAACCTTGATGACTGTATGTGGGAGGATGAACTGCATAAGTTGGCTCTGGTGCTGCTGGTTCACTGGACTTTCTTCTGGAATAATGATGATGCCCTTGATGAAATATTGGAGAACCTATTAAACCATGGGTCCGTTCCTTTATAGGAGCCTTAGCTAATGACTTAGAAGGTGGAACTGCAATACTAGCAGGAACTCCATAAGACGATTTGGATGGTGGAAGAGCTATACTTGTGTGGCTTCTGGAATGGCGTTGTTTGGTTGCTACAGAGAAAAAACAGAAAATCTGAGTCATCATATAGATCATTATTTATTTATTGCCCATATTAAGTTTCACATAAAATGTGAAATATGAATGATTACAAGACAAAAACAGTAATGCCGATTTTTCCCCCAAAATGAGATTTTCTGCAGCAGACACATGCAGCCAATAATATATTCATTGCCCATAAAGTGAATGGTATAGTTTTTGGCCAAATTGAAAGTTTCTTTACATCAGAAAAGCATAATTCATTGGCTACTTTTCTTAATTTACTAGAATGTTTGCATTATTTGTAGTAAATGCCGGAAAATATTCAGAGTCCTGAAGATGTGGCCAGGTGACTGTACAAATGACAGCAAGAACAGCTCTGAAATACATTGGATCACTGTTTTATGTGTGTGCATAATATCTGTGAACAAAAATTAGATTCATCATCACACAGTTTTCCTCATTCTACCAAAAACCGCTGGTTCCTTGACATTAATTGTGAATCTATTTTGAGTATAAGGATGATCTTCAGCTACATGCAGATGGTTTAAACCATTTTCTTTTACTCAGTATACAGATTATTCCAGCATGGTTCCTGACAAGATCAAGGGTGAGTTTGATCTTCACTTTATTGACAATCCCTTAATCTAGGATACAAGAAGGGGTAGTCACATATATAGGCCAAAATTTTGATTAGTTTCATTTCAACTGAATAGGTAGGAAAAAACAAGTAACTCAAATCTTTTTAAAAATTACAATGGCAAACAAATCCCCCAAATTCAAAATCTGAATCACATTCTACACCCATCTTACATAACATACGGATCATACACACCCATTGCCAGAAAAACAAAAACAAAACACATACGGATCATACACACCCATTGCAAAAAAAAAAAAAAAAAGGAGTCAAAAAACACATAAATCAAGCCAATACCTTCATATCCATGAAAATGTGTGGCACCGACAACCAAATGCAGCTTAATTATCAGGAAAAACAACAGCCCCAGAGCCATTTTCTGCTGATCAATTCTGCAGCTCTGCCCAGAATTGAAAAAGTAAGTGAGTGAAAGCAGAGACAACATAAGCTGAACTAAAACGTAAAGATCACAGTAAACAACAGCCACAAGTTGAATCTACCGTTTAAAGAAGACACATAATGGGAATTAAAGGAAAGTGAGAAAGAAGATCACAAATGGGGGCAATGGCATTTGGTGGGAGACATCAAAGTTTCAACCTTTTTTTGTCAGAAGAGATGAAATTGACAAATTGGAGACATTAAAAATGTGAAAGGACAGTGTTAGCGTTGTTTAAAAGAACAGATCGAAGCATAAAAGCAGAGTATGATGTAGTCATGTGGGTACACTAACACTACTCTGAAGCAGCAAAAGCACAATGATTTCTCAGTGAGAGGGTTGGTGGGGTTAAACGTGTGGGAGCTTACATGATGAAGAGAGAGAAGAAGAAGGAAATGGTAAAGAATGACACGTAAACGTAACACTTCATCAGTACATTATGTAATTTATTAATTATTAATAATCCTTCAATAATTCCTCTTTTTTTAATCATGCATTTGACTATCAGATCAGTTGTATGAATTACGCATTTGACTAAATATGGCAAGGTTATATTATGGAGTGTAATTATAAGTTTTTTTAATTTTTTGGGTTAAGATGCATTATGGCAAATAATTTATTAAAAAAATGTACTTAACTCAATTATTTTTAAAATGTTCCATATAAACCAACAATCTTTTAAAATAAGACAATTTAGCCAATAATCTATTACAAAAAGGAGTGTCAGACACAACAGAATTCAATATGGTATTGGCCAAGTTGATCTATTTCAAAAGATTGTTTGCTTATATGGATCATTTTAAAAAAATTGTGCCATGCACGTTTTTTTGTAATAAATTATTGGCCAAAATGCACATTAAAACAAATTTTTTTGAGATATTAATAATATTTTTTGGAGAAATTAAAAACAATAGATTACTTTAAATTGTTTATATTTATTTTTTTCTCAAAATTAATTTATTTACTTATAAAATTACATATAATCTAAATACGTGTAACATGTATTAAACTTTAATAGCCTATTTTACTTCCTTAATCACCACAAATAAATCAACTAGATCTTATGATTAGGATAAAAGGGAGTGCATATATTATGCTTTTTGATCATTAGTTTTTTATTTTATTATTTTTCTAAATCAATACACATAATGTAACCTTAATTATTAGGAGCGATTATGTCTATAACAAAATTTACGTAATATGTGCGTGAATTATCTTGGATATTAGTGGATTAACAAAAAAAGGACGAAATTGGATAAATTGAGATTTTTTTTTTGTTTTTTGTTCCTTTTTTTTTTTTGGTATAGGATACTCTCAATTGAAACAAGTCGGGGGATAATTCTCTCAATTGAACAAAAATTAATTGTTTTCGTGTTAAGAGACAATTAATCTAAGTTGTCTATATTTAACCAATAAATTAAATTGGGTGGGTAAGAAACAGTTATCTACGTAAATTATGAATTAATTTTTTTATTTTTAATTTGACTTTTATTAAACTCATATAAAATATCATAATACTTGAATAAATCTGACAAAAAGAAGTGTTTGAGTAGACATTTCATAATTCTGGCTCATAAAACAAAATTATCATAATGCTTTTGACTTTCTTTTTAGTTTATCCACACAATTACAATAATTAACTTAAAAGCTAGATGGAATTAGATATCTTTATATAACCAACAAATTTCGCTTTCATGATATACACATGAAGATTTAATTTGATGGTGCCACTGAAACCAAAGATATCTTTAATGTAATATAATATAATTTATAGGAATTGTAGTAGTTGGAAGAGTTAATCGTGAGATTCCCATCCTCCTTTTTCAGATATCTAACTTTAAAGCAAAATGTCATTGATGGCAAAATATCTAACACAGTATCACCTTATTTTATTTCAATATAATTCTTATTATCAAATGAGTGAAGTCAGCATTTGTTTTCACAATTAACTAACACATTATAACAGCTTTCTCTAAGTATGTCATAATGTGTAGCTCCTTTTTTTTAAAGATTTTCTTTTGCATCAATGCGTTGTGTTGTGTTAGCATAAATCTACATATATTTGGAGAGACTTCCATACACACACACACAAAACAAATAGTGAAATAAAAATTGTAAACATACAACTTAATTGGTATTTTAATTGAAGCATAATTATGTAATTTTAGTGTTATCTTAAATTTTTTAAACAAGATAATTTAATTTCAAATCTAAGTAAATTTTATTTTAAAGTGAATCAACTGAATATTTTTATTTTTAAAATATTCATATATTTTTTCTCTTAAAAAAGAGGGTTCTCGGAATAACAATAATATAGGAGAGGGTGGAAGAAGAAAGCCAACGAACCAGCATCAATAACACAAGGGTGAATGAGCAAAAATATTCGAAAGAGCTTCTACCACGCTATAAACGTTTTTTCGGTGTAAAATTACCCACGAACTTCTTTAAATGGAGCAAAAAATCAACCTCTATTGTCTCAAGTTAACTGACATTACTTTTAAACTGAAAAACACACAACAGCAACAGCAGCAACAACAACAATAAAAAGAATAGAGAAAAAGAAAAGGGAGAGGTCACACATGGGGGAGGGAGAGGATTATTGTAAGATTGAATCTGGGAGATTATAGGCACATGCGAGGAGGAGAGGTGGCAGATTGATGACGGAGACGGCAGAGGACCTCCTTTGCCTGGCCATCCTTTTCTTCTAACGGACGGTGCCAAAAGAGGTGGTGACAATAGTGGCTAGGCCCAAGTCTTGGGTGAGAAGGGAAAGAGGAGTGTGAACACCTGACACAAAGGGGGAGGCCTCATTACTACAGAAATTGTCTATAGCAGCACTTATTTTGGCCCTATAGCGGCACTTATAAGCTACAATAGCTAGTGCTACGATAGGCTATTAAGCCTAACGTGACGCTTAGGTAACCTAAAGCGGCGCTTATAATTTAATAAGCGTTACTTTAGGGTACCCTAAAGCGGCGTTTATTTCTTTATAAGCGCCGCTTTAGGTAATTTATTTTTAAAAAAAATACCTATAATAGCGCTTATAACAAAATAAGCGCTGCTATTGATTTTTTTTTAAATATTTGATTTTATTTTATATATACCTCACCTGCATCAATGCTAAATACCAGCAATTCTATACAATTCTGGGCAACGAATATACACCAATAACTCATCCAGAGAGAAATGTACAATTAAACCAACCATTCTAATTGAGAAACAAAAAGCACGCTACTAGCTATACTACTATCTACATTTGTACTTATTGTAAAAGAGATAGTACATAAGCGTACCATTCTTCAATTAGCGCATTCATTTTTTCTCTCAACAACATCAGGCAACGTGCGTCTGGGTAATACTGCTCAGACAAATATATTTGAATGGCAATCAAATCTACTTGAAATCTAATAACAAGTTTAAATACAATTAGAGTTGGCAAAATATAAAACTTACTGTCAATGGAATGCTACATCGATCATGTTGTAACGACATCCCTCATAAACTGCATCACATTTCCTAATCACGGGTTCCGATTGTGCTTGCGGATAGATGGCAAGTAAAGGCCAATGTCCCCTAAATTTTTTTAGAACATTATGTCAGTATATATAAATGATGCTTGGAGTTAAGAATACGATGAAACCTATGATGCTTATCGACTTACCCTGTATTAATTGGAGCTAAGGATAAAGTCCTGTCAACTCCATTATAATCATACACACTTTAAATTTATTGATTTTTCCTTATTAAGGTTCAGAATTCAAAATTCCCAATTCACAATTCTAACACATCAGCACAAAATTCCAGTCTACAACTCTTCATTTCATCTTAAATCCATATGCAATGGACTGAAACAGAAATCTAGAACAGAACACGAATAACTAATTTATCTTAACAAGGGCCACATTTTATGAGTTCCCGGCGGCCAAAAACTGTGAAGCCCATTTCAAATCACTATACAGAACCACAATTAAAAATGAACATGCTAAATCCAATTTAAATCAACCCCTATGTACTCATTGCTACCATTTAAAAAGCCTGAGTATTTTTAAAATTTGTTTGAAATATTTTTTAAATAAAACTTAATCCCATGGGGCCTATCCCAACGCTTATGAGGTGTCATAAGCGTTGGGATAGACCCTAAGGTATTTAAATATTGTTTAAAAAAATATTTCAAACAAATTTTAAAAATACTCAGGCTTTTTAAAAAAAGGCAAACAATATAAAAATATATAAATAGGCCTATCCCAAAAGTCATAAGCGTTGGGATAGGCCCCAAGGTATTTAAATATTGTTTAAAAAAATATTTTAAACAAATTTTAAAAATACTTAGGCCTTTTAAAAAAACGTGTTAGGATAGGCCTATTTATGTATTTTTATATTGTTTCCCTTTTTTTAAAAAGGCCCACTGGGATTTAAATATTATTTAAAAATATGTGAAACAAATTAAAAAAATGAATCATTTAAAAAAAAGGAAAAAAAGTAATACTTAATAAATACGTAAAAGAAAATTAAAAAAACATGGAATCCTTTTCTTTTTTAAACAAACACATGGAACACTTTATATATATATATATTAATAAAAATAGCAAAGAGCTTATCCCGACGTTTATAATTATTAAGTGTTTGTGATATGCTTATACCTATACCGTCACTTTTATTTATAAAGTGATGGTATATGTCATCTTATACCTATCCCAGCATTTGTGTTTTGTAAGCGCCACTATTGTTACACTGTAATAGAGTATTTCTGTAGTAGTGCCTCATTTTTGCGAAGCACCTAAGTGAAAGTATTTGTTTAAAAAAATCATTTTTAAGTGGTCATGTGGAGAACACCAGTTGAAAAATAACGTTTAACTTGAGATAATGGAGGTGGGTTTTCTGCCCAATTAAAGAAGTCTGCGGGTATTTTTGTACCTAATAACAGTTTATGGTGCCATAAGCTCTTTTGAGAAAATGTTAGGGGTATATTTACTCATTAACCCATAAAAAAAATCAATCAAAACTTAGTCCAAAAGTCATGTATGACTAATGGACTCGAGTCTGATAAAAACCGCATAAATCATCTTGAGTCTGATGCCAAATTAGCATAAGATGTGTGTGGCACTATCATACACGAGTCTATCAACCTCTTACATCTTTATGAGCCACTTGGTTGAATCCAATTATTTTCAAAACTAATATAATTTATTTCAATCCAACTATATTATGCCCAAAAACAATGCTGTCACCTTATTTATATCCCTTCCTCGTCTAAAATGCACCCTCTGCGTAAGTAAACAGTCTGTTGTCCTGGACAAAAAAAAAAAAAAGTATGCTGTCCAGATGATTCCTTATTTCTTCACCATACCACATTAATTGAGCATATTTTCCTCCGAAATTCCTTGACTAAAGGATCTCATGTCTTCACCAATCTATTAGTTTGCTAGAGTCAATTGCAAAATCTATCCATTGAGACATAATGATAAATTGTTTGTCTGGTAAAAGTAGGGATATCACTCCAACCAGAAGCTTGGTAGAGCTCAACAAATTCTTCAAAATCATGTATATCCTTCAAATTAACTGTCGTAAAGCTTGTGAGGATACTCACGGAGTTGAACACATCCTTAGCCTTAAGGTATTCCTTATTTCTATTCTGGTTTTTTTCCATATAGTTTTTCTCTGTTTTTGCAGGCAACCACCATAAGGTAGAAGAAAGAGGAATAGGGAAGAGAATGCTCACGTATTTTAAACATGCTTAAAGCTCATCCATGACACATTTTTTTGTAATAGATTTAGAAATTATATAACTTTGTATCAATATAAAAGGAAAATTAATTTATTCTTTTTATTTGTAATATAATTGAGTACAGAACAATATGATACCTATATTTATATATTAAAAATTATTAAAAAAATGTATCATTTATAGTTAACGGCTCATGCTTATGGAGTGTGAGCATTTATAATATGATTGTATTTTAGAAAAAGGGTTAATACAATTTTTAATCCTTGAACTTTCACTTAATTTTTGTTTTAAACATTGAACTTTAAAATCGGTTGTTTTGGTCCTCGAACTTTCGGTTAATTTTGATCTTGTTCCCTGAACTTTAAAATTGATATGATTTTGGTCCTTGAACTTTCGATCAATTTTCGTTTTGGTCCCTGAACTTTCAGTCAATTTTGGTCTTGGTCGCTGTGTTTTAAAGTTTTTTTAAAACTCAGGGACTACGACTATAATTGACCGAAAATTCAAGGACCACAACCTTCAATTTTTAAGTTTAAGAATCAAGACTAAAATTGACCGAAAGTTCGGGGAACAAAACCACCGATTTTAAAGTTTAGAGATCAAAACTAAAATTGACTGAAAGTTTTTGATCCAATAGTTGTATTAGCTTTGACAATTTGGCTCCAAATTAATAAGAGTAAACTATGTTCTTCCTGGCATCAAGATTATTTATAATTATAAACCACTGAGCTTTTTATGATACAAACTCATATGGCTTATTTTAAAATTTATACAATGATAAATTAAATATTACTCTTATAAGTGCATAGCAGGAAGGTAGAGGAGACAAGTGGCATATTGAATGTAAAAGGCCAAACACATCATTTTCCAACACTGCCACGTGGGTCATTAACTTCACTTTTGAAGATCGGTCCTCGTGTGCTTATGAGTTATGACTACATGAGGGAGAGAGTAAATGTTGTGTTTTGGAAACCCTAAACAACATTTTTACATTTTAGAAGACAAATTTTTTTCTAAGGCACGATGCAGAATCACATACAATTGAGAAATGAAAATTAAAGACTTCATAAGAAGGTCAACATAAAATTAATAGCTTTTCATTATTTAAATTTTAAAATTCAGGACTCATTTTTTTAATATCTCAACGTTGAATTTTTTTTAAATAATCTTTCTATGATTTTATTTTTGTATAATGAGATAGATCCTTATAATCAAAAGAGATCAAGATTATAAAAGAAATAATATAAAATAAAGCTACATAATTTTGATATATTATAAATATCTTTTTGACAAAATAATAATAATAATAATAACATGTTTAAGAAGGCCAATCAGCCCTAATAGATTTTTTTTAGCCTAGGTTTGGAATAGTCAAGTAAAAAAGGCCTCACAATAGGTATAGGCCTGCATATTTATAAACAAGCCAAACCAGAGCATATTATGTCACTTGCTTCTAAGCCTGTTTTCACCCCTAATAATTATAAGTAATATTCTCTCATTGGTCAAATATATAAACAACAATTTGACTTTTTGCTTAAATATTTAACAACTTTCCATTTTTGCTCTCAATTAATTGCATATAGCTCTTATATTTTTCTTACTCATTCTTTCTCATCTTTTTTCACTCTCTATTCATCACACTTATCTCATCTTTATATGTAAGAGACTATATTTAGAAAAAAGTAAATTATTTATACATTTATTATTTCTTCAAATAAATTTTAACCAGCATTTTGTTTCACGTAATTTTGGGTACCTTTTTATAAAAAGCACCCGAAAGATAATCACTTTTCAACCACTTTTTGAGCCTAGCTATGAACACACTTGATTAATCATTCAGAATTTGAGGAAATAGAGGTGATGTGTCATGTGTGCCAGCTTGCATGTGATTGCATGGAGGAGGAAATTCAGGAAACTGCTTCTGCGATGCCTTAGCTTTGATTATCGTATGTTTGGAAGCATCTCATGAAAGAGAGGCTATGGTCAAGGGACCCACTTTGCATACTTATGAAAAATATACCTAGGAAAAACTAAATATATCTAAACTGTTTAAATCTCATATGAACAGTTTATATTTGATTGTATATTATGTATTTATCATAATATATTCTAGTAAATCAAATCTGAAACATCCAAATAAGATCTAAAGGATATAGGTATGTTTAACTCTCCTTACTCATAATTTTTATGAGCAACCATTTCATGGTAGAGAGCGAGTTTTTGTGACGAAATTATATTAAAAGAAGAGAGTGAACAAGAAGAAGAAGAAGGTGGTGGGTAGGGGATTTTGGCTGAAGGTCAGAAAGAGAGCCAAGAGGGCAGGTTAGACAAATAATGTAACCTTAATAAGAGAATGTGGTATTTGATATTGATTCCATTATTCTCCATCAGTTATGGTAAAAAAAAAAAATTATGCTCCATCAGTTTCCCACTGACTTCTATTAAGAGCAACCTAAGAGAATCTAATTAATAAACTTCATAAGTTGAAGCTAACTAATTGAATGGTGCTCCATAAAACACAAAGTCTAAACTGATGTTACATTTCTAGGATACATTATTAGCTCGGCCAAATTCAATGAGAAGTTACACTCACTTGTCTTCATCTCTCATCTCATAGTTTTCTTCCCTGACCCCTCTCTCACCTCATAGTCTTCTTCCTATCCCTACTCTTCCGGAAAGCTTTGCATGGTCAGGAAGAATATACATACTTTGATCCTATTCCTCTTGTACTATTTATAAGATGGAGATAATGTTTTGCTTATAGTTATACTTATTAGTCACTTGATTAAGGTTTCCATGTAAATGTATGTACAATCTTATCATTCATTTTTTTTTTTTGTATTAATGACCTAGTTGTAGTATATGAGATATTGAATAGAGATAAAATTGAAAAGTTGTTAAATTTAAGATAGAGTTAATAAAGTTTAAAAGTTTTCTTTGTTTGTATAAATCATGTTACGAGTAAATTATAAATAAAACCAGAATATATACACTACTGATACACATATATATAGAGCAATAAATTAAGTTGCAATATTTGCCACCCCCAATTTTGGATTTTGTGTTATCTTTTCATACATTTGTTTGATGCAATATTTATGTGTTATTTATGTGTTTGTTCAATCATATATTTAGATTAAAAAGGATTATGGTACTAGTCTAACATATACACATCTTCATATATTCATTTTTGTTTTCAAAGGACTTGTCAAGTTCAAGCCTGCATATTCTTTCATGTTATTTTTCTAAGAGTCTTAAAGTTTGAGGTGCATTAGCATTATTTATAAGATTTTACTTGATGTTGTCAGAGTATTTATCAAGTTTTTACCATGTTTGCCCTTAATCAATCTTTATTCTTCCTCATCATTATATTTTTACCACAACACATTTTCTTTTATACTTTTTCTTAGTACTATTCTATTTCCCTCTCTTACTTGCCCCTTCATGAATAAATGGGCACTTGGAGAAAATTATTTTTTATATATTTATTACTTTTAACTAATTTTAACCGACTTCTTGAATTTTGCAATTCAATTATAAATTCTTATAAAAAGGACCCGAGGAAGCGTATGGATAATTAAAGCAAAAAAATTTCCCCTGTGTGCGTTTGTAGCCTAAATGGAAGGGAACATAAAATATTTTTATAAAGACAAAGTTCCATTATTTTATTTTAAGTTCTTCGAAATTTGTATAATGCTTAATAAAATATAATTACTAATAAATTTAAATATATAAAATTATAATAATTTTATAATTATAATTATATTTAATCATTAATGTATATACACGCGGGCTCACAATAAGTATAGATAAATTTATCCAATAGTTGGTCAACTTATAATAAAAAAATATGAAGCAGAAGCAATTGAAACCACAAAAATTATCATTGACGTTTTTTTAAAAAAATTGTAGAGTATAATAAATATTTTATTTGAATGCTATGGAGATTATCATTATACCAAGTGTGTATTAATAATATTGTAGGTATGTCGGTAGCGAAAATCTATCAATTCATTAAGTCACTGACAGGAAAATAATTTAGTTAACACCGAACACTCTATATGTTTGTTTGAAAATGAGCAGCTTCGTAACTAAAATAAGTAAAAGGAAGGTGATAATTCCATTTCATATTTTTTCCAAAATTAAATATTAATGGAAATAAACCATTAAATAAGCCTACTGCTAGGTGCTTCCTTCACTTTCATGCATGAGTTATTGTTAATATTAATTTTTTTTTCTGTTATTACAATTAATTATTACTAATTCTGCATGTAATAAAGATCGCAACTCTCTATGTTCATATATCTTCGTTGTTGTATTTTGCAATTTTAAATACATATAATCCATACTAGACATAGTGTATATATGTTTCATTGAATAATATATACTTCCTCCATTCCTACATATAGCATGTACTTGATTTTTAAAAAAAATTCTAAGAAAACCAAATAAGTACTCAAATATTGATTTGTCTAATTTTTTTTTAAACTAATTTATTTGATTTATAAGCTAACATATAATCTAATAATATACAAAATATATTATGATTAAGTTCCTCATTTATCTTTTTTAATTTCTCCAAAAAAATTGACTAGGTCTTATCAACCTAGATATTCATGTGATATACAAATAGGATATTCCTTAAGACATTTTATGCACATTCAATTGTAATGGTTAATTCCGATATAAAGTATAAATCACTTGAAGAGATCTAGTAGTGATAACTGACTACTCATAAATATTAGGAGTATAAAAAATTAGCTTGTAAGTCACAAGCCATTGCATATTATCTTTTTATTAGCCTTCTAAAGAACTAGTAATGAAACTAAAAAAAGAAAACATCCTAACCCTTGTATTCCACTAAATTAAATGTTAGTAATTGAAATAAAAAGACTCAATTATTCATGGAACATTTTCGAGCATGGCGTGGAGAACATGACGTTCTTGAGTGCTTCGATTTTGAGCAATGGTGGAGTATTTGATGGTGAATCTACTAGTCTTGTGAAGCTTATTTTTTAAGAGAAAAAAGGTTTCTACTTCTGAAAAGTTTTTTATTTTCTTTTCATGATTTATTTTATCCGTCCCCAATTTAAAATTTTCGCTTTTCAAATTTTAATCTTCCTCGTGTGAATATTTAATAGTACATCTAAATTAATTTGAAGAACGAATTCATCCTTTGTTTATGGTGTGGAGATAATTTGACTCGTCATAAATCTTTCTGTGTAAATTAATGTATTGTTTCTCAATCAAAATATTATAAGTGTAACTAGAGATACTCAAATTCCAGTTTAAGGTAAAATATGATAATCAAACAAGAATCTAAATCTCATACAGTCATACTTCATATGAAGTTTAAAATAAGCTAAGCTCTATTGTATTTTATGAGTCATATAGCATATGATATGAACTATTGATATTTGTCATTAACGTGTAATTGAATCAACAGAAACTATAAATATCCATATGTTTTGTATGCAATAACATAACTTTTAAAGTATATTTCTACTCATATCCATACTACAATTACCACTAAATTAATTCGATAGGACTACTTTGATGTGTTTTATTTGTTTGGTTTAGTTTGATAAATTAATTAATTTAATTGAGGTTAATTATTAGGTTGATTTTAATTTGTTAGTTATATAATGTTGATACTACTCTGATAATTTTTATAAGTCCAGTTGGTGAAAAAAAAATTAAGTCCTTATTATAAGTCCAATTTGAGAGCAATAAATATGTGTGTGTTACATTTTTTTCCTTGTTAATAAATGTAAAGAGAGAAAAAAAGATGAAACACAACATATAAAATATAAGTTCAATACTCATTCATAACTTAGGGTAAAATTGAAAAAAACTTATCAACTTATATCATATTTAATGGGTTAATTAACTTTCTTTAGTATGTGGACTGTGGTAATTACATAATCTGGACATAATAAAAGATCACAAAATGTATATGGCAACCACATTTATACTAGTGATGAGTAGTGTTTGTCAGCTTAGTTAAAACCACCAATTAACAACTGTCAACTTGTCGTACAACGTAACTAAAAATTGATTGATAATGAGATTTAATTAAGAAGATAATTACAAGATAATCATTAAAAGATGTGACTGGGGAGTTATGGTAGGTAGCATCAAATGTTAAATGAGGAATAATAATACTAATAACGAAAGTAAGGGATTCAAAATTTCAAAGTGTTCTCTCTTCTACTGACTATTATATTTAATTAAACATAAAGCATATAAGAAAAATTAAGAAAAAACCTCTCATTGCAAATTTTATTGCTCAGAAATACCCAAGTCATCATCAGAGCAATGTGACCACAAATTCATATTATAAAGTGATGATGTCGTTCTCTAGAATAGAATAATCACTACAAAAAAACAGCGATTTTCCGACGAAATTTACCGACGGAATTCCATCGGAAAATCGACTTTTCTGACGGATTTTCTGCGGAATTCCGTCGGAAAAATTTTTCCGGCGGAATTTCCGACGGAATTTTTTCCGTCGGAAATTCCACCGTCGCAAATCTATTTACCGACGGAATTTTTTTTCCGTCGGTAATTTTAATAATATTATTTTATTTATAAATTATTATTTTAATTTAAATTAAATATTAAAATATTATTACCGACGGAAATTTCCGTCGGTAATTTTTTTAATTTTTTAAAAATTTAAATTGCCATGTGTCGCACTCTCGTGCTGCCACGTGTCGCACTCTCGTACCGCCACGTGTCGCTCCCACAAATTGCCTTCAATTTTGTCTTCAGAGAGATTCGAACCCCTTACCTGTAACCAGTTGAGTTACGAACACCTTGTGAAATTATTTGCAAATTATTATATTTATAATATTTAAACTCTCATTATTATAATTATATTTAATCTTAATATATTATGAAATATTTTATAATTATTAATATATAATTTACATATTAATAATTCTATTATTTTTTATAAATAATTTTTATATTCATATACAATCCATTATATTTAGTATTTTCATTTTATATTATTATATTATAACTATTTTTCATTTTATTTTATGACATTTTTAAATAATTATTTTATTATATATATTATTAAATTATAATTATTTTTGTTTTTATTACTAATATTTAATTATTTATTAAAAATAAAATATTATTTAATAAAAAATTAAAATTAAATTTGTAATAAATTTACATCACGTGTATATATTAATTTTTATTTATTTATAAAATATTTTTTAAAATAAATTAATATAATATTTTATTTTTATATATTATTTATAAATTAAAATAATAATTTATTTATAAAATAATAAATAATTAATATTACTGACAGAAATTCCGTCGGTAATTACCGATGGAAAATATTCCGTCGGTAATAATATTTTAATATTTAATTATTATTAAAATAATAATTTATAAATAAAATAATATAATTAATTAAATTACCGACGGAAAAATTTCCGTCGGTAAATTCCGTCGGAAATTTATGGTTTTTTTGTAGTGAATTCTCTCAAAAAGGTTTTCTTATTTCACACATCTTCAATGAAATCTTATACTTCAAATGTAAATACTTTTTTTTTTTTCTATGACCAACCCTATTATATATTGCCATGACATTATAAACTGCTTATAGTGGTCCATTACTTTATAGGAGTCTTAAATAATGACTTCAGAAGGTGGAACTGCAATACTAGCAGGAGCTCCATAAGATGACTTAATTGGTGGAAGAGCAATACTTGTGTGGCTTCTTGAATGGCGTTGATTGGTTTGCTACAGAGAAAGAACAGAAAATCTGAGTCATCATATAGATCATTGTTTATCGTCGATAATAAGTTTCACTTAAAATATGAAATATGAATGGTGATAAGACAAAAACAACGATGCCGATTTTCCCACTAAATGAGATTTTCTGCAGTAGGCACTTGAAGCCAGTAATATCGTATAAGGAAAATCATAAACAAGGTCCTCATAAGGAATTAATCACAATCAGTTTCGAAATAATCATCAAATTATATTGAAGTGTCAAGAGACTTGAGTGATATTAAATGGCTTGTCATTGAGTTGTCAATAGCAGCTCCGTTGGCAAGCTGCTATTGACAACTATTTAGTTGTCAATGACAAACCATTTAATATCATCATCACCCAGATTTCTTAGAATTTCAATATAATTTGATGATTGTTTAAGTCCTGATTGTGATTAATTTTTTTATAAGAAACCTGATTGTAATTTTCCTTATATTCATATATTCATTGCCCATAAAGTGAATGGTACAGTTTTTGGCCAAACTGAAAGTTTCTTCATATCAGAAAAGCATAATTCATTGGCCACTTTTCTTAATTTACTATAAAATCTTAGCCACATTCTACACCCATCATACAACACATACGGGATCATACACAGCCATTACCAAAAAAGAAAAGAAAAAAGTCAGAAAACACATAAATCAGGCCAATACCTTCTTATCCATGAAATTGTGTGGCACTGACGACTAAATGCAGCTTATTTAGCAGGAAATAAAATTAATAATGCAAAACAAATTATTTTAAACTATGTATATTTATATATTTTTTAAAAATAATATATTTCATTTAGAAACTAACGTATATTTTAATTACATGTATATGTATTAAACTTTAGTGGTGGTGTATTTTACTTCCTTATTTTTTTTAAAAAAAAAAGGTCAACTATGGATCTTATAATTAATAATGGGGAATCCATATATATTATGCTTTTTAATCATTATTTTTTTATTTTTATTCTTTTTCGAAGTCAATACACATCATGAAACTTTAATAATTAGGAATGATTATGTGTATAATAAAAATTATGTAATATGTCCGTGAATTATTTTGGATATTGGTGGATTAATTGAAAAAGAAGAAGATAAAATGAGTGTTAAATACTCTTAATATAAACAAGTCGGGGAAAATTTCTCTCAATTGCAAAACAAAAAAGAATAATCAATCGTTTCCGTGTTAAGAGACAATTAATCTAAGTTGTCTATATTTAACCAATAAATTAAATTGGCAATTCGGTGGGTAAGAAACAGTTACCTATAAAAATTATGAATTAATTTTTTTCTTTTTATTTTGACTTTTAAATAACATATCGTAATACTTCAATAAATCTGACAAAAAAGTAGGTGTTTGAGTGGACATTTCAAAATGCTAACTCATAAAACAAAATTATCATAACGTTTTTTACTTTCGTTTTAGTTTATCCACACAATAATAATAATTAACTTAAAATCTAAATCTTACACTTAATTAAAATGTAATATTCCTTCCATTCCTGTATAAAATCTATTTGGGGAAATAAACTTGTTCCTAAATATGATACATCTTTTTAATTTTTTTCAATTTTTCCCTAGAATATCCATATCCATCCTCCCCAATAAGAAACAAGTAAGAGAGGAATGTTGGAAATAAAGGTAGTTGGTTAGAGTGTTTTGGTAATATCATATAATTTTAATTAATTTAACTAACATATTTAATATAATCAAATTAAATAAATATATTTTATATTTAAAAACGGAGGAAGTAACTTTTTTTACGAAGACCAATTCTATATATTGCCATGAAATTAAATTGTTTAGGGTTAATGAACGTTATATTTTTAGGATGATTGTGCATCTGCATACCACAATAGGGTGGATTGTCTACAATCTTATAATCAATATTAGCATCATATATATCTACACAAGGAAGAAGACGAGTAGCTTTGTTGATATACTACTATACTTTTTTTGGCGTTGAAGAACTTAACGATTTTTTCTCCTTAGACCCTTAAGCACAAGTACACAACGCTGCCCTACGCATCAATGTCAAAAATCCATCTTTAGAGAGAGATTCACCCACATTAATTTAATTCTACATTATAATATCAAGTTAAATTTATAGATAAATGTATGTTAATAAATAATAGTCTCATTTGTCTATATGCAAACTCATGATCATATCTAATTCTGCCAACTGAATACATCTAACGAAGCTTTCAATAAAACCTTTCGAGAATCATTTTAGTCATGTTGAAGGGCATCATAATGTTATTTATTCTACATAAAGGAATTAACAAATACTCCTTTCGTCCTTATATATAAGAGCCAAAAATTTGAATGGTTTTGTCCCTTTTTATAAGAGCCTGACACAATTTTTCAAAGCATTTAATGAGTTTTTCCCATTTTACCCATCATTATTCTCTCTATTCACATTCTCTCTCTTACATAAATAAGGACAAACTTGAGAAAACAAAATTATTTCAGACATATTTATTTCTCTCAACCACTTTTTTAATCTGTATGATTTTACCTCTTTGACTCTTATAATAAGGGACGGAAGGGGGTAATAGTTTCTCTACAAAAATTGGTACTAAAGTATATTGCGCCTTCTGAGCTATGTTGCTTTTTGTGATCTTAAACAAAAAAAAAACATTCCATAGTTCGTATCTATTTAGGTATTTCAAATTTATAACTTTTTTTGAAACATTCTCTTGGGATGACTTTTATATTAAAATTTCTAGCAATATCATATTATTCCTTTAAAAAGAGTAAACATTCATAATTTAAAATTGTATACCGATTTTAAAAATAAAAATTACATAATACGTGATTATTAATTTTAAAAAGAACTCTGGATGAGACATCTCAAACTTAGCCCGATGGGATTGGGTTGTCTACAGGACGGGATGGGAAATCCGTCCCTCCTAAAGTGTTGAAATATGCTCAAGCAAAAGCTTGTTTAAAAGCATTCGAAAACCTAATCAAAATATGCCCTCAGTCCTGCCACTTTACAATCCTTGCCTAAACCTTACTTAAACTGTTTCCTTTTAAAGTTTGACTTTTTGTTATTGCAAAATAACATGTGCGCCACTTTTAAAATGGAATATTAGAATGGACCAAGAAGAAATAATATTATTTGGAAAGATCATAAAGGGATGGAAAAAAAAATGATAATGGTCAAAGGTCAGCATAAGCCAACAAATTAAATTAAAGAACCAGATACATGGATCCATCTTTTTGCCGGTAAGATCACCTTGGCCCACCTCACACAATTCAATTGACACCGTCCCTCATAAAAATTGTAATTATTAAAAGTGATCAAATAATAAAAAAAAATTGTTAATACTAAATTACTCTTAACAAGACATCCTAAATATCGTCTAACTTTCACAATTTCTTAAGAAAATTAAAACCAAAACCTCATCGTCATCTCTATGAAACATTCTTTGATTTTTTTTTGTTAATAAAAATTTTGGTCTTTTAATTTTCAATCAATTTTAGTTTTGGTTCCTAAATTTTAAAATTAGTGATTGTGGTTCTTGAATTTTCAATCAATTTTAAAATATCTTCACTGCAAAAAAAAAAAAATTAACCTCACAACAAGAAATAAACCTTATTAAGATGTTAAGAAAAACATTATTCCCTCGCAAAAAAAATAAGAAACTTTATTATTATTTGTTTATATAGTGATTTATTATAGATTTAATTGATTACTCATCTGATACAATTTATAGGGTACTTCAAGCATGTTTCACATAGACCAATGAAAACCTTAAACCTCATTAAATCTACCTTAAAATTCAACAACTTTTCAATTTTACCAATATTTAATATCCACTACACCACATAATAATAAAGTCAACATATAATAAATTAAGGGTGAAATTATACATTCATATGAAAAATTTAATGAAGTGACTTATAAATAAGACCAAATAAAACTTTCTCTTTCTACCCTATAGATAGGACCTAAGGAGTATATTAAAACATTAATGCCAATGTTTTTATTGATTATATTAGCATTATTAACTCCACTAACTAAAACTATTAAACTCATGTGCTCATGACAATCACGTTTCTAACCGAATAAGAGGGATCAGAGAAGAGAACAATCCTGTGTCATCGAGCTAGCTGCCTTTGATAACATACCTTCCTTATAAAAATGAAAAATAGATTATATAAATATCATTTGAATTGTTTAAAATTGAGTAAGTCCTTTTTCATTTTCTAGACACATAGTATTTATTTAACGTAAGTAAAAAGTTATAAGAGAATATAATTATTTTACTAAAAATGCATTATTTTTATTTTCAATTAAAGTTTGTCTAGGTTTTTTTTCATTAGTAAGCAAGTTGTAAATTTTGAAGGAAATTTTTTTTATTTTAAAAATAAAGAACTTTGTATTAATTGTAAAAATAAAATAGGTATGGTGGCAGGAAATGTAGGAAGTTCGGTTAACGATTTGAGAATTCAGTATTTATAAATTTATATTTTGTCTTTGTGAACAATTACAATTTTTTCTTTAAAATTTTCCCGTTTTACAATAAATATTTAGGTAAACTGAGTTTAGATGATTGACAAAAATTAAGGTAGGTCTGGCGAATCAAGGCTTAGAGGATTATTATTGGGATACCTATGAATTAATTACTCATTAATTAGGGATGAAAAATTGAACATTTGTCATCTATTAATTAGTTAGAAATAAATTACTCTTCCTATATATAAGATATATTTACATAATTTGATTAAATTAAGGATGTTGGTTAATTTAGTTAAAATAATATGATATTACCAAAACACCTTAAACATATACCTTTATTCTCACTATCACTCCATCCCTCCCTTGTTTACTATTGAATGGCATTTATAGGATACTTTGGAGTAAAATGGGCAAAAATTAGAAAGACATCTTTTATTTATGACCAATCTCACACCCCCAAATAGGTCAACTTAATCTTTACACCTTTCACCCTTTGATCATGGTTTTAGGAATGTGAAGATGAAAAATACTATAGCTTTGGCAGAGGTGAAGTTTGGACAGTATTCTGGCAGGACGTTTTTTCACCAATTTGTTTCGGTATCGGCCTTTATGGCCGTTGAAAAGTTTTTTCATGTAAAGCAAATTGGAGGAGCTAGAAGCCGATGGCCATTGGTTGCATCTTGTATAGCTTAACGGATCCATAATGCTATTGAATTTGAGAATGAGTTAATGAAACTAATAAGGTTGATTTTGTACATAAAGTGCAACTATTATGTCATTGATCATTAACATAGCTCTAACTCTCATACCAAGTAGAGAAATATAAATGAATAATTAACTTGTATATTACTGAATTGAATAGAGAGATTACAACGTATACATCTAAGGATATTAATAAAAATAATTAACTAGGGATTCTAATCCATTCTATTCACACATATTTTCTAACCATGGTATATATAACGTATGTTCGATAAAATATATATATATATATATATATATATATATATATATATATAACAATCCCCATAAATCTTCCCCAACCTCCAAAACTATATTTTCTGAAAGAAACCTTCATATCGATCAACTCGGAAATGAAATGGGAAAATAGACCATATATAGCTAAACACAAATCAGAAATTGATTAAATTACAGGAAAATTTCAAATAACAAACTACAATTTTTTTTTTTTCATAAGTTATAAGGGTGACAAAAACACACCTCTAAACAATTATTCTACTAATACTAACGTAATAATTGATCAAAACTAAAAACTTTCACCGCGGTGAATGTCAAGCATAGAAGAAGAAGGCTTACAATCATTATACGCTTCATCACCCACATAATTATCAATGTTATGTTCAACCCCACCATTCTTGTTCTGCAAAGACAAAGAAGACAAAGACATAGAATCCTGCGCAATCCAATAATTAATATCATCCTGATGATGATACAAATTATTAGCAACACCATTATTACTATTACTACTTTGATCATCATGATCCTTTTTAACTACCACCATATTATTATCCATCGGCACTTGTTGCGGTTGAGCATATTGATAATGAGAAACCGATGATGGTACCCCGGCAACAATATTGTTATTAGGGCCACACAATAAGCTTGAAGCATAATGATCTGGAAGATGACCATGACCATGACTATGACCATGACGAGTAGTTTGTGCACGAAACATGGCAAGTTGTTGAAGGATGAGATCGAGTTCGGCTTCGTGGTATTGGATTTGTGCCATGAGATCTTGGATGAGGTTGTAACAACCTCCAACAGGGTTGGCAGCACGCATGTCGGATTGAAAAATGATGCTTCTCATGGCTTCGTTTCTTTGGTGAGGGTCGTGGAGGTTTTCAATTATTTTGGTGATGTTACGAACGCCAAACAATTTATGGGCGTTGAGGAATTGGCGTTGGCGATCGTGAGGGAAATAAGGGGCGAGGATGCAATCAGGGGCACACTTCTTACGTTGGTATTTACAAGCAGCACAAGCTTGTTGATTGTTGTGGTGGTTAACGGTATTGTTGTTGTTGTTGTTGCGAACAACATTCATGGCAATGTGAAGGTTTGGGTAATAGAGAAAGGAGGAGATTGCGTAGGCTGGGGGTGAGGAAGAAATGGGGGGTAATGAGATCTCCTGAAATTTCTGGACTTTAGTTGGAGAGAAACCTAAGATATAAGTGGTAATTCAAATGAGAGAGATAATAGGTTGGTTTGTTATACTTTGTTTATGTTACTTGTGTAGTTATACTTAAAATAGCCTTCTTCTCCAAATGGGTTAAATTTAGGCACAATTTGATCAAGGGTAATGATTAGGGTGTGTCCAAAACTTTGAAATATTTTTTTTATAGAACATCCAGTATCTTAGAGTAAGTTGTGGGTGTATATCATCATAAAAGCATTTCTTTAATAGCATCCAACCAAAGTATGGAGATAGAGCAATTTTTTATGTATCCAAAACTTTAAAATATTTTTTATGCATCCAATATTAAGTTAAAAAAACTATTGGAGGGTGTTCATTGAAGGGAAATCACAATGAAAGACACACTATGATTTATTCTAATGATAATTAAAAATCATTTTCCTATTTAAAAAATTAGTTAAATTAGTTATTTCTTATAAGTTTGTGTTGGTTTCATAGAAAAACAATATACGTTGGAACTACCGTTAATATATGTTAAAGTGAAGTTTACCATTTCCCTAACAGGATTCACATTCCATGCTCATCACGAAGATGAGCAATATATTTCTCATCTTAATCTGTGCCTTTGAGATTGATTTTAATGGTCCAGTTTCATTTTAATTTATTTAATATTTTTGATAAAAAAATTTTAATGGATACAAAATAAAAAAAATAACTTTAATCTTATACTGCATTTATTAAAAAATTAAATTTATCTTTGAAAAAATGATCATTTAAAAATTTTAAATCTGAACAATTTATATTAAATTTTGGATGATCTAAATTTCATTTCAGCTATAAGAAGTATTTTCTCATTGCTGAAATGAATACTGAATGAACGAGAACTCTAATTGTCTAACCTTTATACTACCTTTAATATATAATATATGTGTAATGCAATATATTAACCACGCGAGGTAGTAATAATAAACTAATAATTAAGGACGGAACCTAAGGGAGCATATGGTAATATCGCTTGTTTTAAATTTGTCACTTGCTTTGGATAAGTTCAAAACAGTGATAAATTTTTTTTTTTTATGGTCGTTAAGAATACCACTTTTTAAGCTGATAGTTAAGACCGGAGATCATTAACTCTCTCTCAAGGCTTATTTTCATATTTTGTTGTTAGGAATATTTAATAACTTATATTATGTGTGTATATAAATATATATATGCAATTAACTTGTGACTCAATTTAAATATAACTTCTATCTTTTTTATTTGTAGTTGGGAATTGGGATTATCCAAAGGTAAGTGCTGCGTTGTAAATTCATATAAATTTTTGTTTTACCAAAGTAAATTCATGTAATTGACCTCACAATAAGATAGACCTTGCTATTAGTGTGTATGACTAAAATCTACAACATATCTCTGAACTTTTATGTCAATTTCATGGTGTTTTTTTTTAAAACAAAATTGCCATTAAATTAACTGATAAAAACTAGCTACCACTTCAGATTAATGAGATTGCACAACTCTGATTTTGGCTAAGAAATTTAAGTTATAATAGGCAAAGCACAAACCTTGAACTTCAGAATAATTGTATATAAACATTTTACGTTTCAAATTTTAAATTCTTTTGGATCGTGGGATGCCACATCATTCTAATTAATCAGTTTCCATTAGTATTTAAAGACAAAATTTACAGCAAAAAAATTGTACATTTGAAATTAAAATATCAAAGAGATCAAATCTAGAGCTGGAGAAAGGGCGGGCCCTTTTAGGCCATTTTTCAAAATTTTGGTCATTTTTTAAAGTCCAACCTTGAGTGCTAGGCCTAAGGGCGGCTCTTCTAACCAAAAAAAAAAAATTATTCTTTCAAAAAAATTAAAGTTAAATAATTTTTTAATTTAATACATAAATATTATCAAAATTGAGTTGCAAACACCACATAAAGTACTAAATTCACAATTTAATAATAATCATAATATTAGATTATTATATATATACATAGTTTCAAATATAAACAAACATAACATAAATGAAATCATTAGCTTAAATTTAAATGGATAAAATATTATTTAAAACCACATGAATCAAATTATTTTGTGAATCTAAATGTTATACAAAGAAAAAAGTAACAAAAAATTTGTAACATCATTAACTATTGAGGTTAAAAATCAATAATATTAATATTATATGAACCATTTTAAATAAAAAGTAAAAGGGCCTAATGGGCGGGCCCTCAGACCTACAGGGCCAGCCCTCTTAGGCTTTCTGTCTACGGGGACTAGCCTGTTAAGTTGACTTTTTTTTAGGGTTTTCAAGATTAAAGCCTGACCCTCTACTTAAACGGGTCAACCTAATGAGCTTGACCTGAAATACCGGCTCTAATCAAATTTGGATGGGTTAAGTAGCAAATCCACCTTGAAAGTGTTCACAAAGTCTCAATATTGACCCAGAAATTTTTCTTGCCTCAATGTTACTGCAGAAGTCTTAAAAAGTAGCAATGTCAACCCCAATTTAACACCTAGTGACGTTGACCCTGACGCTGACCTTTACAATATGCTTGTTTGAACAATTTTGCTTATTCAACAGCCACATAATATTTTATTTTCTCCAGCTCATCGTCCCTTTTTGCTTTCGGTGTTTCAGATTCAAGCTTCTTCTTCCTTCCCATTCTTCTCATCGATCCCAACACCTAGCATGCCTCTTCCTCCCATCTCTCAGGTCAAAATTCCAAGCAATCCTCCCCCCATGTTGTTCTTATTTTGCCGGCGGAGTATGGTTCAGGAAGCCAAGTAAGAAACTCTAACAATGGAGGTCCATGGAGGTTGAATGGTGAAGATGAGGGAGAGGAATCGTGTTTTTTTCAGATGAAATAAGGGTGGTTTGGTATTTTGCGTTTTTTATTTTTTATAAATTTTTAATTTATCAAATGTTTGTCACATCACATCTTCCAACCCAACAAACCACATCAGCATAAATTAGTCAACTATGAGATTTAACAGTCAATTTTAACATATGTTAACTCCAAGGCAGCATTGCTACATTTCAAGACTTTAGGCCCACAATGAGACAAGAAAAACTTGGGGGTCAACATTGAAACTTCATGAACACTTTCGGGGCAGATTTGTTACTTAATCCTTGGATATAATTAGAAGTGAGTAAATTAGAACAAAAAACTGAATATAACTCATTTCAGTTTTTTTTCGGTCAAATTCAGTTTTATTTTTTTTAAAAAGAATTTTGGGTTTCGGTCCATTTATTAAAAAGTTGATTCGGTTAAAACCAAAAAAAATGAAAATATTGACTTTTATATATTCCCTCCGGTTTTAAATATATGATCTATTTAACTACTTTAATTAAATTAATGATGTTAGTTAGTATGACGTGTTTTTTCTAAAGCACTCCGATTATCTTCCCTTATTCCCTCTCCATCTCCTACTTGATTATTGTTGGAGGAGTACTAATAGGGATAATTTAGGAAGAATTTGAAAAAATTATAATTAGGTCCTATATTTAGGAGCGGAGGGAGTAATAATTATGGGCTATGATAATATATATTACATTATTATATATTTTTGGGTTAAGGATAAAAAATACACACATGATTTTGTCAAAAGTTTATCCAACACCAAATGTTTTTTTTTTTGGACCAAAAATACACATGAGTTTTCAAATTGGATCAAAAGTCACATTTACAGTTATATTAAAACAAACACTTAGTACTGGATGAACCTTTTTACAAAATCACATGTGTATTTTTTACCCTAATTTAACTGTAGATGTGTATTTTTTATCCAATTTGAAAGGTCATGTGTCTTTTTGGACAAAAAAAAAATTGGTGTTAAATGAACTTTTGACAAAATCACATATGTATTTTTTAACCTTAACCCTATATTTTTTTATGATTAATATGTACAATAATATGTTTTATAGATAATATAAACTCAAAATAGCCTTAGTATTGTACATATTATACAATAATATGTTTGATAAATGATATTAAACTTAAATTTCGGTTATTAATATAAGTAAACCAAAATATTTCGATTAATTTAGTATCGGTGAATCGGTTTCAGTTTTTTTTTTTTTTTTTAAGTTATCGCTATTCAGTTTTCGGTTAATTAAATTTTTAATCGAATTTTCGAATGTTAACCCCTAAATATAACATGCGGCTAGTATCTTTATTGGATTCTATGGAAACCGGATTTTTCATACAATGCTTACGTAAGTAGCAAGATCTTCTAAATCAATGAATTGATTTTAGAACACTGGCTAGCTCCTGCTAAAGCTAACTTTAAAAAAATTGTATTATCAGAATAAATTATACTTTCTCCGGTGCTGAATATAAGACCTAGTTACTGTTTTTGAAGAGATTAAGGAAGCAAAATGAACCACTTAATCATAATATATTTTGTGTATTATATATGTTAGATTTTAAGTCAAATAAACTAGTTTAGATAAAAAAAAAATTCAGTCAAATCAATTGTGGTTAACTTATTTAGCTTTTTCATAATTTTCTATTAAAGTCAACTAGATCCTATGATTAGGAATAAAGGGAGTACTATTTAAACTGAAATAGCCCATGACTCCACACACTATATCAACATATAAAAGAAACTTCTTCCTGAATTCCTTAAATTACAAAATGATAATTAATCATCCACTTACCATGAATTAATGAGCATAAAGCATAATCATTCTTTACAATATATTGTCGGTATTTGACAAAAAAACAAAAAAAAAAACAATATATTGTCGGTTTAAGGATGAAAGAAATGTTCGCTTGAGCCCAATTTTATTGATATATTTCCAAAGGCTTCATGTTGATCCTGAGAAATGTTCTAAGCTCTCTTTCATGCGGCATAGGCAGAAAATTTATTACACACATCCATCTGAATATGAGAACTTGAAAATAATTCCTAAAAAATCTCATTTATACGGAGCCCTCAGTCCGAAATCTATGATACATAGATACAATATGCGAATCAGATACGATACAAGTCAAATAAAATGATAATTTCCTTTTCTAAAAAGGTAGGATGAGATACTTTTAAAATAGGTATGTGTGTAAAAATTTATAAAACAAATTATATTATAATTGTAATTAAATAAGTTCCTTCTGATGTAGTATACATGAAGCCCTGAGCTCAAAACAGTGTCTCTTACGTTAGGAAAATGCAATTAAATATATCAGTAAGGAGAGGGTTCATCAAACGATTTGGAATCCTTCATAATGAGGCCGAACACAATCATATCTTGGTCAAAAATTTATTCAAAGATTTGGTTTTTAACCAAACACAATGCACCATACGATCTATATAGTCAACTATAACTAATGTGATAAGATTTTGTTGTTATTTAATTTAACAGTTCTCCGTACAACCAAAACATAATCATTAATCATTACCATACTTTTACTACTATCAAATACAAATATATTAAAAATAAAAAGATTAGGCATTAAATAATAAGAAAAATTACAACAAGGTATCATGAAAAAGAATTAGGCACAATTAAATTCCCTGAAATAATTACATTACACTGAAGTCTCTAAAAACACGAGTAAATGAAATCAAATTGAATCAATAGTTGTCAATTTCGCTCTTTTAAGTTATTATTGACAATCCTTCGATAACATAGTTGTCATATTGACAACTTCAGTTGTGATTTGATTTGATTTCACTAATGTACCTAAGAACTTCAATGATATTTAATAATTATAGGGATATGGTTGTGACTAATTTATGAGACTTAGCTTTAATTTTCCCTAAATAATACAAATGCCAATGAACCTCCTAGGACAAGATGACATTCACAAGAGAAAAATATTCAACGTAAATGTAAAAGGGCTATAAATAAGCAAAGACATCAAGAGTTTAGAGTCAAAGTTGAAGGGTAGAAGTATACATATATACATATGTTTATATACATTTATATTAGGGTTCAAATGCCATAAACGCCCACAGGAGTCTAAGACTTGGAGTGCATTACATTTACATGCCAAAGTAAGCACACATTTATTTTTAAAAAAACCGCCATTTCCCAATAAACTGTATATAATTTGGACTTTGGAGGATCACAATGCATGAAGTGATGCCAAAGTACATACTTCTCTCGTCCTATTTATAAGCAGAGAAAGAATATTTCATTTGGTCCTATTTATAAATCATCTCATTAAATTTTTCTTGTGATTGTATAATTTTACCCTTTATTTATTATTTGTTGACTTTGTTTTTATATGGTGTAGTGGATATTAAATAGGGAAAAAATTGAAAAGTTGTTGAAATTTAAGGTAGAGTTAATGAAATTTATGATTTTCTTTTGTCTCTGTGAAATATGTTGAAAATACCATATAAATATGACCAAAGGAGTATATTTTTTTTAAAAAAAAAAACCGCCATTTCCCAATAAATTGTGCATGCAATTTGGACTTTTGAGGATCACAGTGTATGCATCTTTGCTCGACAAGTTCAATCATCAAAATAAATCTAAAATTTTTCACATTCATAAATGGGCATCCAAGTGAAGCATAAAATAATGTAACGAACATCAAATAAATTACAAGCAATTTCGAAGGAACACAAGCCATGCAAAAATAGTTTAGGCAATTTTGCACGTCAAGCTCTCAATCATCTCAACCAATAATATTAATTTTCCCACATTTAAAAATATGCATCAAAATTATCCATCAACTAATGGAGTGACAGTCAAAATTTCAAGTGTACATACCCAAAAATTCACAAAAGGAGAAATGCACAACATATATGTGAGGGTCTACAACGAAGCAATAACGTGGAGAAAGCTTAATAGAAATTAGATCCTCATAATTATATTTATACACTTAAGAGATCAGGCAACAAACAATATAAAAGATTAAGAGCCCTGTAGAGGTGCCGTAAATATAGAAGCTCAAATATAAAACAAGATGAACATCTAGTGATTGTCATTCCTCAAATAAGCCACATGTGCAATTTTGAAGAATCAAAAGGGATGTAAGAATAATAAAGGTAGTTTCATGCATATTCAAGCCACTGGACCAATCCCAATTTTCTCACACACATATATAGGCATTGGTCTCAATTTTCCCTAATTCTTAGATAGACATCGAGATCAAGCATCAAATATAGACATAGAAAATTTGACAAAGTATATGAAAGGGGCCTATAAAGGAGTAAAGACATGAAGAACCTTAGCTAAAGAGCAAAAGTAAACCCCTTTAATTATATTTATTCATTATACACATATCAGACATAAAAAATAATATGTCCTGAGATTCATAGAAGGGTATTGTATGTACAAGTCCAAATAACAAACTAAGGACATCTATTTGTAAACCACTCACAATTTCAAAAGATGACAAGGCACACAAGGAAAATAAAGGTAGCTTGGCATGTCAAGTACAAACCTATCAATTTATCTCAAATTTTCCAAATTTGAAAATAAGCATTGTCTCAAATTTCCCACACTTATAAATAGATATCAGTCTCAAATTTCCCACACATGTAAATATAAATCAGTATCAAACTCCCCATGTCCATAAATAGGCATCAAAAGAAGCATTGATCATATATTTTTGCAAATTGAGCATAGAACTTAGAAAATGTGGATACATAAAAAATTTGTCAAAGTATACGTACAAGGCTATAAAACATCAAACACATAGAAAGTCTTAGTCGAAGAGCAAAAGTAAACCTCCTATATTCATGTTTATGCACTAGGAGATTTGGCATCAAAGGACATCAGTGTCAATGATACTCATAGGAGTGTAATAAATAAAAAAGCTCAAAATACAAAAGCAAGCACATCAATTTACATAAAAAACTACTTTTTCACAAATAAGCCACAAACAATTTCAAAGGATCACAAGCTATGCAAAAATAATAATCAAGGCAGCTTTGCGTCAAAGTTGAAGCCTCTCAATCAATCTCAATTTTCTTGCATTAGTAAATAGGCATCAATCTCAAATTTCCTACATCCTCAAATAAACATCGATTTCAATGTTTCCACATTCTCAAATAGGCATCGTTCCACATTAAAAAAATACGCATCATTCTCAATTTTCCCGCATTTGTAAATAGGCATTGATCTCAATTTTCCTACATTCTTAAATAGGCATCGATATCAATTTTCCCACATTCTCAACAAGGCATCGATCTCAATCTTCCCATATTCATAAATAGGATTAATTATCAATTTTCCCACATTTGCAAATAGGCATCAATCTCAATTTCCCCACATTTTTAAATATGCATCAATCTCAATTTTCCCACATTCGTAAATCAAGCATCAAATGATGCAATAAACATTAATCTTTGTTAATCTTCTTACACCATAAATTTGACCATGCATATGTAAGGAGGCTAAAAAGCAGCAAATACATGGAAAGTATAAGCAAAAGTAGGCTCCTACAATTATATTTATGCAGTTTAAGATTAGGCGTCAAATGATATATATTTCATGGAAACTCGTAGGAGTGTATTGCATATACAAGTTCAAATATCAAAGCAATGGCACATCCATTAATTTCAGAAAGCTGTTATTTTCATGATAAGCCACATGAAATTCGAAGTATCAAAAGATATGGAACAAAACTTGGAGACAACTCTGCCTGTCAAGTTGAACCCATAAAATGTATCTCAATTTTCCATGTTCATATACGACAGTCCAAATGATGCAATGATAATCAAATAAGTCACACATGCAATTGCAAAAGATCACAAGGCATGGAAGACTAATTTAGGCAACTCCGCATGTAAATTTCAACCTCTCAATCAATCTCAATTTTCTCACATTTATAAATAAGCATCATATCTTCACCAAAAAAGTAGGCATCATATACGAGTCCAAATGATGCAATGATAATAAGATAAGCCACATATGCAATTGGAAAAGATCAAAAGATGCAGAAGGATAATTACCTCTCAATTGATCTCAATTTTTCCATATTCGTAAAAAGGCATCAAAATCAAGCAGAAAATAATGCAGTAAATAATGCAGTGATGACCATTTTTTGCAATGGGATATACACAGAAAATTCACACAGGTGCGCATAAGGAAAATTCTCCTGAGGCAGCTTAGCATGTTAAGTTTTAAGTCTATGAATAAATTCAAATTTTCCCACAATCGGCAAGCAAATCCTCCAAATGATGCAGTGATCAGTAATCATTGCAAGTGTGCGGACATAAGAAATTTGGCCCAAAAAAATGCATAGCGTATGTGCAAGAAAGCTTCAGAGCAGTAGAGATAAAAGAAGTCCAAGTGAAAGGACAAAAGTAGACTCTTAAAATTATATTTATACACATTAAGATAAAGCATCAAATGATGCATGTCATTGAGCCTTGTAGTAATGCATTTCTTATATAATTCGAATGCAAAAGCAAAGACATCTATTTATTTAAAAAACTTTCATTTTTCCAATAAGCCATATAATTCAATTTCAAAGGATCCAAAGGAATGAAACAAAACTCTAGACATCTTTGCATGTCAAGTTCAAACCTCGTGAAGAATCTCAATTTTCCTACATTAATATACATGCATCCAAATGAAGCATCAAATGATGCAATGATCGTCAAACAAGCCACATATGCAATTTCAAAAGGTCACAGGGGATGCAAAAATAATTAAGGAGCTGTGCTTGTCAAGTTTAAGCCTCTCTCAACAAATATCAATTCTCCAATAGCAATGAAATCAAAAATCAAATGATGCAATGATAATATATCTTTTAGAGTGTATGTATACACTGGAAAATCGCCAAATGAACAATATACAACACATGTAGGGGACTATAACACAGTAAAAGAAATGCTGAAGAGTAAAAGTAGACCCTATAATAATGCACATAAATATAAATATTCCTAACTTGGTAGGAGTGCATTGTATATACAAGTTCAAACACCAAAGCAAGGATATCTATTATCTATTAATTTCACAAAAACTGTCATTTTCCTGATAAGTCGTATTAGCAATTTTGAAGGATCCAAAGGCATGGAACAAAACCCATGACACCTTTGCATGTTCAAGCCTGAGATTGGATCTCAATATTTGGATAACTGGTTGGTCTCATTAATAAGGCCTCGTTAGTGTTTTGAATAGTTAGTATAAAAGTTGCATTCTTTTATGTCAAGAAATAAAACAAACAAATAAAATAAACACTATTTACAGCATTGTGTTTGTCAAACGAATTTATAATTCCATCAATTAAAAAATCTTACCAACCCGATATTTAAGGGAATCCTTGCTATAGAAAGACTACTGAATCAAACCATGCCTGAGAATAGGAGAAAATCATGAATTAACCCTTGTATAAATTTTGGGGAAAAACTACAAAAAAATATAATCAAAAAGTTGATACCTTATATAGGAAGCTTACCGAATCAAGCTTGAGCTTCTAACCTCATGAAAAAATTGTTCTGCTCTTTCATTTTCAAGCTAAATTAAATCTAAATCTACATGACAACATCTACAAATATTCTTGACATATCAAAGTAAATGAAATTTCTAGATTATATTGGTCCATTCAATACAAACAAATTTCCCTAATAAAAAAAATATTTTCTGAAAAAATTGTTGTAAACATTAACAATCATAAAGTCTTGCTACCAAAGAGAAAGCTACCTCAAATAAGAACTGTAATCCATTATCAGAAACCAATGTAGGCGTGAACTCCACCTGTTTTGAATAAAGCAAAAGAAATTTCATATGGTAAACCAAGTATACACCTGCATATAAATTCAACAGTTATTCCATGAAAAAAGCCAAGAGTACGACCTTCAGCAAAACATCAAACATAACTAAGACTAGGCTTAGCCATTACCTTCTTTGGCAATCTAAGTCTCTCATGATGAATTTTATTAGAAGAAACAGAACTCTCAAGCTTGGGAATATATGATGATGAGGTCAGTGTTCTTCAACACGCAGTTGTCCTGAATCCCCGGAGACATCTTTAGGAACGATGTTGGAACAGAGAAATTCAATTTAAAATAAGCGTAAGCATGAAAACTTCTATTTTACCTTCTAAAAATTAAATTAGCTCAATAGAAGGGTGCCTACATCCCCGTTCATACCCACATCTCGATATGGCGTCGCTCTCGCCTTTGGCTCGAGCTAATCTTGCTTATGTTAAAGATAGCTTACTGCCCGAGTCTACCTCCAGCTCAACTGTTGAGGACCCATCTCATCTTCTACATTAAACCATCACCCACGTTGTAGCATCCATTGGGCAGAAACTGAAATAGGAGACCCATGGGGCAATTGAGACTTACTTGACATACGCTCTCTTGCATTTTTCCTATGCTGAATATAAGAAGCCTAAAAATTGTATTTAGGTCTACCTCTGATTGAGGCACCTCATCCTCTTCATTTCCAGGAGAATCATGTAACTGGATTTTGGATGGGTCAGGCCCATCAGCTTACCTACCAGAAGCTGTACATTGTCCCATTGAATCAATGATGCTTTTGCAATTGGTGGAGAAAACAACCCCACAGAAGAAACCGTATTGTAAGTGAGATTGGAATCTATAACTTGTTGAAGTGGCCATTGGAGAAGCTGATAGTGCATCCTAGAATAATGTACAATTACAAGAAAGATATGACAACTTCAAGTTAAGTAAGATGCAAATTATGGGCCCCAAGTATACATTCAATGCTTACTTATGCTTGTTACCATTAATCTTCTTTCTACCTCAGCTTCTGCCTTGCTATCAAATGAGAGTCTTTGTTTCCATTGGAAGTGCAAGCATCATGTTTAAAAAGAAGTGAAATATAAACACTTACATATGTGAGCATACAAATATGAAGATTTTAGTTGATGAGCACTGTAGTAGGATGCTTAAAATTTAGCATAATGTTTGTCAAGCACCATAAAATCATAAGTTAATGTGTTCACAAATTTGATGGACATAAATGAACCCCTGAAACTAAATACTTGCTCAAGTCAGGTGGGGAAGGAACATCTTTGATATCATCTTCACATGCAATTTGCGGAGACTTTTGTGCCAAAACATTATCAAGTTCTGTGCCACCAAATCAGAGGTTGTCATAAGGTCTAAATTCTATTTACCATAATTCTGGACAGAGAAAAGTTCTAAATAATTCTATTATGATAATATAAGATAACATATTTCCCAATTAGATATGGAAATACGTTGATCTCTACAATTATATTTCTTACTTTTATATGTGCAACATAAAAATAAAAATAAAAATATGAGATCCTATTGAAAGAAACCTCCCCTAACATTGCAAGCAACATTTCTTGCAACACACAAGACAGGGACATCATTGCGTTCCTGCAACAAAAATAGGTTAAATAAGTTTAGATTAAAAGAGAAAAAAAAAAATCATTGCCCCCAATTTGTGCAGTCACATTTCCCTTATTTTTTTTATGTGCAATATAAAAATAAAACAAATTGAGTTCTTACTGAAAGAAACCACCCCTAACATTGCAAGCAATATTTCTTGCAATGCACAAGACAGGGACAACATGGCTTGCTTGCAACACAAATAGGTTAGAGAAGTTTAGATTAAAAAAGAAAACATAAAGAATATCATTGCCTTCAAATTGTGCAATTGCATTCCCTTCTTTTAGGTGTGCAATATAAAAAAAAACTAAAGATTTGAGTTCTTCCTTAAAGAAATCAACCCTACCATTGCAAACAACATTTCCTGAAACACACAAGACAAGGACAACAATGCTTGCCTATAGCCCTACACCACAAATAGGTTAGATTAGTTTACATCAAAAAAGGAAACAAAAATAATATCAATGCCTTTAACTTATGCAATTACTCTCCATTTAAATGTGCAAATTAAGAAAAAAGATTGGCTCTTAACATTGCAAGCAAGACTGTTAACACATAAGACAGGGACATCATTACTTGCCTACAACACAAATAAGTTAGATTAGTCTAAATTAAAAAATAAAACAAAATACTATTGCCTTTAACCTGTGCAATTACAGTTCATTTATACGTGAAATAGAACACATAAGGATAAGGATATGAGTTTTTACTTAAAGAAACCACCCCTAAAATTGCAGATATCATTTCTTGCAACACACAAGACAAGGACAACATTGCTTGCCTACAAATAGTTGGATAAATTTAGATTAAAAAGAAAACCAAAAGAATATTATCTTCATTAAATATCCAACTATAAAGATGAACCAATTTACTTCAACCTGAAATGCTTAGTATGAGCAAATGGAGGGACAACATGCACCCAAGGTTGATCTTTCTCTTCCACTACTTTCAAGCGATCATCAATTACCTATGTCATCTTAGGATGACAAAAGATATTGAATAGTGACTTCTTCAAATTGATTAAATTACGAAATACTCAAATCCAAAGAAGCATAAAAACAAATGAAATGGTGCCAACCGAAACACAAAATGCACATTCAGGTGTAAACAAGTTATCAATCAGCAACATTAGCACACTAAGATATTTTGTATTTTAAAAGTTAGGTAGATTATGTAACACCTGGACTTTTACTACTATATTATAGCAATCTAATTGAATTATAACCACTTTTATAAATATTCGAAGCCCAAAAAAATACGGAAAATTTTAAAACTTTTTCTTTTTAAAATATTTATCCAACCTTCTGTCAGTTGGAATGGGCTTTTCGAACAACTCAGAATTTAAAACTTTTTATAAAACCAAGTGGTGCATAAAACAATTAAACTACTTAAGTTCCCTTATAATTTTCTCCCCTTGATGATAGTGTGTGGGGAGTGAAAACCCATTCATGGGTTCTCTGTATCTATTTATGGGTCTCTACCTTTCCGATATTAAAACGCTGGGGTTACCTCGGTTGATAACCCTTCTACCAGAATACGCAGCGTCATTAGGGTAATACATACATTCACATACGGTTAAGTATTAATTCTTTATAATCATTCTCACAGATAATTAAATTCTAAATTAACTAACTAGGGTGGTACATAGCTTAGCAGGCATTCCTACTTCTTCTTATATTATCTTACTTCTTTCCCAGCTAGCTTCTCCCATCCTGCGTACTGAAAATGTTTGGGGAAGGGGGTGAGATTGGAAATCCCAATAGCAGTTTCTTTCATTAACATATATTATCATGCTTTCATAAAGCTGTACAAATGATGATAGTTTTATTCCTATTAATCTGTGTGCTAAAAGCACCTGCCAACCACTAATAACAATATTTTCGTTATAGTGGAGGCTTTACCTGCAGGGTTTTCTCGTTAAAGCACATAAGGCTAAAACGTAACTAATCTCGCAAAGGTGTAGCTAATCACCTAAGCCTGGAGTACTCCATCTGAGGAATAATAACTTACCAACTAAATGCAACAGTTATTACAAAATAATACATGCAATTTAATGGTTACTGAAATAAACTGCTACCTGGAATCCAAGCTTAATCCTAAGCTCGCTCCTTTCTCTTCCACTGATCGCCTTAATTTATGTCATTATCAAAACCTATTTACATATAATATACAAATAATAAATTAATATCTATATTCTTGGATAATTAACCGACGTCTCTCACGAATCCTAATTTAATACTACCCAAGTCTTTTAGTTTAATCAAATTATAATTTATTCAAACTTAATTAGGATCTTGACTAACCAAGATTATCTTGATAATTTAACTATGTTAAATTTTCTTATTCTCAATGTTTGATCAATAATTTCTATAAAAATTATTCTTAAAAAGCCTTAGTCATTCACACACACAAGTACACACCTATATATATATTTATTTATTTCCTATTTATTATACAATCTTCAAGAACAACTAAATCAATAATGTAAATCAAATCCTATTAATTCAATTTATTAAAGAGTACTACAAATCAATCACCAATCACAATCAAAACCCAAATCATATTTCTTTCTCTTCTAAATCCTTATTTACCGTAATGCTTTCACCCATAGTCCAATATTTAAAGTTCTATAAATTAAATACCCTATCAAGCTTCCCAACATTCCAACCCTAACCATGACATAAATATTTCCTTAAATACTTCAAATCAAACTTCACTTAGTTTAATTATTTATTTTCCAATAATCATACTTTTTCATCACATTAATAATTATTACTTATAACTTAACTTATTATAATTAACCTAACCATTTAAGATCTGAAGGACATTTTTAATTAATCTATTCCAATTAATCTTTCTTATTAACCTATGAATTAGTACATAACTTTGGAATTTCAATTAATTATATTAAGTCCTTAACACTTATTTGATCACTTAAACTCATTGAACAAGTTAATCAAACTTCCCAAAACAGGATTATAATTCCTTAGCTTAACTTTAATCACATATATACCTAGAACACCTTTGATATGCCTTAAACATAATTATTAACCATCTTATGCATTCAATATATAAATAAGAATCATTAATATACAATCAATACCAATTCCCATTTCACTTCCCTATTTCTGCTTCTTAATTACCAACAACAATACATTCTAGAATTCTAGCACCTTTAATTATTTGTTTTATTATCTTGACTCCCTATATTAATATATAATTAGCTTTTGCTTTGATTTAAGAATCATTTAACTAAATGGGAACTTATATTTAATTAACATTCTGTTAATGAACACCAATTTCAGTCATTAAGCATAACAGAACATCTAACAAATAGAGGAAGCAAAGAATATAAATTCTAAAACATGTAAATCCATACACTTGTTCTAATCCACCTTTATTATCATTTTATCCTTCTTTAAGCCCCCTTTTATTCCCTATACTAAATATCTATTCCCAAGTTATTACAAATCAGATCAATTCAATTCATTACATGCCAAATCATTAATTACTCCCCTTATATCTCTATCATCCCTTACTTATCATTAAAAGAGCAGAAAAACAGTGCCACAATTTCATACTTCCGAAAATCTCTATCCCCAACAGAAATTCAACATGCTTAGCAATATTTATATATATTAGTTCTTTTCCAATCTTTTTGGCATCTAATTATTACACAGGAACCAATCATGGATCAGAAATCAACCAAAACAGAGGCAAGCATAAAAATTTCAGGAACCCCCTTAGCTTACAAATAACAATCAGAACAGAACAAGAATGTCTAGATTTCAAAATCACCATATCCAAACATTACAACACGAAATCATCAAGACAGAGAAGAACAAGAAGAGGATCAGAATCAAACTACTCAGATAACAAGCAACAAGCATAATCAAACATCATTAATTTTTCCTCCTTAAACCCGTCGACCAAAGCATCATAAACATAGGAGAATCAATAACCCATACTTAACAAATTCATTCCATCATTCCTACATCATAATCGGACACAATTACAGTAACTAAGATCCTCAGGAAGCAAGGGAAATCGATGGAACAGAGGGAACAAGAATCGGCCCAGAACAGTACCAAGAACAGGGGAAATTGAACAATAATTCAAACCAATCAGAAATCCATCAAATCATACATACAAATTGCTTATTAGAACTTCTCAATTACAAGTGTATCACATTCAAGGATTTTCCCCCTTTAACCCGTCGGATTTGCAGAAACAGGGGAGAGGAAAAATGCTTCAAAAATCCCTTAGCTTCATAATCACAATTTTAATCCATGCCATAACCTTAGAATCACTAAAAATCATGAGTAATTAAGTCCCAAAACAAGGAACAACCGAAAATCCCCAAGTTTGCGTCGGATGAACAGTGCAAGGAGGAAGAAATTTGGGAAATCTTGATTAATCCGACTCTATTGCTCAAATTCGTTCTTGGGGTTTGTTAATCGAACCCTAAGCTTCGAATTTATGGATTTAGAAGCTTAAATAAACCCCAGAAACTCGAACCCTAAATCGGACCTCTCCCAAAAACTCACTCGAAATCGGGACTGAGAGGAGAAGAAAGTGAAAGGACGAAGCTTACCCAAGGATGACTCATCCCCACGTGCGTCCTCGCCGCTGCTCACCGCCGTTCATGCCGTCGATCACCATCATCGCCGCTGTTGAAGCTCGAGGAAGCAGAGAGGGGTGAGAGGAACAGAGGGATTTTCGGGAGAGAGAGATCGAGAGAGTGAGGATAGTGAGGATGAGGGAGTATTATATATAGGATGAGGGGAAAATTAGAGTTCTAGCCCCTAAATTCTTTCTTCTTTTCGTTTTGATCCCTAGAATCAACTTTTAATGTTTTCAGTTTAGTCCCTTCCTGAAAAATAATTTCCTAGAATAAATTCTTATATCATATTAGAGATTTTTCTTAGTCATAAATTTCTTTAAGCCTTAAAATAAATTCTCCTAAAGTTCTCAACTCAAAATTTATCTCCTAATTATTTTTCTTTATTTTCTAAAGAAAATAATCCTTAAAATTATTAAAAATATCTAAAACATCATAATTTCATTTTTAATGCTTTTTAATATTTTATTAATGTTTCCTAAATCTTAATTAATTCCTTATTTTCTCTTTTCTAAAATTTGGGGTGTTACAGATTATTGACGTATAGAACTTCATTCAAAAACTAAAATGAACAAATAAAAAGTACATGTTGCTTACAAGACTTGACACACACAAAGCAGTTTAAAAGCTCTTTAGAATTTATAAGATTAGAATCTTGATCAAGAAGCATCCATATTTGCAGTGCATACTTCCTTTAGGCTATTATACAAATATCAACCTCAAATACTTGCACCCTCTTCCGGTCAAGTAGCTCAAGAAATCTTCCCAGCAAGTTTTATCCTAACAAGTACACTTGTATCATGAATCTTTATAAACAGAAATTTCTGTCAGATCAATAGCTCACGAAGAAAATAGATAAAACATAACAAACCAGCATATACATACAAAATCAAATATCTACTACAGATAACTCAGCCTATGCATTATGTTTTAACTACAGAAGCTTATAAAATACTAAAAATGTACTTGAAAATGTAATGTCACACAATATTCGAATTTTTGACCCAATACAAAGTAGAATTCAAATTAACAGTAAAAAAAAGTGTCAAAGAGTTTAATTGACCCTAAGAAAAACTAGAAATACCATTGAAAGAAAACAAAATATAAGAGGAATTATACCCACAAAGATGAATACAATAACCAATATTAGTACTCCCTCAGTTCCTAAATATATATGACCTATTTGGGGAGGAGAGCTTGTCCCTTAATATAAGACCTCTTTCTATTTTTTCTCACATTTTTCCTAAATTATCCCTATTGATACTCCTCAATAATAAACAAGAGAGGAAGGGTATGAATAAAAGTAGGTGGTTAGAATGTTCAAGTAATATCATGTGATTTTATGCAACTTAACTAACATCCTTAATCTAATCAAATTAGGTAAATATGTCTTATATTTACGAGCAGATGGAGTATTATTTTCTAGACGCAATAACAAGTGTTGTCATTCATAGATAGAAGTTTAGTGTTTCTGTTTCAGTTAGTAGCATCCAAATCTCCATTTTTTTATGTGAAAAATAAAAACAAAGAGAGAAAGAAAGAAAATAGTTGCATGAAGTTCAAATCTTCCTTTGAAACTTGACCTAACCAGAGGAATTATCAAAGACAGAGTCATCAAAGTGAAGTTCACAATCAAGTGTGATTACTGCTTTACCAAGGAAGTCAAGAATTGGCTGATTAACTCGTTTAGGAACTTGTTACTGAACAAAATGTGTTCCCTCAGGAACAATGCTATTCCAAACTGGGGACAAATTCCTTCCCCTTTCTTCTCTTTATGAAATCTTCAACACCTCTAAATTTAAGAGACCAATCCTAGCCACCAACAATAGCAAGTGCAGACAGGCAACTCATGAAATTGCATCTTAACGTTGATTTCTTCACCAAGAGACTTGTAAATGCAAACAGCCAAAAAGAATAAATTCACCAGCTCAGAAAGTTTCTTAAACAATTATTTGCCTCTTATTGCTCTCCATGATTTTTTATCTTGACCTGCCCAAGCGTACAAAAGTAGACCTATGTTGTGCACATTTGGACATATCACAACCAAGAAAACCAGAGCTCCTACATTACAAAATTAATGCATTAACTAACGGGAACCTTTAATGCAGCTTGGAATCCAGATTTCTCATACAATGCTCAATACGTTGCAAGATCTTTTGTATACGTTGCAAGATCTTTTGTGAACCTACGGGTTAGAGTAGTTTTGATGGATCCACCAAATTCATGAAGGATTGATCGCCAGACATAGATAATCATTTACAATCGTAAAGAGGCATATTTTATATCCCAAAAAATGAAAAGTGAAGCATATTACATTTAGCTCCATAGCAAGACTAGATCCCCATAATTATATTTATGCACTTGATTAGGAATCAAGCTGATATGAAAGATTATGAGCCTTGTAGCGGTCAATTAAATATAGGAGTTCAAATACCAAAGCAAGCACATCTATTTGCAACCAGAGACTGTTACAAATCCAATAAGCCACATATGCAATTATGAAAAATCATAAGGCGCACAAGAATCATGAAGGCAGATTTTCAGGAAATGTTCAAGCCACAGAATCAAACTCAACTTTCCGATCTACGTGAATAGGCATCAATCTCAATTTTCCCACATTCTTGAATTGGCATCAAAAGCGATTTTCCCACATTCATAATAGGCATCAAAATCAATTTTCCCACATTTGTAAATAGGCGTCAATATCAATTTTCCTACATTTGTAAATAGGCATCAATATCAATTTTCTTACATTCTTAAAGAAGAATCAATCTCAATTTTCTCACATTCGTAAATAGGCATCAAAAGCAATTTTCTCACATTCATAAATAGGCACTAATATCAATTTTCCCACATTTATAAATACGCATCAATCTCAATTTTCCCACATTCTTAAAAGGCAACAATCTCAATTTTCCAACATTCGTAAATAGGCATCAATTTCAACTTTCCATGTTCAAAAGTAGGCATTAATCTCAATATTCTCACATTCAAAAATAGGCATTGTGATTGAGCATCTGATGGTGCATTGTCCATCAATCTTTGCAAGTTTGCATTAACTGGAAATTTGCCAAAGTCTATGTAAAGGGACCACAAAAACAGTAAAGACATGAAAAGTCTAAGTTGAAGAGTAAAAGAAGACCCCTACATATATTTTTATGCACTTAGAAATTAAGCATCATATGGCATAAATGTCAATGAGACTCATAAGAGTGCAAGAAACATAAAAGCTCAAATACGAAAGCAAGTACATTTATTTAAAAACATTGTCATTTGAGCTTATATACCAATTTTCCCGCAATTATAAATAGGCCTCAATTTCAATTTTCCCACGTTCTTAGAAAGGCATCAATCTCAATTTTCCCACATTCTTAAATAGGCATCAATCACAATTTTCCAATATTTGTAAATAGGCATCAATCTCAATTTCCACACATTCCTAAATAGGTATCACGATCAATTATCACACATTCGTCAATAGGCACCAATATCAATTTTCTCATACTTGTAAATAGCCACCAATCTCAATTTTCCCCCACCATCAAAAAGGCAACAATCTCAATTTTCCCACATTCGTAAATAGGCATCAATTTCAACATTCTCATATTCATAAGTTGGCATTGATCCCAATTGTCCCACATTCATAAATAGTCACGGTAATCGAGCATCAAATGATGCATCAATCACCAATCTTTGCAAGTGTTCATGCCTCGGAAATTTGCCAAAGCATATGTAAAAGGGGCTGCTAAAACAGCAAAGACATGAAAAGTCTAATACAAAAGCAAACCCCTAAATTTATGTTTATGCGCATAAAAATTAGGCATCAAATGATATGAATATCAATGAGCCTTATATGAGTGCATTAAATATAAAAGCTAAAATACAAAAGCAGGTACGTTGATTTAAAATAAAACTGTCATTTGAAAATGGGCATCAATCTCAATTTTCCATCATTTGAAAATGGGCATCAATCTCAATTTCCCCACATTCTTAAATAGACATCAATCTTTATTTTCCCATATTCATGGATAGGCATCAATATCAATTTTCCCACATTCATAGATAGACATCAAGATCAATTATCCACATTCATAAATAGGCATCAATATCAATTCTTCAACATTTGTAAAATAGCCGCCAATCTCAATTTTCGCATACTCTTAAAAGTTTCCATGTTCATAAGTAAGCAACAATTTCAATCTTCCCACGTTCATATGTAGGTATCGATCTCAATTATCTCACATTCATAAATAGGCACTATAATCGAGCATCAAATGATGCATCGATCACCAATCTTTGCAATTGCGCATGTCTCAGAAATTTGCCACAATTTATGTAAAGGGGCTGCAAAAATAGCAAAGACATGAAAAGTCTTAGTTGAATACAAAAGCAGACCCCAATATTTTTGTTTATGCACTTAAAAATCTAGGATCAAATGACATGAATGTCAACGAGCCTTGTAGGAGGGCATTAAATATAAAAGCTCAAATACAAAAGCAAGTACATTGATCTAAAAAACTATTATTTGAGCTTTTATATTCATTTTCCCTCATTTGTAAATAGGCATCAATCTGAATTTTCCCACATTCTTAGAAGGCATCTATATCGGTTTTCCTACATTTGTAAATAGTTATCAATCTCAATTTTCCCACATTCTTAGGAAGGTATCAATCTCAATTTTTCCACATTCATGAATGGGAATCAATCTCAATTTTCCCACAATAGGCATCAATCTCAATTTTCCCACATTCTTAGAAAGACATCAATCTCAATTTTTCCACATTCATGAATGGGAATCAATCACAATTTTCCCACATTCTTAAGTAGTCATCAATCTCCATTATCCCACATTCGTAATTAGGCATCAATCCCACATTTATAAATAGGCATCAATATCAATTTTCCCACATTCGTAAATAGGCATCAAGATCAATTATCCCACATTCGTAAATAGCCATCAATATCAATTTTCCCACATTTGTAAATAGCCACCAATCTCAATTTCCCACACTCTTAAAAAGGCAACAATCTCATTTTTTCCACATTCAAAAATAGGCATCAACTTCAACCTTCCCACATTCATAAGTAGGCATCAATCTCAATTATCTCACATCCACTGTAATCAAGCATCAAATGATGCATCGATCACCAATCTTTGCAAGTGTTCATGTCTCAAAAATTTGCCACAATATATGTAAAGGGGCTGCAAAAACAGCAAAGACATGAAAAGTCTAAGCTGAATACAAAAGCAGACCCCTATATTTATGTTTATGCACATAAAAAGTAGGCATCAAATGACATTATGTCAGCAAGCCTTGTAAGAGTGCATTAAATATAAAAGCTCAAATACAAAAGCAAGTACATCGATTTAAAAAAAACTGTCATTTGAACTTTTATATCGATTTTCCCACATTTATAAATAGGCATCAATCTCAATTTTCTCACATTCTTAAAAAGGCATCAATCTCAACTTTCCCACATTAGTAAACAGGCATCAATCTCAACTTTCCCACATTAGTAAACAGGCATCAATCTCAAATTTCCCACAGTCTTAAAAAGGCATCAATATAAATTTTACCATTTTCGTAAGTAGGCATCAGTTTCAATTTTCCCACATTTATAAATAGGTTTCGAAATCAAACATCAAATGGAGCGACCATCAATCCTTGCAAGTGCACATACAATGGAAATTTCACAAAGTATATGTAAGGGGCCTATAAACTAGCAAAGACATGGAAACTCTAAATTGAGGAGCAAAAGTAGACCCCCTATAATTAAACTCATGTAGTTTAAGATTAGCCATCAAATGATTTATATGTTGTTGAGCCTCTAAGAATTTCAATATACAAGTTCAAATACCAATGCAATTACATCTATTCATTTCAAAAAATTGACATTTTTCTGATAAGCCACATATGCACTGTAAGATTAGCATCAAATAATAAAAATGTCACTGCACCTCATAGGAGTGTGATACAGAATTGATATTCTGTAATGAAGAATTAGAGAAGAAAGGGTAGAAGAGTAGAAGATGAGAAATTATAGGCCCACATGTGCAGATTTCGAGGGTATATACCTGAAATCAGCCACTGTACAGAGGTGAATTGCTATTGTGGAATGAATTACAGATTTGGTTTTCTCTGTTCCTTCATGTCTTTCTTTTTCTCTTACCCCTCTCTGCTCTATTCTTGCGTTCTTGAACCCTTCTACCTTTAGTTCTTTCTTCTCCCTACCCTCTTTCTCTTAATTCTACATTACAGGAAATTAATCTTGTAACAGAGTGCATTGCATATTCAACCTCAAATTTTAAAGCAAGTGCATCTATCTATTAACATCAAAAGATGATCATTTCTCTAGAAAGCATATATGTTGTTCTAACCAAACACAACACAGTCATGAAAAAGAAATCGAGTCAGCATAACTTGTACAGTTCTAGAATTTCCAAGTTTCATATACTCACTAAAGCAGGTTTCCCAAACACTACTCAATGGTATACAAACAAAAAATGAAAGAATGATATTTATCCAAATAATTCCTATTCCTATCAAGTCTAAATAACCTCTCAACTTGTCATAATAAGGCTCTTCCACTGCCGATTCACTTCAAGAACCACAAGAATGTCATTATGCTAGGAGACAAAAAAAAAATATTCTCTTTGGCTGACAAATCCAAAGTGATACCTTGTCATTTATTCCAGCCAAGGTAGACATATGCATTTCATTCAATCGGATAAAATATCAGTGGGCTCTTAATCCTTCACATTCACTCATATGCACAAAAATATGCAACCCAACAAGAAAGAAAAACTATCCTATAACTTCATTAAGCATCACCAATCATGAAGCATGTTCTCACGCATCATTATGGGTGAGAAAAGAGAGAAAAAACACAGCAGCTTGTAGCTTGTCTTCAAGCGAGATACAACATCTCTTGAAAATACTCAATGATTCACATGCTGGGTCTATGCAAAAATAAAAATAAAATAAATATAGAGAGAATGATAGATAGATAAATCCAAAGTCATACTCGGTCATTTATTCCTCGGCACATTCACTTATCTGCACTAACCATACGAGCCTACAAGAAACAAAAACTATCCTGAACTTCATTAACCCTCAGCAAACATGAAGCATACTCTTGGGCATCATTAATGGGGCGTGAAAGGAAAAAGAAATTAGCAGTTAACAATTTTGCAGCACGACTATTTGCACACATAAACCATATTAGGTGAAGAGATATATACCAGGAGAAGGAGAATCACAATAACGCAAATCCATGAAATTGGAGGTGACGGTTGGGATTAGGGTTCTTGAAAAGAGAACACGATTTAGGGTTTTGATCTCTCTCACCCGTGAAATTGGAGGAAGCCATAGCATAATTGGTCATGTACCCACCAAGATTGGCACTGGGAAGGTAAGTGATGGTTGGGATTAGGGTTTTCATCTCTCTCTCTCTCTCTCTCTCTCTCTCTCTCTCGTGGGATTCAAGGAACCCATTTCCCGCGCCCGCCAAGGTCGACACTTTGTGACCGTTCGTTGGGTTACGGTTTTTATAACATGGACATTTAGATTGCGCTTTACGCTAATAACTTAATTTATTTTCTGCCAAAAAAATTAATTAATAATAAGTAATTTATTTCCTTTTTAAAAAAAAAAATCTGAAGGAAAGGGCGGTTCTGAACTGAAGCCAGAAATAAGGAGCATGTTTGGCTCAACTTATTTCCAAGAAATAAGTGCTTATTTTGGGGTAAAAGTAACTTATTTTGTTGGTAGTTTTTTTTTGCATGTTTGTCTTAATTTATTGTCAATCTGACTTATAAGTAACTTATAACTTATAAGTCAAAATAAATATAAGATGTTTAAAATAGCTTATTTCTGACTTATATGTCACTTATAAGGTGGGCCCACAAATTCTGACTTATTTTTCATATCTAATCACAACTTATCCAAACATACACAATCTGACTTATGGAAAATAAGTCACTTATAAGTCGCTTTTCACACAGTCCATCCAAACATAAAAGTCATTACACAATCTGACTTAATTTCAATCTAACTTTTTTTTCAATCTGACTTATATATAAGCACTTTTCCATAAGTCGATTCAAACACACCCAAGGTTGTCAAACTCGTGAAGTTATGTAAACTCAGTTCATAAACTAGTAAAAGTATACTTTTATTAATAAATACGCCTTTAAAATATATAACTAAGTAAGAAATATAAAAAATAACAATAATTTGACTTAAATATATATTAAATATGAATATTTGATATTAAATATATCAATACTCATACTTTATCAATTTCAGTAAAAAAATTTATAAAATTTATATATAAAGTTATTGAATATGGTAAAATAAAATTTATTAACATGAGATTTTAACCAAGTTGACAAGATTGTTTCATATAGTAGAAACGTAAAAACGATAAAATCGGTATGTAAACTCGTGAGTTTAACCGAGTATATAACTTATTATAATTTAAGTAAATCGTGACACGTTTTGATTAGGTATAACCATAAAAACGTTAAAATCGGAAAGTCAACTCACGAGTTTGACAACAATAACCAGAAATCAATCATTAGGGACAAGGTCTCTCCCCTACCTCTTCCCTCCTTTTAAAATCCACCTCTTCCCTCCTTTTAAAATCCAATGGTCCATACCTTACGGGGGCTAATAATGGGAGGTTACCTTACAGTGGATTGATAGAGAGAGAAACAAGGCTACGGACTTCTTTGCAAGATATGCTCTTAATATTGGCCCAGGCTTACAAGTGTTGTCAAAGGAAGCAACTATTACACTCCTCCGTGATACAGGGATTACTTAAAGACCTTCTTTATTGTTATGTTTGTTTTGTTGTTTTTTTTATTGTTTTTAATTCCTTGCTTATCAAAAAAAAAAAAAAGATCCAATGGTACACATTAAATATTTCTATAAAAATAAATATAATTATAATAATACTTAAAAAACACATAATAAATTTAATCTGAAATTTGGTTTGAACAGTTCAGAACTTTAGACTACTATTATAAATTTAGATTTTATTATTGTGAACTGTTCAGACCAAAATTTTATAGATTAAATTTATTTATGAGATTTTTAAGTATTATTGTAAGTATATTTATTTTTATAAAATATTTGAGGAGAGAAGAGGTAGAGGACAGAATCCTTGTCCAACTCATGAGTTAAACTTTCTATTTTATTTTCTTTTTTACTTGAACCTTCTATTTTCTTCAAACAAAGCATAAATCTCAATTGAAAAGTAAGTTTCATCCTAAAAATTAAGAGTAATGTAGGTTTTTTTTTTCTCAATTACACTCATGTTTTAAAAATGTTCAAATAAAATGAAAAAATAAAAATTTTGATTAATTACATTTGTATAATGATAATATTATCTCTTAGAAAGTATCGTTTTTCATCATTCAAAAATTGAAAACTCATGATAAATTTCGTAAATATATTTTTATATTTTATTTACCTTACTGTTAAAATAGGTTAATTAGCTTTAAATGAAAAATAATGAATTAATGAAAGCTAAGTTAAATTCCTTGTTTTAACAAAATATATTCTCTCATTCAAAACCTTAATGAAACTTTGCATGTCATAATAAATCTTTCACGATAACATATATTGTTATTAGACAAAAAAAACTTATTACTCCTTCCGTATCTGAATATATGATCTAGTTGACTTTTTTCTTGAATCTTATGAAAGCTAAAAAAATTATTTATAAGTTGATTTGAATGAATTTTTTCTTTAAATTTGTTTATTTGACTTATAAGTTAACATATAATATAATAATATATAAAATACGTTATGATTAAATGACTGGTTTCACTTCCTTAAACTCCCCCAAAAACATTGACCTAGGTCTCATATTTAGTATTGGAGGAAGTATTGATTAATAATATTTACACTAAATTAGTGAAGTACTCATTTTTTTTTTTGAACATATTACTGGACGTAATAACAACAACTGTTGTCACTCATCTATATTCCGAGTTTAATTAGTTTAGTGTTACTGTTTTAGACAGTGACATCCAAATCTCTCCATTTTTTATGCTGTAAAAAAAACAGAGAAGAAGGAAAAAAAGAAAAAGTAGCATGATGTTCAAATCTCCCATTGAAATTTGACCCAACCAGGGGACTTATTCAAGACAAAGTCTTCAAAGTGAAGTTCACAATCAAGTGAGCTTACCAAGGAAGCCAAGAATAAGCTGATTAACTTGTTCAGGAAATTGTTCCTGAACAAAATGAGTTCCCTCCAAAACAAATGTTATTTCTAAATTGGGGACAAATTCTTTCGCCTTTCCACTCTTTGTTAAATCCTCAACCCCTGTAAATTTGAGAGAATAATCCTTGCCAACAACAATGCCAAGTGTTGGAACTTTGACTATTGGATCTCGCAAGTTGAATTCTTCACCAAGAGACCTATAAATGCAAACAGCCAAAGAACACGGTAAATTCACCATCTCAGAAGGTTTTCTAAACAATTGTTACGCCTCTTATCTCTCCATGTTTTTTCATCTTGACTTGTCCAAGCGTACAAAAGTGTACTTATGCTTTGTACATTTGGACAGATAAGAACTAAGAGAAAACAAACTCATACAATAATAAAAAAAAAATCATTCCATTACCTGTAGGGAACCTTCAACGCTGTTTGGAATCCAGAATTTTCATACAATGCTCCACATGCTGCAAGATCTTCTTCTGTGAACCAAGGGGGAAGAGGGGTTGATAGATCAACCAAATCCATGATCTTCTGGTTTTTCTCAACTACTGGTGTCCTACTTCTTGAGAAGAGAATATAAATGTTTCTCACAACAGTTTTTGCATCAAGATGTCCAAAATTAGGTCTGCTCTTCCTGGTTCCTAAAGTGGACCGGGCAAGGTTGCTCATTGCATATTTAATAGGATTTGTGATAACACTTGAAACACAAAATGGTTATGATTACTTGAAATTTTAAAATGTATAAGCCTTCAGGAATGTGTGTTGAGGAGCTTGGAGGCATGTATGGAGCCCCAAATGTGATGATACCCAATACCCTTTCTGGGTGTAGAGTGGCAAACAAATACCCGACTCGAACTCCAAAGTCTTTTTCAATAAAAACCTATTTGTAATGATGGTCTACATTAACAGTTAAAGTAACTTGGGGTTAAAAAAGGTGACATTACTACAAATTTATACTTCCGAGGCAACATTGAGACTGAAAAATTTTCAGAGTGAAATTGAGACTGGGGATATACTTCCCAAGGGATTTGCTATTTAACCCAATTTAAAATTTCAAATATTAGGAATATTATGTGATTGCCCGATTTGCCCTCAGTTAGAGCCTAAAAAGCTTGTTAAGCCCATCATGCTTGTGAAATTAGCCTAGACTAATACTATCAAGCGTTTGAATCAATTGGTTATAAGTTGTTTAAAAGTCTCATGTTCCAAGTGTGAATATGCAGCTCGATAAGTACTTGAAAGTAGCGAAGTTTTCAATCTATATTCAGCAAAGTTTTCAATCTACATTCCTACGAACCAGGTTAATTTATTGTCAATCGCGTTGAATACCGGTGAATAAATACAAAGTTAATTACATTTATGATCACTAATGACAAGCCCTAATAGACCAAAATCTATGAAAAGTCACTTTTTAGCTTATTTTATTTTACCAATCTCTCTATCTTTATTATAAGCTTTTTTAGAAAGACTTCATGATATAACATGTTTTGTTTAAAATATTAATTTTATCTAGTAATTAATTTAAAATTTACATCAATCAATTAAATTCTTTCAACTAATTAATTTATTATGCGGGATAATTTTGATGTTCACAAGAAATAATTATTTTAAATAGCCTCATTAATTTACATAAATTTATTATTAAGTACTCATATTACAGAAGAGGGGGAGTATTTTTTATATGTTGCTGCTGGGGATGCTACAAATATTTAATTGCTTTGTCAAAAAAAAAATACAAATATTTAATTACGATATAATGTAACTGTATATAATAATTTAGTCAAAAGCAAACAAGGGACGAGTGCTGGTACTCCCATTTGTTTACATTTGGTTTATTGGTTACATCAATCGTTGAGAAGAAATTTATTTATATACTAGTGTCGTAAATATAGGATTTACTTGCTACATTTAGTTGAATTAGGGTTACTAGTTGGTGGTATATATTTGTTCTTCCTAAAACACTATCTTTATCATCCTTATTTCTCTCCCTTGTTTAGTTGATTATTATTGAGAGGAGAAACACTTACATACTCTAATAGTAATAGGTCATCTGTAATTTATCCAATGAAGACATAATAACTGAAATTATTTTAATCTTAGTTGAATGATGACTTATCCAAAAAAATTCAAATTTTTATGGTTACTTTAAAAAAATTAGTTGATAACTTTTTTCTTTTTTATTAATTAAAATGTTTATTTTTCTTAAAAGTAACATAAAATTTGAATTTTATTAGATGAGTCGTCATCCAAGTAGGACTAAAATAATCTTAGTTGTTATGTTTTCATTTGATAGAGTACAGATAACTTGATACTCTTAGAGTATGTAAGTATTTCTCTATTGAAATAATTAGATCAAAAGAAATTTTTAGGTAAATCATGTTTGTCACGTTGTCTTTACTCTGACAAATCAAAAGCAAACATCTTAAGTTTGAGAAAATCTTAGTTTGGTTAGACATCTTTAAAAATTAGCTAGCACACAAAACTGTGTTAATCCCGTGTTTATATTTATTTTATTTTGTAAGTTGAAAAAGTATTTTCATTTGCTACCTAATTGTTTTAGAGTTCACAATGATATTAAAATTTCTTCATTAGACTTAAGGTTTTTTATTTGTGAAATTGAGTCAACCTAAGAATTTCTCACATCAATATGAGCAATTTAAAAAAAATAAACAAATTAAAAACATGTGTAGAGTTAAGACCAATATCAACGTTTCCATATATTTCTTATATTAATTAATGACAAGGGAGTTTTTTTTTTTTTTTAAATTAAATTGGTAAGAATGAGAGTTTTCCAAAATGAGATGGAAAAACAAAAAGCCCTTAAACCCACCCTAAAACCCTACACTACCATTTCTATACATTGCAACTTTTCTTGTGGCCATCACGTCTCTGCATTTTCTTCGTCGCATTTCAATTACCATTTCTCCGTCTGGCTAAGTTGCAATGTATCGAGTAGCTTCCAAGTTAGCTTCCTCCATCAGCTCATCCTCTTCCAGAAAACTTGTAAGAATTTCTCCTTCTTTCTCGTTTACCATTACCCATTTCATTTGGGTCTCAAAATTTTCAACTCCTAGTCAATCTCCCTTCCAAAAACTACATATTTAGCCTTCCCTTTCTTTTATTTTATTAAAATGGCAAGCTTTTCGTTTTTGGGTGATCATATAATGTTATTCTTCACTATTTTTCACTACTTTCTGAGCTAGTTTCGTGCTCTTGTTTAGTTAAGTAGGTTATTTCTAGATGGGTTATGTGTTGGTCTGATTTCCCCCCTTGATTTTAATCAGGTGTATAATGGGATAATATCCAACAGAAATTATGTGGCGAAAGATATCAACTTTGGAATTGGAGCTCGTGCTGCAATGCTTCAAGGGGTTTCTGAGGTTGCAGCGGCTGTAAAAGTAACCATGGGACCTAAGGTACTGCTTTGGGATCACCTTTTTTTTTTTTGGGTTAATGTTAGTTGTGGTGGTGACTGTTATAGTGATCTCTGGTGATCATTTATATATCTGTTATGAATTCTCTTGACTTTGACTAGGGCACACCTTAATGGTAGCAAGGGGGCATATCCTTATTACTGAAAATTGTAACTAGCTATAGATGATAACATTTGAAGGAGAATTGAAAATGATTGGGAATGACTTTCGTTTTGAATGACTGGTTCAGGGCCGCAATGTGATCATTGAGCAAAGTCATGGAAAACTCAAGATTACAAAGGATGGAGTGACCGTCGCCAGAAGTGTTCAATTTGAAGACAAGGCCAAAAATCTTGGTGCTGATCTTGTGAAGCAGGTGGCTAAGGCTACCAATACTTCTGCTGGAGATGGTGATTACTTAAAAATTGTGTTCCTAAAATAAATATGCAATGGTGTGAAAGTAGAGATTGCTTTTTATTCAATACTATTTACCTGTAGGCATGCATAATTTGCTCTACAATATCTTGTTACTTTGAAGTCTGGATAAGTTAGATCAGTTAAACACTTGGCTTTTCTTTGGTAGCACAATATCTAAATTACTGCTATTTCATCAGAATTAACAAATACTTGTTTAAAGAATAGTTTTAGTACATGAAGATTACCTGTTTTTAAATTTTTTTTACGTGATCTAGTGCTACAGATTAAATGGAAGTAAGAAGTTTTAACAAACTTCAATACAATGGAAGTGGCCACTCTTACCCAAACATTTTATTTAACAATATTACGTTTGAAAACAGATCTCTTTAATGTTTTTAATTCCCTTGCTAACTGTGGGAGTGAAACATGGATAAGTTCTTTGGTCACTCCGTGGTTTACTTTTACCTTCACAGTCAATATGCAGCTAGTAATTGATGCTTTCCGATCTTACAAAGTCTTTGTTCTCTAATTCCAGGTACAACTTGTGCAATTGTTCTTACTCAGGCTATACTCACAGAAGGTTGCAAAGCAATTGCTTCTGGTGTAAATGTCATGGATTTGCGAAACGGGATAAATAAGGCAGTTGATGCTGTAGTAACTGCTTTGAAAAGCAGAGCATTAATGATTAGCACGCCAGAAGAGATAACCCAGGTGCTAGTGATTCTCAAGCAGACTTATCTTCGGCTAGTTTAATTTTGATTAAGAAAATTTATAGAGCCTGTGCTTTTGTACTTAATTGCTATCATCAACTTTGAGAACATATGCATTTGATGCTTTGGCAGTGGACGAGATGTATATTCTTCTAAAGCTTGTTACTGATAAATTCAATTTGCACACCCTTTCCAACATATGATTACTAGGTTGGAACTATATCTGCTAATGGAGAGCATGATATTGGAGAACTTATTGCAAGAGCAATGGCAAAAGTTGGAAAGGAGGGGGTCATTACTGTTACTGTAAGCAACGTTTCCCTTTTTTCTTGTGTGCATTTCAAGTTTGCTAATTTTGAGGCCAGATTATTAAAACTATGTTTAAACACTGCAGGACGGGAATACTTTGCATAATGAGTTGGAAGTGGTAGAAGGAATGAAGCTGACTAGAGGCTATATGTCTCCTTATTTTATTACTGATCATATAACCCAGAAATGTGTAAGTCGAGATTCAAACTTGTAGCTACTAACATCTTTGCCTGGAACTCTCAACTTGTTGAACTTGCATGTTCTTTACACATAGACTATAGTTTTGCTGAGAAACATATTGTGATGGTATATTTAGGACAGAATCCTTAATTGTCTTTGTTTAATTGTTGAGTTCTATGTCTGATGTGAAGTTAATTCGTCCAGCGGACAGGCCTTATCTCTGGTAATCTTATCATACTATTATTTAATCTTGTATAGAATAACGATACACGATTCTAACTTATTCATGCTGAAGCTTAATTTACAGATACTGCTAAAGATCCTCCTTGATTTATTGTTATTTTTTACAATGACAAGGTCTTCCTTCTTTTGGTTGTCATTAGCGCTTTGTTTATTCAATTGTATATGATGTAAATAAAAAGCTTCATTCAACTTGATTTAGTTACTTGGATTGAGTTTCATGATCGGATGAATAATGGTGATTTTCATTTTGTTAGGAATTGGAGCACCCCCTTATACTAATCCATGAGAAGAAAGTATCAGACATGAACTCACTAGTGAAAATATTGGACCTAGCGATGAAGGTGGCTGAAAAAATCTTTGAATCTGTTGATTTGCAATCATAATTTTTGTAAAAATAATAGTTTATGGTCTTCTCATTCTCTAGTTTTCTATTTAAATTTTGAACAGAAACATAGGCCGCTTCTTCTTGTTGCGGAGGATGTTGATAGTAATGCTTTGTCTATGCTCATACTCAACAAACATCGTGGTGGGCTGAAGGTGATTGTGTGTCTATTTGTACTGTACCCTACTTAGAACTTGATTGTGTCTACTGGCTTCCCATATTTACAAAATTTCTTGTATTTTAGGTTTGTGCTGTAAAAGCTCCTGGTTTTGGTGAAAACAGAAAAGCTGTTTTAGATGATTTAGCCGTTCTTACGGGAGGAGAGGTGAATATTCCACCCTCATCTATTTTTTGGATATCGTACAGGTGACCTGTGTAGTGGATTTGTCCCCTCTAGTTTTTATAAGGATTAAGGAATTGCTTCGCCAAGGTTTAGCAGGTTAGAATAGAGCATGTTATGTGTTATGCAAATATTAATAACGTGTTCAAAAAGCAGGTCATCACAGAAGAACGAGGTTTGACCCTTGATAAAGTCCAGCTAGAAATGCTTGGTTCTGCCAAAAAGGTCTGTGGCTAGAAGCAATTTAATGAATCTTTGGTACATTAGACAATTAGTGCCTAACTAATTTAAGGTGCAACAGGTTACAGTTTCTGCTGATGATACTATTATTCTACATGGCGGTGGGGATAAGAAGCTCATTGAAGATAGATGTGAGCAGGTAGGATGGCTCAGTGTTGTTTGCTTTAAATTGTTGGAGATTTTTAATTGTACTTTCACCTCTATGATCTCCTATACATCTGTTTTTCATTTTGCCTTTTTTTGGCTTGGCGTCTCATGATGCTTGAAATGGTAATGTTTTATAGCTCAGGGCAGCAATTGAAGCGAGCACTGCCACATTTGATAAAGAGAAAGCACAGGAACGACTTTCAAAGCTGTCTGATGGTGTAGCTATTTTCAAGGTTTGTCGCATAGCCTTGTAAATTCAGTTATAATAATTAATAAATATGTTTTTTTTCTCTCACTTGGAGATGGAAGCAAACATTTTCAGGTTGGAGGGGCTAGCAAAGCAGAAGTCGGGGAACGGAAAGATAGGGTGACCGATGCTTTAAATGCTACAAGAGCAGCTGTGGAGGAGGGAATTGTGCCAGGTAACTCATTATTTTCCCCTTGCTGTTTGATTTAAAAGTTGGCAGAGAAAACCAAGCAGCATATGCAACTTGTTCTTATTATTTCCTTTATTTAAATATCCCTCCACTTATTTTTGGTTAAAATGTAATTCTTCTGATTAGGTGGTGGAGTTGCTCTCTTATATGCTAGTAAAATATTGGACAACCTTAAAACCCAAAACGAGGATGAGAAAAGAGGAGTAGAGATAATTAAGAATGCACTTAAGGTGGTTTCTTTGGCTAAACAATTCCTTTTTGGGACATTCTACATAAAGTCATTACTAATAAATCATATTGGTCACCACAGGCACCTGCATTCACAATAGCTTGCAATGCTGGTTTTGATGGTGCTTTAGTTACTGGGAAATTGTTGGAACAAGACAAGGAGAGATTTGGTTTTGATGCTGCCAAAGGTTTGTACTCTCAGTTGTTTCAAACGTAAAACCATACAGAACCTTAATATGGTTATACGTTTCTCCTGTTAGTATTCTGCATAACAGCTTTAAGAACTAAGAGAAATTATAACTGCTTGTTGAAGTACGTTGGCATACCCCTAGTTATTATGATGATGTTTCATGTTCGCTATGAAATTTTGTTGTGTAATGACAATCTTTTGCTGAAGCAGGTGTTTATGTTGACATGGTGGAATCTGGAATTATAGATCCTCTTAAAGTTGTCAGAACAGCTTTGGTTGATGCTGCGAGGTGAAATTTTATCAGAAACGTGACCATCCTTTTTTTTTTACCCATAGGCACATTCTGAACTCCCTCCCTCCCTCCCTCTCTCTCTCTATATATATATATGCAGTGTGTCGTTGCTGCTGACGACGACTGAGGCGACTGTGGTGGTTGCTTCGACCAGTAATACTCCAAAACGTGTGGCAGATATTGATGCAATGGGCATCTAACTGGGTGATACCCGTTTTTTGAGGAGCAGCTGCTAACTATAAACTTGCCTTGGAGATCAAAAGCTCTTTTTTTAACATTGCCAGATACTCCATTCTTGATTCTTTCCTTCATGCATATTTTGAACTCATTGCTGCAGAAGGAAAAGCTCTATATCCACCATGTGTTTAGTCACATATAGGTTTTTTTTGGCCATGAAATCTTAGTCACATAGATATAGTGATTGGGTACATAGAAAACATGATATAATGATATTACATTAGGGTTTTTTTGGGTTCTTGAGAAAATGAGATAAAGTGCGACTTTATTTGCATTACAAGCTATACATATGGTCCGAAAAAGGTTTTTTTTTTTTTTTTAACAATCACCATTTATTTATATAAATAGCAATAATTGTTTTGAATATCATTTCGCTGATTAAAATATAAAAAATGAAAACAGACAAATTTTATAATTGTTAGTGATAAGATTACTGTTTTAAAAGTCATATTCCATAGTCAATAAATTTTATGTGAAATGGTGTATGTCTATATATTTTTAACATTTAACAAGTAGATTATATAAATACGCGGTACTGTTGTAAATTTTATTAAATATACAAACCTACCTTGAATTGAATTGTCACACTGTTTGACATACAAAATTTTGCAGGATGTTAAACTTTTATTTTCCCCTCCAATTGTTATGTTATTTGTAATCTAATCAATTATAAGCTAACATCTAAGTGATATTTTATTCTAATTCGGAAATTTTTTATATGATGTGGCACTTATTTAAGTGAAAAAATTAAAATCTTAGTTACCTTTTCTTTTTCGGTTCGATGAAAAAAATCAAAGAGAACACATTAGATTAAAATTCTCTATATTACATTAAAATATTTATAAAATTTTTACTTGAGATATGTTGGACCACAAATAACATGATAAATCGGTTGATGTAATAATTTCTTGACAATTTGATGTACACAGAGAAAAAATTTCTCTAACTATATTATAACAATAAAAATTAAAATTAAAATTGGACAAAACAGTGAGATTTTTTTTTTTGGCCAAGACAATGGGACATTTAACTTTAATTTGCTATTCTTTAAAAAATAAATAGGAGGAAATGAGGAATAGAAACTTAGTTAAGATGGGATCTCACGAAATCCCCTGATTAAATTGGGGGAACTATGGACCCTAGTTATATTGTTCTAAACAAAAAAATTGTTATTTCTAGGTCAAAAGTTGTTTAGTGACCAAGAATTTATAAAGTTGTGAATGATGCTCATAATATTGTTAAATATGGCTAAAACGCAATCACCCAGTAGAGATCAATAATTTAAACATTTGTGATGAGGCTAATGATGTTGTTTCAAAGACTCGAAAAGTTGCAACCTCCTAGGCAAATATTGTTAGTGACCGAGAATTGAAACATGATTAGAACTTAATATAACTAAGGTCCCAGTTTAATTAGAGAATTTTGTGAGACACATTTTAATCAAATTCTTTCCATGAGACCTGTAATTAATTTCCCCTTTAATTTTATGGATGTAGTGATGATTTACCATGCCAACATATAGTTGGTCTAATGGTGTAAGACTATGTTAGATTGTTGGAGTCTCGGGTTCTCTAAAAAAGAAGAGCTTGTGTTGGGAGGGGAATGCACAAACTTTGAAACTAGAGTAATCAGTTTCCACATAAAATGATGATTTGCCATGTTGGAAAGAGACTAGGGCCTTTTTATTTTTATTTTTGGGTTTTCAAACGGTCCAATTGTAAGCAATTTTGGGAGGGAAAGTTGTCCGAAGAACATAACATTTTCAATGAAACGACCCCTTCCAATTCCACAAGGTACTCTCACCAACCCCATGTCTTTGAACCGCGTTTTCTTAGAGATTCCTCTCAAAATGATGATGTCGGTGCTTCTTTCCAAGTTACAGACTTGAATTCTCTATCTTTTTTCCCTTTGATTTTTGATGGATTCTGAATTATAGTAATTGGTTTTTTTTTTTTTTGTAATTCACTGTTTCCTCAATGACCCAATAGAGGATTATAGCTAGCGGTTTTCAATTTGATTACTGAATCTGAGCAATAATTTGGTAAATTTATTGATTTTAGCTCATCTAAGTCAGTCTATTTAATATTTATCTCTGGATTCTGAGTGTCCTATTGTAAACTCCATTTTTCATCCTAATTGATAGTGATACATTTATTTGGTTTGATTATAACTAATTTCCCCTACTCCCCTTGGGGTCACCCTCTCCCTACAATCGCTTTTGTTTGTTCTTTATGTCAATTTGTTATACAATCTGAATTGAGGTTAAGCATCTGATAATTGGTATGCAGCTATCACTTTATGTTCTGTGTAAAGAATACAATATGAGCAGTGTTGTGCAAATAACCTAGAAACATCTTGTACAATCTGAATTAAGGTTAAGCATCTGATAACTGGTATGTAGTTATCACTTTCTGTTCTGTGTAAAGAATACAATATGAGCAGTAATAACCTAGTAACATCTTGTTGTACAATCTGAATTGAAGTTAAGCATACGATAATTGGTATGCAGTTATCACTTTATGATATGTGTAAAGAATACAATAAATTGAGAAATACTTACTTTAAGAGCACCACATCATCTATACTTTATCTAACGAAAATATAACAAATCAGATTATTTTAATCCTAGTTGGATAATGACTCATATGAAATAATTCAAATTTTTTTGTCACTTCTAAAAAGAATATTAACTGATATCACTTTTTGGTTTTTTATTTTATTAGAATGTTTATTTTTCTTAAAAAGTAATATATTTTTTTAATTTATCCATCAGTATTCAGCGTTACTAGCAACCGACTAATCCGATTCGCGGGAGTGTAAGCCCACAATGGGGAAACCTCGCTGAAATATCCACATCACATCATATCTAAGGTATTTTACTTGTGATTAGTGAACGTGCTGAAATCATATTTACTTAAAATTTTCTTATATAACTATACTTCTAGCCTAGGAGTACTCTAAATTAATTGCAATACTAAGAAAATCATTAGTGGCTTATTAATGAGACTCCCTCCCTCCCTCTCTCTAAATAAGAGCATAAATAAAAAAAAATTAATAAATACTTCTAGAAGTAGTCTTAGTTAATTAATTGTAAAGTCATTGGAAATACTCCTTCGCCTTACTATTATAAAATAATTTTAATTTTCAAAGTAATTAATTAATGTTTTTTTGGCCAAAACTATTCAATTATCTACTAGAATAAACTAATTATAAATAATTATATTTTAGTGGTTCCTCACTTGGTCTCTTAATTAAGTGGTAAAGGATTTAAATCCTACATTGGATATAGAAAGCATTTCGTAGTCAGCCATTTGAACTGGGGATTACTCACTACTATCGGCGGTGGATATTCTGAAATTTAATAAAAGAGGAAAAAGATATTTTAGACGGTCAACAGTAATTAGCTAACCGTCCTTATTGTTGAAAACATGCCTACCGCCACCAATGCCTTCTCCTGTAAAAGCCTTACTTCTTATCTTCTCTTCATTTCTAAAACTGATGGAGTCTGCGAATATGTTATTCTTCCAATCCTGCGAATTCGATTGGCAGATGCCACATTAAGGCAATAATCTATGTCAATATGCGATAATATTTATTTATTTGTTTACTTCTTATTTGATCACGTATCACTTGTTGGTTTGCTATTATTTCGTCCCTATATTTGTTTTTCTGAGGTTGATCCAAATGTCATGACAAAATGTCAACATTTGTATTGTTTTAAATGAAACTTGTCACGATAAAATGTATCAAGTTATTGTTTAAAGCTTTATCCACACATTAGTGAAATGGTAAGACTTAAAAGATTTGGGAAAAGATGTTGGGGTTTAGTACAAGGATTTGGAAGGGGGGTTTTGCTCCCCTGTATAGCTTTTCTGAATATAAAGTCGATTTATTAAACAAAAATACAATATCCCCAGCATATCATATATCACCATTAAAGTTGGAGGTCCAAAATCTGAAAATGAAAAACACAAAACAACCCAACTCAAGACGACATGATATAGATACAACAGCTTACATAACAAGCTCAGAATAAATTCAGCTTCTTGAGCATCGTCCAAAGCTTTGTTACTAAATTTTTGTGGCTTATGATTGGGTATCACTGATCAGATATCCTTGTTTTGTGGGCCAAGTTCCTTTGATAATCTTAGCTAGCTGCTGCGGTATTTGCATCTAGCACTAATATTTTTCCTTTTTCATTTCTAAATCTAGAGTCTACCCATTTTATCCTCACGCTTTTCTCATTTAATTCACATACTTCTAAAATATGCAATTATAAAATCAGATGATAATAGAATTTTAGTTTGGAAGGTTTTGTAGCTTCATTTTCCACTTTAGATCATTATAAATGCATTTTATGGTGTACTTTTTCCCATGATTTTATGGTTAAACGCCGATTAAAAATGGGTAAATTTTAAAATATAAAAATGATTGTACTGCATAATTAAAATTAAATTTATTTTGTTAATGTTTAACTATAAAATCATCCTTTAAATCAAATGTCACATACTCTAGTGGTATAGCATCTCCTCAATAAGCAGTAATTTGTGGGTAGGATCTCGATTGAAACCTCAAAGAATTGCCATTTAGATGACTCGATATTTTAAAGCTAAATTATTGAAAACCCCATGAACTTTAGGTCAGTTACACATGATCTTTGAAAGTTTACATTAAAAACCCTTGACGTTTCGTGTTTTGACTCTTAACTCCCGTGCTGTTAAAATTGCTGTTGAAAGTTAACAGTTTTTGTCATTTACAGTTTTAACGCTATTTTATTATATACCATGTCATTCTAAAAATAACCCTTCAACACTAATATTTAATTTTAAGTACTTTTAAATATTTTAAAAAAATAAATATTAAAAAAAGGATTTAAATAGAATGTCTTAAAAATAAAAATACTTAAGATGATTGTAAAATATTTATTTGATCATGTCTTTTTTAAATAAATAATTATAACATACTTACTATTATTTATGTTAAATGAAAAGGCTTATTTTTAAATGACATATTATGCAAAACAAAATACAAAAAAATTGGTTAAGATAAAAAACGTTAATTTTAACTAAAATTTTAACGATAGAGGAGTTGAGAGTCAAAACATGAAATGTCAGTGGTTCTTAATTTAAACTTGTAAAGGCCAGAAATGTTATGTGTAACTTATATAAAGTTCAGGAAGTTTTTTTATAATTGAGCCATATTTTAAGGATGAAAATGTATACTTTGACCGATTATAAAGTAGAACAACAAGAAATGGAAATGAGATTGACTAAGGAGGGGACTAAAGATAGGACTTGACGTTAATCAGAGGATGTATAATATTAATGTATTCGAACTTGCTACAGGTTAAATGGGTAAGAAGACAGCGAGGGGATCATATGTTCAATTACAAATGTTTTCGTTTATCTCTCTTTCAGATTGTAAAATGCATCTTATTCTCATCTAAGGTTGCTTCTATAAAGTTCACGACTTCAATCAAGCAAGTTACCAAAGTGGATGGTAAGAGGAAAGGAGATGAAATATGGTCTTGAAGGATATTATAGCTTTTTTATCCCCTTTTATTAGTTTAGATGTTGTACTAGTTAATCCTTTTTATGTCTTTTCTTTTTTGTATTCCGTGTTGCCTTTGACTTTACTTCTATGATTTATTTTAACTTTTATTATTAAGGCCATATTTCATAAAACCCACGTGAACTTTGGGGCAGTTACTCACCCTCTCGATGTTTAAAAGTTTAAATTTAACCTCCTTGAGCTTTTGTCTTTATACTATAGACCCCGTTACCATTAACTTGTTTTTATCTCCTAATGGAAATTGCCATATTATGCTTACATATGACACATCACCATATCTAAGTGGCATACTTTTAAGGTTATATTTGTAACACCCCAAATTTTAGAAAATAGAAAATAAAGAATTACTTAAGGTTTTGGAATATTATTAAAAATATTAAAGGGCATTAAAAATGAATTTATGGTATTTAGGCATTTTTAATAATTTTTAAAGGTTATTTTCTTTATTAGTTAAGAAAAATAGTTGGGAAATAAATTTAAATAAGGAAGTATTTAGAATCCTGAAGTATTGTTTAGTATTTAAAAAGTCTTATAAATAAATTTGGAAATTAAAGTATATCTAGGAAAATTATTTTGGGAGCAGATTTAGGTATATTCCTAAATGATAATGATAAACAAAATTATGATTTAAGAGGAAAAAATAGAAAAAGGGAAATAAAAATGACAATATCTGCCCTACTTCAAAATATCCCCAGTTGAATAAAGAGGGGCAAAATGGTAAAGTAACTAATTAAAATATCTAATTCATACTTCAATTATATATCCCCACGTTTCCATTTTCCATTCACTCTCCCCTCTCTCAAACCCGTCACTCCCTCCGTCCTCACTCTCTCCCTCTCGTGCTCTCTGTTCTCTCTGTTCCTTCGAGCTGAAAGCGGCGGTCGCGGCAGAAATGGGCGGAGAACGGCGACGGAATCATACCCAACACCCGATTGATCTTGGGTAAGCCTTCTTGCTCTGTTTTCTTCTCTCTTTCTAGTCCGATGAAGCGAGTTTGGGGGGAGTAAGGTAACTGAAAATCTGAGGTTTTTGAAGCTTCTGAATTCATAGAAATGAAGCTTAAGTCGCGATTAAGGGTATTCCTGAAGTGATTTTGCGATTGAATTGTGTTTTGGGTTCGATTTTTCCTACTTTAGGCCGCGGGTACTGTTCATCCGTTTCTGTTCTTGGGAATTTCTAAATGAACACTGATTGAAACATTAATTAAATACGATTAGGAGTAAGCCTAAGAATATTTAGTGTGTTGAATGTGTGATTTTGGAAGCTTTGGAATTTCTGGATTGTTTCTTCCTCTTCCCTGTTCAGTGGAGCCGATGGTAGAGGGGGACTGAAATCGATGGGGGAAAATTGATTGAACAGGTGAGGAGCCTGGTAGGGTTGATAAGTGTGGTTGTATGATGAAATTTGTTATGTTCATTAGTGGTCCGATTTCTTCCTGTAGTTGGCTGAAATCATTGTTTTTCTCCTTTGTTCTTCGATGATATGTTGCTCTGATTGATCTGAAATAGACTAAATGGGGTTGCTATTGATTGTTCTGGATGATTAATGGAAAGGGAAGTTGTTTGATATTCTTTCATTCTCTCTTTTCTTATGCTCTGTTTCGGCCAGGGAGCCTAAATAATTTATGATGTGATTCCTGGGAAGTTTTGATCTGATTCAATTGAATATGGCTGTGAAAAGTTATTTTCTGGGCTGTTATTGGATTATAACGTGTTAAGTTTGGTTTAAGCAATGGTTTAAACTTGAACTCAGTTTGGACTAATATAGGATTTCGGATGGGTATTCTGTTTCTCTGTGATGAATAAAAGGGGATTCTTATACATAAGATGAATCATTTAATTTTAATTAGGAAGGGAGTTTAAAAGTGGAACTATATTTTAAGTCATGGGTATAGTAATTGAGATGGAGAATTAATGATATATTGTATATGATATTTTATAGAATGTTGAAAACAAATTATGGTTTGTAGGAAAAAAAAAAGGGAACTTATTAATAATTTAATAAGATAGTTGTCGAACTTTTGGGGTTGTTGGTGTTTGATTGTGAGGTAAGAAAGAAATTAAGGATTGTAGGGGATGAAGAGGGCTTGAGAATTTAATTAGAGGTAAATGCAAAGAGGGGTTTAGATCCCTTTGTTTCAAATTGAGGATGATTAATATTATGTCAAAGACAAAGTAGAAAAGTTCAAAGGACTTAATGATTGAGGTTTTATTAAATTAAATAAGTTCATGAAGTGAGGTTTGATGTGTTAATACGAATATATGATTATTGGGAATTTCAATTATGCAGAGTGTTAACTGTTTCGATAAAGGAATATGATTAGAGATTTATGATTGTGAGGAATCTAATAATGGATATTTGAACAATTAGGACAATATAGATTGTGGGCAATTGTTATGAAGAGGGGATAAAAGTGGAATCAGGGATGGTGATTGATAAAGGGGAGTTGAGGATAATGAAAAGATGAAATTGGTTATATTAGCATGAAAGGTAAGCTTGTAGAAGTATTGTTATTTTAACTATAGAAGATTTGCTTTCTCTTTGGATCATATAATCATATTGAGTGTGGGTTATTCAGGAAATAGGTACGAGTAGAGGAAATTACTCGTGATAGGTCCAGTTTCAAAGGAAATTTCAATAGGGAATTATTGATGTTTGATTTTAAGATAGAAAGTTTAATGTATCTTGAAGTTAATGTTTAGATTAGTAGTAATAAGGTTCAATTGAATGTGATGTGTGAATTGATTATTCCTTAAGTTTGTTTGGTATGTTGGTGATGTGGAAGAAGAATTATGTATTGAATGGAGCTGGTCATAGTTATAAAGAAATGGGATGTTAAATGACTATGTTAGAATTGGCATGTGAATTGGTATTGGAATATTAGTAAAGTTTATGAATTTGAGTAATGCTAGAAACATGAAGATTTAGACTAATTAAGGTTGCTGAGTACTTGTAATATTAATTTACTATTTTAAGCTGATTTTAGTGTAGCATTAAGTGCTGAAGCTAGGAGGAACCTTTAAAGGTACCTTTATAAAGGATTAGGGAAATTAGTAATGAAATATCAAAGTTAATGGTCCTAGTTTCAAGAACCTATTCTGATTACTGTTTCGAAAATTTCTGTGAGTGTTTAGTGTAACGTAAGACTGGTGTAAACTCGATTCATTAACTAATTTTGGAGATTTATTTCATACTTGCAAAGAGAGGAGTTGAAGTTGGATTGATTAATAAGATATCAACGAATTATAAAAGTTAAAGTTTTATTTTGAGGAGGATCTGACTTAAGTAGCATATGCTTTAGGTCTTAAGGTATTAGTTGGGATGTAATTGAAGCTGATAATGATTAAATTGTAGATAATTACTATAAATGTGGAAGAAAAATATGATCATTGGAAATTTACTTTAAATCCCTTGAATTTAATTAGGTAAAGTAAGTTTTATATATGTTATTATATGAAATAAATTTGATTTAAAATAATTAAAGATGCATTGATGCTTGTGCTTGTATTGTTTGATACTTAAGTATATTCTGAATTGTTTTAGTCTCTATGTGTGCTTGTTGTTAATTGATTTTTGACATCTGTACATGTTTCTATCAATTGAATCCTTGGTATTATTTATTAGTAATATGAAAATTATATATATGTTAAGTAAATGAAAATCATTCTAAATGTTGATATTAAAGTGTATGAATATTTGGAAATGGAAGGAGCTAGTACTTAAAATTAACAAGGGAAGGGTAGTAATATAGGATCGTGAGAGACGCTAAATAATTATATATAAGCATAGGTGTTAATTTATTATTCATATGTAAATAGGTCTCGAGGATGGCGTAAGTTAAGGAGATCAGTGGAAAAGAAAGGAACAAGTATATGATTAAAGTTCCGGTATTCCAGGTAGCAGTTTATTTCAGTAACAATTAAATTGCATGTATTATTTTGTAATAACTGTTGCATTTAGCTGGTAAGTTGTTATTCCTCAGATGGAGTACTCTAGGCTTAGGTGATTAGCTACACCTTTGCGAGATTAGTTACGTTTTAGCCTTATGTGCTTTAACGAGAAACCCTGCAGGTAAAGCCTCCACTATAACGAATATATTGTTATTAGTGGTTGGCAGGTGCTTTTAGCACACAGATTAATAGGAGTAAGACTATCATCATTTGCACAGCTTTATGAAATATATACATGACAATGCTAGCATGATAAAGTATGTTAATGAAAGAAACTGCTATTGGGATTTCCAATCTCACCCCCTTCCCCAAACATTTCCAGTTTAGCAGGTTAAAAGAAGCTAGCGGGGGAGAGGAGTAGACGAAGAAATTAGGAGTAGAAATTGAAAAGTCAGAGGTAGTAAATATTTTTAATAAGATTATTTGTATATGTTGTAAAAGTAAAATTATTAAATTATTAATAGAGAGCCCAGGAAATAAAATTACTACAAATGTATTAAGGGAATTAAATTTCCTAAGAATTTCTAATTATGAATAGATAATTTAAAAGGGAAATGTATGTATTATCTTAATGTCGCTGCGTATTCTGGTAGAAGGGTTATCAACCGAGGTAACCCCAGCGTTTTAATATTGGAAAGGTAGAAACCCATCAATAGATACAGAGAACCCATGAATGGGTTTTCACTTCCCACACACTATCATCAAGGGGAGGAATTTATAAGGGAACATAAGTAGTTTAATTGTTTTATGCACCACTTGGTCTTATAAAAGTTTTAAATTCTGAGCTGTTCGAAAAGCCCATTCCAACCGACAGAAGGTTGGTTAAATATTTTAAAAAGAAAAAAAAAAGTTTTAAATTTTCCTTATTTTTGGGCTTCAAATATTTATAAAAGTGGTTATAATTCAATTAAATTACTATAATATAGTAGTAAAAGTCCAGGTGTTACAATATTTGTATAGAATCCCCTTAAACTTTAGTCTAATTGCATATAACATCATTGACATTTTAAAATTGAAAATTTACCTCCTTGAAGTTTTATTTTTTTAATACTAGACCCCTCCATTAGTTTTTATTATTATTATAATGTCTATCAAAGTAGGCACTTTATTTTCAGCATTTTCTTCTAATGTTAAGATAATATATTTGAAATAATTTTGTGATTTTTGCTATATATATTTATTTATTATTTATAGATTAAGATAACTTTTTTTAATAGAGAAACATAGAATAATAATATTTGAAAGTTTACACCAACCAAAAACATAAAAATAAAAGCTCCACCTCTAAACCAACAAAAATATAATTGCCAATATAATAAAAATATGGATAGTTAAATGTAAACATAATATTGAAATGGCTGTAATGATAATAGAATACTGGCAAAAATATTAAAAATATTGTAAAAATTTATCTTAATATTATAAGAAAATGTTAAAAGTAAAGTTCCTGCTTTGGTGGACATTATTAAAAAAAAATTAACGGAGGGGCCTAATATTAAAAAAATAAAAATTAAAGGAGGTAAAATTTAAATTTTAAATGGTTAGGGAGGTTATATGCAATTAGACTAAATTTCACGGGAGTTTTATGCAAATATAAACTTAAAAAGATGCCATATAGAATATGATAAGGTGTCTTATGTTAGTGTGACGTGGCAATTTCCGTCAAGAGATAACGGACAGTTAATGGTAGTAGGTCCATAACAAAAAAAAAAAGTTCAGATAGGTCAAATTTAAACTTTAAAATGTCGAAGGGCTATATGTAATTGCCTCAAAGTTCATGATTTTCCTTTTTTGAAATTTAGCCTATTATTAATATCAGTTGGCCCTTTTTCTTAAAAGAAGGAAAAAAAAAACCTTCCTGGGGGAAAAATTCACAGCGAACAAGAAGAGGAATCCTCTTTTTCCTACCCTCCATTCTCCTTCGCTCATTCCCGTTATTTGAGAGAGAATCCTCTTTTCACTGCCCACGCCTTCTTCCTCAACCTCACTCGCCCTTCTCATAACAATCAATCGCTTACTCGCCTTTCTGGTACACGTAACTTCACCTATCCTCTGCTCCTTTTTTTTTTACTGTAGTTTTGCTTCGTTGATTATATATATATATATATATGTGACTCAGGAAGAATATGCATCTATGACCTGTGGAAGCAGCAAATAATGTAGAGAGGTTAATCAAGACAAACTCCTGTGGGAGTGTGGGGTTGTTTATATAGAGGGATATAGGTAGGCGATTTGACAATAACTTTGCTTTGGTTCCAACTATGACGGGAATGCTGTGTAGTTTTGTTTTCATTTTGATATTTTCAAAGAAAGTCCATTGCATTTGGTTGATAGCGTAATCAAGTTCTTAAATTTGTGATTGAGTATAAATTTTTTTGCTTGTTTTGGATTAGCAGGAGCAAATGAGCCTTCTATGGAATTGCATGATAGACACAACCTCTATTCTTAGCTCTTTTACTGCAACATGATGTCATACTTTTTGTTGCTATCATCTTCATTCAAAGAAGAAGAACATGTTTTGTTCAAATTTGTCGGTCTGGGGGTGCAAACAATTAATAAATCCTTAATCTTGTCAGAACTATGAGACTTCATGCTTAGTGCTGCATCTGACCGCCTCGTCTCTATATCTTCACGATTCACAGTGAAGCCTTTTGGCTTGCTACATAAGCTCAATTGCTCTGTCTATGTAGTCCACAACCATTTTCATAGCCCTCGACCATCATATCAGATCTGCATTGCCAGCAATGAACTCCTTGATTTCTTTGACTTCATTGTTCAGCGATGCCTTACAGTCCAACAATCTCAGCAATTTCATGCCCAACTTCTTGTTACTGGTGCTCATCAGTCAGCCTTCTTGGCTGCCAAACTCATAGCTGTTTATGCATCTTTTGGGTTTGTAAAAGATGCTCAGAGAGTATTTGTTGCAATCCAAGTTGAGGATCTTGAAAATATGCTTTTGTGGAATTCAATTCTTAGAGCCAATGTCTCTCATGGATACTATGAATATGCACTTAAAATCTATGCTAAAATGCGAAAGCTTAGATTTTTGCCTGATGGGTTCACTTTTCCTCTGATAATAAGGGCTTGTTCAAATGTGATCAAGCCTAGTCTGTGCAAGATTGTCCATGGTCATGCTTTGGTAATGGGTTTCTGGAATCACCTTCATGTTGTGAATGAACTATTGAATATGTATGGGAAGCTTGGGCAAATGAATTATGCCTGCAAACTATTTGATAAAATGGTTGTCAAAAGCCAAGTTTCATGGAATACTATGGTTTCAGGTTACGCTTTGAACCATGATCCTCTTGGTGCTTGTAAAACCTTTAAGCAAATGGAGTTAGAAGGATTCCAACCTAATTCCGTGACATGGACATCTCTATTGTCAAGCCATGCTAGATGCGGCCTTTATGATGAAGCCTTGAAGTTGTTTAAGACATTGAATATTAGGGGAACTGAAATCAGTGCTGAAGCCCTAGCTGTAGTCTTATCTGTATGTGCTGATACGGCTTCAACTGACAGGGGCAAAGAACTGCATAGCTATATTGTAAAGGGTGGGTACGAAAATTATTTGTTTGTGAAAAATGCATTAATAGGCGCTTATGGGAAGCATATGCTTCTGGAAGACGCACATAAGCTATTTTCTGAAATAGCCAGCAAGAATATAGTAAGTTGGAATTCTTTGATATCATCATATGCTGAATGTGGATTATGTGATGAGGCATTGTCAGTATTTTTGCAGCTAGAGAAGTCAGATGGCCATCCTCCGGTTAGACCTAACGTCATAAGTTGGAGTGCGGTTATTGGTGGTTTTGCTTCCAAAGGGCATATTGAGGAATCCCTTGAGCTTTTTAGGAGAATGCAGCAGGCCAAAGTAGTGGCCAATTGTGTGACAATCTCCAGCATTTTATCAGTTTTTGCAGAGTTAGCAGCTCTAAACCTTGGCAGAGAAATCCATGGTTATGCGGTTAGAGCTCTGATGGATGACAATATTTTGGTGGTAAATGGCTTGATTAATATGTATATGAAGTGTGGGGGTTTCAAGGAAGGGCATTTGGTATTTGATAATATGAAGGGCAGAGACTTAATATCTTGGAATTCATTAATTGGTGGTTTTGGAATGCATGGGCTTGGAGAGAATGCATTAGGAACTTTTGATGAGATGATTAAGTCAGGAATAAAGCCAGACAATGTTACTTTTGTGGTTGTTCTTTCTGCATGCAGTCATGCAGGACTGGTCACTGAGGGCCGCAAGCTTTTTGACAGGATGGTTAAAGAATTTAAAATTGAACCTCTGATAGAGCACTATGCATGTATGGTCGATCTTCTTGGTCGTGCTGGACTTTTGCAAGAGGCAAGTGATATCATTAGAAGCATGCCGGTAGAGCCTAATGAGTGTATTTGGGGGGCTCTTCTTAATGCATGCAGAATGCACAAGGATATGGACATTGCAGAAGACACGGAATCGCATATTCTAAGTCTGAATTCAGAAGTAACTGGGAGTTTCATGCTACTTTCAAATATTTATGCTGCAAGTGGAAGATGGGAGGATTCTGCTAGGGTTAGGATCTCAGTGAAATCAAGGGGATTGAAGAAATTTCCTGGTCAGAGTTTGATTGAAGTGAAAAAGAAGGTTTATACATTCTCTGCAGGGAATGTCGTCCAATCAGGACTGGAAGAAGTGTTTGCAATGCTTAAGGAATTGGCTCTTCAAATGGAGAGAGAAATTTGTGAATCCAATCATACACTTAATCAACAATGCGTTTTTGATGAGGTGTCAAAGCTTTATGTTGTTGAAGATTGAGAGAGTAAATTATGCTTTAAGCTGTGGCTTTCTCTTGTGGCACAAACAGTTCACTTCAGAATTTGATGTTTTTGGAAAACACTAGCCCTGCTTAGTTCTATCCAAAGAAGAAAGCGGCTGTTTTTATTATTTACATGCAAAATGAAACGTCATGCTGAGAATTCCTAGGGCCAGAGGTTTGTTCAAGATTTTTTGAAGTGCATCTCTTTAACATTATGTTGTGAATTTTATGCCTCAGGTGCAAGGAAAACCAGACAGGGACGCTTTTGCCATGAAGACTATATATTGTCTGCTGAATTCTGGTACTTGGAGTTCTCAAAAGGTGAATGTTCTTTCTCTACTTTTTGGATTTTTATTTCTACAGTTGCTTGTATATAAGATTATTACCTTGTAGTCCTCTTAAAAGCCATATTCTGATTTGATAAAAGTATCTCCAGGTCTAGATCCATATTCAATTTTTCTGAGAAAAATGGAAATTAAACTTTATGGGTATGAGAATGAAGTGTGCATGAATTAGCTAGTTGTTGTACTTGTCATATGTCATCATGTGTCAATAACATGTTGCTGTAAGTGAAGACAATTGAGGTTTATTCTTTTCGATATTTTGTTAGTCAAGACAATTGTGGTTTATTCTTTTTATGAAGAAGTGATATGATTGGAACCTTATCAGCTCAAACTATAAAGATCTGAAGAAGTTTGCAATTCTACATGGGTTATGCCATAAGGTACTGAATTATAGACAGTAGAATTATAGTTTCTGGTATGGCTTGCATCGATTTCATTACCCCTGGAATCTGAAATCTGCACTTTTTTCATCAGAAATATTTTTGTTTATGAAGATGTTCGAATTTTATGATTTCGTTTGAATTACAGATTCATCAAACACTCTGTTTATGAGAGTGATGGGAAACAGATAAAGACTTGTAGAAAGGTTATTTAATTTTGGCTTTGGCGTTTGAATATGGTGGTCACTTTCCATTTGACTGCAGTAGCTCTCATAGATAGCTGTTATTGTTAGGGTGTTGGAGATATGTAGTATATTTCTCTGTCTTCATTATGTCAACAGCAACTCAATATTAACAAAGATTGGTTTGGACTTGATGGATGTGGAAGCATTAAAGAAGCTCAACAAGAATAACAAACTAGTTAAAGAAAGCCCTTCAGTTGGTGTTCTTCTATGGATGTACAAGAATTATCTTTTCTATTTCCAAACAGTATTGTGAAGTATAATAATGATAACCTATTTTTTAAACATTTTTTGTTCTTAGTTGGTGTTTGAGTTTCTGTGGTTCTGAATCTGCAGGATGCTGAAGCTTATTCTCATATACTAAATGTCGTTGCTCCTGAGTACACAAATCCTTCAACATTTGCTGTCAAAAATCCTTTTGAAAGAGCCAAGTTCGTTCTTGAGCCTGCGGAGAAGATGGGCTGCAAGCGGTACTTGACTGCAAAAGATTTAGTTGAAGGTTGCCAAAACCTTAACCTTGTTTCGTTGCACATTTTCCAGAATAGGTGAGAATCTTCTAGCCAAAAACCAATATGGTATACATAACTATTCGTCTAAGTTTCATATTTAGTCTGACATTGATCGTTCTAGATGATGTACAATCTGTGCCATAGGATAAGTGTTGGCCTTTCAGTTTTTGTTCTTGACAACATTCTTGCATTAGTTTTTTCATGGTATGAAAGCTTGGATAGAGAAGAATAGGATTTCCGCTGTTTCTTGATACAAAGGTTTTCATTGGCCGAGAAGTTCTGCTTTATCAATTCTTATTATGGAAGCATTTCTATCCGAAACACTTCAGCATTTTGACCTCTGAGAAGCTCTTATACCACATTGAGGTGGTTTATTCTCAAAATAAAGCTGTAAGCTTTAAGCTTTATTTTCATGATGTGATGCATTATGTTTCTTTTTAAAACCCCTTTCTGCAATTGTCACACCTGCTTATACCGCATGGAGATAATTCCTAGAATTTTGGCTTTTCATCTGGTGTAACAACATGCATCTGAAGAGGTGATGTCCTTTTGTAGTTGATGCAAGCAATTTTCAGTAAATCATGAGATTTAAAGTTTTGTTAGAGGCCTAAACGTTTTTGAACTGGTAGATAATTTCTTTTGGAATAAACTGGTAGAAATTTTTCAATAGTGAGAGGGGTATCAACAAAAAAAATGTTGCAAATATGCTATTTAGAATGAATATGTAAAAAGGAGTCTAACTGTATCTTTGAATAAGTGAGTCGATATCTTATTGCTTTTTTTTTTTGGTACCCAGTTTAAGTAATCCTATTTTTTTCTTCTCTGATTTTAGCGCCATCTAGTGCTAGGATTGATTTCTCATATTATTAAGGTAAATTCACGTGCGTAGATGGAGATTTACTTCATGTGGTTTATAATTGTACAAGCTTTTGTCGTATTATATGATTAATTATGGAACATTGTTGTAAAGTAAGCTTATCAAATGTAACAGCCCTAACCCTTATCTTAAATATCTAAATCCAAATTTTAAACTTGTACCCTTAAAAATTCTTAATAAAGCCTCTTCACTTATTAATGTGGTAAATGTGAATCTAAATTTGGATTCCAAGAGTTAAATTAATTTAACGAGATTTTTCCAACATAAAATATAACTTTTCATCCAGATATCAAATAAATGAAATATTCTAATATAAATATGCATTTAACATGGAAGTTTGCTCGTTCTTACTGAGCGAAGAAATATTTCAACAGCTATTCTATAATGAGAATGAGTAATGCAGAAGGATATGCTGCTCTTTATTCTATAAAAAATGAACCTATTGACCACATCCCACATTGGATTAGTCAGTTGTCAAAAGCGCTGGATACCGGGGAATCAACACTAAAAAAAAAAAGAACCTATTGGAAGTGGAAAGAATGACTGCTGCAAAATTGTGACTTGGAACAGAGTGTGCCTCCGAGGGAACTAGGGCTTGTTTCGATATGCTTATCATAAGCACTGTCATAATTGGGACTAAACTTGTCATTTCAAATAAGCTTATGGTGTAATAGACTCCATTTTGTAAGTTGTCAGGTAGCACAATTTGTAAGGGTGAACAAAGTTGCAGCACCTTTGAGATCATGATCTTGTTGAATGCAGTCAGCCTCGGCTTTTATTATGGCATTATCTACCTTAAACAAAACCCTTCCATCACTGCATATTTCATAAACAAACTCGTTAATGACAAATGAAATGGCTGCCATTGACAAGTAAAATAATATCATTAACAAGTTATGAGACTTGTAGATATTATTCGTTTTATATATGACCTTAATGTTATTTTCCTTTTCTTTTGTGTGAAACTCTCCTTTGGACTACTATATCATGATACAGTAACTTGAAAAATTACATATAAACATGTCTACATATAATTTCTATGGTCAATCTTCGCTAGCAAATCAATGAAAGAATGTCTGCCAAGAGCTTTTTGTATGAAAGTTTCATATCGCATATCACTTGACAAGTATAGTAAGTAAATAAACAAAATAACACACCTGTGATCCGCTAATTCTTGAGGTTCAAAACCGATTTCATTCCTTTCATGATCGTAAGGATTAATGTCAAGCATAGACGTCGACAAAGACTTTTGATCATTATATAACTCGTGATCACCCAAATAATCACCACTTATATCATCATTCTTGGTCTTTTGTAACAACAATGACGAAAAAGACTTGGAATCCTGCGCAGAAGCCCAACAATAACTAACATCATCTTGCAAAGGAACATCATTATTGTTATTCTTCTGATGTTCTTGCGGATGATCATGTACCATCATGTATGGTGCCTCTGGTTGACTTTGAAGGTATTGATAATGATGGGTAGGAGTGGGTACTACCGGTGGTGCAATGTTTGGGTCATTATAAAGATTCAAATTTTGTTGATGTGATCTAAAAACAGCAAGTTGTTGAAGAATAAGATTGAGTTCGGCCTCATAAAATTTGATCTGTGCTTGAAGCTCTTGAATGTATCTGTAACACCCTCCAACGGGGTCATTAGCACGCATGTCAGATTCATAAATGATGGATCGCATGGCTTCATCCTTACTGTGTTGATCGAGATGTTTGATAATTTTGGTGATCTTCTTGACCCCAAATAATTTATGTGCATTGAGAAATTGGCGCTGCCTATCAGGTGGAAAATAGGGAGCAAGAATGCAATCAGGTGCACATTTTTTACGGTGATACTTACAAGCAGCACAAGCCTGGTTATTGTTAACATTAATGTTGTTAGTGTTCCTATGGTGGGAGACATTCATGGCAATGGAGGGAATTAAGGGGGCAATGATAAAGGGAAGAGAAAGCGTCTCCGCCGGGGAAGGATGGAAACAAGGAAGCAGGGGTGTCACTTTGGAGGGTAAGAGAGATTTCCTAAAATTTCTAGGCTTTGTTGTAACAAAATAAGTTAGTTAGGGTTTGTGGGAATGAGAGATTGAGAGACATTTAAGGATGATGTGAGAGAGATTGTAATGTTTAATATTTTGAAAATATATATATATGTAAACTGATTATTTATCTGTGCTTGATTGTGTAGTTATAAATAGTATCTTCTTTTTTTGTCACTTGTTTTTGAAATTGACCAAAATTTTGATATGGTTGTTTAAAATATTTACATTTATAATTTTAAAAAAAAATTTAGATTATCCCACATCTTTTATCAAAAAATCTGTGGTATAATCATTTTACCTCTACAACAGAAAGCGGTAATTTAGGAAAATTTGTTGTTATCCAAACTGGTTTCAAATATGAGGACTGGAGATGTTCCAAAATGGTTTCAAGGAGATAATTTAACATGTTATTTTTTGTCATTAGATTGTAACGGTTGCTATAATTAACTAATTTAGTTGGCTTTTTAACATACATATTTTGGTCAACTCTCTTATATTATAATATTAAAATGATTCATGATACGATACTTTATTTTTTTATTAAGATGTCAAATTTTTTGTTACAGTAATTATACTAATTTTTAATGATATATCTGTATTTTCAAATATGTTCGGTTAGTAGGAAAAATTCCAGAAAATATAGAGATATATATATATATATATATATTTATATATCAACTGATCATTTATTTGTGATTGATATGTACTTATAAATAATATTTTCTTTTTTTTGCTCACTTGTTTTTAAAATGTGCTGAAATTTTGTTAAAGTTAGTTAAAGTATTTATATTTATAATTTTTTAAACTATTTTATCTAACGTAATACATCGTCTAACTAGAATTTTCTCCCCGTACCAGAAATATATTAATATTCTAATTAATGAAAATTTCTAATGATTAATTTTATTTTGAAAAGTTGAAATATTGTTTGTTGACTTATTAATATTCGAATTAATAAAATCTCATAATAACAAATTGTATTAAAATAAGATGATAAAAACCTAATGTGAACATTTCTATCGGCGAGGGGATTAGTCATTGCTATCGGCGGTAGATACCCTGAATTTAATAAAAAAATTATTTTAAATATGAACATTATATAATTATTGTTTTTTAAAATGTATTATAAATTTGATAAATATAACAAATTAAGGTATGCATCTCAACCATTTAACCTACTTTATCGGTTATATATTGAATTACATATGAGTTTGTGTTTATTAAATAAATACTTATTGGAAAATAATAACTATTTTCATCAAGAGGTGAGGGGAATCTGGCCGGTTGTATTTGTATATGGATCAACGGGTGGGTGTTAAAAGGTTTCATAAAAGAAGTTTATTATTAATAGTATGATACACAAGTATTTTAAGGGGGTCTATTTACCTCTATTTACCTCTATTTAGATTATCCCACATCATTTTATTAAAAAATCTATGTGGTATAATCATTTTATCTCTAAATTTGACAGCAGTAATTTCGAAAAGTTTGTTGGATCATAATTTTTTTTAATAATAGTTTTTTTTATCTAATACTTAAAAATATCTGTTTGAATATGTCCAATATTCCAAATTATTTTGTAGTTCAATTATACCTTTAAAATAATTTTTTTTGGAGCACTTTTAACCTCATTGTTAATTTCTAACAGGTTAAGTAAAAGTAATTATCTTTGAAAATAATTAGAGATCATGGTTAAAAACATGGAAGATAAGTATAGAAAATATTAAAGTTGACTTTAAAATTTTAAAATTGGTTATCCAAAGTGATAAAGATCAGTTCTAAAAAATATTTTAGGATGGTGAATAAAGATTAACTCATGTTCAAAATATCAAATTTAAAATTGAGAATGATATTTTCATAAATTTTATTAGGGTCATCTGTTTTAATTTTGATTTGATTGTAATCAATTAGGGGAATGATAGAAAAATATACCTTTTAAATTTTAAAATCTTCGATAGGTCATTCACAGTTATTAATATCCATATCCAACTAGTTAATACCGTTACTTAATTAGTTAAAATCTCCCTTATGTGATTTTAAAATTCAAAATAATATTTTTATGTCATTTTTCCAATTAATCATCATTACTTTTTATTTGCATTTGTTTTAAAATTATAGAAAGATAAAGTATACTTTTTGTCCTATATATTTGCATCAAATTTTCTTTTGGTCCATTAATTTAGAAAAGTGCACTTTTGATTTTTTTTTAACACCATTAGTTTCATTTAACGGAAAATACTGGCTTAACAAATTTAAACATGATTTTGAAATTAAAATTCTCACAAAGTATGTTTAGATTTCAATTATTTGGCATAACCATTCTTATATTTTAAAATTTAGTCATTTTTTATCAACATTTAGTTATAGTGTTAGACTTTAAGTCAGTATTTTCCGTTGAATGAAACTAATAGTTTAAGCAAAAAAGGATTAAAAGTGCACTTTTCAAATTTAAGAGAACAAAAGGAAGATACAAATATAAATAACCAAAAGTATATTTTAACCATTATAGGATGTTATAGTATTTTATTCCTAAGGTTAAATTTGGGCTTATAAATGTGTTGGATTTCTCTTATAATCGTTTTCTTTATTATCTTTTCATAATATTGTATCCATCGTTGGATAAAAAATATGAATGGTTGACATGTATTACTTTATTAAACTATTGCTTAAATATTTTATTCATTAATTTTTCAATAATATAAGTGTAAACAATTCAGATCCAAATTTAACAGGTTGAAATTACTTATTTTTATGTTAAAAATATTATAATAATATTTTATAATACATAATATCTGGACCATTCACTTTTAAATCTAAGAGTGAAAGAAGATTATGAGAAGAAATTGAGAAAGAGGATTATGATGGGATCCTATTCACTTATAAATAGCACCTCAACCATGAATGAATAATAATTTTTTTCTCTGTCCTTCTAATTGTCCTACCTCCTCTGATTATTAATGGTTACTTAACATTTCATATTAATTAACTTACTCTTATATTAATGATAATACACTTCTTTTTAAGGAAGTCAGATTTATTGGTACAATAAATACACTTTTAATGATATATGTGTATTTTCAGGGTGAGGGATCTCTCCATTGAGAAGTCTCTCCATTTCCCCTCTATTTAGTTACAACAGTGTCTATTTACTCTTCATTGAGAAGTCCTCTATTTTCCTCTCCATTTTGATCCAACGATATCTCTCCATTTCTTTAATGTAGAGGCCCCTCACTTGTATTTTCACATGCGTTGGGTATCATAAAGTATTTTGTGATTTAACTGGTAATTTAAAATATCTATTCAAATGCGTCACTTACTCTGACTTATTTTGAAGTTCAGTTTTACCTTTAAAATATTTTTTTGGAGCGCTTTTATTTTAACCTCATTCATTGTCAATTTCCAAAAAGTTAAGTAAAGATATTTATCTTTAAAAATAATTAGAAATCATGGTTAAAAATAAAGAAGATAAGTATAGAGAATATTTAAGATGACTTTCAAAATTATAAAATTGATTATCAAAAGTGTTAAAGATCAGTATTAAAAAAATATTTCAGCATGCCGAATATAAATTAACTTAGGTTTAAGGGTTAATATAACTTTTGGTCCCTGAACTTTCACTCAATTTTGGTTTTGATCCCTGAACTTTAAAATTTTTTGTTTTGGTCCCTGAACTTTCGGTCAATTTTGGTTTTGGTCCCTGAACTTTGAAAGTTTTGCTTTTGGTTCCTGAACTTTGGGTCAATTTTGGTCTTGGTCCCTGAACTTTCAGCAATTTTGCTTTTGGTCCCTCAACTTTATTTTTTTTTTTGAAGTTTTTTTTAAACTGAGGGACCAAAACCAAAACTTTCAAAGTTCAGGGACCAAGACCAAAATTGACCCAAAGTTCAGGGACCAAAACCAAAACTTTCAAAGTTCAGGGACCAAAACCAAAAATGACCGAAAGTTCAAGGACCAAAACCAAAAATTTTAAAGTTCAGGGACCAAAACCAAAATTGAGTGAAAGTTCAGGGACCAAAAATTATATTAACCCTAGGTTTAAAATACCAAATCCAAAATTAAGAATGATATTTTCATAAATTCTATTAGATAATAATTATGGGGAGCTTCAGTAGCTTTTTCACAGCGAAAAGCAGGTTTCATGCAATTTTTGGACGTTTGACATAGTGTTTGTGAAATTAGGCTGATAGACCCAAAGCACCTATGCAGCTCTATAGTTGCTTGATAGATGATGCAGAGACTGGAAATATGGAACAAAAATAAGAGAAAGTGGCTCCAAAAAAAAAAAAAAAACACCATGGAGAAGGGAGCAGGAAAAACTCTCTTGATAAAAAAATTACTTCACAGCGATTTATAAATAAGATTATATGAGTATTTTTACATTATTTTAATGATAAATTATTATTTTTATCGTTTTAATTTTAATATTTCTCTTTAAATTGTCACAATACATACAAGTTCAAACTTGCTTTTCAAAATAAATCTTCAAACAAGTTTAGTTTGAGAAAAACCTCACCTGTAATTGTCAATCTAAACATAAATACCATTACATAATAATTAGATTACATCCAATCTTATGTTTACAAAAGTCAAATACAAAAAAGGCAACTTTACCGCTGCTTTCCAAATAGACCCATGGACAACTCATCGAGAAGATTCGTGATGGGTGGAAAAGAGATCATGAAGAGATATCATCCCAAATAAGCAAATCAATAGCAATGAAAACTCCTTCCTTCAAGATTGGAGAACATGGGTTAATCTTCTCCGTTTCTTTCCCTCCCATACTGTGCAACTTTATTTCATTTTTATTATCTTTAAGACATTAGATAAGAAGTTTCACCCAAAACAGTGGGACAGTTAAAAAGAAGAAATATCGATATTCAATAATAATAAAAAAAAAAGTAGACTTGTGTGGAGTTACATAAGGAAATTTGAGTTCCCATCTCCTCCACATCTCCTGCAACCTATTCCTCACCTTCTGATTTTCCATTCAGAAAAGCAATATTCTTCTTTTTGGTCTGAGTTCAGAACAGCAATATTCAGATATTAATGATAGAGAGCTCTAATTAAAAACAAAAGCAATATCTCAGTTTAATTATGAACCTAATTAAAAAGAAAACTAAAAATTAATTAATTTCATTTCCAGCTTCAAACTAATCCACCCTAAACCACAAATGGAGGCAAATATAGTTGAGTAACACGCTTGAATGACATAATGGATGAATACAGTTGCATTCTTCCAAGTTCGGGAAGGGATATGCTGTGAGGTCCCCTTAGCCTACGCTTAACTTAGCCATCTTCATTGACATTTCATCTCATCTTCAGAAAACTAACCTACAGCCTTGATGTTGATAAAGGGAGAAAACTATCAACCCATTGAGAATAAGTCTAATAATGCAAACTTCCATACACATAATGATTGACAAGAACTTATGGCTCAGATTTAACAAGTTCTTCCACAGACTTTCGGTAACTGGCAATCAAGTCTCTGCATGTCAAACCAAAGAAAGAGGGGCATATGTTTAGCATAAAGAATCTTAAGCAGACAAAAATGTAAGAAACAAGTACCACAACAGCTAACCTTCGCTGATTTAGCATTTGCTCACTTTCCTCTACCTTCTTCTTCTGTCCGTCAACTGTCTGGGTTAAGATCCAGAAAGTCCTAATTTTAGACCAAGAATACTTCCACTGACCTCAAAATAGTAGTTGAAGATTTTACCTTTTATTGTTCATTAACAGTCAATTTAGACAAGAAATCCCCCCTTCATTTTTCAGATTCAATATGGAATCTGCTCATTGTGGCCTTTAAGCAGGGTGATAAAACAAAAAATGGAAGGGGGAATCTCAAACCCCATGATCTATGCAGCATTAAACTACTACAAATTATTCCACAGAAAGATGAGCAACCGTCTCTAGACAATTATGACATTGTTTATTTTTGTTTTATAAGTTCACGGACTCAAATAATACTCATTTTTCCTTCACAGTATACACAAAAAGAAGGAGGGCAAAAGTGGAAGAAATATGATAGGTTCATAACCAAGGTACTTCCTCTATTTTTTAATATAGATCTAGTTGGCCTTTTTTTTTTCAGAGATTAAGGAAGCTAAATAAATCGCTTAATCATAACATATTTTACGTAAATTATATTATATGTTAATTTATAAGTCAAATATTATTTTATTATCAGAAAAAACTTAGGAAAATTAATTTATATTTTTCAAAAAAAAAAGTCAATTAGACGGATTGGGAAAAAGAAAAGAGATTTGAAAGAAGAAAGGTCAATTACCATTGCCTTGGTGCTAAGGGAGCCTGAAATTGAGTTTAACAACTGCTGGCACCTCTCAAAATGGTTGCTCAATTCATTAATCTTTCATTAGTTTCACAGGGGAAAAAAAAATGTCATTAGTATTATAATCCAAAGTAAAACCCAATGACATGTATTGAAAATAACAAAATCAAGAGGAAAAGAAGGAAGAAATCATACCAGCGCATCTGATTGTTGATCCCTACTTCCATGTTCAACCACCTCAGCCAAATTCTCCACCAACTATGCACAAAACAAAGAAACCCCATCATTCATTCAAACAATTCAAACATAAATTCGAATGAAAGAAATGAAATTGAAATTAGGGAGATTAGGGTTTTGGGCGGCTAACATGCAAAAGATGAAAGTGTGAAGCTAAGGACTGATGGGGATTCTGTTGTTGCTGGGGTTGTTGTTGTTGTTGTTGTTGTATCAGCGGTTGTTGTTGTTGCTGGAGAAGACGGTGTTGTTGTTGTTGTTGTTGATAGAGATTTTGGTGTGGGGATTGGAATTGAGATTGGGAGGCTTGTTGGGGTTGAAAGGATTGTTGTTGAGGGAGAAAGAGAGGGTCTTGATTGGATTGAGAGAGGTTGGTGTTATGAGTTGGGATCATTGTCCAGTTTCCTCCTCCACTGTAATCCATTTTTGCCTTCTTCCTTTCTCAAGCTGCGAAGCGAAGTGGAGCGAAAACGATGGAGTTTCTTTCTCTATCTTTGGTGACAAGAGAATGAGGCGAGATCGTCAGGTCCATTTATGAATGTTCAATTTATATAGTTATTTCACTTATTTGAGTTTTTTTTTTTTTTAAAAAAAAAAATCTAATTCTAATTCTTGTCAATTTTTTTTTTTTAAAATTGTCCATATTAATGTTGCTTCAATAATAATCTAATCAAGCAAGAGATTGAGAGGGAATAAGAGAAGATGATTGTGGTGTTTTAAAAAAAAACACATCATATTAATTAACAAAAGTAACATATATAATCTAATCAAATTAGTTAAATATCTTAGTGATAATTAATTACAGGTATCGTGTAAGGGCCTTAATTAAGATGAGGTCCCACGAAATCACCTAATTAATATGAGGTCCCACGAAGTTGTTATTGTAGGTCAAAAAGTTGTTATCACAAGGTCACAAGTTGTTACAAACCAAGAGTGATTTTCAGGCCATAAGTTGTTACGGCAGGCCAAAAAATTGTTATTGAAGGCCAAAAAGTTGTTAATGAAGGCTTAGCTACTAACTACTTTTTGGCCTACAATAACAACTTTCTGGCCTGCCATAAAAACTTTCTGGTAGGGACCTCAGATTAATTAGGTGATTTCATGGGATCTTATCTTAATTAAGTCCCTTACACGGGACCTGTAATTAATTACCCCAATATGTTATATATTTAGGATTAGGTCAATACTTTCTAAAACGATAGTTTTCTTTGGTTATAGATAAAATAATGTATTTGTTCTTAAATATAAGACTTAGTTGAACTTTTTTAGAAGATAATAAGGTAGCTAAATGAACCATTTAATTTTTGTGTATTATTATATCATATGCTGGCTTATAAATGAAATGGAAAGTGAAGGGCCCTTCGTCTTCGTAGCGTTTTCGCCTTCAAGCAATAGTTTTCTGACAACCCTCCCCTTTAGCTTTGGCCGAATGAGAGGCCTTCTGGCGTGGGTTCCTATAATTTTTAGGGTTAGAGTTTTTTATTTCATCTGTTATGGTGTTAGTCTTTTTGATATGTATGGATACATTCAAGGGCTAGAGTGTCATATCAATCGCGATGGATCACGAATATGCTGTGGATCACCAGGTATGTGATTGTCTGTACTTCTAATGGCTCATTATCTCTTTGCATCGGTTGCAGCCTAGTATGTTATTCTCCTCCACTTGCTTAGATCTGGTTTGACTTGCTTAGATCTGGTTTGTCGAGAGAATGATCCTTTTTCTTTGTATAGATCTTATGATTTTGGTTGAGGAAAGATCAATGTTGGTTAAAGACTATCTAGGCATAGAGGTCATCTTTGTTTGCAGTAATGTTTCTCCCACTACGACAAAAGATGAATCCGGTTTATCACGTCATTTGTAATATGACTATTCACAAGCAAACATATAATGTTTGACGTAAAGATTTTAATGTGATTGGCTACTTTAAAACAATTTGCTGTTAGATAAGTTTATTTTTTTAACGTGCAAAGTTAATGAGCCATAGAAAATAGGATATAAATTATTTTTATCTTCCATTTAATTTTTTTATGGAGTATGATCCATTAAAATCTCCTGGTAAGACATCATATGTCTCCTTGTATTTAGTCAGACCATGAGTGACATTACGAACCTGGCTCCCATAAGAATTTCTGAAAATCATTTTTCTTAGTACAGATTATTGCAAATTTTACTTTATAAATGTTTAGTTGGAACCTTCCATTAAATTTTCACACACAAACTTAGAACCAATTTTTTTTCTTTCAAAAAATAGAAGAATATTCGAAAAACTATGCTAAAACGATGATGGGTGTGGTTGTTTTAAGTAAAACGACGTCGTGAGCTGCCGCAGCTGCATTCTCCCGACAAGTGCAAACCTTATTTCTCGCTCCCACGGCCACGAAGAAGGAACTATCGCCTTCCTTCCTCATCGACCCTTACTATTCTTACTTTCATTACCACCAATCTTCAATCTTCAATCTTCTCGATAAATCTCTTTTTTTTTTTTTAGCGGCTTCCAGGTTCGATTTTCAATTCCCATTTTTCTGCACTTTTTCGTGTTCAATTTGGTATACGTTTCTTGCTTCTGAATTTCGAAACTGGAAATTTCTGTATAAATTGCCCACCTTATCTTCCTTTATTTGTCTGGAATGAAAGGAAATGAAGAGAATGCATTATTTCTTTGAGAGTTCAATCAAGGGAGGCGTATGCATTGGGGAAATTTTTGTTTTTTGTTAGTTAGTTAGTTTGTTTTGCTTTTTCATCTAGGCTTCGGGCTGTTCAGTGAAGTTTTCATTTAGGATTATTTTAAGCTGCTCGATTTTTTACTTAATTTCAAATTATATGTAAAAGCTTCATTCATAGGATTTTTGCAAAATTAGAGACATGCTATTGGCAGATTTATGAGGGGCTATTGAAGTTTTCTGACTCTCTTCTTCCTTCATGTTATCCATGAGTTTGGCATGTTCTCAATATATTGAACCTTATTAGGCTAATGCTTATCCAAGGTGACAAGGTCAATCATCACTGTTAAAACAAAAAATGAGTCTAATGAGAATGGGATTCCTCTCTTTGCGAAATTTCTCAGGAGAAGTGAGACAAGTGGAATGTTTTTATATCCTAGAAGTGTGGGAATGACATAAATTATATCTGAAACTGTCTCTGACCTATATGCCATACCAATTAGCTTGGTTCACGAGATGTTTTGAGCTTTTTAAGTTGCGATGATAAGGCACCATTGGGTATAATCTTTTTCACCAAGTGGATTTTAATAGTATGGGTGGATGTCATGGCTCATTGAATGTAGTCTCAAGATTCTAAGGAAGATAAGGGCATATGTTCCAGATTGCTCGAGGTCCTGGTATTTGGAAATAACAATGTGAAAAAGGTTCATACTTCACTGCAGTCTTTCAACTGTACCTTCTCATGTATAGTTGATGTTCATCACCTGCGGAAACAGATGTTCGCTTGAGACAAACTAGGTCATAAATTTCCTGGAGTAATATGTGGCAAGAACCTATGTGTTCAAGCCCATGATCCTCCTGTTAATTATTCGCTTTGGAAGTAGAAAGCAAATTGTAAATATTCTGTGCCCTTCCTATTACATGGATATTTTCAATGTTCATTCATACGATTCGATGCAATGGAAATGATTCAACTTAGAGGTTACCCATTTATTTAACTCTTCGTAATTTGAAAGCACCTGATCTATAAGCATAGTTGGCAGAAAACTAAAAGATAGCTCTTCAATGAATTTCTTTTGGTTTGGGTCCCCTTTTCTTTTGATCAATGTGCAAAAACTCAAATGGAGTGGCTGTAGATTATTTAGTAAGAACATATCCCTTAGAAAGCTCCATAATACTCCAATTGGTCTATATTACATCATGATTTACTTTTTCTTTCTTATTAAATTCTTGAGCACTTTTTAGCCCAAGAAAATCATGCATTTATTGCTTCTAATTCGAAATTAATTAGACTTACAGTTTTAGTGAGCCACATGATTTCTTGGTATCTAGGGGGGATGCAAAATCATCTCTTGTTTCCTTTACCGAAATATGATAATCATGGGCAATTGCTATATTTTGAGGGTTGAATAATAAATCAATAATTTTAGAGGATTTCTTTGGTTAATTTGTATTCCTATACTCTACACATACGACTTAACTGCGTTTTGTTTTTCAAACTGAGCTTATTTAGAATGTTACAACAATTTATGCATTTGAGGGATATTGCAGTGCTATTTGATTGTTGATGCTGCTAGTTGTTGGAAATCTTGATGGTTATGTTGCATTCAAATGTTTTGGATGTTGGCATTTGTTTTATGGGTCTCTTTTGACATCGCAGGTAGTCTTAGAGGTATGGCAGTAAAACCAACAGTTGCATTGAGGGCAATACTTGTGGGAGGCATAGCAGCTTTTGCGAAAGTAGCCGGGGCGATGAAGGCTGCAGGTGGAGTTAAGATGGGTGCAGCCGCGGCTGCCATGACTGCAGCAGCAACTGCAGCTATGACAGGGTCAAAACAGGACCAGAAAGATGCTTCTCAAAGCACTCCCAAATGATATCTACAATTTTATATCTTTTATGGGAAGACCTGATGTTTTGTGCATTGGAAACATTATGTAGCTTAGTTGCTAATTCCCAGTGTTTCATGGGAACAGAGAGATGTTGTATTATATTTTCAATTGTGGTCTTTGTGGGTAGTGATGTAATAAGCGCTTGGAGGGACCTTGTTTTCTTGGCATAAGAAATTTAGGGTTTGGCTGTTTTCAATTTATAAACAGCTGAGAGTAGTAATGGCAGCAGGAGATCTTATTTTCAAATCTCTGCTACGTGATGTATGAAAAAGATTTTAAGTATTTAAAAAAACTCTATTTTATAAGTTGTCAAGTAGGATAATTTGTGAGGGTGAACGAAGTTGCTGCAAATTTAAGATCACGTTCATGATATTGTTGAATAAATGCAATCAGCCTATGCTCTTATAGTTTTATTACAGTATACTCTACCTTAAACAAAACCCTTCCATCACTGCATATTTCAGAAACAAACTCATAATTTGTTAATGACAAGTGAAAAGTTCACGATTGACAAGTAAAATAGTATGATTGACAAGTTATGAGACTTGTTGGACATCATTTGCCTTATGTGGAATCTTAATGTTGAATATCATTTGTTTTATGTCAGATCTTAGTGCGATTCTCACTTGTTCTTTTTAATTTTTTTTAGCACCATTAGTCACAATATGTTTATATTGTTAGCATTTTTAGTGCATGTATCAAATTAAAATTTGGAGAAACCATACACCTCAAGAATGGTGGTTTCCCTATTTATTTTTAATGTACTCAATTTTAGATTTTTGATACTTGTTTTGTGTAACTTTCTTTAAATGAATATGCAGGTACAACATTATCATTCACTAATTCTAAAAAAACCACAACTGAATTGTTACAACAACTCGTGTTACAAATTGGTGTCATATAGAAATAAATAGTATATATTATCGATCAACTCTATGAAAAAGCATAACTAGTTTAGTATTTTAATTCGGCTACAATATCATATATCATGATACATAATAACTTGAAAAATTCCTTATAAACATGTATGCATATAATATGTATGGCCAATCTCCATTGAGAGTAATTGAAGTAGCAAAACACTGAAAAACTTTATCGTATCAACTATAAAAAATTAGATAAGGACACATTATTTTAGGTATGCCAACAACTGAAGAATAAGATGGTAGGACAGTTTCAGATCACACATTAATCAGTGAGAATGGTAAACATACAAAACAACACACCTGTGATTCGTTAGTTCTTGAGGTTCAATACCAATCCTTCGATCCTTTCATGATCATTATGATTAATGTCAAGCGTTGACAACGGAGACGTTTGATCATTATATAACTCGTGATCACCCAAATAATCACCATTATATCATCATTCTTGTTTTGTAACAACTAAGACTTAACATTAACTCATATCATCTTGCAAAGAAACATCACTATTATTATTCTTCTTCTGATGTTATTGCTGATAATAATGAATTATCATGTACAGTAACTCATGTTAATTATAAAGGTGTTAATGATGATGGGTTGGGGTGGGAACTATGGGGCAAATATTAGGGCTACAATAATGATTCAAATTTACATGATGTGATAAAAAAATAATTATTTGTTGAAGAACGAGATTGGATTTGGTCGGGTGAAATTTGATGAGTCTCCTAGATATATTTGTAACACCCTCTAACAGAGTAATTAACTCACATGTCCGATTGTTAAATGATGAATTGTATGGTTCGGTCCTTATTGGGAGTACGAGATATTTGATAATTTTGGTTGGAAACACTTTGAACAAAAATTCAGAAAACTATTAAATATGTACAAGGAAAAAAAAAGAAAGAAAGAAACATGCATCTTAGTTATTTTTAGTTTTACGTTTTTTTAACAAGGTTAGTCCCTATAATTTTATTTTGTTAGTATCAGCAACCCAGTATAGAAGCTAATTGTACTAAACATGTGTATCAATTTAAATATTGTTGCAAACTGTGTATCTATTCTCTCAAGATATACAATGCAATTCCTAACAATTTTTTTTTTTTTATTTTGAGTATTTTTTTCTTTTAATGAATATATAGGCAGAAGCTTCACTAATTCTAAATAAAAACCCCCCAAACCAATTGCTACAACAATTCAGGTAAATAATTAAGTTGTTTTGTAAAGAAAAGCTTTACTAATTTCATTATCTTATGGGTTAAAGGTCATATTTTCCGCAGAAGTATGCACGATGGATCATATCTGCACCAAAAGTATTTTTTGGTCCAATTTTGCCCCAGAAGTGTGTAAAGTGGATCATATTCGTCCTTTACAGTTAAAATACTAACGTCAACGTCAACTATTTAACGGTCAATATGAGTTTTTTAACGGTAAATGGCGAATATAATACATTTTACACACTTCCGGGGCAAAATTGGACAAAAAAAAACTTCTGGGGCAGATGTGATCCACCGTGCATACTTCGTGGGCAAATATGATATTTAACCCTTATTTTATCCATGATGGTGATCTACCATTATTTTTACATATTTATACCACCTGACTAAAAGAAAATGGGGAGTGGTTAAGGATGGACTGGGATGGCATGTCTTTACATTCCACCAAGTGGCATTACAAAATGTTAACATTTGTTTTATTTTGAATGAAAACCAATTGGCATACTGAAATGTTTCAAGCTATTCCCTCATTACAAAATATAACACAAAGTTGAACTTTTTTTTTAGCTATTAAGAAAGCTAAATAAGTTATTTCGAAACTGATTTATCTAAGTTTTTTCTCCAAAATAATTTGTTTAACTTATAAACTAATATATAATCTAATAATAAATAATATATGTTATGATTAAGTAACTTATTTAACTTCCTTAATCTCCAAAAAAAAAGAAAAAAAGAAAAGAAAAATAAACTAGATCTTATATCAAGGAACAAAATGATGTATTATTTAAAGCTTAATACATTTTTAAAAGTTTTCAATGGATAGAATATCAAAGATAAGAAGTATTGTGCTTTTATCCCCACTTTGGTGAAGGTGTTAGACTCCTAGGATTTGAATAAAGACATTCTAGAGAAAAGTCAAGTTGATGATCACATGAAATGGAGGAAAGTAGAAAAGGATGAGTCAGATTAGACATAGATAACAGCTCAATCTTTGTTCATCTAGGATAAGGATAACTAATAAGCACTTAGAGGGAACACTGTTTTCTTGCTTGAAGAAATTTAGGCGTTTCAGTGTTTATCAATTTATAAGCACCTGTAGCAGCAGCAGGAGATCATATGTTTAAATCTTTGCACTGTCATGTATCCAAAAAGAAGGTTTTTTTTTTTTTTTGATCAAAAAAAAAAAAAAAAAAGAAGGTTTTTATTTAAGATGCATTGTTTGACACACTGATTCAGTATGCTGCTTTGATGCTTTCACTAATATTTCATAGGGTGAAGGTGCAAAAATAGCAATGATAATATTCAAAAGGAGCACCTAGTAACATACTAAATCCAAGGATGCAAAATTAGATAGATTAAATTTTTTTAGTGCAAATTTGTCCCTAACTTCCGTTAAATTTGATGTGAGCCCCAGCCCCAGGACATTTGCTTTGAAAAAAAACAAGGAATGCTCCACGTGTGTCATTGCCGACACTACTATTCTCTTGCATACTTCCTATAGCAACACGTGTTAACCTTCTTCAATCTCATCGCCAGCCACCCTCTTCAACTGAACAAGGCTTTGCATCAACCCTAAATCTATCTTCAACTGATGATTCCTTTCAAAAAGAAAACCCCAAATTACACTTATAAACATATAAGATTACTATAATATACTCATACACACTCCCATACATTTATTTGCTTCGAGTAAGGTCAGAAATTAAAGAAATTCGGCCATGAACAGCAGCTCACAAGGCCTCAAAATTTGAACCAGTAACAGAGAAAAAGGGGGAAGAGTTCAAAATCACCATACAGAACAAGCTTGAAATGTGCAGAACCAAAATTCCACTTTAATTGACTTCTAACTACAATTAGGTCCTATTTAACTTACCCCATAGAGAAAACAGAGGGAAAGGCACAAAAGGAGGCTGGGGCTCAGCTTGAAGACAGAAAGAGGCTCGGAGAAGATGATGGCGGCGTCCACGGCGGCGAACGAACAGCAATGGCAGCAACAACAAGGCACAGGCGAGGCTCCACGGCTTCACTCCCTCACTTGTTCTCTCCTATGCCGTCGGTACGAAGGAGAAGAAGAAGACGACGACGATGGGGATGGCCATCATAGCTGACCTCTTCATGTTCTTCGATATGCTTCTGACTGCCTTTACAGTTTACCCTCTGCTTCTCCCTTCTGCTTCGTGTTCTTCGTTTGTGAAGTAGATGTTCTTCTTTTTTTTTACTGCTTTTATGCCAGATGCAGAGGTTTCATCCCATCTCTGCCACGTGGACATCTGCCCATCTGCACATCATCAATTTGAAACCGTATAGCCTGGGGCCCATATCAAATTTAACGGAAGTTAACTTTTCTAACGGGAGGGACAAATTTGCACCAAAAAAATTTAATCTATCTAATTTTATACCCTTGGATTTAGTATATTGTCATGTGCTCTTTTTGAATATTACCATTGCTATTTTTGCACCTTCACCCTATTTCATATGGGATCATTTTATTGATACCTATTGGTTTGCCTAAACAAATTGTGTTGTCAATTTTGGTCACTAACATGGAGAAATGAGTCACTTTTTTTCTCATTCAATCAGTAAATGTAGGATTCTAGGTTCATGATTATCAGCAATTGTATTACAGGATAGCTTCATGAGTTCATAAATGTTAGCACTGTATTCAAAAAACAATAGGACGGAAGAAGAGAGATTTTTTTTTTTTTTAAGATACGGGCATACAGCCCTCCATGAAATTGATAACTTTACAAGCCACTAGTGATATTCATGTATCAGGGCAATAGGCTGGAATATATTTTATTATAGAAAGATTGTGATACACTGTTATTTCAGGAGTACATAAATACCATTGTTTGCAACAATATAACAATGGAAGAATTAAAATCCTTTTCACAGATATTATCCTCCATTTATGACACACATAATTTCAGCTTATCCAATGTGGTATTTGTTTATCTGAACTAAATAATTCCCTCACATCAACTTTGGACCCAAAGTTCTTTCCTCTAACTTGAGGGTTGAGCCACACGTAAAGTCTTGCTCGTTGACTGAGTGCACCAAAAGTTCAGGGTTTGGAGATTCCAACTCAAATATAACCTGCCCATAAATTCACAAAAAAAATAAAGACTTCAAGCTGAATACAAAAATGACAGATGAATTTCCATAAAATATACAGTAATTAATTTGTAAAATAATTCTGGTTTCAAGTGATTTGATCCAGAGTGAAACATCTCTATATTAAAGACAAATAATAGCTCCTACTTTATCATACCAGGGTATTATCCCCTTGCTTAAGGAGTGGAGCTGGAACGTAGAGGTTGCACTGAGGTCCTCTCGACTATAAGAAAAAACACATTTAAATACTTCAAGGGCAAAAAATTAATTAATATAGAGAACAAACAAAAACATAGCCATGGAATCTAATCACAAAGAAAATATACTTAATAGACAAAAGAGAAGCTATTTTTACCGGCCAATATCTCCCTAAATTAAATTGATTAATAAATGCAATGCCTTTCCCCCAGTTGCTAAATGATATGAATGTATCCTTGATGAGTTCTGATTTATCAATTGAGAAATGGCCAGAATAGATTGCAGGTGCTTGTGAAGTATTATCTGCCAAAAGAATAGAGTTGGTTACAGATTTCGATATTACAACCTAAGAAGTGAAACTTGTGTTCAACATTGCCAAAAATGGATATCTTAGTACTCACCAGACCTATACGTTAACTTTTTGCGATGCGTCAACACTTTATTCAACGTCGGAAAAGCAGCCTGTGTAATTGGATTGAGAGTTGGATATTCATTCAGGTTGTGAAAGGGAATAGGGAGCATTTTCCAACCATGTAAAGTTTCCCCGTCAAGATAAACAGAAGACATAATGCCCTGTGTAGAAGTTGAGAATTGGTTCAGCCAAGAAAAAATCATCCAAGAACAATCAAAGTTTTAAATGCGCTATCTTTAGGTAACCTTTACCTTTCTATCAAAGATGAAAGAGCCATAATTTATATGACCCATGTTTTCAACCTATAAAAGAGGAAAGAAAAACATTAAGTTCAAGTTCCAACACTGCTAATGGCAGTAAATAAACTAGTTAAGTCCTTGCAGTGTTAATCTTTACAATGTTTTGTTTTCCATAATCATACATTAATGAATTACTTATTTTGTATTCACACATGTGAATGAGTGTTTCTGCTTTTCTGTTTTGTACATAAAATTATATATGACATATAAATCAATGGTAGTTCTTCCAATTCCAGAAACTGTATATTGGTTGACGGACTGTTCAAGCTTATGTTAAAAGTGCACAGAATTATCTTAATCCAACACCGCTTCCGTAATCTACAAAAGGGCAGAGGTAACTCTTAATCTATGGATTCGTAACCCAGCAAGTGAATTTGATTTAACAAACAAAGAATTGTAAACTGAACTTAGAATAAACAGCTAAAACCACAGAATGTTTCCTTTAAACATAGATAAAGTAAATCAATCAAGAATAGGAGACAAATACCAGTATATATAAATTGGTGTAAGAAAAACACTTGGTTTTTGGAAGGCTAAGTTTTTTATTCAGCTGTCTTTCCAAGGTCCCAACATAAGTTGGCTGTGCACCACTTTCTTTGGAAGAACACGAAACAAATACTTGAGCTCTGTCATGCACCTGCACATCCGTAATAAACTTTTCATAAATGTAAATGAGATATTATGTACGCTATCTAGCTATTGGATAATCCATAAATGAAGAGAGTATGAAAAAGAGATGCTCATACAGCCTTTACCTGAGATCCAAAATTGATTGCATGGTACTTTATAGTAAAGAAAATAAAGACATGATAAAAAAACAAGAGCTATAATTACTGAAAGAAGATAAACAGCGCCTTAGGTATGAATAAATTGTTTCTTCCTCCCTTAGAAGTGTATTTCGACATATATAACAAAAAGCCGGACATCTGGAAGAAAGGTAGTTCAGTACCAATAATATACCATTAGAAATTGCATAATTATAAACAACTCTCACACACCTGGCCCACAGACTCCATTGACAATGGGTTTTCAGACTCAGTCACATTGGGGGGATTGGCCAAATCAAACATATCAAACAAGAAAGCTTTTTGATATAAGTGAATTGGTCCATATCCTGCCTTTCCATTATCAGATGGAACTGATGGAAGAGGGGCTGAGCTGTATTGTGCTATAACTTTCCGAAGAGCTGAAATATATACAAGCTCAAATTTAATATCTTTTTCTTTTTCAGACGATAAAAAACTTGGTGTGGGGGGGGGGGGATATCATTAAACAAACCTTAGAAATAATTAAATATTAACAGATATATATCATGATTGAGCCAACGCAAAAATAAATAAATTGTTGAATTGCAAAGCTTCTCATAGATCTGATTCATGATATTCGAGTTTCCTTCATTAGTTGCCGAGTAGCTAATGTGCATTTCCTCAGTCACATATTTACTCGATGATACATAGTACCAAAACAGAGAAAGAAAGTAAAAGGTTCTACGTTCATTGACACAAAAAATTACCGATTGATACCAGGTTCCACTATCAAGGGCTCAATGGACCCATGTAAAAGTACTAAGTATCAATGCAATGTCGCATGACATCTACTAGTCTTGGACTACATGGGGAACAGGAATCCTTTCTCTTACAAGAGCATGTACCCCATTTAAATACCCTTAGCTACTAGGTTCCACTGTCAAGGGCTCAATGGACCCATCTATAAGTACTAAGTATTAATGGAATATCGCATGACATCTACTAGTCTTGGACTACATGTGGAACAGGAGTCCTTTCTCTTACAAAAGCATGTACCCCATTTAAATACCCTTAGCTGGGGATACATAATTATAGCTGTTAATACAGAAATTCAGGTAGGGTTGCCTGGACATGGAGCCTATATTTGATTCAACGCATATTAATCTCTTAGCATATTCTTTGGGTTTGCATTTGTAATTCAATCACAAAAAGAATTAGCTTACTACTAGCTTACTAATAAAAGTACATAAACGATAGTTGAAAATAAGTAGATAACTAACATCCTCACCATTAAATTTTGCATTATTTACATCTCCAGATTCCCTGATTGGTGCATCCTGGACAAGATGGAGGCATATAAATCATAACATGCAAACAAAATATCAACAGATAGTGAATTGATGGGCCCAAAGATTTCTGACATAATCATAAGAAGTAATGTCACCCATGTAGTCAGCCTCATCTTGACCAGTATTTGCTCCATTGTAGAATCCAAAATTTGTTCCACCATGTGCCATCTGAAGTAAAACGGCCACGCCAAAAGTATTATGTAAATGTTATGTTTATAACAGCTAAAAGGTGGGAGTTGAGATATACATAGAGAACTGCAGAACCATTTTTTTGCAAAATTTTTTCAAGGGCGGCTGCTGTAGAATCAGCATCAGTTGCAGCAATGCGTTCTCCCCAGTGTGTAAGCCATCCGGTATAGAATTCACTGATATGAGAAGCACCATCAGTATTTAGCATCCAATAAATAAGATGGTGCAATAATAACATAAATATTAAATGGTAAAGTTAATTATAGGGGTTATAGCTGTAAGTTAGTCAATGCCATTTGGTTGTGTTAGCGACCACTGCTTTACACACACACACACACACTATTTCTACCTATCTATCCCACCACACCCCCCCCCCCCCCCCCCAAAAAAAAAGGTTCTCCTTCTTTCATAACGCAAGAATTTATTCCATAAAACCACACATACGCTGAGAGTGGAGGTGATTTTCCGGGGGCATTGAACTCCTTTTGCAGCTTGAATACAGGCCAAGGGTCATCTCCAGTACTGAAATCAACAGCTACAGAAAGAACATATATATTAGGTTTTTTTAGCAATATATCCAGAACAGATCCAGCGAGTATCAGTAAATATGCCTGATAAAAGCTAAACAATTGAACAGTGGATAGAGGATGACAGGGCCTGTGACATGAGTGTTTTTTTTTTTTTGGGGGGGGGGGGGGGTGATGAATGAAAAAATGTCTGAAATCTTGCAAGTAACAACTTTTACCTGAAAAAACAGCATCCCCACGAATAGTTCCTTTCTCAAGACGTTCCCTATCTCCTCCATCTGTAGTGTATCTGAAACAGTGAACAAACAGTACTATCACGAAGACGAAGAATAAATATTCAGAAGAAATATGTGTTGGTCCTGAATGCCACAATTGGATGCTTGAAGATAAGCTTCAGAGAAACAAGCTTTAAGATTATTTTTAAAGTTGTAATCAGTTCCAGATTGTTAATGAGGCCTCATTCTGAACACTACGTTACTATCAACCAATGAACACTATCTCAAAACCTTCCAAAAGCCACTCTTGAAGTCTGTCTAATGTTGCAAGCCATAGACAGCCATGCATGAACCATTAACCATTTGTTCTACTAACAGATATGTCTTGAAATGTATTTCTATAACATACATTAAAAATGAAGATGCATATGAAAAAAAAAAAAAAAAACTATAAGCAAACTAGAACTGAAGGGTTTAGCAAAAGGAAGCAGCTATTAATGTCTGAAGGATATAATTAGGAAAAGTGATGGAAAATGAAACAAGGAAATTCATAATGCAATTTTTAATTTAGTGATTATTATTTTTTATTATTCAATAATAATTATCTAATTGTTATGTGTTTTGGATGGAAGTTTAAATACTTTTGTAATTTCTTTCACTTTCTATTCTGTCTAAACTGCTTCACAATCTCCATAGATTCTCTCATCTCTGCATTCTATTTTTCACCAAAGACGAGTGGCCACCTTTACACTATTTAGAAAAACTGTTTAATTGGCTGAAAAAATAAATGACCCATTTGTATTTGGAGGAGTAGATTATAAGGACTGAATTAGTATTGCCATCTCCTTGTATTACATCCCCCACCATATTCCTTCCAGATGCTACAGTTCAATAACTATGATAAATAGAGTTCAAAAACATTAAACCTCTTACAAAATAACATCATGCCCAAGATGAACTCTAGCCAAATCGACCAGGTGATGGAGATATGCTTTGTCACTCCCATATGAACCATACTCATTTTCAATCTGTGATGAACAATGTCTTAGTTGATTCAAAGGAAAGGTATTAAAAACTCAAAAGTAAAGGAAGTACTTAACGCTTTGATCTAAGATTATTGTAAAGTCCAACCGGAACAAAATGCTTATGTTCATTAATTCATTATGACAAGATAAATATTTCATGAAAATAAACAATTGTTTACTTGTATTTCTGGCATATTGGAATAATTGAAGTTTCAGAGAAAATTAAGTTACAAAAGGAAATTCTTCCAACTTCTGACTAAAATACAGAGATTTTATGTTTGTGTAACCATTATATTTTCTAATGCTTTATGTTTCTAAACATCCTGGGACCTAGTGGCAATCTGATGAATGTAATAAAGAAATATAGCAGAAAAAGACATACTTGAACCATGATAATAGGGCCTCCATTGTCATAAAGGAGAGGAACTAACTTTGGAAGCAGGTTGCTCCACCATTTGTCAACCTATAAACATCAAATTATAAGAACAAGCTGAAATAATCAAGAAAGAGTACAAAACAAAATCATAAGTAGATCTCATCACCATTGAACCACAAGTAAAGTTCAGCTTTTTTTTTTTTCATGTTTATTAACATATGGTTTAAATAGACAAAACTTCTGATGGCAAAGGTTGTATGCAGAGGCCCCAAAAGGAGGGGTCCCTCCAAATATAAGTTGTGGCAGAAAAGGGGAAATGATCCCTCCTGGGAGTCGTGTAGTTTTACTACCTCCCTTATGTTAAAGCTAAATGATAAAAGATTGGCATGTATCATAAGGAACAAAACATTTACTGATTTAGAGATGAATAAAGGGAAAAAGTTTTTTTTTTTTTTTCTTTTTCTTTCTTTTTTTTTTTTTGGTTTTTTTTTGTGGGGGGGGGGGGGCATTACTCATGTGATTTTATGGACATCCAGAAACTGTAATTGTGAACAAAGAAAAACAACACTAAATCCAGAATATTGTAAGAGGTGTCAACAAAAAGAACATGGGGAAATGAGGACGGACATGTAGTAAAATAATTTTGAAAGATGGGTGATAAAGTTTTTTCCATTTTCCAATGAAATGAAGAAAGAAATGGACATATAAAATATTTAAATCTAGAAAATAATAACAAACACGAACTTGTGGCTGAGCTCTATAAAAAAAGAAACATACCAGTTGAAGATAAGTAGGATCAGATGATCTTAGCTTTGGAGATGGGTCCATAGCAAGCAGCCAAGCAGGGAAACCTCCCAAATCCCATTCTGAAATAAATCCACATTGAAGTGTCAGCTAAACTAGCGAGTAATGAGGTCATGATTTATGAGTGCAGTTCATTGCTAAGCTGCTTTTAGAGATTCTCATTTCAATCGTTACAAGTAAAAGGTTAGTTAGGGCACACATACCGAATTGCAATATAAATAAAAATAAATACATGCATATCAACAAATTTCGTTTTGGTAAACTAGAGAAGCTCCAATATTACAGGAATACGACATTCATAGTCGTAAAAGTTACAGCTAACCTGCACATATATAAGGTCCAGCACGAAGCATCACAAGCAGATCAAGTTTATGACAAAGTTTGAGGAATGCTTCAATGTTGGCAATACCCCCAAAATCAAGCTTTCCAGGTTTTGGTTCATGTAGATTCCAAGAAACATATGTCTGAATGGTATTTAATCCTAATGCCTTGGCTTTTAGCAGTCTATCTTCCCAGTACTGCAAAAACAGAAGATATATGATATCACCATATAATAGCATATGAGAATAACAGAATTCACTAACTACAAAAAAGATTGGCCAAGAATCATCTATCAAATCTACATTGTCCTTCACTTAATAAGGATGACTGCAGCAGATAGTGATAGCTCACAATTCACTCAATCTTACATTATATTGATTGTGTCTGATAAGAAACTAAAAAAAAGACTATATCTCTTTCATAAATTTTTCAAGAAAGAAATCTCAAATAAGTCATCACTTATTTCTACGTGATTGTAACTCTTAGTGCCGTGAAAAAAAAAAAGTTTTGAACAAGAAGAAAGATAAGGATCTCAATTAGATGCCCCCAGGGCAGAATGAGCTTGAGGCCAAAAGGGATAGCTGCCCCCAAATTCCAATATTACTACCTATCTCTATTGTAGTTTCAGTTGAGAAATGACTTCAAAGGATACTGGCTTCCATTGGATTGAGAAGTAAACAAATAGCCATTCCTTATTATGTAATTATGATGTGCTCAATGCTAAACATCCTCACACACTCATTAAACAGGGAGATGTCATGAGATATACCTCCGGAAGCACCCGAAAATAATGCAAGTCACCGCCAATGATCTGGAAGGGATGACCATCTTTCCAAAACATATCATTGCTGATCTCAAATTTCCTGCTGACCTGATAATAATTGCAGGAGAGTGGGCTTGGTCAAGAGGGTATAAAACTCAACTCGAAACAAACAAAAGCTACAACTCAAGTTATCTCAACACGAAAGCCGTATGTGAAATGTGATAATAATTTTCATGAAATGGATGCAGCACAGCTGAAAAGAGACAATAACTCACAGATTTCTAATGATGGAAAAACTCACCAGAGAAAAGATGCGGGAGTTAGAATTGATCGAGTAATAGCATAAGCTTCAAACTTTATTTACAATTTTATGTCATCAACAAAGTTTTAAGAACAAAATTCTTCCTCTGTAAGAAGGTTCTGAACCTCAATAAACAAGAATCACGAAGCAGAAAACTTCAAACCAGTCTGGTTTGCCCGATTAAAAACAAATTTATTTGAGACTTCAACAATTACATAAGAGCAAGTTCATTTCCTACTTCCCCACTATACAATCTAAATTTCAGAAATACTGAAGAAGATCAATCATGCTTTCTTATGACAGATTCCAACAATTACAATAAATGCAAGTTCATTCCCTACTTCCCCACTACCCAGAAACTAAATTTCAGAAATACTGAAGAAGATCAATCATGCTTTCTTATGACAGATTCCAACAATTACAATAACAGCAAGTTCATTTCCTACTTCCCCACTACCCAGAAACTAAATTTCAGAAATACTGAAAAAGATCAATCATGCTCTCTCAGGACAGATTCCAACAATCACAATAACAGCAAGTTCATTTCCCACTTACCCACTACCCAAAAAACTGAACTTTAGCAATACTGAAGATCAAGCATGCTTGCTCATGAAAGAATACGCCTATATTAGGCAAAAGGGGTAACGAGACTTACATTATTCTTGGGGTGAGAACGATGACCATGGCGATATGAGAAGGGATAAGGAAGAGAAGAGAAAAGAGGAACGAAGGTACAAAACGATATGAGAAATACAAGGATGAAGGAAGTCCTTATTTTGGTCGCCATTGCAAGAAATTTGGAAGCTGAAGCTGGTTGGTAGTGTGATTCTTCTTCAACCAAATTCTCATTCAATAAGCTTGGTAGTACTGATTTGTCGTTGGTAAGAAAGATCTTACTTTCTTTATTTATACCCAAAAAGAAATTGAATTTTATGAATCAAGCAAAATTAACACTTCCTCCTACTCCTACGTTTCTAAATTCTAATGCAAGATATATGTTTTTAGAGATTAATAAAATGAAATTAGTCACTAACTAGTTCAAATAGAACAATGTAAAATCAAACAAAATTAGTATTTCACTAGGATTAAATATTCTCCATCAACTGTCACTTACCCGTCTTTCCTGATTTTCATAGACAACCGGAGTGAATTTTCATTTTCACATAAATAAATTCATAAATATCTTTCATATATCAGGGAGCTAAGTAATTATCGACTGAGTTGGCAAAAAAAAAAAAAAAAGTAATTACCCACTGATTTTAAAAAAATTAGAGAAAAATAACCTAAGAATTGTAAAATCAAACAAAATTAGTATTTCACTAGGATTAAATATTCTCCATCAACTGTCACTTACCCGTCTTTCCTGATTTTCATAGACAACCGGAGTGAATTTTCATTTTCACATAAATAAATTCATAAATATCTTTCATATATCAGGGAGCTAAGTAATTATCGACTGAGTTGGCAAAAAAAAAAAAAAAGTAATTACCCACTGATTTTAAAAAAATTAGAGAAAAATAACCTAAGAATTGTAATGAATATAATTTAAATTATTCAAATTTTAGGTCTTTTTTCTGTTATTCTTCTTTTTTCTTAATAATTTTAAACCATAGAGTTGTTTCGAATTATATGACTGCTAATGACCATTTGTCGTTTAAATTTCATTTTGATGATGGTTAAACAATTAAATATTTGCATTTTTTAGTTTAGATCATTTACAAAACATAGAAAAGACAAAAGAACGGTTGGGGGAAAAAAAAGACAAAAGACAAAAGAATGTAGATAAAGTTTCAATATTGTTACCCTTATTGGCAAAAAATTGCCTTTAATTGCATGCTTATCAGCTAAATGAAATAATTATAATAATCTCTCCCTTATAATAAAAAAAAGATACTGCTTTTTATTACGTGAAATAAATGAGTTAAAAGGACACTTAATTATATCCTGGATAAGGACATGTTGAATTAGAAATTGGGATTGATAACAGTCTGACTAAGAGATTAGGATGGTACCAAAGGAAAAAGACAAAATTTATTGAGCATTTTTACGGCAAAAATGTTTTGGATACCAGCTAAATGATGTGAACATTTTAATTTAAAATAAAACATATTCATCTCCATCTCACTATATTTTAGACTTTTAGTTATTTAAGAATTCGTTTCTTTAAACCCTAAAAAATGAAAAAAAAAAAAGTAATAGTAAGGTAGAAACCTTCCCTCTATATATAATGTTTCTCCGATCAAAAAATATATATAAAGTTTCATTTTTCATCTACCTTTCGTTAATTAGTCATTAAATCACATTAATTAAAATTTAGGGTAAATGTGTGCATATTTGGTAACGAACTTTTGTGCCAGGAACACCGAACAGAAAAATGTTTTTTGAAGTGCAAATGGGGTAATGATAATTAAAAAGGTTATAAATTTGATAATGTCGTTAAATCAGCCAAAACTCCATTAAAAATTTGGGAAATAGGGCCATGAACTTCAAAATAAATATCTAATTGAGTTTAGGCTGATTTAACTGCATTACCAAATTTTCAACCTTTTTAATTTATCATTATCCCATTTGCACCTCGAAAAACTTTTTTTTGTTTGGTGCATATGGAATAATAGTTCGTTACCAAATTTACATATTTACTCTAAAATTTAAAATACCTCTATTCTACGTAAATATAATCGGTGTACGACCATTATATTTATAGTAGCCAATATAAACAATTAAAGATAATTTTAGCACATGTATTCTTATCTCTCTGTTTTTTTTTATATAAAACTACAACAAAATATGATTTTTAGTCTTCAAACTTTATTTCAATGTACTGATTCAGTTTAGCTCGAAACAACTTAATATTTGTAATTTATTAGCTTCGACCAACTGAACTCCTAACTAAATAAATTATTAGAACTAAGTTGTATCGAGTAAGACATTATAAGGACTTGTGTTTTGAGTAAAAAATAGAATAATAAAATAATAATAATAGAGGAAACGTTTAGGGACAAAAAGTTATATATTTCTTCTATATGATTAAAAATGGAATACTAAAATAATAATAGAGGAAACGTAGGGAAAAAAAGTTACATATTTCTTCTATGCTTATATTTTCAATGAAACTTTCAAAGATATAAAATTATTTACCAATAAAGAGATAGCCTATCCCCAACCAGATTTATTTGATTCATAAGGGTTATGAATTCAATTCTTGTTCATTTTCTTAAAGAGGATCATAATAACTAGCTACTAGCTAGCGTTAACTTGGGGTTCATGATTAGTACTAGCTCTAGTTCTTAATATAAGACATAGAAAACTAACATCTTAAAAAAATTAATTACATTTGTTTTTTGTAATAAATATATGCTGATTTTCTAAAAGTACTATATTCAATTATGTATGTTGAAAGAATCTTTTATGGAAACTTCTATAATATGCATAATCGATCTATAAGAGCAAAAACTATGAAATTGAGAGACAAACTCGATTGATGACTTTATAACCAAAGCAAACATCTTGTCTAACTCCTCAATTTAAGATTGGAAGAAGCAATTAGAAGAAGCCAATGTGAAACTGAGGAAAAGCAAATGGGGTAAGCATAAGTCATGGCAGAAGCTAAGGCATGATGTGTGTGTGTATAGCAGAGGCAATGGCCAATGCAAGTGATGGAATCTTCATTCTAAACAAGAAGTAATTGATTATGAGTGTGTGAATGTGAGAATTAGGAATGCTGCCACCTAGAAATTAGAATGATGGGTTGGCTTGACTTGGAAATTGAGGTTTTTACATGTTTACAAATTACGTTGCTATTAGTTTTGAATTGGAACTTCTGCTTTTGTGTTTCACGAGATTCCAGAACCGGACAACCATCGATCAGTTTGCTTAGATTTTAGAAAGTTAAAACAATGGTAGGACTGTTAAACATAAGATGCCACTTGAAGTGGCCCAGGGATTAATTCATCATCTACACTGGGCTCCATGACAACAATTGAATTCTTTCGCTAACCCAAACTCAATAATTGAAGGCTCCATGACAACATGTGATGTAAATCGGGCTTTAGCTCTCTCGTGTACCCAAAAAAAAAAAAAACTCGGCTCTATATTGAAATCCAAACTAAAGATAATTAATAAATCACAGCTGCAAATATTTCTTAATGCCGGTTAATTATAAAATAAATCATACTTGATGAGAGACAGTCTTACCTAAAAAGACTTGCCTAAAAGATGATGCAATTCAAGAAGTTAGCATTGATTAACATTCAGTATGTTGAAACAATGATGGGAATCAGAGAAGAAGAAGATCCCAAGGTCATAGATTTGAAGTCTATATTGTTTAATGCTTTTACTTGCTCAGTATCTTGTTTAATGGTGAATCATTCATATTTGTGAAGTTGAATCACTCCTATCTGTATTTATTTGTTTTAACTTTGATTTTAAATATTTTATCATTATTGTAATTGAATTTAAGAATTTTCTATCAATAAGGTTAATAGGGAAACTGGTTTAAGTAGTCCTAATAACCTTATCCCATGCGATCATACCTTATTAATTGAATATTACATTGCTTCCCTCTTGTCGATCTCCTCTAAATCTCTCTCTCTCTCTCTCTTGCCCTTTCCTGTTCTATATCAAACAGACATCAACAATGAGTGGGGCTACTAATATGCCATAAACAGTAAACTGAAATATTAAATGCTGCAGGGACAAAAGTATTTACCAAGATACACCTAAAATCGTTGTTTAGGTGAACAAATTTAGAGTTTGGAATAAATCGTTTATGCAAAAAAAAAAAAAAAGACAACTTTAGAAATCATTTACATGAAGAACGATTTCAATTTAATGTGATAAGTATTTATCTTTCATCATGATGATATGGTATGTTGTCTAATTTTTTAAACTGTCATCTCTCCTATGTGAGAGTTAAATGAATGGAGAAACACTCCTTTTGGTTCAAAATATAAAATACAATTATCAAATTTGATTAAATTAAGGATATAAGTCGGTTAATATGATTTTTTTAAAAAATACCTAAATTATCTTTCTTAATTTTCTTTATTTTTCTCACTCGATTATTGTCGAGGGAGTAAGAGTGGGAGCAACTTGGGTTAACAATGGAAAAGTATTTAGAAATATCACATGTATTTTAAAATTAAAATCAACTCTTTAAAAAATTTTATATTAAGGACAATAAAACAATAATCATATAAAGTACCAATAATAATCCGGAACGGAACCCCTACATTTCCATAATATGCTTTTTCCATCCTTTTCTCTCATCTCAACCATTCATCTAATCTTACGGTAAAAAACACAAGGCTTTTCATGCTATTACTTACATTAGATTATTCCTCTTCCCTCTCCTGCTTCATCACCATACTACTCCAATGGTCAACAAAACGATCTGTTAGATCCTTCTTCCTTCTCTCGCACAAAACCCATATTCGTCCATATTTCTCTTCCCCTCTTGCTCCATAAATACTCACAACCACCATCCCCACTTTTTCTACAAATTTCAGCCGTCAAGAATATTTTTGAGAACACAAGGGTTTTCCATCGCACCATCATTAGCCCGAATTAGATGGATGCCATGGTTGGGGGAGCAGAAAATCTTGAGGCGTTGGTCATGGTGATGGTGGCGGCGGAGTTTTCCGGCGAGTGGGTAGTAGTGGATGAGAGCTTGGGAGATGGCGGAGGAGATGATGAGAAAAGGGTCCGCGGCGGAGGAGAAGGGGTGGGTGTTGAGATAAGCATGAAGGTAACGGAAAGTGAGGCGGTGGTTGGGATCGGTGTCGAGGTGGGAGAGAGAGAGAGAGAAGACATGGTCATGGGTGAAGGGAGGATAAGGGAGCAGTATGGCGATGAAGTAGGAGAGGGAAGTGGAATAATCCAATGTAAACAATTGTAGGAAAGGCCCAGTGTTTTTAACCGTAAGATTAGATGAATGGTTGAGATGAGAGAAAAGGATAGGAAAAGCATATTATAGAAATGTAGGGGTTCCGCTCCGATAATAATCACACAATATGGATACATGGTGTACATGAATTAAATTTTAATACAACATATATTTTAATATTATTTAATATAAGACCTCTCCTAATTAATTATTATTTAATTATATTTGTATAAATATACTATATTCAAAATATTTTTAAAATTCTGTGATCATTATTGGTGTTTAATCTAATTATTGATACTGTATACTTAATATAAAATCTTGTTAAAGAGTTTATCCTGATTGTAAATTACAATAGATGTTTCTAAACATTCTTCCATTGCTTACCCAAGTTGCTCCCACTATTACTCCTTCAATAATAATCGAGTGACAAAAATAAAGGAAACTAGGAAAGATGATTTAAGTATTTTATAAAAAAAATATCATATTAAGTGACTTATATCCTTAATTTAATCAAATTTAGTAACTATATCTTATACTTTGAACTAAAAAGAATGTTTTTCTATTCATTTAACTCAAGCATAGGAGAGTTGGTAGTTTAAACAATTAGACAACATACAGTATCTTGATGAAGAATGATGAATATTTGTCACATCAAATTGAAATCGTTCACGCGAAGAACAATTTTTTTAACTCACACATAGAAGATATGGTAGTTTAAAAAATTAGACAACATACCGTATCTTCATGAATAAAGATACTTATCACATCAAATTGAAATTATTCACTCGAAGAACGATTTTAACCATATCTTCGTGGCAAAAAATAAATACTTGTCATATCAAATTGAAGTCTCTCACGCAAAAAACGATCTTTAAAATCGTTATTCGCGTGAACGATTTCTTCACAACTCTAAAATTGTTCGTTTGAAGAACGATTTTAGGTACAGTATAATGGTAAATACTTTTATCCTTATCCTTGTAGCATTTTAGTATTTTAATCTACTGTTTGTAGCATATTGGTAGAAAATCTGATGAACCATAAACACATAAATATGTAGAGCTTTGCAAGGCTCTAATAACAAGTAGGTATGTAGACTACAAAAACCTATACAGATTCAAATAAATGGGGCTAATATGAGAAATTAGCGTAAGCTCTATCAGTATATAAGTTTTTGTTTATGTGATTTTCGGTGATTGTTGTAAACTTATCTGAGGGATGGATCCTTATAGATCCTCTCATATAAGAGGCTTTTCTACTTTTTTTGGGGTGTTGACCCGTCTAACCATTATTAACACGTTGTTGTGCATAAACTCGAGCCGGGAATATGGGCTTAACTAGCGGGTTCAACCCACCAGCCCGCAGGTTAGGGTTGGAAAAATCCCAACCCATAAGAGTGCGGGTTGCACATGTCCGACCTGTGTAGCCCACGGATTGAAGCGGGCTAGCCCGCGGGTTGCGGGGTTGGCTCGTCATATATGTATTTTTTTTAAAAAAAAGAAAAATATCATTTTAATTCATTATATTATTTTTTAGACACTTCATTAATATAAATTGTGGTGTTTATATGATAGAATCTAAACTTTATTAATAATATTGTTGGTAAAATAAAAGTAGTAAGATGTCAATACAAAAAATATGTAATTTTGAAATTAATGATTTTACGGTATTTGAGGTATTCTACTTTAGTTGATGCAATATTGATGTATTTTTGTTGATTAAAAAATATATTTAATCTCTTTTGATATTTTTAAAACAAAAAAATTTTAAAAAAATAGGTGGCGGATTGGCGGGCCAACTCACCGGGTAGGGTTAAGGATTTTGCAACCCATTAAGTGCAGCCCGCACCATGTAACATGTAACCCGGGCTGACCTGTTTCCCAAATCTAGTATAAGCTGTATATAAATATTGAAATATTTTATTCTTCTCAGAGGACTGTATCTGGATCGATCAAATAATTTATCTGTAAAAGGTAAAAGTTACATCAGAAAGACTGAATGAGTAAGTGAAGTTGATAAACTTTTGAGACAAAGTGAATATTATTGATGGGAATTTGTGTGTGTGGTAGTGTTGAATCCAAAAGAAAAGGCAACATTATTATTTTACAGACAAAGGGGAGGGAATATATATATATATGTGTGTGTATATATATACATGATTGAAAAAAGCAAGTCAACTCTGGGTTTTATGATGTCTATGCCAACTCATGAACATAACTGATGATTAATTGATTCATTTTTTGCCATGTCTTTAATATGCTTTTCAACCCTAAAACCACTCACATCCACTATTACCCAGCTCTCTCTTCCTTATTCTCTTTGTAATTCGTATGCCCTTTCATTTTCATTATTACTCAACAAGACATACACGGGCGTGCATTATATATGTATATATAACTATATTAAAAACTCCCAGACAAAAGTCATGTCCCATCAAAATACTGCTCAATTCAATAATTACCGTCTGTCCCTCTATATATATATACTCACACATATTTGTATTATATACTACATCTTTCATTTTTATGGGTGTTGGTGCATGCTCTTTTCCTAGCTAGCTAGCCCACTATAGCTTTTCCTTTTTTGTTAAGCTCATACTCTTTAATTTTCGTACCTTACTTTCCTTCCTAGCTTTGCTGGCTCTTAATTCAAAACCCTAATCACTACTTGATGTAACTTCTTGTGTTATATATACGCGCATTATTCCCAAAATGCATGTTTTGGTGTTCAATCTTTTAGAAATGCTACTATCCCTGGGATGGTGAACGCCATGCATAAAAATGGAAGTTGTTTGTTTTTTTTTTTCCTTCTTTTTCCAAGCCTTTGCAATGCAATAAATAAAAAATGAGAATTATTGTGAGGTTCCAATATTACTAAAAAGTTTCGGCATTATATGAGCAGTATGAACATGTCATTATTTTCTCCATTGAAACATGTTGTGTGTTACTCGTTGTAGTGCTACAAATGACACTTTTTTACATCTGTTTTAAAGACTTTTTGCGTTCATTTCCGGGGCGTTTATGTGGGCGATTTTTGTATGTGTGATTATATTCATTCATCTAGACCTCATATAATAATTCTCAATCCCTAAATTTGCAACAATTATATTTATATATATGTATATATGTAATTTACAGTACACATCTCTTCCTCTTAGTTTGTAGTTATAGTTTTACCCATGTTACTAGAACTAGTTTGTCATAAGTTTTATCACTCAAGGTACTGGAGGCTTTAATATGACAATTGGTTTGGAATATTGTAATAGTTGTACCCATAGTTTTTATTGTTTCCTTGTAAACTTTCCTGCCAGTTGGTGTTTATTTCTTTTTTTATATATATAACTATCTTGATTGCTCTTCCTCTTTTATACTACCTTCAATTCTTAAATATAAGGTAAGTTGACTTCTTTTTACCTATGTTTAGTTGCCTTTATTGGGAGATTATAGAAACTAAATAAAACACTTTAAATTTGCTACATTTATCATCATTTTTTTAAAAAAAAAATTAAATTACCTTGCTTATAAACTTATGTATAATTCTTTTCGCTGTAGAAAAATTGCTGCATATATTTGAACATCTGATTGTGAGTAGGTCTATTAGGTTAGTGATGGAGAATGGCAATATATGCACTGTAAAATACATGATATCACTGCATAAAATCTGATCATTATCTAATAAACTTCATAGTAAACGTTTCAATATGAGAAAGACAATTTTATAGTTATCAAAAAAAAAAAGAAAGACAATTTTATAACCCGACCCGTACCCATGATTTGATCATTTCCTTTCTGCTACTTTTGCGCGTGAGAGATGAACACACTCACACAGAGTACAGAGAGCATTACATTGGGATTCAGAGGAATCTTTGGGTGCAGAGAGATGTTGGCAAACACCACTTTCAAAGTTGGCTCTTTTTATTTTGCATATTATAGTACACATACATTAACCTAACATACCTTATCTCAGACAATATTTATAGGGATATGTCCGTACCTGTCTCGCATTTCTATTTTTGCAATTTGTTTTCATTAAAGGAACCTTTATGATAATTAAGCTATAAGGATATACCGTTCCCATGCATTTGTATACACGCACACATACATATCTACTTGTAATTATGTCAATGACCCGGTACTTGACTTTTGTTCATTCAACATCATTACCAAATGCTTGAGTAACTAAATAATCTAAATTGATGTTTCTTGGTTGGTCTGAATGTATTTTTTTTTTTGAATTAAAAAGGCAAGCACTTTAAAGCTACAAATGGAATCGAACCTACAACCTCCCATCTAGCGGGAAGATGTCATCAATGGGCTACAAAGCCTCTGATGGTCTGGTTGTATTTATCCATGGATATTTTTCAATAAGGTCGTAGTCAAGTCACAATCCATTCACTAAATAATCTAATTGGCTCACCACTAGACTATATACGTCTTACTATTTAATTAAAACAATTATTTCTTTCACTTCTTTGGTTGGGTTTGCACCACCCCTCCTGCCTTATTATTTTTGTAAATTAAATCAGTTAATACATCCCATATTTTTCCCTTTCATAAAAGAAAGCTAAGCTGGTTAATTAGAAAGTCAAGATATACTGTTATCAATGAGTGTCATGTCATTTAAACTCTATCCAATCAAAACATTAGGGTTTACATTATTTGAATTGCAATTGGCAAATGACTTATATGAAATAATTCACATTTTTAAAGAACAATATTAGTTATTTTCTAAATCACGATGTTTCTTATTAAAAACAAAATTAAATTTGACTTGTTTAGGATAAGTCATCAACCAATAATTGGAATTAAATTATGAGTTGTATTTTTTCATTGAACATAATTAAGATGTGTGGCACTCATCACTTAATATGTAAGTATTCCTTCATAGAAAATTGCCTTCCCCATATGTCCCAAGTAGGAAAAATCAAATGCTAACATTGTCTCAAGCTAGAACATATCACACGAAAAGACAGAAAATAAAAGAAAACATCAAGTCACTTGACACTTTACAGCATAGAATTGAGACCCATATGATCTGCTGTTTCTCTTCTCAACTTGGTGTAATAATACCGAAGCCTAACAATCATTTTGTAGATATTCACATTTACACGCAGTTTTTGAAGTACTTATCGAAATTAATTAAGCCAAAGCTGAAACACACACACACACAGAGAATAATATCTATATATTATATAATTTACGACTGAAGCTTGAGAACAGTATCTTAAATTCAGCGTCAATTGAAGGTGTGATTATTATATTACACACACACACACACACAAATATGGTGAAGTAGTCTTGAATGTTGTCATCTTGACAAATTTCCATTTGACAGCCAAACAAACATACGGAAAAAGGAACTAAAAAGAAAGAGGAAAATAGGGGAATCTGATGAAAAGTAGTTTTGTGCTTCGATGTCCATTGTGTGAAATCCAAAATGAAAAAGTCACTAATGTATGCAAGGGATTGATCGTTATAATTTTCTCGGGATTGAATCCCCACCCCCCCCCCCCCCCCCCCCAAAAAAAATTTTTGCACCCACTTCAAGTGTATCAAATAACACCTCCCTTTTTTAGTCTTCTTTTGTTTTAATTCCTCAAAATTCACAACAGTACACTATCAACATTATTCTTATATAATCTACAGGCGTATCAAATTCAACGGATCAAATGCTTTTGTGAGTGTGTTTTTTGTGGCATAAATCAATATATTAAGCGATAAGATAAGGGATATAGCTAGTTAAATATATTAAACAATGGCCAGAACTGTATTATATGGAGTAGAATCGAATCGCGTATCTAATTGGTTAGCATATATTGTACTAATGACGTTTTTCAAAAAAAGCTAAACCAAGATCTGATTAGTGAAAAACAGCTAACGCTATGTAAATAAAGATGAGTTAATTAATTTCAATATATAAGGGGCAATAATGCATATAATATTTCTGATGATTTTGATTATTATGGCTGAAATTGTAGAGTGACATGGTCATTGACAACGTGATTTTAGCTATAGGCTCTCGTTTGAAGCAAGAACATGTAAAGTTCTTAAATTTTAACAATTATAACTCCATTTTTATTTTAAGTTATTTAAACCAATTCGCATTAATTAAATAATTTATTTAAACTTGTTAGTTGACTTCTTTAAATGATCCATTTTTTTAAAATACCCTTAATTAAGTGTAATAAACTCTACTTACAAATAGGAATATAAACTGCTTTTAGAAGAAGAACAAGAATGAAAATTGTGTGTGTGTGTGTGTGTATGTCATAGGTTAATTCAGAATTTCTTGTTATCTTGGTTTAGGTTATTAGTTCGTGTCTTTCCTCTACTTCCTTAACACACAAATTTACCGGTCGATAAAACAAAGAAATCAATTAAGATTGCGAAGGAGTGAAGAGTGGCGATCACGTTATTATTATCAATCAAATTTAAAAAAGAACAAAACCTTCAAATATAGCCGAAAAATTGTAAGAAGATAATATTAATCTGGTAGAAAAGCAAAGATAGCTAAATTGGAGCAAAGTTTTTATTATTTTAATCTATCTATCTCAAAAAGGATATATACTAAAATAATCGATGAAAGTATATCATAACACACTTCTCCACAGGCACAGGCTCACATAAAGTAAAGCGATCCGAGCAATACTGCAATAATTTACACACACACAAACTAAAATGACCCATGTGATTAGCCATTAGCTTTCTATAATAATTATATTTAGGGAATAAAATACGATAATGTAGTTCAATATTTTCTCTTGAACTAAAATTTCGGTCAAATATAATTAATAATTACATAAGGAATTACACTATATATATATATATATTAATCCTTGCCATTGTTGGGATTATAATCGACAAAGGCGAAATTCTGAATTGATATGTAGGAAGAGAAAACCAAAGAAGAGGCTCACAAACATATATATTATGACAAATATTATAATCATGAATTAATGAAGCTTGCCATTGAAACTGACGAATTGGTTGATCATGGTGGGAGAGGAAGAGGAGGAGGAGGAGGAGCTCATGCAATTTCCAAAACCAGCCATAGTGATAATATCATCATGTGAAAGAGGTTTAAGACCCAAGAAATCTCTGGTCAAACCCTCATTCCCAAAACTCCGGCCACCATCTCCGCCGCCGGAGACGATTGTTCTGAAAATAGCGCCGCCGTCGTGGTGAAAGTTTGCATCTTTCTTAATGGGGTCATTCAAAATCCCACCATTAATAACCTCAAAAGAAGTGGAAGAAGAAGAGAAATGAGGAGAGAAGAAGCCATGGTTGCTGGTGGTGATGGTCACGTGACCTTGATCAGCAGGCACGTGATGAGTAGGGTTGGTGTGGGCCCTGATTATGGGTGAACCGGTTTTGCTTATAGTTGAACCGATCTGAGCCGCTTTCTGAAGCAAGGCTGTGGCTGACATGTGAGAAGAAGGAGGTGGAAGAAGACTAGTTGTTGTGGTGGGGCCCAGGTTAGTAGTAGGGTTAGGGTTTGGACTTTCAACGCTTATAAGATGAGGATGATGATGAAGTTGATGAGAGCTAGTACTGGTGTGGGGCCCACCAAGCCAAGAGGGAATCTGAATCGTTCCTTGCTGCCTATTGAGAGTACTAGAAGAAGGTGATGAAGAAGAAGTGAGAGCAGTGATCTTGTTTTTCAAGAACTGGGTTTGGACATTACTATCAATATCATTGTTATTATTATAAGAAGTGTTTAACATGTGAGGTTGTAATATTGATGAGGGAAGAAGAAGTTGGTGGTGGTTTGCTGAGGATGAGGATGAGCTTATTGGTTTGGCACTTTCTTCAGCTAATGCATCACAGAATGCTCTGTGAGTTATGAAACTGTCCCTCCTGAAAAATAATTAATAATAATATTAAAAAATTCAAATATCATCACAAGATGTTATGCTCATTAATGTTTTCCATGTATGTGACATATTGACACTACTCAAGCATGGACTTCGTCTCCTTCAGTCTTGTCATCATCTGCCTCTCCTTCTGCAATGTTCTGACACCTTTTTAATTTTTTATTCTTTTCAATATCTCCAGATTATTCTAAACTTATTTTGAATTTTATTTCACATCTCATGAAAATTGAACTCTCAATTGATGAGTTAATTGCATTCTTGAATTCAACTAAGGTGTAATCTTTTCAGCACATCCTTGTTTATTCCACGGGCCACTTCATCCCTACATCCTTAATTAGTTACTTAAAAAATTCCACATTATTCTAATACTATTGATTTATTTTCACTACACTCTCAGTAATATAACTTGAATTACTTGCTCTCAACTATTATAAGACACCTCCAAAAAGAATGAGTAATCCTTATTATTAGTCAATAGTCACTAAATGAGTATGAATCACATTTTTTAATATAATTGTCCTTATTCAAAGTTTGATGCGATTTTCATTTTTTGTTTCTCAAGATATAAATAATTTTAAATATGATAAATCTGAAAATTTATTTCATTTTCAAACAAATGTAATAACATTATTACTATTCCTCTTTAGTTCTGACGAATTGTTTGAAGATTCCTAATACTAAAAATCATAGAGTAGAATCAAGTTTGCAATATAAAAATTAATTAAAACCCTTTTATCACATGTCCTAACAATGTGATGAATTTATCATTGCATATTCTAGCTAATAGACATATATCTTCCAAAGTTAAACGATGTCTAAATCGGCCGGATAATTAACTGGACTACAAGTATATAACTTAGGCCAGTGGTTAAAAAAAAATTACTACTTCATAGTAACAACCTAGAGAGCTGAGCTTGATTAACCTTTAGAGAGTAATGTTGAACCAAGAAGGAAAATACCCATTGTGTAAAAAAAGAAGCGTTTATCAACTAGCAACCATATGAATATATCTATTTATATATATATATATATATATATATTTAATTTAGAGTTGAAAATTAGTTACCTAGAGAAGAGAGTTCCACAGTCACATTTGTACTCTCTGGTGCCACATGTTTTGGAATGAGCCTTCCAATCAGATTTAACAGCATACCTCTTTGAACACTTTTCACATTTCCATTTCTTCTCACCGTGCTTCCTGCAAAAGTGCTTCTTGATCCCTGTGAGATCTCCAAGTGCCCTTGAAGGGTCATGGTGAACGCAAGTTGGTTCAGGACACACATACACTTTCTTCCTTATCATCTCTTTACTCGTTCTCTGCTTCAGCTTCCATGGCAGATTGTGCCCTCTTCTATGTAGCTGCAAGTTCTGATCCCTCTGAAACCCTTTGTTGCAGATCTCACATATGAACCTATTTGTTGCTAAAAGTGTCTTTGGAGATAAGGCTATCACTTCTGCTTCAGGGTCTTGAAAAAAAAATACACACAAAATTCAAAGACAATTGTGAATATTCTTTATGCCCCTGATGAGACCTGAGAGCCAATTCAACTAAACTTTCGTGTATTTAAAACAATAATGAGAGTGAAATCTTATAATATGTATAGAAAATGTGTGAGAAAATGTGTGGTTTAATTTATTTATTTATTTATTTTTTGGAGAGGGAAAAGAGGGAATAACCTGGGTTGCCTGGGAGGTTCCTCTTTTTCTTCACTGGCTGAAGATGATGATGAGATTGGGATGAAGAAGAAGAAGTCATCAAATTAGACATATTCTGCTGCTGATGATGGAGGTGGAACAACATGGATAATCCAAGACAAGATATCTATTTTTTTTCTCAAACATGGAAATTCTCTGAATATAATCCTAACTATTTCTTCTGAAGAATTATCATGGTCCATAAATACTAGATCTTGTTCTAAGCATATTATTAAAAAAAAAAGTATTTTGGAATCAAAAGCAAGAGGAAATTAAGTATAGAGGAGATAGTAATAATCTTTGAAACCAACAGTTGGAAAACAATTAGGAAAAAAATAGAAGTACTACTTCTTGGAAAAAAAAAACCAATAATCTACATATATTTTCTGGCTTGCCACCAACCAAAGAGAGAGATAGACAATGAAATTTTGTGTGAAAGAGCAGAAGAAACAAGACAGACTGTTATATATATATAAATATGTATAAAGAGAAGTAAATCAGAAATGAACACAGATGGGTATATAGCTATAAGATAGCTAATTAAGCTAGTTGCTTTTCTTCTTCTCCATGGTTCTAAATTAAACCATGATGAATATATAAGAACAAGAAAAATTTACACTCAATATATATAATAGAAACAAAAGTAGACACCCAGTTGTTTGAAGTTTAGAGAGAGAGAGAGAGAGAGAGAGAGAGAGAGATTCCTTCTGTACAACAAAACCAGAGGCCAAGGGAACCCTACTACTACTGCTAATCTGACGTGAACTTTCTGTCTTTTCCTTTGTTCTCTTTCTTATTACCAGCAAAAACTTTTCTTACTTTAATATTATTATTGTCTATTGTTTTATAGAATATATATATTTTGTATTTTTTCTATTTATCAATCACTCCGTTATTAACAATACTAATCTCATTAGTGAGAATGTAGATCCATAATAGGAGAAACTTCGCTATCTTAAAGTAATTATTGCTGCTACATATTCATAGCTTGAATTTGAAACCACTGACTGACTGATTAAATTAGAATAACCCATAACCAATTGATCTAAATACTTGGTAGTTTATATAATATATTTTGCTTTCACTAAAGTTTAATATTATTTTTTTCTGACCTTATTATGCCTGAGCTCAACATTGTCCTTGCCTTTCCTTTTCTCGCTTAAATTAAACCTTTTCTTTCATTTTTATATGAAGATGGATAGGGATGGATGAATTCCTTTTTGAATATTAATGTTTTTTAAAAAACCCACGACTGTAACGATTGTATTATATATATGCAGCTAGCTATTCATGCTGTAAAGTGTACGTAAAACTAAAGATTTTATGTTAATTATCTTAATTTCATGAATTAATATATTTGAAATCATTATACCTTGCAAAACTTTATTCGGCAATATTTCACTCGATTGTCTTGTCAATTAGACCCATCATTCTTTGGCAAAAAAAGAACAAAAAATTGACCCATCATCCATCTGTAAAATTTAAATTCGCTTTTGGAAATTATTGTCCTATCTTCACCAAATTATATGCTGACCGATTATATTAGATATTATTATATTAATCTATAAGAAATATTAAAATTTTATTATTTAATTTATCAAGAAATTGGATTCTAAAAGAGTTGGTAAGAAAAATCATAACTGAACTTAATTTGTCCATTATTTAATTAACATAACAATTTTATTGCTACATGCACGATTGTTCAATGGATTAAGGTTCTAACTGTTATAGCCAAAAAGCTTTCCATTCAGTTCTTTTTTTTTTTTTTTTTACTTCCTATTCCCTGCATTATATATATCATTCATACTTTTCTTATTGGTCGAATTTATTATCATTGGTTGGCAAAAAAAAAAAAAAGAATTTATTATCATTGAGCCATACAATAATTATCTTTAAAAGCTGAACCTTCTGACAATTTTTATTTTTTTCATGAAAAAATAGATTTAAAAAGAAAAAATAACCCACATTATGTTTATAATCCATAATTCCTTAATCTTTGTTGTAAGAGAGAGATAATTAATAAGTGGATATGTGAAAAATTAATTATTTATATAAGACATGTGTTGGTTTATCTAGGAAACTTTTTAATTATGTGTGTTATAACTACCCTTTATTAGAAACATCTTTATTTATATGTAATAGGGATACTCTATTGAAATATTTTTAAATTTGGGAGAGAAAGTGAATTAATATCTTAAATTAATAATCAAAATAAACTTTTTGTATGGCTTCTATATTTAGATTAGAGGTAGTATAAATTTAAACAGCCATGCTGTTTGCCACCATAACTTTTTTGAATCCATCATATCTACTTTTATCCGGTGAAATCCATCATGTCTTTAATAAACAAAAATTTTGTCATCCTTGTTTTCATTTAGCAACGGCTATAAACATCGGTTAAAATCATTGTCCATGTATACAATAAACATTCATCTCTCTTATTTTTACCATGGAAAGTATTTAAAAAATTAAATTCGTCAAGTTATCACGAATTGATACACACACAAACACATTAATATGATACATTTCATTACAATCAAATATGAGTCATTTATTTACTTTGTGGGGTGGTAATAATAATGTGCATATGTATAAACATACAAGTAAGTGTTTGGATGTGTTGCAATTTCGATGCAGTAATTTGTTCCTCAACCACGCACTAACCATGCATGTCTGAGCTCTAGAAAATTGGGTGATTCGGTTGTCATTTTCTTGTGTTTATATTCTACTATCAATCATTAAACTTTTGAAATTGGGGTTTCATTATCATGCTCTCAATTTGCCAATAATATGCTCTTCCACCTCATAATCTATCTCAGCCTTTAAAAAAAAGGGAAAATTTCATTTTACCCCCATAATAAGAAATTAATTTCAGATTCCCTCAAAATATTCTGAAATTTCACTGCACCCCCAATGGATTAAAGTGAAATTAAATGTTTCATCTAAAAGACCAAAATATCCTTATTGAAAGAAGTACAAACGTTTTGGAAAATTTCTCATATGTGTCTTGAAAATTCTCCATATGTGTCTTGAAAATTTTTCATATGTGTCTTGGAAATATAGTTGTGAAATTTGGGATGTTTTAGTAATGGATTCCATGATTTTTGAGACTTGAAAACACTCACATTGATGTTGAAAATAAGCACAAATGTTTTGAAAAGTTCCCTAATATGCGTCTTGAAAATTTCTCATAAATGTTTTGGAAATACTTCATATATGTCTTGGAAATCCAATACAAAATTCAATAAGGACATTTTGGTTTTTTAACTGAAACATTTAATTTCACTTTAGTCCCTTGGGGGTGCAGTGAAATTTCAGAATGTTTTGGGGCGAATCTGAGATTAATTCCTTATTATGGGGGTAAACTGAAATTTTCCCTTCAAAAAAACTTTGTTTACACTCAATTCAATCTTTAAAACAGCTGTGATATGAATCAATATGAATATGTGATAGTATATGGTTAAACTCATACATACCTACACGCACACATATTAGTGGGGATTAGGTTGAGTGGAAAGGATTCAATCATTCTTAAGAAGCAAAGTTAAAGACGATTTTAATTTTAATTTGCGGGGATGGAAATTATTACATTAAAGAGGTATATATATTATCAATCAAATAAAGCAATGTTTGAAATTAACTTAATTAATAGTGTAGGATCAAGCAATACAACCATACCCAAAACTATGGCTGTTAGTCAGGACGCAACTCTATTTTCCTAAGCTTTATCGAGAGGTTGCATTAGTTATCGGTGTCATGAGTTTGGATGGTAAGCCCATCAAATTACAAGACATTGGTAAAACCATCATAACAGAAATAATACCCAATATCCTAAATATATGACCTATTAGGAGTGTGGGCTTTGTTTTAAATATAAAACATCTTTTTAATTGTTCTCAACTATTCCCCAACTTATACTTGCTCTTCAATAATAAACAGACAAAAGAAAGAAGGTGGGGAATAGGGATAAAGATATATAGTTATGGTACATTGATAATATCATATGATAATTATAACCAATTTAACTAATATCATTAATCTAATCAAATTATATAAATATATATTATATTTAGAACCGGAGGAGGGAGTAATATTCTTGTGTGTCAATGTGTAGAGATTGTGCTTACACATATAGAGAGATCAGAGATATTTGTTTAGGTAGCTATGTTGGTGGGAGCCTTTACTTAGTCTAAAATCAGGATATAGGAATTCACCAAAAAAAAAAAAAGGATATAGGAATAAGTTTTTGGGTGGTCAAATATTAAATCAAAGTTAGAATCTTTGGGTGTCACTTTTTGAAGGGTACTTGTGCGTTTACTAATTAAGTCTCATTGTTACATTAACTAACCTTTATGCATGTCCCCTCCCAAATTTGAATTAAATGTCATTATCATATCATATCTGTGTGTGAGTGCGAGACTTGGAAAATTTCAGGGATAATTGCATATAAGTCTCAAGTAAGAGAATTAATTTTAGAGAGGTTCCAAGGAGTTGTTAATGACAGCTATTAACAACTGCAATAGCCTTGGTTAACAAGTGAAGGAGTTGTTAATGGACCTGTCTGAAATTAATTCTCTTGCTTGGGACCTATTTGTAATTCTTCCAAAATTTCACACGCATGACGGAACCTATGTGCTCATTCAACATCCATTAGTCAAGATTCTTTTTTACAAGATAAACCATGAATATTTTAAAAAATAATTGGGTAAACTGGTATACCTAATTTACGATCATCATCTATTAACAAAAAAGTTTTCATGATATTATGCTTTTTTAAATTATTGAACTAACGTATTTCTAAATGGAGCTTGGATAGGGAATCTTTAGTAAATATATACTAGATCGAATAATAAAATAAGTCTTAGAGGCTTAGTTGAATAACTGAGAGATTGTAATAAAGTCCAGTCTAGCTAGTATAAAGTTTAGGATGTGTTTATATTAGCTTATTTTAAGTGATTTTTTGTTATATGAGATAAATAAATATATATATATATATACATATATATAAATATGAAACAGATTTTATCCACTAAATGTAAAATAATTTTAATTTTTTAATTGTTTAAGGTGTAAAACAAACACCCCCTAATTAGATATAATATAAAACTTAAAAAATTATATAATTCATCGCATAAATCTTTTAATTAATCTCTGATTTAATGTATGTGAAACACAAGATCATACTTCATTATTCCTTATGTAGTTTGATTGTCAACATGTTTTGAATTATAAACAATTTAAAAAATGAAATCAGATCAAACTTTAAATCTCAGCTGAAATAAAGTAATATGGATTTAATTTCTCTTGAAAGGTACACTTTCTATTAAAGAAGATATTTTTTTTTAGTTGAGAGAAAGTTTTCAAGAGTAGGGGGATTGGCGTTATTATAAATAAATACAAAAATATATAGCACAAATCACAATCATGAAAAATGATAGTCACCTTATATAGTATTGTGTGTGTGTGTGTGTGTGTGTATCAGTAATATTGTAATTTCGAGACCAGATATTGCACGACTTTTTGGTGGAGCCAAATTAAAAATTATCCTTTCTACCAAATCACGCTCGCGCCTTTTTCTTACCCTGCGATGTGTGTGTATATATATATCGTCTGTATATATAAATTATCTGCTCATTAGCCCGAAATAATGTTCTTGTTTCTGTGACAATTTATTTATTTATTTTTTGATTTTTGAAATGCGCACACACTATTCAATTACAATGGGTATACATTAAATTAACTCTGCGTTTAAATTTTTCAGTATATTTTGGCGGGTTTCTAGTCAATTCAGCGTGGAGACGTCTTAACCAAATTCACGAATTGTACACACACATGCATAGCGGGAGGGAGAGGGTTTTCTTAATTTCCTCTTCTAGCATGTTAATGAGTAGTTAGCAGTTACAGTGTTCAATTAATTAGATTGTCATTTTTGTTTTTATATTACAAGCTAACAATATTTTTCTGGAGCTTTTATAAGTTTCATAGGAATAAAGGAATAATTTGACTTTGACACTATATATCACATTCTGTTTATAAAAAATTGATCTAAATGTCATTTTAGTTTATGTAATAATAATAATTTGAATCAATCTATGATCTTAGATTTTTGTATAATATTCTCCCATTCCTATATAAGATATATTTATCTAATTTGATTAAATTAATGATGTTAATTAAATTAGTTAAAATAACATGACATCTCCAAAATACGCTTACCATTTACCTTTATTCCCACCACTTACCAATTAGTACTAATAATTTTCATCTTACTTATTTATTATTGAGGAGTATTAATAAGGATAATTCAAAAGAAATATAAAAATATCTTATATTTATGAACAAATATACCTACCTAAATAGGTCATTTTTTATTTAGAAAAAAAGAGTTGGTAAAGAAGGAGTCTTTACCCGTCGTTGTTAGCCAGAGGAAAGAATAGTTAATCGTCAATTACCAGAGTTAGTACTATAAAAAGCTAGCAGCCTCGCATTTTTATTTATGAAATAAAACATCATCGGTCATATCTTACTGTCATTCCTGGGAAGAAAATGGTGTAAAGTTCCATTGTGAAAATGTTACTACTATTAGTAGATTTGTAGATTGTAGATGAGGTATGGATCAAGAATGAGGAGATCATCATGTAATCATGCCCTTGTTACTTTTAACTTGAGACAATATAGTAAATTAATGCCATATATGGTGATGATTCAAATTAAATTCAAACGAGCACGGAATCTCTGAAATCAACTAGGAAATAAATATGCGATATTGATGAATTATATTTAGCTAGCTAGGATCGTGCACAACTAGTTGTGGGGATTAATTGAAGTATATGATGGACAAGCATGAAAAGCAGCAATGACAAATGAAAAGTAATTAAGAGACAATGATTGGACACTAATTAAGCAGAAAAGATATATATATATATATTGTCTAAGCAATCAATAAAGTAAATCACCAATTAAGTAATTTCTACACTAATCAATTAGTTGTTCAAATACTAATCCAATCCCTTCAATCATGCAAACTATATATGTCTTCATTAATTGTTTTTTTCAAAGCTCCATTTTGGCATTTTCTATTGAGATCTCTCTCCCTGTTTCATTTCTTTTCTTTCTCACAGCTACATGTACGTCACCTAAAAACGGTAAGTTCATTATGGTCCACTTGTTTGGTTGTTTATTATATTTACACACACACTTATGGTTCATTACTTACTCTATTTAAATTAAACTTAAATAACTAAAGTTGATGTAAATTCAAAAATCAAACCTATATATATATATCTTAAGTCTTTACATTTATACATATAATTATATATATCCTCTGGCAAAAAAATATAATTATATATATATATATATTTAATTTTGGTCAGTACGATCAGTATGGGGTGGACTCACATGGGTGAGAAAGGGAGTACAAATTTCCAACGCAGGGGTCACGAGAGGAGCGAGCCAGGCAAGAAATAAAGAAGTGGACCCCACACCGAAATCATTACAAATTATTGAGGTTTAGACTGTAATAGAAATGGATAGCCTGAATATAAACCTTCAAAACGTGTAACAAAGGCTGAAGCTTTTTTTAAATATTTACTTAAAATATAAACCTTTAGATAGATTTAAAAACCTATACCTCTAATTATGTGTGTGTGGCCCTTTAAACATATTAAAAAGTTAAAAAGCATATGTATGTGTAAAAATGATTATAGCTATAAAACCATATTTTTTCTCTTACCTTTTTTACTATAAAAACTATGATAAACTATTTCTATTAAAATTATAATATTTTATTTAGATACAACTGAAATAAACTTACAAACTTTTACAATTATAATGTTTCTACAAATTATAAAAAATTAGAGGTGAACGACTAATAATTGAAATAGTTGAGCTATATGAATAAATGATCATATGTCAAACTTACGGTTAAAGTTAAGTTGGTACTATTATAAATAATTTATATAATTGCTTTATTTTATATTATATATAATAGTATAATTTAACCAAAAAACTAAATAAGTTAGACAAGATAGGTCTATCAATAAATCTAAATATGAGTTCGGGTTATTCACTAAATATGTTAAGCTACCAAGCGCTTAGATCACTAGCTGAGGGTTATTCTAATTTCATCAGTGGTCTCAAATTTGAGTCCTGATACTCAGATGCGATAATCACTTAGAAGTAGTGAGATTTCTCTTACTGTAGGCCTACATTCCCACAAATCGGATTAGTTTGTTGGTATTGGAATGGGTACCGAAAGATAAATCCAAAATAAATAAGCTAAACTAAACGTAGGTTACGCCCTAGGATCATCAGAGGAGCTTGAGCTATTCTCAACCCAAGACTTGTTCCCTACTTCTCTCATGAGTGGCTACATCAGGACCGTACGATTATCACACGTGCACAGCTCCCGAATGATTGCTCCCCGAATTTTATTAATTATCAGGTAAAACAATATTTAATCTTGGCGAAGAAAAAAAAACATTTAATTTGATTAATAGGGTCAATAAGTATGGGGCCGAATAGGAGGGATTATGATTAAATACAAAGTTTTAAATTTGAGCTCATGTAATTTAAAAGTTGAGAAAATTCCAAAAAAAATACTCAAACCAAAAGGAAGTTGATAATTATGTTATTGGTAATCCCTATATCCGGTTTTGGTAATCCCCTATACAATTTTGGGAACGAATAAAGGAAATTGGTAATGATGTTGTAATTGGATAGAAATGTGTTGGTAATCCCCTATCCCAAGTTGGTAATCCCCTATACAATTCTGGGAACGAACAAAGGAAGTTGGTAATGATGTTGTAATTGGATAAAAACGTATTGGTAATCCCCTTATCTGGTTTTGGTAATCCCCTATACAATTATGTGAATGAACAAAGGAAGTTGATAATGATAATTTGAACCAATGGCATTTTAGACATTTCACTTAACTTTGGTTTGGACAATTCAGTCAATTGTGCTGAACTGTCTTTTCTGAAATTCGTTGTAGCAAAGTGTTCTTTTGGTAATTTGAGGGTTTTTTTTTATTTTCCCTTAAAAGTTTTTAAAAGAGCTATCTCCGTTCGAAATCTAACAATTAGGGGTGGAAATAGGCTAGATCTAGGCAGGCTTTAATACTTAAATAGGCTTGGGCCTGCAATAAAAATGTAAAAACTAAGTCTGAGCTGTATATATGCCATTTTTTCAGCATGGGCCTGGGCCTGGGCCTTCAAAAGGCATGATAAAGCCTGAAGCCTATTTAAAAGCCTACTTAAAATGTAGAACTTTAAATACATTTAAAAACTTATACATTTAATTCCATATATTACCCTTTAAACCTATTTGAAAAGACTATGTATTTTTCAAAAAGTATTCTCGCCATAAAAATAGATATTTTTCTCTTACTTTTACTGCGGAAACCGTGATAAATTATTTTTATTGAGATTATAATATTTCATTTAGACATAATTGAAATAAACTTGCAAGTTGTAAAAATTATTATGTTTTAAAAAGTCATACAGATTAGAAAAGAGTAACTGAGCTAGCACTGTATGTTAACTAACTAAAAGGAAGAAATCAAAAAGAGGTTAATAACTACTAATTAATAAAAAAGTTCAGTGTGTTGATAAACGATGAAATGTGAAGTTTAGAATTAAAGTTAAATTGACAATGTAATAAATAATTTATATAATTAATTTATTTTATAGTATACATAATAATATAACTTTAAATAAAACTAAATATGCCAGGCCTGTAGGTTTGTAGGTTAGGCCTTAAGAAAAAAGGCCTAGCCTATTTACCTAAATAGACTTATCAATAGGCCTGAATATAAGCCTGTCATATTTATTAAATAGGCTAGGTTATGCTTCTCTTTTAAATGTCTGACCTATTTCCATCCCTTTTAACAATATTAAACCCGTCCAATTGAGCATCAGTTATTATATCTAAATATTTATTATACAACCATGTTTCAACCTAATATGAATGTGATTTACTTTTGTTTGAAAAATGAGGTGCTACACTCAATAGGCTCAAAGAAGTGAAGAACTCAAATTCGATTTAGGTAGACAAAATTGACCTTTTTTTTCCTCTTCAACCCGCGGGCTCAACCCACCAACTCATAAGAGTGCGGGCTGCACAGGCTCGACCCATGTGCCATGTGGCCTGCGGGTTCCCAGGCTGGCCCGTCATATATATATATATATTTATAAAAAAGAAAAATCTCATTTTAATTCATTATATTGTTTTTTAGACATTTTATTAATATAAATTGTGGTTGACACAACAAATTGTGGTGTTTGTATGATATAATCTAAACTTTGTTAATAATATTGTTGGTAAAATAAAAGTAGTAAGATGTCAATACAAAAAATATGTAATTTTGCAATTAATTTTTTTACGGCATTTGGGGTATTCTACTTTAGTTGATGTAATGTTAATGTATTTTTGTTGATTGAAAAATTTATTTAGTCTCTTTTAATATTTTAAAAAAATATATATAGGTGGCGGGTTGGTGGGTCGCACAGGCCCGTGTCATGTAACCCGTAACCCATGGTTACGGGCTGGCCCATTTTCCTAGATATATCTTTAGATGTTAAATAAATCAAAAAGCTTTTTCTTTAGCTAGATGACCACAACCCAAAAATGTAAAATTTCAAATGATATTTTTGGCTGAAAAATTTCAAATGATGCGACTTTATGGAATGGACATTTTGGAACCTTTGGGCCATAGCAAATGAATATTTCTTTGTTATTAATAAACAAGCTACAAGGGAAATCACCAATCAATTAGGAAGGAATTGAGGCTATGGAGATTGGAAAAGGGAATGTGAAAGATGGAAGGAGATGAATTATATAAGAGGTAATATGTCAAATTTTTTGTTTAAAATATAAGAGGTAATATGCAAAAGTCAAAGTAATATATGCATGTTTTCCATTTCTGCCATTGTATAGTAGTAAATGCAAGGAGAGGAGAGAAATTGTGTATAATTAATGAGTAAGGGTAAAAATGAAAAACTCTATTAAATCTATCCATAATAAATGATTCCAACATGTTTTATTATTATGTGTAAAAAGCCTACTACATCTTATAATAATAGAGACTGGAGGGAGTATTATTTAAGTATTTATGAACCAATATTGCATCTCAATTATGTGAGTTGCCTCACTTTAACATGCAAAACTTATACAAATATAAGAATTTGTCAAAATCCTTTACACTTAAGCCTCAAAAGGGATCATATTATACCTCTTAAGGTCCTAAATATATGACATATTTGAGGAGTTTGTTTTGGTCATAAATATAAGACCTAATTCTTATTTTTGGCAACTTATTCCCAAATTATCCCTATTAGTGTTCTTCCAACAATAATCAAGTGAGATATAGGAAGGGAATAAGAGAGGTGATTGGGGTGTTCTAAAAAAAAATTTAATATATCAACTAACATAACTAACATCTTTAATTTAGTCAAAGTATTTAAATAGGTCCTATATTTAGGACATGGGAGCACCATTGACCAAATAAAAAGAATCATAGAAAAAAGAGAGGGTAAAGTGGCTGATATCAATTAATAAGGGGCTGTTTGGATTTCCTTTCATAATCAATTGCAGGAAGTGATGACACTGTGAATGAGGATGGGTACATGCAGTGCTACCACAAGATTACTCCAAGATGATACTAACACTAATTCTTATTATTATAAGACACTAACTACTAATTCTTAAAAACCAATAAATAATAGTTGAGTCATTAAATTTAAGCTAAATTGACTATATTTCTTAACTTCATCTCTCATTAAATGATATGATTTAATCTTTTCAAATTTGAACCTCAATTTATGACAAGAATAAAGTGAAAAAAAAGCAATTGATGCGACGGTTAGTGTATTATATTTGAAAACGAATTTTTTTTCTAATCGATACCTCCTTATAATATGAATATGAAACAGAGGGAGTATATGCTAAATCATCATCAATATTTATCGGTCTATTGAATTTAGCTTTGAAAATGTTCAGAACCAAAAAAATTAAATCAATCACACCCATTAAGGGAATTCAACTGCATCTCGCTTTAAATTGAAACCTAACCAAATGTTTTGGCTGTCGCATCATGAAGAAAATAGAACCAATCGGGTATGAAAGTGTGTGTGTGAGAGGGAGAGAGAGCGAGCATGGTACCAGACTATGCAATGCATGTACAATCACTCAGTATAATTAGGGGTGTTCACGGGACGGGACCGGGATGACCCCGTCCCGTCCCGTGTCCAGTCCCGTCCTGAACTTGTCCCGATCTCGATCGGGACGGGACGGGATCGGGAAGGGACAGGCCTTGTCCCGAAATTTTTTCTCAATTAAAAAAATTGACCCAAAAATCTTTTTTTTTTCAGAGCAACACACTTGGTGGGTGATTTTATAGCATAATTAAATCTCCTCCAGTGCCATGAGCACTTCATATTAATACATAATAAACCAAAAACATAATAATTAGAGCAAAAAAAAAAAAATAGCAACAACTATACATTTAAATAGAGTTTGAAAAAAACTTCAAATGTGATGTGTTACACATAGAGCATAATGGCAGCGGACAAGAAATTTGAGATCAATGAATGGTTGGAATTTAGTTTAAAAGATAGAGTTATATATATTTTTTTAAAAAAAGTCATATATATTCACACATGAGACATATGACACATGTATTTTTTTAAAAAACATATGAACATATATATATATATTCGGGACGGGAAGGGATCGGGACGACCCCGTCCCGAAGCAGCATTCTGTCCCGTCCCGAAATGGCCGGGACGGACCGAGACGGGACAATGTTGAACAGCCCTAAGTATAATTGAGTCTAGCCCATTGATGCCATGACATGAGGTTGGCCCACGACACAAGATACACTCCTAGACAACCACTAGTAACGTAATAATCCTGTAGAAAAGGATAAGACTTGCTCACAATCATGAAAATTTCTGACATTTCAATGAAGATAGAAAGAAGAGGGATAATTGCACATAAGTCCTAAACAAAAGAATTAATTTCAAAGAGATCTTAAGGAGTTGTTAATGATAGCTATTAACAACTGTAATAGTCTTGGTTAACAAGTGAAGGAGTTGTTAATAAACATATCTGAAATTAATTCTCTTACTTAGAACCTATTTACAATTCTCCCGTGAAAAGAAAATGTCTTGTTGGAAAATAACAATTGTAGATCTCTATTGGGTCATTTTGTTGTATCTCATTTTTTTTTTCAGTTGTGTCCCATCTATGTTAATTACTCCATCTGAGTCAAAATAAATATAAGGTGAAAAAATTTAACTTATACAAACTGAAATTTTTTTTGCTCATTTATGTTTTTTTTTTTTTTTGCTCAGTTGTATCTCATCCATGTTAATAACTCGATCTGAGTCAATAATAAATATAAGGTGAAAATATTAAACTTATACAAATTGAAAATTTAATTTATCATTTTGTTTTATCTCATTTATGTTTTTTTGCCAGTTATATCTTATCTATGTTAATTACTCCATCTGAGTCAAACTAAATATAAGGTGGAAAAATTTAACTTATACAAACTGAAATTTTTTTTGCTCATTTATGTTTTTTTTTTCTGCTCAGTTGTATCTCATCCATGTTAATAATTCGATCTGAGTCAATAATAAATATAAGGTGAAAATATTAAACTTATACAAATTGAAAATTTAATTTATCATTTTGTTTTATCTCATTTATGTTTTTTTGCCAGTTATATCTTATCTATGTTAATTACTCAATCTGAGTCAAAACAAATATAAGGTGAAAAAACTTAACTTATCCAATGAAGAGCACCGAAATGGGGTATATCAGTGTAGTACCGCCTTAAATCTGCTTTCCAAGAAATCTAGACCCAAGGGGTAATGGAAACTATCCCCAGGAATCAGTTTCAAGGAGCCCTAAATGCAATTGAAAACCTAGTAGTAATTAGGATGCAAACTTATTAAAAAGGGTAAAAGTATTGTATTTGATTTTGTGTGAGATTTTTGTAAAAAGTGTGATATGTTCAAAGGCAAATTAAAAATTGGATTAAATGGAGATTTGGATTCAAATGGGAATGGATATTCTTGGTAAATGGAACTTTTTGGGAATCATTGCTTCAAAAATTAATTGGGAGTAAAAAGTGGTCAGTTTTCCAATGAACCCTAGAGAAACCCCCACTACAAAAACACATAGAATTACTGACGAAATTTACTGACGGAATTCCGTCAAGAATTTCAATTTTCCAACGGATTACCGATGGAATTCAGTCAGTAACAAAATTACCGACGAAAAACATTTTGCTGGTAATTTTACCGTTGCTAATTAATTTAGCGATGGAAATTTGGTTCTATCGGTAATTACCGATAGATTAGCGACGGAATTCCGTCACTAAATTACCAACGGAAAATTGCGACGGGTGACGGAAATTACCGGCAGAATTCTGTCGGTAATTATTTTTTAAAAAAATTTTAATTTATGCCATGTGTCCCTCCTGCCACGTGTCACTCCGACATGCCGTGACATGTCGCTCTCACAAATTGTTTGAAATGTGGCAGAGCTGCGATTCAAACCCGTGACCTCATGAGCGCGTGCTGATGCCTTAACCAGTTGAGCTATGAAAATCTTGTGATATTATTTGCAAACAATTATATTTATAATATTTAAAATCCCACTATTATAATTATATTTGATTTTATATATACTTTAAATTATATTTAAATTAATATCTTATGAAATATTTTTAATTATTAATATATAATTTACATATTAATAATTATATTATTTTTATATAAATAATATTCTATATTCAGATAATTAGACTATATTTAGTTTTTTTACCTGATAATATTATATTTAGTATTTTCATTTTATATTTATAATAAATATTATTTTTGTGAGTTGCTTTTATTATATGAAATTTCATATTAATTATTTTATTAAATATATTATTACAAAATTTAAAATTAAATTTGTAATAAATATATATGTATATATTAATTTTATTAATATTTATAAAATATATTTATTAACTAATTTATATATAAAATATTATTAATATATTTTTAATAAATATTATGTCGTTAATTTTTTAATACATAATTTATTTTTTAATATTTTTTAACAAATTACCTACGGAATTCCGTCGGTAATTTGTTAATAAAAAATAAATAAATTTACCGATGGAATTCCGTCAGTAATTTTTAATAAAGATTATATTTTTTATTATTTATTTACAAATTAGTGACAGAATTCTGTCGTCGCTAATTTCATGTTTTTTTGTAGTGCCCTCTAGGTTAGGTTTATATTAATTTAATTAATGCAAGAACCCAGCACATTAACTAACTTAACTTAAGATGATTAAGCACTTGACCTAATTAAACATACTAATTGCAAGGGATTATTGATCATACAATCGGAACCCCGATTTGCAACAACATTAATTTACTAATTCCAATTCCTTGATGGACCCCAATCAATGAATTTGAACTAATAAATTTAAAACTAATGTTTCTCGAGCAATATATGGATTTAGTTGCTAATTTCTAAACACAAACACTTGACATCATGATTCACCAAGCAAGAACCCTTATTTAGCACAAGATTTCAACAAGAAAACATAAATTAATTGATGAACTCATACAAATAACATATATTTAACTCAGTAGGTAAAATGTAGCATTCATACAAAGAAAATCAACAATATAAATTGTTTCTACCACTCTCATACAAAGATATAAATGAATATCACATCCAAATACATATAACAATTCCTAGAACTTTCGATAAATTGAAATACATATAAGGAAGAGAGAATGGAGAACAATACTTCCCTTTGCAGCTTCAAGCTCATCCCTATGCTCCATCACCAAGAATATGAGAGCTTAGTTGCTGCTCTTCATGGGAGAATCAACAACCAAAAGGAATAGGATGGAAGCTATGGATTTGGATGAAGGAAAATAGAAGATGGAAGAGATGGAGATGAGAGAAAATGAGAGGTTAAGGTTTAGGAACTTCAAATATGAGCAAATGAGGTCCTAATTTCGTTCCTTTAGCGATTTGAGTCGGGTTGGATGAGTAGGTACTGGGTATGACTCAGTTTGAGGCCCAAAATTCTAGTTGAAATTTTGCTGATTCGCGATTGCGCTGCTGCTCAAATTTAATCCGTGACTGAGTTTGCTTCTGTGAAGAGTGTGAGTTATAGCCGAGAAATTTGAGTCACGGCCGAGTTTTCTTGTGTGAAGAGAGTGAACTGCAGCCGAGAAATTTGAGCTGCGGCTGAGTTTGCTTCTGTGAAGAGAGTGAGCTGCGATTGAGAAATTTGAACTGTGCCTCAATTCTCTTTTGGTAAATTGAGTTTTTTTCTATTACAATTGAAGTATTCCACCCCATGGTCATAAAAATAAAAATACATTGAAACAAGCAACAAATTGTCCTAGAACTCAGTTGTTTCCAAATGGTATCCAATTATGATTTTCTAACACTAATTTCATGCTATCTTCACCCTTCGACTTGTGAGATTCAATAGGCACTTATTAGACTCTGATTGCATCATAAGCATGTTAAAGCCTCAAATTATCATAAGAAATATGTACAAATCCAAGGATTTGTCATACAAATTGAAAATTTTGTTAAAGACAATTAAAATGTAAGAAATTTAAATTATTTTCTAAAGACACACTTATTTTTAAGAAGGGTGAGTAGACTGGCAAAGAGAGTCGGTTGAAAGAAAATTGAGATAAACATGCAGTTAGCGAAAAATAGGCTCATAAAACTAAATCATTAGATGATGTATCAGACATAGCAAATGACACTCATGAGGAGTGGGCCCTACATTATTATTTTTAAATGAAATTTTTTAAAAAAAACTCCACACTCTCTCACATCCCCACACCCTCCCCCTCTCTGGCGTCTGAGTCATCGTTGTTCAACCCTCTATCATCTTCTACGATGCCCCCGACACTTTTGATCCTTATTCTCCTCTTTCTTCGCATGGGCTCTCTAACTGATTGACCTGAATTCTTATCTGGGTTTCAAATTCCTTGATTGATTAGTCTTTTCCCCCAATTTTTGAGTGAAAATAATCATTTGGGTGCTTTGAATTGCTCCAAGTGAATTCAATGTGTTGTGTGATCTTTACATGTTTGGAGTTATTTGCTTACTCATTGAACTATACGTTCGCTTATTGAAATGTTGATGTCGGATTGCAGGTGAATGGTGATTATGTTATTTGCAATGGCTGATGATTTTTAGTGTTAAAGCAGATAAGGCTGAGAGGTTGTTGGCTGAAGCCGCAAGCCATGGACTGGTTGTGTTTCCAGAAGAATTTGTGGGAGGATATCCCCATGCTTCCTTCTATTGAAAATCGGACGTCTAAGGGTAAAGGGTAAAAATTTGACCAAAAAAAGGGGTAAAGGGTAAAAAGGTAAAGGGAAGTGAGAGAGTGGGAATTTATTTTAAAAGAAATCATTTAAAAAATAATAAAATGGGGCTCACTTAACGGAAGTTTTAACAATTTAATGAAGATGATTTTTTACCCCAATTTGTGAGGTTTATGGACACTTTTACACCATAAAAAAATATATGGCGCTAGACAGACACACAACTAAGAATAAAAATGACCCTTTACCCTTATAAAAGTTTAGAAACAGACCACCTTAATGGAACTCATTCTGACAAGCATGTGATGAATAGTTCAAACACAGATTTTTTAAAACATGATGTTTAAGAAATTAAATGAAATAAATGTAGGTAAGTACCCCCTCTTGTCCTAAACATAAGATCAAGTTGAATTTTCTCTTGGAGATTGAGGAAGACAAATGAACTTCTTAATTTTAACATATGTTACATAAAATTAGATCATATGATATCTTATACTTAAAGGTGAATTAGTTTTGAGTAATATATATATATATATTAAAGTGATTAATTTAGTGATTATTCATTGCTCCAAAAAAGTCAACTTGATTCTACATTTAGTAGGGATCACTTATTAGCCGGAGAAAAGTTATCCTGTATAACAAACAATAATTTTGTACTCATTAGGACAGAGAGCGAATGTTTTATTTGTTTGTATTTATAAGTCATATCATTAATTTTTCATTTGAATATATTATTTTACCCTTCTTTTATGATGGTAAATATTAAATATGAGTAAAGTTAGAAAGTTGTTAAATTTTAATATAGAATTAATGAAGTTTAATGTTTAAAATTTTTCTTTGTTTATGTAAAAATATGTACATTGCCCTGTTGTAAATAGGACAATGAAATTAATGATGTGTGTGTGTTTGTATATCCAATGAAATTAATGAAGCACAGCATTCACAACCATGAATGAACATCGCAGCTGACTCATCCACTCTCTATTAAAGGGAAAAATGTGTGAAATCCTTATTCATGAACTCTGGATCATCACACCTGGATCGATCAAACAAACATACTACAGAAGCAATGAGGAAGATTATAATCATACCTGGATCTGTCAAACCCTTCTCTGCCAAACTAAGAAGAGCAATAGTGATACCTGAGCGCAGAGAGAGAGAGAGAGAGAGAGAGAGAGAGAGAGAGAGAGAGAGAGAGAGAGAGAGAGAGAGAGAGAAATGCAGTTATATATATTAAGTGAAGAAGAATACGCTTAGGAAAAACTTCCTTATCAATGTGGTGGGTCTTTGTTAGAAAGCAAGTTTAAAAATTCAAAATCACAAGTTGGCTTCTGCACGTTGACTTTCCTAGTTTCCTACGTCTGTCACATGCTTGAAAAAGAAAAAAGAAAGAAAAATAAAATAAATCGTTGATTTGTTGACTTACTCGGTCGGTTTGGTTTGGCTAGGATCTCCATTGCTATGTGTGTGTGTGTGTATGTATATATATATAAAGCATCCGGATTTATCTTTAATCTTTTCGACAGCGGTTCCGGGTTGGGTAGCGTCAATTTCTTTTACTAGTATAGGTCCTATAGGACATAACTTTTCCAACGGAATTTTGGATCAAAATCTCTAATTTAAAATTTGAAAGTTAAAAAACCAAAATGGTGACAAATTTAATGATAAAATATTTTATTAACCCAAGAAAAAAAGAATAACGCTCATTTCAAAGGGAACATAACAAAAAAATACCTACCAAATTTCAAAATCCCAAATAGTTGATTTGCAGTTGTTAATTCCTGTACTCAACTTGTTAATACCTATATTGAACTAGTTATTGGGATTTTAAAATTTGGAAGGTATTTTTTTGTCATTTTATCCATTTCAAACTACCTTTATTAACTTTTTTTTTTTAAGCTTAGGCACCCTCTTAAGGGAGTAATCTTATACTAGGCATTAGTCAGACACTAAATGTGGGCACCTCCTTAGGATTCGAAGATTGGTTGGCCACAGTGTAATGGGCCAGTCCCTCCCATAGCTGCACACCGCTGGTTAATCCTTTGTTAATTCCTAGTTGTAGTTTGTAATTTTTTTTTTATATTAGTTTTGACTATTCAGGCTCATGTAAGAATGGAATATGCTATCATACCCATCATCACTGAACCAGTTTCGGTGTTCATCAGAAAGATGAGCAGAAAGTACTCATCAACTCTGAACTATTCAAATTTAATCTAGATTTTCCAGATTCAATATTTTTGTGTTTGTAATTTTTAAATGACAATTATTTTAATGTGTATAAAATTTAAAATAAAGATAATATCTTAACTATCATTTTATTAAAAAATATAGCTTTCATTCAAAAATAATAAACATACAAATTGAATCTGGACCATCTAGATTAGATCTGATGGTTCAATGAGAGCTTTCTACTAATCTTTCTGACGAGTACTACAACAAGTGGTTCCCCTCATCACCATCAGTCCATCACAGTGCTTTCAAAAATCATCACATTCCTTGGGCAATATATTAGTAAGATCCATTATCGTTTTGGCCAATATATTAAAATAGGGTTCATAATATTACTATATCTCCCGATTTTAAATTAAATCGATTTCCCTGTTCCACATTGACTGAAGAATCAAAATGTTTTAATATATAATTAGTTTATTCGTTATATCTCATATTCACATTGACAACTGAAAAATAAACACGTCAAAAGTTGGGATGCTCTTTTTTAAGGATTCTTTAATGTCCATCCATTCTTAACAAATTATGGTACAATTAATTTGATTTGTCAATTATTTCGTTATAATATAAATTCCAGAAAAATATATTCTGAATTAACTTAGCTTGCAGTGATGAAAAGGGGAAAGAAAGCAACAATAACAAAACGGTATTTTTGGGTTACGCAATGTCATGTTTTTCATTTTGGCTTTCTCAAAGACTCAAAAACTTGAGGAATTGACGATGAGCATCCAAGAAATTTATTTAAAAATAATTTCCACTTAAACTTAGTGGTAGTTAAAGTATATAGATGAAACTAATATAATCATAAGAAATGAACAGAATACTAGATCATTAAATGACCATAATTCATATGTATGCTCATGGTGTGCTTGAATGTTGCAGGCCATGCCAAGGCATATACACGTCTCCATAAATTAAATCAGCTGGGAAACAAATTAATGGTGTAATGGTCGATGGTGGAGATAGAAAGCTACGTACGTGGAAACTTAGTTAACATGTCTCCCAAACTACTTCAAAGGGAAGTGGCCGAATGCTTCAAGTTAATAATATTACATCATCACATGTAATATAATTAAGCTTATTCATGAATAGTTAATTATTAATAATAGCTAGTATTGGCTTACATGTTTGGGATAGCGTTGGAAAGCAAGTTCATGAGAATCGTATCTCGTATACCGGTAATTTATATTGGAAACGCATGTTTACATAAGTCAAAATCAATCACCCCTCATATATTTATCTCGTATTCCATAAATCACATTGGAAAGGCACATTCTATGGCTAATCAGAATATGCACATAACTGTAAACTCACAAGGTTTCACTATAGCAACTAAAACCTGTCCCTTAGCTATGAAACTGGGTCAGAAAATAACTCATTGTAGGAAAGTAGCAATTTAGACCTGTTTTGGCTAAAAGGGCATATGCTCATAGGGCGTTCAAATATCAACACCAAATTATGGCGCTCAGTGCCTGACCAAAGGGGTTTATCAATTCCTCCATTATATCCTTTCTGTTCAACTTTTTGATCTCATCATCACCAGACCTTGGATATTCGATGTGAAAATGCAATATTCTTTGCAAGTCTTCCTTAAATAAAAATAATGACATGAGCCCTTATTGCACTTTGTGGATGTGGACACATCTCAAGAGAAGCTTAGTAATGTTTCAATATACAACATCCTTATAAAACTAGAATATGAACTCATGTTTTGCATATAGATTTTAAGGTGATTATCAATAAATATAGCTTCATACATACTGATACATGAAGAGATATATGTATCCTTTTGACAGATTGATCATTCTGGGAGTTTTTGGATTTTAAAGTCTGGCAAAGTTGTTTAACAAAATGAATATGTCATGTCGACGTACATTCTATTTTTAAGAAACAGAGACTTGACTCAATCATTATTACAATAAGAGATGAACTCATTCTTCTGTACCAGGATACAAGAAATAGACTTGATGATGTTTACCCCCATACCTGTGGTAAAGGGAAACAACAAATTCTAGTCAAATGCCCTTCACAAGGAATATATATGGCAAAGGAGCAAGTTTTTGTGTTGAAAGCAGCATTTCTCACACCATTCTTCCACCTCTTCATAACATGTCAGAAATGGTTAAAGAAAAAAATCAATAATGAATGTATAAAATCAATGTCTATAATAAAATTCATAGGAAAGTTGAGCTATTCTTTAGACTGAATGCAACACATATATTAGCTAGACCTATTTTAAAAATAGAATAAACAAGGGGCTGGGGCCAATACAAAAAATGAAACATGGAGAGAAAAGAAAGTGCAGCTATTTACCTTCCATATCTGAAATTAAAATTGGATTAATCTTCATCCCAGATAAATATATTTACAGATTTCGGCTTCTCTTACTTCTCAAAGAGTATGACATCTTGTTATCCCCTGTCCTCTGGCGCACACGTGTGCTTCTCCTAACAGACTCACAATTTTGCTTATGTTGGGCCACTTGAATTTTAGGGACCTCACTTGGACCACTTGAATTTCTTAAAAAAATACCTTCCTCCAGCTTTAATTCTATTTGTTGAACTCTCTTTTGTAAGTCTGATGCATATATTGGCCAAATTCCGCACCCCTTTATCATGTCATCAACTTCAACCAAACGAGAATGATTGCGATCTCGAATGAAGAATTCGCAAGCAAACTTGAAAGTAGTGCCCTTCCCATATCTCCTTCTTTGGCTTCCTTTTAATACGATGCGTTTCAATGGATCATACCATACAAAAACATTATGCGTATTAAATTTCTGGAATATAGGGAATTCCCTCTCATCCTTGTAATCGATCTCTTCATCTTCAAACAGGAATTTTCTGCAAAATGACCCTGCAATACAGGTCAAGTGCAATGGAGGAAGAATACAACAAGAAGCAAAACCCAACAAATGGTCAGAAGAAGAAGATGGTGCAACCTCAATAGTAATGGATCTCTTTGCCATTTGAGAATATTTGAAGCCCATTGGAATTGTGCTTCCTGGGTAAGACACCTTAACCTCACTAGATTTGTTGTTATATATTGCTTGCACCACTTTGAAATAAATAAATTCTGTCATATCACATCCATCCTCAGTCATGCTCCGTTTATCATGCTCAGTCATTGTGGATCTTATAATGATAGTCTCTAATGATGTGCAATCATCCATATAAAATCGAGCAATCGAAGGTGGAAATTCTGGTAATGATCTAAGCCTATAGCATTTACCCAAATCAATTAGTTTAAGCTTTGAAAGATGCTTAATGCTACTAGGCAAACTCTCCACACTGGATTTTCGTAGTGATAGAATCCTCAGCAATTGCATGTCACCTATGTTGTCAGGGATCTCCATAACCTCACAGAATATCAAATGCAATTCTTCTAAAGAACGCCATGCATCAAATAGAATGGCTAATTTTGATTTGTCAAGTCGTTTTCTAAAACCAGAAAGTAAGAATATTTTAAGAGATGTTAAGCAACTTAGCTCACTTATTTGACAGCTCTTGAGAGGCCAACTGAGGTATAGCTTTTCCAATTATTGAACCGTCCAACTGGCAACTTCAATGTATTGATGCCAGAATCAACTAAAGCTAAACTTAACATTTCTTCTGATGACAACATAAATTCCTCGAGAGCAGTGCAGAAAGATAGCTTGAGATTCTTGAGAGATTTCAAATGGTTATCCCCGTGAAGATTCTTTATTTTGCGACACTTCATTAGATTCAAAGAAACAAGTTTAGGAAGAGATAACATAGATGGATGAATACTACACAAATCTTCACAATTTGTTAGGTCTACTATTTCAAGATTTTGTGCCATGGTGAAATCAGGTAACTCCTTCAACTTACATGAATAGCTGAGATTTATTTTCTTTAAATTCATAAGATCCTGTGACAATTAAAAGAGAAAAGTCACTGGAAAAAGCCCTCATAATTCAATTAGACTAAAGAATGAAACATGCATTAATATGTAGTTACCTGCACATCATCCCATAGTTTTTCAACTTTGCTAAAAGGCATATGAATTTCAATGAGTTGCTTCGGACTAAAACCCAATGGAAGAGACTCCAAAGGATACCATTCCCAACATAAATACCTTAGTTTATTAGAAAGTGAGACCAAACCATTAGGAAGATGCACGACATAATTGCCTTGGGAATCAGATCTGATCTTCTTTAAGGGAGGTTTGATATTGAGAAATCTCAAATTACTCATCTTTTGAAAAGTGTCAGCACTCAAGTATAGGTCGTTGTCAAGCTCATTTGGGTTCAATGTGATGCCCTCAATAGCACCAGTTCCCTAATATAACAAAATTCAAACAATATCAAACAAGTGTAATTTAAGAACTATTCAATCAAATACTCAATGAAAAAGGAAGTTAAGGCATCTATTACCATACTATCGTTCAGCACATCTTGAATTTCCTTTACATCATTTAATCGACTTCGTCTTCCAGGATTCTCTCTAGATTCCTCACGAACTATTTCTTCAGCCATTTCTTGCAGCAAGTCATGAATTTCTACTCTTTTGTCCCTTGAAATGGTTATGAGAGCTTTATCAAGAAGTCTACCGATTCCACAATCCACATACAAGTCATCACAAGCATCCAGCACCCTTATAATATCTTCCTTATTTCCTCCCCTGAAGAAAAATGCAATGTCTAAGAATATCCTTTTTTCTGGTATATCAAGTCCATCGTAGCTCACCCTCAAAACATTTTGAATTTCTACATTGGGATACTTTCTCAATTTTTCAAGGGCACTCTCCCATGTTTTTGTATTTCTAGAGTACAAATATGACCCCAAAACTTTTAATGCTAAAGGAAGGCCTTTGGCATATTGAATTGCCTGTGCTGATAACTTTTCATATCCCACCTTAGGATATAGTTGCTTGAAAGCATGCCAACAAAAAAGTTTAAGTGATTCTTTGATGCTTAATTCTTTCACCTCATGTACTACATGAACCCCTCCGCTAACAAGAACATGCCTATCTCTACTTGTTATGATGACTTTACTATTTGGTCCCAATGTAAGATTTTCTTCAATAAGATACTGCAATTGTTCGGAGCTGTCTACATCATCAAGCACTAGAAGAACTTTTTTGCGATGTAGCCTCCTTTTATTGTTGGGTCTTCCTTTCATTGTGAGATGTTCTTCGTTTAGTAGTACCGAGAGAATTTTTTCAAGCAAACAAGTCAACCCAATTTTTTTTGATTCCTCTCTCACATTTGATACAAAGCAATAACTATCAAATTGACGGAAAGTATTGTCAAATACAGCATGAGCTAAGGTTGTTTTACCTATCCCTCCCTTGCCCCAAATTCCAAGTACCCCCACATACTGTGAGGCAACCTTCATAAATGATTCAATAGTTGCCAAATTTTCCTCAAATCCAATCAGACTCTTTGGCTCAATTGTGTCTTTATCTTCTAGCTTTTTCAAAATATCTTTGACAATTCCATTTATAAGATCCGATTCATCACTAGCATGTCAAAAGGAGGAAGTTATTTTTTTTTTAAAATACAAATCACTCAACACTGTTAACAAAAAATGCATGCATGCATACACGTAAATTTTTTTCAATTTTTATGGGGAAACATGTATTTGGTGAACTATGACAAGATAAATTATATAAACATAAAGAGAAAAAAAAAACTTACTAAAAATTTGAGGAATGGTGATAACCAGATATGTTTGCAGTTTCTTTCAAAACAAATCTCCAAACTTGCAACAAATCATCTTCAAACTTTTCTTCATGCTGAGCAAATGCATCTGCATAAGATCCTTCTTGATGCCTAACATGTGATGGATCTACATTATAGAAAATTGGAATTACAATCTGACTATTGACCCGCTTGCATTCCATTATTTTCACTAGCTCTTCTAAACACCATCTTGAAGAAGCATAGTCTTTTGAGAATATCACCAAAGCAATTATTGATCTTCCTATGGCTTCTAGAAGCGTTGATGATATTTCATCCCCCCTCTCTAGTCTCTCATCAACATACACATCTATTCCTTCTTGTCGTAACTACTTTGTCAAATGACTAAGAAAACCATGTCTGATGTCTGAACCTTTAAAACTGATAAAAATATCATACTTTTCATGAAGAACTTGGGAAGAAGGAGGCAAGGAAGCCATTACTGGACACGAACAAAAAATATAGGGTGTTAATTATTAATTTGGATGTTAATCTCTTAAATAATACTATAATAAACATATAACTGTTCACATATTATATGTTTACTCCCATGTGAGGTTAATTTGCAGCTAGCATGCATGGGTAGCTTGAATATAATCAAGGACTGTTTGATATGTAGAGAATAATAAAATATTAAAAATTATGAATAGATCTCAAAGAAAAGACTCATCTAAAAATAAGTCCCACAAATTTGGTAAATAACAGTGAAGTCCTAATATCCTTGAGTCTTTTTTTACACAGGAAAATAACCGAATTAATTTTTAGTCAAACTTTATATGAATTCATGACTCAAACCTCTTAAATTTACTAGTGAATCTACATAATCGTTGAACTAGTTATTCAAATTTGGCATACATATTTATAAGTCCACTTTCTAGATTTACAAATAAACCATATTGCTCATTTACAAGTCAACCCCTAATTAGATTAGTCAAGCCGCAATTTGATGTTTAATTATAAAATTTAATAAATAACACTTAGTAAATTTGGGAATTTGTTGTATTTTAGCAAATTCACAAGATGTATTTATAAACAAATAATATTTGGAACTTACTCCCAATTTTTCCTAAAATTGAAGATTGGCAATGCTGGCTCCCATTATGGGGTTGAACCTTGAAGTTTGATCCTTCATTTCTTATATATAATTATGAAAAGAATAGGATAAACAAAGTAATGACCTAAGAAAGTGATTTTATAGTTGAGCAACTTTTATACCTTTATTTTAAAAATGTATTAAAAATTGTACAAATTGATTAACAATGATTAGGCCACCCTATTGTTCAAAAAATTAGAAAATCATGTTAATTATTGTAAAGTTTCCGTTGAAGGCAATAGACCCGTTGCTTCAAGTTGATTATATATGTTTATGGGGAAGAATGAAAAACAATCTTATAATCCTATGTTTATTGTATTAGTCACCCTTATCGGCGGTGAATACCCTGAGTTTACTTTAAAAAGAATTTAAATGCCAATAACATATACCATAAGACTTTTACCCAATGAAATAAAACCCGGACCGGCCGGTTCGACCGGTTCAACCGTGAACCGGCCATGGGTCCGGTCCGGGTGAGCTGAAAAAACGGAGGGGGTATTGAACCGGTCAGAGGGTTCAACCGGTTTGACCCTTTTTTTTTTTAAATAATTTTATTTTATTATAATTCACCTAATTACTAACTTTCATTTCACTCAATTTTAGAAATTAGGAAACTATAATACTTTAAATCATATTTTACTTGCATATACTTAATATTTTATTATTGTTACTCTTAATATTTGTATTTTAGTCTGTGGATTGTAGAATAATATTTATTTTCATGTGTAATCAACTAATATTTTCTTTTTTTTTCCTTTATAGAAACATTAAAATATTCATATTTGATGAATCATGCATACCTATCTACATTTACATTTTGATATTAGTGATTATTAATGTTAATATCAATAAAATTTTATTATTTTAATATAATCCGATTTGACCCGGTCCGACCCCGATCCGACCATTAACCCTTGAACCAGTGCCTCATCCAGTTCGATGCCCGGTCCGGTTTTTTGAACCTTGCTTTTACCCCAAGAGGAAAAAAAAATACACTCTCAATATACCATAAGACTTTTACCCCAAGAAGAAAAAAACACTACACTCTCAATGAGTACGGGAATATCCAACCACCATATCAATACTAAGTCAATCCCAGGAGTTAACATTATGCAAACTTGACTTTGTTCATAATTTCTAGCTAAATGAATGGTGGGATAAAAGTCTTCTCTCTGTTTCAGTCTTTCACGAGTGGAATGAAAAGATTCATGTGCATTGTAAATGTAAAAACAATAGCTCTCTGCTTTCGATATTTCCAAGGAAATAGTTCACGTTGAAATGAGCCAAAAAAAAAAAAAAAATCATTGTTATTATTTGGTAATAAAGGAAAAGATGATAAGAGATGGGTTCCACCAGGAGATTATATTTGTGTCAATGTCGCCGCGGCTATTTTTGAGGAGTTTATGCTGACAAAAGATACTAGAGGATGGATTACTTTGCGGCTGGATATTGTAAGGCTAATTCCTAAACGGTTATTGGATTTCTCAGAGGTTTGAGTAAATTTCCAGAGATCTTCTTTCTCTCTTGCTCTAAGGAGAGTTTGAAAGCTGTAAATATTAAAGCAGCCTAGGCGATAAAGGGGTTGGGCTCTTTTGTGGAGCAAATCTTAGGATTACCACCCCCACCCCCCTGGCCACATTCTTGGTTTGGGAAGCACTGGAATCTAACTGTACATCGTTGAGTTGCTGGATGGTTTTAGGAGTTTTACTGCTATTTTAATGTCCTCTCATCTTCTTGTCTCTATTTCTTTCTTTGGTGAAGGATTTGGTATTTTGCCTGATTATGTTTGCCTTTGCTTACTGGTTGGTTATGAGAGTGAAATCAATGGGTATGAATAGGAAAATCAAAACATCATGGATGATTTTTTGGCTGGTATATGTGAGAACTTGAACCATATAGACATGATGCAAAGTCTGAAGTTTCTAGAAAGTCCTGTCTCTGTGCTTACATACTATATGGATGGATGGATGGATTGGACCTAATTGTGTTGTGTGTTGGGATACTTTGATGGTGTTAAATGATCTTCAGAAAGTTCCTTCCACTCTTGTTCAAAGAGTGTGTTATAACTGCATATGGAAAAGCAGTTTTGGTGTTTAAAGGGTTGAGCTCGACTCTTTCTAGCTAATTGCTTGGATGGTTTGTCTTACACAACTAATTAGTGAGAGTACTGAGTTTCATTTTATGGAGTTGATCAGTCCTATTATTGTAGTTGTTCTTGGGTTCTTTGATTTCATTCTCTAGCAGAGGTTTTTACAATGCTAGATTTTACTCTGCAAACAATAGTTTTATGGTTTATTTCAATCAATGGCATGATTTCTTTCTTGGCAAAAACAAAACAAAACAAAACAAAACAGAACAGAACAGTTCTCCTTTAACAAACTAAGTTATTCTAAGCTGAGGAACATGAGGTGTTGCAGGTGATATGAGGACAACGGTGATTAGTTGGATCTCGATCAGTTCCACATAGTGCTGTCAATTATAAACGTAACGGGACAATCGTAGCTAATGTTTGGGTAAAAATTACGGAATTAATAAAAAGGAAAAGCTCACAGGGACCAGATTCACAATTTGATCAAAAGTATAGGGACAATCAGATTACTTTGGATCCCGAAACAATTTTCTATTGGAAGTGACAGTTAAGAAATTTAAGTTGAGCGTTACAATATTAATGTTAGGGACAAACTTTCTATATTTTGATTACTTTCAGGGTAAAATTGTTCCTCTAAAAATTTCCGGATACTCTGACCTAATCAGTTTTCCCTACTAATACACTAATAATAGTTTGAAATGGGTTGGAGGAGTAGCTAAAACAAGTGGGTTGAACAGAATCTAAAATCCAGATTTGAGAGTACAGGCGTAACTGAGACTATCATTATAGTTCTCGTGACTATAGAAGCAAAGAAATTAAAAGTGCTTTCATTCTTTACCCAGAAAAGGGCAATCCAATCATCATACCTGGATCAATCAAAGATACAATAAGTAAGAAACGAGGAACAAGATCATCATACCTGGGATCAAACCTTCTCTGTGCCGAACTAGGAAGAGCAATAGTGATATCCAATGAGAAAGCGAGAAAGAGAGAGCATGCAATAATTAAGCGAAGATGAAAAGTTCATTTTTTTTATGGGAAAATTCCAGAAAAAAACCCTCGAATTACACAAAGGACAGTTCAATACAACGAATTTCGAAAAGGACAGTTCAGTACAAATGACTGAACTGTCCAAACCCAAATTTAAAGGAAGATGTTGGCCATTATGTCCGCCGTCCGTCGCTGATTGTCGATTGCAGATGCAGCGAACAGAGGGAACGAAGAGAAACAGAGAGAGATGAGAAAGAGAGGGTATTCGAGTTTGAGAAAGGGAAGAATGAGGGAGAAATCAGGAACACGTGTGGGTATATATATAAAAATGAGAGATTGATATTTTTAATAGGTATTTTACCATCCTGCCCTTCCTTTTTCAACTGGAGATATTTTTAACTAGGGGCGGATATTGTCCTTTTCATTTCCTATTTTCTATTTCCCCTTAAACTATAATTTTATTTACCATTATCATTTAGAAATAGACCTAAATCTGTCCCCAAAATAATTTCTCTAAATATGCTTTAATTTGTAAATTTATTTATAAGATTTTTTAAATAACAAACAATACCTCAAGATTCTAAATACTTCCTTATTTAAATTTATCTCCCAACTATTTTTCCTTAACTAATAAAGAAAATAAGCTTTAAAATCATTAAAAATACATCTGACTTCATAAATTTATTTATAAGGCTTTTTAATTTCTAAATGCCTTTCTAAGACCCAACTAAATCCTTTTTCTCCAAGTTAAGTCTTATCTTCTAATTAATTCTCTTTGTTTCTTAAAGAAAATAGGCCTTAAAATTATTAAAAATGCCTAAATATCATAAATTTATTTTTCAATACTTTTTAATATTTAGTTAAATTTCTAAAATCTTAAATAATTTCTTATTTTCTATTTCCTAAAATTTGGGGGTGTTACATAGAGCAAGTTTAAAATATCTTTCCAATCAATGACAAAGCGCAATTGCTTCAAAAAGAAAATCAAAATCAAAATTGTTCATTTGTTAACTTATTTACTGTGGCATTGCTCTATGTCAAATGCTCCCTCCGTCCTTATATATAAGAATTTAAAATTTGAATGGTTTTGTCCCTTTTTATAAGAGCCCGTCATAATTTGTCAAAGTATTTAATGAGTTTTTTCCCATTTTACTCATCATTATTCTCTATATTCACATTCTCTTTCATACTCATTTATAATACTATTGTCACATTTCTCGCTCTCACATAAATAGGGGCAAACTTGAGAAAACAAAATTATTTCAGACATATTTATTTCTCTCAACCACTTCCTTAATTTGTGTGATTTTACCTCTTTAACTCTTATAATAAGGGACGGAGGGAGTATTATCTTTTCAATCAATGACAAATTTAATGAGGTGACAGGGGTTGTTCTAGTTTAACTAAAAGTTTATCTATGTGCTCCTCATGTCAAATACTCTCACTGGAAGAGTTTTAACCTCTCAACGAGGACCGCATTAGTTGAGGTTCAATGTGACTGTTTGATTTCTAGTGGTTTGATAAGCAAAATTGCAATTAGTAATAAAATTTTGTCCATCTTCTCATACTTTGTTGTCTCTTTGAGTAAGAAGAAGGAGAGAGAGGGAGTAAGAAAATACAACTGGGATAGAGCTGAAATTTGATTAGGATTATTTTGAACAGTTATGATAGATAGAGGAGAAAAATACCTCAAAAAGAGATACTAGCACCTTAACCAATTTTTGGGTCTAAAAATACACATCAACTTTTTAAAACAGGGTAAAATTTTACATTATATTTAACTTAATATATTATAAAATATTTCTTAATTTTTAATATATAATTTATATATTAAAAGTTATATTATTGTATAAAAAATATTTTATATTTATATACTTTACATTATAATTAGTATTTCAATTTTATATTTATAATAATATTATTTTTGTGAATTACTTCTATTATATAAATTCTTTTAATTATTATTTTATTATATATATTTTAAAATTATAATTATTTTTCATTTTTTACACCAATATTTATTAATAAATAACATATTATTTAATAAAAAATTTAAACTAAATTTATAATAAATTTATATCCATATATGCGTATATATGTATATATTAATTTTTATTAATATTTATAACATATTATTTATTAATTTATTTATTTAAATATATTTTTAAAATAAAATAATATTATATTTATAAAATAATTAATAAACTAGCTACTAAAATTCAGTTGTAAAACTTTTCGACGAAAATCCATTGCTAAAAAAATCCGTCACTAATTAGTTATGGAATTTTTTCATCAATAATTTCGTCAGAAATTACCGACAGAAATTTATTTCTTTAGAGATTCACACATTTCATGTGTTTTTCTTGTAGTGAAAATGTCATCTCCGTCAGATATCCTAACGTCCTTTAACTCTTTCACACAAGTCCCACACATTATGTCCAGGTGTCCATTACCCCCACTTCACCTTTGACCAATGAAAAACAAACGAACCCTTTGATTTTTATCCACTTGTATGTCATCCATTGTATTCTCCTTGTCCTTTCCTCTTATCAAGACACACCAGCACTTAATTTCTCCTTCAGTTCCAGATTTACAAGACTCACCCTTGTCCAATGTCCATCAAAATCATGGCCTCACCTCCATCGTTTTCAGGATGGCCTCTCAATTGCAACCAAGGACGGACCGAAGACTTAGCATCAAACCGAAGTTTGAGCAGATCCAAACCAAACCCATTGACGGTGTCCTCTGTAACGTCCATGTCGGCGAGTGAGGATTACGACGATGAAGTAGAAGAAAAAGAAGGTACTAAGAAAGATGCCTCGACTTTGCGTCTGTGTTCACTTTTCCTTCGTCGTCACGCCCTGTGAAAGATGGTTAAAACTATTCTGTTCAACGGGTATTGTTAGGAAGACTTGAGAGCAAGGTAATTAAACCCGGACCGGCAACTAGCCCGGTCGAGGCAGAGGGTCAGAGGGTCAGTACGTAACTAACCCGTGAGTCAGCCCGATGAAGAATAAAAAATTAACCAAAAAATTATCCAACTAACAATAATTTCTAAAAATCCAAACAATAACTTCACTTACCATTTTGAATCATTAACCAAAAAATAATCTAAGTATCAACATTGTTTACAAAATTCTTTGACAAAATGACATCATCATATCATATTATACTACTATCCAATGACACAGAATGGTTAGCAACCAATTAGTACCTAGTATTAACTATTTATCATATCAAAATAGATATATGATAACAAAATATTTTCACCTTCAACCTTTCATCATTATAATAATATTAAACAAAAAAAAACAGCTTTTGTTTTTTAAAAAAGGACCGGGTTGACCCTCCTAACCAATGTTGTAAAAACCGGACCGGAAGGTGAGCCGGAGAGGGCATCGGGTCACGGTTCGCACGGTCGGATCGGTCGGACCGATGACGTAATAATTAAGGAAAAATATATGATTTTTAAATGTAAATTAAATATAAACAAATTATGGTTCCTTCACCTCTTAATTTTTAATAAAAGACCATTGACCAAGAAATAAATAGCCATTACAGACTTAGAAAACAATTATTCTTGTCTTTAGGTAAGCAAAACAAAGAAGGCATATAGGACCATTTGAGGATCACAGTTGCAGAAATTTTTGTCGAGATAGAAGAACTAGGAAGTTAAGAACACAAGCAATTTTTATTATGCAAAAGGTAAGAGATAGAATATGCAACTGATAAAAATTTTAAAAGAAATGTAAAATGTAGAAAGACAACAAGTGCTAAATATAGAATAAAAGCTTGGAAGAGACGTTAAACATCAACAATAGAGGAATGTTGATGAGAGAGATGATGTTCACCAATTGGTTGGAGTTTTGGAGATCAAATTTCACAGCCCTAAGATTTTCAAATGGTTGTTGGGGTTTTTAATTTGGGAGAAAAATATGAAGCTAATGAATTTGGGTTTCCTTTTTAAGAACTTGGGTTTTTTTTTTGCTTGATTTTATTTTTTTTATCTTTTTTTTTGTTTTAGATTGGACCGCCCGGTTTTTATAAAACCGCTCCGGTTCCCGGTCCAATGTCCGGCTGGAAACGGCCCGATCCGGCTTAACACAATAAACGGTCAGACCATAAAATCCGAACCGACATATGGAGCGGTCGACGGTCCAACCGGTCGGACCGCCCGTCCGGTTCTTACAACACTGCTCCTAACCCACTAGGTCGATCGGGTTTTGACCGGGTCAGAACGGTTTTCCCGGGTTTTGACCGGACCGTTCTGCCCCCGGGTTAGCACCCAACCCGGCCCGGTCTGGCACCCGGGTGGGCGGGTTCCGGTCCGGGTTGACCGAGCCGGGCCGGGTTTAATTATAATGCTTGAGAGTATAAATTTTTGTACTGTTCCATAAACAAAAAAATCACCGTTCTCTTTAAGCATTATTTAAATCAATTTTCCTAAATTCTTTTGTATATGTAGACACCAAGCAGGACCTACTTTTATCATGATTGACTAAAAAAGCACAAGAACACGACGCTCACTTCGGGTACCTTTAACTTTTAATATTAATTAAAAATAACTTTATACGGTATTTATATCTTGGGAGGTGTTCTGCCTCTTTTGACAATTTGAATACATAAAGATGCTTTCCCGTTTCGTTCCCACCGACTTTAAAAATAAATTAATATTAAATAGTAGTTTATTATTATTTAGAAAATACTTACATCAAGTTTCTTATATCTGTTTCATCAAGTTCTTTAATCATATATGATCATGTATATTATTTTTGAAATATTGTCATTTAGTTATAAATCTAAATGAAATAAATGAAACATTTGTCCCTACATGATTTGAGAACTTGATGTAATGGATATATGAGATGATGTAAGTATGACCCTTATTAGTTTATGGTATGGTTCTTAACTATTTGGGCACATGGAAGATGCTTTCACACCCATTACAACGTTTTCCAATTACCATTAATGTTCCTCTTGGTCTTGGGTAATATTTTAGTAGGTCTTATTATTGTTTTTGGTCAAGAATTAATTAGTAGGCTTCATAATATAATTACATTTCCCAATTTTAAATTATAACTCAATTTCCCTGTTTCACACTTGCTATAAAAAAAACAATTTTTTTTCAGTATTGAATAGCTTATAACGATCTCAAATTCATATTGACAACCGAAAATTAAAAGCATCAAAATTTAGGGTGCTCTTTTTAAGGGTTATTTCAAGTCCATTCATTCTTTTTAAGGGTTGCGCAATGTCATGTTTTTTTATTTTGGCTTTCTCAGAGAATCGGAAGGGCTTAAGGAATTGACAATGAGCATCCAATAAATTTATTTAAAAATAATTTTCACTTGAACTTGTTTAAGTAAAATATATGAAACTATTATAATCATCAGAAAATGATCAGAATACTAGATTATTAAATGAACTTGATTGATATGCTCATGATGTATGGCAAAAAAAAAAAAAAAAAAGATATGCTCATGATGTGTTTGATTGCAGCCATTCCGATCCAAGGAGTATAAAGGCTTCATAAATATGGGAAACAAATGGTGTAATGGTCAGTGCTGGAGATAGAAAAGCTATGTGAAAACTTAGCCAAATTGTCTCCCAAACTACTTAAAGAAGGTGAAATGCTTCAAGTTAATAAAGTCATCACATCATCACATGTAATATAATTAAGCTTCAATTGATAATAATAATTTTGCTCAACTCTAGACTCACAACAAGGTTTCACTAGAGCCATTAAAACCTGTGTGACAGTAAGAAATTAATTCTTTCTTATTGTTTTCCCCTTATATTGGAGTTTTATTAGGCATTATATTTTCAATGTAACTGGTTTGAGTATAATCTGAGAGTAGATGCTTTGATTGTTAATAAAGGGCTGTTATTCATCAGGATATATATATTTATATATATAGATATAAATAAGCAATATCATCAATCCTATTTCCTCCCTTATTTTGGCCTCCCCCCACTGCAATCCTGATTCAAATTCTCATTTGCTTCAGAATTTTAGATTCAAACAATGCTCCTTAAGTTCACTTACACATCAGAGTTGATTAGTGACTTTACTCATTCTGGTTTCTCTTGTTTTTTTTTTTTTTTGATCAAAAGCTTCTCTTGTTTTTCAAGAAGCGTGAGATCATGCTATTTGATATGTTGGGCCACTTCAGCAATTGGGTTCTTACCTGAATTGCTTGTAACACTACCATTCTCCAGCTTTAATTCAATTTGTTGAACTGTGTAACATTTGGCTTCTAAATCTTTATTTAACCAATAATCACAGTTGATTAACCGCTAACAACGTTAGGAAAAGCATTTCACTTAATAAAGAAATATTAACATGGTTAGAAAAACTTTTGACTTAAAATCTCTTTAAATCCAAAATCAAGATAGCTAACTATGATAGAAAAGAAAGTTTTTAAAACGTAAAAAGAGTCTATCATATTTAGGAAAATGTTTACGTTAACTAAACATGAAAGAATCCATGTTAGAAAAGAGTTTTTCTAAATCAACAGGGCTAACATGAATATTAAAAATTCACCTATTATACATATAAAGCTTTTCAAATAAATTTTGCTTTATACCATGATAGAAAAGAAAACACCTATCATGGTAATTGAAATCAACATACATCATGGTTTGGGATAACCTAAAAACATCTTTCAACACAAAACAGATGATTAACCTATTATCCATTCATCATCACATCATAATTCCACAAACTCAAATATATCTCCTATTTAATGGGTCATCAACCAAACTAACAGACTCCGCAGAATACCAGAATGGCCTTAGGTCCAAATTGCTTGAAATGGACCGGTCTCAACAAAATAGGCATGATAAATATTAATACATCAATAAAATGCAATTAAACCCAGCGGAAGCAATGCAATCCTATGACTCCGTGGCAATATACAAACCCTACTCGGCAAAGCTAAGCACCTGTGACGAACTCAATGAGTAGCTGCTGGATCATTTCCTAGAGATTCTAGGCCCGAAGTAAAACATGCAAAAATTGAGCAGAGGGGATAACCCATGTAACTACTAACTACCTGCCTACATGTGAGTCTGTGCCAGCTAGAGCTAGGAAAATGGGCCAGCCTGCGGGTTACGGGCTGGCCCATCACGGGTTGCGGGTTACGTGCGCATCTTAATGGGTTGCAAAAACCCCAATCCTAACCCAACCCAGCAGGTTGGCCAACCCACCACCTATTTTTTATTATTATTATTCTTTTAAAAATATCAAAAGAGACTAAATAAATTTTTTAATCAACAAAAATACATTAATATTGCATCAACTAAAGTAGAATATCCCAAATACCGTAAAAACATTAATTCAAAAATTACATATTTTGTATATTGACATCTTACTATTTTTATTTTAACAACAATATCATTAACAAAGTTTATATTCTATCATACCAACACCAAAATTTGTTGTGTCAACCACAATTTATATTAATGAAGTGTCTAAAAAATAACATAATGAATTAAAATGAGATTTTTTCTTTTTTTTTTAAAAAAATAAATATATGGCGGGCCAGCCCGGCAACTCGTGGGCTAGCTCGCCTCAACCCGCGGGCTACACGGGTCGGGCCCCTGCAGCCCGAACTCTAATGGGTTGGGAATATCCCAACCCTAACCTGCTCTAACTTGCAGGCTGGTGGGTTGAGCCTGCGGGTTGAACCCATATTGCAGGCTTTAGTGCCAGTAAAGTGTCAATGTGAGAAACTATACAATATATATAATTTTGAAACACGTATGAGCAATGCAAATATCGAAGATATGCAATTGTCCCCTACCAACAGGTGGACCAATGTACTCAATAGGGATCTCAACCCGTACCCAGAACCACGGAGAAATGGAACTCGATGTGGATTTCAACCCATACCCAGAACTATAACAGGGTTAATGCTCAATGAAGGTTACCTATACCCAACACACCGAATGGTAGTACTCGATGGGGGTCTAAACCATACCCAATACACTGATAATATAATTAGTCCGGCCCTGTGGGCTTCATTATTATTTTTAAAGAATCATACTAATTCAATTTTTAGATCAGATTAAAGCATATCAAGCTAAAAGGCAACTCATGCATATATATATATATATATATAATTTTTTTTGGTGAAATAATTTTACCCATTTTTATTACATGAAGAATGAATGAACTTTAACATTTTAACAGCACAATCCAGTTTTACCTAGACTATTTACTTTGAATATAATCATTTGCTAACAAAAAAAAAAAAAGAATAAAATCATTAATAGAAAAAAATAGAATAAAATTATTTTTTATTATTTTAGATTTCAGCAGGACATATTGATAGTAGCCAGACTCAATGAAAAACAACTCTACGTTTTGGTTTGTTTCCCGTATATTTTTACCCAAAGGAAGGAACCCACAATTAAAACAAATTAAGTTTAACTAGAGTTTGTATGGATTAGCTTCTCCTAACCATCTCTACTCAAGTTGAGACAAACTCTTATATATATATATATATATATATATGTACTTACCTCGTACACGTAAAATTAGTTTAAAAAGCCAATCCAAATACACTTTTAAAATATATGCTTACTTCGAGAAGTCGGATTACTTTGTGATTTCCATTTTACAGGCAATGAGCAATATAAAGTAAGCTTTTTTTTTTTTTAAAGTACATGTAACAGTATTAGAGACAATCTTATTGGGATTACTGTGTGGGATCTGATCCAAAAAAAGAAGAAGAAGGAATTACTGTGTGGGACTAAATATAATCTGTTAATAAAAATTCAAATATTAAATCGTCAAACTAATAACCTTCAAAGCAAAGGGGTTAAATCCTGCCCCCTTAACTTTCTAATCTATTTAGACATCGTGTGAGTTCAATTGGCGAAATGATTGGACATTCTATCTTTTTGGTGAGTGTTCGATTTATATGGGGAGTATCACTTATTTGTGATTATAGTTGCGGCGCTTGGGGAGACATCTCCACAGTTAAGAAAGTTGGGTAAAACTTATCTATGTAGAAAAAAAAATGGCATGTTTATCAATTGTCATGCTTTTGATTATACATGTACAGTTCGGTGGATCATGAGTTAGGAGATTTGCTATTAGATTATGGGTGATCCTAACCCCTTTTCTAAAATTAACATATAAAAAAAAGTTTGTTTAACAAGAATGGAAGGGGGAAAGGAAAGTAAAATTAATGTGGGGGAGGGGGAAATTATATGAAAAAATGGAGATATCAAAAGGCCCTATAGATTCAGCGTCCTGGCCGTGTAACAATCCAAATCTCTTCCTATCATCTCTCTCTCTCTCTCTCTCTCTCTCTCCCTCCCTCCCTCCCCTTCTCCCTCTCTTTCCCAAATCAAACCAAAAGCAGAGATAATCGAATCGAAGCTTATTGAATCCAATCAATTACATTAGTGAGGAAGGTGGGGATCATTGATGGATGGGTCATCAGAAATCGTCGGAGGAGGAGGAAGCTACAACCTCCAAAACAACAACGAGGAGGATGAATTGGACCTCAGGCGAGGCCCATGGACCGTCGATGAGGACTTCACTCTCATCAATTACATCGCCACTCATGGCGAAGGTCGCTGGATTTCCCTCGCCCGTTCCGCAGGTACCCACTTTAACTCATCGATCCACCATTATATTAGTTTTCATAATGATACTCATCTCATATTTATACACACACACACACACACAACTTTCCTTTTTTGTCACCAACAAAAGAGTCGATCGGAAATACCAACAATGCCAGCTCCTTTCTTTCTTTCTTTTCTTGTTTGTTTTTGTTTTTGTGAACTTTACCAAATATATGAGTGATCGACAAAATCAAGTGATGGATGGATCTACTTCAATTTTAATCTGCAGGCCTGAAACGAACTGGTCAGAGCTGCAGATTGAGGTGGCTCAACTATCTCCGCCCCGACCTCCGACGTGGCAATATCACCCTCGAAGAACAGCTCCTCATACTCGAGCTCCATTCTCGCTTTGGCAACAAGTATTATCATCTTCATCATCACTATTCCCAATACCCCTTCCTTCCCAATTCTTGGTTTTCTTTTGGTTCAATTCGTAATAAAAAAAAAGGAAAGAAAAAGAAAATTAACTACGGAATTTAATTAAGTGGGTAAAGACAACATTCCATAGTTTATAATTTAGTGATAGTCTATTCTTGGACAAATTCTGTCGCTAATCCACTGTTACATTCCGATCAGATGGTCGAAGATCGCACAGTATTTGCCGGGAAGGACGGACAATGAGATAAGGAACTACTGGAGGACACGGGTTCAAAAGCTTGCCAAACAGCTGAAATGTGACGTGAACAGCAAGCAATTCAGGAACACCATGATGCCTCGCCTAGTCGAGGGGTTACAAGCCTCTGCAGCCGCCGTCTCAATCTCTCCGCCGCCACCCGCTGCCTCATCCGCCTCAATCTCTCTGCCGCCACCCGCCGCCGCCTCCTCCATCTCAATCTCTCCGCCGCCACCGGCCACCTCTCCATCTCCCAACCACAACAACAACAACTTCCAATTCATCACCGGAGGAAGTAGTAACTGCACGGCGGCTTCTTCTGACTCCTTCAGGTCAACTCAGGTCTCTAACTTCACTGACTATTATTATTATGCATGTTAGGTGCATTGTGATTGGTTTAGGGTATTATCTTATCAAAATATTATTATTAGTTTTGATGGGAGATTAATATATCATAATAAGGTCACGTTTTAAACCGTACAGACATGTCTTATAAATTTACAGACATATTCATTTACGTATTTATTTATAAAAATGAGGTTTTCTGACTGGAGACGGCAACCCAACAGCTATCACTGTGCCTATTTACCAGTCAAAAAATTTCTCTGTTATTTCTATTGTGGTTCGAGGGTATGGATTCTTTGTACAGATCAATTAGCATGATGAGAGGTATTTATAAGTCTTTTGCTGTTTACTCTCATATGATTAGAAATTGTGTATGCATATATATAGTTTTAAGCATATGCTTTGTCCAACATGTGGCATTAAAGTATAGGTTTTTTAGATCCTTTGCTATGGGAGGGGGGTCTCGGCTGCCCCGTCTCAATTGCCCCTCGATTGCCCCACAATTTTGCGGCAGCTCCAATATATATTTTTTTATACTACTAAATTCTACATTAAAAGAGTAATATTTTGATAAATTATGGGTGAAAAATGGTTATGTTTTCAATTTTTTATGATTTTTTAAAGATTAAGTACTATTAATTTTAAAAATATCTAATCTTTAAAAAATCATAAAAAATTAAAAATATAACAATTTTATACCCATAACATATCAAAATGTCCTCTTAGTAGTATAAAAAAATAAAGAAAAACTGCCCCAAAAATGTGGGGCAGTATAGGGGCAGCCGAGGCCCCATCCCTCTGCTATTTCTGATGGAAGCTGTGGACAAAAAATAGTATTTTGCAAATCACAACAGCTCTCCTCTCTTTCTCTTTCTTTTTAATGCGCTCACTCACTACACTTTAAACATACATAAAAACATATATTTATATCTAAAATATACCGTCAGCCTCTAGGTAAAAGAGATTGTAGATGCTGCCATCGCCATATGAAAAAGAGATTGAGTGCAGCAATATTTGACTTGTGTGTGAAGAAATTTTTGACTTTCAAACTTCATTTGAATTCTAACAATTTCTTATATGTATGATTTTTCGGTACTTGTTTTTTATCATCTCTGTGTGTGCATATATATATATATATGATTTTTCGGTATATTTGTTTTCACCATCTCTGCATATATATATGTATATGATTTTTCGGGTGACGGGGATGAGGAAGAGACCATATTTGGTCACCGACGAAGCATCTCGGTGATTTCAAGTGTCTGAATTGTTTTGAATTGCCGGAAGCGGGGCGCCGTTACACCGGAAACGACGCACCAGATCGCCGGGAACGGCGTCTGGAATTTCTGGGACCGGCGGCTGTTATGGGGCCTGCGAGCATAAGGTTGAGCAGGTGTGGAAGGCGGCTGTAGTTGGGGGTTGCATTTTTTTGGAGAAGACGATGATAAAAAATAAATAATAATAAATAACGTGTCGTTTTGTATCCAATATCCATCAAAGTCTACTTTTGAAACAAAAATCCTCCAGCCACTATTAATCAATGAGAGACCGATTTGCATTGTGCGCCACTTTTTTTTTTTTTTGGGTTATATTTCTTCATGAATATTTTGGTTTTGGGCTAATATGCATTATTGGGCCATTGATCTGTTTATTTCATGATTTTGACCAAAAAAAAAAAAAGATCTGTTTATTTCATGTATCAATTTTTATTTTATTTTATTGCTTAAATATAGGAAACTTTAACTTAAGCTATTTTGACATGTTGGAAGTTTTTTGTAAATTTATTTTTGTGAGTTTTTCAAATTGCCTATCTTTTGGCAATTTTATAACTAAGTTATTAATTTTCAAAATATAATGTAAGTTGAAATATGCAAAATTAATTTGTTAAATAATTTTTGGATACATCAAATTGTGAGGGAGTTTTTTGTTTGGGGTTTCCCAAATTTTCAGAAATATTGTCGGTTCTGAAAGTGCTAAAAAAAAATTCTTTTGGCCTTTTATCTGGGATATTTATTTAATTGTCTTACTTCTGGAAGTTTAATTTTAAATTTAATTTTGGACTAAATCATTTGGGCCATGTTATTCTTTATCTCCAAGATTTATATTGGCTAAATAAGTGACTATCTGTGTAATGTTTTCATTTATTTAGCAAATATGTTTTGACTTGTATTTTGTTTTGTGCATCATTTTAATTGTTTAAATTAAGGATAATAAATATTTTGGATATTTAACATTTTAGAAAATTTGCAAGATTCATTTCGGTATGCTATTTAGTTGTCCAAATATTGACAATTATTTTAGTGTATGTTTGCAAAATTTTATTTAATGTGAAATATGATGAAAATTATATTTTTAAACAGTTTGGATGCACAAAATAGTGGGAGGATTTAATATTATGGTTATTTAGTCACATTTTTTTGTTGATTAAATTAATCGCTTAAATTCTCATCAGAGATTGTGTATGTTTACAGTTCAAATGTATTTGGTTGATATTTGTGATTGCATGTTTTCTTGAGTGAATAGTATGACATAGTATTTTCTAAGTAGCCCATAACTATTAGAAAATATAAATGTGTTCTAATTTCATCAATTTAAGATAATACATGTTATGCTAGTATTTAAGGTGAAATATGATTGAATTTTTTTTAAACATCGGTAAGTATACACCTAAATGTGATGATTAAATTGTCTCATACAGCATTACTGTGGATACATTTTTTTTTAAGTTTTGATCTTGCAACAAAATTGCCATATCTTTATTACTGAGATTGACATGGACAGTTGTCAAATCTAGATGAAGATAAAATGTAACATCTTCAATCTAGTTGAACTTAACATTAAGGAAGTTCTAATACCAATCAATATTAGTTATGAGTAAGGTTGTCAAACTCGTGAGTTTAAGTAAACTCATGAAAAGAATGTAAAATCGGATTGTAAACTTGAATCGTAAACTCGTAAGAGTTTACCTTTATTAATAAATACTTGTTTCCAGTATATAATTAGATAAAAAATACAAAAAATAACAATAGTTTTACTTGAATATATTTTAAATATAAATAGTTGATATTAAATATATTAACATTCATACTTTATCAGTTTATCTAATTCAATAAAGAAATTTTTATGAAATTTATATATAAATTCATTGAATATGGTCAAATAAAAACAATTAACATGATATTTATAGCAAGTTAACACAATTTTTCGTAAGGTAGAAACGTAAAAACGGTAAATTTAGCATGTAAACTCGTGAGTTTTTACCGAGTTTAGAGCCTGTACGAATTTAAGTGACTCGTGACAAGTTTTGATTAGGTAGAGTCGTAAAAACGGTAAAATCGGAGAGTCAACTCGCAAGTTTGACAATAATGGTTAATGAGTATTATGGGATTTAATTGTCTCATTACAACAATCTCAATTAAGAACTAATTATTGTTTAGTATATAATGGAACAAAGTTGAAGTTCAATTTTGGAATGAATAATGAATACATGATATTTTCATAAAGGTCACTACATTATGTACTGATCATAAAGTGATTCTTCGTGAAATAATATGGTACGAGATATGTCATTTAATATTGTGGTAGAAATCTTCATATTTTATTATCTCATTAGTATGAGCTATTATAATTTCCGTAACAACTTAATGAACAGGCGATAACAACTTCGTGGAACCTAAAATTAATTTCGTAATTTTGTGAGACCTCATCTTAATTGAGTTTCTTACACGAGACTTATAATTAATTACCCCTAAAGATTTTATGATTTTATTTATTGTTGTTGTTGTTGTTATGTTGCCATCGTTTATTATTACTAGAAAAAAACACTTTTAACATCCATTATTTTGGACTTTTAATATCAAAAGATAGAGGGACATAAGAAAAAGTGATGTTGAAAAAACACTTTTAAAATCCATTTTCAAATGGATTTGAATATCATGTAATTCACGTCCATTCACCAACATTAGACGTGGAATATCTAAAATAATGATAGAATGGACATTAAAGATCTTTAATGCCCATTATGTCAGAATGGACATGGATAATGCCCAATTTTGTCACAATCCACATCCAATAAATATGTAATGGACATGAATTTTGCAATTTTTTTAAACTAGGATGTGATTTGTTTATTACAAGATAATCAAACCCAGACCGATCACTGAAACGGCCAAATCAGTAGATCAAGGGTCAGTGGGTTAGACCATAGTCAACTCATGGATCGGACCAGTAAGGAATAAAAAATTAATAAAATACTTAAAATCTCACAACACTTTCTAAATTCCAAAAAATAAATTTCATTCCCCTTCCTTAAATCACTAACAAAAAATCATTCATACTCAAATATAAATTCAATACCTTGAATCATTAACCAATGTTTTAAAAGCCGGATCGGATGTCAACCCGGAAATGCGAGCGGGTCATGGTTCAAACGGTTGAAACGGTCGGGCCGTTCGGTTGGGCCGGTGACATAATAATTAAATTAAAACAATATTTTATACAAATACAGTTAATATAATTAGTTAACAAGTTAACAAGGTCACAAAATGCAAAATACCATTGAAGGTAGTATAATAAGTCAACAGTCAACTTAAGTACATAACACTAACTATAACAACTTAACAATAAAATTAGGGAATTAGTTACCTCTCATTGTATTTGATAATCAAAGTTTGATCACAATTAACTTTAAGATTTTGCTTTTTTTCTACTGTCTTTGTGATTGATTTGGGGAGGGATTGAACGTTGAGAATAAGAGGTCGAAAACTTCCATAAAGACAATATTCAAGACAAGGAGAAGTGACGTATCGGGAACCACCTTCGTCGGCGTGCAAACAACAGATAGAGCCGGGAATTCGGGCCGAGCCCGTTAGGCCGGGCTTTGATTTTGGGGGCAAAAAAAAGGGAACGGGCTAGCCCGTCGGGCCGCCAGTTTAAGCCCATCTAAGAAGTTTTTTTTTCAGGAAATAAAAATTAAAAAGGCAAATTGTACTATGTTATTATGTATTGGTTTATTTTGTAATTTGTGAACTAGTTTTTTTAAATGTATTGTGTCATGTGGACATTGTGTCCTTATGGAACATTCTAATATTCTATGTAGTTGTGATGTATGACTTCTAATTCTAGACTTGCTACTTATGGATCGTATTTATGTTTTTTATTTATACTTAGTCCATTGTTTTTTAATTGTCTAATATTTGGAGTAATGAACGACTATTTCATGTCACTACTTTTTTCTGTTCTATTTAATCTCATTTTTTGAATTGTGATGTATCTTTGTTTTTGTTGTCTTTATCTAGTAATTAATTAATTATTTGTGTAACATTGTCCAATTTGCTATTGTTAATTAAAAAACCATATAAATTTAGTATGTTCTTCCCTTTTAAGTTTTATATATACCATTTTTGACAAATTATGTCACTTGACTTTGCTGCACAATTTATATTCAATTACCCATCTTTGTTTCTTTAATTTTTTCACAGTGCAATTTCATTGATCAAAGAAAGTTAAAGCCCTTCACTTTTTTTTTAAAAAAAAAGAGTAAAAGTCTGTCGGGCCGGCCCGAGCCCGACCTCTTGAGGGCCCGGCCCGCCCGAATTTCCAGCTCTGACATTGCCGGCGGAGAAGTGTTGTATCTAAAGAAGGTATAGCGATTTCAACTTTTCATCGAGGGCATAAGCAAAACATGAACTAAATGGATGGGGTGGGGTCTAATGGGTGTTTATTTTATTTTGGGCCTTTTTAAAATAATTATGTAATTTTTTTATTGTTTTTTCTTGAATTTTTATACATTTTTCCAGACCAGTCCGGTTCTCGGCTTAATAGCGGTTCCCAGCCCAATAGCGGATAATTAACAGTCCAAAGCGGATTAAATGGTAAAACGGCCTAATGCATAAGTCCGATCCGCTCTCATGCCTGGCTAACGGTCCAACCGGCTGGACCGTCCAGCTCGGTCCGGCTCTGAAAACCATGTAAATACAATATCAATACAGTTTACAAATTATTTGACATACTTAAATGATCATCATACCATTCAAATACTAAATATCAATACAATACTTGAGTCATCATCAAAATAATCATTTACTTATCTTATACACTATATTTTAAAACTTCTTTTCAAAAAATTGGCCATTTCATGAAAATAAATTGGTTAAATTTGAGGAATTTATTATTAAATATTTTATTTTGTGCAAGCTTTTAAAGTTTAAAATTTAAATGAATACTAATGATTTCCAATAAAAAAATAGATTATTGCAGATTATTAGTGTTTATTTTAATTAAAAAATGTTTAAAAAAACATATCCATGTTTTGTGAAATTCTTTGTTAAATTTATATAATTTTCACTCATTTTTTTATCTCTCTCCTTTCATCTTCTCTCTCCCACGTGAAGTGCCTATTTTCTCTCAACAATTAACACTGAAAAGTCTCAAGTAGGGTATACACATCTCGGAGACACATCTGTCTTTCCCTCTTTCCCCCATAAATTTACTCTTTCCTCTACTCTAGCATATCACGAAGTAGGGGTATCCATGTCGTCCTGGTCCCAGAAAGTTTAGGCCAGAATTTCCCATCTCAAAAAGTACCGAGATCGAGATCGGGACCGGGAAATTTCCTGGGACTTGGACCTGGAAATTTTCAGGACCGGGACAGGATCCGGGAAAGGGGCTAGGAATCCCGGTCCCATATGTAATTTTTTTTTGTTTTTATGTTTGCTATGTGTCCAAGAGGCCTACAAGGTTTTTAACACAAAAATAAAACCCACCCCAACTTAAGCCCAAGCCTAATTATGTAATGCCCTAGCTTTATATTTTCTTACACCTTCACCCTCTAATCACTGATCATTCATCTTATGCGGACCTCAATGGTAAAAAAAATGCGACGCCTCTAGCTTTTCGGCCCAAAGTAGTGCGAGATGTGGCTGATGCTCAAGTCATGGTTATTTTCTTATGCACCTCCACCCTCTATTCATTGATCAAATTATTACTCAATAATGAATGGCAAGTTCGAATTCAACATGTCCATCATGTAGGAAGTATATGTGTGTGTGTGTGTATATTTGTTTTATTGTGCACTTATTTCTAGAATATTCCAAGCTTCCAGCAATGTGCAGGAAGATCTGATCATCAGGCTTAGTGCAGTAGTATAACTATAAGCTCTTAGGCCCTTCGGAACGTCAAAGTGACTTTTAGCACTGACTCAGAGAAGAAATGGCGATGGCCACGATGCGATTCAATCTTCTTCGTGCTGCGATGCGTGGAATACCTCGTAGCTCTGCTCCTCCACACCGAAAATTTTCTTCATCTGGTCATCATGACGACGAATGTTAGTACTAATACCAACATACTCTCCATCTGTATAGCACACATTTCACACTCAATTTACGGATTCTTTTGTGGCGGTTTCACCTTCTAGTCCATCATGAATTCTTTACGGTTTCACCTCTTTTCCCCTAAAAATCGGGAAATCCTGGTCCCGATCCCGGTGTTACCGGGAAATCCCAGGACCAGGACCAGGATCCAATCTCAATCTCGGCCACCTTCCTGAACCGGGATCCAGGAATGGGGGTTCCCGGTCCTGGTCCCGGGTTTGGACACCCCTATCACGAAGATGGAAGGCTTCCCTCTTCCCCTCTTTCCATCTCAAGGTTTAACACAGCAAATGCACAAGCTTCTTTCTTCTTCAATGAACATCAAAGGTCGCAGGGGCTATGGATTCTCGAACGAGCTAAGATGGCGAGAAAATAGTAATAACGTTCAAGTAACTTACAAATCTCTAATCTCAGCAATTTTATGTTTCTTTTCCATCATCTCCACACGTTACTCCTGCTTCTTCTTTGTTTATTTCTCCTTCATCTTTTTCATCTCTCCTTCTTAACTTCTTCATATTTCTTGTAAAAAAAAGGTCCACAATAGCATTGTTTTGCAGGTTCAGAGTTTTAAAAGAAATTATCCCAGTGACTCACCCGACTCGGCAAGTCACATGGGTTATGTTCGGGTTTGGCCAAGTCGCGACTGAGATAGTTTGTACCTGGTTTAACCAAGACCGATTTAGGCCTCAGGCCAGCGGGTTCCGATCTGGACCAGCTGGTCCGGTCTGGTTTGATAACCTTGGTTTATTATCCATCTATATGTACACATTTTAAAGTTGAACCTGTTGTCGCACCAAACAACCAAAAACATAGATACATTTCATTAAGAGAGAAACATAGACACATTTTGCCAAAACCAATGTCTACATACAATTAAAAGTAAGATAGATCCAGATACAAACAAAATACATTATAATGCAAGTAAAATCCTATTTATTTTTTACTCCAAAGCATGTTAAATTAACCAACTAGCTAATTTATCCCGAATTTCACTAATAACATCTTTACCAAAAGAGACCTCCGTATCAAAAATCTAGACCAAAAGCATGAGATAAAACATCAATTAGTTTATTATAATTAATAAGTAAAGCAAACAATTGTAAGTAGGTAATGCAATTATAAAATTGATACAAACATTAGTCAAGTTTCCATGAAATCTACTCATAATTATATTATACATGTACCGTATAACATAATATCCACACTCTTTGTTTCCAAGTTGCTTAGGGCACAATAAATTATTCAAAAATATATCAATAAACAAGGAATATCATTGGCTATATCAAATAAATTCAATCAAAATGACTTACTTTAAGAAAAACCCACTTGATTATGATTATTTTGAACAGTTATGATAGATAGAGGAGAAAAATACCTCAAAAAGAGATACTAACACCTTAACCAATTTTTGGGTCTAAAAACACTTATCAACTTTTTACAACAGGGTAAAATTTTACATTATATTTAATTTAATATATTATAAAATATTTGTTAATTTTTAATAAATAATTTATATATTAAAAGTTATATTATTATATAAATAATATTTTATATTTATATACTTTACATTATATTTAGTATTTCAATTTTATATTTATAATAATATTATTTTTGTGAATTACTTCTATTATATAAATTCTTTTAATTATTATTTTATTATATATATTTTTAAATTATAATTAATTTTCATTTTTTGCAGCAATATTTATTAATAAATAACATATTATTTAATAAAAAATTAAAATAAATTTATAATAAATTTATATCTATATATGTGTATATATGTATATATTAATATTTATAACATATTATTAATTAATTTATTTATTTAAATATATTTTTAAAATAAAATAATATTATATTTATAAAATAATTAATAAACTAGCTACTAAAATTCGGTTGGAAAACTTTTGGACGAAAATCCATTGCTAAAAAAATCCATCACTAATTAGTCACAGAATTTTTTCATCAATAATTCCATCAAAAATTACGGACAGAAATTCACACATTCATATTTTTCTTGTAGTGAAAATGTCATCCCCGTCAGATATCCCAACGTCCGTTAACTCTTTCCCACAAGTCCCACACATTATGTCCAGGTGTCCGTTAGTATAACCCCACTTCACCTTTGACCAATGAAAAACAAACGTACACTTTGATTTTTATCCACTTGTCATCCATTGTATTCTCCTTGTCCTTTCCTCTTATCAAGACCCACCAACACTTAATTTCTCCTTCAGTTCCAGATTTACAAGACTCACCCTTGTCCAATGTCCATCAAAATCATGGCCTCACCTCCATTGTTTTCATGATGGCCTCTCAATTGCAACCAAGGACGGACCGAAGACTTAGCATCAAACCAAAGTTTGAGCAGATCCAAACCAAACCCATCGACAGTGTCCTCTGTAACGTCCATGTCGGCGAGTGAGGATTACCACTCTGTTCCTTATTATAAGTCCACTCTAACTACTTCTCACATACTAAGGAGTGGAAGTTATAACATTAAATATCTCCTATTTTTAAAGCTTTTTTCAACTTTACCCTTATTTAAGAATATGTATTGAAATACTATTTTATGCATTATACATCTTCTCTCTCATCTTCCCTATTTCTAATATAGGGGTACAATAGTCACAATAGCATTAATTGATCCTAAAGTGGACTTATATTTTGGAATAAAAAATTTGTGGTAGTTGGACTTATAATAAGAAACAGAGTGGTACGATGACCAAGGAAGTAGAAGAAAAAGAAGATACTAAGAAAGATGCCTCGACTTTGCGTCTGTCTTCACTTTCCCTTCGTCGTCACGCCCTGTGAAAGATGGTTAAAACTATTCCGTTCAACCGGTATTGTTAGGAAGACTTGAGAGTATAAATTTTTGTACTGTTCCATAAACAAAAAAATCACCGTTCTCTTTAAGCATTATTTAAATCAATTTTTTATTAAAAAATTAAATCAATTTTCCTAAATTCTTTTGTATATGTAGACACAAACAGGGCCTACTTTTATCATGATTGACTAAAAAGCACAAGAACACGACGCTCACTTCGGCTACCTTAGAGGGTGTGTTTGGATTGGCTTTTTTTTAGAAGGACTTTTTCAGAAGGTCTTTTTTAGAAGGTCTTTTGGAAAAAAGTTAGATTGTAGAAGTGATTTATATTTGGGTTAGTAATGTTAGAAGTGACTTTTTTTCAATATGACTTTTAGAACATGTTTGGATGATTATTTTGAAAAGTAAGTTTAGATGAAAAATTACTAAAAAGGGCATTATTGTTATTAAATAATACATATATAATATGCATATATTCTTATAATTTAGAAAGAAAAAGTGAAATTTGGGTTTTTGAAGGATTTTAAAGGCTTAGTTTCTTCCTTATTTTAAGGAAAATAATTTTAAAAAAAATTATATTTTTAGCTCAAAGGAGGATATTGTGAGAGAAAATAATTAAAGATTATTATGGTAAATTTTTGGAGATAAAAAGGAAATTTTATATTACAAGAAAATATTTTATTTAAAAATTTTAGGGGTCTAATAGTCTAATTTTCCTACCCACTTTTATTAAATAACATATAATAAAAGGTGTGGGACCCATTATTCTTCCTCTTACTCTCTCCAAGAAGTCCTTTTTCAGCTGAAAAAGCAATTTCATTTTGCTTTTAGCTTTTTCAGGTGAAAAAGTCCTTCTCAGCCAGAAGTCCTTCTCCACCTAACATGAACCCAAACAAAACATATATTAAAAAAACAGCTTATCCTGCTCAGAAGTCCTTTTGGGCTTAAATAAGACATTCCAAACATGCACTAAAAGTTGATAATATTAATTAAAAATAACTTTATACGGTATTTATATCTTGGGAGGTGTTCTGCTTCTTTTGACAATTTGAATACATAAAGATGCTTTCCCTTTTCGTTCCCACCCACTTTAAAAATAAATTAATATTAAATAGTTGTTTATTACTCCTCTTGTCTCTATTATAAGAGGTAGTCAACCTTTTTACACATACCAATAAAAACATGTTGGAATCATTTATTATGGATGTATTTTACATTTTTACTCTTACTCATTTATTATACACACTTTCTCTCCCCTCATTGCATTTATTAATATACAAGGGCAGAAATGGAAAATATGCATTTATTATTTTGACTTTTACTTATTACCTCTTATATTTTGAACCAAAAAATTTGCAATGTTACCTTTTATATTTAGGACCAGAGGGAGTATTATTTAGAAAATATTAAGTCAAGTTTCTTATATCGGTTTCATCAAATTCTTTAATCACATATGACTATGTATCTTATTTTTGAAATATTATCATTTAATTATAAATTTAAATGAAATAAATGAAACACTTGGCCTTACATGATTGGAGAACTTGATGTAATGGATAATTATATACAACGATCTAAGTATGACCCTCAATAGTTTATGGTATGGTTCTTAACTATTTAGGCACATGGAAGATGCTTTCACACCCATTACAACGTTTTCCAATTTCCATTAATGTTCCTCTTGGTCTTGGGCAATATTTAGTAGGTCTTATTATTGTTTTGGCCAAGAATTAATTAGTAGGCTTCATAATATAATTATATTTCCCTATTTTAAATTATAACTCAATTTCCCTGTTTCAGACTTGCTATAAAAAAAAACAATTTTTTTTCAGTATTGAATAGCTTATTAACGATGTCAAATTCATATTGACAACCGAAAATTAAAAGCATCAAAATTTAGGGTGCTCTTTTTAAGGGTTATTTCAAGTCCATTCATTCATCAAAAATTATTGTACAATTAATTTGATTAGGCAATTATTTCGTTATAATATAAATTCCAGAAAAATACATACTGACTTTAGCTTATTAGCTTGTATTTGACGACAAGGGAAATTAAGAAAACAACAATAATTGACAACGCAACGTTGTTGTTCTTATTATTATTATTATTATTATTATTATTATTATTATTATTATTATTATGTTTTTTTTTGGTTGCGCAATGTCATGTTTTTTTATTTTGGCTTTCTCAGAGAATCGGAAGGGCTTGAGGAATTGACAATGAGCATCCATGAAATTTATTTAAAAATAATTTTCACTTGAACTTGGTTAAGTAAAATATATGAAACTATTATAATCATCGGAAAATGATCAGAATACTATATTATTAAATGAACTTGATTCATATGGATAGAAAAGCTAAGTGAAAACTTAGCCAAATTGTCTCCCAAACTACTTAAAGAAGGTGAAATGCTTCAAGTTAATAAAGTCACGTCATCACATGTAATATAATTAAGCTTCAATTGATAATAATAATTTTGATCAACTCTGGACTCACAACAAGGTTTCAATAGAGCCATTAAAACCTGCGTGACAGTAAGAAATTAATTCTTTCTTATTGTTTTGCCCTTATATTGGAGTTTTATTAGGCAATATATTTTCAATGTAACTGGTTTGAGTATAATCTGAGAGTAAATGCTTTGATTGTTAATAAAGGGATGTTATTCATCATGGTATATAAATATATATATCTATATATATTTATATATATAGATATAAATAAGCAATATCATCAATCCTATTTCCTCTCTTATTTTGGCCTCCCCACTGCAATCCTGATTCAAATTCTCATTTGCTTCACAATTTTAGATTCAAACAATGCTCCTTAAGTTCACTTACACATCAGAGTTGATTAGTGAGTTTACTCATTTGGCTTCTCTTGTTTTTCAAGAAGCGTGAGATCATGTTATTTGATATGTTGGGCCACTTCAGCATTTGGGTTCTCACTTGAATTGCTTGTCACACTACCATTCTCCAGGTTTAATTCCATTTGTTGAACTGTGTAACGTTTGGCTTCTAAACCTCTATTTATTAACCAATAATCACAATTGATTAACCACTAACAATGTTAGGAAAAACATTGCACTTCATAAAGAAATATTAACATGGTTAGAAAAACTTTTGACTTAAAAATCTCTTTAGATCCAAAATCAAGATAACTAACTATGAAAGAAAAGAAAGTTTCTAAAAGGTAAAAAGAGTCTATCATATTTAGGAAAATGTTTGCATTAACTAAACATGAAAGAATCCATGTTAGAAAAGAGAGTTTCTCTAAATTAACAAGGCTAACATGGATATTAAAAATTCACCTATTATACATATAAAGCTTTTCAAATAAATTTTGCTTTATACCATGATAGAAAAGAAAACACCTATCATGATAATTGAAATCAACATACATCATAAGATGGTTTGGGATAACCTAAAAACATCTTTCAACACAAAACAGATGATTCACCTATTATCCATTCATCATCACAGCATAATTCCACAAACTCAAATATATCTCCTGTCCAATGGGTCATCAACCAAACTAACCGACTCCACAGAATGACAGAATGGCCATAGGTCCAAATTGCTGGAAATAGACCGGTCCCAACAAAACAGGCATGATAAATATTAATACATAAATAAAATGCAATTAAACCCAGCTGAAGCAATGCAATCCTATGACTCCGTGGCAATATACAAACCCTGCTCGGCAAAGCTAAGCACTCGTGACGAACTCAGTGAGTAGCTGCTAGATCATTTCCTAGAGATTCTAAGCCCGAAGTAAAACCTGCAAAATTTGAGCAGAGGGGATAACCCATATAACCATTAATTACCCGCCTACATGTGAGTCTGTGCCAACAAAGTGTCAATGTGGGAAACTATACAATATCTATATAAGTTTGAAACAGGTATGAGCAATGCAAATCCCGAAAATATGCAATATGCCGAAAACACTTTTCAAAATCTCATACATATACATATCTATATATCATATACCATAACTTCCGCAAAATTGTTCAAAATACATGATTCACAGACATCCATAACGTTCGTCTTGTGAATCGTTACAATTGTCCCCTGCCAACAGGTGGACCAAAGTAGAGCTCAATAGAGATCTCAACTCGTACCCAGAACCACGGAGAAATGGAACTTGATGGGGATTTCAACTCATACTCAGAACCACAATAGGGGTAATGCTCGATGGAGGCTACCCATACCCAACACACCGAAGGGTAATACTCGATGGGGGTCTAAACCATACCCAATACACCGATAATATAATTAGTCTGGCCCTGTGGGCTTCATTATTATTTTTAAAGAATCACACTAATTCAAGTTTTAGATCAGATTGAAGCATATCAAGTTAAAAAGGCAACTCATGCATATATATATATATTTTAATTTTTTTTGGTGAAATAATTTTACCCATTTTTTTTTACATGAAGAATGAATGAACTTTAACATTTTAACAGCACAATCCAATTTTACCTAGACTATTTACTTTGAATATAACAATTTGCTAACAAAAAAGAAGAAGAATAAAACCATTAATAGAAAAAAAATAGAATAACATTAATTTTTATTAGTTTAGATTTTAGCAGGACATATTGATAGTAGCTAGACTCAATGAAAAACAACTCTACGTTTTGCTTTGTTTCCCGTATATTTTTACCCAAAGGAAGGAACCCACGATTAAAACAAATTAAATTTAACTTGAGTTTGTATGGATTAGCTTCTCCTAACCATCTCTACTCAAGTTGAGACAAACTCCTATATATATATATACACACTTACCTCGTACAGGTAAAATTAGTTTAAAAAGCGAATCCAAATACACTTCTAAAATATATGCTTACTGCTATTGAGTCGAGAAGTCGGATTACTTTGTGATTTCCATTTTACGGGCAATGAGCTACATAAAGTAAGTTTTTTGTAAGTACATGTAACAGTATTAGAGACAAACTTATTGGAATTACTGTGTGAGACTAAATATAATCTGTTAATAAAAATTGAAATATTGGTTCATCAAACTAATAACCTTCAAGGCAAAGGGGTTGAATCCCGCCCACTCAACTTTCTAATATATTTAGACTTTGTTCGTATGTTCAACTAGTGAAAGAGTTGGACATTCTATCATTTTGATAAGTGTTCGATTAATAGGGAATATCACTTAGTTGTGGTTATAATTGTGGTACTTGGAGAAACATCTCTACAGCCAAGTAAAGTTCGGTGAAACCTATCTATGTGAACAAAAAAAAAAGGCATGTTTATCAATTGTCATGCTTTTGAGTCCACATGTACAGGTCCGGTGGATCATGAGTTAGGAGATTTGCTATTGGATTATGGGTGATCCTAAAATTAACATATAAAAAAAAATTGTTTAACAAGAATGGAAGGGGGAAAGAAAAGTAAAATTAACGTGGGGAGGGGGGAGATGAAAAAATGGAGATATCACTATCTAGAAAAAGCCTTATAGATTCAGCGTCCTGGCCCTGTAACAAGCCAAATCTCTTCCTATCATCTCTCTCTCTCTCTTTCTCCTTCTCCCTCTCTTTCCCAAATCAAACCAAAAGCAGAGATAACCGAATCGAAGCTTATCGAATCCAATCAAACATTAGTGAGGAAGGTGGGGATCATTGATGGATGGTTCATCAGAAATCGGAGGAGGAGGAGGAAGCTACAACCTCCAAAACAGCAACGAGGAGGACGAATTGGACCTCAGGCGAGGCCCATGGACCGTCGATGAAGACCTCACTCTCATCAATTACATCACCACTAACGACGAAGGTCGCTGGAATTCCCTCGCCCGTTCCGCCGGTACCCACTTTTAACTCATCGATCCACCATTATATTAGTTTTGATAGTAATACTCATCTCATATTTATATATATACATAACTTTCCTTTTCTGTCACCAACCAAAGAGTCGATAGGAATTCGGGAATACCAACAGTGCTAGCTCCTTCTTTCTTTCTTTCCTTTCTTATTTGTTTTTGTTTTTGTGAACTTTACCAAATGTATGAGTGATCAACAAAATCAAGTGATGTATTGATCTACTTTAATTTTTATCTGCAGGCCTGAAACGAACCGGTCAGAGCTGCAGATTGAGGTGGCTCAACTATCTCCGCCCCGACATCCGACGTGGCAACATCACCCTCGAAGAACAGCTCCTCTTTCTCGAGCTTCAATCTCGCTATGGTAACAGGTATCATCATCATTATTCCCAATACAACTTCCTTCCCAATTCGTGGTTTTCCTTTGGTTCGATTCGGGGGAAAAAGAAAAACAAAGAAAGAAAGAAAAAGAAAATTAACTACGGAATTTAGTCGGTAAAACAACATTCCATCGTTTATAATTTAGCGATAATCTATTCTTGGGTGAATTCTGTCGCCAATCCACTGTCTCATTCCGATCAGATGGTCGGAGATCGTGCAGTATTTGCCGGGAAGGACGGGCAACGAGATAAAGAATTACTGGAGGACACGAGTTCAAAAGCACGCCAAACAGCTGAAATGTGACGTCAACAGCACGCAATTCAAGGACACCATGCGTTACCTCTGGATGCCTCGCCTAGTCGAGCGCGTCCAAGCCTCCGCCGCCGCCTCCTCCTCCGGAAGTAGTAACTACACGGCGGCTTCTTCTGACTCCCTCGGGTCAACTCAGGTGTCTAACCTCACTGACCATTATTGTCATGCACTATAGATGCATTAATATTGGTTTAGGATGTTATCTTGCCAAAATACTATTATTAGTTTTGATGGGAGATTAATAATAATGAGGTCACATTTTAAACGTATGTCTTATAAATTTAGAGATATATCCGTTCACGTATTTGTTCATAAAAATGAGGTTCTCTGACTGGAGGCGGCAACCCAACATGTCATTACTGTGCCTATTTACTAGTAAGAAAATTCCTCTGTTATTTGTATTGTGGTTCGAGAATATGGATTCTTTCTACAGATCAATTAGCATGGTAAGAGGTATTTATAAGTTTCCGTTGTTTACTCTGATATAATTAGAAATTCTATGCATATATGGTAAGAGGTATTTAGAGCATAGGTTTCTAGATCCCTCTGCCTGCTATTTCTGATGGAACTGTAGTGGACAAAAAATAGTATTTTATATTACGTAATGAGTAAAATATTATAACTCACAGAAATAGAATTCACTCACTATTCTTAAGTGCTTCAGCATACGTTTGCAAATCACAAGAGCTTTGCTCTCTTTGTCTTTCTTTTTAATGCACCCACTCACTACTCTTTAAACATACATGGAAGTATATAACTAAAATATACTGTTATATAGAAGCCTCTAAGTACCAATTTTGCACCCATATTTGACCAAACTTCTCACCATCAAAAGAGATTGTAGAAGCTGCCACCGCCACATGAAAAATATAGAAAATGCATGCCTTTTGTTTCAAACTTTGTTACTATTTCTTTATTAATTAATTGTAATATGCGTCCAGCAATATTTGACTTGTGTGTGTAGCAATTTTTGACTTTCAGACTTAGTTTGAATTCTAAGAATTTCTTGTATGTATGATTTTTTGGTATATTTGTTTTTTATCGTCTCTGCATATATATATATATATATAATTTTTCGGTATATTTGTTTTTACCATCTCTGCATATATATATATGATTTTTCGGTATATTTGTTTTTACCATATTTGCATCTATATGTATATGATTTTTCGGGTGATTAGGATGAGGGAGAGACCATATTTGGTCACCAATGAAGAATCTCGGTGATTTCGAGTGTCTGTATTGTTTTGAATTGCCGGAAGCGGTGCGCCGTTACACTAGAAACGACGCACCAGATCGCCGGGAACGGAGTCTGGAATTATTTCTGGGACCGGCGGCTTTGATGGGGCCTGCGAGCATAAGGTTGAGCAAGTGTGGAAGGCGGTTGTAATTGGGGGTTGCATTTTTTTTTGGATAATAATAATAATAATGATAATGATAATGATAATGATAAATAACGTGTCGTTTTGTATCCAATACCCATCATAGAAGTCTACTTTTGAAAGCCTTGGATCCTTGGCTCCAATGGCATCAATCCCACCTCCTTGTTGAAGGGATCGAAGGATCAATTCCCAAGTTTAGAAAAATGTGTGTGTGCTTGTGATGGGTGTGTGTAGGAAGGTTAGTATAGGGTAAAATAAAAATAAAAAAAATAAAAAAAGTCTACTTTTGAAACAAGTCCTCTAGCCACTATTGAAACGCAAAGTTTCATTAATCAATAAGAGATTGATTTGCATTGTGCGCCGCACGTTTTTCTTTTTTGGGTTATATTTCTTCATGTATTTTTTGGTTTTGGGCTAATATGCATTATTGGGCATTGATTTGTTTGTTTCATGTATCAATTTTTATTTTATTTTATTGCTTAAATATATATGAAACTTTAATTTTAGCTATTTTGACATGTTGGAAGTTTTTTGTAAATTTATTTTTGTGAGTTATTCAAATTGCCTATTTTTTGGCAATTTTATAACTAAGTTATTAATTTTCAAAACATAATGCAAGTAGAAATATGCAAAACTAATTTGTTAAACAATATTTAGATACATCAAATAGTGAGAGAGATTTTTGTTTGGGGTTTCCCAAATTTTCAGAAATATTGTCAGTTTTGAAAGTGCTAAAAAAATTCTCTTGGCCTTTTATTTGGGACATTTATTTAATTGTCTTACTTCTGAAAATTTAATTTTGGACTAAATCATTTGGGGCCATGTTATTCTTTATCTCCAGGATTTATATTGGCTAAATAAGTGACTATTTATGTAATGTTTTCATTTATTTAGCAAATACGTTTTGACATATATTTTGTCTTGTGCATCATTTTAATTGTTTAAATTAAGGATAGTTAATATTTTGGATATTTCACATTTTAGAAAATTTGCAAGATTCATTTCGGCATGCTATTTAATTGTCCAAATATTTGGATAATTAATTTTGGACAATTATTTTATTATATGTTTGCAAAATTTTATTCAAGGTGAAATATGATGACTTCTTTTAAACATTGGTAAGTATACACCGAAATGTGATGGTTAAATTGCCTTATACAGCGTTAGTATGAATACATTTTTTTAAAGTTTTGATCTTGTAACAAAATTGTTATATCATTATTAGTAAGATTGACATGGACAGTCATCAAATATAAAAGAAGATAAAATGTAACATTTTCAATCAGGTTGAACTTGACATTAAGAGAGTTCTAATACCAATCAATATTAGTTATGAGATAGTATTATGGGATTTAATTGTCTCATTACAGCAATCTCAATCAAGAACTAATTATTGTTTGGTATATAATTGATGACTCCTAGAAAGTCATGATTATTTGAGTATATTTACTTGAGTTTTTGTCTATTGTTGATACATTTTGGATACTCAAGAGGGAAAATGCTCATTTGATTTTCGGTTGCACCTTATTGTATATTTATATAGATTTTGAATGTTTTTGTAGTTAGTTTCTTATGTTGTTGTATATAATTTTTGTAGGAATAAATTGAAGCAATAAGCAAGAGATGTTAGCCCTCCTCCAAGCCCTCAATTGAACAAAAATAAGAAGAAGCCAAAGAAATAAGAAAGCAGAGCAAAGCACCAGAGAAGCAATTGCCGCGGCGAAGTGAATCTGCCTCTGCCTATTTTTGGGAGAGCTCGCCGTCTGCTCGCCACGGCGAGCGACTCTTGATTCTGTAATTTTTGGACTTCGCCGTGGGCTCGCCGTGGCGAGACCCACGGCGAACTTCGCGTTTTGGACAGATAAGGCGCGTTTTCACTGATATAAAAGCGAGGGCTTCGTTGTGAGCCCTCATTCTTCGACTTCTGGGCATATTTTGGGAGTGTTTGGCTCTGCTAGGGCTTGGAGATTGGGGGGATTTGGCTTGGGCTCGGAGCTTCAAAGAGATTTGGGCTTCCTCCTTCGGTTTATCTCTTCCATCTTCATTCTCTTCTCTTGTTCTTTGTTTCTGAATGTATATATGTATGCTCCTAAGGAGTTGTAGAACATGAGTAGCTAAATACTTTGATTCTAGGATTATTTTGAACCCTTGTATGTATTGATTCTTGATTCCTCCTCTTGATTTGTGATTAATGATATCTATGTGCTTATTTTACCCCGTTCTTAATGCTTCTAAGTGCTTGATCACCATTTAGATGTTGTGTTCGCTTGATTTATGACTCGAGAGAGCTAGGTTGAGTGTAGAACTTGGGTAAAGTAGTGCAAGAACCGGAAGTTTGCGTGACAAACGGATGGTTTTGTTGGTAAGATAGAGATATACTTGCTAGCCTTGCATAGTCACATTAGGGTTGGAGTGTGATAATTGGGTCCTATCAAATTGTGGCAAGAGATTGTGCAAAGAATAGGACTAAACACTTGTTCTTGACTCGAGAGAGCATTACAAGTACTCTTTGAACCCTAGATTAGCATGTGGTGTTGTTGAGAGCTTCTTGAGGGGAGGTTAATTGAGTTTTGAGAAGTATAAGGGGGAGAGATAATCCTAGGGTCCATATTATCCTTGAGGTTGGAGAATCACCTGTTTATATTTTATTTTCATTTATTTTCTTAGTTAATTTTCAATCTCATCATTTGTATCACTCAAATTGGGCGAGAGTATGATAATCATTGTTTGACCGGGTTTTGGACAAATCCTCGTGGGAACGATACTCTACTCATCATTTTATTACTTGGCGCGACCCGTGCACTTGCGGCGCGTGGCGAACAATAATGGAACAAAGTTGAGGTTTAATTTTGGAATGAATAATGAATACATGATATTCTCACAAAGGTCACTACATTGTGTACGGACCATAAAATGATTCTTCGGGAAATAATATGATATGAGATATGTATATTAATATGGTGGTAGAGATCTTTATATTTTATTATCTCATTAGTATGAGCTGTTATAATTTCTTTAACAACTTAATGAGTAGGCCATCTTAATTAAGTTCATTACTTGAGACTTATAATTAATTACGCCTAAAGACTTTAGGATTTTATTTATTGTTATTATTATTACTATTACTTTGCCATCTGTTATTATACTACTAAAAAAACACTTTTTTTTGTCATGAAAAAAAAAACTTTTAACATCCATTATTTTGGACTTTTAATGTCCAAAAATAGAGGGACGTAAGGAAAAATGATGTTGACAATATTGATTTTTTATGTCCCATTTTCAAATGGATTTGAATATCATATAATTCACGTCCATTCACCAATATTAGACGTGGAATATCTAAAATAGGGGTATTATCCACGTCCATTCTGACATAAAGGACTTTAAAGATGCCGAAAATGGACTTTAAAGATGCATCTTTAACTAGAATGGACGTGGATCATGTCCAATTTTGCCATAATCCACATCCAATAAATAATTAATGGATGTGAATTGTGCAATTTTTTTTAAACTAGGATGTGTTTTGTTTATTATCCATCTATATATACACATTTTAAAGTGGAACCTGCTTTTGTACTAAACAAACAAAAATATAAATACGTTTCACTAAGAGAGAAACATTGACACATTTTGCCAAAACCAATGTCTACATACAATTAAAAGTAAGATAGATCCAGATAGATACAAAAAACATTATAATGCAAGTAAAATCCTATCTAATTTTTATTCCAAAGCATGTTAAATTAACCAAGTAGCTAATTTATCCCGAATTTTGTCAATGACATCTTGACCAAAAGAGACCTCCGTATCAAAAATCTAGACAAAAAACATGAGATAAAACATCAATTAGTTTAGTTTATTATAATTAATAAGTAAAGCAAACAATTGTAAGTAAGTAATGCAATTAAAATATTGATGCAGACATTAGTCAAGTTTCCATGAAGTCTACTCATAATTATGTTATACATGTACCGTATAACATAATATATCCACACTCTTTGTTTTCAGGTTGCTTAGGGCACTGTAAATTATACAAAAATATATCAATAAATAAGGAATATCATTGGATGTATCAAATAAATTCAATCAAAATGACTTACTTTAGGAAAAACCCACTTAATGGTGTTACTTTCACGGCCTGTATTGCACATTTTCATAGAATTGGTCAATCATAGTGCTTGAATCTCACTTTCCAAAAAAAAAAAAAAAATCCCTCAAATATTTCAGCAAAATGAGAGCCTTCAGTTAAACTAGCACGTTAAGGTATCAATTTTCAGTTCCAGAAATGATGCTGTATCATTTAATATGCACTTAAGTATAAAAGTGATAGTATGATTTTCATTTTCCTTTGTGGTTTATGACATGTTATATTCTTGAAGCACTGAATTACCAACACCTGGAGTATTATAAACTAGTTTGTTCCCACATTCAATGCACCCAACTTCAATTATGCAGTAGCTCAAGATCGAACCTATAAATGAAATGAATAAGTGCAAAAAATATAGCCTATAATTAATACTACCACCACTCACTTCAACCGGATGGGGGGCCTCAGCTGCCCCCCTCTCGGCTGCCCCTTATTTTTGGGGAAGTTGTCATGTATTTTTGTTTTGTTTTTTTATATGATTAAATTTTACATTAAAAGAATGACATTTTGATATATTATGGGTAAAAAACGGATATGTTTTCAATTTTTTATGATTTTTAAAAAATTATGTACTAAAAAATAAGGCTGTTTTTTTTTAAATAAGAGTACTTAATCTTTGAAAAATCATAAAAAATTGAAAGCATAACCGTTCTTTGCCCATAATTGGATTAGCTTCTGGATAATAGCTTCTGAGAACTTTTTTCAACTTTTCTGAAAAAGCTGAAAAAAATAGCTTTTGATGATAATAGCTTTTTCTATGTGTAATTTACTAAAAAAGATATAAGTTTAATGTGTTAGGAAAGAGAGAGGATAAGGGCATTATGGTATATTTCTACCTCGTAATTCGTGAAAAAGCTGAAAAAAGTAGCAGCCTGTTTGGATTAGCTTTTAGAGAATAGCTTCTGGGGAATAGCTTTTTTCAGCTTTTCTGAAAAAATAACTTTTGATAAAATGAGAGTGTTTGGATGATTGTTTTGAGAATGAATTTTTCTGTGTAAATTACTAAAAATGATATAAGTTTAATGTGTTGGGAAAGAGAGAGGATAAATGTATTTTTGGTAGATCATTATGACATGTGTAATGATGGCATTTTTTACATCGTATTTCGTGCAAAAGGGGAAAATTGTAGCTTATTCAAAACTTAGGTTTTGGTGGCCAAAACCTAGGTTTCCAATCCAAATGGGTTTTTCACATTTTTTCAAGTGTTTGACTTACCTTTTTTAAAACCTAGGTTTTGAGTCCAAACCTAGGTTTATCAGAAAAAAATGTTTAGCTACCATTTTTTAAAACCTAGGTTTGGGTGAAAAATTGCTTTTTTTGCCTCACCCAAACAGACACTTAATGTAGAATTTAATCATATTAAAAAAAATATATATATGACAGCTGCTCCAAAATTGGGGGCAGCCGAGGCCCCCTCCCACTTCAACCCAGTAGACTTTTTTATCAAGGACATGAGGTAATACAGTACGGAAATTCGGGAATTGAAGATTTCCAGCGGTAACGAAATAGTAATTTCTAAGCTGACAAGAACTATCAAGATGAAGACAAACAGGTTATCATATTGATCATGGACAAAAGAGGCATTTGACAAAACCTGTCAGGAGAAATTCCCAAGAGCGAACGTTATATATGTTACTAGCTTTCATGATTTATGCTACTTGCATTCAACTTATGCATGTTTACCATTTCATATTACACAACCAATTTAACAATTTAAAGGCCAACCAAGTCATCATTGTGCTTAACATCAGGAAATGCAGACCAAATATATGCTTCTTCCAAAACATTATCAACAAAATTCCAGTCCTCATCACTATAATTTGGTCCGGGGTAGTTTTCCTTCACTTCGAATCAGGCTTACAGAAAACAGAAAGTCAAATTGGAACATATAACTAAGGTGTGAGATCCTAAATTAACCTGGCAGAGGTTCAAAGAAATGTTGTGCTTCAGAGAGAGAGAGAGGGAGGGAGGGAGGGAGAAGGGAGAAGAAGCCACCGTCACCTCACAGTCCTTCAATGAACATTCACTACAACCACCTACTCGACACAAAAAAGCTTTGGCGCCCAACATTTTGCACCTTCTCTCGCTGGTTTTCCTGATCTTGCACTACTATAAAAGAGGGTTTTCACGTCACAAATTTTGAGCTTTTCACGTCACTTTTCAAGGGGACATAAATTCAAGTGACGTGGAAAACTGAACTTTTAACGTTAGAGTTTCCATGTCACATATTAGATAATATGTGACATGAAAAGTCCGGCCTGGACTTGCCTTTCCATGAACATATTAGATAATATGTAACAAACTAAGTTATTCTAAGCTGAGGAACATGAGGTGTTGCAGGTGATATGAGGACAACGGTGATTAGTTGGATCTTGATCAGTTCTACATTAGTGCTGTCAATTATAAACGTAATGGGACAATCGTAGCTAATATTTGGGTAAAAATTATGGAATTAATAAAAAGGAAAAACTTACAGGGACCAGATTCACAATTTGGTGAAAAGTTTAGAGACAATCAGATTACTTTGGATCACGGAACAATTTTCTATTGGAAGTGACAGTTAAGAAATTCAAGTTGAGCGTTAATTAAAAAACTAATGTTAGGGACAAAATTTCTATATTTTGATTATTTTCAGGGTAAGATTGTTCCTCTAAAAATTTCCAGATACTCTGACTTAATCAGTTTTCCCTACTAATACACTAATAATAGTTTGAAATGGGTTGGAGGAGTAACTAAAACATGTGGGTTGAACAGAATCTAAAATCCAGATTTGAGAGTCCAGGCGTAATTGAGACTATCATTATAGTTCTCGTGACTATAGAAGCAAAGAAATTAAAAGTGCTGTCATTCTTTACCCAGAAAAGGGCAATCCGATCATCATACCTGGATCAATCAAAGATACAATAAGTAAGAAATGAGGAACAAGATCATCATACCTAGGATCAAACCTTCTCTGTGCCGAACTAGGAAGAGCAGTAGTGATATCCGATGAGAAAGCGATAGAGAGAGGGAGAGAGCATGCAATAATTAACCGAAGATGAAAGTTCATTTTTTTATTTACGGTGCTATGCTTTTCCTTAATCCTAACCATCAATTAAATCTAATGGTTAAAAAAATATAAAATATTACTTTCTCCGGTCCTAATTATAAGATCACTTTGACTTTTTTGATTTTTTTTAATCCAAAAAAATAGTAGTTTCAGTCCCAAAAAATATTTTTTTCCTCAAAACTAATTTATTTTACTTATAAACTAACCTATAATCTAATTTCATGTGACATATGTTATAATTTAGTGGTCTAATTTGCTTCCTTAACTTCCACAAAAAAAGTCAAAGTGATCTTGTATTTAAGACCGGAAGGAGTAGTTCACAAACCTCTCCTAATATCTCTCTCATCCCTATTTTTTTAGCTTACGCTATCTTTATATTTTAATCTATTTTTTACTTATATATTTTCAAATATCAGATTTGATGGATGGTTAAGATTATGAATAAATAGAAGAAAAACACCATAAAAAATGCAGGGTTCAGACGGTTTGTTATAGAGCAAGTTTAAAATATCTTTCCAATCAATGACAAAGCGCAATTGCCTCGAAAAGAAAATCAGAACCAAAATTGTTCATTTGTTAACTTATTTGTTGTGGCATTGCTCTCTGTCAAATGCTCCCTCCGTCCCTACACACACACACACACACACATATATATATAAGAGTTAAAAATTTGAATGGTTTTATCCCTTTTTATAAGAGACTGTCACAATTTTTCAAAACATTTAATGAGTTTTTTCCCTATTTTACTCATAATTAATCTCTATATTCACATTCTCTTTCATACTCATTTATAACACTATTATCACATTTCTCGCTCTTACATAAATAAGAGAAAACTTGAGAAAACAAAATTATTTCAGACATATTTATTTCTCTCAACCACTTCCTTAATCTGTGTGATTTTACCTCTTTAACTTTTATAATAAGAGACGGAGGGAGTTTTATCTTTTCAATCAATGACAAATTTAATTAGGTGATAGGGGTTGCTCTAGTTTAACTAAAAGTTTATCTATGTGCTCCTCATGTTAAACACTCTCACTGGAAGAGTTTTAACCTCTCAACCAGGACCGCATTAGTTGAGGTTCAATGTGACTGTTTGATTCCTAGTAGTTTGATACGCAAAATTGCCCTTAATAATAAAATTTTGTCCATCTTCTCATACTTTGTTGTCTCTTTGAGTAAGAAGGAGAGAGAGGGAGTAAGAAAATACAACTGGGATAGAGCTGAAATTTGATTAGGATTATTTTAAACAGTTATCATAGATAGAGGGAAAAAATACCTCAAAAAGAGATACTAGCACCCTAACCAATTTTTGGGTCTTAAAATACACATCAACTTTTTAAAACAGGGTAAAATTTTACATTATATTTAACTTCATATATTATAAAATAATATATTAAAAGTTATATTATTATATAAACAATATTTTATATTTATATACTTTACATTATATTTAATATTTCAATTTTATATTTATAATAATATTATTTTTGTGAATTACTTCTATTATATAAATTATTTTAATTATTATTTTATTATATATATTTTTAAATTATAATTATTTTTCATTTTTTGCACCAATATTTATTAATAAATAACATATTATTTAATAAAAAATTTAAACTAAATTTATAATAAATTTATATCTATATATGCGTATAGATGTATATATTAATTTTTATTAATATTTATAACATATTATTTATTAATTAATTTATTTAAAAATATTTTTAAAATAAAATAAAATAATATTATATTTATAAAATAATTAATAAACTAGCTACTAAGATTCCATTAGCATAACCCCACTTCACCTTTGACCAATGAAAAACAACCGAACACCTTGATTTTTATCCACTTGTTATCCATTGTATTCTCCTTGTCCTTTCCAATTCAGCAATTATTTTCCTCTAACGATGGGTATAAAGATTTTAGCTTGTGCAGCAATTTTAATAAAATCTTGGAAAAGCTATTGAAGAAAGTAACGAAGATTTAATTTATGGGTTATTTCAAGGGAAACATATGGCTCATCAAAATTGCTGTTCTGGTTCTAGGCGAAGTCATATGATTATACTTAGAATTGTAAAATACTGTTGGAGTTATGTTTCAATCATTGTATAATTTCATCTCATAATTTAGCTGAAGCTAATAATAGGTAATTATATATGGTTGTCTATTACCGATTTAATTTAGAATATAAGAACCCGCTGCCAAAAATAAAACGTCTCAACAGGCGGTATAAAACTGATTATAGGAATTAAAATGGAAGCTTGACTTTCAAAATTTTTTCTTAAGCTGAAAACCTGCAACAACAGATGAATTACCGACTTATGGGTGTATGGCTTAGAATCAACACACAGGAAGGATAACAATAGAAGGAGGAGGAGGATCGAATGATGATTTATTTGGATATTTGATAAGGTTTTAATGGAACAAATAATAGGGTTTCTTTAAAGGGCATTTTTGGTCAATTTAAAAGTTATAATGGTAATATTGTCTTTTTGCATGATTACAATATGCATGTAATCCCTATTCATCACTCCTATAAATGTAATCCTTATTACATTACAATGGCCAAACCAAACATCGTAATCGGTTCGTTGCATCAGTATTACATGTAATTCTCTTCCACGGAATTGAACCAAACGGGCTATTAATTTCTCCTTCAGAGTTCCAGATTTACAAGACTCACCCTTGTCCAATGTCCATCAAAATCATGGCCTCACCTCCATCGTTTTCATGATGGCCTCTCAATTGCAACCAAGGACGGACCGAAGACTTAGCATCAAACCGAAGTTTGAGCAGATCCAAACCAAACCCATCGACGGTGTCCTCTGTAACGTCCATGTCGGCGAGGGAGGATTACGATGATGAAGGAAGTAGAAGAAAAAGAAGGTACAAAGAAAGATGCCTCGACTTTGCGTCTGTCTTCACTTTTCCTTCGTCGTCACGCCCTGTGAAAGATGATTAAAACTATTCCGTTCAACCGGTATTGTTAGGAAGACTTGAGAGTATAAATTTTTGTACTGTTCCATAAACAAAAAAATCACCGTTCTCTTTAAGCATTATTTTAATCAATTTTTTATTCAAAAAAATTAAATCAATTTTCCTAAATTCTTTTGTATATGTAGACACCAAATTGGACCTACTTTTATCATGATTGACTAAAAAGCACAAGAACACGACGCTCACTTCGTCGGGCTCCTCTATCCTTCCCATCCTCTTTCTTTTTTTACCCCAATTTTTTTTTTAATTTTGGGGTCAAATTTTTTTTATTTGTTTTTATCACTAGATTCTACATAAAATTAGTGACATTTTGATTCTTATGGACAAAAAATGGTTCAGTTTTCAATTTTATATGATTTTTTTAAAGATTTAATACTTTAACTTTAAAAAAATACAGATTTTTAAATTGCTACTCAAGCTTGGTAAAGAATTGAACTTGCAAAATATGGAAATGTTGCATATTGATATTTGGAAAATCTGGTTGGAAATAGGGGGTTTAATATCCAAGAGAAGTTCTATTATTAATTGTGTTTGTGATTTTATCATTCTTAGAAAGAGAATAAAGTTAAAGCCCTTTTCTATTTTGGATGGTCTCAAATTGAAGTTTGAGATGTGTGTATAAATTAAGACCGGATTATTATGAAGAAACCTTTTTGCTTGAACGAGAAACTTGGTACTTGATGCAAAGTAGTTGGTACAATGATGAAATTGTTTTGGCATTCCAGGAGAAAAGGAAGTGGGGAACTTGGAAGCCGAGAAAAAGGAAATGATATAAAAATAAGTATTCAGGTGAGTGAATAACGTCCCATGTATGTTTTACTGCTCCTCATATTTTGTTGTTATTATGTGCTGTATATATAAGCATGAGTTCTAAAAGAAAAGGCTGTGGGAATTATTTCATTTTCTTATTGATGTTGAAATAAGTAACGATTTATGATTTTAGTTATTTAATGTTTTTGATGCTTCATATTTTGGCTCATGGTATAATTCTTGATTATGCTTGAGATTCTAAGGAAACATTTGAGATGTTTGTGAAATTCATGCTTGTGTTTTAATTACAAAGTATCGGATAGGAGTTACTATGATTTTAAACGATCTACCCTTTCTTTTAATAAGTGACCTCAAGCATGCCTGAAAATGTTTTCAAGAGGACTGAATACAGAACGCTGGTTACTAACAGCAATACTGTTAGTCCTTGGTGCACCATTGTATACCTCGAGCTCGCTTGACATTCGTGGGCACTGTTCTCACGCTTGATAATCGTGAGATTCATTCTCATGCTTGTTATTCGTGAGTCTAGTACCTGCGCTTGTTTCGTGGCCTTGTGCTGCACTTGCTTGATTACTTACCCTCGTGGACTATATGTCCACGCTTGTGTACGTGGCTTCAAGCTGCGCTTGGTTATTTACCCTCATGGACTGTGTGTTCACACTTGTTAATTCGTTCTGTGGAAGTCCTATAAAAAATATATATAAGATTTTAGAACCATTGTTACTAACTGATCATTAGAGGGAAATTGTTTTCATATCTATTTGAGGCTATCTAATTTATGATTTTATGGGCATCATGTACAATTATAAAGCTATACTTTAGTGGCTATAAAATTTTTTTATGCTCAAACTCTTTAATATGAGTAAATTTAATTATATTAATGGGACGTTATTCACCGGAAAATGTTTTGTTTCAGATAGTAGGGTTGACCCTATACCTCCAGCTGAGCACTGAGGAGCCTCCCTTTTGATCAAAAGCTTGCTGACTCCTTGTGAATTATTGCCAGATGTAAATATACTTTTGATTATGTTTTCTTTTATTTTGAAGCTCCACGTAGCTTTTGAGCAAAATTGTTGCTTTTCTTGTAATTAGTTTAAGCATGTGGTAGTGGAGTAGAGCTCCAAACGTTGTTTTGAGATGACAGGTCTTTGTAGAATGTTCAGCAAGTCCATCTTATAGAGGAGACTCTGTCGAAATTTCTACAAAAGACTTTATATTTTGAAAAAAAAAATGTATGAAGAATTTAAAGATTAGATATGTATGTTTATGATTGAAGTAATTAATATGTTGTTTAGACATTTGTTTATAAGGTTCATGGCTTACAGAATATGAGTTCTCTCGTATTCTGTGCCAATCACCCCTTAAGGTTTCAGGGTGTGACAATTTTAGCTGACTGCTTCCACATAAGTTCTGGGCGGCTTAAAGATGCAGACATTACCATGCAAGCAAAAAATCTTCTAAGGCAAGAAGCGGTTGCCCAAACATACGCCTCCTTAATAGCATTTATAAATTCATTATCATCATCCAACAAACCGCGAGCATAACAGGCTTCCTTAAATGTAGGATACAGAACACCATTCACTGTCCTAATTTCCTCATATGACTTCGGACCTCTCACCTTTGATATTAGCATGCGTAGAAAGTAAAGTTCACCTAATGAAGGGGCAACATAGGTCAACCTACCAATAACTTTGCCATTCTCTCTCAGTTTCTAAGAACGGTTCTTACGTTCATAGGTGAAATGTCTAGGAAACTTTGAATATAACAATGACTCACAAACCCTTGGTTGCTGTAAAATATCACCAACATCATCCTTACCTCTATAGATAACATATTGTTGGTTTGGGAGATGGAAGCTCAGCCTTTCCACTGCAGGATATCTGTGGTGAATGTGAAATCTAAAAATGCGCCACGCAGTTTCAGGCAAAATATTACTATTATCATTGTAATATTTATTTAAGTTGATTAGATCAATATTTAGTTATATAAATTTCGACTTATGTTTTATGTGTACACTCTCTTATTATATGTATGCTCACCCCATATCATTAAAAAATATTCAATTTAATATGCCATTAAATATTTGTTGAATATGATTATAAGTAGTATAAATTGATGATGGTAAAAAAAGGCTCTCAAATTCTATAAGGAGAATCTTAATAATCACAATTTATGTAATCAAAAATTCCACCAATTATATAAATTATAGCAACTTTTTTCTTAATATCATATTATAAATATAATTTTACATGAAACAACAGTGCAATGTAATAAACATGCAGTTTAAAGCTAAAAGAAGGCATGAACTACTTTCAAATTTTATATATTCTGCATCATAAAGTTACTGTACAAAATATGGGGAGCCCAAAAATATTACTACACTCCCCGTGCATCCGGCAAAATCTAAGAACATATTTTATCATCTGAAAAGGGGGAAAAGAAAAAAGAAAAAAAACCAACCAACCACTCCTGGCAACTTGCAAGAAACATAACCAAAACCCCCAAAAAACTGCTCCACAACAATCATCACCCAACACCACCGCCTAACACTCATTGCCAGCCATGGCAAGCAACTTCCTCCTACAAGCAACAACCTCACTGAAAGTTGGATTCCACCCAACACTGGTAGCAGCAGCATAGTTCACCGAACAGACTTCACCTATTACAATCATCAATAAAAATTAAATTACCATGAGCTATTGCAGATGAAAAAATGCTTACACTAAAAGCCCGATAAACTCACCCTTCGATCCTCATCAGAAATCATGGCATACTGGACAATTGCCACAAGCTTTCAAGCTCACACAAATACGTTCCCGAATGTACACAAACAGAAGCAACAAAATAAAAAATATTAAAATTTAAAAGAATCAAAGAAAATAATTTTAAAAATTTCAATCTACATAATTTACATCCTCCAGCACAAAATCAAGCTTGGCAGTAATTCCACCACGATCAAAACACCAATCAAAGTCCACCGGAGAAGTCACAATCCCACAAATGTCTGCCAGAAAAAAAAAAAAAGTTAGGAACATGATCTTATTACAATATAATATTTAAATACATGTGGTTCAAACTATACATACCTGTAACTCGCGCGCTTCCATTTTTGTCCCTTCCAATGGCAGAGATGTCTTTCAGACGGAAAGAATGTGCGGGTGAGTCCAGAAAATACTCCTTCACACTAGTGTTAGGCAGTACCTTTATGTGGTAGAACTCATGAACCCCATACCCTCCATGCTTAACCTCGAAGTTGTTGATGTAAAAAACACGTTCCTTCTTCAGCATGTTTCTGAAACGCCGCACCACTTCATTGTCGGAAAGACGAACGACCATTCTAGTGTTCTACAAAAAGAAAAAATATGACTTTCTATAAGAACACAAACATTTACTTGATCCACCAAGTATACGAAGAGATTGTAGAATTTTTACGAAAGTACTAAACAATATACCATACCTTCTGATAAAAAATGATCAGGTCAAGAGATTCGATCATCTGCGGGCCGGAAGACGATACAGCTTTCATTCATTTTGGATTCTGTACGAAGGAAAGCAGTGTCCACCTTGACCAACACACGGCACGCGTTTGATGCAGGCGAGATGTCGCTTAGGTTTCTGCAAGGAATTTCCATTTCCATTTCCATTTCCATAACCAAGTAAAAAAGAACCGAGGTATAAGGAGAAAAAATCAACTTGTAGTTGTAAGTAAATGAGCCTGCATATCCTGCAGACTATTTATAGCGGAAGAACTGAAGATATTGATAAGAGAAGGTTAAGTTTTGCTGCTAAACGCTTCAACAATAAAAGTGGAAGTTGAGCAGTGTAAGAGAATACATTAATGATACCTGAAAGGGTGCAAGTTCCGAAGGCAGAACAAATGGGGGAAACGGCTGATGAATCCAAAAGGCACATGCTTGGAAATCATCTGATCCAAAGGGGGGAATGTTTGGGAGGAAGCGAAAAGGCAAGGTCACACTGCTTCGAATATATTGCACAATAAATATATGGCACAATAAATATACAGAAGTTTAAATACACTGGATAAGACATTAGGCACAACTGGCTCCAAGTTGGTGACACAGTACAAAGCCATATGCAAAGAATTTAAAGTTACCCATGAGATGACACTATTCAATAGAACAGTGAATTGAGTCTGGAGCCGGATTTGATGAACAATGAAACGGCTAAGAAGTTACTCTCCTAGGAGAAGATTGATATGTAAGGACAGAAATAGAAATCAAATATTCATTATATTGACTTTTACATGTTAACTCTTATAATGTGGACAAAAAAAAAAAATAAAAAAATTCACATATTACATAATGGAAAAAGTAAGGAGTAGCTGAGGTTGGATGTGACTATTTAATAATAAGGTGGAGAGGCGGAGGAGGGAGTAAGAAAAATATAACTAAGATAGAGTTAAAGTTCAGGAGAATTTTAATATAGGACTGTGGTAGTCAATTAATTTTAAAATAGGACCAAAAAATTCTGAAATATCACTTGAGTCTAGTGTGGGTAAATTGAAATTAAATTGAAAGGAGAAAAGACAACATTGACCCTATGTGGCAGAGAGGAAAGTGTTAGAGGAGAAAGAGTGTCATAGGAGAGAGAGGGTGAGAGGAATATTTTGTTTTTGGCTAAAGTATACTCTTAGTCCTTTATATTTAAATCAAATTTCATTTTAGTCATTTATATTTGAAAAGTATACTTTTGGTCCTTTATGTTAGCGTTAAGTTTCATTTTAGTCTTTTATATTTGAAAGGTATGCTTTTAATCCTTTCTTAATAACACCGTTAGTTCCATTTAACGGAAAATGCTGACTCATCAAATCTAAAAGGTAATTTTATAATTAATTGTGGATGCTTAAATTTAAATTTTTAGTATAATCATTATTATATTTTAAAACTTAGTCATTTTTATCTACATTTAGTTATAAAATCACCTTTTAAATTTGATGAGTCAGCATTTTCCGTTAAATGAAACTAACGGTGTTAGTAAAAAATGACTAAAAGTGTACTTTTCAAACATAAAAGATTAAAATGAAACTTAACGCGAACATAAAGGACCAAAAGTATACTTTTCAAACATAAAGGATTAAAAAATGAAATTTAGTGTAAATATAAAGGACTAAAAGTATACTTTAGCCTTTGTTTTTTATTGAGGCTTATTCATATGAGCTTTTCATTGTTCATATGAGTTTTTACTTTTTTGTATGAGAATGTGTGGAGTGTGTGTGTGTGACCTCTAATAAACGATCTCTATCAATCGTAATCATAATTAACAACACTAACTATGATAGGAAAAAAATTTTTCATACAATTCAACGACCCTATCATAGTTAGAAAAAGATTGTACTAATTATCCAGAACGTTTTCTGTAAAATCTCACTTACTAATTATAATTAAACCCCAACCATTAAATTTAATTATTTTCCACTGCTAACTATGATAGGAAAAGAGTTTTCGTGCGATTACAACAATACCCCTATCATAGTTAGAAAAAAGATTTGCCTAGCAATTCGAATGATCATCCATGATAGAAAAAGCGAGCACATATTCCAACAATCATACTATCATGGATAATTTACTCTAACTATATTAGAAAAGAAGTCTCCTAACATAGTTAGTAAAATTTATCTAATTAACAGTTAATAAATGGTTTAACCATGTTAGATAAGGAGCCTTCTAACATGGTTATTAAAAATACACCTATAATCCTAACTTCGCATTAATCAAGCATTAATTCAATTAAAACTAAATACAGTCATCCAGCGTACGTACACAGGTATTCGGAAAAATAAATGCACGGAAGCGTATGCAAGCCTATAAATATGGCAATATATAGTTCTAAAATAACTTTACCGACCAACTCACCGGTTTCAAGTGAACCGGTGGGCCCCATTCCCTTTTCCTTCGCCCTGGTATGTACATGATCACCTGCAAAAATGTAAATAACCACGGGGTGAGACAAACATGTCTCAGTAACCACAACTCAACTCAGTACAAGAGTGTGAGTGGGTTAGCAGAGCGCCTAAAGAGTACCACATAAAAATATTTAAACCACAAGTAATATATATATACCATCATATCATCAAAAGTATATCCAGACAATCATGCAGAACTTCGTAACTAAAAATCTTTTACAAACTCAAGGGATAACGTTTTATAAAAGCAGTTCAAAATATATTTTACACAATCATCCATAACGTTCGCCCTGCGAAACGTTAGGTTGTCCCCTACAATTAGGTGGACCAAAGTGGAACTCGACGGGGATCTTAACCCGTACCTAGAACCACGGAGAAGTGGAACTCGATGGGGGCTACCCATACCCAGCACCACAACGGGGGTAATGCTCGATGGGGGCTACCCATACCCAGCACACTGAAAGGTAGTACTCGATGGGGGCTACCCATACCCAGTACACAAATAATATAATTAGTCCCTGTGGGCTAACAGGGTACCTCATCACGTGATGGCAATAGAATCCAGTGCATCGATGCTAAACTAACACAACAATACACATGTATGCAATACCAACAATCAGGCACTTGGCCTATCCAGTATTTTCACCAATATGCATCATGCTACAGTTTCAAATCCAATGTATAAAAATATTCCAGTTTCAATTATGTCCAAATCACAAATTTTTGCCAGTTTACTAGTAATATTCCACAAGACATTTTTTTCATATGAAAGTAAAAGGGATTTCAAAGGTACCCAATAGGCTTTTTAATATAAACATAGCATTTAAAATTTCAACTTGTGTACCAGTGGGCATAAACATACGTAAAAAGGGATTTTGAGAAAATCCCAACTAACATCACACACAATCAGGTAGTGAGATGAGAGTGGTTACCTGAACTGGCCCAAAAACAATAATTATACCGTAACATGCGATCTTCCGGTTCAGTTCAACCAATCTACGCCCAACGATATGGCAGTTGTGTTCCGCTGATACACGTATGACAGAGAATATATCAATTCATGTAGCTCATCCACAGAGCAACCAATCTCATCTAATAGAACATGGTAATGTGTAGGTCTCATTGTTCCAATCATTCCAGCATGTGCACACAAGAGAAATCATAATTTCGGGGATGGCAAATTTTTGTTACCATTAACCAATTTTTCCCATCAATCTAAATCATTAATAATCAATCACCAACATCAATTTATCTAAAATAATTATCACATTATTCAAGGATCACCACCGAATCCATACTTCCCTTGAGACACACAATTTACAATTTAAATGGCCAAAGCCTTTAAAATCACCATTCCATCAAGCCACCTAGATATATAACATCATTCTACCTTATAAACCCCCAATAATCTAGAATCAACCTCAATCAACAAGGTTCAAAGAACTCTCTCCACAATACTAACCTATTCGAGCTTTAATCAATTAAAAATTCATATACGTAAAGAAAATCTAACTCACCCAAACCTTTAATCATCATCATTTAGCCTCAATGGATTTATCTAAACCTCCAATTAATTTCAAACAACCATACTCTCCTGAATTTTATCAAATCCCAACCAAATCAAACTTTAATCATCCAACAATTCCTATAGATTCCTTTCAATCCAAACCCAGTTATGACAACCAATAGATAAGCTCATATGAACAATTCATAATAACTAAACCGTCAAGAACTCAATTCCATTCCAATCTAATACTTCTCTCCATAAACATAATCGTTCAACATCATAATTAGACCTTATATCATCCTACAACCCCCAAGGTTCAACACTACTCAAATCTATTCCAATTTCATCAATCTATAATCTTTTACTAACAAAAATAAACATATTAGAATCTCCAATTCATCCATAATCAACATGAATCCTAAAAAGCATAATTTCCTTTCTTTATTGCCTTACATTTCCTATAATTTCTCCATTTCTTCCATAATCCTTATAAATCAAAATCCCTCTTCAACAACCTTCAACATAATCCAATATCCTCATTTAATTCACCTAAATTATCATTCCAAGTTCAATAAAAATCAATTACAATATTCTACTTCCCTAAAACACCTACAATTCCCAATTTCAACAAAATTCTAAATCAAACTCAATAACCCATCCAACATCATCGTTGAACTCCAATAACCCTCTAGAATCAATCAAGCTCAAAAGCCCAAATTCAAAGGATTTCTTGTCGTAAACTTAGCTTAATTCAATTTTAAGCAAGTAAAATCTCACATAGGGCCAAATTAAACCAAATTAACCACATCACAATAATCAATTAGTCTAAATAAACATGTAGCACAAGGCAATTGCCCCAATCAAGCTAGAAATTCGAAAATAGCAAACCCTAACTTTACTCTTTTAGGGAAAAATATCAAGAAATAGAGCACTACATAGAGGGAAAAATGTAGAGGAGTTTACATACTCTCTAAAGCCACCAGATTAGCCGTGAAAAGCTGTCGGAAAGCGCCCAAAATACGCCGACCAGGGAGCTCCACCACCCTCTCTTCTTCCTCACTCGCGACGCGCACACACGACGCAGGTAAGACGGAGCAAGGAACGGAGCTAGGAGAGAGGAAGAAGGTCGCCACCCTTTTTGGAGTGGCGGACGGCGCCAGTGACGGCGGAAACCGCCGCGATCTCTCCTCTCTCTCACACGTTGCAACGCCGGGCGAAGGAAGGGGAAAGAAATGAAGAACGTGAGGAACAGAGGAGGTATAAGGAGGAGAAAAGAAAAGGACAAAAAATAAAAACAAAACAAATAAATAACATGATAGTAGGGGAAAATTACTAATAAACCCTAAAATCCTCAAATAAGATATATTTCACTTAGATAAAATTCTCTTTTCACTTCCCAAAAATTTATTTTAAATTTCCCCTAATATTTTCTCCCATTAGTTCTCTTTTGGGTCCAAAAATAATTCTTCTAACTCTAATGTTCTCAATTTAAGGGACAAACTAGGACTTTAAAAATTTCCAAAATACTTCATTTTCAATAACTTTATTTATAAAACTCTCAAAACTCCTTAATTAATCATCAAATTAATTATTAAATCACCACTAATCCTTAATCAAATTTTGTGGGATGTTACAAAGAGCATGCCAGAGAGAGAGAGAGAGTGTGTGTGTGTCAGAGGAGAGAGGGGGTGAGAGGAATATTTGGTTTTTTTATTGAGGCTTGTTTAATATAAGCTTTTCCTTATTCATGTGAAAATGAGTGGGGTCTGTGTGTAAGTGAGAGAAAGAAGAGCGTGTCATAGAGAGAGAGTGTCGGAGGAGAGAGGGGGATAGAGGAATATTTGGTTTTTTTATTGAGGCTTGTTCATTTGATCTTTCCTTGTTCATATTAGCTTTTCTTTGTTCGTGTGAAAATGAGTGGGGTCTATACATGTGGGGGTAGGCCCTTTTTTTATCTTTTTCCACATCAATTTAATTTCACTTAAGGACCCTGAATCTGAGGTGATATTTCAAAATCTTTTGGTCCTACTTTTTAATTAATTGGCTATAGAGGTTCTATATTGAAATTCTCCCTTAAAGTTCGATAAGGATAATTTTAAAAGTTATAATAATTAAGAAGATAAAAAAAAAATCTGATGAGTTTAATGAATTTCTTTAATTTATGTATTATTAGGAAGATTTAATAGCAGATTTTTTGTACAGTTTTATAAGCAAAATCGCCAGTCTCTTTAGGCATTTAAATCAATCTTTCCAAATTCTTTTATAGTACTTACGTTGACACTAAACTGGACCTACTTTCATGATGATGACCAAGGCACAGGAAGAACACCACGCTCATTTCGGGTACCTTTGACTTTTGAAAGTTGATCATATTAATAAAAAAAAAACAGAAACAATATAAATCCATTAAAAAACAATCTAAAAAAAAAATAGAAAACAGAAACTTTTGACTGTGATCATGGGAGGATGTTGCTTCTTTTGACGGTTTGAATACGTGAAGATGCTTTCCATGTTTCCCACTCAGTTTAAAAATAAATTAATAACAAATAGTAGTAGTTTATTAAATTATGATATTGCTTTTGACGATTTGGACACATGGAAGATGCTTTCACACACTTCGCAATGTTTTCCAAAAATCATTATGTTCATTGGGCAATACTGTATTTCAGTAGGAATCATTATTGTTTTGGCCAAAAATATTATAATAGGCTTCGTAATATAATTATGTCTCACAATTTTAAGTTAAATCTTTTTCCCCGTTTCATAATTTCTAGAACAAAAAACAAAATGTTTTGATATTGAATAATTTATTAATTATATCTCGAATTCATAAATATTGACAACTGAAAAAAATAAACACATCAATAAGTTTGGGACGCCCTTTTCAGGATTCTGTCATTTCCATCCATTCTTCAAAAAAAAAAAAAAAAAAGAATGTAAAATTCAAGTACAGATAAGAAGTGACAGAAAAGAATGCGAAGACCTATAACTTTTCTCTTTATATTAACGTAATGCTATTGAAAGCAATGATGAAAAACTCGGACCGGACCAGTCGGTTCGACCGGGAACCGGGCACTGGTCCGGTCTGAATCAGGTGGAAAAACCGGAATGGGGTTAAACCAGTCAAGGGTCGGGTCAAACCGGCGGTCGAACCGTCTGCCCCGGGGGTTCAACCTCCAACCCGGTCAACCCGATGGTTGACTCGGGTTGGCCCCATTTTTTAAAAAAAAATAAAAAAAATTTATTTTATTATAATTCACCTAATTACTAATTTTCACTTAACTCAATTTTAGAAATTAGGAAACTATAATACTTTAAATGCTATTTTACTTGCATATACTTAATATTTAATTGTTGTTGCTCTTAATATTTGTATTTTAGTCTGTGGATTGTAGAATAATATTTATTTTTATGTGTAATCAACTAATATTTTCTCTTTTTCCCTCTATAGAAACATTAAAATATTCATATTTAATGAATCATGCATACCTATCTACATTTACATTTTGATATTAGTGATTATTAATGTTAATATCAATAAAATTTTATTATTTTAATATAATCCGGTTTGACCCGGTCCGACCCCGATCCGACCATTGACCCTTGAACCAGTGCCTCACCTGGTTTGATGCCCAATCCGGTTTTTTGAACCTTGATTGAAAGAACCAATACGTTTTTAATTGTCAATTCCAGTCATGATACTCTTGACTTTGATAGACGAGCAAGTTGACTTGGTTGACTCAGAATGTGAAGACTGGTATAGATATAATCGGGTTTTATATGCCCGGGACCCTGTCAAACCCGGATTGTCCCGAGTGTGAAAAAAAAATAATTTTTGTTTTCTTTTATTATCAAATCCCTAAATTATGCATCAACTTTGATATCTCATTAAAATCTCTTACAAAATCATTTAATTTTTATATACTAAGTATATATCAAATCTAATTAAAATTTGGGAGTAATCAATAACAGAGATATGAATGGACTATAATAGATAGAGTTGAGTCATCTTCATATCAGACATTCATGGCAAGTACTTTTGCTAGGGTTTGAATTTAGGGTGACACATCAAAGCTTGCACAATATCATCGGCCGCCTTTATATTATACTCTTTTGAATATGGTTCTAAATGTAAGATCTATATTTCTTTCTGTTCTAAATTTTGTTCTGTACAAGATTTGTCTAGAATTCCAAGATATATAGGCATAAATGCAATTCAGATTTGTTTGAATTCATTAACACTAGTAAGGAGTAGAGCAGCAATTCACATGAACAATAGAAATTGACTAGCTATACATGCAGAAACCAAAATACTTGCTGTTATATGAGTAGCTATACATATATATCCAGAATTGGGCCATAAAATGTATTATATATCCGGAATGATAAGACTGAAGTTCTTTGAAAAGAAATCAGCATATGACCACAAACTAAAAGACAATTAGAGTATGACAAGAAAAATGGAAAGAATCAAAGCATGATAATAAAATCGCATAAATCAAAATGGAACTATTTGATTTCGTTAAAGGAAATTAACTTCATTAACATTCCATATAAACTCAAAACATAAATTCAAAAATAATATCCATATTAATTTGTTCATAACTTCTTGTTTGAGCGTTCTTTAATGCTACTCATTACCATCAGAGAAATTGCAGTTAAACGAAAGCAAAAATATTTGGAGAAAAGAATGAGCACATTGAATAGTAATGAAGGCTGTGAAAGATGATACATGGTAGTATCACCACATTCGATTCAAACCATCACTAGGATTACTCACATTACAGAGCTCAATGGATACAGTCACAAGCAGAATCAAAAGCTGACATTAGCAGAAACTATACAGTGTCAATTTCTACATATAATCGTGTATATATAGACAACATTTACTTACAGATGAGCCATAGAGCTTAACTCCTTTGTAAGAGAACAGAATTTGGGGAGCAGGGGATTTTTCTGATGTTTATTCATTCGTTATTTTAATATATAGGCTAGCAGACTACAAGGCTAGTCCGGAGTCACCCTGAGAATAAAGAATTATTTTCAATCATAGTTGAAGATTCCCCTATCATTGACTATTAAAGCTAACATGCTTTACTTCCACTGGTATATGTAAAAGTAAAGATCAATTTATAAATTTGTATAACAAAAAGATGGATGAAATCATGCAATAAAGTTGAGCTAATAATTACTGGAAAAAGAAGAAGAAGCAAGAGATATTACTGAGAAATTGTAATTCTAGGCGGTATTTTTGCTTCAATAAGGATGCCAAGTCATCAACATGTGCATTCCTCTTTCTTTTCTTGTCTGAGGAAAAGACTGGACACACTCCACATTCTTTGATGGAGACATCAGAACCCATTATCACAACATTATCAGTCCCACCTAGTGCAGCAGAGAATTTACATACAATCCTCCCATGATAAGTTGCTCTGGCATCACTTTTTGTAAATTTGTGATACCACATAAAAACATGATCAGAATTGTAGCCCCCCCAAGCATAATTACGCATTATATATTCTGACATAAATTTGAGGTTGTTATCATCAGAGTAATTACAGCAGATGGTCACTTCCATTGGGGTGGAAGGAAGAACACAGCAAAACGCCATGCCTATGAGTGATTGTTTATCATCACATGTGAATTCAACAGTATTTGAGGCCACTGCCATCTGTTTATATCTCATCCAACTTGGAACTCTACTTCCTGAGTAACAGGCACGATAATAATAACCTTCTTTAGAAGCTGAAATAATTGAGCACTGAGTTAATTTCTCAATGAAGTTAAGTGAAGGCTCATCAAACTTTCCACAATTCTTCAAGTTTAGCGAACAAGTATGGTCCAATAGTTGCTGTTGAAATCTTGAGGAGCAGAATATATTCTCAAGCGATGTACAAGAATAGGAATAAAGGGAAACAAGTTGCAGAAGAGCATAAGAAGGAGAACGACAAAGAAGAAGAAGATAACACAAATAAGATACATAAATGTCAGAGCATGTAATAGATTCCTGGGGATTACTGTTAATTTGTTCCTCCGTTCGTAGACCACACCGATCTTCACCAGCCACTGCTCTTCGACAGCCACAAATCTTTGCCTTACTCCTCCCCCCTCCTCTCTCTCTTTGTCGCAAGAATTTCAGTCTCTTTCTATTATGGCTTGCTCTGTGTTTTTTGCTGATCGATCCCATGCGTTTTTACTAAGGGGCAAAAAATGTCTTTGGACAAATGGAAAAATTTGCACCAAAGTTTCTAGGGACTTGATAATAATAATGACATTTTTTGCGACCTTGTAGCAGTATAATTCGTTTCCTGGGACTATTATGCAGTTTTCCCTTATTTGGTTCTCTGTGCTTGCGTGTTCAGCTTTTAGGTTTCAGCTCCCTTTTCTCTAAAATCCAAACTATGCCGTTTTGTGGCTGCTGGTTCGAGTCTCCACAAGGTGCCGTGCAACCTTTGGTTCCAAGTGGAACTAGAACTCCTCTCACTCACCAGTGAATAGGCTTCCCCGATGCATAATAGAAATATATGTCTATAATGATAATAACAATAATTCAAGGAAACTGAAACTTCTCTGTATCTTTTTACCTCTCTGGCAAATTTTTTTTGCTAAGATTTTTCTTATCTTAAAATATTTATATTTAATTAAAACTATGATATTTACAATGAAATCCGTTAAATAATGCATCTAATTGATATTTTATCAAAATCTCAAAAAGTCCCCTTAATTTTGCAACATTTACTCTCCAAATATATCCAAAATATATATAAATCTAATTACAAATGGAGAATCATCAGTTGACACCAAAAAATACCTACTTTCATTTTTTTTTGAACAGGACGTGCTTTCATAATGATTGACCAAGGCTAAGGAAGAACAAGATGCTCATTTTGGGGCGCCTTTAATTTTTAAAAAGTTGATAATATTAATTAAAAATAACTTTTTATGCTTCTTTTGACAATTTAAATACATATAGATGCTTTCCACGTTTCGTTCTCACCCACTTTAAAAATAAATTAATATTCACTACTACAGAAAACCCTATTGTGACGCACCAATAGCGACGCTTATAGTAAAAAGCGCCGCTATTGATATGGGTGGGGCCTATACCGGCGCTTTATAACAAAAGCGCCGGAATAGAGTGGTACCTATACCGGCGCTTTCTATAAAAAGCGCCGGTATAGGGTTTTGTTCACCATTTTTTTTATTTTTTAATCATAAATACCTATACCGGCGCTTCTACAGAAAGCGCCGGTATTTCTTTTAAATCGTATTTGTTTTTTTTTTTTTAAATACCTATACCGGCGCTTTTTGTATAAGCGCCGGTATAGGATGTCATAATTAAATTATATTCTGTTTCAATTTTTAATAATAATTAAAATAATAATTTAATAATAAATAATACATAATAAAATAAAAAAAATATGTATTTAGTATATATGTACCGGCACTTTTTAGGAAAAGCGCCGGTATAGGCCAAAATTTTGGAGGGAATTTTCCCTCCAAAATTTTTCTGCTACCTATACCGGCGCTTTTATAAGAAAGCGCCGGTATAGCCCTCATCCCCACTTAAATGTTTCAGCTTCTTGTTACTTCTTCACCATCCTCGGCCGACCCAAATCCCTCCTTCCCCCATCCGGCAAACCAGCGGCGTGCCCCCTCCGGAAGCTCGCGTCGCCACCGCCGTCTCCGTTCAACCATCCTTCTCTTCGTCTCCAGAAGCTCGCGTCTCCGTTCGTGCCGCCGTCTCGTCTTCGTGTCGTCGATAGTTTTGGGTGTCAGAGAGTTGCCGTCCTTCGTGGCCGCCGTCTCCGTTCGACCTTCCTTCTCTTCGTCCCGCATTTTGGCCGATTTCCGTCGCATTTTGGCCGATTTCGCTCAATTCTCCCTGGCATCTATCTGCTATTGTCTCAATTTGAGAGGTACAGATCTGCATTTTTTCTTTAATTGGATTTAGCCTAATATTTCCCTTGCCTGGTTAACAATTTTGGCATATATTTGGGCATTTTTTTTAGTCAGCCTTCATGCTATATTGGTCTTGTATATTTCTGAAACTTGCCCAAACATTAGATGAGTATTTAAGTTATCCTTACCTTTGTAATAATTTAGACAATTAGGCTTATTTTTAAGACCATATGGGTAGCTTGAAAAGGGGAATCTGGATGATTGGAATGCCTAGCTATGTGAATTATAGTTACATTGCTTTTTTTCATGAGGATTAATTATGGTTAAGCTTCAGCTTTGATTAATTATGTATTAATTGTGTATAATTTTGGGTATTACTATGATGCCTAAACTGAATGGAACGAGGCCAATTTGTATTGAGAAATGCATCAAGATTAATTAGATGGTTTGATATATTTGAGGTATTGAATTGAGTTGTTTAAGTGGGTATAGGTGACTGCTCCCTTGCTTTTTGTTTTCTTTGAACATTGAGTTAAATCAAATCTATTTGCTTTTTGTTTTCCTTATAGTATTTAGAGATTATTGCTCGACACTTGAAGGTGAAGAATCCTATTGTTGCTAGCGGGCTTACTTTGAGCTAAAGGATCTTGAAGTAAGTCTTATCTTTTTTTTTTCTTTAATTTAGTAGGCTGGGACATATCAGATGATTGAGTTTTGGTACTTTCCAATGAATTCTATTGTGTGGTGTTTTATTTTACTCGTATGAAATTTTTGTTTTGTGGAACTATTAATGCTCAATATATATAAATGCTCTGTGAATTCTGTTGTGGTGGGCTGTTGAGATATATTGAGTTGATGTTGTTTATATAGTTGGCAATCCATTTCTATGTAAAAAAGAAAGGGCCTTGAGCCTGGGAATGTTCATTTTTTATTCGTTATGCTGCCGATTTTTTGTTAAGAAAGTAAGGTAACATCGTAAAGTGGCTACCTAATGAGTAGGTCATATACATCTTACCGACGTTTTCCTTTAGTAGGTTATAATGTTGGATCGAAAATGGATGTCTTGTGATCGACGTTCAAGGGAATATATAGATGGAGCAAAAGAGTTCATTGAATTTGCTGCTGAGCATGCAGAGAATGCTAACAGAATTGTGTGCCCTTGTATGTCTTGTTTGTATGGAAGGCGTCTCCGTCCTCTTGACCTATTGGGTCATTTAATTTGTCATGGAATCGATCCATCTTATACACGTTGGACAAAGCATGGTGAGACGTATGAGTATTCTGGCGGAGACTGGGTACCTGATGTTAGTAGCGCTTCAAATGTAGTTGACACAGACATGTGTGATGAGAGCGATGACCTTGAAGAAATGTTGAACGTGGTGGGTGAGGAGGATCCTGAAATATTTCAGACTCTGAAGAATGATGCAGAGACGCCGTTGTATGTGGGATGCAGCAAATACACAAGATTGAGTGTGGTGCTTAAATTGTATAACCTGAAAGCGCGATACGGTTGGAGTGATGCAAGTTTCACCGCACTGCTTTCCGTTCTGCGAGATATACTTCCAGAAGGGAATGTACTCCCTTCGAAAACATACGAGGCGAAGCAAATTCTCAGCTCGACCGGTATGAAATATGAGAAAATACATGCATGTCCCAATGACTGTATTTTATTCCGAAATCAGTATGTATTGTTGGAGAAGTGTCTGAAATGCAACACATCTCGGTATGGAAAGAAAGGTAAGAGTCCTTCTAAAGTCTTGTGGTACTTTCCGATCATTTCGAGATTCAGGCGCATGTTCAATAATGCGGATGTTGCAAAACTTTTGACTTGGCATGCCGATGAAAGGATTAAAGACACCAAGCTTAGGCACCCCGCAGATGGCCCCCAATGGAAAAAAATTGATTATGAGTACCCTGAGTTCGGTGAAGAACCAAGAAACCTACGGTTTGCATTGGCAACCGATGGAATCAATCCGCATGGAGTTCAGAGTAGTACTCATAGCACATGGCCGGTGATTTTGATGATATACAACCTCCCCCCAAATTTAATCATGAAACGCAAATTTATGATGCTTTCTATGCTTATTTCCGGGCCTAGACAACCCGGCAACGATATAGACGTCTACTTGGATCCATTGATTGAAGACCTGAAGTATATGTGGAATTCGGGTGAGACAGTTTTCGATGGCTGTAAGGAAGAAAGTTTTAATTTGAGAGCCATGTTGTTTGGCACGATAAATGATTTCCCAGCATACGGTAATTTGTCCGGATATAGCATCAAAGGATATGGTGCGTGCCCTGTATGTGAAGATGATACCCATTCAATGCGACTGGATCATTGTAAGAAAAATGTGTACATGGGACATCGGAGGTTCTTGCCGTTAAAACATCGTTGGCGTAGGTGGAAAAAGGCGTTTAACGGGAACTCAGAAGAAGGTAGGCCACCAAGGACATTGAGCGGGGATAGCGTTTTTGAAAAGGTGAAGGCGTTGGAGAATGATTTTGGTAAGCCTTTCGCAAAAAATGTGTTGACAAGTGGTTGGAAGAAGAGATCCATATTCTTCGAACTCCCGTATTGGAAGTCCTTATATGTTAGGCATTTTCTTGATGTGATGCATATTGAAAAAAACATCTGTGATAACCTAATTGGCACGTTGCTGAATATGCATGGGAAAAGTAAGGATGGTGTCAATTCGAGGTTAGATATGGTCAAGTTGGGAATAAGACAAGAGTTAGCACCTGTCGAGAGAGGATACCGCACTTATTTACCTCCGGCAGCTTACACCCTTTCGAAGAAAGAGAAAAGATCATTTTGTGAGTTTCTGAATGGAATCAAAGTTTCAGAAGGCTACTCCTCAAATGTAAAGAACCTTGTGTCCATGAAAGAGTTGAAATTGAAGAACCTGAAATCTCATGACTGTCACGTCCTGATGCAACATTTCTTACCGGTCGGCATACGCAACATTTTACCTAAGAAATTGCGTAGCACGATTACCAGACTTTGTATGTTCTTCAAGCTCATTTGTAGTAAAGTGGTTGATACAACAAAGTTGCAGGATTTGCAGAGACAGATTGTTTGTATCCTGTGCGAACTTGAAATGTATTTCCCCCTTCATTCTTTGACATCATGGTTCATCTTACAGTACACTTGGTCAACGAGGTTCAACTGAGCGGCCCAGTCTATTTGAGATGGATGTACCCAATTGAACGGTTCATGAAAGTTTTAAAGGGGTATGTTAAAAATAGATATCGACCAGAGGGGTGTATTGCTGAACGATACATCGTTGAAGAAGCGAGTGATTTGTGTGCAGATTACCTATCAAATATTGAACCTATTGGTTTACCAAAGTCTCGTCACGACGGGAGATTAACGGGGAAAGGAATGAGTGGGTTCAACTTAATACGCATTTCTAATGTTGAAAGGGAGCTGGCGCACTTGTATATTCTTCACAATACTCCTGAGGTTAAACCATTCGTTGAAGAACACAAAAAACTTCTTCGGGAAATTCACGGTGATAGAAATGAGAATTTGATTACAAAGGAGCACAACAAACATTTCATTAGATGGTTTAATGCGCGTATTTGTCAGCAGCATGAGCTTAACGCTGGATCAGTTTGTGAAAGATTGTTCTGGCTGTCAAAAGGACCGGGTTTACACGCATTTGCTTACACTGCCTATGCAATCAATGGTTACACATTCTATACAAAAGGTCAGGATGAGAAAAGCATAATGCAGAATAGTGGAGTCACAGTTGTTGCCGAGGCATGCATATATCCAGTGCAAGGGATACAAATCCTGTCTATGCACAGATGTCATACTTTGGTGTGATTGATTGCATCTTGGAGTTAGATTACACCATGTTCAGAGTTCCTGTGTTCCGCTGTCTGTGGGTTAACAATAATAGTGGACGACGGTTAGATGAATTTGGGTTTATATCGGTTGACCTTTCTAAAGTTGGATATAAGGATGATCCTTACATTCTACCGTCTCAAGCGGCATAAGTTTTTTACATTGCAGATCCTTCTAAGAGGAATTGGTCAGTTGTCATTCAGTCGAACAAAAATTATGCCGAACAAGTTGATGATGGAAGTAATGATGAAGATATGAATATGATTGAAGATGATCCTTCCTTTGATACATTACTGGCAGAAGACTTTGATGCAGACGGATATGATGATGAAGATGAGCCTGTTTATGTAAGGGGTGACCATGAAGAAGGCATTTGGGTCAACACAACCCTAAATCCCACAAAAAAGAGGAAGCCAACAATTTTGGATAATATAACAATGAGAAAAAGGAGTCGAATGCCATCATAATGATTCAAGTTTGTATGTATTTTCTTATTTTTTTTACTACGAATTATTTCATTATATGCATATGCATGCACTAAAATCATATATTGTTTAATTATTTTACAGGACAATGGATCCAAACGTACTTGAGGAGGAGGAAGCACCACAGAGTGCCCAGCAAGTTATTGATGAGGGTAGAGCACATGTTGAGGACCAAGTTCATCGTGGCAAGACCATTATGCGTGATCTCCTCAAATGTAGAGCTAAGGGAAAAAAGACAGCCCTTGTATGGAACGACAATGGCCAACTAGTTGGAAAGAGTGCGAAGGCCCTTACCGGTTTCGTTGGATGCACTGTTCGTAATAAAGTTCCTATTACAGTTACAGATTGGAGAAAAGTAAACAAGGACACACGTGACGAGATTTGATCAGAGGTTCAGGTAAGCTATTTTTTTACAATTAAGTTTAATTTCGTCATGATAGATAACATTGTAACTAACAAATTTAATATGATTTCTATTGCTACAGACTGTGTTTCATATCGATGAGACTCACCGGGATTATGTCATGAAGAAAGCTTAAAAAATACACAGAAACTTCCGTTCAGATTTGTCGACATTATATATGAGAGATTGAAACGGGGAGGTAGTTCCAACACCCCCATTTACATATGAAGGGGTCATAACCCAAGCACAGTGGGATAAATTTGTGCAATCACGCTTATCAGAGGAGTTTCGGGAAAGAAAAAAATAGCCAGGCGGCTAAAAGCTGTGCGTATTCCTATTTAGGCGGCCGGAAAACATTTCCAGAATTGGAGTACGAGATGGTATGTTAGCAACGCCCTTTTGCTTCTAAAATTGTGAATTAATGTTTATGTAATTAATTTATAAGTTTACCTGTTTTACCTTGACAGATTCAGGAAGAGGGTTTAGAAGGTCACCCTCCACGGTTTAGGGTCTGGATCAAAGGACATTCCAAAAGCGATGAAACCATCGTTCACGAAGAGGTTAGAAGAATCCGTGAACGCTGTGTAAGTCATTCTCTTGGACTTTGTAATTTTTTATTAGTGAATTTCCTAACTTAATAACTAATAATCCTTCTTGTTATAGGAAATGTTAACATAAGAATCGCCCGAGAAGGTCAACATATTTGGCCAAGGCGATATCCTCAGCAGAGCACTTGAGCGTCCTGAGTATTCAGGCCGTGTTCGGGGCACTGGTATAGGGGTCACACCTTCAGCTTACTTCGGCCGCCAAAAGCGGGTAACACAAAGCGAAGTTTCTGTGTTGAAAGATGAAGTCAATACTCTGAGGGAGACTGTGCTTGAAATGCAAAGAAGGAATGAGGAAATGCAAAGACGGCAAGATATGATGTACGAATTTTTCCAGTGTAACAATGTTGGATCACAAATGTCGAACTTTAACGTTCCTTCCTGTTAGAGTCCAAGCATCAGGGATAGCTGTACGATGCCTAGGGCTCAAATTCCTCAGGTAATTCTTGTCTTTTGTACTTATAAACTTGTAGTGATACTGTTATATTATCGATTGAGAGCTAACATTGTCAACTCTTTTGTAGGGCGAATCAAGGTGCAATCTGTATAAGGATCAATCTTTCAGTGAAGTAGTTGCGATTGGTACGGTCTTCAACACTTCAAACAGGATCCTGCACAATTCTCGGTTGCCCGAAAATACATTGAGGGTTATGATTGAATTCTCCCTGAACGGGGATGCACCGTTACCACTCCCTACTCCTGATGCGACTAAGGTCGGAGATGTTGTTGGTGCATATGTTGCTTGGCCCATCAGTTTGATTGAGCCAATACCACAGGTGGTATTTACTAATAACGTTTAGACTAGCATTCTTTGTTTTGGAATAACGCTCTTTTACTATTTATAAGTTTTTACAGGGTACATAGTCTCTGGGAAAGAAAGCACAAGTGGCTAGTGTAAAAGGTACCGGTGGCCCAGCTGCTCAATTAAAGAAAAAGAGTTCACGAGCTGGTCCAGTGTCACAGGTGGTTATTTTCTAATTAATTTAAACTAACACTCTTCTTATTGGAAGAATTTTTGAAACTTTCTATTTATATGGTTTATAGGCAACAAAAGCAAAGGGCAAGAAGAAAGTTCAAATGCCTGCTCCTGTTATCCAAGATACAAGTGCTGAAACGCCAAATCGTGCTCGATTGCGAGCATTTGCAGCTACCGTACCTCGCGATGCTACTGTCACAATCCCATTCAACAGGCTTATATTTGGCGAGTCAAATTTCAATGAGCTTCTTTCTAGGGATCAGGTCATGGAGGTGCTTGACGAAAGATGGGTCGGTGCTACGGTCATCAATTTATGGATTAGGTATATATGTGCTTCCATTGTGGTTTCATTCAATGTTATAAGTTCTACACTAATTGGATGTTTGTATGGTTTCTTTGAAGGCACCTGCATGAAGAAGTCATAGCCTCTGAGGACAATGTCTCGTTCGAATTCATAAACCCTTATTCAATAGCGCAATTTGAGGGTGCGAAACGTGATGATCAGTTCAAAGCGATTAAGAAGCGTTTCACTTTAAAGGCAATAGGTAGAACTTTATTCTTAGCTCCAATTAATACAGGGTAAGTGTATAAGCATGATAGCTTTCATCGTATTCTTAGCTCCAATCATCATTGATATATATACTGACATAACGTTGTAAAACGTCTTAGGGTACATTGGGTTTTGCTTGTCATAAATCCGACAGTTCAGCCGGATCCACTTATTTACTATTTGGATCCTGTGGAATCTGCTGAACCAGATAATCGCCCGGATTTGATGCGTCTCTTCAATGGGTAAGTGAATGTCAACATTATTTGAATGTGTTGTATTATCTGTCATTTTATATGACCGACCCAAGCTACTAAAATTAATTTAATATGTTTTGTTTCCAGAGCATTGACTAGTTATCGGGCAGCTAATGGGTACAATTATTCCAAAGCCCATGACCAGAAAGATGCTTATCCGTGGCTCAAAGTTTAGGTTTTACAAGTTATTCAATTTTTCAAACAATCGTTACTTAAACCATAACGTAACTGCTCTTATATGATATTCTGTATTTTTTGTTACAGTGTCCACATCAACCCAATGACAACGACTGTGGATACTATGTCATGTATTATATGAGGGATATCGTATCACGTGATCGAGATAACATCCCATTGACAGTAAGTTTTATATTTTTCCTAATCTAAGTGTTTGTACTTGTTAGATTTCAAGTAAATTTAATTGTCATTTAAATTTCTATACGCAGTATTACCCAGACACACGTTGCTTCATGTTGTCAAGGGAGAAGATGAAAGCGCTAATTGAAGAATGGTGTAGTTATGTACACCCTCTATTCTCTCAAATTGGACAGCCTGACTAGTAGTATGCATGTTTATTTTCCTAACTGAACAATATAACTTTTGCTCTTATTGTACATATTCTTCTCTGTTTGAGTTATTGGTGTATATGGACTGCCTGAAATTGTATAGAATTGTTGGAATTTTTGCAATGATGCAGGTGGGTGTGAATTGAAAAACAAATTGTATATTTTAAAAAAATATAACCTATAGCGGCGCTTTTTACGAAAAGCGCCGCTATAGAGATGCCTATAGCGGCACTTTTTACAAAAAGCGCCGGTATAGATATGCCTATACCGGCGCTTTTTGTAAAAAGCGCCGGTATAGGCCTTTTCAGTTTCAATTAAAAATTAATTAAAACATACCTATACCGGCGTTTTTTACAAAAAGCGCCGGTATAGGCCTTTTCAGTTTCAATTAAAAATTAATTAAAACATACCTATACCGGCGCTTTTGGGTAATAAAGCGCCGCTATAGAGAGGCCTATACCGGCGCTTTGTAAGCGCCGATATAGGTCACGTGACCTATTGCGGCGCTAGCTATAGCGGCACTTCAAAAGCGCCGCTATAGGGGTCAAAAAAGCACCGGTATAGGTGTTTTCTGTGGTAGTAATTAAATAGGAGTGTATTATTAGTTTATGGTATTGTTCTTAACGATTTGCGATTTGGGCACATGGAAGATGCTTTCAAACCCATCACAACGTTTTCCAAAATTCACTATGTTACTATTGGGCAATATTTTGGTAGGTGTTATTGTTGTTTTGGCCAAGAATTAATAGGCTTAATAATATAATTATATTTCCCAATTTTAAATTATAAATCAATTTCCCTGTTTCATACTTGCTATAAAAAACGAAGTTTCTAATATTGAATATGTTGGTGTCACCATCTAAGTTGTAATTCAGTTCATCGTCCGGTTTCCCTCCATTGCTATACAAATCTGGTTGACAGTAACACTTATAAATATTCCAATAATCTAGTTCGAGTCGGGCCCCTCAAGGGTACCGTCCTTAAGAGTTATTCCGCAACTATCGGTGAAAGTTGTTGAGGCACTCCCAAGGATTACACGAATTCTTCCTATAAAAGCAGTTCAAAAACATGGTGAGCAGAACTACAGAAGATAATTTACTCAATAAGACAGAAGTATATAAGAGGAGGAAAAGAAGAAAGCTCTCTACTCAGATCCCTCCCTGAGCCTCTTGCGTTTATATCCTTCCTAATAAGAGCAATGTTGGGCAATCTCTTAATGGCAGCAGTTTGCAAACTTTGGAGGCCAATAAAGCGTCGGTTATGGATGTTATGAAGCAAAGTGTTTTAAGACCATCAATATGTATTATCAAGTACAATAAAAAAAAAATCATTCATGACAATGCTTTTGAGAAAACCAACGTCCCATTTATCATATTGATTTCCTATCCTCATAATAAAAACTACGGAAATATCCAAGTAAGCTTTGAATCTAAAAGTTGATTTTGGATTACACAAAATAGCGCCTAATTAAGAAATGCTCAGCCTATGTTTAACTCATGCATAAAGAGTAGGGAGAAATTGCTGGATTTCACTTATAGTTGCCCATTGTTATACAAGTTTACCTCTCCTTTTGACTCATTTAAGAATTCGAGTTCACTTGAAACTTGGTCATTCACAATCTCAATTATTGTGAGACTTGTTCCTTATAACACTCCCATTCAAATATTTCCAACAGAATATGATCTCAAATTCACATTAATAACTGAAAATAAATGCATCGAAATTTGGGATGCTCTTTTTAAGGATTATTTCAAGTCTATTCATTCTAAAAAAAAAAAAATTGTAGACTTAATTTGATTTGTCAGTTATTTCGTTAACATATAAATTCCAGAAAAATACATACTGTATTTAGCTGACAAGAGTTAAGAAAACAACAATAATTAACAATAAAACTTTATTTATTCATTTATTTTTGGTTGCGCAATGTCATGTTTTTTTTATTTTGGCTTTCTCAAAGACTCGGAAGGACTTAAGAATTGACAAGGAGCATCTAATAAATTTATTTAATCATAATTTTCACTTAAACTTAGTGGTAGTTAATTAAAGTAGATGAAACTACTATAATCATAAGAAATGATCAGAATACTATATTATTAAACTTAGTGGCAGTAAGAAATATTTTTGGTTGTTGTTTTGCCCCCTACATTGGAGTTTTATAAGCCAATATTTTCAATGTGATTGGTTTAAGTATAATCAAGAGTAAATGCTTTCATTGTTAATAAAGTGATGTTATTCATCATGGGATATATCCATTATCATCAATCCTATTCCCTCCCTAATTTTGGCCTCCCCATTGCAATCCTAATTCAAATTCTGATTTGCTTCAGAATTTTAGATTCAAATAATGCTCTATAAGTTCAACTACGCACCACATTTGATAGTGAGCAGGGACTATACGTTGTGACAAGCTTTAAACAATGTGCTTACTCCCACACAAACACACACACACACACACACACACACACACACACACAAAACGATTATCATATATTCAAAATAAAATAAATACGGGGCTGAAGCCAAAGAGATATGAGATATGGAGGGAAAAGAAAATGCAACATTTATCTCTAATTATTTGAAATTAAAATTTGAGTAACCGTTAAGGTACAAGGACTATAATAGTTAAGTCATCTCCATCTCAGACATATATTTACTCATGTTGGCTTCTCTTGTTTCTCAAAAATCATGAGATCATGCTATTTGATGTGGGGCCACTCCTGCATTTGGGTTTTCACTTGAATTGCTTGTAACACTACCTTTCTCCGGCTTTAATTCCATTTGTTGAACTGTATTTTGTAATTCAGATGCATATATTGGCCAAATTCCACACCCTTTTATCAAGTCATCATATCTGGGCTTATGACAATGAGAATGAAAGACATCTCGAATGAAGAATTCACATGCAAACTTATAAGTGGCGCCTTCGTCATATCTCCTTCTTTGAGTTCCTTTTAATATGCGTTCCATTGGATCATACCATACAAAAACATTATTTGTCTTCCATTTCCTGGTGAAGGGGAACTCCTTTTCATCCTTGTAATTGATCTTTTCATATTCAAAGTGGAATTTTCTGCAAATTGATGATGAAACAAGGCTTGTAAATTTCAATGGAGAAAGAATAATACAAGAAGCAAAACCCAACAAATGATCACAAGAAGAAGCTGGTGCAATCTCAATAGTAATAGAACTCTTCCCCATCTGAAAATATTTGAAGCCTTTTGGAATTGCGATTCCTGGGTAACAAACTTTCACCTCACAAGAGTAGTTGTTATATATTGCCCACATTATTTTGAAATTGAAGGTCTCCAATGATGTGCATTCATCTACGTACAAATGAGTGATGGAAGGTGGAAGTTCTGGTAAGCACTTAAGCCTCCTACATTCACCCAAATCAATTTGTTTAAACTTTGAAAGATGATTAATGCCATTAGGTAAACTCTCCACTCTGCATTCTTGTAGTGACAGAATCTTCAACAATGACATGAACCATATATTCTCAGGGATCTCATACACCATACAGCCTCTCAAATGCAATTCTTCTAAAGAATGCCAGGCGTCAAACAGAATGGCTAATTTTGATTTGTCAATTTCTTCTCTGAAATTAGAAATAGAGACATTTTTTAGAGATGTCAGGCAACTCAACTCGATTATTTGAAATCCCTTGGGAGGCCAATTGATACGTAGCTCTTTGAGTTTACTGAACCGCCCAACTGGCAAGTTCAACGTTTTGATGCCAGTATTAAGTAAGGCTAAACTTGTCATTTCATCTGATGACAACATAAATTCCTCCAGAGCCATGCAGCCAGTTAGCGTGAGATGCTTGAGGGATTTCAAATGGTAATCCCTGTGAAGATTCTTTAGTCTCCAGCACCAACTTAGATCCAAAGAAACAAGATTAGGGAGAGATAAGATAGATGGATGAATACTGTACAAATTTTCACAATATTGAAGGTCCACTATTTCAAGATTTTTTGCCATGGTGAAATCAGGCAACTCCTTTAACTTATAGCAATGGTTGAGATCTATTATTTTTAAATTCATAAGATCCTGTGACAATTAAAAGAGAAAAATTACTTAGAAAAGCCATCATAATTCAGTTACACTAAAGTATGAAAGATGCATTATTGATAAAATATTGTTATTACCTGCACACCATTCCATAGTTTCACAACTTTGCTCCAAGGCATATGGAGTTCAACAAGTTTCTTAAGACTAAAAACCGGAGGCAGAGATTTCAAAGGATAATTTTCCCATCTAAAGTACCTTAGTTCACTAGATAGTGAGTCTAGACCATTAGGAAGATGTAGGGTATAATTTCTTTTGAAAGGAGATCCGCTATTTATTAAGGGAGGTTTGATAGTGAGAAATCTTAAATTACTCATTTTTTGAAAAGTGTAGAAACTCAAGTATATGTCGTTTTCAAGCTCATTTGGGTCCAATGTGATGCCTTCAATTGCGCAAGTTCCCTAGCATATAACAAAATGAAACTCAAATAATATTAAACTAGTATAGTTTAAATTCAATCAAATAATGAATGAAAAAGGAAGTTAAAGAATCTCTTACCATGCTATTATTCAGTAAATCATGTATTTCCTTTGCATCTTTTAAGCGACTTCGTTTCTCAGGATGTTCTCTAGATTCCTCACGAACTATTTCTTCAGCCATTTGTTGTAGCAAATCATGAATATCAACTCTATTGTCTCTTGAAATGGTTATGAGAGCTTTATCAAGAAGTCTACTGATTCCACAATCCACATACAAGTCATCACAAGCATCCAGCACCCTTATAATATCTTCCTTATTTCCTCCCCTAAAGAAAAATGCAATGTCTAAGAATATCCTCTTTTCTGGTATATCAAGTCCATCATAACTCACCCTCAATACATTTTGGATTTCTACATTGGGATACTTTCTCAATTTTTTAAGGGCACTCTCCCATGTTTTTGTATTTCTATAGCACATATATGAACCCAAAACTTTTAATGCTAAAGGAAGGCCTCTGGCATATTGAATTGCCTGAGCTGATAACTTTTCATATCCCACTTTAGGATATACTTGCTTGAAAGCATACCAACAAAAAAGTTGAAGTGATTCTTCGATGTTTAATTCTTTCACCTCATATACTACATGAACTCCTCCACTTACAAGAACATGTCTGTCTCTACTTGTTATGATGACTTTACTATTTGGTCCAAATGTAAAATTTTCTTCAATAAAATACTGTAATTGCAAGGAGTTATCTACATCATCAAGAACTAGAAGAACTTTTGATCGAAGTAGCCTCCTTTGAATGTTGTGTCTTCCTTTCTTTGTGAGATTTTCGTCGTTTAGTAGTACAGAGACAATCTTCTCAAGCAAACAAGCCAATCCAATCTTTTTCGATTCCTCTCGCACATTTGACACAAAGTAAGAACTATCAAATTGGTGGGAAATTTTGTCAAATACGACACGAGCTAATGTTGTTTTACCTGCCCCTCCTTTACCCCAAATTCCTATAACTCCAACTTCCTCCGAGTTTTCTTTCAAAAATGATTCAATTTTAGCCAAATTTTCCTCAAAACCAATGAGCTGGCGCCTTGGCTGAATTGTGTCTTCCTCTTCTAGTTTTTTCAATAAATCATTGACGATTCCACTAATAAGATTAGATTCATCACTGCCACATCAAAAGGGAGAAATTATTTTTGTAAAAAATCACACAACCGTTAAAAACAATATACGCATTGATATAATTATTTTTTAATTTTTATGGGGAAAACATATACTCTTCCATCTAAATCTACATGAAGGATGTACATATTTAATTTGATTAGATTAAAGATATTAATTAATACTATGTATATTTTCTAAAGTGCTCCAATTATCTTCCATGATTCCCTCACATGTAACACCCCAAATTTTAGAAAATAAGAAATAATGAAATATTTGGAATCTTGGAGTATTATTTGATATTTAAAGAATCTTATAAATAAATTTGGAAATTAAAGTATATCTGGAGAAATTATTTTGGGACAAATTTCAGATTTATTTGTAAATGAAAATGGTAAATAAAATTACCATTTAAGAGAAAAATATAAATTGGGAAATGAAAAAGACAATATCTGCCTCTAGTTGAAAATATCTTTAGTTATAAAGGAAATGACAAGATAGTAAAACACCTATGAAAATCCTATCTTTTAATATATGCCACACACCTGTCCTTCTCAATGTTTCTATTCTCTTCTTATTCCTTTTATTTCTCTGCCTTCACACATACACACACTTGAAAAATTCTCCCTCAAAATCGACACACATACATACACTCCCTCTGCTTCCCGAAATTTCCCTCTCTCACTCTCCTCCCTCTGTGCTTCGAATTCCAGTAGTGGCGTTCAACGGCGATTCACGGCGGAAGACACTCAAGGAACTTGGAACAACCTTGGATAAGCTATTTCCTTCATTTTCCTCTCCTTTCTGACGCGATTTTGAGCGAAATTGGGGGGGGGGAATGATTCGAGATTTTCGGAAGCTTCTGAAGCTTCTAAGCTTATAAGAAAGGTGCTTGAACCTTTCTCTTGGTAGATTGAGCATTGATTTTGGAAAGGAAATGAAATAGGTTCAAGATTTTAAAATTTCCTCTTCCCTGTTACTGTTCACGCGGCGGCAATTTGGGAATTTTTGGGTGTTTCTTGTTTTGAAGCTTAATTACTCATGATTTGTAGCAATTCTAAGGTTATGGAATAGGTTGTAAGAGAATTATTAAGGATTAAGGAATTTTTGGATAATTTCTTTGTCTCCCCTGTTCCCGCGAAATTGTTGGGCTGAGGAGGGGAAAATTTTTGAAGTAATACAAGTACAAATTGGAACCTGGAATGGATGCTTTAGGTGTGTGATTTGATGAAATTTGGAATGGATGAATTCTTACTCTTCTTGTTGTTTTCTGTTCTGTTCGGCCCAAGAGGATAAAGAGGGCTATTGGTGTTTTGTTTTGCCTGGGAGATGGATTGAAATTTGTCTACTGATAGTTGTTTAATATATGGTTGTCAAGTGTGCAATTCTTGGATTTTTTGATGCTCTGGCCGACTGGAATGGTTAAGGGAAGAAGAAAAATACAATAAGGCTTAATTGAACAAGAAATATGAAATGATTGTGGATGATTGTTATGGTTTTAGGTTCTAGAAATTATGATTGTGTTAAGACTAAATCAAATGGCTGCATTGTGTTGGAACAATTTAAATGTTCCCTATATATTTTATTTCTATGGTTTTGTTTTGTTCTTAATATAATGTTGAGAATAAGGGTGTAGTAATGATTTTTCTGATTTTGTTGGTATTACTGGCTGTTGGCCTTAAGGGTAGAAAAGGGGAAGTGATTATTGATGTTGTTGGTTGTTGGTTTATTGGTAGGGAAGAAGGATAGCATTATGATTAATTAATTAAAAGGAGTAGGAAGTGGCTATTGAGGTTTGATTATGAGTTTAAGGTGCTGAAATTCTAATCATTGATTGGTGGTTGATCATTGACTTCAATGATGGGAAAAGAAGAAAGGGGAATATGAGTTCAATAGAAAGTAAAGGAAGAAATATGGAAGTTAGATTGGTTGTTCTTTGTTTTTGTTAGGTGTTGGTTCAAAAGGAATTAAATTTAGAGAATGTAGTAAGTTGAATTAATATTTTTGATTGATAAGGTTAATGTTCAAGGATAAGAAGTTATAAGTTAGTTTGGAAGTTAATTCATTGCTTAAGAATTTTCAAGGATTAGGACAAAGCTTTAAGTTGGATTGGAAATATGTGTTATTATATTTAGTATGTAAGTTTAATCTAAATCAGTAAGACTACTTTTATGTCCGATGTTGTGTTGTGTGTATATTAATTAATGGTTGTGCAATGTTTGTTGATAATGGTATGATTAACCATTTATCTAGAAATTTAGACTTGATAGTATTAGAAATAGAAAATGGGTAGTACAATAGGACTGTGAGAGACGTTTAATTATTAAGTTTAGATATTAATATGCCATTTTTATATTATAAATATTTATAGGATAAGATAGTGGGGTTGAATCCCCAGAATACGAGGAAAAGCAGGAGTATAGCGAAGAGTGAGCTCAGAATACAAGTAGCAGTTTATTTCAATAACAATTAAATTATATGTATACTTTTACAATATCTGTTGCATTTAGTTGATAAATTATTATTCCTCAGTGGAGTACTCCAGGGTTTAGGGGTTTGGCCACCTCTTTTCCTAACCAATTAGTTATAGCTTTAAATGTCATAACGAGAAGTCCTACAGGTAAAACCTCCACTAAATAACAAATATATCGTTATTAGGGGAGGGTAAGTGCAGATCGCACACAGAATAATAGGAATAAAATTATCATTATGTGCACTGATTTATAAAATGTATACATGTTAATATATATTCCAGAGAACATAAGTTAATGAGATAAACTGCGTTGAACTATTGCTTTTCAGAGAAGCTAGCAGGAATTGAGCTTTTTGGGGACTAAGGTAAAGTAGAAGAAAGCAGGAATGCCTGCTTTATAGTGTATTTTGACAAGTTATTTTGGGACTAGATTGTATATATTGTAAAGCTAAAAAGTAAGCAAGCAGACATGTATAAATATATAACTGAGAAGCAGTGAGATGATAGGTAAAGTTGAAGGGATAGTCGATCGAGATCATCCTCTAATTTATTTTTAAGCCACGCTAGGCAATATTAGAGATTAGATCGATATTAAGATGATTTTAATTACTCTAATTGTTTTATAACCACTTAACTTACAAATAGTTTATGGTATCTTAATTAGTCCGAAAAGCCCATTCCAACTATAATAAAGTTGGAACAGTATTTACAAAGGAAGAGTTTTAAAATTTTTCATATTTTAGGGATTTCGGTATTAAAAAGTGGTTATAATTCAATTAAAATACTATAATATAGTAATAAAAGTTAAGATGTATGTTACATCACACACTATCTCACTTTATTTTTGTTGAGGGAGAGAATCATTAGGGGGGATTTTGAAAAAAAAGATGACAAAACATTAGGAAGATGATATATATTTAAGACTAAGACTATCTCTTTAAATAAATAGGTGTTGCATTTAAAATAGGATGGAGTAATTGGTAAACTATGACAAGATATATTGAATAAACATATGTAAAGAACAAAACTTACTGAAAATTTGACGACTGATGATAACCAGATAAGTTTGCGGTTTCTTTCAAGACAGACCTCCACACCTGCAATGAATTATCTTTGAACTTTTGTTCATGTTGAGCAAATGCATCTGCAAAAGATCCTTCTTGATGCCTAACATGTGATGGGTCTACATTATAGAAAACTGGAATTACAATCTGTCTATTGACTCATTTGCATTCCATGATTTTCACTAGCTCTTCTAAGCACCATCTTGAAGAAGCATACTCTTTTGAAAATATGACCAATGCGATTATTGATCTTTCTATTGCTTCAATAAGCACAGATGATATTTCATTCCCTTTCTCCAGCCTTTCATCGACATACACATCTATTCCCTCTTGACGTAAATGTTTTATTAAATGGCTAAGAAATCCATGTCTAATGTCTGAACCTCTAAAATTGATAAAAACATCATACTTTTCACGAAGAATTTGAGAAGAAGTAGAGAAAGCAGCCATTATGTACTGCACATAAACAAACACTATAGGGTGTTCGTTATTCTTAATAAATTAAAATTGGATGTTAATCTCTCCGCTCAATTTTCCAATAACAACATTATAATTACCTTATAACTGTTCAAATAGTATATATTTACTACCATATGAGCTTGATTCGTATCTAGCATGCATGAAAAGCTTGAATATAATCAAGGCCAGTTTGATATGTAGAGCATTATAAAATTTGAAAAATGATGAAGGGGTCTCAAATATTAGACTCGTCTGAAAATAAAGTCTAACAAATTAAAGTTCCGATATCCTTGAGCGTATTATTTATCCGGGCAAATAGTTGAATTTCTCTTTATTCAAACTATACATGGATCTATGACTCAAACCTCTTAAATTTACAGGTGAATCTACGTGATTCTTGCACTAGTTATTCAAATTTCACGTACATATTTACAAGTCCACTTTCTAGATTTACAAGTCAACCCCTAATTAGATAAGTCAAGCGGCAAATTGAAGCTTTTTTCACATAAAAAAATAACGTTCTTTTTAGTTTTTATAACAAATTCATGATATTTATTTATATATAAAGAAGTCCTGTATTTCCTAATTTTTCCTAAAAATGAAGACTTGCTATATTCTGGCTTCCACATGGGGTGAGCCTTGAAGTTTGATCTAATTGGTTGTGTTGAGATATTGGGCAAACACCCTTTAGATCCTAATTTATTGTATGGGTGGCCATCAATGGATTAGGGTTTAGAGAGAAATTTAGAGCAATTATGGGGTGGCCTAAATTGTAGATTTAAAGTCTTGCATAATCAATTATTTCTTGATTTGAAACTTAATCAACTTGGATTAAATTAAGTAATGTGCGGGGTCCCGGCATTAATTAAATTAACCTAAGCCTAGCCTAGAGGGGTTCTTCTAGGGCTCTTTAGAAATCAATTAAACTCCCTAAAAATCTTTAGAAGCAATGATTCCCGAATCTCTCATTCATCAAGAATGATCTTTATCCCATTTTCATCCAAATCTCACGTTTAATCCTCACCTTTTACTTTAGTTTTTGCACATACCAAACTTCATACTAAAACCAAACAAAAATGCTTTTTACCCGCCTTTTCAAGTTTACATATTAGCTATTAGGAATCATATTACACTAGGCTCCTTGAGATCGACACCCAGGGTTAATTTCCACTATCCCCTCGGGTTTAATTTCTTGGAGAGCGGATTCGAGGCGGCACTGCTCTGACATAACCCCAACGGTTAGGTGTTCTTCAAAGTTTTATGAAAGGAACTTAATTGAGATTAGGTTCCACAAAATACCCTAGTTAAACTGAGGTTTCTAAGGATCTTAATTATATTAATTTCTAATAATTCACAACTATTCAAATTCTTGGTAACTAATAGTGTTTGGGAGACGGTGATAAATTCTTGAGTTTTTATAACAATATTATGAGTATATCATTTACAACTGTTACAATTTTTTGTGACTAACAACGTTTGGCTAAATGGTGACGACTTTTTGGACTAACAACATTATGAACACCATTTACAACTGTTACATTCTTGGTCACTGACAAATCCTTGGATTTGCATTGGTTTTGTATGATAAAATGAGGCAATTAACATATCTAAGATGCAATTATGGTTCAAAATGTGCTCATTTAATATCTTATATCCTTAGGTGAAATTAGCATGAAATTAGGATTAATTTGCCATAATTTGTGGTTAATTAGAAATAATTAATTTCTAGAGCATTTGAACCTTTTTATATGGTGTTTTTACTTGTAGGATCATTGATAAACCATGGGAGAACAAATGAAAGAAGAAAAAAGTAGAAGAAAACAGAGGAAAAGCGCCCAGGTGCTAAGAAGGCAGAGAATACAAGCACCCGGGCGCTCAGAATAGCGCCTAAGCGATGGGGTAAACAGAAGCTGCTAGCGCCCAAGCGCTCTGAGTAGCGCCTAGGCGCTCTTATTAGTATAGATTCGCGAATTTTGCTTTTTTTTTGGGCCAACCCGAACCCATAACCAATACCCACTCGTTTTACTCGACTTGGGGAGGATATTAGGTCAAAACTACACTCCATTTGACAGATTTGGAGCCACCACAAACCCTAACTCTCATCTTTCTCTCATTTCCTCTCATCTCCATCTTCTATCTTCCACATTTCTCCACCCAAATCTCCATGTTTCCTCTACCTCCACTCCTTGGTGCTGGCTTTCTCATGGAGGATAGCAGCTAGGCTTCCCCCATTCTTGATGGTGGAAGCCAAAGGATGAGCTTGAAGCTTAAATAGGGGAGTTTTAGTTCTAATCCTTCTTCCTCTTATTGTATTTATACTTTTCTAGGGTTCTAGGAGTATATTTATGATATTTGGTTGTGTTCTTCATTTCTACACGTTGTGTAAGGGTTAGAAACTATTTTATGTTGTTTCTTTCTTGTTGAATGCTTGACGTTGCGCTACATTAACATTGAGTTTAATGAAATTTATGGGTTCATGATTTTGTTATTCTCTTTGTTAGTGGATTAAAAATGTTAAGTGTTTTGCATGAATGAAATGGCATAGGAATTAATTAATTGTGTTTAGACATTGGGTAATCACTCTTTTCAACCTTAAGCTTTGTTTGGGTGGCCATCAATGAGTTAGGGTTAATTGAGAAATTAAATATAATTGTGGGGTGGCCCAAATTGTGGATTATAAGTCTTGCATAATTAATTGGTTCTTGAATTTGTCAAATTGCATGAGTGGCATTGGACTTCAATCCTAGTGTTTTAATTCATTGTGTGGGGTTCCAATAATTGATTACTCTAGGATTAATTAAGTGGTAATTCGGGGTTTCGGTTGTTGGATTAGGAGCCTCTTATAATTAGCAAATTCACTTTGATTTTGAGGTTAATCAACTTAGGTTAAATTGAGTAATGTGAGGGGTTCCGGCATTAATTAAGTTAACCTAAACCTAGCCTAGAGGGGTTCCTCTAAGGGCCTTTTGAAAATCAACAAGAAACTCCCTAAATACCTTTTGAAGCGATGAATCCCAAAGTTTCCATTTATCAATAATGATTCCATTTTCATTCCCCTCCAAATCTCATTTTTATTTTACTTTTGAACATATCACACCTTTTGCATCTATTCTATTCAAAAACTAAATACAATATTTTTACCCGCTTTTATTAGTTTGCATCTTAGCTACTAGGTCATCTTTTGCGTTAAGCTCCTCAAGCGAACGACACCCAGGGGGGTTAGCTTACACTATCCCTTTGGTTCTAATTTTCTTAAAGGGCGAACCCAAGGGCGCACTACATGTACACACACTCAAAAATGGTGCTCTTCAGTCACTGACAACTTTGACGAGACGATGACAACTTTTTGGTTTATAACTGAATATAATTAAGGTCCCTAGGGATTTCAGTTTAAGTAAGGGATTTCGTGGGATCTTATCTTAATTAAGTTCTTTATATGAGACTTGTAATTAATTTTACCCAGAAATAGTTGACAAAATTAGTTACCAAAAAAATTTGTCAATGCCAGAACAACAGGATGTATATCTCATTTACATTTGTTCCCAATATACAGGAAACAAATTAAATAAACGTACGTAAGTAACTAATTAGCCGGAGAAAAGCCATACTCTAACAAACAATAGTTGAGCATCTCATGAGTAAGAATACTATAGGAAAAAATGAATTCGGTAGTCCTTATACTTCCATATATCCAAATTTGAATCAGGTCCCTGTTGTTCGTTTTTCTAATTGTATCCTTATTTTTGTCCATTTATTACCTACTTTGTTCGGTTTTTGTCTTAGCTAGTGACAGGGAAAATAATAAGGTTTTAATAATAAGAATCAAAAATTCATATTTGAACGTCCAGGAGTCATTGACACAATCATTAGATTCCTAATCACGATAAAAGCAAAGAAATCAAAAGTGCTCTCATTCTTTAACTACCCAAAAAAAAAAAGCATTTTCCCATTAATTGAAGTTGATCATAAACCTAGTAGAATGGAAATTCAAGTGTAAAATTCAAACAAGCTGAAACGGAAGATGGTTGAACCGAGATAGAGCACAATTATCACCCAAAAAAAATCAATATCTCAATATCAATATATCATAATGGATCTCAGTGTGTGTGCGCGTGTGAATATATTGAAAATTAAACCACAATATTCACAACCAATCATGCATGAAAATTGCAGCTGATTTTATCAATTCTCTGTAATATATGTGTAAAAATCCTTTCAATTTTTAGAAACTGACCCTCATCATGGAAATCATTAGCAACTTGGCCTTTTCCAGACAACGTATGTGAGATGAATAGTTCAAACAGAGACATTTTAATTACATAAGGAACGAGGAAGAAGATGATCATACCTGGATTGGTCAAACCTTTTATGGAAAAGCAAGAGCAAAAGTGATCTTGTGATTTGTGTGGACACCAGCAATCCAATTTTTAAGTGAAGAAGAAGGTTTATCGGTTTATGTGTAACTTCGTTAGAATTTAAAAATGTAACTAGGCTAATTTAAAATGGCAACAATTTGCGTTATTTTGATATTTGAAATGTCAGTTTGGCTTCTGGGTAGCTTACGTATTACATTTCCTCCATAGTATAGTGATCTGTTCTATTATTTATTTAAATGATTATAATAAAAACTTAAGTAAACGGCGTAATTTCTCATTCTCCTTGTTGTGAACGTAGGCAAGGGAAGGGGAATAAGTCAAACATAAGCTGATTTATTTCTATTTCAAGAGAAGAATATTTTAGAAGAAAAGAACATCATGGGATTTCTTTTATATATATATATATATATATAAATATTAATTATATCAAATAGATACAATTAATAGCTGGTGAATTGATAATTAAAATATAAAACATCAGAATGCTTAATTTAAACTTTTAAATATTAAAGAGGTGACGTGTAATTAAGTTAAAATATATATAGAAAAGTCTTGTGTATGTTAGCTTCTTCTAAAGACATCAAAGTTCAGGCAAAAAAAAAAAAAAAAAAAAGACATCAAAGTTGCTTAAGATGATGCAAGTTTGACAGATTCTCAGCCATTACTTTATCTCAATTCCGATCCTCGTTAAAAAATAAGAAAATATTAATCCAAGATTATTTAACATTGAGTTGACTGATCGATAATATACTGTATCCGTCAGCTTATATTATAAATATCTGTAGTGACGACATACAGCCGCTTTGTAATTATCCATTCACGCGTCAAACCGTTGAAATCTGAATTTTAAGAAATTAAAGCTAAGAAAGTTCGATTCTTGAGAATATTCTAGCACAAACCTACTAATAACAATAGAATTGATGGAAACAAATTAGAGTCCAATTTTGAGCAAAAAGGCCAGGAAACAGAATGGAGTAGTAGGAACATGTTTTGTAGGTGGCTGTAATTATGTATTATATTTTGAAAAATTGTACTATAAAGGAACATATGGTGGATGTAATTATCTATTTTGTTTAAGTCGGACACTTTAAAATGATTTTGGGAATTTGCTTGGGTGTCAAATGTTGCCAAGACAATTTGCCTTATGAGAATGGTTGAAGAAGTTGTTTTGTAGGTCTAAAAAACGGAATTACAAGCAAGAGGGAGTAAGCAATCAAAGGGAAAAGATGTTCACAGGCATGCATAAGAGGTTGAAAATAAAGACGTAAAAAATAGCTAAATACTATTCTGCAATGAATGTACTAAGAAGGCAAAAATTGAAAGAAGGACTTTCAATAGTATGGTTGACCACCACGGAGAGGCAATCAATGTATGGAGGGGGTTAAGTGCTGAGGAGAGGAAGGGCTATAACAATAGGGTGAAGAATGTAAGACCTTGATTCCTCCACAAGATGTGTCAAAAGAAAACACATACAAGAAGCAAAAAAAAAAAAAAAAAAGAACATGATTAAAGTTGTTAGAGGATTTGTTTTGTTTCACTTTTATTAAGTGTTTGAAATTTTGTCTTATTTATGTAAAACAAAGTTGGCAAAATATTATGGAATGAGCCATTACTATTCAGTTGTCCATAGATAAAGTTTGTTTTTCTATTTATATGTTTGTGAAAGAAATTGTGTAATTTGTCAAACTGAACTTCACTCAATATGGCATATGGATTTAACAACTCTAGTCACGGTATTAACCACTCTCGTATAGGCATTAACTAATTGAACAAAGGCATTAACCACTTTGTTGATTTATTACTTAGGCTCATTTTCGCTGACAATAAAAAAAGTGGTTAACTACTTGGTATAACCATTAACCACTTGAGTATAAGCATTAACAACTCTATTAAAGGCATTAACTACTCTACTATCGTTACTAATTACTATAGTATGGCCATTAACCACTCCAATATAGCCATTAACTACTTCGTTGATTCGTTATTTGGGCTTAATTTCGCTTAACTAATTGAACAAAGTCATTAACCACTCAAGTATAGCTATTAACTACTCTAGTTTAGCCATTAACAACTTTAGAATAGTTGTTAACTACTTCGCCGATTCATTACTCAGGCTCAATTCCACTTATGTACGTGAAAATCTTTAACCACTTGAGTATAGCTATTAACCACTTTAGTATAACTGTTAACCACTCTAGTATAGCAGTTAACCACTTCGCCGATTCATTACTTTGTGTTGGAATTTTAAACAAATATGAAGTAGTTATTGCCTTTACTATAGTGGTTAATGCCTTTTACTAGAGTGGTTAATACGTTTAATAGAGTGGTTAATGCCTTTACTCGAGTGGTTAATGACTTTCACAAACATAAGTGAAATTGAATCTGAGTAATGAATCAGCGAAGTGGTTAATGGTTATACTAAAGTTGTTAATGGGCATATTAGAGTGGTTAACGGCTATACTCGAGTGGTTAACAACTTTCACAAACAAGCAAAATTGAGCCAAAGTAATGAATTACCGAAGTGGTTAATGGCTATACTAGAGTAGTTAATGGTTATACTAAAATGGCTAATAGCTATACTCAAGTGGTTAACAACTTTCACAAACATAAGCAAAATTGAGCCATAGTAATGAATCAGCAAAGTAGTTAATGACTATACTAAAATATCTAATAGTTATACTAGAGTGGTTTACGGCTATACTCGAGTGGTTAACAACTTACTCAAATATAATCATAACTGAGCCAAAGTAATGAATCAGCGAAGTGATTAATGGCTATAGTAGAGTGGTTAACGGCAATACTAGAGTGGTTAATGGCTTTACTCGAGTTGTTAACAACTTTCGCAAACTAAGCGAAATTGAGCCTAAGCAATGAATCAGCGAAGTGGTTAATATCCATACTAGAGTGGTTAACGGTTATATTGGAGTGATTAATGGCTATGCTCGAGTAGTTAACTACTTTCACAAACATAAGTGAAATTGAGCTTATATAATGAATTAGGGAAGTGGTTAACAGTCATACTAACATGGTTAACGGACATACTAGAGTGGTTAATGACTATACTTGAGTGGTTAATGACTTTCGCAAACCTAAGTGAAATTAAGCCTAAGTAATGAATCCGCGAAATAGTTAATGGTTATACTTGAGTGGTTAACTGCTATACTAGAGTGGTTAACGCCTATACTCAAGCTGTTAGTATCATATTGTACGAAGTTCAACCCAACATATTACACAATATCTTTCACAAACATATCAACTGAAAAATAATCTTTATCTCTGGACAACTGAATAGTAATGACACATCCCACAATATTTTGCCAACATTGGTTTACATAAGACAAAATTTCAAACGCTTAACAATAGAAGTCAAGTAAAAAAAAATCTTGTCACAACTTTAATCAATTTCTTGTCTTTTGCCTATTATATTTCTTTGCTTTTGAGGCATCCATCTTTTCTTTTAAGGCATCTTCTGGAGGAATCATGGCCAATGCAACATGTTTTTGTAAATTTAGTTCACGGTTGACCAGCCACCACATGAGCTTTATACTATTTACATTGACGTCATCATCATGGTACCCCTGGCTCCCAATTGTTCAGCCACATCAATACATGTACTTTGCAATTAACCCTAAAAGACAGGATACAAAACAATGTAAATGACATAATCATTCATCATTATGCTTATAAAACCACATTAGTCAGTTGTACTCACAGTTCTGTTGAGGACCACGTAGCCATTTTTGACGTCTTCATTTAAGCACCCTAACCCTCTATGAAACTACGTAAAGCACAGCCAGGGAGAACAAGAAAAAGCCAACCCCATTTATTATCCTGTCCAGACATATTTATCTTGTGATGAGCTAATTGATCACCATAGAAACCAAACTAAGAGGTATGCAGAAAAAATAAAGTTCGCTTTTCACTTCCCATTCCTATCCATGATATCTTGATGTTGCATTGTAGAGAGTAGATTTCGTGTTCTTATCAACAAGGAGCGTTGCCCTTTGTATTCATTTTCTGCCTTCTTTAATACTCCAGTTGACTCCTTTGTATATTTGAAAAGTTTTTCCAAACAAAAACCATGCGACACAGTTAGTTCAAACTTTCTCTAATCTTCTTCCTTTAAACAATTTCATGGCCAACATCAGTTCCAGATTCTAAATGTTTACAAGAGATTTGACAACTCTCTTTAGTTCAATAACCTACACACATACACATATGATCAGCCACTCTTAATAGGGTAATTTGCAAATCTTTAGAGTTTTTGTTATTAATTTCCCCCACGATGACAAAATCTTCAAGGATATTGATTAAAGTGATATCCCTGAACAGTTCACAATGCCAACCTCACTGAACTATAACAAAATTTAGAAGGCTTGATTTTGTCTTTTAATATGGGAAATGGGAATAAAGAAAGAGGTTACTGATGAAGACCTAAGCAAGAATGAGAATCTACTCATTTAAGTATGAAATTAATATTTTCATGAAATGCATCAAGGAAGGTAGGTAGAGAATGGAAAAATACATACCAACTGTCATAAGTGTGCATGTACTTCTTTCAACTTCCTGTACAAATAGTATGTTTATCTATTTTGTCATGAAGCATATTATCAAGATAAACACCCATCGGATATTCACACACACACACACACACAAAAGAAAAGGTAGGAATAGGATATGAGTTTACTTTTATTATATTTGTTAGAATCTTAAGTTTTGGTGAAGACTGACCCCATAGATAACATAAGTAAATAAAGTGTAAGTTACCTTTGAATTCAACAAGTAAAAACTGATAGGTAACAGATCACTATCGCTAGAGCTAATCCCTATCGCTAATAGACAAGAGCCATAGCAAATGAAGACTTAGAAATAACAAAGTTAATATCTATTGCTAAGTCTTTTACTATCGCTAAAGAAATATCCTATCGCTAGAAGTTCATTGAGAACATAGATAAATGAAAGAAAGAACAACTAGCAGAAATATAAACCAAGTCCTTGAACTAATGAAATCAGCTAGCGATAACAGGTTAAGCTATCGATAACAAAGTACTTTAGATAATAGACATTTAGATAGCCAATGCCTGAAAGCAAATGAGTTAACAAGCGATAACATAGTTGCTAGCGCTAATACGTTTAGCTATCGATAACAGGATACCTGAAATTACTTAGAATATTCATATAACTCAGTATCTTAAAGCTAATGAGCAATCAAATAACTAGTGATAATGTTATTAGCTATCGATAGAAGAATGCTTATTTGAATAATATAGCTAGTACTCTGAACATTGATCTAAAAGAATATGCTAGCGATAATGCTCAAGACTATCAATTTGGAATGCTTTAAAATTCCTTAGCTGATATGCTGTCTTTATCTCATTAAGCAAATGGACTAAGCTTGAAATAACATCTGCCATGTATTACATGAATTCTTATCTAGCTAACAGCTCAAGTGCAGGAATTACACTATGTAGTTAGCGATAGCAAAGTATGCTAGCGCTACTGAAAAAGCTGCCATGAAAGTACAATCGTTGAAATCGTTCAGAACACGCAGTCTAGCTCACTCTATGCATGAACAATTGAATCTAGGACCGAAGTTTGAATTAGTTGCTAACGGCTATGGACCACCAACGTCTATATTCAAACGTTCACATGAAGCTGAATGAAAAAGCAAGCTGTGAATATAAATAGATCAAGATTTGCTTCTGTAAAAACAACGATGATGAACAGGCTTTTTATGCTGAATGATAGATTACACTGATTGAGAGCAAAAACCTAGTGAGCCCAGAAATGAGGAAAGAATGTTGAGTCAAGTAAATTAGAGAAAGAAAGCTTGAGTACTCACTGTTCTGTTTGTAAAGCTCTAGAATTGAAAACTCATCATATATTCCTCTGTACTTAAGTGATTATCACAATCTGTTCATTGAGTGAACCTATTATTTGAAATCCTCTATTGTTTGAGGTTGTTCTAAAGCTTGGTGCTTTAAAAACACGGTTGTAACCTTACAGGTTGTAAGGGGGAGTGTTTAGAGAGAATTCTAAAGCTCTGTGAAAAGATTGGCAGATGAACCTGTGCTCGTAAAACCTGTGGTAGGCTTCAAAAGTGCCCGGCTAAACTTGTGGGTTGTAAAGGCTTCTCTTATGCCCGGGTTAAATAAGAGGGTAGTGGAAATCTCAGGTGAAGCCTGAGGACTGGATGTAGGTCAAGATAGACCGAACCAGGATAAACTCTGTTTGCATTATCTCTTCCCTTAACTCTCTTAATTTCCAGCATCTCTAACTTGTACATTCTTTAGAGCAATTCATGTTTTGAAATACTCTCAGTGATAAACCAAAAGGGATTTTAAAGATCGTCTTCATTGAGCTTAAAATGGAAGATAATTGTTAAATTTTATCCTATCACCCAATTCACCCCCCTTAGGTGACAGCCAGCAGTAACAATATTACTAACTGATAAACAAGATATACCTAGCTACTGACCTGAACCATCAATTGGCGGGTTTGACGAAGGCTTTCTGTTATGCTCTCCACAACAGATGTCATTCCAGCTTTTGTATAGAAAGATAACAAATTAGACAACTTAAATATCCATCCTGGCCATCTTGCTAATTGAATTTTTCAGTACAAGGAGACCCAAGATACAAAAACAAGTAAGCACATGTTGGCAGCGGCTGAATATTACACCCATCACTTACTGTAAGTTGCATCTGCGAACAGTGGACTTCCTCCACCACCTAGAAGTAGCTTTCTCTACATTAGGGAAAAACAAAACAAATTACAGACAGAGATGCAACAAATCCATCTAGAGAACTACAAATTAGCACAAACATGATCATTATTACACAATTAAATTATCATAATTGTCACATAGTGCCAGCGAAATGAACAGAAAAATGCCAAGGTGATCAAGTTAATTGCCTCCTCCTAAGCAGCTTTTCTCATATTTTCCTTTGCTTGCAGATTCGCATTCCTCAAACTTCATCGCAAACTGTAATGAAATAATCAGATATCATCAATGGAAATCACAAGAACATGACATCATGTATAACTCCATTCATAACTTATTACATAAATAAGAGCTTGCCAATTTTTAATCTTAGCAAGACTTAGTGACAAATCCTTGGATTTGTATGTTTTTATGTGTCTAAATTGAAGTTTCTAACATGAAAAAGATGCAAGATTGGTCCAATTGTGCTCATTTAATATCATTGATTTCTAGGTGGGATTTGCATGAAAACGAGGTTAATTAGCCATAATTGTAGATTGATTTGCATTAATTGGTTTATAGGGCTATTTGATCCTTGTTTAGTCTTATTTCTACTTGTAAGGTTGCCCAAGGACCAAAGCGGGAGAGATCTAGGAAGAAGAGAAGCTCAAAAGAAGATTAAATGGATGCACCAAGGCAGCCAAAAACAGAGGAACCTTTCTGTATGGTGTGCCGCAGCGCACAAACATGTGTGCTGCGGCATACAAAGAAAAAATGTGAAATTGACCCCTCTATATGGCATGCCGCGGCATACAAACATGTGTGCCACGGCACACGAAGAAAAATGCATAATTGGCGCCTCTGTATGGTATGCCGCGGCATACAAACATGTGTGCCGCGACATACGCGCGTCAGAACAGCTTCGTGTTTTTGCTGATTTTTCAACTTGGATCCGACCCAAATCAAATATAACCTGATACCCACTTGTTTTAATCTGAAATTGGTCGAACCCTAGCCCATTCTAACCATTCTTCAGCCACCACAAACCCTAACACACTCATTTCCTCTCATCTCCTCCTCTTCCATCTCCCATTTTCCTTCCTCCAAATCCATGGCTTCCATCCTCTTCCTCCTTGTTGCTGGTTCTTCTATAGAGAGTAGAAGCTAGGCTCCACCATTCTTGGTGGTGGAAGCTAAGGGATGAGCTTGAAGCTTCAAAGGGGAGTGTTGTTCTCCATTCGCTCTTCCTCTTGTGTATTTCAATTTATCTAGGGTTCTAGGGATTGTTATATGCATTTGGTTGTAATTTTATTCTATATCTTTGTATGAGAGTGGTAGAAACTACTTGTCTTGTTTATTTTCTTTGTATGGATACTTGACATTGCACCTATTGACTTGAACATGTCTTATTTGTATGTGTTCATCATTTAATATATGTTTTCTTGTTAAAATCTTGTGCTAAATGAGGGTTCTTGTTTAGTGGATCATGGTGTCAAGTGTTTGTGTTTAGAAATTAGCAAGTAAGTCTACTAATTGCTTGAGTAACATTGGACTTCAACCTATTGGATTCAATTTATTATTTGGGGTTCCACCAATGACTTGGGACTAATAGGTTAATCTTGTTGCAATGCGGGGTTCCGATTGTAGGATTAAGAGTTCCTTGTGATTAGTAGGTTTAATTGGTTCTTAAATTTGTCAAATTGCATGAGTGGCATTAGGATTCAATCCTAGAGTATTGATTTATTATGTGGGGTTACAATAATAAATTAAACCCTAGAATTAATTAAGTGGCAATTCGGGGTTCCGGTTGTTGGATTAAGAGCCCCTTACAATTAGTAAATTCACTTTGATTTTGAACTTAATCAACTTAGGTTAAATTAAGTAATGTGCGGGGTTCCGGTATTAATTAAGTTAACCTAAGCCTAGCCTAGAGGGGTTCCTCTAGGATTCTTTAGAAAATCAACAAACAACTCCCTAAATATCTTTTGAAGTGATGAATCCTAAGGTTTCCATTTATCAAGAATGATTCCATTTTCATCCCCCTCCAAATCTCATTTTCATCTTATTTTGATTTTACTTTTGAACATATCACACATTTTGCATCTATTCCATCCAAAAACCAAATACAATATTTTTACCTGCTTTTGTTAGTTTGCATCTTAGCTACCAGGTCATCTTTTGCGTTAGGCTCCTCAAGCGAACGACACCCGGGGGTTAGCTTCCACTATCCCCTTGGTTCTTATTTTCTTGAAGGGCAGACCCAAGGGCGCTACACGCACACACACTCGAAAGAGTTGGAGCTCTTCACTCAGCAACATTCTTAACTAGCAACAGTTGCAACAAGAGAAATTAGGAAATAAATGTGATTCCATTGATTCCTGGGTACTGACCATAGGAAATGAAGCATTGGAAGGGCAGGTAAAGGAGCAAACTTTCATTTGCTTTCAATTAAAAGAAGAAGTAAATAGATAACTGAGATCCCTAACATGGACACTGCAGTTATAGAGAGAAAAAGATTACCTCTAGCTTTGGGTTTTCCAGGATTCAAGCACTGTGGTAGCAAATTCAACCTCTTCATCAGTGGGCAACTGAGGAGCAAGAAGATTAAGCCTGAATTGCAAGAAAGAAAGTAATCCAAGCCATCTTGAGCAATCCCATTGAGTCTAGGAAGTGAATTTTTCTCCTCGGATCTCCCTGATTTCCCATACTCTCAATTTGCCTTTATATGCTCGTGTTTTACTATATGTCCATCACGATTCCTGATGCTAATTCTAACAAAAAGCCAAAAAAAACTGGGTTTGTTACATTTTTCTGGGAAACAAAACAGGATAGGGATCGAGAATTACATTAAAAATGAGAAGGAGAAGATGATTTTGAGCGACTTGCGATGATGGAGACGAAGGGGTTAGGTTTATGAGGGGTTCTTACACGATGAAGGAGGAGGGGCTTGCTTTCTTGATTTTCATCCATTTGAATCTCCAATATTATTGAGTAGTAAATCATCAAAATGATATGATCTCTTTCATTTCGTACCCTTCTTCCACTCCAACTACATTTGTTGAACTATGTTGTGAGTTGGAGACTGTGACACTCTGAGGCATATATTGCACTACAAAAATCGCCACTGAAGGTAAAGTCGCGATTAGGTCGCTGCCTATGTGACCGTCTTCCAAAGTATTGGTGACGACTTTTTGGGTCGCCACTGAAAGTCAACTTTCAGCGGTGATATTAAAATTAAAAAATTATCCTTTATGTTGCCACCAAAGGTACCCTTTGGTGGCATAGCAAAAAAATATTAAAAAAATAAAGCCACATCAGCACCCTACGGTCACACGGCTGATGACGTTGTGACCCTCACCCACTTGCCACATTGTGCCACATCATCCACCCTCCTGCCACTTGTCATGTGTCACGTTAATCATTCTATGTCACATCGCGCCACTTCATTACCTTTTATTTCTCCTCCAAATGTGCCTCTCCCAAGGTTCGAACCCATAACCACTTTACTCTTGTGTGAAGCTTCTACTAATTGAGCTGTGATGACCTTTCATCATATTACTACAAAATTAAATACACACACTAATATTATATGCATATATTTAATATATCAATTTAAATACATATATTATTATAATATAAAGATATTATCATATTACCTACATTTAATATTTATTTATATACATATTTATTTATTCATTTAAATATTTAATATATAAAGACAAAATATAAAATAAATGTTTCTTTATTAATATAATATTCATAATATTCTTTTTTAATAAATTAAAATGTTGGTATAGTTGATATAATTTAATTAATTTAAAAATTGTTATTCTTTATTCATGTATAAGATTATTTAATATATCAGTAATTTTAATTAATAAAATATTTACTATAAATTTAATAACCAATAAAAATTTAAAATATTACCTTATTTTATTTTTTATGATAAAATAATTTATTTAACATTTTAAAATTTTTAATATTTTATATTAAAAATAAAAAAGTAACATTTATTAGTGTTATTCAAATAATAAAATGTATGACTTTTAGCGGCGACTATATAAAGTCGCCGCGAAAAGATCCTATCTTCTGCGGCAACACAAATGTAGCCACAAAAGGGGGGACTTTTGGCGGCGACATTAAAAATTATTATTCTTTATTCATGTATAAGCTCATTTAATATATCATTGATTTCAAATTAAAGTATTCACTATAAATTTAAAAACCAATAAAAATGAAAATATATTACCTTATTTTATTTTCAATATAAATTAACTTATTCACTTTTTAAATATTTTATATAAAAATAAAAAAAATCATATTTATTAGTGTTATTCAAAAAATAAACTTACATAATTTTTAGCGGCGACTTGTATAGTCGCCACTGAAAGTGGACCTTTTAGCGGCGACTATATAAAGTCGCCACGAAAGGTCTAACCTTCTGCTGTATGCCTTTTGGTGGCAACAAAAATAGTCGCCGCCAAAAGGGGGACTTTTGGTGGCGACTTTTTTTGTCGCCACCAAAAGTCTGTTTTTTTTGTAGTGTTAGGCAAATCTCACGTCGATGTGTATGTCATACTACATCCCTGGACATCAGTCACTAATGCAGTCTCAATATATTTCTCAACCAAGAATGAAAAGCCAAACTTAGAAGTGATTCTCTTATCATCTTTTCTTCATTGAGCTCCCTTTGATGTGCATACCAAAGGTTCATACCATAGCAAAATGTAATCCATACTCAATTCATTGCTTAGATTGGACACTAAGTCTGTCATGTATTTGATCTCTTCATCTTCACATCTGAATGTCATGTAAAATGCTAAGGATTCCTCATAGTCTCCGTCACACTGAGGTAGAATGCAGCAATAAAGAAAACCCAATAAATGGTCAGAAGAAGAATGTGCAAGGTCAATAGTAATGAAAGATCCTGTCATTTGAGTGTATTTGAACCACTTTGGAATTGTTCTTCCTCGGTAACAAACACTAGCACCAGAGAAGTTGTTGAATATTGCTCTTATTAGTCAGAAATGAACAAATTCTGTGACGTCAGGATTAGTAAATCCCAACTTCACACAACTTTTAAATGAGAATGACATCTTCTCTTTCTCATAGTGGTCTAACATCCAAGTTGCTGAGCTGAACTCGATGGAAACCAAAGATATGCACCTGCTGACATCCAAATGAGTAATGGAAGGTGGAAGTTCTGGTTATGACTTAAGCCACCTGCAATTTCTCAAAACAAGTAGTTTCAGTTTTGAAAGATGCTTGATGCTTGTAGGCAATCTCATCACACTGCTTCCTTTTAGTGATAGAATCTTCAACAATGAAAGGGCACTGATATTGTCAGGGATCATATAAACCTCCAAAGACTTCAAATACAACTCTTCTAAAGAATGTAAGACATCAAACAAGATGCCAAGTTTCCTTTCGTGATTTCCTTGATTCAAACCGTGAAATTAAAGGAAATTATTTTAAGTGATGTCAAGCAACACTCATTTATTTCAAATCTCCTGAGCAACACATTGGCATGCAGCTCTTCAAGTTTATTGAACCCTCCACTGGGCAAGATCAATGTTTCAATTCTAGTACAATTTATGTTCAAAATTCTCATCTCTGACGATGACAACAGAAATTCCTCAAGATTACTGCAGCCCATCAGCCCAATATTCTTAAGAGATTTCGAATGATTCTCGCTGTGAAGGCGCTTTAGCTGATGGCAAAAACTTAGTTCTAAAGAAACAAGTTTAGGGAGAGATAAGACAGAGGGATGAGCACTACATAGCTTTTAACAATATTGGAGACTAACTATTTCAAGATTATGTGCCCTTGATAAATCAGGCAACCCCTCCAACTCTTGGGAGCTGAGATTTAAGATCCTTAAATTCATAAGATCCTGTGAAAATTAAAACAGAAAAAATTACTGGAAATGATACCCCTCATAATTATCCAATTATCTAGATTGAAAAACTGAACAAGAAATTAATATGTGTGTCTTTATTACCTGTACACCATCCCCTAGTTTTTTAATTCTACTATTCTCCATATGGATTTCAACCAGTTTCTCCGGATAAAACCGAAAGGCAGATACTCTAAAGGATATTGGTTCCAATTAATATACCTAAGTTTCTTAGAAGGTAGCTCCAATTCCATAGGAAGAGATACTTTACAACTGATATGCAGCAATCTTAGATTTGTCATCATTTTGAAAGCGTCTGCATTCAAGCACAAGGTGTTTTCAATTTTGCCTCCATCCAATATAATGGATTAAATTTCACCAGTTCCCTAACTAAAAAACATTCTCATCACATTGAAGAGTGGAGTTTAAATTTTTTTTTTTCAATAAAATATCGAATAGAAAAGGAAAGTTAAAATTGTATCCCTCTTCCCATGCCATTTTCCCGTACATCACGAATTTCCTCAGCATCATATAATCGGCTTCGACATCTAGGATGTTTTCTAGATTCTTCATGGACTATTTCTTCAGCCATTTGTTGTAGTAAATCATGAATCTCTATTATGTCGTCTTTCGAAATTGTAATGAGATTTGTCTACAAGATTCTGTATTCCACTATGTGCATAGTAACCACAAGCATCTAGCACCCTTGTAATATCATCATTTTTCTGTCCCCTGAAGAAGAATGCAGTGTCTAAGAATATGCATTTCTCTATTTCATCAAGAGCATCATAACTCGCTCTCAACACGGTTTGAATTTCCCCACTAGGACACTTTTGGAACTTTGTTGGGACACTTTCCCGTACATTAATATCTCTACAATTCAAATATGAGCCCAAGACTTTTAATGCTAAGGGAAGGCCTCTAGCATATTTAACTGTTTGTGCTGATAGCTGTTCAAATCCTTTTTTTAGGATGGCCTCCCTTGAAAGCATGCAAGCAGAAAAGTTTAAGTGATTCTTTATTGTTTAAATTTTTCACCTCATGCAATGCATGAGCTCCTCCACTTTTAAGAACTTGCTTATCTCTACTTGTTATGATGACTCTTTTAAGAACTTGCTTATCTCTACTTGTTATGATGAATCTGCTGCTTGATCCCAAGTAAAGATTTTCTCCTAAGAGTTATTGTATTTGGTTGGTGGAGTCCACATCATAAGCACTAAAAGAACTCTCTTACGTTGTAGTATTCTATTAGTGAACATGTTGGCTCCTCCTTTCATTGTGAGATTTTCTTTTAGCAGCACAGAAAGAATTTTCTCAAGCAAATAATTCAATCCATTCATCTTTGTTGATTCTTCTCTCACATTTTCCACAAAGTAAGAGCTTTAAAATCGAGAAAAAAATTTGTCAAACACAGCACGTGCAAGAGTTGTTTTGCCTGTCCCTCCCATTAGCCAAATTCCAAGGATTTGAACTTCTGATACTCAATTTCCACCAAAGATTTAACACTAGCAAAATTTTCATCAAATCTAACTAGATGATTTGGCTCAATTGAGACTTTTTCTTCTAACTTTTAAAGTATATCTTTGACTATTTCATCAACGAGATTACATTCATTTCTGGCATGTGAAAATGATGAGGGCAAAGAAAAAGAAAATTAACAACACAGCATGACAAAGATAAAAGATATGAACAATAAAATGATACATCTAACAAAGGATGAAACTTACTGAAAATTTGATGAATGGTGGTCAGACAAGTTTGAAATTTTGTTCAAGACAGATCTCCAGATTAATATTTTATCTATCTTATCCTTGAACTTAACTTCTCTTCATGTTTGGCAAATGCATCTGCAAAAGAACCTTTTTGATGTCTGACATCAGATGGATCTGTATTGTAGAAAACTGGTATTACAACTTGTTGATTTGTTTCCTTGCATCCCATGATTTTGACAAGTTCTTCCAAGCACCACTTGGAAGAAGCGAAGTCTTTTGAGAATATCATCAATTAAATCATTGATCCTTATATTGCTTCAAAAAGGTTAGGCGTTATTTCTTCTCCTATTTCAAGCCTTTCATCAATGTAGACATCTATCTGCTTTTGATGCAACTCTTTCGTCAAGTGGCTAAGAAAACCAAATCTCACATCCGCACCTCTAAAGCTTATGAAAACATCATACTTTGTTGGAGGAACTTGGGAAGAAGAAGAACAAACCATACTGGACATCAGTAAAGATTATAGTGTTTTAGACTTGGTCTTCAGCGGCTGCAGAGAAACCTAAAACTTAATCAACTACACCCGTATCATGTTTTAAATCTTTGTATTTTTCTATACTATTAGAAAATTAATTAAATAAGCAGCAGGCTGAGGTAAGTTCTATGAATGGATGAAATCTTCAAAGCCAATTTTTTTTGTTCCAAGGATAAAAAATTCTTTCTTGTTGATCCCCCCTTATATTGGAGTTTTATTTGGCAATATTTTCAATGTTACTTGTTTATTTTGTTAGACTTTGCGCTGAATAAGTGATACTAGTAATTTACTTTGTGTTTAGTTCAACATAGGGAAGTGAAGGAATTTTAATAGAAAGAAGACAATGTGAGGGATTGGTTGTCCAGAAGTTAAGTAGGTATTACTGATATAAAACTTTGAAAGTCATACTTAGTTTTCACATTGGTTTCATCTCAATTTAGTCATTAAGAACACAAATTAGCCCATTTTCTGTAGCTTTTGGATATGAAATCTGACAAAACCAATGTGTATTAGCAGAAAGACTATATAGGTTCTACATTGTATTTTTTAGAAAGAGACTTCATTGAGTCATCTTGGCAATAAGATGAACACAATCTTGTGCTCTAAGATGCAAGAATTTGAATTGGTGATGCTAGATGTCCCCAATATTTGTAGGAAAGAGCAAGGACCAAGCATCAAGCCTCATTTTAGTCTGATGGCTTCACAGCAAATATGTATGGCATAGGAGCAAGTTTGGGTTGTTAGCAGCATTTCTGACATCTGCTGATGAGAAGTTAAAATGGGGAAAAAAAGAAGAAGAAGAAAATGAATAACATCAATGTGTATAAAAAATTTATAGGAAGTTGAGCTATTCATTAGCATGACTTGTCTTAGATTCTGTGCAACATATTGAGGCCTGTAACAGCCCAAATTTCGCTCAAGATATTGTCCGCTTTGGCGACATAGCTATGCCCCTCACGGTTTTGTTCCTCACGGTAGGGATAATGGCCTAAGCCTCCCACACTCACCCGTGAAAACGCGTCTTGAGGGGAAGGAGAATATGCCCCCTTATATAGGCTAGGCACATCTCGATCCTAGCCGATGTGGGACTTCACAAGGCCCATTTCTAATAAACAGTACTATCAGTTTAAGAAAATACGTATGGAGATATATTCATGATTTCATTATAATTGAGAGTAAAAATTCTTGGATTGATAATAAAAGGATTTTTTTCATCATGGCACATGCATTAATATCAATCCTATCCCCTCCCTAATTTTGGCCTGCTCATTGCAATCCTAATTCAAGTAGCATGAAGCCTTTTCCTATTTCATTTTCCCTCTCAAACCCGCGTTTTAAAAATGGATTGCCACTGCTGCACCCCGCTTGAGCTACTCCCAGTTGGTGTTACTAATGCAATGATCGTGGTTGAAGTGGACCGTGTCTTCATCAGGGAAAGTGTCATATCGTTCGGTGATCCTCCAAAGTCCGCAAAGTACGTGTCCGCCGTCGATGTAGTATTTTGGGATCGTGAGGTAAGTGGCCCCATGAACATAACTGATACTAAATTTGACTAGACTTTTTGAACATGTATTCTTACTGCAGGGGACACGTATGGTTGGATCTATGGTGAGACAACAGGCCATTGACCTCCTCGCACCTTTGTTCTTTAGCCGGAGGAGTTACAGGATCTCTTCGTTTCAGAAGAAGGAACCTGGCCACGGCATACATCCCAAGTATCACCTAGAGTTTACAGAGGAGACAGTAGTTCGCGAGCTTTGCATCCCGTTCACAGATCGTGTTTTCAACCTTCGAAGCCCATCGGATCTTATAATCGGACCCTCGTCAGATGGGCTTTTGATCGGTAACATATATTAAAGTCCATGTGATATGTCATTACCTTACACCTAACGTACAGATTTTTGTGGGATTCACTCGGTTTGTTTTGCTCAGATTTCTGCGAATTTGTCAAGGTTGCATGTGAGGTTGAGGTCAAGAGTTTTAGAGGGTATATGGAGAGGGAGCTACTATTGGTGTTTGAGACTAGGCTTAACGATTGTTATGGGTATGTATGTTTGCATATATTTAGCCGTGTGCATTTCAGAACGGGAAAAGGTTGTATTCACTGATGAAAATGACGTAAACTTGGTATCTCTTTAACAATAGGGAATGTAGGTTCTGGTCCACCGTCCATGTATACTTGCGTGGATCTTGGGTCGACGAACTATACGTAAAACTGTCGAAGATGATGGGTGTCGGCAAAGAGAAGCCTTTTCTCCTTCTCAAATACCTTAGAAACGTTTGGCCATCAGTAAATGGTAAGTCTTCCTTTGAAGTGCTGCTTTATGTACCCCTTCATTTATATTTATTAATCTCCATGGATGAACACCTTGCTTTTCTGTTGGTCAGGTTTACCCGTGGTCATTTCTGTTGATGATGCAACTACATACGCATTCGACCCGGACATCCCAGAAGTAAATGCACTGAGGGCACGTTTTATCCCTAGTCTTTGTCTGGAGGATGAGTTTTTCTGAGTAGGAGGAGATTTCACATTTAGCGCACGGCCTCAGGGAGATTGGACCTGTCTTGTCTTTTGATGGAAGTTCCTTAGTTTATGTTTTTTTTCTTTCTTGCACTAGAGTTCAGTTTAAGTTAAGCAAGGTGGTTGTAGGCCAATAGTCATGAAGTCCAGTTTTCATTAAAGCATGTTTCTGTTATGCTTTTACTAGGCATGAGTCGTAGTTCCATGCTGTAATATCAATTTAATGGGCCTTTTATTGATACTTCTCACCCATCTAACTTGCATTATTTCAAGTTATTAACCCATGGGAAAACTGGGATGTTGATGGAAAAAATATGTGTTGATTTTAAGAATAATATTGTAGTTCTTAAAACACTGACGGTTTAGGACGTTATTTCAAGTTTTTAAGAATGATATTATATAACTCAAAGTGCGTTGAAATAATCAGTTGCCAATGTACCATACGTCAATGCAATTTCTTCCAAGTTTTGGAAATTATGAATACCTGTAAGTTTTGGATACGATGGTTACTGATGGTGCATACGTACTTGCTAAAACATCTGTTTGAGCTCTCATATTCAAGTGACAGATGAATCAAGTTTACCCAATGATGCTTTATCCCAGAACGATACAATTTATCCTTTCGCTTATTTCAATTGGGAAGAGGTCATTCGTCTATTGCAAGGGATACATGTTTATGATAGCTTAAGAAAAGACATTAGTGGAAACATTAATTGTGGATAGAAAATCCAAACCACTATTCATTTGTCGCAACTGTTAAGGTTGTTGAGTGAAGAAATGCATGGTTGGGATGTTAAGAAGCAAGACTTCGCATGAAAATGAACGGTTTTCTTTTACCGTGTCTCAATGAACAAACCATTCACGATAGGAAGGGAAACACTAATTATCAAATATTGGTACAAAACTTGAACGACATGATGCAAACAACTTCAAGTTAACGACTGAAATTCATTAAAATAGTCGAATGTCCCTAGAACAGGATAACTAACAGTTTAATACAACCAAAAAAGATCCATGCTTAAAGTGCATATAAGTGGACATTCGTAGTGGCGTACATATAGGAACTTAATCCCTCAAGTCCCAATGTTCGAGCTCTTTATTCTATGGAGGGCAAACTCAGTTCGTCGATGGCATTCAGGGCAGCCAGAAACTCAGTAACAATGCTATCCTCCACTCTCACGATCCCATCAATGAATGAGGGCCCACCCGAGGTCGGATAAACAGGGGTGGGTCTAATTGGTGGTTTGATCGGGAATATCTTCATGTATGAGTTGGACCAAAGGTTCTTAATGCTGAGCAACTTCACATCTTTGATCATGTGATGGCCTCTCTAGATCATCCGGCCGGTGGTTTCTTCTTTGTTCATGGTTTCGGGGGGGACAGGTAAGACCTTTTTGTGGAACACTTTGGCATCTACCATTCGTGCACAAGGTGACATTGTTATCATTGTTGCATCAAGTGGGATTGCCGCAACGTTACTTCCGGCTGGTAGGACAGCCCACTCTCGGTTTGCCATCCCCATTGACATTACAGAGTACTCCATATGTTCTATTGGTCAGACTTCACATCTAGCAGAATTGTTGCATAACACGAAACTAATCATTTGGGATGAGGCACCAATGGTACAACGATATTGTGTGGAAGCATTCGATCGTTCCCTACAAGACATCATGCACTGTACCTTGCCCTTCGGGGGAAGGTGTGTCATCATGGGAGGTGACTTCCGTCAGATTCTCCCTGTAATTCCAAAGGGGTCAAGGGCTACTGTTGTCAATGCATCAATTTGTTCTTCATTCCTTTGGGAGCATTGCAAGGTTTTTAATTTGACACAAAATATGAGATTAACATGTTCAAATGTAGGGGACCTTCATAATTTAAGATGGTTCTCACAATGGCTTCTAGATATTGGTGATGGGAAGCTAGGCAACCCGTCCAATGGAACTGCTGACATTGAAATACCACCTCCTCTTTTGATACCTGATTCCAGCAGCCCGATTGCTTCGATTGTCTCATGCACTTATCCACAACTCCTTGAAAATCTTCAATCGAACGAGTACTTCAATGACAGGGCTCTATTAGCACCAACAACAGAAGTGGTGAAGTCACTGAATGATTATGTTCTTTCGTTGTTGCCAGGTGACCCCCAATGCTATTTCAATTGTGATTCTACTTGCAAATCCACTCAGGACATTGATGTATGTGAGAATTTGTACACTACTGAATTCCTTAACACTATCACATGTTCTGGATTGCCAACGCACAAACTTTCTTTGAAGGTTGGCTGTCCAATAATGCTGTTACGAAACATAGACCAATCAGCTGGTTTGTGTAATGGAACAAGGCTACGTGTTACAAAGTTGGGAAAATCCGTTATAGAAGCAATCACTTTGAATGGCTCTCACCCAAACAAGCATGTGCTAATACATAGGATGGATATGAATCCATCTGAGACTAGGTGGCCATTTCGAATGAAGCGACGTCAATTCCCAGTTACACTTTCATTTGCAATGACAATAAACAAGAGTCAAGGACAATCTTTGAGGCATGTGGGCATCCACTTGTCAAAGCCGGTTTTCACTCACGGCCAACTATACGTTGCTCTATCAAGGGTTAGGAGCATGGATGGACTGAAAATTTACGCTCCACTAAACGAAACGATAGGCAAACGAATAACAAAAAACGTTGTTTACAATGAAGTGTTTAGGGCAATCTCATGATACCTTTTACTTTCTTTATTTCTTGTACGTTATTTTAGTAGACAATTATGCTCATATGTTTTGTGAACATTGCTTAGTGGATCAAGAGTCTATCAGTTAACGGTTCAATAAACTACCTATAAGTGTCTGATGGTAAGAAAAACTTCATGCGCAACGCGCGGGGAAGTGCGATCTAGTTACAATAAGATGAAAACTTTCTCCCCAATATATGTGGGAGAAAGATCAAGCACTAAGTAACAAGCCTCATTTTACTGCAACGCTCTTTAGAACGAAATACAGATGATATATGTCATGTTATGAACACCAAATGGTGATGGATGCGAGATTGGCGAAGGTGGAGGAGAACTAATCATAGAAGTCAAAGAAAAACTAGAGAAGAGAGACAATGTAGACTTATTTAGCACCTTCGCTATTTGTGATTTGTTTTTCAAACATTGGTCAATTTTAATTTGCACCCAAGGTTTGATTAATTATGGTGCCAACATATTGGGAATTTTGCACCTTTACAGAAAAATAATGTATTACAAAAGTTAACGGACATTAAAAAGAGTTAACAGACAAGATATTTTATTTGCTCCATTTTGAAAAGTCCAGGTATACTTTTGCATCATATGTTGATTATGGTGTCAGCAGCTCTTTTTGAAAAATATTAGCTGAATTTTTCTCCTTTACACTGTATATTTACTCATTTCGGCTTCTCTTAGTGCCTCTCCCAACAGAATAACGTGGGCTGATATTGGGCCACTTGAGCATCTGGGTTCTCATTTGGGCAACTTGAATTGCTTGTAACAATACCTTTCTCTAGCTTTAATTCTAGTTGTTGAACTTTCTCTTTTAACTCTGATGCATATATTGGCCAAATTCCACACCCTTTTATCTCCTGATAACAAAAGACACCTCCTAAGATGAATTCACATGCAAACTTCTGAGACGTACCCTCATCAAATCGCCTTCTTTGGGATTTCTTTAATATGTGTTCTATCGGATCATACCAAACAAAAACATGATCTGTACTCAATTTCTTGGCACGAGGGAATACCTTTTCATCCTTGTAATTTATATCTTCGTCTTCAAAGTGGAATATTCGGCCAATATATGCTGCCACATGGCCTGAGTTTGAAGAAGAAAGAATACAAAAAGAAGCAAAACCCAACAAATGGTCAGAAGAAGAAGATGGTGCCACATCAATAGAAATGGATCTCTCTTCCATATGAAAGTATTTGAATCCCTTTGGAATTGTGCTACCTGGGAAACAAACTTTAACCTCACTAGAGGAGTTGTTATATATTGCTCGCATCAGAGTGAAATGAACAAATTCTATCATATCACATTCCAAGGCCTTGACAGATGAAAAGAAGAAACTTCGTCTATCATGATCAAACATTGTCTCCAATGAGGTGCATTCATCCACATAAAAATGAGAAATGGTAGGTGGGAGTTCTGGTATGTACCTAAGCCACTTGCATTCACCCAAATCAATTTCTTTTAGCTGTGAAAGATGCTTGATGCTATTAGGCAGCCTCTCCACAGTGCTTTCCCGCAGTGATAGAATCTTCAACATTGATAGGGCACTAATATTGTCAGAGATTTCAGAAATCACACAGTTTCTCAAATGCAATTTTTCTAAAGAACGCCACGCATCAAACAAAATGGCTAATTTTGATTTGTCAATTCCTTCTCTAAAATCACAAAGAGAGAATTTTCTAAGAGATGTTAAGCAACTTAGCTCATTTATTTCAAAGCTCGTGAGAGGCTGACCTAGGTATAACTCTTCAAGTTTATTGAACCGTCCAATTGGCAACTTCAATGTTTTGACACCAGTTTTAATTAAAGATAAACTTGTCATTTCTTCTGATGACCACAAAACTTCCTCAAGAGCAGCGCAGCCACTTAGCATGAGATGCTTGAGAGATTTCCAATGGTTATCCCCATGAAGATTCTTTATTTTGCAGCAGCATGTTAGATCCAAGGAAACAAGTTTAGGGAGAGATAATATAGATGGATGAACACTACATAATTTTCTACAACCTGTGAGGTCCACGATTTCAAGATTTTGTGCCTTGGAGAAATCAGGTAACTTTTTTAATTCATCCCAAAAACAGAGATGTATTATCTTTAAATTCACAAGATCCTGTGACAATTGCATGAGAAAAGTTAATTAATGCAAAAACCCTCCATAATTCAATTAAACTAAAGAATGAAACTTGCAATAATATGTGGTTACCTGCATTCCATCCCATAGCTTCGTAACTTTGCTAAAAGGCAAACGGAGTTCAACAAGTTTTTCTGCACAAAAGCCAAGTGGCAAAGATTCCAAAGGATAACTGTCCCAACAAAGATACCTTAGTTTCTTAGAAAGTGAATTCAGACCATCACGAAGATGCACGGTATGATCATTGCCTTTGAAACGGTTAGGTTTGATCTCAAGAAACCTTAAATTCTTCATTTTTTTGAAAGCGTCAGCACTCAAGTATAAGTCATTTTCAAGCTCTCTCGGGTCTAATGCAATGCCTTCAATTGTACCAGTTCCCTAACATATAACAAAATTCAGATAATATTAAACAGGTGGAGTTTGAAAATACATCAAGAAAAAATAAAAGCATCTCTTACCATGCTATTATTCAGCACATCTTGAATTTCCTTTGCATCATTTAATCTACTTCGTAATTCAGGATGCTCTCTCGATTTCTCACGAACTATTTCTTCCGCCATTTCATGTAACAAGTCATGAATTTCTACTATATTGTCGCTTGAAATAGTTATGAGAGCTTTATCGAGGAGTCTATCTATTCCGCAATCTATGAAGAAGCCATCACAAGCACCTAGCACCCTTACAATATCTTCGACTTTCCTTCCCTTAAAGAAGAATGCAATGTCTAAGAATATCTTCTTTTCTAACATATCAAGGCCATCATAACTCACCCTCAATACATCTTGAATTTCCACATTGGGATACTTTCTGAATTTTTCGAGGGCACTATTCCAGGTTTTTATATCTTTAGAGTTCAAATATGAACCCACAACTTTTAAGGCTAGAGGAAGGCCTCTTGCATATTCAATTGCCTGCAATGATAACTTTTCATATCCCAATTTGGGATAGGCTTGCTTGAAAGCATGCCTACAAAACAGTTGAAGTGATTCTTCTATCTTTAATTCTTTCACCTCATGTACTGCTACATGGTCCCCTCCACTAATAAGAACATGCTTGTCTCTACTTGTTACAATGACTTTGCTCCTTGGTCCCAATAAAATATTTTCTTCAAGAAGAAACTCTAACTGGTTGGTTTTGTCTACATCATCAAGCACTAGAAGAACTCTTGTTCGACTTAGCCTCCTTTGAATGTTGGTTCTTCTTCCTCCTTTCAGTGCGATATTTTCATCATTTAGTAGTATAGAGAGAATTTTGTCAAGCAAACAGTGTAATCCAATTCTTTTTGATTCCTCTCTTACATTTGATGCGAAGTAAGAACCATCAAATCGGCGGTGAAATTTTTCAAATACGGTATGAGCTAAGGTTGTTTTACCTATCCCACCTTTACCCCAAATTCCAAGAACTCCGACTTCTTCTGAGTCAACTTTCATAAATGACTCAATAGTAGCCAAATTTTCCTCAAATCCAATAAGCTGGCGTTTTGGCATAACTGTGTCTTCATCTTCCAACTTATTTGATACATCTTTTACTATCTCCTTGATAAGATCAGAATCATCACTGGCATGTTAAAAACAAAAAATTATTTTTTTGTTTTTAAAAATAACACAATTGATTAAAGCGGGAATTAATGACTAGTCATAAGGAAGGAATTTAATTAAGATGAGATCCCAAAAAATTCCTTAATTAAACTGTGCTCCCTAGTTCTGGTCAAGAAATTGTTATCGTCTGACCAAAAATTGTAAATGACACCATTTTAAGAGATTGTGATTTAACATCATACTTTTTTAAGCATTTAAAAAGGGCACTCTCCCATGTTTTTGTTTCTTTGGAGTTCAAATATGAACCCAGAACCTTTAATGCTAGAGGAAGGCCTATTGCATATGCAGTTGCATGCATTGACAATTTTTCATATCCAATTTTGGGATAGACTTGCTTGAAAGAGTGCCGACGAAAAATTTGAATTGATTCTTGCTCATTTAATTCTTTCACCTCGTATATTACTTGAACTCCTCCACTAACAAGAACATGCATGTCTATCTCTACTTCTTATGATGACTTTGCTACTTGATCCTAATGAAAAATTTTCTTCAATAAGATACTTTACTTGGCTGGGGGAGTCCACATCATCGACATCGACTACTAGGAGAACTGTTGTTCGATGTAGCCTCCTATATATGAGTGTTAGTTCTTTCTTTCATTGTGAGATTTTGATCGTTTAGTAGTATAGAGGAAATTTTGTCAAGGAAACAATCCAATCTATTCCTTTGTTGATTCCTCTCTAAAATTTTATGCAAAGCATGAACCATCAAATTGGCAGGAAAATTTTTCAACTACGACACGAGCTAATGTTTTACCTGCCCCTCCTTTACCCTAAATTCCAATAACTCCAACTTCCTCTGAGTCAACTTTCAAATACGATTCAATTTTAGCCAAATTTTCCTCAAAACCAATGAGTAGGCGCTTTGGCTTAGTTGTGTATTTCTCTTCCAGTTTTTTTCAATACATCTTTGACTATTCCATTAATAAGATCAGATTCATCACTGGCGTGTTAAAAAGGAAGAAATTATTTTCTTAAAAAAATAACACAACTGTTTAAAACAATAAATGCATAGGTTTAACTAATTTTTAATTTTAATGGGGAAACATATAATTGGTAAACTATGACAAGGTATATCGAATAAACATAAATAGGAAAAACTTACCGCAAATTTGAGAAATGGTGATAGCCAGATAAGTTTGCAATTTCTTTTAAGACAGATCTCCAATTTTGCAGCAAGTCATCTTTGTACCATTGTTCAAGCCGAGCAAATGCATCTGCATAAGATCCTTTTTGATGTCTGACATGTGATGGGTCTACATTATAGAAAACTGGAACTACAATCTGACCATTGACTCGTTTGCATTCCATGATTTTCACTATCTCTTCTAAGCACCACATTGAAGAAGCGTAGTCTTTTGAGAATATAATCAGTGCAATTTTTGATCTTTGTATTGCTTCTAGTAGCGCGGACGATATTTCATCTCCCCTCTCTAGCCTCTCATCGACATACACATCTATTCCTTCAAGTCGTAACTGCTTTGTTAAATGGCTAAGAAATTGATGTCTGATATCTAAACCTCTAAAACTGATAAAAATATCATACTTTTCCTGAAGAACTTGGGAAGAAGTAGCCAAAGCAGCCATTACTGGACATAAACAAAAAATATAGTGTTAATTACTGTTAATAAACTTGAATGTTAATCTCTCCACTCAAGCTTCCAATAATAATTACATTATAATAAACTTATAATTATTCAAATATTATATGTTTACTGCCATGTGAGCTTAATTAGTATCTAGCATGCATGTGGATAGCTTGAATATAATCAAGGCGATATTTAAAGCATAATAAAATACTTTTTCCTAAAAATGAAGATTGGCCATGCAGCTGACTTCCATGGTGGAGTGAGCCTTGAAGTTCGATCCTTCTTTTCTATAGGTCCACATGCTTAAATATACTAAAGAAAGAGGAATGACTTAAGAAAATGATTTCATGATTGAAAGAGAAGACAGAGAAAAAGAACACAAAAATACAAAAAATGGAGAAGGAAGGGATGGAGATCTAATGACAAATCAAAGCCCAAGAAGTAAAAGAAGTGCGTACGAGTGGTGAATGAGTTGGTGAGCGGTTGAAGAAAAGGCACAGGGAAAATTGTTGAGGGAGTGTCCTGAAATTCCCTCCTCCCACTCAAACATTCTCAAATTCTGCCCTTATTCTCAAATGGCAGCTTTTGCATTTGTTTGATCAGCCATTCATTTAAGTCAGTCATTTTGTAAGGTTAAGGGTCCATTTTGTTTCGGAAGCTTTTGCTCTAAAAGTTATTTTAGGTTTAAAATTTCCCTAGAAAATTCAAAAAGTTTTTTGGGTTTAAAACAGCTTTAGAGGTTTTAAAACATAACAATATTGTCCTATTCCGTTAAAAAATCAACGTTGACTGTTAAAAATTTGGCCGTGATTGTTAAAATTTTAACAGAAAAGGGTAAAATTGCTTCATTTTAATACTTTCTGGAAAAAAATTAGACACAAAAAAAAAACATCTAGGGCAAAATTGGTCATAAGCTAAAACTTCTGAGGTAAAATTGACCATTAACCCTATTTTAAAAGACTATTTGTGTGTTAAGTTGGTGTTGTGTAATCTCTCCAGTCATAAATATAATATTGATTATATTAGATATGTTAATTAAGCTTTTAAAATAACATAATATAACGGAAACACTTTAATCTACCTTTATTTTCCAACCCTTCCTCTCTTGCTTATTTATTATTGAGAGAGTATCAATATAAATAAAATTGAGAAAAAATATAAATATATTTTATATTTAGGACAAAGATTAACTCTCCAAATAGACCCTATATTAAGCACGGGGAGGGAATATTTATATTGTATAAATGCACATATTAATTTATTATCGGGGGATAACACTAAGCAATGATATGTAGCACTAGAAGAGTTTGGCAGTGGAGTAGGAATAGGAATGATGCAAAAGAAAGGCGGCGCGGGACTTCTCCTCCCTTTCTTCACTCACTATTTTCCCTCCATTTCCCCAATCTCAACTCTTCATTTGATCTAATGTCTATAACAAATCACTCACCCACACTTCCCTACCACACTCAAACCACTCCCTCATAAACCAACTCGCGCCGTTAAAATCTAGAGATGAGGGGGAAACGATGATGCACAGAGACAATGATCTTCTCCTATGAGATAATGGTTAACAATACATATCTTTCTCCGCCATTCATCCGTCTTCTCTTCTTCTGCTATATATAAATTTCAACACATTTTCTTTAAATCCATCTCTCTCTCTCTCTCTCTCTCTCTCTGTCTCCACTTCTTGATCCTATTTTTCATTTCCTCATCTTCTTCTCTATAGCCCAATCCTCTTTCAGACCCAAGGCCCTTTTGCTTCCTGTCACCAAAGATGCCTCCACTCTCCAGTACGTAACTCAAATTGATCATCAAAGGACCCTACTCACCCCGTCAACCTCGTTCTTGATATCAAGTTCCATGGGACTTTAAATTATTTAAAGATCTTTTGAGACATTTTAGTTATTATTTTTCATTCGGGGGACCTCATTATAATTTATCCAACAAAATATTGGTGTGAATAGTAAATGTGAAAACAATAGCTCTCCTCTGCTTTGTAAAGAAAGGGACAGTTTTTTAACAATCAAAATAGTATTGTATTGACTGAGGTGAATTGAACGCATTGTACATGAGGCTATATTTAGGAAAAGAGAACATGTGAGTGTGATTAGGGAAACAGGCTAACCTCTGGAACCTAGATTTGGCCTATTATGGTTTGTCCAAACCAATGTTCAAAAAACTGGACCGGGTATCGAACCGGACGAGACACTGGTTCAAGGGTTAAAGGTCCAACCGGGGTCGGACCGGGTCAAACCGGTTTTATTAAAATAATAAAATTTTATTGATATTAACATTAATAATCACTAATATCAAAATGTAAACGTAGATAGGTATGCATGATTCATCAAATATGAATATTTTAATGTTTCTATATAGGGAAAAAAGAAAATATTAGTTGATTACACGTGAAAATAAATATTATTCTACAATTCACAAATTAAAATACAAACATTAAGAGTAACAATAATTAAATATTAAGTATATGCAAGTAAAATAGCATTTAAAGTATTATAGTTTCCTAATTTTTAAAATTGAGTGGAGTGAAAGTTAGTAATTAGGTGAATTATCATAAAATAAAATTATTTTTAAAAAAAAAAAGAAAGAAAGAAAAGGTACCCGGTTCAACCCGGGTCTTGACTGGGTCGGCAGGGTTGACCCGGGTCTTGACCGGGTCAAAGAGGGCTCCTGTTTTTTACTCGATCGGACCGGACCAATGGCCGGTTTACGGTTGAACCGGCCGGTCTGGTCCGGTTTTTTTGTTCATTGATCCAAACTAGGCCTAATAGGAAATAGGCATAAGCTTATGCCTTTTAAAAATCTTATTTTACTAAATAAGTTAGGCTCAGATCTATTAAATAGCTTATTTGACTTAACAGACGATTCTAATTATATATTATTTTTTTTAAAAAAAATTATAAGTTATTAATTACATATGTATCCTTATCTCACAAATTTTCTTGATTGACAGGAAAAAACGTATTTTTAGACTGACTTGAGGCCTAAGCTTGTTTTGATAAATCATACCTCTAAACAGGTTATATGCCAGGCTCATACCAGTCCACCACAAAATAAGACTGATATGATAAATGTGCAAAGGAGAGAGAGAATTATTGGTAGCCCTATTCTAGAATGTTCTGAATACTTGATGGACCTAAGTCATTATTATGGAATTTATTTATTTATTTTGACTGAGACTTTATCTATTTTTGCTCTAGCAGTTTCGGCATCGCCAAAGAAATGGTTCACGTTTAAATCAGCTATCAAAAACCATCAGAACAACAAGATGCACATATACTAATAAATAATAAGACAACTAATATATATAGTCCTCATACTTTCATCAAATTTTGAGTCGGATCCCTACACTTTCTTTTAATTATATTGAACCCTTACTATGTACCCAGTTATTAGCTACAAATATACAATCGTTTATATTAAGATTGTCGATATTCTAATGCATAAAGATCAATTAAGCTTTCCATGTACGATATGTCTATTAATTGACACATATTTTTAATGCTTTCTACTTCCGTTTTTAACGATAAAACTTTTTGTGATTTCTAATTATTCAATGCAATCCGCCTATTTGCCTGCATCCATTTGCAAGGCGCTAAAAAAAAAAAAAAAAAAAAAAAAAAAAAAAAAAAAACAGAAGTTTCTTGTGGGGCTCTTCGGTTAGCAACGAAGGATCCATTTGGTGGCATGGGATAGGGTATGTAAAACCAAAAGAAATGGAGGGCTTGGTCGTCTGTAACAGTTGACTCATCAGAACCAAGCTTTCATGGCCAAGCTTGGCTGGAACCTTATTAACCGGAGAGATGATCTTTGGGTTCAAGTTGTTCGACATAAATATCAATGCAGAGATGACTTTTCCAACACGTGGGCCGGGATCAAGAATGCTTGGGATTTTGTCAAGAACAGTGTTCAAATTTAGCAGAAAATTTGGAAGCTTCACACAATTCAAAGGTGCAAGTCCTTCCTATGGTTAGCTCTCCAAGATAAATTGTTATCCAATGCATACAGAATGAAACATGGTTTATGCTCCGATACTACATGTTCGAAATGTGAAGCAACAGATGAGGATTTGATTTATATTCGTAGAGATTGTGGTGATGAGTCTTCATCTTTATGGCTCGGTCTATAGCACCTAATTTACATCAAAAGCTTTTTTAGCTATTCTGCATGAGGACTGTATCCAGTCGGTTGAGGGTGGTTGATTAGTCGGATAGTCATCTTATTTAACAAAAAGAAAAAAAAAAAAATTCGTATCACTCATACATATGTCCCTGATAAAATACATGTTCAGAGTCTTTGAAAACGGACGTGAAAAATGTCATTTATAACCAAATCTAGTGAAAGTATAAGTTCAATCAGATTAGTTTTCCATACTAATAATAATATGAAAAAGGTTGAAGGAGTAGGCAAAACAAGTGAATGAGATTTCAAAGGAACAGACTCTAAAATCCAGATTTGAGCATTTGGAGAGAATTAAAGAGAAAGCAAAAGAGTCAAACCTGTGTTCTTCTTACGGGAAGAAAAGAAGAGATAGAAAGTGGCGATCCCAATGGCTACGATAGAGATCACACCCACAAGTGTACCTAACAACTCTATGCTTGATCTACTTCCTTCGAGTTAGATTCAGAGTTCTATATTAGGGCTTCAATCACATAAAACTTTTATTTAAAGGTTAATTAATATGTAGATCCTGCATCATTATAAAGTTCAAACAATCGGATATGATAGATGGTGAAACACGGAATTTAACAACAGAATTCCATCACAAATTTTTGCGGCGAAATGAGAGATTTTTTGACTAATTTTTTAACAATGGCCTATTTTATGATGCATTTCATGGCTAATTTGCTGGTTTATTTTAGTATATAGATATCATTATCAATGCATCAATCAATATGTCTTATATATATATATATAATTATATTGTGATGCAAATTAAAGCACAGGATCCACAATCATGAACGTTGCATCTAATTTATTAACTACTCCTATGTAATGAATAGTTCAAACGTTGACATTTTTTTTGGTAATGCTCAAGCATTGACATGTTAATTACATAAGGAACGAGGAAGAAGATGATCATACCTGGATATCGGTCAAGCCTTCTATGGCAAACTAAGAGCAAACCACAGTGTTATCTGAGCAGACAGCACAATAATCAAGGCAGTTTTCAAATGAAGATCAATTGATCGTTTCTGAGAAACTTGGTTATCAAAAGCGCGTTTGTTCCATTAATCATTGGGTTATTGACTTGATTGTTTTTAAGGGAAATTAGAGAGAAAGACCTGGAAAAATAATATTTATTGTAAGGGGTTTTAAAAATGGTAGTAATTATTTAGAAATACCAAATATAAAAATTTAACTTAAAAAAAAAAGGAAAAGAAAAAGGGAAAGCATCACACACTCTCCCCTCCACCCTCTCTGCAAATACTAGTTTCGTTACCATTGTTTTGCCCTCTCATTATTATCAAAAAGGATAAAAATGGACCTTAATCTTTTATTTAATATATATACACACTATTTTTTAAAGAACAAAAATGTCAGATTTTCATAATTCTATATTTGATTCTCTTCATTCCCGTTACATATATATTGTATATGGTGAGATGGATTATTAGGTACAATATAGAGTGTCAAATATTATTTAACGGTTAAACTTAATTTTGAATAATGATGTGGAAAAATTTGCTGCAATTTAGATACTTTCAGGGTAAAAAAACTCTTGTTGGTTACTTCAACATCTATGGGTCAAAAAAGAGGATTTAACGATCAAACTTAACATTTTCAACATTGAGGTAAATTTGCTATGATTTGGGCAATCCCTGGGCAAAATTGTTCCTCTTGTTATTTTTAGATACTCAGTGCTCTTTTGTGGTTATTTCTGAGACAAAAATGGACATTAAACCTTTAAATTATTCAACTAACATATTTTTAAATGAAACTTAAATAGAGAATCTTTAGTAAATATATACTAGATAGAATAATATCATATATAAGTCTTACAGAGATGTGCTTCGCTGTACACAGGTCACAGGCACATGCTTAGACGAATAATTGAGAGATTGTAATCAAGTCCAGTCTAGCTTGTATAAATTAAAGCTTGTGTTTAGATAAACTTATTTTAAGTGATTTTGCTTAATGAAATTAATATATGAAATGAATTTTATCTCCTAAAATGTAAAATAATATAATTTTTCAATTGATTAAAGTGTAAAACAAACACCACCTAATTTAATATAATATAAAACTTATATAATTCATTTCAGATTTCATTTAGGTGAAACATAAGCTCATACTTTATTATTGGGAAAATTAATTTCAGGTCCCTTGTAAGGGACTTAATTAAGATGAGGTCCCATGAAATCATCTAATTAATCTGAGGTCCCTACTAGAAAGTTGTTATGACAGGCCAAAAAGTTGCTATTGTAGGTTAAAAAGTTGTTATCGTGCGGTCAAAAATTGTTAGTGACTAAGTATTCACTAACAATTTTTTGGCCTGCAATAACAACTTTTTGACCTACCATAACAACTTATGACCTCAAAATCACTCTTGGTCTATAACAACTTGTGACCTTGCTATAACAACTTTTTGACCTGCAATACAACTTCGTGAGACCTCAGATTAATTAGGTGATTTCATGGGATCTCATCTTAAAATAATAAAATAATAAAACACAATAGAGAGGAAGAAACTACATCCCGCATATGACATTTATAGTAGCGATTCAAAGAACAAAGGAAGGAGAGTTTCCAGCATACCCCGCACATCTAACGCTTTTTATTGATGAAGAGACGTGATTAAAAGAATCAAATCAAATCACTAAGGATCTGATTCCATTAGGCCAGAATCAAGGTAAAATATAAAAGATTACAATTAAAACTGAATTATTTAAAATAATAATAAATAAATGCTAATAAAAATAAAATTGAAATATTGGGCTTGGGTTCGGCCTTCTTCCAATATTTCTTTAAAAGCTATTCCAGCTCATCATCATCATCATCATCATCATCATTTAGAGCCATTTCAAAAAGGACTTTTTTTTATCATAGTACACCCATTATCAACAATTTTAATCCTACAAGTTCAAGTACATAATAGAGTTGATAGTGAGCAGAAGCACAATGAGCGAATGAATAAGTACATACAAAATAATGTAATAAACTTTGTTACCCTCTGGTAATTCATGTCTTATGGCACATTCTCTTTGAATTTTATACATTTTTTGGTGTATTTGTACATTTTTTTTAATACTCAAATATAGGAAAATATGAATGATGTTTTTGGTTGCACATTTTTGCTCAATTGTACATATTTTGGGCTTTCATACTTGTTTATTATGAGCTTATCAAAGTTATTATTTTGTAAGGTATGTTTTGGTAAGAGAATTAGAGTCAAGCCATTTGAGAAACCAAAGATGATAAGAGTGATGTCAAATCATAGGTGGAACTTTTCATTTGCAATAGAATAACTCAATTTTAATTCCCAAAAGAGAAATGAATTGCTGCCCACTCTGTTTCAATCGCAGCTCATTCTGCTACAGACACTGCTAAAAAAAAAGTCTATCACGGCCTTTTTTTGGGTATTATTGCGGCCTTTTCAAAACCCCACCATAGCAAACGCTGCAATAGATACTTGCAGCTTTTAAAAAAGGGACAATTGCACATAAGTCCCAAGTAAGAAAATTAATTTCAGAGAGGTCCCAAGGAGTTGTTAATGATAGCTATTAACAACTGCAATAGCCTTGGTTAACAAGTGAATGAGTTGTTAATGGACCTATCTGAAATTAATTCTCTTGCTTGGGACCTATTTGCAATTCTCCCTTTAAAAAAAGGCCGCGTTAGGGGAGGCCCATCGCTACATTTTTCAGAAAAAAATACTGCGATAGGTTAACCAATCCGTATGTCAAAATATGCTAACAAATATTTTCAGGTCCCAGTTGTTCCAGCCCCGGACTGTTAAGCCATTTCCTGACAAATATTAATTATTTTTAAGGTCATGAGATTGGTATAACTACAGAACCAACACTTGAGCATTTTTTATGAATAAAGCTTGCAAAACAAGCTACAAAGAACAATAACCTCGCTATTGGATCAACTAAATCATATGAATAATGCACAAGACCGAGGCAATAACTTGGGCAAGGAATTACATGTTCTCATATTTAGCCATGGCAAGAATGTCACAAATCAACATCCAACAACCAATGCATAATAATACAAGAGATGAAAGATTAAGCTACCTCTAACTTTCTCCACTTCAATTTGCACCTCTTTCTCGGTTCCTTTCCTTGTGTCTTGTTGAAGGGGCTTCGACACATTTCACTGTATAAATAATCTCCCCAACAACCCCAAGCTCCTACTCTTTAATATCTTCTTGATAAGAAATTCTGCCTTCAAGCCTACCCTACTAGATTTTACCTCATACATTGAAACCATCAAGCTAAGTAAAATTAAGCTCCTTTATACCCAACAAGCTGCTGTACAATAACAGGGGCAAATAAAAATTCATATATTTTGATTCCATTGTTACTAAATACCATGTAAAAACGTTTGGGCTTGAATTATCCATGATTTAAGACATTGGCTCCACATCACAATGCATTTAAACAATTGAGACTTTTCACTTAGTACAGTGTAAGTACAATTTATCACTTACCACAATTGTTCCAAAACCTGTGAGTATGTCTACTCCAAGCGCCTTTAATGAATTGGTCAAATTACTAACTGCCAAAAGATGATCACTTTGTAGTTCACGCATACGTCCATTAACTGCCAAAGGTGCTTTAGAAGGGACACAACCTCTGTTTACACACGTTCCTCCTATAACATCTCCCTCAACAATAGCCGTTTTCAAGCCCTGCAGCCACCATGTTAATTCAATTTCTCTTGCATAGTGTACTTAAGCTGAGCTTATTAGTTACTTTTTTTGGATGAATTGAGCTTATCAGTTACAACAACTCAACATACAATAAAGTCGTTCTTATGAAAGCATTCATACGCAAAATACTTTAACATTTACCTTTCCATCCAAATCGATATCTCGGTTAACAAAAGCAAATTAAGCAACAAAAAAATGGTTTTACTTTATCTAGGAAGATTCTTTACGAAAGCGAAATCAGCTAATGAAACAAATTAAGTAAGTAAGCCTGTTGAGAGGAAATATTTAAAACAGCCACGTAATCTAGCTGAATTTTTCAGTCGAACACAAATCAGCTTCCAAATAGATATAGGCACAGAACGAGACTGCCTTCTTAATTTTTTCAATACCAAACTAAGTAGAGATGTGAGGCGTAAATACAGTTTTACAATCACAAGTTCTACAAAAGTCGAAACTAAGAGCAATCTCATTTCAGCATTCAATTGAGTGAATCAAATCATATTACCTTCTCAACAGCATGAAGTGCCGCATCATGGCCACCAACACCAGCACCAATAATCAACAAATCGTAATCGAAAGAAGATGGAGGGGCTCCATTGTCAGACAACACAGCAGCAGCTACATTCTTGAAGTGTTTACGGCTATGGAGCATATTATCTTAAGCTACATTCTTGACGTATTACAAAAGGAAGAGAAATCAATGCTCTCCTACAGTCTTACTCAATGAACATATTCTAGATTGTACTAAACCACAAATTAGAGACAGCAGTATTATTTGTGCTTTATATTTCTTGGAGAATATGGCAAACATATGTTTGCAGCAAAAAAATTACCCAGCTGCACTATAACTCAATTTCTAAATTCTACCAAGACCACGCTACGAGAATGTCATTGCTCAGGTGTTTGAAGAAAAGGTGCCTTAGAAATTTACCTGCAGCAGGTTCCTCTGAAGTTCTTCAACTTTCTTTTGTAGGGCCGAATGCACATTTCTCTCTAGTAAGTGTCTCTCCTCCTGCTGTGATGAAAGTATTAGTGCGGACACATGGAAAACATTGTATGGTTACGCATAAATAGTGAAATGACTAAACATATGAAACACACACACTGCAATTGATAAAGAAACTGTGAGCAAAGGAGTAGACTAAAGGTAAGACCAGACCATAAAGATTTTTTTTAAAAAAAAAAGCAAATAGGTGATGAAGAGACCTTTTCTTGCAATGCTTGGGCTAGAGCTTCAGAGGCATCGCCATTACCACCATGTATCCTAAAGCCTCGCGCCTTCAAAGCCCTTCCAACTCCCAACTGAGTTGGATTCTACGATTGTTATTCCCCTTCCAACTCCCTCCGCTTCTACCCCCCAAAACCCGACCTGATTCCCCTCTTGGTTCCTTTAACAAAATCATATCCACACGATTCTCATGTGCTTCCCTTGCTAGCATATCTGCCCCGCGAATTGCTTGTCTTCCTACATGCCTAATTTTCATTTCCCATTCAAAAAATATCAAGTCTCTGATCAATCGAACCTCCTTCTGAAAAGGATGATTGTCTCCACAATTCCTCATGACCAGTTGGTAAGTCTCCACCGAATCTGTATACACAATGATCTTGTCAAAACCTTGTTGTTTGCAAATCTGAAGCCCTGTGAGTACTGTTGTCACTTCTACAGCCGTCGACGAGGCTAAACCCAATTTCCTCTGATGATGCCTCCACACGTTGCATATCCTTGAATGTTCCTCGACCCATCCACATCGAGCCTCAACACATCCTCAGTTAGTGCTCTCCACACTGACTCCTCCTCCCCATCCAGTCTGAAAATCCGATGATGCAGCCTTTCATGATTTTCATTCTCCATTTGGTGATAGTTATAGGTAGATACAATGTCCCTTGTACTAGCTCTGTTGCCTTTCATTATTCCCCTGCACCTATTTCGCCATAGGTTCCAACAAATTACAGCGAACGTCACTGGCCATTGTCCATTTCTCTGTCTTGATTTTCCCATTAGTTTGTTCATGTTGTCCCTTAGCCATTCCTGCAAATTTGATTGAAAAAAATAGACTCTTTTGTTAGGATAAATAAAATTTAGCCACACCTCTCTGGCTACCTCACAGTCTCTAAGTATGTGTATAATTGACTCCACACTTTGGCACTCAAACAGACAATTCTCACTGATCTCACTCCATCTTTTGGCTCTGAGCTAATTAGTTGGTAATCTCTCATGGAACACTTGCCATAGAAAGAATTTGATTTTCTCCGGAATGACTAGTTTCCACATCTTCTGTCGTTGTCTATGCTTGGTATCCTCATGGAGTTGGGTTATCATCTTGTAAGCAGCCTTAACACTGAAATTTCTATCAGATGAGTTCCTCCAACTGAAACTATCCTTTTACAATGTATCTGTCGGCTTAACTGTCTTAAGAATCTTACTAACCCACCTAGGAAGGAATTTTTCCCATTCCCGCACGTCCCAAGAGCCGTCCTCTTTCACAAAATATGCCACCTTCTCTGATGGATTTAAACTGTGAAAATTCTTATCCACAAAATTGATGAGGGGTTCTTTTAATGGTGACCACAAATCCCACCAAAAATTTGTTGAACAACTATCCTTTATAGTTCCACCAATCCCTTGATGAAACATTTCCCATACCCGAGTAATACTTCTCCACACCGGTGACATGTTCCTTTTCTCGACTACCATTAGGTATATTTCATCTCCACACTTATATTTCTTTTTAAGGCATTCCACCCATAGATCTTTTGGTCTTGTCAATATGCCCCAGCATAGCTTCATAATAAGGGCAATATTTTGATTTCTTAGGTCTTTAATTCCAAGACCCCCATTCCTTTTTTCCTCCTTAATTTGATCCCGCGAAATTAAGTGCATCTTCCTTCCTGTTTGTGCTTGATTCCACAGGAACTGACGATTATACTTCTCCGAATTCTTCACCACCCCAATCGGAATTAGCATGGTTTGCATCTGATAATTTGGAATTGCTGCCATAACTGACTTGATGAGCATGGTTCTACCCGCCATAGTAAGAAATCTACCTTGCCATAAACTCAGTTTCTTCTTTGCCTTTTAAAGGAGGGGAAGATAAGTTGCTCTTGACACTTTTTTATGAAATAAGGGTACTCCCAAATACTTCCCTAGGTCTGATGTCATTCCAATTCTCAAACTTTGGCTAAGCTCTAAAGCTCTATTAAAATGAATATTCTGAGAGAAGAAGGCCTTTGATTTTGGTAAGCTTATCCTATGTCCAGACACCTCACAGAATTTCTTCATCGTCTCCCTCATAACTTCAATCTGTTCATGAGAAGCCTCTCCAAAGAGAATTAAATCATCTACGAAAAATATATGGGTGATACTTGGTCCTGCTGCACCCAACTTAAGTCCTCTCCATTTCCTCCTTCGTACTTCCTTTGTAATCATATGTCCTAGATGCTCCATGCATAATATAAATAAATACGGGCTTAAGGGATCTCTTTGCCGGACCCCTCTTGATGGATGAAATGTATGGGTTTCTTTTCCATTCCACATTACCGTAGTAGACACAGAAATTTTGGATTCTACATTCTCGTTCAATGTTTATGCCGATTCTTATGCATTTTCCTCTGGCTTTATTGAAATGATGAGTAGCTAAACACTTTGCTCTATGGTTATTTTAAACCCTTATATGGATTATGTACTCATTTCCCTTTTCTATTTGTGATTAATGGTATGATTATGTTGATTTTACTCTATGCTTAATGCTTCTGGTTTATTGGCCACCAATAAATTGTTGGGTTCACTTGATTGATACTTGAGAGAGCTAGGTAGAATGTAGAACCTAGGTTTAATCATGTAGGAATTTGAAATTTGATGTTGAATGGATGGTTTTGTTAATGAGATAGAGACATATCATTAACCTCACATAACCATATGGGATTTCCAATGAGAATTGAGGGTTCAATTAATCAATTGAGAGATCAAAGAATTAATTGAACTAAACATCCATTTAGAGACTTGAGAGAGCACTCATGGGTAATTTAGTATCATTGTTTAGCAAAATATATCATTAAGAAGTAAATATAGTGGGAATTAATTGAGAACTTTTCATATACAAGGGGGATAAATAATCCTATGTCCCCATTGCATCCTTGAACTGCATGAATCATTTGTTTTAATTTTATTTTATTTTAGAATTAGTTTCCTTTCACTCATGATGTTTGTCTCACTCAAACTAGGTAAAAGTGTGATAATTGCTACTTGGTCGGGTTTTGGAACCAAATCCTCGTGGGAATAATACTCTACTCATTACTTTATTACTTAGTATGACCCATGCCCATGCACTTGCAGTGCAAACAAGTTTTTGGCATCGTTACCGGATATTTGTGTCCCAAAGTCGTCCTTGGTCAATCTTCATTAGAGCATTATTAGCTTAAGTTTTAGTATTATATATATATATATATATTTGTTCTTATATGTTTTTTCCCCTCTTTTGAATTACTTTCTTGTGATCATATGTATATTTATTCCCTTTATGTGTCTTTGTGTTTGTTAGTTATTAAGTTTTGCAAATGGATCATCATTGGTGTACTAATAGGGCAAGTAGTATATTAAGTTGAGAATCCGTAGGGAGGGGATTAGTCGCCATTATCGGTGGTTGATATCGATACTTTGAGTTTAATGGAAAAAATGATATAAATTTAGAATCATGAAACTGAAAAGCATGCCCAATTGGGGCATTGTTCATATTGCCTACTAAAGGCAAATCAGCATGAAACTGAAAAGCATGTGAAGGAGTGAAGTCAAATGAAGCGGATCACAAGTACAAGCACAAGCACATCCATATAAGTTTGCGTAAGAAACATATATGCAGTGGAAGGTACATATGGAATCATATCCCCTATAAAGAAATTGGAAAATATGTATAAATATTCACTTCTATATCTATTACTAAAAAGTAGTTTGAGTTTCTAGCCTGTTTTTACTCTCCATTATAATTAGCATGTGGTAGTTTAAAGATGTCGAAGATAGCAAGTAAACTAAACTTTAATGTCCCTAAATCAAATGGCTTTGTTCATTTATAGGTAGATCCAGTTACCCACCCACTCACTCTTCGAGGGTTGATCCCTGCCTAGAATGGATGTAATTTTGAGCAAGGGCATGAAATGAAATGAACTAAAAGTAAAACGAAGTTGAGAGATCAACAAAATCTAACAAATCACAAGTCTTTAAGAAAGTCACTCTCCAAAAAGTTAGCTGTTGAAGTTAAGAAGTTAAATAAATAAATTACACCTAACACAAATGTGTGCCTCTAACAAATTTATAAATATTTGGGAAAAAAGTTTTTTTAAGCTAAGGTATGATTAAAAATTGAAAAGATAGGAAAAAAATTAAACTGAAGAACTTCAGTGCCTAAATACTTCAAGTAAAAAAAGTGCCTAAATACTGAGACTTATGGAAGAGTTTAATGAATAAATAGATTAGATGGCTTTTAGGCAAATACGTAACAAACAAAAAAATCTAAACCATAACGTATATAAATTTTTTTGACCAGTCATAACTTATATAATTAAAGGGTGGCATAAGATAAAAAAGCGAAATAAGGGCCCGACCCCAAAACAAAAAAAAAGCCTTCCTTTTAGCTGTTAAGAATAACTCGCCTTTCTTTTTCAGGTAAAAACCCTAAAGTTGGTTTGTTGAATCTCAGAGTTTTGATAATAACCAAACACGACTTAGGCTAAGAAAATTATAGATCTCTCAACTTATAAAATGTTTTGGATCAAATTTTGAAAAACTAAATTAAGAACCATCGATCGCTTGTACAACAATCGATTGTTCTGAAGTGACCTTGATTCGATCGTCTTCGTATTGCCCTTGGCTCAAATGCAAAGATATTTATAAATCGGAATGCAAGGATATATCGATAGTGGTGCAATCTGAGTCGTTCTCCAGGAGCCAATGTTTAACTAAACTACTTAGTGGACTAAATGTCAATTGCAAGATGAAATGGGTAGAAACATGTTGTAGTTGGTTTTCAAGTGGTAAAAATTAAATGATTAATGCAATGAAAATAGATGTTTTTGGTGTTTTTGGCTAAAATAGTGAAATGAAGTTGGTTTTAATAAAGTAATGAAGATGCTCTTGGAAATTGATTTTCAATGGCTATCATAACTCAATTAAGATATTTTGGAAGTCAAAGGCACTAAGTCACTAAAATATCGAACCCCATTGACCAATGGGTCCATGCCTAATTAATGGAATGTAACCCTATATAATTAGACATTATCAAACCCTTTAGTACCTTGTTTTCTCTAAGTTACCTAAAATACCAACCATCACCAACTGACAAGTCTAATACCAAATATCATGAACCCATTCAATTAGCCATTATTAAGTACCTTATAGTGTAATTAATAGTTAGTAATGCATTAGATTCATTTACAATCCATTTATCCAAACTACCTATTATAACCATGCATAAATAGAGAGAAATCAATGGAATTATAAAGAACATATATAACTATATATATTGATGAGTTCAAATCCTCATTACAAACCAAAATCATAACAAACTCAAATCAAAACATATAATACAAGTCTCAAATACATAAATAATAAACCTAAACCTAGTAACTCATAAATACAAAGAGAAGGGAAAAGAAATAAGACTCCACTATGAAGAACATGCGCTCAAGCCATCTCCAATCATTCTCAAGAGCTATAAGGAGTTTAACTACTCAAGGAATAGAGCCCATCATCTCCAAGATCCAATACATGTGTAGCCATGGTGGAAGGATGAAGAAAATTGGTGGAAAATGGAAGGGAAATTGAAGAAATGAGAGAAGAGAAGAGAGAATGGAGCTAGGGTTCAAGAATTTGTGAATGAGCTCCTCCTATCAACCTTAAGGTGTGCTAAGTTGGGTATAATGAGTAGTTATCGGGTATAACCCAATTTGAAACCAAAAAATCGAATATGAAATTCTGCACAAGTAGGCGTTCGCCTTGTGTTCGCTGCTAATTTCAAGCTTTTCTGTAATTTTTAGAAAGTTCTGGGTCCTTTTATGTAATTTCACAATTTATCCAAAAACTTGTATTTTGACTTTTTCCGTAAATTTTTAGCTTCTTACCCCATTTTTCTTGTTTCTTCTCATCTGGACTCCTTCATAGTTGGTCCTCAGACGACCCTACAAGTGAAATATGCAGCAAATAAGAATCAAAGAGCCCTAAAATTCGACTAATGTTAATTGATGTTCAATTGTGGCAATTTAATCCTATTTTCATGCTACTTTTACTTAAAGGTCTATATTACTGTTCAAGCACTTATGGACCAATATTGCATCTTAATTATGTTACTTACCTCAATTTAGCATATAAAAACAATACAAATCTAAGGATTTGTCAGACTTCCATTGATAGGCCTTCGAGCACATATCGAATGTTGAAACTTTCAATCGATTGTTACACACTTTAATCAATTGGCATGACCTTCTATCAGTGATTAAGCTGAAAACTCGAAGTAAACTAGAAAGAAGACACTCAAGCATCATTGATGGCCATTAAATGTTGATAAATAATCGATGGCAAACTAATCAATTGATGGTTGTTCGCCCTGCGCCGCAAGTGCACGGGTCGCGCCAAGTAATAAAGTGATGAGAAAAGTATCGTTCCCACGAGGATTTGTCCAAAACCCGGTCAAACAATGATTGTCACACTCTCGCCCAATTTGAGTGACACAAATGTTGAGATTGAAAATTAACTAAGAAAATAAACCTATGCTAAATGAAAATAAAACTATAAACAAGTGATTCTCCAACTTCAAGGATAAAATGGGTCCTAAGATTATCTATCCCCCTTGTACTTCTTAAAACTCAATTAACCTCCCCTCAAAGAAGCTCTCAACGAAACCACGTGCTAATCTAGGGTTCATAGAGTACTTGTAAACGCTCTCTCAAGTCAAAAACAAGTGTTTAGTCTTATTAATTGCACAATCTCTTGCTACAAGTTAAAAAAACCCAATTATCACGCTCCAACCCTAATGTGACTATGCAAGGCTAGCAAGTATATCTCTATCTTACCAACAAAACCATCTATCCATGCAAACTTCAGGTTCTTGCACTATTTTACCCAAGTTCTTCACTCAATCTAGCTCTCTCAAGTCATAAATCAAGTGAACCTAACATAAATGGTGATCAAGCACTTAGAAGCATTAGGAACAGAATAAAATAAGTACATAGATATCATTAATCACAACATAAGAGGAGGAATCAAGAATCAATCCATACAAGGGTTCAAAATAATCCTAGAATACAAGTATTTTAGCTACTCATGTTCTACAACTCCATGGGAGCATATATACACAACATTACAAACAGAACAAGAGAAGAGAATGAAGATGGAAGAGATAAACCAAGAGAGGAAGCCCAAATCTCTTCGAAGCTCCAAGCCCAAGCTCAATCCCCACCAAGCTCCAAGCCCTAACAGAGTAAAACACTCCCAAAATGTCCAAAAAGTCGAAGAATAAGGGCTCAACTCGAAACCCTTCCTTTTATTTAGCTCAGTCCGTCTGTTCCGTCCAAAAACGCGCAGAATCACGCAGTTCGCCCTGGGTTTCGCCGCGGCGAGCCCACGGCGAACTCCCAAAAATTCTAGAAATGCATTGCACTCGCCGTGGCGAGCTAACCAAAACCTGGGCAGAAACTGATGTTGTTTGCTGTGGGTTTCGCCCCACTTATTCTGGTCCTTTGCTCTAATTTCCTCTCTACTGTGTTCACTTGGGAGCTTGGTGGAGGGCTAAATCTCTTGTTTATTGCATCAAAATGTTATTACAAGAATTACATAAAACAACATAAGAAACTAACTATAAAAACAATCAAAATCTACATAAATATACAATGATATGCAACCGAAAATCAAATGAACATTTCCTATCTTGGGTATCCAAAATTTATCAATGATTTAATAAAACTCAAGGAAAATGTGCTAAAATGACATGAATTTCTAGGAGTTATCAATGGTATCCCAAGTTAAAAAAATATTTCAAATCATTCTAAATGCCATTGATCATTGATTTAACCATCGATTGGTAAAGTCTCCATTGAGTGTTGCATTTTAAATTCAATTGAGTGCTAATACTTCTATTGATTATTGCAGGTGAAACTCTTCAAGAAAGTAGAATACTCAATTGACAATTGATAGGAAAGACCAGAGAACAATCGATAACTGAGAATTTCATCGATTGTTAAACTTGAAATTTGAATTTGCTTTCCCTATCTATGCTTAACTCCCTGTTAATTAACTTTACACTTCTGAAGTTTTTGGTTAGCACATTTTAGGAAAGTTTCTTTGGACACATAATCAAAGAAGAACACAAAACAGAGAGAACGCAAAAGCAGTTATAAAGTTTACATTCTGGATAAAGCTTCAAACTAGCAAATAATCTACAAATACAACAGTTAAAGTAATTGGAGTAGTCACATCCACTGATCATCATTAAATTACTCCATATCCTCACTCTCTCACAACGGCTATAATCATAAACTTCAACGGGCAAATTTTCATAAGAGGCTATAAAAGCATTTGAAGCATAAACTTGGAAGGTAGAGGCATTAAGTGCATTCAGCTAGAATTCAAAGAGCATTCAAGGCATCTACTAAGTTCTCGTATTGTTCTTCAAGCATAATCTTATTTGCTCAGATATGTAAGCCAGCATCCAATCTTGTAATCCTTTTTACTGTGTCATCTTCTTGGGATAGTGGTATCCTAAGGAAAGGGTGTTATCTTACAAAGTGTAGGGGGACAGAATTTGGTGAGATAGAGAGATCTTATTAAGAAAATTATCTGAGTTGTAAAGGTGTTTAGGAACCTGATTTTAATATCGAGTTTATCACTAGTAGAACCCAACAGAGGTTGGAGAAATAGATGTAGGTTAAAGTTAGGACCGAACCAGTATAAATTTGGAGTCTCTTGTTTAAATTGTTATTGAAATTTTTTTGAGATACACAATTCACCCCTTTTTGTGTATTTCTTGGCACTCTCACGGTTCACTTCCCAATTAACTCGCAAACGCAAAAGGCTTTTTCCAAATTTTAAATTCCTTCTCCCAATCAGTTATAGTGATCAAACGAGTTCTACAAATCTTCATCCATACGCCTTTCTCTTTATCTTTCTATTTTGATGATGTTGTTAGCAGGGACCTAGTGAAACCAGTGGCCTTATTTTGTGGTTTTAATGTTTCTTACATTACAAATGTAACTGAAGAGATGAAACTCTATCTTAGCTTATGTCCTATATTATGTATTTAGTTGTAAATACCTTACAAGGATGATGTTACCAGTAGGGACGTAGTGAAACTGGTGGACTTATTCTATGGTTTTAATGTTTCTTACATTGCAAATGTAACTGAAGAGATGAAACTCTATCCTAGCTTATGTCTTACATTATGTATTTAGTTGTTCAATTAATTATGAACAAAGATGATGTTGTTAGCAGGGACGTAATGAAACTGGTGTACTTATTGTGTGGTTTTAATGTTTCTTACATTGCAAATGTAACTGAAGAGATGAAACTCTATCTTAGCTTATCGAATTTCGAGGGCACAATAGAATACATGTGTGCTAGACAACTTCTGATCCTTCTTATGGTCCATTTTCTTGCCAAAAAAAATATTTACTTTTCATTTAGAAATTACTACATAATGCAATTCCTTCATAAGATGTTCTGAGACATCATCATTTATTTGTGCAAGGAAAATGCCTATTTAGATGTACTTGTGATGACACTTTATTTCACATGTTCTGTGATTGCCCTTTACTCAAGCATTGCGGTTCTAATGTCTGAACATTAGGCTACAAATTGCAGGCTTTCTTGGTTTTATAATGTGGCTTAAAACTGCCTTGATGATTTTACATGAGGATAACCATGTGTCTACCATTCATTACATTATTATTCTCTTGAACTTTATATGGAGGAAAATGAATAATGTACTACAAGAAGATCAACAACCTCATCTATTAAGTATCTCTCGTGAAATATTGGCAGAAGTATCCTTTTGTGAGTTATCTTTTCAAGGTAGTACAAGTGGATTTGTAGGAAGGAAACACTACTAAATGCAGGAGTTATCTCACATATAGGAAGAGGATGGATGGGTTTTATGGAAAAGCTCTCTAGAAAATTGGGAAAGGGGTTTAAAGTATGGATTTGTTTGCAAAATCAATCTTTTATGAATTTCTTTTATATGAAAAAATATGCAGAGGACACCCTATTCCCTATGAAGTTCATTAGAAAAACTTTGGTTTGGGTAATCTCTAACCCTTTTTTCTACAGCGGCACCCATGATATGTGTTTTGTCTTCAGTAACACAAGGATGCTCTTCTCTAGAACATTGATTATGAACAAGGATGATGTTGTTAGCAGGGACATAGTGAAGCTAGTGGACTTATTCTATGGTTTTAATGTTTCTTACATTACAAATGTAATTGAAGAGATGAAACTCTATGTTAGCTTATGTCCTACATTATGTATTCAGTTGTACATACCTTATTATAATATCATTTTGCCCATTTTCAAAAAAAAAAGGAATGCTCTCTCTCTCTCTCTCTCAATTAAAGTGACCCTTGGTTTTCCGCGTCGGAATTCGTACGTCCTTCTCTTACTTTCTTTTCTTCCTTTCACATGCCAATTTTATTCCTCTTTATAGATTATTTTATTTTTTTTATGATTGTATCTTTTGAGGCTTTATTCCTCTTTATAGATTGTATCTTTTGATGTCTTGATACCATCTTGATGATAAATTGTTAGGGATTTTGTGTTTTTACCAAAGCTGTCTTCCTAATGCTCAAATTGATGAATTTCTTGGTTGAATTACTGGTGCTTGTATGTTATTTGTCTTAAATTGGCTTTGAAATTGGTTGTTCAGTGGTAAAATAACTTAGTGAAGAAGATTTTTTTTGTGATTGTATCCTATCAGGGTCTTAATATTGTCTTGATGATGAATTGTTGGGGATTTTGTGCTTTTACCTAAGTTGTCTTGCTAATGCTTAAATTAATGAATTTCTTGGTTGAATTTCTGGTGTTTATCGTTTATTTGGCTGAAATTGAGTTTAGAATTAGGTTCTCTAGTGGTAAAATAACTTACAGAGGAGATTTGGCATTTTTCCGTATCAATAGCTTTAATCCTCCCCCAGCTACACTAGTATTAGATTAAGCATTTTTGGGAGTTATGTTAATGATGGATGTTTATATTTGATTTTTTTTCTATGTTTACCCCAATCAGCAAAACCCATTCTTGCTACTTGTTCCAAATGTGATAGAATCACTACTATAAAAAACCCTTTTAATGTCACCAATTTATGTTCGTTAATAAAAAATATGACTTTGAAAAAGGGGCGGTGGCATTTTTGTAATTATGTGGGAGACGCTGGAGAAACAATGTCCCTAATTTTAAAAATTAGGGATGTTATATGTTACCACGTCACAAATTTTATACGTCACAACTTTAAAATTTGTGACGTGGTATCTTTTAAACGAAGTCACAACTATAAAAGTTGTGACATTATTTTGACGAAACCAACGTCACTAATTTTAAAATTAGTGACGTTGTAACTTACAACGTCCCTAATTTTAGAAATTAAGGACATTGTTTCTCGGCCCCAAAACTGAAACCTCGCGCTCTGAACTTCACATTTTCCCTCCCCCTTCTTCATCATTCAGCCATATTCCTTTTCCTAAACCATTCTTCCCAAACTTGGCACACCATCGTGTTCGAAAACCTCCACCTTCTCTCTCCACCTTCGTGCAACCACATCCTTCACCATCTTCGTGCCCCAAAAATTTTAAAAACCCTCAGCTCTCTCCCTACGTCTTCGTGCCCCCAATCTTCACCATCTTCACCTTCGCCACGCCGTCGTTGTCTTGCAACCACATTCTTGGTGCACCGCTGTCTACCCCTAAAGCCCCCATTTGTAGAAGAACAAGAACAGCCGTTGTCTGTCTTTCAATCCATCGCTGTCTTCGAAGTCATTCTTTCTTTGATGCTGCTTTTGTCTATTGCCAAGCCATTGTACAGTCAAGGTAACAATTAATCAACCATTAAAAATGGAAATCTCATCTTTTCTCTGTGCTTCTTGAGCTTCAATTTCAACTTTAATACAAATTTCAGCGTTTTTCCTGTTCATGCATCACAATGTGGTGGCTTCATTTGTGAAGATTTTCTTGTTCTTACCTAGAATAGAAATGTAGAAACAGAGAAGTTGCAAAGCTTGAAGAATTATTCATCAAACCCTTCAGAGTTGTGAGTGTTTAAATGTGTTTAGAAGTGCAATGGAGATTATTTCTGAGAATGAATGTTTGATTCTATTGTAGATATGAAATACGTTTAATTCTGGAGCTGCTTTTCTTGTTTCAGCCTTGTTTGTATTTCTAAGTAATTGGATTTCGGTCTTAAATGACTTAAAATTAATGGAATAGAGCTCAGTAATGATTGGTTTCTAAGATTAGGATTAATGATACACTAAACTAGGTTGATGTTATAAGTTTATGATGAAATTTGAGGCTTAAGCAGTAAAAAGGGAGAAATTCTTGTGGTGTTGTTATATGTGTTAGCTTAAACATGGGAGTTGTTTTGCCCCTACTTGTTGTTGGATGATTTAGTTATCAATTGAGTTTGTTTCAAATCACCGTTGTCCATTGTAGCGCCCTAAAATTAGGTCAAATGGAGTCGCCACCAAAATTTTTAAAATCGGACAATTTTGGAAAGCCCTTTGAAAATATATAAATGGTCTTTTAAAACCAAGTTGGGCTCGATAGTCGATTGTATATGGGGAAGGTGTTAGGCACCCCACAGCACCCATTCATGAGAACGGTAACCCTAAATTACTTATCTAAAAATAAATATGGCCTTGAAATTTATTTTATTCACCCAAAAAGTAATATAAAAATATATATTCACAAAAAAAGTATTTACATAGTTGGACTTGACCTAGGATTTAACCTAGGGCCTACGTACCCTTAAGGGATCAAAGCCCACGTAGTTCGGGGTAGAAATGTGTGTCACTGGGTTTGTGTTTTTTAGGAAAAATTTTATTTTTTACAAAAGATATTTATTGTTAGTTTGTATTTTTTTATTTAGGAAAAATGTGTGTTTATTTGTATTTAGAAAATATTTTTCAAATAATTTTGAATTAGACTTCCTGAGGAGATTCCCATAATCTCGCAAGGAAGAACAACCGATTTTTACCTCAGGAGGTTCTAAAAACCTCGCACGACATGAAAACCATTTTGTCGACAATACATTTATTTCTTTAAAAAAACATTTTTCTATCTAACTTTTAATTTATTTAAATAAATGAGTCCATGGAAAGGTAAAGATGTATAAAATTTGAATAAAGCACAATGGAAGGAGAGAAGGCTCATACCTAATATGCTCTATTGCCACTTGGCTCAAGGTTTGAATGAAAGAAAAATACTTTTTCATAAGGCACGGTTCATCATAAACTAGTGGATATGTATTTACAATGGAAGGAAGCAAGAAAAATAAGAGAAGTTAATCAAATCATATGATATCTCAACCCTCAAGCCATTGATGTTGAAGCTCACATGTGGAACAACAACCATCGGAATATAGAGATTCCTTGGGTTATTTTGAATTATGACAAATGTGTTAGATGATAGAAAGATAAGAGAAGTAAGATAAAGAAAATAAAGTATACAGCTTTTCCCTTTCTTTTCTCACTTGCTACTCTCTTAATTTCTCCTTCTCTCTTCTCTTCCAAATTCTTTCTGCCTTCTCCTAAAAACCCTAGCCTGTCCGAATCCTTCTCCTCATCCTCCTTTTGTGAGCTCTTACTCTCCTTTATATAGGCATCACTAGGGATTTTCATCATAAATGCACTAATATTTTTTAATTTTTTTTAATTTTTCTTTTAATAAAATTTCCTATTCTTGCACCTAAATGACAATATTTTTTTATTTTCATTTTTTTATTTTTTTCTTAATTCTTAAATATCAATCAACCACCAATCATCATTAATGGCTCATAATCACAATCAATTTTCAATTTCAAAAGTTACTTCTACAATTATGACCCAACAATCAGCATTATTGACAACTAATCATAATAAATCAATAAATTTTTGAAGTTTTTGTAATAATAATTAAAGTGTCATTTTTCAATCAAAATTAGTGGAGATTATACAAGGATGATTTTTATTATTTTATTTTTATTATTTTACATGGCCCAAACAAAAAGGGTGTTTACATCCGTCTTTCACTCCATCGCCTCAATCTTCGAAGATGTTCAGGCTTTTTGGCTCCTTTGGTAAGATTCTCTTTTTACTCCTTTTTGGTAAGTAATTTATGCAAAAAAATTTCCATTGTTGAAGCATTTCGGTTGTGAAATTATTTTAGTATATTATGGACATTATTTTGGCTGCCTTTTGTGATCTTAAATTTGTGAATTCTTGCAAAAATTTCCGTTGGCTATTTATACTTTGTAACTAGTAAACGCTCATTATGATGATGAATCCATGTTAGTTCTTTTTGGTTTTCATCCTATCTTTATTGGATTGAAATTGTATTGTAAATGTAATTTTTGAATGTCACGTTTTCAAGGGGAAACTCTGCCAATTTTTTTAAAAAATTACATGAAGTTAAGTTAAGTGCATAGTATGCCCATTTCTTCACAAGGTAGTGAGCTAAACTTGACTAATTTGTTAGAAAAGGCATAGGTTTAATAGAATGGATCGTAGTTGGATGCATGCATTGAGAACCACTAAAGAGTATCAAATAGGGGTAGAAGATTTTATTAAATTTGCCAAAAGAGTGAAGGCCAATGATGACAAAAATGTACTTATATGGGGGGAAGCATATTCCTGTAAGAGATCTGTTGGATGGATATTGATATTCATATGTATTTATATATAAAAGGAAGCTTTCTCTTTTTCATCCTATCATTTTTTTGTATGTCAAAGTCAGATGGACCTAAACATCCTTTCTCATATTTAAAAAATGAAGCTTAAACCTTTTCCTTTACCCATTAAAAAAAGTAAGTAGGATCTTGATTCTTGCAATTGTTGTGGTAAAAGGAGAACCATGTTTGTGCAAACTTGGTATCATGAACCATTCGAGGCATATAGGTCTTAGTTGAATTACCTTAAATGGATAAAAGAACAAAATTGTAGGCTGAGATCGTAGGATGATTTAGAAAAAGAACAGCTTTGGGCGAAGTGACAATGAAGCAAAAGCAGGATTAAAAGAATACAACATATATTGCATTTCCACATATGAGGAACAAATTGACGGGCTCTAGTGCATTTATATAAGGAAGTCATTGAACCAATTTACTCCACACCTCGAATAGTAACAAAGATTGAATTATGTATGAAAAGAAAAACAAAGATTGAATGGAGAACTTTGATTTCTTTACAGTGAAAGGCTTTACCTCCTTAGGTTAATGAAAAGACACCATGGGAAATTTTTAAAAGGAACTCATTAACTTTGATTCAATAAATTACAGTGGAACTTTAATTAATACAAAAAAAATGTATACGCATTCAAATATTTATCTGAATTTTAAATATTTCTTTTGTGGTATCAAGTTAATGAGTTAAATTGAAAAACGCCCAAAACCATTTACACAGTTTATTAGGAATTTTACAATTAATGCACGGAAAACGCAGAAAGTAAAGTATAGGTCAGTTTGATCATCACTGTTTTTGTACTATAAAGTTATATACAAGTTTTTTGCCCCAAATAAAAGGGGTGTTAACAACTCCACAATCATCGGTTCAAAAAAAAAAACAACTCCACAATCTGGGACAAGCAATAAGACCGTTAATTTCCTCTATTTTCCTCCCTGGATATCTAAGCATCTTTGATGTTCAAGTGTTTAACCTTTTGCTGATGTTCCAACCTTTTGTCTCCCGATGTCAATATGCATGGTCGAAACTTTTAGGGGACACTTGATTAGATCTATTCCCGTATTCAACCTTATCCTGCCACATGTTTTAGTTTTGCATGGGCCATGATCATATGGTGATGTCCTCCGCGTAGCGCAGTCGTTAAAACCATTTTTTGGACGAGTGATAAATGAAAGAAAAATCAGGATGATATTGCTCTAAGTCTATGCTTAGTCTGTTTATGTGTTTTAAGCTATTTCATTCCAATGAATCGAAGTCATTTACCATCTCCCACACCCAATGGGAAACTTAATTCTCTCACATTAGGCCATACAAACACTTGCATATGATGTACCGTGAGTAAGAAGGATGAAGAGCGCGAGTAGTGGAGGAGAGCTTCATGGTGGAGAACTGGACGATGGAGGGGCAGTTGACAAGGGAAAGAAGAAGGCTAAGGCTTTGTCTGAAGCTGATATACAAACTGAGAAGGACACCCCGATTGAGAATTCTTTCTCATACAAGGATACCCTGATGGATGCTGTTCCAAAAGGTTGTTCTACGGATACAAGGGGAAGTGGAGTCTTTGAGAATGCATGGAAAGAGTATATTGAGAGCATGAAGAGTTTCTTTTCGAAGCCTGGTCAAAGAGCAAGTGTAAGGGAAGGTGAGAAGGAGAATCACTTGGAGAATGAGGAAGATATTCCGACCTTGGAAGTTACAAGGGAATAGTATGAACGTTGATGTGCTCCATGGAAAAAAATTGCTCATTATTAAGGTGCTTGGCAAGAATATCTCTTTGTGAGGACTGAAAAACAGTTTGAAGAGGCAATGGAAAATGAAAGAATCATATACGATTCGTGATCTTGATAATGGCTATTTTGTGGTTTCCTTCACGAGTGAAGTTGATATGAATTATGTGTATTTTGAAGGCCCATGGATGGTGGCTGATCACTATGTGGTAGTCCAACGTTGGAGACCTAATTTTGATCCCTGGACAGCAGAGTGTCAAAAGAATATTGCAGTTTGGGTTAGAATCCTTATTCTTCCATTAGAGTTTTTTAATGCTGAAAGTTTGAATAAGATTGGAGGGCTTCTTAGGAAAACTCTAAAGGTTGATGCCATCACGTATCTTACAGAGAAGGGGAGGTATGCAAGAATTTGTATTGAGCTTGATTTGAGGAAAAAAACTTCACCCGGCTGTTCGCATCTTTGGTAAAGAGCTACGTGTTGAATATGAGGGGCTCCATCTAGTTTGTTTCAGATGTGGGAAATACGGTCATCATAAGGATGCATGCCCAGATAAGGTGGTGGAGAAGAAAGATAGTGGTAAAGATAAGGTCCAATCTGTGGAAATAGTGAACCCCGAGAAGGAGGTTGAAGCCAGAGATTGTCACCGGGGAGATGATTCTAATAAAATAAGCCATCCTATTTCATCAGAGGAGGAGGCGGATACTGGGAAGCAGTCAGAGAAAGAAACCTTCGGTGCTTGGAATCTTGTGAGGTGTCCAATTAGGAAACCTTTGACAGATCCGAAAACATTGGGATTGACTGAGAATAAAGGGAGCAAATCAGGGAGACCAAACCATGGGGATATGAATGAGAGAAGCACACGTGGGAACATTAAAATAGGAATTAATGGTGACAGATTGAAAGCAAAATTTGCACCAAGTCAACAAGAAGATGACCGTGTGTCTGGCAAAGAAATTTTAAATGGGAAAAAATGGGTCCCAGTGACCCCGCAGTGAAGGAAAATTAATGTAGGGGCATTGAGAGGAAAGGATAACAGAGCTAATGGGCTGGTTATTAATGGGCCGAACATGTCATTCATGACTTCACAAAACCCATTTAATGCTTTGATGAAATTAGAAGGCTTGGAGGTTGCGACCTCTTCAGCCCACGCTGAGTCCGAAGTGGGAAAAAACATAGAGCCTGGTTCTAATATTAATTGGATGCTAGGATATGGAAATCACAATGAAGCCCGAGAGAATGGTTATGAAGGAGGCCCTAAAGCCCCAATTGTAGACAGTTTTTCTCAATGAATTGTTTATTTTGGAATTATAAGGGCACAGGAGTAAAGACTTTCCCAGGTCTGATTAGGGAGTTATGTCAAAAGTATAGAGTTGATTTTCTTGCCTTATTGGAAACTAGATCTAGTGGACAAAAGGCTAGGAAAATAGCACGTCAACTTGGTTTTAAACAACAATTTGTTGTGGATGCTACTGGTTTTAGTGGTGGTCTATGGGTGTGTTAGAACGAAGATAACTGGAATTGTTCTGTGTTTGAATCTTCTGACCAGTGTATTCATGTTAAAATAGTGAATGGAGATTTTTCTTTTGTGATTTCAAGTGTATATGCAAGTACGAGTCATCGCCGAAGACGTGACCTTTGGAATAGGTGTAGGGAGCTACAAGGGGAGATAAATAAAGCCTGGATTATAGGTGGTGATTTTAATAGTGTCTTATATGATCATGAACGGAGATCTTCGGCTAAAGTTACTACCCCAGCTGACAGGGATTTCATTAGTTGGGTTGAGGAGATGGGATTATCGGAAGTTCATACTGTTGGTCCCAAGTTTACATGAAGCAGAAATGGATGTGAAAGCCGTCTTGATAGAATTTTGGTGAATAACATCTTCCATGAGTATTTTCTAGAAGCTAAAGCCACCGTTTTATATAACTTTAAGTCCGATCACAGACCTGTATTATTCCAAATGAAAAACCAAAATCATCGAACTCATCTGGAGATGCCTTTTCAGTTTGAAGCCTCATGGATTTTGCATGGTAATTTTCGTAATTTTGTTGGTATGAAGTGGTCGAATGAAATGGAGTGGTGTGAAAACGTGACGGGGTTTACCTTGAATTTGAGCACGTGGAGTAAGGAGGTGTTTAGTGATTTAACTCGTAGGAAGAGACATCTATTGGGCAGAATTGAAGGTATTAATAAATGTATTGGGGAGATTGACCACTCCCTTGTTTGTTTGCAAAAGAAGTTGTGGGTGGAGTTGGAGGAAATTATTTTGCATGAAGATTTGATGTGGGCACAAAAAGCTCGTTGTGATTGGTTATCTCTTGGTGATAGAAATACTAAATATTTCCACGGGAAAGCGAATGCACTTAAGAAATATAACAGAATAGATGTTTTGTTATCTGAAAATGGAGAATGGCTTTATGATATAGAAAGTATCAAACAAGAGGCTTTATCCTTTTATTCGGGTTTGTTCCAGGAGTCAGAGTGGACAAATCCTTCTATTAATTGTGAAGTAAGTTTTCCTGCTGTAGATCATGATGCCCTTCAATACATGCAAAGGCTGGTTACTGAAGCTGAGATTGAAAGTGTGATTAAACATATGGGACCCTTAAAAGCTCCTGGACCTGATGGGTTAAATGAACTCTTTTTTCAAAGTCAATGAGATCAAGTAAAGCCGTCATTGTATAGTTTTGTCAAGAAGGTATTCTCAAATCCTTGTCTTATTCAGCATGTCAATCAAACTTTCTTGGTACTTATACCAAAAATTGACCATCCTGAAAAAATACGAGACTTTCGACCAATTAACTTATGCAATGTTATTTATAAAGTTGTTACAACGATAGTAGTGAACAGGATTAAGCCAGTTTTACCTGGTATTATTTCTCCTAATCAGTGCAGTTTTGTGCCTGGAAGATTGAGTTCTGATAACATTATTGTAGCTCAGGAAGTTATTCATTCATTGAGATCCATGAAGGGCAAGAAGGGGTTCATGGCTATAAAGGTAGACTTGAAAAAGGCTTATGATAAATTACGATGGAGGTTCGTACTAGAATTCTTGAAAGAGTTGCAGATCCCAAGTACCATCATTAGTTTGATTGAGTGGTGTATTTGCTCTCATTCGATGCAAATATTGTGGAATGGTAGTAAGTCAGTGCAGTTTAAGCCCTTACGTGGAATTCGTCAGGGTGACCCCTTATCTCCATATTTATTTGTGATATGTATAGAGAAGTTGGCTCATGTAATCCAGGAAAAAATCATCGAGGGAGCATGGAAGCCAATTAAGCTTAACCGTAATGGCCCCCCAATCTCCCATTTATTCTTTGCTGATGATCTTGTGCTTTTTGCAGAAGCAAGTCTAGAGCAGGTTTGTGTAGTAAGGGGGTGCATGAGTCAATGTTGTGTTTATTGAAAAAATGCATCCACACATTGCGTACAGGAGTCAATGTTGTGTTTCACTCAACGGCTATTTAAGTATTCAAGTGCGGATGAATTTGAATACTTCGTTTCAGCTTTTTTTTACGGATTCTTTAAATAATTTGCAACCACCCAGAAGTTCAACGAACTACATGAGAACGAACATGCACCAGCATCTATTCAAGATAATATTGCTGCACTTTAGTGGATGCTACCGTGCAATTGTTTTTTTTACACACTTTGTATATGGTGAACACATTTTATGTGTCATTTTTATGAAGGTTGTGCAATTGTTTATTTGGCACACTTTTTTATGTGATGCTCTATGTTAGTTGAGGGGGGTATGGAATGAATAGATTTTTAATTAAATGTTTTGTTCATTTTCCTGTAGGTTTCTCTCATTAATTGAAATTCATGTTATTGTCATTAAATTCTTTGTGTGTTGCTATTATGTATATGCTCCCGCGTATCGCGCGGGGAGGCAATACTTGTTCTCATCAATATACAATAATAAAAGTAATAAAAATGAATACTTTTTACTGTTCCTATGAACAGTAGAAACTTATGATTAACTTACTATTTTTTATTGTTATTATTTATTATATTTATTTTTATTAATTGGGTCTAGTGTTTCATATTTCAAAATTTAAAATTTGAAAATCCCTCCATTATCTCCCCTCTCCCTCTCTTATATTCTCCCTTTTTTCATTCCCGTATCATTTCACCATCACCCATCTTCTATCCTCTTTCTCTCTTCCTTCCCTCCTTCCTATGGCTCCCCCATCCGTGCACCCCCCCCCCCCCAAAAAAAAAAAAAATCTTAGATCCATCACTTCCCAAATCCCCCTTTTGATTTCAAGTTTTCCTTTCAATATCTCATCACAACAATCTTCCCCACCAACCAATTCTTCTCTAATGGCAAGCTCCTCCCCCTCCACCTCACCCTTTTCATTACTTCTGAGTTCAAAAGCTCATTTGCAATCCAGAAGCTTGGAATGATGAGTCACAAAGGTAAATCCATAATCTCATATCATATTGTTAAGCTTCTCTTCCTCCATATTCCGCTGATAAAACAAACATTTTTTATTGATTTACTCTGTTTTTCTCTAGCCATGAGCTTATATATGACAATGAAATTTATAATGTTTCTATTTCTTATATCTATATGCATGTTTGTGTATAAAATAATCTGGGAAAAATAAGACCTCACAAACGTGTTGTATGATTGTTATGTAGTGGTATTAATTATACTCATTTTTTGCCAACTAATTTGCTAAATGTGGATTTATCTCCAAAAGGCATCTTTATTTGAAATCTTATAAGTAAAACTCCCTATTGTAATAACTAAAATAAATAAATATCTTAAAGAATGAGTCATATCAAATAATTTAGTATTTTAAAAACTATAAAAGAAAATTGAATTAAAAATCACTTATAATATGTTGATTCTACATCTGAGGTAGCAAAAAAAAATGCTTTCAGCAACAATCTTCACGAGTTCCAAAAAAGCATTTCTCCATGAATTTTCCCCCTCAAGAAATGCTAATACACAACTATTTAAAAAAAGAAGCTAAAAAGGCGAATAATGGATGCCAATGACGTGGAGCAGTTGAAGTCCTGCAGTAACATGACTTGATCATTATTCATCACTTCTTTGTAAAAAAAAAAAAAGAAAGAAAGGGGGGAAAAAAGCTAATAACAATAGGCATTAGGGAGTATTAAGTCAAGACCTGTTTCTCTTTCTTCTACCTCGGCTATAACGTATTTCAAATATGAGTAACACTTTGTTGGTTATTAACTTTTTTTATTTATAGCATGTAAAGTATTTTTTTAAGAAAAAACTAATAGCTTCTGGTTTTTATAAAAGATATGGGTGGAAGGTGTTGGTTTACATCAATACAATAACTCTTTAATAAAGATCATTAAATCAGGTTAAGGTATAAATTTACCCATAAATTTTTTTAGGTTCAAAATTGCGCTGGAAACTTCCATGGCAGATTTGCACATTAACCCTTACTCAACCCAAACATTGTAGTTTTTTGTTAGAGGTCTTATGTGACCATTTATATTGTATCTGTATGTAAGATCGGGTTTAATGATTAAAGGGTTATGTACTATCTTTATTACTACCCTCAAATTTATGTTTCAAGTGTAAAGCAAATTGGGGATTTGACATTCTATATGTGACAGGTCATTTTTTTTTAGGTTTTAATACATTTAAAATAATGCATCCCGCATAGGGGTGGAAATAGGCTAGGCTTTTGTAGGCTTCAACTTAATAGGCCTGGGCCTGATTAAAAATGTTAAAATAAAGTCTGGGCCTGAGCCTGTATGTAAACTTATTTTTAGGCCTAAGCCTGAGCCTTCAAAAGGCCTGACAAGGCCTGAAAGCCTATTTAAAAGCCTTATTAAAATATAGATTCTTAAATAGGTTTAAAAGTTTATACTTATAATTCCATATATTACCCTTTAAACGCATTAAAACGCATATGTATGCCCCAAAAAGATCTTATGGTTATAAAACTAGATAAATTGATAATGTTATAATTAATTTAAATAATTTATTTTATATTATATTTCATAATAAAAATTACAAAACAACTAAATAGGCTAGGCCTGTAGGCTTGTAGGCTAGGCTTTACGAAAAAAAGGCCTGGCCTGTTTACCTAAATAGGCCTAACAATAGGCCTGATTATAAGCCTGACCTATTTACTAAATAGGCTAGGCTAGGCTTATTATAGGCTAGGCCGTAGGCCCCTGATAAGGGCCTGGCCTATTCCCATCCCTAATCCCGCATAACGTGCATGAAGTCAATGCTTGTTATATAATTAAAAAGATAGAACAGATTTGTATTATGCGTATCCAGAGATAAATCTAACGGATAACAGACTTCATCCAATAAACATGAGTTTGAAGGATCGATATGTTTATTAAATTTGGAACTCTTTTATTCAACACAGAATGGGCATAGCCAATCAGCTATACTTCAGTATCTCCTGGAGAACCGTTTTGTTTCTTACTCCTTTAATTACTTCATTTTTATAATGATGCTTTCTTCTCAATGTTTGTTGTGTGATATACATCAATTGACTGCAAGAAAATCCACCATAATCAGCATAACCAACACACTGGTTAAAATTGCCTATGACTAACATCTTTATAACATTTGCATGAAAGCTGGTTTTGACCAAGCTAAAAAGAAGAGGCAGAGAGGGGGGTACATGATCATCAAGAAGTTGAATTGAAATTTCTAACCTCGCGAACTGATATAATAACAAGTAAACCATAAATAAAACAGATGGGGCAAACCATACACTTTAGGCGAAGATGGATAGTAAAAACATCATACTTTACACATAAAAGAAGTCACCCAGATCCGAACCCTTTCACCTACATTTCAAACATGAAAATAAGATCCATTCAGTTGAAATGAAAATATGAAGACCTCATTAAAATTCTAGGAAACAATACAAACAGGCACACATATTCTCTTTTCCCAGTAGAAAATGAGAAGCTAAAAGGAGATTAATAAACACACACCTTTTCTCCAGAAACGCGACTCATAAGCATACATATGACCCAACACCGCCTCACTGTCTATACAAGCATCTCAACCTCTAAAAACTTATCCAAATCAAATTAAACCAAAATCGCACTGAATCATACCTCGCAAAGCCAATCGCAGGAATAGATCATCGCTGTTGTGGCTAAGAGATCTGAAGGAGAAGCAATAGCACAATGGGGGAAAACCTCCTTCTACTCTAAGCCAAAGATTCTAGGAACGATGTCGCAGACGGTGGCGAAAGCAAGGAAGAAGGTGTTGCCATCTCTGGTACGCGGAACGAGCCACCACCACCACCACCACTGGATCCGGAAGGTCATTAATCCCCAAAACTCCCTTCAACAGACACGAATACAGGTGATGCAAATCGAACCCTAGAGTCCGAAATCCACAACATACTCTTGAACCCAAACTCGAAATCACCAAGAAAAGGGCAAATCCGTGACGAGAAATCAACAAAGAAGCCGTGGAGAAGTGAAACTGTGGAGGGGAAATAAGAAATAAGGGAAATGGAGGTGTAGGTGACAAAGATTAAAAAAAAAAATAATAATAATAATAAAAGGAAAATTCACATATCCCGGCACTTATAAGTCGTAAGTGTGGGATAGGTAACAAAAATTAAAAAATATATAAAAAGAAAATTCACCAATCCTGGCACTTACAGGAAATAAGTGCTGGGATGGGTAAGAATTTTTTAAAAAAATATACGAAACATAGAGCCTGTCCCGGCACTTAAAATAAATAAATGCTGGGATAACTATTATTTTATTTTTTAATAAAGTAAAGATATCCTGGTGCTTATAAAAAAAAGTGTCGGAATAGGTTAAATAAACATATTAAAACATAACATTAACCCAGCGCTTATAAAGGTTAAGCACCGAGATAGGCGGTTATTGTTTATAAGCGTCAGTATAGACTATCCCAGTGCTTAATTAAAAAAAAAGCATCAGTTTTGGTGTGCCACAATAGCCCATTTCTATAGTAGTATTGGTTTATGGCAGAAAACCTATGTTTTACTAGAAGATTTTTTTTTCATAATCTTCGAAGCTATTTTCTAGAATATATTTTTTAAAAGCACATTTTCAGATTTTTTCTGAAAAGCTAATCCAAACAGGCCCTTATATACAGGAAGGCTTTAGAATCATTCACTCACTCACTTACTCACTCAGGCCCTTATTCTCTCTCCTTTTCAACACATTAACCCTATGTCCTTTTTAATAATTTACATATAAAAAGTCATTCTCATAAATATCATCCAAACACTCTCATTTCATCAAAAGCTCTTTTATCACAAAATCTATTATCCTTAAAATTTATTCTTTAAAAGCACTTTTCCATCTTTGTTTCCAGAAACTATCCTTTAGAAGCTAATCCAAACATGATCTTACACTCTAATATAAAAGTGATTACTAAAAGAATCTAAAAAAGTACTACATATAACTGATAAAACTGAATGGTTTAGATTTTTTTAAAAAAATTAAAATTTAAAATTTTTGAAATTCAAAATTATAAAAATCTAGACCATGTACATAATGAAATCTATGTATCCTGACAACCATAAATAGAGTCTTCCTATTAATTCTTTCTGCAGTGACCAAAGCAGGTGTTTATGAATTTGTAAAGAGATCCGATCACAATTGATATAATTTAACTTTTTCTGCAGTGAGCAAAGCAGGTGTTTATGAATTTCCCCATTATACCCTTTCTGTTAAGCTTTTTTATCTCATCACCAAACTTTGGAAGTGTGACATGGAAGTGAGAGTCTCCTTCTCTCCTTTGATTTGTCCTTCTTTTCTCTTTCACACCATTATTAAATCTTGGGTAAAGGTGCAATTTTAGGCACGAACTATTACATTAGGTGCATTCAGCAGAAAAATGTATTTTTTGAACAGATTTTAGTAATGAAGAATAAAAACAGGAGCAATTTTGGGTACCCCGTTAATTCCACCTAACGGCCGTTATTTTTTTGTCCATGTTGTTGACAAATATTACAGCTGCCATTTAATTGGGTACATTGAAGAGAGTTATGATGTTCTCTCGTGGCATGTGGTGGAGAAATGGTCAGCATTAAATGGTCAAAAGAAAAAAAAACAGATCCACTTCTTCGAGCTGGGCGAGGGCGAGGCGAGGGTTTTCGAGCTGGGTGAGGTTGAAAGCAAAGTAGCAGTAGGATCTATCTTCTTCTTCGTCGAGAGGCTGGGTTTCTATTCAATGGCATCATCTTCTTCTTCGACAACGGTGAGAGGAAGAAGGAGGGTTTCGTGTTTGCGTCAAGCTAGTAGGGAGGAGGAGTATAAAGGTCCGCTCAAGTATTGCCATAACAGATTGGTGGCGCCACGTTGGACGGCATGGACGGAGGCAAACCCTGGTCGAAGGTTCTACGGATGCCCTTACTACAACCAAGTAAGTGCTCTGAATTTTTTTGGGTCAATAAGTGCTCTGAATTTAATTGAAGCAATTATAGGCTATGCGAAAACGTGGAACGTGCTGGGTATGAAACCGTGTAGATATCAGATAAAGTAATGAAATTAGCATTCACCATGTTCCTAATCGGTGTCTTAGTTTCTGAAATTAGCATTCACCATGGGCTATATAATATTGAAGCATGTTTTGATTATTTTTTGTTTGCTCTGCTTATAAAGTCTATGCTCATGTCGTTGAGGATGGTTTGGTAAAAATGATAAACGTCTCCACACTGTGCTTGCATGTATTGGTTTCCATTTAACTAAAAATAATTTTGCTGCAGGTTTGAGACAAATTGAATTTGGGGTTTTTTATGTTTTAACTTCACATAAGGTCGTAATGTGGAAAATGTTTTATAGAGGTTTTAACTCTGTTTTGATCACTGATGCATATTGCTTAATCACGTTGTCTTAAGGCACTACGTTTTGTGGTATTTTTGAATGATTTTATCACAATATGGTACCTTTGCAGGAAAAAGGGTGTGGATATTTTGCATGGCACGATGGAGAATTTTGCGAGAGAGCAAACACCGTAATCAAGGAACTGTTAAACGATATTGATAGGTTGTATGACGAGAACACCATGCTTAGGAGAGGAGCTCAAGGGGAGAGGTGGAACGAACAAATTGATGCGATTCAAGGAGAGCTTAGGAATTTGAAACGTAAACACGAGGTGAATGATGGTGGAACGAACAAAGCACTTAAGGCGGTGTTGCTGTCTACATGGGTTTTGTTGTTTGTAATTTGTTATGCAATGTATGGAGGGAGATGAAATGTATGTGGCATTAGAGAAGATGGTGTTTGTGGCTAACATTGTAATGCTGAGAGGATGATGATGTTAAATCAATGTTAAATCAATGTTTTTTGCTATTCTTTTGTTCAAAAGTTGAAATGAGTTAAAATGCTTTCATACTTTAGGAAATATATACGTGTGTGTATTATTTATGTATGCGAAATGACATTAGGTTGGAAATACATACAAATATGTGACAGGGATGACAATGAGAACAATTATGTTAAAAATCATAACTAAACTGAATTGACATTAATAAGTGAAGCCAAACCATAAACAAGTGAACTGAACAACAATGACAATGAGTTAAAAATCATAAATAAGTGAAGCCAAACCATAAGGCTAAGATGCCAAAGTAAGCCCTACAAAGTATTACACAAAAGATATATAATGGTGAAGCCAAACTATCAGGCCAAGATACAAAAGGAGGCATATTATAAGCCAAAACATAACGCCAAAACATAGCATGGTCCCGAATATTACACAAAAGTAAGCCCTACAAAGTAGGCATCCTATATGGTAGACTTCTTTGAGTTTAGCATGCTCCTGGTTAACACCCTTTGTGTTTGAAGTTGCAACTGAGAAGTAGAGACACTTGGTTTGCCCTTCCACATCAATCCTGGGGGTTTGACTGGTAGTGATTGAGAATTAGGAATGGATGGATCTTTGCCTCTAAACGGTATTCTCCGTGTAGCTTCATGGGCTGTAGAAGCTTTAGCTGATGCCATCCTCATCTCCCTCTCATTAGGGATAGGAAAGTTTGTTTGAACATCCGCATCATGTGTTATTCCCTCATCCAAAACCACTTCTGAAGGTAGTCCAGGCTACAAAACATGCATAAAAAAGATTAATATAATTAGCCAAGTTGTCCAGTATATGCATAGGAATAAGGAAGTTTTTGCTTGAAAAAACTCACATTATAGACACGTCTTCCTGTTTTCTCATCTACACATATGCCAAAACCTAGTGTATGCTTCACACCCTTTCGCCAGTACATGTTCTTAAAAGATTGAGGAAGGGGCCGCATATTGGGTTGAGACTGAGGCCGGGGCTGTTGAATTGGCTGTGAAGGGGATTGGACTTGAGGTTGGGATTGGGTATGAGCTTCAGGTTGGGATTGTGAAGGGGATTGGACTTGAGGTTGGGATTGGGTATTTGGTTGAGGGTGTGAAGGGGATTGGACTTGAGGTTGGGATTGGGTATTTGGTTGAGGGTGTGAAGGGGATTGGGCTTGAGGTTGGGATTGGGTATTTGGTTGAGGGTGTGAAGGGGATTGGGCTTGAGGTTGGGATTGGGTATTTGGTTGAGGGTGTGAAGGGGATTGGGCTTGAGGTTGGGTATGGCCTTTCTTTGGTCTACCAGGCCGTCTTTTTGCAGATGGGGGTGCCTATATTAAACCAAGACACATGATCAAATCAAGCAGTAATTGTGCGAATGACAGACAGCTAGACTAGTAGGTATCTAATTAAGAAGGAGATTACAACAAGTGAAAAACACAAAAAACCAATCAAGCAAGCAATCCACAATTAATGCAACATCAACTAACACTCTAAATGCCGCAAGCAATCCACAATTAATTATCAATTTTAATATAATTTTCCAGCTTACCTCTTTACATGTACTTCTATTGTGACCCTCTTTCCGGCAAAAGCTACATTTAATAGCCTTCCTTATCCTACTCATTCTTTCCACTTGTGGCTGCGAGGTTTTCTGACTTTGTGGCTGTGAAGAACTTTGACTTTGTGGCTGTGAAGAACTCTGACTTTGAGGCTGTGAACTACCCATCTTCCTTCTTCTCTGGGCTGCTTCTGTTCTCTTGCGTTTGACACTTGGTCTTCCAGGTAACTTAATAACAGGTGGGGGAAGCATAGGATCATATGCATCTGTGTCCCAAAATGATTTGCCTCTAACTGGTTCAAACTTCTTCCTATAAGTACTTATGTATGTCTCCTTGTGATAGTAACGAGAGATTTAGGTCAAAGGTTCTATTTTTGCATGCCACATCGCACAAATGCTATGCTCACACGGGATACCAGTTAAATCCCAAGCTTTGCATGTACACATCTTCCTACTCAGAGAAACTGTGTGCCTATCCCTTCCCTGTTGCACTTCATATCCCTCATCTCCATTAAAGTTTAGTCTACAACGTGTAGCTAACTCTCTACTTGCATTAAACATCTCCAAACATTTGGGGTTGTAATCACCTCTCCAACTCCTAACATTCTGCTCGCTAACAGCCCATTTCTCCATCAACTTCACTCTAATACCATCAAACATCCTAATTACAGGAAGATATCTGTACTCATCTATCCAGGCATTTAGACACTCACTTATGTTATTATCAGTAGCCCAAGAGAGACATCTATTTGTAAAGAATGCTCTTACCCATCCCTTAATCGGGTATGTCAATGCACTCTTTACTGCTTCCCTGTTCTGCCTTTGAAGTTTCCTCAAATTGTCTCTGAATCTCTCTTCATATGAACTCCAGGCACATGCGAAAAATTTGTTCCTCATTTCATCTCCCTTCCATTTTTTTGACCAGTTGACATACACATGCCTTGCACAAAGTCTGTGCTCTGCTTCAGGTAGAACCTCCCTTACCGCATTCATCAAACCCTGAAGGAATAACAAAACCAATACATGATTTTGTATAATAAAAAACAAAAATGACAAACAAAATTATTGAAACAATACCAAACACACTTTCAGATTTACCTTCTGCATGTCTGACATTAAAGTTACTTTTCCACCACTTTCAAGTTCAAAAGATGAACTAATACATTGCAAGAACCAGGTCCAATTATGTCAATTCTCCTTGTCCACCAACCCAAATGCTAATGGGTATAGAGAGTCATTTGCATCAACACCAACTGCAGTCAGCAAAATCCCTCTTGCTTTACCCTTCAAGAATGTCCCATCCACCCCAATGAATGGCTTGCAACCAGCTTTCCAACCAACCTGAAAGAGAATTAACGTTTCCAAATTAATCAAATATTCAAAATCTACAGAAACACAGATTCAAATAATTCAATCCATTTTAAAAAAACTAACCTTGGAAGCGTTGAAGCATAAATACATCCTTTTGAATACTCTTCTCCCTCGCTCTAACTCTTCTCCACTTACCTCAACCGAAACATCTGTCCCTGGATTTGTCAACCTCAATTCATTACAATATGCTTCTAGCTTCGAATATTCATCTACATAACTCCCATCCAATTCTTGCATTATCATCCTCTTCGCTCTCTTGCACTTATGTATACTCACATGTACATGCCATTCACGCTCAACCTCATTCTTCATCTCACTGACCTTGAATTGAGGCCTATCCTAGATTATGTCCTTGAACAACTCAGCAATCCATTTCATACTTGCTCTTATATTCTTGTAAACCCTCATACACTCATGCTCCCTATTCAAACACTTCAACACAAACCCCGCATTGTCCACATCTCTAGAAGCATACAATCTAAATGGACACCCTACTTCACACCTTACTAAGACCATTTTTTGGTTGCTGCCAACAATTTTCACATTAACCCCATTCTTTATTGCATATCTATCAATTTCCTTTCTTAGCTCAGCCTTGTCCGCGAAAGTCCTGCCTACATAGAACAATTGCCTATTTCCCGGCCCATCAACCTCTTCAGGCCAAATCCTTTCTTCAAGAGGCCAAACAAAGTCATGCCCATCCATTCCTTCCTCTCCGTTAGGATCACTCTCACCAGAATCATTTCCCTCATGTGCACCGTACTCATCCTCCACACTCTCACTAGTATCTGAGCTCCCACCCTCTGCCAAATACTCTTCATCTTCACTGTTTGAATCTTCTTCCTCACCAAAACTCAAATCCCGGGTATCTAATAGGTCTACATCTCCAAACTCACTTTCACTAATATCCTCAAGTCCTGCACCATTATCGACCAATTCCACTGTTCCTTGAACACAACCAAAGCCTTCATCAAGTGGTTCTTTACCTTTTGAACTTTGCCCAATTTCTCGTACACTACTATCATTTTTCGCATACTTTTCCTTAGTTAGTAACACATTTCTTATCGCACTATCAGAAACATCACTAACCTTGTTCAGTAGCCTAGAATACAGTGTTTCAAATGTTTCCTCAGAAGTCCCCTTCATTTTATCGTTACTGCCAGCACCATTTGTCGCCATTAAGCCTGAAACAAGTAAATAAACAAATCACTCAAGGGCTTGAACGACAATTCATTGTTCAACCTTAAAGGGCCATTGATGCTTACCTTGTCGGATTGTCCACTTACTTCGTTCGTACCAATATTCGCTCTTCCCATGTGCTTTGTGGTCCCCCTCTGTCGTTGAACCTCCTTTGTCGCTTTACACCTTCGAATCTTCCAATATCACTCTCTCTCTCTCTCTCTCTCTCTCTCTCAAACCCTAACACTCTTAATCACTGCTTTATCGAACCACCCGATCACTCGAACCCTCACACGCACGAACGAAGCTTCATCACCACTCTCTCGATGAACCCTAATTTCCAGCCTTTTTTGCTTTCGAAATGTCACCAGGGTTTATGTTGTTATGTTTTTTTTGGGTGAAATTATGTTGTTCAGTTTTTTTAAAAACCTGACTTTTAGTTTTTACCTTTCATTTTCTCAAATAAGAAAATGTATTACACACTAGGAACTATTTTTTCTGCCACCTAATTTTTCCCTTCTGCCATGTCAGATTATGTGGTCAAATTTTATCCTACATGGATCTATATACCGGTCAACGTTGGTGGAATTAACGGGGTACCCAAAATTGCTCCTGTTTTTATTCTTCATTACTAAAATCTGTTCAAAAAATACATTTTTCTGCTGAATGCACCTAATGTAATAGTTCGTGCCTAAAATTGCACCTTTACCCATAAATCTTTGATTCGATGGTTTATATTAAATAGTTTTATAAAAATGAATATTATTATAATAATACTTAAATACTTAAAAATCACATAAATAAATTTAATCTGTTAAAATTTGATATGGTTTTCACAATTGTAATAAAAATAGAAAAAGAAAATCTAAATTTATAGTAGTAATCTACAGTTGTGAATTATTTAGAGCAAATTTTGACAAATTAAATTTATTTATGTGATTTTTATATATTATTATAATATCTATAGTAAATAGTTTTATAAAAATGAATATTATTATAATAATATTCATTTTTATAAAACTATTTACTATAGATCATTGGATCTTTGATATCTTTGATCTAATGATGTGAAAGAGAAAGTGGGGGCAATTGACAGTAGAGCCGGTAATATGGGCCAAAACCCGTAGGCCAACACGAAACCCGTAAAAAAATATGGTTATGTGTTTGAAAAAAATAGGGCCCATATTAAAATGAGTATTTTAGGCCCGAACCCGTCAAGCCCGAGCCCGTGACGGGCTAACCCGAACCCATTTTCCTTTTTTCTTTCTTTTTTATTTTAAAACAAAATCAAATTAAACCCTAATAGTCTAATACATTTTCCTTCCTGACTTCCTCACTTACTTTCCTTCATCTTACTCTCACGAGCACGCCGCTGATCTCTCACTCACTGGCCAGTGAATCGACATTTAGTATTGGTGCACGAGTTCTCACAAAATATAGGAGTTCTCTTCTTCCCGATAATGTTCAATCCCTTATTTGTACTCGTAATTGGATGATTGGTTTCCCTACAGAGGAGGATATCGATGGTAGACTATTTATATTTATTCATTTATCACATTGTGTTTTATCATATGTTATACTTATAACTATTGACGTGCCTCTATTTTGTTCCAATAATGGCAGATGTACCAGAGCAATGTGAGAATGCTCAGGCTCAAGATACTCTTGTCGCTTCAGACAATGCTTCAAGTTCAAATCTTATTAACATTGATTGATTGTTGATCATTGATGTTTAGGGATTTGTTGTATTTTGGAATATTTGAAGTTGAACAATATGTTCTATGTTTTACTATCACTTTTGTTATTTGTAATGTGTTAAAAACTTGAATTTGAATTTATAATCTTGTGTTGTATATTTGTATTATAATTATATTATAAAACCTCGGTCCTCGGGGGCTCATTCGAAGAAAGGAAAAAAAAGTGATAAAAAAGGGGCTTAAAATGGGTTTTTTTGGGGCCGGCCCGAAACCCGAACAATATGGTCCGGGCCTAAAAATCAAACCCATATTCAAAACTGGTTTTGTTGAGCTCGGCTCGTTTTTTGACGGGTTTTTTTGGGATCAACCCGAACCCGACGGGCCCGCCCATATTACCAGCTCTAATTGACAGAAGTGGAAAAGGAGAGGATCATATAGTCCATGGAGATGGAATATTTTGTTGCAATTCTTCCTTATATAAAAGAAGAAAATACACTCATATCATCTCTATTTTACATTAATTACAGAAACCCTCCCTCTATTTTGAAAATGTTTATGAATCTCCATTAAAATCAAAACATAAGTTACACAAACATCCCTTCTTTATTTGAGATTCTATTTCCATCAACCTAGACTATTGGTTGACCGCTTGGTTTGATTTCTAAACTTTGTTTGGATCAAAATACCCATTTTAACATAATAATTATTTGAACATTTAACCTTTCGAATATTATTGAAGAAGTATTAACCTTTTTTGGAGTGAAAAAAAAATATGGAACAATTATTTGTGGAAAAAGTTTTATAAAAGAAAAATAATTATATTCTAGCCCATACAATTTTCTGAAAATGGTACACATATATATTTTCAAAATTTCTAATATGTTTGATAAATTTCTTACATTTTATTTAAGTCATACAATTTTATAATTTAAATTTTTTCAATATATTCATAAAAAATATTTGTCATAAATTGCTAAAACATATTTCAGTTACATTTTTATTCATAGTATAGTAAACATAATATAAATTTTTAAGATTATATAATTCATTTCAATTTATAATTAAAAATTCTTCAAAACATTAATTAAAAGAACAAATTGAATCTGTAATTACATTATTTACTTGGACTGAGCTTTGTGAAACCAAAGAAACTTTCATACTCCAATAATTTAAGGATATATTAGAATGAAGGGTAAAATAGTATATTAAATTAAAATTAAAATTGAAAATTATGTTTTTAAAATATTTTCAGAATATTCGTATAAGTGTCAAAGGTTGCACTAAACTTCATGTTTTCAAAATAGAGAGGAGCTTGGTGTACTTTACACTAAAAATAATTTTTTGACCTCTTATGGCACGTTTGTTGGCGTGGACCCTTTACAACAATTTTGTTTTATAAAACTAGATTATGAACTTATGTTTTGCATAGAATTCAAGGTCATTATTTATAAATATAGCTTTATAAATACTGTGCATGAGGATATGTATCCTTTTGACAGTTTGATCACTCTGTAGTGGATTGTTTTGGTGGAGAAGGAAGGTTGCATCATATCATGAGTTTATCCTGCTTTAGCAACCAATGATAAAAGCAAATCTCTATGCTTTCAATTATGGATCTGTGGATGTGAATATAATAAAGTTGAGTTCTTGGAGCATGAAGAAAGCAAATATATATATTAATCGAAACTAAGAAATTTTATCTACATGTCTTAATGAAATGTGTATACTGGGACCCATTAGCAGAGTCTTGCTATCAAATTTTCCTTGCATGAATTTGTTAAAACTAGGAAATTAGAAAAATCAGAGGAGTACCGATGTACTTCACATAATACTAGTAATAATTACCTTTCTTATCAACTCTTCTAAGTCATGTGCAAAGAACTAATCAGTTACTTTGCCCAGTTCAAATATATAACATGGAAATTTTATGGTTTATTCGTACTGATCAAACTTCAACTAAAAGGAAGTTTGTAATCCGGTCCAACAAACTTGAAAGAAAAGGTTATAGGGCATTGGAAAGAATACAGAGAATGTATATTATAAAACTGTCATTGGCCCTATTTTATTGCTTACGATCTTTTTCTTGTTTTTTCTCCGTTCCCTTCCTGCTTATGGCAAAGTGAATTTCATCTATTATTGAAGTATATATAAAATTGTCATTGACCCTATGTTAATATTCTATATTACACAGACATGTTGACAGAATTTGGACTTTTGTAAAATAAGCAGAGTAATGTAAGAAAATGCTCCTATGTAAAATGTCGTATAATACCACCTGAAAAATACAGACAAAGCACACATTTACACTTCTAACTTCTTAGAAGATGGAAATAAAATCCATATCACAGTGAAACCCAACGAAACCCAAAAAACCTCATCATGTACCATTTTTCTGCAGTAAAAACCATGAAATAAGCTTCAGCTATACACTACAGTTATTACCTAGCAGAAGCTAGCAGCACAATAAGAATATGAACTATATGATGTAATAAGATTTAAACAATGTTCTTACTCCTAATAAAAATATTCACGTTTTCCATTGATTAAGAAAAAGAATAAATAAGGGAAATGAGATATGGCGGGATTATAATAGATACAGTTTAGTCATCTTCATATGAGACATTCATGGCAAGTGCTTTTGCAAGGGTTTTGAGTTTAGGGTAACACACCAAAGCCTGCACAATATCATCAAACTGCCTTTATATCATACACTTTTGAACTTCAACGGTTCTTAGTGTAAGATATATGTTTCTTTCCGTTCTAAATTTTATTCTGTAGAATATTTGTCTAGAACTCCAACATAGGCATGAATGCAATTTAGATTTGCTTGAATTCATTAACACTACTAAGGAGCAGAGCAGAAATTTAAATGAACCATAGAAATTGAATAGCTAGATATGTAGAAAACCAAAATACTCCACTTACTGTTATATGAGTAGCTATACATATACATATCCAGAATTGGGCCCATAACAAGTATTATATATCCCGAATGATACGAACCAAGTTCTTTGAAAAGAAATCTGCATGTGACAACAAACTAAAAGACAATCAGAGCATGACAAGAAAAATGGAAAGAATCAAAGCATGTCAATAAAATCACATATATCAAAATGGAACCATTTTATTTCCTTAAACGAAATTAATTTCATTTACTGTCCCTGTAAAATTAAAACCTGAATTCAAAAATACTACGTATATTGATTTGTTAATAACTTCTTGTTTGAGCATTCTTTAATATTTCTCATAATCATCAGAGAAATTGCAGTCAAACGAAAGCCAAAATATTTGGAGAAAAGAATGAGCACATTGAATAATAATAAAGGCTGTGAAAGATGATACATGGTAGTATGACCACATTCTATTCAAACCATCACTATGATTACTCACATTACAGAGTTCAATGGATACAGTCACGAGCAGAACCAAAAACTGACATTAGCAGAAACTATACAATGTCAATTTCTACATGTAATCGTGTTTATATAGATATAGACAACATTTACAAACAGATTAGCCATAGAACTCAACTTCTTTGTAAGAAAACAGAATTTGGAGAGCAGGGGATTTTTCTGATGTTTATTCATTGATTATTTTAATATATAGGCTAGCAGACTCCAAGGGTAGTCCGTAGTCACCCTGAGAATAAAAAATTATTTTCAATCATAGTTGGAGATTCTCCTATCATTAACTATCAAGACTAACATGCTTTACTTCCACTGGTATATGTAAGAGTAAAGATCAATTCATAAATTTGTATAACAAAAAGATGGATGCAATCATGCAATAAAGCTGAGCTAATAATTACTGGAAGAAAAGAAGAAAGAGATACCTGTAAAGATAATCAGAGAAATTGTAATTCTGGGCGGTATTTTTGCTTCAATAAGGATGCTAAGTCATCAACATGTGCATCCTCTTTCTTTTTCTATCTGAGGAAAATACTGGGTACACTCCACATTCTTTGATGGAGACATCAGAACCATGTAGTGCATCAGAGAATTCACATACAACCCTCCCATGATAACTTGCTCTGGCATTTCTTTTTGTAAATTTGTGATACCACATAAAAACATGATCAGAATTGTAGCCCCCCACAGCATATTGGCGCATTAGATCTTCGGGCATAAAGTTGAGGTTATTATAATCAGCGTAATTACAGCAGATGGTCGTTTCCTTTGGGGTGGAAGGAAGAACACAGCTAAACGCCATGCCTATGAGTGATTGTTTATCATCACATGTGACTTCAACAGTCTTTGAAGCCACTTCCAACTGTTTATATTGCATCCAATTTGGTACTCTACTTCCTGAGTAACAAGCACTATAATAACCAATTTCTTTAAAAGCTGAAATCATTGAGCACTGAGTTAATTTCTCAATAAAGTCAAGTGAAGGCTCATCAAGTTTTCCACAATTCTTCAAGTTTAGCCAACAAATATGGTCCAATAGTTGCTGCTGAAATCTTGAGGAGCAGAATATAGTCTCCAGTGATGTACAATCTGTGGCTTCTAACTTTTCAAGGGTGAGAGGAAGTCCAAATATAGACCTTAGATTCCTACAATTATTCAAGAAAAGCTCTCGTAGGTTTGAAACATGACAGAAAAAAGCTGGCAACACCTCCACAACAGATCCATCCAATGATAGATATTCTAATTCTGTCAAGGCACGTATATTCTCAGGAATTTCTGACAATTTGCTACAGTTGTATAAACATAACTTTGTTAAACAAGGCCATGCAGCAAATAGGAGCTCTAGCTCCGTTTTGTGAATCACTTGACAAAAATCTTCAAGTTGAAACCTCTCAAGATTTGTCATGCAACAGAGCTCATTTATTGGAAGACTACTCAATCTTGAACCATTGAGATAAAGCCCTCTAAGTTCCGTAAACTGCCCACTTATTGGCAAGTGCAATATCTCAATATTACTTGTCAGTAAATCTAGTTGCTCTACTTTTTCTAGTGACAAGCAAAATTTCTTGAGGCTACTACAGCCATTAGCTCTTAACTCAGAGAGAGATTTTAAGTGTGCAACACTTTCAAGGGTCTCTAATTTTGAGCAATATGATACATCCAAATTAACAAGCGTATGAGACAAAATAGATGGATGAACACTACGCAGATTTTCACAAAAGTCCAGATATACCGTCTCAAGCTTGCGTGTCATAGAGAAATCAGGAAGCTCCATCAGTTGTTGGGATCCGCTCAGATTTATTATCTCTAAATTTGGAAGATCCTATGAGCATCATGAATTTATAGACATTAAATTAAAGGCTGTTATAATGTAAAGATGATGAATAAAATGCACTTTACACATTTATATCAAGTATACCTGTACTCCATCCCAAAGCTTTTTCATATTGTTGTATTCCATGCGAAGTTCAACAAGGTTCTCTGGACAGAAGCCTGATGGTAGAGACTTTGAAGGATATGCATCCCAACGGAAGTACCTTAAGTCATCAGAAAAAGATTGAAGATTATGAGGAAGCTTTATCTGAGATTCCATGCGCCATCCATAACTGGCATAGAATTTGATTATTCTTAACTTTCCCATTTTGGTGAAGGTGTCAGCCATCAATTGCACCTCTTTAATTTGTGCCACATCCACTACAATACCCTGAATTTTCTCAGTCCCCTGACATGAAAACAAAATCAAACTGACATTAAACCTACTAAAAACTAGTTGAGAGCATGAAATGAAATGCTAATATCTTTCTTACCTTATTATTTTTAAATACATTAAAAATCTCTTTGGAGTCATTCAATCGACTGCGATTTTCAGGATAATTAGGAGATTCCTCACGAACTATTTGCTTGCCCATCTCTTGGATCAAATCATGCATTTTTATAATCCTTTCATCTGAAATTTTTATAAGAGCTTTATTGACAAGATTTTCCATTCCACTTTTTGCTTCAAAATCACAAGCCTCCAGCACACTTGTAACCATATCTTTTTGTTCTCCCACAAAAAAGAATACAATGTCTAAAAAGATTTGCTTGTCAACATAATCTAATCCAACATAACTTTTCTTCAATAATTTTTGAATGTCTTGATTTGGATGTTTTTGGAGTTTCCTGAGTTGACTTTCCCAATATGTGCTACTTCTGGAACAAAAATGGCGACCCAAAACTTCCAAAGCTAAAGGAATGCCTTTAGCATAGGCAACTGTCTTTTTTGATAGCCCTTCATATCCCATTTTGGGATAATTTTGTTTGAAGGCCTTCAGGCTGAAAAGTTTGAGAGATTCTTCAAAGTTCAGTTCCTTCATTTCATGAATATATTCTTCATCAATCCCTGCACTCATAAGAACATGCTTGTCTCTGCTTGTTATAATAACTCTACTACCCCATCCCAAGCAAATGTCTTCTACAACAACTAGATCTTTTAGTTGCATTGGGTTATCCACATCATCAAGCACAATTAAGACTTTTTTTCGTTGCAGCCTTTTAATTGCAGCATTTACATTAAGACTTCTTTGGTTTAATAGCGCAGAAAGAAGTTCTTGACGCAAATGTTTAAAACCTTCAATCTTTTTGGATCTGGCTCTCACATTTTCCAAGAAGCAAGAGCTTTCAAATTTAGATGAAAAATAGTCATATATTTCTTGAGCAAGAGTTGTTTTGCCTATTCCTCCAGTGCCCCAAATTCCGAGAAATCGAACTTGTTTTGGCTCAATATTCATTAATGATCTCACCTTAGAAAAATTTTGATAAATCCCAACAAGGAGTTTAGAGCCTTCAGACTTCCTTGGGTACTTATCTTCCAATTTTTCCATGATATTGTTGACTATTTCAACAATGAGTTCACATTCATTCCTAGCATATAAAAAGAAGAAAGAACAATTAATTAGCCTGCATATGATATAAATAATAAATGTGGAGATACAATTTAACAAACTTTATTACTTTCTTGGAAAAAATGAAGAACCCGTTATAAGACATTATGAAATGATATACTAACTAGGAAAACTTAAAATCTGATGGATAGTGATACTCAGACAAGTTAGAAGTTTTAGTCAAATTGGATCTCCAAATTTGTAGCTTCTCCAAGTTAAGTGTTAGTAATTGTAATAAAGTTGTCAGAAAGGTTAGTTAGGGGTAAGCCATTAGTGTTCGATTGAGTGTTTTAATGATACTAAACTGGAGAAAAAGTTTGTTTTGCAGGATAACTCTAATAAGAAAAGAGTAATAAATTAATGAAAGTTAATTGGATAGAATTTTAAAGGTTTAGAGTTTGATTATCCATTTGGATCAATAGCTGGAAATAGGTATAAAAGATTCTTTAATTAGACTTCGGCTTAAGCATTAATCATAAAGAATTATCCTACTAGAAATTAAGTTGATCTAAAAGGATAAAAAATTATTCAAATAAAAAATAATAATCGAATAGTGAGCTCTTACGTTACTATCTAAGAAAGATTATTTGAATAGTTAAGATCAGAGTATAGCGAGTCATACATTATTTGGTTAGTTAGAGGTAACTGCATAATCAAATCATTGAATATAAGCCTCTTTGGATATTGAACCAAATCTCAGGAAAAGACTAGATCTTTGGGAAGAGTGTCATAAGCTTATTAATATATCAAAATATCAAAGACATTATTTGCAAACTCACAAAAAGAGTTAAAATTACTTGAAGACCTCAAGTAAACTCTGCATCATAAGCATTAAATGACCTCACCTATCAAAAGAGCCTACGGGAAAGTCCCAACGAAAAGTTATTAATGGGAAGAAGGTTTGTGTCTAACAAATAAAACCTTATCTCTAAGAGGGAGGATATAGGGGTGTTCATCTGATCCGTTGGCCCGCCGCCACAACCCGATAAAAGAATGCCCAACCCAGAAAAAATGGCCCAAAGAAAAAATGAGCCTTTATGGCAGGGCCACTGGATGGGAAGGGTCAGGCATTGGGCATAGTATGCAACCCTACCCATTTGGCCCTGCCTATAAAATATATATAATTCTATTTAAAAATAATATATAGCTCGAAATGGCATAGGCTTTTCATAGACAGTGCTAGGTAGCGGGCTGCATTTAATCGTTGGATTAGGCGCTGGGCAAGGATCATGCTGTGCCCAACCCTGCCCATGAACACCCATTATCATTCATTGCAAGAAGAGATTACTCAAGCACGAACAAAGCATTCAATATATTCTCTCGAACCAACATCCTATACTTAAGAGTTTATCAAAATAGTCTATAATAGAATTTATTTTTTCAAGCATTCTGTTATGTAATAATAATAATAATAATAATAATAATAGAAGAGTTAGTTAGTTAGTTAGGCTAATATAGCCGTTAGAGATGTTAAGCAGTAAATTGGAGCTATAGGCTATAAATAGAGATGCCTAATTGTATTTTCAGGTGTGATGTATTGTGTTGTGTTTAGCCTAATGAGTTGAATCATGTTCTCTCTCTCGTCTCTGTTTCTCTAGTCTTCTTTTCTGTTCCTCTCCTCTGTATCTCTTGCTTCTCTCAATCTCTATCCTATTTCCTCTCTTTCCCTCATTCTCTTCATACAGAATTATGATTCTGTAACAGTGGTATCAGAGCCCTTCTTTCCTTGGCCCTTCCACTGCAATTTCATATAAAAAAAAAATCAAGAAACATGGAAGAATGCCTTAGTCGTATGAAGCAGAGGCTAGACTCAATGGCTAGGTTGCCAGAATTGTTTCTTGATACGTCCCCAAAACTGCAAAAACTAAAGCAGCGATGGGATTTAATGAGCCTTCGGCAGGAAGGGTCTGTAGCAGAATTTAACCATGTGTTTGATTCCCTCTCCACCAATCTAGATATTCCAGAAGATTATCTTGTAGATGCATATGTTTCTGGGTTGAAACAAGAAATCCAAGAATCTATCCGACTCTTTAAACCAAGAACTATGAGTGAAGCCCGGTCGATGGCAAGAGCGGAAGAAATATACTTGAAGTGGCGAGCCGAAAAAACAAGAAAAGCCCTGGAAAATGAAGAACTGAAGAAAATCGAGACCCAAGAACATTTGGCCAATGCAGAAGTTTCTCTCGAAGACCATGAAATTTTTGAACCTACTGTCCTCACACAAGAAACCAGAATTATCACAAGAACATCTGGTTTGAGTCTTCTTGAACATTCCCAGAATGTGCCGAGTGCTACATACGAAGGAAGAGATGCGAAAATATTAGATGTACAGGGGCAGACGTTCTCACATGCGACCCAGAAAATCAAGGATGTAGAGAAGAGTGCAAATGAAGTTGGAATTGCTTCTGGTTTTCGAACCCCAGACACAAGGAAAGGTGGTGTTTCCCCAACTTCGTACTCGGTTTCTTCACCTTCAGCATGCAGAGTTTCTGTACTAACCAGGAACATTGAGGAAATGCCATTTAGTGGTTTTCCCTCTGATTTTCGCAACTTAGAAAAGTGGGACAATGAGAAAATCTCTTCTTGCATAAATGGGTCTTTAATTTTTGACTTTTCTGGTAGTCTACAGGCTAATTTCTACCATACGGACAGGTGTGAAGCTTTGAAAGAGACATCACATGATAGTGGGTCCCAGTTGATACTGTGCAAAGGCATTTTCTTTCTGATTTACTCTCTTTCCAGCACTGTTCTACCTGCTGCAAATACAGAGTCACAGCTGGCTTGCATTTTCTCCAAATGCCAGAACTATTTTGAATATCCATTTGGTTTAATGATATCTGATGGGCATATGGATTTTATCTTTCTTGAATTGGGTCCAAAATTGTTGCAATCACAGATTATTCCTAATGGGCTTTCAAGAGCATATTCCAATTGGGTTTTTGTTCATATTTCTGCTACAAGAAGCGTGGTTCACAGTTGGTTTAAGGGAAGGTTAATAAAAATGCTTCAAGGTTCTGGGGTGTCCCAAGGTTCTGTGTTCATTGATCCAATGCTCTTTGGGTTACAACTCCCATTTGTTTCAGCATCCAACAGTGATATTAGACTTGCTAGCAGCAGATTTTGGACTTAATACCTTAGTTTCCAGTGTAATTTTTGGAGTTGTACTTGTGTGATTGGTTCATCCTTGAGGGCAAGGATGTTTTGGGGAGGGGGTATTGTTATGTAATAATAATAATAATAATAATAATAATAGAAGAGTTAGTTAGTTAGTTAGGCTAATATAGCCGTTAGAGATGTTAAGCAGTAAATTGGAGCTATAGGCTATAAATAGAGATGCCTAATTGTATTTTCAGGTGTGATGTATTGTGTTGTGTTTAGCCTAATGAGTTGAATCATGTTCTCTCTCTCGTCTCTGTTTCTCTAGTCTTCTTTTCTGTTCCTCTCCTCTGTATCTCTTGCTTCTCTCAATCTCTATCCTATTTCCTCTCTTTCCCTCATTCTCTTCATACAGAATTATGATTCTGTAACACATTCATCCTGAATTGTTTGAGATAATGAGATCTTGAGTATTTACTGTAAATTTACTAGAGTAAGGGGAAGCTTGTGAAATTTGTGATTGGTAATACTGCGGCACCAAGAGCCAAATAAATCTTGGCATTATAGTGGAAATAGCGTAGATGTTTTGGGAACTATTGGATATAGTTTAGGTGTTGACCGAACCAATATAAATCTTCTGTGTGATCTCTCATATATCTCTGAATGCTTACCTTGATATTCCTCTAACTTAACTTGCATTTCAATGATATCCTTAAGTTTGATAATTTATTTTGATTTCTATATCACCCAATTCACCCAATTATCCCCCCTCCCTCTCTCCTCTATTTCTCTGTCTTTCTTTTCCTTCTTCCTTCTAACTCTCTTGGCTTCTCTTATCTGTTTCTTCTACGTTTCCATTCTAGTTCTATAATCCCCTTTTTTTTCCTCACATCTTTCCTATTTCTCCTCTAACCTCTACAACCTCACTGTATGAATTACAATTGTTTATTGCACACGACGTGATAAAGCTAAAAGATATAAACTATAAAATGATATATATCAAACAAAAGATGCAACTTACTTGAAATTTGATGAATGGTGGCCAGATAAGTTTGCAATTTGATTCAAGACCGATCTCCACATTAGTAATTTATTTGTGTTATCCTTGAATTTCTCTTCATGTTTGGCAAATGCAACTGCATAAGGACCTTTTTGATGCCTGACATCTGATCGATCTATATCATAGAAAACTGGTATTACAATTTGTTGGTTGATTTGCTTGCATTCCATGATTTTGACGAGTTCTTCCAAACACCACCTTGAAGAAGCATATTCTTTTGAGAATATCACCAATGAAATCATTGATGCTTCTATTGCTTTCATAAGTGCTGGTGATATCTCTTCTCCTGTCTCCAGCCTATCATCCACATACACATCAATATGGTTTTTGCACAATTCCCTTTGCAGATGGCTAAGAATCCCACGTCTAGTGTCTAAACCTCTAAAGCTTATAAACACATCATATTTTTCCTGCCGTACTTGGGAAGAGGAAGAAGCTGAAGCAGCCATTTTCTGAGCAGAAACAAGATAAAAAGCGTTTTAATTGGCATTTCAGTAGGAAAAGGCCTTATTTATGAAGAGTGCAAACATAAACAGTATATATAGTGTTAATACAATACACAAAAGGAGCGAGGAAGAAGGTCATCATATATATACCTTAATAAATCTTATTAGTGGCTATCGATCAAACCTTTTCTGAATGCAAATTAAACTAAGAGAACAAGTGATGTTGTGATATGTGTCGAAAACACAGCAATCAATTCTATGAGCGAAGAAAGTTTCAGGTGGGTGACTTCGTTAGAAAAGTATGCTTGGCTTATTTCAAACGGCAATCTCTATTGATGCAAACTTCCCAAACAAGTTTAGTTAGTTGATTTAATTAGTCAACTTACATTTAAAAAGCAAGATGGAAAGAGAGACATAATACATACACGTGCTTAATGATGGGTTTAGTCCTATACAAGACCTCTATTAATTATTCTCAATTCTTTTCTAAAATATTACTATTAATACTCCTCGTTAATAAACAAACAAGAAAAAGAGTGAGGATATAGGTTGATAGTTATAGTGTTTTGGTAATTTTGACGTCATTTTAACTAATTTAACTAACATTTTAAATCAAATCAAATTAAATAAATATGTCTTATATTTACCATCTACTCCCTCGATCTGGTCGTCCTTATTTATTATAAAGCACCAACTAAAAATTCTCACATACCAATAAATAAATGCATTAAATTTGTCCTAAAATTGAAGTAATTTCCAATTGTACCCCCACTAGATACACTAATTTCCAAAGGTATTAACTATTACTCTCTCCTACTACCACTACTACAAAAAAGGGCTTTTAGACCTCATAAAAAGTGCTTTTTAGACCTCATCTATATAGGGTCTTGTTTCAGGGGGTTTAAAAAGTCCACTACTAAAAAACGATAATTTAGACCTAATATATGACTGTGAGGTCTAAAAGCCTGACATTTTAGACCTTATAATGCTCATGTTAGGTTTAAAATTTTATACATTTTAGAGTTCATATATTCATTTAAGGTCTAGAATAACACCTTTTAGACCTTATAAATCTTTTGTAAGGTCTAAAAGTTTACACTTTCTATACCTCATATTTTTTTATAGGGTCTAAATATAATACATTTTTTTTTTCATTTTTTTTCCTGCAATAAAATCAAACCGCCAAAATATTAAGGTATTCAATATATAGCTTCAATCTATAAATTTAATTCATATCATTCAAAAGTATCCAATAACAACGTGAAGGCTTCAAATAAAATTAAATATAAAAGCAACAATCTTCCAATTCAAGTGCACCCAAATTTAATTATAAACTATTCATCGTACAAAGTTTCTAAAATGTACCTCTATAAGTCAAAACACGACAAATGAAAATGAAATAAAAAAACGCACTATCTCTTAACAATAATACAATATACACAAGAGCGTAGACAAACTCATGAATGTTGTAAAAGCTCAACAATAAATTTCAGCACAATGTTCCCACATATAATCAATATTTTCTTCAGGAAAATGATCAACAAGATCAAACATCTAAAATATCATAAAACCAAAAAAAAATATTAATGTAAAGCTCATAAAAATAAAAATAGTACAAAACTTTTTATAAATACCATTATCTTTTCAGTCAATTCTTGTGCCTAAGGTGATAATATTGCATATGTGTCTTAGCACATAAAAGCCATATAAGTTGGAATCCCGTGGTTGCTTATTACTCTACATAAGCTGCAATCACTCTTATCTACGAGAGTATGAAACATCATTAGTTAAAGCTGCAATCAGTCTTATATTTCACTGTTAACAACTTCAGTTAAAGCTGAATCAATGATGCAATTTATCCAAATAAAGCATGTCTTTAATAACTTGATGTAATTCATCCAAATATTACATTTGTTTAATATTTTGACACAATTTTCCAGCCTAATTGCCTACTTTAATTGGATCAAGAGTTTTTCTCTTTTTGAAAAAAAAAATGAATCAGAAACTACTTCCTCTAAATCAGTGAATTGAAAATCTTGGCACATAATATCTGGGGTGAACTTTAATGTATCAGCATCACCAGAAAAGTAATGGATACACATGGATTAATGTGGACTTGTGAATGTGTGCGGGGGTTGCGATGAGATAATGAGGTGAAGTGTGAACGAATAGAAATGCATGGAAAAAAGAAACAAAACTCGAATATTATCCTCAGGGTTACAAATCATGGACAGTATGGTATGATGAGGAGCACAAGAATAATAAATCAATGATGCATAAGTTGCAGAATTTTTAATAGAATAACTCACATCAGCTGTTGAACCATGACGTATAAAGGTCAATACATCTTCAAACTCATAATTACAACAAATCTACTAGCCTTATGACCTACAAGGAAAAAGCCCCCATCTACTTCTAGAAATCAAACTTCTACAATTTTTTTAAATCTTAATGTTCCGGGAAACATGCAGATTCCACTCTTTGAACCTATTTAAAGAAACTCCTGAAGTTTCATGTAAAAAAAAAACACAGAAGAAATGGAAGTAAAGGGAGTGGGCTCTTATTAATTAAGAGGAAAACAAGGGAACATCTGTATGTTGGAAGGTATTTATAACAAAATATCAGTGAGTGAGAGTATGAGAAGAGAGAATATATATGGGGAAAATGTAGTCAGTGAGCACTGAATTACATGAGCCTCTTATTCATATTTCATAATGAGGATGCCAAAAACAAATTAATGACAAATAATTGCAAAAATTAATCTCCCAAGTTATTTACAATCAATCACAACCGATTTTAGTCATTTAAAACCAAATCCTAATACAAGCATATCATAATGATAAAATCAGGATCAGGATCATAATGAAATACTAAGTCAGCAGTCCCTTCTAATTCCCATACAATCATCTAGTTAAACTGATTAAATATGCAATTATTAAACAGCGTAACTTTTTAAAATGATTCAGTTCAAGTCACAGGTAGATGATTAAGCTTTCAAAGCAATGTAGTATTTGAGAAATCGGTTAAAATGCACCTGAACAGGAGGGAAAATAACATAAAATTTCCTTAAAAGAGAAAACTTACTGAGTTTTTATTCATGCAAGTGCTTCCTGCTCACGCTGCCGAATCATGAGCAATGGATCAGAATGAAGCTTCCTCCAAGCATCATTGTCTGAGTGAGGCTTGTCCTCAAATAAAGCTCCAGGAGTAGTTTGCTGCTGCTACAAACAAAACCATCGAAGTAAAAAATATCAAAAGTGGTACAAGCCGAAGAAGAAGGCGCATCACTGGCATCGGACTTGGGGATAGCTTCGAGGGCCTTAAATCCTTCAGAATTCCCAGTCCTCCCTACGCATAAACCAGAATCGTATAGAAATTCCAACCTCTCCTGCTTACCGCAATAAAATCGGTAAAATAGTTCCTTGAATAGAAAAGAAAATTCCTTCATGCATAAAGGATTCAATCATAAAGGAAAGAGAGGACGTTGGAGGGAAGGAGGTTAGTGCAGATCCCAATCCAACGAAGTAACGGCGGTGGTGCAGGATTCGATGGCTAATGAGACGAAGAAGAGATACGACAGTTTCTCTTTTCGATCAAAGGCTTTGTTTTTAGGGTTAAGGCGTTGAAATATGCTTCAGAAAAAATATAATAACTTTAATTTACTTGTTAGAGCTATTTTTAAAAAATACTTCAGGTGTAAATTATTTTCACTTAAATTTTTAAAAATGCCACGGGTGAGTACTTATCAAACCTTATCTCTAAAAATTAGGTCTAAATAATTTATACAAGACTTTGGACCCGCGTGCTGCGCAATGAGTTATAGTTAAGCGTTCCATACTAACGATGATTTAAGCTGAACGATATCTTCATAAGGGATGCGCAATCGGTAGGAGTTGTAATAAAATGAAAATTATGCATATGCACAATCCGAACACCTAAAAAAATTATGTGAATGCAATTCAGATTGCTAAAAAATTTGAACCGTGAAGGAAAAAGAAATTTCTTTCAATTGTAAAATAAATGAGGTCAATTGGTGTATACATTTTGGAAAACCTCTCTGTATACTACGTTACTGGTCTTGCTTATACTTCTACTTTTGTCGTCCAAGATTAGTATTTTCAAGCCTTTTACACTCTTCACACGTGACAAAGCGACATATAGCTGACCATGTGAGAATACAGGGCTCGGTAGGTATAAACCAATAGTCGACATTGATTGTCCTTGACTTTTGTTTATTGTCATTGCAAAAGAAATGATAACTGGGAATTGCCTTCTTGTCATGTTGAATGGTAACTTAGACTATGATGAATTCATGTCCATGCGATGTATAAGAACTTCTTGTCCAATGCTGCTCCCGTTGAGAGCAATTGCTTTAATGAAATTCTTGCCAAGATGCGTAACCCTCAACCTGGTGCCATTACAAAGACCTGCGGCTTGGTCAATGTTTCTTATCAGTATAATCGGAACTCCGACCTTCAGCTTCAATATGTGATGGGGCATTCCAGAACAATTGATTGAATTTAGAAACTCAATATTGTACAAATCTTCGAACCTATCGTTCACATTGTCCGTGTGGCTAATTGCATCTGAGCTGAGATATTCAACCACATCACCTGGGAGTGAGGAAAGAATGTAGTCATTCATACTATCGACCACCTCATTTGCAGGAGCAAGAATTGCGTGGTTTGTTAAATAGTTTTCCTCAAATAAGTGATCTGATAAATATGGAAATGTAGCTTCAATTATTGATTTAATAGGATCACCCCCATCTGACAACAATAATTCATCTGGCATGTGAATTTCTGTAGTTCCATCATGTGGTAGTCCAATCTCCCTATCTCCAACCTTCAATAACTATTCGGATAATGACCTGATTATTGCATGTTTCTCTGGATCGTCTGAGGATTGTAGTCTGATGGATTTGAATTTTAAACTTTGAAACAGAAAGATTTTTTGATTCTTTTATTGATTATCATAGAAGATTGATTTTTAATTAAATTTAAATCAAGCCATTAAGATTAAATTTCAATTTTTTTATTCTTTTATTGATTATCATAGAAGATTAAATTTCTTTTCATAATTGAATTATTTTTATGCTGACTTGGACCAATGATAGAGAGTTCATGAGATTTAAAGAAGTATATTTTTTTATGCTGACTTGGACCAATGATAGAGAGTTCATGAGATTTAGATAAGTATATTGATGATTTATTTACAAAAGTGGCACCACAACTTAATTTATAAAACTTATAAATTAATATATAATTTAATTACATGTAATATATGTTAAAATTCAATGTTATATTTCAATTTCATAATCTAAAAAAAATAGTCAACTAGATCTTAGAACCTGTTTGGATTAGATTTTAGAGAATTTTTTTTGGAAAACAAAAGGTGGTAAAAATTTTTTTTTTTCAGTTTTAAAAAGAAACGCCGGAAAAAGCTTAAAAATGGATTTTGATAAAAATAGACTGTTTGGATGATTGTTATGAGAATGACTTTTTTTATGTACTCCCTCCATCCCTATTTATAAGAGCAAAAAATTTGAATGGTTTTGTCCATTTTTATAAGAACCTGACTAAATTTATCAAAGTATTTAATGAGTTGTTTCCCACTTTGTCCATCACTATTATCTCTATTTACATTTTCTTTCATACTCATTTGTAACACTATTATCATATTTCTCTATCTTATATATTCAATCATAAATAAGGGTAAACTTGAGAAAATAAAATTATTTTAGACACATTTATCTCACTCAACCACTCTATTAATCTATGTAATTTTACCTCATTAACTCTTATAATAAGGGATGAAAGGAGTGTAAATTACTAAAAATGACATAAGTTTAATGTGTTGGGAAAGAGATACGATAAAGACATTTTCAGTAAACCAATATGACATGTCTAATGGCATATTTCTACCTCGTATTTTACATGAAAGTGGGAAAAGTAACTTTTTCCCAAACCTAAGTTTTAAATCCAAAACCATAGTTTAAAGAAAAAAGTGTTTTTTTAGGTTTTGTCTCATGTTTTAGATGTTCTTTCTTCAAACATAGGTTTGAATCCCAAACCTAAGTTTTAAAAAGTTACACCAAACATGCTCTTATAATTAGGATATAAAGAAATAATAATAGTCTAGGGCTCGATAAATCCTCCGATTAAAAGAGATAGGTCCAATATAAAAAAAAATGAAATGGGTTGAAAGTGTAGGTAAAAGATGGAAGTAGATGAGATTTCAATCTAAAATCCAGATTTAAGGTTCCAGAGAGAAATTGAAGACAAAGCGGAATAGTCAAACCTGTGTTCTTTTCTCAGCCACAGGCCAACATTGCTCCCTGTGATCCTCTCTCCTCTCTTAGCTCTCAATTTCTGAGCCCATCCAAATGGATCCCACTGACCGTCTCCCCGGAAAAAAGAGATGAAGAACAAATGAGTTTCTAGGAAACCTCAGTTATCAATGACTTGTTGACTTGCTTGTTTTCATATAATTTGAGACAAAATGTTATCCAAAATTTACCTTTTTATCTTTCATTTTATAACATTTCATTATTTAGTTGCATTTGAAATGCTCCATTCTTTCTTTTTTTTTTTTTTTGGTAAGAAATGCTCAATTCTTTCTTAAGCGTACATAAGGCTCGTTTGATAAGGGAAGCTTATTCTTAAAAACAAAACTCATTTCTAAATTTCTTTTTTAAAATTATCCCAGTTGATACTTTCTAATAATTACTTGTTATTTTTGTTTCATTGACATCAGTCTCTAGCCTTATAGAGATAGGTCCAAGATAGAAAAAATGAAATGGGTTGAAAGTATAGGTAAAAGATCGAAGTGGATGAGATTTCAATCTAAAATCCAGATTTGAGGTTCCATAGAGGAATTGAAGAGAAGGCGGAATAGTCAAACCTGTGTTCTCCTTAGCCACATGCCCACATCGGCCCCTTTGATCCTTTCTTCTGCACTCTCTCCTCTCTCCTCTCTCCTCTCTCCTCTCTCCTCTCTTAGCTCTCAATTTCTGAGCCCACCCAAATGGACCCCACTGACCTTCTCCTCGTAAAGAAGAGATAAAGAACAATTGGTTTCTGGGGAACCTCTTCGTTATCACTTATCATGAATACATAAATAATAAGTCATTGACTTGTTGCCTTGCTTGGTTTTATCTTCTTGACTAATTAACCAGAGCGTGTAATGGGGCTTGCCTCTTTCATTTGATTCTTCACCTCACATTTAACACACGACTGCCTCTCTTCTGATATACTGAGTTACTATATATAAGATTTAATTGAATTTTTTAAAAAATTCTTAAAAAAAATTTAAAAAACTATTTATAAATGATTTGCCTGTATTTTTCAATAAACTAGTTAATTTAACCTATAAACTAACATATAATCTAATAATGCACAAAATATATTATGAATATGTGGCTTAATTAGCTTCATTAATTTTTCCATAAAAATCGACTAGGTCTTATATTAAAGAATGTAGGAATAAAATTTTAGCACATCAAATTTACTCACATTTTAATTTTATCCCTTAAATTTCAAACAAGAAGTTATTGAAGTCATTATTTTATTATGATTGTTTTAAAAATGCATATTAATAAAGTCATTACTTTGGAACGCAAATATTTTGGGAGAATTTTATTAAAGGACCTCTATAACAATTTAACTTAAAAGAATTCCCAAAAGATTCTGAAATTTCATTTGAGTCTTTTAGGGGCAAAATGAAAACAAATTAGGAAGACATAAGACTATTGTTCACCCGCAAGAGTATGGATCACAAGTAGTATAAAATTATCATTTCCCGGAGATTTGTTTTAAAATATCAATCAAACAGCGTGCTAATGAATTCAATTAAGTTGAATTAATCAAATTTTTATAGAAAACAGGTTTGAAAACTATTTTAAGATAAAAATAAAGAAATGCAAGAAAAGTTTTACTTTGTCGATGAATTATAGCCCAAGATTAATCCTCACATTTGTATTTGCCTAAGGTTCTAAAGCATTTGAAGTGCTCTTTAGAGTCAAAATCAAATTTATAATCTTATTAAATTGCACATTATCTTGTTACAATTAATGGGAGTTAATCCTTAAGAGCCGACTTTAATCTGACAATACTAGGTTGATAGATATATTTTTATTCTACCAAAAAAAGCCATCAATTAGTTAATTTAAACTTCAAGTCTAATATAATTTACCCAAGTTCTACACCTAAATTATCTATTTTAAGTGTAATTGAAATGAATGGATCACTCTACAAGGTGGTCAGTCAAATAGAGGCATTAAGAATAAAGTAGATCAATACAAATAGTCACTAGTTACTAAATGAAAAAGAAAAAAATTAGGTTTCAATCCATACAAGGTTCAAATCAATCATAGAACAAACTCTTTAACTACTCATGAATGGACTAAAACGATAAATATAAAGAAATCCCATGTCACATTCAAAGAAGTAGTAAAGAAATTAAAGAAAACTAGAAAAGTTTACTACCGGAGGACAAGAATCTCTTCCAATTTCCCTTATCAAGCTCCAATTTCGCGAACCCTGGTTTTGTTCTTGCTTGCACAGACATTTCTATTTGCTTCTAGGATTTCTTAGGTGAAAAAGGGGCTGAGAGTCTGTAAAATTTCATGCCCTAGGTGTTTAAAAAGGCTAAAAAATGATGCTGAGTTTTTTGCGTAGTGCCATGGCACCAAAAATAATTTTGTGTTGTTTTCCACAAGTGAGCTCCAAATTTCTCCACCCTTTCCTTTAATTTTCTTTTCCTTCCTTGCTTAGAATATCTATATTTACTTATAAAATACATGCATAAATGTGAGGAAAACTTGTCAATTAAAATTTCTAATAAATTATCATATTTTTCTTAAAAAATAATGAAATTAAGGTCATATGACATATTTGCACAATTTTTTCTCAAAAGCTCTTAAAATACCATTAATCTGCATTGATGACACCCGCAAGATATTCTAAATATGCTCTAAGAAAAAACTAAAAAGAAGGCACCACCTAACACATTCATCTTCAATCCTCTCTCTCTCTCTCTCTCTCTCTCTCTCTCTCTCATCTGAAGATAAAAGGAGTCAGAAGCTAATAAGAGAGACGATTATCAAATGAGGCGGAGGAAGCCACAAAGAATTAACAAAGAAGAAGAGTAAATCATCAAAAAAGCATGTGGGACTTCATTATTCCCTTCTTCTTTCCCCTTTTCTTTTGGATTTTGCGTATTAAAACTAACTATGGAAGAGAATGAGAGCAAACGCAATTGTTGGATATGATTAGTTTTGATGATGTCAAATATAGATTTAAAAATAGTAAGCAAAAAGTTTGTATGAAGTGTTTATCTTCTACTTTGACTATATATATTATTTTATGTTGCTATCTTATATAGATTGGTCAAAGATTGAAGATATTGTGTTTATTTATGGAAAATTATTAGTTTTAATGTAGACTTAAATCTAATAAGAAAAAGCTTGCATAAAGTATTCATCTTCTAACCATTATTTCATGTGAATATCTTGTATAAAGTAGTCAAAGAAAGAATAAGGCTATTATGCTTGTTTGTGAAGAATGATATGATTAAATAAGATTAGAGATTGAACGAGAAAATCATGAATCATGTTATTAGACTTGATATTAGAAGTTTCTATGATCAATTGGAAGTTAAAAGAAGCTCAAATGGAGTCCAAATCATCAAACCATGAGTTCCCACGCATAATCGATCATTCCCATGCATAATCGATCACAACAAGGTGTTTGTAATCGATCAGAGCACCCCAATCGATCATAAAACATGTTTTGCAGTCGCCTGATTGATTCGGAAGAATTCCCAATCGATCACAGGGGTCTAATCGATCAGAAAATGCATGTAATCGATCAGACACGAATTCTGGTTTTTCGTTCAGTCTGACCTATGTCTAGTATGTTGATCATATCTCATAGAATATAACTCCGATTTAGATGAACCTTTTTTTGTATGAAACTAGACTCCCAAGAAGATTCATGGACACAAATTTCACCCTCATATGATTTATATCCAAGGAGCTATGAATTTTACAATCTGCCCAATATTTCCACATCATGCATCAGACAGGCAGTCATGTTTTGGATTATAAATTTCAAAATACAAATACGATTGAAATGAAACTTGTTTCATATGAAACTAGACTTAATACCTGTTTTATGAACACAAGTTTCACTTTAAAAGCTTTTAAAATAAGGGAGATATGAATTTTCAAAGTTTGCCCAGTGAACTGTCATTTTGCATAAACCTGACAGTCACGATTTTTATCATAACTTTTGAATTTCAAAGAGTTTGGAAATGATTCTTTCTTCATTAAAAACTAGATTGAATTATATTTCCATGGATATATTATATGCTAGATTTGGAGTTAAATTGAGAGAGTTATGATTTTTCAAAGTTTATCCTTAAAACTGAACAATACTCAATCGATCAGGCCTCCCCTGTGATCGATCAGGCAAGGCTCTAATCTATGTCTAATCTAAGCAATCTAATCATTCAGACAGGCTTAATCGATCAGAAGAAAATGTGTGATCGATCAGATCAAGGCTATAATCTGAATGTAATCTAAGTGCAATCGATTGGATAAGTCTAATCGATCAGGGACTCCCTGTGATCGATCAGACGAGATACTTTCTAACTGTATGTTCAATGATGCAGGTCCTAATCGATGTGTAATCTATACATGATCGATCAGACACCAGACCCTGTGATCGATCAGAGGCTGTAATCTATGTGGCGATAGGATTTAATTCAAACTGAATTGTCAGCCTATTTTAAGCTTTCAAGTATAGAAGTTGTTAAGGCCTATTTTGGGAGAAGTTTACATTACCTCTCTAATAACTCAGGAATTAAGCCGTTTGAAACAACAAAAGGTTTCTGCAATTAATAAGGAGAGAAGAATAGAAGCAAACTAAATACAGGGAGTTAAGGCTATACAAGAATACCATCAGTACAACACTCCATCAGACTTATCATCTCTCATCTTAAACAGACCAACGACTATATTTTCTCCAACGGGCAAAATTCCAGAAACGACTATAAAAGCATTTTGTGGCCAAGTTCAAAGAGAGAGACAGAGATGGCTATACTTGAACATATTCATTCTTAGCATTCTGAGCTCTTAGATCAATCAGATCTTATATACTTCAGTGTGTAACATTATCAGTTCATTGAGTGACCAAGAAATAATCTGTATTCTATATAAAGTGAGATATCTCTTAAGATAATGGGATCTTAAGAGAGGGTGTAATCTTACAAGTTGTAAGGGAGAGCGGTTCTCAAGTACCCAGTTTAAACTTGGGGAAGAAAAGGCTTCACAAGTGCCCCGCTAAACTTGTGGAATTGTAAAGACTTCTCTTGTGCAATTCAAACAAGAGGGTAGTGGATTTGAAATCTCAGGTGGAGCCTGGGGACTGGATGTAAGTCAAAGGAATAGACCGAACCAGGATAAATCTTTGTTTGCATTCTCTCTTCCCATAACTCTCATCATATTTCCAGCATAACAGATTTACACATTTTATTATGCTTTTCATGTTTCAATGTGCTATCCTTATTTAGTGAAGAAGATTTTCAAGAGCACTACTTAACACTTCAACTGTGATTTTAACAAGGAAAGAATTTCTCAGATTTTATTCTGTCACCTAATTCACCCCCCTCTTGGGTGACAGCCAGTGTTAACAGCAATGTCATCGCTTAGCCTCTGGAATCAACAGTTGTTGGGTTGAGATTTTGGGAAGCCACGGCGGCTTCCATGGTAGTTTTGGGTTATGAGTTTTTTTTTGGGTTTGCTCTCTGTTTACAACTGAATAGAATTGTTGAATATTTATATAAATGGATTTATGATTTTGTATATGAATGTTTTTTGTATAAACAAGTGGGTAAACTAGCACGAACAAGTTGGTAAATGTGCATAAGCAATTGAGTAAACTAGTACAAACAAGTGGGTATAATTTCATGAACAAGTGGGTAAACTAGTATGAACAAGTGGGTATAATTTCACACTAGTTTTCCCACTTGTTTTTGATAGTTTAATCACTTGTTCACGCTTGTTTACCCATTGTTCAATCAAGTTTACCCACTTATTCATGCTATTATACCCATTTGTTCATAAAATTATACCCATATGATCGTCCTAGTTTACCCTCTTGTTCAAACAAGTTTTCCCAATTATTCACACAATTTTACCAACTTCTTCATGCTACTTTACCCTTTTGTTCATGAAATTATACCCACTTGTTCATGCTAGTTTACTCACTTATTCAGACTTGGTGATGCTAGATGTCTCAAATATTTGTAGGAAAGAGCAAGGACCAAGCATCAAGCCTCATCTTAGTTCATCGCTCTTCACAGAAAATATGTATTGCAAAGGAGCAAGCTATAGTTGAGAGCAGCATTCTGACACCATTCTTCAGTCAGCCTCTCATTCCCATAAGCTCCATTGTTGCAATTGTATGTTCTAAGGAAAACTGTTGATGAGAAGTTAAAATGGAAAAAAAAAATCAATAACATCAATGTAAATAAAAAATAAATTCATAGGAAGTTGAACTATTCATTAGTATGGCTTGTATTAGATTTTTATTCCTATATTGGAGTTTTATTTGGCAATATTTTCAATGTTACTTGTTCATTTTGTTAGACTTTGCGCTGAATAAGTGATACTAGCAATTTACATTGTGTTTAGTTCAACATAGGGAAGTGAAGGAATTTTAATAGAAAGAAGACAATGTGAGGGATTGTTTGTCCAGAAGTTAAGTAGGTACTACTAAAATAAAATTTTGAAAACCATACTTAGCTTTCACATTGGTTTCATCACCATTTAGTCATTAAGGATACAAAGTAGCCCTTTTTCTGTAGCTTTTGGATATGAAATATGACAAAACCAATGTTTATTAGCAACAAGGCTTTGGCAAAAAAAAAAAAAAAAATAGCAACAAGGCTATATATGCCGCACATCGTACTTTTTAGAAACAGAGACTTCATTGAGTTATCATTGCAATAGGATGAACGCGTTCTTGTGCTCTAAGATACAAGAAATTGACTAGTGATGCTTGATGTCCCCAGTATTTGTAGGAAAGAGCAAGCTAAGGAACAAGCATCAAGCCTCATTTCAGTTCATTTCTCTTCACAGCAAATATGTATGGAAAAGAAATTTTTTGGGTTGAAAGCAGCATTTCTGACATCATTTTTAGTCAACCTCTCATTCTCATAAGCTCCATTATTGCAGTTGTAAGTGCTAAGAAAACCTGCTGATTACATGTGCAATGTACGGAATGACATATATATGTAGATATGAAATTCATTTGAGATTTTAAAGATAAAAATTAAGTAAAAAGAAGACAAATGAAAAATTTTAATTTTAAATGAGTAAATCTAATTTAGAAAAGCTGATTGTCAGAATGTAGTAGAAACGATTTTAGGAGGATAGGAGGAGGATCATTCAGAGAGGTTTTTTTTTGAAAATGTTCAACAACTATCAGAAAGAAAGTGAGATTTAGCTTAAGTTAATGCAATCTCGAAGCGAATAGGGTAGTTGACAAACTAGTCAAAGAAGCTTTGAAAACGTATGAGGGAATTGCTTGCAGAAGTACACTAAAAAAATCAAGGTTTTTATGATTAAAAATGTTATTTTTTTATATAATAAGACAAGAAGAAAGACAAGCTTGTATAATATAGTTTCAATTAAACCTATCAATATGTAATAAGGGTTTATACGTAAAATAATAGCTAGATGTGAAATTAATATAGAATTTTAAAAAGTATACATAAAAATATTATTAAAAATGAATTTTAATTGTGAAAAATAAATTTTATTTAAATATGAAAACATATATTTCAAAAGCAAATAACACAACTCAAAGGAAACATTATTTTAAATAAGTTTTAGTATTTCAATAATAATGATTTGAATTCTAAATTTTCTAATTCTAATAAAAAATATGTGCAGATGAAATTTCATTTGACCCCTTAGAAAATTATATTATTATTATTATTAGAAGTAGATCTTAAATGAATGTATATTTTAAGTCAATAATATATATATATATTTATAAATGGGATTGATTTATCCCTATTGTAAATATGCACCTTATTGAAGACAACAATCATACGCAACTACTTTTTCAATACCTCAATATAAGATATTTTTTGATCAAATCATAGTGTTCGCATCATACATGATAAATATTTCCATATATTTTAACAATAAATCAAACTAGTTTTATCCTCTTTTCGACCCAAAAATTTATAAGTCAGCATATGACATGTTATTGGAAAGATTAGAACAAAAATCTACTTTAAAAATAATTATGTTATCTTTAAGTAAATTATGCCAAAGATGAACCATATCTCAATTTTATCTAGCGATTTAATGAGACGAAACTAATTCAAATAAATTATTTGGAATGGATATGGGGCCATGGAAGGCAACATTCTTCTATCAAAACACTATTATTTGTGTTTGACAAAGAAATATAAGCAATAGTAACACTAAAACAAATGCTTTAAAAGATGACACAAGGCTGCAAAGCTTATAGACTCCTTAGCCCCATAACTTCATTTTATTTAAAACCTAAAAAATTCCTATTAAGTTTTAATAAAATATTAAGAAATTAGAGTAGAGCACAAAATACATGAACTTTTGACAATGTGATGTATATGTAAAATCACTTGTACCCCTGCCAAAACTGAAAAGAAGAAGTTGACAAGTTTTCTGGCATGACATAAAACTAAGTACATGGTGATTTATCTATAGAGAAACGCTTTGTTCTCTCAAAGTATTTCATTTCAAATTCTTTCTTGAAGCATTCTTTTAGGTTCTGCAGGCTCTTCAGGAGTTTAAGCAATATTAAGATTTTTAAGCTCTTCAGGAGTTCCAGATATCTAAACACATCAAGAGTCTCAATAACATTCATATATTTTCATAAGAACATATATTGAAAGATTAAATACAATATATCCTTCTTTCAACCGATATCTATCGATTCGATAATACCATATTTGTCCAAGTTGCTTTGAAACATATAGAGATATGGATTAAATTGTTTGCTTTTGGAAACTTTAATTCTTTGAGGAGTTTCAATTATTTAAACCATATACTTTTAGAAATTCCTTCAGAAACTTTCAAATGCTTATATATAAATCCATACATGCATGTGATTCAGTGACTTTATAAGTATGTTTCTCCATAATACTTCTAGTATTTGAAATCCTTCTAGGGTTTACTTATGAATCACAATACAATGACTCATGGGTCATGACCATATTCTCTAGACGCATGCCAAATTTTTCATATATCACCAGACTTCTAAATTAATAAGACATGAAATTTAGTCAACCACAAGAGAATATTTATAAAAATTTAACTTTTACGAAAATTATTGAGACTATGTTTCTCCCCTTTTTACTCACAAGAGTTCTTATTTATATAATACGAGCATTGCACTTCAGGTGGTTAACCAATAAATACACAAATTTATGTTATAATACTTCATGTCATGTCTTTTTCTTTTCTGATAGTTAGCCTTCTTTATGTCTATATATCATGACATACTTGTATAGAAGATCCTCATTCGATCACTTGACATTATCATCAAAATCATTGTCTTCCTTTTTCTTATGACATAACTTATTAAGATCTCTTTATTCTTTCAGGTACGTGCACCTCTTCTGGGGTATTACAAATGGTTATGTCTCAATTTGTCTTCTTAGTATGATCATCTTGATTATTTGCTCCATTTTCTTTTCTTTTGGAATGATTATTTTCTCAAGCTTCAGGAAGGTATCTTTTTTTTATTTGTACTGATTGGAGCATTCTCAAGCTGGAATACGAGATATAAGAATTCTTAAATTGGTCAGTAATTGCGTCTGGAAAATATTTTGTACTATTTTATGTATACAACATTTGATGACAACGTTGATGCATACAATGTAATACATCTTCTAGCCATTCATTTTCTCCTCCTCATTATTGGAAAACTTTGTCAAATGACAACCAACTAATCATGAAATATAAGTCTCCTCAATCCATTTACTTCCTTTAGAAACATCATTTTATTTCATCTAGAGATAAAAAAGAGGAAGGAAGTTATTATCCAACATTTATCCCAACTTTTAATGAATATCCATCTATATGCATTATTGTGGTGGAACAATATAAATAAAAATTGCACATTATAAGATGGAAACTATTTGGCTACCGACCAAGAGCCAATGGGAGAATTCATAATACTTTGTTGGCATGATGCCTTTATATGTGGTAGTATGTAAAATCATTCCTTCCAACTCTAAAATTGGAACCTTGTTCTCATAAGTTTTGATCTAGTTACTCAGGGAGGCTTCGATAGTAGTCTTGCTAGATATATTTGTTAAATATGCTTTTTACATAGCATATAATCATTGAAAACTTGATTAAACAATCATTTGTGATTCTATGGAAATCATATGGTTGCATGGTTGATGACTGATGTACTTATTAGAACAAATTTGCAAACATCAAGTTGCAAGTTGATCATGGACACACTACTACAGAAAATGCCTATAGCATCACTTATTTTGGGCCTATAGCAGCGCTTATAAGCGCTGCAATAGCCAGTGATGCTATAGGCTATTAGGCCTATAGCAGCGCTTGTTAAGCGCTGCAATAGGTGCCCTATAGCAGCGCTTAAACGCTGCTATAGGATACCTAAAGTTACCTATAGGACACCTATTGCAGCGCTTAAGCGCTGCTATAGGATACCTAAAATTTACCTATAGCAGCGCTTAATGAAGTAAGCGCTGGTATTGATTTTTTTTTAATATTTCATTTTAGTTTATATACCCCACCTGCATCAGTGCTAAAATACTAGCAATTCTATACAGTTCCAGGCAACGAAAATACACCAATAACTCATCCAGAGAGCAATGTACAAATGAACCAACCATTCTAATTGGGAAACAGCCTATACTATTATATATCTACATTTGTACTTGGTGTAAAAGAGGTAGAACATAAGTGCACCATTCCTCAATTAGCGCATTCATTTTTTCCCTCGACAATGAGGGGCAACGTGCGTCTGGGTAATACTGCACAGAGAGATAAATTTGAATGGCAATCAAATCTACTTGAAATCTAATAACAAGTTCAAATACAATTAGAGTTGGCAAAATAAAAAACTTACTGTCAATGGAATGCTACATCGATCATGTGTAACTACATCCCTCATAAATTGCATCACATAGTATCCACAGTCGTTGTTATTGGGTTGGAAGGGGCACTGTAACAAAAAATACCAGATATCATATGAGAAACATTTACTTTATGTTTGAGTAGATTGTTTAAAAAATTGAATAACTTATAGAACCTGGACTGTGAGCCACTTATAAGCATATTTCTGGTCAAGGGCTTTGGAATAACTCAAGTTAACGGAGGACCGAAAACTGGTCAATGCGCTGGAAACAAAACAAAGTAAATTAATTTTATTAGTTAGGGTCATAAAATGACAAATGATGCAACGGATTCAAAGAATGCTAACATTCACGTACCTATTGACGAGGCGCATCAAAGCTGTGCGACTTTCTGGTTCAGCACCATACACAGGATCCAAATAGTAAATAATGGGATTCGCTTGTGCTTGCGGATAGATGACAAGCAAAAGCCAGTGCTGCCTAAAATTTTTTAGAACGTTATGTCAGTATATATAAATGATGCTTGAAGCTAAGAATACGATGAAACCTATAATGCATATCGACTTACCCTGTATTAATTAGAGCTAAGAATAAAGTCATGCCTGTTGCCTTTAAAGAAAAGCGCCTTTTAAGCTTCGCGGACTGCTCGTCATAGCTCACGCCCGCAATATGTGCTATGTCATAGGGGCTTATGAATTCGAACGAGACATAATCCCCGGCAATCATGACATGTTCGTGCAGGTGCCTTCAAAGAAACCATACAAACTCCCAATTAGTGTAAACTAATGACATTAAACGAAACCCCAATGAAAACACATTTATACCTGATCCATAAATTGATAGCGGTACCACCGAGCCATCCTTGATCAAGCACGTCCATGATCTGCTCCTTAAAAACATGCTCAACCATATTTGACACCCCAAATATACGCTTGTCGAATGGAATATTGGCAGTAAATTTGGAAGATAGGGTGGCTGCAAATGCTCGCAATCGAGCACGATTTGGCGTCTCGGCGCTTGTACGTTCAATAACAGGAGGCGCTTGTACTTTCTTCTTGCCCTTGGCTTTTGTTGCCTACAAACCATGTAAATAGAAAGTCTGAAATTTTATTCCAATAAAAAAGAATGCTAGTTTAATTGATTAGTAAATAATCACCTGTGACGATGGATCAGTATGTGAACTCTTTTTCTTCATCACTTGACCACCGGTACCTTGGACATTAGGCCTTTGTGCTTTCTTTCCGGTAGAGCGTGTACCCTGAAAAAACATGTAAATAAAAGAGCATTCTTCCAACACAATGAATGCTAGTGTAAATGCTATTAGTAAATAACCACCTGTGGTGTTGGCTCAATCAAACCAACGGGCCAAGCAACGAAAGCACCGATAGCATCTTGGACGCTAGTCATCTCATCAGTAGGGAACAGTATTGGTGCTGCGTTGTTGTAGGAGGATTCAATCATTACTCTCAGTGCATTTTTAGGCAACGGCGAGTTGTGCAGGGTCGTGTTGGAAGTGTTGTAGACCTTCCCTTTGGCAACTACTTCACTGAAAGAGTAATCGATATACAGCCTGCAGTCTGACTCGCCCTACGAAAGAGTTGACAACATTAGCTCACAACGCATAATATAACAATGTCGCTGCAAGTTTGTAAGCAGAGAATGTATGAACTACCTGAGGAATTTGGGCCCGAGGCATCTTACAGCTCTCCCTTATGATTGGACTGTCGACGGGAGGAACATTACCTTGTTGCACGAAGTTGGACGTTTGTGATGCAACATTATATCGCTGGTAAAATTCGAACATCTGCTCGTACTTCCGATGCAGTTCCTCGTTCTGTCGTTGCATCTCCTCGTCCCATCGTTGCATCTCCTCGTCCCGTCGTTGCATCTCCTCCCTCAGAGATTGAACTTCTTCTTGTAACGCTCTTACTTCGCCTTTTGATGCCCTATGTTGGCGGCCAAAGTAAGAAGAGGGCGTGACCCCTAGACCTGTGCCCCGAACACGGCCCGAATACTCAGGGCGATCGAGCGCTCTGCTCAGGAAATCATCGGGGCCAAATTTGTTGACCTCGTCAGGGTATTCTTGTGACAACATATCCTATAACAAGAAGAAATGGTTGTTAGATATTAACTTAGCAAAGTCACCAATTAAAAAGATATTACAAAGTCCAAGAGAATGACTTACACATCGTTCACGGACTCTTCTGACCTCGTCGTGAATGATGGTACCGTCCTTTTGAGAGTGTCCCCGAAACCAGAGGCCATGCCGTGGTGGCTTCCCTTCTAGGCCCTGTTCCTTAATCTGTCAAGCAAGCCAGGTGAACACATAATTAATCACGTAAACATGTATTCATAATTTTGTATTTAGAAGCGTTACGTTACTAACATACCATATCTTGCTCTAATTCAGGAAAGCTCTTTCGTCCGCCCATATACGGATATTCGCAGCTTTTAGCCGCCTGTCTATTTCTTTGACTTACTTCCTCAAACTTCGGTGTCAAACGTGATTGCACAAATTCATTCCAATGTTCCTGGGTAATTGACCCTGCGAATGCCTCTGGGGGTGTTGGAACGATCTCCCCGTCTGCATCTCTCAGGAAGTACTTGGTCAAATTTGTACAGAAACCGCGATGCATTCTGGAAGCTTTCATCATGACATACTCCCTATGAGAATCATCAATATGAAACATGGTCTGTAACAATAGAAATCATATTAGATTTGCTAGTTACAATGTTGTCATAATAAAACTAAATTGTAAAAAGGCACCTAACCTGAATCTCTGACCAAACCTCGTTCTGCAGCTCCCCGCGGTTCTCCAATCTGTGATAGTAATAGGCACTTTCTGCCGAACAGCGCATCCAATAAAACCAGAGAGGTCTTTCGCAGTCTCCCCGATTGGTTGGTGATTTTCGTTCCATTTAAGTCTGGTCTTTTTTCCCAGAGATCTGCGCTTGAGTAGTTTACGCATAAGGGTGATGCCACGGGTAGCATCCGCCTCAACAGCCTGTCTACCCGCATCGATATCTGGCCCCACAATCGGTTGTTCTTCTTCCTCGTCGCTCAGGGGGGGATCCATTTTCCTGCAAATTAAAATAATGAAACAAGACATGATTTTAGTGCAGAATAATTAAATGAAGTAGTTCACAATGTAAAACAGAAATACATACAAACTTAAATCAATATGAGGGCTTTCATCTCTTTTTCCTCTGTGTTATATTATCTAAAATTGTTTGCTTCCTCTTTTTTGTTGGATTTAGGGTTGTGTTGAGCCAAATGCCTTCTTCATGATCACTCCTTACATAAACATGCTCATCTTCATCGTCATATCCGTCTGCATCAATCTCTTCTGCCAGTAAGGTATCAAATGAAGGATCCTCTTCTATCATATTCATATCATCATCACTACTTTCATCATCAACTTGTTCGGCATAATTTTTGTTCGACTGCATGACAACTGACCAATTCTTCTTAGAAGGATCGGCAATGTAAAACACTTGTGATGCTTAGGACGGTAGAATGTAAGGATCATCCTTATATGCAACTTTAGAAAGGTCGACCGATGTAAACCCAAATTCATCTAACCGCAGTCCACTATGGTTGTTAACCCACTGACATCGGAACACAGGAACCCTGAACATGGTGTAATCTAACTCCCAAATGCAATCAATCACACCAAAGTATGCCATCTTCGCATATATAGGATTTGTATCTCTCGCACTGGATATATGTAATGCCTCGGCAACAAGTGTGACTCCACTATTCTGCATTGTGCTTTTTTCATCCTGGTCTTTTGTATAGAATGTGTAACCGTTGATTGCATAGGCGGTGTAGGAAAATGCGTGCAAACCCGGTCCTTTCGACAGCCAAAACAATCTTTCAGAAACTGATCCAGCATTAAGATCAAACTGCTGACAAATGCGAGCATTGAACCATCTAATGAATGTTTTGTTGTGCTCCCTTGTAATCAAACTCTCATTTCTATCACCGTGTATTTCCCGCAGGAGTTTTTTGTGTTCTTCAACGAATGGTTCAACCTCAGGAGTGTTGTGAAGAATATACAAGTGAGCAAGCTCCTTTTCAGCATTCGAAATGCGTATTAAGTTGAACCCACTTATTCCTTTCCCCAATAATCGCCCATCGTGACGAGACTTCGGCAAACCAACATGTGCGACACTTGATAAGTAATCGGCACACAAATCACTCGCTTCTTCAACGATGTATCGTTCAGCAATACACCCCTCTGGTCGATATCTGTTTTTGACATACCCCTTTAAAACTTTCATGAACCGCTCAATCGGGTACATCCATCTCAAATAGACTGGGCCGCACAGTTGAACCTCTTTGACCAAGTGTACAGTAAGGTGAACCATGATGTCAAAGAAGGATGTGGGGAAATACATTTCAAGTTCGCACAGGATACGAATGATCTGCCTCTGCAAATCCTGCAACCGTCCTATATCAACCACTTTACTACAAATGAGCCTGAAGAAAATACACAGTCTAGTGATCGTCCTACGCAGTTTCTTGGGTAAAATGTTGCGTATGCCGACCGGTAAGAAATTTTGCATCAGGACGTGACAATCATGAGATTTCAGGTTCTTCAACTTCAACTCTTTCACGGATACAAGGTTCTTTACATTTGAGGAGTAGCCTTCTGGAACTTTGATGCCATTCAGGAACTCACAGAATGATCTTTTCTCTTTCTTCGAAAGGGTGTATGCTGCTGAAGGTAAATAAGTGCGGTATCCTCTCTCGACAGGTGCCAACTCTTGTCTTATTCCCAACTTGAGCAGATCTAACATTGAATTGACACCATCCTTTGTTTTTCCTTGCATATTTAGCAACGTGCCAATTAGGTTATCACAGATGTTCTTTTCAATGTGCATCACATCCAGAAAGTGCCTAACGTATAAGGACTTCCAATACGGGAGTTCGAAGAATATGGACCTCTTCTTCCAGCCACTTGTCAACACATTTTTAGCAAAAGGCTTGCCAAAATCATTCTCCAACGCGTTCACCTTTTCAAAAACGTCATCCCCGGTCAATATCCTCGGTGGCCTACCTTCTTCTAAGCTCTCGTTAAATGCCTTCTTCCACCTCCGCCAATGATGTTTTAACGGCAAGAACCTCCGATGTCCCATGTAAACATTTTTCCTACAATGCTCCAGCCGCATCGAATGGGTATCATATTCACATATAGGGCACGCACCATATCCTTTGATGCTGTATCCGGACAAATTACCATACGCTGGGAAATCATTTATTGTGCCAAACAACATGGCCCTCAATTTGAAACTTTCTTCCTTACATCCATCAAAAACCGTCTCACCCGAATCCCACATATGCTTCAGGTCTTCAATCAAAGGATCCAAGTACACGTCTATATCGTTGCCGGGCTGTCTAGGCCCGGAAATAAGCATGGAAAGCATCATAAACTTGCGTTTCATGATCAAATTTGGCGGGAGGTTGTATATCATCAGAATCACTGGCCATGTACTGTGAGTACTACTCTGAACTCCATGCGGATTGATTCCATCGGTTGCCAATGCAAGCCGTAGGTTTCTCGGTTCTTCACCGAAATCAGGGTACTCGTAATCAATTTTTTTCCTTTGGGGGGCGTCTGCGGGGTGCCTAAGCTTGATGTCTTTAATCCTCTCATCAGCGTGCCATGTCAAAAGTCTTGCAACATCCGCATTACTGTACATGCGCCTAAATCTTGGAATGATCGGAAAGTACCACAACACTTTAGAAGGACTCCTACCTTTCTTTCCATACCGAGACGTGCTGCATTTAGGACACTTCTCCAACGACGAATACTGGTTCCGGAATAAAATACAGTCGTTGGGGCATGCATGTATTTTCTCATATTTCATACCGGTCGACCGGAGAATTTGCTTCGCCTCGTATGTTTTCGAGGGGAGTACATTTGCTTCTGGGAGTATATCTCGCAGAGCGGACAGCAGCGCGGTGAAACTTGCATCACTCCAACCGTATCGTGCCTTCAGGTTATACAATTTAAGCACCGCACTCAATCTTGTGTATTTGCTGCATCCCACATACAAAGGCGTCTCTGCATCGCTCTTCAGTGTCTCAAACATTTCAGGATTCTCCTCACCCACCACGTTCAACATTTCTTCAAGATCATCGCTCTCATCACACATGTCTCTATCAAGCACATTCGAAGCGCTACTAAGATCAGGTACCCGGTCTCCGCATTCATCTTCATAGGTCTCACCGTGCTTTGTCCATCGTGTATAAGACTGATCGATTCCATGACAAATTAAATGACTTAACAAGTCAAGAGGACGAACACGCTTCCCATACAAACACGACAAACAGGGGCATACAATTCTGTTAGCATTCTCTGCATGCTCTGCAGCAAATTCAATGAACTCTTTTGCTCCATCTATATATTCCCTTGAACGCCGATCACAAGACATCCATTTCCGATCCAACATGGTAACCTACTAAAGGAAAGTGGCGGTAAGATGTACATAATGAATTACACATTAGGTAGCCACCCCAAGATGTTACCTTAATTTCTTAACAAAAAATCGGCAGCATAACAGCTACAAAATGAACATTCCCAGGCTCAAGGCCCTCTATTTTTAGCATAGAAATGGATAGCCCACAAAATACCAATCATCAACTCAATAATTTTCCAGTCTTTAACAACAGATTTCACAGAGCTTATATACATATATAGCATTAATGGGCACAAATATACAATTACTACCACATCAAAATTAGACATGAGACTCTAATGAAACCACAATTAGATTACTCATAATTCAATGGAGAAAGGAAAATTAAGAACATACCTTATATGTGGCAAAGTTGATTAATATAAGCTCTCAAACTGTTCAAAAGTATCTCTCTTTTAGTCCCCCTTTTTGCCAACAAACTATGAGGCAACTGTAGGCTCCTATAAAAAAGTCAAGTAATTAATCCCCTAACTCCTTTTAAGGCTCTTTGCCCATAAAAATACTCATACAACCAATTAAAGCTCAAAACCCAAAGAATCAAGATTCTAAAAAAAATAAATTCCATAAAAACTTTCAAATGCTTGGAACTTAGAACATTAGTTAAAATTCAAAGACAACCAGAAATTTAAAATTATAACTCCTACAAATCTGTCATTATTAATATATAATAGGTGCTTGCAAGTGTTTATAATGATAAAGTACCAAAGTCAAGATAACCTTAAATTATTAGACAAAAATGTTCTAACCATCGCAGAGTAAAATCCTTGTAATTATAAAAAGAGTGAATCTAACATCTTCCAATTATATGGTCTCCTTCACTCTCTATACGCCATATGATGAGCCTATGATACCTTTTCATTAGTTATAAGCTTGAACAAGAAATTAAAAAGACCAGAATCCACAATTTATCTACCTCACGCCATAAAATGTAAACCCAGATTGAGTAATTGAAAATACATACCTTGTATCTGTCAAAAAATTCCACCTGCATGAATTAAAGGAACAAAGATGTTATCAAAAGGCCACAAGCTTATTTTTAACATTAGAATTCACCATTAAAGCTAACAAAAGATAACTTTTAAGCAAAACTCATAATCAACCCATATAAAATTCATACACATCTACTTTGAACACTATTGCCAATACATTTGGCAATGCATCTAAGGTATGGTATAATCATGGGAAAAAAATTAATCTAAGGTATCTATTTTTACGTGTAACAATCACAAATTTCTAAGATGAAGATTTTATACTCCTTTTACAATTCAATGGAAAATATCAGTCATGTAAGGGAATATTTCCCTTCAAATATCTATTGAATAATAAATGATTTATCCATAACATTATAACAAGAAATTCAGAACAGCCACATATGATCTAACTCTACCAGTGAACAGAGAAAGAACTAAATTCAAAAGTAGTTAGAAAAATAACACCTATAAAAGTGAGGTGGATAACTGTAAAACTAAGCTTCAAGTCTGGTTAGTGGTTATATCATGCAACCGAAGGAGCTTCAAGTCTTCACCACAGTAACAGAAACTCCAACCAGAGAACTCGGGAAAAAGAACACATTCAAATTCAATATGGAAGAAACGAAGAAATAAATGCAAGAGAAGACAACAACGAAGTAAATTACAGGTGCCCCCCATTCGAAATCGCTCAGAATCGTTCAAATCGCTCAGAATCGAAGTCTAAATCGCTCAGAATCGTTGCCAAAATCGAAGTCTAAATCACTCACCAAAAAGTCAAAATCGAAGTCTAAATCGCTCAGAATCGTTGCCCCCCATTCGAAATCGCTCAGAATCGTTCAAATCGAACCAAGAAAAAGAAGAAGACGAAGGAGATGAGCTTACCCAAGAGAATCCCAAGCTTCAACTCGGCAACCACTGAAGCACGAAGGAACAGATGCGGAAGGGAGATCGAGGAATAGAGAGAGGAACTCGGGAACAGATCGATGGAGAAGAGTGTGTGTGTGTGTGTGTCGTAGAGCTTCAATTTGGACTTAGGGCAGGCAAGAGCTTTGGGAAAAAGAAGTAAAATTAAATGTCTGGGGAAATTTGGGAGGAAAAGGCGCCAAAAAATAGACCTATTGCAGCGCTTAAGCGCTGGTATAGGCGCTGGTATAAATTTTCTATTATTTTCAAATATATGTTAAAAAATTTAAATTGTTTTACATATTTTCCAATATAATAATTAAATCTCAGGGGTCCTATAGCATCGCTTAAGCGATAGTATAGGCCCATGTGGTTTATTTTTTGTTGAAAAAATTATGTTAAACAATTTTCCAATTTATTTTTAAATTGTTTTAAATATTTTGAAATATAAAAAAAAACCCCAGGGGCCTATACCAGGGCTTAAGCCCTGGTATAGGCCCATGGGGTTTATTTTTTATTTGAAAAAATATATAAAACAATTAGGCAATTTTTTTTAAATTGTTTTAAATATTATTTAATATAAAAAATAAAACTCAGGGGCCTATACCAGCACTTAAGCGATGGTATAGGCCCATGGGGTTTATTTTTTATTTGAAAAAATATTTAAAATAATTAGGAAATTTTTTTTAAATTGTTTTAAATATTATTTAATATAAAAAATAAACCCCAGGGGCCTATACCAGCGCTTAAGCGCTGGTATAGGCCCATGGGGTTTATTTTTTATATAAAAAAATATATAAAACAATTTGCCAATTTTTTTTTTCAATTTTATAAATATGGTATAGGCCCCTGGGGTTTATTTTATGTTGAAAAAAATATGTAAAACAATTTGCCTATTTTTTTTAAATTGTTTTACTTATTCTTTAATATAAGAAATAAACCCCAGGGGTCTATACCAGCGCTTAAGCGCTGCTATATGCTTATACCTATACCAGCACTTTTATTTATAAGCGCTGGTATAGGTCATATTATACCTATCCCATCACTTACATTTTATAAGCGCTGCTATTGTTGCGCTGCAATAGGGTATTTCTGTAGTAGTGACACCGATATGACCATTTTATAGATGCATCTATTATTGAAAAAGTACCACATTGATAAAGTACCAATTTAGTTCATATGATGTCTACATGCGCCCAAATATATATATATATATTTGATACCGTACAAATGTAGACATATCCAATTCCAACCATAGTTAGTGATGTTCTCGTATTTACTTTTTTTGAGAACAAACAATACATAAAAACACTTGCTATTTATAAAGGATCTTCTGGTTCTTCAACAAGTGTTAATATGCATTTAACATTATATTTTGCATCACTATAATCCGAGATGATCTAACCGGGCATGCCAAACAATACATTCACAAAATTCAGGTTGTTGTAATATTATTATCATCGTATAACTTCTAGTTATCGTGTCATATTATTAATTTGATTTTCATTGGGAGATTATACGAATTTTATGGAAAGCATAGGAGTGAAACTCCATCCAACATGACTCATACTTGTATTCTAACAATCTCCCCCTCAGGTGAGTCATGCAAACATACTTTCCATTCGCAAAACAAAATTATTAGTTCTTCAAGAACTATGACTCTATTGTTGTATACATATAGTTCTTCAAGAACTATTATATATATATATTTACTATGTAATTTGTAAATTCAATAGAAATTTGAATAATTAAAATTTATAAGAATGCAAATCAAACTACATAAAAATCACACTACAACATATAAGATATTCAGAAGCTAAAGTAAAATAAGGATCATTATACGGGATTGTTAGAGCAAATATCACATAACATATCAACTTTACACTAGAATATTACTAGTGCAAGAGCACATAATTGCCATAATAATGGTCAACTAACTAGTAAGATAAGATATATGTGGTCTTATTGGCATAATATATTTATTTAGTGCTAATTGAAATTTTACTCATCTAGCTCTTTTGAAGCGTTAATCAACAATGCACAACAAAACATTATTGTCTTTATTTATTTCTTCTGAAATTGACTATTATTTATCATTATATAAATCTCCATAAACATTAGTATTCAGGACCATTATAATAATATTTTTAAATATATTGTGCTAATACTTGAATGACAAGAAATTTGGTTCAAAACATTAGCCTTCATGGCTATATTTCATTTTTGATAGAAATTGTGTTTATTAAATTTCTCAAAAGCATATCAAATGTAGAGATTTTATTTCTCTCTTCTCGCACCACAAATTCCAACAAGTATTAGTATGATCTGCAGGACCTCAATAAAAATAAATCCAATGTATATGGCTTCTGGCCAAATAATAAGAGAATCAAAATTATATATCTTCTGGCCATTTAGTATAATAGGGAAAACTTTAATTTTATTTGAACACTTCTAGATACATGGCTTCTAGCCATTTAATATCAAAATAGAAAAATTGAAGTTATATGGCTTCTTGCCATATAATATCAAAATAGAAAATTTGAAGTTATATGTCTTATGGCCATAAAATTAATTTTATATGCATTCTAATTATTAAATATTGAAATAAAAAAGAAAAAATAAATAAAAAATAAATGGCTTCTAGCCATCTAATAATGTTAAAAATTATATGATATATAATCTCAATATAAGAAATTAAATCTATATAGCTTCTAGCCATATATAAAGATAGAAAATCAAATTGATATTCATTTTTAGTAATGGTACTAACTGTAATCTTTCAAGGAAGTTGCAAATATTGATCATAACTTCAGCTTCCGTTGAAGATAATAACGTTAGAGTGCAAATGAATCTTTATAAAAATGATTGGAACTTCGAGTACATCAAAAAGCACTCTATATCACAAAGGATTAATTATTTGACCATAAAATGGAAATATATATATATATATATATATTTATGCATCTGACATTTAAATACATAAAGAAAAGAATAGAAAAATTAGAGGTATATGGCTTCTGGCCATTTAAAGTAAAATAGGAAAAAAAAAGTTGGGTAAAGGTGCAATTTTAGGCATGAAGTATTACGCCAGGTGCACTCAGCAGAAAAATGAATTTTTCGAACAGATTTTAGACATGAACAATAAAATTGGGGGCAAATTTAGTAACGCCGTTAGTTGACCGTTAAGTTTGACTACAGAAGCTGATGTGGCAAAACTGAAAATTTTAATTAAGGATTAAAAAGTGATTTTGGGATCAATTAAGGAGTTTTGAGAGTTTTATAAATAAATTCAGGAAAATGAAAGTTTTTTTTTGGACTTTTAAAGGCATAGTTTCTCCCTTAATTTTGGAAAATTAGAGTTAGAGGAATTATTTTTAGACCCCAAAGGGATTATAGTGGGAGGAAATTCTTAGCCAATAACGAAGCAAATTTTTAAGAATTGAAGGAATAATTTTTTGCCTAAAGAAAAATACAGTAGATTAGGTAAATAATTTTCTATTAGGCCCTTAAATCTTCGTAATAGAATATATTCTTTGTGCCAAAAATTATTCCTACAATTCTTAAAAATTTTCTTCATTACTAGCTAAGAATTTGCTCCCACTATAATCCCTTTTGGGTCCAAAAATAATTCCTCTAACTCTAATTTTCCAAAAGTAAGGGAGAAACTATGCCTTTAAAAGTAAAAAAAACTTTCATTTTCCTGAATTTATTTATAAAACTCTCAAAACTCCTTAATTGATCACAAAATCACTTCTTAATCCTTAATTAAAATTTTCAGTTTTGCCACATCAGCTTCTGTAGTCAAACTTAACGGTCAACTAACGGTCAACTAACGGCATTACTAAATTTGCCCCCAATTTTATTGTTCATGCCTAAAATCTGTTCTAAAAATTTATTTTTCTGCTGAGTACACCTTACGTAATACTTCATGCCTAAAATTGCACATTTACCCAAAAAAGTTTAATGATGAGACTTTAGTGTAAAAACAAACACTACTACAGAAATACCCTATTGCAGCGCAACAATAGCAGCGCTTATAAAATGTAAGTGATGGGATAGGTATAATATGACCTATACCAGCGCTTATAAATAAAAGTGCTGGTATAGGTATAAGCATATAGCAGCGCTTAAGCGCTGGTATAGACCCCTGAGGTTTATTTCTTATATTAAAGAATAAGTAAAACAATTTAAAAAAAAATTGGCAAATTGTTTTACATATTTTTTTCAACATAAAATAAACCCCAGGGGCCTATACCATATTTATAACAATTGAAAAAAAAATGACAAATTGTTTTATATATTTTTTTATATAAAAAATAAACCTCAGGGGCCTATACCAGCGCTTAAGCGCTGGTATAGGCCCCTGAGGTTTATTTTTTATATTAAATAATATTTAAAACAATTTAAAAAAAATTACCTAATTGTTTTAAATATTTTTTCAAATAAAAAATAAACCCCAAGCGCTGGTATAGGCCCCTGGGGTTTATTTTTTATATTAAATAATATTTAAAACAATTTAAAAAAATTGCCTAATTTTTTTAAATATATTTTCATATAAAAAATAAACCCCAGGGGCCTGTGGGGTTTATTTTTTATATTAGATAATATTTCAAACAATTTAAAAAAAATTGCCTAATTGTTTTAACTATTTTTTCAAATAAAAAATAAACCCCAGGGGCCTATACCAGCGCTTAAGCGCTGGTATAGGCCCCTGGGGTTTATTTTTTGTATTAAGCGCTGGTATAGGCCCCTGGGGTTTATTTTTTGTATTAAAAAAATACTTAAAACAATTTAAAAAAATTGGCAAATTGGTTTACAAATTTTTTTAAATAAATATTAAACCGCAGGGGCCTATACCAGGGCTTAAGCACTGGTATAGGCCCCTGGGGTTTTTTTTATATTACAAAATATTTAAAACAATTTAAAAATAAATTGGAAAATTGTTTAACATAATTTTTTCAACAAAAAATAAACCACATGGGCCTATACCATCGCTTAAGCGATGCTATAGGACCCCTGAGATTTAATTATTATATTGGAAAATATGTAAAACAATTTAAATTTTTTAACATATATTTGAAAATAATAGAAAATTTATACCTGCGCTTAAGCGCTGGTATAGGGTAGCCTATACCAGCGCTTAAGCGCTGCAATAGGTCTATTTTTTGGCGCCTTTTCCTCCCAAATTTCCCCAGACATTTAATTTTACTTCTTTTTCCCAAAGCTCCTGCCTGCCCTAAGTCCAAATTGAAGCTCTACGACACACACACATACACACTCTTCTCCATCGATCTGTTCCCGAGTTCCTCTCTCTATTCCTCGATCTCCCTTCCGCATCTGTTCCTTCGTGCTTCAGTGGTTGCCGAGTTGAAGCTTGGGATTCTCTTGGGTAAGCTCACCTCCTTCGTCTTCTTCTTCTTCTTGGTTCGATTTGAACGATTCTGAGCGATTTCGAATGGGGGGCAACGATTCTGAGCGATTTAGACTTCGATTTTGACTTTTTGGTGAGTGATTTAGACTTCGATTTTGGCAACGATTCTGAGCGATTTAGACTTCGATTCTGAGCGATTTGAACGATTCTGAGCGATTTCGAATGGGGGGCACCTGTAATTTACTTCGTTGTTGTCTTCTCTTGCATTTATTTCTTCGTTTCTTCCATATTGAATTTGAATGTGTTCTTTTTCCCGAGTTCTCTGGTTGGAGTTTCTGTTACTGTGGTGAAGACTTGAAGCTCCTTCGGTTGCATGATATAACCACTAACCAGACTTGAAGCTTAGTTTTACAGTTATCCACCTCACTTTTATAGGTGTTATTTTTCTAACTACTTTTGAATTTAGTTCTTTCTCTGTTCACTGGTAGAGTTAGATCATATGTGGCTGTTCTGAATTTCTTGTTATAATGTTATGGATAAATCATTTATTATTCAATAGATATTTGAAGGGAAATATTCCCTTACATGACTGATATTTTCCATTGAATTGTAAAAGGAGTATAAAATCTTCATCTTAGAAATTTGTGATTGTTACACGTAAAAATAGATACCTTAGATTAATTTTTTTCCCATGATTATACCATACCTTAGATGCATTGCCAAATGTATTGGCAATAGTGTTCAAAGTAGATGTGTATGAATTTTATATGGGTTGATTATGAGTTTTGCTTAAAAGTTATCTTTTGTTAGCTTTAATGGTGAATTCTAATGTTAAAAATAAGCTTGTGGCCTTTTGATAACATCTTTGTTCCTTTAATTCATGCAGGTGGAATTTTTTGACAGATACAAGGTATGTATTTTCAATTACTCAATCTGGGTTTACATTTTATGGCTGTGAGGTAGATAAATTGTGGATTCTGGTTTTTTTAATTTCTTGTTCAAGCTTATAACTAATGAAAAGGTATCATAGGCTCATCATATGGCGTATAGAGAGTGAAGGAGACCATATAATTGGAAGATGTTAGATTCACTCTTTTTATAATTACAAGGATTTTACTCTGCGATGGTTAGAACATTTTTGTCTAATAATTTAAGGTTATCTTGACTTTGGTACTTTATCATTATAAACACTTGCAAGCACCTATTATATATTAATAATGACAGATTTGTAGGAGTTATAATTTTAAATTTCTGGTTGTCTTTGAATTTTAACTAATGTTCTAAGTTCCAAGCATTTGAAAGTTTTTATGGAATTTATTTTTTTTAGAATCTTGATTCTTTGGGTTTTGAGCTTTAATTGGTTGTATGAGTATTTTTATGGGCAAAGAGCCTTAAAAGGAGTTAGGGGATTAATTACTTGACTTTTTTATAGGAGCCTACAGTTGCCTCATAGTTTGTTGGCAAAAAGGGGGACTAAAAGTGAGATACTTTTGAACAGTTTGAGAGCTTATATTAATCAACTTTGCCACATATAAGGTATGTTTGTAATTTTCCTTTCTCCATTGAATTATGAGTAATCTAATTGTGGTTTCATTAGAGTCTCATGTCTAATTTTGATGTGGTAGTAATTGTATATTTGTGCCCATTAATGCTATATATGTATATAAGCTCTGAGAGATCTGTTGTTAAAGACTGGAAAATTATTGAGTTGATGATTGGTATTTTGTGGGCTATCCATTTCTATGCTAAAAATAGAGGGCCTTGAGCCTGGGAATGTTCATTTTGTAGCTGTTATGCTGCCGATTTTTTGTTAAGAAATTAAGGTAACATCTTGGGGTGGCTACCTAATGTGTAATTCATTATGTACATCTTACCGCCACTTTCCTTTAGTAGGTTACCATGTTGGATCGGAAATGGATGTCTTGTGATCGGCGTTCAAGGGAATATATAGATGGAGCAAAAGAGTTCATTGAATTTGCTGCAGAGCATGCAGAGAATGCTAACAGAATTGTATGCCCCTGTTTGTCGTGTTTGTATGGGAAGCGTGTTCGTCCTCTTGACTTGTTAAGTCATTTAATTTGTCATGGAATCGATCAGTCTTATACACGATGGACAAAGCACGGTGAGACCTATGAAGATGAATGCGGAGACCGGGTACCTGATCTTAGTAGCGCTTCGAATGTGCTTGATAGAGACATGTGTGATGAGAGCGATGATCTTGAAGAAATGTTGAACGTGGTGGGTGAGGAGAATCCTGAAATGTTTGAGACACTGAAGAGCGATGCAGAGACGCCTTTGTATGTGGGATGCAGCAAATACACAAGATTGAGTGCGGTGCTTAAATTGTATAACCTGAAGGCACGATACGGTTGGAGTGATGCAAGTTTCACCGCGCTGCTGTCCGTTCTGCGAGATATACTCCCAGAAGCAAATGTACTCCCCTCGAAAACATACGAGGCGAAGCAAATTCTCCGGTCGACCGGTATGAAATATGAGAAAATACATGCATGCCCCAACGACTGTATTTTATTCCGGAACCAGTATTCGTCGTTGGAGAAGTGTCCTAAATGCAGCACGTCTCGGTATGGAAAGAAAGGTAGGAGTCCTTCTAAAGTGTTGTGGTACTTTCCGATCATTCCAAGATTTAGGCGCATGTACAGTAATGCGGATGTTGCAAGACTTTTGACATGGCACGCTGATGAGAGGATTAAAGACATCAAGCTTAGGCACCCCGCAGACGCCCCCCAAAGGAAAAAAATTGATTACGAGTACCCTGATTTCGGTGAAGAACCGAGAAACCTACGGCTTGCATTGGCAACCGATGGAATCAATCCGCATGGAGTTCAGAGTAGTACTCACAGTACATGGCCAGTGATTCTGATGATATACAACCTCCCGCCAAATTTGATCATGAAACGCAAGTTTATGATGCTTTCCATGCTTATTTCCGGGCCTAGACAGCCCGGCAACGATATAGACGTGTACTTGGATCCTTTGATTGAAGACCTGAAGCATATGTGGGATTCGGGTGAGACGGTTTTTGATGGATGTAAGGAAGAAAGTTTCAAATTGAGGGCCATGTTGTTTGGCACAATAAATGATTTCCCAGCGTATGGTAATTTGTCCGGATACAGCATCAAAGGATATGATGCGTGCCCTATATGTGAATATGATACCCATTCGATGCGGCTGGAGCATTGTAGGAAAAATGTTTACATGGGACATTGGAGGTTCTTGCCGTTAAAACATCATTGGCGGAGGTGGAAGAAGGCATTTAACGAGAGCTTAGAAGAAGGTAGGCCACCGAGGATATTGACCGGGGATGACGTTTTTGAAAAGGTGAACGCGTTGGAGAATGATTTTGGCAAGCCTTTTGCTAAAAATGTGTTGACAAGTGGCTGGAAGAAGAGGTCCATATTCTTCGAACTCCCGTATTGGAAGTCCTTATACGTTAGGCACTTTCTGGATGTGATGCACATTGAAAAGAACATCTGTGATAACCTAATTGGCACGTTGCTAAATATGCAAGGAAAAACAAAGGATGGTGTCAATTCAAGGTTAGATCTGCTCAAGTTGGGAATAAGACAAGAGTTGGCACCTGTCGAGAGAGGATACCGCACTTATTTACCTTCAGCAGCATACACCCTTTCTAAGAAAGAGAAAAGATCATTCTGTGAGTTCCTGAATGGCATCAAAGTTCCAGAAGGCTACTCCTCAAATGTAAAGAACCTTGTATCCGTGAAAGAGTTGAAGTTGAAGAACCTGAAATCTCATGATTGTCACGTCCTGATGCAAAATTTCTTACCGGTCGGCATACGCAACATTTTACCCAAGAAACTGCGTAGGACGATCACTAGACTGTGTATTTTCTTCAGGCTCATTTGTAGTAAAGTGGTTGATATAGGACGGTTGCAGGATTTGCAGAGGCAGATCATTCGTATCCTGTGCGAACTTGAAATGTATTTCCCCACATCCTTCTTTGACATCATGGTTCACCTTACTGTACACTTGGTCAAAGAGGTTCAACTGTGCGGCCCAGTCTATTTGAGATGGATGTACCCGATTGAGCGGTTCATGAAAGTTTTAAAGGGGTATGTCAAAAACAGATATCGACCAGAGGGGTGTATTGCTGAACGATACATCGTTGAAGAAGCGAGTGATTTGTGTGCCGATTACTTATCAAGTGTCGCACATGTTGGTTTGCAGAAGTCTCGTCACGATGGGCGATTATTGGGGAAAGGAATAAGTGGGTTCAACTTAATACGCATTTCGAATGCTGAAAAGGAGCTTGCTCACTTGTATATTCTTCACAACACTCCTGAGGTTGAACCATTCGTTGAAGAACACAAAAAACTCCTGCGGGAAATACACGGTGATAGAAATGAGAGTTTGATTACAAGGGAGCACAACAAAACATTCATTAGATGGTTCAATGCTCGCATTTGTCAGCAGTTTGATCTTAATGCTGGATCAGTTTCTGAAAGATTGTTTTGGCTGTCGAAAGGACCGGGTTTGCACGCATTTTCCTACACCGCCTATGCAATCAACGGTTACACATTCTATACAAAAGACCAGGATGAAAAAAGCACAATGCAGAATAGTGGAGTCACACTTGTTGCCGAGGCATTACATATATCCAGTGCGAGAGATACAAATCCTATATATGCGAAGATGGCATACTTTGGTGTGATTGATTGCATTTGGGAGTTAGATTACACCATGTTCAGGGTTCCTGTGTTCCGATGTCAGTGGGTTAACAACCATAGTGGACTGCGGTTAGATGAATTTGGGTTTACATCGGTCGACCTTTCTAAAGTTGCATATAAGGATGATCCTTACATTCTACCGTCCCAAGCATCACAAGTGTTTTACATTGCCGATCCTTCTAAGAAGAATTGGTCAGTTGTCATGCAGTCGAACAAAAATTATGCCGAACAAGTTGATGATGAAAGTAGTGATGATGATATGAATATGATAGAAGATGATCCTTCATTTGATACCTTACTGGCAGAAGAGATTGATGCAGACGGATATGACGATGAAGATGAGCATGTTTATGTAAGGAGTGATCATGAAGAAGGCATTTGGCTCAACACAACCCTAAATCCAACAAAAAAGAGGAAGCAAACAATTTTAGATAATATAACACAGAGGAAAAAGAGATGAAAGCCCTCATATTGATTTAAGTTTGTATGTATTTCTGTTTTACATTGTGAACTACTTCATTTAATTATTCTGCACTAAAATCATGTCTTGTTTCATTATTTTAATTTGCAGGAAAATGGATCCCCCCCTGAGCGACGAGGAAGAAGAACAACCGATTGTGGGGCCAGATATCGATGCGGGTAGACAGGCTGTTGAGGCGGATGCTACCCGTGGCATCACCCTTATGCGTAAACTACTCAAGCGCAGATCTCTGGGAAAAAAGACCAGACTTAAATGGAACGAAAATCACCAACCAATCGGGGAGACTGCGAAAGACCTCTCTGGTTTTATTGGATGCGCTGTTCGGCAGAAAGTGCCTATTACTATCACAGATTGGAGAACTGCGGGGAGCTGCAAGAACGAGGTTTGGTCAGAGATTCAGGTTAGGTGCCTTTTTACAATTTAGTTTTATTATGACAACATTGTAACTAGCAAATCTAATATGATTTCTATTGTTACAGACCATGTTTCATATTGATGATTCTCATAGGGAGTATGTCATGATGAAAGCTTCCAGAATGCATCGCGGTTTCCGTACAAATTTGACCAAGTACTTCCTGAGAGATGCAGACGGGGAGATCGTTCCAACACCCCCAGAGGCATTCGCAGGGTCAATTACCCAGGAACATTGGGATGAATTTGTGCAATCACGTTTGACACCGGAGTTTGTGGAAGTAAGTCAAAGAAATAGACAGGCGGCTAAAAGCTGCGAATATCCGTAAATAGGCGGACGAAAGAGCTTTCCTGAATTAGAGCAAGATATGGTATGTTAGTAACGTAACGCTTCTAAATACAAAATTATGAATACATGTTTACGTGATTAATTATGTGTTCACCTGGCTTGCTTGACAGATTAAGGAACAGGGCCTAGAAGGGAAGCCACCACGGCATGGCCTCTGGTTTCGGGGACACTCTCAAAAGGACGGTACCATCATTCACGACGAGGTCAGAAGAGTCCGTGAACGATGTGTAAGTCATTCTCTTGGACTTTGTAATATCTTTTTAACTGGTGACTTTGCTAAGTTAATATCTAACAACCATTTCTTCTTGTTATAGGATATGTTGTCACAAGAATACCCTGACGAGGTCAACAAATTTGGCCCCGATGATTTCCTGAGCAGAGCGCTCGATCGCCCTGAGTATTCGGGCCGTGTTCGGGGCACAGGTCTAGGGGTCACGCCCTCTTCTTACTTTGGCCGCCAACATAGGGCATCAAAAGGCGAAGTAAGAGCGTTATAAGAAGAAGTTCAATCTCTGAGGGAGGAGATGCAACGACGGGACGGGGAGATGCAACGATGGGACGAGGAGATGCAACGACAGAACGAGGAACTGCATCGGAAGTACGAGCAGATGTTCGAATTTTACTAGCGATATAATGTTGCATCACAAACGTCCAACTTCGTGCAACAAGGTAATGTTCCTCCCGTCGACAGTCCAAGCATAAGGGAGAGCTGTACGATGCCTCGGGCCCAAATTCCTCAGGTAGTTCATACATTCTCTGCTTACAAACTTGCAGCGACATTGTTATATTATGCGTTGTGAGCTAATGTTGTCAACTCTTTCGTAGGGCGAGTCAGACTGCAGGCTGTATATCGATTACTCTTTCAGTGAAGTAGTTGCCAAAGGGAAGGTCTACAACACTTCCAACACGACCCTGCACAACTCGCCGTTGCCTAAAAATGCACTGAGAGTAATGATTGAATCCTCCTACAACAACGCAGCACCAATACCGTTCCCTACCGATGAGATGACTAGCGTCCAAGATGCTATCGGTGCTTTCGTTGCTTGGCCCGTTGGTTTGATTGAGCCAACACCACAGGTGGTTATTTACTAATAGCATTTACACTAGCATTCATTGTGTTGGAAGAATGCTCTTTTATTTACATGTTTTTTCAGGGTACACGCTCTACCGGAAAGAAAGCACAAAGGCCTAATGTCCAAGGTATCGGTGGTCAAGTGATGAAGAAAAAGAGTTCACATACTGATCCATCGTCACAGGTGATTATTTACTAATCAATTAAACTAGCATTCTTTTTTATTGGAATAAAATTTCAGACTTTCTATTTACATGGTTTGTAGGCAACAAAAGCCAAGGGCAAGAAGAAAGTACAAGCGCCTCCTGTTATTGAACGTACAAGCGCCGAGACGCCAAATCGTGCTCGATTGCGAGCATTTGCAGCCACCCTATCTTCCGAATTTACTGCCAATATTCCATTCGACAAGCGTATATTTGGGGTGTCAAATATGGTTGAGCATGTTTTTAAGGAGCAGATCATGGACGTGCTTGATCAAGGATGGCTCGGTGGTACCGTTATCAATTTATGGATCAGGTATAAATGTGTTTTCATTGGGGTTTCGTTTAATGTCATTAGTTTACACTAATTGGGAGTTTGTATGGTTTCTTTGAAGGCACCTGCACGAACATGTCATGATTGCCGGGGATTATGTCTCGTTCGAATTCATAAGCCCCTATGACATAGCACATATTGCGGGCGTGAGCTATGACGAGCAGTCCGCGAAGCTTAAAAGGCGCTTTTCTTTAAAGGCAACAGGCATGACTTTATTCTTAGCTCCAATTAATACAGGGTAAGTCGATATGCATTATAGGTTTCATCGTATTCTTAGCTTCAAGCATCATTTATATATACTGACATAACGTTCTAAAAAATTTTAGGCAGCACTGGCTTTTGCTTGTCATCTATCCGCAAGCACAAGCGAATCCCATTATTTACTATTTGGATCCTGTGTATGGTGCTGAACCAGAAAGTCGCACAGCTTTGATGCGCCTCGTCAATAGGTACGTGAATGTCAGCATTCTTTGAATCCGTTGCATCATTTGTCATTTTATGACCCTAGCTAATAAAATTAATTTACTTTGTTTTGTTTCCAGCGCATTGACCAGTTTTTGGTCCTCCGTTAACTTGAGTTATTCTAAAGCCCTTGACCAGAAATATGCTTATAAGTGACTCACAGTCCAGGTTCTATAAGTTATTCAATTTTTTAAACAATCTACTCAAACATAAAGTAAATGTTTCTCATATGATATCTGGTATTTTTTGTTACAGTGCCCCTTCCAACCCAATAACAACGACTGTGGATACTATGTGATGCAATTTATGAGGGATGTAGTTACACATGATCGATGTAGCATTCCATTGACAGTAAGTTTTTTATTTTGCCAACTCTAATTGTATTTGAACTTGTTATTAGATTTCAAGTAGATTTGATTGCCATTCAAATTTATCTCTCTGTGCAGTATTACCCAGACGCACGTTGCCCCTCATTGTCGAGGGAAAAAATGAATGCGCTAATTGAGGAATGGTGCACTTATGTTCTACCTCTTTTACACCAAGTACAAATGTAGATATATAATAGTATAGGCTGTTTCCCAATTAGAATGGTTGGTTCATTTGTACATTGCTCTCTGGATGAGTTATTGGTGTATTTTCGTTGCCTGGAACTGTATAGAATTGCTAGTATTTTAGCACTGATGCAGGTGGGGTATATAAACTAAAATGAAATATTTAAAAAAAAAATCAATACCAGCGCTTACTTCATTAAGCGCTGCAATAGGTAAATTTTAGGTATCCTATAGCAGCGCTTAAGCGCTGCAATAGGTGTCCTATAGGTAACTTTAGGTATCCTATAGCAGCGTTTAAGCGCTGCTATAGGGCACCTATTGCAGCGCTTAACAAGCGCTGCTATAGGCCTAATAGCCTATAGCATCACTGGCTATTGCAGCGCTTATAAGCGCTGCTATAGGCCCAAAATAAGTGATGCTATAGGCATTTTCTGTAGTAGTGAAATTTGTCATTGGATAAAATTACGCTATACAATTATACTATTTAGATACCCACCTAAATGCATGCATTATATTTAAGGGAAAATTTCATTGTAGGACCACTGTAGCAATTTAATGTCAGATGAGGACCAAAAAATCTAAAATTTCACTGCAGGACCTAGGTCCTTAAATGAAAAAAAATTGTTGTGTGAAAAGACCTAAAAGCCCTTGTGAATTAATTTCAGATAGGGACCTATGCAAAAAGTCTTCTGACGCTGACGCTGACACAACGTACTTTCTTGGCTGACAACGTACTTCCTCGTGCATATGGCGATTTCCTTTTGCATATGGCCATTTCCTTGTGCATATGGTCATTTCCTTGTGCGTGGCCAATTAATTACTCCTTGTGCATATGGGCATTTCCTTGTGCGTGGCCTGGACATAGCACGTTATAAGACCAATTAATTACTCATTGTGCATATGGCCATTTCCTTGTGCATATGGTCATTTCCTTGTGCGTATGGGCATTTCCTTATGCGTGGCCTGGACATAGCACGTTATAAGGCTAATTAATTACTCCTTGTGCATATGGCCATTTCCTTGTGCATATGGCCATTTCCAGGGCACGCACAAGGAAATGACCATATGCACAAGGCAATGGCCATATGCACAAGGAGTAATTAATTGGCTTTATAACGTGCTATGTCTAGGCCACGCACAAGGAAATGACCATATGCACAAGGAGTAATTAATTGGCCACGCACAAGGAAATAGCCATATGCACAAGGAAATCGCCATATACACGAGGAAGTACGTTGTCAGCCAAAGAAGTACGTTGTGTCAGCGTCAGAAGACTTTTTGCACAGGTCCTTATCTGAAATTAATTTACAAGGGCTTTTAGGTCTTTTCACACAACAATTTTTTTTCATTTAAGGACCTAGGTCCTTCAGTGAAATTTCATATTTCTTGGTCCTTCTTTTATATTAATTGTCTACAGTGGTCATTGAATGAAATTTTCCCTATATTTAAATATCTTGAAATCTAGGCATACCAAATATCGCACATATCCAAAAAAATTAGAGGTATATGACTTCTGGCCATTTAATATTAAAATAAAAAAATTGAATTTATATGGCTTCTACCCATAAAATTAATCCATATGGCTTCTGGCTACAAAATATTAAAATAGAATAATTAAATTGATATGGCTTCCAGTCATTTAATATTAAAAATAGAAAAATTGAATTTATATGGCTTTTGGCCATAAAATTAAATCTATATTGCTTTTGGCCATAAAATATTAAAATAGAAAAATTAAATCTATATGGCTTCTGGCCATATAATGTTCAAACATAACAATTAAATTTCTATGGCTTCTGGCCATAGAAATAAATCTATACAGCTTCTGGCCATAAAAATAAATCTATATCAAGAGGAACTTCAAATTCCATTCAAGATGACTTTAGGTTTAAAAAAACCATTATCAAATATTAGATGGAACATCAGGTTCCTTCAAAGACGACTTAAGGTCGATAAAGAATACATTAAAATATAAGGTGGAACTTCAGGTTCCATGGGAGATGACTTCAGGTCAATGATAAATGCATTAAAATATAAAGTGGAACGTCAGGTTCCATAATAAATGACTTCAAGTCAATGATGATTACATTAAAATGTAAAGTAGAACTTCAGGTTCCATTAAAGATGACTCAGGTCAACATAAGAAAATATAAAGAAAGATGAAGATAAAGAGAAGAGAAATAGAAAGATGAACTTCTGGTTCTCCATAATAGCATAATAGGAAAAAAGGATCCTATGAATGGAAAATAGACTACCTTAGCTAGAGGCTCATGCTAATAACGTGTTATAAATAATAAAAGAAGATAAGAGAGAATGTGGGAGAGAAGTAGAGAGAATAGAAAGCTGTTCTCATTCAATGTTCAAGAGTTGTAGAATACATAATACTAGCTTTCTATTTACAGAAGAGGCTTTAATTTAGGGTTACAGTATAATCATAATTAATAATTGATAGAGCAATAATAGGGATGGGGTTAAAGACATCCACATTAATGAGATATTCATAACAGGGAGATTAAATTAGATGATGTCACACAGGATAAAGTTCGAAAACCATAAATATACATTCATAAATAATGAGATCAATGGATGAATGAATGATATAATATCATTACAATAATAATATATATGGGGCTATTTGGTAAACTCCTTGTCTGATTATGTATGAGAAAATAGAGGCGAACATTAGCGAGGAAAAGGTGCAATCAAAATCAGAAAAAGAAAAATCAAAAGAAGGAGGAACTTGGACTTAAATTAGATTGTGGGGTTGAAAAGAACCATGCCATGAAGTGTTCGATTGAAAGTATGGTGACCTGCATATTGAATTGTGTGATGATGAGCGGTTAGATTTGGAAGGCGAAGAATTGATTCAGGAAGGTGAGAAGATAGCTAGAGAGGAGGGGAATGAGCATTAAAAAAAAAGACGAGGAAGAGGGGGTGATACCGTTGAGATAGGGAATGTCAAATATATGAGAATTAAATATCTGAATTCAAAATTTGCATTTTGTGAAGTAATTTGTTTTATTGATGATTTGATTGGGTGTAATTAAAGTCGAAAATTGAGTGGATGTAATTAATTTAGAATTTGAAAACTAACTCATTCTATGAAATAGAAATTAACATACATAGATGATTTTTATTCAATGCCAATGGAGATTAGATATTCAGAAGGCAAAGTTTGAATTTTACATGATGGAATATTTTGACCAAACAAAATTTTACATGATGGAATATTGATATCACCAATGACAAGACAATGCAATTAATGATAAGTTGAAAATAATGCCACCTAATAAGGAAACCTGAAATGTAATGACAATATGACATTGAAGTATATGTGGATAATAAATGAATTATGGCACCAATATTCGTGACTAAAAACAGTGGCATAAGCAAATGCCTTACTAATAACATTGGTGCTTGGACTTTTAAAGAAGTATTTACATCTAATGATATATGGTTTGATTTCTTTTAAAACAATAGTATAGGCATTTATTCATATGTGAGAATGGATTCTCATTGATTCTAATTTCTTAGATTCGAATTTAATTTTGGCATTAGGATGAAAATTTGAATTTAAAAGTTTCGCATTTATTGTTGATAATAAATGATTTATTTTTTGTCCGATTTCAGCAATTTATTTTAAAATATTAGAAGTCAAATATTTTACATGATTAACAAATATCTATTATATATTTCTTTAGAGATACACAGATTTAAGAAACATATAGTTATGTTGTGTTTTCCCCCCTAAAATAGTGGTCATTGATTTTAAATTTTTAGGAACACATTTATTGTTGACAATGGGATGAAAATTTGGAAGTTAGACTTTCTAAATAAAAATAGTATGTCACAATAAAAATATGGTTAATGCCCTTGATTTATGTCCTTCATTTATTCACTTGTATAAAAAAAATTAATTATTTTATAAGTTTGAAATAAGTTTGGTATATTTATGTAATTAGTCATAGCTCAATCTTAAAATAACTTTCAAAATTCAAAAGAATACCTCCCCAAAATAGAGTTATATGATAAGCAACGATTAATTATTGATAATGAAATTTAAAATTAAGATTAAATCCTTCCATTATAACTTGGATTATGTGAATATGTAGACCAATAGCAGAGTTAAGTGAAGATAACGTCATTAGACATGTTGACCAATGGATTTGTTACTAAGAAATTTCAAGAAATATATATATAGATAGATTTCATAGGAGGTTTAACTATTCATTAGTATGGCCTGTCTTAGACTCTATGCAACATATTGAGGCCCATTTCTGACACTTCAATGCTGATAGAGCATGTCCTGTTGGAAAATAACGATTGTAAATCTCCATGGTATGGCCATTTGTTGCATCCATTTATAGCTGTATCAACGACTTTATTCTTTAGCAATATCACTTTTTTTCTGTAGTTTTCGGATTTAAAATTTGACAAAATTAAAGTTGCTTAACAAAATGTAAACGTCACACTTTCTATTTCTTAAGAAACAGAGTTGATTCAATCATCATTAGAATAAGATGAACACATTCTTGTGCTCTAAGATACAAGAAATAGACTTGATGATGTTCTCCCCAATATTTGTGGGAGAAAGAGCAAGCACTAAGCAACAAGTCTCATTTTACTGTAACACTATCTTTAGAACAAAATATGTATGGCAAAGGAGCAAGTCCTGGATTGAAAGCAGCATTTCTCACATCATTCTTCCACCTCTTCATATATAGAGATACAGCTCTTTTCTCTCCCACTTATTTTTAGAAGAAAACCTGCTCATAACAGGTTAAAAATAGGAAAAAAAATCAATAATTAATATGTATGTATGGAAACATATTGATGAAATTAAGTATACCCATTCATTATACTGAATGCAACACATGAGGCCTATATTTATCTAATAAACAGTAGTTTACGAAAATATGCATGGAAACATATTCATGAAATTAAAGTACACTCCCTAGTAAATGCCTCGATTGGTGACAAAGGGATGCTTTTCATCATGGTATATGCATTATCAACAATTTTAATCCTACAAGTTCAGAAGCTAGCAGCGCAATGAGAATGAGTAAGAATTATATGATGTAACAAGCTTTAAGCAATCTCCTTGCTCCCATATCCATATATATATATATATATATATTCATGATTTTCATAGATTTAAAAAATAGAATAAATAAGGGACTGAAGCCACAAAGAAATGAGATATGGAGGAAAGGGACGAAAAGAAAGCGCAGCATTTACCTTCAATTTCAATTTGACTATAATAGTTGAGTAATCTTCACCTCAGACACATATTTACTCATTTGGGTTCTCACTTGGGCCACTTGAATTTTTTGCAACAGTGCCTTTCTCCAGCTTTAATTCCATTTGTTGAACTGTCTCTTTTAATTCTGATGCATATATTGGCCAAATTCCACACCCTTGTATCAAGTCATCATATTGGATATTCTGATGACCAAAACTTTCAATGAAGAATTCACATGCAAACTTATAGGTGGTGGCCTCATAATATCTCCTTCTTTGAGTTCCCTTTAGTATGCATTCCATTGGATCATACCATACAAACACATTAAACGTACTCAATTTCCGAAATTGAGGGAATTCCCTCTCATCCTTGTAATCGACCTCTTCATCATCAAAATGGAACTTTCTCTTAATTAATCCTGCGAAAGTGTTCAAGTAAAATGGAGGAAGAATACAACAAGAAGCAAAACCCAACAAATGGTCAGAATAAGTTAGTGCAAGGTCAATAGTAATCGATCTCTCCGTCGTCTGGGAATATTTGAAGCCCTTTGGAATTGTGCTTCCTGGGTAACAAAATTTAACCTCACAAGAGTTATTGTTATATATTGCTTGCATCACTTTGAAATCCATAACATCTGCCAATCCCCATCCAAAAGCGTTTGACAATGATGCGCATTCATTCACATAAAAATGAGTAATAGAAGGGGGAAGTTCTGGTAATGACCTAAGGCTCTTGCATTCACCCAAATCAATTAGTTTAAGCTTTGAAAGATGCTTGATGCAATTAGGCAAACTCTCCACTTTGCATGCTCGTAGTGATAGAATCTTCAACAATGACAGGTTACTTATGTTGTCTGGAATCTCAGTAACCTCACAGTACATCAAATGCAATTCTTCTAAAGAACGCCCTGCATCAAACATAATGACTAATTTTGATTTATCAAATCCTTCTCTAAAATCAGAAACAGAGAATATTTTAAGAGATGTCAAGCAACTTATCTCATTTATTTTAAATCTCCTGAGAGGCAAACCCAGATATAGCTCTTCAAGTTTACTGTACCATCCAATTGGCAACTTCATTGTTTTGATTCCAGTTCTAATCAAATGAAAGCGTCTCATTTGTTGCGATGACAACATAAATTCCTCAAGAGCACCGCAAATAGTTAGTTTGAGATGCTTGAGAGATTTCATATGGTTATGACCGTGAAGATTCTTTAGTCTGCAGCACATACTTAGATCCAAAGAAACAAGTTTAGGGAGAGATAACATAGATGGATGAATACTCCACAAATTCTCACAACATGAGAGGTACACTATTTCAAGGTTTTGTGCCATGGTGAAATCAGGCAACTCCTTGAGGTCTTTGGAACCACAAAGATCTAATTTCTTTAAGTTCATAAGATCCTGTGACAATTAAAATAGAAAAATTATACCGAAACAAATCCTCATAATTGAATTAGACTAAAGAAAGAAACATGCATTTAATATATAGCTACCTGCACACCATCCCATAGTTTTACAACTTTGCTACATTGCATATGGATTTCAACAAGTTTCTTCGGACTAAAACCCAGTGGCAAAGACTCCAAAGGATAACTTTCCCAACAAAAATACCTTAGATTATTAGAAAGTGAGTTCAGACCATCAAGAAGGTGCACTGTATAATTTCTTCTGGAATGAAATCCAACCTTCTTTTGGTGAGGTTTGATATTGAGAAATCTTAAGTTACTCATTCTTTGAAAAGTGTCAGCACTCAAGTATAGGTCATTTTCAAGCTCATTTGTGTTCAATGTAATGACTTCAATTGCACCGGTTCCCTAACATAACAAAATTCAAATAATATTAACAACTGTAGGTTAAAAAATCTTCAATCAAATAATGAACGAAAAAGAAAAAGGAAAGTAAAGCATCTCTTACCATGCTATTGTTTAATACATATTGAATTTCCTTTGCATCATTCAATCGACTTCGTGTTGCAGGATCCTCTCTAGATTCCTCACGAACTATTTCTTTAGCCATTTCTTGTAGCAAATCATGAATTTCTACTCTATTGTCACTTGAAATGGTTATGAGAGCTTTATGTAGAAGGTTGTCTATTCCACAATCCACATACAAGTCATCACAAGCATCCAGCATCCTTATAATATCTTCCTTATATCCTCCCCTAAAGAAAAATGCAATGTCTAAGAATATCCTTTTTTCTAGTATATCAAGTCCATCATAACTCACCCTCAATACAGTTTGAATTTCTACATTGGGGTACTTTCTCAATTTTTCAAGGGCACTCTCCCATATTTCTGTATTTCTTGAGTTCAAATATGAACCCAAAACTTTTAATGCTAAAGGAAGGCCTGTAGCATATTGAACTACATCTGCTGATAACTTTTCATATCCCACTTCAGGAAATGTTTGCTTGAAAGCATACTAACAAGAACATGCTTGTCTCTACTAGTTATGATGATTTTACTATTTGGCCCCAATGAAAGATTTTCTTCAATAAGATACTGTAATTGTTCAGAGCTGTCTACATCATCAAGCACTAGAAAAACTCTTCTTCGACATAACCTCCTTTCAATGTTGCACCTTCCTTTCATTGTGAGATTTTCGTCGTCTAGCAGTAGAGTGAGAATTTTGTCAAGCAAACAAGCCAAGCCATTTTTTTCTGATTCCTCTCTTAAATTTGACACAAAGCATGAGCTATCAAATTGGCAGGAGAATTTGTCAAATACAACACGAGCTAAGGTTGTTTTCGCTGCCCCTCCTTTACCCCATATTCCAATAACTCCAACTTCCTGGGAGTCATCTTTCAAAAATGATTCAATTTTAGCCAAATTTTCCTCAAAACCAATAAGTTGACGCTTCGGCTTAATTGTCCCTTCATCTTTCAGCTTTTTCAATACATCTTTGACTATTCCATCAATAAGATCAGATTCATCACTGGCACATTAAAACGAAGAAATTATTTAAAAAAAACAAAGCTGTTAAAAGAATGTGCATAGATCTATATTTTTAATTTTTTATGAGGAAACATATGATTGGTAAACTTTGACAAGATATATTGAATAAACATAAGGAGGAAAAGCTTACTGAAAATTTGAGGAATGGTGATAACCAGATAAGTTTGCAGTTTCATTCAAGGGAGATCTCCAAACTTGCAACAAATCATCTTTGTACCATTGTTCAAGACGATCAAATGCATCTGCATAAGATCCTTCTTGATGTCTAACGTGTGATGGATCTACATTATAGAAAATTGGAATTACAATTTGGCTATTGAATCGCTTGCATTCCATGATTTTCACTAGCTCTTCTAAGCACCACCTTGAAGAAGCGTAGTCTTTGGAGAATATCACCAGTGCAATTTTCGATCTTTGTATTGCTTCTACAAGCGCAGACGATATTTTATCTCCCCTCTCTAGCAGCTCATCAATATACACATCTATTCCCTTTTGTTGTAACGCTTTTGTCAAATGGCTAAGCATTCCATGTCTGATGTCTGAACCTCTAAAACTGATAAAAATATCATACTTTTCTTGAAGAACTTGAGAAGAAGGAGCCAAAGCAGCCATTACTGGACATAAACGAAGAGACTATGTTGGTGAGCGTTTGGAGAGGAGGCACAGGAGAAACTGTTGATTAGCCATTATTCATTTAAGTCAAATTATTTTATAAGACTATTTGTGCGTGAAGTTGGTGTTCATATTTAATATTTGTATCATATTAATGCACAAATAATTATAGTATCGAGGGATAACATTCAGCAATGATATTAGCTCTAGAAGCGTTTCGCAGAAGGAGTATAGGGATAGGAATGAGTCTGAATAAAGGAGAAAAGAAGTATTGTATGGATTAGAGAGGGTGGCCGGGGAAGGAGGGTGAATATCTTGTTTTAATTTGTATTGTTTTAAAATTATTTTGTAAAATCAATTAGTGAGGGGCATAACTAAAGTTGCTACTCCCTCTATCTCAATATATATGGTCTTTTTAACTGAATTACGGTTTCCTAAAAATTTAATTAAAGTTAGTTAAAAACAATAAATGTGTAAGAAATATATCATTTTTTCCAAAAAGTGCCCATATTTATGAATGAGTAAGAGAGAGAGTAATTATAAAAAGAAGATGAAAGAGAATGTGTGGGAGAAATTAATGCATGGGTAAAATGGGGAAAAACATATTTATTACTCAAACAAATTCAAATAGGACCTTATATTTTGAGATTAGGTCATTCAAAAAAATGGACATTATATATTGGGACGGAGGGAGTATTTTTTATCTTATTTATAGAAGTTCATGTGCACTTTTATACCCAAATAAATAAAGTATATAATGCCAAACATATATTCAAAAACAGTTCATATCTATCTTTATGATGTAACCCCATTAATCATTGTAAAATTCTTGATTGTTGTAAAATTCTCTTTGAATAGGAAAGATCTTGTCCCTTTGTCAATTACTTGAGCTTGATTACATTTTTTATGGGAAGGAATGAAAAACAATCTAAATCCTATCATATATTGACTTTTAATTTATAAAACATGGCAAACTCTTGTGTTATGTTTGGCTCAATGGAGAAGAAGGGAGAAACTTTAATGATATCTTATTTAATTTATAAGGAGAGGAGCTAATAAAAATTAACTATTTTATCCCAATAAAATTTTCATGGATCTCTCTCTCTCTCTCTCTCTCTCTCTCTCTCTCTCTCTCTCTCTCTCTCTCTCTCTCTCTCTCTCTCTCTCTCTCTCTCTCAACTTTATTAATATATAAATACGTAAAACGCAATCTATCAACTTTCACCTTGAAAATTCCATGTTTTTATTGAATCATCCTTCTTTAAAAAAACAATTTGGAAGAGTAGTAGTTGACATCATCTACCAATATATGTATTACACACACACACACACACACGCATTTTAGTTAAAATATTCATATTATAAAAAAAAATCCACGGGAAAAAGATGTAAGAGTAAATATATCATTCACATTCGAAAAAGAAATTTAAATCACAATAACATACCATAAGACTTTTTTTTTTAAAAGAAAAAAACTCTCAATGAGGACAGAAACATCCAAATATCATATAGAATCAGTCAATTCCAGGAATTAACAGTTTTTATAATATCACCAGTTAACATCATGAGTCACTTTAATTATAATTATATTCCTAATTAAGTGAACGGCGGTGGGGCCAAAGTCTCCTTTCTGTTTCAGCTTTTCAAGAGTGAAACAAAATATTCATGATGCGAACAGTAAATGTGAAAACAATAGCTCTGCTTCTAGTATTGTCAAAGACATAGTTCACGTTGAAATCAGCCACCAAAATCCATTGTCAAGGCTAGAACAAGGTACGAATACTAATAAAACAAAATTAATATGACAGTACGTCCTTGTACTTTCACCAAATTCGAAATCAGATCCATATGATATTTTTTTAATTGATCTACTCCTTACTACTTCCCCAATTACTAGCTATAATAGTTCCTTTTATGATTGTCGATACTCTAATGGATCAAGATCTAACTAATTTTTCAACATCCGTTTTGTCTATATTAACGGACACGCCTGTTTTTTCTTTTTTTTTAATAACAGACGGGAAAATTAAGTTATTCAGTCCTTTTTTAACAAATCTGAAAAGTAAAACTTTCCATACCACTCACTTATACGCCCCACAGAAAACAGATGTTAAAAGCCCTTAAAAATGGACTTGAAAAATGTCATGTGTAGCTATGAAAATTTAGTTAAAGTATAAGGCTATAAGCACAATCAGATTAGTTTTCTCCTATACTTTCACTCACGATAAGGAGTATGTAAATAAAGTGGATGAGATTTCGAAGGAACGGAATCTAAAACCCAGATTTGAGCATCCAGAGAGAAATCAAAGACGAAGTGAAAGAGTCAAACCTGTTTTCTTCTTAGTGGAAGAAAAGAGATAGAAAAAGGTGGCGATCCCAATGGCTAAGACAGAGATGATCACTCCCACAAGTAATCCATTCTCCTTTCTCCCTAACGACTCCATGCTCGATCTATACTTCCTTCAAGTTAGGTTCAGAGTTCTATATTACTGCTTATATCACAAAAAACTTTTATTTAAATGTTAATATACGGATCCTGCATCATTATAAAATTCAAACACGCGGAAATGATAGATGGTGAAACATATCTAGCAACAACACCAATCGTGTGTACGTCTGTGTTAATACAGGTGGCAAATATATAGTGTTAATACAATACACAAAAGGAGCGAGGAAGAAGATCATCACCTTCATAAAGCTAATAAGTGGCTAAGAGAAAAAGTGATGTTATGATCTGTGTGGAAAACACAGCAATCCAATTTATGAGTGAAGAAAGTTTCTGGTGGGTGACTTAGTCAGAAAGAGAAAAGTGTGTTTGGCTTATTTAAAACTGCAATTCTCTATTAATGCAAACTTCCCAGACAAACTATATTTAAAACGCAAGATGGAAAGAGAGACATAATACACTGAGGCTTTCAAATCATCCATATATTCACGTACCAAATCATTGAAGTCTTGCGTCTCTCATTCTAATAAATGAGTACTAAAGGGAGACATTAAAAAATCGTAGACTGTTCAAAGCTTATTTAGATGTCACAACGAAATGTATGTATCCTGAGATCCATAAGCAGAGTCTTCCTATCATAAATTTGTTAGTAGTAAGAAATTAGAAGAGCCATATGGTTACTGACTTATTAAAAAAAGACTTATATAATTGGTAGATAGTTGGATACAGAAAAAAAAAAGGTCAGAATTAGTTGCTGAATTCTGTAAGTAAAAGCAAAATTTTGTCGTTAAATGAGGAATTTCATAGTTAAATATTTAGTGACGGCTTATTTTAAGACGGATTTCGTAACTCATTCAGCTGTTAATTCACTTTTTTTATAGATCCTTTAAACATATTGTCTTGGGTTTGAATAAAGCCATGTGTAAAGAAATAGATTATGGTGCAAATTTGTTTCTGAAGTTTTTTCACTCATAAGCTGTCTTGTCGTGGAAGTTTTTTTATTCAAAATTGCCCTCGAAGTTTCAAAAAGTTACAAGTTTATCATTTAACATTTACTGTTAAAATATTAAAGATTAGTGTCAATTTTTTAATGATCAACGTGAATATTTTAACAGTAATAAAAGGTAAAATTACTACATTTTAAAACTTTCGAAGCAATTTTGAAACAAAAAAACCTTCAGAATATAGCTCATATGCAAAAACTTTTAAGACAAATTTACACTTTAAAAATAAAAGAAGAAGAAGACTTTGAGGGGAAAGGCAAAACCCACATTGATAATCTCTACACTTGTAAAGATTAGTCTCTAGCTTATGGACGCGGGGTATGAGATGAATGCCCTAAAAAAGGAGATATTACTTTTTTCATATATTCTACAAAATCATATTCAAAAGAACTATCGGAAATCACTTTTCCTCGGTACAAGAGTATCATCTTTTGATGCATTCGTGCTAATAAAAAATCAATGGGTAAAGCTCCAATTTTGCTCCGGAAGTAATTCAGTAGGAGTTGATTTGTCCTGAAAGTAATAAATGGAGCTTATTTACCTCGGAAGTAGTAAAAACGACGTGTATTAGCCCACAGAGGACACTGAATACTCCCTTTATTATTGGGTAAAAGTCCAATTTTACACCGTTTTTACTACTTCCAAGGTAAATAAGCTCCATTTGTTACTTTCGGGATAAATCAGCTCCTACTGGGTTACTTCCGGGACAAAATTGGACATTTATTCAAAATCAATTGAGAGTAAAGTTGTAATCCGCTAAAATAGCCGTGAAATAGAAGGTTATAATACAATGAAAAATATATAGAAAATTTATATTACAAAATTGTTATTCACCTTTTTGTTGCTTATAAGAAATTACATATTAAGATAGAAAGTTGTAATACATGCAAAGTTTTGAAGTATGGATCTAATATCTTCTAGTAAGTAGCCTAGATTTCAAACAATCCTACTTCACTGCCATAATTATCTTAGCCAAAGAGAGTTTAATAAGATTACAATACCTTGGTTTTGAGACTTAAATTAAGGGAAAATTATGGAGAGGGAAACCAAGAAAAAAATTAGTTACTCCTAAGGACCTTTAAAAAATAAATATTTAGAAGGATCAAAAACTAAAATAAATATATTAAATTATTAAATTAACCCTCCCTATATCTTCTCTCCATATATCAAAAATGTTTTTTCTTCTAACTAATTGACTCCCCCCTTGTCTCTCCACCCTTTCTCCCACTCTCTCCAAATTGAAATTTAGTCAATAAATTTTAAAATTATTTCTTTTCATTATATCTATTATAGGGATATTTAAAATCAAAATGTAATTATTTATGTTACCTAAATTTTTTTTGATGCAATCGATTAGGAGGATTACAACAATATTATTAATATCTTTAATTAAAAGTAAATTATTTATTTACATCTATACACTCTTAGGTACATTTTTTTTTTCTTTTTCAATACTTGTATATAAAATAAAATTTTATTTTTCATATATAGTTGCATTCATATTTGTTCAATCATATGATTGGACTTATAAACAAATAATGAAGGCTCAATACAAAACTCTAAATATACTGCATGGCTTCTATTTGTCATGTCAACATTTTTCTTTTAAGATTTTGTCAATCTCTTAATAATTTTAATTTTGTGCGTTTTCTATCCCACACTAATATTAAAACAATATTAAAATACAGTTTATTGATTACAAAAAGAAACAATTCAAATACAGAGAGAAAATATAGAGAGGGTTAATTTAGTAATTTAATATATTTATTTTAGTTTTTGGTCCTTCAAAATATATTTTTTTAAATGGTCCTTATGAGTAATTATTTTTTTTTTCCGTCGTCCCTCTCTCTAATTTTTCCTTAAATTTTCTTGGTAGATGAAGAACGAAATTAATTTATATATACCCTCATGCAGTGTTAATGTAAATCTCATATCTTTTATTGAAGCTCGTTAATCACAATATTAATAAAACAATAAGTTTAAATAGAAGTAGTGGTTTTATATGAGTAGTGTATTATAAGTCACAAAAATTACAAAAATAGAATAACTATGATTAAATTAAGGGTAAATATGCAATTTTAGGCACGAAGTATTACGCCAGGTGCACTGGGCAGAAAAATGTTTTTTTTTAACAGATTTTACGCATGAACAATAAAATTATGGGCAATTTTAGGCACGCCGTTAGTTGACCGTTAAGTTTGACTACAGAAGCTGATATGGCAGAATTGAAAATTTTAATTAATGATTTTGTGATCAATTAAGGAGTTTTGAGAGTTTTATAAATAAATTCAGGAAAATAAAAAGTTTTTTTTTGGACTTTTAAATGCCTAGTTTCTCCCTTAATTTTGGAACATTAGAGTTAGAGGAATTATTTTTGGACCCAAAAGGGATTATAGTGGGAGGAAATTCTTAGCCAATAATGAAGAAAATTTTTAAGAATTGAAGGAATAATTTTTTTGGCCAAAGAATATATTCTATTGCTGAGATTTAAGGGCATAATAGAAAATTCTTTAGCTAATCTACTGTAATTTTTTGGGCCAAAAAATTATTCATTCAATTCTTAAAAATTTTCTTCATTACTGGCTAAGAATTTCCTCCCACTATAATCCCTTTTGGGTCCAAAAATAATTTCTCTAACTCTAATGTTCCAAAATTAAGGGAGAAACTAGGCCTTTAAAAGTTCAAACAAAACTTTTATTTTCCTGAATTTATTTATAAAACTCTCAAAACTCCTTAATTGATCACAAAATCACTTCTTAATCCTTAATTAAAATTTTTAATTCTGCCACATCAGCTTCTGTAGTCAAACTTAACGGTCAACTAACGGCGTGCCTAAAATTGCCCCTAATTTTATTGTTCATGCCTATAATCTGTTAAAAAAAAACATTTTTCTGCCCAATGCACCTGGCTACTACTTCGTGCCTAAAATTGCACCTTTACCCTTAAATTAATAATGATAAAATAAAATATAAATCGCCTTGATGAGACTTAAATGCTCTAGATATGTTTAGTTCTCTTTATTCATTCTTTTTGAAAAGTAAAGAAACTTTTTTTTTTATACATCAACTAGTAATCGGCGCCTTTTTAGAATCTTATTACTGGGTATCTGAGCAACCGATTACTCAAGCTTTCGGGGTTCGTAGCTTCTCCTCTAACACAAGTGTCTCCCCTAGGACTCAAACTCGAGATTTCAAGGGATCTAATGGGGCTTTACACCACTAAGCTAACTATATGTTAGTAAAAAAATCTGGTTTCATTGGCTTGTTGTATGATTTCTCATTCAAACACCCTAATCCAAGGGGAATTAGTTTCGTCCCTACTCAATTTTGTGTTTGGTAAGTAGAGCCAATCAGATATAGACCTCATAAATTTAACAGAAACTATCTATATTTGATTGTTTATTAAAATAATGATTCTTTGAATAAAAAATTATTTTTTTGAAAAAAATAATAGTTAAAAGATTGAGCTTATTTTATATTGTATGCCCATTAAATTAATTACTTTTAAAAATATAGATTTTATTTTTTGTACAAAAAAAATCAAATTTCAACAATCCAAATATGACGTGGAAGGTTCAGGTATGATGTTGGAACTTAGTATTGTTCATTCTTACTTATAGACAAGTTGACAAAAATTTGAACTTTTACAGAATAAGCAGAGTTATAAGTATCTCTCTCCGTGTTCCAAAATATAACATTCAACAAAATAAAAGTGGTTAAAAGCAACAATTATATATGTTAGAAATATGATTTGTTTCCAATTATGCCTTTCTTAATAAACACGAAAGAGAATGCATGGGAAAAATATGAAAGAGAATATAACAAATAAGATATAATAAAAATAACTGAGAATACATGGTATAAAACCCTCAATTTCTTTTCTCTTTACAAATATTATTATAGTTTTAAGAAGACATATAATAAATAAAATATTCTATTGATATTGATTCTCATAATTTTGTACAAAAGGTAAATCATATTTCACCATGGACATAAAGTTTCAAAAATATAATATTACAATTATCATTCCCTAAAAATAAACTTAAACTAAATAAGGAGACTTATTATCTACCGCTCTAGGTTATTCTTCACAAAACATAATCCAAGGAGAAGCTTAAGGTAGCTGGTCTATTCTATCCCAACCCAGTTGTCTCCATTTTTCATTTGGGACATTATGGCAAAATACGAGTGATACTAAATCAATAAGTTTTAACTAATAATGCGCAGCTGCTATTTAAGTAGAAAACATTTTCAATCTGTGCAATAAAAACATTTGAGAAAATCTACCTGATGGAAGTAAGGTGGCAACTATGCCACTAGAAGCGACAGTAAGGACAATATCAACTCTTGCTTGCAAACCAGATGTCAAAGCATTTCACAAGAAAGTTTTAGTGATGCCTCCATAGCCTTGAACAAACAGAGGTGACAAAGTATTCAATGAATCCATTACATGATCATAGACCAGCTTCCATTCTGCATTCAATGACTCAAAAAGGGACACAGCAAGAAGATCCAATGCACTCCTATCATAGTTTAGCTCTAAGACAATTTGTAACATTATGGATAGAGGATGAGTCAGATATCGGAAGGCCTGGAAAATCAGCCAGTGACTTCCCATTAGAGGACAATATTGATCAATTTCTCTAAGCACGACATCTTCTCTGACAACTTCTATGATGCCAAAACCTGTAGTATATTAGCAAATAGGTGTACATTAGTATTGCAACTACATAGGTAGCAATTTAAAATTAAAATGTAAAAGGAACTAAATACGTACTTCCATACTGTGGGTGAGCATGTGGAACATACAACAAATCCTCAGAAATCATCTTTGCACATTGCTTCCACACCAAGTCAGATCATTGCAAAGAATTCAAAGGTAGCATCGTGAAAAAAAACCTCCTAGTGAAGTACTTGTTGCCTAAATAGAGGCTTCTTTAATTGCATTAACATACTCTTTGTCATCATCCAGTAAGCCTAAAGCATCACACGCAGATTTGAATGTGGGATGGATAACACCACCTATTATCTTAATGTCATCGAATGATTTGGGGCCTCAAACTTTTGTTAGCAAATACGAAGAAAGTATAACTCACCAGAATTTGGTGTGACATTTAAAATCAAGCCTATTGAAAACTGACTTGGCTGCCAGTTACTCATGTCTCTATGATAGACATAGTGAATATGTAACAAAGCATAGGTAAGAGTGGCAGCAAACTCATCAATTACATTAAGTTTCATCCAAGCCAAATATTGAGATTCACAATAACTCTGCAACATCTTCATTGTTTGAGTAAATGACATTATTGATCAGGCAAGTGAAAGTTAAGCTGTTCAACAGAAGGAAATTTATGATGAATGTCAAAACCAAAGATGCACTATGATCCCTCACATGCTGGAATATATCTATAATTGTAGTACTATTGAATCTCATCAAGCAATACTTGCCCATTTCTATTACCCAGATCGAATATACCAGCAACAACTCTATCATTCCCTTTGCTCATATACTTGAGTTCATCGTTAACTACAACATCTGACAAACCTTGGTACAAATCAGCTCCGAGCTCCTTCTAATGTGTTCTTATCCAATGTAGCCTTTGGGATTCAAGCATTGTATAACCATCGACTATGAGTTGATGAAGCAACCTATTTTCATTGAGAAGCAAAGACAAGTCGTTATCCCTTCTCATTAACCTATAAGCAAAGAACTCACGTATGCTAAGAATCTTTCTTCTCTTAGTGACAGTAAGGGTCTCTTGTCTATGTTCAATGTCATCTCTGAATCCATCTTCACCATAAGGGAAAAAGATAGGGTACTACAAAGGTAAATAGGGTGCATGAAGTTTATTAATTCGCTGTGGTGTGCTAGATTTATCCTCCACAATGACATCTTTAACATGGAAATCCATATTAACATCCCTAATAATTCATGCAGTGATTTCAGATGCTAATGGGGACATTGTAGCAACGTTTTTCATTTTGCCTTGAACTTAGCAAACATAGATTTATGTTATGTGCAGAGCTCTGATTTAACCGTTTTCCTGCAAATCTATACTGCTTCACAAATAGATTCACTTCATCTAGTACTCTCTTGATCCCATAAAAAATGGTAGGGTCAACCTGACCTTGAGTTTTGTGCTTACTAAAAGTACAAAATAGAAATATGAGGGCGTATACAAAAAGTAAAAATGATAATTACTAAAGGTTAGACCAGTTACATTAGTAATCAACTAACAACTTCAATGCCATTTTTGACCTCATTATCTATATCATAGATGTAGAGTTGTGAGAACACTGGACATGCATCCTCCAGATGCAATAGACTTCCAATATTATGATAGTTCATGCTTGAAAGTATGAAGCAGTATGAACCTGACCCATTATGCCTTGAGTGGTCGATCTTCCTTCCCATCGACTTAAAGGGAAACATACTATTATATTGTCTTATGTTTGCATGAAATCTTTTCGATTCACTTATAGTCTTATCAAAGAATAACTTTTTTAAATAAGGAGGTTCCTCCTTGAGTGTTGTAATTGGACCTTTCCTGGAGAATGTATCTGCAATTCATTTTTTAGAATCCTTTTTTGCCCTCTCATTCTACCAAAATAATGCACCACAAAACTTGCAGGCATATGTAGCATCATCCTTATCTATATATGCTATCCACACAAAGCATAACAGTGAATCATAAGTGTGTAAAAGAACAAAAAGGATGAAACAACTATAAACTCTATATGAAGGTAAAGTACAATATCTTTGATATGATTGTATAATAGGAACAGACATGTTCTGATTGCTGTGTTGTGTTCCCTGCCCAATAATAGGTGTGTTGAAATCTGTATAATTGCAGAGAGTCGATACAATAATTACATCTGTCATGTGAAAAAAAACCAAGACTAACATTTTTTGAACTCATGAACACAAAAAGCGTACCATATTCTTCATCTAAGCTTGGAGATTCATTTGCATTCGCATTGGAATCATTATAATCTAAGTCAAAGGTTATGTCCTTGTAATTGACCACTTGCACTGTGAGTAAAAATAATTATGTCAGACGGCTAATATGGCATGTTTAAAGGCATAAAATGTAAAATGTATCATACATAAATCATATACAAAGATTCAAATAGATATGAAGATGTTGATATATAACATGTACATATGTTTGTCTATATTACAACATGAGTATCTATGTAAGCAGTTGTTGGTTCATCACACACTGAAGGTCCATCTTTTACAAGTGAAATGTTAGGAAAAAGGCTTAACAAAAGCGCATGTCCCCTACTACTCCTTATTTTTACCTTATACTACAATACATGAAAGAGTCATACCTAGATTTATTTTCTGAGAGTAGAGATTGTTATGGTGTAAAAGATGCACTTCACTGCAGTAGGAGATTGATGGTACAGATGCATTTCCAGTAAGTACAAGCTTCAACCTGGCACTCTTCTTCTTGAAAGTAGTCTCCACTGGAGGAAATTTTTGATTCACTAAAGGATTTATGTTTTGTGACATTATCATAGAAATACAATTCAAGTTTAAGACTAACAAAATACAATATCATCATGTAAAAATTATCATGGTCATGCAAATTTAAACTCTTTACCTGAGCCAAAAGATTCACAAGGGAAGTATGGTATGTCAACTAAGATGTTATTAACATTCTGTAAAACCCTTCTAGTCCTTCATTTTTTTGTGATGTATGTGTGGCTAATAGATTGTAAACATCACTTACTTAAGTATGATTTTTGTGTGAAACAAAGTAAGGAGGTACTGAAACAAGAATCACTGAAGTATGTTTCAAATGGAGATTACCAGTTGGCAAATCTTTGATTTGTAGTGTTTTATATGCCCTAAATAAGGCAATTAACATGATTAAGATACAATACTGGTCCAATAATGCTTTATGTAGATCTTAGATTCTTAGGTGAAATTAGCATGAGATTATGATTAATTGGCCGTAATTGTAGATTGATTTGTATTAATTGATTTATAGGGTTATTTGATCATTGTTCCATCTTATTTCTAATTGTAGGGTCACCTGAGGACCAAGAATATAATCCCGGATGACGAAAGAAGCATAAGAAGAATGCAGAAAACTTTTCTGAGGCCACGACGAATCCACATCTAACGTGGCCCTAGAAAAGGCAGAGAGTATCATCACTCACCATGTGTTCGCCAAGGCGAGCGCACGATTTCTGCAATGAACAAACTCTGGTTTTTGAGCCAACCCAGATCCAATTCAAATACCTACTAATTGACCTGACATGAGAAGGATTAAACACAATTTTTAGGGCTTCATTTGATAGATTTAGTTTACCAAACCCCTAGCTCTCTCATTTTTCTCTTATCCTCTACTATTCTACTCTTCCATTCTTCCATTTTTCCTTCCTCCAAACCCATGGTAGCTACTTCCTCACTCCTTGTTAGTGCTTTTATCATGAAGAGTAGCAGTTAGGCTTCCTCATTCTTGATAGTAGGAGACAAGGGATGAGCTTGGAGCATAATTAGGGGAGTTTTAGTTCTAGCCATTCTTCCTCTTGTTGTATTTATGCTTTTCTAGGATTCTAGTAGTATATTTATGGCATTTGGTTATGTTCTTAATTTCTATATGATGTATAAGGATTAGAAACTATCTTTATGTTGTTACTTTCTTGTTGAATGCTTGACATTGTGCTACATTAACTTTAATTTTAATGAAATTTATACATTCATGATTTTGTTATGCTCTTGGTGAATATTTTGTGCTAATTCAAGGTGGCTTGGTTAGTGGATTAAAAGTGTCAAGTGATTTTGTATGAATGAAATAGCATAGGAATTAATTAGTTGTTTTGAGACATTGGGCAAACACTCTTTAGCCTTAATTCATTATTTGGGTGGCCATCAACGAATTAGAGTTTGGAGAGAAATTAAGAGCAATTATGGGGTGGCCCAAATTATGTATTTAAAGTCCTTCACAATTACTTAGTTCTTAATTTTGAACTTGATTAGCTTAGGTTAAATTAAGTAATGTGCGGGATTCCGGCATTAATTAAGTTAACCTAGGCTTAGCTTAAAGGGGTTCCTCTAGGGTTCTTTTGGAAAATCAACAAGAACTCTCTAAAAATTTTTTTAAGCAATGAATCCCTAGGCTTTTAATTATCAAGAATGATTTTATCCCGTTTGAATCCAAATATCCCCTTTGTCTAATCCTTAATTTGTTTTTGAGCATATCACACTCTTTATACAAATCTTACACTTAAAATAAAAAAATGCTTTTACTCGTCCAACTAGTTTGTATTTAGTTACTAGGTAATCATTTGCATTTAGGCTTCTTAAGAGAATGACACCTGATGGTTACCTTCCACTATCCCCTTGGTCCCTAATTTCTTGAAGGGCGGGCCCAAGGCAGCACTAACTGATTTATCCCATTTTGGGGCTCTTCACCAGTAGTTCCATAATATTTTCTTATTTTTGGTGGTGTGGATCTATAAAACCAAATGGTTGATTGTAGGATGAATGAGGGCAAAAGTAGTTGTAGGAACTAAAGTGACTACTAGTGTGAGATTGGTCCTAATAACCACAGTTCATGGTACTGAGTGAGAGCAAACTAACAACCTATAACAGTGTTGTTCAATGGGGTTTTCATAAAGATACTTATCTTTCTTGAAAGGATATCTTCATAAGTAATTGGAAGCTGAATACATATTAGAGTTTCAATAGGTAGATGCTTGGAAAATAGTTTGCTTGTGTGTTGTAAAAGTGTCAAGGCAGAAATATATTACAGACAACCGATATGTCAAAAATAATTACAATGCTGTTTAGACATGTGACAATAATGATGGCAACTTGTGCCAAATGCTGGCTACACAAGAATTAGATGCATCAGGGACAAATTTCAAAAAAGCCACTCCCTAGAGCAGGAAGACAATATGATGTCACTTTTTAAGGAAGATTATTTGCCATAACTTAAAGTGCATGAAATATTCTTATATTGACAAATGAGTTCGTTACAATGAGAAGAGATTGTAATGATAGCAAGACGTTTAGTTACCAAAATTATATGAGTTAGAAATGAACATTCAATGGTCTTGTAAGTATGTATATCACTCATGGGTTAGTCATTTTCAGAGGAGAATGACAAAATATTTGTGCAAGGAAATAAGGGAACTGATGAAAAGGAATAAGTAGCATTACGTGTATAAGAAGAAATTTGTTTCATGAATATTGTTTGTATGTTACGTTAAACTGTAATAATAGCTTATGGGCAATTTAAGATCCATTACTTGTACAAGAATTTATTAGATTCATGACTGTTTTTTGTATGTTAAGTTACAAGTGTCATGAGTTTTCATGAGGAATTGAAGTCACCATACTTGTTTAATTATTAGGAGTATATAACTTTTTGTGTAAGTTAAGTTAGATATGTGAAGAGATTGAATGAGGATTTAAGTTCCATTACATGCATAAGATTTTACTTGTTTCATGACTATTGTTGGGATATACTTTAAATAAAATATATGGATGAAATATGTGGACCTTATAACAGGCAATGTATGTGGAAACAAATAACATTGACTTTAATAATTGGATAAAACAATATAGAATGAAGAACTGTTTACATTAAAGAGTAATACATAATTAAATGAAGCAAGGCAAACGAAATGAAAAATAAGAATGTAAAAAGCAACTCATTATAACAATGGAATACTGTAATCTTACAAACTACTTCTCCTTCGTGATAACTTTGAGGAGCTTTGTAGTAGCATCACATGATGATGAAGGGGCTTATACAGGACCAGTATCTGAGTTATTGACAATCCTTTTAAGGGAAGCCTTCCTTCTTGGTTTGGGTGGAGTAGGGTTGACCTATTGGAAGGCAGAGACAATGGAAATATCCTCATCATGTGCCTTACCCTCACAGTTGACCTTAGCTGCAATCCCTAATTCATCAACAGTAATTCCAACGTCGATATTATTGGGTTGGACAATTGGATTGACTACTATAGAG